>OZ010800.1:348927103-351881595 GCA_963932465.1 Maratus speciosus | reverse complement strand
AAGCCAGTCTGATAATGCTTTATGCAATAAATTTGCATATAATTGTACAAAAATTTCACAATTTGCGTAAATCGATATCCGGAAATAGCTGAAAAACTAGACGTGCTGGAGAAAATCTGAAACAAGGTTCAGAATCAGTATAAAAAATTTTAATAAGAAACAACTAATTTCGGTTTTGTGGCAGAGAAAAAGTCCAATTTTGTTAGCCAGTATTTTCGAAGTATATTATCTCTGGGTGTTCGGATTTGTTATATATTTAAATACTTTTGCTTATATTTTCAAATATAAAATTTGAAAACAGGAGAAGATTTTTCCAGAACACATCAGATAGATACACACACAGAGACATATTTCTATGTTTATACACTCTAAAAACGACGTTTTCAAAAATGAGTAAAAAATACTCAAATCTGAGTATGTCGCATCGTCAAAATGGCTCCGAAACAAAATTACTCAAGTTTGAAACATGTATATACTCATTTCTGAAAACATGCACACACTTAATAATGAAACATCATGTGCTCATTTTTGAGTATGCCAATGTTTCAAAAATGAGTATGAACTGACCACTATGTGCTCATTTTTGAGTATGTCCATGTTTCAAAAATGAGTATGAACTGACCTCTATGTGCTCATTTTTGAGTATGTCCATGTTTCAAAAATGAGTATGAACTGATCTGTATGTGCTCATTTTTGAGTATGTCCATGTTTCAAAAATGAGTATGAACTGATCTGTATGTGCTCATTTTTGAGTACGTCCATGTTTCAAAAATGAGTATGAACTGACCTCCATGTGCTCATTTTTGAGTACGTCCATGTTTCAAAAATGAGTATGAACTGACCTCCATGTGCTCATTTTTGAGTACGTCCATGTTTCAAAAATGAGTATGAACTTATCTGTATGTGCTCATTTTTGAGCATGTCTATGTTTCAAAAATGAGTATGAACTGACCTCCATGTGCTCATGTTTGAGTACGTCCATGTTTCAAAAATGAGTATGAACTGACCTCCATGTGCTCATGTTTGAGCACGCCCATGTTTCAAAAATGAGTACGAACTGACCTCTATGTGCTCATTTTTGAGCATGTCTATGTTTCAAAAATGAGTATGAACTGACCTCTATATGCTCATTTTTGAGCATGAAAATACTCAAAATTTACATGTATTTTTAGGTTTAAGGTGCATTGGCGAGATATAAAATAATTACCAATCCTGCACGCCTCCTAAGAGAAAACTGGTTCACTTAATAAAATGAGCATATATTTGAAGCCTGTAAATATATTGAAACTATTTTATAAAAAATGTATCAGTCGGTCAAAAAAAAATAAATAAATAAACCGTATTAACTCTAATACAAATTATAGAAGTGAAATAAAATTGCTGTCTACTTCAATTTTAAGACTTTAAAATTTTTAATCAAGGGGTCATCTACATATTAAAATGAACAGTAACTTTATATTTTCAATATAAACCCCCCAATTTGATAACAATCGGAAAGAAAACAACTCAATTTAGCCCAATTACAAATTTTTAAGACATTTCACAATTAGTCCAAGAGTTAGTAGACATAGGACTAATGAGTTCTCAGAGTGAAAGATTTTTCTCTTAAAAAAAGTGTTTATAAAATTCGTGTTACTTATAATTCCTACCTCTAATAAATCTTCAATTGTAGAAACGTCTCTTAAAATAGTACTTCGGGTAGTTGAGTGTGTTCTTTCTAACTACATTGTCAAATTTGGAGGTTTACATTGAAAAAATTAAAAATTTGTGGTCAAATTTGGAGGTTTACATTGAAAAAATTAAAAATTTGTGTTCACCTTATCATGTAGATGAAACCCTAAGGAAAGTTTTAATAGGTTAAATTGAAATAGACAATCCATGTTGATTGATACCAGTTTCATTTCTCTATGATACTTTTTATTCAAATTAGAATTTTTTTTTTTTTGACCAACTGTACATAAAGCTTCAAATGCATGCTTGTTTTAATAAAAGCGCCAGTTTTTCTATAGCAAGTTGTTTAGAAAATTAGCAATTTCTCTATACCTCAGCATACACATTGGTCGTCCATCAGTTTATATGTGAAAGTTGAAAAAAATGTGATGTGTGATACAGTTTTATTGGTCCAGCAAGAATAATTTAGTAATGAGTTTTATCAATTATGTATCGTATCTTTAGTACTATGGTTTCTTTCATTTGTGGTTTACTTCATCAGTGCAGATGTCAGAAATACACTACACTAAATCAAACACTTATAAGTTGATGATGGAGTACAAACAGAACACAAAAACGCATCTGACGGGATGTGTTAATTTTAAAAGTTTTCATAAGAGCAATCTCATCTTTTTTCTCCAAAAAAAAAAAAAAAATATATGCTCTGAAAATTTTTATTAAAATATATTTATTTTGCAGATTTCTAAAATCTAATGTTTTTTTTTTTTTTTTTTTTTTTTTTTTTGTATACATATGATGTGAATGACTGATTTGCATAACAAAAATGCTTTTGAAAAATAATTTAAAAACCAGTTGTAAATTCAAATCATTTAAGTTTCAAAGAAGTCCCTCTGAGTCTTAATTTTAGAAATGTTTATTATATTTATATAAATAAATATTTAGTTTTTATTTGAAATTACACCCACATTTAAAAAATGGTTGGGTCCCTGGGACATTCAAAGAGTCCATTCACATCACTGTCCTTGCAGTCTATTCATTTTGACAGTCTTTCATATAATGTAGGATTTATCCAAATCCGCTAATGATTTCATGTAACATGTTCAAAATTTTATATTTCAGAAGAAATGTCCTCATTAAATTATATCATAATTGTCTTTAATATCACTTTCACCCTAGAGATTAATTTGAAAATGCACTTCTGCATTTTACATATATTGACTGAAAATGGACCAGCACCCATTATTATAACTTGTCAGAAAAATTCAAAGTGAATATTTCCTCAAATACAATCATCAATCCTTTTGAATTGACACTTCTCAATTACTAAACTGAAAAAAAAAAGAAACCAAATACAGTAGACTCTCTCAAATCCGCACAGCTTGGGACCAGAGGTTGTGTGGATTTCTGGTCATTGATTTGTTTACATTTTTTTAAATGTAATTTGAATGTAATAATGCAATCAAAATTATAATGAATGCTTGCAATATAGTAAAATAATTAAGCAAAGTAATAAACTAAAATAATAAAAATCAAGATAATTTTTAAAATGATTAAATTATTAAAAGTAAAGGTCAAGTAAATGATGTACAATTAAATATCCATAATCAAGATGAGGTACATTTTCCTTGAATTATTCAAAGAAACTTTCCTCTTAAAGGTACCCAATTAATTTATATCAAAATCATGAAAAAAGGAAGACTTAATAACAGAAAAGCTCGATTATTACATAAACATATTTGCTAAAAAGATTGTGATTACCATTGATATAAGCAAAATCTTGATTTTTTTTTCAGAAATAAATTTATGCTTCCTTCATGAAAAACCATGAGTTCAGTCATATCGAGAATTACATATTAAAATACATACGGAATGATATAAAACTAAAATTTTTTGTCATTTTGACCCTCCATCTGAAAAAGTTTTATTGTGTACATCTGCGATTATGTGCGAATTTGAATGAGTCTACTGTACTATGAAATCATTGCTTTCTTATGTAATATGTTTGATTTCAAACATTTTTATGGTATGTGCCAAAGCCAATTCTTGTTTATTGCTTCTGTGTTTTTTTAATAAATAGTCACAGCTAAAAGCAATGGGAAGTTAAGGCTATTCTCAACTGCTCTGCTCAACGAGCACAAAACGTTTTGACACATTTACAAATTCATTTTTTAACGGAAAGATATAAAATTGGAAAGCCTCACCATGGAAGCGATTTGGAATCGAACTGTGTTTTCCATTTTTTGATCAATCAGTTACCTATTGAGTTATAAGAGATTTTGATCACGTGATACGGCATTTTTCTCCATTTACTGACTGGATTTTCTTCTTTCGTTCGGAAGTTCAGTTCTAAATGCCAACTTTGACAGTATTTTCTGAAAGATCTATTGCGTTTACAAGAAAACGGAAAAAAACAGTTTGATCACATAGTTTCTGAATAACAACACCTGCTAGTTTCATGCGTTTGCGAACAAGAATGAATTAAAACTTATGTCAGAAAGTTGGCCCTTTGGATTTGAGAACAGTCTTAAATAATTTTTAAGCAAAGCTTCTGCTACTGACTATACATATTTTTTATAAATTTTCTAATTGAGCAGTTTATGATATTTGCTTAAAAATCACTCAATTGTAAACTTAAAATTACACGAGGCTCTGACTTTTATACATGAAAAGAGCCTTTCTTTTTTCAAAAAGATTACTACACGTTCTTCTGCTATACCTTAAAGTTACTAGAAACTCATTATGCCCATTATAATTAATAAACATAAAAATAAAACTAAAGTAATATCAAAATTGTTTATTTAAAATCTAACAAGTATTTTTACAATCGATAAAACACAAAGCATCAGTACAAAAATAGAAACTTAATCTCTCTCTCTATATATATGTAAAACAGTTAGTACAAAATTGCCAAGTGCTTTAAATACTACAAAACTCAAAATATAGCAGAAAGTATTGAAACCAAATTATTTGTTATGACATTTATTCATTACAGGTCAAATTCAAATCTATTATTATTTGATTTTTTACTTTTGTTCTTATTCAGTCAGGTGCTTTCGATGGCTATTCCCTGTCTTCTTGGGGGCTCTTATATTCCTTGCAGGCGTGGCGTATGTCTGCTTTCCCCCCTTTCTCGTTTGTGGGCTTCTCTGTCCGGTAAGCATGCAGTACCACCTTCCGTCCAATCTGTAATGTTCGGTTTCATTTACTGTATTTCCAAAATTACAGTGGAACGGAAGGCGGTACTGTATGTCCACTAGAGAGAGAAGCACATAAGCCAGAAATGAGGGAAAGAAGATACATTCATCCCGGGGAGAGATATATCAGCCCTCAAGAAGAGTGGGAATAGTGATTGAAAGTTTGAGGCTGAATAACAATTCAAGTTTAAATAAAATGATAAACATAAAAAGTAAACAATTTATTGCAGAGTAGTTTTGTATTAGTCTCATATGCTACCATTATCTCTGACTAATGTGGATTCTAGCAAAAAGCTACTAAATTGTTTCAGGAGATAAAAGTTGCAAGATAACATTCAAAATTTTGAAAGTAAATTAAAGAATCTTAATTAAAAAAACATTAAACTTGACTTTGGAGTTGGGAGGGAGATCCATCAACATAAAAATCTGGCTTACAGGCAATGTAATATGATTATATATGCATAAACTCGTGCGGAAATTAAAACCGTTAATTATCATAAACAATTTATGATTAAATATGGTTCCATCGGCAAAAGGGAAACGAGTCAGAGATTCATTCGGCCCCAGGTCAGATTTTAGGAAATTTTTTTATGTAATGAGGGGCTTACCGCAGCAGGGAGACAAGACAGTTTTGTTTGGTTTGAGGTTAGTTTTTCGCTAGAGGTTCTGGGGCCCACTAGCCAGCGAAGCCAGCTAGTCCTTTTTTATATGGATCTTTTGTTCAATAATAACCTATTAAAACACAGATGCAGGTAAAAATTCAGACAAATATACATGCACATTGGCATACAATCATACTTTTGAATACGAAACTGTTACAAAGCTGCCAAAACTTTGTATTTACCTAATATATAGCTGGATCCCCTTCAATTAGTTTTAGATAAATGTCTGCTAACTTCTTAACCTAATCTCCTTAATATAAATCTTTTTTATAAAGTTATACGTAGAGAGATAAGCAGAACACCTAAGTGAAGGAAGTGGTTCAGATGTATTTGCAGTAAAAGAGCAGACACATTCAGCATTATCTGGACAGGTATAATATCAGATACATTATTAGCTATGGTAAAACATCACATGTTTCTATTTCCAAACCAGAAAGAACGCTTTTGGGATTTGAAATGGCGTCAAAATTTATGTCTAAACCAGAAAATTTTTAAATAGACCAAGATGGTCATTGAAACGAAAAGATGCTGGAATTTTATTATAATGTTATTGCTATTGTTGAACCTTTCAACAATGTAAAACTTTCTTTGTTGATTCCTTTACCTAAAAAAGTGCATTGATGCAAGAGAGTTGAGAAAAGACTGTGAAAGCAGAGACATTAAGAAAAGTATATGAAGTATGGCAAATAGATAAATAAAATGGACAAGATTAGAGTTTGCTGCCCATAGAAAAAACAGCTGGATGCAACCATAATAATATTTACATAAAATGCAAAAGTCTTTTCAAAATTTTCCTTTTAAATGTTATATTTTAATTACACAACAGTTTAAGTTAGATTTTTTTGCCAAATTTAACAACTTTGGACAATACATTCTATGGTTATTATTTCAAATTATGAAAAATAATGAAAGCCAATCAGCTATTAAAATAGGTGTTTTACTGCTGCTTTGTATTGTACAATATAAAAAATCCCTTACCACAAAACATATGATACAACCCCATACAAATTAACAAATTTTTGGCCAACTAGAAACATAAAACTGACTGTACTACAAATATAAAGAAAACAATTAGTACTAAATTTTACCTCACCACTGATCCATAAAACTATTTCAATTGAATACTGAAGATTTACAACAATAGTTTCCTGATATTCATAATTTTAACAAAAAGAACAAAACTAAAGAAAACTAAATATAAATTTATTTAAAAAACAAGCAATCTTTTAAATTATTTCAAATTTTTCATTTGTACAGAATGGATTATACCGCAGTGTAACATACACTGATTTGTCATTTAAATCATATGAGTTTCTTATATGCAATGGAACATAGTTAAATAAATCGTTTATGTTTATTAGATTAACAGCACCAGTAGAACTTACAACATATCAGTGAAAATGGCTGTCAAAACCTAAAAACTCAAACAAATCACAAATTAAAAATGCATTATTATTAAGGACAAACATTTTTTTTTATTTTACCAAAAATAGGTAACTCATCAATGCAAGAAACAAACATAACCATATTTTTTGAATATGTTGTGCCATTATAACGAAAACCATTACACTGCATTACTTCCGAATTGTCACTCAAACCGTTTACTTCAAGTTTCAAATTATGTTCCTTTTAACTATGCATTTTTCCATATGTTGTTTCCAACACATTTGATATTGCATTGCATTTAAAATATTTCTCATGTAAAGTATGTGCAATTTATAACTGATGGCGTATGGCTACTGTTTTAGCAACATTTACAAAATTTTTGCTAGCTGATGCACATCTTTTTGAAGGATAATGTTTGCTTACATATCGCATGCTCCAATACATAACTGGAGGCCCTAGCTGCCTTATGATCCTAGGATAGTGTACTGCAAAATGCATTTTTGGTGATAAATGTTTATCTGGAAAAAGCTCTAAAAAAAGTTTGTGATGATCTGCTATATTTTCTGCTAATTCAAAAGTTTCAGGTAATGTCTGGAGCCATAATAGTATCAATTAATTTCAACATAAGATTAAATAACTCCCAAAATTCGTTATCTTCAGAAATTTTGTCACCAATTAATAATAGTATGTTTCGAATCAAGGTCCACATTTGAGATGCACTTTGCCCATTAGAACCATCAAGATTTAAAAGTTTTTCTCTGTTTATTGACACTGGTTTAGAACTTGATTCATATTTACCATAATTAAAATTTATTATCTTATCATTTAAAAGACTAAGTGAAAATTTTGGCTTTAAAAACAAACTGATGTACTATTAAGAAGGTTTCACTAGCACACCAACCTTCAAAAAGATCGTGCATTACATCTACAATCAAATTATTTGTCACATGCCAATAACTTAAATCATTTAGGCAGCAAGGAGTTTTAACACCACATTCTGATACTGTTGTGTCACCAGAAGACACTTTATTAACATGCATGTCATGCTCAGTTTTATTACGTAGTAAACTAATATCTTCCTTTATCTTTTTATACAAAATATATTTTTTTGCTAGACAAAATCTACAACAAAAATTAGCAGTAAAGCTCTCAACAAACCCCAGCAGTTTATTCAACCCTAAATTATCACCTACCACTTGCCAAATTACAACTTTGTATATATTTCCCTGAAATTCTATACCTTCATCTGAAAGCTTTTTCAAATCATGAACAAGTCTATCTAGTATTGTCCGATAACCATATTTTTCGACATCAAGAGAATAGTGTATGTTAGTTATAAATATTGAATCTAATAAAGATTGAAGGTGCACAGGCAAATCTTTAATTTTAAAATATACGAATCCCAATTTATGTACACCGGTATGTGACCCCAATGGATTTTGTAAGCTCCACATCATCTATATACAACTCGATTACTATTGTATCCACAGAGCTTAAAATTGCATTGGAATAATAATAAAATCCATCTTGGATACTACAAAGGGTTGCATTTCTAAGACTTTTGTTTTGTTTGTATGTTTTGAAAATATGCAAAAATCCATCAATAGAAATAATTTTTTTCATTGTGTCTACTATACTTATGTATTGGCATGTGTCATTTTTAAGAATTTGGTGAGGTAGCCATCTATAAACTTTTGTTCATATTGTGTACCCAAAGCAATCTCCTTTGGCTCAACATAGCGACCACTTGCTTTAATGGCATTGACTATTTTATGTTTTGAATCAAATGTAGACAATGAAGAAGCAGCAAAATCAAATGTTGCCATCAGTGATTTTGTGTTTTTTTCACATTTCATTCCATTTTCAGTTAAAAAATTTACTGTTTCTGATTTTAAATAATTTACAGTATTGTACAGAAAAGATGAAGTACTATTGATAGATGAGATAATACTAGAACAGTAGTACACTGCTTTTGCTACATGTTTCACTGCAATATTGCAAAATATCCTTTTGAAATTGTTCATGTTTGCATATTTCTGAATCACCCAAAAAATTGATTTGAAAATATCAATTTGAGGGTAAATCATCAGAAGACAAATCACCATCTTTACTATTTATCGGCTGATTTGAAAAATTACGACTTTCTGAAATGTCTATTTCTACGTCACTAGCATGAAATCTTTTCAGATGTCTCTCATAGTTAAACAACTTCATAAATGCTTGTCTACAGCTTTCATCATAACACACATACGGCTTAAGTATACATGTCTTATGATAATTTCGAATGTGACGGCAAAGATCATGTGGATTTTGAATTTTTTTTCTTTTGCAAAGTGAACAAAACATGGCTGCAAATTTTTAAATACAAGTTGTAGCTGATAAAATATAAGAAAAAAACAGAATTTAAATGTTCTTTTAATTCAGTCTAAAAACAAGTGCAGAAATATTAAAGTCCCTCTCCCAACTCCCTATGAGAATATTTATTTCTCAAATGACAATTTACATTAAGATTAAAATATTATATTAATAGTCCTTTTTAGTTCACTGATATAGGATGTCACTTCATTTTGTTTTTTGTGCATCACATTTAGTATAAAACAGGCATTGAGAAAGTTTCATACATTACTACAGTAAGGAGATGAAAGGCTTTCCTACACCAGCCCCAAACAAATGACTATCTCAAATGAAATAAAATTTACATTAGATTAAAATATTATGACATTCAGTTAATATCTATAATAATAAAAAAAGGATAACTAGGATGAAAAGTTTCATACTGGTACAATGCAAAGTAAAAATATGATATTTACACACTTAAAAAAATCCGTTCTTTCAGTTCTCTGATACAAGATGCCATTTCATTTTGTGCATCACATTTATAAAAACAGACATTTAGAAAATTCCATACATTACTACAGTAAGGAGAAAATTCCAAGTTTAAAATATGTTATCTTAAAGCATAAATCAACTACTTTTAACATACTACTTGTTTTTATACAATGGTTTTCAAAAATTAATGTTTGTACAGGGTTTAACGTCCCAATAGCTAATACAAGCGGTTGTTTACAGTCTCCACCCAATAGTCTGTCTTCTTTCATAAACTTTTCGATGCCTTGGCACTACCTATAAACAAAAGAAAAACATTTTAAAAATAAGTGCAATAATTTCTTGATTGTTGTCACCCTGTGAACAATTTACAAAAGCAGCATGATTTAGGGCACTTCAGAAATATATACAGATTGTAAGAACTTTGTGTCGTGTAATGAACTCTTTTTGTGAGCTCCTGTAAGTACTGTATCCCATGCATAAATACTACACACTTAATTTTCAATAGCAATCTTGCTGCAATAATCCAATAGCATATATCTTTCACAAGATTTGGATGTAAATACAGAATTATCAGCACTTACAAACTAAATTCAAAAATAAATAAATAATGAAAAGTGTTACATTTTTGTGGGGTAACATTTATGTAGTAATTTTAGAATTCATTACAAAATATTTTTTTAATTGAATAGTTTTAAAAACAAAAACGTGATAATTATCCTACTGTTGTTATCATATAAACCTCACAAAAATACAATACTTGATATTTATAATAATACAACTAATATTTTAATGTAAATCAACAATCACAAGAGTTATTGGCAGACCCATAACCAGGATTTTCCTTCGGAGGGGGCTCAATCTTGGAATTTTTTCTGATATGATAGCAATAATTTGCACACTTTAAAGTATGAATAAAAAAATAAACAAGGCTTAAACTAAGGTGTATTCCTCCTTATAGTATACTTGATACCCATGTCAAAAATTCTATTTTTTTTTTTTTTTTTTTTTTTTTTTTAAAGTGAAATTTTATTTTATGATCAAAAAGACAGAAAACGTACTGGTGACTATTTTTATATTCTATTCGTATCATTATTTTAAAAGATAAAACTTTTTAGTACATTTCACTTGCACACATTGTCAAAGTACACTATGTGACATTGAACATGCAACACCAAGAAGTAGGAGAGGACAGATATTTATTCAAATTTCAGGATAGATGCATGTCAGAGTTATTTAAACGATATGAAATGCGCAGCTCTCCAGTGCATGTTGAATAAGATATAACGGAAGGAACCTGCAAAATGGGCAGTATTCGTAGCTTTACTTCTGCTAGGGAAAGCATCGTAGAAATTTTCTTCTTGTCTCCCAGGACGCGTGTAATAGCAGAGAATGCCAGGCCACTGTCAACGGAGACATTTACAGCAGACAGACGATTTTACGAAGGGCATGGTGATTGGACTGAGACGGACAGGTTGGTCCATATGTCATATTCGCAGCTGAGACACATCTGTATGCATCCACAGTGCACCGCTGTGGCGAAGGTGGTTGGAACGAGGAAATGTGGAAAGTTTGAAGGGTGCTAGTGCAGCCAGAGTGACGTCAGCACATGTGGATAGACGCTTCCCCCGAAAAGCAGTAGTGAACCCGCAAGCCACTTCTACCTCCACTTTGCAGTGTGTTCAAGACACCCTGAATGTTCCCATATCGACCAGAACCATTGTAGTACTCTCATTGACTCTGTACCTAGACGTGTTGCTTCGTGTATCGTTATCCACGGTGGTCCTACATCCTACTGAGCTGATGGTATTCTCGCTTTGTATTATGGCTATATTTTCGAAATATTGTTCAATTCAACTACTGTCCGTTGCTGTCTCTCTCTGTTTGTCGAGTTTCATCATTTTCTGGCCACTCTTTCCTGGTGTTGCATTTTCAATGTCAGGTAGTGTATATGTGAAAATATTTTGGTTTGAGAAAGTGGTGCAAGACAGAATTAAAAATTAGTTACCAGCGGATATTTTATTATCAATAGAGATCTATCATCATTATCTCTATCATAATTAAAGAAAGATTTTTTAAACTTTCGGGGGTGCTTCAGCCATCTCTCTGGCTATGTGATTGTGTAAATTAAACAATAGAAGGATACATACAGACAGAAATTTGATGAAATGATCAAGAGACTGGGTCCCAGTGGGTTTTATTATTATGTGCTTAGAATTTTTGGAACCAGATTTTCTAAATACTCCTTGGTAAAGTAACATTGGGAGTAAAATTAATGCACAAAAAATTTCTGAAAGAGGAAAAAACTTTGTAAATACCAAATTTTAGATTTCTCTGAAATCATAATCTTAAAAATAACACCTACTAGCTGAACCGCCATTGCCCAGGCATATGATAATAACATTAAATAAACCTCAAAATTATGATTTTATATATTTGACTCTATTTTGTCTGAATTTATATTTTTAAATGAAAAACTTCTTGAAAAAATATTTATTTTTAGTGATAAAACTGCTTTTAAGAAGACATTTTTTCACTTGGTTTATTTCACTAGTTCTTGTCTGAATTTTTTAAGATATTCTGTAGTTATAATATAAATATGAGAGTTATAGATCCCATAACAAAAATTCGAAAACAAAAATACTGATATCTAGTTGATAAAGAACTGTGTTTTTTTTTTTTTTTTCACATCAGCTCCATCCGTACAAAACTGTGAAAAAACACAAAGTAAAATGCATGTTTGGATCTTCTTTTCATCCTAATGCACAATCTGATACTAGGCATGCATTACTGGTTGACGCAGAATAAGAGATGAGGTTTTGATGAGAGTTCATTATCATTTTTAATTAATATCTTGACTAATTAACAAAAAATTGAAAATTATCTGGTGCATTAGAAAAGGTCTTGGCATGGTTCCAAGTTACAAAATGTGCCAGGACTGAAAATATTTTTGATTCCCCCTTTCCCCCAGCTGAAGTTGAAAGGCTAAAGTATATAAAATTTAAGAATGTGTGCAAATACGTAATATTAAAAAAAATTAATCTTGATACTGCTCTAGGGAATTTTTAAAAGACAAATATGTCATGTCCTGGTGACAGCCGACGGAAGACTTGCACCCATGAGCCTTGGACTACCCTCACTCAAATTTTCAGCCTTGATGTACAGTTCGTAATTTTTTTCTAGTCATAGCGCACAGAGCAAAACTTTGTTTCATTAGAATAAGATATGGGTCAATAAGAAAAAAAATGGTTCATTTTAGGAGGGGTTGGCACGGTTGAAACCGTTTTTTTTTTTTTTTTTTTTTTTTTTTTTTTTTTTTTTTTTTTGTCAAAAAAAATCATTTGGTATTTTTAGAACAAATTTAATATAACATTTTTTCTTTTTTGTAATTTAAGTGCTTTTAATTATTAATAAAAGTAATTTCTACTTTTAACACTTCATTTCAGCAGACAACATGAGACATAACGAGTCTAGATCATGTTTCCATGCATGTAAAAGGAAAAATAGCATGTGCTGATGAACATGTCTTGTCTGGTACTCTAAAAGTTTATCTTAAAACATACAAAATTAGAAAAGATAAAATAGATAATAGTCCAGGCAATAGGGAATTTTACCTAGCAAAATTAATGGTAGTTCTGGAAATAGGCTTACTTATGTTTTTTGGGTCGCTGAATCCGAATTTGTAACTACCCACCAAAATTTCCCCCGGCAACACCCCCAAATTTTGGTAAAAAGCCCCCCAAAAAAGTTTATTAAAAAATCAATTTTTTTTTTGTTGTTTTAGAGAAAAAGTATCTAGAAATTCAGAAAGTAGACAAAATTTGCAACAAATTAGATATATGACATTATGACTTAGGATGAAGGGGAAGGGGGGATCTGCCTTGGAACATGCGCCGCGGTGCTGCGTGGACTAAGTTGCACAATTCCACTTAACCACTCACACGTTTACATTCGCCCTCCCATGTCCCCTACGAACTTTCTCTATAAGGTTTACTTTAAGTTTGTTGGGTCGCTGAATCCGAATTTTTAACTAAACCCCCAAAATCCCCCACCGAAAACCCCCCAAAATAGTTGTTTTTAACTTTAATTTCTTATTTTTTTAGTGGAAAAGCATTACGAAATTCAGAAACTAGACAAAATTTGCAACAAATAGGATATATGACATTATGACGTAGGATAAAACAGGAGAGAGGGGGCTGCCTCGGAACATTCCCCGCGCGCTTTTCTCAAAAACCAAATTTTTTCAAAAAAACAATTTTTTGGGGGGTTGCCGGGTGAAATTTTGGTGGAAAGTTACAAATTCGGATTCAGCGACCCAAAAACCATAAGTTGAGTCGAAATCCATAACTAGTATTAATTTTGCCAGGTAAAATCCCCTATTGCCTGGACGTAATAACTTAGTGCATGTAGCGCCGCAGTGCATGTTCAGAGGCAGCACTCCTTCTCCCCGTTCATCCTACGTCATAATGTCATATATCCTTTTTGTTGCAAATTTTGTCTAGTTTCTGAATTTCGTAATGCTTTTCACCTAAAACAATAAGAAATTTAAGTTAAAAACAACTATTTGGGGGGGGGGGATTTTGGGTGGAAGTTAAAAATTCGGATTCAACAACCCAAAAAACTTATTTTTAAGTAAACCTTTTAGAGAAAGTTCGGAGGGGAAATGGGAGGGCAAATGTAAACGTGTGAGTGGTTAAGTGGAATTGCGCAACTTAGCCCACGCAACACCGCGCGTATGTTCCGAGGCAGATCCCCCCTTCCCCTTCATCCTAAGTCATAATGTCATATATCTAATTTGTTGCAAATTTTGTCTACTTTCTGAATTTCTAGATACTTTTTCCCTAAAACAATTTTTTTAATAAAAACCTTTTTTGAGGGGCATTTTACCAAAATTTGGGAAGGGGGGGGTTGCCGGGCGTAGCTCATAGGGGGCAGAGCCCCCCAGTATCTTAAAACATACAAAATTAGAAAAGATAAAATAGATAAATAATTTTCAATATTTAGCATAAAATATTTTCATTTAAAAAATGCAGATTATTAAGAGCTGTTAATAACAAAATACAATGATCTTTAAGATTTTGTCAAGTTGTGAAAGAACATTTTCTTGATTGGGGGAGATTATTCTTAAAGAATTTTAAAAACTAACTTAAGATATGAAGTTGAATAATACAGATTGCAAAAATTGAGTGCTAGTTACAGTATTTCAATAATGCCAACCAATCTTTTTTGTTACTTGCTGAATCTAACGGTAAAAATTTTTAACTTGGACACTTGGAGTATCATCAGAAAACAAAATAACCAGAAGTATTTGTATATTTAAAACCAATAATAATAACTACAGAACATTATATTTTCATGAAAAGGCATCAAATATTTATGGATTATTATATTATTAATCAAAAGTTTCTTCATGCGATTTTCAAGGTATCAATGTTTCACTATGTAGAACAGTTTACTCTTTGAATATACAACATAGCGTTACTAATAGATAATGTTTAAATTAGAAATTGATTTCAATTTTCTACTTAATTGACTACTATTTACTTTTAATATTTTCAAGTGAAGTTATATTTCTTATAGATACAATATCCAACAATGTTTATTTTATCAACAGATATGTAGTTGTATGCAATAGCAAATTATATATTAATCTGGGTTTTTTACAAAACAGATTTTTGCCACCCCTGATTTTAGGACCCTTCACAGAATTCCATTTCCTAAAATGAATCCTCCACAGAATTATATTTCACAAAAAGAACCATTCACAGAATTGTATTTTTTACACAAGGACAACATCATAAAATTTGCTTTATTTTCTATTCTATTAAAACAGTCCTTTCACATGTATTTAAATTTTTAACTGTGTATGTTGAACGAGACATTCATACTTTTTGTGGAAGATTCATATATAGAAATGTAAATGAGTCCGTAGGTAGAAAATGCATCCCCCCCCCCAAAAAAAAGGATCATTTTTTTAAAATGCTACTTTTATTTTCACAAGTATTAGGGGACAAAAAATCGCAAAATTTCACAAAAACACCCTGTCAAAAATGTTAATAGAACAGTTAAATTTATTTTAGTAAAAGTAATGAATTTACTATAGAATATACATTTAGAAATTTACTATACATGCACATAAATATTTACTGCATACTTTCATTGCAGGGTTCAGCTGTACTCATATCTAATTCAAGCCAATTTGCAAATTCCTCAGCTGCGGACCTTCCGCAATGCCTACCTTGTAAGATAATGGAATTTGAAACTATTCCAAATTCTGAACAAAAGCTGTCGCCTTTCCTTTCATCAAAAATTAATTTGAATTCAGAATCAATCTATAAAAAAATTAATATACAATAAGAGATGCATTATAATATTAAATACAATTATATTAATAGCTATGATAATAAAAAGATAAAGCAAAAATTTTAAGCTTTTCATTATGATTGTCACACTACATGTAAGGATAAACCAAATCTCCTAAATTTCAAAGCATTTTCAAAATATTAGGAACTTTAAAAGCATCCTACCTTTATGAATTGCTAACTTGTGCAAAACTAATGTTAACCTTGAGAGATCTAGGTAAACTGTAACTTGTATGCAGGGGTGATTCTGAGTAAAAATAAATCTTTTGAAATTCACAGCAAATTATCTCAATGGTTACAATAGAGGGCGGGGGATCCTACTCTGGGGCTAATTATGCGATCCATTGACGAAAATCGCATGTTATATGCAATTCTTTGACAAAATTTGCATTTTACATGCGATTTTTTGATAAAATTCGCATTTTCTCCCGCAATCTTTTGCTTAAATTCGATTTTTTTCGCAATCCTTTGACTAAATTCAGGCTTTTTTTTGTCACGCTTTGATGAAATTCAGGCTTTCTTCCATCATCCATTGATGAAATTCAGGCTTTCTTCCATCATCCATTGATGAAATTCAAGCTTTTTTCCATCATCATTTGATGAACTTCAGGCTTTTATCCATCATCCTCTGATGAAATTCAGGTATTTTATACAGTCCTTTGACAAAATTAGTGTTTTTTTGAAATCCTTTGATGATATTAGCATTTTTGTGTGATCCTTTTACAAAATTTGAGTTCTTTTTCAGCGATCTCTTGATGAAAAGCACGTTTTTTCCACGCGATCCTTTGACGAAATTCACGTTTTCCCCTGTGATCCTTTGACGGAATTTTCATTTTTCACTGCGATGCTTTGACAAAATTCGCACTTTCCCCATGATGTATTGATTAAATGGATTTTTTTGGTGCCCATTTGTCAAAATTTATGATTTTTTTATGTCTGAATTTTCAGACGGATGGCCGATATTTTAAAACTTTCATAACCGAAGATTTAAATTTTCGAAAAATTTAGAACAGAATCACCCGTGATTGTATGTTTTTATTTTTATTTATTTATTTTATTTTGCTAATTTATAGGGATGCACCGAATAGTGATTTTGGCCGAATGTCGAATATTCGGCCTACAGGCGAACCGAATTACCGAATATTCGGCTGGACAAATAATTTTTTATTTCAAATGCATTAAAATATTAATTAAAAAATACATAATACTTAATACAGAAAATAACATTTGGATAAACAGGAGCTTTTTATAAGTAAACTTTATACTGAAAAAAAAAATCTACTTTGAGTTACTTAAGAATAGGATAGTTATAAACTTTTTTAATTAATAAAATTTTAAATTTCATGACTTCATCTGTGAATTAAAGCAAATGAAT
This sequence comes from Maratus speciosus, assembly GCA_963932465.1. Taxonomy (NCBI): domain Eukaryota; kingdom Metazoa; phylum Arthropoda; class Arachnida; order Araneae; family Salticidae; genus Maratus; species Maratus speciosus. The sequence goes on along the minus strand of OZ010800.1, from coordinate 351,864,119 downwards.
ATTTTCTTAATTTCTAAAACAAACATTTTAAAATCAAAGAGAAATTGTGAAAAAAATTGGAAGAAAAACTTCACAGGGTCATATATACTCTTTATTTGTCCGGAAGCGACTAAAGTAAAAATAAATAATACAATCTATACAAATGATGGCAACTCAGCAAGGAAAATTTTAAATGGCATCCTAGATTAGTCTCTGAAATTTGCGATCCTAAAATCTTTCAACAAACTTTTAATGGAGATAATGTGGTCAAGAAAATCTTTTTTTTTAAACATTAATTTACTAATTTTCTTAACTTTAATTTTACAAACAGCAAATAATGTAAAATTATTATTTTTTTTATTTAAATATAATTCTATTTATTTAATTGTTCTGGATATCATTATAAGTCGACAGTTAACATTAGAAGTTGTGCAAGGTTTTTTTCAGTATTCGGTGCGCCAATATTCGGTGAGATGTCCGAATACCGAATATTCGGTGCATCCCTATCCCTACTAATTTACTTACTGTACAATAAAGTGTCGTGTAATGTTTGCATCTTATAATACAGGGTATATACAATGATCCGTTTATATGTTTAAGTTAATAAGATAACAGATACTGTATGAACATTACTGAAATTGCATTTTTTAGCAATGTCTACATGGGGTGTCCATTACTGGAAATTGACTAATTACGTGTTCCAGTAATGGACCTAAAAAATAAATGATAATAAACCTAAAAAATAAATGAAATTTTGTAAATGGCCATTAGTATATTCATAAAATTTAAAGTTTTCTATTACTATAAGTTATCTATTACTATAAATCAACCATCTTGTGCGAGTTTTAATGCATAAGCTAAAACCTTTTACAATGTTCAAATGCACAAATACGTACAATACCATGACACAAAAAACCACATACGGCCGTTTCAAAGAGTATTCTTGGATCCCCTTTCTCAGTGTGATAAAAAAAATATTAAAAGATTAAAATGGGGTCAAAGAATCCCTCGGTTATAGACCCTGGCTATTTTTGTGATTCACCCCCGCGCCCCTCGCACTGAAGAAGGAGATCCAAGAATCCTTGAAACGGCCGTATGTAGTTTTTTGTGTCATGGTACTGTATGTGTTTCAGCGTTCGAAATCCTTGGTGGTCCGCTGGTCCGAGATCACTAAAAATTCAATCGGACCACAAATTTAAAAAATTTAGTGGTCCGAAGGACCAGTAACTAACAGTAACTTTTTCCCCTCTTTGACAGGTAAACGTAAATTTTCCCATCCCTGAGAAAACTGCAACCAAACATTACAATAAGCATAAAATTTGCATAAACACTTAGTCAGTTAAAATAAATAGACGGAAATAAAAAACATAACAATTTCAGTTTTTGTTTATGTACTATTTATTTAATTTTTAGCAAATTATAATTTTACATTTTATTATGCCGAAAATTTTGGGTAACTGAAAGGAAGTTTGGTTTATATTCTCGGCGGAGGAGAGGGGGGGGGGGGGTGTCACTCAAAGGGTTAAGGTACTTATATAATTTTATGTAGCAGTCCAGTAACGATGTCTGCAGACCAGTAAACTCTGATGTTTACTGGTCCTTGGGATCAGTGATTTTTTTTTAATCAATTCTACCGCTGAAAATAGTCAGGGTTGCAAAATCGCTAAAAAAAATGTCGGTCATAACAAAAAAGATGACAGACCATCAAGGGAGAATATGCAAGGGATATACAAAAACTCATTCAATTTCATTATAAAAATTAATATAAGGTTAACAGATAATATTAAAAATTCAAAACAATATTCTTGTATTTAATAACATTTGTTATAATACTTGTCCCCAAGCAGCATTAGCGATAAATACAAAATATTATTTTGTCTTCAAAAGCATCGGTAAATTAGAGAGAGATGGGGGAGGGGGAAGAGAAATTTGTAAAAAGCAAATAGTATAAAATTTTGTAATGATAATGATTCTGAGATTCATATAAATATTAAAATTGATCTAAGTCCAATAAAAAACAATGATGTTTTCAAAACAAAATACCAACATTTTCCAAACGTTATTTCTAAAAAAAGAGAGGGGAAAGGGAATTTGTAATATAGATAGTGAATATGAAATAGTAAAAAAAAAAAAAAAAAAAAAATTGTGCATGCATGTGGCAGTAAGTAAAAAATACTGCATGTATGAGCACTGCATGCCCATAAAGCAAAAATTCAAAACAATATTCTTGTATTTAATAACATTTGTTAATGCTTGTCCCCAAGCAGCATTAGCGATAAATACAAAATATTATTTTGTCTTCAAAAACATTGGTAAATTAGAAAAATTTCGGTTAAAAAAAAAAAAATCTATTCAATATGTCTTTTAACATTCCGCTGAAGCAAGTAACTTTTTTCCCTCTCTGACAGGTAAACTTAAATTTTCCCATCCCTGACAAAAACCGCAACCAAACATTACAATAAGCATAAAAACTTAGTCAGTTAAAATAAATAAACGGAAATAAAATACATAATTAATAATTTCAGTTTTTGTTAATGTACTACTTATTTAAATTTTAGCAAATTATAATTTTACATTTTATTATGCCGAAAATTTTGGGTAACTGAAAGGAAGTTTGGTTTATATTCTCGGAGGAGGAGAGGGGGGGGGTGGGGGTCACTCAAAGTGTTAAAGGTACTTAATATAATTTTATGTAGAGGGCCAGTGACGATGTCTGCGGACCAGTAAACTCTGATGTTTACTGGTCCTTGGGACCAGTGACATTTTTTAATCATTTCTACCGCTGTGTTTGTGCATTTGGAGATTTTAAAAGGTTTTAGCTTATCTATTTTCTATTACTACTCCATCAAAAATATTCAAATATTTCAAAAAAATTGAAGAATATATAAATTTATTAAATGAAGCCAGCTCATAGAATCTTCATTAAGATTTTCCCTGAAAAACTGCATAAACTTTGAAACATTATTTTCTGTTTAATGATTGATTTGATTAAGGGTGTCAATAATAATCCAGATTATAAAACATGCAAGAGGGAGTTTTGAAAAAACAAAATAATGCTAAAAGTTTATTGGTTATTTTTTTTTATAAACCAAAAACATTAAAGCGTGTCTACTACTGGCACATCTACCCTACATATTATTCAATCAGGAAGAAATTAAATACATGACAAATGCTAAAGTCAAATGTTATATGGTATTAAAATATCTTACAGAAACAACATGCATACATTTATACACTTAATAATTTCCAGTACGTATGAAAACATGTGCAACAGTACAGAATCAAATCAATTTCGAAGCTTTTTATCAGCAATTTTTTTTTTTTTTGGTGCCTAGGGATGCACCGAATATTCGGCCTACAGGTGAAGTGAATACCGAATATTTGGCTCATCGAATACTTTTATATTTCAAAGTTTATAGCCATTAAAATGTTAAATTTTAAAACAATTTTAGAAAATATTTAAAACAGAAACTTTTATTTTAATAAAGAGCTTTTTTTCAAGTAAACTTGGTACTTTTCGGTTAGCTGGCCGGCAGTATTATGTATACATAAATATGTATACATACATATTTATATACATATATACTATGTGTGTGTATATATAAAACATATGCATAGATATATAATGTATATATACATGTATGTATGTATATATATCTTATATCTATATATAACACTGGCGCCCAGCTAACCGAAAAGTACCGTAAACTTTATGCTGAAAAAAATCTGTTTTGAGTTATTCAAGAAGAGGATAGTTATAAACCTTTTTTAATTAGTAAAATTTTAAATTTCACGGCTTCTTCTGAGAATTAAAACAGATGAATAAAATTTTCTTAAATTCTAAAAGAAACATTTTAAAATCAAAGAGAAATTGTGAAAATATTATGCAGGATCATATATTATTTGTTGGTCAGGAAGAGACTAAAGTAAAAGTAAATAAATAATACAATGTATTCAAATTTTATATGGTGGCAACTTAACAAGAATAACTGTTCTACTCCCTTTGATTAAGCAAGGAAGTTTTTTAATGCATTCTACATCAGTGTCTGGAGTGGGAAATCCTTTTCAGAGATTGTAAACGTTGTTCTGAAAATCTTAGAAAGAAACAGATTATTTACGGGAAAATATTCAGAAACTTGCATCTGTACATAATTAATTCCTATGAAAATCCTTGTGATTGGTTAATTTTCTTAAATAATACTTAACAAACAGAAAATAAATAATGTAAAATCATTCTCTTTTATTTAAATATGATTCTGTTTCTAATTATTCTGAATATCTTTTTAAGTTGACTCTTAAACTTAGAAGTTGTATACGGTTTTTAATAAAATGTTTAAAAAGTTTTTTTTAGCCGAATACTTCGATATTCGGCATACCGAATAGCTTGATAATCGGCCAAACCGAATATTCGGTAACATGGCCGAATACCGAATAGATACCGAATATTCGGTGCATCTCTATTTATAACATTAATATTTATTTTAATTCATTAATAAGGAAGATTAAGAACTAGAATAATTCATTATTTGGCTGAGATAAATACAAAAGAATACAGAATATTTGTGAGATTAAACTCTATGGGTACGGTTATTTTCGGAGAATAACTAAATATGAGAAAAAAATTCTCTTATTTTCATTCTATTAAACGTATTTATATAAAAATCGTAATGCACATTATTTTAAACTTCATAATATGCTATCAATATAAAAACAGAATACTGAATTTCAAATCATAAAGGGAAAATCTTGTTTGTTTCATTTACTGCTTTTAACAAATGTTGCAACTAACTTTAAGAGGGAAGGGGGCGGGGAATCTAAATAAAAATTGGATTTCATAAACGAAGTGAAAATTTAAGCGCCAAGTAAACATTAAGTTGATTACGTGAGTTTCATAGTCTAACGATTGCTATTATCATTTTTATATGAAAAATAAAGCATTATATATCAAAATTAGTAGTCAAAATAACAGAAAGAACAAATGAAGACAAAAACATTAATGTTACAATCATCAAAATGCCGAATGTGAAACATCGTGTATAGCTAACCCTAATCTTAAGACAACTTACAGAAATTGTGAAAACAATAAAAATATGGGAAAAAATTTCGACAACAACAAAATGAATGAACTTACTTTCAAAATTTTCGACGAATTCTTCCAAATTCCACTGCCGAAGTCTTTCGTTAACGTGATCGTCCATTTGCAACCTTGAGTAGAGCAGCAACAACAACAAAAAAAAGCCTCTACGCTTCCGCTTCTGCGATCTCACCTTACGACGGTTTTTAAATGTTCTTCCGCGGACACAATAAAAATGTAGTTCGCCACGTTTCATGTAATAAAATATTACTGACAGGAGCGCTTCATTCGAAATCATAAGAAATAGTGATTAATGTTAATAAATTGAACTACCTTGGTGAAATTTACCCCATTTAACGAATAAAAAGTAATTTTGTTTGAAACTGAGTATGGCTGGTATTTCAAAATTGAAAGCATTCGGTTTTCATATTTGAAACAAAAAGTTTCAAAATAAAATGAAAACATCGATTTACTCAGATTTGAAAGCGTCATTTTTCTCAGTGTATGATTTTTATAATGTTGTATTTTTCAAATTAATTTTTTTAGACAGTCCCTTCAGTAAGATGGCAAATGGATCCAATTTATAAAACTATCAAAATATGAATCAGGTAAAAAGCATTCTCCATCGAACATACAACAGTAAAAATCTCATCAATAATTTATTGATACAATGCTTAATGCAACTTGGATAATCATAACTAGATGCATAAATAATAAGGTCGAAAATTTCTAAAATAAAATTTCGTATTTTTATTTCCTTATCACAGTGAAAATTATTACATAAATTAATCATATTTACGAATTAAAATTTTAATTTAATGGTTTATTCAAATATGCAGAGAAATAGCATCTGATTTTTTAACTAGTGTTTTGTATAAACATCGTACTTTGCAAAATTATCTTATGTCAAAATGTGGCACGTTACACCATTGATAGATATTGTTGGTGAATTTTTGGCACCCGCACGTAAAAAGGTTCGCCGATCCTGACCTAGGATAATGCTGCTTACTTGCTTAATGACAAAATTATTTTGCGTTTGCGTATTCGGGATAAAACATAATACAGTGAAACCTCTCTGTAAGGGCTACATACCGTTCCATCGAAAATTGGCCCTTATGAGGGGTGGCCCTTGAATAGAGGTGACAAAAAAACAACAACTAAAATAAGGAAATCACAACCTATGTAGGTGAAAAAACTGTTTATTAACATTTTCAAACTCTATATATATGATTGAAAACATTTTCTATTGAATTTTGTTTACTTTTCATAATTTTTTCACAGACAATTTTGGTTTCTCGTGATTTTTTTACTTTATGGAACAAATTACTTAAATTTGCATAATTTATTAATGCCTTAGAATGAGATATTAGTTCATTTATGTATGCTAGCGTTTTTACACACAAGTACAAAAATTGTGCTTCAATATGCATTCACAGTTTTAGTAAATGTGGAATCAGTTTTTCTAGATAACCTGTTATCCTTTGTGGGCCCACAACAAAGGGTCAAGTTTTCCCTCCAACCCAACCCCTACAGGTTGAAAGGTCTAACAAAGTGTGAGGAACACATGTTTGTCGTCCTTCATTGTGTTTCTAAATCCTCCCCATCTCCCCCTGCCTTCTTTGTTGCAAGTGCAGTTGTCTGCTGAACTCTTACCTTTTGGTTCAGAAATTCAATACACCTGTTTAAGATTTAAGGCACATGTGAAAAAAATGGCCTTTATGAGGGGTAGGTGCAGCCCCTAATAGAAGTAAATTTAGCATTATGTCTATGGGAAAAACTTTCGTTCCTAAAAATATTGGCCCTTAATAGAGGTGGCCTTTGAATAGGGGTGGCCTTTAAAAGAAGTTTCACTGTATTAATTTTCAGCAAAAAAAAAAAAAAAATTATAATTGAAATCAAAAAGATAAAAAAATCCGAAAAAGAAGGAAGGGTTAAGCATGTAACAAGATAAAGATACGTTTTGACAATTATTATATAAGCAGCATAGCTGTTCTATATTTGCTAATATAAAACCAATCGTTCTAGGACGGGGAAAACATTTAAAAATGCACCCCTAATTATGATTTACGTGTGGTAATTGTTTAAATCGCATCTTACAATAAAAAAATTATAATTCGCTCCGTAATTAGAGAAAATATTTTTCTACCTTTACGTATATTTACCGTATTACGAGCACCCCTTTCCTTGTGTCATGGTGCTACCATTAATTATTTGAACACATTTATATTTCTTAATTAAAGTTTGTTTGAACTGCTTTAAGTACAAATATAAATAAAGACGAACGCTTAAAAATTCGTGGAGAGATGGTAAAAGCTAATATCTTAGGAGGTATGCCATTGTGGTGGGAGGTAGCAAGCAGCTGAAGCACCCATTTTTTAGGGATGTCCGTTATTTACATAGCTGTGAACATTCCTTATTATATCCTATATTATCCTAAGTCAAACAAAAATATTTTGAACAAGAAATTTAATTTATTAAATAAAATAAAAAAGAACGCCATAGAAACAAGGCACATTTCATTAAACAAAATTTCAGGTTCAAAATTTGTTTATTTGACCTGGAGAAAACCCCGGAAGGTTGGCTTGGCAGGTACGTATTTATAGATATTGAAATTTTTTTTTTTTTTTTTTGGGGGGGGGGGGGGGTAGGGAGGAGGGGTTTGGGTATATGGGGCGCTAAGTGAAGTTCTGCACACAGGCGCCGGATACTTCCGGCGCGCCCCTGATCCTACCCAAAAAAAGTTACTTGCTTCTTTATGATTCACTTTAAGAAGCATTAACATCCACCTAATCCTGATAACCCTCCTAACGGTAAAAGGTCCTGAATACCATTCATAAAAAATATGAAAAAGAATACTGAAGCACCTACACATGCAGGGTAGAATACCCCAAAATTAAAATTTAATAATTCATTGTCAATGACACATATAAATCTATATATATAAAAGCCTTTCTCTGAGTGTATGTCCTTTATACAAATCTTCAATTTTTGACCGATTTGCACGAAACGATGTAGATACGTTTTAGAACGTAGGAAAGATCGCTGTCTTCTTTAAAAAATCATCAGATCACAATTTACCCCTTTCTTCTTCCACCTTCTATAATTTAACATTATAGAAATATCGCTTTTTAAATTTTCTAATTCAACCGTTTTATTCCAGTTGCCATGCCTCGTTTCTTTCCTGTTGCCATGCCCTAAAAAATGACACAATAATGTGGTTTTTATTTGCCAATAAAAATTGAGATTTTCTTGCTATATTTTTGCATTTTTGAAATTGACGTCATTCTAAACAGAAAATGCACATTTTTTATATATGTAAAATAAAAACTTTAACTATAAGAGCGGTAAAATTACGTAGCACCTTAATTTGAATTTTTATTTAATTAAAACGTCTACTTTAATACAAAGAGTCAAATTTCATCAAAATATTTTATGTAAAAGATAAAAAAGGCTAGGAATGACGTCCATTCTATCAAATCTTTTCAACGTGTTGTCAAACTCACTGTAAATAAATGGCTCCTTTATTTTGTGTACAGTCAATCAGGGAGTGTGTTCAAGCTGCACGTGCGCTACGCGCGCGAGCTCAGGAGACAGGAACATGGAGTGGGTAAATATCATGGATGGAATAACACGTAGTGTGTTCAGGAACAGATCATGGATTTGATTAATTATGGTGCTAATTATAAAGATATTTTGTTGCAAAACGAACGTGTGCTAGATGGCTGAATGGATAAGGCAGTGAACTCGAGACTAGGGATTCTGGGTTCGAATCCTTCCAGTCCCACATTGTAATCATAATTTTTTTTTATTTTGTTTATTGGTTGTTTTATATTTTTCATAATGAATAAGATATTTTTGATGAAGATATATTTTTTATTTTTATTATACAGAGGCACGTGTATTTTTATTATAATAATAAAATATTTATTTAAATGTGAGAAAATGAGGTATTTCGAGATGAAAGTTTTACATCTGAACGCCTTTTAAATATTTAAAGTTTCGTTTCTAAGTGATTATATATGTATATGTATAATGATATAAACATTAAGCAAATCCAAATGAAAAAATAATATATATCGGGCAAAAATATCCTTTTGCACGTAGGATAATTCCTTGATTTTCTTTTTTTTCTTTTTTTTTTTTTTTTTTTTTTTTTTTTTTTTTTTTTTTTTTTTTGAATACTTTACGAGTGAATTTTTATCGAGACTAGGCTGGAAATCATATTTTACTTTGAACATTATAAAAATAAAATGTAATAGTTGTAGATTATTTTAACTAAAAATATCTGTAGATATATTTTTTAAAGAGATAAAATATATAGGTCTGCTGTCTAGTTTTGTAGTGAATAAAGTATGATTAGAATGTTTATAAATTTTCTACTGAAAGTATAAGTAAGTATTTTGCTTATACTAACAGAATTTTGAATGCTATTTATTTCTCATGTTTTATGATGTATTTTAGTCTGTTATCCACACGGTATTAAAATATGCAATCATAAAATAAGAAATATATATATTAAAACCTTCTCTGAAAAACTGTCTAACTAACAGTGCAAATTCCATTGAAATCCATCCAGTATAGTAGATTACAAACAAATCTCATATGTTGATATCACAATTTTGTTTTACTAACAGCATTCTATTTATCACAGAAGTTATAAATCAACTGATAAATCATTTTTAAATAAATAAAAAGAAAATTGTTAAAAAGTTAAAATTTTTAGATCCCCAGTTGAATTCTTAAATTGTATCAATCAACCTACCAAACAATGCACAACCAATAACACATAAGCAGAAAACGCACAATCACGTGATCAAATCGCCCACACAATTTTTTTGAGCAGCTTGAGCGGAGTTTGTGTGCGGTTGGTTAACTAATTTTAAATGCTAAATGGGCTGAAGTAGATAAAGAAGGTCACGTGATGTTTTTCCCGACTATTTTAGATTTTATCTGAGTGAACATAGGCATGTAGTCCTGTTACGAAAACCATGTTTTGGAAGGATACAGAAATATAGTCGTTGGTTTTACCATTTTTGAACCATTAAAGATAATGAAATAATTGAATTATGTTAAAATTCCTTTCTTCGATAAGACCTACTCCATGACATAAACTTCTGAGCGCGCGCGCGGCGCGAAATGCACTTCTGAACACACTCAGGGTAACTTTGATCCGCATTTTCTCTATTTTCATATGCCACACTCTTATTTGAAGAATATTGTCGCAACTAGGGGCATAAAAGAGAAGAAATGATCCAAAATTATTGTTTGACTTTAAAATATTAAGGAATAATAAGGATAAAAGCAATAAAAAATGGATTTTTAGCCTGGTTCAAAGTTACCTAGCCATTTAGGGTAACTTTGCACCATATGATAAATTTTTATATAAAATAATTAATTATAAAAAAAATATTGTAGTCAGGACAACTTTAAACATCAAAAAATGTTTTCAGATATGTAAAGACTGCGAATTTACATTTCCCAACATCACACGATTTCTATAATTTATTATATTACAACAAATATCAGGCATAAGAAAAGTGGAAGAAGAGAACCATAAACATTTAGAAGTAAAAAAAAAACCTGTTTATTGTTCATATAAAATATAAAAATACAGTGAAAAGCAATTTTCAATGTTTTAATTCTATAATATATCCATAGTTACAGTAATATATACAAGTACTAGTATTATTCAAACAAGGATAAAAAAAAGGCGAACGTATGAAATGTCAAATTTGAGTAGCTCCGCCCCTAATCACGCCTCTAAATGAATTTTATGTATTTTACACATATTTGTAAAAATATTTACATGTCATATCTAAAGCACAATTTCGGCATTTATATAAAATATACGTGCAAATATGGTAAATTTTCGACAGTAGTACCTATAATCAGTAAATTATAAGCATCAGTGTAACTTTGAGCCGGCTCAAAGTTACCCTGAAAATGCGATAAAATGCTAGTGCCTTCTTATTTTACATTTTATTAACTATTAATAAATAAATAATCACAAAATATTAACACATTTACAACATTTAGATAATAATATGTCTGATAAATGGGTATATTGTTACTTACTATGAAAATTTAATTGGATTACATCAACTTCAAAACAGCATTCAAAATTAACTTGAAAACAGTACTTCACAAAAATAGTTAGATGATGCAATTAATTGCGCATAATGTTGCTAATTTATTTTCTAAAATAAAGGGTAGAAATCCCAGTTTAGAACCTTGCCAACAAAGTACAGTTCTGGAGTTTATTTAGTCTTTTAGAGCCAAAAATATTGAAAAATAGGAGGTGGTGCAAAGTTACACCCCGTGGTTCAAAGTTACCCTGATTGACTGTACTACTCGGGTGTTTCTTTTCGGCAACATACCCAATTTAGGCTTCTAAAATACTATTAAAATAATATTGAAGCTATAAAACCCAATGTTGCCAATAAAATACATTCTGAAAATAGTATTAAATCGATTTTCAACTCGTAGATGGCAACACTTGTGCTGTTTAAGAATAAAGAGAGAGATTTGTTTTTCAATTCTTGGTACATGTTCTTTTTGTTTTGTTTGGAAGTTTGCGAAATACCCTATTTTGTTCTGTAGTGAGCAAGTAAAATTTATTTCTTATTATAGCTCCTAAAATTCTTGTGTGTTTAATATTATAGAATTTTGTCAAAGAAAATTATTTTTTCAATTAAAGACCAGTATTGCCGATTAGTGACAAACTTTGTTTTAGCCGTAAACCATACTTAAAACAAAATGAGAATTTTTTAAAGTATTTTTCCCATGATTTATTTAAAAAATGAAAGCCGAAAAACATTATTACAATGATTTTTGAAAAATCAGGCATTTAAGGGTTAAAGCTTATAATTACACGTAAAGTGAAGATTTTAGTTTTAAGCAAATAAAATTTCAAATTTTCCAAAATAAATTTTTAGTAACTGCTACCTCATTTAGATGCATTTATTGTATTTTCCCCCGTATTGTCAGAAATCGTACACTTCTGCTACGCATGCCAAAGAAAACACGTATTTTAATTTTGAAAGTTAAAAAAATTGCCACAATGTGTTAAAAGAACATCCTTTCTGTTCATAAAGTTAAGGCTATTCTCAAATCCAAAGGAGCTACTTTCTGATATTTTTTTATTCATTTTTGTTCGGAAACGCATGAAATTGGCAGGAGTTTTTATTTAAAAACTATGTAATTGAAAGGTAATTTCCATGTTTTGGTAAAGGTATAAGATCTTTCAGCTGGTATTTTGAACTGAATTTTGGACGTAACACCTCGATAAAGGAGAAAAACCGGTCGTCATGTGACCACAATAGCTCATAACTCGATAAAAAAATTTATTTCTCAAAAAATGGAAAAACCATTTCAATTCCAAACCGCTTTAATAGTTAGGTCTACAAATTTTAAACTTTTATGTTTAATGAGACGGAAAATGTGTCAGATAGTTTCGCGTTGTTGAGCAGGGAACTGGAGAACCCCCTTAAGCGTTATTGCAGGTTAGTATTTTGTAATCGAGTTGTATGCCAGATATTCGTTTAAAACATAAGTCATTCATAAGTCTGTTTTAAACAAAAGTTCATGCCATAATAGGTGTGAGGTACATTCATTAAAATACGAATACGCCAAATAGCGCGCACCCCAATTACTGAAGATTAACCCTTCAGTACTTAAAGAGATAAAAAATAGTTCTGCATTTTTCATTCAGGTAATAAGACTAATCTTTCATATTTGGGTTCACATGATTGTATAACTTTCCCCTATAATTCTGTGACTAAGCAGCAAAAAACAATATGTTACGCACTAAAATCTTCTCTGAAAAACTAATAGTGCAAGTCTCATGGAAATCCGTTCTGAAGAATTGAAGTTATACGCACCCGGAACGAAATTCACAGTTGCATTTTACATACTTATTAGATTATTTTGGGTAGTTTGATTTGATATCTGATAAATTCGTGTTTTATTTCATTTTATTTTAGGCGTTTTAATTTCGTTTGTCAATTTAGTTACTGAATATTTCACGAAAACAAACAAATTCTGAATTATTTACAATATTTTTGAGCAAATGAGTTAATATTTTGTAATTGGGTTGCAAGAGTATTTAAAAAATATGCATACTTGAAAATTACATCAAAATCCATAAAAAATCTGTGAATTGAGATAAACATTACAAACAAATAATACTGAAAGTACTTTTTTTTCCTCTATAAGACGTTGGAATAATCGAATGTGCGATGTTTAGAAGTTAAATTAGAGTAAAAGGGAAATTTATTGTAGTGTTAGGTTGTTGCCACCGAAAATATGATACCAGCGTTACTCATAGACATGTCTCTTCTTTATACTATTGTATTAAGAGTAAACGGGTTCATCTTTCGTAATCGGGTTTCACGCACCTTTAAAGATATCCATGCAATGAAAATTACTTTAAAATCTATTAAAATCAGAAAACTGAGATGCAATTTTCAAACAAATTTCATTTGAAAGAACTTTTTTCTATTCGACATTGTAAAAAATGAAATTGTGTGATGTTTAAAAACTAGAAAATTTTCAGTAAAGGCGCAATTTATGGGTGACAAATTATGGGGCACAATTCATGGGCACTGACATAGTGTTTTTACTTTAAATTTATATATATACAATACAAACGAGAATTTCACTAAATGCTGCGCGATTTGGTGGATTATTTTTTTTTAATGTATTGTCAGGAAAATCACATATTTTTCTTTTACACCCGCCAAAGAAAACACGCATCCTGTTATATTTTCTACTTTTATGTACTTAAGATATTTCATTGATACAATTTCACAGCCATTTCGAATATATTTCCGAGTGTTGTTTAGCGCATAATGAACTCTATTGTTTTTGTAACTCGCATATAGTTGTAACCTTAAAGAAAATTTAGCGACTTATCACTCGCGGCCAGCAAACTTAAAAAGAGCTTAAAAAAGTTCTAAAAAAAATAAAATGATGTATTGTCATCGGAAACACAGCTTAAAGCACATTTCAAACGTGTAAGTATAAAATCTCTCTATTCTAAAAAAAAGTAACTTACGCTGTCACCGCCGCCGCCGGTTTTGAATTTTTTGTGACCGGAGGTCTTTCTCCGTTAATATTAAGAAAAATATTGCATACAAAAAAGTCCTTCCGGCCAGTGCCGGGAGGAAGAGGTAGCTTTCATATTTCTTATTTAAAAAAGCCAACTTATATCATTCAAACACACGAAGCTCAATTTACTGGAAACCGAATATAGGAGATTCAATACTAATTTTTATCAATATAATGAATGAGAATTTCGCGAAATTAGTCAGCTTATCCAAGCTGCTTTTCTTTAAAGTAACTTATATTTGGCTGCCAAATTCGGCGATTTCTTAAAGTGCCTGCCATTTTAATACAACATTGTGGATGAGGCTAACCAGTGAACTTGGTCGAGACCTTAGTAATTGCTGTGCACATGCTCATTCACATCGGAATCGGTTGATATATACGAGTGCTGTCGCATGCAAAAAATCAGATTTTTCAAAGTGTCACCCACAATAGAAATTGAATCTGCCATATCTGAGCCATTTTTTAAGGTAAAGACAAACAAAAAATGCTCCTGAATCCTTATATCAAGGTCAAATGCTTAAGAAAGAAACCTTTTTCAATTTCTAATTTTTTTTGCACCTCACTTTAAATATATATATTTTTCTTAATTTAATGGCCGCCATTTTGAAACAAGATGGCTGATGAATCTGGCCAGCGAACTTGGTCGAGGTATTGATGTATACTATCCACATGCCTTCTTACATCGAAATAGGCGAATACGTGTGTTATCGCGTGACAAATACAAGATCGTTTCAAAATGTTAGCCATGCTAGAAATTCAAAGTGCTATAATTCAACCATTTTTTAAGATATAAACAAAAGAACAAATTTTCAGAAACAAAAACTGCTCCGGAATCTTTGTATCAAGGCCAAACACAAAAAAAAAAATTTTCATTTTCCAATTTTTTAATACCTCATTTTAAATTTTAAATTTAATTTTTTTTAAATGGCAACCCTTTTGAAACAAGATGGCGAAAGAAGCTGGCCAACGAACTCGGTCGAGACATTGATATGTACTATGTACAGACCAAGTTACATCCAAATTGGTTCATAAATACGCCTGTTATCGCGTGACAAAAATCAGGTCGTTTTAAAATGTCAGCCACAATAGAAATTCAAAATGCTATTACTCAGCCATTTTTTTAGATATAGACGAACCAAAAACTATTCCGGAATCTTTGTATTAAGGTCAAATACATACGAAAAAAATCTTTTTCATTTTCCAATTTTTTGGTATCTCATTTAAATTTTTTTATTTTTTTATTTTTTTAAATGGCCGCCATTTTGAAACAAGGAGGCGGATGAAGCTGGCCAACGAACTCGATCTAGACATTAGTATGTACTATGTATAAACGAAGTTACATCCAAATCGGTTCATAAATACGCCTTTTATCGCGTGACAAAATTCATTACGTTTCAAAATGTCAGCCACGCTAGAAATTCAAAATGCTGCAACTCAGCCATTTTTTTAAGATATAGACGAAACAAAAACTGCTCCGAAATCTTTGTATAAAGGTCAAATACATAAGAAAAAAATATTTTTCCATTTTCAATTTTTTGGTACCACATTTCAAATTTTAAATTTTTAAAAAAAATTTTAAATGACAGCCATTTGGAAATAAAATGGTGGATGAAGCTGGCCAACGAACTCGGTCGAGACATTGACTGTACTATGTACACACCGAATTACATCGAAATCGGTTCATAAATACGCCTTGTATCGCGTGGCAAAATTCAGGACGTTTCAAAATGTCAGCCACGCTAGAAATTCAAAATGCTATAACTCAGCCATTTTTTAAGATATAGACGAAACAAAAACTGTTCCGGAATCTTTGTATAAAGGTCAAATACATAAGAAAATAATATTTTTCCATTTTTAATTTTTTAGTACCACATTTCAAATTTTAAATTTTTTTAAAAATTTTAAATGGCCGCCATTTTTAAACAAAACGGCGGATCAAACTGGCCAACGAACTTGGTCGAGACATTGGTATGTACTATGTACACACCGAATTACATCGAAATCGGTTCATAATTACGAGAGTTACAGTGTGACATAGGTCAGATATATATATATATATATATATAAATTTTGAACGGAGGGTGGTTTCGGGGTCTGGGGGTCATGATCGATGAAAATATACCAAAATGTTTTGAAATCGCTTTGCTCCGAACGGCTGCAATAGGTAGCTTTTTGTAATGAAAATTGGCGGTATTATAGAGAAATGTTTGATAAACACGCTGATGCAGACAGTTTTCAAATCGAAGAATTATTTTAAGAGATATTTAACGCTAACGTTGGACAAAGTCGTTCCATTAAAAAAGTTTTATAGGAGCAAAAACTATACATCGGAATTTAATCATTTTTAGATCATTTTATGCGTTATAATTTCCCGGTGTGCAGAATGCATTTATTTGTTAAATTTGACTCATTTTTTGAGCTTTTATTTCTATTTTAAATTCAAATTTTCAGCATTTTGAGAGATATTTTTTACTTATTTTAGAAAATTGTACTAATTCAACCTGTTGCCAACTGTATAAACAGCGCAAACAATAATGTTTGCTTCAAATAAAAAATTTATTTACACGTGTCTATTATAAACAGAAAAAAACTTTCAAATTAGAATTAACTAATTACGTATAAAAAGCAGGAACTTATTGAAAATTACTTCATAAGAACTATATTTACACGTGAATTTTAACAGAGAAAAGCTATTGTAAAATAATAAATTCATTAACATGCGTTAGAAGTCTTAAATAAAAGAAATTACGTCACATTAACGCCACATTACACTTATTACGTAAAAGGAACAAAAAATAATATCGCAAAACAGTTTAAATTTAAAAATTGCGCGAGACATTTATTTGATATTTCGAGAAGATCTTTCCAACTATTTTTGTTGGGACAGCGCAAATAATATTTCATTTCTAACAAAAGTATTTTCACGTGAATATTAAAAAGAGAAAGAAAAGTTTGGTGAAAATTACATCAGAAAGAACTTTCTTTTCGCTTTGTTAATAAATACCGTTAGACAAAGACTCTGTTTACTTAATTCATTTTACAATAGCTTATTTAGAAATGTTTAACTGATTTTATTTAATCAAAGACGAAAACAGCCATTGTATCTTTTAACACAGCTGATTTTTCCTTAAAATTCCACAATCAAAGAGAAATGAATAGAAACCCGTTTATAGGGAGATCGCCTCTGTTTTTTAAATTATAATGCAATCTTTCAAAATCTTTTTAAATCCGATCAAATTAGCGTGCTTTAAGAAAATGCGGTGTCTGAACGCGGGTTGGCGACCGTAGCTCGTAGGGGGCCGAGCACTTTAGTGCTGTATAAAAATGTAAAAAACAAATCCAAAATTTTAAAAATTCAAACGCAACCTTATGTCAGCTTTTTTTCAAAATGGAGAATTAAAACATTTTCCCCCTTTTCTGCTGTCTTTACTTAGGGAACTCATATTTAGTGGCAAATTTTAAAGCTTAACTGATATTAGCGGCTTTACAGACCACTACTTTTTTCAATCTTGACAGTTTAAATTGTAACCTTCAGTACTAATGAAATTTTTTTTCTCCTCGAGCTTTAGTATAATCGCCAGAGACTTATGTGTAGGTGAATTTTAATTATAATTGAAGAGTTGAGTGGAAGAACATATTATGCTACATTTAAAAAAAAAACCTTTTAATTTTTTGGGCGAAGGTGTTATCATGTATTCTATCACATGGTAAAGCTAAAATACCAAAGTTCTATTTAGCCTTGAAGATTTAAGACATTATTCATTAATATTTAATATTTTAATATTTAATAATGCAAATAATATTAGTATTTTTTAATATTTAAGAATTAAATATGAATAAGTTTTTTGATAGATTTCAGTACCATACCTGTTAATATTTTAAACACATGGTATAAACAGAAAATAAATCATTAAAATTGACAACAAAAACTTTCACATCAAATTACTTCAAATGTCATTTTTGTTACTTAACATGTTCTTCCACTTAGCTCTTCAATTGTCTTGTACATAAAATTTAGTTTAGATACAGTTTCCTATGAGTTTACAATATCTATGGCATCACTCATATATTGTTAGACTGATTTATTTAACTGTTATTATCTTTCTAAATTTTTAAGTTCAATTATTACATGCTAAATTATTTTCTGGGTTATTTATTCGTGTACTCAGATTTAATCCGTCATTCTAATGCTAACTTTAACTAATGATTTTTATCTAAAGTTATCCTCGCTAAAACTTAAGTAATAGGTACATAACATTAGATATTTGCATATGTTTTGTGGTTATTAAAAGCTGCCTTTTACTCACACAAAAGTCTTATGCTTTGTTCAAAATTATAACAAAAAGGGGCACACGTATCTTATTATTACATCTGCTCTGTCTTAAATGTATAGTAATGTATACAATAAGAGGATATGGAAACTACGAATTTTACACTTTCCGAGCTGCGTTTACAGATGTCTTTAGGTTTACTTTACTTTTTAATCTCATCTGTTTTATTAAGTTGCTAATTATGGTATCCTTTGGCATGTCTGTCGTTTAAAAGTTTTAACTGGTTTCTCCTTAACCGCTGTTTGCTAAATTAGGAGCCTTGCTCGGTCTGCACTCCTTGTAGCAGAATATTCGCCATCATTTCACTTATACTATTATTATAGTCTAAGTCATGTAACTTCCATAAACAATTACGGGCTGATTCCTTCGCTTTTCATAAGAAAGGTTTCCATTTTTATTACAGAATCAAAGTTATTTTTTGGAATAAAACTACATAAAAGTTGCCATGATCTCAAAGAATTCTTGGTACTTTTATGTTAGCCGGGTGCAAGTCTCGACAGTAGCTTTTTTTTTAACTCACCAGTTAGCATTTTTTTATTTTTCTAGTGGTAAATTAAAACGGTACTACTTGGTTATCCCATCGACCCAAAATCTATCGCCAGACTATAAGATTAAATGCCAATGATGGTTGATCGTAAATGTCACATTCACTTGACTGTAAGGAAATTACACGTGTTTACGCCATCAAGTGATTTTTATTTCGACGTTTTATTTGTATTTTTATTAATGTTATACTAAATTATTTGTTCTTTCGTTATTTAAAATAAAAATTACGTCAATTTGTATAATTTGGCGAGTGGTTTGGTGATTTATATAATTTGGCTAAATTGGTCGACGGGATAACTAAGTAGGGCCATCAAAACATTGCTTTGAATTTTAAATTAAATGTCATGATTTGTTGCATTATTTAATCGGGTTTGGCGTGATTTTTGTTTACGACAATTTGGCGAAAACTTCGTTTTCGAATACCAGTTTCATATGTATTTTTAAATTATTTTCTATTGTTTTTAAAATGCAATAACAATAAATAAATAAAAAATAATTAATAACTAAAGAACAAAACAATTTATAATATTTTTTTTAAATAAAAAGAAAATAAATGTAAATAAACATTTATCAATAAATAAGCAACAATAGCCGGGTTACCAAGTCACGTAAAATAACTCCATTTTGGCGCCAATTAGGTACCCCGGTGCGTATATGACATCTGCGCCTAATATTTTTCTTTTCGTTTCGTTTAAAAAAAAAGAATGAAGTGAAAGCCATTAATTTTAAATGTTTCAGTTTTAAATGAAAGTTTTGTATTAAATAAAATGATAACGAAATACAAAAAGTCCTTCCGGCCAGTGCCGGGAGAAAGAGGTAGCTTTCATATTCCTTATTTTTAAAAAGCCAACTTATATTATTCAAACACACGAAGCTCAATTAAGTGGAAACCGAATGTAGGAGATTCAATACTAATTTTTATCAATACTAAATCATTATGAATGAGAATTTCGCGAAATTAGTCAGCTTTATCCAAGCTGCTTTTATTTAAAGTCACTTATATTTGGCTGCCAAATTCGGCGATTTCTTAAAGTGCCTGCTGTTTTAAGACAACATGGTAGATGAGGCTAACCAGTGAACTTGGTCGAGACCTTAGTAATTGCTGTGCACATGCTTACTCATATCGGAATCGGTTGATATATACGAGTGCTGTCGCAGGCAAAAAATCAGATTTTTCAAAATGTCACCCACTTTAGAAATTGAAACTGCTATATCTGAGCCATTTTTTAAGATAAAGACAAACAAAAAATTGCTCCTGAATCCTTATATCAAGGTCAAATACTTAAGAAAGAAACCTTTTTCAATTTCTAATTTTTTTGCACCTCACTTTAAATATATATATTTTTTTAATTTAATGGCCGCCATTTTGAAACAAGATGGCTGATGAAGCTGGCCAGCGAACTTGGTCGAGATATTGATGTATACTATCCAAATGCCTTCTTCCATCGAAATAGGCGAATAAGTGTGGTATCGCGTGACAAATACAAGATCGTTTCAAAGTGTTAGCCATGATAGAAATTCAAAGTGCTATAATTCAACCACTTTTTAAGATATAAACAAAATAACACATTTTCAGAAACAAAATCTGCTCCAGAATCTTTGTATCAAGGCCAAACACATAAAAAAAATCTTTTTCATTTTCCAATTTTTTAATAACTCATTTTAAATTTTAAATTACATTTTTTTTTTTTAAATGGCAACCCTTTTGAAACAAGATGGCGAATAAAGCTGGCCAACGAACTCGGTCGAGACATTGGTATGTACTATGTACAGACCAAGTTACATTCAAATTGGTTCATAAATACGCCTGTTATCGCGTGACAAAAATCAAGTCGTTTTAAAATGTCAGCCACAATAGAAATTCAAAATGTTATAACTCAGCCATTTGTTTAGATGTAGACGAAACAAAACCTGTTCCGGAAACTTTGTATTAAGGTCAAACACATACAAAAAAAAACCTTTTTCATTTTCCAATTTTTTGGTATCTCATTTTTATTTTTTTTTATTTTTTTAAATGGCCACCATTTTGAAACAAGATGGCGAATGAAGCTGGTCAACGAACTCGGTTGAGTTATTTGTATGTACTATGAGGTACATCCAAATCGGTTCATAAATACGTTTGTTATCACGTGGCAAAAATCAGGACGTTTCAAAATGTCAGCCACGCTAGAAATTCAAAATGCTATAACTCAGCCATTTTTTAAGATATAGACGAAACAAAAACTGCTCCCGAATCTTTTTATCAAGGTCAAACACATAAGGAAAAATATTTTTTCAATTTTCAATTTTTTGCTACCACATTTCAAATTTAAATTTTTCTTAAAATTTTAAATGGCCGCCATTTTTAAACAAGATGGCGGATGAAACTGGCCAACGAACTCTTTCGAGACATTGGTCTGTACTATGTATAAACGAAGTTACATCCAAATCGGTTCATAAATACGCCTTTTATTGCGTGACAAATTTCAGGACGTTTCAAAATGTCAGCTTCGCTAGAAATTCAAAATGCTGTAACTCAGCCATTTTTTAAGATATAGACGAAACAAAAACTGCTACGGAGTCTTTGTATAAAGGTCAAATACATAAGAAAAAAATATTTTTCCATTTTCAATTTTTTGGTACCACATTTCAAATTTTAAATTTTTTAAAAAATTTTAAATGGCCCCCATTTTGAAACAAAATGGCGGATGAAGCTGGCCAACGAACTCGGTCGAGACATTGGTATGTACTATGTACACACCGAATTACATCCAAATCGGTTCATAAATACGAGAGTTACAGTGTGACATAGGTCATATATATATATATATATATATATATATATATATATATTGATGTATATATATATATATATCAATTTTGAACGGAGGGTGGTTTCGGGGTCTGGGGGTCATGATCGATGAAAATATACCAAAATTTTTTGAAATCGCTTTCCTCCGAACGGCTGCAATAGGTAGCTTTTTGTAAAGAAAGCTACCTAAAAGAAGCATTGTTCTTAGCATAGTTTTAAGGGAGGCCATTATGGTTGCCAAATTAGTTTAAAATAATAACCTTTTCTAAAATATGAAGAAAAAAAATGTGTTATGATTAAAATTTGAGTTGCTATCATTAGAAAAAAGTATTTAAAATTAGAAAAAAAATAATATTTCGCTGTAATTCGAATTTAAAAATTATAATACCAGTTTTGAGATCTGCGGATCAATACGGATTTTTGGTGTTAATTTCAACGCAAAGTATTCCATATTTTAGGAGAAATCGCCGTGAAATATAATCAGTTGTTTAACCGGTCGTTTCAGAGAATCGTTTCATAAATTCGTTTCATATATCCGTTTCATAAATTCGTTTCATTAGGATTATATATATATAGGGTAGATTTATATAAATGAACCTAACAATACACAAGCGACGCCATAGTATCCTTTAACCTAACAGTATCCTATGAGACTAAACAGCTTACTATAACTAAGCGAAATTTCTTTCATAGTAGTTAAGAGTTAAATTTATAAAGTTATAAAACGATGACGAGTAGAGCGTTTAAACTTAAATTTAAAATTATTTTATGAAACTTGGTCACCAGAGGAGGTATTTCAAAGTTTTCTTTGTGAGGCTGGAGGTTAAGTTTTCTTTTATGGAGTAAAAATTTATTTTGATTTTGTTGTGAACAGCCGAGAAACAATTGATACAGTTTTATTCTCACATATATTTTGAAACTTAGCCAAAGTACTCATTAATAATAAATATGTCTCAATTTGAGAATGTTACAATAGCAAGGTTTTCACAAATATTATTAAAAACAACCAATTTCTGCTATTATTTAATGCCTATGTTTTTATCGTAATAAAGTATGACAAACTATTTTAGATTTTGTGCGATTTCTGATTGTTTTTTAGGTCTTACTATAGATAACTGATACACTTGAAAATAAAACTTGTAATTTTTACAGAAAAAACGGTATTTGTTAGAGAAACAACTATTTAAAAGAAAAAATTGTTTTTTTTTCTGTAAAAAATGTGAATTTTGTAATTTTTAAAGACATTTCTATATTTTTTACAGAAAAAACTGTTTTAATGAAGAAATACAGATATTTTCTGTAAATTAAATGGTTTTCCACTGGCGCCAAATTTAACAGTTTTTTTCTGTAAATTTCAGAGTTTTTTTCAGAATAAACTCTAATCTATTGAATTCCTTGAGGGGAGTGGGCAACTTCCCAGATAGTATTTTTAAATAGCAGAAAATTTGTAGCAGTCGTGCTTTGAAAACCTGCAAATTTGCAGCAATCTCAGCATGACAAGACTGAAAGTTCAAAACAAGACTGCAGCAATATAACGCAAACGCTGAAGTCACCACACATATAACTTGCAGCTGACTTGTCGTGCAAGTTAAATTCATGCTGTATCAAATTTATTGCAAATTAACGGCAAACAAGTAATCAAAAATACTGCAAAGTATAGTAATCTTCCCATGCCCCACTATATGTTTACAACTGTTACACTATAAGTTTAACCCCTTCGGAGGGTCCATAGACCTGATCAGGTCTATTGATGCGAACACACCATCAGAAGGTGCATGCATCGTTTTCATCACCATAAACACGTTAAGGTAATATTTGTACTTTTCAATACGAGCCTTTTTTGGTATTTGATAAGTATAGAGTATAGAAAAAACACTGCCAATCAAATAAAATTTCTGCAATTTCTGCGTATGTGCTGATTGTCTATTCTATCAACAAAGGGATTTTTTGCTTGCTTCACTTTCGTGAATTAAAGACAGTCTTGCCATCAGTTTCATAACAAAATACACATTCAAGTGGGGGATGGTGTACCTTGCGGGAAATTTGCTGAGAATTTCTCAATTCAAATTTGTCACGGCAAGATAACGTCAGAAAAAAAAAAATCAAACTTGCTGCTAATGTTCGTTCCCTCCCTATCCTCCCCCAAATGGCGCCCCTGTTTGCCAGCCAGTAATGTCGGTGTACCTTCAACTTATCTAAATCAAGGTATCTATTGGAAAATTATGAGGAAAGATGCATCACATCGGCGCACACAAAAGTATATTGAATAGCGTAACATCGTCTATTTAAAAGCATGTTAAAAACAAATTATATGAATAAATAACATTTACCTAGAACCATATAACAATTGAAAAGAAGACATATGAAGATCGCACGTGATACCATTTTGACAGAGATGGTGGTTAGATTCTCTCTGATCACTTAAATTAACCTACGAAAATATAAAAGTGAAAACTTTCTTAAAATGTTTGATTAGCTGGGGCTTCTTATATCACGTTTTACACAATCAAAATGTACATTCATGAAAAACAATCCTTTCAAAAATTTCGTGCTACGGCAGAATTAATTTCACGTTGATTCAGTTGTCAAATTGACAGTTGTCACTCGTTTTTACTAGATAATAAGCACGAAATGAATGAGCATTGGAAACAGTTCTAATTACAACAATTGGAGATAAGAATGGAGTTAATTTCCTGCAGATATATCACTTCTAAATATCTCATATAATTTCAATTTTTATACCATATACCAGAAGAAAAAATGTGCTTACCGATAAAAGTTTGTTTGAAAACTGTAACTTGATTTACTGATCTTTCAGGGTTTTAAATTAATTCTCAAGCATGTATTTCTCAAATCTATTATCACATGATTCAACATTAAATGTTTGTATGCTGTACTAATGTAAAGTCACTAACGTAAAGTCAATATAAATAAATATGCGAAACTAAGATGAAAGTGTCGGCGTTATCCGCAATCGACTATTTTTTTTCTCAAACTTAGCCTCTTCACTTCCTCGCATAATCAAACAAGTGTATTTTCTTTCAGAAAATGAAGGAACGAATTAATTTCTTTGAAACTTTGTACATCGATAGATTATAAATGGCAGTTTTAAATAAATTTTGAAACTTTATTATTTGTGTACGTAGTTGATTTTTTTCATATAAAAATATTTTTACGGTATAGTTGGTGGACAATGTCTGTAGTTGAATGATTATCCATTAGTAATGAAGAAAAAAACTTTAAATAAAGGAAAATTAAATGCAGACAAACATTGTAACTTTGAGGTTCGCCATAAACAAAAAAAAAAAAAAAAAAAAAGAATGTGACGATCTCATGAACTCGTTTGTCTGTGTAAAAGCTTTGAATAAAACTTAAATAAAGAGAAATTAAATGCTGCCAATCATTATATTTGTATACTCACTTCCATAAACAAAACAGAAACAAATTTCAACTATAATTAATTTTTGAATGTACATTAAATTACATAATAGTATAATTAAAATGCATAAAGTCAAACCTATACTACCAATAGTTGTAGAATGCTCATTAAGTATTAGTGAAGTATGATTAAAATAACCTCAAAACCATACTATCATTTTTTTGTACGTCTTGTAATTATATAAATTATAAATAAATACCAAATGCATTTGAGTTAATAGCGTGATATTTTAGGGAAAAAAAATCAAACACTGTAAAGATATGACTTCAGTAAAGTTACTACACCAGAGGTTCCCATTAAAGAGGTTTTTCTAAATAGATAAACAGGTTTTGCCTCTGAAAACATAAAAATTTCGAGATTTCATTGTTTAGTTTGAAAAATTGGTATTTTCCTTAAGATTGCTGCATATTCATGGTAATATACTCATAAATTTATGTACTTTTACTTTCGTATGCACACACATACAATTATGATAGCAACATTTTCCTTATAAGGAAAACATTGTTGTCATGATTTCTATGTGCGTCTGAGAGTGAACACCGTAACTCTCAAACGGTACTTCGGACTGTCCTGGTCCTCCCATTGGATGAATATGTAATAAACCAGTGTCGCAAGAGCTGTATACATTTTTTTTATTATGAATGTGTTTATGTATTTAATGCCTTTTAAAACCATTTATCAATCGATTTTATCGGGAAAATTACCAAGCAAATGCGACAGAATCTAATTGATAAATATTGCAGCGATAAAATTCAACAATAGTAACGCAGAGGTAACGTTCCAGTTTCAAAATTGGAGGTATTTTGTTCGAATCCAGCCGATTCCATTGTGTCATAAATTTATATACACTTCAACGGATTCTTTAAACTAAATTTCTAAAAAAAATTTCCCCTCATTATTCTACTTCTATTTTTTTAATAATTTGCATGCATTTACCATATTCAAATACTTTGAAATTTTTTAACAGAATTCTTAAGAAGAAAAAATGGTCATAGTTTGTGCAATTATTTCAATTTGAAAAGTGTAAGAAAAATATGATATGTTGAATTATTTTTGTTAAAGTATTTGTTAATATATGTAAAGTTTTGTACATATTGGCTTAACTGTTGTAGAGCAATTTTAATCTTATCTATAATATTAAGTTTAAGCAAGATATGTTGGAGTTCACTACAAGTAGGATATTTCTTTAAGATCTGAGATACACAATTGTGTAGGTGATCTTAAAGAAAAAAAAAATTTCCTTTTTTTTTTGTGATGTTTAATGTGGATCCTACAGCCCCAGAATTGCGTGGATTATACTGCGTGCTTGGAATAACCTGACAGCGGGTTTTTTTCCAATCAAATACGATCCTATTAATTAGGAGGAAACACCAAAACTTTTCTTTTCTACTAAAACTCTTCTGGTCTTAAAGGGTTATGGAATATTGCTATTGTTGTATAAAATTCTATTTTGTACTCTATTTAGGTATTGTCTCTGTAAAATAATGCCAGTATAATGTTAATTTGTCAAGTTTAATTTCATCGAAGGTTAAAATATCTTCACTGTTTCTATCCTTGGCAGAGCCAGAGAAGTTTAGGTCGAGGGTGGTGGGAGGAGGAATCTTCGCTTTAAAAGTTTTTTTTTTTTCATTTGTTTGTGTCTTTCAGTTAAATTTCCTTAACGGCAAGGATGTAAGTTAAAACCTTTTTAGTAAGCTGCCTTGTTCGGTTGAACGTGTCAGAAAATTCTATCAAACAGCACTATCGTGCTGTTTAGTAGAGCTCACAAGCATCTTTTACGTTTTGAAACATGATGAAAAGGCAACAATTGAATTACAATCCAAACCGGGAAACATTCATTGATGAGTAATGGCTTCTTGGAAAGCTCTTAATTTACCAATGTGCCTTTCGGAGGTCGGGCCAAAAAATATCCAGTATTAAGGGAATGGCACCCATTTAAACTTTACATAGCCGTATACCTTCCATAATTTAACAATATAGAAATATCTTCTTTTTTAAATTTTCTAATTCAATCGTTTCTTGCTACATCCTAAAAAGCGGTACAATAATTTAAAAAAGTGATAACACGTGTATTTTGTTTTTACGAGCCGATAAAAATTCAGATTTTCTCGCTATATTTTTGCATTTGTAAAATCGACGTCATTCTAATCAGAAAATGAAAATTTCTCCTATATATATATATGTAAAAGCTTTAACTAAACACGTGTTAAAATGACATAGTATCTTCATTTGAATGTTTTTAAAGTTAAAAAATCTATTTGAATGCTGTTTCTATTTTAATGATATTCTAATTCTGTTTTAATTTCAAGAAAACAATTCAGTAAATGATACTGACATAACTCCGTAATGATGTTTTATTCTGAAAAGAGACTCTTGATTTTCTGAAATTAATCCGTATTATTATCATCCATAAAGTGAACCATTTATTTTTAAATCATATAAAAGAAATTTTCGGTAAATGCTAGTTCATTTGGTTGTATTTATTGCATTTTCCTGCGTATTATCAAGGAAATCGTATACTCCTATTGCACGTGCCAAAGAAAACCTGCATTTTAATTTAAAAAGCTGAAACACTTTATTATAATTACGTAATTATAACGCCAAATGAAATTCAATTTTGCGAGTTTTTAAAAAAAATAATATCGTTCTAGAGAATATAAATTTTCAAAATTACAGAGTTTCGAGAACTATGAAATTAATACTTATTGAATCAACACAAATACTTATGAAATCAATACAAATACACTAAAAATAAAAGTGCAAATAAATATTATACCATAAAATATTTTTTTCAAAATCGCATTTTAAACTACATGCATGAAATTGTAAGTGTCTCTTAACATTGCACTAAATATTGCCATTTTTAAATCAGCAAGAAATGAAGTTAAAACCTAATTTTTGTTAATAATAAAAGTATTTTCAATTAAAAATACAGTAAATTAACATTTTTTGCATGGTTACGATTAAATAATAATTAAAGTAAAAAAAGATTTGCGTTCAATAAATAGAAAGGCACAGTGTTTGGCGCGGTTTGTAAAAAAATTTGTTACTTTTCAACTATAGAGGCCTTGAGTTTTTTTTAAAAGCTTGGCGCAATTCGGGCGCCAGAGCTTTCGATTTGTTGCCAAATGATATAAACAGTTTTAAAAACAAACTTGATGAACTTTTTTGTTTAGTTATATATGTATTTTAAATATATGTCTATTATTAATGTTTTTTATATACAAATTACTTCTGTTTCTATACAAAATTAGATAAATGGCGTCTTTATGTTAAATAAATTGTATAAACCTTGAAAAAAAAATGCTTGTGCATATGAAATGAAACAGTGAGTAGGTTGCCAGAAAATATATTGCAAAATTTCCTTCTCCGCCAAGGTCATTTACTGCTATTTCGCTAAAGTTCCTATACTGAAAAAGCACCAAAAAACCTTTGCACGTTCATGGTTGAAATAAATGGCGCAATAGCATATATTTTAGTATAATATTGGTATAACGTAAAAGTAGCGAAAGGTGTCCAAAAAACTTTGTCCCAAATTACGCAAATTCTCTGTAAATTAGAATATGGAATAGGTTCGCTTTAAAAACACAGAATCAATTTATCCCTTTTTTTTAGTGCGTCAGAACACGCGCTGTCGTAAATCTCGCCTCACTCCCATTTTTTCTTCAAAAAAAGAAATGATAAATTTCTCGAGGACACTCCTGACCTTCCTTGTACCTTTCAAGGTCAAAGTTGAGAAAGGTTGTATGAAGGAATGTCTTTTCTTTGTTTGCTAGAAGGGGAGAAATATGGCTTTTGGGATTAAATAATCCCGCGCGTGTAAAAACGTTACATTTCTATATGTTCATTCGTTATGGGATAACACACACTAAAATAATTTTACTGAAAGAATGAAGTAAAAGCTACCTGCATATGTTGATGAAAATGTATTAAATGTAATTAATGTAAATTTTATAAAATAATTCATGTTTTAAAGAAGTAAAACAAATCGTTGCATATTTTGTAAGGAAAAAAACGCCTTTTTCCAGAAACTGTTACAAAATCGGAAAATAAATATGAAGCGCTTGATCTTTCCCTAAAAAAAGTAATACTGATGCATATTACAATATAGAGTAGTAGACATGTTTTTAAAACGCATTTAGCCAAAAATATAATGGGAGACAAAAATGAGGTGAGATTTACCTCACGCGTGTGTTCACGTTACAAAAATAAGTGCGTGTGCTTACGGTTAAATTAATTATGCCCTAAAGGACGCCCGGTAACATGCGCCAATTGTCTGTAGGCTCAATTATTTAATTCATCCGTACCAAATACGCCAATTGTCAACAGACTCGTTTACGTAATTTATCTCCTTGATTAATGCATGCTTTACAAAGGACACATACTTTACAATTTTCCTGATTTTTTGATCAATGGTTACAGTTAGATGTAAATATGTTAGTCATTATCGCGGTATTTTAGTTTGACCTACGAAATATTATTATAAATATCCAATATTAGTAATATTTCTGATATTATTTACAGGTGTATTGTATAATATTTTCAATCAATTTTGATCATTTTTCTGCATTTAGTAGTTTTCAGACTTTTTTTTATTTTAAATTCCCATTAAGTCCCCAAAACAAAAATTTTCCCTTTTTATAGTTTTTCGCTTTTTTAATTAATTTCTTATGATTGTTTCTTACCCTAGATTTTTGAGTATTTGAGGGGTTGACCTAGGATACTGCATAGTCCTTTAAACCAGAGGAGCGTAGGTACGTAGTAGAAAAATTCAAGATCACACTATGTATAAAACTTAGGACTAGTCTCTAAGGACTAGTCTGGCGGCCAGTCCCGAGTAAAGTATATGGCAATATACCAAAATGGGGGTTAGCAATAAGTATGTGGTCATCAGAGCTCTTGAAATACACTGGTGAACCAATGTTTCTGTTTCTTTTTGATTGGGGCAACTGGTTGGGCAGGTTGATTAAGGTCATTGGTTGGTTAATTGGGGCGGTTGTTTAGTTAGTTAATGTTAGTTGATTAAGTTCTTGAAAGGATCTGAAAAAGGTGTGAAATGATATAAAAAAACTGGTGAAACCAGAGAGAAAAGTAAAGCTCGATCTAAAAAAGTTTCAGTAAAAAATTATGAAATAGTTTCAGTTTAAAAAAGTAAGCAGTGCGTAGAAAAGTAATGGAACCAGATTATCTGTAAAGCTCATGAAATTACCCAAATTTTGTTCATAGCTGAAAATGTGGGCTGAGCTTTACTGGTGCCTTATATTCAGAATTATATTATCCACTCAAAATGAGTACTGGGTATAGTAAACAGAATGTGTAGTTGTGTGATAAAAAAATTCTGTCAGGCCCAGAATTGCGGACATAATTGCATCAAGTCAAGCTAAACTCCACAAAGCTAAACGAATGCAAATCATGAAGTAATATTTTAAGTATAACATTAATATAGTCAGGTTGTTGAGGAATTGTTGTTATTAACATTTCTGAAATAACACATCTAACGTAATAATTTTTATTTCATGTAATTACTGTGAAAAGGGAACCTTATGTCAATGAACTTAAGCCAGACAAGTAGTTAGCATATGTTTGAATCGTGCATGCTTAGGGATTTGGGCTTATTTTGGACTTTGATCTTCCAGACTTATCAGTGACCCCTGGAATTGAATTTGGTCCATACTTCGTACTGAACGATCTCTCATGTCCTTGATACCTCTCATGTTCTCATTCATTTCCAAATCAACATGTAACCTATTCTTATGAACCCAAATTTTTAAATTGGTTATGAATGATTGGAATTCAGAATGAGTTAAAAATCCCTTTACTTGCATGATTGATTTTAAGGTATCAGTAAAGCTCCGTCCACATTTTCAGCTATCAATAAAAATTTGGGTAATTTCATGAGCTTTACAGATAATCTGGTTCCATTACTTTTCTACGCACTACTTACTTTTTTAAACTGAAACGATTTGACAATTTATTTTTTACTGTAACTTTTTTAGATCGAGTTTACTTTACTCTCACAAGTTTTGTCCCACAAGTTTTTTATATCTTATGTATATATTTTTTAATTTCTTTCGTTATGTAAGGTAAAGTGTCCTAATTTCGCCCCCTTTTACTTCTTCGTTTCTCCGAAAACTGCGCCACTTAACATGAAAGCAGAAGGAACGGAAGGTAAAAGACGTCAGTAGTGAAAGTTTCGTTCGCCAAGACGAATACATATATTATAGACTCCGGATGTCCTATTTTTAGAAGAACTGAGTTCTTATTACGTTTAAGTATTAGTTAAAACACAGACATACTCAATTCTACTAATACGCTATTTAATGTTAAAATATTACATCTTCTGATATATTACAAACGATGCAGTTTGCACTAGGAGAAAAAGTTAGTACAACATATACGAGAGTCTTTTTCGAAGAAGTGTCGACAGGATCGAGTGGAGTGGAGAAGTTCTTGAGTAATGACGGTCACGTTAACATATTGCCAGAGATTACTGATAGTTACAGTTAAGATGCCACAACGTCATTTGTAGAACTTGTTTACTGTACAGTAAGAATTTATGTCCTATTCATTGCATGTATTGTACGTAGGTAAGATGCTAACAATAACATACAGCGAGTTTTAAGACGTTCAGTTCATCTTACAAGAATTGAAGCTCCGCCATATTGGGAAGTAGCGTGGTTCCAATTTCGTCCCCCTTGCAGTTCTTATTTTTGTCCCTTTGGCTAAATTATGAACACTTTTTCATGACAATTATTTCAAAATTAAAATAAAGTTTAATATAAAATAAAAGAATATGTACAACAAACTAAAATAAAATAAAATAAAAAAGTTTAAAATAAAATTCAAATTGTAAATAATCTCTTTTACTTAAAAAAAAAACTAAAAACTTTCAAAAAACTTTATAAAATACTTTTATTTTTATTAAAGGAAAAAATATTGTCTCTCTTGATCGTTGCAGATTGAGCCACGAAACAAGTGGGATAAAGCCCAGATGTTTTTGCCTGTTTCTGTACGCAGTAAGGAGATGAGCTATAAAGCTCAACATAACGATCAACATTGAAAGATTATATTTAAAAAAGCGCAGATAAAAGTTCAGAAGACTTGATTGAAATGAGAATTGGCCTGAAAACAGTTTGTTAGTTTTATACTGTAGAGAAATAGAAATAAGTTTCTATTGACAAACTCTGAAAGATTTGAGACGAATACCATTACAGCTAGCCTTTCACGATAATTTACCGCTCCTATTCTTATCCAAGACAAAAATGACAGGGACCAAGTAGTTGCGCTACTTTTTGAAGCGACACACGGAACTGCCTGTTCGAAAACCTCAATCATTATCGCTCGCTTGCATTCAGGGGTTCACAGAAAAAAGTGTTCAACCATGTTTCTCCATATTGAAGGCAGCATTAAAGAAAATAAAATTAGACCCGACGAAAGTGTACAATGTAGACGAAACTGGCATCACTATTGCGTACCACAAAGTCTAAAAAATCGTAGCCATGAAAGGAAAGAAAAACGTCCATAAAATATCGTCTACGGAGAGGGGTTCCTTAGTCATTGTATGGACGTGCATGTCAGCCGCAGGGATGTTTGTGTCCCGTCATATAATATTTCCGAGGAAGCAAATGAAGAAAGAGCTAATGGATGGTGCGCCTCCAGGATCAATCGGAGCTGTACCTAAGTCATGGTGGATTACAGCAGTGTTTTTAAAAAGATGGTTTCGTCAGTTTTTGTTCTTTGTAAAGCCATTAAAAGACGATCCCATTGTGTTGATATTGAATGGGCATTACTCACATTCCGAAAACTTGACTGTCATTGACCTTAAACGGAAGAATGGTGTTCCATCGTGTGTTTGCCTCCCCATTCAGCAGAAAAACTGCAACCTTTTGATGTCGCGTTTATGTTTCCCTTTAATATGTTTTATGTTGAAACAAAAGAAAATCGGCTCTCAAACCGGTAGAAAAGTTGGAAACTTACAAATCGTAAAACTTTTAAATGAAGTTTACGAGCATGTTGCTGTTGTTAAAACTCCTGTTAATGGTTTCAAAAAGACGTGTATCATGTCATTTAACCCCAACATTTTTGGAACTAAGATTTTCTGACGAAACCTCACCCCTCTCAATCTGGAGAAATTTCATGGTAGCTGATCAACCATCATCAACAAGCAGCCAGCAACTTCTGCCCGAAGAGGGTCAGCAACATTGATCACTGGATCTCCGCACAAAAACAAAGTGAAAGATTCCCAGGCGGAGAAGAAACGCTCAGCTGGAAAAAAAGCTTGGCACCCATCGATCTCAAGGGAAAAGCGAAGTATCTACAATGTAAAAAATTCAAACGTGACCTACTCAGCGACTCTGATGACGAAACTGGCTCTTCTGTTGCCATTCCTTATGATGATAGTACAAGCTATAATGATGACAAGAATGGTGCAGAGTACCCTATCTGCTTAAGCGTTTTTCTAAAGATAAACATGGATAAAAATACGTTCAGTGCTTTCAATGCTGCACTTGGTCGCACGAGCCAAAAACAATACAAAATTCATATGTTCCTCATGTTTTGAAGGCTAATGATTCTTTTTGTTATTCTTTCACTGATTAATAGTACATTTCTTCCCCCCTTATTTTAAGGTAAATTAAACTAATTACTGATTTTGAAAGGAATTTTGATATAGTTATAAGTTAAGCATCGGCTTTTTGGATTTTATGAGTGGGATGAAATTGGGACTTTTTTTTTTGGCCATACATACATACTTTTGAAAAACAATTTTTCGCATTGTTAAATGTTTTTTGTACGAGATTTGCCTTGGGTAGTTAGTCACTGTAAAATCCAAGTTTGATAGGTTTTTACTGAAAATTATAACTTCCAAGGGCCTAAAAGTGACTGGGACACAAAAATAGGGAAACTTACCTTATATGCTGGGTAACCCAAAAAGATCTGTGAAACTCCAAAATTTTATTTTATTTAAAAAAAAGAATAGGCCTATAGCAGAACTAGTTACAACAATAGATAGAATAACTCAAAAAGTTTTTTTTCTACTGCTTTAGCAAACTTCAACATAAGATCCTTTTGTAGCATGAAGAATATCAAGATGATGTTCAAATTAAATCCACGAACGTTTTACATGCTAACATCAACCGTTCGATTTCAATCGACATCAATCGTTCGATAATTTCTTTAAGTTTGAGCATCGGATTTTGTTTCGATAAACCACTCGACACACTGAGCTTTCTTCAGGGGATCCGCAGTTTTTGAATAACTGAAATCTTTAATAATCGTTTATGTGTCCTGTAGCACCATCTATGACCAGAAACATACTGTTGAAAAAAAACTGTTTGCATTATTCTGTTTATTTTTGTAACTAGTTTTGCTGTAGGGCCTATTCATTTTTTTAAATAAAATTTTGAAATTGTACCGATCGTTTTGGGACACCCTGTACATTTTTTAACCGTATCGACTTTCCATACACCAGTGTTTGGAATGAGTGAAGCCACTATAGATTTTTTTACAGTGCATAAGTGAAACATGTGAAATTTATACTTCGGTCACGTTATGGTGGCTTTGAAAGAGTTCGCGATTCGGTTGACAAGTGTTTTAGGTAGCTTTCATTACAAAAAAGTAAAAAGCTACCTATTGCAGCCGTCCGGAGAAAAGCAATTCCGGAAAATTTTGGTATATTTTCATCGATCATGACCCCCCAGACCCCACAACTACCCTCCATTCAAATGTGACTTATATATATATATATATATATATATCTGATTGTTGTCATGCGATAACTCTCGTATTTTTAAACCGATTTGAATGGTATTAATTTTATGCATAGTACATACCAATCTCCCGACCGAGTTCGTTGGCCAGCTTCATATGCCATCTTGTTTCAAAATAACGACCATTTAAAAAATTTAACAAAATTAAAAATTTTAAAAACGTGCAATAAATTAAAAAAACGAAAAATATTTTTTTCTTAAGAGTTTGACCTTAATATATGGATTCCGAAGCATGTTTCGTTTTGTCTTTATCTTAAAAAATGACTGAGGTATAGCAGTTTGAATTTCTAGTGTGGCTGACATTTTCAAACCATCTGATTTTTCCCATGCTGTAACTCGCGTATTCATAAACCGATTTGGATAAGATTAAATACGTGCATAGTACATATGAATATCTCGACCGAGTTCGTTGGCCAGCTTCATCCGCCGACTTGTTTAACAATACCGGCCATTAAAAGAAATTATTTTATTGCCGCGCAATGCTTAAATATTATTAATATCGGTTAGCTTCAAATTCTCGACAAACTTGGCGACAGTTTGCGAAATATCGCCAAATTTAGCGACCAAAAATAAGTAACCATAAATTATGCTAACTTGGCTATAACTTACTAATTTGGCGCAATTCTCATTGAAATTCAGTATGGATGAATATTCTCTTACCGGGTTTGTCGCGTTTCAGCTTCTTAAAATTTGAGTAAAATTAGCTTCGAGTAAAATTTGCAAAATTTTAAAACCAAGAAATATGAAAGCTATCTTTTCCTCCCGGCACATGCCAAAAGGACTTTTTAAATATTATGTTGGGTTTTCCAAATTTGGCAACAACACGTAAAAAATAGTCTAAATCTCTATTCAGATAATGAAATTTTGAATTAAAAAATTTGAAATTTACAAGAAAATAAACCAATTAAAACAATGATTGGACACTGCCCGTCACAATCTAGCTAACTCTTTGCCTACAAATGAAGGTGCATAGCTTTTGACCTTATAAAATTTATTTAACTGAAAAATCTTGGCCGATTCCAACATTAAATAGCTCTTAAAATAAATATTCGATTTAAAAAATATCCGCATGGGCGTTTTCATAATGCATTTCTTTATAAAACTATCAATTTTCATGGTTTTATATGCAATAGTTTTTTCAATATAAGCCGGTAAATTAAAGGGGTTAAAATAAATTCAATTACAGCATCAGCAGTTTTTGTTATCCCATTTTTTAAGTGCGTTCGTGATTATATAAATAAGCAGCACCCATAGTCGTCGTTCGGTCCGTCCGTCCGTCCGCGTATAACAGAGCAAAAACTAACCAACCGAATGGCCTGAAATTTTAAATATATAATTTTGCAAAATTTTGTCGAGTCACTTAAAATTTTATGAAAATCTGATGCATAGTTTAATTACAGGGACAGTCAAAAGTTTTCTGTTAAATTACGGCCAATGGGAAAAATTATTTCAAGCGCATTTTAATGATTTTACAGCCTTTCGAACAGAATGAAATTGATATGCACTTATAAAGTGCACTAAAATACACACACAAAAAAAAACTAAACCTGTGGCTGTACGATCCATGAAGGATTAGGGCCTACAGTGCCAAACTCTGTTTACCTGACCGTGGGCCCCGAGGTGTTATGCAGCATGTACTCCGGCCGGGTCGTCAGCCCAACGCGAGACCCTCGGTGTTTAGTTTCCAAGCAATCTTGGTACTCATTTTATCGACCCCGAAGGGATGAAGGTTGACTGAACCTTGCGCAGCCGGGAGCCGAACTCGCGACCTGTAGCATGGCATACAGGCGTGCTGAGCACTACACTACTGGACTACACATTCAGTACACTATGCGGTGCAAAAAATATTTATAAAACTAGTTATAGTACGAACGCACCACATTTGCCACGTTTGACGTCCAATTTCAAAGTTGTTTTGGAATAAAGAGACACAGGAGACGAATGTCAAGTAAACTTAACTAAACGTGAGGGTTTCCATATACTACAGAAAATGTTGTAAATCTTACTTTCAGATCACGTGCTGAAAGACATGATTTATAACTATGTTATGAAAAGCAATAATTCTGATTGTTTCCAGTAAAAAAATATTTCGCAAGAGTTCGACGAAATTCTTTCTTTTACGTGAGGATTAATTTCCTAATGCAGAGAAAAAGAATCCATTCATCACGTCTATTTAATCTTTTACTTGTCATATTAAAAACCAGATGAAACAATAATTTCAGTAAATCCGCTTTTTTGACACGCGCCTTATTTCCCTTTTTAAATAAAGTTCAATAAAAAAAAACTTAAAAAGTGAAGAGTCTTAAATAAATTAGTGACCACACATTTGAATGATTCTTAGTGCAATATGTCCCAAAAAATGAGTATTATAAAGTTACAGGAAAAAAAAACTACCTTTTAATTAAAAATTTAATTATTTATTATAAAAACTAGCTAACCTGCCTTGCGTTGCACGGATCCGTCGGTTTTTCTAAATGAACTGCGAATGATTGAAAGCTTGATTCATATTAAAATTTAAATATTAAAATGAAATTCTCAAAATTAAACTTTGGATTGGATTCCCGATGCCTTCGGCAGAGTAGACAGTTCTTAAACCTTGATTCAAACGTATCTCTTTCAAAATGAACCTCTGTGATGGGTGCCAGCAAGCCTTCGGCAGCGTACACCGGAGGTACTACGTGAAGTGTATAAGTTTATAAAATCCTTTTAAATTATCGCTTTAACATTTGACAACATTTAATTATATATTTCCTTTAATATCCCAAATTAGATAGGGGGTCAACTTATCTGCTGAAATAGATATTTTTTATCCGTAGTTCAGTTTTTAATGATTACTTGCCTCTGTCTGGTTGTTTTTTCGGATATTGTTGTTTCTGTAGCAGTCAGGTTTTTTGTAAAAATTAAGAAAAAGTACGGATAGATTTTTAAAAAAAAATAGATATTCGGAAGAAAAATAAAATTCTAGATTTTCTCTGAAATTTTGAAATTGATATCTTGATTAGTTTTCTTAATTTTAGCCAATTAGTGAAAGTAGTCATAATTTTTATTGTCATTCTGCAAAGATGTAGCCTCGCTGGCAAGTTCGGAGTTCCCCAAGTACGAAACGTTTTGATGAGATTGTCGGGCAAGCCTCGTTCAAAGGAACAAATCTATTCAGTTTACAGTTTTGGGGGGAAATGCTTTTTTAATTGTGCCGTTTGATGAGTTTTTAATTAGTATCTTTGCTATTTATCAAAAACTTAAAAATCTTAACCTCAGGTGCATCAAGACCTGCCTTAGGCTACCTCATCTAAATTTTCAGGCTTCTAGGTGTGCTAGATTTTGCTAGCCAGCGCCGACACACACACAGAGACAGAGAAAGAAGATTTCTTTTATTAGCATATATATAAGCGTGAGGTAAACTGACATATGGTAGTTCAGCGAATTTTTACACGTCTTATGTTCTTAACTTTCCAACCCAGAAATCTACAGAGAAATGTAATTTTTAAGAAAAAAAATAAAACCTACCTCAAAAGATTATTCTTGAATTTGTGTTTTGAGGCAAACCGATGGTGTTATCCTCATTAGAGTTGTGCACGGGTCGAGTTATGCCGACCCTAACTGGAAATTATTTGAAGCGAACCCAAAAACTGAACTGAACCTAAAGCTGTTCAACACGAAATGAAAAGAAAATTAACAAATATTTTAAATTAATTACGAAAAAGTACTCTGTAACTATACTTTTTATGAAAAGGATTAGAATACGCGATTTTGCTGCGAATATAGATTTGATAATAATAACATTTGACACGTGAAGAAAGTGAGACGCTACCTTCAATTAATGAATTCAAATAATGAAAATAACAAAATACCAGCGGGAAACACCGAGCTACGCTTAGTTAAAATTAGTTTTGCGTTCAACTCGATATGACAATAAATTCTCGCTGTATTATTGCAATAAAGCATTAATAATTAATTTAATATAATAAACGCGCGGGAACAAGAGTTTATGCGAATATATACTGCAGGAGTGGCTACTCTTTTACAGTCACGGGCGCATTTGAATTTTATAACCATCTCAATCTGCCCACCTACGCCTTCTACGCACACACGTACATAAACACTTTTTTGTATAATGCGCGACGTGTGAAGTGCACATTCCGTAAATATACACTGTAAAAAAAAAAAAAAAAAAAAAAAAAAAAAAAAAAAAAAAAGTTTATCTTCGGAAACATAGTATAACAACAAACAGAAATATAGAATAACCGCTTCCGATTTACTCATGGTTCTGAAGAGAGTTTATAATTTTATAAACCTCAAAAACCAATATATTTTCGCAAGCTAAAGAAAAATTTATAAAAAGTTAGTTTCTTTTGGTGCCCCTAATATTAGTAAATGTTTTCGGGTAGTTTTTCTAATGTTCCTATATTTCTCCTATATTCCTATATTTCTTAAATTTTTATCTTAAAATGTCAATCGCGAAAAGAAATTTTCCTTTAGATTCACCATGAGTTTACTTATAAACTACTAATGTTGTGCATACCATAAAGACAAAATAAATAATACAACATTCATATGAGACTAAAGTTTTCTTAAAATCTAAACATTATCGTTACTAGTAATTTAATAATTTCTTGTATTTAAAATTGATAAATACTCTAACAATCAGAGAAGGGATACAGAATTTCATTATTGGATTGACAATGGTGTAAGAACGTTTTTCTAAAATTATTATTATATATTATGATAATTGTTATCGTTGTGTACATATAATTTATAGTGCTTAGATATAAAATTTAATAACACTGCACAAAACAATCAAAGAACTGTTCTGTAAAAAAAAAAAAAAAAAAAAAAAAAAGATAAAAAATATTTAATTGAAAGAAGTCAGTTTGAAATGCAAATTTTCTACATTTTCAAGCTTCGGATTCTTATTATTTTTTTCTGACGCGTCGAAAATCTTTAAAATTTAAAATTAAGATGTTTTATTTTTGTTTTAATTTTAAGCATTTATAATGCTAAATTTTTAATTAAAAAAACATAAAACATTCGATACGTTCAATGTTTTAGGTTTACAGAATAAAGGCGATTAGCTTCAATTTGATATAAAAATTTAGTTTCTGTTATGTATTTTCAAAAGTTATATTCTAAGAAAGTAAGGTAAGTATATAATTTTTCTTTTACTTTTGTGTATACATTATATATGGTTAAATGTATATATTTTATTTAAATTGCAAACGTCGTAGCAATTTTTTTAGAGCTGGGAGATTCTCAAAAGGTGGGATCATTAAACGTTACTATATGTAATTTTTAAAATTTTCAAATTAAAGGCCAAATTTTTTAATAGTATAGTATTTTGTCCATAAATATAATATATAAATATTTTAATAGTATGTCTACAAAATTATACACAAACATTAAAAGACAGTAACTATTCTGGAAAATTAATGATTAAAGCGTTTAATTAGCAGTTGTGTACGTTACAAATTTTGGACATTTGCAGATTTTGGACGTTGCTCTTAGTATTTAAAAAATTCTTAAGGCTAAGAATGTAGTAAATGTGTCTGTATACATATATATATGTATAATTAACTTTTTGTTATCCAGTAATAATAACAATAAAATCAAATGCTTTGTTACGTACGTTACTTTCAGACATAACAAAATACAGAAAAATGCTTTATAGAAAAGTCCTTCTATCTTCAAAAAAGCAATAAATCAGCCTGCCATCTCTTAACGAAATTACCAAAAAATCATCCGTTTCCTTTATGCATTCGTTGTTTACCATTAGAACCACCTGGAAAAAAAGGTTGAAACTATTTTTCTTGGTGGTACATTGGAGCAGTTAACGTTATGAATGTCCGAAATGTCCTCTTTAGCATAAAATAATAAAACTTTAAGATATTTATACAAAGCTTTTACAATAAATTACGTCATTTTCTATCTCTAAATAGATTAAAAACTCAGTGTAAAAAAAATAATAAAGTCAATGATAATTAAAGTTATGTTTGAAGTTATGACTTGTGTCCAGTGCCCACCTTTTGAGAATCGCCCAGCTATAATATTATTCTTGAAACTGTAACAATTTCACTCCTAAATATGCAAATCTTATTTATTTATGTTGAATCGAAAAAAGTGTGTTATTATGAACAAATTTGGGTCCCGAAAGGGACTAACTCCCTTTAAGTGATTGTTTTTGCAAGAAATCATCCTTTTTTTAGGGCAACTCAAAGAGGGAAAATACGAAACCCTTATAGGATCATTCTGCCCGTCTGTCAACCAAGACCGTTTTTTTTTTTTCTTTTCTTTCAGGAAGCGCTGAAGGTATCAGTTTGAAATTAATATCAAATAATAAGTTCCATGGACCCATTGTTTTGTAAAAATTTCGAGCTTCTAAATCAATGCAATAAAATGTTACTGTTTTAAAACAACGTTTTTTTCTCACACGCTCACTCTTAAAACCTATGAGATTCCCTTTAACTTAAAACCTTGAAATTCAGCACGAAGGAAGGTCTTATTGCACATGTAAGAAAATATCCGTGATGTTCGAAAATCATTAGTATATATTTCTAATCGATTTATTACGGGACAAACTCGTCTAACTGTCTGCCTGTCAAGAACTTTTTTTTCAGGAATGGCTGAAGGTATCAAGTTCAAATGAATAAATAATGAGGTCTACTTCTCCATTGTTTTGTAAAACTTTCGAGTTTCGAACTCAATGCAATAAAACTTTACGACCTTAAAACAATGTTTTTAATATGCGAATTTTCAATAACACTAGTCAAGAAATTTGAACTTTTGCTCTGTCTTAAAACAGAAATTAGTTGTTTTTTATGCGTTTTTTTGTGCTGATTCCGAATCTAGTTTTAGATTTACTCCAGCACGTCAAGTTTGAGAGATATTTGCATATTTCAATTTATGCAAATTTAGTAAATTTTATACAATTATTTTTAAATTTAAGGTATAAAGCAATATCAGACAGAGGTTTTTGTTTTATATGTTGTGACTACTACCTAATTTACTTCACAAAAACGTTGAGATTATACTGACATGTGACTGTGAAATATTGTACCTCATTTGCATATTTTTCATGTTTTTCTAATAATGTTTCTTGACGTTTAAATATTTCTGCCGCACGAGCACGCTAACATGTTTCTAAACCAGTTTTTTGAGCTGATTTCAAATCTTGTATCTGTTTTCTTCTATCACGTCTAGTTTTTGTAAAAAGAGAAATTTTAGTTTTTGAACTAAAAAGACAGAAATAGCTTTTTATGACACCTTGTATGATAAACTTCAACAAGTTAGGATAGATTCTACTACTTATTTTTTTTTCGATTATATAAATTTTTGTTTATGTCTGTGATATGAATATGACCCCGTTCATCTTCTTGTCAATGAATTACACACCCCTAAAAAGTATCTTATATCAAACCTGTGTTAATGCCGTGCAAAAGTATAAATTCATCTTACTCAAAAACTAGACATGACATAAGAAATCAGACTGCAGATTTGAAATCAGCATAAAAATCTAGTCTAGAAAAACATTACGTCAATTCCGTTGCAACTATTTTAAAGTTGATAGTGATGTAAACATTACACCATTGAAACATATGCAAGTTAGGCTTAATAACTGATAAATAAATGTTAAGAATATGCAAATCGTGACATTTATCTGAAGCAAATAGTCAAGTAGTCATTATCTAGAAAACGTAATTAGATGTGACATATATTGTATCTATAATTTGCATAAAATAGCACAAAAAAAGCTTAAATTTGCATAAATTTAAATATGCAAATTTCTCAAAACCTGGACCACCTAGAGATAAACGGAAAGCATATTCGGAATCAGTGCCAAAAACTGATCTAGAATCAACTAATTTTAGTTCTAGGCCAAAACCACTGTTGTCCAGTGTAATCGGTACTAACGCCAAAATAACGTATTATAGACGAAATTGTTTTCTATTTGTTTTTGATAGGCATGCACCCATTAATAAAAGTACAACTAGAAGCAATAGAGTTATAGAAAATATTTTTTTTTTATATCTTTGACATATGAGGCATTCTCACATAATTTTGACTTTTAAGTCCCTGAATAATAATTTTTATTTTAGTACATATTTTTGTGTTTTTTTTCATTTGTCATACTGGAAAACATCCCATTGCATGACTATATAACAGTATTAATGAGATAAATAAGTTTTGGACGATGTTGGGTATCCAAATATACCACAAAATTCCTTACCATCCCGTGCCCCTAATGCTAATTTTTAAGTTTGGAACTGTCTGTCTAAAATTGATTCAATAAAATTAATTAGATGTAATTTTTTTCCGAAACTGGGACTATTGTTTTATATAAATATGTAACAAAAAATTAACCTGAACAAATTTTTTACGGTTATTATTTTTTTAACTCTGTCCCTGGATTTTAGATTCTTTACCGTCCCTCTTGCTAAAATTGTACAGAAAATTACTTTAGATGCAACCACAGAATATTTTTCAATTTTGTTCTCATACAGAAGTATGATAGAGAAAAAATGGCTAAAATTCTTTAACAGAAAATTTACTGCAGAATTTAAATTTAAATATCAATTTCAAGCATTGTGGCTTTATTGGTAGTCTTACCGTCCCCAAGATTTATTCCTGCCCTTTTCGAGGTAAATTAAATTGATTTTGTAATTTAATCCACTG
Organism: Maratus speciosus; assembly: GCA_963932465.1. Lineage (NCBI taxonomy): Eukaryota > Metazoa > Arthropoda > Arachnida > Araneae > Salticidae > Maratus > Maratus speciosus. The sequence goes on along the minus strand of OZ010800.1, from coordinate 351,820,417 downwards.
TAAATAACTGTTGCTAAAATCAATTAACATTGTGGATATCACTTGCACTGTAAACTGAAATTCTGACACTTAAGTGCCTGAAACGGAGTGTTCAATTTTCAGACGTTTTAAAATGTCTTAAATTGTTCAGACACTTCTTGCGTCAGAATTTCAAACACTTAAGTGTCTGAAACAGGAGTGTTCAATTTTCTGACGTTTTAAAATGTCTTAAATTTTTCAGACACTCCTTGCGTCTGAATTTCAGACATTTCAAATGTCTTAAATGCGGCCCTCTTTGACACGTTATTTTTCGCGAATATGAAGTCATCTTTGACCACTTTTCTTTATAAGCCATATACGCAGCAATGTTTGACGACATTGAATCATTTTTTATAAATGGGAATAATTAGTTACCATAAAGCCAGAGCTGATTGCAGCGTGGGAAAACTGGGATGTTTCTCTGCCCCCTGATATTAGGGACCCTTAAATTGGGTATGAAATTTTCATAAAGCTGATATTTTAAATTCGTTTAAACCTTGTAATGATTATAATCAATATTTTGTAGTTTTAAAGTAGGATAATATACATACATATATACTTATATATATGTAGCATTTTGCTACCGACTTTCAGATATTTAGACGACACCAGTACACCTCGACATAAAATATAGTAGAGCAATCAAAACCATCCATCCGTTATATTGAAAATACCTGATTGCAGTCAGGGTGGCGAGAAAGACAGGCTCGAAACACATTGATAATTTCCCTTACGTAATGAATATAGAGAGTCATCGTCACTTTTTAAACTGGTTTTATTGACAAAAACATAGTAAAACACTTCCAGTAGTTATTCAATCCACTCAAAAAGATAGATCACCACTTCATAAGGCTTTAGATGTTATAAGAATAGGATCTACGCATTCGAACGTTCACTCGAAGCGACGCAGCTTAATTAAACAACCAGAAAAACGTAAAATCTTCTCTCCATCGCCGATTTAACGATATTTGTACCCCGAACAACAACGCGCGGACGGTTACAGAACAGTAACAGACCAATGCTAGAAGAGAGGAGGGGGAGGATGGGACATAGGACAAATTACGATTCGATGGGAAAGGATGACGTCGATAAAGAACTCTTTATACGGCGTCAGAATAAAAGTGCAAATAGCGCTGGCGGACGCATGGAATTGTGGGTATAGAACACGAAAGAATAAATGATATTAAAACATTCGAAAGAAAGAGAATTTAGTTTTAGAATAAAACGAAAAAGTAATTTAATGGGTTTTATAAGATTAGACGAATGGATTAAGGTTTTTTAGAATAATAAAAGAATACGCAACTTTAAATGCATGAAATAAAAGACAAAAGATATTAAGATATTATTAAAGATAGGTAAAAAAGGAAAATATTAAGAATTTGGAATAGTTTTACTAAGAAAAAGAGGCGATAATTTTTATTATTACATATATATTCATCTAAACATGTATTTATATGATATCACATTTTGCGCTACGGCATGAAAAATGTTTATTACTTTTAGTGACAACTTCAAATTAATTCTACGCCAGAGACTTGGTATTCACCCCCCCTCCCCCCCCCACACACACCGCCTTCATAAACTGTTACAAAAAAAACATTAAGCTTATTTGATGTCATCAAATATATATTTGGATAAATATATAATTTTCTTTAACCTAATCATGTTCTAAAAGCACAAAATATTTATTAAAATAAATATAAGATCAAAACTAATTAAAAATATTAACTTTATGGAAATTTCATATTAAATTTCGGGGCCCCTAAAGAGAAAGGCCTGCCAGGTTCTGGGGAACATATACTATTAGAAGTATGGTTATATATTATTTTTCTTGCTTGTATATTGGCTGTGCACTGGGAATTTAAAAGTAACACTCTTGTCTTATCCGAAACTTAATCCGGGCTAGTGAGTTATACAGAGTAGGTAAAGGAATGTAATTTATCAATAGAGAGGGGTTTTCTCTGCAGTTCAAATGCATACCTGAGATAAGGCGGACAAAAGGATTTCACCAGATAGCGAAATAGCCGACATTGGGGTCAAAAGAGTAACCCTGTTTTCTGGGAGGGGAATGATACAGTGATTTGAGGTTAGTTAAGGCATAAAGTTGATATTGTGTAGTCGCTTTTTCGCGGAGCACGGTTGATGCCTGGAACTCAATGTGTGAGTTCGTTGCAGAGTAGCTCGTGGATAGAGCTCGATTAGGCAGCGAAGCTCTTAGAGTATAGAGCTAATGTGTTGGGAGATTAATAGTGTTCTCCGATAAAGCTAATTTAACTAGCGTAGGGTGAGAGGGATATAAAGTAGTTTAACAGTACGCAGCAAGTGTTTACTGTATTTAACTTAATGTTGAATCGGATCACCTATATCCGAGTTCTTAACTGTAAATAGTGTTTTGTGATTTTTAAATAGTGTGTAAATAAACTGTTAATTAAGTTTAATTGGAAGAGTTGGTTTTCTTTTCAACAATCCTCTCATAGCGTGACCGATATCACATAATCATCTTGGTGGCGGCAGCATGTAAATAGTAAAGGATTTCTTCAAAGTTGTGTGGACTTCCAGGAAACCCGACAAAGCCCATAGAAACAATCTAGTTTGTCCATGCTGCAATACAAGATTGGAAAAAGAGACAATGATAGGTGTACCTGTGGTAGACAAGGTGATGTTAAACACTACTTATTTGATAGTTGTGACTTAGTACCTGGAAGGTTTGACTTTATAAGAAATCTCACTTTGGGGTGGAATATCCGAACTGTTTTGTTATCCAGCTCTAATCAAGTAAAGTTACGTGCAATTTACAATATTTTGAATAAGCACTATTCATTTATTCGGTACGTCTTCTGAGTTTCTATAACTTTGTTATTGTAACTATGTGAGTGTCTATTTACTACTTAAGAGCAACATTTTGGGACATTTTGGATCAGACATCCAAATTGTGTTGTGATTTTATAGACTATTGATAAACTATTTTAATGACTATTGATAAACTATTTTAATGACATTTTTAAAGACATTTTCATTTGACTGTTTTATTTTTGCCATCTAAGCAGTGGTTTGAAATACAGGACATAATAAGACCTCTTAGTTTCTTCTTTAAAAGTGATTGATATTTATTGCAGTTTGAACTTATCCTCTTCGGACCTGGAGTATCCTATAGGATACACATCTTTACAAATTTTTTTCCCGTATATAAATAATGATTAAAAAAATGAAAATGGTGTGAATGGAATCTTAAAAGATAGCCAAACTAAAGAAAAATAGCAATTTGTTTCTTATAGGGATTTTTTCGGCCATAAAGTGGGATTTGAAAATGACTTGCTGAAAAAATGAGGGAAATATACAAAAACGAAAGGTAAACAATTTTTTTATACGTTACAATATCACACGGAGAGTCCATTAAAAATAAAAATTCATTAAATGCATAATTATTTCATATTTTTCATTATTTTTTGCATGCAAAACAAAAGAAAATGTCATAACAAATTGTCAAAAAATGTGCTTATTGAGTCTCATGCGTCATATATGATATATCAAATTTTATGTACATAAATAAATTAATTTTTTTTTGCTTTTCAATCTTTCTTAGTTATCACTTTGCGAATGTAAATTCATAACTGAAGTAAAAAAAAATATATGAAAATAAACCCTGGGGTCTGACGGGGTTATGCTCAGTCATTAAAACATCAATATTTGGAATAATTTTTCAGTTGAAGTGATTGGTTTTCACTTTGAATTATATGTTATAACATAACTAGTATTATTGGGACTTCTGATATTCTTTTGTGGACTTTTCGTTAATAAATGTAGAACAGTTCAGTTAATATTTGTGCTACAATTTGTGTATTAATTTGGCGTCAGTCACTTTGACTGACTTTTGCACTGTTATTTCCAGTGGTGCAGCCTTGACTGTAGGCTCGTCTGTCATATCGTTTTTTTTTACATGATATTGTACTTGTTTATATATATTTTTCATTTTCAGGCGCAGTGGCGTCTTAGTTTATTGTTCTTAATATAATATAATTGCCGTCTGTGTTCTGGGCCTTTTGCCTTGACTGGGCCTTCGTGGATGGTAGAGGGGACTTTTCCTCCGGGGCATTCAGCCTATGCCAAATTTGGTGGGCGCCCCGGTTAGGTGATCCTTGTCCTTGTCCATGCTGCAATCAGCTCTGCTTTATGGTAATAAATTATTCCCATTTATATAAAATGACTCCCTCCTTCAGAAAGAAACCCATCCCTGCTTTGTTGAATCATTTTTTCTCATTTAAATTAGATATTCCCGGTGAAATAGTTTAAGCATTTTTTGCATGTTTATTTCTGTGTTTAAAAAAATCTAACACTAGATTCCACAAAATTTGCAGCATATGAGTTCCCAACATTAAAAAAAATATATTAAGGATGAAACTATTACTTTTTTTTAATCTCCCTTCGTTTTTATTATTGTACTATTTATCATTACCAAGAAATACTGAAACATTTGACAACCGCACAACGGCGGCTGAGACGAACAATAGTTATAGAATTCTGGATGGACAGCATGTCTATTTGCACTTTTCAAACGATAAATAATATAGTAAATATCACTGGAAACAGAAATCCTTCATTATGAATATCCTTCATTTCTGTTCCCCACGGCGTTTGCGACAAGCGATCACACAAGCAGTGGCAGTCTCAAAACCATTTCTTATCCATATGATTGGTATAGTCGTCGAAAAAAAAAATTAAACACCTCCTACTAACTCTGCAACTAATTATAATAAAAGAAAGTTACTGGTACCAATCGACTAGAAATAAAGTCCACTTTTAAATGATGCATGTAAAATTTACTTAGGGGCCATCTACAAAACAAAACCAGACCAAACGTTGTTTTTTCAATGGCAACACCCAATTTTGACACTATATTTTAAATCTTCGGTTCAAACTATGACTAGAAAAGAAATTTCTTGTGAATTGAAAGATAAGTTTTTGAATTATAAACATTCAAAATTTAGAGCTTCTAATGTTAAATTGCATTTTCATATTTTTATTAACATCTCTTGAAATTATAATCCTAATGTGATAATTTTGTATGTGGTTATAGTACTAAAAAACCCAAACATAAATACATTGAATTTGTAAAATTGCATACCAAATTTGGAGGCCCAAAAATCGATGCGAAGTGGAGGGGGCGGGGCCACGGATCAGTTTCTATGCTTTAATTAGGTCCTGCTTCCAGAGGAAACACTACTCCGCTTTATATTTTTCTAAATAGAGCTGTCCGCTATTCGGGAGTGACCGGTTATGGAAGTTTTACTGTATGCTTCGGTAATAACGAAATTCTCGAATAGCCGACACCTATTTAGCGATCACTTTTTTTCCATCCACAACATTTGTGTATTGAAGCAGATTTTGTGTACTTTGTGCCCTGTATACTATGTATTTGTATACTCTGTTTATTTTTAAATGCGAAAATAAAACCTCTAGCGAGTAAATTCTAGGGTGTCTTCTATTGAGAGGTTTTATTAAATATATCCAGTTATAAATGTATTCTAAAAAAGTTAGATTTTTTTTTTGGACAGTATGGGAAATGTGGTTCTAATAAGTTCCAGTACCAGCGGCTTGCATTCATTAGCCCCCTCCCCCTTCCCCCTACTACATATACAGTCACAAATTTAAACACATTGATGACTTATAATATACAGATATGTGTGTGTGAACATGTGTGAACATGTAAATATATGTCTGGATAAATATATCCTTTGCCTTTGATTTCATCATTTTCTAAAAGTTTGCAATACGATATATAATCAGTACAATAAATTGTTTTGCGAAAATGGATGCATTCTTCTATGATAATAAAAAATAATTCTGTAAAAAATCAGAAATATTTTGACACTGAAAGTTGTCAGAAAATTTCTGTGTCTAAAAATTTAAATATGTTATACAGATGAAACACAGGAAATACATATAAATGTAGTTTTTATATTTTGAACAAGTTTTCATAGTCTAAAAAAAATCCTTCATCGTGAAATTAACGTGACATATAAATGTAGTTTTTATATTTTGAACAAGTTTTCATAGTCTAAATTAAAATCCTTCATCGTGAAATTAAATAGTACTGTAGAAGTTTCGAACTTGTTAAGCATTACTTCACATAGGAACAATTTAAAATGTATTTATAAAACATAAAAATTTCACGATAACTTCAATTCTGATGCTTTTATAACTATTTTTCAAATTTTATTTCCACCATCTGAAGCAAAATTGTCCATAGCATTTCCTATATATAAATTTAATTTTGTTGCATGAAAACACTAACTTCGAAAATGTAATCTGTAAGAGAATTAAATGATCTGCCATTAAAAATAAAACTTCTCATGCGAAAGCATGCCAACAATATCTGTAATTGGAAATTATAACGGAAGGATTTATTAATAACAATATCATTTAATAACTTGATATTTTTAATTATATTTTGTCATGTGGGCAATTTTTTTCATATACAGCATATGGTAGCTTGTATGGTAGCATATGGTGGCTTTCTAATCAGAAGAGCTAAAGTTAAATACAGTACAGCCCCGATTATCCGCGGAATTGGGTGGCAAGGGCATCGCGGATAACCCGAAAAAGACTGAAAATGGGGGTGCAAACACGAAAAAAAAGAAAATTCAACATAAAAACTATGTTTTAGTGTACAAAAAACATAATAAAACGTTTAAAATACATACATATGCACAGTACATCAGAAACAATTGCTTTACGTCTAAATCACTAAAATAAAGAACAGTAAACAAGAAACAATGCCATACATACTGTACAAAAAAGAGCCGAGTTACACCTTTAAAAAAAAATCAGTCACTTGTTTTTGCTTCTTGCTTTGGAAACATCTTTTCTTTATTCTAAATTGTAAACTATTGTTTTTCTTTTAGTATGGAATAATTTTTATCTCACATATGAAGTTATTCTTGATGTGCTCTCCCGGAATTTATCATAATAGTGTTATATTATTGTTAAATATTTTAATTGATGTGTTTACGTTTGTTTAATAAAATCAAGAAAAGACATAAAGACTTTATATCTGATATTTCAAACATAGCAACCAAATCTAGAATCTTCTTCTATTACTTTCGAATACATGAATTTTTCTGTTTATATTTATTAGTAAAGCTTATTGTATTTTCCTTGCTATCGGCTTGAATTAAAAAAAAAAAATTTCGCTTCGCGGATAAACCGCACCGCGGATCATCCGCTGGCGGATAATCGAGGCTTTAATGTATGTATATTTTTAATAACATGCAAGAGAAATAACTTCTAATTTCAAAACTTACTTTGTCTTAAAAATACATGTCTAATTGTTATTTCTATATCTTTTTAAAAATGCTCAAACTTTGAAAAAAAATCCCCAGCAATTTTATGTGAAAAATGCAGTTGTGCAAGTAAATATGAAAAGACTGTATTTTCTGATTTCCGTCCTAAATCTGTAATCACTTCTTAACAATCAATAAATCAATTTTAATAAATTCTTCAATATCTGAAATTGTACAAAACTTAAATATAATTTTAAGCAATTAAACAAAGTAAATCATGATTTATTTTCTTACTTCTTTTATAATAAATCATTATCTATCTATAATTTTTTTAAAATAAAATTAACTATAAAAAAATGGAACATTTTGATTTTATTACTAATAATCATAAAGTCACAATAATCTGCTTGATTTAACTAACCTGTATATTATTTAGAAGGGATAACGCATAGGATAACATAAATAAGATAACGCAAAATAATTAAAATTTGCTTTCAAAACAAACAATATTATGAAGATTTTTTTCAAGTTGGCAATGAAAAATCTTAATTACAATTATATCAATAATATAAAGTAAACTGAAATTGCAAAGAAAAGTCTTATCTATGCAATATCATTAAATTTTTTAAAATTTATACTGAGCAATTTTTTAATACATTAGATCAAGTGATTATCCCAAGAACTATTTAGCAATTTTTAAAAATTTTAATAAATAAAGGTCTTAAAATAAAATTTAATAAATAAAGGTATATTTAATAAATATTTAATAAAATAAAGGTCTAAAAAAATGTTAAATATATTCATTAGTACTAAAAATTATATTCATTCACTGAAAATCCTCACAAATGAATAAACAAATCTTTTCGCACAAAAAATATTTATTAGATGAAAAGACACAAATATGAAAAATTCAAATTAATGTAATAAAATTAATTTAAATAGTAAATAAATAATTATAATATGCAAAGAACGTTCAATATTGTACGGAAAAAAAAGTTCTCTAAATTTCAAATTATCATTCTATACAAATCACCTATCACTTACCTTGGCTGAAAATATCCAAAAACAGTAATATCTAAAAGTAGTTTGATGAAAATATAGTTTCACAATATAATGGTTAAACGCCGTTGTATTCGCATTTTTTTGCACTGTATTTTTATAGATTTTATGTATTTTTTTATCCTTTGAATTATGAATGATAAATAATGAATAAAATATATATAGATGAAATATTGAAATTTCTGTATTTCCGTATGAAAAAAGGTTTTCACAATAGAAATGTTAATTAACAAGCACGTTCCGAGCACAAAAACCTTTCCCATAAGAAGAATTAATACCATTCTGAAAAAACACCATATTTGTCTTTGCAAATTGTAATAAATAAAGTTTCACTTGACATCCAAAAAGGCAGACACATGCACAATTAGTTGATGTTAAGTAATAATATGCCATTAGATATAGATGCGTGTCTTTTTTCAAAAGAAAGTATATACTTTCAGGGCTCCTAAAAGGTCCGCCAACTGAATACCAATAAATTTTAACAGAAAATTTTATGGTAGGTTTGCGTTAGAATTAACTTTCAAATGCTATTCCGGGACGGTTTGTAAGAAAAATTTAAAAAGAAAATTTTTCTAAAAAAATATTGGTATTCAGTTGGCGGACCATCTGGGAGTCCTGTACTTGTCACCTTGTCAGCATTTCTTCTAAATCTATAACGCATTCACTTAATGACTCAGCGACAACGATTTAGATGATGAATGACGATTTACAAGTGGAGAGATTTCAAATCATTAAAAGTTCTTATCAGCGGGCAATGAAACATCTTGTAAATAAAACAGAAACATTTATACATCAAGCAAATTTACTTTACTATTGGGATACTTTAATTCACCTTCGCGCCGTTAAAAGATGTCCATTGCCCGCCAAAGCAGTACTAAACGAACGAGTATTGTGATTGGCTGACACGTTATAATACTTTCACGATGTGTTTTAGAATCAGTTTTCTATTGAATTTTCATATTTAAATCTGATCTTTCAATAAAAGAAGAGTTATTAATTTATAATTCCAGCAAAATTTCGGACTTTTACATTCCGTATTTTTTCTCATCAAATTATAAAATAGTTATGTACAATCATGTGCGCACGCAAGATTTTCAATAAAAGGCAGTGACGTCGCATATTGGGAAAAGAGCAGGGAGAATGATTGCCAAGAAGAAAATTTTTTAGGGGCTTTAGATAATTGTTGCCCAAAAAATTATAACATAAAACAATATCTACGAAAGAAGGGGCGCTATATTCTCTTGCCCCGGGAACACAAAAACCATGTTACGCCAGGGTAGGGGTGTCTGCCTATTTGGTGCTTACTTTAAGCATAATCGCCTGAAGAAGAGGGGCATTGGGGACCATTGCCCCTTTCTAGATTTTAGTAATTAATTAATTTTTATTTAGGTCTCATTGAAAATGATTTTTTTTCTTCCACGGGACTATAGATTAATTAAGCCATAGCAGAAAAATGATGTAAAGACTTTTTCATCAGGGGAGTCCCATGACTCTCTTGTAGAAAACATTTTTAATTGTGTTTTCTTTTGAACTTTTGTGCATTTTAAATTTATCTTAAGCAAGGGTTCGGGATAGCACAATCCCCTGATAATAATAATAAAAAATAATTTCGTTCGTCATTATAAAAAATATTGTTAGAAACTTATTTTTGAATATATAATATTTTTGAAGTGAAAACTTCTTTAGGCGCGTTGAGCTTTTTTTGAGATGGAGAAAAACCACTGATTTGGAGACACTGTTACGTAACCGACATGCTAGCATTTTGGCACATAGACACTAGCGCGCCAAGCGGTGAATGACAGGAGCTTTTCCCTCTTCAGCTCAATCCGCAAAAGAAGAACGAAGCTAAAACTCACTTTTTCTCCCGGCGTTCACACAGGAACACACACAAAATTTACATTTTCCTGACGATTAAAAAAACACAAACGTAATTGTTGAAGTTTTCACTTCTATTGGCACTCCCGGAGTGCCACTGTTTTTTTTTAACAGTAAATTGTAAATTTTTATTTTGCCTTTCAACTTGATATGTTTCAATATTGTCTTGCACGATGCACTGTGACAAAAAAAAAAAAAAAAAAAAAAAAAAAAAAAAAAAACTTATTTAAGGTTCAAAATCCGTTTTTAAAAATGCAGCCTGGTCTATGGGACATAGGCATATCTTTTTCAAAATCTGGCCCATATCCCTGGTGTAGATAATTGGCCATCATAAATTGCACCAACACCCGGTTCGGTATGAAAAAACACGTTAGGTCCGGCCTGACCGAGTCTTCAGAAAAAAGTCGCCTAGCCCGGCCCGGCCCCGAATATAGACTTTTTTAACGGCCTCGCCAGGACGATAAAAAGCCTGAATTTGTGAGGACTAAAATTATGAAAAACTCTTAATCGGCATGTTAGAAAATGCATTGTTTCAAATTACACATTTAACATTTATTTATGGACATTTAATAGTACAAAAAAGAGGTGGGGACGGCAAAAGTTAAACTGAATCGGAAGTTTAAGCTACAGAAAGAAGTTACTTTTCCGCGTGCAATTTTTAAAAAAGCATTTAAACATTTTATTAGAATCCAATCATTGTTTAACACTTTAAAAGCCTTTTTTTGTATGACGTTTTATTTTTTATTTTTCTTTTTACTTTTTTTCGTCATCAAATTATTATAAGTCAAGAATCGTAAATAAAAAAATCCTGCCGGCCCGGCCTACAGGCAGAGGTAGATTTCGAAGTTAAGTATACTAATTTCACCAACAAAAACTAAATCATTATTAGATATAAATCCACTTTAACAGTTTTATCTGTCTGCTTTTGACGAGTTTTTGTTTCCTTTTTATAAAATAGCTGGTTTTATCAGAATCATGTTAAGGCGATATTAAAAAAAATATTTTTCCATACTCAACAACTCGAAATTTTCTGGTACATTTTCAGATTCATTTTTAATAAAAAAAAATATGAAACATGCTGACGAGATTTTTGAAAAGATTTATAAGTGACCTGTGTTTTTATTTTTCTTTCAATTAATTAAAATTTGATTAATAAATAATTTTTTTCTCAGTAGGGCAATATTTTTCGTTTCTAACACAATCGCTTCGGGAAATTCTGTTCAAAATGCCCACTTTGACATCATTTTTTGAAATATATTCTGCCTCTATCAAAAAATCGATCATTACTGTACATTATATAGTTTCTGAATAAGAGAATCTAGCAATTGGATGCGTTTGAGAGCAAAAATGAATTTAACTAGTTGGATGTGCCAATCCCAAAACTTTCTTCTATCTTATACATCTTAATATTTCAAAAACTAGCTACACATGTTAATACTTCAATATTATTAGTTCATTACTATACCAACTTTGATTTTCATCTTAAATTTCTGCTTCAGTCAATTAAATGAACTAAAAACGAGTTAATCTATATCATGATATTTGTTAAAATTAATAGTTTTTCTTTATTCTGTTGTTATCAGATGTTTGTGAATAGCCGGCTTAGCAGGAAGTGAGTTCCCGCCTTTGCACGAGCCGCCGATGGACAATAGAACTACGAAAAATCAAGAAAAGTATACAAAAATCGCCATCACAGAGCCCCATTACCGCGCGATATTTCCAAATTCAAGGAGGACCTGTTGGCCAAAGCCAAAAACATGCACAAAAAATTTGGTTCAATTGTATGCATATTTTACACAATTTTCGATTGTACAATAAAGAAAATGGTACAGACATCGTAATTATAGCGCACCCTTCCAGCGGAATTTTTCCAAATTCTGGGAGGACCTTCATGCCATGAACAAAAAGAAACACAAAAAATTTGGCTCAATTCTCTGCATAACTTCATACACTTTTCGATGGTATAATATTCAAAATGGCACGAAAATCGCTATTACAGCCTCCCCTACCCGCAATTTTTTTCCAAATTAAGGAAGGACCTGCTTACCATAGCCAAGAACTTGAAATAAAAATTTGGTTCGATTCTATGCATAACTTCATACACTTTCCGATGGTACAATATGCAAAATCGCTATTACAGCGCCTCCTAGTGTCAAATTTTTTCCAAATTCAGGGAGGTGCTGCTTGTCATAGACATAAACTTAAAATAAAAATTTGGTTCAATTCTATGCATAACTTCATACACTTTTGGATGGTACAATATTCAAAATCTCTGTTACAGCGCCCCCTACCGGCGAATGTTTTCCAAATTCAAGGAGGATCTGCCTGCATAGGCCAAAAACTTAAAATAAAAATTTGGTTCAAGTCTATGCATAACTATGCATAACATTCACTTTTGGATAGTACAATATTCAAAATCGCACAAAAATCGCTGTGACAGCGCCCCCTACCGGCGAATTTTTTCCAAATTCAGGGAAGACCTACCTGCCATAGCCAAATACTTAAAATAAAAATTTGGTTCAATTCTATGCATAATTTCATATACTTTTGGATAGTACAATATTCAAAATCGCACAAAAATCGCTGTTACAGCGCTCCCTACCGGCGAATTTTTTCCAAATTCAGGGAGGATCTGCTTGCCATAGCCAAAAACATAACATAAAAATTTGATTCAATTCTATGCATAACTTCATACACTTTTTGATGGTACAATGGCGACAGACACACGGACACAGGGACAGACAGACATTTTCTATAAACATGTTTTTGGGGATCTCTGACCCCTAAAACATGTAAATCCGTCGAAAACCGGAAGTCGAAAAAAATTTCGATTACAATACTTTCTTCTATTGAAGATAGAAGAAAGTAAAAATGAGTAAGAAAATAGACAGTTTGGATTTGAATGCACCCTTAATAAGATGATTTTTTTCTTCAACCGCTATGTATTTTTAATTTGTCTTTGCTGTAAGAATTGGCGCTATCAAAAACTTGTATATATAAATGTTGAAGACAATATTAAGAAGATATATGATAAATTCTTGGAGATTTTATATCTTGCGAATTGACGGAGTTATGAAAATTTTTCTTCTTCAACCCCCCCCCCCCTTTTTTTTTTTTTTTTTTTTTTTTTTTTTTTTTTTTTTTTTTTTTTTGGTACGAATTGGTCCTATAAAAAACTTGTGAATATAAAAGTTGTAGATAATATTATATTAATATAATAATATAATATTATCTAATATTATCTATTATCTAATAGTTGTAGATAATATAATATTAAGGAGATGTATAATAAAATTATTGGATTTGATATCTTGAGAATTGACGAAGTAAAGAATTTTTTTCTCCCAAAAACCCAATTTTTTGCGCCCCTTGAGCCTATTTTAAATTTTATCAAAAATCTGTGATGCATAAATTTTTGGCGCTATTTTTAGAAGTAATAAAAACTTTAAACTGATATGTTCAAAAATTAAGAAGTTATGGCTTTTTTTCGGTTTTCACAAAACCCCTCTCTATTTCCATCCCCTTTGTCCGCTTTTGCCCATTAACGAACTTGACCGAGTTTTTATGTCCCTTGATTTTATGTATCAGTTTGGACGTTATCGTGTCCAGAAGAAAATGATAACACAATTGCTTCGAGAAATTCCGTTCAAAATGCCCAAATTGACATCATTTTTTGAAATATATTGTGCCTCTATCAAAAAATCGATCATTGGGGTACATTATATAGTTTTTGAATAAGCGAATCTACCAATTAAATGCGTTTGAGAGCAAAAGTGAATTTAAAAATGAATCAGAAAATAAGCAGTTTGGATTTGAGTGCATCCTTAATGCAATGATTTTTCCAACACAATCCGCTTTGAGAAATTCGGTTCAAAATGCCCAGTTTAACAGCATTTTTTAAAATATATTCTGTGTCTATCAAAAAATCGACCATTACGGTACATTATATAGTTTCTGAATAAGAAAACGTACCAATTGGAAACCTTTGAGAGCAAAAATGAATTGTAAAATGAGTCAGAAAATACGCAGTTTGGATTTGAATACACCCTTACTTAGATGATTTTTTTCTTCAACCGCTATGTATTTTTAATTTGCTTTTGCTGTAAGATTTGGTCCTATCCAAAACTTGTCTATATAGATGTTGTAGACAATATTAAGAAGATGTATGATAAATTCATGGGGATTTTATATCTTTTGAATTGACGGAGTTATGGATTTTTTACTTCTTCAAACCCCCTTTTTGTTTTCGTTTTTAACTTTTTTTGCGGTACGAATTGGTCCTATCAAAAACTTGTGAATATAAAAGTTGTAGATAATATTAAGGAGATTTATAATGAAATTAATTGGAATTGATATCTTGAGAACTGACGAAGTTAAGAATTTTTTTCTCCCAAAAACCCAATTTTTTGCGACCCTTGAGCCCATTTTCAACTTTATCAAAAATCTGTGATGCATAAAATTTTGGCCCAATTTTTAGAAGTAATAAAAACTTTAAACTGATTTGATAAGTACAAAATTTAAGAAGTTATGGGGTTTTTTCGGTTTTCACAAAACCACTCCCTATTTCCATCCCCTTTGTCCGATTTTGCCCATTAACGAACTTGACCGAGATTTTATGCCCCTTGATTTTATGTATCAGTTTGGAAGAGATTGGTGCAGAATTACGAAAGTTATCGTGTCCAGAAGAAAGTGATATATATAGATAGATAGATAGATACATAGATAGATAGATAGATAGATAGATAGATAGATAAAGTTTTTTACTGAGGGTGGTTTTGGGTTCTAGGTGTCATGATCGGTGTAGATCTGCAAAAATTTTTCAGAAATTCCAACATAGGAACGATCCCAATAGGTTGTATTTCATACGAAATCTACCTAAAAGGTGCAAACTTGGAACATGTCTGTTTTGATTATATTACTTTAATTTTGTTTCGGCAAATTTAAAAAAGATTTACTTTTGAAATTAAAATTTTTAAAAAAATAAATTACATGATTTTTTAAATAAATATTTTTAATATTTTTAAAATTAATATTTAAAAAAAATACTGAAACAAAACTAAAATTATACTTTCCTCTTTAATTAAATGAAAAAAATTTGAAAGACGATGAATAATTTTTCGAGTTATAAAGATTTTAAATTAAATCCGCTTAAAAAAATACTAATCATTTAATTTTTTTAAAAACTTTATGAGAAATATTAGGATGTGATTTTGTTTGCAAATTATATGGTTAACCATCACAAAAAAAGAAATAAAAATCAAAATTCTCACTCAACAAATATATTTTTTACGTATTTCCTAGAACTCTTAAAGTAACATTGTTTCTTGGATTGCACGCATTTCAATTTGTGTCTAATCCCTTAAAACCTGATGAATTATTTAAACGGCCATAAATCTGCGAGTTTTTCAGATATGAAGGTGCAATTTTTTGTGTTTAATTCAGGAATGGATAAGGAAAGTTTTACTGATTGGAATTTTTACACTACGGGGGCCGTATAAAAATTTAATTTTCGTATTTTTTTCAAATAGACCTCCCATGGAGTTGCAACTTATGTAATTAAATTTTGCACCTTTTTTACTTTCTTCTATCTTTACAAGAAGAAAGTATTGGTTTCATGAAAATTTTCGAATTCCAGTGTTCGACGGATTTACACCTTTTATGAGTCAGAGATTCCAAAAAACATGTTTTTACAAAATGTCTGTCTGTGAGTCTGTCTGTCTGTCTGTCTGTCTGTCCGTCTGTCTGTCTGTCTGTCCGTCTGTCTGTCTGTCTGTATGTGACACAAATTTTGTGGGCGCTCTATCTCAAGAACTAATGCACGAAATTTCACAAAACTTCATATTTAGTTAGACCTTGACATAAACTGGAACTGATTAGTTTTTGGTGAAAATCTCCCAACAGGTGGCGCTGCTATGCGGCATTTTTAACGATTTCTGCAATAGCTGTATCTCAAGAACTACTGCACTGATTTTCATAAAACTTCAGATTCAGTTAGTACAGGATATAGTTTGGTGCTGATTACTTTTTTGTGAAAACCGCCCAACAGGTGGCGCTGGTATGCTGCATTGTTCATGATTATCGCAATAGCTCTAACTCAAGAAAAAATGCACGAATTTTCATCAAACTTCAGATTCAGTTAGTCCCTGATATAAATTAGTGCTGCTTAATTTTTGGTGCAAATCGCCCTACAGGTGGCGCTGCTGTGCTGCATTTTTCACGATTTCCACAAGAGCTGTATCTCAAGAACTATTGCACGGATTTTCATCAAACTTCAAATTTAGTTAGTCCTTGACATGAATTGATGTATAAATTGGTGCTATTTAATTTTTGGTGTAAATCGCTCAACAGGTGGCGCTGCTATGCTGTATTTTTTACGATTTCCGCAATAGCTTTATCTCAAGAACTAATGCTTGGATTTTCAACATACTTCAGATTCAGGTATACCTTGATATCGTTTAGTGCTGTTTACTTTTGGTGTAAATCGCTCAACAGGTGGCGCTGCTATGCTACATTTTTTTCAGAATTTCCGCTATAGCTCTATCTCAAGAACTTAATTTTCAGACATTTTAAAATGTCTGAATTTTTTCAGACACTTTTTGCGTCTGAATTTCAGACACTTCAAACGTCTGAATCGCATCCATTTTTTTTGTAAGCATCATACGTAGCCATGTTTGACCACGTTGAATCCTGGAAAAATATTTGGCTGTGGTCCTGCCCCTCCCCCCCCCCCCCCAATACAGCCTGATTTTTTTGGTGCTCTCAGTTTTGGTATACAATTTTCGTTACGTTGATAATTTAAATCTTTTACGACATTGTACTGATTATAATCAATATCTTGAACTTCAGGAGTAGAACAAGATTAAAAAACAAAAAATATTTATCTAAATATTAGGTTTTTTAAAATTTATTTTGTTTTTAACCTTATCTTACTTTAAAAGTTCAAAATATTGATTATAATCAGTACAATTTCGAAACAGATTTAAAATATAAGCTTTACAAATATTGCACATCAAATTTGGGGGCACTACAGTCGTAGGGGGACGGGGCACTTCCCAGTTTGCCCTTCCTTTAATCAAGAAGTACTTTTGCAAAAAACGCAACCCTG
Organism: Maratus speciosus; assembly: GCA_963932465.1. NCBI lineage: Eukaryota > Metazoa > Arthropoda > Arachnida > Araneae > Salticidae > Maratus > Maratus speciosus. The sequence continues at coordinate 351,803,080 of OZ010800.1, read as the reverse complement.
CATTATAGTTGTCTAAATTGAGATGTCCGATATTCGGGAGTATCCGTTGTGGAGGTTAATGAACATTCTCGAATAGCGAACACCTCTATTTAACGAATACTTTTTTAATCAGCAGACATACATATTTGTATATTTTTACCTCAAAAAAGTAGACATCTCCAATTATCGGACAAATTCCGCGTTCCCGAAGTGTTCGCTATTAAGGGCTTTTAAGGTACATAGATAAATATATATATATATATATTTTATAATCTTGGGTTACTCTAAAAGTTCAAAATATTTATTATACTCGGTTGAATGTGGAAAAAGATTTAAAATATCAGATGTACGAAAATTGCAACCCCCCCCCCCCCCAAAAAAAATGAAAATATAAAAAAATATATTGCCACATAGGCAATTTTACATATACATCACTTGATAATCACAACAGCCATTTAACTATGAATAATGAAAATAAATAAATAAATATTCTACTTTAATAACATTGGGGAAAAAATGACTTTGGTATTTTGTTAAATATATTTGCGTTTTTAAACTTGTCCTACTCTAAAAGTTCAAAACTTTCATTATAATCAGTGCAAGATTTAAGATATCAGCTTTACAAAAATTCATGCAAAATCCCCCCCCCTCCCCCCCAAAAATGAAAATACTTATTTAAAAATTATGTTTTTAAAAAATTTATATTTCCACATGGGCAAGTTTTTATGTAGATCAGAGGGTACTCACAAAAGCTATTCAACTATCAATAAAAACAAGTACATATTCTATATTAAAAACATGAGGAAAAAATAACTTATGATTTCCAAACTTCTTTCGTCTTAAATATATACAGTAACGTCTGTCATTTTTGTATTTTTCGTATAAGTGCATATAAATAAAGTTACCACACTTTTAAATACGAAATCTAGTTAGAGGTTTTTACTTTTTCCCATTATAAATTTCAAATTACTTTTTTATTAAAAATAATAAAAAAATCAGTATTAGAGTTGATTGCAAATCAAATACATATGTATATTTTTACAGGCAGCTTCATATAATAGACGAGTCTCATTTACTTTATTTATCTTTTTTTAATCTGCGGTTTTATGCCAGGAAGTAAGAAAGCATTAGGTCATCTTTCAAAGTTTTTTTTTATCTTTACTTCCTTGTGGCCGTCATTTACTGCGAGATAAAAATTATCCATTTAAACTAAGAACTGGCATTGAATATATAATTCGTAATAAAAAAGAACGTCATAAGTTTAAAAATATATACTTCTAGAATTAGTGGGGTTTTTTGCGAACAGATTCAAAACTAATTAAATTTCATGCAGGATTTTGTTTAGTACAATAAATAAAATCATAAAATACACTAATTTTACTACTATAAAGAAACTTACTTGAGTTGCTGCAAGAGGTAAGAAATATTCCTCGATTTGAAATTTTAAAAACTACCACAACCACAGTGAGGGAGAAAGACTTTCATCAGTCTAAAAGGTAATCCATAATACATCCGACTAGCCATATTTAAAGGATGAGATGTTTCTTCCTAAAAACAGGACCCGCCAGACAAAAGTTTCTTTTTTTTTTGCCAGCTTCGACAGGACGAAGATGAATAACACAACATTATTGATATAAATTGATACGAGTTAACACTAAGCCCATTGCACACGCTTTGTAGAATTTCCGGGTGTAATCTTCAACCTTCGTCTACTTCTGTTCTGTGTCTATCCCGCCCTTGTATCGACGACAGCTTCTAAGAGACATTTGATGCCGAGCACACACGTCAGATGTATGTATTCAATAAATACATAATCCAAGTTAATACGAATTAAAATCACAGTACTTCACATTTCGCAAAAAACGAATTAAAATACACGCGTACATAAAAACAAACTTTGTTTGAATTACAACGTATACCACTTCGGACGAAGACATCTAAAACGCATGCGCAACTGGGAGTGCTAGTGCCCCCTGGTGGTTATTGCGTCGGAAGAATCAAAAATTAAGACACGTTTAAAGCAATGAAGTGTCTTAAAATAAGACGTTTGCGGATATTTTAGACATTATTCTCAGTTCGTTTACACCATGGTCATAGTAAGACGCTTATGTATCTTAAATTAAGACATCTATAGTGTCTTAATTTTCAGATTAAGACACTTAAGTGTCTAAAATTCTTTTTCAGTCACATATGTGTCTAAATTTAAGACGCTTCTATTTGCAGTGTAATGCACGAATCTTCATCCAACTTCAAATTCAGATATACTTTGATATGAATTGGTGCTAAATCGTTGTTATTTCTTGTACTATTTAAATGATTTAGTTGACGTGATTTATATAGAAGAAAGTTTTGTGATGGCCACAACATACTAGTTTTTAATGAAACTTTGCAATTGGAAGCATGCGTCTAGGGGTAATATTTAAGGAAATAGCCTATTGTTTCGATATTTATGAATCACCCTGTATATACACAGAGAGATTAACTGCGACTGAATGCGAGATAATGTAACTGCGAGATAATGTAACTGCGACTGAAGTAATTCAAGAGCTTTGTAAAAAAAAAAAAAAAAAAAAAAAAAAAAAAAAAAAAAAATAGATTTTATTGTGTAACGATATTTTTAATTAAATTTTATTGAATTTTTGAAGTAAATTTTTGTCCGTTTAACTCGGCCGCATAGTCGGTTAAGCCACAGAGGCAGTAGGGGCATCTACCCTTTCCAAAACTAGAATTTACTGTCATGCCCCACAAGAGATTAAATTCTCTATTAATTTATTAATTCCCATACAGCTCTGAGTGACGAGTTAAATTTAAATGAACTAGCCCCAAAATTTGCATCCAATAATTTATCTCGTGAAGGCTATTTTAGATATTTTTCTTAAACTACAATATGTGTGACAATCAAATAGATATAAATAGGAAATTCTACAAATGTCTATTTATGAGCCCTTTAACTGTTTAACTACTGCACATTCAAAAATTAGTACTTTTTTAAATTTTTAATTAAATTAAATTTTAAGCATAATAATTTTAATTTTCATTAAAATAAATAGCCAATTAATTGATGCTGAATTAATTACGGTAATTTTATGATTAATCAGTGTATCTTTGCAATTTCCTACTGAAATCAAAATTAGAGAAAATTGCCCCACTAATTTTATTTTGTTTCGCTGCCAGTGTTCGGCCCGCTTCAAGATAATATTCTGGGTGCGCCACTGCTCATAAGAAGAATATTATATAATTTTTTCAAATATTTCTGAGCATGTGCTTATGGAAACTTCCTTGATATCATCCTATCAATTTTTCAAATGCATTTTTCTTAACTTGACGCAAAAGATAAATCGCCAAATCTTATTTCAATTGCACTATTTTAACTGAGTAAATTTTAAGCATTACGAACATTCCTTTTCATGTTTAAATTAAATATTTTCTTTTTTTATATTATCATTCATTAAAACTGATTTTTTTCTTCTTTTCTTTTTTTTTCTTTTAAATAAAATTAGAAACAGTTTTATCTTTTATTTATCGAGGTGTAATAGCCATTTCAATTTTTTTTTATCATCGATAAATTTCGCCAAGAAATAAAATGGTAACCTTATCGTCCAAAATAACAGAATTTTCCGTCATAATTCTATAACTAATCTACGTAGAACGATGTGTTATAGCTTAAAACCTTCCCTGAAACGATACCTATCTAACAGTATAAGTTCCGTCAGTAGAACTTGAATAGTAGGAACGAAATTTCCATTTGTATTTTATATATATATAAGTAGATAGATAAACAACGTCCGGGTTACCATATCAAGCAAAACAACGACATATGATATTGGCGTCAGAAAAAAAATCGCGCCAGCGTGGTGCGTATAAGATATCTGTGCGCTTTTTACTTATAATGATTAATTTGGCGCGATTACCGAAATCGATCATGAAAAATTCATTTTTTTTTTTTTTTTTTACGCTGGGTTAAAAGCGCAAGCAAGTGAATTAGTGAAAAAATGTATAATTTTTACACCTTTTCTTTCTTAAGATAGGGCAAAGTAATCATCATTTAAACTATCTGTTTAGAATTTCTAAATTGATTTCTCAACATATTGGTTAATATTAGACTATTAATTGATAAAAGCATATTTTTTTCTACACTCTTTTATGTAACCCAACCTGATTTTTGTATATAAAGATGAACTTTTGGATTCCATTTTTAAAACACTTCTTGATAAGCTAAAATTATTAAAATTAACAGGTGAATTTTCGATGACAGTGCAACATTTTATTATTTTCAGTAATTAATTATAAATACTTACATTAATTTTAAGGCATTTTAATGTTATCATTCCATAGGTGATCAATCCCGAAATATTCTGTAATGTTTACAGTTCTACGAGAGCTAAAACAGCAATGGATTTGATTATGCGCCAATAAGCGCTCTCAAAAATAGGCCAAATGGATGTGAAACTGCAACAATGAAACTTTTTAATGGCTTAAGAGTAAAAAATAAATTAAAAATTAAAAATAAAGAATGTAATATTTAAAAAGGAGTACGCTTTTATCAATTAACAGTTAATAACTTAATTAATTTACGACTGTACGTTGAGCAATCAATTTAGAAATCCTAAAAGGTTAGTTTCAATAATGTTGATTTTTTTTTCATTCCCGTTTCCCTATCTTGAAAAAGAAACAGAGCACATCATTAAATCCATTGTTGTTTCAACTCCCTTACAACTGTGGGCGTCATAGAGAATATTTGGGGAATTATCACCTGCGGCGAGGTAATCGAAAAAGCCTAAAAAAAATATGTATTAATTTATAATTAAGTTTTTAAAATAATAAAAAGCTGTGTTATCTTTGGAAAAACGCCGGTGAACGTAATTTTTATAATTCTAGCCTATCAAGCAGTGGGATAAAAATCGATAATAAAATTCCATCTGTACATACAAAAATCAAATTGAGTAAAAAAAAAAAAAAAAAAAAAAAAAAAAAAGTGTTCAAAAAAACTACCGAGTGAGGCTTGGTCTACCAGGCACTTTTTTTGTTATTGTTGCATGCATAAATTCATACTACCTGTTTCTTTGGGGTTTTTTTACTGAATCTGATTTTTATATATAAAGATGGAATTTTATAATCGATTTTTAACCCACTTCTTGATAGTTAAAAATTATAAAATTTAGGTTCACTGGCGTTTTTCCAAAGACAGCACAGCTTTTAATTATTTTTAGAACTTAATTATAAATTAATACATAATTTTTAGGAATTTTTCGATTACCCCTCCACAGGTGATAAATCGTCAAATATTCTCTATGACGCCCACAGTTGTATGAAGGGTGAAACAACAATAGATTTAATGATGTGCCAACAAATACACGCCAAAATATCAGAACTGGTTGCCATAAACTGCAACAATAATGCATGCTTTAGGCTAAAAAGTAGAAAATAAATTATAAACAAGTAATATAAAAATTTTGTTTTTAAAGTCAATTCCTAATTGGGTCATCAAAGAAAAATTTAATATAATCCCTTAAGCTAATATTAGTTTTTCTTGCATTAAAATATCTCAATTTGTTGATTTTCTATAAGCAAGTAGGTTTACAATGGAAGTCTGTGGAAACTTGGCGAAATATTAGAGATATCGCCAAGTTGGCGTCACTTTTGGAGACTCATTTTGGTCGCCAAATTTGGCGATATATCGCCAAGTTGGCGACAAACTTGGCGGTATTTGGCGACAGAACAGGGTCCCTCCTATGGTAACCCCCCCCCCCCTTATAGATATGAACATGCATTAAATGTATACTAGAAGGAATGCCCGAGCTAAGCTCGGTCAAAATTAGCTTTCTGTTTATCTCGATATATTTTTCCCACTGAATCATTCTTGCTGTTTTAAATGCAATTAGCTAGACCGTGAAACATAGTGACCCAAAACGACCCACTAATCGAATTTTTTCGAACATGCGACCTATTACAATGCTCTTCTCGAGCCTGTAAACGATGGAATACAAAATTTAGTGAAAATCGTTAGTCGTTTTCTAGGTAAAATAAGCTTGATCCACGTTGATTCGAAAAACCACTAACCGAAATTCATCGACAGATGTGAGCTATTTCAATGGTCTTTTTGTACTGTGAAACGGTATAACAAAAAAAATTGCCAAAATTGTTTGAACCTTTGAGATGCCGTTAGCTTGACCCCGACCCATTATCACCAAAATGACCCACTGATAGAATTTTCTTGAGCATGCGACCCAGCTCAATGGTTTTATCTTGTCCAGAAACAGTGTAGTACAAAATTTTGTCAAAATCTTTTAAGCGGTTTTTTAGATACAGTTAGCTTAATCCTGATCCATTAGGACCCAAAATGACCCATTGATTGAATTTTCTTGAACGTGCGACCCTGCCCAATGCTCTTATCATGCCCGGAAACGGTATTATACAAAATTGCCAAAATGTTTTGAAGCGCTTTTTAAATACAGTTAGCTTGACCCTGTCCATTGTGATCCAAAATGACCCCCTAATCGAATTTTCTTGAGCATGCGACCTAGCCCAATGGTCTTCTCGTGCCCGAAAACGATAGAATACAAAATTTAGTCAAAATCGTTTAAGCCGTTTTTTAGATACAATTAGCTGGACCCTGACCCATTGTGACCCAAAATGACCCACTAATCGAATTTTCTCGAACATGTGACTTAGCCCAATTCTCTTCTCATGCTCAGAAACGGTATACGTAATATAAAATTTGGTCAAAATGTTTTGAGCATGTTTTTAGATTCAATTAGCTTGACCCTGGCCCATTGCGACCCAAAATGACACACTAATTGAATTTTCTCGAACATGTGACTTAGCCCAATGGTCCTCTCATGACCAGAAACGGCCGTATATTAAAAAATTTTGTCAAAATGTCTTGAGCTGTTTTTTAGATATAATTAGCTTGACCCTGACCCGTAATGACCCACTAATCGAATTTTCTCGAACACGTGATCCATCCCAATGGTCTTTTCGTGCCCGAAAACGATAGATTACAGAATTTCGTCAAATCGTAATGCCGTTATCTAGATAAACTTGGCTGGACCCACGGTAACCCAAAAATGACCCACTAATCGAATTTTCTTGAACACGTTACCCATCTCAATGGTTTTTTTGTTGCCCGAAAATGGTTAGATACAAAATTTAGTCAGAATCGATTGAGCCGTTCTCTAGATATAATTAGCTTGACCCTGACCCATTATGACCCAAAATGACCCACTAATCAAATTTTCTCGAACACGAGACGAATCCAATTTGTCTTTTCGTGCCCGAAAACAGTAGGGTGCAAAATTTCGTCAAAATCGTTAGAGCCGTTATCTAGATAAACTTAGCTTGACCCACTAATCGAATTTCCTCGAACATGTGACTTAGCTCAATGGTCTTCTCGTAATCCAAAACTGTAGAATATAGAGTTTAGTGAAAATCGTTAGAGCCGTTTTTTCAGATAAAAATAGCTTGACCCACAGTGACCCAAAAATGGCCCACTAATCGAATTTTCTCGAACACGTGACCCATCCCAATGGTTTTTCGTGCCCGAAAATGGTTAGATACAAAATTTAGTTAAAATCGATTGAGACGTTCTTTAGATATAATTAGCTTGACCCTGACCCATTATGACCCAAAATGATGAACTAATCGAATTTACTCAAACACGAGACCCATCCCAATGGTCTTTTAGTGCCCGAAAATGGTTAGATACAAAATTTAATAAAAATCGATTGAGCCGTTCTCTAGATATATTCAACTTGACCCTGACCCATTATGACCCAAAATGACTCACTAATAGAATCTTCCCGAACACGAGACCCATCCCAATGGTCTTTTCGCGCCCGAAAACAGTAGGGTGCAAAATTTCGTCAAAATCGTTAAAGAAGTTATCTAGATAAACTTAGCTTGACCCACGGTGACCCAAAAATGACCCCCTAATCGAATTTTCTCGAACATGTGACTTAGCCCAATAGTTTTCTCGTAATTCAAAACTGTAGAATATAGAGTTCAGTGAAAATCGTTAGAGCCGTTTTTTAGATAAAATTGGCTTGACCCATAGTGACTCGAAAATGATCCACTAATTGAAGTTTTTCGAACATGTGACCTAGCCCAATAGTTTCTTCGTGTCGAAAAACGGTTGGATGTGAAATTTGGTCAAAATCGATTGAGCTGTTTTTTAGATATAATTAGCTTGACCTTGACCGATTACGACCCAAAATGACCCACTAATCGAATTTTCTCGAACACGTGACCTAACCCAATGGTCTTATCATGCCCGAAAATAGTAAAATACGAAATTTCGTCAAAATCGATTGAGCCGTTGTCTAGATATAATTAGTTTGACTCTGACCCATTATGACCCAAAATGACCCACTAATCGAATTTTCTCGAACACGAGACCCATCTCAATGATCTTTTCGTGCCCGAAAATGGCTAGATACAAAATTTAGTCAAAATCGATTGAGCTGCTCTCTAGATATAAATAACTTGACCCTGACTCATTATGACCCAAAATGACCCACTAATGGAATTTTCTCGAACACGAGACCCATCCAAATGGTCTTTTCGTGCCCGAAAACAGTAGGGTGCAAAATTTCGTCAAAATCGTTAAAGAAGTTATATAGATAAACTTAGCTTGACCCACGGTGACCCAAAAATGACCCATTAATCGAATTTTCTCAAACATGTGACTTAGGCCCAATAGTTTTCTCGTAATTCAAAACTGTAGAATATAGAGTTTAGTGAAAATCGTTAGAGCCGTTTTTTAGATAAAATTGGCTTGACCCATAGTGACCCAAAAATGACCCACTAATCGAAGTTTTTCGAACATGTGACCTAGCCCAAAAGTTTCTTCGTGTCGAAAAACGGTTGGATGTGAAATTTGGTCAAAATCGATTGAGCCGTTTTTTAGATATAATTAGCTTGATCTTGACCCATTACGACCCAAAATGATCCACTAATCGAATTTTCTCGAACACGTGACCTAGCCCAATGATCTTATCATGCCCGAAAATGGTAAAATGCAAAATTTCGTCAAAATCGTTAAAGCCGTTTTTAAGATAAAATTTACATACACACACATACACACACACATACATACACACACAATTTTTGCTCGCATTATAGTATAAGATATAAATATTATACAGACATACAAACAATAAATAGAATAAACCCAACTGGAGTGAAAAATTAGCCAGAGCCAGGAATCGAACCCGGGACCACAATATACAAGACTGCTGCTCTAACCACTGAGCAGCAGTCTTGTATACTGTGGTCCCGTGTTGCAAATTCACAAACACTCAATGTCCCAACGCTCTTAACGCCAACCTCTGTTTCCAAGCGCGTTTTCTAGAAAATGAACTTTGACGCGCATGCATGCATGCTGCAGTCTATTTTTAGTATGGTAGTTCGAAATTTGCATGTGCGAATATTTATATCCGCTTTATATGAATCTTTTAGATGCGCTTACAAAGTTCAAAAAGTTTTTTTTTTTTTTTTTTTTTTTTTGTAGCTTTTGCAGATTAATTCAGTCTACACAAGTTGTATTATTGATTATACTAAGTCGAATATTAATGCTGTTAGAATAAGATTATCGCTACAAAGTAAGGATGCACATTCTAAATTAATACAGCACTGCAATAATCCCACAAATTCAATAATAAACTAATGATCATGTTTAGGTGTTTACTTTTTGATATTCATCCTAATTAAATAAAATTTTGATTTGCATTAAATAAATTTGATAGCCGTACAGAGTAGAAAATTAATTGAGCTTTCCATTAATGGATAAATATGGAAAAAAATTAATAAAAAGGAGAAATGTATAAAATATCCTAAAATCTTTGAAATAAATGCAATTTTGTAAATGGCCATTTGTATATAAAATTCAAAGTTTTCTATTACTTTGAAAAAAAATGTAAATTTTCTGCTTCCCAAGTGGTTTGATTATGAAGCATGCATGGAAAAGTTATGAAAAGTTAAAAGTGTGTGTGTGGGGGGGGGGGGGGGGTCCATTACTGGTCAGGAGGCTATGCAGGCTGTTTTTTTTTTCGGGGGGGGGGGCATTTTGTGAAAAGCAAATTTATTTATGTGAATTATTTATATTTTTGGGAAAAATAAATTTTATAACGAAAGATGAAATCCAGTTACTCAAATTTGAACAAAGTATTAATTAGTAATAAAGGCTTTAAGTCATCCTGTAAAATTTTGTTTTCTAGTGAACTTGTTTTGTTTACAAAATGCACATTTTAACCCCTTGGGGACGAGCGACACGTATACGTGCCGCATGAAGTGCTCAGAATCCTTGTTTTTCCTCACCAGTAAAATTTTACTGTAAAATTTGCCTTATTTAATCGGCGCATTTTCTCAATTCAAGAATATACAAATTTCTGTTTTTAAAAAGCGGTGACAAAAGATAAAAATTTTCGTAAAAGGCTCCCGTCCCGAAGGGGTTAAAATCTGGCAAAATAAAAGAAATAATTAATGAAGGGTATGTTTTTATGAAATGAGCTTTGTGAAGGGGCCTATTTTATTAAGCAGAATTTTGTGAAGGGGCCATTTTTATTAAAAATAATTTGGTGAAGAGGCCTGTTTTATTAAATTGATTTTTTTCAAAAGTGCCCAAAATAGGCCCCAAATTTAGCCTGGATCGCCCCCTGCTAGCTATTTTTAACTTATTATCAATCAGCAACAAAGCACTTATCTAGCATAGACGCAACAAGTAAGTAAGATAATTATGGTAAATTTTCATTTATTTATGGTGATCATTTAAAAAGAGCGGATTATATATTATTTATATTACTTATATTATAAGCGGAATATACCGGGTGTCCCAAAAAAGGACTGACTGATTTTAAAATTCAATAACTTGCAAACGGTGACAGATATTAAAAAAATTCTTGCAGGAGGGTTAAGCATAAGGTCAAAAGTTTTATTACAGTGATTTTCGATTTTAGTTTGAATTACAAACAATAGATGGCGCTGCGATCAATAGAGGCTAAATTCAGGCTCGATTTTTGGTACTTCGTGGCCCGGATAATACATTTCCATCTCCTTTTTCTGCATGGAACAAGATAAAGGACCGAAAATCGAGCCTGTATTTAGCGACTATTGCTTACAGCGCCATCTATTGTTTGTAATTCGAACTAAAATCGAAAATCACTGTAATAAAACTTTTGACTTTATGCATAACCCTCCTGCAAGAATTTTTTTAATATCTGTCACCGTTTGCAAGTTATTGAATTTTAAAATCAGTCAGTCCTTTTTTGGGACACCCGGTATATATACATATATACTTATATAAATATAACTTATATTTATATTAATTATTTATATTATAGAACGGGTCTATAAGAATAAACATTTCACAATATACATATACATGCATATACATATCATAATTATTCAGAGGATGAAATAAGGACTTGTTATTGTAATGTATTTAGTATTTATGTTTGCACTAGATGGCAGCACATACTACGTACCTCTACAGAAATAAATACTTTAGCTTGGGTGGGAAAAAATACAAAGTTATAGAGCAGATCAATAATATTAAATATTTGACTTGTTCAATTACAATTATTCAGAAGGTAAAGTAATGATTTAGCATTTCTCACTCGTATTCTTGCAAGTATTCCACAAACAAGAAATACGCAGTTGAATGGATAAATTAAAGCAGCTTTAGATTTTTGCAAACGTATTTGCATGAGAACACAGGCATGCGCGTCGAAGTTCATTTTCTCGCCAAAGCGCTTGGCAACAGAGGTTGGCGTTAAGAGCGCTGGGACATTGAGTGTTTGTGAATTTGCTCCCGGGTTCGATTCCTGGCTCTGGCTAATTTTTCACTCCAGTTGAGTTTATTGTATTTATTGTTTGTATGTCTGTATAATATTTATATTACCTTTAACTGTTGAATGCCAGCGTTATTTATGTGTGTATGTGTGTTTTAATATATATTGTAGTGTGAGTGTTTTATTATATGCATTAAATGCTTCAATGACCAATGGCCGCCATTTTGTCTCCTATGTAAAACTAAAATTAATTAATTAAAATTTAATTAATGAATTAATATTTGAAAAATCTGTATTAACATCAATTGTCATCCAGTACAAGTTTTAAAAAATTTATTTCAACTTGATAGGATGAATAATAAGTATTTTATTAACGATTGAAAATTTTAACGTAAACTCTGTCTAAGGCGGAAGCGATCGGGACCAAGAAAATTTTCCGCCCTAGACAAATTTTACTCTATGTCTATGAATTCCCAGGGACTTGAAAATCTTTCCGAGTTAGACAGATTTCCGTCTTACACAGAGTCCGCCTTACAGAGAGTTTACTGTATATATAAATAAATAAATAAATAAGTATAGGAAGAGTGTGAACTAATAGTAGGAATTAAATAAAATATGAAGAGTACAATACTAATAAGTATAAAATCAAAAATAGTTTTTTTTTTTTTTTTTACGCTATTTTATAAGCATTCAATGTTCATCTTGAAAATCACGTCTTTTTGTTTGACTTTCATGTTTGTTTGTTTTTCAAAAATTTCGTTTACGATATATTCATTTGGCATGGGCACCGAACTTGATTATGAAAAATTCACGGATTTTTTTGCGCTATCTAGAAAACACAAGCAAAGAAATTTATTAAAAACTACATAATTTTTGCTCTGTTTCTTTTTCAAGATAGGGAAACGGGAATGAAAATAAATTCAACATTATTGAAACTATCCTTTTAAGATTTCTAAATAGATTGCTCAACGCATAATCGTAAATTAAATAAGTTAAAAACATCTCCTTTTTTAAATATTACACTCTTTATTTTTGATTTATAATTTATTTTTTACTCTTAAACCATTAAATGTTTCATTGTTGCAGTTTCATAACCATTTGGTCTATTTTTGAGAGCGTTTATCGGCGTATAATTCAATTCATTGTTATTTCAACTCTCGTAGAACTGTAAACATTACAGAAAATATTTCGGGATTGATCACCTATGGCATGATAACATTAAAATGCCTTAAAATTAATGTATTAATTTATAATTAATTACTGAAAATAATGAAATGTTGCACTGCCATCAAAAACTCACCAGTGAACATAATTTTAATAATTCTAGCTTATCAAAAAGTGTATTAAAAATGAAGTCCAAAGTTTCATCTTTACATACAAAAACCTTTTTGGGTTAAATAAAAGAGTGTAAAAAAATACGCTTTTATCACTTAATCTATTTATATAAAATCCAAGTCTCTGTGTGTCCCTCACGATTCCGGTAGGACCGCCTCATTGAGATGAGTAATTGTGAAAATATACTAATGCAGGGTTACCACAGTAGCGCCAAATGTTAGCCAACTTTGTGACAGCTGGCTAATTTGGCGAAATTCCCATTTAAAACCACTAATCTTTCATAAAGGAGGTCTCCGAAATTTAATTTAAACTCCGCTCTTTTAAGATATTTTTTTGAAAATCTATGAGTGAGAATTTAAAGTACATCTTTACATCGTCCTCCCGATGCTACTAATAAAATAACCGCCAATAGCCGACGCTGTACTGTGTGATCTACTAACTGTGCGATTTTAATGTGCTTTAGGTACTTTTCCAGTATAGGTGCCTTGGCGAAAAAGGAAATTCGGCAACTTATTTTCCGGGAACCTATCCACTGTTTCATTTTATATACACACGCATTTTTTTTCGATATTTATGCGATTTATTTAACACAAAAAAGCAGTTTCTCTAATTTTATACAGAAACAGATGTAATTTGTACATAAAAACATGAATAATATACACATAAAATAAACATATAAAACAAACAAAAACGCTCATCAAGTTTGTTTTCATAGCTGTTTATATGATTTGACAACAAATCTCGATATTTTCCCGTTATACGACCCTGCCAAAATGTATGCTAAAGTGCCAATTATTTCAAAATGCTAAAAGATATTTGTAATTTTATGCTAGCAGTTTAATATGAGTTTTATTTTATTGCTTTATTTTATAACACTTATTTGTTCACTTATTTTAAGCATATATTTGTGATTTAATGAAATAGTTCGTAAAAGTCTGGAATTTTCAAATGTTATATTTTTTAAATGCTCACTTTAGTATCGACATGTTTTTTCTTTTATTTTTCAAATGCTTCAATTCACGTGATTTTCATTTTGCGCTCACTATTATGCTTGGCGACAATGGTATCCATATAACGGAAAAGTACCCAAATCTCACTTTCTGATGCCGAAATTGCACCAAGCTTTAAAAAAAAACCTCAAAGCCCCTACAGTGGAAAAGTACCAAACTGTCTATTATTTTGCGCTACCTGTGTTATAGTTTGTACTATATGCAATTGGGTTGGAGCGAAGAGTTTAAACATTAAATATTAAAGTTTCGGCACAGATGTCATATACGCCCCATATTGGCGCGATGTTTTTCTGACTTCAATGCCATATACACAACGGGTACTTAACTGGCGCCAAAGTGTCGTTATTTTGCTTGATATGGTAACCCGGATGTTGTTGTTTATGCTGTTGATGTTTAGCCAAATTGGCGTATATGACAACTGTGCCAAAGTTTCTATAAAGCAGTATAAGACTAAAAAAATTTAAGAATAAAATAAATTCAAAATAAGACTAAAGAAGAAAGATAAATCATGCGTTAAGCATAGAATATGAAACACTTTCCAACACATCCTGAATGCTTTAACAAAACTTCGTTATGTGAGGAAATCAGGTAAATAAGATAACCAAGTAAACATTTTAGAAGACGTATAAAATATTTTAAAAATTGATTTCAGCAGTTACCGTCCATATCCAATAGTATCGTTATTGCATGCCACTATTTAGCCAAAATTTAATTTAAACTACTCTTAAAACTACTGAAATCACATTTCCAGATATTATCATCCATAGACGGTTATGTATCCAATTCTTTGCGTGACCCTGTATATCATTTTATCTATATTCTACAAACATTTCTTAGTAAACTAAATGCAGTTCAGCGTAAAAATGCATAACTCCTTTAAAAACCACCTTTAAGCAATTTACTCTCATACTCAGTAACCCTTACGAATTCTTTTGTGTAGCCCTGCATATGAACTGTAGCATTTATACATACAGTATAGTATGCATAAATGTAGGGAAACATAAAGCGCATATCATAATTAAAAATGCATTTCTAGCCATCATTGCTTATGTACAATACTTCGGAGAAAAGTTTCTTGGCGAGAAAGAAGTTTCCCAACGTATTTTCTGACAACCTATTTACTGCTTCATACTCACAAGCAATTTTTCCATATGTATGCAATTTATTTAATATAAAAAAAGCTATTTACCCATTTTTATAAAGAAACAGTAGTAATTTTTGCAGATGTCATATACGCATCGGGGTTGGCATGTTTTTTCTCTGACGCCAATTTGGCAGAAATCTCGCTTTCGAATACCAGTTACTTATATATTTTTAAATTATTTGCTATCATTTTGAAAAGGAAATAACTATAAATAAATAAAAGTTTGATTAATAATTATAGAACAAAACAGTTTATATAATTAAAAACAGAAAATAAAAGTAAGTAAACAATTTATTAATAAATAAAAAACAATAGCCGGGTTACCATAGCAGGCAAAATAACACCATATTGGCGCCAGTTAGGTATCCCGGTTCATATCTGAAATCTGTGTGTAATTTGTATATAAAAAAATATTATATATATTTAGAAACTATTTTTTCTATGTATATAAGTGCATATATAAACAAAAATAAAAGTTCATTAGATTTGTTTTCATAGCTGTTTATATATTTTGGCAACATATCTCACTTTCTGATGCCCGAATTGCGTCAAGCTTTTTTAAAAAATGCTCTATAATGGGAAAGTACCTAAATAAATAATTAACAGAAATAACCAATTATACAAACTAAAACTTTTTATTTCGAGATCAAAGCATTGTTTTTAATTTCAATTAAAAATACATATATCCTTGGATAATTTCAGTTGAAATTAGGTTCACAGCTTAATATATCATTTCATGCACCTATACAAACACAAGTGATTCATTTATCGTGAAACGTAAAAAATATTAAATCATTGAGGTAATCATACACAAAGTAAGTTCTCCAACAATCAATGGACAATATTCTAATGACGTCATAGCAGGTAAAGTGGTGGCGGTATCGTTTGTTTATGGTTTGAAATCACAAGATTTAATTTTGCAATGTCACTTAGTTACATTATTTTATTGTCATATTTATGAGCCCAGAACAAAAGCATATTTTTTCATTATTTAGTTATTAAAGACGGAAAAAATGATAAATGCATGATTTGAAAAATTTAAATAATTTTCGGTACTTCTTAGTTATCCCGTCGACCAAATTACTGTCGCCAAATTGCAAGATTAATTGCCAATAATTGTTGCCATTAATTAATTAATTGTAAGATTAAATGCCAATAATGGCCAATAAAACCATTAATTCGATGTTTTATTTGTATTTTTATTAATGTTTTGCTAATTTATTTGTTCTTTCGTTATTTAAAATAAAAAAATATGTCAATGTGTATAATTTGGCGAGTGGTTTAGCGATTTATATAATTTGGCGAAATTGGTCGATGGGATAACTAAGAAGTACCTAATTTTCTTTCTTAATAGTAAAAATAACATCGGGAAGTAACAGCGGGTTTAAGTTAAATAAGTTAAACTGTTTAATTTTGTTGTAATATTCAAAATAACTGTACTTATTAGATTTCAGTAAACAACATCAGGGCCCGATTAAACTTTGAAATTAGAGAAATTACAATGTCATTTCAGAACCTTTCTTTTGGAGAAGCTTTTCTAAATTCCACATATACATGGAAACTCTTCAGTGTTAGAAATATTATTCTTACGACTGACATAACATGAGAACGGCCTGCAATTTTACACAAGTTTTTGAAAACTACTTTATATCAGAAATTTTACTAAAAACTGGTTACTTTTTTGTTATAGCGGACCACACTATTAGGATTATGACAAGTTGCAGCCAATTTCGCCAACGTCGTAACCAAGATCGTGAAGCACACACATATAATATCATTTCCTGAAATCGTATACGATAATTTAATAGTTTTTACCTTACTTCAAGTGTGTAATTTATTTATTTTTAAGGCTTAACAATCTAAATTGTCCAATATATGAATTTTAAAAAAATGTAAACAAAGATTGAATTGACATGACCGCAAAAAGCCTCAAATCTGCATAACACTAACCAAACTTTGCAAATTAGTGGTCTTCTACTGTACACAATTTTTCATAAATGTGTTTCGTTCTTACAATGTGTTATATTCATCTATCACTGCGGAACAAGCGAGAAAACTCATATTCTTGCACATGAGTTGTATATATCTTTATATCTAAATTTCCGTCATTTTTGACGGGCTACCTTTCTAGTACTTAATTTAATTTTTGTAACATGGGCAAAAAAAGTACACATTATCATCGTGTGAATCCGTTGTAAATCATTAAATTCGGATGATATGGAAAAATGTAGCACGTGTTTAGAAAAACCTTTGTTTTGCTCTTTTTGTTCGCCTCAGATGATAATCCTCCAAGCGTCACTTTTGAAATGATACAGGTTGCCAAATCAAAACGAAAGCATTTTTATAAATATAGATTCTGACCCTCCAAATATTATTCTAGCCATCTGTATAGTCAAAATTTCCTGAATAGTAACTTTATTTTTCGACTTTTGGCCAGCTTTTTGGAATTTTGTTCCACTGTGCGTTGGCGCGATTTTTTTCTGACGCCAATTTGGCGAAAACCTAGTTTTCAAATACCAGCTACATATAAATTTTTAAAATAGAATAACAATAAATGAAAAAAAGTTAATTAATAACTATAGAACAAAACAATTTATATATAATTTTACAAAAGAAAAGAAAAGTAAATAAGCAATTTATTAATAGACTAGAGGGGCGTGCATTCAACGCGGTCATCTAATTGGTAAAAGGTTTGAAAGCAATTTAGAATTACGTCTGAATCCTTTTAATGGAAAAAGTTCATTTAAAAAATTATTTAGCTTAGAAAACAAGTTCATGCGAATGTGCAAGAAGTGTGGGCAATATTCTGCAGTAAATGAGCATAATTTTGTTGAATTTCAAATTAAAACGGAATACTATTTAAGTAAGACCTATTTTCAGACCATTTTTGAGACATATGCGCATGCGCGACCACGTCAAAAGTCCTCCGATTAGACCACTCCAGGTAAACAGCGCTTGGGCAAACACTGAGTTCCAATGGGAGTTCAGTGACATTCCTGTCTATATACAGATAGAGACACGCGTATTTGCTGTCTCCTGCTTATGCTTTTCTTTGGATTACCCTTATTAAGTATTTTGTTAATTTATTGTTTGTTCATTTATTCTGATTTGTTGTGATTCCCTTTTTAACTTTTCTTTTGATTTACTTAGATTTAATATGTTCTTTGTATTTTCCGCTGATTTAACCCAACGAGTGGAAACTTTAACGCTATCGTTATGTAGATACTATAGTATCTACATCGTATACGAACCGTTTATTTTCTCTTGAAATATCTCTTAATGTTTTAATAACAGCATCATTAATTATTTTTACAGTACCTTATGGCTTCATAGTAGAAAATTTCTTTGCTGAATAACACCTTCTTCTGAAAAGGGCAACAGAAATAAATTTTCTGAAAACTTTTGTTTTGTTTACATATCGATTACGATATAAATGTTTTACTATCCAGCAGTAATTATTTTGACAGTGTACTTTATAGCTTCATAGCTTAAAATTTCTCTACTGAATAACACCTTCTTCTGAAAAGGGCAATAAAAATGATTTTCTGAAAACTTTTGTTCTGATTGCATATCGATTATTTAAAAACGTTCTTGACTCTTTAGAAAATGCAACTGAAATGATAATTTTAACAATTGCATCATTAATAAAAAATAAACGGTCAAGTGCGAGTATTACTCGCGTACAGGGGGTTCCGTACAATAAATATATGAATTAGTAATTGTATTATTAAAAAAAAAACGTTGCGAAAAGAATACTAAGACTTTGTAAAAACTATACAAAGTAGAGTTGGGTATAACAGTATATACTAGAAAAATGTAAATGGATATACCATGAAAGTTCAAAGAGATACGGAACCTAAATAATATCAAATATAGCTATTCTGTATAACTCCTTTTTACTTTCTTCTATCTTTAAAAGAAGAAAGTATTAGATTTGTGGAAATTTTCGAATTCCGGTTTTCGACGGATTTATACGGTTTAGGGGACAGAGATCATGAAAAACATGTTTTTACAAAATGTCTGTCTGTGTGTGACACAAATTTTGTGGGCGCTCTATCTTAAGATCTATTGAACAGAATTTAATAAAACTTAAGATTCAGTTAGCCCCTGATATAAATTGGTGCTGATTACTTTTTGGTGTAAATCGCTCAGCAGCTGCCGCTGCTATGCTGCATTATTCATGATTTCCACAATAGCTATATTTCAAGAACTAAAGCACAGATTTTCAGAAAACTTCAGATTCAGTTAGTCCTTGATATAATTCGGTGCTGATAACTTTTTGGTATAAATCGCCCAGTAGGTGGCGCTATTATGCTCCATTATTCATGATTACTGCAATAGCTCTATCTCAGGAAGTAATGCACGAATTTTCATCAACCTTCAGATTCAGTTAGCCCCCTGATATAAATTAATTCTGATAAGTTTTTGGTGTAAATTGTCCAAGAGGTGCCACTGCTATGAAGAACTTTTCACGATTTTTATGGCGAACATTTTAATGGCTTAAGAGTAAAAAATAAATTAGAAATTAAAAATAAAGAATGTAATATTTAAAAAGGAGTACGCTTTTATCAATTAACAGTTAATAACTTAATTAATTTACGATTGTACGTTGAGCAATCAATTTAGAAATCCTAAAAGATTAGTTTGAATAATGTTGATTTTTTTTCATTCCCGTTTCCCTATCTTGAAAAAGAAACAGAGCACATCATTAAATCCCTTGTTGTTTAAACTCCCTTACAACTGTGGGCGTCATAGAGAATATTTGGCGATTTATCACCTGTGGCGAAGTAATCGAAAAATGCCTAAAAATTTATGTATTAATTTATAATTAAGTTTTAAAAATAATAAAAAGCTGTTTTATCTTTGGAAAAACGCCAGTGAACGTAATTTTTATAATTCTAGCCTATCAAGCAGTGGGATAAAAATCGATTTTAAAATTCGATCTTTACATACAAAAATCAAATTGAGTAAAAAAAAATAAAAAGTGTTCAAAAAACTACCGAGCGAGGCTTGGTCTACCAGGTACTTTTTTTGTTATTCTTGCATGGATAAATTCATACTACCTGTTTGTTTGTTTGTTTTTTTTTACTGAATCTGATTTTTAAATATAAAGATGAAATTTTATAATCGATTTTTAACCCACTTCTTGATAGGCAAAAATTGTAAAATTATTTATAATTAATTACTGAAAATAATAAAATGTTGCACTGCCATCAAAAACTCACCTGTGAACATAATTTTAATAATTCTAGCTTATCAAAAAGTGTATTAAAAAATTGCTGCCGGCCCGGCCTACAGGCGGAGGTAGATTTCGAAGTTAAGTATATTAATTGCACAACCAAAAACTAAATCATGATTAGATATAAATCCACTTTAACAGTTTTATCTGGCCGCTTTTCACGAGTTCTTATTTCATTTTTATATAATAGCTGGTTTTATCAGAATCATGTTAAGGCGGTATTCAAAAAAATACTTTTCCATGCTCAACAACTCGAAATTTTCTGGCACATTTTCAGATTCATTTTTAATAGAAAAAATACGAAACTTACTGACGTGATTTTTGAAAAGATTTATAAGCGACGTGTTTTTATTTTTCTTTCAATTAATTGAAACTTGATTAATAAACAATTATTTTCTCAGTAGGGCAATATTTTTCATTTCTAACACAATCGCTTCGGGAAATTCTGTTCAAAATGCCCACTTTGACATCATTTTTTGAAATATATTCTGCCTTTATCAAAAAGTCGATCATAACGGTACATTATATAGTTTCTGAAGAAGAGAATCTATCAATTGGGTGCGTTTAAGAGTAAAAATGAATTTAAAAATGAGTAAGAAAATAAGCAACTTGGATTTGAATACACCCTTAATAAGATGATTTTTTTCTTCAACCGCTATGTATTTTTAATTTGTTTTTGCTGTAACAATTGGTCCTATCAAAAACTTGTCTATATAAATGTTGAAGACAATATTAAGAAGATATATGATAAATTCATGGGGATTTTATATCTTGTGAATTGACGGAGTTATGGAAATTTTTCTTCTTCACCCCCTTTTTTTGTTTTCGTTTTTAATTTTTTTTTTGCGGTACGAATTGGTCCTATCAAAAACTTGTTAATATAAAAGTTGTAGATAATATTAAGGAGATGTATAATAAAATTAATTTGATTTGATATCTTGAGAATTGACGAAGTTAGGAATTTTTTTCTCCCAAAAACCCTATTTTTTGCACCCCTTGAGCCCATTTTTAATTTAAGTCTCTGGTGATAGTACTAAAGTTCCAAATGGAATAAAATTTCGGTAGTGTTTGTAGTTAAACTGAAAATTGCAAGTTAAACTATAAAAATTGAAAAAAAGCCGCGGTCTGAGAGACCGGTAACATCAGTTAAAGGTTAAATACACAATATTAAAAAGCAGTAAACCAACGTTTAAAATGCACAAATAATGCGTGAAAAGCAGCAAACAGCTGTTTTGAATCTACGGCGAGATTCTTCTTCAGTGCAAGATAGGGAAAAAAGAACAGCGTGCTAGAAAAAGCAAGGCTGGGCAAAATGATAGACAGAGACGCGCTGCCTTATATACCCTATGCGGGTAGCGAAAGCGCCAGAAACAACCAATGAGAGAGAAGCAGTGGAAACGACTGGGTGGACAAGTAGCGACATCTACCGGAGAAGGAGAGAAAAAGAAACCAAAAAAGAGGAAATTAAATTAATGCTTTCCAAATACTTGGAAAATCTGAAGTACTCGACAAGTCATTGACTAAAGAGTGGGAATTTTTAATGATGTGGTAAGCTTGCTATTGTTTGTTCTATTGCTATTTTAATGTTAAATACACAAGCTAGAGCCCGGAAGTGTAAAAAAAAAAAACTTAGAAATTCAATTTCCCCCTCCCCCTTCCCTTTTTTTCAATTTTTAAGTGTTATAAAATATCTGACATTATAAAATCAATGACTTTATTAATTTCCTATTTTTTTTTTCCTGAAAGTAATGTTCGGAAATAGTGGTAACTACAACAGATTATAAATAAAACGAGCAATATGTTCATTTCAAATAGCCTATAATATCGTACATAAAATAATGGTAATTAGTAATAGAAAAACGCTTAGATTTAAATATTGTGCCGTACAAAACCATTTCTTTTTTTTTTTTTTTTTTTTTTTTTTTTTTTTTTTTTTTTGTTTAAAGCGACTTTTGGATAAAGTAAAAAGTTCTTAATCGATTTTTACAAAAATTACGTATTCGGAATCAGCGTCGAAAAATAGGCATAGATGCAAGTTTAAATTTATAAATGCAGTACTTGTAATTTTTATAATCCCCCAAAAAAATCCTAGTGAAAAGATTATCTGTGGTTTTACCAGATGTCTCGCTTTTAACGTTTTCGCGGAGAGGAAATGAAAATGAAAATGAATCCTTTCATTAAATCAGATTTTTAACTGATAATTAGTGTTCTACTGGGAATGTTTTAACGAAAATTACATATTCACAATCAAAGTCAAAAATTACACATAGCTACTTAAAAAATAAATCTATAAATGCAATATTTGTAGAAATTTTATAGACCGACAGTAAATGCCAATATTCTAGACGATATCTGTCTGGCCATGAAATATTTCTTAAACACCTGTGTTCTACTGCTTGTTTTTGAAAGGAAATAAAATCAGTTTAAATAAATCGCTTTTTAATAGATTTTTACGCTTCTAGGTGGAATTTCCGAAACAAAAAATACAAATTCTGAAAGAGAAAAAATTTTTGCGTCTGGGTTACGCAATTTTCCAGTTTTTTGGACTGGTAGATTTTAACCATTAACTGATATCACAGAAATTGTCACATAACTAGTGTGAAGCGGTCTGTGAGACCGCTCCATCGAAAGATGAATAAAAGGCAAGATTAACTCATAGGATGGTGTTTTTGTACTAAACTTTTTGTACAGGACTGTTATAATTAAAATTCCCCTATTAAAAAGTTTCTGTTTATAGTACTAAAGTTCCAAACGGAACAAAATTTCGGTAGTGTTTGTAGTTAAACTGAAAATTGCAAGTTACGCTATAAAAATTGAAAAAAGCCGCGGTCTGAGTGACCGGTAACATCAGTTAAAGGTTAAGATACGTATATGTTTGTAAATGCCCAGTTTAATTATCGCTCTAGTAGCTGGGAGAAATTATGGCAACTCTCTCCTTTTGTTGCGAAAATCGTTGTGGTTTAAATAAAATCAATGCTTTAGTTGAATTATGAATCATTTTCCATTCTTTTAATTTGGGTTTTTAATTAATAATATGCATTAATTAAGACTTTTTCAAAATTTTATGTTTTTTTGCGTGATCTCAGATGTTTAGCTATAAGTATGCAAAACTTCAGATCTCCAGTTTATACAGTTTCTGAGAACGAGCTGTGTGACGGACGGACACACACAGGCAGACAAGCGAGATTCAGATGAAATAAACTTTAAAAAACATCTTGTTTTAAATAATACAATAGTCTAAAGTTTTAAATGAATCTTTTATTTACTCATTCAAAATATATTTAAAAATATAAAAATATTTTAATCGATAACAGCTATAAAAACAAACCATTTCATAGCCAACCAAGCTCTTAAGTTTATTGTAGATGCGTACGCAGCTTGATGAATTTGTACTTAATATAACATTTCTGAGGGCACATTGATTGCATAAGGATCGCGTTTTTTTTATTTTGATTTCAGAATTGTGCTTACTTATTAAGCTGAACATGTTTCGAAAGGATGTCTTGTATTTATAGAATACCGGCTATCTGGAAAAAAAAAAGAAAGTAGTTTTAAAATACGTAATCCTGAAGTTACAAATACAATGCAAAATAAATAAAAATAGAACACCCTGTGACGAATCACAACTTATGTATAATTACAAGAAATTTCCAACTTGTTCAAGAGGGATATAGCCGTACTTTGTAACTAACGTTATTTATTAGAACTTAACAATTAAATTATAAAAAAGAATTAACAAAGATTATAAAAACCTGACACTAGGACACAACACTAGAAAATTAAGCCCTGCATATACATCATTACTAAATTAGCTACTCTCTCAAATGTCCTCATATCTTAATCTGATCTTTGTCCTTTCATCTCCAAAGTCTCGAGAAGTCCTCCCTTTACAACCTTCGCCCCTTCACTAGTGGAGGAGGGGTACCATCTCGTTTCCTATTGGTCAGTTTGAGAAGCCTCCGTCACTCTCACGTTGTACGATTGTCCCGGTCTGTAGCATTAGTGGTACAAAATCATTCCAGCTGACTATCCGATTCACAAATTCCCCCTACCCGGTAGCTGTCAAGACCTCTTTCATTAGACAGTGAGACAACGAACAAGGAAGACAACATCCATCCTAAGTTCTAATCTGCAACCGAATGATGTTCTGGGTAACAAAGGCTACCAGACACTCTGTGACAACCTTATACAATCGCTATTAATCGCATTTTATCGCTAGAGACAAAGCAAAATGCTCCTTCTATTAACCCGGCAGAACGCGCGCATATACCCACGGTATGAATGGTTTTAACTTTGTCACCAATAAATACAAATAATAATCGTCACCTTATTTAATCGGAGAGAATTTTGCGATAAAACAAGTTGAAGGTTAGTTTTAAAAAGACAGTGGTGACAATTGTAAAAACCGTACGCACTCAGGGTCTGTCAGGCCCGGCGCGCGTCCTACCGAGTTAAAAATGTTGTCTTCTTTAATATTGTTTAAAAATAATTTGCTCAGGCGACCGTCTTTATATGAGAAAAATAACAAATTTTTCGAATATATACTACGCTGTTGGTTCTACACTTCGTTAGCATTGCGATAAAATCACGAATTACATATTCAATAATTTCGAGCGTAATTTTACTGCTGAAAATTAATTGAAAAATTAATTAAAGTTATATAAAAAAAATTTCAATCGTAATGCTCAGATTTGACTTTATATTCCTAAATTTTAGTTTCAGGTACCAAATTCCTTGCAGTTATTCCGTGTTCCAACTTATTCCGCGCAGAAGGCTATTAGATATAACAGATTTTTTTAGACGCGTTCGTAATTGAAGAGCTAAGTGGAAGAACATATTAAGTAGCAAAAATTACGTTTGAAGAAATTTGAAGTGAAAATTTTTGCTGTAAATTTTAATGATTTATTTTCTATTTGATACCATGTGTTTAAAATATTAACAGGTATGGTTCTAAACTCTCTCGGAAAAACTTATTTATATTTTATTTTCAAATATTAAAAATTATTAATATTATTGACATTATTAAATATTAAAATATTAAATATTAATGAATAATGTCTTAAATCGTCAAGACTAAATGGAATCTTAGTATTTTAGCTTCACCATGTGATAGAATAATACCTCATAACGCTTTCATCCAGAAGATAAAAAAAATTTTTAGAAAATGTAGCATAACATGTTCATCCACTCAGCTCTTCAATTATGTAAATACGTAGCACCTATAGTCGTCGTCTGGTCCGTCCGTCTGTCTGTCTGTCTGTCTGTCCGTCTGTCCGCATACAACAGCGCAAAAACTACACAACCGAATAGTTTGAAATTTAATTACATAATCGTTGCAAAATTTTGTCGAGTCATTTCAAATTTTATGAAAATCGAATCAAAACTTGAAAAGATATTAATAAAAATTTTCTTCATTCTATTAAATCCTATTATACGCAGTTAATTCAATGATATTACAAGATACGTAATGATTCTAAGGTGCCATGGTGATTACATCCTACTTAAGATGGAGTCCTATTATTTCCGTATTACTGAAAATCTAATATATGTAATCGTAATAAATTTTATATTCATACATTTTTGAATACGAGTGCAACAGCTATTGCATCATGATCTGAATATTTATAAAATTAATTATAGTACGAACGCACCTCATTTGCCACGTTTGACGTACTTTTTCCGGCTTGTTTATTATAATCTTCCGGAATGCTAGATGTAATGAGGGGTTTTAAAAAATTTAAACATTTCACATAAAAATTATACAAAAAATAAAATTGCAGAAATTATACAAAAAAAATAAAATAAAATATATAAATTAAAGAAAAATAAAAATTATAAAAAATCATTTCGATGATAGACAAAATAGACTTGCGATTTAATACCTTTTAAAAATCGAATAATCCTTTCTGAGATAAGATATTTATTCAAAAAATTAATTGACGAATTAATTTTTTGAAAAAAATTTAAGAAAGAATTGCTTTCTTACCATAGTAAGGGTATTGGTTTGTTGTTTTGAGATAGTATTTCCGCTGTTGTCCATCCTTTTTGTGATAGAGCTCGTAGTCCATGCCCATAACTGCCCATTCATTGCCTAATGGCAGATATAGAAACCGCAGGTAAGACTCACTAGCCACTCCTACATATTGACATCCGTCTGGATTGATTGAGATTTTATAGTACTGAATTGACTGCAAATGAAAGCAAAACGGTGGAAGCAAACCTCCTATGCCTAAAAAACGAACTCATTAATAAACCCACTCAAAACAAATACAAGAAAAACATTAATAGCTACAACAAAAAGAAGAAGAAAAATGCAATTTAACAAATTACAACGACCATTTGGAAAATGATTTTTTCGAAGACTAAAATTTAAGACATAAAAAATCGCACGGAGTTGATCATACATTACGTACGCCATGGATTACATTTTTCGGTACTATAATTTTTTAAACTTCTACGGAGCTGGTCATTCATTACGTATGCCATGGATTAAACATTAATATTCCTGGACCCATTTTAAATTAAATTTCATTCTTAAACTTCTAAACATCCCACAATATTACTTTTTACACCGTCGTATAGAGAAAAAAATGTACTTTTAAATTCAATTTGTTTGAAAGCTGTATCTCAATTTGTTTCTGAGTTATTATTTTTTTTTTGTAGTTTTTATTACTTTTTTGTTATAGTGGCAACAGAAGTATCCATCTCTGTTGAAAGTAAAGAGAAAATACAGATTACTGTATAGACCAATCAGAAAACGAATAAAATGCGGGATTCAAATAATAAAACGCTTCAGATATGTTTTCCTACCCTGACCGAGGACAATAACCATTTTTCCAAATGGTTAAAAAAATGAATTTTTGAGAAAATGTAAATCCAACATCAAGGGATTGTTTCTTTACTTATTGAAGTTAGTAGTGGAGCTTCATCTGATTTGCTTGGTGTTTTTCCAAACGACGGAAGTTGCGGGTTGCACTGCCTTTAGTAGGCGGGGTAAGTTCACTCCGAGCTCCAATCAAACGACCCTCTAATTATAGTAATTTTTAATTTTTTCACGATTTTTTTTTTCCGAACGAACCTAGGGTTTAAGGTCCTAATGTCTTCGGCAGGGTACACAAATCATTATTCTCCATCTTTAAAAAAGAGTAACGTCTTATCTCAAAGACATGCAACGATCAATGCAGGTTCAATTCAAATTTTCATCATTGCTGTTTACATTACTACAGGAACGGATCTGACATTATTCCAGATTAAAATTAATCAAGGGAGTATCAAAATTTACTTTTGTTTGGACAGTTTTGGAAAAAAATTTCATTCCCATACTTTCTTTAATATTATACTTTTAAACGAGCCTTCTTTTTTTTTTAATTATTTATTTATAATTTTGGGGGTTCTCGAAAACACGATATCACAATTTTCATGAAAGCTACAGATTAGAAGTTTTTAGAGCCCAGGAATCAATCTGTCAGGGTGTCATCTTCCAAAAAAATCGTTTTCATGCAATACCCGCTCTTCACACGGGTGAAAAACATTGCAGAAAGCATAAAAAGTATACAAGAACCCTTGGGCGAAGATAATGAGTCTCCCGGTTGGCATACCGACAGTTCTATTGTTTCTTTACCTCTCAAATACTTAAAAATGGATACATCCGTCTTTCTTATGCTTTATTGCATGCAATTTCTAAAACACGATTATCACCAGAAGAGCTTTTTAAAAATATATAATATAAAAACAAACATACTTTTGCAACTTTTTCGGTAATACAGCGAATGAAAATTACTTTGAATGAAGTTTTATACGCAATAAATCATTTTTAAATGCATGTAAAAATGATTCTGGACACAGGAGTTATATTTCCTCAGAACATCTACATATGGCAATAATAAATTTTTTGCAACATTTTTCACTTAAGAATAGTGGAAATAATTGCTAAATTTAATTAAGAAATTAAGTTTTTTTTTTCTCTTTTTGAAAAACTAGAAACATCCTACAGCTTTTCTGAAGCACAATCTCAAACATCTATGGTAGAAAAGTTTAAAAAGCTTGTTTAATTGGAATGTTTGATGAAATTGTGTGTTCTATTCGATGTAAAAATCATGCTGCGTGAATGGTTATATATATTGAATTTTTTTCTATACTGTTGAGTTGTTCTTTGTTCAGGAGGGATTTTAAATCCATATTTACGTGGAAATCCAAAGTTTTTAATATCGCCCCTCTTTTGAAGGCACTCTATATAAGACACGAACAAGAACTGAAATGAAATATAAAAATGTTACAAGTAAGATGGGCGTATTCGAAATGAAACAATTTATTATGTTACACACGCTCTTCGCGTGGCTAAAAAAGCTAATTTTCCGCAACCGGGCTCGTAGCAAGATTGGCATCAAACAGGACAACTACATTACAATTTTAACTGTGTGAGACAATGGTTACAAAAATGAAGTTAATTTTTCGCCAAACCTTTGCCAATTGGCTTTGTACCGGTTTACGAAACTTTTTCCAAGCAAAGAATTGAAGAAGGCGTATAAAGCATACAGCAATTGCCTAAAACTGAAATCTTATACTATTAAATGAGAAACTCTTCTATATACAGCAATGCAATACGATTTTCCTTTTATAATCCTATCTCATAACCGTATCTTCATTTATGTAATATCACCTTTTCTTACACGTGGAAATCACTGCAGAAAGTACAAAAAATGGAAGTATGTTTCTATCATCAGCGTTTTAAGAGAAAATCGCCGTAACCAACATTTTTAATCACATAGTATATAGGGTAAATAGTAACATAGAGTTTGAATGGAATTTATTCCACATTGGAACTAACTTTCGCCTTTATTTTTGGCATCATAACTGTAACACATATTAAGTTTATTTAAAGTCTTGGGTAGATATATAAATGATACAGGTTTTTTTCCATTTCTACATCTATCCCTGTTTAAGTATAAATATACCAAAATGTCTTTCTTTCCATTCGAAATATGCAACCTGTCATAAAATAACAAACAAAAACAAAAAACAAAAAACTACCATAATTGAGCAAATCGAATTAAATTTACAGAGTCACATAGATATAAATCATATTTGAAGCCTCACTTACCGTAAACAATATCCCCTTTCAGAAGAGATATGAGCGAGTATAAAATGCAACTTGTCTGTACGGCTCCACCATTTGGATAAAAGTCTGCGTGTCCTAACAGTCGTGGATCTCCTTTTGTAAATGCTAGATAAACAAAACTAGTTACAGCAAGAACAGAAAACCATGCGTCTGGACATAGATTATGAAATATTTTCCAATACTATCGGAATATTCTAAAAAAAAATTCATTTTTCCATACAATGAAATAAGATATCGAAATAAACAATAAGCAAAATAGATGACGCAGTAAAAATCTATTTTTAGCAATTGCTGTCTGTAACCGCTAAATTTTTCCCTGTAGATCATAATGTAGTGGAATAATTTCGTGCGTTCCTATAAACGAACTATAAAAACTCATGGAGGAAAGAGGTAGATGGAGATGTAGTAAGGTGGGTGGGCGTGAAGCCAAAAAAGTAACCCTAAAATCCGCTACCGTAGGTCAAAACACGAGCACGTTCTTTCACGAAAAGAAAAAGAAGAAAACTTTTAGCAATACAGTTTTTAGTTCATAATACAATGGAATGCTGCTTTAGAATGCTTAAAATAAGCAGATCACTTTCATTTAGAGAAAAAAAAAATGCACAGGTGATGTCAAAGAATTCGGTCCCTGTTCCAGGTGCTTGTTTTATTTGGGCCTAGTGAGAGCATTTAAATTTGAGCGATAACGCGCATCATATTGCAAACCGTTTTTACGGCATACTGCATTTCCATTACCTCTTTCCTCCATGATAAAAGCTACTTAGTCTATACTCTATAGGGTGTGAGGGGGGGATTACCTAAGAACATGGGATCGCAAACCACTTATTTAGTCACAAATACAGGGTGTTTCACTCTAGCTGAACTCGAGTAGACAGTAATAATTTTAAGAACAATATAAATACTGCAATGAAAATGTATCGATGTATGGTATGAAATGTGATAACATCACGAAAAAGCTCTGGAAAAACAAGGTGCTTACACAATCGATGATACCGTATGAACTGGTAATCGCAGTCCAAAATGTGAAGCGTCAAGTGCATACCGATGGTGCATATAATTGAAACTTCTAACACTTTTTTTTTTTATGTTATCACACTTTCAACAAAAGTGAGCATGTCTATTAAAAATTTCATTATAATATATTTCAGTTTTCTTTAAGTTATTACCGGTAACCCAAGTTGAGTTAGTGTAGAACACCCTGTATTTTGGATTAAACAGGTGGTTTGCAACCCCATGATCCATTTCAATTTTAGTTCCTCTTGATATCTACTATCACCCCTCTGAATTTGTCGTTGAATTCGGCAACACCCTGTATATTAGGCATGTCAAACTCTGAACATATGTCTGTGTCCCATGCTTCACAATTGGTCCGCTGTCAACTTATCTGTGGCCTTCCAAGTAATTAGCATTTTACATTGTTTAATTTAGTTGTTCGAACACGCAAATAGGAAATACTGCAACAACACAATTGCACCAATCGTTGTCACACATCAGATATTATATATGCATCAGTGTTATCAGTTGGGCGTTACTTTTTAATTAAGAATAATACTATTATTTTTTAATAGCATTTGTCTTATTTAATCCATCATTAAATTAGATAAATATTATTCTTTAAAAAAAATGGTTGCACTCTGAATTTTAAAAAACAACTCGTTGGATACACTGATGTATATAGATAGATCTAACTCAATTTTAAATTTCTGCTTCAAACTATGGTGGTTACATAGATAACCAATCGGAACGTAGCAAAGCTCGGAATCGGGAGTCTGAAAATTTGAAGATTTCTGAAATTGTGATTGTACTTAAACTTTTATATGCTTTATGTCGAATCTTACACTTTATTTTAAAACTCTCTTCAATTTTACATCGTAAAATAATATAAAATAATATACATTATAAAGTAACATAACATTATAAAATAATATAACGGTATAAAATAATATACTGTTATTCTATTCTAATCGAATTAATCTAAATGTTCATTTTAAATCAAATCTAATATCTAGTAGGTTAAGTGTATCTAATTCGACAAATAATCAATATCTTTTACGGCATACATTTAATAACAAAAAGAACATAAAATATTACTATTAAGTGCCATTCGACGCCATACATCGAAAGAATTCTATTATCAACAACAGATTAATTCGTTTCAGTTCGGAAGTAGTGAGTCCAATCTGAGCAGGCGTTGGCTAAGTAGTTGTTAAGCAAATTAGCCGGAAAATCCCGCCCGGCGTTCCACGGCTATCCAACGTCATTGTAAAAGGGCAAAGACACTATTCTGGTAATATTTCTACGTAATGTATCTGTAGAGATCTTAAGATCGATTACACGGACATGTCCATCATCACCTTTATAAGTTTTCATAAATCTAGCAAGTTTCCGTCTATAACCTTGTCATTTCCTTCCTTCAATAACACAAGCTGACTAATTTGAAGATTTTGTGGGGTCTTTTCCCATTTACTGCGGACTTGCAGCTCATTTAAATATTCCTGGCTCCAGCGTTGCTAGAACTGCATTTTTACTCTTTTAACTAGTGTCCATCTAGAAGAAAAAGGTAAAGAATCTAAAAAACATTGTTACGGAGTTTTTCCGGGGGAAAAGGCGGAAGCCATCATTTCCATTACTGTACGTCGTTCATGTCCTTTGGAATTATACGGCTCATATTCAAAATACACTGCTCAAAACAATTAAAGGATATTTGAAGTTTTATATAAAATAAAGATAAAAACGAAATTTTTTTTGCCGAAAATAGAAGAAGAGAATCACAAATGCAAATTTTTCTGGTTTTCAAACTGTGGAGTACGCAAATTTTGAGTTCGACGTCAAAAACGTCGCTTCAGCGGCAGCGAATGAAATTTGACTTTCAACTGGATAAAAGAGAATGAAGACAAGGATGATCGGCATTCAGTGATTGCTTTGTTTCGATGAGTACGATGTCTCAGCGAAGTCATTTGACAGATTCAGAAGCTTTGAGAATTGTTGGTAGGTTAGAAGGGGGCCAAACTCAAGCCGAAGTAGCGCAAGCCATTGGAGTGTCACAAAGTGTCATTTCCAGGATCTGGAACCGTTTTTTGGAGAGTGGATGTGCAGGCCGAAGACCAGGGCAAGGTCGTAGACGGGCAACAACGCCCAATGAAGATCGGTATTTAGCGTTAACAGCTCGGAGACACCGAACCATGAACGCTACTCTTCTCCAACAACACCTTCGCTCGGCTACAGGCACCACGATTTCAACTCAGACTGTCCGAAACCGGCTCCATGCTGTAGGTCTGTATGCTCTCCGACCGATGGTATGTGTTAGATTAACATCAAGGCATCGTCGCGACCGCAGGGAGTGGGCAACCGAGCATGTCAACTGGAGGAGAAATGAATGGAGCAATATTCTGTTTTCTGACGAGTCCGTTTTTCTGTGCATCCGGATAATAGGCGTATTTTCATCTGGAGGGACCGTGGCAGTAGGAATAATCCTGCGTTCGTGCACGAAAGTGTCAGATTTGGCGGTGGAGGAGTGTTGGTGTATGGTGGCATCTCCATTGACGGGCGCACTGACCTCTACATCATTCGAGATGGAGCTCTGACTGGTCGCCGATATAGGGATGAAATTCTCAGACCTATTGTAGTCCCTTACGGTGCAGCAATAGGAGATAACTTCATTTTAATGGACGATAACTGCAGGCCACATCGTGCAAACCTGGTGGAGGATTTCCTTTTCGAGGAAGGAATCGTTCGAATGGAATGGCCAGCGTGTTCTTCAGACATGAATCCAATCGAGCACGTTTGGGACGCTCTAGGAAGACGAGTTTCTGGCCGCCAACAACCCCCACAAACTCTCCAAGAACTGGAAAGAGCTCTTCTGGAAGAGTGGGGCAGAATACCCCAACTCGTCATTAATAGCCTCATTGAGTCCATGCCTCAAAGGTGTTCAACGTTGCTGGCCGAACGTGAAAACCATACCCCCTACTGAAAATGATTTTCTTTGAAGAAAACACCTTTTCTTATTCTTTTTTTCTCATATGCACAAATTGTGTTTTTTTCCTTTGGTACACAAATGCGCAATAAAATGCATTTTTTTCTGCCAAACATGTGTAATTTATTCTCATATAACCTACTATGTCTGTCGACCATGTATCAATCAGCTAAACAGTTTACCAGATACAAAATCCACCTAAAACTGCAATATCCTTTAATTGTTTTGAGCAGTGTATTAGAATAATTACTTTTTTGTTACAAATTGAAAATATCGTTTGGCAATTTCATGTCTTTTAATGCAAATATGCAAACGATATTTTTATTATGAACTTATTGTTGATTAAATTTATTTATTATCATAAAATTAATATCGTTTTTGAAAAGATTAATCGAAAAAAAAAATTGTTTTGAAAAGTCAAAATATTAGAATATTTATTCAAGTGGTTCAGATTATTAGAATATTTCACATTAATTTTTCTTTAATTATCACCAATTCATAACTGGTGGCATCATTGATTAAATTCAGACGATTTTATTTAAAATCAGTATTATGTTTGAAGTTTGTTTGCTTTTAGGTAGCTTTCATTACAAAAAGCTACCTATTGCAGCCGTTCGGAGGAAAGCGATTTCAAAAAATTTTGGTGTATTTTTATCGATCATGACCCCCAGACCACGAAACCACCCTCCGTTCAAAAGTTGATATATATATATATATATATATATATCTGATCTTTGTCACATTGTAACTCTCGTATTTATGAACCGATTTGGATGAAATTTGGTGTATACATAGTGCATACCAATGTCTTGACCGAGTTCGTTGGCCAGCTTCATCCGCCATCTTGTTTCAAAATGGCGGTCATTTAAATTTTTTTTATTTAAAATTTGAAATGTGGTACCAAAAAATTAAAAATTGAAAAATATTTTTTTCTTATGTGTTTGACCTAAAGTTATGTGTTTGATTTATACAAAGATTCCGGATCATTTTTTGTTTCGTCTATATCTTAAAAAATGGCTGAGTTATAGCACTTTGAATTTCTAGCTTGGCTGACATTTTGAAACGACCTGATTTTTGTCACGCGATAACAGGCGTATTTCTGAACCGATTTGGATGTACCTTGGTATATACAAAATACGTACCTATGTCGTTGACCAGCTTCATCCGCCACCTTGTTTCAAAATGGCGGCCATTTAAATTTTTTTTAAATTTTAAATTTAAAATGAGGTACCAAAAAATTGGAAAATAAAAAATATTTTTTTATATGTGTTTGACCTTAATACACTGTAAAAAAATCCGAGGAGTTTTCCTGTAGGAATCGGAAAAATAGTTGCCCTTA
Organism: Maratus speciosus; assembly: GCA_963932465.1. NCBI lineage: Eukaryota > Metazoa > Arthropoda > Arachnida > Araneae > Salticidae > Maratus > Maratus speciosus. Next base: position 351,768,157 of record OZ010800.1, on the reverse strand, counting down.
TCGTATCGGAAAATTTTCCGACCCAGCTCGGAATAAAATCCGTAAAAAAAAGGAAACATTCATTAAAACGGTATTTTTTGGATTTTATTCCGAGCTGGGTAGGAAAATTTTCCGATACGGTAAGGGCAACTATTTTTCCGATTCCTACAGGAAAGCTAGTCGGATTTCTTTTTACAGTGTACAAAGATTCCGGAACAGATTTTGTTTCGTCTATATCTAAAAAAATTGCTGAATTATAGCATTTTGAATTTCTATTGTGGCTGACATTTTGAAACGACCTGATTTTTGTCACGCGATAACAGGCGTATTTATGAACCGATTTGGATTTAACTTGGTATGTACATAGTACATACCAATGTCTCGACCGAGTTCGTTGGTCAGCTTCATTCGTCATCTTGTTTCAAAAAGGCTGCCATTTTTAAAAAAATTAAATTTTTAATTTAAAATGAGTTATCAAAAAATTGAAAAGTGAAAAAGATTTTTTTATGTATTTGACCTTGATACAAAGATTCCGGAGCAGTTTTTGTTTCGTATATATCTTAGAAAATGGTTGAATTATAGCACTTTGAATTTCTAGCATGGCTGACATTTTGAAACGATTTGATATTTGTCACGTGATAACACGCATATTTATTAACCTATTTCGATATAAGAAGGCATGTGGATAGTATATTGTAATGTCTCGACCAAGTTCACTGGCCAGCTTCATCAGCCATCTTGTTTCAAAATGGCGGCCATTAAATTAAAAAGATTATATTTAAAGTAAGGTGCAAAAAAAATTTTGAAATTGAAAAAGGTTTCTTTCTTAAGTATTTGACCTTGATATAAGGATTCCGGAGCATTTTTTGTTTTGTCTTTATCTTAAAAAATGGCTCAGATATAGCAGTTTGAATTTCTAATGTGGGTGACATTTTGAAAAATCTGATTTTTTGCCTGCGACAGCACTTGTATATATCAACCGATTCCGATGTGAGTGAGCATGTGCACAGGAATTACTAAGGTCTCGACCAAGTTCACTCGTTAGCCTCATCCACCATGTTGTCTTAAAATGGCAGGAACTTCAAGGTATCGCCGAATTTGGCAACCAAATATAGGTTACTTCTAATAAAAGCACCTTGGATAAAGCTGACTAATTTCGCGAAATTCTCATTCATAATGATTTAGTATTGATAAAAATTAGTATTGAATCTCCTATAATCGGTTTTCACTAAACTGAGCTTCATGTGTCTGAATAATATAAGCTTGATTTTTAAAAATAAGGAATATGAAAGCTACCTCTTCCTCCCGGCACTGGCCAGAAGGAGTTTTTCGTCTTAAAATGGGTCGAGTGAGTGATATTCCTGAATCTATTAAACTTTGTATGGTTTATTTGTATCAGCATTGTAAAAATCAATGTTATATAGCGAATTATTTACATTGTTTGCAATCAAACGTAAGTAAAATATTAACACAATATTAAAAAAATGGAAAATTTCAAAATAACCGCCGAAATGACGGCCGAAAACAAAAACATCTGCTAGAGATGACAGGAAACTGAAGCGTATAGTTAAGAAAAAAGTTTTAAAAGTGTGCGATTCTTGCTTCAAAAATGGAAAGAAGAAGGAGTTGAAGTTTCTACATCTACAACATTAAGACATCTCCATAAATTTAAGTTTGAATCTCGTGTACCGAAAACAAAACCTCTCATGACTGCAAAGCAAAAGCGTATAAAATTGAATTGGTGTAAATCAAGACGTTTATGGAGCGAAGAAGATTGGAAAAATATATGATGAAAGTATGTCTTGTGTTTCATATAGTAATCAAAGTATTCGAGTTTGGAAAATGAAGCAAGAAGTATTTGATAACGAATGCCTTAAACGTTCCGTAAAATTTGCTGCTAGAGATGGTTTGGGATTGCATAAGTGCAGAAGGATCTGGAAAGTTATGCATCGTCTACGAAAATGTTAACTCTCAGATAAATCAAGAAATTTTGGAATATTACATGATTCCATCATCACAAGATTTATTTGAAGATGATTTCAACTTTCAGCAATATTTAGCTTCACCGCATACCTCGGTGTCAACTAAGAATTGGTTCCACCAACGCAACATTAAGGTACTTTCGTTTCTACCAATCTCACCAGACCTTAATCCCATTGAAAATTTACAGTATATACGGAAGAAAAACTCCAAGAAAATCCTCCTTCAAGTAAAACTGATTTAGTGGTATATATAAAGTCTATTTGGGCTAATATTGATAGAAATGTTTGTAAACACCTTGTATATAGTATGCAAGATCGATTGTACGCTGTTATGAAAGCTAAAGCGGATGCTACATAATATTAACTACCATTTACTTCATATTCGTAAGGTAATGTTGTTGCGTAAAATAAAATATTCTAATATTTTGAATCAATCTAAATTTTATTCTAATATTTTGATATGTTTCAGAAAGCTGTACACTTAATTTATTGTACTGTATTTTATATTTTGTAGATGTTAAAATCTTATCTAAACATTCCAGATTTATTTTATAAGAAATTTGATTGCATTTACTTAGTATCAAAATTGAATAAATGAAAAATATTTTTTTCTTATTGCTTTTTCTGAATTATTCTAATATTTTGAATATGAGCTGTGTTTTTTAGAGGTTTAGTGATTAGAGGCTACTGTGATTTGGTCTACAGAAAATGACACCCACAAAGGTCAAATTGAATCTATTGATTTTTATCGTAAAGCTAATTTTAGCGTTGAGATAAATAGAACAATTAATAGCAGTAATTAGATTAATTGTGAGTGTGCTTGTAAGAGTTTTATTATCTTCCCGGTTATTACGAGAACCTTTATAATTCCATAGCTTCTCGTATTTTCAAAATAAGTGAGTAGCTTCAGGAAATTATTCCTATGCTCGGTATAGCCACCGTATCTGATATTTTAGACTCCCTTCCGAAAGTTTTGAACGAATACAGTTTATTATTTAAAAAATAATTTTACATTCAATGATTCTGTCAAGCCTGGTTTTATAAAATTGTAACAATTACCAAATTAAAAGAAAAATGCCAAGAAGAATAGGAGAAATACATTTTAGTATCATTTTGATTGTCCTTTAACACTAGAACCGCTGGAAATTTTACTCAAGTGTTTATAAAACAATTTTACACCACAATTTTTATTTAAAACTATTTAACTTATTTATTACCTAATTTCTTCGTGGCATGTATTTAACTTATTTTAGGAAAAAAAATTCTTATTCGAATCGAAATAATTTCAGTTTTTACAGATCAAAATGGCTGGCGGTTCTAGTGTTAAGGGAAGTCACTACTGGGACGCCACACCCACTCACATTAGTTTTACTCTAACATTTTATACTCATTTATTGTATGTAACTAAATTTTATTCAAGTGTTTCTATATACTTTAATTCACGCTTTTGATGAAACTGTGCAAGACCTTCACAAAAGTTAGAAGTGTCTAAGTTTTTTAGCTCTCCGAAAAATTGTACTTATCAGCTAAAAACCCCATTAACTCCTAAAGTACACGGGTGATTTCGATAAAAAAAAAATTGATGGTAGAGAATAAATGTAAGACCATATGTGGCTAACAGTTTTTTTTTTTTTTTTTTTTAATTAGTTTCAGAAAAAAAAAATTCTCAAAAACGGAAAAATTTTGAAAAATTGTCATTGCTCTAAAATAAATAGTTTTAGTCTCAGGAAAAAGCTGTATCTCTTGAACATAATCCAGTGAATATGGATTCCAAATTTCATCAAAATCGGTCAGGTAGTTTCCGAATAAACGGGTCTTAAAGCTCGCATATTTCCCATAGGATTGCACCCAGTTTTGTCTATCCTTAAATAATTAAACTCCGGATATGCGCTTAGAAACTTTTGTGAAATTTTCAATAATATACACAAAAGGATAAGACTGGACTTCCCGGGTTGCAGAATATTGATGAAAACCTTTTTTATCTTTTTAAATGATAACTCGAATAGATTTTTTCATTTAATATAGAATGTCACTAACAATACCAAAAATCATACTTATGTAGGAAATATTAATCGTTACATTCATACTATTTATTTTTTTTCAATATTATATTATTCATCTATGACTGTAACCGCATTCTTATTGTTTCATTTTCATTCACATTTTATGTTCTTTGGCAACGATTAAAGAGAGAAAATGTCATGTGACGTTACAGTTGTGTAGTGGTAGTCGAGTCTGCTCTAAGGCAGCGGAAAGCTGCGATTGTGATAATTCGATCCTGCTTGTATTTTAATTGTGTTTTATATGTCATTAAATATTGTGTTCGTTAATTAAAATGACTGACAAATTATTCATCCCCTAAACATGCCGACCCACATTTATTTGAAGAAAATAGCAATTATGCGTTCAAATAAAGTTTGAGAAATGTATTAAAAGCATTATTTTCTCATTGCATTCGTGCCAGGGTTTAACAGTCGAAGAAATCGCCAAAGCTCACTATTTACAATTAGCTATTTTTTTTTTTTTTTTTTTTTTTTTTTTTTTTTTTTCAGGGATTTAATCGAATAGTTCGGTTGCATGTCTTAAATTTGTATTTTATTGTTTTATTTATTGATTGATGAATGTTATTTGTTGTTGAATTAATTCCGTTATGAAATATAAGCTGTAAACAAATGCTGAGCTATTTATATTAAGTCCAAATGGATTGCCCTTTCGTGATCGTCTGCACACGATAGTAATAGATTTAAAACAAATCATGCTTAAAAGTTATTTTAAAAATAATAAAAATTCAGTAAATTGCGATACAGTTTTCAAATAAATTTCTATACATTTTTCAAACTCATTGCATTTGAAACAAGTTGGAAATTGCTCGTCAAACGTGGCAAATGAGGTGCGTTCGTAGTATAACTAGTTTTATAAATATTTTTTGCACCACATATTGTACTGAATGTATATTTTAGTTCACTTCAATAAGTGCATATCAATTTCATTCCGTTCGAAAGGCTGTAACAGCATTAAAATGCACTTGAAATATTTTTTTTTCTCCATTGGACGTCATGTAACGGAAAACTTTTGACTGTCCCTATCATTAAACTATACATCCGATTTTCATAAAATTTGAAATGACTCGACAATATGTTGCAACAATTACATATTTAAAATTTCAGACCATTCGGAAGGCTGTAACATCATTAAAATGCACTTGCAATAATTTATTCCCATTGGCCGTAATGTAACTGAAAATTTTTGACTGTCACTGTAATTAAACTATACATCCGATTTTCATAAAATTGGAAATGACTCGACAAAATTTTGCAACAATTATATATTTAAAATTTCAGACCATTCGGTTGGGTAGTTTCTGCTCTGTTATATGCGGACAGACAGACGGACTGAACGACGACTACAGGTGCTACGTATTTATATAATTACGAACGCACCTAAAAACATTATAATTTCCTAAGTCAACGGTGTAAAAATTGAAAATGTGCAACGTTTAGAAGTTTAAAAAATTGCATTAAAAGTTCAATTTAATCGTCTGCTGTCTAAATGACGTCAGCGTTACGTACAGACAGTTTTGTCCTTTAGATTAGGTATGCACGGGCTAAATGATCGTTAATCAAGCAAACTATCTTAGAGATATGGCAGTGGGTAATACAGATGGATTTCCCCTCATAAAGTTTTAATTGTCAATTTCGAACTGTTACGCCAGGTAAACATTTTCTTTTTAAATCGATAAATTGTGAATGTGAATTATTAAAAGGCCGCCATTGGACAAAGTACTTGGAGTTATTGTAAACTACTTTAACAAACTTAAACTGGAAAACAAATTTCATAATGTTTTATTATCTTATTTGATAGTATTAGCGTTTTCAAATAGAATTTATTATGTTAGTAAAAGAATTTTCAAAAAGAAATTTTTTTTTATTTTAAATATTGCGAGGCATTATTGGAAAAATCATCGGATTTGAAATTTTTAGAAGATGCTAATAAAGTTTTTACAAATATATTAAAAATTGAATTAAAAGAAGATTTGTTTGAAGAAAAGTGAAGAAGTTTGCAGAAATAAAAAAAAAAAAAATCCATTTAATCTATTTATTTCAACACTAATGTTTGATGTTAAAATTGTTGTTTAGAATTTACTATTGCATTTAACCCATTTTCGGCCAAAGGTGCGTAATCGCACCTTTTCAATAAATATTTTTTTATTAACACTGTGACGAATATTTTTTACTAATTTTATTTTTCGGCTGTTTTTAATGGTTCTGGAGACATATATACCATATCAGTATTCCAACTGGAGTAAACATATTCTGTTGAGAAATTTTCAAAGTACGCTAGTCTTTTAAAATTGAAACGGTTACTGACAAATTCGAGCTTTTTAAAATGTATAATTATTCCACTTGAGATTAATCATATGTTTTTATAATGGATTAAAGTGCAAGTTCTGTAAATACAATATTAATAAAATAAATGTCATAAAAAATTTTAAAAAATTATTAATTTTAAATTTAATGGTGCGTTAGCACATCATTGACCGAATGCATTTTATTTCTCAAATAAAAAATTATTTTTCATGCACGAAACTTTTCTTTTTGTTGTTTTAATGAATGTAATTTAAGCATATTTCAATGAAAATGATACCACATTTTATAAAACTTCTATGCTTGGCCTAAAATGGGTTAAGGGGTTGTGCATATATAGCGTTAACATTTTTGGGGGGAAGGGGTGGGGTCCGGGGTCCGGCACATGATATCGTAAGGTATCTCTAGGGGGAGGGGAAATTTGGTCTTTTCATATTGCTATCATTTTTAATCCAACTATTTTTTTTTCATCAAAATAGTATGTTATCTTTTTTTAGTCTGTTATCTACTTTATGAGAATACAGAAATATTATTAAAATCATTAAATGATAATAAAATTATTTAATTCATACCCCATCGTTTAACTTTCCTATTCTTCTGTCATACGTGTATGCATACATAATCCGCTGTTCGAGAAACCATGTACGAAGTATGTTTGAAATTATAGGGGAAAGTAGGGTAATGACGCTCAGAAGGGTAATACCGCTCACCTAATATCTCTAAACAAAAAAGAATTGAAAACGTGCAATCGGGACCTAATGGTTATATATATATATATATATATATATATATATCTGACCTTTGTCACACGGTAACTCTCGTATTTACGAACCGATTTGGATGTAACTTCGTTTATACATAGTATATACCAACGTTTCGACCGAGTTCGTTGGCCAGCTTCATCCGCCATCTTCTTTAAAAATAACGGCCATTTAAATTTTTAAGAAAAATTTAAATTTGAAATGTGGTACCAAAAAATTGAAAATTGAAAAAATATTTTTTTCTTATGAGTTTGACCTTGATAAAAAGATTCGGGAGCAGTTTTTGTTTCGCCTATATCTTAAAAAGTGGCTGAGTTATAGCATTTTGAATTTCTAGCGTGGCTGACATTTTGAAACATCCTGATTTTTTGTCACGTGATAACAGGCGTATTTATGAACCGATTTAGATGTACCTTGGTGTGTACATAGTACATATAAATATCTCGACCGAGTTCGTTGGCCAGCTTCATCCGCCATCTTGTTTCAAAATGGCGGCCATTTAAAAAAATTTTAAAAATTTAAAATTTAAAATGAGATACCAAAAAATTGGAACATGAAAAAGATTATTTTTGTATGTGTTTGACCTTAATACAAAGATTCTGGAACAGTTTTTGTTTCGTCTATATCTAAAAAAATGGCTGAGTTATAGCATTTTGAATTTCTATTGTGGCTGATATTTTAAAACGACCTGATTTTTGTCACGCAATAACAGGCGTATTTATGAACCGATTTGGATGTAACTTCGTCTGTACATAGTACATACCAATGTCTCGACCGAGTTCGTTGGCCAGCTTCATTCACCATCTTGTTTCAAAAGGGTTGCTATTAAAAATAATTAAATTTAAATTGAGGTATTAAAAAATTGGAAAATGAAAAAGATTTTTTTAATGTGTTTGGCCTTGATACAAAGATTCCGGAGCAGTTTTTGTTTCTGAAAATTTGTTCTTTTGTTTATATCTTAAAAAATGGTTGAATTATAGCACTTTGAATTTCTAGTATGGCTAACATTTTGAAACGATCTTGTATTTGTCACGCGATAGCACACGTATTCGCCTATTTCGATGGAAGAAGGCATGTGGATAGTATACATCAATATCTCGACCAAGTTCGCTGGCCAGCTTCATCAGCCATCTTGTTTCAAAATGGCGGCCATTAAATTGAAAATATATATATTTAAAGTGATGTGCAAAAAAATTAGAAATTGAAAAAGGTTTCTTTCTTAAGTATTTGACCTTGATATAAGGATTCAGGAGCATTTTTTGTTTGTCTTTATCTTAAAAAATGGCTCAGATATAGCAGTTTTAATTTCTAATGTGGGTAACATTTTGAAAAATCTGATTTTTTGCCTGCGACAGCACTTGTATATATCAACCGATTCCGATGTGAGTGAGCATGTGCACAGCAATTACTAAGGTCTCGACCAAGTTCACTGGTTAGCCTCATCCACCATGTTGTCTTAAAATGGCAGGCACTTTAAGAAATCGCCGAATTTGGCAGCCAAATATAAGTTACTTTAAATAAAAGCAGCTCGGATAAAGCTGACTAATTTCGCGAAATTTTCATTCATAATGATTTAGTATTGATAAAAATTAGTATTGAATCTCCTATATTCGGTTTCCACTAAATTTAGCTTCGTGTGTTTGAATAATATAAGTTGGCTTTTTTAAAATAAGGAGTATGAAAGCTACCTCTTCCTCCCGGCACTGGCCGGAAGGACTTTTTTAAAATGAGCACAATTTAGAAAATTCAATTAAATTTTGTAAACTTGGTTAATGTATTTCGAGTATTTTTTCCCGAAAAATAAGAAAATATTAATAATAATAACTTTGGAATTTTGTAGCAAGCTCTATTCTATGTAATAGTAATAATATAAAGCTGCCCTTCATTTTTTTTTTTTTTTTTATGTAAATTGCAGCTTTGTATATCAAGCTTAATCTGGCCCTCAACGGTAAGCGCGTTTGACATGCTTCTTGTTTCCGCCCATTCAGTAATGCATGTCAATTTTATTAAATTTGAAGTATAATAACATACACCAATTACATCCGAGTATATTTACAAGTATTAGAACGCGGACAGATGGCCAGACAGATAGACAAATAATCTGAAGTCACAAACACTTTCAACTATATGCTGGAACTCTTTCTGCTGGAATTTATGACAAGGCCATATATTGGTGTTAAATTTTCATTCAAAATTAATACTTTTTCTATCTTTATTTTTGCTTTCTGCTGTTAACACGAGCATTCAAAAGTAATTTCTCTATATTGCTTTGTTATGTCTAATTTAGGTGCAATCGTTATACTTACATAAATATTCTTTTATTGACATTTTATTAGGTAAACGTTTTATTCTTTCTTCTGTTAAAAACTATCATTCAGAAAAATGATTTATTTATTATTTCCTTTCCCCGCATAAACATTCTTTATTGATATTTTATTTGTTAAACGCCGTTTTTTTTTTTTTTTTTACAAATCTGTTTACATAATCTAAAGATCATACAGTTATTTCAAATGAAAATCAAATTTCAAAGTAATTGCTTAAGAGGCGCAAAGGCCAACATAATGAAAAAGATTCCATGCCAGGACTCGAACCCGAGCCATCAGTATAGCGCACTGACGTTCTACCGACTAAACCACATGGAACGGTACCCAGCCTGGAAAATTTCCTACTATTATATGTTGGCAAGGCTACAAACGCAGCACAAGATGGATTCCTTATCGTGAGCCACCATCCTGGAGCGAATACGAAACTTAATTAAATCCAGCATCGATAGAAACTATAATAATACATGGAAATTATTCCAGAGAGGAACATTCGCCTTGAATACAATATTTCAAATGAAAATCAAATTTCAATTTCCTTTGCGCCTCTTAAGCAATTACTTTGAAATTTGATTTTCATTTGAAATATTGTATGCAAGGCGAATGTTTCTCTCTGGAATAATTTCCATGTATGATCATATAGTTAATTTAAGCTTGCTGGCATTTAGTAAATGCATTAAAATACACATAAATTTCATTTTCACTTCAGCCAGTAAATAGATATTTGTCATTTATTATCCTCACCGTTAGACTTTATGTATGCAATGAGAGGTTTGCTTTATTATTTCACTTATTAATTCATTGCCAAATGTGGTGTCTGCCCTTGGCGTTTATCTCGTTCAAATTTTAATATATCTCCCAGTTTAACGGTTATTTTGTGATTGGCGTACTGGCTCAAGACAGATGTATTTTTGGCGTATTAAATTACGCAGATGTGAGACTTCACCTCTGCTCTTGCTACTGATAACATCTCAATAATTTGCTTACCACGGGCGCCACCACTAATTTTACATCTTAGCCTAAATAAAGATTTTTTCATGGAAAACCTGGTTGCTGAATTTTTGCCTGATGAACTTATCACGGGAAACGGATTTTTGACTGGGGTTTGCTATGAAATATACATCGTGTTGTACTACCAACCTATTCCATATAAACCGGCCTTCAACATCATTATATCCGAATATCAACAACTTCATAATATTTTAATCTCCAAATTGTGACAGAAATAAAGGAAAAAGCCATTCGACTGGAAATAAAGTCTTCTTTCAATAACTTACGTTTTAAAAAAGCTTCATACTGAAATTGTACTCAACTCTAAAAATTTTAAGAATAACATCTAATTTTTATATCATATTTGGATTTTTGGGTAAATTTTACTTTCAAATACCAAACTGAAACTCATTCGGTTAAATGGTTTAGGAATAATGAAAGTTATAGTTTGGAACTCTAATTGTTAAATTTATACTTAATCGTTGCAAAACAGATTACAATGAGTTTAGTTTTTTAAAGATAACTCCAAACCTTCTGGGCAGGATGAGCTTAATTTTAGATTTGCATATTTGTAGCTTCTGTTAATGTATTTCTCTTTAAAAATCATGTTACAATTCATATTTTTTACGAAAACTTACTTCCAATATATATTTTTCAGGTAGCTTTCATTGCAAAAAGTCCGAAACTATACCTATATTGCAGCCTTCCGGAAGAAAGTAATTCCGGAAAATTGCGGTACATTTTTACCGATCATGACCCTCCAAACCACAAAACCACTCTCCTTTCAAGTGTTTTTATATATATTGGATCTTTGTCATGCGATAGCACTCGTATTTATAAGCCGTTTTGGATGTAACTAAGTAGGTTTATTGGACTTACCAAGATCACAGCCGCGGTTGTTGGCGAGCTTGGTCCGCCATGATGTTTCAAAATGGCGGCCTCTTAAAGATTTCAAACTAAAAAGAAACTAGAATTCCAAATTTATTGTTTGATTAATTATTAGGGCTTAATACAAGGGCATTTTTTGTTTTGTCTCTATCTTAAAAAATGGTTGAGATATAGCAGTTTGAAATTCTAGGGCGGCTGACATTTTGAAATAAGACAACAGTGAACGTGGCTTCTCGAAAATTATCTTTGACTGTTGTAACCATTTTTCCAAACTCTGATAGCGTAAAACAATATAGTTTTATCCATTAGAATCATATCTACTAGCGTTCAATTCTCATCAAGCTTAGCGACACTTGGCGAAATATTTCTAAATTTGGCGACTAAAAATAAATCTCCACAATTGAAGCCAACTTGACTATAACTGAATAATTTGGCGAAATTCTCACTCAAATTCAGCATTTACAAAAACTGGGAATGAATCAAACTCTTCAAATTTCAGCTTCGTATTTTCGATTAAAATCAGCTAAAATCTTAATAGAGAAGCTACCTTTTCCTACCGGTACAGGCCGGAAGAACTTTTTAGAATTCATTTTTGAAATGAAAAAAAAAATTAAATGTAACCCATAACATTTGTAAGAAAAAATTTTTAAGCGTCAAAGGGATGCTCCTTCTTAATAATTTATATTTAAAGAAAAATTTAAACTACTTACGAAAGATGGGTCCACCGTTGCTATGAATTACATCCACAATTTGTGCATCCCTGTAAGTGACTCTTCCGTCAGGAGGGTACTTCAGAAAAGGGGAAATGGGAGGATCAAGTGCTGAAATATTACAGGATTAGTTAGTGGTACATAGTAAGTTTATACAGTTGGCACAAGAACAGTGGCGTAGGAACTTTGTACAAACAGGGGAAGCCGGGGCATATTGCGGAAAGCTAGTTGGTATCGCGGAGCATTTCGTTCATTTTGGAGGGTTCCTTCATAGTGTTGCACGTTTCACAAACAGTATAAAATAGAAGCATATCAAAAGATCACCAACTCTTTAAGCCAGTTAAAATAATTTTTAATAGATATACTTGATACATAGAAACTTAATTTAATTGCGATCCCGAATACAATATTCAAATTTAAGGCTTCTCCCACTTCCATTTACCAAAAATTAAAGTGCTTTCTGTTGTTTTCTTTACAAATTCTTTACAAATCTCTTCCAAATCAATTTGAAAGGCCTCCTCTTTATAAATATGTTATCGGTGCAGGTAATTTGTAGTAGACCTATATAAGACCCCTTTTTTTCTGGAAATCGGAAGGGTTGTATACAATGAGAAAAAGGGTGAAGGCACAAACAAGTGTGCTCACAACCCCCTCTCTCTTTTCCCTTTGTTGTTTATTGTGTGAATTTCCTAGAAAAAGTATACTTTATTTTTTAATTCAGCAATGTATCGTAAACAGATGTGGTGCGAGAATTTCTCCCGGGGGAGCTGAGCCCGTCTGAAATATTCCAGGGGGAGCCATAGCTCACCCAGCTCCCCCGGTTCCTACGCCCTTGCACAAGAAGAAAAGTGATACAGTGTTGAGAAAGTATTAGCCATTCTAAACAGGGCCAGACTTCTTTTCCGGGAATCTTGTCACAGACTTGACACGCATCCTAAAAACCGATATTTCTGTTTCTGAAAACTTATTAATGCACTATAAACAAAAAAAAAACTACAACTCAGAAACGTTTCCCAAAATCAGTGGCAGCAAAAGAAACTTTGCTTTTATAAATGCTTCTTTAAATTTCTAAAGTATATTGGTTTCTGAGATTTCTACAGGTAACGAAAGCTTTTCGGATTCATGACTAACTTGGGAGAGGTATATTTTCGTAAGTGGTTATATTATATTTTCGTAGATTAAGAAACATTATGAACCTCTTATATAAATTTTAACCCTTTACAGTCATATTAAGTTTACACATAGGTGTCATGCTGGTCGGAATTCATTTTCGTTGAACGAACAGTAATACATATAAAATGCAAGATTATGAAGGAAAAGCAAAATTTATCGATTCCTTTTTAAACTTTAGACATAGGTCACACAATAACATGTTTTAATTTTATGTAAAAATTGTATTTTATAGTTCTCCGTCGTGTGGTGTCTTTAAAAGCAGTCTCCAACAGTTGTTTGCCTGTTGGAAAATGGCCTGTTGGAAGGAAAGAAAAAGACCTTCATTTTTCTGTTTGAACATACAGAACAATCTTTACATCTTATATCTTATATTTTTTAAACTCCTTTCAATGTCACGGTACACTTCGCCATTTTAGAGTATTATTTTTTAAATATTTTAAGAAACGGAAATGCCTAACGTCACTTAAACACAATTTTTTTAAATATTATTTCGAATTCTACGTATCTCCGAAGCTTGTCGACTTCATATACACTGGCCTCCAAAAGTTAAGGTACAGGGGCTGGATGCTTTCGATTGCACACGTTTTGTCGAATATCTACCAACATTATTGGCGAATTGTTCTTGAACTTCTAGGATGTAAAGAACATGTTTGATTTTATATTTCTCGGTGAAGATTTATCGGGGGGTACAATTAGGGGGCTAATAATAAATTTAATAATAAAATAATATTTGCGATCACCTATGTAACAGAAAAAGCTGGAAATGGTTTGTCACTGTGGTAAATGACTATTTGGGTCCTGTTCAATGTTTGTATGCATTTTTGTAAGCATAGCACTCATATTCGTAAAAATGTTAACATTTTTGTGAAAAATTCAAAAGTTTTTACTTTCTTCTATCTTTACAAAAAGAAAGTATTGGTTTCATGAAAATTTTCGAATTCCAGTTTTCGACGGATTTACACCTTTTATGGGCCGGAGATTGCAAAAAACATGTTTTTACAAAATGTCTGTCTGTCTGTCTGTCTGTCTGTATGTGACACAAATTTTGTGGGCGCTCTATCTCAAGAACTAATGCACGGAATTTAATTAAAATATATATTCAGGTAGTCCCTGATATAGATTGGTGCTGATTAGTTTTTGGTGTAAATCGCCCTGCAAGTGGCACTGCTTTGTAGCATTTTGCAGGATTTCCGCAAAAGCTCTATCTTAAGAACTAATGCACGGATTTTTATAAAACTTCAGATTCCGTTAGTCCTTGACATGAATGGATGCTGTTTACGTTTTGGTGTAAATCGCCCAACACGTGGCGCTGCTATGCTGCATTTTGCAGGATTTACACTATTTTCGCAGTAGGTCTATCTCAAGAACTAGTGCACACATTTTCATCAAACTTCGGATTTAGTTAGTCCTTCATATGAAATGATGCTGACTACGTGTTGGTGTAAATCGCCCAATAGGTGGCACTGCTGTGCTGCATTTTGAACTATTTCCTCAATAGCTCTATCTCAAGAACTAATGCACGAATTTTCATCAAACTTCAGATTTAAGTATAACTTGATTAATATTGCTGCTGATTATGTGTTGTTGCAAATCGCTCAACAGGTGGCGCTTCTATGCTGCATTTGTCATGATTTGAGCAATACCTCTATCTCAAGAACTAATGCACGAATTTTCCTCAAACTTCATATTCAGTTAGACGTTGACATAAGTTGGTGATAATTAGGTTCTGGTGTAAATAACCTAACAGGTGGCGCTGCTATGCTGCATTTTGCTGGATTTACACGATTTCAGCAGCAGTCATACCTCGAGAGCTAATGCACGGAATTTCATATTTTTAGAATTCTCATGATGAACACAGATTTGGCACCGAGATAGTGAATTTTGAAGTATTGGCATGTATGAGATAGAAGAAAGTTTTGTGATGGCCACAACATACTTGTTTGTTTATCGCATACGGAGTTTTGAACCAAATTTAACACAACTTTCCAAAAACTTGACAAAGAACAGTAGCAACAATATACTGCAATTAAAACATGAATATATTGAATATTTGATGAGATATGGGCATCTGTATGAAATAATTTTTAACTGCGCATGCGTGGAAGATCCTAAAATTTTTATTATATAATTTGGTAGTCAGCTATTTAGGGCAACTTATATAAAAAGTACAGTCAAATATCGCGAAAATTCACAAAGATAGGGTCGATATAGTGAGTTGCTTCCTAAAAATAGCTTTATTATAAGGGATTTTGCACAACTTTTCAATCAGCTCACTATATCTTTCTAAGTTTTCACAACATTTGTCTGGTCTTTTTATAGCAATTGCCCCAAAATGCTGACTACTAAATTATGAAATAAAAATTTTGAAATCTTCCGCGCATGCGCAGTTAAAAATTATCTCATAAAAAGGCCTAAATCTCATCAAATATTGAATATATTCATGTTTTAATTGCAGTATACTGTTGCTACTATTCTTTGGCAAGTTTTCGGAAAGTTGTGTTAAATTTGGTTGAAAACTTTGTATGCTATAAGCAAAAAACTTTTGAATTTTTCACAGACACAATAACATCTTCACGAATATGAGTGCTATACTTAAACAAATGCACACAAACGTTGACCAAGACCCAAATAGTCATTTAACACAGTGACAAACCATTTCCAGGATTTTCTGTTACATAGGTGATCGCAAATATTATTTTATTATTAAATTTATTATTAGCCCCCAAATTGTCCTCCCAACTAAATGTTCACCAAGAAATATGAAATCAAACGCGTTCTTTTCATCCCAGAAGTTCAAGAACAATTTGCCAATAATTTTTGTAGATATTCGACAAAACGTGTGCAATCGAAAGCATCCAGTCCCTGTACCTTAACTTTTGGAGGCCAGTGTAGTATAAGATGCGCATGTTTCTTTGCTGTGGTGGCTCAGAGCAGACATACGACTGGAACAGTAAAAAAGCTGTCGCGGCGGAGAGTAGACATACGAATGTAAAGGTAAAAAAGCTTTGAAGGCTGAAATTTACAATCTGGCCAAACTTAAAATCTGTTTTTAAAAATCCTGTATGCGAAAAAGGGCGTCGAAAATTGCCAAAATGCCTCTAGACGGCTTAATCCGGAACTGTATTTTAGACAGACTTGGTCAGAATTAAGCCCTCCCTACTCCCCATCCCCACCACTAAAACAAGAAAAAAAACAAAATGCTCCTTTCCTCTTGTTATCCAAAACCGCCTCAAGCTTGCATTAAATAAACAAAAAAATTCTAAAAATTGTACATTTTATATTGTATGCATATGTTATTGAAAACTAATTTCGTGACTGATTTGGAAAAGAGAACTGCTTTGGTAGAAAATAGTTTATATCAATTAGTCATCTTATAGTTATCTCATAAATATGTCTTACCCGTTGTTTCACTTAAAGTGTGCTAAAATGAGAAGAAATTCTGTCTGTGACAGATTCAGTAAATTCTAGGAGTGAAAAACTACGATATTACATTAAACATTATTTTACCTGTAATTCCCCTTAATCCTGGATTAAACATTATTTTACCTGTAATTCTCCTTAATCCTGGAACCATTCTACCTGCAAATCCTGCTGCAATTGCGCCGAAGCTATGACCAATGACGTGAAACTTTTCTGGACCAATTCCCGTTTGACGCTGTCGAAAATGGATAATAATAATATATGCACATATTAAACATACAAAATAAAAACAAGAAAACTTTCTGACTGGTAAATATTATTCATACCCCATAGAGGCTACGATGAACACGTGAAAATTTTTATTTTAAATTTTATGACTCTAGTGCGTAAATGAAATCTTCAGATGAGGCAGATTTTTGTTTTTATGTTTTCAAATGAAATCTTTAAAAAAAAACTATGATAACCGAATGCAAGTTTAAAATGATGGTATTGAGTGGTCTATATCTATATTTTGTATAACCTATACCTGTTTCTGAGAAAATTTAAAACTCGATATACAGGATGTCTACTCTCAACGGTGCCCAATGACTGCTAATTCCTAAACCGTTAGTTATAGGCATATAGTTCCAATCAGAAAAATGTTTTAAATAAGGTAAAGTATTACTTCAGAGTCGTTTGGGTTGATAAAAATGCTGCTTAAAAAGTTACGAAATTTAATTTTTTATACGGTCTTCCGTCCCTATAAGGGATATTTAGTAGAATTTTCCTATTACAGTAACAAGTAAGACAAAAAGTCTCATTCACCTAACACTAAAATTGACCGAGTTATGAAAATTTGAATTACATGACTTATACCACACATCTGCCACTCCACACACTATATGCATCTGAACACAGATGAGTTGAACCATGAGGGATCGTACACAAAGTGCTTAAAATACAATATAGAACGTGTACATTTCTACATTGCAGCCGAAGGAAGTCACTTCGAGCAAGTTTTGAGATAACTTTAAATTTTATTATCTAAGTTTTAGATTAGATAATTTTATAGCATTTTAAAATATGTATCATTTTGTAAAGAATTGAGTCTGTTTCTTTTCATAGTTTCATTTAACAAAAATTCTGTTATTTTTAGGGTTCCGTACTTAAAAAGTAAAAACGGAACCATTATAAGATCACTCCTGTATCTGTCTGTCCGTCTGTCACAGTCATTTTACTCGTAAACTATTGAACGTGGAAAGTTTAAATTGGAGGACGTAATAAAGATTCTTGACCCACATATTTACAGATTATTAAACATTCACAAATATATCTAGGAAAAATGTAGAGGAGCTAATTAAGTTACTTAAAAAATATATATTTTCTATGTATATCGTGTGGGGTATCATGTGAAAGCTTTCATAACGCAGAACTCCAAAATATATTTCTTTTAATTTTAGGTGTTACACTATGACGCAAAAGTTTAGACAATGAAGAAATTCTTACATACTTTGAAAAATATTTATTCAATTTTCAAATCACTGCTTGAAATTAATGTGCTGTACATATAAACAATATTTATAACAAAGAAAAGTGGAATTGTGCATATTGCAATAAATTAAATGGTAACAAAAATAAACTGCTGTCTCAAAAGTTTAGACACAAATTAAATAAAATCGAAATAAACAATTTTTAAAACCTGGTTGCGCATCCATGCTTATGTATTACGTCATATACACGAGATTGCATGGAAGAAACTAAATCTTGCATAGTTTGTGGATCGATATCGTACCATGCATTCTCAATAGATGTCTTAAGTTCCTTTTCAGAAGAGTATTGTCTAGCGTTGCTATAAACTTTGCGACACATGATGCCCCAAAGGTTTTCTATAGGGTTAAGATCTGGGCTACATGCTGGCCAGTCGAGAACTCTTATATTATGGGAATTAAACCAAGATTTTGAATGTTTTGCAGTGTGAATTGAAGCATTGTCTTGCTGAAATTCCCACTGAGGACCCCCTAGAAGCTCAGCAAATGGCAGTAGGTTTTCTTCTAATGTCTGTGTATAATGCTGTGAAGTTTGACGACCACTGGTGAAGGTCAGAGATACTTGTCCATTATAGCAAAAGGCTGCCCAAACCATCACCGAGCCCCCTCCTTGTCTGCGACTAAAAAAACGTCGAGGTACCTTCCGCAAGTCATGCCAATACGATAAACAACCATCTGGAGCATCCAGATTCCACTTTTTTTCATCGCTAAATATGACTGACTGCCATTTCTCTCCATATGACATATGCTTTCGAGCCCACATAAGTCTTTGTAACTTATGATGTGGTTTCAGAGCTGCTTTCTTCTGCATTTTGCTATAAACGATTGTTCCTTTTTCCAAAATTCGTCTACGAATCGTATCCTTTGATACAGAGAGTCCCGATGAGCTTTGAACTCCACGTACGCTCATTTGTTGAGTACTCGCTAGTCTTTGTATCAGGCGATCCTCTCGTACATTTGTCACACGTGGCCTCACAGACCGACATTTTGCTTTATATTCGGAACCACTCGATAAAACTCGATAAATAGATTTTTTTGACCTATTAATAATAGCAGAAATTTCAGAAACGCTCTTCCCTTCACCTTTCAACTGCCAAATCCTTGAAACCTCATTCACTTGAATTTCTTTAGCTCTCGGCATGTCGACTATGAAGCGCGATCGTTTGCAGAACTTAAGTACTCCAAATTTGTGACATCATCGATTCTAAATTTGCATATGCCAGCGAATATTCAAAGAAATTTAGAATAGTGTCTAAACTTTTGCGACAAGCACATTTGAATTTTTATGAAAAAAATTAGTATTATAGCAAATAAAACGACTGTCTTTTGTACATAGCATTTTAAATCAGTTTTTGAATATATTTACAGGTTTTTGTAATTCTGACGTCATAATTCTACATTTTAAAGCTGAATGACGTCATTGTCTAAACTTTTGCGTCATAGTGTATATTGTCAGAGATATTGTCGAGAATGTAATTAAAAAATATGCCCCCCCCTCCCCCCCCATCTATTTACGAATCTACTGAAACTAAAATTATGAAAAAATTAGAAGTAGTAGACGTTAATTTAAACCTTGCAGGAAAATTATATGCCCTAGGTTGCACAGTTTTTGTGAAAAGTGCATGTTACACATAAATTTCGATTTGCAGGCATTCAGCAAGGGTATTGAGGAGCACTCGAGGCTCCTATCGTAGCAGAAGTATAAAAGCACGGGTGATAATAATTTTCGAAAAAAATCGTCGGTAATTAGCCGAGATATTAACCCTTAAAGGCACGGACGGTTTGGACATATGACAACTTTTAATGATACATTTGTGTAGTGCAATGCCCAGTAGCAGTATAAAAGCAATAAACGTCAAATTGTTAAAAACAGGGTAATTTAATTAGAATTAATCACATAAATATTATGGGATTTGCGTTAGTTTGCATTCGGTAGTCTATTAATCAGATCTAAATAGATAGATAATTAAAAAATACAAAATACAAGTAAATGAAAAATTCAGTGTGGATGTTTTGTACCTAAATTAAAATATTTTAAAATGTTATAAACTAGCGAATTATTCCTTTGCAATGCCTCCAAACATTCCCCAAACGTATTTATCTTGTAAAACAAATTCTTGAATTTAAAAATATCATTTAACAGGAATTTTTAATTTTCTAAAATAAGTTAAACGAAAACAAAGAAAAAAAAACTTATAATCTTTTTTCGAATTCAATAATCTGAGTTTTTAGTTATCTGTAAAAGCATCAATTTGTAAAGAAGTTGGAGAAAGTGTAAAAAAAGAATATGAACTTTCGCCGTAGTGTCGCCATCTAGTTAAACAATCGTAATTGAAATTTAAAAATTGGATTTATTTTCCCTTTCTATGAAAGATTAAATAAAAGTAAATAAAAAATTATGTCCTTACCTGATATTCATAGTATAATTAAATTTCTAAATAAATAATTCGAATCTTTATTTGCATATATCAGTAGCAATTAACAGAGATTAATTGCTAACTGGCAGAAGAAAACTCAGGAAACTGTGAAAAGAAATATGAACTTTTGTCGCGGTGTCGCCATCTGGTAATAAGATTATAAATTAGAAATCTAAATTGTAGCTATTTCTATAAAAGATTAAATACAAGTAAATTTTACAACTTTTATGGCCCCATATTATATTCAGATTAAAATTATAATTTAAAATAAATAATTTGAATATTTGTTTACATATAAGAGTAGCAATTAACAGAGATTAACAGGCAGAACAATTAATCTATAACTTTTACTCATGAACGTACGTAGAAAGAATGAGGGAGATGAAGGATTAACTTGAGAACCGGCCCTTAAAATTTGGTTGATCAACTAATCGTTGTTGGAGCAGTGTGGATGCCATTCACTGTGGATGATCTTCTGCGATTTCTTTCTATGTTGAGACTTTTATTAAATGGGGTTTAAATTTGTAACTGCAGTCGTGTCTTCTCATGATACAACTGAAAAAGTCTTTTTTCAAGTATTAAAATACTAATTAACCTTCTCGCAAATTATAAAATAATAATAATTATAATTATAATAATTATAATAATAATAACAATAATCTATGAATTGATATAATTAAAATCCTATTTTACATCGTATGAAATAAAATACTTTCTATCACATATAAGAACTTGATATTTATGAGGTGCCGTTCAAAATAAAATATAGTCAAAAACAAAATTTAAATCCCAATTTTTTATCGCTTGAGTCTGAAGCTTCATATTAAACGAAAGGATTGAAATAGTCAAGAATTTTATCGCTTCAAAAAAATAACTTGTGGTATTTTTGATAAACTAATATAGAATCTTTCAAATCAATTAATGTTCAAATTTTAAGTTTAAATCTAATCATTTGTATTAAGCGATGGTATCAAGTTCGTTATTCTTAAATGAATTCAGTCTTTGAATAAAGTTATTTTCAAAGGGCACCTAATCATTTTCTCGCGGCTGTGACAGCTTCCAGAATCTTTTTTTTCTTTAACTCGGAAGACAAATTGCGCAATTTGTTTTCTGACTGACCATTAACTTTGTTTAAAAGAAAGGCATTTGTTTAAAATATTTTTTTTTTAATTTTGTTTCTTGTTTCAATAATTACGTGAAACTGATCTAAAAAAAACATTTTTTTTTTTTTCGTTAGTTTATCAGAAATCCCAAAAGATATTTTTTTAACGATAGTAAAATTCTTCAGTATTTTAGGCCTCTTAACAATGTCTAGGTTTGGATCAGTCAAGGCAATGGCTTCAATACTAAAAGGTATCAGAGCATCTATCTAAAACAAATTAAATCAAATCAAATGAACAGAGGGTGTTTACACATAATTGGGGACGATTTTGATGTTAAGTTAAAAAACAACGAGAAACAACAGGGGAAAAAATCTGGCAACATGTAATAACGCAATAACTGTTTGTTTGTTTGTTTGTTTTATTGAACACATACATCAGACTTGTGTACTTGACACCAGGGCGAGCAACGCGATAACTGAAACATTGGCTGCTATGAAAAATATCGTCTACTACAAAAGAAGAGAATGGTTTGAAGGTTATATATTTGCTCTTTCCGAAGAGAATTATTATCAAAATCTGTATGAAAATCATTTAGCCGGTGATAAGTGGAAAAAATTGTCACAACTGATGAAGCGTGGATTTACCTAAATGACTGCAATAATAAAAAGATCGACTTATTACCGGAAAAGAAGACGAAAAGATTTGCAACTTTGGTTGAAACACGGCAAAGAAAGTTTCCTTAAAGGATTTATGGTGACTGATGGAATCTCTTACAACAGAAAATTAAAGATTAGGAATGTTGAGAAAAATGTCAAAATTAACTCTACTTATTATCAAAACAATGTTCTAATTCCTATTTTTAAAGAAGAAATTCCAAAACTTTATCCTACGGACGTTAAAAGTGTTGAGTTCCACCAGGATAAAGCGAGCAGACATATACATCCAAAAGTACAGTCGCATTTCTCGAAAAATTGACAAGAGAAACAAGTGTATACCGTTTAATCATATTCCAACCAAGTCCCCAGATGTTTTACCAATGGATTACTGTGCCTTTGGACTATTAAAACAAGCTCTTGCGAAAATTGCCAACTACGTTGCAACAAGCTATTGCCAACTACGTTGAGAGGACTCTGGAGATGTGTGGAGGAGGAATGGAACAAAATTCCACTCCCAGTTATCAGTGCTGTAGTTGGAAAAAAATATTTGTGGGAACTCACCTTTTCATAGAGTAGCTGTTGGTGCTACCGGATTTTTGCTAAGCCAAAATCCAATTTAAAATATTTAACCAAAAGCCAACTTTTTTCAATTAACAGTTATAGTTATTACAGTAGACTCCCGATTATTGAGTTAATATGGACCAAGCTCACCTCCGATAAGCAAAAAACTCGGATAAACCGGATTTACACAAATCGTTGCCAACTAAGGAGATGAAATATAAATTTTTCAATTTATTCATTCATTTTTATTGTACTAGTAACACTTCTTTGATGTACATTTTCGTTACTTTTAAGAAAAACGGGGAATGAAATTGTTTATTTGAAAAAGGCCCTTGATAGTTTTTTGTTTGTTGAATGTCAATTTTGCTGCAGTTTTTTGGCTGCGGTATTGCACTACTGTATAGCTATTAATTTCTAAGATTTTTTCTTACCACTAAAACTTACCAGTAAATTTTGCCTAATTCAATCGCCGAAATCGAACGATTGTCAACGATTAAATATGGAAAAATTTGTATTAAATTTTAGAGGTAACAAAACTGTGCAAATTAGGAGCTACGTGATTCTATTAGTGTCATGAAAATTGCAGGTGTAGCCTCTTCTTTCTGCTTAAAGTATTAAATAGTTTTTTTTTTCAATCGAACTTATACCTTTGGAATGGATCATTTTCTTCTGATGGGATGAAGGCTTCTATTATTATGAAACAGCCGTTATAAATGAAGTGTTAGGTGAAGATGATGGAGCAGTCGTAAAAAGTTAGAACTCTGATTTTCTGGTCAGAATGGGGGGAAAAAATGGCCGTAATTATTTTTTTTTTTCAAAAAACATATGACTATTTTTTTCCTCCATTCTGACCAGAAAATCAGAGTTCTAACCTTTTACGGCTGCTCTTTCATCTTCACCTAACACTTCATTTATAACGGTTGTTTCATAATAACAGAAGCCATCAGTCCACCAGAAGAAAATAATTCGGTTAAAGCTACTTATGAATAAGTGAAATGGATCTTCTTAAAACTAGCATATATTACCGTTTCGCTTAAAAAAGAAAAAGTGTTAATTCGCGGTATTTTTTATTTTTATTTTTATTTTCTTTTACGGTAACAAACCTCATATTTCTGAGAACGGCATTCCCACGCGTTCCCACCCAACTACAGCACTGCCAGTTATACAAAAAAGCCCTATTATCTCGGAAATCCCACTGCAATATAATAGTCCGCAACAAGGGCTACCAGATAGAACATATAAAAAAAATAAACGTTTTATTTTATGTATTTTATTTTTGTTGTCAAAGTTGTTCCCAATATGTGTAAACACCCTCTGTAAAAGCTCGTTTTCGCAGTGTTGTCATTCTGTAAGATAATATTAGATTAAAATACACGACATAAACGTTCAGTAACTTACACTGTTGAAGTTAACTCACCATTATGTTATTGATGACAAAACCCACTTGCTCTCCTACTATCCTACTATTTTTTGAAGCAATGTAGTGTGCAGGTGTATTTCCCCAAGTCCAGTCAACAAGAATGACATTGTAAGACGAATTACTGCTACGAGCTCTTTGAAAGAGTTGATCTTTACATTCCTACAATAATTAGAATATTAACAAAGAAACAGTCACACGGAAGCTATCCTGAAGCATGCATTTTAAAATTTATATTATTTATGTAAAGTATTGTGAAAAATATAATATCTACCCTATTTATATAAAATCCTAATAAAACGAATTTATGAAACGACTGATTAAGCGACTGGTTATGTTTCGCGGCTATTTCTCTTAAAATATGGAAGTTTTGGCGGTAAAATTAACACCAATTATCCGTATTTACCCACAGATGTCAAAACTGATGTTAGAATTTTTAAATTTGAATCAATTTTCGAGATTTTTTTTTTCTAATTTTAATGACATTTCTGTAATGATGGCAACGAAATTACTCCATTTTTGTGGAAAAAAGGGGAGAACAGGGGAAAACAATAAAGATTATTAGATTTCCTTTTTTTCGTCATTTTCAAATTGAAATTGAAATTATATCTTATTTCAATCGATAATGAAACAATGTTGCGATTAATTTATGTTTTTCTAGAAAACTTGAAAATATATATATATATATATATATATATATATATATATATATTTTTGTCTTCATTTTCAAATTGAAATAGAAAAGCGAAATTATTAAAAACAGAAAGAAAATTTTAAAATAAGAATTAAATGATCATGTGTTAAAAACAGAAAATAGAGAAAATTACGTCAAAATATTTACACATATGCATTAAAAATGTACGAAAAACTATAAAATAATAAAATTATCACACGCGAAACGCATTTAAGGGGGATAATTACGTCATATGTAAGATGCTCAAATATTAAATATCGTCATATTTAAAATGCTTAAAACAATTAAATTTTTACGCGTGAAAAGCTTTTAAATATTTAAAAAGCTTAAATAATAATAATTTCAATCACTTTTAAAATAAATAATATGTGCAACCGTGAATCTTAAAAGAGAAAAAAGTTTAAAATAAATACATTACTACATGAGAAATGCATTTAATAGTGAAAATTATGTCATATATTAAAACGATACATTTAAAACGGTTTTCATTCCGGAGAATTTTAATGTGACGTCACATGATATAAAAGTAGTGCGGCTGGCAATTTTGTTTATATATTACATAACTTGATGTAGCATAAATACAGGTAAATGCATGAGCAAAATGCTTTCGATTTATTTTGTACCAATACAATTCGATAAATACATATTAGAAAGTTCGGATATTCTTATTAATTAATACAAACAGTATGCATTTTAAAAAGAACGTGAAAATATGCATGATGGCCTATTAAAACAGATAAAAGAATTCATGAATATGCTATACCTGTTCCTGAAAATACCTGAAACTCGATCAAAACATAAAATATAAGCTTAAAAATTTTAAAACACATTGCTTTTCAATATCGTGGTTCTGAAAACTATTCCCATGCAGATGGAGTTTTTTAACATCGAAAAACCCTTACAGGCATTGTTATTAAAGTACAGTCGGACCTCTATTTAACGAACCTCTATTTTGCGAATTTCTCTATTTTGCGAACTTTTCCTAGGAACCAACAACATTTTGCGAATTTCTTCGTAAAATAACCCCCAAATAGCGAAGTGTATTCTCTATTTAACGAACTTTTTCTTATGATATAATTTTTTTTCTCCCCATTTCTCAAAATATTTCCGGACACTTCAAACTTATTCTTTCTTTTACACATTTTATAATGCTCAATAACCTTGAATTAGTTTTAACAGGTGCCTAACTCAACGAGAGCAGTAAAATCCCTGTTATTCTTTGCATTTCATCCAGGAAATGCAATGTAGTAAATAAGTTTCAGTAATTAAATTTAAGGACGCATGTAGTAATACATTGCTTAAAATTACTTGTTATAATAAATACGATAATGTCATTAAAATTCATTAATTTTAATGTAAATATTTTCTTAAAACTGAAAATACAGTGTATTTCCGGATAATATTTTTTAAAAATTTTGCTGTCCTTACAGATTTCTTTGTGATGGGTAAAATGAATAATAATAAAAGATATAAATATGATTTATAAAAAAAAGTTTCATTACTTAAGTTTTTTAATAATGTTTAGTGTTTATGAATTAAAAATCTGTTTTGTGTAGTTTAAAGTATTTAAAAAGGTTCATCTCTATTTAACGAATTTTCCACATAACGAACTTTTTTTCGGGATTTAGCGACTTCGTTAAATAGAGCTCCGACTGTAATTTCTAATCTTACAGTATTTTTTCTTTTTTCGATGAATTAGGGATATCTTGAGTTATAAGCGATTATTAACTCATGATATCAGATTTTTTACCTTTCCAGTGCCGTTTATACCGGAAATACTTTTCAAAATTCCAACTTTGAAAGCATTTTGTGATACATTTTCTGCTTTTACCGGAAAATAGGAAAAAGAAACTGCTCGATTACAAAGTGTCTGAAACTGTCAATTTCATGCATTTGCGAAAAAAAAATAAATTATGTGTCAAAAAGTGGCCAGTATGTATTTGAGGATAATCTTTTAAAGCGGGTGTAAAACACATTGATATTGAAAGAAACGTCTTTAAGTACACTATAAAAATTTAAGAAAACACATGTTTGAAAAGAATATATCTTTCTCATTCTTGCAAAATAAACGCGCTATCCGTAGAGCAACAACCCAAAAATTATGCGAGGAGATGAAGTATTTACTTTTAAATAAATTGACAATTACGATTTTCAAAAATCAATAAAATATGCTATGTCCAAAAATTAAAGGGGCAGTGAACGGAAGCTTTTGATTCTACACAGTTTGTCGAATTTCTACTGAAATTCCTAACGAATTTCGGTCATTCAACTTCTAGGATGTCAAGAACATATTTTACTTCATGCTTTCAGTGAAGATTTAGTCGCGAGGATAATTAGGGGGCTAACAATAAATTTAATAATAAAATAATGTTTGCGATTACCCATGTAAGAAAAAGTACTCAAAATAGTCTGTCAATGTAGCAAATGACTATCTGGGTCCTGTACAACTTTTGTGTGCATTTGTAACATGCATATTTGTGAAAATGTTAACATTTCTGTAAAAAATTAAAAATTTTTACTTTCTTCTATCTTTACAAGAAGAAAGTATTAGATTCGTGAAAATTTTCGAATTCCAGTTTTTGACGGATTTACACGTTTTAGGGGGTAAGAGATTCCAAAAAACATGTTTTTACAAAATGTCTGTCTATGAGTCTGTGACTCTGTCTATCTGTCTTTTGCACATGACATCAATTTTGTGGGCACTCTATCTCAAGAAATAATGGACGGAATTTAATAAAAACTTATATTCAGGTAGTCCCTGATATAAATTGATGCTGATTAGTTTTTGGTGTAAATCTCTAAACAGGTGGCGCTAATATGCTGCATTTTTATGATTTCCGCAGCAGTTCTATCTCAAGAACTAATACACGAATTTCCATCAAACTTCAGATTCAGTTATACCTCGATAAACATTATTGCTGATTATATTTTGGTGTAAATTGCCCAGTAGGTGGCGCTTTCATGCTGCATTTTTATGATATCCGCAATAGTCCTATTACAATAACTAATGCACGGAATTTCAGAATCCTCACGATGGGCATGGATTGTCGTTTAATTTTGGCACTGTGATGGCGAATTTTGAAGTATTAACATGTATAAGATAGAAGAAAGTTTTAGGATTCTCACTTCCGACTAGTTTATATATAGCACACAGAGTCTTCAACAAAATTTAATGCCACTCTCCGAAAACTTGAAAAAGAACAGTGAAAACAGTATAATGCAATTTAAAACATGAATATATTCAATATTTGATTAGATATAGGCATTTGTATGAATAATTTTTAACTGCACATGCGTAGAAGATTTAAAAATTTTTATTTCATAATTTTATATTCAGCTTTTTAAAGCAACTTACATAAAAAGTTCTTTCAAATATCGTGAAAACTCAGAAAGATATCAACTATATAGTGAGTTTGATTGACAAACTGCCCAAAATCTCTTATTATCCAGCTACTTTTAGAAAGCAGCTCACTATATCGCCAGTATCTTTTGGAATTTTTGATATATATGACTGAAGATTTTATATAAAGTTTTCCGACATAGCTGACTACCAAATTATGAAATAAAAATTTTGGAATTATCCACGCATGCGCAGTTAAAAATTATTTCATACAAATGCTTATATCTCATCAAATATTCAATGTATTCATATTTCAATTACAGTTTCCTGTTTCTACTGTTCTTTGTTAGGTTTTGGGGAAATTATGTTAAATTTGGTTGACAATTCTGAATGCTATAAACTAAAAAATTCTGAATTTTTTATAGAAATATTAACATATTCAACAATATACGTACTATACTTACACAAATGCACACAAACGTTGAACAAGACCCAAATAGTCATTTAACTCAGTGACAGACCATTTTGAACATTTTTTGTTGCATGGGTGATCGCAAACATTATTTTATTACTAAATTAATTGTTGGACCTCTAATTGTTCCCGCGACTAAATCTTCACTATATTTTTGAATGAAGATTTAGTCGCGAGGAGAATTAGGGGGGGGGGAGGGGGCAACAATTGATTTAGTAACAAAATAATATTTGCAATCACCCATGCAACAGAAAATGTTCAAAATGGTCTGTAGTCAAACTTGTCCTTTACACCCTGTAAATTCAAGGGCAATTCGTCAAAAATTTCAGTAGATATTCTACAAATCGTGTAAAAATCGAAAGCGTCTGATCACTGCCCATTTATTTTTGGAGATCGGGGCATTTATAGGAATGATTAACGATTTAAGTAAATTATTAATGCTGTTACCTCATAATCAATATTTTAATTATTTTCGTTAGAAATTTTAAAATTACAATTTTAGAGAGAGATAATTATTAAATTAATGAGACAACGACGGGTTTAAAGAAGAAAAGCCATCTGAAATTTGCAAAAAAAAAAAAAAAAAAAAAAAAAAAGATGTAATAATAATAATGAAAATCCTTTACATTAATAAAACAAAACTTTTTTATTTCTGTTTGTTTGTTGGTGATGTCTCGGGAATGTACATATATATATTCATATATTTGTGATTTCATCTTTATTATTATTATTATTATACACACATATATATAAGCAGAAATCAATTTTTAGAAGCTTGAATCAAAATGTACAGCTCATTCCGACAAGGTTTTTGAGTCATACTACTTGCAATATAACATGTCTTGCAACGATTTTAAATAAACTTTACATTAGAAGTTTCAAATTTTAAACCTTCGTAACTACTAAACTACTTAACCGAAAGATTTCTTGTTTGGTATCTTAAGATAGAATTTACTGAAAAAGGCCAATAAAATTAAGTAAAAGCTCATTTTCTCAGTGTCGTCATTCTGTCAGATCATATTAGACTAAAATACACGATATAAACATTCAGTAATTTACACTACTACGTCAGACTCACTACTACGTTAGGTCGAAACCAGGTGTTTTTATTGAAAATGTCAGTGTTTGATACGATTTCACCATGAAGACGACCCTTTAAACTTAGTTTTTATATAAATATAAAGAAGACATATTTTTTAGTTGAATGACTATTTCTGGGTTAACTTGGTGATTTAAATAAATGGTGTAATCACTTTTTTTTTCTGGGTGTGAGGACTGGATACTACTATCATGTATGTATTAAATTTTAGAAATATTAAGCTATTGAATGGCCTTTTTAATAAAATAACTTCTTAAGTAAAATAATGCTGTAAAAAGTGATTAAATATCTTTATTAAGATTAACGATCGTTTCATCGCACCAACGGCGACATTTTCAAAATCATTCACGATAAAAAAAATCTTATATTAAATATTTTCTATCGTGAATGATTTTGAAAATGTCGCCGTTGGTGCAACGAAACGATCGTCAATCTTAATAAAGATATTTTATCACTTTTTATAGCATTATTTTACTTAATCTGTATAAGAGGTTTTTATACATGTTTTTACTTACCCATCATACGTAGTATAGGGTAAGTCTTGTAATCGTTTTAAAAATCGAAAAAAAAAATTTGACGGATTTACGCGTTTCAGACACTGGAGATTCCGAAAAACATATTTTTAGAAAAAAAAAATTGTCCGTCCGTCTGTATGTCTGTATCGCTCTATCTCCCGAACAAATTGAGATAGAGACTTGAAAATCGGTGTGTATTTAGATAGTAATAATGGTAAGAAGCCTATTGAATATCAGTAACCTCAATTAACCGGAACTATTTTTGAAATATTCGTTCCGATATAAGGTATACAAAAATTTACGAAATTGTTTCCCTCATAGCATGCATGGTCACAGTGACGTCATTGTGACGTCACTGTAAGTCACTGTGGTCACGTCACATCTGTGACCAAAATGCCACCACTCAGTGATGTCACATTGTGACTGAGATGTGAACTTCTTAGAAAACTTTAAACAATTACAAAAATTCTTCAAAACATGTTACTTATTGTAAAATTTTATTTTTCTGGCAATTAAAAAAAAATTGTAACGTCACTGTTATGTCACTGCATGTAACGTACGTCACGTCACATATGTGACAAAAAAACCACCATATTGTAAATCACAGTGTGACAAAAATATTAACTTCAAAAATTTTTGAAAATGAAGAGAAATATTTAAAACATGCCCTAGTTACAGCGGCATAAGGAATTAATATATATTAGTGGGCAGCAAATAGTAAATTCGGACACGAAAAGAAGGGGGAGGGGAGAAAAAGAAAAATGCACGGTACAAGTATCAACAAACTAGATTTCCATGCTGTATTTTATCAATTTGATATCTAAGACAGTGAAAGCATACTTTTTTCATGATTTCAATTTTATCTAGCATTGCAATTTAATATAATAATACTTCACGGATTGTTATTATTATAAAAGTATTTCTCAGAAAAATGCCACGTGCTGGAGCAATTTGGATAACATATTTAGAATTAGAAATATTAAATCTATACACTTTACATATTTAGATTGTAGGGAGGAAATTTTTTAATTTTTTTGCCGACCACTGGTCGAAACACTTCTGTGGTTTCAAACTAAAAATTTTCTATTACAGTTAAGTCTGCAGATTTTAATGAGCACGCAGAAAGAATCTTCAGAGTTTAGTCATATATGCATTTATTGCATTATAATTTGCATTCAAGTCATATTTTTTCCTGTTAATCTATTTTTGCTGTTTTTAAAAAAAAAAAAATTACTTTTTTCAGTCTTTTTAAATAAAATTAGCATTTTCCGAAAAAAAATATATATATACAAAATTTATGCAAAACACATGATATAATTAATTTTTCGCATTTCCAATTTGTGTTTTAGAGATATGACTTTTAAAAAAGTTATTTTACAAATTGTTTTATTCTGCAGAAAATTAACGTGAAAAGATTGACAGATTGACAAAGAAAATATTTTTTATCCTCGAAAACATTTTTGTTATTTATTAAGAAGATATTTTTTATTTATTACGTGTGAAACAAACTTTACTTAAAAAAAGGCGTGTGGTATTATTACCATTAAATTTATTTTTACACATTTTAAAAATTTAAGCAATGTTTTATCTAATAAACTTCCATTTTCAAATGATTATTTTTTTTTTTTAACTGATAAAAAAGAAATGGTAAAATGCATTGGAAAACTCTTCAAATAGAAAATTTTAATTACAGACTGACTCATAAAACTATTGCGCATGAAAGTTAGGACTGCAAATAAACAGTAAAATCACCTGCTGAAGATCGTCTGCGTCGGATATGACAGCAACCGCAGGGTAAACAGAGAAAGAACTTTTTGCAATACACGCAGGAAAAGAACATCTCGAAGTCTACAATGTCAGCTTTGGTTTATACTTTTTTAAATGTAATAGAAAGACGTCTGCCATTTCCGGGCAAAAATACTGGGATATTATTAATTCATAGCATAAAAGGTAAGTCTTATTTAATTTAAATTTTTTATTTCTGTTTTGTATATTATGAATATGAATTAAATAGTTTTATGTTATACATATAGAAAGACACTGATCTGGAATTGTTTTGAAGCGAAATTTTCCTAATCGATTCTATTTCGTAAAATGTGTTAATCGGCCATCGCTCAAAAAAAAAAAAAAAAAAAAAAAAAAAAAAATGACGCAGAAATTCATGCCTACATTCATAGTGAGATGAATATAAACATTAACTTGTAGTTACTTGAGATTGAGACAGTGATGTGGAATTTTTTTCGGCTTCTTACTTTTTTTCTGATTGCTAACACTCATATAACAGTATTTATCGTCATTATTGTTTTGGAGTTAGATATTATATTCGAATATTATGATATTACGAAACTGTTTCAGTTCTACCTTTGAAAGATTTTTTTTTCATTGCTAATAATATTTTAAATTATTATTTAAAATCCTAAATCTTCATACCAATGTTTTCAGATTTAACATTTGCCAAAATTATAAAATAATAGGAATTCCTTATAACATATCCAAAGATTTTTCAGAAATTATTAAATCTAATAATGCATTTAATTCATCTATTGTAGTTTGTTGTTGTTTAATAGTACAATTAAAAATACTAATTATTATTTTTAGTGTTTTTCAAATTGGTATATTTATTTATTTATTTTTAATTGCATGTAAGCATTTTTTTTTCTATTTGTGATTTTAATCAAACATTTAATTATAGACATTCAGAATGAGTTATTAAATTTTCTTCGATTGTAAGTTCATTTTCTACGTTTTCGATACGCATAAATATTGGCATTAAGGGTGTATTCGAAAAAATATTTTTCCACCTTCAACAGCTCGATATTTTCAGTGACATTTTCAGGCTCATTTTTAAAAATAAAAACATGAAACTTGCTGAGGTGATTTTTGAAGAGATGTTTAAGAGGCCGTGTGATTTCCTTTTCCCCTCAATTTATTAGAATTTGAGTTTTAAATAATTATTTTCTCAGTATGACCCTTTTTTTTTCATTCCCAGATCTTCCGCTGCGGAAAATTTGTTTCAAAACGACTACTTTGACAGCATTATTTTGTAATATTTTCTGCATTTATCAAAAAATCGAGAAGCACGGCACATTAGGTAGTTTCTAAATAAGAGGAATTCCCAGTTTGATGCGTTTGAGAACAAAAATGAATTTAAAAATGAATCAGAAAATAAGCAGTTCGGATTGAAATACACCCTTAAAAAATAAAATATTATATTTAAGCATTGAAATAAAGTGTTTTTCATGCCTGATAGCAAGTTTATAGATTAAACTGCTTTAGTATATATTTTTAAAGTTGATATATACCGGGTGTCCCAAAAAGGACTGACTGATTTTAAAATTCAATAACTTCCAAACGGTGACAGATATTAAAAAAAATCTTGCAGGAGGGTTATGCATAAAGTCAAAAGTTTTATTACAGTGATTTTCGATTTTAGTTCGAATTACAAACATTAGATGGCGCTGCGATCAATAGAGGCTAAATTCAGGCTCGATTTTTAGTACTTCGTGGCCCTGATAATACATTTCCATCTCCTTTTTGTGCATGGAACAACAGAAAGGACCAAAACTCGAGCATGTATTTAGCGACTATTGATCGCAGCGCCATCTATTGTTTGTAATTCGAACTAAAATCGAAAATCACTGTAAAAAAACTTTTGACTTTATGCATAACCCTCCTGCAAGAATTTGTTTAATATCTGTCACCGTTTGGAAGTTATTGAATTTTAAAATCAGTCAGTCCTTTTTGGGACACCCGGTACATGCATAATATAGGGCTGAATATTTTTTTAAAGATATTAATAACTACTTTTTACATTAAAATGTTTTTCAAACAATAAAAATAGTTCATATATGCAGTCATTTATTTTACTTTTATATTTCCAGGGCTCGCAGCGTTCCTAAAATTTTCACACTTTTCTACCAGAATTTTAAAACGATAATATTTATTCTAGAATTTTAGTGTAAATGTTAAAAGAATCTGCCACGAAGATTTTTGATTTAAAATACTGGTAGCAAAATGTGAAAATTTTAGGAACGCTGCGAGCCCTGTATTTCCTTTTTAACACCTTTCAACAAAGTTGAAAAGTGTTTATGACTTTGGTTTGTCTAGCCGTCTGTCCGCGCTCTAACTCTCGTAAATATACTCGGATTGCCCTGAAATTTTTAGATGTTATTGACGTTTACCATAGCACGGTCCCTATGTGTAACGACGTTTATAGCATGTTTATTTCATTTACAGGGACAGTCAGAAGTATTCCGTTAGAGTACGGCCTAATGGGAAAAAATCGTTTCAAAGGATTTTTCATGATTTTACACGTTTTCAAACAGAAAAAAATTGATATTCATTTAGGAAACGTACTAAAATATGCATTCTGGAGAATACGCGA
Organism: Maratus speciosus; assembly: GCA_963932465.1. NCBI lineage: Eukaryota > Metazoa > Arthropoda > Arachnida > Araneae > Salticidae > Maratus > Maratus speciosus. Next base: position 351,733,385 of record OZ010800.1, on the reverse strand, counting down.
TGCAAAGAATAGTTATTGTTCATTTACTGGGCTAAAAATAAATTCCAATACATAATGATATAGCGGTGGAGGGAATTGTTTGCGGCGTACTTTAATTATTTTAATCTATTTGATATATAATGAAAATGATATACGTCGCTGAGGTTTACATACTATAAATTTTTCATGTAGAATACGAAGTGTGTATAGCATTTACAGGCACACACAATGTTCAGATACTATATTGTATCCGAAGTACTGTTCATTAGTGATGATTGCTGGAAATGCATTTTTAATTATGATATGCCCTTTTATGATTCACTATATTTATGCATAGTATATGGTGTATATAAATGATATAATTCATATACAGGGCTACGCAAAAGTATTCGCAAGAGTTACTGGGTATGAGCGCAAGTTACTTAAAGGTGGTTTTTAAATGAGTTGTACATTTTTACGCTGAACTGAATTTAATTTACTGTTTGTAGAATATAGATAATATGATATACAGGGTCATGCAAAGAATTGGATACATGGCCGTCTATAAATTATAATTTCTGGAAATGTGATTTCAGCTGTTTTAAGTGTGTTTTAGTTTGAATTAAATTTTAACTAAACGGTGGCTTGTAATGAAGGTTCTAGCGCAACTACAGGGTTGTACAAAAGTATTCAAGTATGTTTCCATATATTAGTATAAATTGCTGAAAGAGAGTTTCAACCTGTTATGCGTTTTCTTGCTAAACTAAATTATCCCATTATATAATATATATATCAACCTACAGATCAAATACAGGGCTGTTCAAAAGAATTGGAAAACCTATTTAGCTATGGACAGTAACTGCGGAAATCAGCTTTTCAAATGTTTTATGCGTTTTCTAAAATGTTTACTTAGTTATCTTATTTACCTTATTTCCCTAAATAACGAAGTTTTGTTAAAGCATTCGGGAAGTGTTGGAAAGTGTTTTATAATCTATGCTTAACGCATGATTTTTCTTATTTGTTTTTTCTATTTCCCAGATCAGTCTTTTCCTATAGAACATACCAAATCTATTTAAGTTCATATTCACAAAATACAATATACACGGAAATAAAAAATTTAAATAAATATGGCTTACGTCGTATTTAATAAAGCAAAGATTAATCACAACCACAACACCTTAAAATCTTACACATTCTTAATATCAAGCTTGAACTCAAGATCAAGCTTAGAACTTAATAAAAAAAGATGTCAGTTGACAAACATTGTTCTTTAAGTGGAAAAATTAAAACTATTTTAGAAGAATAGGACTCCAAAATAGCTATATTTTGCTAAAAAGTACGGTAAAAAGATACGATTTTATATCTCAAACAAAACTTTATTTTAAAATTGTGCATTTTAAAATTCATCACAATATTAATACTTGGAAATTTTTCCACAGAGAAATATTCGGTTTGCATACAATATTTCAAATGAAAATCAAATTTAAAACTAATTGCTTAAAAGGCGCAAAGGCCAACTTAGTGAAAAGAGCCCATGCCGGGACTCGAACCCGTGCCATCAGTATAGCGCACTGACATTCTACCGACTAAACCACATGGAACGACACTCACCCTGGAAAATTTCTCGCTATTACATGTTGGCAAGGCTGCAAAAGCAGCATAAGATTGGATATTTATCATGAGCCACCGACATGGGGCGAACACGAAACTTAATTAAATTTAGCATCGATTGAAACTATATTAAGACTTGGAAATTTTTTCAGAGAGAAACATTCGCCTTGCATACAATATTTCAAATGAAAATCAAGTTTCAAATTAAAATTGCCTTTTAAGCATGTAATTTGAAATTTGATTTTCATTTGAAATATTGTATGCAAGACGAATGGTTCTCTCTGGAAAAATTTCCAAGTATTAATATAGATTCAATCGATGCTGGATTGAATTAAGTTTCCTGTTTGTTCCATGTCGGTGGCTCACGATAAATATCCCATTTTGTGCTGCTTTTCTAGCCTTGCCAAAATGTAATTGTGTGAAATTTTCCAGGCTGGGTATCGTTCCATGTGGTTTAGTCGGTAGAATGTCAGTGCGCTATACTGATGGCCCGGGTTCGAGTACCGGCATGGAATCTTTTTCACTAGGTTGGCCTTTGCGCCTTTTAAGAAATTAATTTGAAATTGGATTTTCATTTGAAATCATCACAGTGTTTATGACAAGTTCGTCACAAATGACACATATTTCACAAATTGGTCACAATGTGACTTCAAAGCATTGTCGCTTTCGTCACATGCTCGTCACAAAATTAATGCCAAAGTAGTCACAAATGTCACACTTTTCACAAATTTGTCACACTGTGACTTCACAGATTGGTCACAATGTGACGTCACAAACGACCTCTAAAACGGCCATAACGACTTCGCATTCTAGTCACTATGACGTCACATCGACGTCACGTGACGTCACATCGACGGTCACAAAGTCACAGTGTGACTTCACAACGACGTCGCCGTGACGTCACCATGCCTTACGGGTTATTTGAAGGAGTAAATATAAAAAAACAATAAAAAAACATAAATTTTGCATCATGAATGAACTCGATCGGATAATTAGTTACCGAGATATTTGTAATTCTATTTTTCACACTCTTCGATTTTTCATGACCCTGTATTTCATTCAAATTTCAATTCAAAGATGTATTTTAATTGGAAATGAGACGCTTAATCCGTCGCAGTAAACTGTTAGTTAATAGGATTATAATTTTTCGAGTTATAAGGATGTTTCTTTTACGCAATTCGGTACTACTCGATTATCCCGCCGACCAAAAAACTATCGCCAAACTATAAGATTAAGTGCCAATAATGGCTTATCGTAAATGTCAAGCATTTAATGCCTCTCTATACGTATAAGGGGTATACCATAGGGGGACTTTATTCTGTCGCCAAATACCGCTAAGTTTGTCGCCAACTTGGCGGTATTTCGCCAAATTTGGCAGCCAAAATGAGTCGCCAAAAGTGACGCCAAATTGGCGCTATCTCTAATATTTAGCCAAATTTCCATAGACTTCCACTGTAAACCAATAGCGTTTACTTGCTTACAGAAAATCAACAAATTGAGATATTTTAATGCAACAAAAAGTAATATTAACTTAAGGGGTTATATTAATTATATTTAAGGAAGTCCAAATAAATAAAATTATGAATAAAAGTAACATGGTACAATGCTTAGCAAATATCACATGTTTTATTTTCATATTTTATATTATCTATATCCATGATGGGTAAGTATTACGGTGGCCCCCAACGACTAGTTTTAAAATAACTTCTGTTGATTTGTTAATCAGTGAATTACACTGGTGTGCAAAAATTAAGGAAAAGTCACAAAATGCTAATTTTCAAATACGCGAACACTCAAAAGGAAATAATATAATTCGAGTAATTACTATCTCTACAACACAGCTAGTCCATATAACATCTTATTCATGTCACACATGGTCACAAGTGTCACAGTCACTACGGTGAAGCAAAAAAAATAGAAAATTCCATACATCTCATTATGAGTCTCAAATGATCACTATATGTGACTCCACTGAGACGTCACTGTGACTACTGCTTTGTGACAAGTCACTCTGTGACTTTACAATGTAGTTACATTGTGACTCTCATGTGACTGTCATTTGTAGACTCAATTTCAAAGTCATCGTGAACGCTGCATTGTGATAAGTTACCAAATAATGTCACATTAAAGTCACATGATGACTTTCAGGTGACAGAGAGACTACTGTGAAGTCACCATTGTGCTCTTTTGGGAAAAGTCTCCATGTGACTATAATATGATATTATTTGATGACTTATCATAACGCAACGTTCATGATGACTATGAAATTGAGTCTAAAAATGGCAGTCACATGAGAGTCACAATTTAACTACATTGTAAAGTCACCTGGTGACTCATCACAAAGCAGCGATCATTTGAGACTCATAATGAGATGTATGGAATTTCCTATTTTTTGCTTCATCGTAGTGACTGTGACACTTGTGACCATGTGTGACATGAATGAGATGTTATATGGGCTAGCTGTGTTGTAGAGATAGTAATTACTCGAATTACATTATTTCCTTTTGAGTGTTCGCGTATTTGAAAATTAGTATTTTGTGACTTTTCCTTAATTTTTTATAACCAGTGTATAATAACAATATTAAAATTTTAAATACTTTATTATAAATAATGATGAATTTCTATCTGTTTTCCATTCTGAAGACAGAGCCAAAACTCATAAACACTGCTTATTGAATGTTTTGCTTTCTCCCCATACGAAAAAAGAGGGCTATCGTTTCAACAACTTTTCAACATAGATCTTATAGTATATCTATGAATTAGTATGGGTGTCTAGGTTAATATCCTGGTGTCAAAATAATGGATTCGTTTTTGAAGTTTGTGTCCATGTCAATATATAGACAAACCTCTAACGAAAATTTGGAAGTGCTAAATAAAAGTAGATGGTTTTCTAAAACTGTCGAAAGTCATTTAGACACAAGTGTATTCAAATACAACAGTTATGTTTAAGACAACGTGCGTTGTCTCTTAAACATGACACCATTTTCGCTGACAGAAGGACAGCATATTTTTGTGATTAGAGCCCTTGTAATGTAAAGGAGACAGTTAAAATTTCTTTGGGCCTAATAGAATGGTATTGAACAGTATAGAATGAATGAAAGCCAATGTGAATTCAGTCATTTAGTCACAATCATTGTAAAAGTTGCAGTTTATTGAATGAAAATGTACGTTTTCAGAGACTAAATTTTTGAAATGATATACGTCATTCCCATAGTTGAAGCGAAATTTTCTTCAACTGAAAATCTGGCTGTTAATTTGAGATCTGCTGGAATGAAAAACCTCTGAGAATGATGTCATTATAAAGCAACTGTAGTAAAAATGTTGCCATTTCATATTTCTAAATACATAATTACTTTGTTTAAATAATGCCATGAGTTTGGGACATTGAAGCCCCTAGGAGGCTTTAAACATCATCTTCTCAGATAGAAAACATATTTACTTCTTTGACTGTAATGAGAAAATTGCATCAAGAAATATATAATGCATAAAAATAACTTTAAATATTTAATTTTCTTTGCAACAATATAAATAACCCGATTGCCACCATTTTAACCATCTCATGCACACGGACCTCATATGAGGTCATATAATTATTGCATTATTAAGAAAAAAAAAATTGAGCGTTCATTTATGTAGATTTGGTTTGTGGACCGATAATACCTAGCGTGCAGTACAATAATAAAATTATTCCATAATGGTTTCTCATTTATCACAAAAAAAAGATTTTTTGTGAATAATGAAAAATAATTAAAAATAATTTATGCACGAGATGGTTAAAGAAATTTCATTGAAAACTTTTTAATATTAAAAATAAAATACTATTTTATTTTTTTAAGTTACTGCGGCCTCATCTACAAATGAACAGCTTTTAGTTAAAAAAAAAAAAATTGGTTATGTAGGAAGCTTCTTAAAAAATTACGAAAAAATGACGAAAAAAACTCGCTTTGTATTTTCAGGGGTCATACATTAATTAAATTAAGGAGGAGAGACCCACAAATATGACATAATGTGACAGAGGAAAAAGGTACGTTAATTTAATGTGACATCACAAAAATAAATCAATTAAATTTAAGTGATGTAGTTAATAAATGACTCCTTATTAAAGAAATTAAGTAGCAACTTAGGAAAATAGTTTTAGTGAGTAATGCGACGACTTTGAGATAGAGGTCTGCACGGGCCGGAATTTCAGGGGCCGGGCCCGGCCCGGCCCGGTATAAAAATTGAAAGTTCGGCCCGAGCCTGGCCCGTTTGCATTTTTACAGTTCTCGGCCCGGCCCGGTCCGTAGAAAAATTAGTGAAAACAGGCCCGGCCCGGCCCGATTCAATTTCTACAAAAAAAAATCCGTGTTTTCTCGACATACAATTAAGATTCTTTTAATGAATACTACGTACATATTTATGGGAAAATTTTACAGTATATTTTAGATTACTATGTGTTCGCAAAGCAGAAAATACACAATAGTAAACATTAACGATTACACAGTGTTTTAGTCATCGTCTCTACAGACATTTCGAAATTCCAATAAGGATTCATTAAAAAGTTAATGTAGTTCAGAATAAAGGATTAAAAACATGATACCTTTTGAAGCTGTATGATAAAAAGTAGATTTGCGAAAATATTTCTCTCATTTTTAAGGCTTTTCTCAAATCGGAAGAAGTTACATTTTGACACATTTGAGAATTCATTTCTTTTCGGAAACGCGTAAGATTGGCAGGTATTCTTATTCAGAAACTATGTAAATGCCGTCTTTTTCATAGATAAAAGCAATATATCTTTCTCTGAAAATGCTGCCAAAGTTAGCGTTATGAATCGAATTTCCGGAAGCGATAGCACAGGAAAGGAGAAAAACTTACAGTCACATGACAAGAATCTCTGTTATCTTTGTAAGTAATTTATCAAATATGGAGAAAGCTATTCGTTTCCAAGTGCCTTCAATAGTCAGGCCTGTGAATTTTATGCCTTTATAGTTAAAAATGAGTCAGAAAATGTGTTTGAAAGTTTCGCATTGTTGAGCAGTGAATATGAGAACCCCTTAAGGTATATTTCCAGAGATACTGTTAACAGAAGTTCATTATCACTATTAATACTTTTACAAAACATAATGCCTGTCCTACACATCCTGAGATCGATTAAGACCAGTTCCGTCCCGGCACGAGTCTGCTGAAAAAAAATTAAACCCGTAATCAGACATCTTGTAACTGTACGATGCCGATCTCTACGATGGACATGTTACATATCTGTATTGATGTTGTTAAACTCGCATCGGCTCGTGACGCACATTTATACTTCTCGAGAAAATCATATTCATTGAAAATGGCTCGTATTTTATCTGCTTCGCTTGAATTCTTATATCGGTCCGATAGGCCCCATTTAATTTTTTTATCGGCCCGGCCCGTTTATTTTGTCTGTCGGCCCGGCCCGGCCCGTTGAAAAAATTGTCCTAATTCTGCAATTGTCAATATCGTCGACAAATATTGTCTGCAATTGTCTGCTAATTGCAAAAAATTGTCCTAATTGGAAAATTCGCCTTCATTCCGCCGGGCCGGGTACGTGCAGACCTCTACCTTGAGAAATAATCTAAATCATATTTATATATTCTAATAGCGTATTATAATTTAAATAGGTTATTTTTACAATAAAAACTGAATTGTACTTTTAATTTAAATAAATGTTAAACCAATTTGTGTTTCCTCTAACTTTTGTGATTATTTGCATAAATGTATATTTGTTTATTTATTCATTTATTTGTTTTTTTTTTGTTTAAAAAAAAATAAATTATGCTCCGATATGAAAATGGAAAAATGTACATTCTCTTCTTCACATGAAATCATTTTTTAGAGGGGGGTGGGAATCAGCAATTAATAAAAAGGAAAAAAGATCCACATTAAAAACTGGACTGTACCTTTACTTTAAATAGATACTAAACCAATTACTCCTTCCTTTGACTTTTGTGATTATTTATGTGTTTGTTTAAAATAAATAAATAAAATATGCTTAGATATGAAACTGGCAAACCGTACATTCTCTTCTTTAAATGAAATAACACAGGTCGGCACCAAAATCCTCTCTCTAAAAATAATAGTAGTTGATTCCTAGAGACTTGGCTAAATAAAAATATAGTAACGAAATTGCTGTATCAAGTACCATTCTTTTGGTAGGAGGGTTTGTTTTTAAAATTAAGGTATTTTATATCTTGCTAAAACATAAGTGGAAATTTTGTAAACCATAAAAATTCGATAATAATATATAAATTACCTGTAAATAAATGTTTAAATATGATTACCCGAGTTATAGCGGCATAAGTAATGCAAATATATTAGTGGATTTTAAACAGTAAATTCGAACACGAAAGGGAAGGGGGACATAAAAATAAAAACGCACGATACAAGTATCAGCAAACTAGATTTTCATGCTATATTTTATCAATTTGATATCTAAGACAGTGAAAGCACTTTTTTCATAATTTCAATTTTATCTAGCATTGCAAATTAATATAATAATCCTTCACTGCTTGTTATTAAATAAAACTGTTTCTCGGAAAAATGGTACGTGCTGGAGCAATTTGGATATCACATTTAGAATTAGGAATATTAGATCTGTACACTTTACATATTTAGTTTGCAGGGAGGAATTTCTTTTTTTCCCCGACCAGTGTAAATTTTAGAAGGGGAAAGCATCAGCAATTAATGAAGAGGAAAAAAGACAGACTAATCATCCGGAAATGTTTTTATTTTCTAACTAATGACATCCTTCTTAATTCCCTTCACCAATCGTTCGTAATCTGTGAAGCATTTTATTTTATGCAGACAAATTATGAAACTATTTGAAGCACAACGAATTCCTGTTAGTGTGTAATTTCAAAGGAGGCCATTTTTTACCGCATTAAACGATGTAAACATTTGAAAGGTGTAGAATAATCTCTTTCGTTGAATAAATTGAATTCAGTTTTTGACTGAAATTAAATACGTTACCAACTTAATGCTAAAAAAAAACAACTTTTTCATTACTAAAATTCATTAAAAAAGCAAGTTATTCACAATTTGTTAATAAAAAAGACAGAAAAATCATCGTCAAGCATAGGTTACGAAACACTTTCCAACACATTCAGAATAATGTAACAAGTATAAGAATAATGTAAGTTTTGTTACAAGTTTGTTTGTTTGTGTGTCCTGGATGTGTTGGAAAGTGTTACATGTTGGACGCATGATTTTTCGTTCTTGTTTGATTGGTAATATCGGCAGATAACGATGAGCAATTTTTGCAAATGTCGCGTTTTTGGTGGTTGAAAGTTTTCTTTCTCTTTATTACAGTCACGGGAAATTTATTGATTTCTCAATGATAAAAGTTACACCAAAGTTCTTCTGAAAAAAGAATGTGAAAAAGCAGTTTCGATTATGTTAGATCAGTTCGTGAAAAAATTGACTGCATTATCCGATGGGTAGGCGCTTTTATAAATGATATCTTTAACACTAATCGAAGATAGGAAATTAGGGAGAAAACTAAATTGCGTTCGTTAACTGCAGATGCGTCTAAAGCGGAGTCAGATTAACGAGAATCCATTGTAAGTTAAGATTCCAAGTATCTGAATGCCGATTTCTTTTTAACCATTTGGAAAAATGGTTATTGTCCTCGGTCAGGGTAGGAAATCAAAAACATATCTGAAGCGTTTTATTAGTTGAATCCCGTATTTTATTCGTTTTCTGATTGGTCTATACAGTATTCTGTATTTTCCATTTACTTTCAACAGAGATGGATACTTCTGTTGCCACTGTGATAAAAAAGTAATAAAAACTGCAAAAAAAAAAATAATAACTCAGAAACAAATTGAGATACTGCTTTCAAACAAATTGCAATTAAAAATGCATTTTTTTCTCTATACGACGATATAAAAAGTAATATTGTGGGATGTTTAGAAGTTTAAGAATGAAATTTCATTTAAAATGGGTCGAGGAAAATTAATGTTTAATCCATGGCTTACGTAATGTATGACCAGCTCCGTAGAAGTTTAAAAATTTACAGTACCGAAAAATGTAATCCATGGCGTACGTAATGTATGATCAACTCCGTGCGATTTTTTATGTCTTAAATTTTAGTCTTTGAAAAAATCATTTTCCAAATGGTCGTGGTAATTTGTTAAAATGCTTTTATTTTTTATTTTATTTTCGTATTCTGAAATAGATAGAGGATAAAGCACTTCCTTAATATCACTTATGATAATTAACATAGATAACTTTCAAGCATTTCTGAGAAGATGGCAACAAGGCATGCAAACAAAAAGAGGAAATAAAGATTATAGCGTTTGGTAAACTTACTTCCTACAGTAACAGATGGATGCATATCCATTCTTTGGGTGATATTTAATGCTTGAAGATTTATTTTTATGTTTAATGATAAGTAGATTTGTATAACATACATAAAACGCATTAAAGTATTTAGACGGATATTCTGATTTGTTACTTTGTTGCAGCTAATGTGATGAGATAAAGGTTTATGAAAGAGTCTCTCTATTCTAAAAAAAAGTAACGTTGTCACCGCCGCCGCCGGTTTTGAATATTTTGTGACCGGAAGTCTTTCTCCGTTAATATTAAGAAAAATATTGCATACAAAAATATATAAATCGGCGGTATTATAGAGAAATGTTTGATAAACAGTCTGATGCAGACAGTTTTCAAATCGAAGAATTGTTTAAAGAGATATTTAAAACTAAAGTTGGGTAAAATCGTTCCACTAAAAAAGTTTTATAGGAGCAAAAACTATACATCGGAATTTAATAATTTTTAGATCATTTTATACGTTGTAATTTCCCGGTGTGCAGAATGCATATATTTTTTTCTTTAATTTGACTCATTTTTGAGGTTTTATTTCTGTTTTAAATTCAAATTTTCAGCATTTCGAGAGATATTTTTTACTTATTTTAGAAAATTGTACTAATTTAACCTGTTGCCAACTGTATAAACAGCGTAAACAATAATGTTTGCTTCAAATTAAAAATTTATTTACACGTGACTATTATAAACAGAAAAAAAACTTTCAAATTAGAATTAAATAACTACGTTTAAAAAGCAGGAACTTATTGAAAATTACCTCATGTAATAACTATGAACTAAGAACTATATTTACACGTGAATTTTAACAGAGAAAGGATATTGTAAAATAATGAATTCATTAACATGCGTTAGAAGTCTTAAATAGGAGAAATTACGTCACATTTACATCACATTACACTTATTACGTAAAATGAACAAAAAATAATATTGCAAAAGTTTAAATTTAAAAATTGCGCGAGACATTTATTTGATATTACGAGATGATCTTTTCAACTATTTTTGTTGGGACAGCGCAAATAATATTTCATTTCTAACAAAAGCATTTTCACGTGAAAAAGAGAAAATCCCTGCCGGCCCAGCCTACAGGCAGAGGTAGATTTCGAAGTTAAGTATACTAATTTCACCAACAAAAACTAAATCATTATTAGATATAAATCCACTTTAACAGTTTTATCTGTCTGCTTTTGACGAGTTTTTGTTTCCTTTTTATAAAATAGCTGGTTTTATCACAATCATGTTAAGGCGATATTAAAAAAAATATTTTTCCATACTCAACAACTCGAAATTTTCTGGCACATTTTCAGATTCATTTTTAATAAAAAAAAAAAAAAATATGAAACATGCTGACGTGATTTTTGAAAAGATTTATAAGTGACCTGTGTTTTTATTTTTCTTTCAATTAATTAAAACTTGATGAATAAACAATTATTTTCTCAGTAGGGCAATATTTTTCGTTTCTAACACAATCGCTTCGGGAAATTCTGTTCAAAATGCCCACTTTGACATCATTTTTTGAAATATATTCTGCCTCTATCAAAAAATCGATCATTACTGTACATTATATAGTTTCTGAATAAGAGAATCTAGCAATTGGATGTGTTTGAGAGCAAAAATGAATTTAAAAATGAGTAAGAAAATAGATAGTTTGGATTTGAATGCACCCTTAATACGATGATTTTTTTTCTTCAACCGCTATGTATTTTTAATTTGTTTTTGCTGTAAGAATTAGCGCTATCAAAAACTTGTCTATATAAATGTTGAAGACAATATTAAGAAGATATATGATAAATTCTTGGAGATTTTATATCTTGTGAATTGGCGGAGTTATGAAAATTTTTCTTCTTTAGCATCCATTTTTTGTTTTCGTTTTTAATTTTTTTTGCGGTACGAATTGGTCCTATCAAAAACTTGTGAATATAAAAGTTGTAGATAATATTAAGGAGATGTATAATAAATTATTGGATTTGATATCTTGAGAATTGACGAAGTAAGGAATTTTTGTCTCCCAAAAAATCAATTTTTTGCGCCCCTTGAGCCTATTTTAAATTTTATCAAAAATCTGTGATGCATAAATTTTTGGTGCTATTTTTAGAAGTAATAAAAACTTTAAACTGATATGTTCAAAAATTAAGAAGTTATGGGGTTTTTTCGGTTTTTGACAAAACCCCTCTCTATTTCCATCCCCTTTGTCCGCTTTTGCCCATTAACGAACTTGACCGAGTTTTTATGTCCCTTGATTTTATGTATCAGTTTGGAAAAGATTTGTGCAGAATTGCGGAAGTTATCGTGTCCAGAAGAAAATGATAACACAATTGCTTCGGGAAATTCCGTTCAAAATGCCCAATTTGACATCATTTTTTGAAATATATTGTGCCTCTACCAAAAAATCGATCATTGCGGTACATTATATAGTTTCTGAATAAGCGAATCTACCAATTAAATGCGTTTGAAAGCAAAAGTGAATTTAAAAATGAAAGAAAATAAGCAGTTTGAATTTGAGTGCATCCTGAATGCAATGATTTTTCCAACACAATCCGCTTTGGGAAATTCGGTTCAAAATGCCCACTTTAACAGCATTTTTTTAAATATATTCTGCCTCTATCAAAAAATCGATCATTATGGTACATTATATAGTTTCTGAGTAAGAAAACGTACCAATTGGAAACCTTTGAGAGGAAAAATGAATTGTAAAATGAGTCAGAAAATACGCAGTTTGGATTTGAATGCACTCTTACTTAGATGATTTTTTTCTTCAACCGCTATGTATTTTTAATTTGTTTTTGCTGTAAGAATTGGTCCTATCCAAAACTTGTCTATATAGATGTTGTAGACAATATTAAGAAGATATATGATAAATTCATGGGGATTTTATATCTTTTGAATTGACGGAGTTATGGATTTTTTACTTCTTCAACCCCCCTTTTTGTTTTCGTTTTTAATTTTTTTTGCGGTACGAATTGGTCCTATCAAAAACTTGTGAATATAAAAGTTGTAGATAATATTAAGGAGATTTATAATAAAATTAATTGAAATTGATATCTTAAGAACTGACGAAGCTATGAATTTTTTTCTCCCAAAAACCCTATTTTTGCGCCCCTTGAGCCCATTTTTAACTTTATCAAAAATCTGTGATACATAAAATTTTGGCCCTATTTTTAGAAGTAATAAAAACTTTAAACTGATTTGATATGTACAAAAATTAAGAAGTTATGGGGGGTTTTCTGTTTTCACAAAACCCCTCCCTATTTCCATCCCCTTGGTCCGATTTTGCCCATTAACGAACTTGACCCAGATTTTATGTATCAGTTTGGAAGAGATTGGTGCAGAATTACGAAAGTTATCGTGTCCAGAAGAAAGTTATATATATATATATAGATAGATAGATACATAGATAGTTCGATAGTTAGATAGATAGATAAGTTTTTTACTGAGGGTGATTTTGGGTTCTAGGGGTCATGATCGGTGTAGATCTGCAAAAAGTTTTCAGAAATTCCAACATAGGAACGATCTCAATAGGTAGTATTTCATAAGAAATCTACCTAAAAGTAAAGTTTGGTGAAAATTACGTCAGAAAGAACTTTCTTTTCGCTTTGTTAAAAAATACCGGGAGACGAAGACTCTGTTTAACTTAATTTATTTTATATTAGCTTATTTTGAAATGTTTAACTGATTTTATGTAATCAAAGACGAAAACAGTCATTGTATCTTTTAAGAGAAGCTGATTTTTCCGTAAAATTCCCCAATCAAAGAGAAATGAATAGAAACCCGTTTATTGGGAGATCGCCACTATTTTTAAATTATAATTCAATCTTTCAAAATCTTTTTAAAGCCGATTAAATTAGCGTGCTTTTAGAAAATGCGGTGTCTGAACGGGGGGTTGGCGAGCGTAGCTCGTAGGGGCCCGAGCCCCCAAGTAATAAAAAAAAAAAAAAACCCACCAATCTAACATATTTGTGAAAGACAAATTAACGAAATTAATACTTCTTTTATAAACAAATAAAAGAATAATATAGAAATAACACAAATCTAACATATTGGTAATCGTACTATATACACTTTTAGATCACCAAATAGGACTTTTTTTTTTCAAATAGAATTTGTTTGCAAAGTTCATCTCAGTTTACTGATTGGCTATAGTTTTAAAAACAATTTTAAAGCATGAAATATTTTTTATTTTATCTATATCGCGCGGAGCTCGATTACGAAAGATTAAACCGTTTGCCCTTAAAACAAAATATAGAGTTCATCATTTTCTTACGGCTAATATCCTTCTATATATAAAAAAACGTTTTGTTTGGAAATGGACCAATGAAAATTTGCGTAGGTATTCCCGGCAGATCGGTATCCAATTTGAATGCTTAAGCGTGGCCTTTCTTCGTTAATATTAAAAAAAACTGTAGCATACAAAAATATGAAAATCGGTAGTATTATAGAGAAATTTTTGATAAACACTCTGGTGCAGACAGTTTTCAAATCGAAGAATTTTTTTAAGAGATATTTAATGCAAAGTTGGACGAAAATTGTTCCATTAAAAAAGTTTTATAGGAGCAAAAACTGTACATAGGAATTAATTCATTTTTAGATCATTTTATACGGCAGAATTTCCCGGTGTGCAGGCTGCATTTAGTTTTTTAATTTGACTCATTTTTTGAGGTTTTATTTCTATTTTAAATTCAAATTTTCAGCATTTCGAGATATATTTTTTACATATTTTAGAAAATTGTATTAATTTTAACTGTTGCCAACTGCATAAACAGCGCAAACAATAATGTTTGCTTCAAATTAAAAATTCATTTTACACGTGACTATTATAAACAGAAAATATAAAAACAGGAACTCATTGAAAATTACGTCATAAAAACTATATTTACACGTGAATTTTAAAAGAGAAAGAATATTGTAAAATAATAAATTCATTAACATGCGTTAGAAGTCTTAAATAGGAGAATTTACGTCACATTACACTTATTACGTAAAATGAACAAAAAATAATATTGCAAAACAGTTTAAATTTAAAAATTGCGCGAGACATTTATTTGATATTTTAAGATGATCATAATATTTCATTTCTAACAAAAGTATTTTCACGTGAATATTAAAAAGAGAAAGAAAAGTTTGGTGAAAACTACGTCAGATTATAATTGCCAGATTCAAATTATAATTCAATCTTCCGAAATCTATTTAAAGCCGATCAAATTAGCGTGCTGTTAGAGTCTGCGGTGTCTGAACGGTGGTTGACGAACGTAGCTCGTAGAGGGCAGAGCCCCTTAGTATTCAAAATAAATATAGAAATAAAAATAGTATTTTTAAAATAATTTCTTTTATAAAGTTTCAATCTTTAAGACTGGAAATAATGATTTTTCCAACAAATTAAAAAATAAATACATTAATTTGACATGGGCACTGAACCTGATTATAGAAAATTCACTCATTTTAATTCGTTTGGTAGAAAACTAGGCGAACTAGCGAATTCATTTAACAAAGTGTTATAACTTTTACTCTGTTTCTTTTTAAATATGGCAATAGGTAAAAAAAAAAATATTTAAACTTATCATTTCAGGTTTATAATTTGATTTCTCAACGTATAATCATAATTTAATTAATATGAAACTACACTTTATGGCCAAAGATGATTGGTCACTTGCGATTTTAGACGTTTTGTTTAATATATAGAAAAATACATGAGGAATAATCCTGAAACTGCAGATGTGTAAACAGAATAGTATAGGTCATATATTTCCGCGAAGATTTTTTTTCCCGGAACCCCATAGGGGGCCGTCAACAAATTGAAAAAGAACGAATATCTTTTGGATAACACTGTAAAAACTAATGTAGCAAAAGCGTTCAAACTGTAGAACATGAGTAAGAGGCTTATGGCAATAAACTGTGTTCATTTTTATGAGGATAGCAGTAGAGAAATTAAGGTTTTTATAAAAATAGTCCCAAATTTCGCCACGTTTTTTGCTTATAATTTCCAGAGTTCTTAATGTAAAAAAAATGTTCTTTTCAGAAAATATGACAAGCAACATTGTACACAATACCCTACAATCAGAATTAAAAAATAATAATAATTAGATGAAAAATGAGCAGGTTTACTAAATATGCTTCACTGCGCATGCGCGAATGCAATCAAATTATAATTTGCATAATGTATTAGCTAGTGTATAGAGCAACTTTTGTGATAGTCTCAAAAACATAGCTAGAAAATTCTGAAACTCATCTTCGATAGAATAAGCTCAAAATTCGCTGTTCCTAAAAGGAAGCTAAAAGATGAGGAGCTGAATCCAAATATTTGTTGACTAGTACCAAGATAGCGTACACAATATTGCACGCACTGCTATATTTGGATGCAACCCTTCATCTTTTTGCTTTTTTTTGGGGGGGGGGGGGCAACGGATTTCGAGCTTCTTCTATCGGCGATAATTTTCAGAATTCAGAAAAATATTCTGCTTGTCTGTGAGCGAGCGAGAGGCGGGCGTTGGGGCAGGTGGTGGGGTACCTGGGCACACAGGGCACCGTCCAATCCTAGCTACGCGCATGTGAGAGTTGAACCAACTTTTGGTGCTGAATTATCTGCAACCGTTAGACGATGAAATCTCATTTCAGTATTTGGAGTTCCAGTTAAACCAATGCTCCAAATGTTGGAACAAGGTTTCACCATCTTATAGCTGCAGCTACTGCGGCATCAAATGTTGGAACCACAAAATTTTTAACAGTGTAGCTGAAAAGAGGCCCCAGTTATTGTAGTTAAAATTTTCATTTAAATTAAATTTTCAAACTAAGAAAGCAAAGAAAAACGAAAAAAAGTGAAATTTTAAAATGTATGAAGCATCAAACATATTTCTCCCATAATATATGTATATTTTTTTTTTACTTTCTTGTATCTTTACAAGAAGAAAGTATTGAATTCGTGAAGTTTTTCGAATTCCGGTTTTCGGCAGATTTCACGTTTTAGGGGTCAAAGGTCCCGAAAATATGTGTTTACAAAATGTCTGTCAGTGAGTCTGTCTGTCTGTGTGTGACACAAATTTTGTGGGCGCTCTATCTGAAGAACAAATGCACGGAATTTAATAAAAACATTCGATTCAGTTAGCCCCTGATATGAATTGCTGCTGATTACTTTTTGTTGTAAATAGCCAATCTGGTGGCGCTGCTATACTGCATTATTCATGATTTCCACAATAGTTGTATCTCAAAAAATAAAGCACGTATTTTCAGAAAACTTGAGATTCAGTAAGTCCATGATATAATTTGGAGCTGAAAACTTTTTGGTGTAAATCGCCTAATAGGTGGCGCTGCTATGCTGATGATTCATGATTATCGCAATAGCTCTATCTCAAGAACTAACGCACCAATTTTCCTCAAACTTCAGATTCAGTTAGTCTCTGATATAAATTAGTGCTGTTTAGTGTTTCGTGTAAATCGACCAACCGGTGTCGCTACTATGTTGCATTTTTCACGATTTCCGAAACAGCTGTACCTCAAGAACTAATGCATGAATTTTCATCAAACTTTAGATTCAGTTACTCTCTGATATAAATTGATCCTGATAAGTTTTTGGTGTAAATTGCCTTACAGGTGTCACTGCTATGCAGAACTTTTCACGATTTCCGCACTAGCTCTATCTCAAGAACTAATGCACGGATTTTCATCAAACTTCAAATTCAATTAGAAGTTGACATAAGTTATTGCGGATTAGACTTTGGTGTGAATCACCTAACCGGTGGCGCTGCTATAATGCATTTTTCAGGAAGTATTAACATGTATGAGATAGAAGAAAGATTTGGGATTGCCACATGCAACTAGTTCATTATTCTAATCTAAAGCCTTTATTTTTCTAAAGTAACATTACAGAAAGAGTGAAAAGTTAAAAGATTTACATATGAGTTTCGGCGTAACATATGGATAGAGCGGGCGGCGGCGACACGAATGACTACGTCATCGAGTTGCGGGATGAAATCATGATGCAGGACAAGATTTTTAGGAGTAGATTAAAGAATGACTGGTCTGCTTCGACATTCTTGGTACGATAGGCGCAGCAGCGGGCGCCAACTCGTCATTTTGGCGTCACTATCACCTCATCGAGTTACGGGATGAAACCGGTGCCAAATTAAAGGTAAAATAAAGTCTTTTAAGAATGTTTTGGTCTGCCTGCACATATCCTGGTAGAAACCCCGGGCAGACAAAAATCTATAACAAAAAATATGTCATAATGTACAATCGAAGCCCTATAAACATAATATTTTACATTACATTGCCATATATATTACTTTGAATCGACTTTGAAGATGAATTAATGGTTTAGAAAAAGCTTATTAACAGTATGTGAGAAAATGACTGATTCGGCACAATTTGGTACAAAGCGAGAAGAACGGGGTGCCAGTTCCCTATTTTGACAGTACAATTACGTCATCGAGTTACCGGTTAAAATTTTGGCACATTAAACATACCGATTAGCACAATGCGAATATTTTAGTCTGCCTCGTCATATCTTGGTAGGAGACGAGCACAATGGGACGCCAATTGTTAATTTTGGCGGTATAATCACGTCATCGAGTTACGGCTTGAAAATTTGGCACATTAAAGGTACATATCAGTACAATAGGAATATTTCAGTCTGCCTCGTCATATCTTGGCACGAGACGAGCAGAGCGGGGCGCCAATTCTTAATTTTGGCGGTTATAAAACGTCATCGAGTTACGACATGAAATCTTCATGCAGGACAAGATTATTAGGAGTAGATTAAGGAATGACTTTTCTGCCTCGAAATTTCTTGCTACGATATGAGCAGCAACGGGCGCCATGTCGTCATTTTGGCGTCACTATTACGTCATCGAGTTACGGGATAAAACCGGTGCCAAATTAAAGGTAAAATAAAGTCTTTTAAGAATATTTTGGTCTGCCTGCGCATATCCTGGTAGGAACCCTCGGCAAACTAAAATCTTTAACAAAAAAATACATCATAATGTACAATTCAAACCCTATAAACATAATATTTTACATTACATTGCCATATATATTATTGCGAATCGACTTTCAAGATGAATTAAAGGTTTAGAAAAATCTTATTAACAGTACGTGAGAAAATGGTTGATTCGACATAACTTGGTACAAAGCGAGAAGAACGGGGCGCCATTCCCTATTGTGACAGTACTATTACGTCATCGAGTTACGGCTTGAAATTTTGGCACATCAAACATACCGATTAGTACAATGCAAATATTTCTGTCTGCCTCGTCATATCTTGGTAGGAGATGAGCAGAAATTATTATTAATTATTAAAATTTATTAATTAAATTATGCCGAATCAGTCATTTTATCACGCATTGTTAATAAGCTTTTCCTAAATCCTTAATTTATCTTGAAAGCCGATCCGAAGTAATGTATATGATAATGTAATGTAAAATATTATAGTTTTGGGTTTAAATTTTACATTATAACGTATTTATTTGTTATAGATTTTAGTCTGCTGGTGGTTTCTACTAGGATATGGGCAGGCAGACCAAAATATTCTTAAAAGACATTATTTTACCTTTAATTTGGCACCGGTTTCATCCCGTAACTCGATGAAGTCATAGTGACGCCAAAATGACGACTTGGCGCCCGCTGCTGCTCATATCGTACCAAGAAATGTCGGGGCAGACCAGTCATCATTCCTTAATCTACTCCTAATAATCTTGTCCTACATGAAGATTTCATGTCGTAACCCGATGACGTGTTAAAAACCACCAAAATTAAGAATTGGCGCCCCGCTCTACTCGTCTCGTACCACGATATGATGAGGCAGACTGAAATATTCTTATTGTACTGATATGTACCTTTAATGTGCCAAATTTTCAAGTCGTAACTCGATGACGTGATTATACCGCCAAAATTAACAATTGGCGCCCCGCTGTGCTCGTCTGCTACCAAGATATGACGTGGCAGACTGAAATAGTCGCATTGTACTAATCGGTATGTTTAATGTGCCAAAATTTCAAGCCGTAACTCGATGACGTAATAGTACTGTCAAAATAGGGAATTTGCGCCCCGTTCTTCTCGCTTTGTACCAAGTTATGCCGAATCAGTCATTTTCTCACATACTGTTAATAAGCTTTTCCTAAACCGTTAATTCATCTTGAAAGTCGATTCGAAGTAATATATGTGGCAATGTAATGTAAAATAGTATTATGTTTATAGGGTTTCAATTGTACATTATGACGTATTTTTTTTTTTATAGATTTTAGTCTGCCGGGGGTTTCTGCCAGGATATGCGCAGGCAGACCAAAAAATTCTTAAAAGACTTTTTTTTTACCTTTAGTTTGGCACCAGTTTCATCCCTTAACTTGATGACGTGATAGTGACGCCAAAATGACGAGTTGGCACCCGCTGCTGCCCCTATCGTACCAAGAAATGTCGAGGCAGATCAGTCATTCCTTAATCTACTTCTAAAAATCTTTTCCTGCATCATGATTTCATCCCGTAACTTGATGACGCAGTCATTCGTGTCGCCGATGCCCGGTCTAGGACAACAGTGATTAGTCTTGTCAGGTGTCCCGACTTACGTGTGTCCTCCCGACCTGTCCCGCAGAACCACTGAGCGAGGCACTAAAAATTTCGCTTTTCATGATATGCAAATTCTATTAAATTTCTTTTACCACCACGCTATTCGTTGGTCTTCATCGAGTATAACTTAATACAGTAAATCCTGTCTAAACAGAACCTGTCTATAATGAAAATATTTTACGTTCCTACCGAAAGGAATATCATACAAACCTACCTTGCTAATACAGGATCCTGTATAAAAACAAAATATTTTTCCTGTTCCAAGCAATTGTGCATTTACACATTTTGATGTATGTGATTCACTAAACCCTGGGACAACGGAAGTTGTTAATAACGAAATCCTGCATTAAACGTAAAAATTTTATTGTCTGTACTGAAGGAATTCCGTACAATTATAACTACTCAATCGAAAAACCTTTCCAAAACTGAACTGTGCTTCATGTCTCTGTGACTCCTTTTCGCAGACTTCATTATATAAGATTACTAGCAGGCTATGCCCGCTACGCTGGTCCATTTTCGAAACGAATCTTGAGTCAAACGAAATTGTGATATTTAACCTTCTATTTTAAAGCAGTAAAGACCTTCACCTGGAATGTCCTTCTGCATTGCTGGAAACGATGCTAACTTCATTGGGATATTATACTATCTTATGCCTTAGACAAGATTTGGGCAATTAAGGAACAACTCTTTTAGCTGACCATTTAAAGTAGAGTTTGGTACAGAAATGAGACAGTTATTACAACAGGAATTAAAGTATTCTCTAGTCATCACACTATTAAATTAGAGAGCATTACAATGATTGAAGAGATTGATTTTTGAACTTCAAGAACTTTCCGATTGTTCATTTTCATTTGTTTGTTGTTGAACCCCCCAGCATCTCAACTTGCGCTATATGTGGTTCTGGTAGCTTAAATTCAATCTCATTACATGTTATATTACATTTTTTAATAAACGTCCTCTTCTGGCAGGTCTACTACTGTTTTCCATCTGTCTATTCCAACAGAATAAATAGAATAAAAAATTTAAAGAATTATTTGCAGACAATTATGAGCATTTAACTTACATATTTATTCGAACAGTGAAGTAAAAAAAAAAAGTGGATTTTTAAAGCTAAATTTTTTGATTAAAATTAAAAGGTACTACTTGATTATCCCATCGACCAAAATACTATCGCCAAAATATAAGATTAAATGCCAATAATGGATGATCGTAAATGTCATATTCACTTGACATTAAACACCTTACACGTATTTGTTACGTCATCAAATTAATTTTAATTCGACTTTTTACTTGCATTTTTATTAAGGTTTTACTAATTTATTTGTTCTTTCCTTATTTGAAATAAAAATTTATGTTCATTTGTATAATTTGGCGTTGGCGAATAGTTTGGCGAAATTGGTCGATGCGATAATCAAGTAGTACCCCACGAAAAATATATTTGCATAAAGAATTTTTTACGTTAAAGAACATTTATATTCACAGAAAAATATTGCTTAAACAAAAAAAAATCCAGAAAATTATAAATTTCAAAAAATAATTATAAAAAATATGCATGCAAAATTATTACTTATCCACCAGTAGCATTCAAAGAAAAACGCAACCCAAAATGCTGAAGATCGCAACAATCACATTGAAATATTTATCACCAAAAAAAAGCTCGCCAAAAAAACAGAACAGGAAATGGAACTCTTGCCTAACTATTAGACACAGATGTCATATACGTACCGGGTTTGACGCGTTTTTGAAGTGAAAACTTCTTTAAGCGCGTTGAGCTTTTTTTGAGATGGAGAAAAACCACTGATTTGGAGACACTGTTACGAAACCGACATGCTAGCATTTTGGCACATAGACACTAGCGCACCAAGCGTAATATAATTGTGGTATTGTATTCATTAATAAAAATACTTTTGGATAGTATTAAATTGGAGTATGGATTTCAATATTTGGATAGTATTGAATTGTAATGGTTGCCGTTTATATTTCACCGGATAAATCTTTAAATGCAATACGAGAATTTTTGTACGAAAATTTGTTTATTTATATGTACATGTATAATTTAATAATATAATTTAATATAATAATATATATTACAAATTATTAATGTTTATTTATATGTAATTTATAGTTAAATTATATTACTATGAAAATTGTAATATAATTTTGGTAGTAATAGTTTATAATAATGAATAAAAAAACACTACATTTAAAAGTATTTTCTACACAATAAAACATTTCCTGACGATTAAAAAAACACACACGTAATTGTTGAAGTTTTCACTTCTATTGGCACTCCCGGAGTGCCACTGTTTTTTTTTTTTTTTTTTTTTTTTTTTTTTTTTTTTTTTCACAACAGTTTGGCGAAAACGTAGTTTTCAAATACCAGTTACATATATGTATACTTTTTTTTTAATGTCTATTATTTTAAAAGGAAATAGCAATAAATAAAAAAATAATTAATAACTATAGACAGAAAATAATTTATTTAATTGTAAAAAAGGGAAATAAGAGTAAATAAACGATTTATTAAATAAACAACAATAGCCATGTTAGTTACCATGTCAAGCAAAATAACGCCATTTTGGTACCCATTAGGTACCCTGGAACGTATATGAATTCCGTGCCAATAATAATAATAATAATAATAATAATAATAATAATAATAATATGGAATTCAGACGTTACTTTATGTACTTTTAAATATCGAAGATTAGTCTAATATCTTTTAAAATATTACCTAACAGAGGGGAGAATATAAAGAAAAACAAAGAAGAAATAACGAATTAAAAAAGATTTGCAATTTTTTTTTTCTGCAAGCAATTTTTGATACTTTCCAGTTAACCGGGCGCCAGTGTTATATATACATAATATATACATACATAGATGCGTATATATACATATATTGTATATATACACATATATACATGTGTATCCACATATTTGTATATGTATATAGATGTATATACATACATTTGTGTATACATATACACGTATATATAACAGTGGCGCCCGGCTAACCGAAAAGTACCAAATTTTTATTTCAAAATGTTGAATTTTTTTATAGTAATAACACATGATTGCATAAATTTCCTTAAGAATAGTTTTCAGAACCTAAATTTTGAAACTGAATTTCCCTGTACGTGAAATTGGCGTTATGGCCAAAGAAATATTAAATAAACAATAACATTTTCAAAAAAGAAAAAAAGGGATAATATTCATTGATCTGAATTGGAGTCTATAAAAATCGCATGCTTCCGTAATTACGACGAATTTTTTTTTTTTTTTTTTTTTTTTTTTTTTTAAGTATGAAATTACGAACAGATGTCATATATTCCCTCGGAAGCCATCTGGGATCTTTTCTTGGCGTGAAAACCCCTTTTCCGTAAGGTAGTAAATGTTACCCAGCAACAATTTATGCGCATGAAAGGCTTAACGAAAATAAAATGTAAAACATCGTTAACATAAAATCGCCAAGAAATCTCAAAACATCCAAGATGGCGTCCGCTTGAATATACAGCATCTAAGCCTGAAAGGATTTTACTATATGTATGTGTGGCAGAAATTCAAACAAAATTTTAAATATTTGATTCCATTTTAAAAATATTAACTGATATCTATATCATTTATAATCGAATATAAAAATGTTGATCTCGTCCACTTGAACAACCACAAATCCTCAAGCCAATTTCACGCTTATGCATTTTTGGCTAAAAATCACATTGTTTGGCGACAAACGAAAAATAGAAATCGTAAAGAAACACATAATATGTAACTCACAATAATTACAGCATTATTTACCGTTGCATCTGCTTGTTTCTCCTATAAATCACATTATGTGAATTAAATAGTTAGATAAAAATGAAAAGAAAAGAACTAAAAAAAAAAAAAAAAGTAGTAATTCAAAATCAGCCTAATCAAATTTTCAGATTTCTTTTTTTAACGTAAGGCAGGCAATAATTCGCCAAATATTGTATCAACTGTAAAATTTCACAATCAATTATATTTTAAGTATTACAAATATTTATTTCACGTTTAAATTAAATATTTTCGCTTTATAATATTATGTCTTATTAAAACTTTTTTTTTGTTGTCTTTTTATCAGTATTTTTTTTCATTTATTTGCGAAACGTTTGTCTAACGGATATAGTCATTTCAATTCTCTAATCAACAAACTTTTCGCCAAAATATAATCACTGGCAACCCTTTCCTTCAAAATAACATTAAAATACGAAATTTATTATCAAAAATCATAGCTATCCCTGTATATTTTCTCATAAACCACCCCGGGAATATTTCCTATCGAATGATACAATTTGGGAAAAAATCCACCGAGTAGTTTTTGAAAACACTCGAGCGGAACTTTTTAATCTTACTGCTTTATAATATATATGATTATGTTTACGGAATTTTAAATGACCATAGAAAAATTTCGTTTTAGACATGCTTTTATTTAAATCGTTTTAACAGGTGTAAGGTCCATCCCATAAGCACTATGATTTATTTATTTATTTTTCACGATCAAGTCAAGATTTCGTTACAGATATGTTCCGTTTTTATAAACATTTATGTCTTTTTATGTCCCAACTTATAAGCCGCTGTCCCGCCTTTTTTGTCTTCCTGTCTCACTTTTTGTAAAAGTTGAACCTGCAACAGTAATAGTGACATACATATACAGGGTAGAGTATACATATACGGCGCTACTAGTCAAAGTGTAAACTTGGCGTAAATATGGATTCTTCAACATATACAATGGGGATTCACTGATACCCTTCACGGCTTTAACAAATGCTTATTTATTCCTAATGAGTCAAACATGCATTAAAATTATCCTTTTGAGTCAAATGTGACTTCATACAACTACAAAATCACCAACCATAGCTTCTCCATATTTTAAAGACACCCGGAGCAGGTCTGTTGTATGTTTCACTTAATTTTATTGGCGCTCATCCAAGTTAAGATATTATCACCCTAAATACGTTCGGTAATTTTTTTCAAAACCTTTATGTCTAGTGGTTCTCAACCTGTGTGCCGCGGCACAATAGTGCGCCGCGAAAAGATCTCAGGTGTGCAGTGAAACTTTTAAGAAAGTTGCATAAAATTTTAATAAATTCGAATATGTAATGTCAGACATTTTATATTATACTATTTACTTTGAAAGCTCTAGTGTCACAAATTTGCTTTATTTTGGAGAATTTTTTTTGTCCTGTTACTCATTATAAGAGCATACGAGGAAATCCTAAGAATGGTCTTACATCTCTTGATTTAAATTATTTCAGAAAGAAATTATCATGTCTCCTGAAGCAAAAAGATTACAATTTAAAATGCAGTAGAAAAGATTTTTGAAAAGTGATTTAAGAGTATGCCTATCCGAAGATTTTATCTTACATAGAAAGTCTTCTAATTTAAAAAAAAATGTCAAAATCCGATATTTCTTTAAACGCTAGTGACAAGTTACTGACAAATTAAGATAATTTTCCACATCACCAGTTCCTTTCCCTATACAATGTCCTATAGGCTGTTCGCTGTAATTTCCTGCACTACTATTGATCAATAAACCTAAATCTCGAATCTGCTTTTCCTCCATATATATGGGAAAATTCCATGATTTTTTGCCCTGATGACGATATGCTGGATGCAGGGGCGTCGCCATGGGGGGTTAGGGGGGGGCTCCCCCCCCTCAATATATGTGAAGTTGGGAAATTTGAGTTTAGAGTTGGGAAATTCTAGATTTTTGAGACATTTCCTTTTTCAGTAAAAATATTACGAAATTTTTGTTTTAGTGATTATGTTTCTCAGTACTGTAACAGTAAACATGTTAAATTATCAAAAGAAATACAAAAAGAAATCAGCCACACTCAATCTGTCATTGTGTTTTTCAGTTCTACAAAAATATTATACATCTACCAGACCTAAATTTCTCTACTCCTATCCATCAATAGCTGACTATCCAGTTCCTTTATTTCCTCCAAAACTTTGTTCCTTTCTCAAAAATTTCACCCTACATCCCCTTCTCATCTCAAAAGAGAATCCAGCTATTTTAATCCGAAGGGATTCCATCTTCTTTTGAAAATTGGAGATCACTTGTAGCACAACAGAAAGAAATGTAGTTACCTACTTGAAACACAGCTAGGCAAGAAGATTTGATGAGGATTCACAAA
Organism: Maratus speciosus; assembly: GCA_963932465.1. Taxonomy (NCBI): domain Eukaryota; kingdom Metazoa; phylum Arthropoda; class Arachnida; order Araneae; family Salticidae; genus Maratus; species Maratus speciosus. Next base: position 351,706,788 of record OZ010800.1, on the reverse strand, counting down.
TTGCACTAATTTTTGAGCTAATTGCGTGATTTTTCGGCAATCTTTTACTCATTCTCATGATTTTTTCAGCAAATATTAGTTAACCCTTCGCTGTCAAGAAAAAAAGCGTTATATGAGCAAATATGAATATAAGAAGTCGCTAGTTTAGATAAATTTGTCACATCTTACATTTATTTGTGTGCGGAAATATATATCAGTCCTGTTCGTTTATATTTACAGGTGTTTATGAAATTTTAAACCAAAAATCCAGTGTTGTGTCTTTAAAACTGTACTAAAAAATGATTATAAATCTCAGCACGAAAGAACCCTTCATAATAAGGAAAAGATTTTTCGTGTAAGGTTTTGGAGCATCTAAAAATCCATTCGAGGATGAAAAAGGTAAAAAGTGGACCATTTGAATTTGGAACAGAAATATGACCATGAAAGCAGTCCATCAACTGAAGAAAAAATCGACATGCATTGTAACACTGACACGTTGCACTTGAATAAAATTTTGAATCAATAAAGATTTTCCTATAGACAAGTTTACAAACAATTATGAATATTAGAATGTGTCTAAAGATGCTGACTTCCGAAAGCACCGTAGAAAAATGGTTTCACCAAAGGGAATAGATAAAAGTAATAGTACAGTAATGAACATTGATACACACAAGTTTTACAGGAAAGAATTATAAGAAATACAAAAAAACTTAGTAATGGGCTTAAATGACAATGTTCCCTATATCAGGAGAATATTGCACCAATACATTTCATATTTAAATTACAATTATGCAAGGCAAATTTGAGTATCACTAACTTAGGAAAGTTAATAATGTTTCCACCTGGATATGAGAAACCGGATGTACATGACTTGCAGAGTCAAATAGAAATAAGCCAAATCCCAACTCACTTAAAAACCTTTTTCTCATGCCTTGAAATTCAAAGGTTATTTGAACACGCCGTCAAACTACATACTCGTATCTTAAGATTCACAGCAGCTTATCTTTATGGCATTGCATCTAATGAAAGAATCTTTAGTCAAATAAAAATTTTAAAAATATATATTACAAACTACAAGGAGGGATGACAGATTTGACAGCCTAATGATTTTAAAATGTGAAAGTGAAATAGTGGATTTTATTAAACTGGACGATGTGATCATCAGGTTGGCTTCTTTGAAGACCAGAAGAATTAATGTTAAAAGAAAACTAGTCGAATGTGCCAACCCCAAAATTTTATTCTATCCAATACATGTTAATACCTCAAAATTTGCAATCACAATGCAAAACGAATTCTAAAGGTATAGATCCGTTTAATTGTGTGAATTTAAAAAGGAGATAGAAGCATCGTATTTTTCCAACAAATCATTGAATTTGGGCGCACACCCTGTTAGATGTCTGCAACCAAAATTCCAAACCCAAAGAGCACAAAAGCGATACCATTGGACAGTATACACCCAAGCCCAATAAGGAATTGCAACCGAATATGAAATTTGTCAAATTCCGTGCATTAGTTTTTCAGATATAGCTAATGCAAAAATCGTGAAAAATGCTTCACAGCAGTACCACCTGTTATATGATATACACAAAAGCCTAATAAGCACCAAATTATGTCAAGCTTTCACAGAATATGAAGTTTGATCAAATTCTGTGCAACAGTTTTTGAGATATAACTATCGCTAAAATGATGTAAATCGTGAAAAATGCAGCATAGCAGTGCCACCTTTTAGGTGATTTACACCAAAAACTAATCAGCATTAATTTTTATCAAGGTATAACTGAATCTAAAGTTTTATTAAATTCCACGCATTAGCTCTTGAAATAGAGTGCCCACAAAATTTGTGTCACATACACACAGACAGACATTTTCTAAAAACAGTCAAATCGTTCTAAAACGTATCAATTATAGGTGCACATTTCCAAAGTTTTTAAGGAGCCAGTGGCTCCTAAACCCAAATAATCCAGTGACCACATTCTGAAAGAAATGCATAAAAGCAATAGCAATTATGTGAGAAAAACATTTCAGGAAATCAAAGTGAAAAATAATCTACAAATGTACAAAAAAAAACAGACTAATTACATCAAATTTGTATAGTTCATTTAATCACCCAATTCTTTTAATTTGGATATAAATTAAGCATAATATAAATCTTAAGCTATATGTACTGTCAGAAGATAAAGTTGGGAAAGACAGAGGTGAAAAAATATATATCTATAAGAATAAGCTAAGGAATCATGATAGTGGGGAATATTAGGAAAACAATATTTCTTATTTTCATTTTGCCATACAAGAGTTCATAAAAGAAAAAAATAAGAGTGTGTAAGATTATTTTGCACTATAAAAATCAAAACAGAATTCAAGCATTTGTTTTTGAAGAATACACAAGAAAAATTATCTTAAAAAAATATCTTATCACACATAGGGGTGAGGAAAAATATCAAGAATTTCGACAAGTGGATGCCGAAAAAATCAATTTTGTCAATCGTTAGCCAGAAAAAACGCGAATTCCGCCAAAGGATCAGGGAAAAAATGCGAATTTCGTCAAAGAATTCCCAAAAACACGCGTCTTTTTGTCAAAGAATTGCGGAGAAAATGCGAATTTTGCCATTCTTTGCAGAAAAATCATCAACTTTGTCAAAGGATAATAAAAAAAACCCACCAATTCTATGAGGATCTCGGAAAAAACGATAATTTTGTCAAAGGGTCACAAAACAGACAACATGAATTTCGGCAAATGAGTGCAGAAAAACATGAATTTCATCAACAGATTGCACAAAAAATGCAAATTTCGTCAAAAGATTGTAAAAAAAAAATGCGAATTTTATCAAAGGATTGCCAAAAAAAACACGCGAATTTCGTCAAAACATCGCGAAAAAACACGTGATTTTCGTAAAAGGATCGCGAAAAAAAGAACGTGATTTTTGTCAAAGAATCGCTGAAAAAAAACGCGAAATTTGCCAAAGGATGGCGACTTAGATGCCGAAAATTAGTCGCCAAAGCAAAAAATTAAATCGCCATGTGGCGACTGGCGATTGTGAATCTGCACCAATAATATCAATCCGTCGAAAGCCGGAAGTCGAATTTTTTTTACTAATTCAATACTTTCTTCTTGTAAAGATAGAAGAAAGTAAAAAGCTGGTTGGTTTTCTTATTAAAAAATCAATAATTGGAATTTTTATGTTTCTAGTTTAAAAAATTTTCTTTGGAAAGAAATTTTTTATGCATAAGTTTCCTTATCATTATTACACACGCTGTGTATATCACTTTAGTTGAAAATTGGAGCAATTTGTTTCAAGTTGGGAAATTTTCGAATTCCCCCCCCCCCCCCCCCCCCGAAAAAATATCTGTAGCTATGCCCCTGGCTGGATGATACCGGAACTAGTGTTAAAAAGGTGCTTAAAACGGTGTTTCATCTGCTTATGAATGTTAATCCATATTAAAGAGAAGTATATAAAAAGGGGGTAAATATTAATCCATATTAAAGAAGGTTATAAGAATATAAAAAAGTATAAAAAAAGGTTATAAGAATTTTATTTAAAATATTTTTTTTCCTTTATTCGGCTCGGATAGCCTATTTTGTTCGTGAGACTAAAAAAAAATATATATGTAATCCTGTCTTATGTAATGATAGATAATCCTACCTTTTTAAAGTCATCATAATTTTAGTGTGCCGCACAAATTTAATTCAAGGTTTAAGTGCGTCATGAAATAAAAAAGATTGAGAAACACTGGTCTAGATGCATATTTGCTGTTTTACATTCTTTTTTTAGGTGCGTTCATAATTATATAAATACGTAGCACCTTTAATCGTCGTTCGATTCGTCTGATCTGTCTGTCTGTCCGTCCGTCCGCATATAACAGAGCAAAAACTACCCAACTGAATGGTCTGAAATTTTAAATATATAATTATTACAAAATTTTGTCGAGTCGTTTCAAATTTTATGAAAATCGGATGTATAGTTTAATAACAGGGACAGTCAAACATTTTTCCGTTACATTACGGCCAATGGGAAAATATTATTTCAAGCGCTTTTTAACCCTTTATGTACTGAATTATGAATTCATGAAAATTTTATCTTCTAAAGCATTTTTCGTGACTTTTTTAAACTACATTAGAAGATTTAATATAATCATTTAAAAATTTTTAGAAGGATTTAGAAGGATTAATTAAATTTGAATTTATAAGGATTTTGTGCAATATTTATAACCCTACTCAAATCTTTTATTTTAAATATTTTTCTTAGAATTTTGTAGAATTAGGAAACATATAAATATAATATCCTTACAATAGAAATATAGAAATATTTTCGAATTGAAAAATCCCCCCCACCCCACAACACAAAGAAAGCTGAAAAGCTACAAAGGCAAAAGGAATCATCCTTTTAAAAATATTTTTGTTTTGTGTAACCAATAATGCTTTTGGAACACGATAAAGTAATGTATCTATAACGCATTCTAAACTGTATTACAACTAATCGATGTATTAAATGAATTTTATAGCAAGTTATTTTAATGGTACTTATAAGTAGCGTCAGTAGATAAAGGTTTAATGATGTTACAGCCTTTCGAACAGAATGAAATTGATATGCATTTATGAAATGCAGTAAAATAAACATTCAGAACAATATGCGGTGTAAAAAATATTTATAAAACTAGTTATAGTACGAACGCACGTCATTTGCCACGTTCCACGTGCAATTTCCAACTTGTTTTAATGCAACTTGGTTTTCATTTTCTTCTTTCTAAAAAAGAAAGTTATTGTAATCGAGATTTTTTTAGACTTCCGGTTTTCGACGAATTTACAATTTTTAGGGCTTAGAGATCCCATTTTTACAAAATATCTGTCTGTCCGTGTGTGTGAATGTCCTCTTTATATAATCGAAAATGTATAGAGTTATGCATAGAATTGAATCAAATTTCATTTATGTTTTTGATTATAACCAGCACATTGCCCTCCCCCCCCCAAAAAAAAAATAAAAAAATAAAAAAAAAATGTTTATTTTACAGTATAATAGGGGCAGCTGGGACGCCTGTTTATAACTGTAAAATCAACAACAATAAACCGTGCAATAATATATGAATTAGTAAGTGTATTATTAAAGAATACCGTTGCTAAAAGAATACTAAGACTCTGTAAAACTATACAACGTAGGGTTGGGTATAGCTGTATAGTATACAGGGTGCAAAGGAAAGTCCCTTTAACCTGAAAATACTTGCGAACGGAGAGAGCTACAGCTATACAAGTGAGTGAACCGTACAGTAAAAAGACTACGCCCGGCCTAATGCAAAGGACAGCAGCACCCCTAGTAGTGAAATTTGGAAGAGCCATTGCAAATCGAAAACGAAAAGAGGTAGAGCAAATTTTCCAATTAGAAAGTTTTAGTGCATCAATTAATTAGTACGAAACGACATTTGGTTCACGCGGATAAGATCGTCTGCATACCCAAAAATGTCCGAAATCGATAAGCGACGATTCTAGTTTGCCTATTCACATTCCGGAAATGTAGCAGTGCACAATTGCAGATTGTGACGTTGTACTGTGCTGTAATGCCTGTAAAGATTTAATTTCCAATGTATTTAAAATTTTAGGATAACCCTTTCAGGGCTAGAAGAATTCTGTTCGTAAACTGATGAAATAATTGACTGACACCAGAATATTCAAATAAATTTCTCAGAAAACAAAAACCCGCTAATTTGCACTTTCATTACAAAAGCAACATTTTATTAAAATATTCTTGGAGCCATTTGTCAGTTTTGGAATTAAAATTAGGTGGCTAGACCGTCTAGCCACCGCCCTTGAAAGGGTTAAATCTATGTCCTCGTATAGAAGAGGCTTGCAATAGACGTTCCACGCTGAGAAATGTGCATGCAGAATTACTCTCATGAATACAAACGTTATCGTGAGCAATGGCGAACTTTTTAAACATACTGAATATTAACTTTTTATCACTGTGAGACAGTTTGTCTTTTTTGTGTGTGTGTGATGTTATCAAAATGTACTGAGATAAGTACGTATTTATAGCATAAATTATGCGTACTTCTTCATACTTCTGACTATTCTATTCAAATGTTTACACAAAATGGAGTGCATCGATTTCGGATATTTTTTGGGTAAACAGACAAAGATTTATCTTATCCATGTAAACCTAATGTCGTATTCTATTAATTAATTGATGCTCTAAAACTTTCTAACTGGAAATTTTGCTCTATCTCTTTTCGTTTTCGATTTGCAGTGGCTATCTTCCATATTTCACCACTAGGCAACGCTGCTGTCGTTTTCATTAAATCGGACGTAGTCGCTTTACTATACCGTTACCTCACTTGCATAACGTAACTCTCTCCGTTCGCAAGTATTTTCAGGTTAAAGGGACTTCCCTTTGCACCCTGTATACTAGAAAAGTATAAATGGATATACCATGAAAGTTCAAAGATATATGGAATCTAAATAATAGCAAATATAGCTATTCTGTATATTTGTTATTCCATGTAGGTTTTTAGTTAACCTTTAAAGACATAGTAGGTGTATTGAGAGAGCCACTCAATGGAAACTAGTCGCGAATCCCTTAGTATTTATGTGATTAATTCTCATTAATTTAGTCTGTTTTTAACAATTTGACGTTTATTGCTTTTATACTGCTACTGGGCATTGCATTACATAAATATATCCTTAAAATTTGTTATTTAGTCTTTAAAAGCCGATGGAGCATGGAGTACACCGTCTCTGTCATTATGTATGTCCAAACCGTCCGTGTCTTTAAGGGTTAATATCTCGTCTAATTACCGACGATTTTTTCCGAAATTCATGATCAACAATGCTTTTATACTTCTGCTGCGATAGGTACCTCAAGCTCTGCGCAACACTTTTGCTGAAGCCCGTAAATCGAAATTTGAGTGTAACGGGAAAATGTGATTTTCTCAAAAACTATGTGACCTAGGGTAATCGCTATAATTTTCCTGCAAGATTTAAATTAATGTCTACTACCTCTAATTTTTTCATAATTTTAGTTTCAATAGATTCGGAATTAGAGGGGATTGGAACATATTTTTGCACTACATTTTCCACCATAACTTTGAAAATATAATACCTAAAATTAAATGAAATATATTTTTGATTTTAGCGTTACGAAAATTTTCACATGATACCCCACGCGATATACAAAGAAAAGATTTTTTTTTCAAGAAACTTAATTAGCCCCTCTAAATTTTTCCTAAATATATTTATGAATATTTATTAATCTGTAAATATGTGGGTCAATAGCCTTTGCTTACTTCCCCCAATTTGAACTTTCCACGTTGCATAGTTTACGAGTAAAAGGGCTGTGACAGACAGACACAGGAGCTTCAACCCCCCCCCCCCCTTTTTGGTTTCTTTTTATTATTATTTTTTTTTTTTTCGGTACGAATTGGTCCTATCAAAAACTTGTAAATATAAATGTTCTAGATAATATTAAGGAGATTTATAATAAAATTAATTGGATTTGATATCTGGAGAACTCACGAAGTTATGAATTTTTTTCTCCCAAAAACCCTATTTTTGCGACCCTTGAGCCCATTTTTAATTTTATCAAAAATCTGTGATACATAAATTTTTAGCCCTATTTTTAGAAGTAGTAATAAAAACTTTAAACTGATTTGATATGTACAAAAATTAAGAAGTTATGGGGGGTTTTCGGTTTTCACAAAACCCCTCCCTATTTCCATCCTCTTGGTCCAATTTTGCCCATTAACGAACTCGACCGAGATTTTATGCCCCTTGATTTTATATATTAGTTTGGAAGAAATTTGTGCAGAATTGTGGAAGTTATCGTGTGCAGAAGAAAGCGATATATATATAGATAGATAGATAGATAGATAGATAGACATAAAAAGTTTTTTACTGAGGGTGGTTTTGGGTTCTAGGGGTCATGATTGGTGTAGATCTCCAAAAAATTTTCAGAAATTCCAACATAGGGGAAAATGTATTAGGCAGTATTTCATGCGAAATCTACCTAAAACGGGGATATTTCCTCGCAAGGGTTACGCTGTGATAGCAATTTTTGTTCAATTTTGTCGATTTTTCGTAGTTCTATTGTACATTCGCTGCTCGAAAAGCGATGCGCACTTCGCATCCAGCTAATCCTATGCGATTCGAAAGTAGCTGGCGTACAACAGAATAACGAAAATATTGATTATATTGATTTTATTGAAAGTCATGACCGAGATTAACTCGTTTTAACTCCGTTTAATAAAGTAAGCAGAAATTTAAGATGAAAATCAAAGTTGGTGTCGAATTGAAGTTATAGCATTGAATTCACTCACGTGCGGAACTAGACTAGGATTATAAAACAAATATGTTCATTATGTGTTTCCTATGACAATAGCAACTTTTTAATATTTTTAGAACTTAATTCTAAATTAATACATTAATTTTAAGGCATTTTTCTGTTATCCCGCAACTGGTGATAACTCGCCAAATATTCTTTTGACTACAATTGTATACAGAACAATGAATTTAAATATAGCTAAACCACGCTTGCCAAAATAGACCAACTCGCTGTGAAACTGCAATAACGAAATTCGTTAAATATTAAAAAGCAGAAAAAAATAAAATATGCAGTATATATTTTTTTAATGCGCTTTCATTAATTACTAGTTTCATATTAATTAAATTACTATCATTATACGCTGAAAAAGTTTGGAATTCCTCAAAAGAAAATTTAATTATTTTTTTGTTTGTTGTTGTCCTACCTTAAAAAAAGGAAAATAGTATTCAAAAAATTACTTAAGTAATTATTCGGAGTTACAGTTCATTATAGTTCCATCATATTACACATCAATCACTATAATAATTATTACGAAAAAAAAAATCTTCCATAAGTTGTATATTTTATGGCTATGGAATTATTCCATATTTAACTAAGTTGTATATTCATATTTTTTACAGAGTCAAAATTTCTTCTCATAACATAATTTGACTTTTAATTCAATTAAATTACATTTATTTTTTTTATTTTTACGTTTTTTCGCTCCTAAATGAAGTGTGATTTTTTTTTTCTTTTTAGGGTTTCAGTACTTAAAAAGTAAAAACAAAACCATTATAACATCACTCCTGTGTCTGTCTGTCTCTCACAACCATTTTACTCGTAAACTATGGAACATGGAAAGTTCAAATTGGGGAAGTAAAAAGGCTATTGACCCACACATTTACAGATTATTAAACATTCACAAATATATTTAGGAAAAATGTAGAAGGGCTAATTAAGTTACTTGAAAACGAAAATCTTTTCTTTGTACATCGTGTGAAATCTTTCGCAATGCTCAACTCAAAAATGCAATTCTTTTAATTTTAGGTTTTATATTTTCAGAGATATCGTCGAAAATGTAGTGCAAAGATATGTCCCCCCCCCCTCCCCATCTCTATTTTCGAATCCACTGAAACTAAAATTATGAAAAAATTAGAAATAATAGACGTTAATTAAAACCTTGCAGAAAATTTATAGCGATTACCCTAGGTCACATAGTTTTGAGGAAAGCTCATTTTTCCGTTACACACAAATTTTGATTTGCGGGGATTGAGCAAAGATTTTGAAGAGCGTTGCAGATATGTATCCGTCGCAGAAGTATAAAAGCATTGCTGATAATGATTTTCGAAAAAAATCGTCGGTACTTAGACGAGATATTAACCCTTAAAGACGCGGGCGGTTTGGATATACATAATGGCAGGAACGGCGTACTTTGTGTACCATCGGCTTTTAAAACCTGGATAACAACTTTTAATGATATCTTCGTGTAATGCAATGTCCAATAACAGTATAAAAGCAATAAATGTAAAATTGTTAAAAACAGAATAATTTAATTAGAATTAATCACATAAATACCATGGAATTCGTGACTAATTTTGCATTGAGTGGATCTCTCAATACGCATCCCGTGTCTTTAAAAGTTAATTAAAAACCTATCTGGAAAAACGCGGCACGGTCCAAGGCGGCATTGCAACTTTGCGACCTCCTTTCGAAGCGTGCTAAGCACAATGCAAAGTTTAAACTTTGAACAACAGTTTTCTTTTAGCTACACTGTAAAAGGAAAAGGTTACTACTACGTTTAATTTAGTTTTATGAAATGCTAAATGAAGTTTAAATATACACTACTTTTATTGTCAGTTCCGAATTAAGTTCATCAGAAACAGATTAAGATAAGATTAAAAAAAGAGTTATACAGAATATCACTATTTGATATTATTTAAGCTTCATATCTCTTTGAAAAATTGCATGGCTCTAACGGGTTTTAAATCTTCAGCCCAGCAATAACGTTTTACGCCCAGGAGTGACCATTTTGCGTATGTGGCACTGCAAGCGAGTAAATAACAAAGCACTACTGACGCATGCGCTAATCTAAAACTGTTTGAGTTGCTCTTTAAATGTGACCTTGAACCAACACTCTACAATGCTTGCCGTTGATACTATTAAAATTTATAACTGGAACATTCTTTTTTGAGAATCCTGTATTTTAAGACTTACCCTCATCCAGGCTGTTCGACAGACACCGTCAAGCCATCCATGAATGAAAATTTCTGTATAGGCATTGGGGTCATAAGTGCTATGAGGTGGTAAAGCACCACCACACTCATGGAGAGGCTCTGCTTTGTTAGGCCTTACTGGAGTAAACAGGTACACTAATGTTCTTGGTTCGATGTTAGCAACATTCCGATTTCTCGGAATAAAACTTTCAGCTAGAGACACATCACATCCTTGAAATTTTTTCGTTCTGAAACAAGATTTACTTCGAGTAATAGAGCGTGAAGGGGAATCTAGAGCTTAAATAGAAAAAAATATACAAGTATATATATTCATTATATTTGACTTCAGGCACGCGTGATTCATCATATTATTAACAAAAATAAAAGAATTACCTTTTAATAAACTGCATACAGTTATAATAACCTGATTTAAATCCTATAGAAAACGTAAGGAAGATTTTGAAGAGATGTTTAGTTGAAATGGACAGTAGAATCAAAGAACGCATGATAACGAATGGTATAAAAGTGCAGTTCCATGTTGATGAAGTGAAAAGTATGTGCACTAAATTATGGGTTTCAATTCGAAAATCAATTCAAGAGGTAGTTCCTACTAAAGGAGGTCATATTCCATACTAATACAAGTATTATTCAGCGTACATAAAAGCATAATTTTAAAAAAAGGGTGATTTTTTGCTTTGTTCCAATTAATTTGCACAGATATGTAGAAATCGATTTCTGTTTAATTTTTTATAGGTTACAATACATAATGTTTTCGAATGTATACACTTCTGGCCATCCAAAATGCAACAACAAGAAAAAAAGAGATATCAAGGCCAAATTTATTTTAGAGACTACACATAGTATCAGTGTTATTTGATTCCGAAGACAACCTTCTTTGAAATGAGGTACACGGGAAAAATCAGTAAGAACTGTTGCCTCCACGTCTATCAATAATCGCTGCTACACGCCGCCGCATAGAGTGAAAGAGGCTTCGGATGTGTTGTTGGGGAATGGTATCATTCGCTTCTCCCACACGTAACAAAGATTCATCTGGTGTACTCGCTGCGGCATTCCGGGCTATGCGTTCTCCAATCATTGACCAGACATGCTCGATGGAGATAGATCTGGAGAACAGGCAGGCCAGTTGGTGTATGGTGAAATAAGAAGAAAGCTCTAACATTGCATGTAACATGTGGTCGCGCACTGTCCTGTCGAAACAGCGCCGCAGGCAAGCCCTGAATCTAAAGGAGAAGAATAGGCTGCAATACCTCGGAGATATAGCGCTGGCTGGTAAGTGTACCGTTAGTGAGTACTAGGAAAGTGCGGAAGTCGAATCCAATACCACCCCACACTATAACACCAGGTGCAGGACCAGTGTGACGATGCATAATACAGCCTAGCGGATATTCCACTTAGTGATGGGCGATTTCGATTTTTTTAATCGATTTAATCGATACTATGGCCAACTCGATTTAATCGATACTATGAATTTTTTAATCGATGTCTCTAAGACAAAATAAGGTAATATCATTTTCATTTTCCTTCAAAAATTGAAGATAAAGTAGTTCGATGTGCCAATCCCAAAACTTTCATCTGCCGCATAAATGTTAAAACTTCAAAATTCGCTATCACGGTGTCAAATTTAAATGATAACATATGCGCATCATGAGGATTCAAAAAGCATAGGTTCGTTGAAGTATGTGCCTTTTAAAAGAAAATATAAGCATTGCATTTTCCTAACAAGTCATTGAATTTAGGCTCACACCCTCTTAGGCTAATGTCAGACGAACGTCTTTTTGCACGCTTTTTTCGCTCTTACGCCATCCCTACACCTTCGCTAGCATGTGTAGGGACGGTGTAAGAGCGAAAAAAAAGCGTGCAAAAAGACGTTCGTCTGATATTAGCCTAGATGTCCGCAACGGAAAATCCCAATTCAAAGAGCATAAAAGTGACAGCTGTTGGGCAGTATATACCCAAGCCTAATAAGGATCTATTTATCTGAAAGTGTAACAGAATATGAAGTTTGATTAAATTCCGTGCATTAGTTTTGAGATATGGCTATCACGAATATCATGCAAAAAAAAACAGTATAGCAGGGCAGCCTGTTACATGATTAACACGAAAAACTCAGGAACAACTTATGTCAATGACACATAATATTAAGTTTGATGAAATTCCGGTCATTACTTCTTGAGATTATATCTTGTAAATCTCTATAATATCTTGTAAATTCTGAAAAAAAGTGTTAAATTCAGGGGCTGGTACTGGTGGACAACCCCCCCCCCCCCGCCCCACAGAACATTGAAATTTACCTCATGAAGATTTCAGATTTTATGCTTAAGGGACAAAAGTCCAATCCCCCCCCCCCCCGAAACTCTAGAATGTCCCTCTCCAGAACCATAGAAATCCCTCCCGGAGAAAAATGTCTGAATTCAACACTGCTAAAAAAAAGCAGCATGGCAGCACAAACTGTTATATCATTTATCCGAAAACATAATCATGAACAACTTATGACAGAATATTAAGTTTGATGAAATTCCGTTCATTAGTTCTTGAGATATGATCCCTAAAATCGTTTAAATCCAGAAAAACGTGTTGAATTCCGGGGGTAGTCCGGAGGGACATGCGCCCCCCCCCCGTGCAACATTCAAATGTCCCCCCAGAAGGTTTGAGATTTTATGCTTAATGTACAAAAGTCCAATACCCTTCCCCTCTGAACTGTCCCTCTTTGGATCCGCAGAAATCCCTCCCGGAGAAAATTGTCTGAATTCAACACTGCTGATAAAATCTGCATAACAACGCCCCCTGTTGGGCGATTTACACCGAAATCTAATATGCAACAATTTATGCCAACGTATAACTGAATGTGAAGTTTGATGAAAACCCGTGCATTAGTTCTTGCGATAGAGCTATTGCGAAAATCGGAAAAATGCAGCATAGCAGCGCCACCTGTCGGTAGATTTACATCAAAAAGTAATCAGCACCAATTTATATGAAAGTCTAATTCAATCTAAAGTTTCAACAGATTCCATGCATTAGTTCTTGAAATAGACCGCCCACAATTTTTTTGTCAGAGACAAACAAATAGACAGACTGACAGACAGACAATGTATAAAAATAGTCAAATCGTATTCCAGACAAGATCTTCTAAAACTATAAATCCTTCGAAAACCGGAAGTCGAAATTTTTCACGAATCCAACGCTTTCTTTTTCTAAAGACAAAAGAAAGCAAGAAAAAATGACCGCATCGATTCTGCCGGTAAATTAAGATCAGAAATGGCGAATCGATTCAGTTCATATTCGATGCCGATGTCGATTTTAGATGCGGGCAGAATCGCTATATTTTGATTTACTTCAATTTTTTAGATTCGGGCGAATCGATTCAGTTCACATTCGATGCCTATTTTTAGATGCGGCTGAAATCGTTATATTTTGATTTACTTCAATTCAAATCGCATCGCGCATGATCCACGATTCGGGTTGAATAAATTTCTCCAATTTTACTGTTTTAGTGGCAGAATTGCTGTAAAATTTTGTATAAGAGCCTTTTTTTTTTTTCTTTCTAGGTTCAGTGTTGAATGGCGGGTTGATTTCTTGACTGCTCCGGTCGGAATGAGGGGGGGGGGGATTTTAGAGTTCCGTAAGGGGGGATGCACATTTTTCCAGTAAAAAGCATAAATTCTCAAAACTTTCGGGAGGGACATTCCAATGTTCCTCCGGGTCACCCCCTGAATTCAATATTAGGTTAAATCGTTATACTTTTGTTTGGAAGTCTAGTTATTCGGGTTACTAGTTTATTATGCTGTATTTTTCAAATTCATCCCTTCTAATCCTTTCCGCCGCCCCCCCCCCCCCTTCCTCGCCAATCTTAATTTACAAGGCCATTCAAAATATGCATGCTATTTTAAAAATGCCCAATTCTCGTTCTATTTTATTATAAATCCACATTTTGAAACCTTGACCAAAGATACATTTGAGGTCGCTCCTCCCACCGTTTGAGACTTACCTGCCCCCCGGGGGGCATATTTATTTTTTCTTCCAAACCATCTCGTGTAACATATTGTTGGAAAGCTTTTAACGTCCTCTTTTATTTTCTGTCCTTCCTTCCCCCTCCCTAGTTACACGCTCTTGGCACTTTTTAGCTCACAGGTTATCAAAGCCTGAGATTTAATGCGCTCGTCGGTATTGTATGTATGTATGTATGTACGTAACGCGATAACTCTTGATAGAAATATCCGATTTGCTTCAATTTTTTTTCTGTGTTCATTCTGCTAAAGCGCTTACCTGATTAGTTTTGGGGGTTCATTGGTTAAGTATAAAGGGGGGGAACGGGGCTAGTCCCCCCCTCCTTAACTTAGATAAATGGGTTTTTCATGCAGAATTATCAGATTTCCTTCAAATTTTGGTATACCGGTTAATTTTGATAACGAGTTTCTCTGATTATATTTGAAGGTTCATTGTTATAGTCTAAAGGGGGGGGGGGAGGGGGAACGAGAGGATAATACCCTCCTTAATTTAGATAGATGGGTTTTGCTATCCGATTTACTACAAATTTGGCATACCAGTTTATTCTGATAAGGCGCTTCCCTAATTAGATTTGGAAGTTCATTGGTTAAATATAAAAGGGAAAACGGGGGCTGATACCCCTTAATTTAGATAAATGGGTTTTTGTATCCGATTTGCTTCAAATTTGGTATACCGATTTATTTCGATAAGGCGCTTCCCTGATGACATTTGGAGGGTCATTGGTTAAATATAAAGAGGTAAACGGGGAGGGGCAATTCCCCCCCTCCCTTAGTTTATTTTTCGAGGGGCATTATTCTTTGAAATAAGAGCATAATATACAGTTAGTGTGAATAGCCTGTGAGTTCAATGCCATCAGTTTAACTGGGCACTTTTCTTTTTAGCTCACAGGCTATCAAAGCCTGGGAGCTAATGTGCCCGCAGTTTCTGTATGTATGTATGTACGTACATACGTAACGCGATAACTCACGATAGAAATATCCGATTTGCTTCAATTTTTTTTTCTAGGTTCATTTTCATATGGCGCTTCCCTGATTAGTTTTGGGGGTTCATTGGTTAAGCATAAAGGAGGGGGTACGGGGCTATTCCCCCCACTTAGATAAATGGGTTTTTCATGCAGAATTATCACATTTGTTTCAATTTTGGTATACCAGTTAATTCTGATAAGACGCTTCCCTGATTAAATTTGGAGGTTCATTATTTAAGTATAAAAGGAGGAACAGGGTCTAACCCCCCTTAATTTAGATATATGGGTTTTTCTATCTGATTTGCTTCAAATTTGGTAACTAGTTTATTCTGGTAACGCGCTTCCCTGATGAGATTTGGAGGCTTATTGTTTAAGTATAGAGATGTGACGGGGGGGGGCGATTCCCCCTTAATTTATTTTTCGAAAGGCATTCTTTGAAGTAAGAGTATAAAATACAATTAGTATGAATAGACTGTGAGCTCAATGCCATCAGTTTAATTCGGTACTTTTCTTTTTTATTTATTATTGTTTCAGTGAGTGCACTCTGCACTATTTAATGTAATGTTGTGAAATAAAAACAACGTTTTAATGTTTTCATTATACTCTAAAGTAATGAATTCTATCAAATAAAAGAATGATTTTAATATGATAGTAAATCTAAAGCCTAGACGATAATTTATTTTGTCACAAGCATCTGCTCAGTTCAGCTGAGACCGCGAGCGTCACGTGACTACTCGAAATCGGAGAAGCACGGTAGCCCGTCTTTTTCGTTAGCCCCGGCATGTCAGCGAATGAGTCAATAACTGTTTATGGTTTTTAGATTACTGCTGGGATAAAAAAAAAAAAAGAAAAAGAAAAAGAAAACATATAATAAAGGAATGTACTTTTATTTATTTGTTAACCAGAGAAATGTATGTTATTTCATTCTTAATGGTTCTAGGATGAAAACTTTTTTTCTTTTTTTCTTAACAGCTAAATATTTGGTAAACGTTAAAAAGAAAGATATTTATAAACTATAATTGAGATAAGGAGATATATATTTTAAAAAGGGAAAGAAATTTTAGTTAAAGATATTATTAAAAGGAGAATTTTGATTATTAATTGGGGGATAATTAGTATGTGATACTTGGTTAATTACATTCATCACAGCTATTTTAAAAGAAGATTTGCAATATTTGCATTTCCCCCACACTTATAGAAGACCCTAAAAAGACTGAAAAACCATTTAAGTTTTTAAATAAATTTAGAGCCTTCAAAGTTTCGCTCATCTGCGCATTTTTAAGAATGACGTTTATAGGTAGAAAGTCCCCATCTGTTTGGTTGAAGGAAATAAGAGTTAGAGTAGAAAGTACATCTTTTCCGGATGAAAAAAAAAATCATTTCTTTCTTTATTTTATCTGACCGAGATCTTTCTTTAAAGATAAATTTAAATATAATATAAATTATTATCAAAATTACATCTTAAAAATAATAATTTTAAAAGTTAAAAAACCTTATTTTTTGACTCAAAGGTCTGTAGTAGCTTACTTCTGGGCCGCTAACATTGTCTATGGCCCACATAAATGGAGGTGAGGGATAGTCGTTACGGCCCTGTTGATTCGCTACGTTTTGGAATTACTACTATTTTTCAGCTTATCTGTGTGAATCTGTGAACATCGAAATATCGTTTCTAGTATCGATTCTAGAATTTGGGAATCGATTCTTATTGCGATCGATTCTGTTTTATACGATGTCGATTTTAATCGATTCTCAAATTTTCCAGAATCGCCCATCACTAATTCCACTATACTGCGAACGTCGTCGGACTGTTCGTGCGGTCACCGATTGTTGTGTTAGAGACTGCATTCTTTCTGTTATGGTTGCGGATGTGACAGTGCATTTTTCAGTGCCATGCGTGCTGTCTACCCGTCGAGTGGTGTGACGAAGCGGTAGCAATCGCTCCTGTCGGTCTGTCGTTCTCTCCTGCATCCACCGATTCCATATCCTCATGACTGTTGCTTGGCTACGCCCGATACGGTGACCAATTTCCCGGAAAGATAATCCGAAATCTCTGTATGCAACGATTCTGCCGCGGTCGAAATCAGAAACGTGCTCGAATGGTACTCGTGTTTTTCTACGAGGCATACTGAATCTGTACACACAAAAAATCTCACGAGAAAATAATTCCCGTTCTTCAAAACGACACTATTTCTTCTCTTTATATACAGATTGTAAGGGGCGCTGCAGTCGCCCTGATGTACGCGAGCGCTGAAATGGTAATCTTTTGCATATCCTAACGAGATACGCATGGTGTAAATTTCCCGCTTTTTGGTTGATCCCTTCATGGTGCTGCATTTTGGATGGCCAGCAGTGTATATATTTAATTTTGACAGACTGCACTTACAATGCAGATGCAACCCAAGTACTTTTTTGGGGTAGAATCTTTAACCTTGCTACAGTAAAAGCGCAAGCAAAACACAAATAAAAATGTACAATGTATTACTTTGGATGAAACAGGCCCTATATATTTATTCTGTAAATTTATAAATTTATCTCATACATGAATTTCTTATTATCAATTATGCTTTTTATTAACGAATACATACAACAGATAAAAAACGCGTTTAAATATTCTTATTTATAAACTGTCAAAAATAGATATAATTTTAGCAGCGGTCTTCTAATGTCTTTGGATTATCCGTCTGTTTCAATTATCCGTCACACCGTCTCTCGGTCTCGTGAGTGACGGATTTTGCTGTATAGTGATATTCGTAAACGCAACGTTTTCATAGGTTACAATGCATATTTTGTTTCGAATATTAATATCATAATTTATGTAATTTAAAATTAATATTGAAAAACAATATGTATTGTAATGTAAAAAAATTTTAGCAGAAATCGATTTCTAGAATCTTCAAATATGTGAATCCAAAATTTTATTTCATTTCGCTAAGTAGTTTTCGAGTTAACCTTAAAAAATTACCTTGATAGCATTTTGTTCTGCAACTAATAAAATTGAATTTAACATTCTAGACCGGTAGGGGGGTGCACAAACCACCAACTCATCGAGTTGAAATTCCAGGATAAGTTAAAACTCGATTGGCATATAAAAATGCAACTGGTCTGTCAAGTCATATCTTAGCGGAAACCACATGCAGCCCCGATTTTAGTGGTTGACTGGTAGATTTACCATTGTGCTTTCCTGTGCTCCCAGTCCTCCCTGTTTTCATATCTTTGGGTGCAGGAAAATACAATGATAAATCTACAAATCAATCACTAAAATCTGATCTACGGGTGGTTTCCACCAAGATATGACTTGGAAAACGAGTTGCACTTTAATATCAGAATCGAGTTCTGTTTAATACTTGAATTTCAGCCGCCAACTCGGAAAGGTGATGGTCTGTGCAGTTTCCTCCTTGTCTATAAGGAATTCAGAAATTTACAATGACGCGATGCCTAAACTAATTCACGGAATGACTTGCCGTTTGGTATCCCAAGATAAAACTTTCCGTAGAATCTAAATATGATGTCAAAATCAGGTGTTTGTATTGAAAAATTCAAACTTTGCTATAATTCCACTCTGAAGACGGATTCCTAAGCTTATTTTTTAACATACCTTTCAAGAAAATATGATTCTAAATCGAACAGCTATTTTCGCTTTTAAAATAGGAGTTTTTTGTTTTGTTTTGTTTTTTGATCAACTGTATGTCGTTAAAACCGTGAGTATTGAGGGGCAAGAACATGTCATTTCTTACTGTATTAAGTATCATTCTAAACCGAAGCAAAAGTATTGTACGTCAGGAAAGAATTGTTCGCAATTTTTAAGGTCACAAAAGGATAAACCCAGGATTCCCGGGTAACAGAATATAGGCAAAAACCGTCATATGTATTATTTCTAATGGTAACGCCTTTTTTCTATTCACATACTAAAGGCACAGCGATGAATGAGGTAGGTTCTGTAAGCGGATTTTGACATAGTACATTTATGTATCGTTAAAATACGTTGTTTGTTAAAAAGAATTGTAGTTAACTCGTTCGGGATCATAGGTGCATATATGCACCCCCAAAAAGGGCATACAGAATTTGTTTTAGGCACGAGTAAAAAAGAAAAGTAATATTTAGCTTCTTTAATTGGAGCATTTCCGTGATTGTTTAAATAAAGTTAACTTTAAAAGAAAGTGGTGCCAACGGGATAAAATTTGTGTAAAAGCCGCTGGTCCCGAAGGAGTTAATCAAAAATTAATGAAAAATGGATCTGCAAATAACCTCAAAGATTGCGGTGAGAGAGCTTCGAACGGGTTTACTGTTTTTTTTAATAACTGTAATAGATTTTTTACATTTAAAATATTTTTTAGGATGCCCACTAAAAATAATAAATATCATGTTTACAATTTTAAAAAAACAATAATGCGTACAAATAAAGTTTTGAAAAGCATTAAAAGCGATATTTTCATATTGGCCTCACACCAGGAGTGAAAAGCCAAAGAAATCGCTGAAGATGGCTAGTTACAATCAGCCTTTTTGATTTTGTTAGTTTCAGTGGTTTAAGCTCAAAATTCGATATGTCTTAAATTTGTGTTTTATTTATATTTTACTGTTTTATTTATTGATTGATGAATGTTTTAGTTTCGTTATGAAATACGATCTAAAATCAAATGATTTACATAGAATAATTTACAACTATTTATATTAATTTAAATGCAAACGGATTTATGTTTCGAAATCGTCTGCCTGCCATAGAGATAGATTTGAAAAAAATCATCCTTAAAAATTATTTTAAAAACAATAAAAATTGAGTAAATCACGATATAGTTTTCAAACAAATTGCATGTACATTTTTTTTTCTCTATTCGACGGTGTAAAAAATGAAATTGTGCGGTATTTAGAAGTTTGGAAAATTGCAATAAAAGTTAGTAAAAGTTAAATTTGATCGTCTGCTGTTGCAACCGTCAAAATGCAGTCAGCGTTACACACGGACACGTTTGTTCTTTATCATAGAGAAAAGAAATAGATGGAGATGCAGTAAGAAAGCTGGAGGTGACGCAAAAAGAGTAACCCTATAATCCGCTGCAGTAGGCCCGAACACAAGCACGTTCTTTCACGAAAAAAAGAAAAAATACTTTTAATAATACAGTTTTTAATTCATAATACAATGGAATTCTGCTTTAGAATGCATAAAAATAAGCAGATCACTTTCATTAAGAGAAAAAAATGCACGGGTGATGTCAAAGAATTCGGTCCCTGTTCCAGGTGCTTGTTTTGTTTGGACCTTCTGTGGACGTTTAAATTTGAACAATAAATGGTTTCATATTTCATACCTTTTTTATGGTATACTGCATCTCCATCTATCTCTTTCCTCCGTGGTTCTTAATAATATAGATAAGAGTTCACTCAACCCTTTGGCTAGCCATAAAACGAAGAGCTTGGATCGATGTTCGAGTGTTCGATACCAGCACAGTCTGGACAACGCAAGATTTTACGGGCTTTCTTTGCGATTAAGGCTCAGGAACGACAATTCGGATACCCTTTTCTTTCAAAAATCCTCTATGAAGAGCCATCATAATAATCCTAATAAGCATATTACCTTAGGAAGTAAAATACTGCATCTAAATAATTTTTAAAGAGTACAAAATTTCTTAGCCAATGGTTCAATAAAAAAGAAAGAAAAGCATAACAACTTAAGGCCAGAAGTGAAAAAAAAATCCCTGCCGGCTCGGCCTACAGGCGCAAGTAGATTTCTAAGTTAAGTACTAATTTCACGAACAAACACTAAATCATGATTAGATATAAACCCACTTTAACAATTTTTTCTGGCCGCTTTTGACAAGTTTTTAATTTCATTTTTATATAAGAGCTGGTTTTATCAGAACTATGTTAAGGCAGTATTCAAAAAATATTTTCCCATGCTCAACAACTCGAAATTTTCTGACACTTTTTGAGATCCATTTTTAAAAGGAAAAACATGGAACTTAACTTGCTGACGTGAATTTTTAAGAGAAATATAAGCGGTCTATGTTTTCATTCAATTCCTACTATTAGTTCACACTCTCCCTATATATATCTTGTTCAAATTTTCAATCGTTAGTAAAATACTTATTATTCATCCAATCAAGTTCAAATAATTTTTTTTTAATTTATAGTGGATGACACTTGATGTTAATACGGTTTTTTCAAATATTAATTAATTAATTTTCAATAATCAATTCCGTACTGGATTGTTGACCGAGAGAGCCCTCTTCTTGATCAAAGCATTTTGAGCGCGACTCAAGAAGTCATTGAAGAATTGGAGAAAATAATTTCTCTTATTGACCTAAGTAGGAATTGGCTTAATTTTTTTTTTTTTTTTTTTTTTTTTTTTTTTTTTACATATATTACTTGTTTTTCGTTCAATTAATTAGAACTTGATTTAAAAACAATTATTTTCTCAGTAGGACAATATTTTTCGTTTCCAACACAATCGCTTCCAGAAATAAGGCTCAAAATGCCTACTTTGACATATTTTTTTAAAATATATTCTGTCTCTATCAAAAAATTGACCATTACCGCACATTGTATAGTTGTTGATTAAGAGAACCTACCAATTGTATGCGTTTGAAAGCAAAAATGAATTTAAAAATGAGTTAGAAAATAATCAGTTTGGATTTGAATAATAAGGTATTTTTTTCTTCAACCTCTATATTTTTTTAATTTGTTTTTGCTTTAAGAATTGGTTCTATTAAAAATTTGTCAATATAAAACTTATAGATAATATTTAGAAGATGTGTAATAAATTTAAGAGGATTGGACATCTTATGAATTGACGAAGTTATGGATTTTTTTCTTCTTCAAACCCCCGTATTGTTTTCGTTTTTAATTTTTTTTTTTTTTGCAGTAAGAATTGATCCTATCAAAATTTGTCAATATAAAAGTTGTACATAATATTAAGACAATTTATAATAAATTTAATTGGATTTGATATCTTCAGAATTGCCGAAGTTATGAATTCCCCTCCCCAAAAACCTTGTTTTTTTCTCCCTTTGAGCCCATTTTTAATTTTATCAAAACTCTGTTATACATAAGTTTTGGCCCTTTTTTTCGAAGTAATAAGCACTTTAAACTGGGTCGATATGTAATTAAGAAGTTAAGGGTTTTTTCGTTTGTCACAAAACACCTCCCTATTTCCAACCCCTTGGTCCGATTTTGCCCATTAACGAACTTGACCGAGATTTTATGCCCCTTGATTTTATGTATCAGTTTGGAAAAGATTTGTGCAGAATTATGGAAGTTATCGTGTCCATAAAAAAGTGATGTAGACAGATAGATAGATAAAGCTTTTTACTGGTTTTGGGTTTTGGTGGTTTTGTGTTCTAGAGGTCATGATCGGTCTAGATCTGCCAAAATTTTTCCGGAATTCCAACATAGGGGAAAATGTAATAGGTAGTATTTCATACGAAATCTTCCAAAAATTATATAGGGGTTTTTCGAATATGTGGTTTCTTGGGCGAGGAAATAAATATATATAAAATTCAATATATGAATTTTTAGTAATCACATTATTAATTAATAATTTATATTACAAAAGTCATATTTTTAGAAAGAAAAATACATGCACGTTATGTTTGTGCTTTTTCAAAATATTATATCCTTCTATATACAAAAAAAGTTTTGATTTGGAAATGGATCAATGAAAATCTGCGTAGATATTCCCGGCAGATCGGCATCCAATTTGAATGCTTAAGCATGGCTTTTCTTCGTTAATATTAAAAAAAACTGTTGCATACAAAAATATGAAAATCGATAGTAGAGAAATGTTTGATAAACATGCTGATGCAGACAGTTTTCAAATCCGAAGACTTATTTAAAGAGATATTTAATGCCAAAGTTGGACAAAATCGTTTCAATAAAAAAGTTTTATAGGAGCAAAAACTGTACACATGAATTTAATCATTTTTAGATCATTTTATGCGTCAGAATTTCCCGGTGTGCAGATTGTATTTAGTTTTTTAATTTGACTCATTTTTTAAAGGTTTTATTTCTATTTTAAATTCAAATTTTCAGTATTTTGAGAGATATTTTTTAGATATTATAGAAAACTAGGGGGCTCGCCAACCCCCTTTCAGACACTGCAGTCTCTAAAAGCATGCTAATTTGATCAGCTTTAAAAAGATTTTGGAAGATTGAATTATAATTAAAAAAAAAACAAAAGCGATCTCCCTATAAACGGGTTTTATTCATTTCTCTTTGATTGAGGAATTTTACGGAAAAATCAGCTGCTGTTAAAAGATACAATGGCATTTCAAAATCATCTAATATAAAATGAATTAAGTAAACAGAGTCCTTGTCTCCCAGTATTTTTTAACAAAACGAAAAGAAAGTCCTTTTAAATAAGACATTTTAAATATATCGTTTTTAATCTGACGTAATTTTCACCAAAATTTTCTTTCCCTTTTTAATATTCAAGTGAAAATGCTTTTATTAGAAATGAAATATTATTTGCGCTGTCCAAAAAAAAAAAATAGTTGAAAATTTCATCTCAAAATATCAAGTAAATGTCTCGCGCTATTTTTAAATTTATACTGTTTTGCAATATTATTTTGTGTTCATTTTATGTAATAACTGTAATGTGACGTAAATGTGATGTAATTTCTCCTATTTAAGGCTTCTAACGCATGTTAATAAATTTATTATTTTACACTATCCTTTCTCTGTTAAAATTCATGTGTAATTATAGATGAAGTAATTTACAATAAGTTCCTGCTTTTTATACGTAATTATTTAATTCTAATTTGAAAGTTTTTTTTCTGTTTATAATAGTCACCTGTAAATAAATTTTTAATTTGAAGCAAACATTATTGTTTCCGTTGTTTATACAGTTGGCAACAGGTTAAATTAGTACAATTTTCTGAAATAAGTAAAAAATATCTCTCGAAATGCTGAAAATTTGAATTTAAAATAGAAATAAAACCTCGAAAAATGAGTCAAATTAAAAAAATAAATTAATTCTGCACACCGGGAAATTATAACGTATAAAATGATCTAAAAATTATTAAATTCCGATGCATAGTTTTTGCTCCTATAAAACTTTTTTAGTGGAACGATTTTGTCCAACTTCAGCATTAAATATCTCTTAAAATAATTCTTCGATTTGAAAACTGTCTGCATCAGCGTGTTTATCAAACATTTTTGTATAATACTATCGATTTTCATATTTTTGTATGCATTATTTTTCTTAATATTAACGAAGAAAGACCTCCGGTCACAAAAAATTCAAAACCGGCGGCGGCGGCGGTGACAGCGGTAGTTACCTTTTTTTAGAATAGAGAGATTGTATTCATTTAAACTATTGCCAACTGTATAAGCAGCGCAAACAATAATGTTTGCTTCAAATTAAAAATTTATTTTACACGTGACTATTACAAACAGAAAATATAAAAAGCAGGAACTCATTGAAAATTACGTCATAAAAACTATAATTACACGTGGATTTTAAAAGAGAAAGAATATTATAAAATAATAAATTCATTAACATGCATTAGAAGTCTTAAATAGGAGAATTTACGTCACATTTACGTCACATTACACATATTACCTAAAATGAAAAAAAAAATAATAATGCAAAACAGTTTAAATTTAAGAATTGCGCGAGACATTTATATGATATTTTAAGATGATCATAAGATTTCATTTCTAACAAAAGTTTTTTTACGTGAATATTAAAAAGAGAAAGAAAAGTTTGTTGAAAATTACGTCAGATTACAATTGACAGATTCAAATTATAATTCAATCTTCCGAAATCTTTTTAAAGCCGATCAAATTAGCGTGCTGTCAGAGTCTGCGGTGTCTGAACGGGGTTGACGAGCTTAGCTCGTAGGAGGCAGAGCCCCCTAGTAAAATTAAAACAAAGAAATACATAAATAAACCACGGTCAGTTCTAAAGAAATGTATGCGAATTAACCCTTTATGCCGCGACGGTACTTTAAAGTACCACAGTTTTCTATCCCAATTAAAACATACTCATGGAATGCATTCCCAATGATACTTTTAGGAAACAATAGTAAATACTTCCCTTGATCATCACTAGGTAGCAATAGCAGTTCCAGAAAACTTAAACTTATTCATGAGCCTATTTCGGTGCGTGTGTGTGTCAAATTTGCTTCCATTTAATTTTCTCACGAGGCATCCCTAACTTTTCCTTGGAAACATCTGAAATTTTAAAGGAAAGGCCATCACATTTTTTTTTTCTTGTTTTAAATAGAGCACTTGACAATGTGTTATGAGAAATTAAAAATAAATTTTCTGTTTGTTTAATTTACGGAGAACTTTTCAAAGCGGTACTTTTAAGTAACGTCGGGACTTTGGTTGAACGGGATTTTTATTTAGATTTTTATCATTTGACTATACATGGTGCATAAAAACGTATATACATTTACTAGGGATGCAAGTTTACTAGACAGGTTGATTTTGGAACAAAATAGGGGAAGATATAGCATGATATACGTATGGCACTGATAAATAATAAAACAAAAAAAATATTTTTTTTTCTTTGGAACAAATATTGTATTTTTATAAATTAAAAAAAAAAAAAAAAACTTAAAAATATTACAGATTAGAAAAAAAATCTAAAAATATCTTTGAACATTTTTTAAAATCAATTTAAGTTTTCTACAACTACAAGTTTGCAAATTTCTCTCAGATATACTTCCTATCGGACGAATAGAATATTCTTCCGATGACGAAATGCTCACTGGTGATCAAGCAACAGCATCATCACCCAGTCATATGTACATCATAACCATGCATGCATCTAAATATATACATAATAAGTCACATTAAAATAATAAGAAAAAATTGGATATTTTTTTTTTTTTTTAAGCTCGATTTTTTTCCAAGCGTTTTGACCTAACGGTACTTTGAACTTTGAAGTACCGTTTTAAGTAATTAGCCATTATTAACAAAAAATAAATTAAATCTTTTATTTTTAGTGCATATATCTTCTAATGTATCATAGTAATGCAAAGGGGTACAGTTTCAAGGTGGTAGTTTTTTAAATTCATAATTTGAGATAGGAAGGGTTAAAACGGTAAAATTAAATGCGAATTAATTTATTTTCTTGAAATAATTATAACTTTAGTTATAACCATTGTTCGATTTTTGTTTCTTTTTTTTTACGTACTGTCCTTTTTTTTCTGGCAGCACGATGCTACAAGCTTTTTTTCTTGTTATGCACACTCCAATAAAACTATTTTCATGCTCTTTCAAGTACATGATTCAGAGATGTTATGTAATAAAGCATTTTTTAAGGTAGTAACATTTGTTAAAGCCGTTCTCAAATCCAAAAGGATTAATTCCGGGTACATTTTTTTTAATTCAATTTTGTTCGCAAATGCATGAAATAGGCAGGTGCTTGTATTGAAAAACTATGTAAGAGAACTGTTTTTTCATTTTACGATAAAGACGTAAACTCTTTCAGAAATTCAGTTGAAGTTCATGTTTTCAACCAAATTTCCGGACACGACAGTGTGGGAAAGCAAATAACTGCTGTTACAAGACAACAATCGCTTACAACTCAAGATATAATTAATTTAACGAAAAATGAAAATATCCGTTCGATTACAAATCACTTCAATAGCCATGCCTACAAGTGTCATATTTTTACGTTTAACAAGTAATATAAAAATTTTGTTTTTAAAGTCAATTCCTACTTAGGTCATCAAAGAAAAATTTAATATAATCCCTTAAGCTAATATGAGTTTTTGTTGCATTAAAATATCTCAATTTGTTGATTTTCTATAAGCAAGTAGGTTTACAATGGAACTCTATGGGAATTTGGCGAAATATTACAGATATCGCCAAGTTGGCGTCACTTTGGGCGACTCATTTTGGCCGCCAAATTTGGCGATATATCGCCAAGTTGGCGACAAACTTGGCGGTATTTGGCGACAGAACAGGGTCCCCCCCTATGGTAACACTTATTGAAAATACTTTCATTGAAATTCAATAACCAATGGCGGGCATTTTGTTTCCCATGCAAAACTAAAATTAATTAATTAAAATCTAATTAATTAATTAATATTCGAAAAAACTTTATTAACATCAATTGCCATCCAGTACAAGTTTAAAAAAATTTATTTCAACCTGATAGGATGAATAATGAGTATTTTATTAACGATTGAAAATTTGTACAAGATAAATATATAAATAAATATAGGGAGAGTGTGAGCTAATAGTAGGAATTGAATGAAAAATGAGTCAGAAACTTTCTCATTGTTTAGCGGGGAAATATATTTTTTTGAGAACTGCCTAACTCCTTCGCGGACGAGCGTCGCTTGTACGTGACGCATTAAGTGCTTAAAATTCTTGATATTTTCCACCAGTAATTTTAAATTGAAATTTTTGCCTTATTTAATCCAAGTATTTTTTTCGATTAGATTAAGTAAAAATTCTATTTTTAAAAAACATTGATAAATGGTTAAAATTTTTGTAAAAGACGCTCGTCGCGAATGCGTGAATGATTTAATGCGAAAAACAATTTAACATAGTGCATAAAGAAACGATACACATAACATAATACATTAATAAATAATTGGGGATGAAATGAAAACTAAACTAAAGTACAAGAAATATCAAGTGCACTCCGATTTCCAAATTATGTAATTAAAACTTACCTGAAATTGCATAGGCTCCACAAAATAGGCTTAGAAAAAAAACTTGTAATTTCATCGCTTTTTATTCATAATGATTCTAATTACGCATCACTGCTTAAATTCTGAGTTTCTCTTAAAGAACTGCTGATTGAATTGTACGTCTTATTAGCACAGTAACAGATACGGAAAATGAGTTCTATGATACAATCAGTTATTTCAGGAAATGACATTTATTTTTACAAACATTTTCCTGAAAAGTCTACCGTAACGGTTGAGTGATTGTAAAATGTTGTTTCATTAAGTGAAACTTGTAATTCATATTCTTTTATCATATCATTCATTGCCTCAATTTCAAATGCTAATAAAAGGGTTAATTTATGAGTTACAAATTCATAAAACATAGCTTTTTTTTTTTTTTTTTTTTTTTTTTTTTTTTTTTTTTTTTTTAAGCACGTGAAAGCAAGAGATGTAAATGTAAATCTGTATGTCTAGCTTTATAGAAACTAATCAATACATTGGCTAACCAACTATGGAAAATACCTCTGTGGTATGCAAATACATATTAAAGTTATCAATTATGCATCCCAAATGAAGGTCATGAATGCTATAATATTTAAAACTATTACTCTCAAATCAACTTAGTGCTTCATATTAAAGCAATATTTCAAATTTTAACAAAAGCAAATTCTCATATTCAAGTAAGATTATACCAAAAAAGACTGTCACAGAAATAATGCGCTATAAAACTGAAGGTTAAGAATGTTATAATAATAAAAATTTCGGTTAATAATCTTAAAGCAACTTTTATTAAATTCTAAATAAAGGAATACTTATGGTATGACATCAAGCCTTAAAGTTAAAAATATTATAATAATTAACATTGCGGTTAATGATCTCAAAGCAACTTTACATTTCCTTTCACTACAACATGCATCAAATTTCAAAAAAGAGTAATCTTATGGCACGACATAAAAATAATATTATCTCAGAAAAAAAAAGTCACTCAGAAATCATGCGTTAAAATTGAAGAAGAGTAATGTTATAATAATTAAATCTTCGGTTTATCATCTCAATGCATCTTACACTTCGTTTCATAACAAAATTTTATCAAATTTTAACCAACGCAAATCCCCATATTCAAGTAAGATTATCTCAGAAAAAGTGTCATCGCAGAAATCATGCACCAAAACTTAAGGTCAAGAAAGATACAATAATTATAATTTTGGTTAACGATCTCAAAGCAACTTAATATTTCGTTTTACAGCACAATTTATGAAACTTCAAAAAAGAAGAATCATCATGGCATGAGATAAAGATAATATTAATTCCGAAAAAAGGCTCTCAGAAATCGTGCATTAAAAGTTAAGGTGAGTAATTTATGATAATTAAATCTTTGACTAATGCTCTCAATAAATTTTAATCTTCGTTTTATAGAAAAATTATATAAAATTTACAAACGCAAATCCTCATTTCCATGTAAGATTATCACAGGAAAAATGCCGTCGCAGTAATTATGTATTCAAAATGAAGATCAAGAATTTTATAATAATTAAAATTTCGATTAAAGATCTCAAAGCAACTTTGCGTTTCGTTTCGCAGCAACATACAGTGAGCAAAAAAAGTATTTGCATACAGACGATTTTTTGCATAAGTAACCATAGAAAGCAAATTTGATACTATTCTCTTAATTATTCGTTTATTTAAATATGAAGAAAATAAAAATAACTGCCCATTTTCCTTAAACAGCAATATTACACATTTAAAAAAATAAATTAGCATTTTCTCGTACCTAAAAAGTATTTGCACAAGACGCATTGACTGTTAAATAAGGCATTAAATGCGAACATTATGCAAATGTTTAGCATATCAGTGCCGCAGTACATTATCCCCGCCCTTTAAAGTCACGTAATATATTAACTGGGGCAGGGGTTCTGGGGAGTTTTTTTTTTTTCTAATGGCGCCGAAAACGTTTGAACTCTCTGTTGCTACCCGTGAGAAGATTATATTTCCTCACAATTCTGGATTAAGTTACCGACGAATAGGTAAAAAATTAAATCTAAACTTTTCTAGTGTTCGTTATGTAATTAAGAAGAAAAAAGAAACTGGTTCGACAATAAATAGGCCGCGATCTGGGCGTCCAAGAAAGCTAAATACCAGGCAAAGGAGAGCCATCATAAAAGAATCTTCAAAAAACCCTTTTCTAAGTGCTCGAGAATTGGCTGTTGATGTCGCTTCAACGTCGGGAACAATAGTTACACTACAATCAATTAGAAATATTCTTCATGATGCAAATATTCGAGGAAGAGCCCCTCGAAAAAAACCATTTATTAGTGAAACAAATAGAGTGAAAAGACTTGAATTTGCAAAAGCTTATGTCAGCAAACCGCTAGAGTTTTGGAAAACTGTTATTTTTTCCGATGAATGCAAGTTCAATATTTTTGGCTCAGGTGGTAAGAAAACTGTATGGCGAAAGCCAAATACTTCTCTTCAAATTAAAAATATGAAACCAACTGTAAAACATGGCGGTGGTCATGTAATGATTTGGGGATGCATGTCTTTTAACGGAGTTGGCGAAATGACCTTTATTGAAGGCAATATGAATGCTAAACAATATATTAATATATTGCGAGATCATTTATCTAATAGTACTCTGAAATTAGGAATTCCTAATTCATATTATTTCCAACAGGATAACGATCCGAAACACACTGCATATATTACGAGGCTATGGTTGCTTTATAATGTAAAAAATCAATTGAAAACGCCACCACAATCACCAGGCCTCAATCCGATTGAAAATTTATGGCATATTTTGGATGTGAAAATAAGGAAAAAGAAAATTTCTAACAAATCAGAACTTAAGCAAGCTCTTAGGGAAAAATGGCTTCAAATCAGCAGTGAAACATGCCACAAATTAATAGAATCAATGCCCAGACGATTACAAGCTGAAATTGAAGCAAAGGGCATGCATACTAAATATTAGCACTGTTTTTAACTTATAAATAATTCCTCTAGTCCTATTTTTATTGCTAGTGTGCAAATACTTTTTTTGGCAGTACAAATGCTACTTTTTTATGTTTTCATATTTTAAATATAATTGTTAAGTCAGATATTAAATATGTTTATTTGTTTTGTAAAAGTGTTGGTATTTTGAATTCTTAGTTGCTTTTTATTTATATGTACGTATGCTACAACAAACTTACCTGGTGTGCTAATACTTTTTTTGCTCACTGTATATCGAATTTCGAAACGACATGAAGGTAATATCAATTCCAAAAAAAGGCACACAGAAATCATGCATTAAAAGTTAAGGTGAGTAATTTATTAGGATGAGCGAAGCGAATCCTCTACTAGGATACACAAATTACATTTTGTCGTACACTTTACAAAAAGACTTTCAGTATTTTGACTTGAAATTAAACATAAAAGTAAATTATGACCTTTAGATTTGCACAATGATATTTTTTTTTACAGAATAACCTTAAAAAATTTATTATTTTAATTAATTTATTTTACATCTTTTTCCATTACGGACACATTTTTGCAAATAAAAAATGTAACATGTATATTTTCAGAAGAAAAAATAAATCATGGAGTCAGTAATTGCCGAAACGTCAGTAAAAGCTTACTGTGGTAATATGAAAAGTTTTGGTTTCCTGTCTGTCCCGCGATAAATGCCGTAAAAAGCCTCCGATTAGCTTGAAATTAATTGGGCATATTCGTGAGGTATCTGGACTTAGCTGTTTAGTTTTTGCTTAAATTTGGTTCATTCGTTCGGAAATCATGGAACATTTTATTTTGCTTCATAATGCTTTTCTATGACAAGTCAGACGATTTTTAAATTTCCATTTGTTAAAACAAAATGGCACATTTAATTAATGGATTTAAATGTTAATTTATGGATAGTAAAATTTCTAAATAAGGATTTAAAATCATTTCTATTATTTTGATTTTTTGTCAATATATTTTTCAGATTTTTTTAATTACGTGTATAATTCTTAACGAAACTTTATACATGATTTCCAAATAATATAAAATAATTTGTTTCAGCAATTTACATGTTTGACATGATACATATTTCATTTTATTCTTTTTTTCTTTTCTCCGTTGCCTAGCGACTGCATTTCGTAGCCTATAAAGAAAATTATTCAAATAATCCCAAATACAAAATATTAAGAAAGAAATCTGGCTGAGGTAAATGAAAGATTAGTTAATCTTTAGTACTAATACGTATGGTTTTAAATCTAACTTTGCGTCAAATATGAACTAAGTTAATAAATTACGGTTTTAATTTGAATGTAGGTACTATTAAAAGGCTATCACAAAAATATTTTACAGCGCCCAATGGATTCGATTTATGCAATTAATTGTGTATACGATAAGGAATGGTTATCCAGTAGATTTAAAGGTCTCCAAATGTGCTTATTCTGGGTAATTTTAGTATGTTACTACTGGCTAGTATATTAGGATGTAATTAAACTAATATTTCAACATGCTAAAAGTAATAAAAAGTACATTTAATCGCATATACCGGGTGTCCTAAAAAGGGCTGACTGATTTTAAAATTCAATAACTTGCAAACGGTGGCAGATATTAAAAAAATTCTTGCAGGAGGGTTATGCATGAGGTCAAAAGTTTTTTAACAGTGATTTTCGATTTTAGTTCGAATTACAAACAATAGATGGTGCTGCGATCAATAGACGCTAAATTCAGGCTTGATTTTTGGTCCTTCGGGACCTACTCAATACATTTTAATCTCCTTTTTCCGCATGGAAGAAGAGATCGGCCAAAAAATCGGGCCTGTATTTAGCGCCTATTGCTTACCGCGCCATCTATTGTTTGTAATTCGAACTAAAATCAAAAATCGCTGTAAAAAAACTTTTAATAGTATGTATAACCCTCCTGCAAGAATTTTTTAAATATCTGTCACTGTTTGCAAGTTATTGAATTTTAAAATCAGTCAGTCCTTTTTAGGACACCCGGTAAATGCTTTTTAACACTTTTCAACATAGTTGAATAGTGTTTATGACTTCGGTTTGTCTGTCTGTTGCCTGCCGTCTGTCTGTTCGTGCTCTAACTCGCGTAAATATAATCTGAATTACGTATAATTAATATACGTTACTGTGGTTTGCATATTATGTCCGGTATTGAAAATAAAGTGTGTAGAATACATTGCTCAATTATAGGGATTTTCTAAAGTATTCCGTTACATTATGGTCTATGGGAAAAATCATTTGCAGTGTATTTCAATATTGTTATACAATTTTAAGCGCAATGAAATTTATATACATTATTAAGGTGCACTAGAATATTGTTACCATAAAATATCTTATGTGTATCATTTACGGCGCGCGTGCAGGGAACTCAAAAATATTCATTATATTATGGTCTATAAAGAAAATTATTTTGCGGC
This sequence comes from Maratus speciosus, assembly GCA_963932465.1. Classification (NCBI taxonomy): domain Eukaryota; kingdom Metazoa; phylum Arthropoda; class Arachnida; order Araneae; family Salticidae; genus Maratus; species Maratus speciosus. The sequence goes on along the minus strand of OZ010800.1, from coordinate 351,673,309 downwards.
GTATTTTAATGATGGTACTTTATTTCAAACATAATAAAATTTATATGCATTTCTGAGATGCGCTAAAGCCTCCGTTCTGAAGTATAAGGGTGCAAAGCATATTTCATATTTTACAGTGTCAAACAAAAGAAGTCTGTTATATAATGCAGATCTTCGGGTAAAAACTGTTCGCAATGTATTTTAATTGTACTGCACCATTTCAAACATTATGAAATTGGTATACATTACTAAAATTTGCTACAAGAATCTTGCAATTGAATATGATTTGCATCGCATTTATCATTCATTTACAGGGTCACATAAAAGAATTTGGATACAATACTGTGTCCGAAATATTGTCTATTAGGGATGATTGCTGAAGAGCGTTTTCGATTATGGTATGTGTTTCAAGGTTAATTAATTTTTACTTACTATTTGGTGTAAATAAATTATATATACCGTATACATGACTGCACAAAATAATTCGTAACCATTACTGAGAATAAGCGTGAATTGCTTCAGAGTTTTTTTTTTTTTTTTTTTTTTTTAAGTTATGCATTTTAAAGCTCAGCTACATTTAGTACTTAATAACAGATGTTTGTAAAATTTAAATAGAATCATTAAGTTAATATGTGGCGCGTATAAAAATCTTCACGTAATATGCAGGGCTGTAGAAAAGAATTCATGTACGTTTCTGTCTATAGGTAGAAAATACTAAAGTTCAATTTTAATCTCTGATATGTTTTTTTTTTTTTTTTTTTTTTTTTTTTTTTTTTTTTTTTTAACTAAACTAAATTTTAGCATACAATGTAGAATATATACAAGCATACAGATTATATGCGGAGATGCACAAAAGTATGTTACGGCGAAGTTTTCTTTGAGTATTCAAGAAGTGTTGATAAATGTTTCATAATCTATGCTTGACACATGATTTTCTTTCTTGTTAATAAACTGATCTAAGAATATCGAAAGAGATGCCTTTCAAAATTAAAAAGAATGGGATATAAGTCAGGTTCACAGGGGTCCCTTCTTATTACAGTACCTTATTTCACTAAATCTGTAATCTACTGATTTTTGTTCTTTAACTTCATTTTTTTTTAATGCTGAAATAATATTTTTATCAATATTGGTCTTGATAAAGTCGGTGATTTAGCGTATATAACTTGTACATCAGTTTATTAACTCTTTAATCGTCGTGCCTGATACTTTCACGGCCAAAATGCCCGTGAATGTATCGGGCGCGACGATTAAGGCTAATGTCAGACGAATGTCTATTTGCAAGTTTTTTGTTTAAACACGAAAAAGAAACCCCTGTTAGCTAAGGTGTTTCTTTTTCATATTGAGACAAAAAGCGTGCAAATAGACGTTCGTCTGACATTATCCTAAAGTATAAAAGGTGTTTATATACCTTTAAATGTACTTTTTTTCACTTTTATCATGCTATAATTTTAGCTTCTCATCTATAACCATGAAAATGTTTTCCTGGATCAAACATTTTCAAAACATTAGATTTTTAAATTCGATATAATAGATTCAGTTTAATTATTTCTATTTGGATATTAAGATAACATAAAATCCTTGTTCAAACTTTTGCTTATCCTAAAATAATCTCAGTGTAAAACAAAATCCAAGCTATACCATTCGCACAATCTTAGGAAATTACTAATTTAAATTTAATGAGAAAATGAAGGTAAACCTACTTTTTCATCTAAAAAAATACCAGACTAAGCCGTTCGTCAGAATTTCAGAATATCATCATCACCCTGTGTATAATTTATCGCTTCTAATATCCGAAACCTTCCAAGAATTTTATATTTTTATAAATATTTATGTAATTAAAAGAATAATAGTAAAATGGGGATTGAAGGATGTTGAATTGTATGCAAAGTGAGATTAAAACGCAATAACTTGCAGAGCTGACGTTGGGGCTCCTGATCTGCAAATTTACTATTTATAAATAGAATCATGATTAATTAAATTAAAAAAAAATATTTTTTCATTATTCCGCCAAAATATCTCAAAAACTATTTTTTAAATTTAATTAAGGAGTGAAATATTATTTGGACTTGATAGAAATAAAATATTACATGTAGATTCTGACAATATTATTTTCTTATCGAATGATTTAACAAAAAAACATTTTTTATTATTTTGTTGAATATATTTTTCCATTATACGGATTTATTTTTGTAAACGATAATGAAACCTGTGTATTTCGTGCTGTAAATAAAAATCATAGAGTCAGTAAAAATAAAGTCATGAATGATCAAGTACGTGTAATATTATCGTTGCATCAAAATTTCACTTTTTTTTTTTTAAATTATTTAAATAAGGAAAGTAACCTATATATCTGCATTTTGCGAAGACGGAATATTTTAAATGTTGAAAATAACTGCAGAATTTATACTTAAAACCGTAAAACAACATTAAACTTTCTTATATTAAAAAAAAAGTATGTTATGAGGATAATATACCGGGTGTCCCAAAAAGGACTGACTGATTTTAAAATTCAATAACTTGCAAACGGTGACAGATATTAAAAAAATTCTTGCAGGAGGGTTATGCATAAGGTCAAAAGTTTTATTACAGTGATTTTCAATTTTAGTTCGAATCACAAACAATAGATGGCGCTGTAAGCAATAGTCGCTAAATACAGGCTCGATTTTTGGTCCTTTATCTTGCTCCATGCAGAACAAGGAGATGGAAATGTATTATCCGGGCCACGAAGTACCAAAAATCGAGCCTGAATTTCGCGACTATTGCTTGCAGCGCCATCTATTGTTTGTAAATCGAACTAAAATTGAAAATCACTGTAATAAAACTTTTGACCTTATGCATAACCCTCCTGCAAGAATTTTTTTAATATCTGTCACCGTTTGCAAGTTATTGAATTTTAAAATCAGTCAGTCCTTTTTGGGACACCCGGTACATTTTAATGGAATACTTTATTAAGATTGGTTAGAAATGGTGCATATTTTGGTGCTAATTCATTTTAATTATATAATAGTTGCACGATTTCTTTTATGAAATTTTTAAAATACCTTTTTTATAAAAATTATATCATATTTTTAATGAATTAAAATTTGTGAAAATTCAATTATAAATGAATTTTTCGGTGCTAAGAATTCAAATACACAATTTATTCTTATTATGAGAAATCATTTACGCTGACGATATTTACGCATTTTAAAAAATTATATTATGATTTTTTTTTTTTTTTTTTTTTTTTGTAAAGGAGCAGCAAAAGAATTGTTAACAAATAAAATTAATTGTTAAATTCGTTATATAACGTGTTATTCGAATTCGAATGTTGATTAATAATAATAATATAATTAGTTAATAATTCTTAGTATCAACGAGAGCAGATTTCAAATGTTTTTCCAGAAAATAGAATTTTGAAGAAGTAATTTTATTCAAGCTGTCTTGGAATATATTATTCTAAGATTGCTATCAAAGATTATATGATGTGAATTACAAACATTGGAAACATACCTATCTAATCAAAAACAACTCGTTGTAAATGATCCCGCCAAGCCACAAACCTAAAACGTCAGTCATAAAAAGAAGTGATATCACATAAAAAGAAGCGATATAGAAATGCCTACTACGAGTGCCGTGTAAAAATCTATCACTACTCATAATGTTTCCAAAGGACTCGGAGTGAGGTACAGTATGTGAAAACTGCTTGGCGACCTGCAGGCTTTTATAATGTTTGTTCTTCCTACACTTACATATGACTACTTGTTTAACAATTTTCTTCTTTAATTACTGATCCCATTAAACTGTGAAAAGATGAAGCTTTTGGTGTTTACATGCCCATTCTTATTTAACATCATAGGATCGATTTGTTGATTTTATTTACCATCATTTGAACAGGAAAGACCACTTTTACGCGGAGGATTTTCTAAGTAAAAATTTAATAAATATTTTGAGTTTCTGAAATAATAATAAAAAATAATGATCATATGAATATTACTAACAATGCACCTAATAATAGACGTTAACTAAACTAAGAAATATTGCAGTAAAGCCTGCGTTAACGGAATTGCACATGACAGGGGAAAAATCTGTTCTAGTAAGGCTTTGTTACAATAGTATTATATAATATTCCTTATGTCGGAAACATGACATTTTACGTTTAAGAAATAATTCTGTCATAAACAGGATTCATTTTACCAGTTTTCCCTTTAATTTTGAAACAGTGTATTATTAAACGTATTTATGTAATTAAACATTATGTTTAAAATATTGAAAAGTATAATTGTAAAAATCGATGATAACCACAATTACATACTATTTTCTGCTTGCCTTACAAATTTTTCTGATTTATTACAGATCTTCCTCCTACAAATATTTATAAGACTTATATAATGAGAATTTGAAATTAATTTTTTCGACTTTCACAATTTTTCAAAATTGTTGTAGGTACTGCATATATTAAATATACGCCTGCAGGTCGCCAAGCAGTTTCCACATACTGTACCTCACTCCGAGTCCTTTGGAAACATTATGAGTAGTGATAGATTTTTACACGGCACTCGTAGTAGGCACTTCTATATCGCTTCTTTTTATGTGATATCACTTCTTTTTATGACTGACGTTTTAGGTTTGTGGCTTGGCGGGATCATTTACAACTAGTTGTTTTTGATTAGATATCACTTCTTTTTGTAAGATATTTCATTTGCATTATACATATTCCATTTTAATTTAGAAAAGAAAAGATAAACAAAAGATTATAGAAGTAAAAAAAAATAATCAAATAGTGATGCTATAAACTTTTCAAAAGTGTAATATATCTAGTAAGACATAATGATGGACTTTTTAAAAATAATTCAGAACCATTTTATCAATCCTTACAAATCTTAGAAGAAATCATTTATTTTTTAGAGATGATAAAATGTGCGAACTAACAAGCAATATTTTTTGCTTGTTCCCTTTGTGAAGTCCAATATTTGAAACTTTAAAAAAAGATTTCCATTTTACAATTGAAGAGAACATTAAAGGTCAAATAAAATATTATAAAATCTTTTTATTTGATTTATCCTTTGATAACTATATGAAGTTTAAAACAATCCGTTTAGTAAAATGGAAATTATTTCTCTTCAAACGGATAACATTTTAATTCAAAACCATTATGGAGCATCTGGTGATAGTATAAAATCTATGATTGCTTGAAATTTGTTGTCAATGAATCGCGATGCGGAAACCGGATCAAATGCATTTAACTCACTTGTACTTTTTTTATGTATATTTTTCACTAAAGGATTCATTTCTATAATAAAAGTAGCAAGATCATTCCAGTTCCATTCACTCGGACTTATTGTTAAAAACCAAGTAGCTGGTCCGTAATGGTAAGTCATACATCTTACATAATTTCTTGGCTGATATAGCAGTGTAAAATTGGCAAACAGAACGGTGCTGCGCCGCCCGCGATAAACAATTCAAACTTGATGGATCTGTTGCAAAGTATGAATATTGAAATGTGATATGTTTAATTATAATTTATTTAAGATTATGCATCTCAGTTAATGTTTTTTGATTTAAATTAGTATTAAATAAAATTTACTTAGTCGTTCAATAATAAGTTATTTATCTTTCAATTTTATGTATTTCAACTCTTTATTAACTCTTAACTGCTGTTAGCGATCTCGCAGACCACTATATTTTTCATTTTTCACAGTTAAACTTGTAATTTCCAGTTAAGCTATGAATACCGGTGAAATTTTCTTTCATTCTGAGCTCTAGAACTATTGCTAGACATTCTGAATGTTTGAAGTTTAATTATATTAGTCCTGGAAACAGTACTTGTGAGTTAATAGAGCCTTTCATTCATCTATTACTTAAACGGTCTCGGAGAACACACGCAGTAGTTATGCCACAATTCCTGTCACAGCAGTTAATGATTAAGTAATTCCAAAAAATAATTGCAATTAACCCTCATCTGCTGTTAGTGCTGCTTTTTTTATTTTTCACAGTTTAACTTCTAATTTCCAGTTTAACTATCAATACAGTAAAATTTTGCTTCATTTGCAGTCCAAGTACAATTGTTTGAAAAAGCAAGATTTTATTAGAAATATTACTCTACAAACAGTTTAGTGCAAAAACAGTATTTTGTGATTAATTGCGACTTTTATTCACCTTTCAATCGAATGGTTTCGCAAACCTTCCTGAATTGTTATGTGGCAATTTTCTGCAACAGCAGTTAAGGGTTCACGTTTTCTCATTCAAGTTTTAACTGCCGTAAATGCGACAAAAATTACCTAAATGCGACCAACAATCGTATATTGTGGTGACTACAGATAATTATTAAATTTATACAAAACAAGTTAGTTTTGAACTATAGCTACAGTATTCAGTAATTTGCTGCTTAATAAAATGTATGTTTATATAATAAAATTCCAAATACAGTAAAACCTCCCTAAAGATACCACGCTCTCTTAATGGAGGTCATGTTTAAATATAGATTTTAACTGTTGAAAAAAGGTAACAACTAATGTTACTAAAATTTATTTTTCACAGTAGCAGGGCTCCCAAATGGTCCGCCAACTGAATATCAATAAATTTTAACAGAAAATTTTAGGGTAGGTTTGAGCTAGAATTAACTTTCAAATGTGATTTCGGGGCGGTTTGTAAGAAAAATCTAGAAAGAAAATTTTTCTAAAAAAATATTGGTATTCAGTTGGCGGACCATTTGGGAGCCCTGCATTAGGGAAAAATATGCAAATTTAAGTATAAGAACAAATGTTAATTAGATAAATTAACTACTGCAGAGTTTAAAAAATGAATACATTTGCTTTGATTTTACCGTTTTATCTTTTATAACTTTTATTACCAAGTTCTTTCAAAGTTCCGTAAATAAATGTTTTTTTGTTTTTTTGTTTTTTGTTTTTTTGTTGTTTTTTTTGGACGAGAACAAATAATGACAATTTCATTAATTTATCTATTTCTTTGAGAGTTTCCTGACAGAATAGGGCAGGGGAGTTTATTGACCGTCATTCTTAATTTGTCATCAGAGTTAAATTCATTGCCTAAAAAGGCACAAAGGTGTTTAAACACTTAAATGTTATTGTAATTAAAAAAAATTCTAAACTTAGTTTAGAAGTTTGATGAATAATGCGCTTTCCGGAATTATTTTTCTAATAAAACCTTCTTCAAGCGACCAGGAAAAAGCGGAATTTGTTTTATTTTCTTCAAAGAAATGGGTCGCACATGGAGGGAGTTCTACTGGGATGGTCTCTGAATGGAGGTAAAATTAGTATTGAGCCTATGGGAATAAATTTCGTTCCATGAAAAAATGGTCGTCCAGGGAGGTGGTCGCTTAATGGATGTGGTCGCACAGAGAGGTTTCACTGTATACCCTAAATGCGACAAAACTATGGGGAATCGCGTCTCATTTAGGCACAATGACCTTACATATTACGTACGCCACGCTGAGCTCACAGGGAAATATAAGTAGTGATATTATTACGTACGCCACGCTGAAATATAGGAGTAAATTACTTTAAACTGGTATAAATCAAAACTAATTAATATTTTTACACGAAACTTTCAAAGGTTTGAACTACTCATAAAAACAGTTCAAATGCCGTAAAGCGCGTAAAAATCCGATAATTACACATTGCTGTAGCCCTGTCAACAGATTTGGTCGGGACAAGAATTTAAAAAGTGCAAAAAACAGCACTTTTAAAATCGCATTTACGAAAAACCTATTCGACGGATTCAACTTTACTTTCGTTTTCTGAGTCACGTGGCACGCCCCATTCCATAGGAACAAGAAATTTGTTTCTATCATAAATAGTTCTCGAGCTATAGATGTGTCAAAATCCCGTTTTGGTCAGTCCGGAAAATATAAACTAGACAGGGTACTAAAAAAATTTTACAAAATCGTTTGGCATTAATTGGCGGAAATTCCTTTCATTTACGGTTCATTGCACTGTTGTTTCTTTTGCTTGGCGAGAAACTCTGTCGAGTTTCTATAATTTCAAACCATTTGAGAAAACACCAGAAGCTATTGGAAGATGTAAAAATAAAAAACTTTAAAAGAGATTTTAGTTAAAAATGTAAAAATATTTTGTAAAATTTTGCTTCGAAAATATTTTTATTTATGCCAGTCTTATATCATAAATAAAAAATTCCGAGGAAATTCTTAGTTATTTGGCTGAATTTACATTTCTAAAATTAAAATGCGCCAAAACATAAAATAACCTTTTTGCTTAATAAAGATGCAAAAATAATATTTAAAAAATATATTGTTAATTTCAAATATTTATCTTATCAAATAATGCTTCGTGAATCCAAACAAAGCATGGCTTTTGCTAGTAATAATTAAATCTTTGACTAATGGTCTCAATGCATCTTACACTTCGTTTCACAGCAAAATTATATTACACATTTTAAGAAAGTCAAATCTTCATGGCATGTCATCGAGGCAGGACTATCTCAGTAAAAAATATGTAACTTAGAAAACATGCTTGAAATAGAAACATTAGGAAAGTTTTATTATACGTATTGCTCTGATAGCTCAATAGTCATGTGAAACATACGTGTAGGATTTTTCTCATGAAAAAAAATTACTCAGCAGTCGTGCTCCAAAAATGAAGGTGAGAAACGTTATAATTATTTAAACTGGAGTTTTTTCACAGCTATGTTTATCAAATTACAAAAATGAAGAATCCTCGTGACACTACATCGAAGTAACACTCTCTCAGAAAAAGTGTTTCCAGTGGTCTGTTCACATTACAATAATTAACACACATACAAAATGATCGAAACATCTTATGTTTGAAGTCACCGATATGAACTGCAACCTAGGTTTATAACTATCACACTCGATTTGTATCTGAATAGAGTATATACAGTGTGTCCACGTATAACCTGACCGACCTTTATTTTCGCAACCGTTGGTCCTAGATGCATACTTCCAATTACAAAAATGGTTTAAATAAGGTGAAGAATTATTTTTAAAGCGATTTGGGTAAAGAAAAGCATTTATTAAAAAGTTCCGAAATTTAAATTTCTATACGGTCCCCCGGTCTTATAAGTGATATTTACTAAAAATTTACTGTGACACTAACAAGTAAGACAAAAAAAAATCCCATTCATCTAACATTAAAATGGACTAAGTTATGAAACTTTGAAATGCATGACTTATACCACTTTTTTGCATATCACAACAGATGATTTCGACCATGCTTTCAGGGGTCGTGTATAAAGTACTTAAACTTATTTCAAGGTATCTGCGTTTTGAAAGAAATCGTACAAATATTACGATTAACATTTATTAGTTGTTTCAGATTAGTTAAAATAACTGCATTTTAACATATGTTTTGTTTTGAAGGATTTGAGGCTATGATTTCTTTTAACTAAAATTGTGTTATTTTCATAAGGCTTTATTTAACTTGCAATGATCGTCTTTCCTGTTTAAAATTTCTACTCGAACATAACTTACTTTCAAATGTCCGATGGAAGTTAAATTCTACATAATGACTTAAATCCGAAGACAATGCAATAGTGTTATGATTTTCGACTCTTACCATCTTATACATACTTATATTAGGAGGATAACACACAAAAAAAAAAAACCTGATAGATTACCGTCAAGAAGTTTAAGAAAGAGTTTTTGATTAGATAACATAAACCTGCGATGATTGTGTTTTTTAACTTTTATAAATACATTTTATGTATTTTTTAACGCTGAATCAAAAAATTACCTTCACTTTTAACCATCACGTCAAGATTTTTCGCAAATCGTAAATTTCAAGGTTAAAAAATAGCGAAAAATCTCATGCTATAAAATAGATGTAAGACTTTTTTTATTCAGTTTAATTTTATTTAATTCAATAATTTATTAGATTTTTTGGCTTATACTGGGTTTTTTACAGCTAAACAGCTCGGGGGTCCGATGAGGTTGAAAAGGGAGGGAGATCAGTTTTAACTTTTAGCTTTTTAACTTTGAAATTTGCGATTTGAGAAAATTCCTGACGTAATGGTTGAAAATGAAGGTCATTTTCGGGTTCAGTGCTAAAACATACATAAGAATCAATTTTCAAAAGCTGAAAAACATGCCACAACCCAAAATTTGAAAGCCAGTGTAATCTAACAGCATTTTAAAATATGTATCATTTTGTAAAGAATAGACACTGTTGTTTTTCATCCTTTAATTTAACAAAAATCTGTTATTTTTATCCTCTTATAATGTTCAGTACAAATTGTACATTTTGCAGTAATATGTCAGAATGATTAAAGATTTCAAATTTATATTGCAATGCTCATTTTACTCTCAACCATTTCTTTAATATATCTGACGAAATTATATTTCTACTAAATTTGTGAATGACCCCTAATATGCAGCAAAAAATATACTCTAACTTTAAAAAGCTATTCCTCGGTCAATTTTAATCGTAGAATAACGGGACTTTTTTTTGCCTTACTTGCCAGTGTAACGGGGAAATTTTACTAAATATAACTTATAGGACCGGTGGACCGTATAAAAATTTACGGTCTGTAATTCTTCACTAAATTGTTTTTTCGCTTCAAACATTTTTTATCTTAAACCTGCACCTAATTTTGGCCATTTTTGTAATTGGAAGTATGCATCTAGGACCAACAGTTGCGAAAATAAAGGTCGGTCACGTTATACGTGAACACACTGTATACATGAACTATTTATTAATTTAATACGGAGCAAAAATACCGCAGTGACCGCATTACATACGTTTAATGCGAGAGAAAAAAAAACCTTCTGCATGTAGTCTTCCTTACTTTGGCTTATTTTTGATTATTTATATTACTTTTGCATTCTCTTCCTCTTGTTTACATGAGAAAATCAAACTTTTAAAATCAGTTTTCAATCTGCAAGAATTGCATAATGAATTCTGAATAAAGAATGCTATTGTATTACAAATTGCAATAGCAACGTGATATTTTGGAAAGGAAACTCAATTTAAAAATTTCATGCATACACATAACTCTATTTGAGAAAATAGATACTTTTCCATACTATTGTTGTTGTCTGCTGTCCGCTGTTCCTTATGGATTTGAAATTAATTATTTTACATTTCCTTATTTACATTTGGTTATTCCTGAGTGCGAAGTGCTGTGACTTTCAATAGATAGGTAATTCATGTTTATTTGTGTACTTCTTAGCGAGCAGAAATTTCGCTATAATGATGGATTTAGTGTTTTAATTTGTCGTTTCCTTATGGATTTGAAATTAATTATTTACATTTCCTTATTTACATTTGGTTATTCCTAATACTCAGAAATTTTGTCAGTCTTGGCTTGGATGAACTTCTTGCACCATGATAATATATTAGCATAACTTGACCAGGCTGAAAGTTTAATCCAATTTGCTATGCTGTCAGATTTACATATGTCTCAGCAGGATTGTACGAAGTCACCCCGGGCGCGGAACTTGGGGAGGTCGCCAAATTTATACTACAAACTCGTCTATTTCTTCTTTTTTGTAAAAGAAAAAAATGCATATTTACATATTGTTATTTTTTTTTTCCCAGTGAAAGTACGAAAATTATTCGTTTTAAAGTTATTGCATTCTCCTTTACCTCACACCGACAGAGCCGTCCCTAGGGGTGTGCGACAGGTGCGGCCGCACAGGGTCTCGCATCCGAAAAACTGTCAACCAATATTTTATGAATATTAGGTAGTTTTTATGTTTTTTTCTTGAAAAAAAAATTATTTTGTCCTTGTAGGAAGGTGGCCGCTGACAATTTCTTAATAGTCACTTTTTACCATTTAGTATCCCTATGGCAGGCACGGATCCACGGGGGGGAGGGGGTATTCCCCTCCAAAAAACAAAAATAATATAAATCCAACTTTTTTATGGTTGTTTTCGTGGAAAATACAAACAAGTTTTCGGGTACAGAACGGGGGGGGGGGGGGGGGGGGCGAATGGCCCCGATCATCCTCCCCACCAAAGATAAAATATATATCGGAAAAACGCGAATTTCACCAAGGGATAACGAAAAAAACGCAAAGTTTGTCAAAGGACCCAGAAAAAACATGATTTTAGTCACTGGATCGCGGAAAAAAACGTGAATTTCGTCTAAGAATCGCAGAAAAAAATGAATTTCGTTGAAGGATCGCGGGAAACGCGAATTTCGCCAAAAGATACTGAAAAAAACATGAATTTCTTCAAACGATCAAGAAAAAACGCAAATTTCGTCAGATTATAGCGAAAAAATGCGAATTTTGTCACAGGATCGCGGAAAAGCGCGAATTTCACAACAGAATCGGGGATAAAACACTAATGTCGTTAAAGGATCGTTAAAAACGCGAAATTCGCCAAAGGATGACGAAATAAACACGAATTTCGTCAAATGACCGCGAAAAAAAGCTTGTCACAGGATCGCGGAAAAAAACACTAATTTTGTCACACTATCGCAGAAAAAGTGCGAATTTTGCCTCAGGATCGTGGATAAAAATATAATTTCGCCAAAGGATCGTAAAAAAGCGAGAATTTTACCAAAGGATCACGAAATAAATGCGAATTTCGTCAAAGAATCGCAAATTTCATCACAGGATCGCTGAAAAACACGAATTTTTCAAAGGAACGCGTAAAAACGGGAATTTTGTCAATGGATTGGTTAAAAATGCCAATTTTGCCAAATGATTGATTAAAAACGCAGAAAAAAAAACGCAAATTTAGCCAGAGGCCGCAAAAAAAATGGAATTTCGTCAAAGGATCGCGGAAAAAACGCAAATTTCGTCAGATAATTGCGAAAAAACACTAATTTTGTCACAGGGTGGTGAAAAAAGCGCGAATTTCGAGACAAGATGGCAGATAACACTAACTTCATTAAAGGATCGTAAAAAAACGCGAATTTCACCAATGGATCACGAAGTAAATGCGAATTTTGTCAAAAGATCGCGAATTTCATCACAGGATCGCTGAAAAACACGAATTTTGTCAAAGGAACGCCGAAAAACGGGAATTTCGTCAATGAATTGGTTAAAAATGCGAATTTCTCCAAAGGATTGAATAAAAACGCGGAAAAACGCAAATTTAGCCAAAGGCCGCAAAAAACTGGAATTTCGTCAAAGGATCGCGGAAAAAACGCGAATTTCGTCAGATAATTGCAAAAAAACACGAATTTTGTCACAGGATGGTAAAAAAAAGCGCGAATTTTGACACAAGATCACGGATAAAACCCTAACTTCGTTAAAGGATCGTAAAGAAACGCGAATTTCATCAATGGATCACGAAATACACGCGAATTTCGTCGAAGGATCGCGTTGTAGTAAAAGCATTGTTGTAGTAAAAGATCTTTATAATGCAGTTCTCTGTATAACAGACAGCTTCTTTAATGTAAACAATGAATTTTACACTTAAACAGAGCCTGCAATCCATTTTGTAGAAATATTGCTACCCTCTGGAGCAGGGGTTCCCGAACTTTTAGATCGACGTACCACTGAATAGAAGTTCATACTTCCGCGTACCACCAAGTTACAAACTCCATGCTATTACAGAAAAACCTGTGTAAACGGAATATGTCTAAAACAAGGTATTTGTGCAATCTTTTGTGCTCCGCCTGAGCAGATTTTACTGTATTTAATTATATGATTACATTATTAAATTGATACAAGATTAACTGCTTTATATTAACATTCAAGTAAAAGGTAGTAGTATCATCATTACATATTAACCCTTAAAGCTCCGGAATCTCTTGCACAAATTTTATTCGATTGGCACCACTTTTTAAAAAGCAGTTTCCTTCAAGTACATAATTTCAAAAATGCTCTGATTAAATAAAGTGAATTTTATTTTCCTTTATTACTGGTACGAAAAACAAATTTTTCAAAGACTTAGAATGTCTCCCCCGCATAGCCAACGGAGTGGGAAGGGTTAATAATATGTACATTATCAAAATATAGTGTTTTGATTTTTAAAAAAAGCTACAATACTTAATGGCATATTGGCGTAGACTGATACATATACACTAGGGTGACCATAGGCGTACCCAAGGGGGGGGCTGATGGGGCTACAGCCCCCCCCCCCCTCGAAATTTTCGAAAGTGATATGAAAAAGTGCTGATTTTTCGTCTTTCTTTCTTGCAAAAAAATTTAATTTTTTTCAATCATACAGCGGACTAGCCATTCTCATTAGTCCCATATTAGCCCACATTCACAGCAAAGAAGAGAAAGGGGGATGACGGGGTTACAGCCCCCCCCCTCCTCCCAAAATAGTCAAAAAATTAAATGAAAAACTGTTTTTTCCTTACTGTTTTAAGATAAATCTGTAATTTTGTTCTTCTGTCATATAGCAAAATAGGTATTCTCGTTAACACAATATTAGTCCACATTGATATCACATCATACCCAAAGATGGGGAGGGGGCTGATGGAATTTTATCCCCCTCCTCTCGAAGTGGTCGAAAATGAAATGAAAAAATAGTGCTGAATTTTTTCCGTCTGTTTTAGATAAATTTACATTTATTCCCCCTATCGTTCAACAGACTGTGCGCTTCATTCGCTTTAGTTCCATATTAGTCCATATTGACACCAAAGAAGAGAAATGGGGTTATAGCCCTCCCCCCCCCCCCTAACCAGAAATAGTTGAAAAATTAAATGAAAAAGTGTTTTTTGTTACTCTTTCAAGATAAATCTGTAATTTTTTTCTTCTGTCATACAGTAAAATAGCCATTCTCATTAACACCATATAAGTCCACATTGCATCACAGCATACGGGCTGATGGAATTACAGCATTACAGCTCCTTCCTCTCGAAATAGTCGAAAATGAAATAAAAAAATAGTGCTGATTTTTTTCTGTCTGTTTGAGATAAATTTGCATTTTCTCCCCTATCATTCAACAGACTAGCCGCTCCCTTCGCTGTAGTTCCATATTAGTGTACAGTGACACACATTATACCCAAAAAGGTAGAAGGAGCCTAATGGGGTTACAGCCCTCTCCCAGAAAAGTCGAACATTAAATGAAAAAGTGCTGATATTTTCCTTTTTGTTTGAGATAAATTTATATTTCCCCCCTATCATTCAACAGACTAGCCGCTTTCTTCTATTTAGTTCCATACTAGTGCAGTGACATCACATTATACCCAAAGAGGTGAAAGAGGCTAATGGGATGGCCCCTTCCTAAATAGTCGAAAATGAATTGAAAAAAAGGCTGATTTTTTTCTTCTTGTTTGAGATAAATTTCTAATTTTTCTTCTGCCATACAGCGAAATAGCCATTCTCGTTAACTCCATATTAGTCCACATTGACATCACAGCATACTGAAAAAAGGAGAGGCAGCTGATGGGCTTACAGGCCCCCGCCTCCCGAAATAGTAAAAAAAAAATGTATTGCTTTTTTTCTTTTTGTTTGACATAAATTTGAAATATTTTTTTTTTCTCTTATCATTCAACAGACTAGCCGCTCTCTTCTCTTTAGTTCCATATTAGTGCACAGTGACACCACATTATACCCAAAGAAGTAGAAATGGGATGATGGGGTTACAGCCCCCTCCCAAAATAGTCGATAATGAAATGAAGAAAGTGCTGATTTTTTTTCTTTTTCATTGAGATAAATTTTTAATGCAATTGTTTTCTGCAATACAACGAACTAAACGTTCTGGCTAGTCTCATATCAGCGCACAGTTACACCACAGTATACCCGATAAGAGGAAGGGAGCTGATGGGGTTACAGGCCCCCTTTCGAAATAATCAAAAATGAAAAAAATCGTCCTGTTTTTTTCTTTATTTTGAGATAAACTTTTAACTTTTTTTTCTGCAACGCAGCTATTCTGGTTAGTCCCATATATTAGTGCATAGTGATGCCCCAGCATCACCCAAAAGAGTCTATGGGGACGGGTGTTATGAGGTTACAGCTCCATTTCCCCTCCGAAAAGATCGCAGTGAAATGAAAAAAAGGGCTGATATTCTTTCTTTTTCAGATAAATTTGTTTTATTTTCTGGCATGCCACGAATTTGTTTTTCTCGTTAATCCAATATCTTCCTCAGTCCTGCGACCAAATTTACTTGAGACCACAAAGTCAATTTTCAAATGACTGAAAAATAGCTCCATCCGTGTTTTACTGAATAAATGAAAACATATATGCTCAGTTCAAGAGACCTACTAGTAAATTTGACAAATCTAAAAGTAGTTTAATTTAAGGAGTTTTTTAATTTCTCTCACAGTCGGCGGGTGCCAAGATTGTCGATGCGGAAGTATGTTAATGCACAGTAACACCACAGCTAATCTCAAGTTGATTTCGGCTAAATCGGAAATCCGGTGCGGAAGAGTTGACTGTAAAAGTAGCTTATTAACTTTCCTTTTTCAGTCGCATCTCCATGCCATACCGAAATTTGGGGGTGGGGAGGGTTAAAGGGACTAAGCCTCTTTTCCCTGCCAAAATGGTCGGAGTTAAATGGTAAAAAAAATTTCCTTCCAACTTTTTAGATTAATTCAATTATATATATATATTTGTCATGCATCGCAGTTGTCTTTCTTGTTAGTCCCATATTTGTGCATAGTCACACCTTAGGTTATCTCTGCAGAATTTTGGCTAAGTCTGAAGTCAGGCACTATATGTGCGCGGAAGAGCTGACTGTGAATGATATTCATTAACTTTTGTTTTTAACACTCGATTACTTCCTCGTATCTGTAAGATACACAGTGACTTCTTGTTTGACTGCAAAGACATCTTTGGAGTTCGGTAACTCCCCCCCCCCCCCCCACTTCCTATTTTGTCCTAACTTTGCAGCCAGTATTTTTCATCTGGAACGGTTTAACCCTCTCACTGCGCAATCCGAGGGTTCTCGGGCAACGTAAAAGTAGCAAAATTTGCACAACCCGAGAATTCATCAGGTTACATTTTTTCCGTCTAATTAACCCTCCTTGATCATTCCCACCAGTAACTTTTTATTGTAAATTTTGCCTTATCTAATAGGAGCATTTTCCCGATTAAATCAGGCGAAAATTTTTCTTTTGAAAAACCGGTGACAAAAGAATGAAAATTCTTAAAAGACGCTCGTCGCCAAGGAATTAAATACACAATTTTTGAAGCTATTTTGATAAAACAATTATGCAGCGAGAGGGTTAAAGTCCTTATTATTACTTGTGCAATGCACAAATAATAAACAAAGTCGTTATTTTATATATGCGTATAAAAATATTTTATGTATACAAAAATATTTTTTTTGTTACAATATTAATTTATTGTTAAACAAGAATTGTAGCCAGAATTTAGTTTCGGGGATTGGAAGAACAATTTTATAGATTTTAAGCTATAATAACTTTCTTTTAAATGAAAGTATTTAAAAAAAACTCAATAACACTTTTCAACATATTTCGACGTGGGACGGCCTCAGGATCGGACCCGTGCCCTCCCCTTCCTCCTCAGATTTGATTCTGAGCAAAAAGAAAATTCTGAAATTCACAGCAAATTTTCTGAAAGTTTACAGCAGTGGGGGGAAGGGGAGGAAATCCCTTTCTGCCGCTGATTATTTTTGTTGTAGTTTGGGTTAACTCTGTTTTCATTTCAGGTCAATTTCAGGCTGAATGTAGATTCCTGCAAGTTGGGTTCGGGTTAACCATATTTCTAAAAAGTTAGTTCAGTATATTATTTCAGTTTAAAAACTATACTTATAATAATAAACATAGACATCTGTGTGTGTTTTTTCTGCGATCCTTTGATGAAATTCAAGTTTTTATCACGACGCATTGACGAAATTTGCATTTTCCCGCGATCTTTTGACGAAATTCGTTCTTTTCCGCGACCCTTCGACGAAATTCGTGTTTTTCCGCGGATCTTTAACGAAATTCGTGGTTTTTTTTTTTTTTTTTCGTGATCGTTTGTCGAAATTTGTTTTTTTTTCCGCGGTCCTTTGAAAAAATTCGCGTTTTTCTGCTTTTTTTTTGCCGAAATTCCCGTTTTTTGCCGCAATCCTTCGTTGAAATTTGCGTTTTTTTCTGCGGATCTGTGAAGAAATTCGCGTTTTTTTTCCGTGATCCTTTGACGAAATTTGCGTTTTTTCCTCGGGTTTTTGATGAAATTAGAGTTTTTTTTCGCGGCTCTTTGCCAAAATTCCTTTTTTTTTTACGAAATCCTTCGTCTAAATTTGCAATTTTTTCGCGGCTTTTTGACAAAATTAACTTTTTTTCTCGTCTTTCTGATGAAATTCACGTTTTTTCTGCGGCTCTTTGACAAGATTCGTGTTTTTTGACGAAAGTGGTGTTTTTTCGCGGCTGTTTGACATAATTCGCTTTTTCCCGCAGTCTTTTGACAAAATTCACGTTTTTTGTGGCCCTTCTTTGTGACCTTCTTTTTTGCGATCCTTTAACGAAATTCGCGTTTTTCCCCTTCCCTTTGACGGAATGCGTGTTTTTTTTTTTTTTTTTAGATCTTTTGTCGAAATTTGCGTTTTTTCTGCGGCCCTTTGACGAAATTCACGTTTTTTCTGAGGTCATTTGACGAAATTTGCGTTCTTTTTTCGCAATTCTTCGTCGAAATGTGCGTTTTTTCCGCGGATATTTGACAAAATTCGCGTTTTTTCTCCTCTTTTTGATGAAATTTGCTTTTTTCTGCGGCCTTTTAACGAAATTCACGTTTTTCCGTGTCCCCTTGACGAAATCCACGTTTCTTTGCGATCCTTTACGAAATTAGCTTTATTTTCGAAGCCCTTTGACGGCCTTTTAGCGATCTTTTTTCGAAGTTCGCGTTTTTCCGCAACCTGGTGATGAAATGCGCGTTATTTTCCGAGATCCTTTGTCGAAATTAGCTTTTTCCGTGTTTTTTTGACGAAATTGGCGTTTTTAGCGGCTTTTTGACGAAATTCGCTTTTTCTCCGCAGACTTTTTGACAAAATTCACGTTTTTCTGTGGTCCTTCTTGTCACTCTTTTTCTTTTTTTGCGATTCTTTAACGAAACTTGCGTTTTTCCGCTTCCCTTTGACGGAATGCGTGTTTTTTTAGCAATCCTTTGTCGAAATTTGCCTTTTTTCTGCGGCTCTTACATAAAATTCGCGTTTTTCTGTGGTCATTTGACGAAATTCGCGTTTTTTCGCAATCCTTCGTCGAAATTAACGTTTTTCCACGGTTTTTTGACGAAATTCGTGATTTTTCTCTCGTCTGTTTGATGAAATTAGCGTTTTTCTGCGGTCTTTTCACGAAATTCACGTTTTTCCCTTTGACGAAATTCGCGTTTTTTTGCGATCCTATACTAAATCAGCATTCTTTCGAAGCTCTTTAGCGGAATGCGTGTTTTAGCGATCTTTTTTCGAAATTTGTGTTTTTTCTTCGACTTTTTGATGAAATTCGCGTTTTTTCTGCGGTTTTACGACGAAATTCGGAATTTTTGTGCTCATTTGACAAAGTTCGCGTTTCCTCCGCGAGCATTTGACATAATTCGCGTTTTCTCCGCGATTATTTGACGAAATTTGACTTTTATTTCGCGATCCTTTGACAAACTTCGCATTTTAACCGCGGCTCTATGATAAAAGTCCAGTTTTTTCCGTGATCCTTTAAAGGAATTGGAGATTTTTTTTCTGCGAACAATTGACGAAACTGATTTTTTTCGGCGACCATTTATCAAAAATCGCGATATTTTTTTAAGTCCGAATTTTTGGACTGAAGACCGAATTTTTCAAATTTTCGAGAAATTTCGGACAAAGTCACCCTTGCCCCTCCCCTTTCCTCCACTCTGGCAAAAATGATTTCTGTTTACAACACAATTCAACGTGTTTCGTAAGATGTAGAACATTATGGAAATTTGAGTCAGACTCCCCCCCCCCCCCGAAATAAAATCCTGGGTACGCCACTGAGTGTGACTCTATTAATTCTGTTGTATTGCTTAATGATAAAGGTGATGCTTGCTTTACCAAACACATCTTCCTCATATCTGATTCAATCTTAGTTTTAGACATAAATCAGATTCGATGTTTATGCTTATTCCTGTATTTGTTTTTCATATAAAGAAGTGACGAAGAAGCATTTAAAAAATATATATGTTGTGCTAAAAACAAGCAATAATTTTCAGAGTTGTAGTGGGTAGCTGCACGGGTACCCACCCAGCTACCCGCCCGAGCTGGGTTTTTTACAACCCTGATAATTTTAGAGCGTTTACCAATATCAGAGGGTATTTTTCTTTTCTCACCAATCAAAATTCTGTTACCTTCATCTTTTTGAATGCAGATTCCAGCAATCCATTATTATTGTTGCATTTTTTACTTCATTTCACGTATCCAAACTTCACGCATTCAAACTAAGTGAAATGTATTCAAATGGATACTATGAGGCAAAAAAACTATTTACATAAATTTTGTTCTTAATTTTTAATAGCATGGCACAAAGGATAAATCAATTTATTCCAATAAATACATTTCAATGCATTATATAAGTTCAGTGAAAGTGATATATTTAACAGTGTATTGGAAAATAAAAAATATTGTTTAGATGTGTGAATATATCTTAGCCAAACTAAAAATAATTTAAATTGAATTTTAAAACAAATCGTTTAAAGCCACATCAAGGTGTCACTTAAATTTTGATATCATATCTTTTAAAACTCATACTTTGAATTTATGAGAGATATGAATGATAATGCATAAATGAATAAACTTTTATACATATTTTTAAATTGAACATAATTTTTGCACATGCAATTATAAAAAAATAAAATGATGAAATAAATATATATAGAGATTATAATTAATAGCATTGCGTCACTCAAAATTTGATATCATTATTTTTAAGTCCCATATTTAAAATTCTTAGAGCATAAGATAAAGCGCTACGTCACAAACTTTTAACCCGTTAAGGGTTTTTGTATTGATTTTAAGATACGTGTATGTTTGTAAACGCCCAGTTTATTTATCGCTCTAGTAGCTGGGAGAAATTATGGCAACTCTCTCCTTTTGTTGCGAAAATCGTTGCGGTTTAAATAAAATCAATGTTTTAGTTGAATTATGAATCCTTTTCCATTCTTTTAATTTGGGTTTTTAATTAATAATATGCGTTAATTAAGACTTTTTCAAAGTTTTATATTTTGTTGTGTGATCTCAGGTGTTCAGATATAAGTATGCAAAATTTCAGGTCTCCAACTTATACAGTTTCTGAGAGCGAGCTGTGTGACGGACGGACACACACAGGAAGACAAGCGAGACGAGTAGGTTTTCTTCAGATGAAAGAAACCCTAAAAAATAGCTTGTTTTAAATAATACACTAGTCTAAAGTTTTAAATGAATCTTTTATTTACACATTCAAAATATATTTAAAAATATAAAAATATTTTAATCGATAACAGCTATGAAAACAAACCATTCCATAGCCAACCAAGCTCTTCAGCTGAAAATTTAAAGTTTATTGTAGATGCGTATGCAGCTTGAAGAATTTGTACTTAATATAACATGTCTGCGGGCACATGGATTGCATAAGGATCACGGTTTTTAATTCTGATTTTCAGAATTGTGCTTAGGAGAGACCGGGGGAATGCCGCCAGCCACCCCGCCTAGTTTAAAAAGTAACGGCTGTTTGAGATAGTGAATGTGCCTGCACTATAGCGGCCAACAATAGAAACAGTGCCTAAAGTCAGAGTGATTTTGCTGTACGTCGTTCGTTTGTTCTAGTGAAAAATTTAGTTTTCATCTAGTTGTTTCTTATTTTGGAGTTACAAATAAGTAGAGATAAGCACCTTTTATTATAAAATTAGGTTTTTAAGATAATATTACCGGTAATCTACATGCATTCGCCGACATTTTGATGCAATGTGTTGAACAAGTTCGTTTCTTCTTTTGGTTTTGCTTGGGGATTTCCGCCATTCTGCCCTCTCGGGGTAATGCCGTCACCATGCAAATCGGGTGATAAATAGCCTCATTTGAATGCAGTGGAGCTGATTCAGCAGAGATTTATATTTGTGACTTTTGAAATATGACGTAAATTGTAAGCTTAACCATTATTCTTCTCAATTACATTGCTTTCTAACTATTTTCAGAAGGTTATGTGTTTCCTGGTATCCATTTGATGCATGTACTAGGCTATTAAAGAGTGGCGGCTTTACTCCGGTACAGTGGCGGAATTACGCCGGTAATCCCGCCACTATGCAGAGGTTTAAAAATACTTTTTATGTTGCTTACTTTACAGTTATTTTACGGTTAAATTTATACAGATACTAAAGATCATGATTCAGCTTTAGAATTTTTACTATAAAAAAAGAAACATTTTTTTTTTTAGGTGAAAAAATTTAAATTCCCTTAAGGTGGCGCCATTCCCCCGATCTCCCCTACTTATTAAGCTGAACATGTTTCGAAAGGATGTCTTGTATTTATAGAATACCGGCTATCTGGAAAAAGAAAAGAAAGTAGTTTTAAAATACGTAATCCTGAAGTTAAAAATACAAGGCAAAATATATAAAAATAGAACACCCTGTGACATGATTAACCACAACTTATGTATGATTACAAGGAATTTCCAACTTGTTCAAGAGGGATATAGCCGTACTTTATAACTAACATTATTTATTAGAAATTAACATAAACTTAACAATTAAGTTATCAAAAAGAATTAAGAAAGATCACAAAAACCTTATAACACTAGGACACAGCACTAGAAAAGTAAGCTCTGCATATACATCATTACTAAATTAGCTACTATCTCAAATGTCCTCATATCATAATCTGATCTTTGTCCTTTCATCTACAAAGTCTCGAAATGTCCTCCCTTTACAACCTCCGTCTCTTCACCAGGGGATACGTAATTACACATTGTACGATTGCCCAGGTCTGTAGCAATAGTGGTACAAAACCATTCCAGCTGACTATCCGATTCACAAATCCACCAACTCGTTCGCTGTCAAGACTTCTTTCATTAGGCAGTGAGACAATGCACAAGGAAAACACCGTCCAGCCCACCAAGTTGTAATCTGCAGCCGAACGATGTCCTGGCCCTGGGTAACAAAGGCTACCAGACACTGTATGACAGGGTTGGCGAACCTTTTTATAGCCGCGTGCCAATTTTTTTTTTTCAAAAATATTTTACATGACCTTCACGTGCCAACAAATTTAGTGGATTGAAAAATCACGAATAAAAATCACTTATGAAGATTTTTAAAAAATGGGTAACATACAGGTGAGGTATTACACTATAATATTCATAAAAACAATTAAATTTTAGAAATTATTAAAGCAAAATTATGTGATTAATTGTGTTGTTGCACCTTGGAAGAAAAATAATATCAGGTTCATAATCAGTTAATTTCAACAGAATGCAAACTGAGCTGGATTTATCTGAGAACTGCTTTATTTCTTTCTTTCTTTTTTCTTTTTTTTCTGTATATTGAGAAAATAATGACCTTCTGGACATAGATAGACAGAAAAATTATTAAAAGGGCAAACGTCAGTTTCTCTGAAATTAATTTCTAAGTTGCCATAATTTTATCACTGGTGCTTTTAATAATGTGGTAATTTACGGTACTTTAAAAAGTCGCAATTAAAATTCTCCAATTTCCAATTAATCGAATTTAGACAAGATCAGATCATCTAAATTTTGTGTATTTTATGTAGTATCACTGTATATTGATTTAGAGACACAAGCGACACCGTGCCAAAATTATTCTTTCGCGTGCCACTTTTGGCACACGTGCCATAGGTTCGCCGTCCCTGCTGTATGACAACCCCACATAATCGCATTTAATCCCTAGAGGATCACAAAGACAAAGCAAAGTGCTCATTCTATTAAAAATGTTCTCTTCTTAATATTGTATTAAAATAATTCGCTCAGGCGTGTGATATCGTTTGATATCACATATATTATTCTTTATAGGTAATTAATATGATCCCTAGATAGTTATTAATATTAACTACGATTAATATTAACTATCAATATAAAAATCCCCTTTCTATTTCTTTTTGTATATCTAAGTTTTAAATTAATCTACTTTCCTTTTCACATTACTTTAACGTTCCCCGAAAACTCTCTCTCTGCTCTTTTATCTATGTAAATAAAATAAAAAAAAGAATATTATTCACAGTCATTTTTCACATTCACTTTTCGAAAGATTCATTCTTTTCGCGTTGCATCTGCCTATAAAATTTCTCTCTGTCAGATTTTTAATTCGATCCTTTACTAAGAGATAGTCAAAACTTTGGTTAAACCAGCGGTTAGATAATAATATCCAGATGTACTTTTAAAGTTAAGTCGCCTTTCAAGTTACCGCACTCATTCCAATGCTATTGACAGCTTTCGGATTCTTTCTTACTTTCTCACGGACTAACGCTTGGCTAATTATCGCCTATTAGGCTTTTCATCTAAATTAAACTACCCCATGTATTCCAATGTAACGGTCACCCCTTGGCAAGATCTGTGTCTTGCCCAATATCTATATATCGCCAAATCTTTACGAATGAAAATGTGAAACTTATCACTCTTGGCCTGCTTCTCAGAATGTAAAGATTAAGTTTTGATTGTGTGTAAGGGGGGTCACTCCCAAGGCACTTATGTGTCTCTTCAAAATTTCATTAAAGTTTCCTTATTACGCTACAAGTATTAGTTTGAATCTTCTGGATCTGAGTTTATTGTGTTGTTCGCGCATTCGTACTCCACTACGGAAAGTCTAAAAATCTCATTTAAGTAATTCAAAAGATATTTCCATCTACTTATTTTATATCCGAAGTTCTTTTATAAAAGATGAACAATCCCCGCAACGAGAAACACCTCTGTCACAAACTTTGGTGCCCAAGGAAGAAGATATTTTTTAAAACTTGTAGCTTGGAGTGACCCTCGCTTTTATTCAGCATTTTACTATAAAAAAAATTACGAATCTTCGCACTTTGGATTACTTAATTATATGGAAACACTTATAGAAACAATTATATGGAAACATTCATCCGGGTGTGTGAGCCCTGTGTGTCGACCGTTTCATCGCCGATGGGGTGCTACGCAGTGGTGTAGTCGTAAAAATAACAGAGGGTATACTCTCTAGGCAGAGGATATACGCTCAAGGCAGAGAGTATACCCTACAGAGTATATACTATAGCTTTTTTGTGAAACAGAGGGTATACGGCGTGTCTTAAAAGAATCCAGAAGGTATACGGCGTATACCCCCGTATACCCTCCACTACATCCCTGGTGCTACGTGATCTACGGGCATTCAAATACGCTGGTCTCTGATGTCAACGTTTGAGTCGAAAATATGTTTGTTGTTTCCAGATACTATATTGTTTCGTTTTCTCCTGCGCTCGCCTGATAAGGGTATATGAAAGCGGATGATTAAAGAATTTTCGACTCGTGTGTCATTTTCGCCTGATCGGAGGATTTTCATCTTCTACTTGAGAAAAATAAAGTGTCAGTTTTCGAATAGTGCCTGTCCTCGCGATGTGTGTGAATCTGTTTTTGAGTATTCAATATCTCAAAGAAGTACTCGTGTACTTGCAAAAAAAAGTGTGAAACTGGATTGTGAACAAGATACTCGTTGTGATTTCAGTGAATAATTTCTACACGGTTGATTAGTCATCGGTGTTCAAAATTTATTTGTGAAATATGTCTCAACAAGTTCGAAAATATAGTTGTCGCTCCCGTGATGTGATTTTTTTTTTAAATGTCTAGTTTTACGACATTTCTGTGCATTACATGTACATTAAGACTTCACATTTTTGAGCTAAATTGTCAGTATGAAAAAAAAAAAAAAAAGGAAAAAGAAAATACATTGAAATAAAAAAAAGGCAATAGATCAACAATGCCTAACAAGGTCCATGATATTATTTGTGGATTCAGTCACATATAAAACAAATTTTAACAGCGAATAGATTTTCTTTAGTTGAGAAAGTTTTTAAAGTTAATGTATTGTATGTTAGTATTTTATTTTATTTTAATGTGGTTCACAACATTATTGGAGTTATAATTGATTATTTTACTTATGAGGGAATTACTGTATTTTAGTAATTTTTTTTCTTTTTACCCCAAGTTAGTATATCAGGATGGAAGTTGTGAAAATTGGTTACTCTGTTTTTTTTACATACATTGTTTCCCTGCATGGATCTTACTTGTTTAAACTATGCTAATAACACCTTCAGTATATTTAATTAACTTTGAATGACAAGTAAGTTTTTATTACAAGGGTTATGTTTTTATCTACGCAGGGTTATTTTTACGAAAAAAAAAATTTCACTTTTAAATTTCATTATTGTGTTTTTATTCTCGTATCATCAATTATTTGGTTCTTTTTACAGAATATTTTAATTTTATAAATTGATGACTGACATCATTTCTATTAAATGTATTAACATTTTTTATTGTTATCAAAGATAAGTCTTTTTAAATATAGATAGATGTTCGTTTCCCATTGCTTTAAAAAAAAAGCTTAATAATTAAAGCAATCTAGATATACTTTATGCTTTCATATGTTATCATATTTTTTATTTTGTGCTTATAGTATTATTTCAAGTTTTTTTTATTATTATTATTATTTAAATGTGATGGGTTTATATTGTGTGCATTTTAAGTTTATTAAATTCAAATGTTGTGTCATATAATATGCGACAATTTTAGGTTACCCATATTTTTTCCGAAAATTTGACTTTTCCCCATTTCGTTTTATATTTAAATTTCACGAATGCATTAGGTAAAAGAAAGAGAAGTGTGTGACAAATAATATTTTTGATTAATTTTGATTTTTTTGGTAATGAGATTTTTTTTTGTTGTTGTAAAGTATTCCGAATTGTTCTAGAACCATTATTGATAGCAGTAAGTCGCCCATGCACGCCCATTTAAAAAAAAAAATGTTGTACATTGAGGTTCTAAGAAAGTATTACCTCTACAGCTTAATTAATTTTGGTTGGACATAAAAACTTTTAAGAAAGAGGTTTGGATTTCTTATAATTTTTTTCCATAATTTTTTTCCAACTTTTTCACAAGTGGTTCATGTGTTAGATATTTCGTTATGTTACACAAAATTTGCTCTTTTTGAATATAATTTTGTTCATTCATATACATACATTTCACTAGTTCATGAGTTTATTTACATATTTTGTTCAATTTGTTTTTTTACACATTGTACTTTGCTAACGATCTATTCGACAGTATTTTTTTTTTCCTCACAAGTAGTTCATTGAGTATAACACATAGTACATTGTGGCTGGTTTAGAGTTTAACCAGAGTTCATTCACACATTACACGTAGTACATTGATTTTATTAACCCTTATTCATTACTTTTTGGTGATTAACTCATTAATTATGTAATTGAATCTCACTCGTATGTTAGTGTTTTGGGTTATTACACACATACTGTCCGTATATTTTGTTAGCAAATGCATAAAAATGTTAGTTCATTGGGACATTATTACAGGTGGTTCATGTGGAATTATACAATTTGTTCATGTGTTTACTTACACGTTGTGTATGCTTGCGTACACACTTGTTCATGTGTTTCATTTCAGGTAGTTCATGAGTTTGGGGTTTCTTTTTCCCCTCCCTTCACACACATACAGTAAATTTTTTTTTCTCTCGATATATACAGCACTGTGAAGGATTCTAAAAAAAAAATCACTTTTTTTTAATATTTCACTTTTTATACACTTAGGTACATCTTATTGCTTCACCATATGGCATAAGTGATAATTTAATTCACATTTAACTTTAAAGTTAAAGGTTTGTTTTTTTTTTTTTTAGAAATTAATTGTGTACTGCTTTATATATATATTTTTTTTCATCGGACTATTCGGCGCGCAAGTGGTCGGATGATTAAAAATATATTGTTTTAGTGTGAAAATACTCTGATGTGGATCGTTTTTGTTTTTTTTCCTCACATGTAAAAGATTTTTTTTATCAGAAGGGTACACAGCAACACTATACACTTTTTACAACATTTACATCTCTTTAGATATTTTTGGAAATTTGGAATAAAACCTTAGACACTTGTTTATACTTTTAGTTCAAAAGTTGTCTACAAATGTTTACATTTTTATCACACAAGAAGCTTTTCCTGGTCACATTTGTCCTTTTCGCTTTTCTTTACTTAAAAGCACAGTTCTTTGGGTTTTTTTGTTTGTTTGTTTGTTTTAACTTTAGGCTAAGCATTTTTGTGCTTGTGATACAATGCTCTTGGTTCCATATGTACACAATGAGTTTGAGTTCATAGTTTACACAACTGAGTTCATAGTTCATTGAGTTCATAGAAAAAACACTTTACACGAGTTCATAGCATTGTCAATTCTTTGTGTACTTCAGGGACCAATTGCACTATTATTTTTTCTTTCAGGACAATAATTAGTTCATAGAATTTTTTCCTTACACATATTAGTTCATAGTTTGTTTTCTTTCTTGTGATTTGTTTTGCCTATTAGTTCATACCAATTTTGTTTTGGTAGACACTTTAGTTCATTGTAATAATATTTTTGTTAGACACATGAGTTCATAGCAAGTTTCATTCTTTTACACACACTTTAGTTCATTGTATTACTTTTACACTAGTCTGTGAAGTACCCCTACACATTATTTCTTTGAAATAATTTTTCACTTTTGTTCATTGATATACTTCGATTGCTGTATTCATTTACACATGCAACTAAGTCGTTGAATTTAGCCTTTGTTCACTGACACACATTGCTTCGATACTCGTATACATCGTCAGTTCATTGAGATTTGCTTACATTTTTAGTCATGCATATATGTTTGTTTGTTTTTAAACATTGCATACTGAATTGAAAATATTCAATTTTTTTTCCAAGTTTTGAACCTTTGCACATTAACATTCTTTTTGTATGTTAGTTTTTATGTCTCACTATACCAGGACTACTTTCACTTGGCGATAATTGCAACATAAACATTTATTAAACTTTACATTTTGCATACACTTATTTTTTTTGCTTTTTCATATTTTGTTATGTTATGACATTCTCATGTCACCATCACTTTGTTTAACAACAAAGATTTCTCAGCAAATAGGAAACTACCTCTTCACATACTATGCATATTTTTTTTTTTTTTTAGGCTCATGTTTTTTTTCCTTTTCTAGTTTTATGTTACACCAGGTCTTCATCATTCAACTTTCTCACATTTTAAAAGTTACCAGTTATTAAATTATCGTTTAATTTCTTGGTTCTAAATACCATGACACAGTAATGTCATCATCACTTTGCCTAATTGCAAATTGACATTTTTTTACAGTTACATAATTTTAATCCTTCACTGATATTTAAGACAACTCTATACTTTTGTAGCAGTTGCTGTTCTCTTTCGTCATATGCTTTTTCTACAATCACATAATACATTTCTTTTTCTCAAATAATACTTTTAAAGTGTTTCTTTTTTTTCTCGATACACACCACTTTTAAATTATACAAGCCAGACGATGTGTTTATAAAAAAAAAAAAAAAAAAAAAAACCAGTTACTTTTAAATCACAAATGCTGTTCAGTTGCAGTAAATTGTTAGGAATTTCCTCATCTTTATCCACAGTACAGATCCTCACTAACACAGTGTCATCTTGACATATTAATAAGTTAAAACTTTGATAAATAAACGGGCTCACTGCATGAGGTATTTGTAGTTGCTATTAGTAGATAACGACTACTACTCACAAAAAAAAAGATTTTTTTTAAATATTTTATATTTTGATATTAGACACTTTTGTTTTGTAATTAATGCATCTCTTTTGCTCTTCTAATCACTGCACTCAGAAATTGTGTTCAATTTAAAATTATAGTTCTATGGTCACACACTTCATTTGTGCTGTGAAACATTCCTGAAGGGGTGCCCCAATTACATTTCTGTGCCCATCTATATCGCTTATTCATATTTTTATAAATATTATTTAGCTATTTTACATACTGTATGTTAATTAGTTATATGTTGTGTTTATTTTTTTGTCCACTTATTTTTATGATCTGAAATGGATCAAGATTTTGAGAAGAATTATAGAGCTTCTTTTAAAGCTTCTCAATACTGGTCATGACAAGCAGTTTCTAACAAATATTTGCAAATTTATTGATAATGGTACCTTACTTTTAATGTGACGTCACAAAATACAAAACAGGTAAAAAAAAAAAAATTCCTGTTGTTGAATTAATATGTGCACAAGTACAGTTAAGAATACTGTTTATTAAAACATAGTCTATAAGACTCGTTCACGTGAACCTTTTTGAACTTCTACTGAGCCTTTATAAAAAAGGACATTATGAAGCATATTTAAGTCATGACATATATAATCATATATATATATATATTTGCAATTTCAAGATATTGTTTTGTACTGTTTCATGTAAAGTTTTTATTATTTCTTTGGAGAAGACACAGATATTTTTTTCTCTCTTTTCCCTTCCCCATCTCTGGGCATTCAAGGCTGGTCGGTTTGATTCAGTGGCTTTAGAGCCAAAAAGATCATTAGGCTTGGCAGGTGGCAGGTAGACGACACGCCTCTTCTTCAGAATTTGGAAAAAGCAAAAGCAACGCCATTTTGTTGCTTTATATACTTTCTCTACGACTTAGGTTTTGTCAACGGAAATAGCTCATTTACAGAATGATCGATTACTCCTTTGAAAAGCACTCGATTTCTCTAGGTCGTTTACTTTTTTCATTAAAGGGACGGTCCCTCAAGACAACTTGTCAACATCTGGAAACCATATGTTGACAAAGGTTTTACGTTCAGTTTAAGGCGATTCTGAAAAAAATACTTTTCCCCGCTCAACAACTCGAAACTTTTTGGAACTTTTTTTGTTTCATTTTTAAGTGTAAAAGCGATTTAAACGCAATTTGAATTATTGAAGTTATTTGTCATCGAATAGTTTTTTTCACAATTTTCAGAAGCATAATTTTAGTTATGAATAATAAGCATATTTTTAAAGCGGTTCCCAAAAAAGTATATTTTTTCCCCGCTCAATGATGTATTTTTTTTTTTTAGTTAAAAAAAGATAACAACTTTATGTAATTTTTGTAATATTTGAAAAACTTTGATGCTAATTAATAAAACAGGTCTTCTACTAAATTAAAATTACTAATAGAATATTTTATCTGTATAGATACGTAATAATATAATTCATATACATTTTAACTAAAATAGGAGCCCATTATACGTACTTTATAAATTTAGTTTTTTTTCCCTTTCACATCAAGATGGCATGTTATTTCCATTAAAATGTAAAGAATATTCTTCATTTCTACTATCCATTGATATTTTAATCCTTTCTTACAATAAAATTTTCTTTCCCACATGATCAATGAGATGTCTCCTAAAATACGCATCGTCAAATAACATTTGTTGCAGGGAGTTAGTGTGTTAAAAAATCACTCTCACTTTAAAACAAGAAATGCGGTATGTATACTCGTATTATGCGTTTTATCAATTAAAGTTACAATGCCTCTTTAAATACGTAATGCAAAACTGAAGCAAAAAAGAAAAAACTTATGCAACATCATTATTTGCACTTATTTCATACTTAATCAAACTAACAATGCGACTTATATACGATTTAAAATTGAAGTAGTATTAAGAAATTACTTAATATACTAAATTATTATTCTGCAACATTTTGAATTAAATATATATTTAAGGTTGTTATTTATTTTTTTTAACTAATAATAATACAGCTGAACAGTGTGAATCTTCTTGGCACATTAACAAAGTATTTTTTATAAGTTCATGAAATTTGCACACACTGTTCGTAATCGTATTAATTTTTTTTAGAATTGCACAGTATTTTTTATTTTATTGTAAATGTATTTCATCTGTAATCAGTTGTTTACCAATACTTTTGTTTTTAACATCATTCAGAATCTACAACTTTGGCACCATTTTCTAAAACTTTCTTAGCCTTTAACGGAAACAGATAAAGGCTATTCGACTTCTTATTACATAAACAAATATACCTGCAAATGCTTTGCATTTAATCATCATTTGAATGCATCAAAAAATATCAAGTTTTGATCTGAGATTAAAAAAAAAAAAAAAAAAGCTGTAAAATCCAAGATCCAAAAATCTTTAATCACAAATCCATTCGGTTAAACATCCAAAGTATCCAGCAAACCAAATATTAGTCAAAAGGGCCAAATATCGAATCGTGGTCAAATATTCGTAGTATCACCCTGTCAAAAATGTCAGTTTTGGAGGTTTATTGCTGTATTTTTCATTATTTTTTAATTTTAGGGGTAGCGATATTACTTGTAATGATCAAATTAAATGGGTCAATTTTTTTTTTCCAGTTTTTCAAACTATTACATAAAAACATATGCTCCCTTCATTATACATAATTGTGTTGGTCTTTTATACTTCATTTATATCTGGGCCTTTTTTTTTTAATTTGCAGTTTTCTTAGCCCATTCTTTCGCCTTCGAGAAAAATGACTACTATATAAAGGAAAACTTTGTGTGGAGCATGTATAAAGAAACACTCTTTTTTATCAATTGTTATGAACTTTTTTTAACCCTATTTATATTTATTGATATATAGTAAAACTTCCGAAAACCGAACATGTTTATAGCTAATTCTGAAGTATCACATTTTACTAAACGGGCATTTGGACACCATATACATATATACACCATATATATATAGTTATCTCTCGAACAGTTTCAGCAGTGTGCAACACGCTGCCTGCCTTTTGGTTTACAAAATAGCACTCTTCTTGCCCTTCAATAATAATAAAAAAATCCCTTTCTTTTTATATATTAGACAATTTGCTTGCGTAGTAAAAACTGATTCTATGTTGTCTTGAAAAGAGAGCCCTGAGTTTTAAATATTAAAAGGGTCTTTAAAAGAAATGCCAGAATCTGAAAAGTGCATTTGTGAATCTGAAAAGTATCCTTAAGAATCCGAAACGCGTCCTTAAGCATAAAAAATTCCGTTTCTCACAAGCAACACCCTCCCCCCACCTTTTTTTAAATATGTGAGATATCCTGTCTCTCTCGGTGTGTGTTGAAATATATAATATACATATATATACATTTGCAATATACCATCGAAACTCGTTTAGATGAACATAGAATATATTCATATAAGTATTAAGCTTAACGCAAAATACTTTTAACATAAACTGTGTCCATATCCCCTGTCAAAATTACACAAGGATTTAATTACTGATAATGTGAACTAACTTACATCATAAACAAAATTTTAATCTGCCCGTCAAATTCATGTTAACAAGATTCAGCTATATTTGTATATGAAAAACAAAACTTGCTAAAATTAAATCGGGAATGAATGAAAAGGACTCCTTTTAGAAGGACTTCCGTCTTAGCAGATAAACGTATTCCATCTTTTATGGAATAAAAATTGTTATGGCGGAATCACTATAGGTATTCAAATAATTTTCCATTTTACCAGATATAATTGTTACATATTATGTTTAAGGTTGGAAATAGCACAATTGGGGTTTACTCTAACAGAGCGAAAAATGTCCGGACCAGTACACAAACCTGGATACCTTAGCTTATTGTGCTATTGCTCAACCTATTGAGCTATCCGGACGATACCTGGTTGATATTTTTCACTCTTATTTGTTGGACATGAAAAATTCCTTCATTATATTAGGTATTATTTCGCCTTTATCATGAAATATTTCTATTTAAGGCCGTTTTCACTGTATAATTCACTGTATAACGAACGGTGTCCCTGCTAAGACGTAAAAGACTTTGAAAAGCATCTTTTCTTATCCCTTGTGATTTTGTGTTAGCGAGTTACACTCCACTCGGATGAAAATGCTATACTTTTAGCATACACGTATGTGAAACTTATATATATATATATATATATATATATATATATATATATTAGTTTTATAAATTATTGGTATTTAAATTCAAAAAATTACAAATCACAGTATTTGTGTTTGATTTCTTTGTAATAATCCGTGGAAAGATTTATAACGAAACTATGTAAAGGGTATTTATTATAAAGGACTGAAAAAATTTGAAATATTTATAACTCTGAAACCACTCGGCAAAGGAAATCGGAATTTCTGTCTAAAACAACTTTTACCTTAGAATGCATTACATTTTATTGAGATTCCCAAATGCAAACTACCTACTTTCTGACACATTTTTTATTTCGTTTTTGCTTTGAAATGCATGATTATTATGCAGGTGTTATTCTTATTCAGGAACTATGTAATCAAACCGTTTTTTTTTTCCTTTTTCATAAAGGTAGACGACTTTCAGTAAATTTTGTCAAAGTTGGCTTTTTTATTCGGACGCGACAGTAGAATAAAGTAAAAAAATCTACCGCTGCAGGTGATTTACCGATTCTAGCTGGCCAAAATTATTTTTGGCGTCATGCATCTCCATGAAATTGAAAAATGGTATAGATATTCCTAACGGTATGTTTGGTATTGCAAAATGAACGAGTAGCAGTCATGCTCGTTACAGGAACATTCATAAGAATTTCATTAACATTACGGCCTAAGGGAAAATCGCTTGCGGTGGTTTTTAATGATGTTTCATAATTTCAAACACACTAAAATTTATATACATATTTATGAAGTGCACTACAAAATGCTTGCTATAGAATATGGTATGGATAGCATTTATCGATCATTTACAATTTACAGAGACACTAAAAAGAATTACGGTTACATTATGGTCTATGGAGAAAAATCGTTTGTAGTGTATTTTGTTTATGTTACACTATTTCAAGCATATTTAAATTGATATATATCTCCAAGGTGTTCTGTAAAATGCTTACTATTGAATTTGACATGCATTGAATTCATCTTTCATATACAGAGGTCAAAAATAAATCAGTTAGTTAGATTTCTCTCTAAGAACAATAATTGCTGGAAGTGCGTTTTCAGTTGTGGAACGTGTTTTTAAATTTTTTAAAAAATTGCATACTATTGTGTATATATTCAATACACATACAGGGATCCACAAAAAATTTCAAGTACACTTCCGTTTATTGACGGAAATTGCTGAAAAAGAATTTTCAACTGTGCTATGCGTTCCCTAACTGTTCTAAGTTTTAGCATATTATGCATTATATGATACATCTATACAGGGATAAATTCATATACAGGGATGTACAAAATTTTCAGTTATTTTTCGCCTTAAGCGGAAATTTTGTTTTCAAACGTGTTATGCGTTTTAATAATTATTAATATGCATCGTTTTTCACGTTATTAAACTATAAAGTTTTATTAGAGTAGTCTGAATGCGCTGAAAAATGTTTCATAATCTGTTTAACGCATGATTTTACGTTCTTGTTGATAATTTTAATGATACTTTCTTAACGATATAGAAGCTAAAGGCTAATTCCATGAAAACTTGTCATGTCTGTCACACAGCTGAAAATCGCTATGCTTGTTGTCCACCGTTATTTTCGAAAAGTTTGCGTCGCGTTATTTAATTGATGAGATATATCCGATAAAATAACTCACATTTCTCCGTTCTAAAATACTGGTAGCCAAAAATCGTAATATGTGACAGACATGACAAGTTTTCATGGAATTAGCCTGAAGTGATAAAACTATTTTTGTATTAATTATAATAGCAAATCATAAAAATTATTTTTTTTTCTAAAATTCTATTAAAATTTGAGATACGAAACAAACATTTGATGCGTAGGCGTAACTTGGGCTCTATGGCTAGGGGGGGGGGGGGCTGAGTTTTGAGGCCCTTTTCTACAAATCTATAACCCCCCTCCCACCACCACCACCACCACCTTACCAGGGCTCTATGGCTAGGGGGGGGCTGAGTTTTGAGGCCCTTTTCTACAAATCTATAACCCCCCTCCCACCACCACCACCACCACCTTACCAGGGATCTGTACAGACTTTTCTCTCAGGGTCCTGTTTTTGTGAAATTGTGAAGAGCTTTTTTACGTTTGTGAAAATTCTAGTTCTAATTCTGAGAATTTGAAACGAACGTTAAATACTCAAGGTTCTTTTTTATATATTTTTAAGAAGATATATGTATGTCAAATACATATTTTTTCTTTATATACGTAAAAGTGACAGGTCAGATTTTACTTTTAAATGATTAAATTTGTGAAAGATTCAGTTTAGAACGGGAAAATTTTTTGTAAAAAGACTATTTTTAAGACCAAAGAATTTTGTGAAAGGTCCTTTTTTACGATGAAAAGTTTTGTGAAGGGTCCTGTTTTGAGATGAAAAAATTTATGAAGGGTCCTGTTTTGAAATGAAAAATTTTGTGAACGATCCTTTAAAGTAGGGGTGCAAAACCTTTTTAACAGAAGGGTCACTTACAAAAATGTTTGGGTTGTCGAGGGCCACATCAGTAACACAGCGATCATTCTATTTCGGAGAGGTGGGGAGATCTGTAGCCTATAAAAAACAAGATTTTAGAGAAGTGGCAGTTTTACCCCTTTAGTTTTGCCTACCCACTACATACCATACCCAATTCAGCTGACAAGGATATATCAACAGCTTATGTTTGTATATATAACAGAGATATAGCAAAAATTATTTTCAAAGAGTGAAAATATTCCATGTCTTTATTCGGGGGGATTAAATTTTGCTTTATTAAAAGTGGTAAAAAATAAACATATGCATGACAGTGGCTAGTGCCAAAAAAAAAGTGAACTTTACGATCAAAGTTAAATTGACGAAACTCTCAATTTTTCTGCAGCCGATCAACAAAATTTTACACTTTCCCGCGCCTGATCGACAAAATTCGCGATTTTTCCACACCTTATCAACGGAATTTGCGATTTTTCCGCGCCCAGTCAACGAAATTCGCAATTGTTAACTAACTGACGAAATTAAAAACTTTTTCCCGTACGAATTGTCGAAATTCACAACTTTTTCTCGCGATTTTACCTTAGCTAATCGAAGAAATTTGCAATTTTTTCGCACTTAATCGAAAAAATTCACGATTTTTTCTCTGCTCGATCAACGATATTTGCGATTTTTCCGCACCCGATCGACAAATTTCGCAATTTTTCCGCGCTTTTTATAGACAAAATTCGCAATTTTTCCGCGCCCTATCGTCAAAATTCGAAAATTTTCTGCGCCCGATCGACGAAATTCCCGATTCTTAACTGATTGATGAAAATTGAAAATTTCCCTCGACAAATTGCCGAAATTCACAACTTTTTCTCGCAATAAACTGACGAAACTCGCGATTTTTCCGCAGCCGATCAATAAAATTTGCATTTATTCCATGCCCTATCAACAGAACTCGCGATTTTTCCGCGCCCGATCGACGAAACTCGGGATTTTTCTGCACCCGGTAAACTAAATTTGTAATTTTTCCATGTCCAATCCACAAAACTCACGATTTTTCCGCACCCGATCAACGAAAATTGCAATTTTTCCGAGCCCAGTCGGTGAAATTATCATATCTTAAATGACTGACGAAAATTGCAGTTTTCCCGCGGCAAATTTGCGAAATTCGCTGTTTTTTCCAACGATAAACTGACGAAACTAGTGACATTTCCGCGCCCGGTCGACGAAACGCTCGACTTTTCTGCGCACGAACAACAAAACGCGCGATTTTTCAGCGGCCGATCGAAGATACTCATGATTTTTTTCATGCCTAATCAACGAAACTCTTGATTTTACCGCACCCGATCGAAGAAACTCGCGATTTTTTCGC
Source organism: Maratus speciosus (assembly GCA_963932465.1). Classification (NCBI taxonomy): domain Eukaryota; kingdom Metazoa; phylum Arthropoda; class Arachnida; order Araneae; family Salticidae; genus Maratus; species Maratus speciosus. Next base: position 351,635,848 of record OZ010800.1, on the reverse strand, counting down.
GCCCAATCGACCAAACCCGATTTTTCACGCTCAGTCAACGAAATTCGTAATTCCTAATTGACTGATGAAATTCGCAATTTTCCGCAATTTTGATAGGACCAACTCTTACCAGAAAAAAAGGGAGGGGGGGGGGGGGGGTTAAGAAGAAAAAATTCATTACTTCATTTTATTCACAAGATATCCAATCCGCTTAAATTTATTTACACCTTCTTAATATAATCTACCACTTTTATATTGGCATGTTTTTGATAGGACCAACTCTTACAGCAAAAAGAAATTAAACAAAAATAAGGTTTGACGAAAAAAATATCGTATTAAGGTTGTACTCAAATCCAAACTCCTTATTTTCTGACTCATTTTTAAATTCATTTTCTCTCAAACGCATCCAATGGGCAGGTTCTCTTATTCAGAAATTATAAATGGGCCGTATTGATCGATTTTAGGATAAAAGGTAGAATATATTTCAAAAAATGCTGTCAAAATGGGCATTTTAAACCGAATATCCCTAAGCGATAGTGCTGAAAACGGAAAAAAAAATGGTCGTACTGAAAAAATAATTGTTTGTAAACCAAGTTCTGATAATTTGAATGAAAAATAAAATACAGGTCGCTTATAAATCTCTTCAAAAAAATCACGTCCGCAAGTTTCATGTTTTTACTTTTAAAAATGAGCCTAAAAATGTGTCAGAAAATTTCGAATTGTGAAGCGTGGAAAAATATTTCTTTTATACCACGTTAACATGATTCTGATAAAATCAGCTCTTACATAAAAATGAAACTGAAAACTTTCAAAAGTGGCCAGATAAAATTATTAAACTGGGTTTAATTTTCATCTTGATTTTACTTTTGTTGGTGAAATTAGTACTTAACTTCGAAATCTACCCCGCCTGTAGGCCGAGCCGGCAGGGATTTTTTTTTAGTATGATCAGTTTCTCAGTCAAAGTTCGGCTCAAGGGGATAGGTGGGAGGTAAGTTGTTGACAGTTAGTCCAGTGGTCACCGTATGTTTAAGTCATTGTTTAATTGAATCAGTATTTTTAATGAATGCAATCATGACCTCATCTCGTCTCAACAAATTAAGTTTCCCCCTTATCTACCCTTTGCACTGTTATTTAAAAGAAAATCATTGTCGCTAAAACCTATCAGGAACTTTCCCACCCCCACTCCTCCTCAAAAGTATATCCTGTCTATGAAGTAGAATTTTTAACAGTCATTTGAAACAATCTGATTCTTTATGTAGCTTAAGGTTATTCGCGACAATGCGACCGCTATCCTTTTTTGAAACTGTTGAACAATTTTCACTTAACCCATATATCTACTATGTGTTTCTTCATTTTTAAATATAACAATAGCCGTTTAAATGAAATATTTTCGTTAAATGGAATATGATTCAAGAAAGTGGTAAATTTCGATTAATCTAAAAACACTAACACTTGATTTTGATTCATAAAAGTGGCTAATACGATTAATTAGTGATTCAAAAAACCAGCCATTACTACATTTTTTAGGTCTGGGATGGGTTTTAAACCCGACCCCCCCCCCCCTTCACACACACACCATTCGCCTCACTACTGATAAATACGAAATTTAATGAGTAATTTTTACGAGTTGTTCTCAAATCCATTTTCTGGCACAATTTTTAAAATCATTTTTGTTCGGAAATGTAAGAAATTAGCAAGCTTGTAATAATTGCTAAGAAACTATATAATACAACGGTTTTTCTCGTTTTTCGGTAAAAAAAAATTTTTTTTTCAAGAAGTGCTGCCAAAAGTGGCATTTTATATGAATTTCCGGACACGACAGGGCAGGAAAGGGAAATAGCCGCCGTTCTGAAACAATAGTCGCTTATAACTCAAGAACGCAATTAATTTATTGAAGAATGAAAATATTGAATTACAAATCACTTCAGTCACTTTCAGTCACATCACTTTTTTATCATTACTTATCATACATATTATACAATTAGCTTTAAAAATCAAAGAATATTTAAGTTTAAAAATGGAAAACATTTAAATAAAAATAATCATGTTTGTTAAATTCATTTAAAACATCTTTTTCAACTAAAAGCATTTTCATAAATCTTATATTCATGGCTGTCCAGACTTTTCTCCCAGGAACCTGTTTTTGTGAAATTGTGGACAGTAAAAGTGACGGGTTCAATTTTACTTTTAAGTTATTGAATTTGTAAAAGGTTCAAATTAGAAATGGTAAAATTTTGTGAAAGCCCTATTTTTAAGACAAAGGATTTTGTGAAGGGTCTTGTTTTAAGGGGACAGTGGAGCTTAAAATCCGTAAAAATATTTTTTTTTTTTTTTTTTTGTAAATTTTATCTTAAATATTATTTAAGGGTACATTATATACATTATGGCATGCATTTATCACAAAAAAAAATTAAAAAAAATTTATTTTTGAAAATAAAAATGGAATTTTACTACTACTAATAATAATAATATAAGACTAATAATAAGCTAGAAGTAGCTAGGAGTCGTTCGGTAGCTTCATCGCCCCGAGCCAACCCTTCCCGCTTTTCGGTGTCTTTAATTTGTATAATTTCCGTTTTAAATTTGTCCGGTTTCAATTTTTTTTTCTTTTTCAATCTGGCTTTCGCTAGAGAGTCTTTCATTCGGGACGTGGCTGGGCACCTGGGAATCTTGCTTCCGCAAAAGGGTCGGACTAGAGTAGAAGAATAAAGGGTTGCGGACGAAGATGGGCCGCTCGCCGCGGCGGTTGGAAATTATGCCTGCAAGTATCACTTTATGTTTAAAAAACGTATCAATGTTTCGCGTTCTTCAACAGAGAAAAATATTTTTTTAAAACCTCTTTCTAGTAAATTTTTCTAACACTTCCTAACACTAAAAATTTGACTTTCTACAAGTAAAAACTAGTACTTTAATTTAAAATATTTTATTCATTCGGCCTTAAATTACTTAAAATTGCATAATTGGAAATTAAAGTACATAGTAAATCAGATATTTAATCAAATATTATACATTTATTTACGAAGGAAAAAAAAGGAGAGCCGATTAATCATAAGATCAGAGCACTCATTAGATATAGCACTTTGGCATTAAAGTGAAATTTGTCACAAAAACCCAGATTTTCATTCTATGTTGAACATAAAATTATTATGAAGCTAATTTGAATTAGTTCAAATACGTTGCATCAGAATATGCTCGGAATTATACATACATATATGTACATATAAACTATACAGTCGAACCTCGTTAACATAAGCCTCAAGGGGAATCAAAATTTTGTTCATGTTAACAGTAATTTATGTTATCAGTATCAAATCTTTGTATTCGTTTTTATAAGGGACTGTGAAAACAATTCATGTTAAAAGTAATTCACGTTAAGCGTGTTCATGTTAACGAGGTTTGACTGTATAGCCATTAATGACCGGCGACCGCAACTTTCAATTTTAGACATTTTGTCGAATATTTATAAATATACGTGACAGATTCTTCTGGAATTTCAGGATAAAAAAGAATAGGTATGACCCCATATTTAGCAATGTCCATTTGTTAAAGGGGGGGGGGGTCAATTAGGGGGCCAACAAAAAATCAAAGAAAAAAATAATACTTGGGATCACCCTGTAAAATAAAATGCACGAAATGATCTACCACTATCGAATATAAATAAACAGACATTCTGTAATATGTATATTATTTTGTGCAAGAATAGCACGTATATTAACAGAGATATAGCGATTTATTTAAAATAATTTAAAAATTCTTGCATGTTTTTTGCTTATTACATGCAGGGTTTTCAACCAAATTTAACACCGATTTCAGAAAAATTGACAAAATACAGTAGAAACAATATAGTGCAATTGGAATATAAATATATTAAATATTTTAGGAAATATGAGCAGTTGTATGAAATAATTTTTATCTGCGCATGCGCGAACGATAACAAGGATCATTTTACATAATTTAATAGTCAACTCTATCGAGCAACACTAAAAAAATCTAGTCAAATATCGTAAAAATTCAGAAAGATGATCAATTCTGAAATTCCAGAAGAATCTGTCAAGTATATTTCTAAATATTCGACAAAATGTCTAAAATTGAAAGTTGCCGGTCATTAATGGCAATATAGTGTATATGTGTGCATGTGTGTTTGTATTTTTAAGTTCGACAATGTATGCCAATTTATAAGAGGGAAGCGATTCCAGACCATAAGAAAAGAACAACCAATCAGAATTATGGAAAGGAAATGAAGAACTATACAAAGAATGAAAACATTAAAAAACTGGCTCATCTACAGATTTTCAATTATCATTGTTAAAAATGTATACATTTTTATATAAACATTGATTAGCTTAAAATAATGGTTACGCTCCGGACAATATGATTTTCAGACGTGGGATTATTAGATAGGACATTTTAAAAATCTTTTATGTCGTCGAATTTTGACAAGGACCACCTAGTGGTTAATAATGTTTCAAAATGTTTAGTAAAATATAAATGCTTTCTAAACTTTGACGTAAAAAGCAAAACATCAGTAAACATGACAATTGAAGTGATCTAGATTCAAATAGATTTTTCATTTTTCGATAACTGAATTATATTTTAAGTGATATGCGATTTTTGTGACGCTGAATTTCGTTTCAAAACACTAGCTTTGACAGCATTTTCTAAAAAATCGCAAGCCTTTATTGAAAAAGGAAAAAAAATATTCGATTTCATAGCTTCTGAATAGAAATACACCTGTTAGTCTCATGATTTTACAATCAGAAAACGATTAGCTTCTGAATAGCGCACCTATCGTGTGTACCTGTATTAACACGTACGACATTTACATTAATGTAAAAAAATGCTGTTAGATTCTTTAGCAACCTTATGGAAACATCTGAACAATTCAAGAATGTAGCTGAAGCTGAGTACCTATCAGTCCAGCTTTAACAACCCAAAATGGGTGTTGTTGAGTGTTGATTTTTGACGGCCAATTATCTACACGAGGGATATAGGCCCGGGGGGAGTGCCTTCCGTGGAGGTCTTTCTAAGGGAACCTAATCCGTATTAACGCTTGGAGAACCAAGGCTCGAAGAAAACCACGAAAACTCCGAACGATTAGGCCGACGGGCGCGATTGGGATCGAACCCAGCACTTCCCGTCTACCAGCTTCGAGAGTAGAACCTCTCGGCCACTGGTGGGGCCAACCCAAAATGGATTTAGGAATTATGCCAGAAATTAGGCAGTTTAGCTTTGAAAACAAGCTTAAATGTCATCTCAGATAGCTACTTTCTAATGCATTTGTGATTTCTAAACTATACTGAATACTGTCACACATTATTTCTAATGTCAACATCCACTTTTATAAGCACATACAAAACACAGACGATGGATAAGATATTAAAAAAAAAAAAAAAAAAAAATTGTCAACAGAGACTTTAAAGAGCACATTCACATATCGCTAAAACACGTTGTTTTCTTGAAAATTGCTGTTAACCCATTCGCTGCCAAAACTATAAAGTAAAAAATTTTAAATTTCTTGTTGAAAGTCGTATGCCACCACAAATTCAGAAATGTAAATTTCGCTTTACTAATACAGTAAAATTTCTGCCAATAAATAAAGCAATTTTTTAATTCTAAAATAGTAGTGACAAAGTAATAAATAAATTAAAGCCACGAGTATACTCGTGGTTGGCAGCGAATAGGTTAATTAAAAATGAATGAAAAGACGTATCCGCAAAAAATCTCAGTGATTACAGTGAAAAAAAACTTCGCAAGTTTTCATACATTTTTATTAAAATTCTAAATTTTAGTTATTTTTTTTTCCATTTTTCTATAAAAAAAAACAAAGCCTTTTAGAAAATAAATTTGATTTTTTAAAAGATTTTTGAGGCAGGAAAATAACTTAAAACTATTCATCAGGTAACAATCGAATGCAAACAACATTTACATTAATGTAAAAAAATGCTTTTAGATTCTTTAGCCACCTTATGGAAATATCTGAAGAATTGAAGAATGTAGGTAAGAAATTAATTGCCTAATTATATTTGAAATATTTATGTAGAGGAAAACGAAAATATCTTTATCGAAATAAGAAAGTAAAAAGTACGGAATCTTTGCAATTAAAATTTTAAAATGAAACAAAACCCACTTCAGACATAATTGACTAAAATAAGAAAAATAATGTTTTAAATGAATAAAAAAAAAAAGAAATTACGACCGAAATATAATTACACTTATTCACTTTTAAATACATTTAAAAATTAATTTTCTTGCACAAAATGTATATAGTTTACTCATAATTTCTCATATATTTATTTCCCAAGTTGCCAATTATTTTTTCTGAAAATTCATCTGAACTTTAACTTTCGATTTCAAAGATATACTCATGCAGCGGCTAATAACATAAGTGATTTTTTTTCTTGTTTTTTCATATAGAATTTTCACTTCAAAATTTTATTAATAATTCAAATTAATTGTAATGTTGATAAAACCTGGCGATGAATAAAATGATTTTTTAAAAACACGATTCTTGAAGTCAGTAGATAGGTTGTATAAACAAACATTAATGTATAAAGTGAGCTATGTAGACAAGCCATTTTCAGTTCTCAATTTTTCTTCTAATAGATCATCATTACATCCCTAATTTTGTTCTATGGAAATCTAATATTTATTAGAAGATTGCTCCAATTATCATGAAATTCAAATATATTATTTGTGAGATACAGATAGATGCCTCTTGGTCTTGTTGATAAACAAAAATTTTCAAGAAATATAACTTTTTGCTTTCTTTTGTGTAATGTTATTGAGTTAGCTCAGCTCCTCAAATAGTAAATAATGATAATTATTATTATTATTTAAAATTTAAAAAATGATTTTAGTAGGGTTTTGATTATTCATGTGAACTGGAAAACATTCTAAATTTTAAGCTTACTATCTGAATGCAATCACATTACATTACGCAACACATGTGCTTATACTACGTAAAAAAATAAATCTTTTTTCACATTTTAAAAATATCCTAGCCGGCGTAGTCATCCGATTTGTTGCATTTTCCATAGCATGCTATCTTTCTCTCTCTCTCTCTTTTTTTTCCTTTTGAATGAGGAGGGGGGGGGGGAATTTAATTAAATTCTACATTTAAAAAGGGTTCAAAATGTTAATTTTGATAAATATTTCAATATAATCAAGTAATCATGCTTAGAATTTACAATATAGATTACATGAAAATTACGGAAATTATATCTTGCAAGTTACCTAATTTTGATGCAATAATAGTACAATGCCTTTATAGTAAAAAGGGTATACGGGTAGTAAAATTCGATCGATCTAGATAATTTTGGATAAAAATTTAGAGAGCTTGCCACTATTGTCAAGTTAATGTTTGTTTATTTGCCTGATTCATTTAAGACTTTTCTGAAATGCAAACTTGATAGTTTCTGATACATTTTCTAATTCATTTTTGTTTGCAAACGTGTCAAATTGGCAGGTGTACTTATTTAGAAACAACGCAATCGAACAGTTTTCCTTTTTCAGAAAGAAAGAGGAATTTTTAAGATATGCAGTTAAATTTGGTGTTTTGATTCGAATTTCTAGACGTGACAGCGCAGGAAAGGGAAAAAATTGTCATTCTGAGATGATAATAGCTTCGGTCATCTGACTGTGGTCAAGTTCTATATGTGACTAATCTTCTGCTTATGTTTTAGACAAATCTTTTATCATATACCCTGTACGCATGTTCAATCCATGCTCAGAATTTCATGTTATTTATATAGTCATGATATTTACTGTTTTACATGTTATTTACATTTTAAAGAAATTCAGAAAATATTATTTCATACAGATCAATAATATGAAAAAATTTCAGCTTTTTGATAAAATCTTTAATAAATGTAGAAGTCATATTATCATGCTTTAAATAACTTTTTTAAGAAAACGTAAACTAAAAGCCATTAAATCGATTTATTTAAACAAAACAAAAATAATATTTTTTTTATCATTTCGGATAGCATTATTTTCCCCTTTCCCTCCACAAAAATGAAGTATTTTACTTGTGTTTCTGAGAAACTCAGTTAAAAGTTATAATGGCAAAATGTAGTTAATATTTTGAACACTATTTAAAAATTTAAAGTCCTGAGAGTCATTAAGACATTCCCTTATTCATGCGAATAATTGGTGTTAATTTCATCGCGCTGCTTTTCATATTCTCTAGGAATTGTGAAACAAACAAACAGGCAAATTTTTATATAAAAGGGTATAAAAAATAGTTTTTAGAAATATTTCTATAAATGCTGAAATACTAAATGAAATTCATAAGTCATACTTATCATTAACGAAAACGTGAAATATGTTAAAATTTTTATACTTTTTAAACATTATTTTATTTCAGCTCTCCAATAATAAGATAAATAACTCTTTTAGAAATTATCTTGGGTCAATCTTAAGATGACTAATATACTGTTTAATAGTTTAATAAATATTAATTTTAAAGAAAAATAACCATATTATAACCGTATTATGGCATACAAGTATGCACCAAATGTTACACGATGGTATGCTAAAAATATTCACTTTTTTTTTTATTTCTAGCATCTTGTTCTGAACAATCTTTAAAAATAGGATAAGGAAGGTATGTGGCCATGGTCAGGGGGTATATATCAAATTATTTTTCGTTGCGCCTAAAATCTCAATTAGCAGAAGTCCTAATGGTTTTTTCACGGTGGGGAGTGACTCGTATTTGGAGGGAGAAATTTTGCTCCGTATGTGAATGTCCATCCGATAACGACCTATTTTTTGGTCTGGTTTTTCGCGTTTATTTTGCCGTACGATCATTCATCAACAGTGTGAGTAATTAGGAATGATATATGTCTTTTGGCTCTAAAGGGAATACCTGGTAACGGTCACCCCTTGGCAAGATCTGTGTCTTGCCCAATATCTATATATCGCCAAATCTTTACGAATGAAAATGTGAAACTTATCACTCTTGGCCTGCTTCTCAGAATGTAAAGATTAAGTTTTGATTGTGTGTAAGGGGGGTCACTCCCAAGGCACTTATGTGTCTCTTCAAAATTTCATTAAAGTTTCCTTATTACGCTACAAGTATTAGTTTGAATCTTCTGGATCTGAGTTTATTGTGTTGTTCGCGCATTCATACTCCACTACGGAAAGTCTAAAATTCTCATTTAAGTAATTCAAAAGATATTTCCATCTACTTATTTTATATCCGAAGTTCTTTTATAAAAGATGAACAATCCCCGCAACGAGAGACAACATCTCTGTCACAAGGGGTCCGTCTTTATATGAGAAAAGTAACAAATTTTTCAATCGCAATGCTCAGATTTGACTTTATATTCCTACATTTTAGCTTCAGGTACCAAATTCTGGGCTGTTATTCCGTGTTCCAAGTTATTCCGTGCAGAAGGCTATTAGATATAACAGATTTTTTGGGGTGCGTTCGTAATTATATAAATACGTAGCACTTGTAGTAGTCGTCTGGTCCGTCCGTCTGTCCGCATATAACAGCGCAAAAACTACCCAACCGAATGGTTTGAAGTTTAATATATATAATCGTCGCAGAATTTTGTCCAGTCATTTCAAATTTTATGAAAATCGAATCAAAACTTAAAAAGATATTAATAAAAATTTTCTTCATTCTATTAAATCCTATTATACGCAATTTATTCAATGATATCACATGATATGTAATAATTCTAGATTGCCATGGTGATTACATCCTACTTAAGATGGAGTCCTATTATTTCCGTATTACTGAATTTAATATATAGAATCGTAATAAATTTTATATTCATACATTTTTGCGTACGAGTGCAACATGTATTGCACCAAGATCTGAATATTTATAAAACTAGTTATAGTACGAACGCACCTGATTTGCCACGTTTGACGTACAATTTCGGACTTGTTTATTATAACCTTTCGGAATGCTAGATGTAATGAGGGGTTTAAAAAAAATTTAAACATTTCACATAAAAATTATACAAAAAATAAAATTGCAAAAATTATAAAAAAAATAAAATAAATAAGTAAATAAATAAAATTTATAAATTAATCAGAAATAAAAATTATAAAAAATCATTTCGATGATCGACAAAATAGACTTACGATTTAATATCTTCTAAAAATCGAATAATTATTTCTGAGATAATATATTAATTCAAAAAATTAATTGACGAATTAATTTTTTGAAAAAAAATTAAGAAAGAATTGCATTCTTACCATAGTAAGGATATTTGTTTGTTGTTTTGAGATAATATTTCCGCTGTTGTCCATCCTTTTTGTGAGTGAACTCGTAGTTCATGCCCATAACTGCCCATTCATTGCCAGATGACTGGTATAGAAATCGCAGGTAAGACTCACTGGCCACTCCTACATATTCACATCCGACTGGATTGATTGAGATTTTGTAGTACTGAATTGAGTGCATATGAGAGCAAAAGTTTGGAAGCAAAGTTCCTATGCCTAAAATATGAACTCATTATTAAACCCACTCAAAACAAATACAAGAAAAACAGTAATAACTACAACAAAAAGAAGAAAAAAAAAGAATTTTTGAGAAATTGTAAAACCAACACCAAGGGATTCTTTCTTTACTTAATGAAGCTACTAGCAGAGCTTCGCCTGATTTGCTTGGTGTTTTTTCAAACGACCGGAGTTACAGTCCGTACTGCCTTTAGCAGGCGCGAAGTAAGTTCACTCCGATCTCCAATCAAACAACAATTATTGTTTTTTTTTTTGTTGTTGTTTGTTTTTTTTTTTTTTTTCTTGCACGAATTTTTTTCCAAACCAACCTAGGGTTTTAGGTCCTAATGTCTTCAGCAGGGTATACAAATCACTACTCTCCATCTTTAAACTAGAATGTTGTGGCCATCACAAAACTTTCTTCTATATAAATCACGTCAATGAAATCATTAAAATAGTGTTATGATGTTTTTCATTCATTTAAAAATAAAAGGGCCGGTATTAAAATTTTTATAAAAAACTAGGGGGCTCTGCCCCCTACGAGCTACGCTCGTCAACCCCCGTTCAGACACCGCAGACTCTAACAGCACGCTAATTTGACCGCCTTTAAAAAGATTTCGGAAGATTGAATTATAATTTGAATCTGACAATTATAATCTGACGTAATTTTCCCCAAACTTTTCTTTCTCTTTTTAATATTCACGTCAAAATACTTTTGTTAGAAATGAAATATTATGATCATCTTAAAATGTCAAGTAAATGTCTCGTGCAATTTTTAAATTAAAACTGTTTTGCAATATTATTTTTTGTTCATTTTACGTAATAAGTGTAATATGACGTAAATTCTCCTATTTAGGACTTTTAACGCACGTTACTAAATTTATTATTTTACAATATTCTTTCTCATTTAAAATTCACGTGTAACTATAGTTTTTATGACGTAATTTTCAATGAGTTCCTGCTTTTTATATTTTTTGTTTATAATAGTCACGTGTAAAATAAATTTTTTATTTGAAGCAAACATTATTAGTTGCGCTTTTTATACAGTTGGCAACAGTTTAAATTAATACAATTTTCTAAAATTTGTAAAAAATATCTCTCGAAATGCTGAAAATTTGAATTTAAAATAGAAATAAAACCTCGAAAAATTATTCAAATTAAAAAACTAATTGCAATCTGCACACCGGGAAATTCTGACGCATAAAATGATCTAAAAATGATTAAATTCCTATGTACAGTTTTTGCTCCTATAAAACTTTTTTAATTGAACGATTTTGTCCAACTTTGGCATTAAATATCTCTCTATTCTAAAAAAAAGTAACTACCGCTGTCACCGCCGCCGCCGCCGCCGCCGGTTTTGATTTTTTTGTGACCGGAGGCCTTTCTTCGTTAATATTAACAAAAATAATGCATACAAAAATATGAAAATCGGTGGTTTTATACAGAAATGTTTGATAAACACGCTGATACAGGCAGTTTTCAAATCGAAGAATTATTTTAAGAGTTATTTAATGCTAAAGTTGGACAAAATCGTTCCACTAAAAAAGTTTTATAGCAGCAAAAACTATACATGACAGTGTAATCATTTTTAGATCATTTTATGCGTTAGAATTTGCCGGAGTGCAGATTGCATTAATTTTTTTATTTTGACTCATTTTTTCAGGTTTTATTTCTATTGTAAATTCAAATTTTCAGCATTTCTAGAGATATTTTTTACAGATTTCAGAAAATTTTACTAATTTAAACTGTTGCCAACTGCATAAAATAACGCAAGCAATAATATGTTTGCTTCAAATTAAAAATTTATTTACACGTGACTATTATAAACAGGAAAAAAACTTTCAAATTAGAATTAAATAATTACGTATAAAAAGCAGGAACTTATAAAAATTACGTCATAAAAAGTATACACGTGAATTTTAAAAGAGAAAGGATATTGTAAAATAATAAATTCATTAACATGCGTTAGAAGTCTTAGGAGAAATTACGTCATATTTACGTCACATTATAGTTATTACATAAAATGAACACAAAATAATATTGCAAAAAAGTTTAAATTTAGAAATTGCGCAAGACATTTATTTGATATTTTGAGAATTAATTTAAAATGTCTCATTTAAAAGAACTTTCTTTTCGCTTTGTTAAAAAATACCAGGAGACAAAGACTCTCTTTACTTAATTCCTTTTATATTATCTTATTTTGAAATGTTGTTACACGTTCATACGTCATCAAATTATTTTTAGTTCGACGTTTTATTTGTGTTTTTATTAATGTTGTACAAATTTATTTGTTCTTTCGTTATTTAAAATAAAAATTATATCAATTTGTATAATTTGGCGAGTGGTTTGGCGATTTATATAATTTGGCGAAATGGGTCGGCAGGATATTCAAGTAGTACCGCAGCGGATTTGGCGTTAAAATTCCCCAATCAAAGAGAAATGAATAGAAATTCGTTTATAGGGAGATCGCCACTGTTTTTTAAATTATAATTCAATCTTTCGAAATCTTTTTAAAGCCGATCAAATTAGCGTGCATTTAGAGTCTGCGGTGTCTGAACGGGGGTTGGCGAGCGTAGCTCGTAGGGGGCCGAGCCCCCTAGTCTCTTAAAATAATTCTTCGATTTGAAAACTGTCTGCATCAGCGTGTTTATCAAACATTTTTCTATAATACTACCGATTTTCATATTTTTGTATGCAACAGTTTTTTTAATATTAACGAAGAAAGACCTCCGGTCACAAAAAATTCAAAACCGGCGGCGGCGGCGGCGGCGGCGGTGACAGCGGTAGTTACTTTTTTTTAGAATAGAGAGATGCTAAAAAATAAATAAATAAAAAATAAATAAAACTTTAACCTCTAAAATAAACCAATAAGTATTTACAACTTCATAATTTCTTCCCAAAAGAATACATTAACTTGCGCTGTGTTCTTTAACAAAAATTTAATAATAACAATAATAATAATAGTAAGCTCAACCCAGTAAAGATCCCTCCTGAATGTAAAGATCATGGGCCTTGGCATGTAATGTACTCACGTTACCTAATCAAAAATTTCTGAAATTTTTACTGGTTTATTGAACCATATAATTATTTTTATATTTAAACTATCAATAATAGAGATATTAAAATTTATATTTGTTTACTTTTCTAATTTATATCTTTTATTAAATACACACTGCATAAACTAATCTTATTGCATGAGATAATATTTTTAATCCTAATGATTGTTATTCAATATTTTCGATACCTTCTCAACATTTATATCTTTAACAATATAAAAAAAAAATTTAGAGCAAAGTACAGATCTTAACTGATTAATTTACAAAAATCCTTTAAGTTTTAGCCCTAATAATATTTAATTTTAAATTTTAAATTTTAAGAATTTTAATCAAATTAAATTCTTAGATTCTTAAAAATAATCTTATTATTATTATTATTACTATTATATCATATCATTTAAAGTTTGTAAAGAAAACTCTCCCCCTTTTGAATTTTAATTATAAATGATAAAATAAATTATGATTATTCGACAGTTGATTTAAATTAATTAGCAATAAATTTTATGATCAATTACAACACTAAATTAGACAGACAAACAAATAAATAAAAGATCTATAATGTAAAGGTGAAAACTTAGAAATTTTATTTAATTATATATTAAACACACACGCAATGGCATTTTCATGAACTTCAATTATGATAGTATTTGAATACGTCAAAGTATTTAAATTAACAAGGTTAATTGTCTGAAGTCGAACCTTTATATAGGAAATATTTACTTAAAAACAAAATCATTTGACAGCTTAATAACAAAATCATATTATTATTTATAAGTATTATTATTTCAATGATATAACAGATATTTTAGTATACACAAGCAATAATTAAGAAACCAGTTCCATTTTTGATTAACACGTTGTAAGTTGAAATCAAAATCTCCTGGGAACATCTTTAGAAACCGGTGAAATTGTTCAAGAAAATAATTAAAGCAAAGGCTTACCATGAAGATGAATTTCTGGGATTCACAAGAAAAAGTATAGTTTGGGTCCTTCGGGCTCAAATCAAATTGGAATTCAAATTCAAAGTTCTCCACTAAGAATTTTAGACCTGATTCACAGGTCAACACTAGCGGAATCAGGTGTACGGTCGGTGGCAGAACACTCTGAAGAAATCCAACGGGAATGCAGGCCCTTATTATCGCATGGGCAAATCGGGACTTTGCCCAGGGGCCCCCAAATCTATATATTAAATTATAAAATATTTACTTTTTTTCCTCAATTCCAACTCTTCCTTAAGTTGAAGTTATTAAATTCCTCTTAAAGTAATAAAACAAGTTGCTAAAGTTACATAAGAGTTTTATTCTGTACTAAGAAAAAAAAGAGTATTTTTATTAATTAAGGTACTTAATTTAGAATTGACGGCGCTAAGAATTTTCTGCTATTTAAAATCCAAGGTGCGAAAATATTGTTTATGCATTACACATATGACTGACCATCAGTTCTATTTGAATAATGTTGCATCAGTTCGAATGGGGTCCCCTAATTTATCTTTGCCCAGGGCCCCAATCAGTCAGGATCGGGGCCTGGAATCCTCCGAAAAAGAATCAATTGAGCCCCATCTGAGAACGCCTTTTGCGTAGACCCCTGGGCACGTCTATGAAGGACGCTCTTTCCGTCACCACAGGTTTTCTACGGTAAATTTTATATTTCAACCATAAGTCAGCATTTGCAGAATTTTGTGTAGGTTCAGTGGCAGGATACTCCGATCTTAGCAAAGACCCTTGGCCCATCTAGGAATGAGACTCGCCGTTAGAAAAATCTACTCTCTCCAAAGAAATATCTAGAGGCATCAGAGTCAGTTCGGGACCTTGAGAATCTGGCTGCATTCGCTCACTGCTGCTGCAAGACAACCCTGTTTTCACTGCGCCCACAACTATATAATTGAAATTCATAATGTAAGAAGCGCGCGAAACAATTTTAAGACCACCCTGCACCCCAATAATAAAAAAACAAACAACGGCCGTTTCTACGTAACATGACACATTTATGGTTGGTTGGTTGGTTGTGTCCATCACGGCCAATTATCAACACGAGGGATATAGGGCCTGATGGGAGGGAGTGCCTTTCGTGGGGGTCTTTCTAAGGGAACCTAACCGGTAATAACGCTTGGAAACCAGAGGTTCTAAGAAAACCACGAAGACGCCGAACGATTAGGCCGACGGGTGCGATTGGGTTCGAACTCAGCACCTCCCGTCTAGCAGCTTCGAGAGCAGAACCTCTCGGCCACTGGGACACATTTATGGAAATGTGCATGCCAGAATTCGCAGGGTATAAAAAAATAATATCAAAACACAGCCCAGACCTCCCTGTAAACTGTTTATTCTCAAAAAACCGTCTGTCCCCCGACATTAACGTTGCATCTTGCTTACAGAAGATGGTTCATTCACCCAATCGTCTGCTGGTACAACATTTCGAAGACTTGTGTTACACACACACAAAAAAAAAAAAAAAAAAAAAAAAAAAAAAAAAAAAAAAAACTCTCCTTTACTCCCGAGATTTGGAAAAATATTTGAGACCACCCTTGCAGCTACATTGCAAAGGCTTTTATACCCTATCCAACATGAAGAAAAAAATTGAATCCGTTGCCTTATTTGTGATTGTATATTTGTGATTGCCTTATTTGTGATTGATCATTTCATCATCGTTGTTTACATTGCTACAGGAATCGATCTGACATTCTTCCAAATTCAATTTAATAAAGGGAGTATCAAAATTTACTAGACAGTTCTTTATGTTTTGGGGAAAAATTCATTCCTGTACTTTCTTTAAATTTATACTTTTAAACGAGCAAATTTCTTGTAACTATTTATTTGTATATTGTGGGTTCTCAAAAACATGATATGACAATTTTCATGAAAGCGATGGATTAGAGGTTTTTTGATCAAAAAACCTCTAATTTGTAATTTGTAAATCAAAATACTAATTTATTTTAAAATAGACCTAATTTTATTTAATTTTCTTCCTAAAAAAGACTAAATAATACCTTCTAATTTTTACTGTTCATAACAATAGTACAAGAAATTACATCAATTTAGTACAAATTCATATCAAAGAATATCTGAATTTGAAGTTTGACGAAAATTCGTGCATTAGTTATTGAGATAGAGCTATAGGAGAAATTCTGAAAAATGAAGCATGGAAGCGCCACCTGTTGAGCGATTTGCAGCAAAACATAAACAGCACTAAATCATATCAAGGTATACCGGAATCTGAAGTTTGTTGAAAATCCAAGTATTAGTTCTTGAGATAGAGCTATTGCGGAAATCACAAAAAATGCAGCATAGCAGCGTCACCTGTTGAGCGATCTATACCAAAAGGTACAAAACGTCAACTCATGCCAAGGACTAACTGAATCTGAAGTCTGATGAAAATCCGTGCATTATTTCTTGAGATTACCAAAATCGTGTAAATGCTGCAAAATGAGGCATAGCAGCGCCATCTGTTTGGTGATTTACACCAAAACATTATCAGCACCAATCCATGTCAAGGAATAACTGAATCTGAAGTTTGATGAAAATCCGTGCATTAGTTCTTAAGATAGAGCTATTGCAGAAATCTCGAAAAATGCAGCATAGCAGCGCCACCTGTTGTGCGATTTACACCAAAAACTAATCAGCAACAACTTATATTAGGGACTACTTGAATATAAAGTTTTATTAAAATCCGTGCATTAGTTCTTAAGATAGAGCGTCACAAAATTTGTGTCACATACAGACAGACAGACAGACTCACAGACTAACAGATTCACAGACTCACAGACAGACGTTTTATAAAACCTGTTTTTCGGAATCTCTGACCTCTAAAACGTGTAAATCCGTCGAAAACCGGAAGTCGAAAATTTTTACGAATCCAATACTTTCTTTTTGTAAAGATAGAAGAAAGTAAAAAGGGCAACGTCTTATCTCAAAGACATGCAACGATCAATGCAGATTCAATTCAAATTTTCATCATCGTTGTTTACATTGCTACAGGAATCGATCTGACATTCTTCCAAATTAAATTTAATAAAGGGAGTATCAAAATTTACTAGACAGTTCTTTATGTTTTGGGGGAAAATTCATTCCCGTACTTTCTTTAAACTTATACTTTTAAACGAGCAAATTTCTTGTAACTATTTTTTTGTATATTGTGGGTTCTCAAAAACATGATATGACAATTTTCATGAAAGCAATAGATTAGATGTTTTTTGAGCCCACGAATCAATGTGTCAGTGTGTCATCTTAAAAAAAAATGTTTTCATGCAATACTCGCTCTTCACATGAGTTTTTCACACGGCTTCATATTGCAGAAAGCATAAAAAGTATACAAGAACCCTTGGGCGAAGATAATGAGTCTCTTGGTTGGTATACCGACAGTTTTATTGTTTCTTAACCTCTCAAATGCTTAAAATGGATACATCCGTCTTTCTTGTGCTTTATTGCATACAATTTCTAAAACACGATTATCACCAGAAGAGCTTTATAAAAATATATAATATAAAAACAAACTTACTTTTACAACTTTTTCGGTAATACAGTGAATGAAAATTACTTTGAATGAAGTTTTATACGCAATAAATCTTTCTTAAATACATGTGAAAATGATTCTGGACACAGGAACACATTTACTCAGAACATCTACATACGACAATAATAAGGTTTTTGCAACATTTTTCACTCAAGAACAGTGGAAATAATTGCTAAATTTAATTAAGAATTTTTTTTTCTCTTTTTGGAAAACTCGAAACATCCTACAGCTTTTCTGAAGCACAATCTCAAACATCTATGGTAGAAAAGTTAAGAAAACTTGTTTCATTGGAATGTTTGATGAAATTGTGTGTTCCATTCAATGTACAAATCATGCTGTGTGAATGGTTATATACATTGAATTTTTTTTCTATACCGTTGAATTGTTCTTTGTTCAGAAGGGATTTTAAATCCATCTTTACGAGGAAATCCAAAGTTTTTAATATCGCCCCTCTTTTGAAGATACTCTATATAAGACACGAACAAGAACTGAAATGAAATATAAAAATATTACAAGTAAGATGGGGGTATGCGAAATGAAACAATTTATTATGTTACACACGCTCTTCGCGTAGATAAAAAGGCTAATTTTCCGTAACCGGTTCGTAGCGAGATTGGCGTCAAACAGGACAACAATATACAATTTTAACTGTGTGAGAGTTACAACAATGGTTACAAAAAGGAAGTTAATTTTTCTCCAAACCTTTGCCATTTGGCTTTGTACCCTTTTTCAAAACTTTCTCCAAGCAAAGAATTGAAAAAGGCGTATAAAGCATACAGCAATTGCCAAAAACTGAAATCTTATACTATTTAATGAGCAACTCTTCTATATACAGCAATGCCACTACGATTATCCTTTTATAATCCTATCTCCTAACCCTATCTTATTTTATGTAATATCTCCTTTTCATACAAGTGGAAATCATTTCAGAAAGTACAAAAAATGGAAGTATGTTTCTATCGTCAGCGGTTTAAGAGAAAATCGCCGTAACCAATATTTTTAATCACCTAGTATATAGGGTAAATAGTAATATACAGTTTGAGTGGAATTTATTCCATATTGGTACTAACTTTCGCCTTTATTTTTGGCGTCATAACTGTAACACATATTAAGTTTATTTAAAGTCTTGGGTAGATATATAAATGATACAAACTTTTTCCACTTCTACATCGATCCCTGTTTAAGTATAAATATACCAAAATGTCTTTCTTTCCATTCGAAATATGCAACCTGTGATAAAATAACAAACAAAAACAAAAAACTACCATAATTGAGCAAATTGAATTAAATTTACAGAGTCACATAGATATAAATCATTTTTGAAGCCTCACTTACCGTAAGCAATATCCCCTTTCAGGAGAGATAAGAACGAGTAAGAAATGCAACTTGTCTGTACGGTTCCACCATTTGGATAAAAGTCTGCGTGTCCTAACAGTCGTGGATCTCCGTATGTAAACGCTAGATGAACAAAACTAGTTACAGCAAGACCAGAAAATCATGCATCAGGACATAGATTATGAAACATTTTCCAATACTATCGGAATATGGTAAAAAAAAAAAAATTCGTTTTTCCATACAATGAAATAAGATATCGAAATAAACAGTTAAAAAAATAGATGACGCAGAAAAAATCTATTTTTCGCAATTGCTGTCTGTAACCGCTAAAATTTCCCCTGTAGATCATAATGTAGTGGAATAATATTGTGCATTCCTATAAACGAACTATAAAAGCTACTTAATCTATGCTCTACAGGGTGTTGTCCAAGTCGGCCGACAAATTCAGAGTGGTGTTAGTAAGCATCAAGGGGATGAAAAATTACCTAAGAACATGGGGTCGTAAACCACTTATTTAGTCACAAATACAGGGTGTTTCACCCTAAGGCTGCGAACGCACCCTCCTTCTAACTGTTATCAGTGTCGGCATCGTTTGTTGTGGCCACGCGGTGTCTGATTTTTAATGACTTTAAAAGGAAAGGGAGTGATGTCCTACAAAAGAGGAACCTTTCCTTCAAGTAGAGTCGAGCTCCTTGTCTCCTGACCAATTGTTGATTCCCCTCATTCTTTGGTGAATAAACCGCAGAAACGTCCAGAATGAAAGATTTTCCACGAAAACTGGAGAAGGATGGCAAAACACGCGTCTGTATGCAGCCTAACTGAACTCGGGTTGATGGTAATTATTTTAAGAACAATAAAAATACTGCAATGAAAATGTAACAATATGTACCTCGTTTGGTATGAAATGTGATAACATCACGAAAAGTTCTGAAAAAACAAGGTGCTTACGCAATCGATGACACCGTATGAACTGGTAATCGCAGTCCAAAAAGTGAAGCGTCAAGTACACACCTCTGGCGCGTATAATGGAAACTTCTACCACTTTTTTTTTATGTTATCACATTTACAACAAAGGTGAGCATATCTATTAAACGTTTCATTGTAATATACTTCAGTTTTCTTAAATATATTACCGACATCCCAAGTTGAGTTAGGGTAGAACACTCTGCACTGAGAAGAAAAAAATACCGCCTTCACCTAGAATGAATAGGTACTGAATCCCTAAACTAGAAATATAGATTTCCGAGTTATGCGAATAGGGTAAACAACTAAGCTGAACAGACGAAATAATCTAGAATTTCTAATCTCTTGTTTTCTAGGTGACGAACCGATAAAGAATCGTTTCAGTAGCGAGAAATTATTGCTTGATTTCTGGAATGGTTTCATAAACTAGAATTACAGTTAGTAACACTAACCTCTTCTGTTTGCATCTATTTGCAGAGATTTTTAAATAAGTTATTACACGAGAATATAGGAAAACGCTCTTGAATTCTAGTAGGAGACTCTAGAACCCTCTAGCAAAGGGAAATAGAATTTATAGGGATGGCATGGAACGATATTTTCTAGAGTCACAATTTAGATTCTAGATGCCAAAACAATATTTTTTTCTCTGTGTATTTTTGATTAAATAGGTGGTTTGCGACACCATACTCCATTGCAATTTTAGTTCTTCTTAATGCCTACTATCACTCCCCTGAATTTGTCGTCGAATTCGGCAACACCCTGTATATCAGGCATGTCAAACACGTGTCGCGTGCGCCACAATTGGCCCACCGTCGACTTATCTGTGGCCTTCCAAGCCATTAGCTTTTACCTTTGTTTAATTTAGTTGCTCGAACACGCAAATATAACATACTGTAGGAGCACACTTGCACCAACCGTTGTCTTAAATATGGCACGCATCATATATTATATGTGTATCAGTGCTATCAGTTTGGCGTTATTTTCTAATTAAGAATGATACTATTATTTTTGAATAATTACATTCGTCTTATTTAATCCATCATTAAATTAGATGACTATTATTCTTTTGAAAAAATGGTAGCACTCTGAATTAAAAAAAAACACCCGTGGGATACACTAATGTATATATAGATAGATCTAACTCGATTTTAAATTTCCGCTTCAAAAACTTGGGGTTATATAGATAACCAATCTGAATATAACAAAGCTTGGAATCTGGAATCGGAAAATTTGAAGATTTTTAAAATTGTGATTGTACTTAAACTTATTATAAAATAATATAACATTATAAAATAATATAAAATAATATACTGTTATTCTATTCTAATCGAATTAATCTAAATATTTATTTCAAATCATATCTAATATCTAGTGAATTAGATTGTGAGTGACTAGATCTTCGGTGTATCTAACTCGACAAATAATCAATATTTTTTTACGGCACAAAACGTACATTTAATAACAAAAAGAACATAAAATATTACTATTAAGCGCCATTCGACGCGATTTGACATTTGATATATGAAGTACACCGAATTGGAGATTGCTTTGAGAACTATAGCTACAATAGTTGTCGCCTCGAATGATCCTTTTATTATTTTATACAGTCGGACCTCTATTTAACGAACCTCTATTTTGCGAATTTCTCTATTTTGCGAACTTTTACTCGGAACCAAGAACATTTTGCAAATTTTTTCGCAAAATAACCTCTAAATAGCGAAGTGTATTCTCTATTTAACGAACTTTTCCTTGGGATCTAAATTTTTTTTTCTCCCTATTTCTAAAATATTACTGGACATTTCAAACTTATTTTTTCTTTTAACACATTTTATGATAATAAATGACCATGAGCAGGTCTTACCAGGCGCCTAACTCACCGAGAGCAGTAAAATCGTTGTGATTCTTTGCTTTCCATCCAAGAAGAGCAAGCTTTCAATATCCCCTTTTAACTCTCAATGGAGCTGCCCCGTGTCCTTAAACTATAGTTTTCCGTTTTCTAGATTGTTGATCATGTCAATCGTTTTGATAATTTCGGTTCTTGTAGCTCGAAAATGTCAAAGCGAAAGTGCTAGAGCATCAAAGAAAAAAAAAATATTCTTGATGAGGTGGATAAAGGCATGAAGAAAAAGAATACTGCTTTAAAATGTAGTATTCCTCCAAACAGCTTATCAACCATAAGAAATAATCGTGATTTTAATGTAAAATAATTTTCTTAACTGAAAATGCAATGTATTTCCAGACAATGTTTTGTTTCATTCTTATTTCCCTTGCAGATTTCTTTTTGATGGGTAAAATAAGTAAAACAAATAGATATAATTTATTAAAAAAAGTGTGACTAATTACTTTTTTTAGTTATATTTAGTGTTTATGGGCTTAAAATGTGTTTTACGTAGTTTAAAAGTATTTTAAAGGGTGACTCTCTATTTAACGAATTTTCCATATAACGAACTTTTTTTGGGATTTAGCGACTTCGTTAAATAGAGGTCCGACTGTACACAGGAATAATTACAGAATTACAGAAACTAGATATACAATTTCTTCAACATACAAGGACGAGATAGCACAATGAAATTGACAACACCAGATAAGTACAGCCGGGAGCTCCACAAAGATTTTGCAATTGAGCCAGTGGGAATCGAAACCACAGACCTCCTACGCTCTCAAGCGATTAGCAGCATGATGCCTTAACCACTCGGCCACGGAGGACCTATTCGACGCGATACATCTAAAGAATTCTAATATCAACAGCAGATTAGTTAGTTTCAGTTCGGAAGTAGTGAGTCCAATCTAATCATGGCTGGCTAAGAAGAAGCTTAGCAAATTAGCCGGAACATCCCGAACTCTCATAAAAGGGTACAGGTTCTAATATGGTAATATTTCTACGTAATATACCTGTAGAGGTCTTAAGATCGATTACACGGGCATGTCCATCGTCACCTTTATAAGTTTTCATAAATCTAGCAAGTTTCCAGTCTATAAACTTGTCATTTCCTTCCTTCAATAACACAAGCTGATCAATTTGAAGATTTTGCGAGGACTTTTTCATTTACTGCGGACTTGCAGCTCATTTAAATATTCTCGGCTCCAGCGTTGCCAGAACTGCATTTTTACTCTTTGAACTAGTGTCCATCTAGAAGAAAAAGGTAAAGAATCTAAAACAGCATTTTTGCGGAGTTTTTCTGGGGGAAAAGGAAGAAGTCATCAGTTCAATTACTCTACGTCGTTCATGTCCTTTGGAATTATAGTTTGTTAGAGGTTTAGTGATTAGAGGCTACTGTGATTTGGTCTACAGAAAATGACACCCACAAAGGTCAGCTTGAATATTTTATCGTAAATCTAACATAAAGTTAATTTTAGCGTTGAGATAATTAGAACAATTAATAGTAGTAATTAGATTAATTGTGAGTGTGCTTGTAAGAGTTTTATTATCTTCCCGGTTATTACGAGAACCTTTATAATTCCATAGCTTCTCGTATTTTCAAATTAAGTGAGCAGCTTCAGGAAATTATTCCTATGCTCGGTATAGCCACCGTACCTGATATTTTACACTCCCTTCCGAAAGTTTTGGTCGAATACAGTTTGTTATTTAAAAAATAATTTTATATTCAATGATTCTGTCAAACCTGGTTTTATAAAATTGTAACAATTACCAAATTAAAAGAAAAATGCGAAGAAGAATAGGAGAAATATATTTTAGTATCATTTTGATTGTCCTTTAAGGGAAGACACTACGGGGATGCCTCGTCCACTCACATTAGTTTTACTCTAACATTTTATACTCCTTTATTATATGTAACTAAATTTTATCCAACTGCTTGTACATATATATATACTTCAATTCATGTGTTTGATGAAACTGTGTCTAAGAGAAACCTTCAAAAAAGTTAGAAGTGTCTAAGTTTTTTAGCTCTCCGAAAAATTGTACTTTTCAGTTAATAACCGCATTAACTCCTAAAGTACACGAGCGATTTCGATAAAAAAAATTTGGTGGTAGAGAATAAATGTAAGACCATATGTGGCTAACAGTTTTAAAAATTTTTAATTAGTTTCAGAAAAAAAAAATTCTCAAAAATGGAAAAATTTTGAAAAATTGTCATTGCTCTAAAATAAATATTTTTAGTCTCAGAAAAAAACTGTATGCCATGAGCATAATCCAGTGAATATGGATTCCAAATTTCATCAAAATCGGTCGGGTAGTTTCCGAATAAATGGGTAAAGCTGGCATATTTCCCATAGGATTGCGGCCAGTCTTGTCTTCCCTTAAATAATTAAAATCCGGATATGCGCTTAGAAACTTTTGTGAAATTTTCTATAATATATACAAGGGGATAAAACTGGACTTCCCGGGTTGCAGAATATTGATGAAAACCTTTTTTATTTTTTTAAATGATAACTCTAATAGATTTTTTCATTTAGTATAGAATGTCCACTACAATACCAAAAATCCTATTTAAGTAGGAAATATTAATCGTTACTTTCATACTATTCATTTCTTTCTATATTATATTATTCATCTATGATTGTAACCGCATTCTTATTGTTTCATTTTCATTCACATTTTACGTTCTTTGGCAACGATCAAAGAGAGAAAACGTCATGTGACGTAACAGTTGTGTAGTGCGAGGCTAACGAGAAAGACAGGCTACCGCTGTGGGTCCGATTCTTCTCTTTTTACAGACCGCTGGAGTCACGTGATGCTCTTTTCGCACACCTTCATTGGTGCATTCGAGCATCACGTGACTCCAGCGGTCTGTACAAAAAGAAGAATCGGACCCACCGCGGTAGCCTGTCTTTCTCGTTAGCTTCGTGTGTAGTGGTAGTCGAGTCTGTTCTGAGGCAGCGGGAAGCTGCGATTGTGAGAATGCGATTTCGGTTCTATTTTAATTGTGTTTTATTTGTCATTAAATATTGCGTTCGTCAATTAAAATGACTGACAAATTATTCATCCTCTAGACAGGACTTTTATTTGAAGAAATAGCAATTATGCGTTCAAATAAAGTTTGACAAATGTATTAAAAGCATTACTTTCGCATGGCTTTCGTGCCAGGGATTAACAGTCGAAGAAATCGCCAAAGCTCACTAATTACAATTAGCCTTTTTTATTTTGGTCATTTCAGGGATTTAAGTGAATAGTTCGGTTGCATGTCTTAAATTTGCGTTTTATTTATATATATTTTATTGTTTTATTTATTGATTGATGAATGTTTTTTGTTGTTGAATTAATTTCGTTATGAAATATAAGCTGGAAACAAATACTGAGCTATTTATATTAATTCAAGACCAAATGTTTTTACTTTTCGTGATCGTCTGCACACGATAGTGATAGATTTAAAACAAATTATTTAAAAAACAATAAAAATTGAGTAAATTGCGATGCAGTTTTAAAATAAATTTCTATACAGTTTTCAAACTCATTGCATTTGAAAATACATTATAATTTCCTAGTCAACGGTGCAAAAATTGAGTAAATTGCGATACGGTTTTCAAACACATTGCATTTAAAAGTTCATTTTATTCCCTATTCGACGGTGTAAAAATTGAAAATGTGCGATGTTTAGAAGTTTAAAAAATTGCAGTAAAAGTTAAATTTAATCGTCTGCTGTCAAAATCACAAGAGCGTTACGTACGGACAGTTTTGTCCTTTAGGTATGCATGGGCTAAATCTAAATCATCCAGTGTTGCCAGATTGGGGATTTTGTCCCTATTTCGGGGGATTTTAAATCCCCAGGGGACTTTTTCGGGGACTATCAACATTTTTGGGGAAAAACTTAGGATTTTTTTTTTTTCACTGTCATCTGGAAATATTTTGTCTCGATTTTGATTTAGAAAAGGAAAATAATATGTAGAAATCGGGAATATCAATCATTATTATCTTGGTCATTTAAATCATTTACACATATTACAGGTACATCATGATCAGCTTCTAGGACACGTGAGATGTGGAATGCAGCTATTTTTCTACGAAAGCATAAACGAAAATGCTTTTAATATTATTAAGGATGACAAAAAAAAGGGGGGGGGGCGGAGAAAGAAAGAAAACAAAGTTTTACAGATAAATTTCGACAGAAGCTGGTAATGTCAACACCATCTCGGATTTATTGAAATCCCAACTGATTAGAGATGGTCTAAAACTTGAAAAACTTATTGGCATAAGTGAAACGTAACTAATGTACCAATAGGCCAATCATAGGCAACAATTTTAGAAACAAATATAAAAAAAACTTGTCGTTGTAAAACATATTTCTTATTCTCTTCATTTAGCTACCGAATATAAATGCTAATTTCTGCTAAGTTTAAATGTTTATTTTTTTGTAAGTGGAAAATTCTTTCAAAAAAAGGCTTGATTTGAGGAAATTTTTTTATCTTAAATTTGTTAAATATTTTTTATAGTAGTAAATGGAAAATTAAAAATTTATTTTTTTGAGTAGAAACTGAGTTGGGGACTTTTCCGGAAAAAAAAAAAAAAAAACACTGATTTGGGGAAATTTCAGAAATTTTGGGGAAATTAACATTTGACTATATGACAACAATGAAATCA
Organism: Maratus speciosus; assembly: GCA_963932465.1. Taxonomy (NCBI): domain Eukaryota; kingdom Metazoa; phylum Arthropoda; class Arachnida; order Araneae; family Salticidae; genus Maratus; species Maratus speciosus. The sequence continues at coordinate 351,609,016 of OZ010800.1, read as the reverse complement.
TCGTCAGTCAAGCAAACTATCTGATATGGTAAATCCTCTTATCAAATTTAAACTGGAAGTCAAATTTCATAATGTTTTATTATGTTATTTTATAGTATTGGCGTTTTCAAATAGAATTTATCTTAGTAAAAGAATTTTCAAAAAGAAAATTCATTTTATTTTAAATATTGCCAGGCATTATTGGAAAAAACATCGGATTTGAAATTTTTAGAAGATGCTAATAAAGATTTTAAAAATATATTAAAAATTGAATTAAAAGAAGGTTTGTTTGAAGAAATGTGAAGAAGTTTGAAGAAATAAAAAAATCCATTTAATCTATTTATTTCAGCACTAACGATTGATGTTAAAATTATTGTTTAGAATTTATTATTGCAGTTAAGGGGCTGTGCATATATAACGTTATCATTTTTTTGGGGGGAGGGGGGTCCGGCACATGATATCGTAAGATATCGGTAAGGGGAGGGGGAATTCGGTCTTTTCATATCGCTATCATTTTTAATCCAACCAATTTTTTTGCCATCAAAATAGTATGTTGTATTTGTTTAGTCTGTTATCTATTTTATGAGAATATGGAATTTTTATTAAAATCATCAAATGATTATAAAATTATTTTATTCATACCCCAATGTTTAACATTCCTATTCTTCTGTCATATGTGTATGCATACATAATCCGCTGTTCGAGAAACCATATACGAAATATGTTTGAAATGATACTTGTGTTTATTATTAAATAAAAAGAAAGAATGTTATCCATATGTTTTGTTGATAAGAAGTTCTGTTTGACCCCCCCCCCCCCCCCCGTGAAGGTGCAAGTGCAAGAAGGCATTATTACTGTTGAATGCATTATGTAACAAAAAGCTCTTATTAAGTTCTTTTAAATATTAACTGTTCCCTTTGTTTGTTATTTGATATAAAGTTATTTCATGTACAAAGAGACATTTTGTTGACTTCTCTTCATTTTGAATCAATAAAGTATGCAAAAAATAAATGTAATCATATTTGTATATCACTGCAAAGAAGAGAAAAAAATTCCAAAATTCCAAAAATTTTTAGACATTGATAACGATATCATTACGGGGGGGGGGGGGGGGGCGGGAATTCGAGAGATGTTAACATGTGATATCGTAAGGGGGGAGAAAGGGGGTCTAAAATTACCGAAAAATTGATAACGTTATATAAGTACAGACCCTAATCGAAATTTAGTATGATTCCATACTGGAACGAAAATATATAGATGTGGGATTTTCAAATTTCTATAATTATTTATCAATCGATCGATTCCCCAAAGTATAATGTGTAATTAAACGTATTTTAGCCATGTTCGGGAACGCTCCTTTGTACGACACTTTTGCTTAGCTGCGCACCCCATGGGATTTTTTCCCCAAAACGAGTAAACATAATTTGATCAAGAAAAATTATTAATAAATGAAATCAAATAATTATCACAGAGAAACAAGACACATTTTACAAAATAATCTGGTTCTTTTTTTTTTCCAAAAAAATCCGAGGTGACTATTTGGTAACTACTATATACTTTGCTATTTTCAACTTTAAAGAATAACAAACAAAAGTTCTGAAAGATCAAAATAAACAGACCGGCAAGAGTGATCAATTTTTAAAATGAGCGCAATTTAGAAAATTCAATTAAATTTTGTAAACTTGGTTAATGTATTTCGAGTATTTATTACGAAAAATAAGACAATATAAATCATAATAACTTTGGAATTTTGTAGCAAGCTCTATTCTATGTAATAGTAATAATATAAAGCTGCCCTTCATTTTTTTTATGTAAATTGCAGCTTTGTATATCAGGCTTAATCGGGCCCTCGACGGTAAGCGTGTTTGACATGCTTCTTGTTTCCGTCCATTCAGCAATGCATATCAATTTTATTAAATTTGAAGTATAATAACATACATCAATTACATCCGAATATATTTACGAGTGTTAGAACGCGGACAGATGGCCAGACAGACAGACAAACAAACTGAAGTCACAGACACTTTCAACTATGCTGGAACTCTTTTCTACATTTTAATCTCCAAATTGTGGCAGAAATAAAGGAAAAAGCCATTCAACTGGAAATAAAGTCTTCTTTCAATAACTTATGTATGTTTTAAAAAAGCTTCATACTGAAATTGTACTCAACTCTAAACTTTTTAAGAACAACATCTAATTTTGATATCATATTTGTCTTTTTGGGTAAATTTTACTTTCGTATATCAAACGGAAACTCATTCGGTCAAGTGGTTTAGGAATTATGAAAGTTATAGTTTGGAACTCTAATTGTTAAATTTATACATAATCGTTGCAAAACAGATTACAATGAGTTTAGTTTTTAAAGATAACTCCAAACCTTCTGGGCAGAATGAGCTTAATTTTAGATTTGCATATTTGTAGCTTCTGTTAATGGATTTCTCTTTAAAAAATCATGTTACAATTAATATTTTTTACGAAAACTTATTTCCAGTATATATCTTTTAGGTAGCTTTCATTGCAAAAAATCGGAAGCTATACCTATTGCAGCCGTCCGGAAGAAAGCAATTCCGGTAAATTGCGGTATGTCTTTACCGATCATGACCCTCCAAACCACAAAACCACTCTCCTTTCAAATGTTTTTATATATATTGGATCTTTGTCATGCGATAGCACTCGTATTTATAAACCGGTTTGGATGTAACTAAGTAGGTTTTTTGGACTTACCAAGATCACAACCGCGGTTGTTGGCGAGCTTGGTCCGCCATCATGTTTCAAAATGGCGGCCACTTAAAGATTTCAAACTAAAAAGAAACTAGAATTCCAAATTTATTGTTTGATTAATTATTAGGGCTTAATACAAGGGCATTTTTTGTTTTGTCTCTATCTTAAAAAATGGTTGAGATATAGCAGTTTGAAGTTGTAGGGCGGCTGACATTTTGAAATAAGACAACAGTGAACGTGGCTTCTTGAAAATTATCTTTGGCTGTTGTAACCATTTTTCCAAACTCTGATAGCGTAAAACAATATAGTTTTATCCATTAGAATCATATCTACTAGCGTTCAATTCTCATCAAGATTAGCGACACTTGGCGAAATATTTCTAAATTTGGCGACTAAAAATAAATCTCCACAATTGAAGCCAACTAGACTGTAACTGAATAATTAGTCGAAATTCTCACTCAAATTCAGTATTTACAAAAACTGGGAATGAATCTTGTCTAATTGGCTTCGTTGAATTTCAGCTTCGCATTTTCGAATAAAATCAGCAAAATCTTAAAAACAAAAAATAGAGAAGCTACCTTTTCCTTCCGGTACAGGCCGGAGGAACTTTTTAGAATTAATTTTCGAAATGAAAAAAAAAATAAATGTAACTTATAAGATTTGTAAGAAAACAAATTTTTAAGCGTCAAAGTGATCCTCCTTAATAATTTATATTTAAAGAAAAATTTAAACTACTTACGAAAGATGGGTCCACTGTTGCTATGAATTACATCCACAATTTGTGCATCCCTGTAAGTGACTCTTCCATGTGGAGGGTACTTCAGAAAAGGGGAAACGGAAGGATCAAGTGCTGAAATATTACAGGATTAGTTAGTGGTACATAACAAGTTTATACAGTTGGCACTAAAAGAAGAAAAGTGATACAGTGTTGAGAAAGTATTAGCCATTGTAAACAGTTCCAGACTATGGCTTTTCAGGGAATCTTGACACAGAATTGACACGTCGTCCTCCCTCTCACTATTTATATACTCTAAACAAGTAAGAAAAATCATGCGTTAAGCATAGATTATGAAACACTTTCCAACACTTCCTGAATGCTTTAACAAAACTTCGTTACTTAGGGAAATAAGGTATTTAATTAAACTAAGTAAACATTTTAGAAAAGGCATAAAACATTTGAAAAACTGATTTCAGCAGTTACCGTCCATAGCAAATATGTATTCCAATTTTTTTGAACAGCTTTGTATTTGATCTGTAGGTTGATATATATACTATATAATAGGGAAATTTAGTTTAGCAAGAAAAGGAATAACAGGTTGAAATTTCTTTTTCAACAATTTATACTAATAGATGGAAACATACTTGCATACTTTTGTACAACCCTGTATTTAACCTAGCATCTTTATTGCACTCAGTATTTAGCTAAAGTTTAATTCAAAGTAAAACACTCTTAAAACTACTGGAATCACATTTCTAGAAATTATCGTTTATAGACGGCCATGTATGCAATTCTTTGCGTGACCCTGTATATAATTTTTTATCTATGTTCTACAAACATTTCTTAGTAAACTAAATGCAGTTCAGCGTAAAAATGCATAATTCATTTAAAAACCACCTTTAAGCAATTTACAATCATACCCAGTAAAAAATACGAATATTTTGTGTAGCCCTGTATACGAATTACAGCATTTATACACATCATATACAATGCATAAATATAGTGAAACATAAAAGTGCATAACATAATTAAAAATGCATTTCCAACAATCATCGCTACCATACAGTACTTCGGATACAATATAGTATCTGAAATCTTTTGTGTGTCCCTGTAAATGCTATGCACTTCGTATTATACATGAAATAAGTTATAGTAAACCTCAGTGACGTATATCAATTTCATTATATATGAAATAATTTAACATAATTAAAATACGCTGGAAAAAATTCCCTCCACCCCTATATCATTATGTAACGGAATTCTTTTGTGTGGCCCTGTAAATAAATAATAATTATTCTTCGCACCGCTTATTGTACGGGATGCATATTTTAGTGCACTTGATAAATGCAAATCAATTTTATTATGTTTGAAAAAGCATGTAACATAATTAAAAATCATTCTAAACGATTTTTTCCCATAGGCCGTAATGTAACGGAAAACTTTTGACTGTCCCTGTACTTGAACTAAACATGCTACAAACTTCATTTGAAATAGGGTTTGTGCTATGCTAGAGGTCACTAACATCCAAAAATTTCAGAACGATCCGAGTATAATTACGAGAGTTAGAACGCATACAGACGGACAGACAAACCGAATGCATAAACACTTAGCTTTGTTGGAAAGTGTTAAAAAAAGACAAATGTTTCTTATTCTAGGAAAATATAATATAAACACGAAGAGACATACAGTAACCTCTTCCAAGTTACCCACGATTAAGAAAAGCTTTCTTTTACAAACATCAGAAACTAATATATTTTCAAAATTTAAAGAAGCAGTTATAAAAACAAATTTTCTTTTGCTGCCACCGATTTTCAGAAATGTTTTCAAGACGCTATTATAGTGTATTAATCAGTTTTCTCAACTCGAAATATAAGTTTTTAGGTTCTCAAGTAAACACTTTCACGTTCAACAAACATGTTTTGCAGAAAAACATTAACAGCATTAATATAACCATGAAAATTAATGTTGTTTCGTTACTCTTGCATGTCTAAATTCAATCACAAAGCTGAAATTGTTTCATTGAGAATCGATAGTATCCTAAAAACCGATATTTCTGTTTTTGAAAACTTATTAATGCACTATAAAAAAAATACTACTCGGAAACATTTCCGAAAATCAGTGGAAGCAAAAGAAACTTTGCTTTTATAAATGCTTCTTTAAATCTCTAAAGTATATTGGTTTCTGAGATTTCTGCAGGTAAAGAACGCTTTTCGGATTCATGACTAACTTGGAAGAGGTATATTTTCGTAAGTGGTTTACATTATATTTTCGTAGATTAAGAAACATTTTTTTTCATTATACACTGTACATTATATAGGAATGTGAGGTAATTTTCATGTATGAATCTCTTATATAAATTTTAACCCTTTAGAGTCGTATTAAGTTTATAAATAAGTGCCATGCTGGTCGGAACTCATTTTAGTTGAACGAACAGTAATACATATAAAATGCAAGATTATGAAGGAAAAACAAAATTTATCGATTCTTTTTTTAACTTTAGACATAGGTCACACAATAACATGTTTTAATTTTATGTAAAAATTGTATTTTATAGTTCTCCGTCGTGTGGTGTCTTTCAAAGCAGTCTTCAATTGGCAGCCCTTCATTTTTCTGTTTGCACGTACAGAACAATCTTTACATCTTACATCTTATATTTTTTAAACTCCTTTCAATGTCACGGTACACTTCGCCATTTTAGAGTATTATTTTTTTAAATATTTTAAGAAAAGAAAATGCTTAATGTCACTTAAACACAATTTTTTTAAATATTATTTCGAATTCTCCGAATCTTGTCAACTTCATATAATATAAGATGCGCAGCGCATGTTTCTTTGCTGTGGTGGCTCAGAGCAGTTCTAATGGTAAACAACGAATGCATAAAGGAAAAGGATGATTTTTTGATAATTTCGTTAAGAGATGGCAGGCTGATTTATTGCTTTTTTGAAGATAGAAGGACTTTTCTATTAAGAATTTTTCTGTATTTTGTTATGTCCGAAAGTAACGTACGTAACAAAGCATTTGATTTTATTATTATTATTACTAGATAACAAAAAGTTAATTACATATATATATATATGTATACAGACACATTTACTATATTCTTAGTCTTAAGAATTTTTTAAATACTAAGAGCAACGTCCAAAATCTGTAACGTACGTGCGAAAAAATGTCCAAAATTTGTAACGTACATAACAACTGCTAATTAAATGCTTTAATCAATAATTTTCCAGAATAGTTGCTGTCTTTTAATGTTTGTGTATAATTTTGTAGACATACTATTAAAAATATTTATATATTATATTTATAGACAAAATACTATACTATTAAAAAAAATTGGCCTTAAATTTGAAAATTTTAAAAATTACATATAGTTAACGTTTAATAATCCCACCTTTTGAGAATCTCCCAAAGGTAAAAAAGCTTTGAAGGCTACGATTTACAATCTGGCCAAACTTACAATCTGTTTTTAAAAATCCTGTATGCGAAAAGGGCGTCGAAAATTGCCTAAGTGCCTCTAGACGGCTTAATCTGAAACTGTATTTTACACAGACTTGGTCAGAATTAAGCCCTCCCTACTCCCCATCCCCACCACTAAAACAAGGAAAAAAAAAAACCTAAAATGCTCCTTTCCTCTTGTTATCCAAAACCGCCTCAAGCTTGCATTAAATAAACAAAAAAATTCTAAAAATTGTACATTTTATATTGTATGCAATATGTGATTGAAAACTAATTTCGTGACTGATTTGGAAAAGAGAACTGCTTTGGTAGAAAATAGTCTCATCAATTAGTCATCTTATAGTTATCTCATCAATGTGTCTTACCCGTTGTTTCACTTTAAGTGTGCTAAAATAAGTAGAAATTCTGTCTGTGACAGATTCAGTAAACTCTAGGAGTGAAAACTATGATGTTACATTAAACATTATTTTACCTGTAATTCTCCTTAATCCTGGATTAAACATTATTTTACCTGTAATTCTCCTTAATCCTGGAACCATTCTACCTGTAAATCCTGCTGCAATTGCACCGAAGCTATGACCAATGACGTGAAACTTTTCTGGACCAATTCCCATTTGACGCTGTCGAAAATGGATAATAATAATAAATGCACATATTAAAGATACAAAATAAAAACAAGAAAACTTCCTAACTGGTAAATATTATTCATACCCCATAGAGGCTACGATGAACACGTGAAAATTTTTATTTTAAATTTTATGACTCTAGTGCGTAAATGAAATCTTCTGATGAGGCAGATTTTTGTTTTATGCTTTCAAATGATAACTTAAAAAAAAAAAAAACTATGATAAGCGAATGCAAGTTTAAAATGATGGTATTGAGTGGTCTATATCTATATTTTGTATAACCTATACCTGTTCCTGAGAAAATTTAAAACTCGATATACAGGATGTCCACACTACACTGTGCCCAAAAGCTGCTAATTCCTAAACCGTTAGTCCTAGGAATATAGTTCCAATTAGTAAAATGTTTTAAATAAGGCAAAATATTACTTCATAGTCGTTTGGATTAATAAAAACGGTTTCTTAAAAAGTTATGAAATTTATTTTTTTTTATACGGTCTTCCGTTCCTATTAGGGATATTTAGTAGAATTTTCCTATTACAGTAACAAGTAAGGCAAAAAGTCGCATTCATCTAACACTAAAATTTACCGAGTTATGAAAATTTGAATTGCATGACATATACCACTTTTCTGCATCTGAGCACAGATGAGTTGAACCATGAGGGATCGTACACAAAGTGCTTAAAGTACAAGAAGGAACGTGTACATTTCCACATTGCAGCCGAAGGCAGTCACTTCGAGCAAGTTTTGAGATAACTTTAATTTTTATTAACTAAGTTTTAAATTAGATAATCTGATAGCATTTTAAAATATGTATCATTTTGTAAAGAATTGAGTCTATTTCTTTTCATCCTTTCATTTAACAGAAATTCTGTTATTTTTTCACTTATATTTTTAGTATAAGTTTTATATTTTCTTTAATAGATTGCTCAGAATTGCTCATTTAATTGTTCAGAATGAAAATAGATTTTAAATTTATATTGTAACGCTAATTTTACCCTCAACTATTATCATTTTTTTATATCTGAAGATTATTTATATTTCTAGTAAATTTGTGAATGGCTCCTATTTAGTATTAAAAAAAAGATGCTTAGACTTTAAACAACTATCACTGGCTCAGTTTTAACCGTAGAAGACTGGGGCTTTTTTGTCTTACTTCTTAGTGTAATGGGACATCTTGACTAAATATAACTTAAGCCAGGGGAAACGCTCAAAAAATTAAATTTCATAATTTGTAGGTAGTTTCGTAAGAAATACTACCTATTGCAGTCGTTACCATGGTGCGACTTTTGAAAAATTCCTTCATAACTTTTCATTATATGACCCTAGGAACCCAAAACCACCCCCACTTAAAAAGTTTATATATATATATATATAATATATATATTATATATGTATATATATATATATATATATATATATAATAATATATAATATATATATATTATATATATATATATTATATATATATACTAGAAAGGTAGCCCGTCAAAAATGACGGAAATTTAGATATAAAGATATATACAACTCATGTGCAAGAATATGAGTTTTCTCGCTTGTTCCGCAGTGATAGATGAAAATAACACATTTTAAGAACGAAACACATTTATGAAAAACTGTGTACAGTAGAAGACCACTAATCTGCACAGTTTGGTTCCAAGTGTTATGCAGATTTGAGGCTTTATGCGGTCATGTCTATTCAATCTATGTTTACATTTTTTTTAATTCATATATTGGACAATTTAGATTGTTAAGCCTTAAAAATAAATAAATTACACACTTGAAGTAAGGTAAATTATCATATACGATTTCATGAAATGGTATTATATGGCATTTATTATATGTGTGTGCTTCACGATCTTGGTTACGACGTTGGCGAAATTGGTTGCAGCTTGTCATAATCCTAATAGTGTGGCCCGCTATTTACAAAAAAGTAACCAGTTTTTAGTAAAATTTCTGATATAAAGTAGTTTTCAAAAACTTGTGTAAAATTGCAGGCCGTTCTCATGTTATGTCAGTCCTAAGAATAATATTTCTAACACTGAAGAGTTTCCATGTATATGTGGAATTTAGAAAAGCTTCGCCAAAAGAAAGGTCCTGAAATGACATTGCAATTCCTCTAACTTCAAAATTTAATCGGGACCCTGATGTTGTTTACTGAAATCTAATAAATACAGTTATTTTGAATATTACAACAGAATTAAACAGTTAAACTTATTTAACTTAAACCCGCTGTTACTTCCCGATGTTATTTTTTACTATTAAGAAAGAAAATTATTTAAAATTTTCAAATCATGCATTTATAATTTTTTTCCGTCTTTAATAACTAAATAATGAAAAAATATGCTTTTGTTCTGAGCTCATAAATATGGCAATAAAATAATGTAACTAAGAGACATTGCAAAATTAAATCTTTGTGATTTCAAACCATAAACAAACGATACCGCCACCATTTTACCTACTATGACATCATTAGAATATTGTCCATTTGTTGTTGGAGAACTTACTTTGTGAATGATTACCTCAATGATTTAATATTTTTTACGGTTCACGATGAATGAATCACTTGTGTTTGTTTAGGTTTATGGAATGGAATATTAAGTTGTGAACCTAATTTCAATTGAAGTTATCCAAGGATATATGTATTTTTAATCGAAATTAAAAACAATGCTTTGATCTCGAAATAAAAAAAATTAGTTTGTATAATTGGTTATTTCTGTTAATTATTTATTTAGGTACTTTTCCATTATAGCGAATTTAAAAAAAAAGCTTGGCGCAATTCGGGCATCAGAAAGTGAGATATGTTGCCAAAATATACAAACAGCTATGAAAACAAATCTAATGAAGTTTTATTTTTATTTATATATGCACGTATATACATAAAAATATCGTTTCTAAATGTATATAATATTTTTTGGTACTTTTCGGTTAGCCGGGCGCCAGTGTTATATATACATATATATGTATATATAAATGTATGTATATATACATATATATTTACATATATATACGTGTATATATATACAATATGAGTATATGTATATATATATGTATATTTACATATATGTATGTATATAAATATGTATATATAACACTGGCGCCCGGCTAACCGAAAAGTACCTATTTTTTTATATACAAATTACGGCATAGATTTTAGATATATGAACCGGGATACCTAACTGGCGCCAAAATGGTGTTATTTTGCCTGCTTTGGTAACCCAGCTATTGTTTTTTATTTATTAATAAATTGTTTATTTACTTTTATTTTCTGTTTTTAATTATATCAACTGTTTTGTTCTATAGTTATTATTCAAACTTTTATTTATTTATAGTTATTTCCTTTTCAAAATGATAGCAAATAATTTAAAAATATATAAGTAACTGGTATTCGAAAGCGAGATTTCTGCCGAATTGGCGTCAGAGAAAAATCACGCCAACCCCGACGCGTATATGGCATCTGTGCAAAAATTACTTCTGTTTCTTTATAAAAATGGGTAAATAGCTTTTTTATATTAAATAAATTGCATACATATGGGAAAAATTGCTTTTAAGTATGAAGCAGTAAATAGATTGTCAGAAAATACGTTGGCAAACTTCTTTCTCGCCAAGAAACTTTTCTCTGAAGTATTGTACATAAGCAATGATTGCTAGAAATGCATTTTTAATTAAGATATGCGCTTTTATGTTTCACTACATTTATGCATACTATACTATGTGTATAAATGCTACAGTTCATATGCAGGGCTACACAAAAGAATTCGTAAGGGTTACTGAGTAGTAAATTGCTTAAAGGTGGTTTTTAAAGGAGTTATGCTTTTTTACGCTGAACTGTATTTAGTTTACTAAGAAATGTTTGTAGAATATAGATAAAATGATATACAGTGTCACGCAAAGAATTGGATACATAACCGTCTATGGATGATAATATCTGGAAATGTGATTTCAGTAGTTTTAAGCGTAGTTTAAATTAAATTTTAGCTAAACGAGTTGGAACCCGTCGAAATTCGACGAACTAAAATGTTATAAAGGATCTGTCATCAAATTTATAATAAACCTACAAAAATAATTACAATAAACAATTCATCTAACATTGGTTGTCTCACTCTTAAAACTAATAATATTTTTAACCTAAAATTACCAAAATATTATTTCCACAAACATCAACAGCTTAAATTATTTAAAAATTAAACTCTATTAGAATACGTAATCATGATGAGTAATTATGATGAATTTATCGATTGAGACTTTTTTGTTTGTTTTAATGGGATGGAAAATCAGTAAAAGGATTTCGCTTTGTCACATCACAAAATTTTCTCCCATGAAATCTAAATTGTACGTTATTTTCACATTCCCATAATTTACATACGCACCACTCAAATTCACAATTTGAAAGTATTTTAACGCGCAATACATTATCAATGAATGTATTTCTAAACTTAAAGTCACGTTTGTCGGATACAACTTTTCATGTGAACATGCGCACAAACTTTAAGTTCTAATCTCAATACCCGCGAAAAAAAAAAAAAAAAAAAGAAAAAGAAAAAATCAGAAATTTGCCTTTAGTTGTCATAGTATTGGTCAAATATTTAGTTTTATCAAAATAAATGATCGTTTTGTTTTAAATATGACATAATTTTTACTCAGTGAATCATTTTGCCTAGAGTCTCAAACTCTGTATCAGCGTAATGTAAAAATATTGAAATGTAACTGATTTATGAAGAAGAATGCGTGTTTTTTTTTTTAATGTCTGATATCATTTTCTGTTCAAAAATTATAAAAAAGTTACTTTTATTTGTATTGTGAAAATGGCATCAATAAGGATATAATCAATAAAAATAATAAACCATGACTTTTTTCCCTTTACTTTCAATATAAATGGGGTACTTCAGTTGCCACAATTACAAAATTTTTATTAAAAACTACAAAAAAATTAATATCTCAAAAATAAATTGAGATACAGCTTTCAAACAAATTGCATTTAAAAGAGCACATTTTTCCTTATTCGACGGTGTTAAAATTTTAAATGTGCGATGTTTAGAAGTTTAAAAATTTGCCGTAGATATAATTGCAAAACCGAAATTTTAATTCAAATTTCAAAGTGTTGCCATTCTCAAAATGACGTATGCGTTACGCACAGATATGTTTGTCCTTTATAATATAGATAGATAGTGGCATGTAATAACGATACTATTGGCTATGAACGGTAACTGCTGAAATCAATTTTTAAATTTTTTCATGCGTCTTCTAAAATGTTTACTTAGTTATCTTATTTACCTTATTTTCCCAAATAACGAAGTTTTGTTAAAGCATTCAGGATGTGTTGGAAAGTGTTTCATATTCTATGCTTAACGCATGATTTTTATTTCTTCTGACGATATAAGAAATATACCTCACGATATAAGTTTGACGATATAAAAAAAAAATATATTACGTCCAGTGGCGTGGCGTGAAAATTTTCGGTGGTCATCGCAATTATTTAAGTTTGTGGTGAAAAATTATTAACTCTAAAATTCAATGGTTGAATGTTCAAAAAAGAAACTTTAAATCTTACCTTCACGTATACATGAACTCCAAATGTTCTGCTAAAACTGGATCGTAGAGTTTTAAAAGCTTATTAAGAGTTTTAAAATATTGCTTGGTCATCGCCGCATCCAGCGATGACCGGACGCCACGCCACTGATTACGTCATATTAGAAATATAACAAAAACATAGCTGTGAAAAAAGGGAGCCAAGTTCTGTAAAGACAATGGCAAGAAAAGAACTGATATCTAAGTGGGTGCCAAGTTCAAATAAAATTCACTCAAACTTACCTACTGAAGTATTATAGCATTTTTTAAATTGTTTAGTAGAGCAAGATTTCAGCATGGAAACTCAAAATGAAATAAATAGTTTGACGATATAAAAAAAAAAAAAAAAAATTGCGTCATATTAGAAATATAATGGACCTCAGCAGGTGAATATGTAACGTCATGTGAGTTTGAAGAAACGTATTACAACATGATAAAAACCGACTATGGAAATATTAACATATTTTAACAATTTGGGGTTCTCTGAATTTGTTTTAGCCATTTTTAAATCTATCCCATATACATGAGTGTGTGTATTGGTGTATATCAGAATTTTCACAAAATGTTTAGCTCCCTAAAGTTCATTCTTAGTGAAGGAACTGGGTTTATCTCTAATCTTGATTTAAGTTTTGTTGGTGAATTTAGTACTTAACATCGAAATCTACCTCCGCCTGTAGGCCAGAGCCGGCAGGGATTTTTTCATATGTTTTTATTGACCCAAATCGCTCTTAAAATACTTCTTTATCTCATTTAAAACATTTTTGACATTGGAATTATATGACTAACGGTGTTGTATTTTCTGACTCAAATTCCAAACTCTTTGGTGCGAAGTAAAACAAACAAGCTGTGTGAACTAAAGTGACCCATTTTTGTTTACGATTTAATTTTTATGTTATTTGTTGTTCTATGAATTTTCGGCAGACGAGATGAACGAAGTTTAAAATTGAAGTTGTTCAAAGATAGTTTATTTACCAGTTTTAATGTTAGTTTTTGTTTATTAAATGTTTGTTTTGTCCAGCAGTGTTCATATTCTTCGAAGTAAATACACCTTCATTGAGATCAGCCATAATAAAAGCGTAGAATTCACGACTCAGGTGAGAAAGTTTTAGATTAATAAGATACCTTTATATTTTTTAGTATTATTTGGTTTAGGAATTAGCCATTGGACACCGTCGAGAGTAGACACCCTATATAAAAGTGTGCATTTTCTAAACACATTGCTTTTCAGTGGTGCGATTTTGAATGTTATTCCTTAGCAAGCAACTTTTTGCAGCTTTGAACCAAGAGGTAGAAATTGTCCGGAACATTCTTATAAAAGTACAGATGGGAGCAACGTTTTTACTTACCCATCATACGTAGTATAGGGTAAGTCTTGTAATCGCTTTAAAAATTGAAAAAAAAAATTTTTTGACGGATTTACAAGTTTCAGACATTGGAGATTCCGAAAAACATACTTTTAGAAAAAAAAAAAATTAGCTGTCCGTCTGGGTGTGTGTGTCTGTAATCGCTCTATCTCCCGAACAAATTGAGATAGAGACTTGAAATTTGGCGTGTACTTAGGAAGTAATAATGGAAAAAAGCCTATTGAATATCAGTAACCTCGATTTTCCGGAACTATTTTTTTCGGACTCTCGAAATATTCGTTCTGATAAAAGGTATACAAAAATTTTCGAAATTGTTTATTTGAAGGAGTGAACATAAAAGACAATAAAGAAACGATAAATTTTGCATCATGAATGAACTCGATCGGATAATGAGTTGCCGAGATATTTGTAATCCTATCTTACACACTCTTCGATTTTTTATGACCCTGTATTTCATCCAAATTTCAATTCAAAGATATATTTTTATTGAAAATGAAACGCTTAATGCGACGCAGCAAAATGTTAGTTAATATGATTATAATTTATCGGGTTATAAGGATGTTTCTTTTACGCAATTCGGTACTACTCGATTATCCCGCCGACCAAAAAACTATCGCCAAACTATAAGATTAAATGCCAATAATGGCTTATCGTAAATGTCAGGCATTTAATGCATCTCCATACCTATGAGGGGTTTACCATAGGGTGGTCCCTGCTCTGTCGCCAACTTGGCGGTATATCGCCAAATTTGGCGGCCAAAATTAGTCACCAAAAGGGACGCGAAATTGGCGGTATCTCTAATATTTCGCCTAATTCCCATAGACTTCCATTGTAAATCAATAGTGTTTACTTGCTTACAGAAAATCAACAAATTGAGATATTTTAATGCAACAAAAAGTAATATTAGCTTAAGGGATTAGGGTGAATCGTAGAATACTCTACTTCTCCCCAACCTGGCGATAAATGCGCCAAAGTGGCAACCTTCGTATTTAGTATTAATTTGGTACTAAGTGGCAACCTTAATACCGATTTTGGCGATTTTTTGAAATCGCGCCAAAGAAGTATTCTCCGGTCGCACCAGGGATTATATTAATTATATTTAAGGGAGTCCAAGTAAATTAAATTATGAATAAAAGTAACATGATACAATGCTTAGCATGTATCACATGTTTTATTTTCATATTTTATATTATGTATATCCATGATGGGTAAGTATTACGATAGCCCCCAACGACTAGTTTCATTAACCACTTTGTACAAGCTGATTTTCAAATGTATTATTGATCTTACTTTATCAATAACGAAAACTGCCGTCAGCTCTTGAGACAGCAGCAAATGTGACCTTGGGCACCGAAAAATCCCCTAGGCAATGGGAAATGAATGGTTAACCGATTGCAGAACATCGCCACTGATATTCAGTATTCCTTAAATCTTCCGTAATAGAGTAATCTTTTTTTAAACAGAGCAAATCAGCGTGTTTTTAAACGATCATATCTGACGGGAACCTGCGAGATCTGTACGGAGATTGGTGAGAGTAGCTCTTGTGGAGCAGAGGCCCCTAATTGGATTTTTTTTAAATCACGCTAAATTTTTGACGAGTATGTTCGTCACTAGCCGTAAAAATTATAAACTAATGCACTATCTCTTAATTGTATTTTTTTCAAATAGGGGTTATTTGAGAACTTGGTACTTAATTTAAAATCATTCCAAATTTACTATCTGTTTTCAGGACCCGATTAACATCTGAATCTGGGGGATGCACGGTTTCATTTTGGGGCTCCCCTCTCATATGGCAAAAAACTTCTAAATTCTTCATGCATGTAAACTCATCAATGACACTAATATTATTCCCGAAAGTGACTTGGCCGAATTCACCTATATTTCATTAAACAACTTTTTTATACGCCCTGTATATACTTGAGATATATTTAATGCATATAACTGTATGCATAATTGCACGGGTTGTTTCTAACCAACACATCAGGACGCTGTATGAGTAACATAATATTGATGATATTCATATTTTCCGGTTAAATAAGTTTCCTGAAGTTGTGTGTGGATTTTCTCTTGCATTAACCAAACTTACCCTTCCAAAAAATTAAAAATGCAAAGTAAAAAAATGAAAATGGGAATTTGAGGACCAACTTCACAGTCATTTTGGGGCCCCTGTTAAATTTTAGAGGGGAAGCATGTACTTCATGTACCAGTTGGATAATCAGGTCCTGTCTGTTTTGAAAATCCTGGTTGCGAAAAAGGGCCTCTATACTTGATAATTGCCTAAGGGCCTCTAGACGGCTTAATCCGGAATTGTATTTTACACAGGCTTGGTCTGACTTAAGCCCTCCCCACTCCCCATCACCACCACTTAAAAAAAAAAAAAAAAAAAAAAAAAAAAAAAAAAAATCTAAAATGTTTCTTTCCTCTTCTTATCCAAAACCGCCTCAAGTTTGCATTAAATAAACAAAAGTGTGTGAAACAGAGAATCGGTAGCCAATTGTCATTGATTCCTTTCATGCCCCCCCCCCCCCCACACACACACACACGCTGAAGAAAAATCATTGTGTCCAACTTAAAAAAGAAGGGTATATGAATGATAACAATATCTAATTTTAAAATTCTATTGAAATTTTCAAAAATTAAAATGTTATAAACTAGTGAATTATTCCTTTGGAATGTCTCCAAACGTTCCCCAAACGTATTTATCTTGTAAAACAAATTCTTTAATTTAAAAATATCATTGTGGTAGTGGTAGAATATCATTTAACAGAAAAATTTTAGTTTTCTAAAATAAGTTAAACGAAAACAAAGAAAAAAAAAACAGTACTACTTACAATTCGCCCGGAGTCCGCCATCTTGTTTCTTTGTTGATTATCGCCGATTTTAAATTTCTTTATTTGGATTTATTTGTTTATTTTTGTTGTTATCTATGTTTGTTGTTGTTTATGTTGTTAAATGAAGCATAAAGTGGTTATAAATGACCGACAAAGAAACAAGATGGCGGACTCCGGGCGAATTCGCAAGTTGTTCCAAAAAAAACGATAATTTGCTTTCTACTTTCTAATTAAAATATCTGAGTTTTTATTTATCTGTAAAAGCATCAATTTGTAAAGTTAGAGAAACTGAAAAAAAAGAACATGAAATTTTGCTGTAGTGTCGCCATCTAGTTAAATAATTATAATTTAGATTTTAAAATTGTATTTATTTTCCCTTTTTTATCAAAGATTAAATAAAAGTTTTAAAAAATATGGCCTTACCAAATATTCATAGTATTATAAAATTTCTAAATAAATAATTCTAGTGTTTATTTGCATATATCAGTAGCAATTAACAGAGATTGATTGCTAACTGCCAGAAAGCAAACTCAAGACACTGAAAAAAGAAAATGTGAACTTTTGGCGTGGTGTCGCCATCTGGTAATAGGATTATAAACTAGAAATCTTAATGGTAGCTATTCCTATCAAAGATTAAATACAAGTAAATTTTACAACTTTTATGGCCGCATATTATATTCAGATTAAAATTAAATTTTAAAATGTATAATCTGAGTATTTGTTTACATATAACAGTAGCAATTAACAGAGATTAACTGGCAGAACAATTAATTTATAACTTTCAGTCATGAACGTACGTAGAAAGAATGAGGGAGATGAAGGATTAACTTGGAAACCGGCCCTTAAAATTTGGTTGATCAACTAATCGTTGTTGGTGCAGTGTGGATGACATTAACTGTGGATGATCTCCTACTATTCCCTTCTATGTTGAGTCTTTTATTAAATGAGATTTAAATTTGTAACTGCAGTCGTGTGTTCTCATGATACAGCCGAAAAAGTCTTTTTTCACGTATTAAAACAGTTAGTAACCTTCTCGCAAATTATAAAATAATAATAATAATAATAATAATAATAATAATAATTGTAATAATAATAACAATAATCTATGAATTGATATAATTAAAATCCTATTATTTTACATCGTATGGAATAAAATACTTTCTATCACATATAAGAACTTGATATTTATGAAGTGCCATTCAAAATAAAATATAGTCGAAAGCAAATTTTAAATCCCAATTTTTTATCGCTAGAGTTAGAAGATTCATATTAAACGAAAGGATTGAAATAGTCAAGAATTTTATCGTTTCAAAAAAATAACTTGTGGTATTTTTGATAAACTAATATAGAAAATTGTTCTTTCAAATCAATTAATGTTCAAATTTTAAGCCTAAATCAAATCATTTCTATTAAGCGATGGTATTAAGTTTATTATTCTTGAATGAATTCAGTCTTTGAATAAAGTTATTTTCAAAGGGCACCTAATCGTGTTCTCGCGGCTGTAACAGCTTCCAGAAGTAGGCTTTTTTTTTAACCATTTGGAAAAATGGTTATTGTCCTCTGTCAGGGTAGGAAATCAAAAACATATCTGAAGCGTTTTATTGGTTGAATCCGCAATTTATTCGTTTTCTGATGGGTCTATACAGTAATCTGTATTTTCCCTTAACTTTCAACAGAGATGGATACTTCTGTTGCCATTATGACAAAAAAGTAATAAAAACTACAAAAAAAAAAAAATAATAACTCAGAAACAAATTGAGATACAGCTTTCAAACAAATTACACTTAAAAGTACATTTTTTTTTCTCTATACGACGGCGTAAAAAGTAATATTGTGGGATGTTTAGAAGTTGAAGAATGAAATTTCATTTAAAATGGGTCCAGGAATATTAATGTTTAAACCATGGCGTACGTAATGTATGACCAGCTCCGTAGAAGTTTAAAAATTTACAGTACCAATATTGTAAAACTGAAATTTCTTTTAAAATTTGTTCATGATAGGTCCGGGAATGAATGTTTAATTCAGCGCGTACGTAATGTATGATCAACTCCGTGCGATTTTTTATGTCTTAAATTTTAGTATTTGAAAAAATCATTTTCCAAATGGTCGTCGTAATTTGTTAAATTGCTTTTCTTTTTTTTTTTTTTTTTTTTTTTACTTAAAATTACCAAAATACTAATTCCATACATTTCGACTCGACTGTTCAAAAAATTAAAAAATTAAACCTTTTTTTTTTTTTTTTTTTTTTTTTTGTAAATTCCGACGACAGGTTGCGAATTGTTTTCTGTCTGACCGTTACTTTTGTTTAAAACAAAGGCATTTGTTTAAAATAAATGTTTTTTTTTTTGTTGTTGTTTTTTTTTTTTGTTTGTTTGTTTGTTTCAATAATTATGTTTAAATTGATCTAAAAAAAAAAACAATTTTTTTAATTAATTTATCAGAAATCCCAAAAGTTAATGATTTTTTAAGCGATAATAAAATTCTTCAGTATTTTAAGTCTCTTAACAATGTTTAGGTTTGGATCAGTCAAGAGAATGGCTTCAATACTAAAAGGTACCAGAGCATCTATCTAAAACAAATCAAATCAAATCAAATCAAGTACAGAGAGTGCTTACACACGTTGGGAACGATTTTGATGTTAAATTAAAAACAACGAGAAACAGCAGGGAAAAAAATCTGGCAACATGTAATAACGCGATAACTGAAACATTGGCTGCTATGAAAAAATATCGTCTGCTACTGAAACTTTATCCTACTGACGTTAAAAGTGTTAAGTTCCATCAGGATAAAGCGAGCAGCCATACATCCAAAAGTACAGTCGCATTTCTCGACAAATTGACAAGAGAAACTGGAATCAAGTGTGTACCGATTAATCATATTCCATCTAAGTCCGCAGATGTTTCACTAATGGATTACTGCGTTTTTTCTTCTACTAAAACAAGATCTTGCGAAACGCCGACCAACTACGTTGAGTGGACTCTGGAAATGTGTGGGGGAGGAATGGAACAAAATTCCACTTCCAGTTTTACAAAAAGGCCTACAATCTTGGAAATCCCGCTGCAGTATGATAGTCCACAACAAGGGCTACCAGACAGAACATATTAAAAAAATGTTTTAATTTATGTATTTTATTTTTCTTGTCAAAATCGTTCCCAATATGTGTAAACACCCTCTGTACAAGCTCGTTTTCGTAGTCACTCTGTCAGATAATATTAGATTAAAATACACGACATAAAATTCAGTAACTTACACTGTTGAAGTTAACTCACCATTATGTTATTGATGACAAAACCCACTTGCTCTCCTACTATCCTACAATTTTTTGAAGCAATGTAGTATGCAGGTGTGTTTCCCCAAGTCCAGTCAACTAGAATGACATTGTAAGACGAATTACTGCTACGAGCTCTTTGAAAGAGTTGATCTTTGCACTCCTACAATAATTAGAATATTAATAAAGAAACAGTCACACGGAAGCGATCTTGAAGCATGCATTTTAAAACATATTTTATTTCTGTAAAGTATTGTGAAAAATATAATATCTACCCTATATATATAAAATCCTAATGAAACGATTTTCTGAAACGGCTGATTAAACGACTGGTTATGTTTCGCGGCTATTTCTCTTAAAATATGGAAGTTTTGGCGGTAAAATTAACACCAATCATCAGTATTTATCCACAGGTGTCATAACTGATATTAGGACTTTTAAATTTGAGTTAATTTTCGAGATATTTTTTTTTCTAATTTTAATGACATTCCTGTAACGATGGCAACGAAATTATTGAATTTTTGGTAGGAAAAAAGGGGAGAACAGGTAAAAACAATAAGGATTATTAGATTTACCTTTTTTTCGCCATTTTCAAATTGAAATTGAAATTATATTTTATTTCAATAGATAATGAAACAATATTATGATTAAATTGTGTTTTTCAGGAAAATTTGAAAAAATGACAATTAGATTTGTTTTTTGTCTTCATTTTCAAAGTGAAATTGAAAAGTGACATTACTAAAAACAGAAAGAAAATTTTAAAATAAGAATTAAATGATTACGTGTTAAAAACAAAAAGCAGAGAAAATTACGTCAAAATATTTACACGTATACATTAAAAATGTACGAAAACTATAAAATAATAAAATTATCACGCGTGAAACGCATTTAAGGGTGATAATTGAGTCATATGTAAAATGCCCAAATATTAAATATCATCATATTTAAAGTGCCTAAAACAATTAAATTATTACACGTGAAAAGCTTTTAAATATTTAAAAGTCCTTCCGGCCAGTGCCGGGAGGAAGAGGTAGCTTTCATAATCCTTATTCAAAAAAAGCCAAATTATATCATTCAAACACACGAAGCTCAATTTAGTGGAAACCGAATATAGGAGATTCAATACTAATTTTTATCAATATAATGAATGAGAATTTCGCGAAATTAGTCAGCTTTATCCAAGCTGCTTTTCTTTAAAGTAACATATATTTGGCTGCCAAATTCGGCAATTTCTTAAAGTGCCTGTCATTTTAAGACAACATGGTGGATGAGGCTAAGCAGTGAACTTGGTCGAGACCTTAGTAATTGCTGTGCACATGCTCACTCACATCGGAATCGGTTAATATATAGGAGTGTTGTCGCATGCAAAAAATCAGATTTTTCAAAATGTCACCCACAATAGAAATTGAAACTGCTATATCTGAGCCATTTTTTAAGGTAAAGACAAACAAAAAATGCACCTGAATCCTTATATCAAGGTCAAATACTTAAGAAAGAAACCTTTTTCAATTATTAATTTTTTTGCCCCTCACTTTAAATATATATATATATATATATTTTAATTTAATGGTCGCCATTTTGAAACAAGATGGCTGATGAATCTGGCCAGCGAACTTGGTCGAGGTGTTAATGTATACTATCCACATGCCTTCTTACATCGAAATAGGCGAATACGTGTGTTATCGCGTGACAAATACAAGATCGTTTCAAAATGTTAGCCATGCTAGAAATTCAAAGTGCTATAAATCAACCATTTTTTAAGATAACAAAAGAACAAATTTTCAGAAACAAAAACTGTTCCGGAATCTTTGTATCAAGGCCAAACACATAAAAAAATCTTTTTCATTTTCCAATTGTTTAATACCTCATTTTGAATTTTAAATTTAATTTTTTTTTAATGGCAACCCTTTTGAAACAAGATGGCGAATGAAGCTGGCCAACGAACTCGGTCGAGACATTGGTATGTACTATGTACAGACCAAGTTACATCCAAATAGGTTCATAATTACTCCTGTTAGCGCGTGACAAAAATCAGGTCGTTTTAAAATGTCAGCCACAAGAGAAATTCAAAATGCTATTACTCAGCCATTTTTTTAGATATAGACGAAAGAAAAACTTTTCCGGAATCTTTGTATTAAGGTCAAACACATACAAAAAAATCTTTTTCACTTTCCAATTTTTTGTTATCTCATTTAAATTTTTTTATTTTTTAATTTTTTTAAATGGCCGCCATTTTGAAACAAGATGGCGGATGAAGCCGGCCAACGAACTCGGTCGAGATATTTGTATGTACTATGTACACACCAAGGTACATCCAAGTCGGTTCATAAATACGCCTGTTATTACGTGAGAAAAATCAGGACGTTTCAAAATGTCAGCCACGCTAGAAATTCAAAATGCTATAACTCAGCCATTTCTTAAGATATAGACGAAACAAAAACTGCTCCCGAATCTTTTTATCAAGGTCAAACACATAAGAAGAAAATATTTTTTCAATTTTTAATTTTTTTGTACCATATTTCAAATTTAAATTTTTCTTAAAAATTTAAATGGCCACCATTTTTAAACAAGATGGCGGTTGAAGCTGGCCAACGAACCCGGTCGAGACATTGGTATGTACTATGTATAAACGAAGTTACATCCAAATCGGTTCATAAATACGCCTTTTACCGCGTGACAAAATTCAGGACGTTTCAAAATGTCAGCCACGCTGGAAATTCAAAATGCTATAACTCAGCCATTTTTTAAGATATAGACGAAACAAATACTGCTCCGAAATCTTTGTATAAAGGTCAAATACATAAGAAAAAATATTTTTCCATTTTCAATTTTTTGGTACCACATTTCAAATTTTAAATAAAAAAAAATTTTTTAAATGGCCGCCATTTTGAAACAAAATGGCGGATGAAGCTGGCCAACGAACTCGGTCGAGAGATTGGTATGTACTATGTACACACTGAATTACATCCAAATCGGTTCATAAATACGCCTTTTATCGCGTGACAAAATTCAGGACTTTTCAAAATGTCAGCCACGCTAGAAATTCAAAATGCTATAACTCAGCCATTTTTTAAGATATAGACGAAAGAAAAACTGCTCCGGAATCTTTGTATAAAGGTCAAATACATAAGAAAAAATATTTTTCCATTTTTAATTTTTTGGTACCACATTTCAAGTTTAAAAATTTTTTAAAAAGTTTAAATGGCCGCCATTTTTAAACAAAACGGCGGATGAAGCTGGCCAACGAACTCGGTCGAGACATTGGTATGTACTATGTACACACCGAATTACATCGAAATCGGTTCATAATTACGGGAGTTACAGTGTGACATAGGTCAGATATATATATATATATATATATCAATTTTGAGCGGAGGGTGGTTTCGGGGTCTGGGGGTCATGATCGATGAAAATATACCAAAATTTTTTGAAATGGCTTTCCTCCGAACGGCTGCAATAGGTAGCTTTTTTGTAAAGAAAGCTACCTAAAAAACATATATAATAATAATTCCAATCACTTTTAAATTAAATAATATATGTACCCGTGAATCTTAAAAGAGAAAAAAGTTTAAAATAAATACATTACTACATGAGAAATGCATTCAATAGTGAAAAATACGTCATATATTAAAACTATACATTTAAAACGATTTTCATTCCGGAGAATTTTAATGTGACTTCACGTGATATAAAAGTAGTGCGGCTAACAAATTTCTTTATATGCTACATCACTTGGTGTAGCATAAATACAGGTAAATGCATGCGCAAAGTACTTTCGTCATTTTTTCGATGTTCATTTTTGAGTTATAAGCAATTATTGACTCATGCATAACATTTTTCACCACTTTCCAGTTCTGTTGCAACCAGATGTATGGTTCAAAATTCCAACTTTGACAGCATTTTCTGACAGATCTTCTGCTTTTACGGGAAAATCGAAAAAAAAAATAGTTCGATTACAAAGTTTCTGAATCTGTCAATTTCATGCATTTGCGAACAAAAATAAATTATGTGTCAGAAAGTGACCTGTATATATTTGAGGATAATCGTTTAAAGCGGGTGTAAAACACATGGATATTAAAGAAACTTCTTTAAGTAAACTATAAAAATTTAAGAAAACACATGTTTGAAAAGAATATATCTTCCTCATGCATGCAAAATAAACGCTCTATCAGTAGCGTAGCAATTCAAAAAAATCCCTGCCGGCCCGGCCTACAGGCGGAGGTAGATTTCGAAGTTAAGTATGCTAATTTCACAAACAAAAACCAAATCATGATTAGAGATAAACCCACTTTTAATCCATGTTTACCACAATTTTATCTGGCCGTTTTGACGAGTTTTTATTCCATTTTTATATAATAACTGGTTTTATCACAATCATGTTACGGCGGTATTAAAAAAAATAGTTTTCCATGCACAACTCTAAATTTTCTGGCATAACTCCAGATTCGTTTTTAATAGGAGAAACGTGAAACTTGTTGACGTGATTTTTGAAGAGATTTATAAGCGACCTGTGTTTTTAATTTTCGTTCAATTAATTAAAACTTGATATATAAACAATTATTTTCTCAGTAAGACAATATTTTTCGTTTCTAACACAATCGCTTCGGGAAATTCCGTTCAAAATGCCCAGTTTGACATCATTTTTTGAAATATATTCTGCCTCTGTCAAAAAATCGATCATTACGGTACATTATATAGTTTCTGAATAAGCGAATCTACCAATTGGATGCGTTTGAGAGCAAAAATGAATTTAAAAATGAGTCAGAAAATAAGCAGTTTGGATTTGAATACTCCCTTAATGCGATGATTTTTCCAACACAATCCTCTTCGGGAAATTCGGTTCAAAAGGCCCACTTTGACAGTATGTTTTAAAATAGATTCTGCCTCTATCAAAAAATTGACCATTACAGTACATTATATAGTTTCTGAGTAAGAAAAGGTACCAATTGGAAACCTTTGAGAGTAAAAATGGATTGTAAAATGAGTCAGAAAATAAGCAGTTTGGATTTGAATACACCCTTACGATGATTTTTTTCTTCAACCGCTATGTATTTTTAATTTCTTTTTGCTGTAAGAATTGGTCCTATCCAAAACTTGTCTATATAGATGTTGTAGATAATATTAAGAAGATATATGATAAATTCATGGGGATTTTATATCTTTTGAATTGACGGAGTTATGGATTTTTTTCATCTTCAAACGTCCTTTTTGTTTTCGTTTTTAATTTTTTTTTTTTTTTGCGGTACGAATTGGTCCTATCAAAAACTTGTGAATATAAAAGTTGTAGATAATGTTAAGGAGATTCATGATAAAATTAATTGGATTTGATATCTTGAGAATTGACGAAGTTATGAATTTTTTTCTCCCAAAAACCCTATTTTTTGCGCCCCTTGAGCCCATTTTTAACTTTATCAAAAATCTGTGATACATAAATTTTTGGCCCTATTTTTAGAAGTAATAAAAACTTTAAACTGATTCGATATGTACAAAATTTAAGAAGTTATGGGGGTTTTTCGGTTTTCACAAAACCACTCCCTATTTCCATCCCCTTTGTCCGATTTTGCCCATTAACGAACTTGACCGAGATTTTATGCCCCTTGATTTTATGTATCAGTTTGGAAGAGATTGGTGCAGAATTGTGGAAGTTATCGTGTCCAGAAGAAAGTGATATATATAGATACATACATAGATAGATAGATAGATAGATAGATAGATAGATAGATAAAGTTTTTTACTGAGGGTGGTTTTGGGCTCTATGGGTCATGATAGGTGTAGATCTGCAAAAATTTTTCAGAAATTCCAACATAGGAACGACGCCAATAGGTAGTATTTCATACGAAATCTACCTAAAATATGGGAGGAGATGAAGCATTTACTTTCATATAAATTGACAATTACGATTTTCAAAAATAAATAGAATACACTCATGTTCAAAAATTAAAGGGACAGTGAGCGGAAGATTTTGATTCTACACAGTTTGTCGAATTTCTGCTGAAATTCTTGAGGAATTTCAGTCATTGAACTTCTAAAATATCAAGAACATGTTTTACTTCATGTTTCGAGTGAAGATTTAGTCGCGAGTATAATTAGGGGGATTACAATAAATTACATTTAATTACTATAAATTACTACAATTAATTACAATAAATTTAATAATAAAATAATGTTTGCGATCACTCATGTAGCAGAAAGTACTCAAAATAGTCTGTCACTGCAGCAAATGATTATGTGGGTCCTGTGTAACTTTTGTGTGCATTTGTGTATAGCATGCATATTTGTGAAAATGTTAACATTTCTGTGAAAAATTAAAAATATTTACTTTCTTCTATCTTTACAAGAAGAAATTATTGTGTTCGTAAAGATTTTCGAATTCCAGTTTTTGAGGTTTTACGGGTCAGCGATTCCAAGGAACATGTTTTTACAAAATGTCTGTTTGTGAGTCTGTGACTCTGTCTGTCTGTCTGTTGTATGTAACATAAATTTTTTGGGCGCTCTATATCAAGAACTAATGCACGGAATTTAATAAAAATTTACATTCAGGTATTTCCTGATATAAATGGATGCTGATTAGTGTTAGGTGTAAATCTCTCAACAGGTGTCGCTGCTATGCTGCATTTTTTACGATTTCCGCAAGAGCTCTATCTCAAGAACTAATGCACGAATTTTCATCAAACTTCAGATTCAGGTATACCTTCATAAATATTATTGCTGATTATGTTTTGGTGTAAATTGCCGAACAGGTGGCGCTTTCATGCTGCACTTTTCCCGATATCCGCAATAGTCCTATTTCAGTAACTAATGCACGGAATATCAGAATCCTCACGATGGGCATACATTATCATTTAATTTTGGCCCTGTGATAATAGCGAATTTTGAAGTATTAACATGTATAAGATAGAAGAAAGTTTTAGGATTGCCACATCCGGCTAGTTTATTTATAGCATACCGAGTCGTCAACAAAATTTAATGCCACTTTCCGAAAACTTGAAAAAGAACAGTGAAAACAGTATAATGCAATTTAAAACGTGAATATATTCAATATTTGATTAGATATAGGCATTTGAGTGAAATAATTTTTAACTGCGCACTGTAAAAATAATAATGCCAGTTTTCCGGTAGGAATCGGAAAAATAGTTTCCCTTATCGTACCGGAATAATTTCCAACCCAGCTTGGAATAAAATCCGTAAAATCGGAATAAAATCCGTAAAATACCATTTTACTGACTAGTTCCTTATTTTTTACGGATTTTATTCCGAGCTGGTTCGGAAATTATTCCGGTACGATAAGGGCAACTATTTTTCCGATTCCTCCCGGAAAACTGGCACTATTTCTTTTTACAGTGCACATGCGTGAAAGATTTAAAAATTTTTATTTCATAATTTTATATTCAGCTATTTAAAGCAACTTACATAAAAAATTCTTTCAAATATCGTGAAAACTCAGAAAGATATCAACGATATAGTGAGTTTGATTGACAAACTGGCCAAAATCCCTTATTATCCAGCTACTTTTAGAAAGCAGCTCACTATATCGCCAGTATCTTTCTGAATTTTTGTGATATTTTACTGAAGTTTTTATATAAAGTTTCCTGAAATAGCCGAGTACCAAATTATGAAATAAAAATTTTGGAATCATCCACGCATGCGCAGTTAAAAATTATTTCATACAAATGCCCATATCTCATCAAATACAGTAGAGAGCCGATTATCCGAACAAGTCGGGACCGACCCTAGTTCGGATAAGCAAAGTTCGGATAAATAAACAGAGAATTTATGGGATGTTTCTGACTATACTAAAACCTTCACACGTTATCTAAGCTTATGACTGACAACACCAGTTAGTGCTGGCGTGTTTATTTATTTATTTTTTAATTTAAGCAAAAAAGCTTTTGATTGTTACTTGCTTCAACGAAGACATTCTTTTCAATACTGCCATATCCCAATTCTTCTTAAATACGTTAGTTGAATTACGATCAACGTTCTTCTGCCGTTCGAGCCATTTCATAGCTGTTTCCAAACATTCAAAGGCATCGTTATGTGGTGGACCTGTGTTATTTTCAGAGCATTCGTTTTCATTTTCTTCAATTTCTTTTTCATTATGAGTCTCATCCACAATCTCATCATCATTTAAAATCTGATGTCCAGGGCCATGTAACCACTCGGTTAATTTCATTTTCTTCATAGTTTAGGATTCTTTCCATCTCCTTTATAGTTTTATACATTCCTCATTTTCTGATCCACTATCAATTTTTCTTTATTTAAAATTTTATTGCAAGACAATGGATAATTGGGAGTTCGGTTTAAAAAAAAAATTGGGAGAAATAGTCTGTTCGGATAACTGAAAGTTCAGTTAAAAAAAAAAAAAAATCAGAGAAGTAGACTGTTCGGATAATTGGTAGCTCGGTTAATTGGAGTTCCGATAATCGGCGCTCTACTCTATTCAATGTATTCATGTTTTAATTACATACTGTTTCTACTGTTCTTTGTTAAGTTTTGGGAAACTGGTGTAAATTGGGTTGACAATATTCTGAATGCTATAAATAAAAAACATTTGAATTTTTTATAAAAATATTAACATATTCAACAATATGCGTGCTATACTTACATAAATGCACACAAACGTTGAACAGGACTCACATAGTCATTTGCTACAGTGACAGACCATTTTGAACATTTTCTGTTGCTTGGGTGATCGCAAATATTATTTTATTAATTAATACTAAATTAATTGTTGGCCCTCTAATTTTCCTCGCGACTAAATCTTCATTATATTTTTGAATGAAGATTTAGTGGCGGGGAGAATTAGGGAAGCAACAATTAATTTAGTAACAGAATAATATTAGTAACAGAATTTGTGATCACTCATGCAATAGAAAATGTTCAAAATGGTCTGTATTAGTCAAACATGTAAAGTCAAACATGTCCTTTATACCTCGAAATTCAAGGACAATTCGTCAAAAATTTCAGTAGATATTCTACAAACTGTAAAAAATCGAAAGCGTCTGATCACTGCTCCTTTATTTTTGGACATCGGTGTATTTATAGGAATAATTAACCATTCAAGTAAATTATTAATGCTATTATCTCAAAATCAATATTTTATTTATTTTCGATGGGCATTTTAAGATTCCAATTTTAGAGAGAAATAATTATTAAATTAATGTAACAACGAAGGGTTTAGGGAAGCAGAGTCCTGTGAAATTTGGAAAAAAAAAATTGATGTAATAATAATAATGAAAATCCTTTACATTAATAAAACAAAACTTTTGTATTTCTTTTTCTTAATTGGCATTTTCATAAACATCAATTTAAAAATACGACAATTGAAATCCTTCAAATTCTAAAAAATAAAACAAAACGGCTTTATATGGAGTCATCATACATGAAATATTACAACACAATTTATCCTTATGGACTTAGTAGTGAAATATTTAATCAACCTGTCAAAGTCTTCACATCCATAAATAACACTATTGATTATTCTCCAATTTATCTTACTCTTAATCATAATTTAAATTTTAAAACAACACGAAACAAACGTGGAAAGGGTTCATCATCAGTTGTAGTTTCTAAAAAATATATTACTAAACAAATTAATGATCTTCAAAGTAAATATTTAAAGCATTATAATTGGTTATTAATTCGTAAATACATATTTGCTATTAAAAAGAAACAGATTGTACAACATTTAAATGTATATTTCTAAGTAAATCTTTCTCTAAACATTTCTCTGATATTTATTTTGATCTCATTATGACTAGGGTTAATCTTTTAAATATTAATTTACAAAAAAAAAAAACATAAAATTCAAAATACGAATACTCAAATAATAATAACTTTTTCAAATCATATATTTAATAAAATTAATATCAATTCATTAATTAACGATAAAAACTGTTATTTTCCTATTAATAATCTTCATATATATATCTTTCTATCTTCATATATATATAAACCTTTAAATATCCGAATACAATTGGTAGAAAGATTTTTAACTACAATACATTTTCAAAAAATACATCTACTGCAAGTAATTTTCCGTGTAAATGCAATGATCCCAATCTAAAAAAATATATATAAACAATGATCATGGACATATAATCACTGGAAATCTTAATATTGTTAATGATTTTAAATTGAAAAAACTAATGGGTTTTGGTACTAAATATAGACTTCCATCTAAATTTACTGTTAAATCTATTATCAAACAGTTTACATATGATATAGATATTTTTATATATAAAATTTCAATCTATTACAATAAACCTATTGCATATTTTAATCAATGGAAAATATTAGAAATTGAAAAATTAATTACGGCTTTAAAAAATAATATTTCTGATTTGGTTTCTATTAACACAAAGCATTTTTTCCAACAAATTACTAAATTACAAAAAAACTACGTTATTACATATGTAGACAAATCTCCTAATAATTATACAATCATATGTAAATCTTATTATCACCAACTTCTTACAACCTGTATTTCTTCTAATAAATCTTTTCAAAAAAACTAATGAAAATGTAATCGTAAATAATCGTAAAATTCAAAGTTATTATAAACTATTAAATATTCTATCTACTAACTTTAATTATCCTTATTTAGTTCTTATTCCCAAATTTCATAAAACTCCATTTAAATTTAGGACTGTAACTATTGGTTGCAATACATATAATAATAAAGCCAATAAACTTCTTTTAAAAATTCTTAATCAATTATATATACTTACTACAAACAATGATAATACACATTGTATAAAAAATAGCTATCAACTGGTAAATATTTAAAAAATCTTCATTGTGTATATAATATAACGACATATGACTTCAAAGATCTTTTTAATAATATAGATTTATTAGATTTACATAATATTATAAATGCATTATTTAAAAAGTATTATAAAAAACTGGAATTACTATCTAATATTGATATTGCATATTTTAAATCATTAACAAACTTCATTATCTATAATAATTCTATATTGCAAGATAACACATTTACAACACATTTACGTCGGTATACCACAAGGTGGTTGTACATCCAGTTTATTATCAGACTTATATTTATATCACTATGAACGTACTTTTATTAATAATAATCTACATTTATATCGTTATATTGATGACATAATTTTAATTGCCTCTGATCAATCTAAAATTTCTCAATTTCCAGTTGATTATCCCACTAATTTGGAATTAACGGAAAACCTCTTATCTAACAATACAATTAACTTCTTAGATCTTAAAATTACAATAAAAGACAACAAAACAATAACAGATCTATATGATAAACGTAAAGAGTTTAAATTCAAAGTTAATACATTTACAAATTTTAAATCTTGTCTTCATCATTCTGAATATCGAAATATACTACTTAATCATTTATATAGAATAAAATGTTTATGTTCTTCTCATTTAATCAACAATAATATTAAAAAACTAATTTATTATGCATTAAATCATGGTTTTCCAAAAAAATTCATATATTCATTAATATACAAATAGTACTTACATGATCTTAAAAAATAAAAAAATAATAATAAAAAAAAACCATGCGTAAACAAAATTACAAAAAAATTTATAAAATTAAAAAATATTTATAAAAAGTTAAAAATTGTAAAATAATAATAAACAATTTCTATAGGATGGTTGGGTGGGTAGATGTTAGAGTACGGAGGAGGGTGGTGTTGTCTGGATAATACGCAATGGTTAATTTAAAAAAAATGATGGGGCCTTAGTATTATAACTACATTTCTAATACGTATTTTATATGGATGTTGATTTGATGTTTTATATGTAATTGGTGACTTTTCTTTTTATTTCAATTCATATTAAATTTAACTTATTTAATCAAATTCAATATTAACTTGTTTTTTAAAATTTAGTCTACTCAGGACAATATCATATTAAATAATAATAGTATACCATCTTTTCAGTGATTATTATGCATATAAGTTTATTTGATATAACTAATGTTATACTGTATGTATTAAAACTGGGTAAATAGCTTTTATTATTATTCCTCTATACTTTTTAATATTGTTTTATTTTCAACTTTGTATTCCATAATTAGTTGTCGGTTTAATTTGTTTGATTGTCACAATCATATTTTTTTAGCTTTTTTATGACTAATATGATGATAATTCACACACTATATTTGTGATCTTTAGGATATTGGGAATTTTAGAATCTGACAATCTTCTATAAACATCCATTTTTTATTTATTTATTTATTTATTTATTTTCTTTCCTGTTCATTTTTTATATGTAATGGTAATTATTAAGGTTTTCTATATTATTATTATATATAATTTATTTTATTTTATAGCATATAGCTATATTCTATATATTATCAATGTTAATTTTTTTTTAATTTCTCGTTGTAGATTAAATGGGTTTGGTAATAGAATATATTGAAAGCATTTTATTAACATTTAATTTATTTAAATTTTTTTGAATAATGATATATAGTATGGTATTTTTATATTAGGATTTGTGTACTAATGCAGTTGATATGTTTTTATTTCTTTAGCTTTTATTAGGTTCTTCTTTTTGTGATATTTGAATTATAATAGTTTTAAAATAAAATAATAGATGGCAGCACAAAAAAATTTGTCTTTTTAAAGCTTCTATTAAAGTAATAATTTTAATTTTTTACAGCAGGTGGTATTTAACGCTGAATATTGGCAATATTGTAAAATTGATATAAAACAATTTAAAATTGTTTTTATGTATTTTAAATAATGTTATTATTTTCTATTTCTATTATATTATATTAATTGTATTTATCACGGTATTTCAAAATGAATTAACTGAATCCATAGGTTTTAATTTCTGTGTTAACTTAACTGTTTTATTCACCTTAATCTTATCATGCTTATGGATTCCATGAGCGGGAATATATTTTGAACATCTACTGGGAATTTATTCTGTAAGTTGTGTAAGATTTCTATTGCTATAAATTAAATATTTAATGGGTTGTACTGTTTTTTTCCATTTCATGCCATTTGATAATGTTCTGTTTTCATCTTGAGACTATTTCTATTGGTTCTATTGGTTGTTCGGGTACAGGAGAAAAACTTTTTTCAGCTTTTAGCTTTTTTCTCACAGAAAACAACCGATTTGCTTATATCATTGAATTCTGTACTTTTGAAAACGTAATTCAATATATAAGTTTTTCAATTTTTTTGGAATCCATATTCTTCTTTTTTTATTCTTCCTTATTAATTCTTGTAATTAAGTATAAGGTACTTTATTGTATACATACAGTTCTATATTATAGGTTTGTGGCATCCATTTTTATTGTGAATTCATTCACAATAATGCAGTTTTTAATGATGGTCGGTAATGTTTAATTAATGGTTATATATATATATATATATATATATATATACAGTAAAACCTTCTTAAAGCGACCACGTTCCATTCCAATAAAAATTGGTCTCTTCGAGAGGTGGTCTCTTAATGGAGGTCATGTTTAAATCTATACTTTAATTGTTGGAAAAAGGTAACAATTAATGCTTCTAAAATTTATTTTCCACATTAGGAAAAAAAATAGGTTACAAAATAAAAGTTAATTACATAAGTTAATTACTGCAGAGTTTAAAAAATGAATATATTGACGTTTGCTTTGATTTTACGGTTTTATCTTGCATAACTTTTATTTCCAAGTCCTTTCAAAGTTCAGTAAATAAATGCAATTTTTTTTTCTTGGACGGGAATAAATAATGGCGATTTCATTAATTTATCTATTTCTTTGAGAGTTTCTAACAGAAAAGGGCAGGGGAATTTAGTGTCCGTCATTCTTAGTTCGCCATCAGAGTTAAATTCATTGCCTAAACAGGCACAACGAGGATTAAACACTTAAAAGGTTCCGGAAGAAAAAAAAAAAGCTAAACTTAGTTTAGAAGTTTGATGAATAATGCGCTCTCCGGAATTATTTTTCTAATAAAACCTTCTTCAAGCGACCAGGAAAAAACGGAATTTGTTTCCTTTTCTTCAAAGAAATTGGTCGCTCATGGAGGGAGCTCAACTGTGATGGTCTCTGAATGGAGGTAAAATTAAAATTGAGCCTATGGGAATAAATTTCGTTCCATGAAAATATGATCGTTTAGGGAGGTGGTCGTCCAGAGAGATTTCAGTGTGTATATATATATATATATATATATTGTTCTTGTTTTTGTGTTTTTTTAAGCCAGAAATCAATTTTTAGGAGCTTGAATCAAAATTTACAGCTCAATCCGACAAGGTTTTAGCGTAATGACACTAATTGCAATACAAAATGTCTTGCAACGATTTTAAATTAACTTTACATTAGAAGTTTCAAATTTTAAACCTTCGTAACTCCTAAACTACTTAACCGAAAGATTTCTTGTTTGGTATCTTAAGATAGAATTTATTGAAAAAGGCCAATCAAATTAAGTAAAAGCTCATCTATTCTATTATCTATTATATATATAAAATTCAAACGGAAATTTCGTTCCGAACGCCGAGATTTCGCGTTCTACTGCATATATTTTTACGGAACTTATATTGTTAGATAGGTATCGTTTCAGGGAAGGTTTTAAGCTATAACACATCATTCTACCTAGATTAGTTATAGAATTATGACGAAAAGTTCTGTTATTTTGGGCGAAAGGGTTACTATTATTTTATTGGCGATAAATTTCGTTGATAAATGTATTGAAATGGCTGTACATCTCGGAAGAAAACTTTTATTAATTTTGTTTAAAAGAAAAAAAAGAAAAAAAAATAGTTTTGACGAGTGGCAATATTATAAAACGACAATATCGAATTTAAAAATGAAAGGTAATGTTTTAATGTTTAAAAATTTATTCAATATGAAAGATTGCAGTTTTAAACTATATCTGGCAATTTATCGTTTGCGTCAGGTTAAAAAAAATGCATTAGCAAATCTGATAAGATAATATCTGAGTGACAATTTTGTTTTTGTTTTAAATTTTTTTTGTAATTTACTTTTTATTTTATTTAACTCATCCATCATGTGCTTTCGGAAGAAACTAGCAGATGTAATTATAAAAATGACGGTACTTGTGAGTTTCATATTGTCTGTTTATTTACGATTTCATTTTATCGCCAAACAATTTAATTTTAAGCCAAAAATGCATAAGCGTGGCTTCGGTTTGAGCGACATTCACAATATTGGTTATTTTTCAAGTAGACGACTGCATTTTTTGAAAAATCTAATTCTACTTATATATATATATATGTGTGTAATTCAAATGGAAATTTTATTCCGGCTGCTTAGAACTCGGGTTTTGCTGAACTTACACTGTTAGATAGGTAATTTTTCGGGGAAGGTTTAGTACGTAACACGTCGTTCTACGTTGCTTGGAATCGCATTATGGTTTAAAGTTCTTTTATGAGATGAACCTGATAATGAAAAATTAGACTTTATAAAAGATTCCGCCGAATTATTTCGATGGAACTTGGACAGTTAATTAGATAATTTTCAAGGAAAGGTTTCAGTATAAACTATGTCCTTCTACGTTGCTTAGCCATACAGTTTTTGGGAAAATTCTGTAATCAGGTGAACTCAATTATCACAATTTAGCCTTTAAAAAAAGTTATAGTAAACGGTATTTGATAGAATTTGCATTGTTAGTTTGGCAATTTTTCAGAGATAGTTTTAGTATATGATATATTGTTCGACGCCGTTTAATCATAGAGCAAGGGGGTAAATTCTGTAATTTTCAAATTTTTCCTTTGCGAAGTGGAAGAAACGGGTTTGACGAAAAAAGGAAAGTTTTTATGCATATTTTCTGTTCAATAATTATAGAATTTATTTACTATAAAGAAGACACTTATCTCTTTTTATACAAAAACAGAAGTAAATTGTATATAAATAACAAAAATATTAATATTCATAAATTAAAGGTTTATATATAGGAATACATATTTTAAAAAGCATAAAAGTTCATTTAATTTGTTTTCACAACTGTTCATATCATTTGGTCACAAATTTCACTTTCTGAAGCCCGAATTGCCCCAAGCTTTATAACATCTAACAATACCCATTGATCTAAAATCAGGAAAATTGGAAAGTAGATGTAGTTTGTAAAGTATGTCTTAATTAAGGAGATAAATTACGTAATCGAATCCACAGACAATTGGCATATTTGGTACAGATAAGTTACATAATTGAGTCTACAGACAATTGGCGTATGTTAACGGGCGTGGTTTGGAGGCACAATTAACTTAGGAAAAGGTTAAAATTGATTATGTGTTTTTAAAGCGAACCAATTCTATAACCGAATTTACAGAGAATTGGCGAAATTTGAGAAATAGTTTTTTGGAGACATTTTGCTACATTTACGATATAGCAACACCATGCCAAAATGTACGCTATTGCGCCATTTATTTCAATCCTAAACGTGCAAACATATTTTGGTACTTTTCCAGTATAGGGATCTTGGCGAAACAGAGAAAAAAGCATTGGCGGGGATGGAAGTTTAGCAACATATTTTCTGTCAACCAATTCGCTGTTTCATTTCATATACACAAGCATTTTTTTTTCTATGTTTATATAATTTATTTAACATAAAGATGTTATTTATCTAATTTTATGTAGAAAGAGAAGTAATTTGGGTACTACTTAGTTATCCTGTCGAACAATTTCGCTAAATTATATAAATCGCCAAATTATACAAATTGACGTAATTTTTATTTTAAATAACGAAAGAACAAATAAATTAGTATAAATTAATAAAAATACAACTATAACGTCGAAATAAAAATCACTTGATGTCGTAAACACGTGTAACTTGCTTAAAGTCAAGTGTATTTAACATTTATGATCAACCATTATTGGCATTTAATCTTATAGTTTGGCGATAGATTTTTGATCGACGGGATAACTAAGTAGTAGTACCGTAATTTGTATGTAAAAAACATTAATAATATACATATATAAACAAACAAAAATTTCATGAAGTTTGTTTTCTTAACTGTTTATATCAATTAGCAATAAATCTCACTTTCTGATGTCCGAATTGAGCCAAGCTGTTTAAAAAAATGCCAAGGCGCCTATAGTGGAAAAGTACCAAATTTAATTGCAAACTGTGCCAAACATTGTGGCTTGCTATTTATTTAATGCGAATTTCTTTTGGCTTTAATCATTATTCAATCGTAACACTTCAAAAAAATTTAATTAACTGTTTTTTTTAAATTAAAAGTATTTTTTATTATTAAATAAAATTAAGTTATAACTTCATTTTTCACTGATTAAAAAGGGAAACGTTTACTGCAGGAGTGCTAAGAGACACTTAGAATTTTATGTGCGTAGTTTAAATGGCGATTTAAAAAAAAAATATTTTATAATATCGGAACCCACACCAAATATGCTCATTTTACCGAGAATGTTTTGGCTCAAAATGAAATACAATTGCTGTAGACATAATTGTAAATTTCAATACTCGACGACTGAAAAGTCTTTAAAATTATTCAGCAGAGACAATGAGGAATAACTTACAGTTTCATAAATTTTAAGATTCAATATTCTTATCGATCTATTTACTTCTGCTTCTACTATATATACGAAAGTAAAATGCAAAGGGAAATTCGTCCCGGCTGCATATAACTTGAGCTCACCTGACTTGATTTTGGTGAGAATCGAAATGATAGTTATATACGTTTTCAGGGAAGATTTTGGCATATAACATATCCTTGTACGTTGCTTATACATATAATTATGTTTAAAAGTTAGATAATCATACGAACCCGATTATGAAAGATTAGTATTTTTAAAAGATTCAGCAGAATGGATTTCGATTGAATTTGCACTGTTAGTTGGATAATTTTTCAGGCAGGGTTTTAGTATATACTATACCCTTCTGCATTTCTTAACAATAGAGATGTGGTGGAAAGTCCTATAATCAGTTGAACCCGATTATGAAAGTTTAGCTTTTTTAAAAAGTTCTACAGAACGGATTTTGATAGGAATTCCATTGTTAGTTACATACCTATTCAGATATGGTTTTAGTATTTTGTATATTGTTCTACGTTGCTTAGTCATAAAATAAAGGCGGGAAGTTCCATAATCATGTGAAACCGATTATGAAAGATTAGACTTTTCAAAAAGTTCTAAATGGCGGATATTGATAATACTTGCTTTGTTGATTAGACAATGTTTCGGAGGTTTTAGTTTATTGCGTATCATTCTACTTTGCTTAGTTATAGAATTATGGGAGGAACGTTCTATAATCAGATGGACCTCAATATGAAAGATCAGCCTTTAAAAAAAGTTTTACTGGATGGATTTTGTCAGTTTGTTTGTTTGCTTTATTAGTTAAATAATTTTTCAGGTTTTGTTTTATTACATTGCATATTGTAATATCATTCTTTACCAAATCCTACTGTGATTGATCAATTAAAAGGGTTGAGATCTTAATAGCGGAAAATTTGCCTGCACATTAGAAAATATAATAGCGCAATGGCGTTCATGTCGTTTTCTACAGTACAAAAGGACATTTCAATAAGGTTCCAGATTGCTTTAAATCACAATGTCAAATTCACTGATACTTTTAGTTTGATTCAAGATTCGTTTGGATAAACAGACCAGCGTAGCGGGCATAGCCTGCTAGTCTATTATATATACTAGGGGATCAAACCCGAGCTCCTCGGGTTACAGAGTATAGGTAAAAACAATTCTTTTTTTTCTTTTTTTTTTTAAACTCTAATTATTATTTTTTTACATGTAATATACATTTTAGATTGTCCACTAACATAAAAAAAGAATTTTTATATGAAAAGTATCAATTATGCAATCAAATAAACTTTTAAAATTTATTAAAAGCGTTACTTTCACATGCCAGGAGTTCTTATCCCAAGATTTTGCGACTTAAGGCAGTCTTTTCGATCAATTCAGTGCTTTAAGCGCGTGGTTCAATCCCATGTTTGTTAAATTTGTTTCTTATTTACATTATTTTATTTATTTTTCTATAGAGGAAGTTTTAATTTTGTTATGGGAGATCAGACGGAAACAAATGCTGACATTTTTACATTGTTTTAAAGGCAAGCGGATTAATATTTCATAATCGAGCTACACGTGATAGAGATACATTTAAAAATAATTCATGCTTGAAAATCTCTCTCTCTATATATATATATATTACGCTATCGCACGTGGCACAGAAATCTCAATTATTTGTTAATTGTTTAATGGCAACCGCCGAATGAAACGCACCTCATTGCTTATTGTGTAATAGTTTTC
Source organism: Maratus speciosus (assembly GCA_963932465.1). Taxonomy (NCBI): domain Eukaryota; kingdom Metazoa; phylum Arthropoda; class Arachnida; order Araneae; family Salticidae; genus Maratus; species Maratus speciosus. The sequence continues at coordinate 351,569,257 of OZ010800.1, read as the reverse complement.
AAAAGGGAATAACAATAAATAAAAAAAAAGTTTAATTAATAACTATAGAAAAAACAATTCATATAAGCTAAAAAAATAAAAGTAAATAAACAATTTATTAATAAATAAACAACAACATCCGGGTTACCATATCAAGCAAAATAACGACACTTTGGCGCCAGTTAAGTACCCTGCTGCGTATATGACATTGGCGTCCGAAAAAAATCGCGCCAACGTGGTGCGTATATGACATCTGTGCCGTCTTTTACTTATTTATTTATTTATTTATCGAACAACAAACATACGACTTCATCTCATTTAAAATACAATAAATAAATAAATAAATAAAGGTACTTTTCCAGTATAGGTACTTGGCGAAATAGAGAAAAGGTACATGGCGAGGAAAGAAATTTGGCAACGTACTTTCTGGCAACCTATTTAATCAAAATATTTTTTTCGAATAAAACTACATAAAAGTTGCCATGATCAGAAAGAGTTTGTACTTTAATGTTAGCTGGGCGCAATTCTCGCCAATGGCATTTTTTAACTCGCCAGCACATTTATTTTATTTTTCGAGGGGTAAATTAAAGCAATGCTTTGATGTTGAAATTAAATAGTTTATGGTATTATTTATTCTTTTTCTGTTTTAAAGATTTTCTTTTTAAGTGAAAGTCATGCATTTTAAACGTTTCAGTTTTAAATTAAAGCTATCCATTTTAAATAAAATGAGTGAAAGGATTATATTTTAATCACGAAATATGAAAAACGGGTACAATGTTTGGCGATTTATCACCTGTGCCCGACTAACATAAAAATACCGAGTTCTTGATTTCTCTATCAGAATCTTCCTCTTTGGCGAAGGATCGAGCAAGTAAATTAAATCATGAATAAAAGTAACATGATACAATGCCTAGGATACATTTAAGGGTGACCAAGCTGGTTGCCACGGGCGAATAGTTATTTTAAAAACCATAATAACTCAGTCAATTAAGTTACAATTTTCAAATAAATTGCATTTGAAAGTAGGTTTTTTTCTCTATTTGACGGCGTAAAAATTAAAAATGCGCGATATTTAGAAATTTAAAAAATCGCTGACATAGCAAGCATTTTAATTTAATTTTTTTTTCAGGTTTTATGGGAAAATGACAACAAAATATACAGTACCTCCTATTTTCCGTTTACTTTCAATGACTTTCAATAGAAATGGGGCTCTTTTGTTGCCACGATTAGAAAAATGATATTAAAAACTACAAAAAAATTAATATCTCAAAAATAAATTGAGATACAGCTTTCAAACAAATTGCATTTAAAAGAGCATTTTTTTTCCTCATACAACGGTGCAAAAATTTAAAATGTGCGACGGTTAGAAGTTTAATTTGCAGTAAAGAAAATTGCAAAACCAAAATTTTATTTTAAATTTCAAAATGTTGCCATTCGCAAAATGACGTATGCGTTACGCACAGATATGTTTGTCCTTTATCTATTATATATATATAATCCAAACGGAAATTTCGTTCCGAACGCCGAGATTTCGAGTTCTACCGCATGGATTTTTACGGAACTTATACCGTTAGATAGGTATCGTTCCAGGGAAGGTTTTAAGCTATAACACATCATTCTACCTAGATTAGTTAAGAATTATTACGGAAAATGCTATTATTTTGGACTTTGTTACTTCATATTTCCTTAAATATCTGGGCTCCTATTGGTCGTAGAGCTTAGATCTCGCGCCAAAAGTAGCTCCGAAGCACCCAAGCAAACTTTCCCCCGCGATTATTTTGACGTCTTCCGATTTCCTCTAACTCTATTAGATGCCCGCGTAGAGCCCCTTTAAAATATTTTTCGTAGTAATTTCAGCAATTATCTTAAATTATTGGTTAAGACCGCCACCCTCCCGATTCATGTATCTACGGAAAGGTTGCATGAAGGAGTTTCGTTCAGATACGCTTTCGTTAAGAATAGAGTGCGCTCTCTGGTGGTGGAATGTGGAACTAACATAACGCGATATTGTTAAAATTAGGAAATCTAACAATGCGATCTGTTTTAAACTTTGAGATAGTTCATAACACATAATCTATTATCTATTCTATTATATATATATATAAAATCTATTATCTATTCTATTATCTATTATATATATATAATCCGAACGGAAATTTCGTTCCGAACGCCTAGATTTCGAGTTCTACTGCATGGATTTTTACGTAATCTATACCGTTAGATAGGTATTGTTTCAGGGAAGGTTTTAATCTATAACACATTATTCTACCTATATTAGTTTTAGAATTATGACGGAAAATTCTGTTATTTTGGGCGATAAGGTTACCATTTTATTTCTTGGCGAAATTCATCGTTGATAAAAAAAAAAAAAAAAAAAAATGAAACCCTCTAAAAATAAAAGAAAAACTGTTACTAATTTTATTTAAATGAAAAAAAAAAAAGAAAAAAAGAAGAAGAAATTCCGTTTTAATGAGTGATAATATTAAAAAACGGAAACATTTAATCAAAACTTGAAAGAAGTATTTGTAATGCTTAAAAATTAATTTAATAAGAAATATTACACTTGATACGCAATATTTGGCTCTTTATCGCTTGCGTTAGATATGGAAACGAATCTGAAAATTTGATTAGATGAAATTTTAACGACATTTTCTTTCTGTTTTCTTTTCTTTTTTTTTTTATCTAATTGTCCCATCACGTGACTTATAGAAGAAACAAGCAGATGTAATTGTGAGTCACATGTGTAATTACTATTTGTTTCTGTACAATTTTTTATTTTTCTTTTGCCGCCAAACGATGTGATTTTAAGCCAAAAATGCATAAGCGTGACATTAGCTTGAGGATGTTCTCACAAATGGTGTTTTTTTAGGTGAAAGAGATCATTTTTTGAGCACATTTTCATATTCAATAGTAACTTATATAGATATCAGTTAATATTTTAAAAATGGAATCGAATACTTAAATTTCAGTGTGAATTTCTGCCACACATACATATCGTAAAATAATTTCATACTTTTTAAAATGTTTTTCGCCGTAATTCCGAAAGCATGTGATATTTATAAACTCGAACTCAGATCAACGAATATTACCCATTTTATTTAAGCAAATATTATCTATTTTCTCAAGTCATATCGCCAATTTCATTTATAGGAAAATTCACAGATTCGAAATCTAAGAAATAAAGATAATTTTTAAGGAAATTTATGTTTTAATACGTTATTACTATGGAAAAATTCAACATTTTGAAAAAAAAAAAATTACAAGTCTTTTGTAATTCGTCATTTCTTCTTCGTCTTTCTTCGTACTTTCTCCTCTGTTATGTAATATTTCAAATGATATTGGACTAATTTTCGATCATCGATTCACCGCAAAATTGCATATCTAATATAGTATATAAAATAAAGTCTGGATTAGGGGACTAATTAACGCACACCGCAAACTACTGAACCTAAAATCTTGAAAATCGTGGTAAAAATACTTCTTATGACATAAACTTCTGCTAAGAAAGGATTTTCTAAAGTGTCACCCCTAATGGTTTTTGCACGGGGAGGGGAAAAAAATCGAATATAAAAATTATGCGTCAAATGATAGCATATTTTAATGTAGTTTTGTATGCTGAATCGAATGCTACCAAATAAATGTTTATAAGTCCAACAGTTCATGACACATTTCATATTTTTCTAATTTGGCGATGTCTTTGGCATCTAAACATCAAAATATCTATAATTACATCCGTTACTCTACCAACGGAAAAAATTCAAATCAACCCTTTTGGCTAAAAAATAAAAACGGCTCTATGAGTTTGAAATAAAAATGCAAGCATCTTAATTTTTAAAAAAAAATAGTGATTTTATGTAAAATAAAAGGGAAAAAATTACTGAGAATTTAGCGTTATAAAACAAAAATGGAAAAGGTACTACTTAGATATTCCGTCGACCAAAAATCTATCGTCAAACTATAAGATTAAATGCCAATAATGGTTGATCGTAAATATAATATTCACTTGAATTTAAACAAACTACACGTGTTTACGTCATCAAGTGATTTTAATTTCGACGTTTTATTTGTATTTTTATTAATTTTATACTAATTTATTTGTTATTTCGTTATTTAAAATAAAGATTATGTCAATTTATATAATTTGGCGAATGGTTTGGCGATTTATATAATTTGGCGAAATTGGTCGACGGGATAACAAGTAGTACCAATGAAAATATTTAAGTATGAAAGCAATGTTTGTAACGACTTAAAAATTATTTTCATATATATCAACTCGGTTTATGGCGTCAGATGCCGTCATCCGAAGAATCTACAAGAGTCTTTTTCCATTTTTTCCGGTCGTAGGTTCCTCATTGAAAGAAATTGGAATTGGAATAATATTGTGCGATTTATAAATTGCTCCTCGATAAGAAGAAAAAATGGGTACATTTAAAACAACCGTGCGCACATCTCGCTTATAGCATTCTTTAAATTCCCAGTAGCAGTAGTTACATTTTGCGTATGTAAATTAAAAATATTTTTTTGCTTTTAATTATGGCATTATTTTTTGTTATTGTTTATCTTTTCAGTTTTTTAAATGAAATTAGTATAAGGCATGCATTTTAAATTAAATGAGTGAAAGGTTTGTGTTTTAAATGAAAATAATAAAATAAGAATATGCTATGAAAACAATCTTTATTGATTTATTACCTGCGCCCGGCTGACATAAAAGTATCACAAAAGCCACATATTCACTTTCCTTTGAGTAGTTGCTCATGAGAATTCAAGTTAACCTTCCGTAATCGGATACTTCACATATTGGTGTATTAGCTTTAATGTTGAAAGCATCGTTTTTGTTTGAAGCGAAAACTTTACTATGAATTCTATTACACAAAATCGCATCATCATCATCTACTATATATTTACAACGGAAATTTGTATTTCATTCCGATTGTTTATAATAATTTCGTAGGATATACCACAATTAGTTAGGTAATAATTTTGGAAAGGTTTTAGTGTATACATATTGTTCAAGGGTACTTAGTTATAGAGCAACAGTAAAAGTTCAAAAATTAAGTGAACCTGATTATGAAAGTTCAGCCTTTTTAAAAAAATCTACAGAACATATTTTGTTACAAGTGACCCTGTTGCATGACTTTTAGGAATGGTGTTAGTATATACGATTTCATTATATGTTGATTAGTTACAGAGGTATTAATTCCTGTTGTCATAACGGTCTCATTACCCGACCATAAGTGAGCTGTTTATAATCAACTAAAACAATTACTTCTTAATTGCTAAACTTTGTCCAACGCTTAAGATAACATTATATCGCAATGGCGTTCGCATCGTTTTCAGTAATGTACAAGGTCAAGCTGAAGATCCATATTGTTTAAAATACAAGTTCAAATTCACCATTTAGTTTAATCCAAGGTTCATTTGGAAATATTGACCAGCGCAGCGGGCATAGCCTGCTAGTAATATAGATAAAACCCAAACGGAAATTTCGTTCCGAACGCCCAGATTTCGAGTTCTACCGCATGGATTTTTACAGAACTTATACCGTTAGATAGGTATCGTTTCAGGGAAGGTTTTAAGCTATAACACATCATTCTACCTTGATTAGTTATAGAATTATTACGGAAAATTCTGTTATTTTGGACTTTGTTACTTCATATTTCCTTAAATATCTGGGCTCCTATTGGTCGTAGAGCTTAGATCTCGCGCCAAAAGTAGCTCCGAAGCACCCAAGCAAACTTTTCCCCGCGATTATTTTGCCGTCTTCCGATTTCCTCTAACTCTATTATGGGCCCGCGTAGGGCCCCTTTAAAACATTTTTCGTAGTAATTTCAGCAATTATCTTAAATTATTGGTTAAGACCGCCACCCTCCCGACTCATGTATCTACGGAAAGGTTGTATGAAGGAGTTTCGTTCAGATACGCTTTCGTTAAGAATAGAGTGCGCTCCCTGGTGGTGGAATGTGGAACTAACATAACGCGATATTGTTAAAATTAGGAAATCTAACAATGCGATCTGTTTTAAACTTTGAGATAGTTCATAACACATAATCTATTATCTATTCTATTATCTATTATCTATTATATATATATAATCCAAACGGAAATTTCGTTCCGAACGCCTAGATTTCGAGTTCTACCGCATGGATTTTGACGGAACTTATACTGTTAGATAGGTATAGTTTCAGGGAAGGTTTTAAGCTATAACACATCGTTCTACGTAGATTAGTTATAGAATTATGACGAAAAGCTCTGTTATTTTGGACGATAAGGTTACCATTTTATTTTTTGGCGAAGTTTTTTGTTGTTGAAAAAATTGAAACGGCTATTACACCTAGAAAAATAAAAGACAAAAAACTGTTAAGATTTTATTTGAAATCTTTGAAAAAGAAAAAAAAATCCATTTTAATGAGTGATAATATTAAAAAACGAAAATATTTAATTTAAACATGAAAGAGAATGTTCGTAATACTTAAAAAATTATTCAGTTGAAATATTGCAATTCAAATAATATTTGGCGATTTATCTTTTGCATCAGGTTAAGAAAAATGCATCTGAAAAATTGATAAAATGATATCAAGGAAGTTCCCCATAAGCGCATGCTCAGAAATATTTGAAAAAAATTATAGAATATTCTTCTCATAGGTATAATATACCCATAAAAAAATCGGCAGAACCTCTATTTAGCATTCCTAAAAAAATAATTAAATTTCATTTTTTGCGATTTAGCGCTGGTTGGCGACACGATAAAATTTTGAATAATACTATGATAAATATTCTTTAAGAAAAACTTTTTCAAGTCTCGATACGAAGTTAGTTTAAGTAAGTTTAACTTAAATAAATACATATTTATAACTGCAGTTTTGTCATATACATTTATATATGCAATAATGAAATTTAACGATCGTATTTATGCCGTTTACAACGAAATTTAAATGGATTAAAAGTGTTTCAAACTCAAATTAAGGTCCGATTCTGAGCATTGGCAATTTGACTTCGATATTGTTAGTGTCAGAGACAACAAGAGAGTTTTATTGCCATGGAAACAGAAACTTAATATCGAAATGTTTAATGATAGCATTCTTAATTAAAATACCCTTAAAACTTATCTAGCCGGTGATACCGTATAAAATTAAATAGCTCAATACAAATAACACGCAATTTGCATATATTATACTAGGGGGCTCGGCCCCCTACGAGCTACGCTCGCCAACCCCCGTTCAGACACTGCAGTCTCTAAAAGCACGCTAATTTGATCGGCTTTAAAATGATTTTGGAAGATTGAATTATAATTAAAAAAACAAAAGCGATCTCCCTATAAACGGGTTTCTATTCATTTCTCTTTGATTGGGGAATTTTACGGAAAAATCAGCTGCTGTTAAAAGATACAATGGCATTTCAAAATCATCTAATATAAAATGAATTAAATAAACAGAGTCTTTGTCTCCCGGTATTTTTTAACAAAGCGAAAAGAAAGTCCTTTTAAGAAAGACATTTTAAATATATCGTTTTTAATCTGACGTAATTTTCACCAAACTTTTCTTTCCCTTTTTAATATTCACGTGAAAATGCTTGTATTAGAAATGAAATATTATTTGCGCTCTCCAAAAAAAAAAAAAAAAAAAAAAAAAAAAAAAAAAAAATGAAATTCCTGCCGACTCGGGCCTACAGGCGGAGGTAGATTTCGATGTTTAAATTCTCCAACAAAACTTAAATCAAGATTAGAGATAAAACCCAGTTTCTTCACAAAGAGTGAGCTGTAGGGAGCTAAACTTTTTGTGAAAATTATAATATACACGAATACACACACACATGTATATGGAATAGGTTTAAAAAAGGGCTACAAAAAATTCAGAGAACCTTAAAGTGTTAAAATATGTTAATATTTCCATAGTCAGGTTTTTATCTTGTTTTAATACGTTTCTTCAAACTTACATGGCGTTACATATTCACCTGCTGAGGTCCATTATATTTCCAATATGACGCAATATACATATTTTTTTAATTCGTCAAACTATTTATTTTATTTTGAGTTTTCATGCTGAAATCTTGCTCTAGAAAACTTATGACGTAATATTCAATTTGTTTTCTATTTGTCAAACTATTTATTTTTACACGTGAAAATTTTGCAAAAGAAAAGTAATTGTTGTGGTGAGAATTTTATTGGTTTTTTTTTTAATTGTTGGCAACTGCTATAACAAAAAGCTTTTATTAGGTAGATTTCGTAAGAAATACTACCTATTGCAGTCGTTACCATGGTGCGACTTTTGAAAAATTCCTTCATAACTTTTCATTATAGGACCCCAGGAACCCAAAACCACCCCCACCTAAAAAATTTATATATATATATATATATATATGTATGTATGTATGTACTAAATTTTGTCCGCACGATAAAAGTCGCAATTATGCACGGATCGTCTTCAAACTCGCCAACAACTTTGAGATGGCTAATATCTCGGCGGGGATTGAAAATGGGCAAAATCGGTCCAAGGGAATGGAAATGGGGAAGGTTCAAAATTTTGAATATCGTCTTAACAAGATTCTGATAAAACCAGCTCTTACACAACAATGACAGGAAAAAATAAATATTTTTCGTTATAACAGTTGCCAACAATTAAAAAAAAAGCAATAAAATTCTCACCACAACAATTACTTTTCTATTGAAAGTTCACGTGAAAAATTAAATTAAATAAATAGTTTGACGAATTGAAAACAAATTGAATATTACGTCATAAGTGTTCTAGAGCAAGATTTCCGCATGAAAACTCAAAATGAAATAAATAGTTTGACGAATTAAAAAAAAAAAAATATTGCGTCATATTGGAAATAAAATGGACCTCAGTTGGTAAATATGTAACGTCATGCGAGTTTGAGAAAACGTATTAAAACATGATAAAAACACGACTATGGAAATATTAACTTATTTTAACACTTTGAGGTTCTCTGAATTTACTTTAGCTATTTTTTAAACCTATTACATATACATGCGTGTGTGTATTCGTGTATATTAGAATTTTTACAAAATGTTTATCTCCCTAGAGCTCATTCTTAGTGGAGGAACTGGGTTTTTCTCTAATCTTGATTTAACTTTTGTTGGTGAATTTAGTACTTAACTTCGAAATCTACCTCCGCCTGTAGGCCCGAGCCGGCAGGGATTTTTTTTTTCCTGCCATTGTTGTGTAAGAGCTGGTTTTATCAGATTCATGTTAAGACAGTATTCAAAATTTTGAACCCTCCCCATTTCCACCCTCTTGGTCCGATTTCGCCCATTTTCAATCCCCGCCGAGATATTAGCCATATCAAAGTTGTTGGCGAGTTTGAGAACAATCCGTGCATAATTGCGACTTTTATCGTGCGGACAAAATTTAGTACATACATACATACATATATATATAAACTTTTTAGGTGGTGGTGGTTTTGGGTTCCTGGGGTCCTATAATGAAAAGTTATGAAGGAATTTTTCAAAAGTCGCACCATGGTAACGACTGAAATAGGTAGTATTTCTTACGAAATCTACCTAATAGTTGAAAAGTTCATCTCAAAATATCAAGTAAATGTCTCGCGCTATTTTTAAATTTACATTGTTTTGCAATACTAGGGGGCTCGGTCCCCTACGAGCTACGCTCGCCAACCCCCGTCCAGACACCGCAGGCTCTAAATGCACGCTAATTTGATCGGCTTTAAAAATATTTCGAAAGATTGAATTATAATTTAAAAAACAGTGGCGATCTCCCTATAAACGAATTTCTATTCATTTCTCTTTGATTGGGGAATTTTAACGCCAAATCCGCTGCGGTACTACTTGATTATCCCGTCGACCAATTTCGCCAAATTATATAAATCGCCAAACCACTCGCCAAACTATACAAATTGACATTATTTTTATTTTAAATAACGAAAGAACAAATAAATTCGTACGACATTAATAAAAATACAAATAAAACGTCCAAATAAAAATAACTTAAAATGACGTAGACACGTGTAACAACATTTCAAAATCAGCTAATATAAAAGGAATTAAGTAAACAGAGTCTTTGTCTCCTGGTATTTTTTAACAAAGCGAAAAGAAAGTTCTCTTAAATGAGACATTTTAAATTAATCGTTTTTAATCTGACGTAATTTTTACCAAGCTATTCTTTCTCTTTTAAATAATCGCGTGAAAGTACTTTTGTTAGCAATGAAATATTATTTGCGCTTTCCTAACAAAAATAGTTGAAAATATTTTCTCAAAATATTAAATAAATGTCTAGCGCAATTTCTAAATTTAAACTTTTTTGCAATATTATTTTGTGTTCATTTTATGTAATAACTATAATGTGACGTAAATATGACGTAATTTCTCCTAAGACTTCTAACGCATTTAATGAATTTATTATTTTACAATATCCTTTCTCTTTTAAAATTCACGTGTATACTTTTTATGACGTAATTTTTAATAAATTCCTGCTTTTTATACATAATTATTTAATTCTAATTTGAAAGTTTTTTTCCTGTTCATAATAGTCACGTGTAAATAAATTTTTAATTTGAAGCAAACATTATTGCTTGCGCTTTTTATACAGTTGGCAACAGTTTAAATTAGTACAATTTTCTGAAATCTGTAAAAAATATCTCTAGAAATGCTGAAAATTTGAATTTAAAATAGAAATAAAACCTGCAAAAATGAGTCAAAATAAAAAAAATAATGCAATCTGCACTCCGGCAAATTCTAACGCATAAAATGATCTAAAAATGATTACACTGTCATGTATAGTTTTTGCTGCTATAAAACTTTTTTAGTGGAACGATTTTGTCCAACTTTAGCATTAAATATCTCTTAAAATAATTCTTCGATTTGAAAACTGTCTGCATCAGCGTGTTTATCAAACATTTCTGTATAAAACCAGTGATTTTCATATTTTTGTATGCATTATTTTTCTCAATATTAACGAAGAAAGACCTCCGGTCACAAAAAATTCAAAACCGGCGGCGGCGGCGGCGGCGGCGGCGATGACAGCAGTAGTTACTTTTTTTTAGAATAGAGAGATTATTTTGTGTTCATCTTATGTAATAACTGTAATGTGGCGTAAATGTGATGTAATTTCTCCTATTTAAGACTTCTAACGCATGTTAATAAATTTATTATTTTACAATATCCTTTCTCTGTTAAAATTCATGTGTAATTATAGATGAAGTAATTTTCAATAAGTTCCAGCTTTTTATACGTAATTATTTAATTCTAATTTGAAAGTTTTTTTTCTGTTTATAATAGTCACGTGTAAATAAATTTTTAATTTGAAGCAAACATTATTGTTTCCGTTGTTTATACAGTTGGCAACAGGTTAAATTAGTACAATTTTCTGAAATAAGTAAAAAATATCTCCCGAAATGCTGAAAATTTGAATTTAAAATAGAAATGAAACCTCGAAAAATGAGTCAAATTAAAAAAATAAATTAATTCTGCACACCCGGAAATTATAATGTATAAAATGATCTAAAAATTATTAAATTCCGATGTATAGTTTTTGCTCCTATAAAACTTTTTTAGTGGAACGATTTTGTCCAACTTTAGCATTAAATATCTCTTAAAATAATTCTTCGATTTGAAAACTGTCTGCATCAGCATGTTTATCAAACATTTTTGTATAATACTACCGATTTTCATATCTTTGTATGCATTATTTTTCTTAATATTAACGAAGAAAGACCTCCGGTCACAAAAAATTCAGGTACAGATGTCATATTCGCTCCATATTGGCGCGATTTTTTTCTGTCGCCAATATCATATAGGCAACGGGTACTTAACTTGCGCCAAAGTGATTGATGTGGTAACCCGGATTATGTTGTTTATGCTGTTGATGTTTTCGCCAAATTGGCAACCGAAAAAATCGCGCCAATATGGGGCGAATATGACATCTGTTCCAAAATTCAAAACCGGCGGCGGCGGTGACAGCGGTAGTTACTTTTTTTTTAGAATAGAGAGATACGCTTACAGCAAAAATAGTAAACTAATCCACAGTTTAAGTTTAAATTCATTGAGCATTAGGCATTTAATTACTTATTTAACAAGGAATTTATAAATGCATTTCAATCTCTTGCATTTGGCGAGAAAACGTATTGGTTCGCCAAAGAGCGTGGAGCGTTCGTCTTTTCACGCCAAATACTCGAAAAAATATTTTTTTTCCAGATTTTCTACTGGGATTCTACCGCAATATTTTTACCGATCTTTTTTACATACATGAGTCATTTTATTAGAATTTCCTTTTTCATAATATTTTGAGTATGCGTTTCAAGGAGACCTTTCTTGTGAGTAACAATTATTATTATTATTATTATTATTATTATTATTATTATTATTATGTATCTCTAGCAGATGTAATTATAAAAAATGACAATATTATATAAATAGCAGTTAATATTATAAAAGTGGAGTCAAATATTTAAATTTTAATGCAAACGTTTGCCCCCCCCCCCCCTTCACGTATGTTTTACGCGTGTTAACTCTGGTAAATTTGTAACCATATAGTTTGCAAACACTTCTAATGTTTGCCGTAAAACTTAGCTGTGCACCCGATTATGGAACATTGGGAAGATTTTGATTGGATTAAAACAAGAGGTTTAGTTTTTTATCATAATCGGTTATCAAGGGGGTTTTTTTTCAGGTTAACAGTTACATAATTACAAGTGGTATACATATAAAAAGGAAATGGTAATGAAAATGACATTATTTCAATTTTATTGAAAAACTTTATTTTTAAAAATCCACTTTTATGTGATTCACATTTCTTTTAATGAAAGTTAAAGACTTTTTGTGTGCAAACAATTTATTACATTTTTTTTTTTTTTACCGTATTTACTCTGCTGTAATCCGAAGATAGAAAACTGCAGTAGACCTGCTAGAAGACGTATATTACAAAATATAATGCAACGTAGAGAGAAATTGTATTTAAGCTACCAGAACCACACATAGCACCAAGCTGAGAAGCCCGGAGTTCAAGAACTATCAACGAAAGTTAATAATCCGAACATAATTAATGTTCAGTGGTCACTCTCTGCAGTCATTGTAATTTTCTCTCATTTTAGTAGTGTGGTGACTAGAGAACATTTTAACATTTCTGATTATCATAACGGCCGTATTGTCTTCCCAAACTCTACTTTAAATATATACTGTAAAAAGAGTTTCTTCTGAATAGCCCGAATTTTGCGTAACCCATAAGATAATATAATAGCTAAATAGCGTTCGCATAGTATTCAACAAATGCGGAAAGATTTTCCCGGTGAAGGTCCATATTAATTTAAAATACAAGGTCAAATTCATAATTTTATTTGATCAAGGATCATTTGTAAAATGGACCAGCGAAGCGGGTGTAGCCTGCTAGTATATATATAAAATCCAAATGGAAATTTCGTTCCGAACGCCTAGATTTCGAGTTCTACTGCATGGATTTTTACGGAACTTATACCGTTAGATAGGTTTCGTTTCAGGGAAGGTTTTAAGCTATAACACATCATTCTACCTAGATTAGTTATAGAAATATGACGGAAAGTTTTGTTATTTTGGACGATAAGGTTTACCATTTTATTTCTTGGCGAAATTTATCGTTGATAAAAAAAATTGAAACAGCTATTACACCTTGAAAAATAAAAGAAAAAACTGTTATTAATTTTAATTAAAAGAAAAAAAAAGATGAAAAAGAGAAAATGAAAAACAGTTTTGATGAGTGGTAATATTATAAAACGAAAATATTTAATTTAAACAAGAACGAGAATATTCTTAATGCGTACAAATTTATTCAGTAAAAAAGATTGCAGTTTTAAACAACATTTGGCGATTTATCTATTGCGTCAGGTTAAGAAAAATGCGCCAGAAAATTTGATAAGACAATATTAGACTGACATTTTTTTTTCTTTTTTTTTCATCAAACGCATCCATCATTAGGCTTAAAATAATGGTAATTGTGTGTTACATGTTGTATGTTTATTTACGATATTGATTTTATCGCCAAATAATATTATTTTAAGCCAAAAAGGCCTAAGCATACCATTGGTTTGAGCAACGTTTACAATATTGGTGATTTTTCAAGCGGATGACAGCCTTTTTGGGAGCAATCTAATTCTACTGTACACACATACACACACACACACACACATATATATATATATACATATAATACAAATGGACATTTCGTTCCGGTTGCTTATAACTCGAGTTCCGCTGAACTTGCACTGTTATGTAATTTTTTTGGAAGGTTTTAGTATATAACATATCATTCTACGTTGTCTACGTTGCTTAGGTATCGAATTCTGGTTTAAAGTTCTGTAATGCGATGAACCAGATTATGAAAAAATAATCTTTTGAAAAGATTCTGCCGAATGTTTTTCGATAGAACTTGCACTTTCAATCAGATAATTTTACAGAGAGGGTTTAAGTATCTAACATATCCTTCTGCTTTGCTCAGCTATTCAGCTATTCAGCTATGGGGAGAATTGTGGAATCTGGTGACCCCAATTATCAAAAATTTACCTTTTTAAAAAGTTCTAATATACTGTTTTTTCTGGCTTTGCATTGTTAGTTTGATAATTTTTCAAAGACAGCTTTAGCATATAATATATTGTTCTACATTGCTTAGTTATATATCAATGGGGGAAATTTTGGTAATTTTCCAATATCCTTGGCGATCCTTGGCAATCCCTTGGCGAGATGCAGAAAATGGGCTTGACGGAAGAAGTAAAGTTTCAATGAGTGTTTTTTGTTCAATTATTATAGAATTTATTTACTATAAAGAAGCCATTTATCTCTTTTTATATAAAAACAGAATTAAATTGAATATAAATAACAATAGTGATAATATATTTCATTAAAAAATTTATTATATGACTACATAGGCAAAAAAGCATAAAAGTTCATCATATTTATCTTCATAGCTGTTCATATCATTTGTCCACAAATCTCACTTTTTGAAGTCCAAATTGCGCCATGCTCAAAAAAAAAAAAAAAAAAAAAAAAAAAAAAAAACCGACAATGATCCCTATACTGGAAAAGTATAGAAAATTATGTAATCAGGTGAGCCCGTTTATGACAGATCTCAAATGACAGCATTGCTATTTGACTAACCATCATGGATTTGGGGAGAAATATTCGTTAAATGGGTTTAATCAAGCAATTCCTGACTGATATTTGACATCAAACTTGATTGTTCACTAATATAGGCGTCAGAGTGGTCTCTGTTTTGACTAACACAATTTCCTTACAAAATTTTTCGTTTTAGATTTCACTTACAAATTTCGTAGAAACTAGCTACGCGAGAATGTTTTTTACGGTCTTTTAAGTTAACCGGGCACAAATCGCGCCAATATAATTTTTTTTTTTTTTTCAGGGCAGTAGCATATTTTATTTTTTACATGTGTAAATTAGAAACAATACATTGATGATGAAGTAGAATATTTTTGTTTATAGCATTATTTGTTATTTTTATCCTTTTAAATTTTTTATGAAATGGGTGAAAAGAAACTATTTTAAAGGTATGTAATATGTATATTTAACATATCTGTATTTTAAATTAAAAGATTGAAAGCTTTATATTTTAAATGAATGGCAATGGAAACAATACTTTGTTGTTTATCAGATGTGGCCGGCTAACATAAAAGTACCGTTTTTCTTTGAGATTTTTCAGGCAACCTATCACAGAAATAATTTTAAAAAATTATTGGGGACCCAAAACAGACCGCTTCTATGACTGTTAATAATATCAGAAATAGTGTTAATATTGAATATTATAATAATATTTCGCAGATCAAACTAAAATACCGCGACAGTGACAAACATATATACATCTAACTGCAACTATTGATAAAAAAAATCAGGAAAATTGGAAAGTAGGTTTAGTTTGTAAAGTATGCATTAATTTTGAAATAAATTACGTGATCGAGTCTACAGACAATTGAAATATTTGGTAGCAATAAATTACATAATCCAGTCTACAAACAAATGATATATGTTATCGGTCGTGGTTTGATGGATAATTAACTTAATAAAAGAAGTTAAGTTGATACTTTGTTTTTAAAGCGGACCTATTCCATAATCGAGTTTTAAAGAGAATTGGAGTAATTTGGGACACATTTTTTGGAGACTTTTTTCAACATTTACATTACACCAACACTAAACCAACTACCAAAATGTTTGCTATTGTGTCATTTATTTCAAACCTGAACATGCAAAGATTTTTTTGGTACTTTTTCAATATTGGTAGCTTGGCGAAATAGGGAAAATAGCCTTAGCGGAAAAGGAAATTTGGCAATGTATTTTCTGACAACCTATTCACTGTTTCATTTCATATACACATACATTTTTTTTTTCAATTTTTTTTACAATTTATTTAACGTAATAACGCAAATTATCTAATTTTATATCGAAACCCGTTTAATATGTATGAAAAAACAATAATAATATACATACATTTAAAATAAATATATTAGAGCGAAATAGCCCATCAAGTTTTTTTTCATAACTGTTTATACTATTTGGCAACAAATCTCACTTTCTGATGCCCGAATTGCGCCAAACATTGTAACTTGCTATTTTTTGAGCGTGGATCACTTTTGGCTTCAATTATTATTTCGTCGTAACAATGCATTATTTCATTTACTATTTTTCCAATCGAAAATATTTTTTATTATTAAGTAAAATTAAGTTATAATTTCATTTTTCGCTGATTCAAAAATGGAAATGTTTACAGCATTGCTAAGAGACACAATTTCATTGTGTAGTTTAAATTGCTATTTAAAATAAAATATTTTATTGTATAATATTTATTTGTGTTTTTATTTTCAGTATATATTTGTATTCATTTAATAAAGTAGTTCTCGAAATTCTGTAATTTTGAAATGATATATTTTTAAAATGATAACTTTCGCGCCAACAATGTTATTTTTTTTTCAAATGCTTCGTTTGGTGCCAACAATTGCGCTTGGCGACAATGGTGTTGAAATACCAGAAAAGTACTAAACATTTAGATTGCACATTGCAGCATGGAGGCTATAATGTATAACATGGGACAATACACAATTTAAAAAAAACTGGTTTATAGCTTCAGGTTAAACTGAGACTTTAAAATACATTTTCTTTAAATAATTTAAAAATATAGATGAGGAAAATTCTGTGATCGGAACTCTCACCATATTGGTTCTTTCTAACGAGAATGCTCTGATACGAAATGAAATATCGTATATTGTGCTATCATTCTTTATCAAATCCTACTGTGAGGGATAATCTTGAGTTAGACCGTAACAGCTGAAATTTTGTCTGCACATTAGAAAATATAATAGCACAATGGCGTTCATATCGATTCAGCACTGCGGAAGGACATTCAGTTAAAGGTCTTATTTCTTTAAATCACAAG
Organism: Maratus speciosus; assembly: GCA_963932465.1. Classification (NCBI taxonomy): domain Eukaryota; kingdom Metazoa; phylum Arthropoda; class Arachnida; order Araneae; family Salticidae; genus Maratus; species Maratus speciosus. Next base: position 351,551,900 of record OZ010800.1, on the reverse strand, counting down.
ATCAAATTCATCATTCGTTTGATTCAAGGTTCACTTGGGAAAATGGACCAGCGCAGCGGGCATAGCCTGCTAGTATTAGACTAAAATACACGATATAAACATTCAATAACTTACTCTGTTAAAGTAGACTCACTATTATGTTACGTCAAAATCAGATGTTTTTATTGAAAATATCAGCGTTTGATACAATTTCAGCATGAAGACGACCCTGTTTTTATATGAATATAACGAAGACATATTTTTGAATTCAATGGCTATTTCCGTCTATTCCTGGGTCAGTTTGGTGATTAAAATAAATGGTGTAATCATTTTTTTTTCTTCTGGGTGTGGGGGACTAGATATCTCTATTATGTATGTATTAAATTTTAGAAATATTAAACTATTTAATGGCCTATTTAATAAAATATTTTTTGTTGATTTGTTAGTCAGTGAATTATATTAACAATATTAAAATTTTAAATACCTCACTAGCTGACCCGCCCACCGTTTCCCGGGCCCGTAATAATATTCTTAAAGGAATCTGTAATTTTTATCGCAGGTCCGTACAGAGGGAGTTTGGGGGAGACGGTGCAAATTACCAGGGCCCGTTATTGTTCAGTTCCAAAGTTAAGAAAAGTCACAGGTTAAGATTTTTAATTTTTATATGTCTCATACATTAAACTTTTTTATTCCAAATTAATTGATGAATTCAATTAAAATTTAATTATATTTTCAATAATTTAATTTTTTTATTTAAAATCTTTAGATGAAAAAGCAATTACAAATGCAACATAAGAGTAAAGCCTGTTTATAACAGAATCCTGCAATAAGCGAAACAAAAAAGTTCCAGCTCCCCCCAAAAATGCTATTATGTTTTGTTCACTTTAAATAACATGCATAAAACGGAATTTATAACTGGTCGTTAGCATTCTGTCGTTTCACAGGTTTTATTGTATCTTACTTCTAGTGGACCCATAATAATATTCTTAAATGAACCTGAAATTTGTATCGCAGGTCCGTACAGAGGGGGATAGAGACGGTGCAACTTCATGACAAGATTTTGTAAACTTCTTGCTGATGTTTAAATCGCATTTCCAATACAGTGCTTTACAGAAATAGCACGTTTCACTTAAGAGGCTACTTCAGTGAAATGAAAAGACCCGTTCGCTAATGCTAATCCTATGGAAGAAATTTATAACGATATCTCGGTTGCATTTCAATATTTTTAAATGATTTTTTTTGCATTGGATAGCTGAGATCGATCTGTATGCAGGCCGTTTTTTAGTTTTTCGATTTTGATTATAGATTTTTTTTATGAGCATGCTTTCAGTTTCGAAACCGGTTCCGAAAATGAAAGCGTCCTCATTAAAAATATCTGTAAACAAAATCGAAAAATTAAAAAACGGCCTTTGTACAGATCGATCTCAGCTATCCAATGCAAAAAAAATCATTTAAAAATATTGAAATGCAACCGAGATATCGCTATAAATTTCTTCCATAGGATTAGCATTAGCGAACGGGTCTTTTCACTTGACTGAAGTAGCCTCTTAAGTCCCACAGTTATGCCCCGGAACGTTTAAATCACTAATTTGGATTTCAGAAGCAACGCGTGCATACTACGGTTATTAAACCTATTTGGCGATCGCTTATACTCTGTTTGACGACGTTCTCGATCCAATCTATTTCGATTTTCTCTTCTTTCAGCTTTTTCTTCACTTTCAAACATTCGCCGAAATCTTTTACGGACATTTCAAATGATATTTTGCCAAAGGACTTTTACACAATAACCATTGAGATGTGTTTCTCGGGCGTTGCCATTAAACAATAATAAATAATCGCGATTTCTGTGCCACGTACGTTAGCGTAATATATATATAGATTATAAATAATGAAGAATTTCTGTCTGTTTTCCATTCTGATGACATAGCAAAAACACTGCTTAATGATGTTTTGCTTTCTCTCCATATGAAAAAAGAGGGCTATCACTTCAACAACTATTCAACATAGATCTTATAGTATATCTATGGATTAGTATGGATGTCTAGGTTAATATTCTGGTATCAAAATAGTGGATTCGTTTCGAAAAAAAAAAGTAAAGTTTGTGTTCATTTCAATATATAGACAACCCTCTAACGAAAATTTGAAAGAACCAATTAAAAGTAGACGGTTTTCTAAAAATGTCGAAAACCATTTCGACACAACTGTATTCAAAAATAACAGTTATGTGTAAGACAATGTTTGTTGTCTCTTAAACATGACACCATTTTCACTGACAGAAGCACAGCGCATTTCTGTGATTGGAACCCTTGTAATGTAAAGAGAACAGTTAAAGTTTCTTTGGGCCTAATAGAATGATATAGAATAGTATAAGAATGAATGAAAGCCAATTTAAATTAAGTCATTTAGTCACAATCATTGTAAAAGCTGCAGTTTATTGAATGCAAATGTATGTCTTCAGAGGCTAATAAATTTTTGAAATGATATACGGGAACTGGGGGATGAATGGGACAAGGGATGGATGGGACAAGGGATGGATGGGACATTCTCAATATTTCAGGCAATGAAGGGGTTTCTAGTTGCTTTCTATTCTCATATATGGCACTACCATAGTGTGCTTTAGAACCAAAACGAAAACCACATGGCTGTTTTCTTTTCTTTTCTTTTTTTTTTTTTTTTTTTTTTTTTTTTTTTTGCGAAGTTTATTTTCTGAAACCCTGTTTAAAAAGTAACTTTTTTTTTTACATGTGAAGTTGTCAAATATTTTGTACAATATAAACAAATAAGATATGTTGTAGTTATTTATTTGAATGTTCAATATTGGTAATTAAATGAATGAATATTAACCGATGTGACAAAATAATTTCTGAGGTAAAATGGCGGATAATTGTCTCTATGTATCGTAGGGCTGATTGGGACAGTCTCATTCATCCCTAGAGATGTTGAAACACTTATTTATTAACTAAAAAAATTTATATAGGTTTAAAAATTAATGATTTATGTTAATTATTAGTACTAAGCAGTACTCGTATATTATATATATTGTCTATTATTAAAAATTATATTAAATCTTAATTATTGAATTCTAATAAAGGTTAAATATTAAAAAGCAGAAAAACCAACGTTTATAAATACACAAATAATACATGAAAAGCAGAAAACAGCTGTTTCGAATCCACCAGCGAGATTCTTCTTCAGTGCAAGATAGGGTAAACGGAACAGCGTGCTAGAAAAAACAAGGCTGATACAAGCACGCTGTTTCGTTTACCCTATCTTGCACTGAAGAACAATCTCGCTAGTGTATTCGAAACAGCTGTTTGCTGCTTTTCATGTATTATTTGTGCATTTATAAACGTTGGTTTTCTTCTTTTTAATAGTGTTGCACAAAGACTTTATTTGCTATTTTTATAAAGGTTAAATAGTTTATCAAAAAATTGCTATTGAAACTTTATCAAAACTAGGAGATCGTACCCGGGATTCCCGGGTTAAAGAATATAGGTGAAAACATTTTTTTTAATGGAAAACTAATAATTTTTTTATATGCAATAATTATTTAGATTGCCCACTTACATTAAAAAAGCATTTTTCATATGCAAAATACGAATTATACAATCAAATAAATTTTTGAAATTTATCAAAAGCGATATTTTCTTATTAGCCGCATGCTAAGAGTTATTTGACCAAGATTTTGCTACTTATGGCATCCTTTTATATTCTGATAATTTCAGAGCTTATACTTGTCTGTTAAATTTGCGTTTTACTTATATTATTTTATTTATTTATTCATAGGGAAGTTTTTTTTAAATGGATATTAGCCGTAAGAAAATGATGAACTCTTAAATTTTGTTTTAAGGGCAGACGGATTAATCTTTCATAATCGAGCTTCGCGCGATATAGATAAATTAAAAAATATTTCATGCTTTAAAATTGTTTTTAAAACCATAGACAATCAGTAAACTGAGATGAACTTTGCAAACAAGTTCCATTTGAAAAAAAAAATCGTATTTGGTGATCTAAAAATTTAAATTGTAAGATTACAAATATGTTAGATTTGTGTTTTTTCAATATTATTCTTTTATTTGTTTATAAAAGAAGTATTAATTTCGTTAATTTGTCTTTCACAAATATGTTAGACTGGTGGTTTTTTAATGTTATTCTTTTATTTGTTTATAAAGGAAGTATTAATTTCGTTATGCAAAAATAGTCAGAAACAAATGCTGAAAAATGTTTGTTGCTTTATGTGCAAAATGTTTATTATTATTATGCATTGAAACCGGCACGTGATAAAATAAACTTTAAAAAATCATGCTTAAAAATTATTTTAGAAAATATAATACATCAATCAATTAAGATACAGTTTTTAGACAAATTGCATTTGAAAGTAAATTTTTTTCCTATACGACGAAAATTAAAAATGTACGATGGTCAGAAGATTAAAAAATTGCAGTAGCGAAAATTTCAAGACCGAAATTTGATCGTGAAATGTTGCCATTCGCAAAATGACGTCAGCGTTACGCACAGATACGTTTATTCTTTATAATGTAGATACTTAATCAGTAAAATATAATAAAGATCAGTTATTAGGATGTGGTTATCAATTGAGGCTCTCATGCTTGGTATTCCGGAATGAAAAACAGCAATTTTCACCTTCTCAAAATTTGCATGCGCACTTCTCATATCCATATTCATCATTTAAAAAAAAGTTGTATTTTGTTTGATCATTTAAAAATCCTTTTAACTCAAAACTTGAAGTCACGATTGTTTGTCAGCAACATCTTTTATGTGAACAGGCGCACTCTTTACTTGAGATTCTAATCTGAATTCCGGAGAGTAAAAAATTTTCATAATTTATGTTTTTTAGACGCATTTGTGTTAAAATATTTAGTTTTATCTAAGAAAATGATCGTTCTCTTTTAAATATGACTTCATTTTCACTTAAATAAGCATTTCGCCTAGTGTCTGAAACTTAGTATCAGTACACATGCTGAAGGAAAAACAATACAGAAAATTTATGAGGAAAAATGCGTGTTTTCAAAAGCAGTTTGTTATTTTCTGTTATTATGCCCCTGATATAATATTCTGCTCCTGATGGGATTTTACGACTCTAAACCCTATACAACAATTTTTATCAACAATTTTGAATTTTTATCAGAAAATAGCATAAATAAAGATAAAAATACCTCATTATTTCTCTCTTGCATGCAATAATGAAAGCTATCTAATTTTCACCATTTTGAAGAAATTTCATAAAATGCTTTTAAAATTAAAATATAAAAGTGGCGATATTTAAAAAAAAACAGATAGTGCGATCACATCCACAAATGAAGAGCTTTCAGTTAAAAAAAATATTAATAAAATTGGTTCAGCAGAAATATTAGGGCAGATGACTAAGAAACACACTTGTGTTTTAAATATATAGATTATATGAAATTAAAGGAAAAATTAAATTAAGCAAATTATGTTATTTTGATAAAATTATAGTAGAATGTCCTAAATAATAGCATTAAAATTTTATTATTCGAGAGAATTTTGGACAAAAACTTCAGGAACATGATATTATTTTAAACGACGAATTACTTGTTTGCTTGTCTCACTCGGCGAAGCAAATCCATCCAGTCGAGAATCATCAGTTTCTGTAATATAAATCGCTATTATTTGCATGTCACCTCTCTTTTATAAAGACACATTAAATTTTTGTAAAACATTGCGTTTTATCAGTTTGTGATGTCGATTACATTATTTTCAAAAGTGAAGCGTTTTCAACTGTGAAGAATTTCAAAGCAGCTAGGCTGTGAAAATGAGCTTCTACAAAACATAATTCAGGGTTACGAATTAAAATACACGTTTTTTTAATAAAATGGCGTCATTTGCATCCGCTAAATCAATCCACTTTTACAATCCAGTCTTAAATTTCTTCTATAGAAAAGTATGTATATGACGTCATTATGACGAATAACAGACAATATTCTTGACGTAGGCCATATTTTAATTTCAATTTTTTTTTTCAGGTTTTATGAGAAAATGGCAACAATAAAATACAGTATCTCCTATTTTCGACTATTTTCCGTTTACTTTCAATGACTTTCAATAGAAATGGGCTACTTTTGTTGCCACGATAAGAAAAATGGTATTAAAAAATTACAAAAAATTAATATCTCAAAAATAAATTGAGATAAAGCTTTCAAACAAATTGCATTTAAAAAAACATTTTTTTCGTTATACGACGGTGTAAAAATTTTAAATGTGCAATGTTTAAAAGTTAAAAATTTGCAGTAGAGAAAATTGCAAAACAAAAATTTTATTTCAAATTTCAAAGTGTTGCCATACGCAAAATGACGTATGCGTTACGCACATATATGTTTGTCCTTTATAATATAGATATATGTTTGTCCTTTATAATATAGATATATGTTTGTCCTTTATAATATAGATATATGTTTGTCCTTTATAATATAGATATATGTTTGTCCTATTTATAATATAGATAGATAAAGTTGTTAAAAATAGTATATGTTTACTGATCAAATGGGGTAAATTTTATTAAATTTTGAACTTGTGCTTAAATAAATCGCCACTCGCACCTCCCCTAACATAATTTCATCTGTGCATGATATCTAAGATACATTTAATTAATATTAATTAATAAACTGTGAATGGAAAATATTAGCTACGCCGTATTTCAAAGATATTTTTAACTTTCAATTCATATCTAAAATGTCTCGTAAGTGGGAAAAGGGTACCAGATAGACAGTCGAAGTTTGCATTACAAGTTAAAACTTCAGTAAAAGAAGTATATAATACCCATATTATAAGATCATATATTACAAATATAATTACATGTAAGTTTATAATTATAAATTTTAATTAAGTAACATTTGAATACAGGGAGGAAAATATTTGTATCCCATCCATCCCTATTAGTGTCCCATTGATCCCTGCTATAGGGATCATAGAGACCGAGAGGAACTTTTTTTAAATTTTATAATATTTTACTGTACTAGGGGGCTCGGCCCCCTACCAGCTACGCTCGCCAACCCCGTCCAGACACCGCAGACTCTAAATGCTCGCTAATTTGATCGGCTTTAAAAAGATTTCGAAAGATTGAATTATAATTTAAAAAACAGTGGCGATCTCCCTATAAACGGATTTCAATTCATTTCTCTTTGATTGGGGAATTTCAACGACAAATCCGCTGCGATACTACTTGATTATCCCGTCGACCAATTTCGCCAAATTATATAAATCGCCAAACCACTCGCCAAATTATACAAATTGACATGATTTTTATTTTAAATAATGAAAGAACAAATAAATTAGTACAACATTAATAAAAATACAAATAAAACGTCGAAATAAAAATAACTTGATGACGTAGACACGTGTAAGAACATTTCAAAATAAGCTAATATAAAAGGAATTAAGTAAACAGAATCTTTGTCTCCTGGTATTTTTTAACAAAGCGAAAAGAAAGTTCTTTTAAATGAGACATTTTAAATTAATCGTTTTCAATCTGACGTAATTTTGACCAAGCTATTCTTTCTCTTTTAAATATTCACGTGAAAATACTTTTGTTAGAAATGAAATATTATTTGCACTTTCCTAACAAAAATAGTTGAAAAGATCCTCTCAAAATATCAAATAAATGTCTAGCGCAATTTCTAAATTTAAACTGTTTTGCAATATTATTTTGTGTTCATTTTATGTAATAACTGTAATGTGACGTAAATATGACGTAATTTCTCCTATTTAAGACTTCTAACGCATGTTAATGAATTTATTAATTTACAATATCCTTTCTTTTTTTAAATTCACGTGTATACTTTTTATGACGTAATTTTTAATAAGTTCCTGCTTTTTGTACATAATTATTTAATTCTAATTCCAAATGATTTTTTCTGTTATAATAGTCACTTCTAAATAAATTTTAATTTGAAGCAAACATTATTGTTTGCTCTGTTTATACATTTGGCAACAGTATAAATTAATACCATTTTCTAAAATAATGCAAAAAATATCTCTTGAAATGCTGAAAATTTGAATTTAAAATAGAAATAAAACCTCAAAAAATGAGTCAAATAAAAAAAAAAAATACAGTCTGCACACCGGGAATTTCAAACGTATAAAATGATCTAAAAATGATTACATTCCATGAATAGTTTTTGCTCCTATAAAACTTTTTTAGTGGAACGATTTTGTCCAACTTTAGCATTAACTATCTCTTAAAATGATTCTTCGATTTGAAAACTGTCTGCATCAGCGTGTTTATCAAACATTTCTGTATAAAACCACCGATTTTCATATTTTTGTATGCATTATTTTTATTAATATTAACGAAGAAAGACCTCCGGTCACAAAAAATTCAAAACCGGCGGCGGTGACAGCGGTAGGTACTTTTTTTTAGAATAGAGAGATAGTAACAATCTAGACTAAATATTGCACATAGATGTAGTCAAATACCTAATGTATGAAATGTGATATATAATATTGATAATAAATTAAAAAATGTACTAAAAATAAATATTTTTGTGATAATGCCCCATTCATCCCCCACCTCCCCTACGTCATTCCCACAGATGAAGAGACATTTTCTTCACTTGAAAATCTGGCTGTTAATTTGAGATCTGCTGGAATGGAAAAGCTCTGAGAATGATGCCTTATAAAGCAATTGTTGTAAAAATGTTGCATTTCATGTTTCTAAATACATAATTTCTTTTTTTAAACAATGCCATGAGGTTAGGACGTTGAAGCCCCTTGATGGCTTTAACCCTTTATCTACTGACGGTATTTATAAGTACCATTAAAATAAATTGTTATAAAATTCATTTAATACACCTATTAGTTGCAATACTGTTTAGAATGAGTTATAGATACACTACTTAATCTTGTTCCAAAAGCATTATTGGTTACGCGAAACAAAAATATTTTTAAAATTGACGATTTCTTTTACCTTTGCGTCGTTTCAGCTTTCCAGCGCTGAGGGGGAAGGGGGAGGAATTGTTCAATTCGGAAGTATTTCTATATTTATATTGTAAGAAATATTTGTACATTGCCTAATTCTACAAAATACTAAGAAAAATACTTAAAACAAAAGATTTGAGTGGGGTTATAAATATTGCATAAAATCCCTATAAATTAAAATTTAATTAATCCTTCTAAATCCATCAATACTTCTAAAATCCTTCTAAAACTTATTAAATGATTATGTAAATCTTCTAATTTTGTTTAAACAATTCACGAAAAATAAAAATTTCAGGAATTCATAATTCAGTAGGTAAAGGGTTAAACACCATCTTCTCAAATAGAAAACCTATTTACTTCTTTGATTGTAATGGTAAAATTGCATCAAGAAATATATAATAGATAAAAATTATCTAAAATGAATTATTTAGATAAAATGAATCTAAAAAATGATAAAATGTTAAATAATGTAATCTGAATAAATGTCTGATTCTAATTAAATTCTGAATAAATGGTATAAAATGTTAAAATAACTCTAATCATTTTGATTTCAATTAATCCTTTTTAGATTATTTTAATTACTTAATTTTCTTTGCAACAATGTAAGTAACCCGATTGCCACCACTCTAAAGAAATTTCATTGAAAACTTTTTAAAATTAACAATAAAATACTACTATTATTTTTTTTAAGTTACTGCGGGCTCATCTGCAAATGAACAGCTTTTAGTTTTTAAAATAAATCATCAAAATTGGTCATGTAGAAAGCTCAAGTCAGATGACGAAAAAAACTCTCTTTGTATTTTAAATATGTAGAATTTTCAGGGGTCGTACATTAATTAAATCAAGGATGGGAATCCACAAATATGATATAATGAAACAGAGAAAAAAGATACGTTGATTTAATGTGATATCACAAAAATAAATGAAACAAAAAATCCATTAAATTTAAGTGATGTAGTTAATAGATGACTCCTTATTAAAGAAATTAAGCGGCAACTTAGAAAAATATTTTTAATGAGTAATGCGACGATTTTGAGGTATAATCGAAATCATATTTATATATTCTAATAGCGCATTATAATTTAAATACGTTATTACTTTCTTCTATCTTCAATAGAAGAAAGTATTGTAATCGAAATTTTTTTCGACTTCCGGTTTTCGACGAATTTACACGTTTTAGGGGTCAGAGATCCCAAAAAACATGTTTATAGAAAATGTCTGTCTGTCTGTGTGTCCGTCTGTCCGTCTGTCCGTCCGTCCGTCCGTCCGTCTGTCCGTCTGTCTGTCGCCATTCTACCATCAAAAAGTGTATGAAGTTATGCATAGAATTAAACCAAATTTTTATTTTAAGTTTTTGGCTATGGCAAGCAGATCCTTCCTGAATTTGGAAAACATTCGCCGGTAGGGGGCGCTATAATATCAATTTTTGTGCGATTTTGAATATTGTACCATCCAAAAGTGTATGAAGTTATGCATCGAATTGAACCAAATTTTTATATTAAGTTTTCGGATATGGCAAGTAGGTCCTCCCTGCATTTGGGAAAAATTCGCCCGTAGGGGGCGCTGTAACAGCGATTTTTGTGCGATTTTGAATATTGTACCATCCAAAACTGTATGAAGTTATGCATCGAATTGAACCAAATTTTTATATTAAGTTTTCGGATATGGCAAGTAGGTCCTTCCTGCATTTGGAAAAAATCGCCGGTAGGGGGCGCTGTAACAGCGATGTTTGTGCGATTTTGAATATTGTACCACCCAAAAGTGCATGAAGTTATGCATAGAATTGAACCAAATTTTTATTTTAAGTTTTCGGATATGGCAAGCAGATCCTCCCTGAATTTGGAAAAAATTCGCCGGTAGGGGGCGCTGTAATAGTGATTTTTGTGTGATTTTGAATATTGTACCATCCAAAAGTGTATGAAGTTATGCGTAGAATTGAACCAAATTTTTACTTTAAGTTCTTGGCTATGGCAAGCAGGTCCTTCTTTAATTTGGAAAAAAATCGCCGGTAGTGGGCGCTGTAATAGCGATTTTTGTGTCATTTTGAATATTGTACCATCGAAAAGTGTATGAAGTTATGCATAGAATTGAGCCAAATTTTTTGTGTTTGTTCTTGGTCATGGTACGAAGGTCCTCCCTGAATTTGGAAAAATTCCGCCTGAAGAGGGCGCTATAATTGCAATGTCTGTACCATTTTCATTATTGTACCACCGAAAAGTGTATGGAGTTATGTATATAATTGAACCAAATTTTTTGTGTATGTTTCTGGCTATGGCAAGCAAGTCATCCCTGAACTTAAAAAAATTCCGCCAGAAGGGGGCGCTATAATTGCGATCTCTGTGCATTTTCATTATTGTACAATCGAAAAGTGTATGAAGTTATGCATACAATTGAACCTAATTTTTTGTGCATGTTTTTGGCTTTGGACAACAGGTTCTCCTTGAATTTGGAAATATTGCACAGTAAAGGGGTTCTGTGATAGCAATTTTTGTATACTTTTCTTGATTTTTCGTAGTTCTGTTGTCCATCGGCGGCTCGTGCAAAGGCGGGAACTCGCTTCCTGCTAAGCCGGCTATTCGCAAACATCTGATAACAACAGAATAAGCAAAAACTATTAATTTTAGCAAATATCATGATATAGATTAACTCGTTTTTAGTTCGTTTAATTGACTGAAGCAGAAATTTAGGATGAAAATCAAAGTTGGTATAGTATTGAACTAATAATATTGAAATATTATCATGTGTAACTAGTTTTTGAAATATTAAGATGTATAAGATAGAAGAAAGTTTTGGGATTGGCACATCCAACTAGTTTTTACAATAAAAACTGGACTGGACTTTTAATTTAAATAAATACTAAACCAATTTCTGTTTCTTTTAACTCTTTTGATTATTTGCATAAATATATAGGCCGAGAGGCGGCAGTACAGACAACCACCTCATCGAGTTCACGGCTGAAATTCCAGAATTAGTTAAAAATCGATTTGTATATTAAAACGTAATCGGTCTGCCAAGTCGTATCTTGGTAGAAAACACTTGAAAACCCGATTTTAACGGTTCACTCGTAGGTTTACCATTGTGTTTTCCTACTGCCAGTCCTCCATGTTTTCATATCTTTAGGTGCAGGAAAACATAATGGTAAACCTACGAGTCAACCGCTAAAATCGTGTTTTCATGTGTTTTTCATCCAGATATGATTTGGCAGACCAATTGCGTTTTAATATGCGAATAGAGTTTTAACTAATTCTGAATTTCAGCCGTGAACTCCATGAGGTGATTGTTTGTGCTGAAACCTCTAGGTCTAATATATTTGTTTACGTTTTTGTTTAAATAAACTAAATAAATAAGATATACTCAGATATGAAACTGGCAAACCGTATATTCCCTTTTTTAGATGAAATCATTTTTAGAGGGGGGGGGGGACAGCAATTAGTGAAAAGGGAAAATCCGGAATTGCTTTTATTTTCTACTAATGACGTCCCTTTTAATCCCCTTCACCAATCGTTCCCAATCTGTGAAGCGTTTAATTTTATGGGGGATAAATTATGAGATTATTTGAAGCATAACGAATTCCTGTTAGTACGGACTTTCAAGAAAGACCATTTTTTATCCACATTAAACGACGTAAACATTTGAATGGTGTAGAATAATCTCTTTCGATGAATAAATTGAATTCAGTTTTTGACTGAAATTAAATAGGTTACCAACTTAGTGCTAAAATAAACAATTTTTTCATTAATATAGTAACTTCAGTTAAAAAAGCAAGTTAGTCACAATTTGTTAATAAAAAAGACAGAAAAATCATGCGTCAAGCATAGATTATAAAACACTTTCCAACACATTCAGAATAATGTAACAAGTGTAAGAAAAATGTAAGTTTTGTTACAAGTTTGTAAGTTTGTGTGTCCTGAATGTGTTGGAAAGTGTTACATAATCTATGTTGGACGCATAATTTTTCGTTCTTGTTTGATTGGTTATATCGGCAGATATAGTTGAGCAATTTTTGGACCTGTCGCGTTTTTGATGGTTGAAAGTTTTCTTTCTCTTTATTACACTGGAAATTTATTTATTTCTCAATGACAAAAGTTACACCAAAGGTGCTTTTGAAAAAAGAATGTGAAAAAGCAGATTCGATTCTGTTAGGTCAGTTTGTGAAAAAAAAATTGACTGCATTATCCGATGGGTAGATAGTCGTTTTAATAAAGGATGTCTTTAATACTAATCGCAGATAAGAAATTATAGAGGAAACTAAATTGCATTTGTTAACTGGAGATACGTCGTAAGCGGAGTCGCATTAACGAGAATCCATTGTAGTTAAGATTCCAAGCATCTAAATGTCGATTTTTTTTTTCCTCGTACTCTGAAATAGAGGATAAAACACTTCCTTAATATCACTTATGATAATTAATATTGATTACTTTCAAGTATATCTGAGAAGATGGCAACAAGGTACGCAAACAAAAAGAGGAAATAAAGGTTACAGCGTTTGGTGAACTTACTTCCTACTGTAACAGATGAATGCATATCCATTCTTTGGGTGATATTTAATTCTTGAAGATTTATTTTTATCTTTAACGATAAGTAGATTTATTAGATCATAATGTATAACACACATAATAAGCATTAGAGTAGGATGGATACTCAGAATTGTTAATTTGTTGCAGCTAATGTGATGAGATAAAGGATTATGAAAGAATGTTACAAATAAGTATAGAAATAAAAATAGTATTTTTAAAATACGTTCTTTTATAAAGTTTCAATCTTTAAGACTGGAAATAATTATTTTCCCAACAAATTTCCGCTAAAATACATTGATTTGACATGGGCACCGAACCTGATAATAGAAAATGCACTGCTTTTAATCCGTTTGGTAGAAAACTAGGCGAACTAGCGAATTTATTTAACAAAGTGTTATGACTTTTGCTTTGTTTCTTTTTAAATATGGCAATAGGTAAAAAAAAAAAAAAAATTATCTAAACTTATCATTTTAGGTTTCTAATTTGATTTCTCAACGTATAATCACAATTTAATTAATATGAAACTACACTATATGGCCAATGATGATTGGTCACTTGCGAGTTTAGAAGTTTTGTTTAATATATAGAAGAATACATGAGGAATGATCCTGAAACTCCAGATGTGTAAACAGAATAGTATAGGTCATATATTTCCGCGAAGTTTTTTTCCCCGAAACCCCATAGGGGACCGTCAACAAATTGAAAAAGAACGAATATCTTTTGGATAACACTGTAAAAACTAATGTTGCAAAAGCGTTCAAACTGTAGAACATGATTAAGAGGCTTATTGCAATAAACTGTGTTCATTTTTGTGAGGATAGCAGTAGAGAAATTAAGGTTTTTATAAAAACAGTCCCAAATTTTGTCAAGTTTTTTGCTTATAATTTGCAGAGTTCTTATTGTAAAAAAATGTTCTTTTCAGAAAATATGACAAACAACATTGTACATAATACCCTGTAATCAGAATTAAAAAATAATAAAAATTAGATGAAAAATGAGCAGATTTACTGAAAATGCTTCACTGCGCATGCGCGAATACAATCAAAATATAATTTGCATAATGTATTAGCTAAGTGTATAGAGCAACTTTTGTGATAGTCTCAAAAACATAGCTTGAAAATTCTGAAAATCATCTTCGGTAGAATAAGCTCGAAAACCTTTGTTCCTAAAAGGAAGCAAACAGATGAGGAGCTGTATCCAAATATTTGTTGATTAGTACACAATATGATATAAGATAGCGTACACAATATTGCACGTACTGCTAGATTTGGGTACAACCCCACATCTTTTTGCCTTTTTTTTTGAGGGGGCGGGGGACAATGGATTTCGAGCTTCTTCTATCGGCGATAATTTTCAGAATTCAGAAAAATATTCTGCTTGTGTGTGCGCAAGCGAGAGAAGGGCGTTGGGGAAAGGGGGTGGGGTACCCGGGAACACAGGGCACCGCCCACCCCTAGCTACGCACATGTGAGACTTGAACCCACTTTTGGTGCTGCATTATCTGCAACCGTTAGACGATGAAATCTCATTTCAGTAGTCCAAATGTTGGAACAAGGTTTCACCATCTTATAGCTGCAGCTACTGCGGCATCAAGTGTTTCACCATATGTCAACGCCACAAAATTTTTAACAGTGTAGCTGAAAAGAGACCCCAGTTATTGTAGTTAAAATTTTCATTTAAATTAGATTTTCAAACTAAGAAAGCAAAGAAAAACGAAAAAAAGTGAAATTTTAAAATATATGAAGCATGAAACATATTTCTCCCATATTATACATATATTTTTTTTTACTTTCTTGTATCTTTACAAGGAAAAGGTATTGGATTCGTGAAATTTTTCGAATTCCGGTTTTCGGCAGATGAACACGTTTTAGGGGTCAGAGATCCCGAAAAATATGTGTTTACAAAATGTCTGTCTGTGAGTCTGTCTGTCTGTGTGTGACACAAATTTTGTGGACGCTCTATCTCAAGAGCAATTGCACGGGATTTAATAAAACTTTCGAATCAGTTAGCCCCTGATATAAAATGCTGCTGATTACTTTTTGGTGTAAATAGCCAGTCTGGTGGCGCTGCTATACTGCATTATTCATGATTTCCACAATAGCTGTATCTCAAAAACTAAAGCACGGATTTTCAGAAAACTTCACATTCAGTAAGACCATGATATAATTTGGAGCTGAAAACTGTTTGGTGTAAATCGCTTAATAGGTGGCGCTGCTATGCTGATGATTCATGATTATCGCAATAGCTCTATCTCAAGAACTAACGCACCAATTTTCCTCAAACTTCAGATTCAGTTATAGTCTCTGATATAAATTAGTGCTGTTTAGCGTTTCGTGTAAATCGACCAACAGGTGGCGCTACTATGCTGCATTTTTCACGATTTCCGAAACAGCTGTACCTCAAGAACTAATGCATGAATTTTCATCAAACTTTAGATTCAGTTAGTCCCTGATATAAATTGATCCTAATAAGTTTTTGGTGTTAATTGCCCAACAGGTGCCACTGCTATGCAGAACTTTTCACGATTTCCGCAATAGCTCTATCTCAAAAACTAATGCACGCATTTTCATCAAACTTCAAATTCAATTAGAAGTTGACATAAGTTATTGCTGATTAGATTTTGGTGTAAATCACCAAACCGGTGGCGCTACTATAATGCATTTTTCAGGAAGTGTTAACATGTATGAGATAGAAGAAAGTTTTTTGATTGCCACATGCGACTAGTTCATTATTCTAATCTAAAAGAGTGAAAAGTTAAAAGTTTTATATATGAGTTTTGGCGTAACATAAGGACTACAGGGATTAGTCTTGTCAGGTGTCCCGACTTACGTGGGCTCTTTCGATTTGCAGGGATTCTAAGACTTGTCCCGCAGAACCACTGAGCGGGGCGCCGAAAATTCATGATACGCAAATTCTATTAAATTTCTTTTACCACCACGCTATTCGTTGGTCTTCATCGAGTATAACCTAATACAGTAAATCCTATGTAAATAAAACCTGTCTATAACGGAAATATTTTATGTTCCTACCGAAAGGAATATCATACAAACCTACCTGGCTAATACAGGATCCTGTCAAAAATCAAAATATTTTTCCTGTCCCGAGCAATTGTGTATTTACACCAGGGTTCGTAAATATCATGATATTTTCGAAAATATCAAAAATATCCGATATTTTGATATATATCAGATATTTTCGATATATATCCGATATTTTCAAAGCAGCCAACTTACCGCTGATAATAAATGTTTTTGAGCATAATATAGATTAGAACTAAAATATACTGCACTTAACATCAAAACTTAATCAAAGAATATTCTAAAAATGCATTTTTTTTTTTTTTTCACTTAGAACAAAATTGAAGATGAAATAATTGAAAACAGTAACAATTTGATTTATACACTTATAAAAAAAACTAACTATAGGATTCAGTATCAAGATCAAGTATAAAAAAATCAGATATTTTAAAAACAAAATTTTAAATACAAAAAAAGTTTTTTTAATTGAAAAGTTTTAACATAAATGTAAGTATAAAATATTTTATTTCGTATTTCCTAACATGCTGTATAGTTCAAACTCAACTGAACCAAAACTTGAGAAAAGATTCTTTTCTAATGAAGCTGTATATAATTGCTTATTTAATTAGTCAGTTTATCTGTCAATGGTTGTTCTGAATTAATTATATCTCACACAATTATTAGTTCAACATTTTAAAAAGATGCTTCAAATCTAAAGTTTGAAAAATATATTTGTTTTCCTTTTTGGCTAAAAAAGTCACATCCAGAAGAGACAACTTCTTTATCTACAGATTCACAGTCAAATAACAGTTGAAAATTTATTTCATTTACACTGAAATATTACGAATTGCGACTGAAAATATCAAAAATATCTTGCACACATTCATATTTTGAAAATAAATATCAAATGCAGAAAATATGAAACATCTTGATACACTGAAAATAAATATCGAGTAATATGAAAATATCAAAAATCTTGATATTTTGAAAATAAATATTGATATTTATCAACAAACCCTGGCTGCATATAAATGATTTTCAAAATTACGTTTTATCTTTCAATGGCTGTTCTGAATTAACTGTCTAACATAATTATTAGTTCTACATTTAAAAATAAAAGTTTGAAACATAAAGCTTGGAAAAGATTCGTTTTCTTCTTTTCCTAAAAAAGTCACTGCCAGAGGCAAAAGTTCATTATCTACAGAATGACACAGTCAATAACAGGTGGAAATTTCATTTACACTTGCTTTGAATGTGAAAAATATCAAAATTTTCTTGCACGGTGATATTTTGAAAATAAATATCAAATATACAAAATATCAAACATCTTGATATTTTGAAAATAAATGTCAAGAATTTGAAAATATCGAAAATATCAAAAATCTTGATATTTTAAAAATAAATATCGGATATATATCAAGATATATATCATGATATATATCCATTGATATATATCAACGAACCCTGATTTACACATTTTGATATATGTGATTCACTAAACCCTGGGATAACGGAAGCTGTTAATAACGAAATCCTGAATTAAACGTAAAAATTTTATTGTCTGTACTGAAGAAATTCCATACAATTATAACTACTCAATCAGAAAACCTTTCCAAAACTGAACGGTGCTTCTTGTCTCTGTGACTCCGCTTTCGCAGACTTCATTGTGTAAGATTATTATGTTTACGGAATTTTAAATGACCAGAGAAAAATTCCGTAGATACAAAAATATTTAGACATGCATTTATTTATATCGTTTTAACAGGTGTAGGGTCCATAAAGACTATGATTTTTTTATTTATTTTTCATGATCAAATCAAGATTTCGTTAGAAACATGTTCCGTTTTCATAAAATTTGTCTTTTTTATGTCCCAAATTATAAGCCGCTGCCCCGCTTTTTTTGTCTCCCTGTCTTACTTTTTGTAAAAGTGGAACTGGCAACAGTAATAATGACATACATATACAAGGTAGAGTGTACATATACGGCGCTACTAGTCAAAGTGTAAACATGGCGTAAATATGGATTCTTCAACATATACAATGGGAATTCACTGATATCCTTCACGGCTTTAACAAACGCTCATTTATTCCTAATGAGTCAAACATGCATTAAAATTCTCCTTTTCAGTCAAATGTGATTTTATACAACTACAAATTCGCCAACTATGGCTTCTCCATATTTTAAAGACACCCGGAGCGGGTTTGTTGAATGTTTCACTTAATTTTATTGGCGCTCATCCAAGTTAAAATAATATCACCATAAATACGCTCGGTAACTTTTTTCAAAACCTTTATGTCTAGATGCATATTTGCTATTTTTACATTCTTTTGTTAGGTGCGTTCGTAATTATATAAATACGTAGCACCTATAATCGTCGTTCGGTCCGTCTGGTCTGTCTGTCTGTCTGTCTGTCTGTCTGGTCTGTCTGTCTGTCTGTCTGTCTGTCTGTCCTTCCGCATATAACCGAGCAAAAACTACCGAACTGAATGGTCTGAAATTTTAAATATATAATTGTTACAAAATTTTGTAGAGTCGTTTCAAATTTTATGAAAATCGGATGTGTAGTTTAATAACAGGGACAGTCAAAAAATTTTCCGTTACATTACGGCCAACGGGAAAAAATTATTTCAAGCGCATTTTAACCCTTTGTGTACTGAATTATGAACTCATGAGAATTTTATCTTCTAAAGTATTTTTCGTGACTTTTTTAAACTACATTACAAGATTTACATGATCATTTAAGAAATTTTAGAAGGATTTTAGAAGGATTGAAGGATATAGAAGGATTAATTAAATTTGAATTTATAAATATTTTGTGGAATATTTATAACCCTACTCCAATCCTTTATTTTAAATATTTTTCTTAGAATTTTGTAGAATTAGGAAATGTACAAATATAATGTCCTTACAATAGAAATATAGAAATATTTAACGAATTGAAAATCCCCCTTTCCCCCCCCCCCCCCAACATCAAGAAAGCTGAATAGCTGCAAAAGCAAAAAATATCCTTTTAAAAATATTTTTGTTTTGTGTAACGAATAATGCTTTTGGAACACGATAAAGTAATATATCTATAACTCATTCTAAACTGTATTAGAGCTAATCGATGTATTAAATGAATTTCATAGCAAGTTATTTTAATGGTATAGGGCTGGACGATATCAGAAATTTAATATCGCGATTTATCAACGAGTTAATATCGATATTGGTGATATATCGCGATAACTACCTTAAACTGTGTAAGAATAGCAAAAATTGCTATTTTCGAAAGAAAATGGTACAGTACCAATAATTTAAGTACCAATAGATGTAGAAAGCAACGAATCAATGTTTTATATCTATATATGTTCACACAACATAATTAAAATATGCATATGTATATATATATATATATATGCAAAATAGAAATATTTCAGAAAAAGAAACCAATGCTTGATATCTGTTTGCACTTATACCATTTGTTGCATAGTACTTTTCTTTAAAAATAGTATGTTTCCTTTTCTTCCTACTTTATGGATTATTTTCATTAATATAATATTTTTGCTATTTAATTACTTCGCATATAACTGAAAATTTTATTAAAAAAACAAATTAAAGTAAATATTCTAAAATTTAGGACAGTGACGATTTTAGTATAATTAAAATAAGTAAAAGCAGGGGAAAAAAATAATTTAATACCACGTCATACTAATATACTTTTAATTAAGTAGATTTCAGTGGATGATAGATGCAGCAGACATGCTGTTTTTCAAACTTTCTCTAAGGAATGGATGCATTCTTAATCGAAAAAATTCACTGTATTTATATCTTTCTACTTATTTACTAGAAATAAACAACATGAAAACTTTTTTCAAAATATATAAATTATCAAATCCCATTTCGGAATAGTTTTATCTTAAATTTAGTTTTTTTTTTTTTTTTTTTTGATAAATATTCCTTTTAAGTTAAAATATCAAGATAGGATATGTTAAATACATTCGATAAAACTTCGCTCTAACGAAAATACAACAAACGACACAGAAGAAAGAATATCAATACACAATATGAATAAGCATTGTATTCAGTACCATAGTAAACGTTACAGACTGGGAAGCTCTTTTTAAAAGCAACGAACCATCACAGTGAACGAATGCTTACCTTGACTTTCCCGAACTTGACGAGAAACAAGTGGGCAAGTGTGACTTCAGATCGCACAGAGGGATTCGTTTAATATTCCTTTCAAAACACTTTATTCTTTAATTAATAGAGCCAAATTGATAATTATTAAATCCTTAAAAACTGCACATAAAACGGTAAAAAATGCTACGATTTAAAAAAAAAATTGCCCCCCCCCCCACCGCCCTCGAAATTTCTCGCGACATTCTTTTTTAAACTTTTTATTATGTGTTATAAACTATCTTAAAGTTTCAAACAGATCGCCGTGTTAGATTTCCTAATTTAAATAAAAATCGCATTCTGTTAGTTCCACATTCCACCACCAGGGACCGCACTCTATTCTTAACAAAACTGTATCTGAACGAAACTCTGTTTTTATACCTATCCGTAGATATATTACCCGAGAGTGTGGCGGTCTTAAAAAACAGTTTAAGATATTTGCTGAAATTACTATTCGAAAATAGTGGTATTAATACTTATGAAATTTTTACATTGAACAAGTAGCATTTCGCTCTGAACTCCGTTAAAAAAACCTCACATAAAACGGTAAAAAACGCCAAGGTTAAAAAAACATTTAACGCCCCCCCCCCCTCCCCCCAAAAAAAATTTCTCGCGCCATTATTTGTAAAACGTTTTAATATTAGTTATAAACTATCTTAAAGTTTCAAACAGATCGCCTTGTTAGATTTCCTAATTTAAATAAAATCGCGGCCTGTTAGTTCCACATTCCCCCACCAGGGAGCGCACTCTATTCTTAACAAAAGTGTATCTGAACGAAACTTTTCTCTATAACTTATCCGTATATACATTAGTCGAGGGTGTGGCGATCTTAAACACCAATTTAAGACATTTGCTGAAATTACTATTCGAAAATAGTGGTATCATCAATTATGAAATTTTTATATTGAATAAGTAAAATTTATGCTGTATTTTCTTCTAAAATGTGACACCGTTCTGAACAATGCTTTAAAAGGGATAGGAAAAGTTGCTTAAAATGCACAAGTAAGAGACCAGAGGGGCTAAATATAAGACTTTTTCAAAATTTTATGATTTGTCGTTTGATGTGAGGTGTTCAGTTATAAGTATGCAAAATTTCAAGGACTCAATGATAACCTACTACATTCTGTATCAACTGGAACTCAGCAATAATCAGAGCTCGTTTGATTATTCATGACATATCAATAGCTGCAGTTATATCAATATGTGTGGAATGGATCAATCACAACAGCAAGAGAAAGAAGTACGATCAGAAGTACGAGAGAAAGAAGTGTATCAAACGCGATAACGAATAACCAGTGCTCATTTGATTATTCATAAGGTATCAATATCTGGAGTTATTGCAATACGTGTTAGCCGGAAGAGAAGAACGGAAGATAAGTGTTATTCAGTATTATTACGCAGACAGGCCGTGGAATAAACTCGGAAGTTTTCAGCGAAGGAATATTGCAATGATTTGGATACTTTCTAGAGATAATCAGCGGAAAGAAAAATAATCGAGGTAGATTTTCTGTTTTGAAGAGGATGGAGGGTGGAGGGTGGAAACATACTAATGGAATATTGGGCTATGTTGTTCGGGGCTGTGGCGGTGTGAGCGAAACATTATTATTTTGTTTGTTTTTGAGATATTCTACGCTCTTTTTTCGAGGATCGTGTTCAATATTCCAGTGAGCTCAAAACATTGTTATTTTATTGGGATATATCAATAGAGTCAAGGTTTAGATATTGTTATTGCGATACTTAAAAAATATCAATATTTGTCGATATGTTGATAAATAATCCAGCCCTAAATGGTACTTATAAGTAGCGTCAGTAGATAAAGGGTTAATGATGTTACAGCCTTTTGAACAGAATGAAATTGATATGTACTTATGAAGTGCAGTAAAATATACATTCAGAACAATATGCGGTGTAAAAAATATTTATAAAACCAGTTACAGTACGAACGCATTTCATTTGCCACGTTCCACGTGCAATTTCCAACTTGTTTTAATGCAACTTGATTTTCACTTTCTTCTTTTTAAAGAAGAAAGTTATTGTAATCGAGATTTTTTTCGACTTCCGGTTTTCGACGAATTTACACTGTTTAGGGCTTAGGGATCCCGTTTTTACAAAATATCAGTGTGTATGAATGTCATGTCCTCTTTGTATTATCAGAAAGTTACGAAGTTATGCATAGAATTCAACCAAATTTCCTTATATGTTTTTGGTTATGATCAGCACATTGAAAAAAAAAGAAAAATTATTGATTTTGCAGTATAATACTGGCAGCTGGTGCGCCAGTTTATAACTGTAAAATTAACAATAATAAACAGTAAAATTAGCAAGTAATATACCATTAAACAGAAATATACGGTTTAATTCATTTATACGATGGTATATTACTGCTTATTTTACGGTTATAAACTGGCACCCCAGCTGCCAGCATTATACTGTAAAATAATTTTTTTTCAGTGCAGATCCCACTTGAATTGGGAAATATTCCGCCGGAAGAGGGCCCTGTAATAGCAATTTTTGTGCCATTTCCATTATATTATTGTATTATCGGTAAGTATACGAAGTTATGCATAGAAATGAACCAAACTTCATATATATGGTTTTGATTGCGGTCGTCATCAGATCCTGATTGAAAAACGAAGATATTTCCTCGCAAGGGTTACGCTGTGATAGCAATTTTTGTTCAATTTTCTCGATTTTTCGTAGTTCTATTGTACATCGTTTGCTCGTGCAGCGACGCGCACTTCGCGTCCAGCTAATCCTATGCGATTCTCAAGTAGCTGGCGTACAACAGAATAACGAAAATATTGATTATATTGATTTTATTGAAAGTTATGATCGAGATTAACTCGTTTTTACTCCGTTTAATAAAGTAAGCAGAAATTGAAGATGAAAATCAAAGTTGGTGTCGTATTGAAGTTATAACATTGAAGTATTAGCATGTATAACAACATTTTGAAATATTAACGTGTATGAGAATGAAGAAAGTTTTGGAAAAGGCACATTCGACTATAGTTGTGTGTAAAGACGGAATTCACTCACGTGCGGAACTAGACTAGAATTATAAAACAAATATGTTCATTATGTATTTTCGACGACAATACCAACATTTTAATATTTTTAGAACTTAATTCTAAATTAATACATTAATTTTAAGGCATTTTTCTGTTAGCCCACCACTGGTGATAACTCGCCAAATATTCTTTTGGCTACAATTGTATACAGAATGAATTTAATTATAGATAAACCACGCTTGCCAATAGACCAACTGGCTGTGAAACTGCAATAACGAAATTCGTTAAACATTAAAAAGCAGAAAAATAAAATAAAATATGCAGTATATATTTTTTTAATGCGCTTTTATTAATTAATACTTTCAATTAAATTA
The DNA here is from genome assembly GCA_963932465.1 of Maratus speciosus. Classification (NCBI taxonomy): domain Eukaryota; kingdom Metazoa; phylum Arthropoda; class Arachnida; order Araneae; family Salticidae; genus Maratus; species Maratus speciosus. The sequence goes on along the minus strand of OZ010800.1, from coordinate 351,527,894 downwards.
CTTTCATTATACGCTGAAAAAATTTAGAATTCCTAAAAAGAAAATTTAATTATTTTTTTATTTGTCGTTGTCATATCTTAAAAAGAGGAACATAGTATTAAAAAAAATTACTTAAGTAATCATTCAAAGTTATAGTTCATTATAGTTCCATCATATTACAGATCAATCACTATAATAATTATTGCGAAAAAAAATCTTCCATAAGTTGTATATTTCATAGCTATGGAATTATTCAATATTTAATTAGGTTGTATATTCATATTTTTTACAGAGTCAAAATTTCTTCTGATACCATAATTTGATTTTTATTTCTATTAAAATACATTTATTTTTTTCTTTTTACGTTTTTTCGCTCCTAAATGAAGCGTCCTGTTAGATTTTTTTTTTGTCTTTTTAGGGTTTCCGTACTTAAAAAGTAAAAACAAAAGCATTATAAGATCACTCCTGTTCTGTCTGTCTGTCACAGCCATTTTACTCGTAAACTATGCAACATGGAAAGTTCAAATTGGGTGAAGTAATAAGGGCTATTGACCCACACATTTATAGATTATTAAACATTCACAAATATATTTAGGAAAAATGTAGAGAGGTTAATTAAGTTACTTGAAAACAAAAATCATTTCTTTGTATATCGTGTGAAATCTTTCGCGAAGCTCAACTCAAAAATACAATTATTTTAATTTTAGGTTTTATATTTTCAGAGATATAGTCGAAAATGCAGTGCAAAAATATGTTCCCTCCCTCCCCCCCCCCCTCCCCCCATCACTAATTCCGAATCCACTGAAACTAAAATTATGAAAAAATTAGAAATAACAGATGTCAATTAAAATCTTGCAGGAAAACTATAGTGATTACCCTAGGTCACATAGTTTTTGAGGAAAGCGCAGTTTTCCGCTACACACAAATTTTGATTTGCGGGCATTCCGCAAAGATGTTGAAGAGCGCTGGAGATACGTATCATAGCAAAAGTATAAAAGCATTGTTGAAAATGATTTTCGAAAAAAAGCGTCAGCAATTAGCCGAGATATTAACCCTCAAAGACGCGGACGGTTTGGACATACACAATGACAGGAGCGGCATACTCTGTGTACCATCGGCTTTTAAAGCCTGGATAACAGCTTTTAATGGTACCTTCGTGTAATACAATGTCCAATAGCAGTATAAAAGCAATAAATGTAAAATTGTTAAAACAGACTAATCTAATTAGAATTAATCACATAAATACCATGGAATTCGTGACTAGTTTGCATTGAGTGGATCTCTCAGTACGCATCCCATGTCATTAAAAGTTAATTAAAAACCTATCTGGAAAAACGCGGCACGGACCAAGGCGGCATTGCAACTTTGCAACCTTCTTTCGAAGCGTGCTAAACACAATGCCAAGTTTAAACTTTGAACAAGGTTTAGCTACACTGTAAAAGGAAAAGGTTACTACTACGTTGAATTTAGTTTAATGAAATGCCAAATGAAGTTTAAATATGCACTACTTTTATTGTCAGTTTCGAATTAAGTTCATCATAAACAGATTAGGATAAGATTAAAAAAAGAGTTATACAGAATATCACTGTTTGATATTATTTATGCTTCATATCTCTTTGAAAAAAAATCCCATGGCTCTAACAGCTTTTAAATCTTCAGCCCAGCAATAACGCTTTAAGCTTAGGAGTCGCCATTTTGCGTATACTGCAAGCGAGTCAATAACAAAGCACTACTCACGCATGCGCTAATCTAAAACTGTTTGAGTTGCTCTTTATTTATGGCTTTAATCCAACACTCTACAACGCTTGCGGTTGATGCTATTAAAATTTATAACTGGAACATTCTTTTTTGATAACCCTGTATTTTGAGACTTACCCTCATCCAGGCTGTTCGACAGACACCGTCAAGCCATCCATGAATGAAAATTTCTGTATAGGCATTGGGATCATAAGTGCTATGAGGTGGTAAAGCACCACCACACTCATGGAGAGGCTCCGCTTTGTTAGGCCTTACTGGAGTAAATAGGTACACTAATGTTCTTGGTTCGATGTTAGCAACATTCGGACTTGTCGGAATAAAACTTTCAGCTAGAGACACATCACATCCTCGAAATTTTTTCGTTCTGAAACAAGATTTACTTCGAGTAATAGAGCGTGAAGGGGAATCTAGAGCTTAAATAGAAAAAAAATATACAAGTATATATATTCATTATATTTGACTTCAGGTACGCGTGATTCATCATAATATTAACAAAAATAAAATAATTACCATTTAATAAACTGCATACAGTTATAATAACCAGATTTAAATCCTATAGAAAACTTAAGGAAGATTTTGAAGAGATGTTTAAATGAAATGGACAGTACAACCAAAGAACGCATAATAACAAATGCTATAAAAGTGCTGTTCAATGTTGATGAAGAGGAAAATATGTGCACTAAATTAGGGGTTTCAATTCGAAAAACAATTCAAGAGGTAATTTCTACTAAAGGAGGTCCTATTCCATACTAATACAAGTATTATTCAGCGTACATAAAGCCATAATTTTTAAAAAAGGGGGATTTTTTGCTTTGTTCCAATTAATTTGCACAGATATGTAAAAATCAATTTCTGTTTAATTTTTTATAGGTTTCAATACAAAATGTTTTCGAATATATGCACTGCTGGCCATCCAAAATGCAACAACAAGAAAGACAAGAGATATCAAAGCCAAATTTATTTTAGAGATTAGACATAGTATCAGTGTTATTTGATTCCAAAGACAACCTTCTTAGAAATGAGGTATACGGGAAAATTAGTAAGAATTGTTGCCTCCACGTCTGTCAATAATCGCTGCTACACGCCGCAGAATAGAGTGAAAAGGGCTTTGGATGTGTTGTTCGGGAATGGCATCACACGCTGCTACCACACGTAGCCAAAATTTATCTGGTGTACTCGCGGCTGCGGCATTCCGGGCTATGCGTTCTCCAATCATTGACCAGACATTCTCGATGGAGATAGATCTGGAGAACAGGCAGGCCAGTTTAACAATGGTGTATGTTGGAATAAGAAGAAAGCTCTAACATTTCATGTAACATGTGGTCGCGCATTGTCCTGTTGAAACAACGCCGCAGGCAAGCCGTGTAGCTAAAGGAGGAGAATAGGCTGCGAAACTTCAGAGATATAGTGTTGGCTGGTAAGTGTACCGTTAGTGGGTACTAGGGGAGTGCGGAAGTCGAATCCAATACCACTCCACACTATAACAGCGGGTGCAGAACCAGTGTGACGATGCAAAATACAGCCTAGCGGATATTCCACTGTAGTGTGAACGACGTCGGACTGCTCGTACGGTCACCGATTGTTGTGTTAGAGACTGCCTTCGTTGTGTTATGGTTGCGGATGTGACAGCGTATTTTTCAGTGCCATGCGTGATGTCTACCCGTGGAGTGAAGTGACGAAGCGGTTGCAATCGCTCCTGTCGGTTTGTCGTCTACCCCCTCCCCCCCGTCCCCCTAAGCTTCCTAAGCTTATTTTTTAACATTTCAAGAAAATATTTCTCAATAGAACAGCTATTTTCGCTTTTAAAATAGGAGTTTTTTGTTTTGTTTTTTGATCAACTGTATGTCGTTAAAACCGTGGCCAGTAGGACAATATTTTTCGTTTCTAACACAATCGTTTCGGGAAATTCTGTTCAAAATGCCCACTTTGACATCATTTTTTGAAATATATTCTGCCTCTATCAAAAAATCAATCATATGGTACATTATATAGTTTCTGAATAAGAGAACCTACCAATTGGATGCATCTGAGAGCAAAAATGAATTTAAAAATGATAAGAAAATAAGCAGTTTGAATTTGAATACATCCTTAATAAGATGATTTTTTTCTTCAACCGCTATGTATTTTTAATTTGTTTTTGCTGTAAGAATTGGTGCTATCAAAAACTTGTCTGTATAAATGTTGTAGACAATATTAAGAAGATATATAATAAATTCATGGGGATTTTATAGCTTGTGAATTGACGGAGTTATGAATTTTTTTCTTCTTCAACCCCCCTTTTTGTTTTCGTTTTTAATTTTTTTTTTCTTTTGCGGTACGAATTGGTCCTATCAAAAACTTGTGAATATAAAAGTTCTAGATAATATTAAGGAGATTTATAATAAAATTAATTGGATTTTATATCTGGAGAACTGACGAAGTTATGAATTTTTTTCCCCAAAAATCCCTAATTTTTGCGCCCCTTGAGGCCATTTTTAATTTTATCAAAAATCTGTGATACATAAATTTTCGGCCCTATTTTTAAAAGTAATAAAAACTTTAAACTGATTTGATATGTACAAACATTAAGAAGTTATGCGGTTTTTCAGTTTTCACAAAACCCCTCCATATTTTCGTCGCCTTGGTCCGATTTTGCCCATTAACGAAACTGACCGAGATTTTATGCCCCTTGATTTTATGTATCAGTTTGGAAGAGATTTGTGCAGAATTGTGGATGTTATCGTGTCCAGAAGAAAGTGACACATATATATATATACATTAATTAAACATTACCGACCATCATCAAAAACCGCATTATTGTGGATGAATTGACAATACATAACTAGAAAGGTAAAAATCATAAAATGAAACTTTGCGATGGTAAGAGTGAAAAATTTAATGGAATTTCCTAAGGGAGGTATCAGATAACTACAAAGTAGAAATCATATATACACACGCATAATACACAAAGATTATGCGCTTTTGCAGCAAAGATCTAAGCGTATAATATTTAAAAGATTGCTAAAACATTTAGCTACCTAGGTATATATAAATATATATAAGATACCAATTAAGGAATAAATAATTCAAAATGAATTGTTGCATTCAAAATGATAATATATAATAAAAAACATCATAAAAAGCTTACATTCATAATTACATGCCCAAATGCAGCATAATAATTTGAATGCTAATATATAACCATTAATTAAACATTACCGACCATCATCAAAAACCAAATTATTGTGAATGATTTGGCAATACATAACTGGAAAGGTAAAAATCATAAAATGAAACTTTGCGATGATAAGAATGAAAAATTTAATGGAATTTCCTAAGGGAGGTATCAGATAACTATAAAGTAGAAATCATATATATATATATAAAGTTTTTTACTGAGGGTGGTTTTGGGTTCTAGGGATCATGATCGGTGTAGATCTGCAAAAATGTTTCTGAAATTCCAACATATAGGAAAATTTTTTAGCCGAAGGGGAGAATGTAATAGGTAGTATTTCAAACGAAATCTACCTAAAAACAATCATATGTATTATTTCTAATGTTAACGCCATTTTTCTATTCACATACTAAAGGCACAGCGATGAATGAGGTATTTTTCAAAAGGTTCTGTAAGCGTATTTTGACATAGTATACATATATATCGTTAAAATACGTTGTTTGATAAAAAGAATTGTAGTTAAATCGTTCGGGACCATGGTTGCATATATGGTCCCCCAAAAAGAGCATACAGAATTTGTTTTAGGCACCAGTAAAAAAGAAAAGTAATATTTAGCTTCTTTAATTGGAGCATTTCCTTGATTGCTTAAATAAAGTTAACTTAAAAAAAAAGTGGTGCCAACGGAATAAAATTTGTGTAAAAGTCCCTGGTCCCGAGGGATTAATAAAAAATTAATGAAAAACGGATCTGCAAATAGTCAAGTCTACTGTTTTTTTTTTTTTTTTTTTATAACTGTAATAGATTTTTTACCTTTAAAATATTTTTTAGAATGCCCACTAAAAATAATAAATATGTTTAAAATTAAAAAACAATAATGCGTTCAAATAAAGTTTTGAAACGCATTAAAAGCGACATTTTCATATTGGCCTCACGCCAGGAGTGAAAGGCCAAAGAAATGGCCAAAGATCGCTTTTACAATCAGCCTTTTAGATTCTGTTCTTTTCACTTGTTTAATCTCAAAATTCGATATGTCTTAAATGTGTGTTTTATTTATATTTTACTGTTTTATTTATTGATTGATGAATATTTTAATTTCGTTATGAAATACTATCTGAAATCAAATGATGAACTATTTATATTAATTTAAGTGGGAACGGATTTATGTTTCGAAATCGTCTGCACGCGATAGAGATAGATTTGAAAAAAATCATCCTTAAAAATTATTTTAAAAACAATAAAAATTGAGTAAATTGTGATATAGTTTTCAAACAAATTGCATGTACATTTTTTTCTCTATTCGACGGTGTAAAAAATGAAAATGTGAGGTATTTAGAAGTTTAGGAAATTGCAATAAAAATTAGTAAAAGTTAAATTTGATCGTCTGCTGTTGCAACCGTCAAATTGCAGTCAGCGTTACTCACAGACACGTTTGTTCTTTATCAAGTAGGAAAGAGATACATGAAGTGGCTGGGGGGACTCCAAAAAAGTAACCCTAAAATCCGCTACAGTAGGACCAAACACAAGTACGTTCTTTCACGAAAAAAAGTAAAAAACTTTTAATAATACAGTTTTTAATTCATAATACAATGGAATGCTGCTTTAGAATGCATAAAAATAAGCAGATCACTTTCATTTAGAGAAAAAAAAGCACGGGTGATGTCAAAGAATTCGCTCCCTGTTCCAGGTGCTTGTTTTGTTTGGGCCTTCTGTGGAAGTTTAAATTTGAGCGATAAATGGTTTCATATTTCAAACCTTTTTTACGGCACACTGCATCTCCATCTATCTCTTTTCTCCATGGTTCTTTATAATATAGATAAGAGTTCACTCAATCCATTGGCTAGCCATAAAACGAAGAGCTTGGATCGATGTTCGAGTGTTCGATACCAGCACAGTCTGGACTATGCAAGATTTTCCGGGCTTTCTTTGCTCAGGAACGACAATTCGGATACCCTTTTCCTTCAAAAATCCTCTATGAAGAGCCATCATAATAATCCTAATAAGCATATTACCTTAGGAAGTAAAATACTGCATCTAAATAATTTTTAAAGAGTACAAAATTTCTTAGCCTATGGTTCAATAAAAAAAAAAAGAAAAGCGTAACAACTTAAGGCCAGAAGTGAAAAAAAAGAAAAAACCCTGCCGGATTTTTTATCTGGGTTTTTTATCATAACAATTTTATCTGGCCGCTTTTGACGAGTTTTTAATTTCATTTTTATATGAGAGCTGGTTTTATCAGAACCATGTTAAGACAGTATTAAAAAAAATATTCTCCTATGCTCAACAACTCGCAAACACATTTTCAGATCCATTTTTAAAAGGAAAAACATGAAACTTGCTGTGACGTGATTTTTTAAGAGATTTATAAGCGACCTATGTTGTTATTTTTCGTTCAGTTAATTAGAACTTGATGTATAAACAATTATTTTCTCAGTAGGACAATATTTTTCGTTTCGAACACAATCGCTTCGGGAAGTTGGGTTCAAAATGCCCACTTTGACATAAATTTTTTAAATACATTCTGCCTCTATCAAAAAATCGACTATTACATTCGTATAGTTTGTATAGTTTCTGATTGAGAGAACCTACCAATTGGATGCGTTTGAAAGCAAAAGTGAATTTAAAAATGAGTCGGAAAATAAGCAGTTTGGATTTGAATAATATGATATTTTTTTCTTCAACCTCTATGTACTTTTAATGTGTTTTTGCTGCAAGAATTGGTCCTATCAAAAACTTGTAGATAATATTCAGAAGATGTATAATAAATTTAAGCGGATTGGATATCTTGTGAATTGACGAAGTTATGGATTTTTTTCTTCTTCAACCCTCCCCCCTCCCCTTTTTGTTTTCGTTTTTATTTTTTATTTTATTTTATTTTTTTTTTTTTGCGGTAAGAATTGATTCTATCAAAACTTGTTAATGTAAAAGTTGTAGATAATATTAAGACAATTTATAATAAATTTAATTGGATTTGATATCTTCAGAATTGACGAAGTTATGAATTCCCCCCCCCCCAAACCCTATTTTTTTCGTCCCTTGAGCCCATTTTTAATTTTATCAAAAATCTGTCACATATAAATTTTTGGCCCTTTTTTTAGAAGTAATAAGAACTTTAAACTGGGTCTATATGTATTACAACTAAGAAGTTATGAGATTTTTTTCGTTTTTCACAAAACACCTCCCTATTTCCACCTCGTAGGTCCGATTCTGCCCATTAATGAACTTGATCGAGATTTTATGCCCCTTGATTTTATGTATCAGTTTGGAAAAGATTTGTGCAGAGTTATGGAAGTTATCTTGTCCATAAAAAAGTGATATCGATAGATAGATAGGTAGATAAAGTTTTTACTGGGGGTGGTTTGGGGTTCTAGGGGCCATGATCGGTGTAGATCTGCAAAAATTTTTCCGAAATTCCAACATAGGGGAAAATGTAATAGGCTCATACGAAATCTACCTTAAATTATATAAGGGTTTTTCGAATATGTGGATTCTCGGGTGAAGAAATAAATAATATAAAATTCATTTTATGAATTTTTAGTAATCGCTTTATTAATTAATAATTTATATTACAAAATTCATATTTTTAGAAAGAAAAATACATGCGCGTTATGTTTCTGCTTTTTCAAAATATTATATAAAATAAAAAAGAAATACATAAACAAACCACGGTCAGTTCTAAAGAAATGTATGAGAATTAACCCTTTATGCCGCGGCGGTACTTTAAAGTACCACAGTTTTCTATCCCGATTAAAACATACTCATTGAATGTGATTTTCATGATACTTTTAAGAAACAATAGTAAATACTTCCCTTGACCATCACTAAACAGCAATAACATTTCTAGGAAGCTGAAACTTGTTCATGAACCTATTTTGGTGCGTGTGTGTGTCAAGTTTACTTCCATTTTGTTTTCTCACGAGGCATCCCTAACTTTTACTTGGAGACATCTGAAATTTTAAAGGAAAGGCCATCGCTTTTTTTCTTGTTTTAACCCTTAAATGCCGGGTGTTGCTTTTCGGCAACATACCCAATTTAGGCTCTAAAATACTATTAGAATAATATTGAAGCTATAATGTCTAATGTTGCCAATAAAATACATTCCGAAAATATTATTAAATCGATTTTCAACATTTAGATGGCAACACTTGTGCTGTTTAAGAATAAAGATAGATTTATTTTTTTCAATTGTTGCTACTTGTTCTTTTTGTTTTGTTTGGAAGCTTGAGAAATACCCTATTTTGTTCTGCCATGAGCAAGTAAAATTTATTTCCTATTATAGTTCCTACAATTCTTATGTGTTTAATATTATAGAATTTTATCACGGAAAATTATTTTTTCAGTTAAAGACCAGTATTGCCGATTAGTAAAAAACTGTTTTTAGCCGTAAATCATACTTAAAACAAAATATGACTTTTTTTAAATATTTTTCCCATGATTTATTTAAAAAATGAAAGCCGAAAAACATTATTACAATGAGTTTTGAAAAATCAGGCACTTACAGGTTAAATAGAGCGCTTGAGAATATGTTATGCGAAATAAAAATAAATTTTCTGTTTGTTTAATTTACTTAGTACTTTTCAAAGCGGTACTTTTAAGTAACGTCGCGACTTAGGTTGAACAGGATTTTTACTTAGATTTTTATCATTTGAATATACATGGTACATAAAAACGTATATACAGTCGAACCTCGTTATCCCGGCACCCTAATGACCAGAACAAAATGTCGTCATAAGCGAAGTGTCGCGGTAACCTGAGTTGGAGAAAAATATGTTCATAAAAAGCTGTATTTTTAATTAATTTAAGGCAATTTAAAGTTCATAACTGTTCTTGCAGTTTTAAGTAATAAAACATTATTATTAAACAAAATATACACAATAACAAAATTGAAAAACATCAAATATTGATGAATTAAGCTTTGCTTATCCCTACAAGTGCTTCCTACAATTCTTTTTTCAATATTATACAACGAATTGTAATCAATATTCGTTATTTCATAAATGGATTTTAGATCATTTCTGATCGTTTTATTGCAATGCAATGCAATGCGATGCTTCGGTTTTAGTCGGATGAAAAACGTCGCAAGTAGACTGATACGTCATCTGGAGCTTAAGGGGGTCATTCATAGTGTGTGGGTTTATTTATTCAGATAAAGGATTGAAGTAAAATTTTTCATTTATCTCAATGGGTATTTTAGAAACTTTTGTAAAAAGTTTGGCTAAGATATTTCTTACCGCTTAATTTCCGTGCCTATAAGATGCATTATGAAAAATGGACAATTTTCCTAAACCGTCGGGATATCCGGAGTTGAAAATTATTCAACGACGCAAAATCCGGAGTTTATTTTCATTAAAATCATATACAGAAAATCGGAACTTTGAAAAACTGACGAGATAAGCGGAGTGATGTGAAAACCGAGTGTCGGGATAACAAGGTCCGAGTGTATTTACTTGGGATGGAAGTTTACTAGACAGGTTGATTTTGGAACATAATAGGGGAAGATATGGCATGATATACGTATGACACTGATAAACAATAAAACAAAAAAAAGTATTTCTTTTTTTTTTTTTTTTTTTGAACAAATATTGTATTTTTATAAAAAGAAACAAAAATATTATAGATTAGAAAAAAAATCTAAAAATATCTTTTAACATTTTTTAATCATTTTCAATTTTCTACAACTACAAGTTTGCAAATTTCTCTCAGATATGCTTTCTAACGGGTAATGCTTTCTAACGCATAAACTCCCCTTACCCTCCCTTAACTTTGTAAATATAATATTAGTTTGATGTGTACTTATAACCCAGAACTATTAAACTCCTTTATTTCATTAACTATGGCCTTATTCTTATATCATATGTATACATCTAAATATATACATAATAAGTCAGAGATAATAAGTCATAAGAAAAAATTGGATGCAGGGATGCAGTTTTTTTTTCTAAGTCTCGATTTTTTCCCAAGCGTTTTGACCTAACGGTACTTTGAAGTACCGTTTTAAGTAATTAGCCATAATTAACAAAAAATAAATTAAATCTTTCAGTTTAGTGCATATATATTCTAATCTAATGTATCATAGTAATGCAAGGGAAAAAGTTTCAAGGTGGTAGTTTTTAAAATTCATAATTTGGTATATAAAGGGTTAAAACGGCGAAATTAAATGCGAATTAATTTATTTTCTTGAAATAATTAGAACTTCAGTTATAGCCATTGTTCGGTTTTTTTTTTCTTTTTTTACGCACAGTCCTTTTTTTTTTTTTTTTTTTTTTTTTTTTTTTTTTTGGCAGCACGATGCTACTTGCTTTTTTCCTAGTTAAGCACACTCTAATAAAACTATTTTCATGCTGTTTCAAGTACATGATCCAGAGATGTTCAATTTTTTTGAAAAATGTAATAAAACATTTTTTAAGGTAGTAACTCTTCTTGAAGCCGTTATCAAATCCTAAAGGATTAATTCCGGGCACATTTTTTAATTCAATTTAGCTCGCAAATGCATGAAATTGGCAGATGCTCGTATTGAAAAACAGAATTGTATAACAGAATTGTTTTTGTTTTTTCATTTTACGATAAAGACGTAAGCTCTTTCAGAAATTCTGTTAAAGTTGATGTTTTCAACTGAATTTCCGGACACGACAGTGTGGGAAAGCAAATAACTGCTGTTACAAGACGACAATCGCTTACAACTCAAGATATAATTAATTTAACGAAAAATGAAAATATCTGTTCGATTACAAATCACTTCAATAGCCATGCCTGCAAGTGTCATATTTTTACGTTTAAAAATGAGTCAGAAACTTTCTCATTGTTGAGCGGGGAAATATATTTTTTTGAGAACTGCCTAACTCCTTCGCGGACGAGCGTCGCTTGTACGTGACGCATTAAGTGCTTAAAATTCTTGATATTTTCCACCAGTAATTTTAAATTGAAATTTTTGCCTTACTTAATCGAAGTATTTTGGCGATTAGATTAAGTAAAAATTCTATTTTTTAAAAACATTGATAAATGATTAAAAATTTTGTAAAAGACGCTCGTCGCGAATGCGTGAATGATTTAATGCGAAAAACAATTTAGCATAGTGCATAAAGAATTGATACACATAACATAACACATTAATAAATAATTGGTATGAAATAAAAACTAAACTAATGTACAAGAAATAATATCAAGTGCACTCCGATTTTCAAAATATGTAATTAAAACTTACCTGAAATTGCATAGGCTCCACAAAATAGGCTTAGAAAGAAAACTTGTAATTTCATCTCTTTTTGTTCATAATGATTCTAATTACGCATCACTGCTTAAATTCTGAGTTTATTTTAAAGAACTGCTGATTGAATTTTACTTCTTATTGGCACAGTAATAGATACGGAAAATGAGTTCTATGATGCAATCAGTTATTTCAGGAAATGATATTTATTTTTACAAATATTTTCCTGAAAAGTCTATCACAACGGTTGAGTGATTAGAAAATATTGTTTCGCTAATAGCCCAGTGGTAGGGGAGCAAAAAAAGGCCGAATTCGGAATTAATTAGGAGAAAGCTGTAAATTATTTTAATCCCTTCAGTTTAGGTCTAGAATGAATATGCTATGTTTTCCCCCTCGTACTAGGAAGGAAGTACTCGTTAGGAAATATGTATAGATTTATAGTCAAAAAACACGTTTTTTTACATACCATAACAGTATCTCAAAACAGCTAACTCTGTCAAAAACATTGCCAGTACAAATGTTGTAGAGCTTAAAATTCTGAGTAAAATGAGTACCATCATTAATATTTTTGTTCAACATTAAGGTTGCAATTATATTTCAAAATTTTGCCTTAATCGCTAATCAAGAGCTTGAAGGCAGGAGAGACCAAGTTAACTTAACAATATCTGAAAACAGTTAACTCTATCAAAAACATTGTCAGTACAAAAGTTGTAGAGCCTAAAATTCTGAGTAAAATGAGTACCTACACTTAATATTTTTGTTCAATATTAAGGCCGCAATTTTGAGATATTGTTAAGTTAACTTGATCTCTCCTGGCTTCAAGCTCTTGATTTGAAAACTTTTTAAGTAGAATTGCGACCTTAATGTTGAACAAATATATTAATGATGGTACTCATTTTATTCAGAATTTTATGCTCTATAACATTTGTATTGACAATGTTTTTTTATACAGTTAGCTGTTTTGAGATATTGTTAAGGTAATTAAAAGAAAATGTTTTTCGGAAATAAATATGTGCATATTTTCTAACATTCACCCAAGTACGAGGAAGAAAATATAGTACGTTCATTTTAGACCTAAACTGAAGAGATTAAAACAATTTCCAGCTTTCCCCTAATTAATTCCGAATTCAACACCCTAACCACTGGGCTATAAGTGAAACTTGTAATTCACATTCTTTTATCATATCATTTATTGCATCAATTTCAAATGCTAATAAAAGCGTTAATTTATGAGTTACAAATTCATAAAACACAGATTTTTTATTTTTTTTTTTTTTTTAAGCACGTAAAAGCAGGATATGTAAATGTAAATCTGTATGTCTAGCTTTATAGAAACTAATCAATACATTGGCTAACCAACTATGGAAAATACCTCTGTGGTATGCAAATACATATTAAGATTATCAATCATGCATCCCAAATGAAGGTCATGAATGCTATAATAATTAAAACTATTACTCTCAAATCAACTTAGCGCTTCATATTAAAGCAATATTTCAAATTTTAACAAAAGCAAATTCTCATATTGAAGTAAGATTATCCCAAAACACTGTCACAGAAATAATGCGCTATAAAACTGAAGGTTAAGAATGTTATAATAATAAAAATTTCGATTAATAATCTTAAAGCAACTTTTATTAAATTCTAAGAAGAGGAATCCTTATGGTATGGCATCAAGCCTTAAACTTAAAAATATTATAATAATTAACATTTCGGTTAATGATCTCAAAGCAACTTTACATTTCCTTTCACAACAACATGTATCAAATTTCAAAAAAGAGTAATCTTATGGCACGACATAAAGATAATATTATCTCAGAAAAAAAAGTCACTCAGAAATCATGCGTTAAAAATGAAGAAAAGTAATGTTATAATAATTAAATCTTTGGTTTATCATCTCAATGCATCTTACACTTCGTTTCATAACAAAATTATATCAAATTTTAACCAACGCAAATCGCCATACTCAAGTAAGATTATCTCAGAAAAAGTGTCATCGCAGAAATCATGCACCAAACTGAAGGTTAAGAATGCTACAATAATTAAAATTTTGGTTAACGATCTCAAAGCAACTTTATATTTCGTTTTATAGCAACATTTATGAAGTTTCAAAAAAGAAGAATCCTCATGGCATGAGATAAAGATAATATTAATTCCGAAAAAAGGCTCTCGGAAATCGTGCATTAAAAGTTAAGGTGGGTAATTTATGATAATTAAATCTTTGATTGATGCTCTAAATACATTTTAATCTTCGTTTCACAGAAAAATTATATAAAATTTACAAACGCAAATCCTCATTTCCACGTAAGGTTATCACAGGAAAAATGCCGTCGCAGTAATTAGGTATTCAAACTGAAGATCAAGAATTTTATAGTAATTAAAATTTCGATTAAAGATCTCAAAGCAACTTTGCATTTCGTTTCGCAGCAACATATATCAAATTTCAAAAAGGAAGAATCCTCATGGCACGACCTAGAGGTAATATCAATTCCGAAAAAAGGCACACAGAAATCGTGCATTAAAAGTTAAGGTGAGTAATTTCTAATAATTAAATCTTCGATTAATGCTCTCAATGCATCTTACACTTCGTTTCACAGCAAAATTATAGAACATTTTAAGAAAGTCAAATCCTCATGTCATGTCATCGGGGCAGGACTATCTCAGTAAAAACTATGTAACTTAGAAAACATGCTTGAAATACAAACATTAATACGTTAGTTATACGTATTAATGTTATAATAATATACGTATTAAGTTATACGTATTGATCCGATAGCCCAATATTCATGTGAAACATACGTGTAAGATTATTCTCAGGAAAAAAAATTACTCAGCAATCGTGCTCCAAAAATGAAGGTGAGGAATGTTATAATTATTTAAACTGGAGTTTTTGCACAGCTATTTTTATCAAATTACAAAAAAGAAGAATCCCCATGACACTACATCGAAGTAACACTCTCTCAGAAAAAGTGTTTCTAGTGGTCTGTTCACATTACAATAATTAACACACATACAAAACAATCGAAACGTCTTATGTTTGAAGCCACCGATATGAACTTCAACCTAGGTTTATAACTATCACACTCGATTTGTATCTGGATAGAGTATATAAACATGAAATATTTATTAATACGGAGCAAAAATACAGCCGTGACCGGGTTACAGATTTAATGCGAGGAGAGAAAAAAACCTTGTATATGTAGTCTTCCTTATTTTGGCTTAGTTTTGATTATTTATATTATTTTTGCATTCTCTTCCTCTTCTTTTATATAAGAAAATCAAACTTTTAAAATCAGTTTTCAATCTGTAAGAATTGCATAATGAATTCTGAATAAAAAATGCTATTGAATTACAAATTGTAATATCAATGTGATATTTCGCAAAGGAAACTGAATTTAAAAATCTCATACATACATATAACTCTATTTGAGAAAATTGATGCTTTTCCATACTATTGTTGTTGTCTGCTATCCGCTTTGCGCACAACTTCGCGATTTTCAGTGTCAACTACCTGAAACTAATACGTGAGACACCAAACTTCCAGATTTTAGTAATGGTCTTTCGTGTTTAGCTCACAGGCCATCAAAGCCCGAGATCTAATGTGCTCGCCGGTTCCGTATGTATGTATGTAAGTAACGCGATAACTCTTGATAGAACCATCCGATTTGCTTCAAATTTTGGATATAGGTTCACTCTGATAAGGCGATTCCCTGGTTAGTTTTGGGGTAAGCATTGGTTAAGTATAAAGGGGGGAAATGGGGTAGCTAATCCCCCCTTAATTTAGCTATATTAGCTAACATAATTAGCTTTCGGATATTTTTTTTTTTTTTTTTGTCGATTTTTTTATTTTTCGAGGGGCATTATTAGTCTTTGAAATAAGAGTATAATATACAATTAGTGTGAATATCCTATGAGCTCAATGCCATCAGTTTAACTGGGCACTTTTCTTTTTTTATTTATATTTTTCACGAACAAATTTATATTCATGTGTGCAACAAGCTATAAAAAATGTAAATAACTGAAATTATTTTTTTTAACAAGAACAAAAAATCATGCATAAGGCATAAATTTTTAAATACTTTTCAACACTGTCAGAATATTGTTCAGAAATTTCATTTTTCATACAATGAAAAGAGATTTCTAAATAAACAATTTAAAAAGACACATTCATTTTCGACAGTTACTATCCATATAGAAATGTGAGTGATTTCTTTAGTGCAGCCCTGTATAGGACCAACAGAATTTATACTATATGCCACCAAATGTAATACATTAAAAACGAGTTAAGTTTAAAACTCAATGCCTCAGCCGAAAAGGGATTTACAGCAATTATCGCTCATAGACAGCTCTGTAACCGAACACCGTTCTTCCGGAATTACACAATATTCTTTCTCAGCCATCTGTATTTGTTTTTACGCTCTACATGTTTCCCTAAGACACTAAATTGAAAATGCTACTTACCCTCTCTTGCCAAGTTTTTAAGTTCCATTTTTTCTTCCTTTATGCATTACTAATACGCATACTATAAAAAATTCGCATATTTTGTCAGTAAATTAAACAATGTCAACCCGTTCAATTGTTCTATGTTATCATTTGATGACAAATCGTTATTTACTAATGTTCCAATTAAAGGTGCTCTTTCATGTTTAGAAACTAGATTATGTGAATTACCTTATTCTGATATTGAAGTCGAATACTTTATTAGCTTAATTGAACTTCGCATTACTCATACAATTTCCGAATTTAATAGTAACTTTTTCAAACAATCTGACGGCTTAAATATGATCAATCCTTTATCATCAATTTCCTTTGACATTTATATGCATTTTTTTAAAGGAACATTATTGAATCTTTTACATTTAAAATGTTGGATGCGTTATGTTGACGATAGTTTTGCCTTAGTTGAAATTTTCTTTTGATATTCCCACTATCATTCAAACTGTCAATTCTATCCACCCATATATCCAGGTTACTTTTAAGTTAGAAAATTGTAATAACTTCCCTACGCTTTTTAGTTACCAGATGTGTTTCTTTTTTTTTTTTACTTTCTTCTATCTTTACTAGAAGAAAGTATTAGATTCGTGAAAATTTTCGACTTTCGGTTTTCGACGGATTTACACGTTTTAGAGGTCAGAGATTCCGAAAAACATGTTTTTAAAATGTCTGTCTGTGAGTCTGTATGTGACACAAATATTGTGGGCGCTCTATCTCAAGAACTAATGCACGAAATTTAATAAAAATTTATATTCAATTAGTCTCTGAAATAAATTGGTGCTTATTAGTTTTTGGTGTAAATCGCTCGACAGGTGGCATTGCTATGCAGCATTTTTCACGATTTCCGCAATAGCTCAGTCTCCAGAACTAATGCACGGATTTTCCTCAAACTTCAGATTCAGTTAGTCCTTGACGTGAATTGACGTTTTATACACTTTGGTGTAAATCGCTCAACAGGTGGCGCTGCTATGCAGCATTTTTCATGATTTCCGCAATAGCTCAATCTCCAGAACTAATGCTTGGATTTTCAACAAATTTCAGATTCAGGTATACCTTGATATGAATTAGTGCTGTTTATGTTTTGGTGCAAATCACTCAATAGGTGGCACTGCTATGCTGCATTTTTCAGAATTTCCACTATAGCTCTGTCTTAAGAACTAATGCATGAATTTTCATCAAACTTCAGATTCAGGTATACCTTGATATCAATTAGTGCTGCTTATGTGATTTATATAGAAGAAAGTTTTGTGATGGCCACAACATACTAGTTTAAACCTGTATTTATAGAAAACCTTTTTTTGTTTGTTTGTTTCTAATCCCCTCATGCTCTCTCAAATCCCCCAGCCAATCAGAAATTTCTATCTTTTACTCTTATATAAACCAAAATTTGTTGAGATCCTGCTTCCCTTAATGATGAATTTAATTACTTAAAATCTGCTGTTATCAAAAGAAATTTCAACCCTTCTGTTATGGATAATATTGTGAATAAATTCAATAGACACTCTAGTAAATCTACTCTTTCCAAAACTGTCAAAAGCAAACCTGATAATCTGATTGTTCTACCTTTTTATCCACCTTTATATTTTGAATTAGTTAAAGTTTTAAAACGTTTCAAATTTAATGTTATCTTTAGACCCGCCAATATAAGTTTTAAGTTTCCCTAAAGTTGCTCATCTTTGTAAATAGGGAATCTAATAATGTTCTAGTAATGGTTGTCATTTATCTTATATTGGTCAAACTAAAAGAAATCTTGAAACCAACTTAAGGGGACCGGGAAAGCGAAATTCAACCAAAAAATCGATTTTTGCTTTTTTATACCATTAAATAGTTTAAACTTTTACCTTTTCAACGATGTATTACACATGTTTATATATTTTAAAAAAAAGTGTAGCATTTGTTCATTCTTTCTAAGAGCCACTTCACAGCAGTGGGCAACTTTTTTTAAATTCAGATTTCTTGATTGGCACCACTTTTCTGAAGTGGTAAAATTCCCCTTGTTTTCGCCTTAATTAATATGTCATTAAACAAGGCGACTTTTACGATTTCAAAAAAGTAGTGCCAATCAAGAAATCAGAATTTTTAAAAAATAGCCCATTGGCAACATTGCTTCACAGATTTAATTGACTTTTTCTCAAAACTCGGATTTTTCATATTTGTGTTCCTTTTTTCAATATCTATTAAACTTAAGAACTTAATTTTTTTTAATACTTTTATTATGTTATAGTGTATACTTTAACACATGGATTAAATGATTTGTTGAGAATTATTTATTTTATGCAGTGAAATCTTACCTAAAATGCTAATTTAAAAATGCCTTTCAATAAATAATTAATAATTAATTTTCAGGTTAGCTTAGAAAGAAAATGGTCTGTTAAAATACGTAAACATGTTACTCAAACTACTCTAAAAATTCTAGATCTCTATATTTCACCATTTCTCAGAAAAAGGTACATAAAGTTGGTGTATTTTAACATGGCGGAGATAGAGTTTACCCGGTCCTCTTAAACGAATACTCTCATTATGTCAATAACCAAGAAATTTCTAAATCATCTGTTGCCACGCATTTTTAGGATTCATGCCATAATTTATTTTTCAAAATTCAAAAATTACCTTTAATGCCAATAGCACCTCATTTGACTTCCTCGAAAATTTTGTTATTTATCTTAATCGTGAGGTTACTGTTAATGAAAAATCTGACTGTATCACTGTGTCGATATCATCCGCTGTGTCATCATCAATTCCAGTGGCGTACCCAGGATTTTATTTCGGGGGGGGCTGACTTAAATTTTCATAATGTTCTAAATCTTACGAAACACGTTGCATTGTGTTATAAACAGAAATCATTTTTGTCAATAAGGCCGTAGCCAGAGGGGGGGGGGGGGGAGGGAGGGGTGCAAGGGTGACTTTGTTCCGAATTTTCCGAAAATTTGAAAAATTCGGTCATCAGTCCGAAAATTTGGACTTAAAAAATTATTGCGATTTTTGACAAATGGTCGCCGAAAAAAATCAATTTCGTCAATCGTTCGCAAAAAAAAAAAAAAATCAATTTCGTCAATCGTTTGCAAAAAAAATCTCCAATTTCCTTAAAGGATCAAGGAAAAAACCGGAATTATGTCATACGGCCGCAGATAAAATGCGAAGTTTGCCAAAGGATCGCGAAAAAAAAGTCAAATTTCGTCAAATGATAGCGGAGAAAACGTGAATTTCGTCAAATTATTCTAGAGGAAACGCTAATTTCGTCAAAATGAGAACAGAAAAAACCCGAATTTCGTCAGAAGGCCGCAGAAAAAACGCGAATTTCATCAAAAGGTCGTGGAAAAAATGTGAATTTCGAAAAAAAGATCACTAAAAACACACATTCCGTCAAAGGGCTGCGAAAAAGAAGCTAATTTCGTAAAGGATCGCAAAAAACGCGAATTTCGTCAAAGGGACACGGGAAAACGTGAATTTCGTCAAAGGGACACGGGAAAACGTGAATTTCGTCAAAAGGCCACAGAAAAACGCAAATTTCATCAAAAAGACGAGAAAAATCGCGAATTTCGACAAAAAGCCGCGAAAAAACGCAAATTTCGAGGAAGGATTGCGCAAAAACGCGAATTTTGTCAAATGACCACAGAAAAAACGCGAATTTCGTCAAAGGACCACAGAAAACTGCAAATTTCGACAAAGCATCACTAAAAAACACGCATTCCGTCAAAGGGTAGGTGAAAAAACACGAATTTCGTCAAAGGGACACAGAAAAACGTGAATTTCGTCAAAAGGCCGCAGAAAAACGCAAATTTCATCAAAAAAGACGGGAAAAAAACGCAAATTTCGTCAGAGAGCCGCGGAAAAAACGCAAATTTCGACGAAGGATTGCATTAAAGAACACGAATTTCGGCAAATGACCACAGAAAAAAACGCGAATTTCGACGAAGGATTGCGTAAAGAAACGTGAATTTCGGCAAATGACGTCAGAAAAAACGTAAATTTCCTCAAAGGGCTGCAGAAAAAACGCACATTTTGGCAAAGGATTGCTAAAAAAAGTATGCATTCCGTCAAAGGGAAGCGGAAAAAACGCGAATTTCGTTAAAGGATCGCAAAAAAAGCATGGTCACAAAGAAGGGCCACAGAGAAACGTGACTTTCGGCAAAAGACTGCGGAAAGAAGCGAATTTCGTCAAACAGCAGCGAAAAAACAAAAAAACACGACCATTTCCATAAAAAAACGCGAATTTCGTCAATGAGCCGCGAAATTTATCAAAAAGACGAGAAAAAAGCGAATTTCGTCAAAAAAGCCGCGAAAAAAACGCAAATTTCGACGAAGGGTTTCGTAAAAAACGCGAATTTCGGCAAAAGTTCACGAAAAAAAACTCGAATTTCATCAAAAACTCGCGGAAAAAACGCAAATTTTGACAAAGGATCACGGAAAAAAAAACGCGAATTTCGTCAAAGGGTCGCGGAAAAAAGCTAATTTTGTCAAAAGTTCGGGGAAAATGCAAATTTCGTCAAAGCGTCGTGATAAAAACCTGTATTTCATCAAAGGATCGCGTTAAAAACACATACAAATATTTGTGTTTATTATTATATGTATAGTTTTTAAACTGAAATAATATGCTGAACTTTTTAGAAATCTGGTTAACCCGAACCCACTCAGCCTGAAATTGACCTGAATATAAACAGAGTTTACCCAAACTACAACAAAAATAATTCGCAGCAGGAAGGGATTACCTCTCCTTTCCCCCTCTGCTGTAACCTTTCAGAAAATTTGCTGAGAATTTCAGATTTTTTTTTTTTTAACTCAGACTCAAATCTGGGGGGAAGGGGGGAGGGCACGGGTCCGATCCTGAGACCGTCCCACGTCGAAATCTGTTGAATAGTGTTACTGTTTTTTTTTTTTTTATATACTTTCATTTAAAAGAAAGTCATTATAACATAAAATCTATAAAATTGTTCTTCCAATCCCCGAAACTAAATTCTGGCTACGGTTCTTGTTTAACAATAAGTTAATATTGTAACAAACACAAAATATTTTTTGTATACACAAAATATTTTTTGTATACACAAAATATTTTCATACACATATATAAAATAAAGACTTTGTTTATTATTTGTGCATTGCACAAGTAATAAGAAGGACTTTAAACCGTTCCAGATGAAAAATACTGGCTGCAAAGTTATGACAGAATAGGAAGATAAGTGGGGGAAGGGGACATTACCGAACTCCAAGGATGTCTTTGCAGTCAAACAAGAAGTCACTGTGTATCTTACAGATACGAGGAAGTAATCGAGTGTTAAAAACAAAAGTTAATGAATATCATTCACAGTCAGCTCTTCCGCACATATATAGTGTGCCTGACTTCCGACTTACCAAAATTCTGAAGGGATTAGCTAAGGTGTCATTATGCACTAATATGGGACTAACAAGAAAGACAAGTGCGATGCATGACAAATATAATTGAATTAATTGACATATATAATTGAATTGATCTAAAAAGTAAGAAGTAAACTTTTTTTACCATTTAATCTGACCGTTTTGGCAGGTAAAAGAGGTTTAGTCCCTTCAACCCTCCGCACCCCCATATTTCGGTGTGGCATGGAGATGCGACTGAAAAATGAAAGTTAATAAGCTACTTTTACAGTCAACTCTTCCGCACCGGATTTCAGATTTAGACGAAATCGACTTGAGATTAACTGTGGTGTTACTGTGCATTAATATACCCCCGCATTGACAATCTTGGCGCCCGCCGACTATGGGAAAAATTAAAAAAATCCTTAAATTAAACTACTTTTAGATTTGTCGAATTTATTTGTAGGTTTCTTGAACTCAGTATATATGTTTTCATTTATCGAGTAAAACAGTGATTTCAGTCATTTGAAAATAGATTTTGTGGTCTCAAGTAAATTTGGTCGCAGGACTGAGGAGGATATTGGATTAACAGGAAAAACAAATTCGTGGCATGCCAGAAAATAAAACAAATTTATCTGAAAAAGAAGGAATATCAGCCCTTTTTTCATTTCACTGCGATCTCTTCAGAGGTGGAATGGAGCTGTAACGTCATAACCACCGTCCCCATCGAATCCTTTGGTAAATGCTGGGGCATCACTGTGCACTAATATATGGGACTAACCAGAATAGCTGCGTCGCAGAAAAAAATTAAAAATTAATCTCAAAAGAAAGAAAAAAAACTGAAATTTTTTTTTCATTTCATATTTGATTATTTCAGAAGAGTAAGTAACCCCATCAGCCCCTTCCCCTCATTGGGTATACTGTGGTGTAACTGTGCGTTGATATGAGACTAGCCAGAACGTGTAGTTCGTTGTATTGCAGAAAACAAGTGCATTACAAATTCATCTCGAACAAAAAGAAAAATATCAGCCTTTTTTCATTTCATTTTCGACTATTTTGGGAAGGGGCTGTAACCCATCACCCCCTTTCTACTTCTTTCGGTATAATGCAGTATCACTGTGCACTAATATGGAACTAAAGAGAAGGGAGTGTCTAGTCTGTTGAATAATAGGAGAAAAAAAATACAAATTTATCTTAAACAGAAAGAAAAAAAGCAATATTTTTTTATTTCATTTCCGACTATTTCGGGAGGAGGGGGCTGTAATTCCATCAGCCCCCTCCCCATCTTTGGTATGCTGTGATGTCAATGTGGACTAATATGGTGTTAACGAGAATGGCTATTTCGCTGTATGGCAGAAGAAAAATTACAAATTTATCTCAAACAAGAAGAAAAAAAATAGCTTGTTTTTCATTTCATTTTCAACTATTTAGGAAAGGGACACCCCATTAACCCCTTTCACCTCTTTGGGTATAATGTGGTATCACTGTGCACTAGTATGGAACTAAAGAGAAGAGAGCAGCTAGTCTGTTGAATGATAGAGGCAAAATACAAATTTATCTCAAACAAAAAGGAAAATATCAGAACTTTTTCATTTCATGTTCGAATTTTTGGGAGAGGGCTGTAACTCCATTAACCCCCTTCTATCTTTTCGGGTATAATGTGATGTCTCTGTACACTAATATGGAACTACAGCGAAGGGAGCGGCTAGTCTGTTAAATGATAGGGGAGAAAATGCAAATTTATCTCAAATAGACAGAAAAAAATCAGCTCTACTTTTTCATTTCATTTTCGACTATTTCCAGAGGAGGAAGTTGTAATTCCATCAGCCCCCTCCCCATCTTAGGGTATGCTGTGATGTCAATGTGGACTAATATGGTGTTAACGAGAATGGCTATTTTACTGTATGACAGAAGAAAAAATACAGATTTATCTTTAAAAAGTAAAGAAAAAACACTTTTTTATTTAATTTTTCGCGATTTCTGGTTGTGTGTGTGTGTGTGGGGGGGGGGGGGGCTGTAACCCCATCAACCCCCTTTCTCTTATTTGGTGTCAATATGGACTAATATGGAACTAAAGCGAAGGAAGCGCATAGTCTGTTGAACGATAGGGGAAAAATGCAAATTTATCTTGAACAGACAGAAAAAATTCAGCACTATTTTTTCATTTCATTTTCAACCATTTCGAGAGGAGGGGGCTGAAATTCCATCAGCCCCCTAACTAATATAACCTGGACTAATATGGTGTTAACGAGAATGGCTATTTTGCTGTATGGCAGAAGAAAAAATTACAGATTTATCTTTAAAAAGTAAGAAAAAAACACTTTTTCATTTAATTTTTTGACTATTTCGGAAGGAGTAGGAGGGGGGGGCTATGACCCCGTCAGCCCCCCTTTCTCTTCTTTGTTGTCAATGTGGACTAATATGGGACTAATGAGAATGGTTTGTCCGCTGTATAATGGAAAAAAATTAAAAAAATTTCCATAAAAGAAAGACGAAAAATCAGCGTCTTTCTATATCACTTTCGAAAATTTCGGGGGGGGCTGTAGCCCCATCAGCCCCCCCCTTGGGTACGCCACTGATCAATTCTGTAAATGAAAAATCTGACTCTCTGCATCTTGGAAAAACTTGTTCAGTTCAATCATTCAAATATATATGCATTTTAATTAATTAACATTAATATTTGGTATTTATTTATATGTTTTTTATATTTGCATATATTATTACTTTTTAACCTACTTTTTCTATTATTATATCTAATTTGTTTGTAATTCTGTAATTTTTTCATTTGTGTTATTTATATTTATATATTCTTGTGATTTTCTTTATTTTTTTTTTTTACTCTCTTTTTATTCAGTTTGCTTTATAGTTCTTCTTTTCTGTGTTCTTGATGCCCCCTGCTTTTCTATTGGCTGTTTTCTTCAGCTTGTCTCTTACCCTTCCATTTCCTTTTAGTCTTGCTCCTGCTTTCAAAGTAGCACGTGTTCTTTGCGCCCGAAGAGGAAAGACAAAGTTCTTTTGAAAGTCCAGGAGCATTCCTAATTTTTAATGTGTTATTAAGAAATTTTTTTCCTTACTTTTCAATTATAATGAAAGTATTAAAAAAACATTTTTTGTGCGCATGTACGTTTTAGAAGTTATCGTTATTCCAAACTCACAGTTCCTAGGTTAAGAGTTTCAGCGAAATCATAGTGAAAATATAACTGCAGAACAATTTCATCCCTTATTCACTCATTTGAAATTCGATGTTTTTAATTTTCTTTAGTAGCGTTACTTCTTTATAGAAACGGGCATGTCAAATTTAAAATTTCTAGACCTGATTGTTTCAAAATAATTGCTCTTATACAGCGTTTTCCAATTATTTTCTCCTTTTAAATCTCGAGTATTTTAACAAGCGTTCTTAGCAAGCACGTTTGTCTTAAAAGTTACTACATAACACATTTCATGTTTTAACCTCCACATATTAAAAGAAATCTGAATTTTAGAACATTTTTCGCTCTTGTACCCCTTAGGTACTGTTTGCTCAAAGATATAATAAAGCCTATTTTTAAGCAGAAACTATCATCATCATTATCTCGAGAGAAGATATGAAATCCTCAGAAGTTCTAAAGTAATCGCGATTTTAAAGCGTTTTCCACTCATTTCACTCCTTTAAATTTCGAAAGTGTAGATACAGCCCTCCCCACTTAATCGGGTCACGGATAATCGAATACACCGCTTATTCGAATAGAATCCTCCGGAACCGAATTTATTCCTATTGGTTCTGTGTTATTTTTCCCCTCTTAAACCAAATACCTTTTACGAACTGTCCCCGCTCAATCGAATAACAACTGTGTGACCTATGTTTGAAAATAGGCGCAGAAAGCATGTTTCAGCTGGAATTTCCTTCCACCTTTTGTCATTAACGGTTCCTTTACGCTGAAAACAATTTTTCAGTTCTTCCTGCAATTATTTCGGCCGGCATGTGTATAATGGACAGATCAAATGATCTTCGCACCATCACTCCTTGCTGTTAACCAGGCTTTAATGGCAATGCACCGTCACTTTGAGACTCGACATGGTAGTTGTGATATTTTGCACTCATTCGAAGAATAACCCGATATTTACTCCTTCAAAATTCCACTTAAATAAATCACTTTATGATATTTTTAAGCAGTATAAGTAACGTAAATTAGAAGTAGAAAAGTTTTGACCAAATTCAAACTAGCTGCATTAAGTGTGATGTAAACCACATACTAAATGTATGTACTGACATTAAATTAATACGTATTTACTTTATAATAGCATTTGTATTTATTTTAGTTTATGTTATTCTATTAACTATTTATTATGCTGTTAATTAAATATACCGTCGATGGTTATTTTGCTTTTTTACTACGCATTAAATATTACAGTTATGATTCCACGTTTAATCAAATATCCCGCTTAATCGAATATTATTTTTGGAACCGCCAGTATTCGTTTAAACGAGTACGACTGTACTGTTCTGAGTGAGCATGTACGTCTTAAGGGGTCTCGGGATCTTAAAATTGGAAAAAATAAAAAAAAGACCACCTTCAACATTTAATATTTTAAAATGTGTTTAATTTTAAAACACAATTTTTATTGCTTTGAAAAATATAGGCATGTTCTTTCGTTTCATGTATTTAAAAAATTACAAGGTGCAGAATTAGCATTTATAGGGGCTCCAAACTGTCAGACATTTCTCGAGCAGAAAATTGGATAAGCTAATTCGAAAGTATGGGGTGCGCCATCTATTCGTTAAAACTTTAAAATTCATTAAAAAGAAGAAAATGATGCTAAAAAATTGCGGTTTGCACGAATGGGATTAGCGGGATGACTTTTTTTTTTTTTTTCAATAACAAAAGATGTCGTAGTTCAAAAAATTACCGAGAGATGGCGCTGGCGTGCATAATATGAGGCAGACGAGAAAGATTTGAGAAAGATTTTTTGTACTTGAAAAGTATGCTATTGCACTTTCAATGTGAGATTAAAAGCATCTCATAATAAATTCTTAACCAGTGTACTGCACTATAGTTATTAACACTGACCAAAATTTCAAATGTTGGCTTTTTTTTTAAATCATGTTTTTATTAATTTGTATTGTTCATTTTACAAAATGAAATTTTTGAAAAAAAAAACTAAATAAATGTCACAGTTCGATTGTTCATTAAATTTAGTGTAGAAATCATGTGTTATATTTCATTATCAATATATTACACATATTCATTTTTCACATTTCATTATCAATATCATTTTATTTTCATTATGATTTTATTATTAAATTTATTTCATTATTCGTTATCATTTCATTTCATTATGATTTCATTATTAAATTCATTTCATTATTCATTATGATTTCATTATCGCATATTATTCCGTCTGCGTAGAACTTTGTTGCCAACAACAAAGTTACGAAATCCCAAGCAGTTGAAGTTACAAAATCCCAAATCGCACTAGCATGGAGTGCGCAGGTGATGAAACGAAGTGTGGATTCCACGGGTTTAAACATTATAACGTAGGCTAGGCAGTCAATTTATCATCTGCATAGATATCGTTTTTCGTTATTCAACCATAATCTATCATATTTTAAAGAAAATCGGAGATTTTCAATTGATAAAGTTTCCATGTAAACTATTTTTCACGTGCGTAAATGCCATTTCTCGAATGAGCCACCGCATTTTTTCTTTATTTACTTATTTATTACCATAAGTAATGATTTTTTTATTATGTATAACACTTATTCTTATGGAAGAAAAGTTTTTGCTAATCTCAGGTCTAATATGTAGTATTGTTGTATTTGTTTCCATGTATCCTTATTATTTTAGACTACATGGTGTGTTCACAAAGTTTCAAGACTGGTCTGAGAATACAAAATTTATTAAACATTTTTGTACAGCGAACTGAAATTCTTCGAAATATGACCCTTGTGCTTCAACACACCACTGCCAGCGTTTTTTCCATTATTCATTGGCTCCCTGGAAGTTTTCGCGCGCAAGTCTGTTAAGGGACCTCGTCGAAGCTGGAATCGTAGATCTCTGGGAAACGTGTCAAATTGCTTCCCTTTCAGGTCTTTTTTTGATCTGGAGGAATAAAAAAAGCCGCTGGGAGCGAGGTCGGGGCTGTAGGGGGCTTTGTGGCAAGATTGCAACGCTAAACTTAGCCAAAACTTTGGCAAAAACGAGCGACGTGTGAGAGGACGCATTGTCGTGGTGGACAATGCAATGGTCTCTGATGTCTAGACAGACGCGCCGGGTCAGGTCACTTTTACGCTGGAATGCACCACTATTTGACTGATCGAGCCCGGCGTGTCCGCCCAAACATCAGAAAAGATTGGATTGTTCACCACGACAATGCGCTCTCTCAAATGCCACTTGCCGCCACCGAAGTTTTGGCTACGTTTAACGTAGCAATCCTGCCGCAAGCCCCCTACAGCCCAGACCTTGCTCCCAGCGACTTTTTTTGTTCCCCGGATTAGGAAAGACCTGAAAGGTAAATGATTCCACACGATTCCAGCGATCCAGGCAGTTTCCACGAGGTCCCTCAACAGGCTTGCGGGCGAAGACTTCCAAGCAGCCTATGAATAAGGGAAAAAACGCTGGCAGCTGTGTGTTGATGCCCAATCGTCATATTTCGAAGAATTTTAGTTTGCTGTACAAAAATGTTTAATAAATTTTGTATTCTCAGACCAGTCTTGAAACTTTGTGAACACACCATGTATATCAGCTAATAGCTGATACAGCCGTGTATAGAGTATTATAAACAAGGCCTAAAATACACTAAAGAAATCAATCAAAGAATGGTAAATTTATTCTTTTCAATATAAGCATCAAAATGTTTCTCTGAAGAATTTATAGAGCATATAATAGTTTTATAATCCACCTTGAAAAGGAATGGAAATTTTAAAATATACTACCGTATATTTTAGCATATAAATCGGTACTAAAATCTTAAAATCATGTGAATCTAGTATGTTGTGGCCATCACAAAACTTTCTTCTATATAAATCACGTCAATTAAATCATTTAAATAGTAGAAGAAATTACATCCATTTAAGGGGGTCCGGGACACATTTTCAAAAAATTTTTATTTATTGAGTTAAAATTTTGAATTTTTTTCTGATAGTTAACCATATCATTTGTAAACAAAATCAAATGATAAAACTTCTCGTAGCTTTTTAAAAATAATTTTAAATTTAAAATTTGTGAAAAAAGTGGTATAAATTAAAATTGTTATAACTCGAAATATTATTTGTAGAATTTAAATTGTTTTTCATTTAAATAAACAGAAATATATATTTTTTAATTTAGAGCCAGCATTTTAAAAAATATTAATTTAAAAAAAATTTAAAATATTTAACGAAAAAATTACAAAAAAAAGTGGTGCAACTTTTTTTTTAAAAATCATATTTTCAAAAGTAAATATTTTTTTCAACTATGCTGGCTCAAAAGTAAAGTAATATAATTGAAAAAGATATGTTCCGAGTTTCAACCTTGTATCTTTAACGGTTCTTGAGTTATAAGGCTTTAAATATGAGAAATGGTGAAAAAACTTATCATGAAGAAAAACGCAATTTCACAAGAACCCGTTTCCTTGACAACCATAGCTTGAAAGGCAGATTTTGAAAACAAACCAAAACGAAAAAATAAATATTTCCTGTTCTAATTAAGATAGAAACATAATTTAAACATCATTTTAAGCAGAAAACGGCAGAGAAATTTTTAATTCAAAAAAAAAAAAAAAAAAAATTGAAAATTTGAAGATTTTTGTGTCCCGGACCCCCTTAACACCAATTCATATCAAAGTATATCTGAATTTGAAGTTTGGTGAAAATTCGTGCCTTAGTTCTTGAGATAGACCTATAGTGGAAATTATGAAAAATGTAGCATAGCAGCGCCACCTGTTGAGTGAGTTACACCAAAACATAAACAGCACTAACTGATATCCCGGTATACATGGATCTGAAGTTCGTTGAAAATCCAAGCATTAGTTCTTGAGATAGAGCTATTGCGGAAATCACAAAAACAGCATAGCAGCGCCACCTATTGAGCGATTTACACTAAACTGCATAAAATGTCAATTCATGTCAAGGACTGACTGATTCTAAAATTTGATGAAAATTCGTGCATTAGTTCTTGAGATACATCTATAGTGGGAATTCCGAAAAATACAACATAACAGCGCCACCTGTTGAGCGATTTACACCAAAATGTACAAAATGTCAATTCATGTCAAGGATTACCTGATTCTGAAGTTTGGTGAAAATTCTTGCATTAGTTCTTGAGATACAGCTATAATAGAAATTCAGAAAAGTGCAGCATAGTAGCGCCACCTGTTGAGCGATTTGCACCAAAACACAAATAGCACTAATTCATATCAAAGTATACTTGAATCTGAAGTTTGTCGAAAATCCAGGCATTAGTTGTTGAGATAGAGCTTTTGCGGAAATCGTAAAAAATGCAGTATAGCAGCGCCACCTGTTGAGCGATTTACACCAAAATGTACAAAACTTCAATTCATGTCAAGGACTAACTGAATCTGAAGTTTGATGAAAATCCGTGCATTAGTTCTGGAGATTAAGCTATTGCGGAAATCGTGAAAAAGGCTGCATACTAGCGCCACCTGTTAAGCGATTTACACCAAAAACTAATCAGCACCAATTTATATCAGGGACTAACTGAATATAAATTTTTATTAAATTCCGTGCATTAGTTCTTGAGACAGAGCGCCCACAAAATTTGTGTCACATACAGACTCACAGACAGACATTTTGTAAAAACATGTTTTTTGGAATCTCTGACCCCTAAAACGTGTAAATCCGTTGAAAACCGAAAATTTTCACGAATCCAATACTTTCTTCTTTTAAAGATAGAAGAAAGTAAAAAGCTGATTTCCTTCACATATATTATTTTTACTTTCTTCAATTTTTACAAGAAGAAAGTATTGGATTCGTGAACATTTTCGAATTCCCGTTTGTGACGGATTTACACGTTTTAAGGGTCAGAGATTCCAAAAAACATGTTTTTACAAAATGTCTGTCTGTCTCTGTGTGTGTGTGTGTGTGTGACACAAATTTTCTGGACGCTCTATCTCAAGAACTAGTGCACGGAATTTAATAAATTTTACATTCAGTTTGTCCCTGCTATAAACTGATGCTGATTAGCTTTTTGGTGCAAATCGCTCAACAGGTGGCGCATCTATGCTGGATTTTTTACGATTTCCGCAACAGCTCTATCTCAAGAACTAATGCACGGATTTTTATAAAACTTCAGATTCGGTTAGTCCTTGACATGAATTGGTGCTGTTTACATTTTGGTGTAAATCGCTCAACAGGTGGCGCTGCTATGCTGAATTTTTCCCGATTCCCGCAATAGCTCTATCAAAGAACGTAACCCCTGTATACATTCTTTGGCTCTATCTCAAGAACTAATGCAGAAATTTTCATCAAACTTCAGATTCAAATATACCTTGATTAATATTAATTCTGACTATGTTTTGGTGTAAATTGCCCAACAGGTGGCGCTGTTATACTGAATTTTTCAGAATTTCCGCAATAGTCCTATTTCAAGAACTAATGCATGGAATTTCATACTTTTAGAATCCTCACGATGAGCATGTATTGTGATTTAATTTTGGCACTGTGATAGCGAATTTTGAAGTATTAATATGTATGAGATAGAAGAAAGTTTTGGGATTGCCACGTCTGACTAGTTTTATATAGTGTTCCCGCTCAATATGATTCTCACTCGCTTTTAACTAACCTTAGAAATTTGGCTAATCATCAAACTCTAGCCAAATTAAAATAATCTTAGCAATACATCTGCAGAGCTGCCAAGTCTCCGGCTTTTTGGATACAGTATTTTAATACAGAAAGTGTTCTTTTGTTTAATTGGAACATTTGGGTGATTTAAAAGAACAGAATTTTCTCTAAGATAATAGCGGTGTGCAAAAAGCCGGAGACTTGGGAACTCTGCATCTGTCATGGAAGGCTGAATCTAATGCCAAGAAGATGTTGGAAAACTAACAAAGTTTTTTTGTTCCTGGTTTCTATAACGTAGCTGTAGTGTAGCAGTGTCAGTGTCAGTGTTCAGGAAAAATGATATGTTCACAAATCAGGAAAAAGTTCAGTGCGTCCTCTGGTATCACGGCATCTGGTCACCAAAAACAGTGTAGAGAAACTTTCGAAAAACGTATTAAAAGATGCCGCCCGATGTCAAGATCATTAAAGATGCATTTATATGCTTTACCAGACGAAAAGTCGTAAATCTTTCAACTGGCCTTTCTTTTCCAAAAGTTCTGATGGGATCAACTAAAGAAAGGAGAGTCTCAGACAAGGAAAGAGGCAGAGATGAACATGCCAACGACGTCCACTGATGACCTCTGACCTCTAGACATTCTACAGAAATCATAAAACTTCAAAGGGAGCGTCTCACCACATGAAAGGTATACCGCCAACCAAAAAATCAGTGTGTTTGAACCTTAAGTCGTGGTATGACAAGTTCAAGACCACAAGTGTCGTTTTTTACAACCCGGGAAATAGACAGAAAATTGACTATCGGCTAGATGTGCTACGCGCTACCAAGGGTGCTTATGTGAAGATTTATTAATGTTTTCCAACATTTGTCACCAGTTTCGCATGTCTATCTTTATATACAGCGTATATGAACAAATTTTGTAAACAGAGAAACACTTTTCGGACACAGTGTAGACAGGGCCGGTGCAACCATCGGGCAAACGGGGTGGCTTCCCAGGGTCCCGCCCCCGTGCCAATTAGGATCTTGTTAGGGGCCCCTAGTCACTCTCTACAATTCGAAATAACGTTTTCTCAGCATAAAATAATAATAATTTTGCTGTAGATTTGTTTTTAAATGTTTCTGTGCGTGAAAAAAAAAATGAATATTAACTTTATTTCTTATAGCCAAAGTTGATAAAATTGTCGTTGAATGTATAGATTTGATATTCCTGAAAGTAACCGTGAACGCAAAAAGATATTTAAAATATTGTAAAGGATAAAAGATTTTGAGATTTTGCGGAATTAAAATAACTGCACATTAAATGTGAAAGTGTTGATATTTTTCGTACTATATATATTATATATTATTGTCTACAATGATCACTAGGATATATTCTATGATATAATATTTTATTAGTCCCTTATTGCAGTATACGTTGGGCCCCGATCGACGTTGCACCGGCCCTGGATGTAAAAACCAGTAGAACAAATGTATTATAGATGTATTGCAGAGTTCAGAAAAAATATTCTTGCACAAATGAAGAGCTGAGTGAATGAACATGTTATGCCACATTTTCTAAAAAAAAAAAATTATCTTCTGGATGAAAGCGTTATGAGGTATTATTCTATCACATGGTAAAGCTAAAATACTAAGATTCCATTTAGTCTTGACGATTTAAGACATTATTCGTATTAATATTTAATATTTTAATATTTAATAATGTCAATAATATTAATAATTTTTAATGTTTGAAAATTAAATATGAATAAGTTTTTCTGAGAGAGTTTAGTACCATGCCTGTTAATATTTTAAACACACGGTATCAAATAGAAAATAAATCATTAAAATTTAAAGCAAAAACTTTCACTTCAACTTTCTTCAAATGTAATTTTTGCTACTTATCATGTTCTTCCACTTAGCTCTTCAAATTATTTCTGAATATTTTTATGAAGCAAAACCCGAGAAAACGCAGTTCTTAGGATAGAATCTTAGTGGATTAGACAAAAACAGACAAAATAAATACATTTAACAAAAACGTGAATGAGTTCTACACAATAAAAGTAATTTTATAAATTGCACAGAAAAATTTTAAATCGTTCAATAACATCAAAAAGAGTGTAACTAAATAAAAAAGAAAAATCAACTCTCACAATTTAGCGATTTTAATCTTTCGTTTTTTCGCCAAATGAAACATTTTTTCGCGATTTGGCGCAATGGCGATCGGTAAAGGTTCCTGGAGCTCACACATCTAAACTCTCTCATTGACAGTTTGCAACTTTCTGGTCGTTTTAAAAGACAGAAATAAGTTAAAACACGAAATTGTTGCAGAAATTTATACTCGATCAACTTATACCTCTAAATATATGGTAAATCATATCATATAGATAATATTTCATATTTTTCTACTCCTTGTTCACAATCAAAGAAGATTTACAAATTTTAGAAATATCAAATTGTTCAAGCAACAGCTAAGAAATCTGATACATAATCTGTAGGTAGTCCTTGTCTTTTGAAACGAGCACATTCTTCTTTCAAATCTTTAATTTCAAATTTGTCGGCCACTTCACATAAAGCATTGACATTTGATTGGGATAGACGTTTCAGTTTTCCAGTGTACATATAAAAGAGGGCATCTTCAAAAGTATCCGCATCGTAGTCTCTTATAATCAGAGTACTTGCGCCTTTGTTATCACCCAGTAACTTGGAAGCAAATACTGAAGATCTAGCACAAAGGATAGCTTTGTGAACTTGAAAACTTCGCTCTTGCACTTTCAATGTGACATCAGAAAAATGATCACTGAAGAACAAATCTTTCAAGTTTTGATTCAGGAGGGGTGAACCTAAAGTAGAAAAGTAAATTTTATTTTTAGCGTACAACAAAAATTGTACAAGCAAACACTATTTTAATTTTTTCCCCTGTGATACACAGATTTTAATAAAGCATAAATTTCAAACATTTAGTGACCGTATCACATGTGACCTTTCTCTTCAACATTTAGTCCACGACAATACTTTACTGAGCAATTTTACCTTGGAAGATCAAGAAGATCATGTGATTTCTTACGCATTTTTATATAAGTAATAAAATGTAAATTTGATTAAGCAAAAAAATAACTGAAATATGCGTCAATAATGGAAATTTCTAAACTTGTATGCATTTATCTATAACTAGCAAACCCCGCGGCTTGGCTCGCGTAATATTTGAAATATGCCAAGTGATATTTATATGTCTAATTTTTATTAAAATAAATTATACTTTTAGGAATAGTCCAAAAATTACTATTTAAAACACTGTTTGACTAAACTTCATTGCTACACTGCATTAGGCAGAAATGAGACTTAAATTAATAAAAATAAATAAAACTAAATAAATGATAATTTTGAAAATTTTGAAATTTTTATGCTCAATTAATACGCTCATTTCAGTATTCATTTGAAGTTTTGAATTGTTTGGAAACCATCTTCTCACATCTTAAAATTATCCATCATGTCAAATTCCAAGTCCTACTACCTCTCTCAACATAAAGGGCGATGTTGAAATAGGGACTTTCACTATTAATTTGCCAACAGTTAT
This sequence comes from Maratus speciosus, assembly GCA_963932465.1. Lineage (NCBI taxonomy): Eukaryota > Metazoa > Arthropoda > Arachnida > Araneae > Salticidae > Maratus > Maratus speciosus. Next base: position 351,492,675 of record OZ010800.1, on the reverse strand, counting down.
TTTTAAATCAGTTTGTTATTTCCTAATATTCCACAGAAACGTAATTTAGAAAGCTTTTAAAGACCTTTTTTAGAACTTTTGTTGTTCCTGTGAACCCCAGGTGGTAGAATCATGGCATAAAATATAGCCTGTGTAGGATCAGAGACTGTTACCATTGATTCACAACTATTACTTTTATAATCGGTTTATATTCCCTGAAATTGCATAGAAATCGTTATTTAGGACTTTTTTAGAATGCTTTTCACTCCTCCCCTTCGCTTCACCCCTTTTTAATTCGAATTTATTTTCGACAGTCCTTCGATGGCATTTATATTTTATAAGTAACTACCATGCCATATTTAAAGTTTCTAGCCTCTTCATTATCGAAGAAATCGCAATTTAGAAAGTTTTTTGCTCCTGCAACCCTCTGGTGTGGTAGTGGCGCAGACATAAAATATAGCTTGTGTTTGAGCAGGCTCTATAACCAACAATTTGTCACGATTTTGTTTAAAATCGGTTAGGTATTTGATAAGAAATTGCATAAAAATTGTAATTTCGAACGCTTTTAGAACGCTTTTCGCGCACTTCATCCTTTTAAATTTGGAATTTTCTTTCGACTGTTCTTAGAAAGCAATTTCATCTTGTAAGTAAATACCATGCCGTATTTCAAAATGTTAGACCCTCAGTTATGCAAAAAAGCAAATTAGAATATTTTTTGCTCTTGCACTCCCAGATGGTAGTGACAGCAACATAAAATATAACCTATGTTATAGCAGGGACTGTCACCATTGATTTGCAACCATTACTTTTGAAATAGCTTTGGTATTTCCTGAGATTGAGTAGAAATCGCAATTTAGAATGTTTTTAGAACGCTTTTCACGCATTTTCACCCCTTTTAAATTTCCAATTTTTTTCAGAACTGTTCTTAAAGATAATTTATATCTAATAAATATGTACCTTGCCTAATTTCAAGTTGCTAGCCCCTACCGCTCACAAAAATCGAAATTTAGAATGTTTTTTGCTCCTGCAACCTCCAGGTGATAGTGACACCGACATGAAATAGCGTCTATGTTCTATGAGCAGAGGCATCAATTTCCTACCATTTCTTTTGAAATCAGTTTGATTCTTCCTGAGATTGCTCACAAATCGGCATTTAAAACGTTTTCAGAACGTTTTTCGCGCATCCCCCCCCCTATTTTAAATTTCAAATTTTTAAAGAAATATTCTTAGAGATTAGTTATATCTAATAAATATATACCATGCAAAATTTCATGAATCTAAATCTTTCCATAATTCAAAATCGCATTTTTAGAACGTTTTTTTTTTTTTCTCCTGCATCTTCTCTGGGGTAGTAGAAATAGACATAAAATAAAGCCTATCTTGGAGCAAGAACTTTCACCATCATTTTTACACCATTATATTTGAAATCGGTTCAGTATTTCCTGAGATTGCATAGAAATCGCAATTTAGAAAGTTTTTTACAACGCTTTTCGCGCATTTTCACCCCTTTTAAATTTCGATTTTTTTAGGAAATGTTCTTAGAGATCATTGATATCTTATAAGTAACTACCATTCCAAATTGCATGACTCTAGGCCCTTCAGTAATGCAAAAATCGCATTTTTAGAACGTTTTTTGCTCCTGCACCCCCTTTGGGGTAGTGGCACCGACGTAAAATATAGCCTATCTTGGAGCAAGTGTTGTCACCATCATTTTGACACCATTATTTTTTAAATCGGTTTGGTATTTCCTGAGACTGTGTAGAAACCATCATTTAGAACGTTTTTTAGAACGCTTTTCGCGCATTTTCACCCTTTTAAATTTTGAATTTTTTAAGAACTGTTCTTAGAAATCCTTTATATCTAATAAGTAACTAATATTTCAAGTTTCATATTTCTAGGCCCTTCAGTAACGTATAAATCGCATTTTTAGAACGTTTTTTCCTCCTGCACCCCCCTTTAAGATAGTGGCACCGACATAAAACATAACCTATGTTAGAGCAAGGGTTGTCAACATCATTTTAACACTATTATTTTTTAAATCGGTTTAGTATTTCCTGAAATTGTGTAGAAACCACCATTTAGAACGTTTTTTAGAACGCTTTTCGCGCATTTTCACCCCTTTTAAATTTCGAATTGTTTAAAAACTGTTCATAGAAATCCTTTATATCTAATAAGTAACTAATACAGTACAGGACCCATTATCCGGAATTCCAAAATCCGGAAATTTTTTTTTTGAAAATTTCCTAAATTTGTAAATTTTTACTAAATTTTTGAAATTTTTCGAAAATTTTACAGATTTGTAATTTTTTTTGGTTTATTGTGTTGCAATGTGTAACCACTAAAATATGCTACATCAGCGATGGGGGAACACGTTTGCCCCCCCCCCCCCGAAATTAGAAAAAAATCTTTTTTTTTTCGTCAAATTTTAGTTTAAAATTTATATTACGATTCGTTTTTTTAAAAAATCATCAGATATTTGACATCCTCTCTCTCTCACTTTGACAAAATATTATGGCTACACAATTGTGTTACTTGAATCAGGGGTGATTCTGAGTAAAAAAAAAAAAATTCTGAAATTCACAACAAATTTTTTTTAAGTTTACCGAAGAGGGGGGGAGGGCTCCTCTGTACTAATTATGAGTTTTTTCCGTGATCTTTTAACGAAATTCTCGTTTGTATACAATCTTTTGACGAAATTAAGGGTTTTTTGTGATCCTTTGAACAAATATCTTTTTCTATCTTTTGATGAAATTTGCGGGGTTTTTTACCCAGATTTTGACGAAATTTGCATTTTTTCCCCGTGATCCGTTAACTAAATTTGCGTGTTTTTCGCGATTCTTTGAAGAAATTTTTTTTCGCTGTCTTTTGACGAAATTTCCAGTTTTATTCGCGATCTTTTGACAAATTTGCAGTTTTTTTCGCGATCTTATGATTAAATTTGCGGATTTTTTTGCGATCTTTTGACAAAATTGCGGGGGGCTTTTTCGATCCTTTGAAGAAATTTGTGTTTTTTTGTGATTTTTTGACGAAATTTGCGTTTTTCCCGCGATTTTTTTGATGGAATTTGGGAGGACCCGAAATCCAGAAAATTCTAAAATCCGGAAAGCCTTCGGTCCTGAGGATTCCGGATAATAGGTCCTGTACTGTATTCCAAATTTCATGATTCTAGGCCCTTCAGTAACGCAAAAATCGCATTTTTAGAAAGTTTTTTGCTCCTGCACCCCCTTTGGGGTAGTGGCACCGACATAAAATATAGCCTATGTTCTAAGTTGGACTAGCACCATCATTTTGATACCATTACTTTTGAAATCGGTTCGGTAGCTCCAGAGATTACCTCTAACAAACAAACAATTTTTACTACTTTATAATATTACTAGCAAACCCCGCGGCTTTGCTCGCGTAATAGTTGAAATATGCCAAGTGATATTTATATGTCTAATTTTTATTAAAAGGTACTAACTAAATTTTTATTTTATTAAAAGGTAATATTTTATTTTATTAAAAGGTACTTATTACTTTTAGGAATAATTAAAAAAATTACTATTTAAAACACAGTTTGATTAAGCATCATTGTTACACTTCATAAGGCAGAAATGAGACTTAAATTAATAAAACGAAATAAAATTAATAAATAATAATTTAGAAAATATTTGGAAACTTTTATGCTCAATTAATACGCTCATTTCAGTATTCATTTGAAGATTTGAATTTTTTAGAAACCATCTTCTTACATCTTAAAATTAACCATCATGTCAAATTCCAAGTCCTACCACCTCTCTCAACATAAAGGGCTATGTTGAAATAGGAACTGTCACCATTAATTTGCCAACATTAATTTTGAAATTGGTTTGTTCTTTCCTAATATTCCACAGAAACGTAATTTAGAAAGCTTTTAAAGGCCTTTCTTAGAGCGTTTGTTGTTCCTGTGAATCCCAGGTGGTAGAATCATCGGCATAAAATATAGCCTGTATAGGATCAGAGACTGTTACCATTGATTCGCAACTATTACTTTTATATTTGGTTTATACTCCCTGAAATTGCGTAGAAATCGTAATTTAGGACTTTTTAGAATGCTTTTCGCACCTCCCCTTCACTTCACCCCTTTTTAATTCGAATTTATTTTCGACAGTCCTTCGATGGCATTTATATTTTATAAGTAACAACCGTGCCATATTTAAAGTTTCTAGCCTTTTCAGTATCACAGAAATCGCAATTTAAGAAAGTTTTTAGCTACTGCAACCCTCTGGTGGTAGTGGCACAGACATAAAATATAGCTTATGTTTGAGCAGGTTCTATCACCAACAATTTGTCATTATTTTTTTAATCGGTTTGGTATATAATAAGATTACATAAAAATTGTAATTTATAACGCTTTTCGCTCACTTCATCTTTTTAAATTTGAAATTTCCTTTCGACAGTTCTTAGAAAGCAGTTGCATCTTGTAAGTAAATACCATGCCATACTTCAAAGTGTTAGACCCTTCAGTTATGCAAAAAAACGCAAATTAGAACATGTTTTGCTTTTTCAACCCTCAGATGGTAGTGACAGCAACATGAAATACTACCTATGTTATGGCAGGGACTATCACCATTGATTTGCAACCATTACTTTTGAAATAACTTTGCTATTTCCTGAGATTGAGTAGAAATCGCAATTTAGAACGTTTTTAGAACGCTTTTCGCCCCTTTTTAAATTTCCAATTTTTTCGAAACTGCTCTTAAAGATCATTTATATGTAATAAATATGTACCTTGCCTGATTTTAAGTTGCTAGCCCCTACCGATTACAAAAATCGAAATTTTGAACGCTTTTTTGCTCCTGCAACGTAGGTGATAGTGATACCGACTTAAAATAGCGTCTGTGTTAGAACTGAGGCTGTCAGCATCAATTTCTTACCGTTACTTTTGAAATCAGTTTGATTCTTCCTGAGATATTGGTGACAAATCGGCATTTAGAACGTTTTTAGAACGCTTTTCGCTCATTTTTCTCCTGCATCTCCTCTGGGGTAGTGGTAACAGATATAAAATATAGCCTATCTTGAAGCAAGATCTGTCCCCATCATTTTTACACAATTATATTTGAAATCGGTTCAGTATTTTCTGAGATTGCTTGAAATCGCAATTTAGAACGTTTTTTACAACGCTTTTTGCGCATTTTGACCCCCCCCCCCTTTAAATTTCGACTTTTTTAGGAAATGTCCTTAGAGATCATTGATATCTTATAACTTACTACCATTCTAAATTTCACGATTCAAGGCCCTTCCGTCACGCAAAACGTTTTTCTCCTGCACCCCCTTTGGGTAGTGGCACCGACATAAAACATAGCCTATGTTGGAGCAAGGGTTTTCACCATCATTTTGACGCCATTATTTTTTTAATCGGTTTGGTATTTCCTGAGATTGTGTAGAAATCACCATTTAGAACGTTTTTTAGAACGCTTTTCGCGCCTTTTCACCCTTTTTAAATTTCGAATTGTTTAAGAACTGTTCTTAGAAATCCTTTATATCTAATAAGTAGCTGATACTTCAAATTTCATATTTCTAGGCCCTTCAGTAACACATAAATCGCATTTTTAGAACGTTTTTTGCTCCTACACCTCCTTTGAGGCAGTGGCACCGACATAAAACATAGCCTATCTTGGAGAAAACGTTGTCACCATCATTTTGACACCAATATTTTTTAAATCGGTTTGGTATTTCCTGAGATTATGTAGAAACTACCATTTAGAACGTTTTTTAGAACGCTTTTTGTGCATTTTCAACCCTTTTAAATTTCGAATTGTTTAAGAACTGTTCTTAGACATTTTTATACCTTATAAGTAACTAATATTTCAAATTTCATATCTCTAGGCCCTTCCGTAACGCAAAAATCGCATTTTTAGAACGTTTTTTGCTCCTGCACCCCCTTTGGGGTAGTGGCACCGACATAAGATATAGCCTATGTTCTAAGTTGGACTAACACCATCATTTTGATCCCATTACTTTTGGAATCGGTTCGGTATTTCCTGAGCTTACCTCCTACAAATAAACAATTTTTTCCTCTTTATAATAGGAGTATAGATTAGTATAGATTATAATAGGAAGTATATGCGTGTGTGTATGTTTGCTGCCAATGGTAGGAAAATCTATACCATACAGAGGTCTAGTATTTCGTTCCGGATAGACGAAGAGAGGTCTCAATGCACATGGGATTGGGATTTTTATTTTTTTTTTAATTACATTTTTACTCGATTTTTTCACGCTCTAGGGCAATTTTTTGAAATTTGACACATCAATCTAATTTCACTTTTTTAGTACAATATAATAAATTTTGTCCTATTTTAAGTAAACTTTATTCGGAGCTCGTACAGCAATTTGTCGATTTTTGGAATTCTTTAACAAAACATCATTCGCAGAAAATGAAAAGTTTTATTTTTATTAAATGATTTTTATGAAATATGTTTGCTATTCAATGTTGTATTTTATATGCGTTTTATGAATATAACATTCATAAAGAGTTTTAAAAAAATTTGAAAAATATAAAGCAGTTTTTTTTTTTTTTTTTTTTTTTTTTTTTTTGCAAATTTTTAAAGAAAGTAATGAGTATTAGTCCAGGCAATAGAGACCGTATAGGGGCAAAATGACTTAGGAGGAAGGAGAAGGGGGGATCTGACTCGGAACATGCGCGCGGTGCTGCGTGAACTAAGTTGCTCAATTCCACTTAACCACTCACACGTTTACATACGTCCTCCCATCTCCTCTCCGAACTTTCTCTATAAGGTTTACTTTAAGTTTTTTGGGTCGCTGAATCCGAATTTTTAACTCCCCCTCCCCCCCAAAAAAAATCCCCCCCCGAACCCCCCCCCCTTCCAAACAGATGTTTTTAACTTAAATTTCTTATTGTTTTAGGGGAAAAGCATTACGAAATTCAGAAACTAGACAAAATTTGCAACAAATAGGATATATGACATTATGACGTAGGATGAACGGGGAGGGGGAGGGTTGCCTCGAACATGCACTGCGCCGCTACGTGCATTAAGTTATGAAGTCCTGGCAATAGGGAATTTTACCTGGAAAAATTAATACTAGTTCTGGATTTCAACTCACTTTATATTTTTTGGGTCGCTGGATCCGAATTTGTAACTTCCCACCAAAATTTCACCCGGCAACCTCCCAAAAAATTGATTTTTTGAAAAAATTTGGTTTTTGAGAAAAGCGCGCGGGGAATGTTCCGAGGCAGCCCCCTCTTTCCCCGTTTATCCTACGTCATAACGTCAAGTATCCTATTTGTTGCAAATTTTGTCTAGTTTCTGAATTTCGTAATGCTTTTCCCCTAAAACAATAACAAATTTAAGTTAATAACAACTATTTTGGGGGGGAGGTTCGGGGGGAAAATTTTTGGGGTAAGTTAAAAACTCGGATTCAGCGACCCAAAAAACTTAAAGTAAACCTTATAAGGAAAGTTCGGAGGGGAGATGGGAGGACGAATGTAAACGTGTGAGTGGTTAAGTGGAATTGTGCAACTTAGTCCACGCAGCACCGCGCGCATGTTCCGAGGCAGATTCCTCCTTCTCCCCTCCCCTTCATCCTAAGTCATAATGTCATATATCTAATTTGTTGCAAATTTGTCTACTTTCTTAATTTCTAGATACCTTTTCCCTAAAACAATAAAAAAATTGATTTTTTTAATAAAAACCTTTTTTGGGGGCCTTTTTACCAAAAAAAATTATTTTTTTTTGTGTGTGTGGGGGGGGGGGGGGGGGGGTTGCCGGGGAAATTTTGGTGGGAAGTTAGAAATTCGGATTCAGCGACCCAAAAAACAAAGTAAGCCGATTTCCAGAACTACCATTAATTTTGCTAGGTAAAATTCCCTATTGCCTGGACTACTATTCAATTTCTTTGAAAACACAAGTGATGATACCCGTAAATTTTTCTCCGTCGGTGAAAGCCAAAAATAGGTCACTGTGATAATAAATACGTGTCTGTGGAAGAGTACGGGGAGGGGGACTTCATTTGTTTTGAAAACTTAATTTTTATTTTCATGTTTTCATGTATCGGGATTAATCTAAAAAAAATTAATTCCGTTTTCAAATATTTTAGAACTAAAGTAATATCATACTTACTACTTTCGGTTTTTTTTTATTGAACGCGGGATTATGATTACTTATGGAGGTACTTTCTTGAGAATAATAGTTTTTATCTTGTTGGATTTTTTATTTCATGTGATGAATAAAAAATTCAGTTCTGTCCGCTATTTTACACTCGTTTTGTGTTATCCCGTAATGTGAGCTACGATTTATTGTTAAATAAAAAATTTTACTCTGAAGTAATTAAAGGCATTCTTTTTTTTTTCGAAACAGCGTGCAGTTAAATTTTTGTCTAATTATAATTATTTAACTTTCGGGATAATAACCGGGTGGACTTACTAGTGGAAATATAATCCAAATATGCAAGTGCAGATAAGCAGATGACAATATGTAGTTGCATATAATCCGAGTTCTAATGATCACATATTATTATTATTATTATTGTTAGTATACCCCAGACCAGGCCCCTACCTGCCGGGCAATATGCCTAGCTTAACGAGTTTTTGTACCAGGTCGCTTTATGACGAAGATCAACCTGATCGTACCTTCCTTTTCTTGGCGGTATCGCTATTTATTTTAGCAATTTTGTTACTGTGTTTTCCTGTTCTAGATTGTTATTAATTATGGTATTTGGATTTGTTTGTACGCTGTCGAAAATGGAAGGGAGAAAAAAGAAAAGAAAAGACGAGGAGGTGGAGACTGCTCACTCTTCAACAGAACTCATACAAACCGCCTGTAAAGGGCGGGCATCGTTACTCGAGTTTAATCTCGTAATTTAGAACCCTGATCGGTGTACGAGATCTTCACCTGACTAGGCACATGTGACAAAGGTATAATTCATTGGGAACTTGGAGGACTTTGCACCCACGATGGATTTTACATGCACCAGGTGCCATTAGCGTACATGACGGATTTTTAGCAGGCGGTGAGCTTCGAACCCGCGACCTTTCGGCTGCGAGCACGACGCTCTGCCAACTGCGCCACCGCTGCGATGCCCGTAAATGCCGATTTGTTGCCAGCCTTTGGTGTCGGCGTAAAGTTTGCCACTTCGTTTGATTTGTGGCCATGTTTCTTATTTTGTTCTCACTAAAGTTTTTCTTTCACTTTTCTTGATAGCAGGTACTCTTGTCATAATTAATTACAAATTATGGTGATAGTTGTCATGTATCTTGTTTGCTGTGTTTTCTTCTTTGGTCCCAATCTGATCCATTTAACATTTTCATGAGATGACTTGTGTATTATTTTCACATATCAGCTAGGAAACTCATAACACAGTTAAAAATTCACCTTCATCAATTCCCGTCAAAAAAAGAAAATGTACTCGAATTCTTTTGTGCAACCCTGTATATGATATATAAAATGTATGCTACCAAGTTAACATGAAAAAATTAAATAAATTTAAAATGCATACGACAACAGAAAACACACTTGTATAGCAATTATTCGCTCATTGAAAGTACTGTAATCCATGGGCGTACCCAAGGGGGGGGGGCTGATGGGGCTACAGCCCCCCCCGAAATTTTCGAAATTGATACGAAAAAATTGCTGTTTTTTTCTTTCCTTTTTGGGAAAATTTTTCATTTTTTTCTATCATACAGCGAAATGGCCATTCTCATTAGTCCAATATTACTCCATATTGACTCCAAAGAAGAGAAAAAGGGCTGATGGGGGTTACAGCCCCCCCCCCCTTCTCTCGAAATATTCAAAAATTAAATGAAAAAAGTGTTTTTCCCTACTTTTTTGGACAAATCTGTACCTTTTTCTTCTGTCATACAGCGAAATAGTCATTTTAGTTAATCCCATATTAGTCCATATTGACATCACAGCATGCTCAAAGATGGGGAGGGGGCTGATGGAATTACAGCCCCCTCATCTCGAAATAGTCGAAAATGAAATGAAAAAGTAGTGCTAATTTTTTTTATTTCTGCTTGAGAAAAATTTGTATTTTTCTCCTATCATTCAACAGACTCCCTTCCCTTTAGTTCCATATTAGTGCACAGTAACACTACATTATACCTAAAGATATAAAAGTGACAAATTGGGTTACAGCCCCCTCCCAAAATAGTCGAAAAATGAAATGAAAAAATGCTTTTTTTTTTGTTTGTTTGAGATAAAATTTGTAATATTTTTTTCTGTAATCCTTAGTTTTTTAAGATAAATCTGTAATTTTTTTCTTCTGTCATACAGCGAAATAGCCATTTATGTTAGTTCCATGTTAGCACATTGACATCACAGCATACCGAACGAAGGGGAGGGGGCTGATCGGATTACAGCCCGTCCTCCAAACTAGTCGAAAATGAAATGAAAAAAATGCTTTTTTCCCCCTTCTGTTTGAGATTAATTTGTAGTATTTCCCCCCTATCATTCAACAGACTAGCCGCTCTCTTCTCTTTATTTCCATATTTGTACACCGTGACAACACATTATACCCAAAGAAGTGAAATGGGGTTACAGCTCCCTCCCAAAATAGTCGAAAATGAAATTAAAAAAAATGTTGAATTTTGTTTCTTTTTGTTTGAGATAAATTTGCAACTTTGTTTTCTGCAATATAACGAACTGACATTCTGGTTAGTCCCGTATTAGCACACATTTACACCACAGTATACCCAAAGAGGGGAAGGGGCTGATGTGGTGACAGGCCCCCATTCAAAATAGTCGAAAATGAAATGAAAAATGTGCTGATTTTTTTTTCTTATTGTTTGAGATAAATTTGTAATTTAGATTTATGTTTTACCGCGGATTGGCCATTCTCGTTAGTCCCATGTTAGTCCACATAGACACCACAGCATACCCAAAGAAGGTGAGGGAGACTTTATTTTCGGTGGTGGGGAGAACAATGTTATAGATTTTAAGCTGCAATGACTTTCTTTTGAATGAAAGTATATAAAAAAAAAACCATTAACTCTTTCCAACTTGATTCGGTGTGGGGCGGTCTCAGAATCGGCCCCGTGCCTCTACCCCACGGATGATTCTGAGTGGAAAAAAAATTTCTGAAATTCACAGCAAATTTTCTGAAAGGTTACAGCAGAGGGGGGAATCCCTTCCCGGCGCCAATTATTTCCATTGCTTTTTGCGTTAACACTGTTTTCATTTCACGTTGATTTCAGGCTGAGTGTACATTCCTGCAAGTTGGGTTCGGGTTAACCAGAGTTTTAAAAAGTCAGTTCAGCATATTACCTCAGTTTAAAAACTATACCTATAATAATAAACATAGTTGTTTGTATGTGTGCTGTTTCCTAATGAGACCGCTGGTTTTTTTTCCACTTTGTTTGTTACAGGTTTTATCACAACCCTTTGCCGAAATTCGCACTTTTTCTGCGGTCCTTTGACGAAATCCGCGTTTTCCGCGGTCCTTTGACGAATTTTGCGTTTTTTGGGATACTTTGACGAGATTTGCTTTTTTTACGCTGGCCTTTTCCGGAATACGTACTTTTCCCCCGATCCTTTGTCGAATTTCCAGTTTTTTCCCGCGGCCTTTAGACGAAATTCGCGTTTTTTCAGCGGCCCTTGAAAGAAATTCGCATTTTCTGCGATATTTTGACGAAATTCGCGTTTTTCCGCTGCCCTTTGACGGAATACACGTTTTTTACGTGATCCTTTGTCGAAATTTGCATTTTTCGCGTCTTTTTGACGAAATTCGCGTTTTTTCTGTAACCATTTGACGACATTCGCGTTTTTTCCGCAACCCTTTGGCGAAATTTGCTTGTTTTCCGCGATCCTTTTTCGAAATTCGCTTAAGGCTGTTCTTAACTGATCTGCTCAACAAGCGCAAAACGTTTTTACACACTTACAAATTCATTTTTTAACGGAAAGATGTAAAATTGGAAAGCCAGGCCGTGGAAGCGATTTGGAATTGAACTGTTTTTTCCATTTTTTTTATCACTAAGTTACCTATTGAGTTATAAGCATTTTTGATCACGTGACAAACACGATTTTTACCCTTCACGGACTGGTTTGTCTGCTTTCTTCGGGAACTTTGGTTCAAGACGTCAACTTTGGCACCATTATGTGAAAGATCTATTGCGTTTGCAAAATAAACGGGAAAAAAACTCGATTACATAATTTTGTGAACAACTAGACCTGCTAGTTTCATGCATTTCCGAACAAAAATAAAGTAAAACTTATGTCAGAAAGTTGCCGTTTTGTATTTGAGAACACTCTTAATTAAAACGGCCTTCGCGTTTTCCCGCGGCCCTTTGACGAAATTTGCAGTTTTTTTTTGCGATTCTTTGAGAGTCGGTTTTTCTACGCGGCCTTTGTCGGAACATGTACTTTTCGCGATCCTTTGTCTGATTTCGCATTTTTTTTTTCGCGGGCGAAATTCGCGTTTTTTCGCGGCACTTCGACGGAATACGCGTCTTTTTCGCGATTCTTTGTCGAATTTTGTTTTTTCCACCACGACTTTTAGAGGAAATTCGTGTTTTTCTGCTGTCCTTTGACGGAATGCACGTTTTTTCGCGATCCTTTGTCAAAATTTGCATTTTCCACTGTTTTTTGACGAAGTTCGCGTTTTTTCCGCGGCACGTTGACGAAATTCGCGTTTTTCCCGCGATCCTTTTACGAAATTCACGTTTTCTCCGCGATCCTGATCGACAGTTTTTTGTGATTTTCTGGCGAAATTCGCGTTTTTCCGCGGCGGAATTCTTCGACGGAATACGCGTCTTTTCGCGATTCTTTGTCAAAATTTGCATTTTTTCAGCGTCTTTTTGACGAAACTCGCTTTCTTTTCCGGGCCCTCCGACGGAATACGCGTTTTTTTTTTCGTGATCCTACGTCGAAATTTGCGTTTTTTCAGCGACTTTTTGACGAAATTAGGGTTTTTTCCGCAATCCTCTGACGAAATTTGCGTTTTTTTCCACGATCCTTTTTTGAAATTCGCGTTTTTTAAAACGGCCTTCGCGTTTTTTTGCGGTTCTTTGACGAAATTCATGGCTTTTTTGCGATGCTTTGACGAGATTCGCTTTTTCTACGCAGATTTTGTCGGAATACGAGCTTTTTTTCGCGATTCTTTGTCGAGTTTCGCATTTTTTTCCGCGGCCGAAATTTGCGTTTTCTCCATGAGCCTTTGTCGGAAATCGCGATTTTTTGTGATTTTTTGGAGAAATTTTCCTTTTTTCCTCGGCCTTTCGACGGAATATGCGTCTTTTCGCGATCCTTTGCCAAAATTTGCAGGCTTTTTGATGAAACTCGCTTTCTTTTCCGCGGCCCTTCGACTTAATACGAATTTTTTTCCTTGAACCTTCGTCGAAATTTGCTTTTTTTGACGAAATTTGCGTTTTTTCTGCCGTCCTTTGACGAAATTCGCGTTTTTTCCGTGGCCCTTTGACAAAATTCGCGTTTTTTGGGGATAATTTGACGAGATTAGCTTTTTCTACGCGGCCATTTGTCGGAATACGTCCTTTCTCTCGCGATCCTTTGTCGAATTATGCGTTTTTTTTTGCGGCCCTTCGACGAAATCGCGTTTTTTGCAATCTTTTGACGAAATCGCGTTTTTTACAATCTTTTGACGAAATTCGCGTTTTTCGAGGCCCTTCGACGGGATACGCATTTTTTTCGCGATCCTTTGTCGAAATTTGCGTTTTTGCGGGGTTTTTTTGCGAAATTCGCGATTTTTTCCGCGACTTTTTGACGAAATACGCATTTTATTCACGATCCCTTGTTGAAAGTTACACTTTTTCCTCGTCTTTTTCACGAAATTCGCATATTTTTACGATCCTTTAACGAAATTCACGTTTTTTTTGCAATCTTTTGACGAAATTCGCGTTTTTCCACGGCCCTTTGATGGAATATGTTTTTTCGACATCAATTGTCGAAATTCTCGTTTTTTCCGCGATCTCTTGATGAACTTCACTTTTTTCCTGGAGTCGTTTGGTGAAATTCACGTTTTTTCAGTGGCCATTAGACGAAATTCGCGTTTCCTCGCGGTCATTAGACGAAATTCGCGTTTCCTCCGCGGTCATTTGACAAAAATTGCATTTCCTCCGCGATCATTTGACGAAATTCGTGTTTTCTCTCCGATCCATTTACGAAATTTGATTTTTTTGCGATCCTATGACGGATTTTTTTAAATTTTTGAAACCTCATGCCTTAAATTTTTGGAAATTTCGGAACAGGATCACCCCTGCCCCCCCCCCCCTTTCCCTTCTCTGGCTGCGCCCCCCCTCCCCCCCATTATTGTCAAAAATGATTTATGTTTACAACAAAATTCAACGTGTTTCGTAAGATATGGAACGTTATGAAAATTTAAGTCAGCCCCCCCCGAAATAAAATCCTGCGTACGCCACTGCTGTAATCGAATTATTTTGTGTGTTCCTGTAAATGAACGATAAGTGCTATACCTACCCCATTTTACACCAGAAATCTTTTAGTGCACCCTAAGTAACCTGATATCAGGTATATATATTTAAACATATCATTAATATTTTGCAATATATCATTAAAATATATTGCAAGCGATTTTCCTCATAGACCATATTGTAACGAAATTCTTTTGAATGTACCTGTAAACGAACTATAAATGCCATGCACTTCATTTTCAATACCGAATATTCCATAGTAAACCTCAATAACACATATCAATTACATAACAATCCGATTATTTTTACACGAATTAGACTACGGGCAGACAGTCAAATCGAAGTCATAAACACTTTACAACTGTGTTGGGAAGCGTTAAAAAGAGCTAAAAAATGTAAATCTTCCTACTTGAAAATCTAAAAATCAAGTGCCTCAACGTCAGCTCTGCAAGTCGTATTTTTATTTTGAAGTTCTTTTATTCAATACTAGCAGGTTACGCCCGCTACGCGGGTCGGTTTCTCCAAACGAACCTTGAATCAAATGAAATAGGGTAGACCGGGGCTAGTTGGCTACAGGGGTAAGTAGGCGCAGTTCTCATAAATCGCCCGTTTGTGGATACATTGCACAACCAGTCACAGGGTACCTTTCTTATTGCTTTTTAGGTGCGTTCGTAATTATATAAATACGTAGCACCTATAGTCGTCGTTCAGTCCGTCCGTCCGTCTGTCCGTCCGTCTGTCCGTCCGTCTGTCCGCATGTAACAGAGCAAAAACTACCCAACCGAATGGTCTGAAATTTCAAATATATGATTGTTGCAAAATTTTGTCGAGCCATTTCAAATTTTATGAAAATCGGATGTATAGTTTAATTACAGGGACAGTCAAAAGTTTTTCTTTACATTACGGCCAATGGGAAAAATTATTGCAAGTGCATTTTAATGATATTAGAGCCTTCCGAATGATCTGAAATTTTAAAGATATAACTGTTGCAAAATTTTGTCGAGCCATTTCAAATTTTAGGAAAATCGGATGCATAGTTTAATTACAGGGACAGTCAAAAGTTTTTCTTATTTACATTACGGCCAATGGGAAAAATTATTGCAAGTGCATTTTAATGATATTACAGCCTTCCGAATGATCTAAAATTTTAAAGATATAACTGTTGCAAAATTTTGTCGAGCCATTTCAAATTTAAGGAAAATCGGATGTATAGTTTAATTACAGGGACAGTCAAAAGTTTTTCTTTACATTACGGCCAATGGGGAAAATTATTGCAAGTGCATTTTAATGATATTACAGCCTTCCGAATGGTCTGAAATTTTAAAGATATAATTGTTGCAAAGTTTTGTTGAGCTATTTCAAATTTTAGGAAAATCGGATGTATAGTTTAATTACAGGGACAGTCGAAAGTGTTCCGTTACATTACGGGGAATGGGAAAAATTATTGCAAGTGCATTTTAATGATATTACAGCCTTCCGAATGGTCTGAAATTTTAAAGATATAATTGTTGCAAAGTTTTGTTGAGCTATTTCAAATTTTAGGAAAATCGGATGTATAGTTTAATTACAGGGGCAGTCAAAAGTGTTCCGTTACATTACGGGGAATGGGAAAAAATTATTGGAAGTGCATTTTAATGATGTTACAGACTATGCACTTTATGAAGTACAGAAAATTATACATTCAGTACAATATGGGGTTCCAAAAATAATTATAAAACTAGTTATAGTACGAACGCACCTCATTTGCCACGTTTGGCGAGCAATTTCCAACTTGTTACAATCCTCAATTAGTTTTGCATCGTTACCTACGTGCTGTGGACATTTATTACTATTTTTCTGTTTTTTGCACTCATGAGTAATTTTTTGTAGCTTCATTCTTTTTCTAATTTCTAATACTTATCTAAATAATTGCGATTTAACTTGTGCAGTTTTTATTAGTGTATGATTATCTGTACCTACCTCCTATGTGATTTACTTGGATTATTTATGCTTAGAGGATTACGTGTCCCTTTTGTGAAGAAATTTATTATGGGGCAAGTAGGCACATTGAACACGGGGCAAGTTGACTTGGTGTTTGGTGTGCACTGGTAGCTTGAAAATCAGCAAACAACGAGAAAAGTGGTTGCAAGGCAAGATTTTGGGCACACGTGGCTTGCCCAAACGGAGACACTCGATTTTTCATTTGTGTCAACTGTAACTCTGATGATGATATAGAGTGGGATAGAAGTTACTCATGTTTTATTCATTATTTTTATGTCTGTATAATTTAGAATTTACATTGTACGGCTATAACGCTTTAGTCTAAACTTACTGATAATAATGAAATTGATTTCGCTTAACTGCGTGTCTTATTTGAGTTTCATTTAAATTTTTATAAAGCGTGTACCAACTTACCCCATAGGTATAGGCAACTTGCCCCGTGACGGGGTAGGTTGGCGCACAATTTTCCTTTTACTTTAGGCTTCCGCTAAACATAAACTACAAAAGCTACAAACTCAAAACTCCGGGTATTTACAGCCAAATGTCTGTTCTTTAAAAGTGCAGTTAAAGTTTGTTAAAAAAAACTTAAAAAATTTATAAAAATCAAAAACTAAAAACTGCGCCTACTAGCCCCGGTCTCCCCTATATCTGTAATTTCGACCTTGTGTTTTAAAGCAATATGGATCGTTACCCGGAATGTCTTTCCGCATTGCAGAAAATGATACGAAAGTCTTTGACTATTATATTTTCTATTGTGTCAGACAAAATTTGGGCTATTAAGGACAAACTCTTTTAGTTGATCATTTACCGTAGAATTTGACAAAGAACGATAGAACGATATGCAATTTATAAAAACCATCCCTGAAAAATTATCTAACTAGCTACGGAAGTCTCATCAAAATCCGTCCAATAGAACTATATTTAAAAAAACTTTTATAATCAAGTTAATTGTATAACTAAGCAACGTAAAATGATATGTAATATATGAAAAACTTCCCTGAAAAATTATCTAACTAACAATGCATGCCTCATCAAAATCCATTCGGCAGAGCTCAAGTAGCGGAAACGAAATTCTCATTTGCATTTTATGTACACAGTACATTAATACGTTTTCTCAAGCTGGAATATCGGTTTTTACGGTACTATCCACTCTCAATTAAACATTTTCATCTGTGTAATTGTATTTATACATCCAAGAATAACAAAATAGTGTTAATGTTAATATTAATGCTGTTAATTTAGCATATTTGTCTGTGAAACACATTTGTTGAATATGAAAATGTTTACTTGAGAACGGATAGCATCCGGAAAACCTATATTCCAGGTTGAGAAAAATTATTAATACACTTTAAAAACTACTCGGAAACGTTTCCGAAAATCAGTGACAGCAAAAGAAACTTTGTTTTTATAAGTGCTTCTTTAAATCACAAAAATATAATCGTTTCCTATGTTTCTAAAGATAAAGAATGCTTTCCGAGTTCGTGGGTAACACGAAAAAGGTTATTGCACATTTTTGTTCGTGGTGTGGTTACATTATATTTTTCTAGATTAAGAAGCATCTGGGTCATTTTCAAAATCTGTCCATGTTTTGGAATAGCAAAATCAATTTTTTAGAAATAATCAGAAGGTTTTAATTTTTGTACATAATTACCTTACCTCATAAACATTAATATACAAGCATCAGCAGAGACAAAAATTACTAATTTAACATTTTTAAACTAATTTTTAAATTTTAATGAACTCGGCAATGACATAAGTGAGCACGGTAATGACATCTGTGGTAATGACAAATTAAGCAAAATATTTTTATTTTTCCCCAGGCATAAATGGGACCCATTATATCTTCTAGCACATACAAGGATTTTCTATTTCTTATATAATAAAAGCAGATTAAGAAATAAAAGTTCATTTAATTGTCAATTAGAAGTGGGTACGGTAATGACTTACAAAAAAATACTCACCAAAACATTCAAAGTCTTTGCTTGTTTTATCTACCCTATATATATAAAATCCTAATGAAACGAATTTATGAAACGAATATATGAAACGCCTGAAATGTATCGATTCTTTGAATCGACTGATTAAGCAACTAATTTTGTTTCACGGCGATTTCTCCTAAAATATGGAATACTTTGCGATGAAATTAACACCAAAAATCCGTGTTGATCCACAGATCTCAAAACTGGTATTAGAATTTTTAAATTCGAATTAGTTTTCGAAATATTAATTTTTTTCTAATTTTAAATACATTTTTTCTAATGATGGCAACTCAAATTTTAATCATAACAGAAATTTTTTTTTCATAATTCAGAAAAGGTTACTATTTTAAATTAATTTGGCGACAGTTGGGCCTCCTTTAAATCTATGCTAAGAACAATGCTTTTTTTGTATTTCGTTATCATTTTATTAAATACAAAACTTTCATTTAAAAATGAAACATTTAAATTAATGGCTTCCACTTCTTTTTTTTTTTTTTTTTTTTAAACAAAACGAAAAGAAAAATATTAGACACAGATGTCATATACGCACTGGGGTACCTAATTGGCGCACAAATGGCATTATTTTGATAGACATGGTAACCCGGCTATTGTTGTTTATTTAATAATAAATGTATATTTACTTTTATTTCTTTTTTAAATTTATATAAATTATTTTATTCTATAGTAATTAATTATTTTTTTTGCTATTTCCTTTTGAAAATAATGGAAAATAATTAAAAAATACTGTACAATGTAGTAGTTATTCCGTCACCCAATTTCGCAAATTATATAAATCGCCAAATTGTACAGATTGACAAAATTTTTATTTTAAATAATGAAAGAACAAATAAATTAGTAGAACATTAATAAATATAAAAATAAAACGTCGAAATAAAAATCACTTGATGACGTAAACACGTGTAACTTGCTAAAAGTCAAGAGAATGTGACATTTACGATCAAGCATTATTGACATTTAATCTTATAGTTCGCGATAGAGTTTTTGTCGACGGGATAACTAAGTAGTCCAAAAATACATATGTAACTGGTATTCGAAAACGAGGTTTTCGCCAAATTTTCGTAAAAAAAAAAAAAAAAAAAAAAAAAAAAAAAAAAAAAAAAAAAAATCACGCTAAATCCGGTACGTATATGACATCTGGCCAAATATTAAATGATGTAACAAACCATGACATTTAATTTCACCTTCAAATCAATGTTTTAATTTACCACTCGAACAATAAAAAATATGCTAACTGGCGAGTTGAAAAAAAGATATTGGCGAGATTTGGACCAGGCTTTTTTTTCTTTCGGCACAGATGTCATATACGGGCCCATATTGGCGCGATTTTTTTCTGACGCCAATGTCATATACGCAACGGGTACTTAACTGGCGCCAAAGTATCGTTATTTTGCTTGATATGGTAAGCCGGATATTGTTGTTTATGCTGTTGATGCGTTCCCCAAATTGGCGTCGGAAAAAAATCGCGCCAATATGGGGTATGACATTTGTTCCAAACTTTCATATGAAAGGCGAAAAGATCAGATCGTATTTGTTTATGGCATTTGATGACTTGAACTATTATAATATAGATGAAATGATGGGGATAGAATAATATTTGGCGACTTATCACCTGTGCCTGGATAACATTAAAGTATCAAAATGGCACCTAGAGTATAAAAAGCAAAGTGTTCCGCCCGGAACTGTTGATGATAGTCACATGATTTAGGCTATTGTTATAGAGATTGTTTTAAAATATCGGTTGACAAAGACTCTGAATGCTTAATTCATTTTATTTTAGCTTCTTTTCAAATGTTTAACTGATCCTCTTTAATCAAAAACAACCATTGGATGTCTTAACAGCAACTGATTCTCCGTTAAATTTTTGCAATCAAATGGAGTTGAATGGAAACCCGTTTACAGGGAGATCTGCACAGCTTTTTCAGTATAATTTAATCTTCTCTGATATTTTTAAAACCCATTAGATTTTTAGATTTTCAGATTCTGCGGTGTCTGAACGGGGGTTGGTGAGCGTAGCTTGCAGGGGGCAGAGCCCCCTAGTTGAAACTATAAAACTATTCACTCTGTTAACCCAAACCTGATAACAAGTTGACTTTTAAGGGTTATTTTTGCCTTGATAAAAAGGCATGTGTTGCCCTCTAAAAAATTCCAGATGAACTTTTTGTCAGAAGCATGGTAATGACACTCTTTCTTAGGGCAGGGTTTAAAAAAATTATTAAGAATTATACATAAGTTTAATTTATGAAAATAAATATTTTTTTAATCAGTAGCATCTTAATAAATAAAAATGTATTAAAAAAATTATAACCTTCTGTTTTAAGTAGAACTTAGCCAAATCTTTACCTGATAAATTGCTTGTTGGGACAACCTACGGTAATGACATTTTGACTACAAAATAATATATTTCTTATTTTTAATTTTTTTTTTATAAATAATAATATATCTGTAAATTATCATTAAAAAATGATAGTTAAAATGCAATAATTAAAATTATGATATTTAACTATTTTTCTGTGCAAATGTGAAAGGACAGTGAAACACGACACTTTTTGAAAATCACCCACCTGTCTTGTTTTAAAGTGTATGGAAAGAGAACTTGTCCGGAGATGTTTTTTCCATCTTTTTGAAAATTTTGAATTTTGGACACCGCCTGTTTTTGCTGCCCTTCAAATGACATTAAATACAGTTAGAAAGAGAATTATTTAAATTCTGTTAGCGCGAGACTCACCTCTCTCATAAGTCTCCTGCTTGACTTGTGTGTTTCCTGATGCTGGTTCTTGGATAACTCTCTTTTCATCCCCTAAAGTAAAAAAAATATCTTGAAGCAAATTTATAAGCGGTATGGGAAATTACATAAACCTTCCGATACATAAATATCCCTGTATCTTAAAATGCATTTATAAAAATAATTAATGCACTATGCATGTGACTCGTTGTATAATTGTAACCATTACAACATCATTTTAAACCGAAAAATATAAATGGGATTTTAAAATCGCGTTATTACCGAATTTCGTGTGTGTTTGAGATTCCTATTTACCAAAGTATTTGGTAAATCCCCTGTTTTTTTTTTGTTTTGTTTTTTGTTTTTAGGTGCGTTCGTAATTATATAAATACGTAGCACCTATAGTCGTCGTTCAGTCCGTCCGTCCGTCTGTCCGTCCGTCTGTCTGTCTGTCTGTCCGCATATAACAGGGCAAAAACTACCCAACCGAATGGTCTGAAATTTTTAATATATGATTGTTGCAAAATTTTGTCAAGCCATTTCGAATTTTATGAAAATCGGATGCATAGTTTAATTACAGGGACAGTCAAAAGTTTCTTTACATTACGGCCAATGGGAAAAATTATTGCAAATGCATTTTAATGATGTTACAGCCTTCCGAATGGTCTGAAATTTTAAATATATAATTGTTTCAAAATTTTGTCGAGCCATTTGAAATTTTAGGAAAATCGGATGTATAGTTTAATGACAGGGACAGTCAAAAGTTTTCCGTTACATTACGGGGAATGGGAAAAAAATATTTCAAGTGCGTTTTAATGATGTTACAGCCTTCCGAATGGTCTGAAAATTTAAATATATAATTGTTGCAAAATTTTGTCGAGCCATTTCAAATTTTATGAAAATCGGATGTATAGTTTAGTTACAGGGACAGTCAAAAGTTCTCCGTTACATTACGGGGAATGGGAAAAAAATATTGCAAGTGCGTTTAAATGATGTTACAGCCTTCCGAATGGTCTGAAAATTTAAATATATAATTGTTGCAAAATTTTGTCGAGCCATTTCAAATTTTATGAAAATCGGATGCATAGTTTAATTACAGGGACAGTCAAAAGTTTTTCTTTACATTACGGCCAATGGGAAAAAAATAATGCAAATGCGTTTTAATGATGTTACAGCCTTCCGAATGGTCTGAAAATTTAAATATATAATTGTTGCAAAATTTTGTCGAGCCATTTCAAATTTTATGAAAATCGGATGTATAGTTTCGTTACAGGGACAGTCAAAAGTTTTTCGTTACATTACGGGGAATGGGAAAAAAATTATTGCAAGTGCATTTTAATGATGTTATAGACTATGCACTTATGAAATTAAAAAATATATATATTGAGTACAATATGGGGTACAAGAAATAATTATAAAACTAGTTATAGTACGAACGCACCTCATTTGCCACGTTTGACGAGCAATTTCCGACTTGTTTTTTTTCGTTTTGTTTTGTTTTCACCTTGTGTTCATGGGCACGAAGCACATATACATGCGTTGCAATGATCGCGGCGTTACCGAACTTCATTTTTTTTATGACGGCTATTTAACGAAAAAATAAAAAAAAAAAAAAATTGTACAAAAACTTAAATATAAAGAATTTATTTTTCCTCATGTGTATCAGAGTCTAATTATCACAGGGTCACATGGTGCACGTTCCTCAGTACTCCAGTTATAGGTGTCCCCAGAATGCTTTTGTGTTATCTGTGAAAAATGCATATTAAAGAAAACATCCAGACAAAAAATGAAATGTCGTCACTAAAAAATAACGTTACACTTAACCATAAGCCCCCCGTAAAACGAAGACGGTGTATCATTATACAGTTAAATACTGATAATCTATTGAAATTTTTTAAACTTCTAAACATCTCACGTTTTCAATTATTACACCGTCGTATAAGGGGGAAAAAAGTACTTTTAAATGTAAGTTGTTTGAAAATTGCATCTCAATTTATTTTTGAGATATTAATTTTTTTGTAGTATTTAACACCATTTCTGTAATGGTGGCAACTAAAGTATCTCATTTCTTTTGAAAGCAAAGGAAAAATAATCACAGAGTACTAAGTAATAATAGCGATTCAATATGCTGTAAAAACAGTTTGCAATATGAAGGCGGTTATCGCTCAACTTTAAATGTCTTCATTAGGCCCAGATACATACAGACTCTGTGGAGCCACAAGTATTTGGACTTAATTTTGACCAGACTTAACCGGTTTCGGGGTTGTATTTTTAATATCACGCCAGATCAAAACTCTCCATATCCCTCTATTTCTTACCTCTGTGGAAAATAGTAGATTGCTATATCTTTTTGTTGCTATTTTCTCATAACAACTGAAAAAAAAATTATTAAAATATACTATGCCAAGAATATCGTTTGCTATAAAAATGTATTTTGAAGAATACTTGTGGGACTTATTTTCTTCACATTTACATAATTCCTATCAAAAAGCGGAAAGAATGCAATTTTATTAATCCGTAGTTCATAACATTTACCGAATTTTGAAAAAAATACACATAAATGATTTCTGATAAAACATGGAGCTATTATAAACTATATTTAATTTTCAGTATGCATAATTACGTTACAAACAAATGAAGGCATATGAATCAATAAATACCCGATTTTTTAGTCGAGTTTTTTGAATGACAACATCGCTTTTTGCTGGGTTTGTGTATTATTCCGCGATAATGACGTCCTATGCATACTTTTCTATAGATGTTGTTTAAGACTGGATCGTAAATTTGGAATTCTTCAGTGGATGCAAATGACGTGATTTTATGTAAAATAAAAGCGTGTATTTTAAGTCTTAAAACTGAAATATGTTTTGTACTTATCTATATTTGAGGACGTGAGTTTCAAAACTCGCCTTATACAGGAAATGAAATTTTGGGAAAGCGCGAAAAACCTGCGTCTGTGTCCGTTGGTTTTCATTGTAAACCAAGATTTTAAAATCCCAGAAATATACGATAAAACTAGTTTTTTGGCTGATTGTAGTGTTTTTTCATTCCATCTTCACCAACATAATAGATTTAGAGAGATAACTCGATTTTTTAACTTTGTATAAGGGGCTGTGCATATATAACGTTATCATTTTAAGGGGAGGGGGGTTGTCTTTTGAAATCGTTATCCTTTTTGATCCAACCAAAATTTACTCTTTTTATTTGTAACTTGTTCTTTACATCAAAATAGTCTGTTATCTTTTTTTATGGAAATACAAAGTTATGATTAAAGTCTTAAATGATTATAAAATTATTTAATTTCAAAATATAGAATAACCCACCGTTTGCATTCCTATTCTTCTGTCGTATTTGTATGCATATATAATATGCTGTTCGAGAAAACAACTGCAAAGTATGTTTGAAATTATACTTGTTATGTTTAGAAATAAAATAAATGAGAAAGAATGTTGTCCATCTGTTTTGTTGATAAGAAGTTCTGTCTGCTCCCCCCACCCCACCCCCGTGCTGAGGCAAGTGCAAGAAAACATTATTACAATTGAATGCATTATGTAACAAAAAAGATATTAGTAAACACTTTTAAATAGTAACTATTTCTTTTAAGTGTTATTTCATATAAAGTTATTTCATATACAAAGTGATATTTTATTGGTTTCTCTTCATTTTAATCAATAAAGTATTCGAAAAATAAAAGTATAACAGAATCTGTATATCACTCGAAACAAAAGAAAAAATTCCAAAAGTGAAAAGAATTTTTAGACAATGTTAACGATAACATTCAGGGGGGGATATGATATTCTAAGGGGAGGAGGGGGTCCAAAAATACCAGAAAGCTAATAACGTTATATAAGTACAGTCCCTAAGGCGAATTTTGGAACTCACGTCCTCATTTATATATTTTGTTTTTCATCAAATCGACACTAAATTCTGAAAAAGCAGAATTCCCGTTTTCTGTTTTGAAAATAAAATATGTCAACACGGCCTTCCTTAAATTCTTTACACCACCAAAATGCGGTTGATTTTGGTAAAACATCTTCACTATTCTATGCTTGTTGGAACATTTCATATGCTTTCGTAACATATTTCTGTAAACGAACGAAAATGGCCATAGGCTGCGTATTACCCATTAACCTTTAACTGATGTCACTGAAATAGTCACATAACTAGTGTGAAAGTGTGAAGCGGTCTATGAGACCGCTCCATTGAAAGTTGAATAAAAGCCACGATTAACTCATAGGATGTTGTTAATGTACTAGACTTTGTGTACAGGACTGGTATAATTAAAATTCACCTATTCAAAAGTCTCTGGTGTTAGTACTAAAGTTCCAAACGAAGCAAAATTTCAGTAGTGTTTGTGGATAAACTGAAATTTGCAAGTTAAACTATGAAAATTGAAAAAAGTACCGGTCTGTAAGACCGGTAAATCAGTTAAAGGTTAAGAGCAGACACAAGGCGAAAAGAACATAGTGTATATTTGTGTTTAATTCAATCCAAATGCATTATTAAATTAACTTATAATATTTTTGACAAACGGAGCTTGTTTATTTGCGAAACATTATTTTGTTGCTGTATGCCAGGCATGTCTAACTCGTTTAGCACAGAGGGCTAGTTTAAGCATTTAATACAAAGCCGCGGTCCACATTAACTCACTAATGCCCATGAATGGTAGAATAAATGCTACCATCAGTGTTCCCGAATTAGAGGATACTTTTATTCGCATATTACCTATTGACACCAGAAATCCAAAATAGACAGTTTTTCTTTATTTAATAACAGACATTTCGTTATTAAATAAACCGAAATTTACTATTTAAATCTTATGGCATGAACTCCGATTCTCTGAATTCATAGTTTATTTCTTCTTCTTTTTTTCGAAAAAAAAAATAATCATAATATTTTCATCAAAAAAATCCACAAAATTTGGTTCAATTTCCTAAATTGTATTTAGTTTAGTTAGAAATCATCGATTCAAAAATCTCTAGCGATAGTATTAAAGCTACAAACGAAAAATAATTCCACTAGTATCTATATTTAAACTGAAAAATATAAATTAAACTTTCAAAATGTAAAAAAGAAGCCGGCTGTATGACCTATAACAGCAATTAAAGGTTAAATAAATGGTAATAATGATAATCTTCAGTAAGAATTTGAACTTGGCAGTTAAAAATTCCTGATTGGAAAGCAATCAAAGTTCTGTTAAATAAAGTAGATCTGTTTGTCTTCAGTACCTAATATTTACTAGATTGGCGAGAATTAAATCTGTACTAACAGAAATGACCGAGCTAAGTTCGGTCAAAATTAGTTTTGTGTTTATCTCGGTATATTATTCCCACTGAATCTTTCTTGCTGTTTTAGATACAATTAGCTTGACCCTGAGCCATAGTGACCCAAAATGACCCACTAATAGAATTTTCTCAAACATATGAGACTTAGACCAATGGTCTTCTTGTAATCCAAAGCCCTAGAATATAAAGTTTAGTGAAAATCGTTATAGTCGTTTTTTAGATAAAATTATCTTGACCCGCAGTGACCCAGAAATGACCCACTAATTGAAATTTCTCGAACATTTAACCTAACCCAATAGTCTTCTCATACCCGAAAACGGTTGGATACAAAATTTAGTCGAAATCGATAGAGCCGTTTTTTAGATAATGACCCACTAATCAAATTTTCTCGAGCATGTGACCTAGCCCAATAGTCTTCTCGTACCCGAAACCGGTTTGATACAAAATTTAGTCAAAATTGATTGAACCGTTTTCTCGATAAAAATTAGCTTGACCTACAGTGACCCAAAAATGACCCACTAATCGAATTTTTTTTTAACATGTGACTTAGCCCAATGGTCTTCTCGTACTCCAAAACTGTAGAATATAGAGTTTAGTGAAAATCGTTCGAGCCGTTTTTTAGATAAAATTAGCTTGACCCGCAGTGACCCAAAAATGACCCACTAATTGAAATTTCTCAAACATGTGACCTAGCCCAATAGTCTTCTGGTACCCAAAAACGGTTGGATACAAAATTTAGTCAAAATCGATTGAGCCGTTTTTTTTAGATATAATTAGCTTCCCCCTGACCCATTATGACCCAAAATGACCTACTAATCGAATTTTCTCGAACATGTGACCTAGCCCAATGGTCTTCTCGTGCCCGAAAAAGGTAAAATACAAAATTTTGTCAAAATCGTTAGAGCCGTTTTTAACATAAAATGAACATACACATACACACAATTTTTGTTCGTATTATAATATAAGATGTATGAATGTAATTGACACTTTCGAATATTTAGTGAAAAAGAAACTGGCTTTTCAAAATTTCGAGTATGATCAAAATTTATAATCGTGATTTGAACATTTTTCTTTTAATTTTGAAATTGTTAATTTTTATATCATTCAGGACAGGAACACTATTCTTTGCTACTTAATTTTAATTTTTAAACGAGAAACTGTATTCAATTAAAACATTCATAAATAAATCAAAACTATGAAGCAAGGTGGTTATATCGAGTATAGGAATAATTTCCGGAAGCTTCTCATTTTTACGTTGTTATCGTATCAGCCACCAAAAACAGTCAGTTGAATATATTCTGTGCACCTGCGTTTTCATGAATTACAAAAGAAGATTAATCAAATATTGATGCTACAGATTTTAGTTAATTCTTGCAATACGATGTTTTATCGATTTTCCTAACAATGGCAATTAAACTCGTATTGTTTTTCAAATTTCCTTATCTGTAGTGGACATCATTTCGTCCACTTCATAGTGAATGATCTCGACTTGCGTACAATTGAAAGTTATGAAACAAATATCTAGTTTTTAAAAGTGGACATGCATTATCTTCAAAAATCTTAGTGAATAACACCATTTTTTAAAATATGAAATATCAGCTTCAAATCTGACAGTTTATTTTTCTGAAGTTCGGCTAGTCATTTGTGATTTTTTTAATACTTTACAAATATATGGCTCTTAACCCTTCCACTACTGGCGTCCTTGATAAAAAGACATACATTTTAAGAGTTATTTTAAGACGTTTAATTTAATTTAAAAGAATTTTACAAATTTCGTGGGCATTTTTAATCATTTCCCTACCAAAAGCGTAAGTAATTTCGAAATCAAACCAACAGATGAGAGGAAATTTTTTATGCAAAATTTTACAGAGAAATTTTTGAATCAAGATGGATGATCTCTTCGAGGTAAGCTTTTTTAAAATCCTCTAATTTTGATATAATTTCATATCTGAAGCAGCTAAATATATTTTTAATTTTGTTAAATAAACTAGAAAACTTGATTTAAACTTATTGTGATAGTACTTTGTAAGTAATTATAATTTTCTTAAAACGCGTGTTCAACGTTTGACCATTCTGTAAGAATTCCTATTTTCTAGTTTTATGTTATTTTCTCCTTTTTAATGTTTAAAATGGAATCGTTGCCGTTTCTACTTGGCTTTTTTTGGTGGCGTGTTTTAACGCTTCATTGAATCCATTGTTGTTCAAACTCGTTATATAATTGTAACCTTCGAAAATATTGGGCGATTTATCACCTGTGACGGGCAAAATGTCTTGAATTTATTAGCTTATAATTAAGTTCTAAAAATATTGAAATGTTGTATTGTCATCGAAAACACACCTGTGAACATATTTTTTCTATAATTCTAGTCTATCAGGAAGCGGATTAAAAATCGATTATAAAATTCCATCTTCGAATACAAAAACAAGTTGAGTTAAATAAAAGAGTTTAATAAAAATAATAAACTAGAAAACAGGAATTCTGCTTTTTTAGAATTTAGTGTCGCCCCCGATAAAATATATATATATATATATATATGGATATAAATATAGATAATACAAAACATATTTCAGTTTTAAGATTGAAAACACATGCTTTTATTTTATATAAAACGACGCCATTCGCATCCTCTGAAGGATTCCCCATTTACGATCCAGTCTTAAACAACATCTACATAGTAAAGTATTCATAGGACGGCACTGTCGCTGAATAATACACAAATCCAAAAAAACAGATGTCACTCAAAGAACTCGACAAAAAAAAAAAAAAAAAAAAAAAAAAAAACAACTAAAGAACAGGAATTCTGCTTTTTCAGAATTTAGTGTCGCCCCGGCATTTCCATGACTTCATTTTCTTCTGGTGGACTGGTGGCTTCTATTATTATGAAACAGCCGTTATAAATGAAGCGTTAAAAAAAATTATGGCCATTTTTTTTTTCATTCTGACCAGAAAATCAGAGTTCTAACTTTTTACGGCAGCTCTTTCATCTTCACCTAACGCTTCATTTATAACGGCTGTTTCATAATAATAGAAGCCACCAGTCCATCAGAAGAAAATAACTCGGTTAAGCGTGACTCTGATAATCGGGACTCTACTGCAAAACATTTTTCAGTTTTAAGACTTAAAGCACACGCTTTTATTTTATGTAAAACGACGTCATTTGCATTAATATAGAAACTTAAAACTAAATATAGTTTATAATAGCTCCCTGTTTTATCATAAATCCTTCATTTATATTTTTCTCAAAGTAGCACGTATTTTAATTAATTTTTTTTTCAATTTAATTTTTTTTAATTAATTTTTTTCCATTTTATGAGAAAATGGCAACAAAAAGATATAATTGCTATTTTTCAACAATTTTTTCTTTACTTTCTACAGAAATGGCGTACTTGAGTTGCCAAAATGAAACAAATGTCGCTAAAAACTACAAAAAAATTAATATTTCAAAAACAAATAGAGATGCAGTTTTCAAACAAATTGCATTAAAAGGTACTTTTTTTTCCCAATACGATGGTATAAAAACTAAAAATGTGCGATGTTTAGAAATTTAAAAAAATTCTATAGAGCATTTAATTGTACAATGTACAATGATACATCTACTTTGTTTATTGCTAGCGTCTGTAAGCTAACGTTATTTTTTGGACACAAAATAAGCTGGGAGAAAGAAATAGCATACCGTACCGGGGCTAAAAATCGACTATCAAATGATTCATATACCTTTATTTGTTTGTAATATAGATAATTGTCTGAGCGAAGCGAAGGCTAATACTCAGCTGCACATACAGCTACGATGCATATTAACGCCATATCCTACTAAATAAAAAGCCTAATAAAAACCTTCCGTCAAGCATAACTCAAAAAATATTTGTCGGATTTCGTTTCTGATTGCACCGGAAGGTACTTCTGAGGGTCGCTTACTGAATGCACCTACTATGAAAAATAAGTTCCAAACCGTTTAAAAATTATGTAGAAAAAACTGATAAAAAAGTACAATTTATCTGCATACGTCACAGAAATTTGGTGTGTGTGACTTTCACCGGCTGATGTTTTCGTAGACAACTGGTTTGAACACATGGAGCAAATAAAAAAAAACTACGCACACAGTAATATTGAAGTGCCATAAAACATATTAAAATTTAATCAAACAGGAAAATAAATCTGTTTGTTTTCCATTTAAAAGAAAAAAAAGGCATAAAAACTTTGATTTGAGATTTTGCGATAATTTCTCAGTAGCATTTTTTAATCGCCAAAAGTGAATTTTATATTTCGCGTGTGAAAATTAGAAACAATTATATGATGTGTAATAAAATATTTTGCTTTATAGCATCACTTCTTCTTATTTTCTTTATTTTTTTTTTTTTACATGCTTTCTTTTAACTTACAATTATACTTGTCTGTGGCACTCAAATCTTGTGATTCATTTTTCACCCACTTCCTGTTGACATAGAATTTAGAAATTTGGAATATATATGTATTCCTGAGGGCAATATATGAATTGGACACTGATTTTTTAAAATTCGATCCCTAAGGGGGCAACGGTGTGTGTGTGGAGGGGGGGGGGGTGAATTACTTAATGGTTACGTTTGATTGTCTATAGAGAATTTTCTATAGATCAGCATTAGCTTCAACAATGAGTATTTGTTGAAAAGTACTAATGACAGGGTTACTACGATATCGCCAAACTTTGTCCAACGTGGCGAAATATCGCCAAATTTGGCGACAAAAAAGTTTCTATAAATGAAGCCAACTTGGGGATAGCTAACTTGGCAAAATTCCCATTTAAATCCATTTATCTTCCCTAATTGAACTCACCGAATTAAATTTAAACTCCGTGCATTTAAGGGGTTTTTTCAAGACTTTTCTAATATTTATTGCATTTAAAAAACATATATATTTTCTAAATTTTTATGAATTTTAATGAAAGCATGTTTAAAAAAAAAAAAAAAAAAAAAAAACAATTTCCATTTATATTAATTTCTTTTTAGTCTTTAAAAATGAAATTGGTACTTTTCCTGTATAAGGTCGAGGTAGAGAAAATGGGTTTGGCGAAACAAGTAAGCTTTTTATGCGTATTTTCGTGCAACTTATTCATTGTTCCATACACTCAAGCAATTTTTAACAGATTTATGCAATTTACTTTGTGTTAACAGGCAACTTACCTATTTTTATATACAAACAAAAGTAAATTGTATATAAAAAGCAACGATATTATATATAAATAAAATGTTTGTATTTATGGCACAAATGCCATAAACGCACCGGGTTTGGCGTGATTTTTTTATGCCAATTTGGCGAAAACGACGTTTTTGAATAGCAGTCACATATAGCGTGCTATAATAATACGTTATTTTTTATTTCAATATGAAAATAAAATAAAGTGATAAACAAAACATTTTCTATTAGTTTTAAAAGGAAATAACAATCAATAAATGATATAATTATAGAACAAAACAATTTATAATAACGTTATATGTAGTTACATCAGTGATGGCTCGTGACTGGCATTTTGGGGGCACTAAATCCATAGCTGCCAAATTTATTCTTCTCTTACCACTATTGCTTTAAAAGAAATCTTTACCATATTTATCGGCAGAATAGTCGACCATTAAACAAGGTAATCCTTTTTTTTTTTCAAAAAATAATGGTAAGAAAAGAATAAAATGTCCGCCATGCATTTAGTGCCCCAAAATATGACAGTCACGAGCCGCCACTGGTTACCATGTCAGGCAAAGTAACGCCACTTTGGCACCAATTAGGTACCTCGGTGCGTATATGACATCTGTGCCATATTTACTTTTAAAAATAAGCATAAACGTTCATCAGGTTTGTTTTCATAGCTATTTATATCTTTTTGCAACAAATCTCACTTTTTGAGGCGAAATTGCACAAAGATTGAAAAAAACTAGAAAACGGGAAGTCTGTTTTTTCAGAATTTAGTGTCACCCTCGATGAAAATAAAATATATAAATATGGATAGTACAAAACATATTTCAGTTTTAAGACTAACACACGCTTTTATTTTGTACAGAATGACGTCATCTGCATCAGCTGAAGAATTCTTCATTTACGATAAAGTCTTAAGCAACTTCTACAGTAAAGTACGCACAGGACGTCACTATCGCTGAATAATACATAACCCCCCCCCCCCCCCAAAAAAAAAAAAAAATAAATAAATAAATAAAAAAAATAATCGGCGATCTTATGATTTATATGCCCTCATTTGTTTGTAATATTAATATAGATACTTAAAATTAAATTTTGAAAAAGAAATCATTCATTTATATTTTTTCAAAATAGTACGTATTTTATTTATATTTTTTTAAGTTGTTAAGGGAAAAGGGCAACGAAAAGGTATAATTACTATTTTCCAACTATTTTCCCCCTACTTTCTACAGAAATGGAGTACTTGAGTTGCCAAAATTAAACAAATGGCGCTAAAAACTACAAAAAAATAATATTTCAAAAATAAATTGAGATGCAGTTTTGAAACAAATTTTACTTAAAAGTACTTTTTCTCCCCAATACAACGGTATAAAAATTGAAAATGTGCGATGTTTAGAAGTTAAAAATCTTAAAATAGTAGAATAGAGAAGATTAAGTTAAATTGAAGTTAAATTGCAGTACAGTATTTAGTACTACTTAGATACCTCGTCGACCAAAAATCTATCGCCAAACTATAAGATTGAATGCCAATAATGGTTGATCGTAAATGTCGCATTCTAAGTACCTTATTACCATGCATTTAATGCTTTTCATGGAACTTCGCCGTTATATGGACTTTGGCGCTTTTGTAAAAAGCACGCAATTCGGGGTTAAGAAAGTGAGATTTTTTTGCCAAATGACTATGAAAAAATAACAGAATAAGTATTATAAGGGTTTTTATATATATATATTTAAAAATGCATCTGCTAACTCGTATTAGATAAGTTACTTATGTTTGTATATAATCTAATATATAAAAATGAAAATTTGTCTATCAGTCTGTTTGTAATTCTATACAAATCGACAGTTTGGAAGCCAAAATTGTGAAAAGATACGTACATGTGCATTAAACCACGGCCGAGGCAACTAAAGTAATCCGGAATCGAAATAATTTTTAGTTAATTTTTAATTAATAAAAAACCACCAATTTAACAGCAATGTCTTATCAAATTTAAACATTTTTCGTTAGTTGCCAACAATTAAAATACACAATAAAATTCTTACTACAACAATTAATTTTCTACTGCAAGATTTCCACGTGAAAAATGAAAATAAAATAAATAGTTTGCCGAATTTAAAAAAAAAAAAAAAAAGTTAATTTTACGTCATAACTTTTCTATTGCTAGATATTCGAATGAAAATGAAATAAATAGTTTGACAAATTTAAATGAAAGTGAATATAACTTCATAACTTTTCTTTTTCAAGGTTTCCACGTGAAAGAGGAAAATATTACGTCATATTGGAAATATAAAGGACGTGGTGAATATGGTATAACGTCATATTGGAAATATAAAGGACGTGGTGAATATGGTATAACGTCTTATGAATGTAAAAAACGTATTGAAGCATGATAAAAACCCAATTATGGAAATATTGCCGTATTTTAACATTATTGCTCCAATTATAAATTGAAATAAGTTCATTTATAGCTGCATTCTTTTGCGTCTGTTTTATACATTTATACATTTTTATATTGTGTTTTCATTTGATTCATGCGTACAACACTTCGACTGCTTTTTTTAATGTTTGTTTTATATTGTATGTTAAATTTTGAAATTGATTTTTCAGAACAAACATCCTTCAAATTCTGGGCAACGCCGGGCACTTTAGTTTGTAACAGATAAATGGCTTTTGTATCTGTATATCTAATGCTAATATTATAAAGCGTTATAATATTATAAAGTGTACAATATTATTAATGTTTGTACATTTGTGAGGTGTTATCTCTTAAACTACATAGCCAACTTAAAAAAATGTTAGTGGTCATCTCTGCTCCGAAAAAAAGACTGTATTTTATGTCAGTTCAACAATCTACATCGCTGCAGGAGCAAACAAATTCTAAAATTGCGATTTCTGTGATATTGATTAGGTTAGAAACTTTATATTCGGTGTGGTGGTTACTTTTAAGATGTAAATACTCGTTATGAACGCGCTCTAAAAGGCTCAAAAAATCAATTTGACAGATAAACGTAAAAATTTCTAGAAAGGTTCTAAATTATGATTTATTTGGAATACTGAAATTTCTGAGATACTGTTGGGGTTAGAAACTAGAACTTTGGCATGACAGTAATTTATAAGATGTAAATGCTCGTTGTAGAACGAATTCTAAAAAATCGAAAGACTAAACAAAGCGGAAAAAGATCTAAAGATGATCTAAGTAACGAAGTACATGGAATTGTTAGAAATATAAACATGAAAATTGATATGGCTGTATTTATCATGACGTAAATTCTCGCAATAGAACAATTTCTAAAAATGTCGCTATATAAAACACTGCAGAAACAAAAAACTTTCGAAAATTTTCATTTTCTGTGTTACTTGCCCAAAAACTTGAAATTTTGCTTCGGGTTAGTTTTAAAATATAAAATTGTCTCTATGAATGGTTTCTAAAAAATTTAAAATTTACAAAGATGAAATGAACGGAAAGCGATCTCAATTACCACTAATTTGGAATTATTAGGTATAGCAACTTTAAATATTTCATAATGCTGCATTTCCTCCACAAAACATGCAATTTAAATGCAACAAAACGGATAGATACCCACCTAGCATTAAATAAATTGTGTAAATATTGAATAAAGACCTGTATGAAACAGTGAGTAAGTTGCCCGAAAGTACTTATTAAAGTGTTCCTTCACTAGGCTTTTCTCTCTCTCGCCAAGGCCACTAACAGAGGGAAGTACCGTTTTAAATGTGATATGATTTTTTTTTCTGATTCATTTTTCTAGACATTTTATCATAAGGTCATATTCTCAATTGTCATTAGTAGATTTTTTATATATTAACTTATTCTGGTGAAATTTCATAATCGGGTTCATATTGACGTATTTTAGCTTGCATGATTTGCTGAAAAAATATGTATGGATTTGTAAATTACTTCAAAAGACACTTTGACAGCTCAAAGGTTATGCAGACGATATATTCAGATCTTGTATCATACTTGATGTTGCAATCATTGCCGATTTCTTTTATTTAATACATGCTAAATACAGCTCAACTTGTGCAGAATATGTTTGAAAACAAAACAATACAGTGTATGTAGTGGCCAGCATACACTCATCATTTAAATCCGATCGAGCATATCTAAAACACACTCTAACGACGCATTGCATGCCACTGTTGATGTATTCGGTACTTTGATACTATATCATATTTTGAAGAGAGAATTCCTTATCTCTTATCGACAACCTCATTGCATCCGTGGAAAACAGATATTGTACAATATTATCTATTCCGGGGGAGCACACACCATATAAAGTATAGTCCATTCTTTTTAAACATCATATATTTGTCATTTACAGCTACTCAAATTGGTGCGGAGCGTCTGATTATGCTCTTGACATCATTTTATACAGTTAAAATTTCGATATAAGATAATTTAGTGTTTCATTTTCTATTTTGCTTTTAATATATTGCGTACTTTTAATTTTATATCCATGCGTAGCTATCTTGCATGGTTTGCTTTCCCATTTTTAAAACAGTGTATACGAATTTATATGTAGGATTTTGTAATTCTACGATTCGTTTATTTTCATCATTTCAATTTATCGCAGTATATAGACAATTAAAGATAATATCTCATTTTCTTTGCTTCCACATGTTATTATTAAATCTATGTTCTCAGCAATATCGCTCAGACTAATCCCTCTGAGGGAAGTCCTAGTTAAATTAAATATTGTTTATAATAGCTCCATGTTTATGAGAAATCCTACATTTATATTTTTTCAAAACAGCACGTATTTTAATTACATTTTTTTTCTTCAGTAGTTATGGGAAAATGTCGACAAAGCGGTATAATTACTATTTTCCAACTATGTTTTCTTTACTTTCTACAGAAATGGAGTACTTCAGTTACCAAAATTAAACAAATGGCGCTAAAAACTAAAAAAAAAATTAATATCTCAAATATAAATTGAGATGCAATTTTCAAACAAATTGCATTTAAAAGTACTTTTTTCCGAATGCGGCAATATAAAAATTGAAAATGTGCAATGCTTAGAAGTTTAAAAAATTGCAGTAAACTATTTAACTGTACAATGATACATCTGCTTTGTTTTATGGCTGGCTTATGCAATGGAACGGTATTTTTGGAGATGAACTTTAATAGCTGGGAGAAAGAAATAGCATACCGAGAGCTAAAAACGATTTTGAGAGTAGTAATAATCGTAGCACATGATAATTCTTCATTGTTCCCAAAGGCATGTATTTTACTAGTAAAGGGTGTTTTTTTAGAGGTGTGGTTTTGAAATTGGCAACACTGTTTCTGGTTACAGTCATAGTGGCAGCTAACAGATGATTTGGGCTCAATATGTTTTACCATTTCACAATGAATAGACTTACACCAGAACAACGCTTGCAAATTGTGCAAAACACCATCAATTTATTGCGGGATACATTCATTCTGCGAGTGCGTATTGGACCTGTGAACTGGCCTTACGGTCATGTGATCTCACACCAATGGATTATTTTCTGTGAGGATATGTGAAGTCGCCTACCCACGCCGATAAACCACAAACGTTGGACCACTTGCAAATCAACATTCGCCATGTTATTGTTGATATACGGCCCCAGCTGCTCGATAAAGTGGTCAAAAATTGGACTTCCAGATTGCGCTTCATTCGAGTCAGCTGCGGCGCCCATATGCCCGAAATTATTTTTTAAACACTAATGGCATAAAATTATTAGGATGAGCGAAGCGAATCTTCTACTAGGCTACACAAATTACATTTTGTCATACAATTTACAAAAAAAAAACTATTCAGTATTTTTACTTGAAATTAAACATAAAAATAAATTAGGATCTGTAGATTTACCACAATATTATTATTATTTTTTTTTTTTTTTTTTTTACAGAATAACCTTAAAAAAATTATTATTTTATTTAATTTATTTTACATGTTTTTACATTACGGACACATTTTTGCAAATAAAAAATGAAACATATTTTCAGAAGAAAAAAAAAATCATGGAGTTAGTAATTATAAGTAGAATCATGATTAATTAAATAAATAAAATATATTTTCATTATTCCGCCAAAATATCTCAAAAACTGTTTTTTGAATTTAATTAGGGAAAGAAATATTTTTGGACTTGATAGAAATAAAATATGATCTTTAGATTCTGACAATATTATTTTCTTATCTAATGATTTAACAACAAAACATTTTTTAATAATACATACTGGACAATTGCACCATAAAATATAATAAATAAAGACTCAATATTGCTTGTTGGTACACAAAATACGAACTTTAATAAGCTAAAAATTAACTTCTAATAGCTAAAATATCTCAAAAACTGTTTTTTGAATTTAATTAAGGAAAGAAATATTTTTGGACTTGATAGAAATAAAATATGATCTTTAGATGCTGACAATATTTTCTTATCGAATGATTTAACAACAAAACATTTTTTAATAATACATACTGGACAATTGCACCATAAAATATAATAAATAAAGACACAATATTGCTTATTGGTACACAAAACACGAACTTTAATAAGCTAAAAATTAACTTCTACGTTTCGAGCTGTTTCTACAGCCGTCTTCAGGAAAATATGATGGTTAAAAGGCTCAAAAATCAGAGACGAAAGCTTCCTGTGCAAGAAATAATTAGTCTAAACTTGACCAAACGAGCCGTTAATTCCCAAATTAGCTCAGCCGAGCTTAGCAATCTGATTGGCTAAAACTGATATTTATATAGTAGAAAATTGTATTTATTTTCTTATGAAGTAGTGTAATGTAAAATAGAATGCTATTATAATGACTTAAATTGATTTATTTTCTTAAATTTGATCAAAATCACAGTTAAGTAATCCAAAATATTAATATTAACGAACAATCAGATTGCTGAGTTCGGCTGAGAGAATTTGGGAATTAACGGCTCGTCTTGACCAATGATTTGAATACAAAACTGTAGTGTTGCCATCTAGTGAAAATAAATAATTATTAATGAAGTGAGATCAAATGAATCAAAAAGGTAGACATAAGAAATCACGAGTGGCCGTCATCTACACAAAAGGGACAAAACCACGTTCAACTGAGTTTACATTCAAGTTTTGGCGGCATAATACAAGTTTAAGCTGAAATATTGTAATTAGATGTAGAATTATGACTTTATGATGTCATAATTCTAACATTGTGTAATTTCCCTTTTAAATTTGTCCGGTTTCAATTTTTGATTTTTTTTTCAACCTGGCTTTTGCTAGAGTACCTTTTACTCGGGACGTGACTGGGGACCTATGAACCTTGCTTCCGCAAAAGAGCCGGAATAAGAGGAAGAATAAAGGGCTGCGGACGAAAAGGGGCCGCTCGCCGCGACGGTTTTATCGAAATTTTGAATACGGTTGAAATGGCGGTTGAAATCGAAGAAAATGCTTCACTTCCATTTTTAGATGCTCAAATTAATAGATGCAGCTCTGGATTAAACTTTTCAGTTTATAGAAAACCTATTAACCCATTTGTGCCTAGCGTCCCCTTTTTGGGACGTTTCAAATTTTAATGAATAAGTATATTTTTTTTCTCCTTTATAACATGAAAATTGTATGAAGTAATTGTCTATAAATGTCTTTATCTATAACCGAGAGATGACAGCATAAGGTGGACATTTATTTGCTTAAATGAAGGCTTTTTTCGGTGTTTATAAATTTTTAATTTTTCAAGATGGCGAAATGTAAAAAGTAAGTTTATTTGCATTTTTCCTATCAAGAATCCAAAATCGCAAGTCATAATCTTAGCTTGTAGACTTTTTTGAAATACGTATTTTTTTAAATTGCGAAATTAAATGTTCAAGCCTATTTTTTATGCCTTTTTGTAACGTCCAAAATATAGGGTCCAAAATATAGGCCCAAATGGGCACATATTTTTGTTGGACATTTAGGAGACAGTTATTTATGTAATCTCCTTTTGCAGATATTTATGAAATAAATTGTTTTTAAGTCAGCAATACGATTATTCTTATTTTATTATTAATAATAGTTATAACGTTATTAGTTTCTGTAAAGAAATAAATATATATTTTTTGTAGTTCATAAAAATACTAATTATCGTACATAATATACAATTTAAAAACTTTTTAAATATAAATATTGACAAAAAAATATAATTATGCGTATTATTCTACTAGAAATACTCATATGTAGTTTTTTTACATTTTATTAAATAAATACAAGAAAAGTTAAGCGTAATTTTTTTTAGTATTTTTCCAGTTCATTTTGCAATATTTTAAAGTGATTTTACCAAAACATTTGAGAAAACCAAAATTCAGGCACAAATGGGTTAAAGAAAACACTGTTATCCCTTTTTCGGCAAATGCACATTTT
Organism: Maratus speciosus; assembly: GCA_963932465.1. Classification (NCBI taxonomy): domain Eukaryota; kingdom Metazoa; phylum Arthropoda; class Arachnida; order Araneae; family Salticidae; genus Maratus; species Maratus speciosus. Next base: position 351,452,827 of record OZ010800.1, on the reverse strand, counting down.
CAATATAAAATTTCTGCATTTCAGTCATTCATTAAAAGAGCATTTATGATTTGCTCAGATGACCAATTAAATGAAGAAATCGAGTTTATACAGAAAATAGCATTTGATCATGGTTTTCCATCAAAACATATAGATAAGATAATTCAGAAGTACAACGCTCCCCCCTTCTTCAAGTCAACGACAGGATAATAATCAACTTCAGGCCTACAGAAAATTTCACTACATTCCCACTATATTCGAAAAGCTAAAAAAGATCATACAGAAATGTAATATAAAGCTGGTCGCTATTCCACCTCCTTACCTCATTGATATCGTCAGTAATAAGATCGCTAGGATCCCAATGGATAAAAAATCTGGTATATATGATATCCCTATCACTTCATCAAATAATGTTGAAAAAGTCTACATCGCATGACAAAACGCAAGTTATCAGTAAGGATTATAGAGCATCGCAGAGACATTAAACATCGTAAACAGAATACAGCTCTTTCTAGGTTCTACTTAGCTAATGAAGTCTGCCATATTAACTTTGCTGGAGCAAAAATTATAGTTCCGTCCAATAACCCATTTGAAAGTAAAATTAGAGAATCAGTTGAAATCATTGCACGTTGAAGATAAACTTTGTAACGATAATTTATCCTATAATATATGAAAAATCTGGCACAATATCATAAAGTCATAATTCTACATCTAATTACAATATTTCAGTTTAAACTTGTATTATGCCGCCAAAACTTGAATGAAAACTCAGTTGCACGTGGTTTTGTCCCTTTTGTGTAGATGGCGGCCACTCGTGATTTCTTAAATCGACCTTTTTGATTCATTTGATCTCACTTCATTAATAATTATTTATTTTCACTAGATGGCAATACTACAGTTTTGTATTCAAATCATTGGTCAAGTTTCGGCTAATTATTTCTTGCACAGGAAGCTTTCGTCTCTGATTTTTGAGCTTTTTTACCATCATATTTTCCTGAAGACGGCTGTAGAAACAGCTCGAAACGTAGAAGTTAATTTTTAGCTTATTAAAGTTCGTGTTTTGTGTACCAATAAGCAATATTGTGTCTTTATTTAAAACATTTTTTATAATTTTGTTGAATATATTTTTCTCCATTATACGGATTTATTTTTGTAAACGATAATGAAACCTGCGTATTTCTTGCAGTAAATAAAAATCACCGAGTCAGTAAAAATAAATAAAATCGTGAATGATTAAATACATGAAATATTATTGTAGCATTAAAATTTCTCATTTAAAAAAAAATATATATTTAAATAAGTAAAGGAGCCTATATATATGGGGCATTCTCACAATCTTTTGACTTTTTTTGGGGGGGGGAATCTGACAAAATTAAACTTGCTAAAATAGCATTTTAATCTGATAGACGAATGCCTTAATGATTCAAAATAAAGAAAAAATGGTCAGCAGCGAAAATTTTGTTTATTTAACTGAGGTTTAAGTTAAACTTGCGAGTTTAATTTTCCTTACCATTTTACCCCTATAACTTTTTATTTTCTTCTAAATTTTTACTTATAATGAATTTGCATAGTACCCACAGGACATTCAAATAAGAAATAATAACAATGTAGAACTTTTAATACAGAATTTTTGTAAAACATTGTCTTAAAGGGGTGTTAAAGAAGGGGCGAGTGGTTTGGCGATTTATATAATTTGGCGAAATTGGTCGACGTGATAACTAAGTAGTACCAATTATTCATATAAGTTATTATTTTCTGCTCACCTGTTATTGGCAAATGATCTCTATAATAATAACCATCAGGGGCGTCTTCAACGCACTTTAAATCTACTTTACCCTCGTATCCTATACGATACTTATTTAAAGAACTATTATGAGACCAAATGACATTGCATGCAGTCCAGTCTGTGTCATCATCCCATCCACGAACGTCTATGACAACACCACTGTTACCGGGACCACCTGCAAATGTTACATCAAAAATAGTTATTTTAAATTATCTTTATAAATAGTTGCGTTAGAATGACGTGGTTGTAACTGCTTTGACCATTCTTTTGAGAAAAGTGAGATGAGGGTTTTATTTCTCCATAGGCAACTTAAAGGCAGTTAAAACTTTGGCAAAATTTGGTAAATCTCGAAATAATAACTAGCCCTCGGAGCGTTTTGAGGGCTTTCCTGTATTTTCATAAAAATGTTTATAAAACTAATGTTAATTTAAATTTTCTTTCCCTGCTTGTTTCTAATATACACTTCATGCCCTTTATTTGATATGCATCTTAAAATACAATTCTAATTTTAAAAAATTGTCTACAACCGATTTAAGTTATTTTAGGGAAACGGAAAAATACGGGCAAACCGCTTAGAGGGCTAGAATAGAGTCCTTCACGCAAGAAATTTCTACTTAAAGTCAACCCGAACAAGACAAAATAACTTTCGTCTACCCAAAACTCTACCCGAACCCGATCCAAACCCAAAATATGCAAGAAATTTCCGAAATCTTCCGAAGTGAAAGAAAATTATTCCATATTTTAATACAATTAGGGGAAAACAGTCTGCAATTATATATCTAATATAAATTTTATCTGTTTTGCATAAAAATGAATAATATACACTTATTAATATTCAAATATATAATTTTTCTTCATTTGAAAACTATTCAGGGATTCATTTGAAAAATCGACGTAATTCTGAAAGAGTCAAAACATATCCCGAAACATGTAAAATCAATTCGACCCGAACTCGACCTGTAAGAAAAAATTAGCGTCAACCGAACCGACTCGAATCGCTGATCCGGTTGGGTACAGGTAAATTGAACTACCCGACCCGATTCCGAACTCTAAAAGTAGAATTAGAGTGATTTTATGAGAGAGTGACATCATTTCAGTTTATTTTAGCTGTTATAAACTTGTCATTCTAAGGCAATGAAATTTAACCAATTAGTTGTTTGAGTGGATCAAATTCTATTTAAATTTTCACTTCTTACCATCTTGTCCTTCCCATCTCCAATCGTCTCCACGAACGACTTTAGCTGAGGAAAAAATACCTCTCATGGGGATCTTCACACACCCTTCTCTTTTTGGCACATCCACCCTTTGTATGAAAAATATAAATTATTATTTATAAAATGCCTAAAAGATTGTATTGCATGTAAAATGTTAGCTTTATATTTGTTTATCTTTAACAATAGCTTAACGTTTAACTTTAAAGACACCTTTCGTTTAACTTTAAAGTGCTAACTGCTAGATCATTTAGAAGACTTTTTGTAATTTCTTAATTTTCTAAACTAGAGAATTTTGAATAAAAAAAATAATTCTAAATCTTTTTTTGATAATCTTTTTAGGTGCGTTCGTAAATATATAAATACTTAGCACCTATAGTCGTCGTTCGGTCAGTCTGTCCGTCCGCATATAACAGAGCAAAAACAACCCAACCGAATGGCCTGAAATTTTAAATATATTATTGTTACAAAATTTTGTCGAGTCATTTCAAATTTTATGAAAATCGGATGTATAGTTTAATTACATGGACAATCAAAAGTTTTCCGTTACATTACGGCCAATGGGAAAAAAAAAATTTTCAAGTGCATTTTAATAATGTTACGGCCTTTCGAACAGAATGAAATCGACATGCACTTATGAAATGCACTAAAATCTACATTCAGTACGATATTCGATGCAAGAAAATATTTATAAAACAAGTTATAGTACGAACGCACCTCATTTGCCACGTTTGACGTGCAATTTCCAACTTGTTTTTTGTGTGTGTTATTACTTAACAATCAACTTTTTCAGAATAATCTTTTTCAACTATATATTTTGTTGATGTCTCGAAACTTCTGATATTTTTATGACAAAACATATATCGCACGATTTAAATATGAAAAAAATTGTTGATATCATGAAACTTCTGATATTTTTATGACAAAACAAAGTATATCGCACGAATTAGATATGAAAAGAATCGTTGATATCACGAAACTTCTGATATTTTTATGAGAAAACAAAGTATATCTCACGATTTAGATATGAAAAGAATCGTTGATATCACGAAACTTCTGATATTTTTATGAGAAAACAAAGTATATCGCACGATTTAGATATGAAAAGAATTGTTGATATCACGAAACTTCTGATCTTTTTATGACAAAACAAAGTATATCTCACGATTTAGATATGAAAAGAATCGTTGATATCACGAAACTTCTGATACTTTTATGACAAAACAAAATATATCACACAATTTAGGCATGAGGAGAAATGCAAGCAAGAAAGGAAAACCATACAACAGACACAGATTATGAAATTCTTTCCAACATCACGACAATATTGTTGCGAAACCTTTAGTTTAATTTTCTTTAATTTTCTAGCAACAACTACAACTTCATTAATAATTCAAGATGTCGCTGCAGTCGTTTTACACATTAATATTCTGAAAGGATAAGTTTAATAGCTGTCAAAATTTGCTTACAACACCGTTTTATAAACCGTCAGCTCTTGTTAGCACTCCCATAGTAAATCACGAAATTTAGTGTTGCATTACGTCTATCAAAGTAAAGTCTATCAAAAATAAAGTAACCCCCATACCCTGTTTATCACCAAATTATCCCAGAGATAATTGTGAGAGATGCAAGATGTGTTCGACAGGAATTTGTGTCTTCTTTCTGAATATAAATACAATTTTTTGAAATAGGGGCCGTGTAGATATTGAAAATGTATCACTTTGATTTTTTTCAAATGATAACTCTTTTTGACACTATTTTTGAGTTCTTCGGATCAGATCATTTCGGAAAAAAAGTATAATTTATACACTTTTTCTAAATTCTATGCAGAGTTATAAAATGAAATAATAATAGGAATTTATCAATGCATTCTGAAAAATAGAGATCTTACAAGAAAATTCCCCCAAAACACTCAAATAGTTACCAGAAAAATTATACCAGAAATTCTAAATGTAAGATAAATTCACTTTATATGAACATAAATTCTAGAAAAACTTTCCGGTAAGTTTCTAAAATTGTCTTTTCTGTGTCCTTTGATTGTATACGAGATACTCTTCTAAGACCGTCGAAAAGTATCATTTCTCTATATCTCGAAAGCTTATTATAAGAATGAGTTGTGAAGGCATACAAGCATGTTTTCGACAACACTCATAGACATTTAAAAATTAATGTAAATCATAATTCATATTTTTTTAATGACTTTATTAGTAATTTTCATAATTAAAAGTATGTTTTTGAAGCGAAACAATTCCTGGAATATTTTGTATCTATTCATTGCACAGATTCTCTCTGAGTAAGTAATCTGTCATACATTGCGCCTTATTAAAAAAGAAACATATCTAATTGGAAGATTTTTAGAGAGATATAAATTGAAATGTTTCTCATGTGCATTTAACATTAGAATCCTTAAGGGGGTAGGATACCTTTGAATACGACGAAAAAGTAAAAAGTATCACTGTGTTCCAAGCTTCAAAACTTGTGTAATAAGTCAAAAATAAAAATCAAACTTCATTTAAATATAAAGCTCATATTTACATTTATATTCAAAATTTATATATATATATATATATATATATATATACATGTTAATTCGTAAATAAATATTGAAATGATAAGTTTAAAAATATATAATAATAAGAAAAAAAAGTATTGCGCGCATGGTAAAATCTGAAAATATGCATATAAAGAGGAAATATTGGTGAAAATAAATACATATTAGTGTTACCTTTATATTGAAACCAGAATATTTGTAAAAAATATTGACTAAATTAAAAAAATTAACAAAAATTAAATTTTTTCACTTTCTTAAAAATATTTTTAAAATATAAAAACAGGGAAAAAATAAAATTTTACCTTTTTCTGGTTTTAAGTTGTTGATAATACAGAAATGAATATGTGGTAAAAATTTCTTTTGATTGTCATGCATAGTTTTTCAGTAACACTGCGCGCAGCATCAAAATTCATCGTTTTGAATAAACACAACGCAAAGTGTTTAATTATCCTAGGTAGTCTTAATAAAACTGCCATAATTAGTAAACTAATCAGAAGTTTCTAGTGCGGTTTTTTGCACATTGTTCAGAAATGATTGCGAAATCAAAATATGTATTAAAAGAACTCGAAATTTTTTAAAGTTTAAAGGCATCCTACCCCCTTAAACTTTGACTTCTTGTAACCCTATGAAGATTTCATAAAGAGTATACTCCTTTTTACAGAGTGCTTTGACCCAAGAAACTCAGAAAAGTGTCAAAGTGGGTGTTATTATTTGAAAAATCAAAGTTGGTACAATTTTTAATATGTAGACTCCATCTATTTAAAAAATTGCATTAATATTTAAATAGTAGGCACAATTTCTTGTAGAATGGTACCTCCTGCATCGCCCTGCGGTAATTTGGTGATGAGATTGTATGGGAGTTCTTTTTTTTCTTTTTTAGACCGACTACATTTCTTTAAATTTGTAAAATTTTGTGAAAACATGACTAAAAATATTCTTCCGGTATACAAGTTGAAAACACTGTCATAGAACTTCTGCATGTGATAAATTTTTGTATATCTTATTTTGAGTGTGGTATCCCGTAATTAGTCCCGTGACCCCAGTGAAAAAGTGTACAACTCTACTAGTAAATCATTGTCAATATTTTTTTTTAAGTACAAACACACACAAGTTTTTTAACAAGAAGTCACTTACTGATTTCCGTAATTAGTCTGAAAGCGAATGAAAGGATGTGTTATATCATGTCTGTCACTCATGTAACATCGAGTACACAGGTCGTAGTCGTAACATACTTTGCATGTCCACCTCATGCCTTTCATTTTGTTAATGTGGCAAGTGCTGCAGTAAACACTGGGATGATTCACACCTAAATAAATATACAATTTATGATCAATATTGCTTCTGGAGAATTAAAATTTATTGACCAAAATCCTACATAAAAAGGGCAGCTGTATTTAACGCCTTTAAAATAAAAAGCAACTTAAGTAAATTTTTTCGGAACACTTTTTGAAAAGACTTTAGTTTAAAGAGCAGGAAGAAAATGGATTGTGAAAAACGCATCCTTTGCTATTGTGACGTGACTTGATTTTATCCACTCGTAAAAAGCCAACTGTTAGGTATTGGAATCAACCTCTAACGCAATATATTCTAACACATCCTTTGATAATGTGACGATTTGATTTCATCTAGTCGTAAAAGACCTGCCAGCTATTGGAATCAATCTCTAACGCAATATATTCTAACACATCCTTTGATATGGTGATTTGACTTGATTTCATCCAATCGTAAAAATCCAGCTGTTAGGTATTGGAATCAACCTCTAACGCAATATATTCTAACGCATCCTTTGATAATGTGACGATTTGATTTCATCTACTCGTAAAAGCCCTGTCAGCTATTGGAATCAACCTCTAACGCAATATATTCTAACACATCCTTTGATATGGTGATTTGACTTGATTTCATCCACTCGTAAAAATCCAGCTATTAGGTATTGGAATCAACCTCTAACGCAATATATTCTAACGCTTCCTTTGGTAATGTGACGATTTGATTTCATCTACTCGTAAAAGCCCTGTCAGCTATTGGAATCAACCTCTAACGCAATATATTCCAACGCATCATTTGATATGGTGACTTAACTTGATTTCGTCCACTCGTAAAAAGCCAAATGTTAGCTATTGTAAGAAAGAAATAAGAAAACGTATAACATAGTTGAAAACCTAATTTCCGTAATTACTGCCCATAGTCGGTAAAGTAATGAAACTTGTTAGTGCTGATTTGTAGATTTTTATGTGCACTACACAGTATGCTAAAACATAATTTAGCTGTAAAATGCATAACATTATAGAAAATTCCCTTTCATCAATATCCGTGCATAGACTTTAATGTAGTCGTATTGTTTTATGCAGCCCTGTAAATAATCTGTAGATTTTTATGCACACTACATAGCGCTGAAATTTAATTTACCTATAAAGCACGTAGCATGACTTAAAAGCGCACTTGGGACGATCATCTTCCATATAGATGTTAATGTGCCCAATTTCTTTTACACAGCCCTGTATATGAATTTATATTCTACAAACATCCATTAGGATACCGAAATAAATCTCAGTTGGAAAGTGCATAATGCAGCTCAAAATGTACTTTAATTAATTCGTGTTCATAAATGGTAATGCTTACAAATTGTTTTGTGCAGTCTTGTATATAATACATAGAATTTACATGCACACACACACACAACATACTCAAATTTATTTACGCTTTAAGTACAATTAAAAACGTATTCTCAGCAATAGAAAGTACTGTAAACGAATTATTTTGTGTTCTATTATTATACTGTTAGGTAATAAATAATCACCTAATTAAATTTTTCCGTGGGTTAACGTGGGATTTTGCGATCCAGGAAGAAAGGTGAAGTGTCCTCTTAACCCCTTGAGGGGCGGTGAGAAATATTATATCCCACCTACGATTAATGAAGATTTGCACCAGAAAAATTTTACTTTTCTAACTTTGGTGGGAAAAAAAAAGTCGTAAAATTGTTTTTTTCTATTTTTGCAATAAAAGTTGTGGAAGATTCCCGTGTGAATTCGAAATTACAGAAACACAATTGCTTGCCCCTGAAAGGGTTAAAAGGCTATTTCCCTCACGTGAAAACACCCGGTCTCTAATGTTAATCTTATGAAAGCCCTTTTAAAATATCTCGTTTGCATTTCAATATTTTTAAACGATTATTATTTTTTTTCTTTTGTACTGGATAGCTGAAGTTGATGTCATAAATGCCGTTTTTTAGGGTTCCGTACTTAAAAAGTGAAAACGGAACCATTATAAGATCACTCCTGTGTCTGTCACAGCCATTTTACTCGTAAACTATGGTACGTGGAAAGTTCAAATTGGCTGAAGTAATAAAGGCTATTGACCCACATATTCACAGTTTATTAACCACTCACAAATATATTTAGGAAAAATATATTAGGGCTAATTAAGTTACTTGAAAAGAAAATCTTTCCTTTGTATATTGTGTGGGATATCGTGCGAGAGATTTCGTAACGCAGAATTCAAAATTACATTTTTTTTTTTTAATTTTAGGTATTATATTTTCAGAGATATCGTCGAAAATGTAATGCAAAGATATGTCCCCCCCCCCCCATCTATTTTTGAATCTACTGAAACTAAAATTATGAAAAAATTAGGGGTAGTAGACGTTACCTTTAATCTTGCAGGAAAACTATAGCGACTACCCTAAGTTTTAGAGAGAATCACATTTTTCCGTTACACACAAATTTAAATTTGCGAGAGTTCAGCAAAGGAGTTGAGGAACTCTGGAGGTACCTATCGTCGCAGAAGTATAAAAAAATTGTTGATAATGATTTTCGAAAAAACAAATGTCGGTAATTAGCCGAGATATTAACCCTTAAAAACACGGACGGTTTGGACATACATAAATCACGTGCGGCGTACTCTATGTTCCATCGGCTTTTGAAGTCCTAGATAACAACCGTTAATGATATATTTATATAATGCAATGCTAGTAGTAGTATAAAAGGAATAAACGTCAAACTGTTAAAAACAGACCAGTTTAATTGGAATTAATCACAAAATTACTATGGCATTCGCGACTAGTTTACATTGATTAGCTCTCTCAATATGTCACTAGTGTCTTTAAAGGTTAATTAATCCTTAAATGCCGGGTGTTGCCGGGTGTTGCTTTTCGGCAACATACCCAATTTAGGCTTCTAAAATACTATTAGAACAATTTTGAAGTTATAATGTCTAATGTTGCCAATAAAATACCTTCTGAAAATATTATTAAATCGATTTTCAACATGTAGATGGCAACACTTGTGCTGTTTAACAATAAAGATAGATTTGTTTTTCCAATTGTTGCTACATGTTCTTTTTGTTTTGTTTGGAAGCTTGCAAAATACCCTATTTTGGCCTGCGGTGAGCAAGTAAAATTTATTTCTTATCATAGTTCCTAAAATTCTTGTGTGTTTAATATCATAGAATTTTATGGAGGAAAATTATTTTTTCAATTAAAGACCAGTATTGACGATTAGTAACAAACAGTTTTTTAGCCCTAAACAATACTTAAAACAAAATATGATTTTTTTAAGTATTTTTCCCATGATTTATTTAAAAAATGAAAGCCGAAAAACCTTATTAACCCTTTATCTACTGACGGTACTTATAAGTACCACTCACTTTAAACTTTTATACCATAGTGAATATTACTAATATTCTAATGGTACTTTGCAAAAAACGCTCTTTTAGCCCCACTTTATCCGAATACGTGGCAGCGGTACTTCTAGGTTTGTTATTTTAGAGAGGAATGAGGCTACTTTTGAAGCAGTCGATGTGTTTTGTGCCGATATTTTGTACAGATTGCCACGCTCGTCTTTTCATTGCTGCAAACACAGTAAAGGATATAAGATAAGTGTTAGATTTTTTTATGTGTTCATTATGATTTTAGAATACAATATGACTAGCTATTTTAGGTGAACGGTGTATGTATTTGATTTAACTATTGAATTACTCGGTGGTACTTATAAGTACCGTCAGTACACTGGGTGTTGGAGAATAACTTCTTGTTTACTTTTCGTCTGTCTAGTTATCCATCGTTTTCGTCTGTTTTAAAATGTTATTACTAAAATGTAGTGTAGTAATGATTTCCCTGATATTTCTTTCCTGTTCCATTGTTATTTTTTATAGGAAATCGAAAAAGTTGTGGCACCGGCTCGTTTTTGCTATTTTAGAAATGGCATATGTAAATTCATATATTGCATATGTGGAGATGCGAGAGAACATGTTGTCCCTGGAATATTGACGTCGCATAACTAAAGGACTGCTAACAAGATCGAAACCTTAAAAAAAAATAGTTTTTTTAACCCTTTCAGAAAGCAAAGAATTTTCAATTCTGAAGTGTTGAAATAAATGATTGGCACCGGAATTTGCCAAACGATTTATTTGTAAATAAGAAAAAGCCTATGTTTCATATACTTATTAAATCGAAAATATTTTCTGGTGCCAGTTGAAATACGTTGTGGATTTTCTGTTACGATATTTTAGTCATAGTGTACTGACGGTACTTTAAAGTACCACTTTCATTAATTACCTCTAAATAATTAAATTTCTCACGGGTGAATATTTTTTTTTATATTTATCCTTTAATTTTCATTGTAGTAACTGGAAAAAAAATATTACATGAAAAAAATTGCAGTAGATCATAATGCCGTAGATAAAGGGTTAAAATGATTTTTGAAAAATCAAGCATTTAAGGATTGAAACCTATTTGGAAAAACGATATATGGACCAAGGTGGTTCTGCAACTTTGCGACCTCCTTCCGAAGCGCGCTTAGCACAATGTCGAGTGTAAACTTCGAAGAGGGGTTTTGTTTTAGATACAGTGCGTGTAAAAACTTTAAGGACAACAAAAAATATAATTTTTTTTTATACATTTCAAATCAGACGGAAAAAAAATTTATTATAATGTGTATCATAAAAGTGGAAAGCTAATAAAAAAGTCAACAAAATTCCTCTGTAAGTATTTTATTACGAAAATAAATTATTAAAAAAAAACACTATTTCTGCCTGTGTAAAAACTTTAAGAACAGCAAAATAAAAACAATACAGTAACGAAGAAACAAACTTTTAATAATGCACTCACCATTGCGTTTAATTACTGCAAATATTCTATCTTTCATGGACATTATTATTTTGTGGTGCTGTTCGAGAATGATTTCGAATCATTCTTCTTCAATCGTAGATCTGAGTTCTGAAGCTGGGGGAAAATGTCTTCCATTTTTATAAACTCGTCTCCCTAGATCTCCCCATAAGTTCTCGATAGGGTTTAGATCGGTACTTCTGTGTGGCCATTGCAAAACTTCAATATTTTTCTTCTGAAAGCAGAGTTTTGTCTCACGGCTTGTGTGGATAGACGCGTTATCTTGTTGGTAAATCCAATTTTATCCTGCCAGAAGTGTTGTAACAGGTGAAATATGGTCAGAAAGAGTTTTAAGACATGCTTTTGAATTCACTTTTCTGACAGAAATGCAAATGACCCCACGCCGTTGAACACAAAGCAGCTCCATGCCATAATGGATCCTCCACCTAACTGATGTTTTTAGAAAAAATCTTTTTCTTTTCTCAAATCATGCCAATAATATTTCCAGCCATCAGGGCCATCTAAGTTCCATTTCTTTTCATCCCAGAAAATAATCTGCAGCGATTTGTCGTCCCAAGTAATCACTTCTCTTGCAAGCTGTAAACGCTGGGTTCTGTGGCTAGTCAATAAAGGGGATTTACACAATTTTGATGAGTACTGGAAATTCCAAAATCGATTAACTGCATTGCAGATTGTTTTATTTCACATTTTGAACCCGGTCGTTTGAATGTCTAAGTGGGGCAGGCCCGCCAAGTCACGAGGGTCCAGCTTAGGGCGGTACACTCCACCCGGTATGCTCCCTGGCACGCGGGGATTCGTTTGGTGTGACTACCAGCCCTTGAGGGAAGGAAAGCACGCGCCAAGTGCCCAATGAGGTCCGGTGACCCTGTAAAAGAACAGTCCGGCGAGACCGGTCGCCACGCCGATGCAGAAGCCAGGAGGCGATCGCCGCCGCAACCAACCAGACCACCGCCCCGCAGACCAGGAACAGCCACGCACCACCACCCACAGAACCAATTTTTATTGTAAACTGTGGGTGGTTGTACATTCTAGGCTAGAAGCCGGCCCAGCCGGGTTGGACCCCACGCGACAAGGGGCTGGGCTTGAGAAGAATGAAGGAAAAATTTACATTGCAAGGCTCCCGCTGGGGCGCAGCCGCCCCCTCGCGACAGGGAGCGGGAGAGCTGGTGAGGGTGTGACTCCACCCGCTGGGGAAAATCCCCATCGCGACAGGCAGCGGGTGGCTGGTGTAGTTGCACAGTGTGCACACAAGTCCATTGTCCAGAAATATGTTTTGGTCTTGATGCGAGCTCGTTAGGTGAGGATTGTTGCGTCCATTAAATATTTATATATTGCTTTGAGTTTTGCCAATAGGACAGGTCTAGTTAAAATATTAAGTAGCCAGTTGATGCTAACTTTAAAACTTTCCTTTCATCTCCGTGTGACAAGACTTTTGGTCTGCCTACAGCGGGTTTTTTTTTCCTATACTCATCTTTTAACCTTTAAGAAATTGTTGATGACGGTTTTAGATCTTCCTATCTCTTTTTCAAAAGACCTACAACTAACGCCTGATGATGCAAAAGATTCAACAGCAACTTTTTCATATTCAGTCAGTTCACTTCCGTTTGCATTGTTATAAAACTAACAAAACTCTTAATTGAAAACGCCAGAAAAATCACTATACAGAAGAGTTTTTATTGTGTAAATGAATAATAATTACACATAGTATTTCAATAAAAAATAGTGCTGTCCTTAAAGTTTTTACACTGGCAAAAATAGCGTTTGTTTGCATAATTATTATTTTTTTTCAATAAAAAACTCACAGATATATTTTGTTGACTTTTATATCAGTATTTCCACTTTATGATCAACATTAAATTACCATTTCAACTATCCTATTTTGAATTTATCAAATTTTTTACAATTTCTTACTGTCCTTAAAGTTTTTACACGCACTGTACACTGTGAAACGTTGGGATCATTACTACCGTGAATTCGGGTTTATGAAATGCCAAAGAAGTTTAAATATGCACTATTTGTATTGTCAGTACCTAATTAAGTTCATCATAAACATATTAGGGAAAGATTAAAAAAGAGTCATACAGAATAGCAATATTTGACAATATTTAGGCTTCATATCTCTCTGAACTTTCATGGTATATCCATTTATACTTTTCTAGTATATATAGCTATACCCAACCCTAACTTGTATAGTTTTTTATAAAGTCTTGTTATTCTTTTGGAAACGATTTTTTTTATAATAATACATTTACTAATTAATATAGTATGGAACCCTCTGTGCGCGGGTAATACTCGCACTGGACCGTTTATATTTTTATTTTTCCAATTTTGTTTACATGCTTCTTTTATGAGGATACTTTCACTTTCGAAATCGTTTCTTTTACGGTGGTTAACACCTCCATAAGACTTAATTTTGGGTCCACAGTTTGGATAGTATCTAGTCTTTCTCTCTCCATAAAAGTTCGGAAGTCAATTAGCTTTAATGTCTAAACTTCCCTGGCTTTTCTGCGTAAGAAACAAAATTCAACAAGGAAACACTAGAACATGAGAATTACCAGCAAACATTAGATCGATATTTGTTACCATTTGACAACTTCTTAGGCAATCGGCCATAAATGGAGATTTCAGCTCGACAATGTTTCCTTCCATAATCGCATTGTACAAAAGAATGGCTTTCTACACAAAGCGTTCATGTTTTAGATGGGGTAAATTTAAGCTTACTAGGGAATCATATTATATCTCGGGGACTTTCATCCCCAACTGTCAGTTCCAGATTTTGACGAGAGTGGTATCGTTCAAAAGCTCTTGTTACAAGGGCCAAAAACTGTACAGGAACTATACTCCCGAATCTAATAGTTCACGAGACATGGACTCTTTTCTGTTTCGGAAGAAGATAAATAAAGAAGGGAAAACAGCATGAGATTCCTTCAAAAGCTATCGAAGGCAAGAATTTTGACCTGATCCGTGTTTCGCATTAGAACCTTCTGGAAAGCATATACTGACGTATTACATCGAAAGTATGTGAAGAGAAATGGCTGTAAGCCAATTGATGCAAATTTAGTATGCCTTCTATAGTAATAGTATTACTATCACACTAAATACACTGACAGAAAAAAATCCCAACACCAAGAAAAACTTGTGTTAGATAAACGAAATTTGGTAGGCGTGTTTATACATCTGAAAGATGACATCGATTCAAATTTCGCGCTTCGCACATACGTGTGGCGCTAGTAGCGCCACTCATAACTTGCAAATCAGGTTTGCTTTAAATGCGTGCTGTAAAGCTCGTGAACGTTATTTATCTTCGAAATGTGGCGTATTGAGTTCATGTTAGCCAAGAATGCATTTAAGAAGACGAAGAAGCCATTATCAACAGCTCATCAAGTTATAACGAGGTCGCATAATAGGGCTACGAGAAGGTGGATTTTCTTTCCGCGATATTGCAGAAAGACTTGGCCGGAATGTATCCACTGTTCATGATTGTTGGGAGCAGTGGTCAAGATAGGTACTGCCTCAAGAAGACCGGGTTCCGGGCGGCCACGTGGCACTATTGAGAGGGAAGACCGCCATATTCGGCTTACGGCTGTGCCGCATCCTACTGCGTCTGTGGCAGAAATTCGAGCTGCAGCTGGTACCACAGTGACACAACGAACTGTTAGAAATCGGTTACTTCAAAGACAGCTCCGAGCCAGGCGCCCTGTATCGTGCATTCTACTGGCGATTTAACCGTGGCGATCTGTTGTGTTTTCTGATGAAAAAGGAGCACAATAGATCTCCACTCCGTCCTCCATTGAACTCTGGCTTTGGCGTCGCAAATGGGGTTAGTGGAATGCACGCTACAGGGCGCCTAGCTCGGAGCTGCCCTTGAAGTAATCGATTTCTAACAGTTCTTTGGGTCACTGTGGTACCAACTGCAGCTCGAATTTCTGCCGCAGACGCAGTAGGATGCGGCACAGCCGTACGTCGAATATGGCGGACTTCCTTTTGAATAGTGCCACATGGCCGCCCGGAATCCGGTCTTCTTGAGGCAGTACCATAGCTTGACAACTGCTTCCATCAAACATGCACAGTGGATACATTCCGGACAAGTCTTCCTGCAATATCGCGGAAAGAAAATCCACCTTCTCGTAGCCCTATTATACGACATCGTTCCAACACGATGAGCTGTTGATAATTACTTCTTCGTCTTCTTAAAGGTATTCTTGACTAACATCAACTCAATACGTCACATTTCGAAGATAAATAATGCTCACGAACTTTACAGTACGCATTTAAAGAAAACCTGATTTGCAAATTCTGAGTGGCGCTACTAGCGCCACACTTGTGCGCAAAGCGCGAAATTTGAATCAATGCCATCTTTGAGATGTATAAACACGCCTACCAAATTTCGTTCATCTAACACAAGTCTTTCTGGGTGTTGGGATTTTTTTTCCCGTCAGTGTACTTCGATGAGTTTTGAAAATTCTCCTAATTTCATTACCAAGTATTTGTAGTCTTGGAAGAAGTAAACATCCAGTGGCTAAAGGTATTTTGTCGATCTAACCGAGAGAAAGACTGGCTGTATAGAAGAACCTGGTTTTCCGCTTCTTAAATTTTCATCTGTTTGTCCACTCCATCTGTCCAGTACCAGGATAGTATTCTCATTACCACTCTATCCTGAAACACTATCGTGAAAACCACTATCATAATTAATAATAAGACAAAATTCCTGCCTCCAATAGCTTTTGAGGGAATCTCTTGTTGTTTTTTCCTTCAAGGTTATTTCGTCTTCCAAAACAGAAAAGAGTCCATATCTCGAAAACTATTGGATTTGGGAGTATAGTTCCCATACATTTCTTGATCCTCGTGACAGTAGCTTTCGAACGATACCACTCTCGTCAAAATCGAGAATTGACAGTTGGGGATGTTCCCTAGTTGGAATTAAATCTAATTGAGAATATGTATGGTATCTTGACCTACGAAATTTATAAGAATTGAAAGCAATATGACGCTATTGTAGAACTTCAAGTGGTGAAAAGTTAGGCATGGCTCTGCAAAAACGAATAAAATAAATAAATATAATACATTTTTATTGTGATTTTAAATTAAGTTTTAAGGATGGGTAGACTACGGTCATATTTTGTATACGGGGGTTAAACTGATCGGTACCTGTTTCTGTTTTAACATCATGACATCATCGTGCAATGGCGTAACACCATGACTTCAGAGCTACTTACAGAATGAAACTTTAATGTTTCATATAATAGATTATCATTTTATTCGTAATAATAATTATTATTAAAGTATTTTTATATGACTATTGCCATTTCGAAATGATATATTTAAAAAAAATACGAATACGTCTGAAATTTTGCAACAATTTTTTTGAGGCCATAAAACAACAGGTTTCCTAAGGCAAAGTGTTAGTGAAACCAACAAATTAAGTTATAATTAAGACTACTTATACATACCAATAGAGCTATTATCCAAAGTTCTTAAGTCATACGCATTGGAATATCCAATCCTGTAGTTTCCGCGTACACCATTATCCCAAACCACGATTACTTGTTTGTCGAGCGATCCGTTAGAGCTGCCTACTTGTACAACAGTTCCGACATGTCCTTCCCCTCCGTCCTGGTTACCCCATTTCCAATCGGGCCCTCGAACAACTTTTAGTCCAGCCTCCAGCAGAGATGTGCATTTTGCTGATGATGAAGAACTATCAGAACTAGACTGTTTAAGCAGCTCTTGTAAAACCTGAAATTAACAAATGTTTTTTAATTGTCTTCGCATTTATTTTTTTAATTGGTGCGGTGGACTTCACAATATGGCAATTTTTATTAAATAGACGAGGACGAAAAATCATACGTCAAACATAGATTATGAAGCACTTTCCAACACTTCCATAATAATTTAACAAAACTTCGCCGTTTAATAAAGTGAAAGATGATGTCTAAGTAAACAAGTTCAACTTGGTTGGGAGGACTACTCAAGATCTAAAGGTTTACTAGCCCCACCAAGTGGCTAAGTAAACAATTTGGAAAACGCAGAACACAGTTGAAAATCCAATTTCAGGAATTACCATCAATAGTTGGGAAAATACACAAATTCTTTTGTGCAGACCTGTATATGACCTATAGATTTGTCAATACTATACTGCACATTTGGATCGTTTGGGAAATGCATAGCACAATTGTGAATTCCCCTTCAGAAATTTCCGTCAATAAACGGAAATGCATTCACCTTTCATGCTGCCCTGAATAGGATCTGTAGAATTTACACACACCAAGTAATAGGTCAAAAAATCATTTTCATTTAAAAATGCGTACCACAACTTAAAACGCACTTCCAGCAATTATTGTTAATTGACAATCCTGTAACCGAATTCTTTTGCGTTATCATGTAAATGAACTATGAATGCAATACCCACCATATTCTATAGTAGGCCTCTTATAAAGCACCTCAGTGATACATATCAATTTCAATATGTTTGAAATAGTGTAGTATCATTAAATTACACCGCAAATACACCGCAGTTTCCCCCCATAGATCATAACGGAACGAAATTCTTTTGAGTGTCCCTGTAATTGAACTGTAAAGGCTACACACTTCGTTTTCAATACTAGTATAGTTACGTAAGTTAGAACACGACAGACAGACAGGCAAACACAATTCATAAACACTTTTCAACTATGTTCGAAAGTGTTAAGAAACATTTCCCCTTGCTCCTACGGTATTATTTGTACGTATAGCAGATGTTTGTTTGTTGGAAATGTGTTTCTATATATGCATAATTAATTAATATTTTTTATATTTATGTATATATTAATTACTTTAATTTTTTTTTGACAGTATCATTTTCGTTTTCGTTTTTGGCTGAAACTAGGAAGATTACCGAAATTCGGTTTCGGTTTCAGTCGAACTCTACTTAAACCTTCCTTGGGATACTAGAACTATAGTGTACAGTGTAAAAAAAGACAATTGTGTCTTAAACTACAAAAATATAATATAACCACGTGCGGTTCTACGCAGTAACCGCTTCCGAGTTACCCATGATTCCGAAAAGCATTCTGTATCCTCAGAAACCATTGTGATGGGTTCAAAATTTGCTGAAGCATTATTAAAAAAAATTTCTTTTGCTGCCACTTATTTTCGGAAACGTTTCCGAATAAGTTTTATAGCGTATTAATCAAATTTCTCGAGCCGGAAAATCGGATTTCGGGATGCTATCAATTCTCAATTAAACATTTTCAACTTCGTAATTTAATTTATACATGCGAGAGTGACAGCAACCAGAAACATATTAATCCAACCGCTGTTATCCAAATGCTGTTAATTTATCATGTTTGCTTGTAAAACATGTTTGATGGAACATGAAAATGTTTGCTTGTGAATCGATAGCATCCAGAAATCCTATATTCCGGGGTTGCGAAAACTTGCTTGTTCTAGAAAATGTTTTTAATATATATATATATATATATATATATAACCATTAATTAAACATTACCAACCACCCACAAAAATTGTGATAGTATGAATGAATTGACAATAATACAGTATTCCCCAAACACACTGAATTGATACCATAAACATAATATACAAGCTGCTATGTATAAAATAAAGTCCCTTGTACTATATAACAAGAATTAATGTGAAAGAAAAAAAGAAGAACATGGACACCGATAAAAAAATAATTGAAAAGCTTATATATTGAATTACGTTATCAAGAGTACAGAATTCAATGATATAAGCAAATTAGTCGTTTTCTGTGAGAAAAAAAGCTAATAGCTGAAAAATTTATTTCTCCTGTACTCAAACGACCAAAATAACCAAGAGAATAGTTTCAAGATGAAAACAGAATAATATTAAATGCTATGAAATGGAAAAAGCAATACAACCTATTAAATATTTAATTTATAGCAAGGAAAAATAGTAATATTACACAACATACCTAATAAAATCCCAGTTTTTTATCCAAATACACTCCTGCACATGGCATCCAAAAGCTCGATAAGTTTAAGGTGATTTTTACAGTTAAGTTAACACAGATTTTAAAACCTAATGGATACAGTTAATCTATTTTGAAATACCGTGATAAATGGAATTAAAATAATATAAATAGAAAATAATTACATAATTAGTTCTTAAAATACCTATTAACACTTTTAAATTTTTATATTGCTTAACTAAAGTAAAAAATACCAAAACTATTAGTTTACAATATCGCAAATAAATAGCATTAAACACCACCATGTGTTAAAAATTGAAATTATTACTCTAATCGAAGCATCAGACAGAATGCAAATTAAATTTTGGTGCTGCCATCTAGTATAATAACCTGAAACTATTATTATCAAAATGTCATAAGATTAAGATATTAGAAGCTAAAATTCTTTCAAAATATACCAATTGCTTTACCCCAATAAATCCTAATATAAAAATACCATATTATATATCATTATTCATATAATAGTAAATAAATACAAATGTTAATAGAATGCTTACAATATATTCTACTACCACACCCAATTTATCTATACGGAAAATTTAAATAATTGTATAACATTGATAATATATATAGCAATATGCTATAACACAAAATAAATTTTATATAATAAATTATATATAATAAAAATATAAAAAACTATAAGAAATACTTTTAAATATAAAAAATAATTAATTAATAAAATGAACAGGGAAAAAATGGATTTTTATAGAATTTTGTCAGAATCTTCAGTTCCCAATTGCCTAATGATCACAAATAAATTGTGTGGTATATTTTCATATTAACCATAAAAAAAACTAAATAATATGAATATGGGATTAACATTAACGTAAAACTGATAATTAATCATTTAATACTAAGTTCAAAATTAAACAATATTAAAAAGTATAGAGGAATAATAAAAAACTAATAACCCAATTTTAATACAAACTGTAATAACATTAGTTATATCAAATAAACTTATTATGCATATTATTCTCTATAAAGATGGTATACTATTAGAAATTAATATGGTATTGTCCCGAGAAGACTAAAAATTAAAAACAAGTTAATTGTTAACTTGATTAAATATTAATTAAGCTAAATAAATTTAATATAAATTGAAATATAAGGTCACCATATACATATAAAATATCGAATCAATATCCATATAAAATGTGTATTAGCAATGTAGTTATAATTCAAATGCCCCATCATTTTTTTAAATAAATTAACCATTGTCTATTATCCAGACAACACCACCCTCCTCCGTACTCTAACATCTACCCACACAACCGTCCTATAATAATTTTTTATTATTATTTTACAATTTTAAATTTTTTATAAATATTTTCTTATTTTATAAGTTTTTTTTTGTAATTTTGTTTACACATGTGTTAATTTGTTTTTTTAAAAAGATCATGTAAGTACTAATTGTATATTAAAGAATATATGAATTTTTTGGAAAACCATGATTTAATGCATCATAAATTAGTTTTTTAATATTATTATTAATTAGATGAGAAGAACATAAACATTTTATTCTATATAAATGGTTAAGTATTATATTTCGATATACAGAATTATGAAGACAAGATTTAAAAATTGTAAATGTATTAACTTTGAATTTAAACTCTTTACGTTTATCATATAGATCTGTTATTGTTTTGTTGTCTTTTATTGTAATTTTAATATCTAAGAAGTTTATTGTATTATTAGATAAAAGGTTTTCCGTTAATTCCAAATTAGTGGGATAATCTACTGGAAATTGAGAAATTTTAGTTTGATCAGTGGCAATTAAAATTATGTCATCAATATAACGATGTAAATGTAGATTATTATTAGTAAAAGTACGTTCATAGTGATATAAATATAAGTCTGATAATAAATTGGATGTACAGCCACCTTGTGATATACCGATGTGTTGTAAATATAATGTGTTATCTTGCAAGATATAATTATTATAGATAATGAAGTTAGTTAAAGATTTAAAATAAGCGATATCTATATTAGATGGTAAATCCAGTTTTTAATGATACTCTTTAAATAATGCATTTATAATATTATGTAAATCTAATAAATCTATATTATTAAAAAGATCTTTGAAGTCATATGTCGTTATATTATGTACACAATTAAGATTTTTCATAATATCGACCAGTTGATAGCTATTTTTATACAATGTGTATTATCATTGTTTGTAGTCCGTATATATAATTGATTAAGAATTTTTAATAGTAGTTTATTGGCTTTATTATTATACGTATTGGTATTACAACCAATAGTTACAGTCCTAAATTTAATTGGAGTCTTATGAAATTTTGGAATAAGCACTAAATAAGGATAATTAAAGTCAGTAGACAGAATATTTAATAGTTTATAATAACTTTGAATTTTACGATTATTTACAATTACATTTTCATTAGTTTTTTGAAAAGATTTATTAGAAGAAATACAAGTAGTAAGAAGTTGGTGATAATAAGATTTACATATGATTGCATAATTATTAGGAGATTTGTCTACATATGTAATAACATAGTTTTTTTTGTAATTTATTAATTTGTTGGAAAAAACGCTTTGTGTTAATAGTAACTAAATCAGAAATATTATATTTTAAAACCATAGTTAATTTTTCAATTACTAATAATTTCCATTGATTAAAATATTCAATAGGTTTATTATAAGAGATTGAAATTTTATATATAAAAATATCTATATCATATGTAAACTGTTTGATAATAGATTTTACATTAAATTTAGATGGAAGTCTATATTTAGTACCATATATATATGTGTGTGTGAATGTACAGTAGAACCTCGCTAATCCGAATTAATTTTGACCGGTGCCAGTTCGGATTACCCGGAATTCTGATAATAATAGAAAAGAAAAATGTGCTATAAAAAATGTAAGTTATAAGTAGTACTCAGAAGTGTAGTAAACACCCTGTAATCCGGCATCCTAAGGTAGGGCATGCTGGGTAGGTAATCCGGCACGACTTTCGGGAAAAAAATAGTATTCCTGTTTAATCACTCCCGGTGTTTATAATAATCCAATGGAGCTTCAGAATGAGGAATTACGTAACAACCCATTACAAACGGTTCAAAATCGCGAAAAATCTATAAATAGCTCAATCATCACGTCGACGAGGGTGAAGAAAAAAAATTAGCGAAATCAAACTGTTGAAAGGAAAATAATTTTTTATCATCTGAATTAAATACTTTTTGCATTTTAGAAAAGAATTTTATAGTGACTGGCAATTAAATAGATATTCGAGATTTTTTTAAGATGGCTTCTACGAGTAGGCCTACAGTGCACGTTTACATTTTATATCCGTGTACATATGTTCTACTTTTACATTATTGAGTTTTTTTTATTCTGTTTTTTAATCTGTTCAAGTATAATTTTCGACAATAAAATCGGTTCGAATTAACCGGAATTTCGGATCAACAGGGTAAGTTTTCTATTACACTTAAAATAGAGGCTCTTATCTAAATAAATCCCAATCTATTCGATAGAAGAGGTAGGTAGATATACTGAAATTAACCCAAAATTAGCTTTTTTAAAGAAAAAATAAATATTGTCATTTTAGTTTAATTGCGTCAAAATTACGAGATATTTATTATTAAATAAAATCTTCTGCACTGGTGGTATATTACTCATATTTCGATTTTATTTTTCGAAGTTTAACCTGTAATTTCTGTAGTAATAAATGGAATTTTACGTTATATATTATATGCTATATATATATATCTCGTAAATATGAGATTGTTGATGGCAACACACTTTTTCATTTTAAAAAGTCCTTTCGGCTAGTGTTGGGAGGAAGAGGTAGCTCTTATTTCTTGGATTTAAAATGTTGCAAGTTTTACTCGAAGTTAATTTTACTCAAATTTTAAGAAGCTAAAATGCGACGAACTCGATAAGAGAATATTTGTCAATACTGAATTTGAATTAGAATTGCGCCGAATTAGTAAGCTACTAGCCGCTCTTGGCGACCGGTTTGGTCTCCCTTAAAATTTATGTCTGGAAAGCATGCTAAGCATTGTATCATGTTACTTTTATTCATAACTTAATTTACTTGGATTCCCTTAAATATAATTAATATAATCCCTTAAGCTAATATTAGTTTTTGTTACATTAAAATATCTCAATTTGTTGATTTTCTGTAAGCAAGTAAACGCTATTGGTTTACAATGGAAGTCTATGGGAATTTGGCGAAATACTAGAGATATCGCCAAGTTGGCGTCACTTTTGGTGACTAATTTTGGTCACCAAATTTGGCTATATATCGCCAAGTTGGCAACAAACATGACGGCATTTGGCGACACAATAGGGTCCCCCCCTATGGTAACCCCCTTATAGGTGTGAAGATGCATTAAAGGCTGTTTAGTAACGAATGACCGCCATTTTCAAACAAGATGGCGGATAAAGCCAAAATGTCAGCCATCGTAGAAATTCAAACTGCTATATCTCAGCCATTTTGTAAGATAAAGACAAAATAAAATATGGTAAGGAATCCTTGTATTAAGGTCAAACTCTTAAGAAAATAATATTTTTCAGTTTTTAATTTATTTGCACCGCTTTTTAAATTTTTTAATCTTTTAAAATTTTTAAATGGCCGCCATTTTGAAACAAGATGGCGGATGAAGCTGGCCAACAAACTCGGACGAGATATTAGTATGTACTATGCATGCAATTTATTTCATCCAAATCGGTTTATAAATACGAGAGTTATCGCAGGACAAAAATATCACATTTGAACGGAGGGTGGTTTTGGGGTCTGGGGGTCATGATCGATGAAAATATACCAGAATTTTCCGAAATTGCTTTTGACCGGGCGGCTGCATTAGGTAGCTTTTTACTTTTTGTAATGAAAGCTACCTAAAAGGCGAAATTTATTTCTCCAATTATTATTTTCTCTTGCTATGGTATTTTTAATTTTCGTTCATAAATTTAAATATTATTTCATTGTTTAATTGAAATAACATCTTTTCTTCACACAAATTATTAAAAGGGAGAAATTAACACAAAGTTTATTTTTTGTTATTTTTATCATTGATATTCTATTTACTTCATTTCAAATATTGTCAAATTACGGGAAATTTTATACATAGATTTTTAATGGACTTTCTCTTCTTTGATACACCTTGAAATAGTTGCTAAGACACTGTTAAATGGAAAGAAAACAATGGAAATATGATTCAAAAACACAAAATGAAATTTAAATATTTTTGAAACTGTTAAAAAGTATTCTGCTGACAAAAAGTATACAACTATTTTCGAATGTTTGACAAATGTGTTGACAAAATTTCAAATACATTAGATTAATTTAAGACTTGTAGAACGAAACTTTTTATAATCTATAAATAAAAATTTAGAATAATTAGCCAAACATTTTTATTTCAGTAAATGATGAAATTTTAAAATTGTCTGAATTTCATGAAAAAAGCCTAAACCGTTCAACACAAAAGAAAATTGTCTATTTTTCGAATGACTCGACCAAATAAAACCAGAAACTGATTCTGGTTAGTCCTGAGGCTGATTCCGCATACTTCAAAGGATATCTACCCAATTTTAAGCTAAGTTGATACTTTTTGTGGTAATTATCGCAAAACAAAAAAAAATTGAATTCTCTTACTTTTATTTATTTTAAGTGCGCCATTTAAACATTTTAAGCCTAACGGAACAGTGGATCGTTCTACCCAACAACGCAAACAGGAAGCATTATTATAACTATTATTATTATTTCGAAAGTTATTTTTTTTTATAAATGATATTAAAATTCTAAGGGAAAAGCAAATTAAGTGCACCATTAAAACATTTTAAGCCTAGGGGAAGAGTGTGGATCGTTCAACCCAACAATGCAAACAGGAAGCATTATTATAATTAACAATATTATTATTTCGAAAGTTACTTTTTTATAAATGATATTAAAATTCTAAAGGAAAGATCGAATTAAGTTCACCATTAAAACATTTTAAGCCGAGGGGAAGAGTGGATAGTTCAATTCAACAAGGGAAGCATTATTATAACTATTATTATTATTTCGAATGTTACTTTTTTATAAATGCTATTAAAATGCAAAGAGAAGAGCAAAAGACCACCTCCCTTCTCGCACATTGCTTACTGTGTGCGTCTATCTATCTATATTATAAAGGACAAACATATCTGTGCGTAACGCATACGTCATTCTGCGAATGGCAACGCTTTGAAATTTGAAATGAAATTTTGCTTTTGCAATTTTCGCTACTGCAAATTTTTAAACTTCTAAACATTCCACATTTTAAATGTTTACACCGTAGTATGCAGAAAAAAATGCACTTTTAAATGCAATCTGTTTGAAAGCTGTATCTCAATTTATTTTTGAGATATTAATTTTTTTATAGTTTTTAATACCAATTTTCTAATCATGGCAACTGAAGTACTTCATTTCTATTAAAAGTGGATTAGTTATCTTTATTGATTATATTCTTGCTGATGCCATTTTCTCATTAATATTAAAAATATATTTTTAAAAATTTGAACAGAAAATGACGTTACGCTTTAAAAAAGACCCTGATGATGCTGTTATATTTCACTATGTATTCATTTCGCTGATATTGAGTTTGAGTGAATAGGCAAAATATTTCAGAGACTGAAAATGACGTCATATTTAAAAGTAAACGATAATTTTATTTGATAAAACGAGATATTTCCCTTGAATACGTCTAAAAGTTATAAATTTCTGGAATTTTTACACGCAGGTACAGAGATTATACTAAGACCTCAAATCACGAGTGGGAATTTTAACATGAAAAGTTGTAATAGTTGACAAACGTAACTTCAAGCTTGAAAATATATTTATTAATAACCTATTGCGCATTAAAATGTTTTTAATGGTTAATATGGATGTGAAACGTGGAAAATGCCTTGATTTGGTTTAGATGTAAAGGTAGAAAAAGTCTATGATTATGTCAAGATGAAATCATTTTTGCGGATTTTTCATTCCGTAATACCAAGCATCAATTAATAACTTAATCAAAATTACTTATCTTGATTATATTTTACTGATGACTTATATGAATTAAGTTTAATTTTTCAATAATTTTAACAGTTGAAGTTTATGAAGAAAGTATTTTGTTAATCTTAGGTTAAAATATGTCTTTGGAGAGTTAAATTAACAAGTGTAAGATGGATTTTTTATTCTAATTATTGTTGTTGATGTATTATAAATTTGATGCGACAGTTCCTTTGTAAACATTTTCTTTCGTCGAAATTCGGCGGGTTCCACCTCCTGACTATAAAAGCGATAACCAAAATGTAAGCAAAATAATATTACTACATTTGTATAATTCTATGTTTAGAAAATGCTCAAAATTAATTACTTACCAAGAGTTTAAGAACTGCATCTGCATCACTCATTATTGCTATTGATTACATGGACTAATCAACTTCTTCACAATTGCTAATTAAATATCATACGCTTTCATTTTCCTATTGTTGCGCACTATTAAAAATAAAAAACCAATGTTTCAAAATGAAACTAACTCATCATGCAAACCTTATCGCAGCGCTCACAAGTAAGCGATGCAACAATGTCTATACCTGATAAAAAAATCTATGAGAGAAATTGAACCAAGCGGTGAAATGTCTTATCAGATTTATCAATTTATCAATCACCTGATTATGCGCTGCATTTTCATTTGAAAGATTAAAATATCGGCATCGTATTTACAAGTATATATAGAGCGGTAAAAGCCGCTGAACTCGTGGTAGAGGTCTGCACAGGCCGGAATTTCCAGGCCCGTGCCCGGCCCGGCCCGTACAAAAATCAGTGAAAACAGCCCTGGCCCGGCCCGTGGAAAAATCAATTAAATGAGGCCCGATCCTGCCCGATTCAATTTCTACAAAAAATTCAGATTTTTCTAAACATACAATTAAGATTCTTTTAAAGAATACTCCACTAGATATTTATTGGATAATTTTACAGTATATTTTAAATACACATAGTATATATTTTCAACAATTTTTCAACAACAATTTTACAATTTCACATAGTATACTATGTGTTCACAAGGCAGAAAATACGCAATAGCAACATTAATGATTACTTAGAGTCTTAGACGTTTCAACATTCAAATAAGGATTCATTAAAAAATTAAGGTAGTTTAGAATAAAAGAAAAAAAGTTGGAAATTGCACGTCAAACGCGGCAAATGAGGTGCGTTTGTACTATAACTAGTTTTAAGAAAATTTTTGCACTGGATATTGTACTGAATGTATATTTTAGTGCACCTCATAACTGCATATCAATTTCATTCTGTTTCGAAAGGCTGTAACATCATTAAAATGCACTTGAAATAATTTTTTCTCCCATTGGCCGTAATGTAACGGAAAACTTTTAAATGTTCCTGTAATTAAACTATACATCCGATTTTCATAAAATTTAAAATAACTCGACAAAATTATGCAACAATTACATATTTTAAATTTCAAGCGATTCGATTGGGTAGTTTTTGCGCTGATATATGCGGACTAACGGACAGACAGACAGACGGACTGAACGACGACTATAGGTGCTACGTATTTATATAATTACGAACGCACCTATAAAGGAGTGTTAAAAACGTGATAACATTTGAAGCTGTATAATAAAAAGCAAAAATGCTTCTCTGTCATTTAATAACGCTTTTCTCAAATCCAAAGGTACTACTTTCTGATACATTTCTGAATTCATTTCTTTTCGAAAACGCATAAGATTGGCAGATGTTCTTATTCAGAAACGATGTAACCGAATAACGTTATCCATTTTTTGATAAAGGCAATATATCTTTGAGAAAATACTGTGAAAATTAAAGTTTTGAATCGAATTTCCAGAAGCGATAGCACGGGAAAGGAGAAAAACCTGCAGTCACGTGACAAGAATCTATTATATCTCGATAAGTAATTTATTTATAAAAAATGGAAAACGCTATTCGATTCCACACCCCTTCACTAGTCAGGCCTGTTACATGCCTTTGTTACATGTTGTTACATGCCCTGTGTCATGCCTTTACAGTTAAAAATTAGTCAGAAAATTTCTCATAGTTGAGAAGTGAATTTGAGAATCCAAAGATTCCGTTAACAGAAGTTCACTATCGCCATTAATATTTATACAAAACATATTGCCTTCCCTACACATTCTGAGAACAATAAAGTCCTGTTCCGGCCCTGCTCGACTGTGTAGAAAAAAAAAAATGCAAGCCTGATCTCGGCCCGGCACGAGTCTGCTGAAAAAATTAAGCCCGGGCTCTGACACCCACACCATGTAACTGTTTGATGCCGATTTCTACGCTGGACATGTTACATTTCTGTATTGATGTTGTCAATCTAGCATCGATTTGTGATGCACATTTATACTTACTCTCGCGAAAGTCACCTTCATTGAAAATGGCTCATATTTTATCGGCATCGATTACATTTTTATAGCGGGCCGGCAGGCCCGCTATATTTTTTATCGGCCCGGCCCGTCAGGCCCGTTGAATTTTTTTGCCGACCCGGCCCGTTTATATTGTTCTCGATCCGGCTCGTTTGAAAGTTCGCCTTCACTTTGCCGACCGGGCCCGTGCAGACCTCTAACTCGTGGCTCAAAATGTCCTCCAATTAATTGCAAATTTAATAAAGGCCTCGAATTAATTGCGAATTTAATAATCTCCGCTAATATTAAAAAGTTAATTTCAAATTTAATAAGTATAAAAGTTTTTAAAAAATTAAACACTCTTTTATAAGCATTCAGTGTTCATCTTGAAAATTACGGCTAATTTTTTACTACACTAGGGGGCTCCGCCCCCTACGAGCTACGCTCGCCAACCCCCGTTCAGGCACACCAAAATCCAAAAAGCACGCTAATTTGATCGGCTTTAAAAATAGTATTGAATTTTAAAAAAAAAAGAAAAAAAAAAACAGTAGCGATCTTTCTGTAAACGGGTTTCCATTCATTTTTCTTAGATTGGGGATTTTTAAGACCAAATCTTCTGCTGTTAAGAGACACAATGGCTGTTTCCGTATTTAATTTAAAAAATTAGTTAATCATTTGAAAATAAGCTAATGTAAAATAAATTAAGTAAACAGTGTCATTGTCTCCCGGTATTTTTTAACAGCGCTATAAGATAGTTCTTTTAAATAATTCATTTTAATTGTATCGTTTCAAATCTGACGTAATTTACACCAAAGTTTTATTTCTCTTATTAATATTCACGTGAAAATACTTTTGTTGTTAGAAGGAAATATTATTTGCGCTGTCTTCGAATTCACGATAATAGTTGAAAAGATTATCTCAAAATATCTCGCGCAAATATATTTTTCAATTCAAATTGTTTTGCCATATTTTTTGGCCATTTTAAGTATGACGTAATTTCCTCCAATTACAAGTTTTAACGCATAATAATGATTTGTTTTATTTTAAGATTTTGTTTCTCTTTTTAAATTCAAGCGTAAATATGGTTCTTATGACGTAATTTTCCTGCTTTTAACATGCAATCATTCCATTTTAATTTTAAAGTTTTTTTTTTCTCTTTGTAATAGTCACGTGTAAATAAATTTTTAATTTGAAGTAAACATTGTTTGCGCTGTTTATACAATTGGCAACAGTTTAAATTAATAACATTTTCTAAAATTTGTAAAAAATATCTCTCGAAATGCTGAAAATTTGAATTTAAAATAGATATAAAACCTCAAAATATGAGTCAAATAAGAAAAATAAATACAATCTGCACACCGGGAACTTATAACGTATAAAATGATCTAAAAATGATTAAATTATCATGTATAGTTTTTGTTCCAATAAAACTTTTTTAATGGAACGATTTTGTCCAACTTTAGCATTAAATATCTCTTAAAATAATTCTTCGATTTGAAAACTGCCTGCATCAGCGTGTTTATCAAGCATTTCTCTATAATACCACCGATTTTCATATTTTTGTATGCAACAGTTTTTTTTTTTTTAATATTAACGATGAAAGGCCATGCTTAAGCATTCAAATTGGATGCCGATCTACCCGGAATATCTACGCAGATTTTCATTGGTCCATTTCCAAATCAAAACATCAAAACTTTTTTTTATATATAGAAGGATTTCATGCTTTTCCCCAAAAATTTTGTTACAATACAGTAATTTGACCGTGAGCACCGAACTCGATTATGAAAAATTTACTGCTTTCTTTACGCTTGGTAGAAAATGCAAGCAACTGAATTTATTAAAAAATAGTTTCTTTTTTGTTCTGTTTATTTTAAGATAGAGCAACATGAAAGCAAAAATGAAACGTTACTTAAACTATCATTTTAGGATTTCTAAATTGACTTCTCGGTGTATAAACATAAGTTAATTAATATTAAATTATTAATTGGAAAAAGTGTATTTTTTTAATATTACACACTTCATTTTTATTTATAATTTATTTTCTTCTTTTTAGACTTTAAAATGTTTCGTTGTTGCCAGTTTCACAGCCATTTGACCTATTTTTGGAAACGTTTATTAGAGCATCGTTAAATCCATTGTTGTTTTAACTCGTATATAAATGTTCGAGTTACAGAGAATAATTGGCGATTTATCAGCTGTAGGGGGTTAACATAAAGATCCCTTAAAATTAATTCATTAACTTATAATTCTGTTCTCAAAATATTAAAGTATTGTATTAACATCGGAAACACACCTGTGAACATGATTTTTGTAATTCTAGCCTATCAGGAAGTGGGTTAAAAATCGATTACGAAATTCCATCTTTACATACGAACAAGTAATATAAAAATTTTGTTTTTAAAGTCAATTCCTACTTAGGTCATCAAAGAAAAATTTAATATAATCCCTTAAGCTAATATTAGTTTTTGTTGCATTAAAATATCTCAATTTGTTGATTTTCTATAAGCAAGTAGGTTTACAATGGGACTCTATGGGAATTTGGCGAAATATTAGAGATATCGCCAAGTTGACGTCACTTTTGGCGACCCATTTTGGTCGCCAAACTTGGCGGTATTTGGCGACAGAACAGGGTACCCCCTATGGTAACCCCCCTTATAGATATGAAGATGCATAATGCTGTTCAATAACAAATGGCCGCCATTTTGTCTCCCATGTAAAACTAAAATTAATTAATTAAAATTTAATGAATGAATTAATATTTGAAAAAACTGTATTAACA
Organism: Maratus speciosus; assembly: GCA_963932465.1. Classification (NCBI taxonomy): domain Eukaryota; kingdom Metazoa; phylum Arthropoda; class Arachnida; order Araneae; family Salticidae; genus Maratus; species Maratus speciosus. The sequence goes on along the minus strand of OZ010800.1, from coordinate 351,421,058 downwards.
TCAATTGTCATCCAGTACAAGTTTTAAAAAATTTATTTCAACTTGATAGGATGAATAAGTATTTTATTAACGATTGAAAATTTGAACAAGATATATAAATAAATAAATATAGGGAGAGTGTGAACTAATAATAGGAATTGAAAAAAGAAATAGGTTGAGTATAATAAAAGAGGACAAAAAGAAGCATTTTTATGCGTTTGCAATTATATAAATACGTAGCACCTATAGTCGTCGTTCGGTTCGTCTGTCTGCCCGTCCGTCCGCATATAACAAAGCAAAAGCTACACGGAAAAAACTGTTTTGTTGAAATGACTAAATTTTGGTTCATATAGCTCCATCCAAATACTTTGGTTGGAATGATTAAATTTTCGTTAGATTAGCCAAATTATTTAGTTAATTCAACAAATCGTTTGGTTAGTCCACACAAAATTTAGTCATTCCAACCAAAATATTTGGATGGAGCTATATGAACCAAAATTTAGTCATTTCAACAAAACAGTTTTTTCCATGTACCCAACCGAATGGTCTGAAATTTTAAATATACAGGGCAAGTCAAAATGAATATAGCGATTACAAACGGCTATAACTATTTAATCGAAAAGAATTTATCAATAATATTAACACAGAATGTAGACGGAACTTCAAAATTTTGTATACATACGCATAGATATTCTATGTGACTTCCCTTGGTCACACGGACAACATCTAAACGGTAGTCCATTTCACGCCATACATTCTGAAGCATTTGTTCAGTCACCGACGTAAGCGCATTGCAAATGCGTACTTTGAGTTCTTCAATTGTTTTGGGCATGGGAGACACCCTGTCTTTCACATAACCCCATAGAAAAAATCAGCCATTTTTACCGTCATAATTGGCCATTTTTACTAATGAGACGGCCGCAATGAACAGGTTTCTTGTCGTTGCAAAGATTCAAATCGCGCATGCGTAGGCTTCCGCTTCACTGCACCTGTGCCTTACGTAAAGAAATTTTGAAGTTCCGTCTACATTCTGTGTTAATCTTATTGATAAATTCTCTTCTATTAAATAGTTATAGCCGTTTGTAATCGCTATATTCATTTTGACTTACCCTGTATAATTGTTGCAAAATTTTGTCGAATCTTTTCAAATTTTATGAAAATTGGATGTATAGTTTAATGACAGGGACAGTCAAAAGTTTTCCGTTACATTACGGCTAACGGGGAAAAATTATCTCAAGTGCATCTTAATGATGTTACAGCCTTTAGAACAGAATGAAATTGTTATGCTCTTTATGAAGTGAACTAAAATATGCATTCAGTACAATATGCGGTGCAAAAAATATTTATAAAACTAGTTATAGTACGAACGCACCTCATTTGCCACGTTTGACGTGCAATTTCCAACTTTTTTTTTTATAAACAAAATAACTATTAGTTTAGTTTGTTGAAAAAATGTTGATATAAAATCACAGGCTGGTTTCGCACGGTTCGGTGATATCTTTTGCATGTCGCACACTTAACCCGTTCGGGACCAATGTGCATATATGCACCTTCAAAAAGTGCTTAAAATGTTTGAATTTGATACCAGTAAAAGGGAAAAGTAAAATTGATTTAATTTAATTACCAGATTTTTGTGATTTATAAAGTTAAGTCAAATAATTAACAAAAAGTGGTGTCATACGAATAAAATTCGTATAAAAGATGCCGGTCCTGAACAGGTTAATTCTGAAGCACCATAACTCGAAAAATAAAGTTTTTCAAAAAAGGCCAAAAATATTTTCATTTTTTTTTTTTATGGATCAAGAAATAATACGAAATTTGCATACATACCATAAAAAAAGAAGACAAATGTTTTTTAATCTACGAAAATATATTGTAACCACGAACGAAAATATAGAATAACCTCTTCCAACTTACCGAATATTCCGAAAATTTTGTTTTATCTTTAGAAACCTTAGAAACCAATATACTTTCGCAACCTAAAAAATCCTTTATAACAAGATAGAAAAAAAATACGTCAAGCATAGATTATGAAACACTTTCCAACACTGATCCAGAACACTATAACAAAACGTCTCTGTTTAATAATGTGAAAGATGATGCCAAAGTAAACGATTTAGAAAACACATAACACTTTTGAAAGCCCGATTTCAGCAATTACTATCTAGTATTTCTATAGTCAAAAAATCATCCGAATTCTTTTGTAAAGCTTTATATGTTATCTATAGATTTCTATATATACTACACGGTATGTCAAAATTTAATTCAGTTAGGATACGCATATTATGTTGAAAACTCCCCTACAGCAATTTCCGCCAATAAATGGAAAATCATTCGATTTTTTTTTCCATACAGCACTGTATATCATCTGTAGACTTTAATACATACTAAGTATTACACAAAAAAATTAATTAAATTTAAATTCGCATACCGCAATTGAAAATTCACTTCCAGATATTATTGCTCATAGATAGTCCTGTAATCAAATTATTTTGTGTGTCCCTGTAAATAAACAACGAATTCTATGTACACCATATTCTACAGTAATCTAGTTATAGTGAACCACATAGTGATATATATCAATTTCAATATGTTTGAAATAGTCTCGCCTCATTAATCCCTTGGGGACGAGCGACCGCTATTCGTGCTACGTAAGGTGCTCAGAATCGGTGATTATTCTCACCAGTAAATTTGTATTGTAAATTTTGCCTTATTTAATCCGAGCACTTTCCCGATTCAATGAGGCAAAACTTTCTGTTTTAAAAATCCGGTGACTAAAGATTAAAACTTCTGTAAAAGACGCTCGTCCCGAAAGGGTTAAAATACACTGCAAACGATTTATCCCCATACAGACCATAATGTGTCGAACATTTTTTTTAGTGTCCCTGTAAACGAACTATGCATTTGATTTTAAATACCAAATACGCCATACACCTCAAAATCAACTACATAGCAATCCGAGTATATTTACACGAGTTAGAGCGCGGACGGTAGGACGGACAGAAAAACCGAATTCATAATACACTTTTCAACTATGTTAGAAAGTGTTTAAAACAGAGGGGGGTTTTCTATCACTGATTTTTTGCGGAAACGTTTCTGATTTGTTTTTATAATGTATCAATCAGTTTCCTCAAAACGGAATGTCGGATTTTAGGACGCTGTCAATTCTCAATTGAATATTTTCAGCTATATTATTGAATTTAAACAGTCAAGAGTAACAAAATAATACTCATTTTAATGCTAATGCTGTTAATTTATCATGCTGGCCTGTAAAACGTGTTTGTGTTTGTTGAACTTTAAAATGCCTATTTGAGAATGGATAGCGTCAAAAACCCGATATTCCATGTTAAGAAAGTTAGTTTATACGTTATAAAAACTGCTCGGAAATGTTTCCGAAAACCGGTGACCTTAGAAGATGTATATATTTACCCTATATATATAAAATCCTAATGAAACGAATTTATGAAACGGCTGAAATGAAACGGATTTATGAAAAGATTCTATGAAACGACTGATTAAACAACTGATTATGTTTCCCTGCGAATTCTTCTAAAATATGGAATACTTTGCGATGAAATTAACACGAAAAATCCGTATTGATCCGCAAATCTCAAAACTGGCATTAGAATTTTTAAATTCGAATTAGTTTTCGAAATATTAATTTTTTTACTAATTTTAAATAATTTTCTCTAATGATGGCAACTCAAATTTTAATCATAACAGATATTTTTTTTCGTATTTTAGAAAAGGTTATTATTTTAAACTAATTTGGCGACCAGTTTGGCCTCTTTTAAATGTATATTAAGAAATGTATCATATTACTTTTATTCATAATTCAATTTGTATTTCATTATCATTTTATTTAATGCAAAACTTTCATTTAAAACTGAAACATTTAAAATAAATGGCTTTCACTTCTTTCTTTTTTTAAACGAAACGAAAAAAAAAAATTAGGCGCAGATGTCATATAGGCAACGGGATACCTAATTGGCGCCAAAATGGCGTTATTTTGCCTGACCATGTAACCCGGCTATTGTTGCCTATATTTATTAATAATTGTTTATTTGAATTGATTTTCTTTTTAGTTACAAAAAATGTTCTAAATTGTTTTGTTCTATAGTTATTAATTAAACTTTTTTTTTATTCATTATTATTTCATTTTAAAAATAATAGAGAATTTAAAAATACATATATAACTGGTATTCGAAAACGAGGTTTTCGCCAAATTGTCGTAAAAATAAATTACGCCAAACCCGGTGCGTATATGACAATGCAACAAATCATGACATTTAATTTCAACTTAAAAGCAATGTTTTAATGATACTACTTCTCCCGTCGACCAATTTCGCCAAATTATATAAATCGCCAAACCACTCGCCAAATTATACAAATTGATATAATTTTTTTATTTTAAATAACGAAAGAACAGATAAATTAGTATAATATTAATAAAAATACAAATAAAACGTCGAAATAAAAATCACTTGATGGCGTAAACACGTGTAACTAACTTCCTTAAAGTCAAGTGAATGTGACATTTACGATCCACCATTATTGGCATTTAATCTTATAGTTTGGCAACAGATTTTTGATCAATGGTATAACCAAGTAGCACCGTTTTAATTTACCACTCGAAAAATAAATAAAATGCTAACTGGCTAATTAAAAAACAGCTATTGCCGAGATTTGCCCCCGGTTAACATAAAAGTACCAGGAATTATTTGCGACCATGGCAACTTTTATGTAGTTTTATTCGAAAAAATAATTTTGATTCTTTAATCAAAATGGAAAACTTTCTTATGTAAAGCGAAGTGAACAGCCCATAATTATTTACGGCAGTTATATGATTTGGACTATTATAATATAAGTAAAATAATGGCGATAGAATAATATTTGGCGACTTATCACACCTGCGGCTGGCTAACATTAAAGTACCAAAACGGCCGCCGGGAATATAAAAAGCGAAGGGATCCGCCCGGAACTGTTGATAGTCAACTGACTTAGGCTATTATTATAGAGATTGTTTTCAATTCTAAAAACAGCGAAAAGAATAATATTTCCTAAAGATTAAAAATTTATTTACACGCGACTATTAAAAACAGAAAAAAAAACTCTAAAATTACTTTTAAATGAGTGCGTGTTAAAAGCAGGAAAATATTGAAAATTATGTCTTAAAAATTGTATGTACACGTGAATATTAAAAAGAAAGGAAACTTTAAAATAATAAATATATTAATATGCGTTTAACCCTTTCAGGGGCAAGGTTCTTCTATTCGTAAAATCTTGAAATCAGTGAATGGCACCAGAATTTACAAACAAATTTCGAAATACAAAAAGGCTTTTGTTCACTTACCTAATAAAAAGAAAATTTTCATCCCAATATTCTGGTGCCAATGTAGCATTTAAGAATTAAAATTAAGTGGTCCAAAAATGAACCACCGCCCTCGAAGAGGTTAAAGCAGTAACTTTTAGTAATTGTAATAAATTTTATTATGTCAATCGTTTTATAACGCTGTTAAAAAATACCGATAGGCAAAGACTCTGTTTGCTTAATTCATTTTATTTCAGGTTCTTTTCAAATGTTTAACTGATCTTCTTTAACCAAACACGAGAACAACCATTGGATGTCTTAAGAGCAACTGATTCGGCCTTAATTTTTTTGCAATCTAAGGGAATTGAATGGAAACCCGTTTACAGGGAGATCGCTAGAGGTTTATTCAGTATAATTCAATCTTCTCTAATTCTTTTAAAAACGGTCAGATTAGCGTGGATTTAGATTCTGCAGTGTCTGAATGGGGTTGGCGATTGTAGCTTACAGGGGGCAGAGCCCCCTAGTATATACTCATATTTTATAAATATTTCTTTACATCGGGAAAATATAGTGGTGTCTGAATTTTTTAAGATAAAGAAAGTTTTTCGGAATAATAGGTAACTCGGAAGAGGTTATTGTATATTTTCGTACATCGTTATATTATATTTTCCTAGAGTAAAAGAGCAGTGGTCCCCAACGTGAGACGTATTCCCCACCGGCGGTCAATTTCAAATTTGTAATTCACCCATTCGCTGTCAGTTTTTTTGGAAAAGTAATCTTTTAGACTAAAAATAAATGTAGTACATGCAAAATTGAAAAAATATGTATAAAAAAAGGGTATTTTTGTTGAATTAAAAAAAAAAAAAATCCTAATCAAAAACTTAAAATAAGTTCAACAACATAATAATTATATGGGCCACCTTTCAAAATATTTTAACATTCCTTTTTTATATTTAAAAATGTTTATTGCTATTTTACAATTTTTCTCAACTTTTTTCATTATTTATTAAATGAGTTTTGTTTTTCTTTTTGCTCTACTGTATGTAACACGAAGAAACTTTTGTATATGAAACTACTTAAGGGCATATCTAAATTTCCCTGTCTTCAACATATTTAGCCTAAAATATATCAGGAGTATCTAAACATGGTACTAACTAGGTTATCTGAGCGAAACATTCTCGCCGGTTGTCAGCCCATGTAACTTAAACGGCAGAGCATTGACAATGTAAGCCATGTATCCAGTGGTGGGATTCAGCCGGTTCGCACCGGTTCGGTAGAACCGGTTGTTAATTTATGTTGAGTTCGGCGAACCGGTTGTTAAAATGATACTTCAAATGCGAAAATCGCATTTACATTAATTTACTTTCTTTAAATATTTATCTGCACAACATTGTTTTCTAAACGTAACTCTCTGACAAGTCCTGATTTATTTCATTTAATAAAATGATATTTCATTTGCAAAAATAATATATATTTTCTTCATTAATCCTGTAAAATAAAATTCAACTTAAAAAATTAAATTTTCAAGAATTTTGGGAACTAAATTGGCAGCCTCGGGTAACCCTAATTATAGGGCATGCTTATTCGAAATTACAATAATTAGTTATATTGAATTAAAAGGTACTTTGCTTTGTTTGGCACATAATTTTCCCTGTTATCATTGATCTACAGCTAATACTTAAATAGTTAGATCTAGAGGTATACTTTCAACTGCATTTATATATATATATATTGCTCTTCATATCTTAGAAGTCATTTAAATCAAAATAGTTATTTTCGTAAATGTAACACATTCAAAATTTATATAAGATCCCTGAGTCCTATAAGTTATACCTATTTAGAAAATATTTCCATGCTCTAACAAGTGAAAAGACATGGTATGACCTAAACTTGCCGAGTCATGATACTTTGTATTTTACAAATTTCCAGTATTGCCTGGCCCCTTTTTTTGGACTAATAAATGACAAAAATCCCTAAAATTTCTAAATGTCATAACTCGAGAAGTTGTGGTCGCACAAAAATTTGTCTCACTTTCTATAGCATGGATATTGTTTTCTAAATATGTTATATGCAACTTTAGATCATGAACACGGCTTAATTCTTTCATGTTTGTACATCAAAAATCATTCGGGCAGCGAACCGGTTGTTAAATTGTTTGAATACCATCACTGCATGTATCCCTGCTTGGGCATTTTTTTTCGCTCCGTTAGAAATATTCAATTCGCATAGTTGAATATTGTTTATGATTTGGGTTTGTCTGTTTGTCCGTGCTCTAACTTTCGTAAATGCACTGGTTTCCAAAAATTAAGGAAAAACAACAAAAGTAGCGATTACTCAAAATATTAAAAGTAGATTTTAATAAAATTGAGACACAATTTACAACACATAGTAAGGTATAAAATAACATTAAAAGAAATTATCAGAAGATTGTGGTGTTTCAGAAATTAATACAATTATAAAATAAATAAAATAAATGTCTCAGTTTGGTATAGGAAAAGTACCTTTAATATAGAGTATGATCACCCCTAGAAGCAATACAGCACATACAGCGAAATGTGATACTCTCAATTATGCGTATACAAAGTTTGCTGGGAAGTACGAGTCATTTCTCTTGTAAAGCAGTTGTAAGCGTGGCAAGGGTCTGAGGAGGGGTATTGAGAGCAGAGACACATCTTCGTAAAGCATTCCAAAGATGCTCAATGGGATTCAAGTTCAGTGATCACGCTAGCCATTCCATGCGCTGAATTATTTGGTGCTGAATATAATCTTCTACGATGTGAACCATCTGCGGTCTAGCGTTATCGTCCTGTAACAGGAAATCTTTACCTATTACACCGGCATAAGGGTGCACTTAAGCATAAAAAATGTCATCTCTATAGACGTGAGCATTCACAGTTCCACGTGGAAAGACATGGGAGTCTGTACGTCCGTCCAAAGAGATACCATCTTAAACACAGACACTGCCTCCTCCATACGAATCTCTTTTACGAATGTCTGACTGATGATAGCGTATTCCCTGTTCTCTCCAAATCAAACAATGCTGATCAATTATCGCTTTGGAGGCTAATCTGGAACTCATTTGTGACGAGAACGCGCCTCCATTGATCAGCCGTCCAGTGGACATGTTGACGTGCCCACCTTAAACGTTCCCTCCGGAGACATGAGGTGAACGGCCCACAAATATCTGGTCGCATCGCGTAAAGACCCACTTCATGGAGCTTTTTACGCACAGTAGACTTGATACCAACCTTCCAGTGACTGCAGCAAGGACGGATTTAAGATGAGAGGGGGTTGCTGTTCGATTCCTTCGTACACATAACCACAAATATCGGTCATCGGTGCTTGTCGTAGCTCTTGCTCGTCCTTAGCTGAACCTTCTGGAGGCCGAATCAGTGATTTGAAAGTGTTGCCAAAACCTATGAGCAACAGAAGGACTCACATTTAGCCGTCTGGCGACCTCTGTCTGACTTTGGTCTACATCCAGTCTTGCAATAGCTCTATATCGCAGTTATGTGGGCAAATGATACCTCGAGATCATACTAATGACTTGGCTATCTTAGTTTTCTTATCTGATAATCACAAGGACACCAGCAGCCGTACTCTCTAGCATACATTTTTATGCTCCGCATAGATGACGCAATCCGATTGCAGCGCCACTAATTTGCATTTTGTAATTTTAATCAGCATCTTTTAGTTAACAACATATCCAAATTTCATACGGATAGGTTAATTTTTGAACGAGTTATCGCTCTTTTTGTGATTTTTCCTTAATTTTTGAAAACCAGTGTATACTTGAATTACCGTGTAATTGGTGCTTACTATGCGGCATGTTCGTGTTAAAAGTGAAGTGTGCAGCGTTTATGATTCATTTAAAGAGACTCTCAAAAAATGCCGTTACATTACGGGGGAGAACTGGGAAAGATCATTTGCAGTGCATTTTAATGAGGTTACACTATTGCAAACATAATGTAATTCATATGAATTTCTCACTTGCACGAGACCATGCTTTCTGTAGAATACGGAGCACAAAAGGAATATCTGTACGAAGTATAGGGTCACACAAAGGAATTCACTCACATAATGGTCTGCGGGGGAAAAACTGTTTGCACCATATTTTAATGATGTTACACTATTTTAAATATACTGAAATTCATATACATTACTGAGATTACTACAAGATGCTTTCTGTAGAATAGGATGTGCATAGCATCTATCGTTCATTTGCAGGAACATACAAAATATTTCGGTTTGAGTACTACCTATTAGCGATTAAACAGTCAAGTTTTGTAAAAGTATTCTGGAAGTATTGGAAAGTGTTGCATAATCTATGCTTGGTGCATTCTTTTTTTCTTTGTTTTAATTGCGTCACTTGATAAATATGTGTGCGGTATGAGAGCTTAACATGGGATCCATTTAAGGTTGAATCCAGCCTCTTACAAACATTCAAAACTGAAAGGTTATTTGAATCTGGCTTCTCTTGGCTTAGTAAATAGCACTTACATGAATATTTCTTAAATAATTCATTACGGCAATTTTTTTTTGTTATTATTTTCTTGTATGTTTACAAAAAAGACAGCAATGGATTCTCAAAAATATCAATTTTCTGATTTTTCATAGATCTACAGTTTTCGGTATATCCTGAATACGATTTCCTATTTTTGGATCGATGGCTGTCTATCTTCGTGTTGAACTAATTTTGTGAGCGCTGTAACTCAAGAACTAATGCAAAGATCTCCACGGAACCTATTTAGGGTACCAGATACGTGAAAGTGACATTCGATGCTCAGACTGTGTTTAGACAGACGCGTTTGTCGAAACTGTGGCAGCCCAGAACAGAACTTAGAAATGTTTCAGAATTCAGCAACATTTATTGATGAGTGGCGACTGTCAAATTTATGACGAACCAATATTTTGTAGAGTAGACGAAAATTGGCAATATTCACCTACAAGAATACACCTGTAAAAGAGCTATAGTCATTCCATGATGAATATGAGAGTTAATTGACGTTGATTTGCGTTTTCATCACCTTGAATATGTTGTGTTATAAGATTAAAAGATGTACGCCAACACGAAATAAATAGTATTAAAACTTCGCGTTTAATATTGTAACATTTTTGCAATTTTTAGTATACTCAATGGGTGGATACAGTATTTGTACTCAGAGGAGGATTACCCATTAGGCTGAGGCCTAGAGGCCCAGAAGGAAAGGGACCTCGGAGATAAAATTTTTGGGGGCTTCCTTTCACAAAAAGCTGATATTTTATCCAAAAAAGAAATGATATGCAGTATTCTTTGTTTTACTCATTTATTGAATCTTGTAAGTTTTAAGACCTGGAGGTTTTTGATAGAAATTAAAAGTCTTGGTAGTTAACCCTAATTAATAGGATTATATTTGATTGAAATTTTTTTTTTTTTTAATTTCCGGTGCCAGGTTACGTCAAGAGAGTTTCCACAAAATTGTGTGGGTTCAGGCTCGGCTTTAAGTCACACAAAAAGAGGAAATTGTTTTTCTTTTTGCTTAGGATCGCCTACACAATTGTGAAGATCAGGTCTTAAAGAGTTAAGATATTAAGTTTAGATTTTTTTTTAATCAGGAGTCTCTGGGCTGATGGCTGTTTTGTCTAAATGGCAGGGCAGTCTACACGCCCAACTAATCACTAACTGACAGGAGTTGGTTTGATGCTTTGCATTTAATTGCATATAAATGGCATTCTAAACATTAATCCTTTCTTAATTTCTTCTTTATTCATAAGGAAAAAGTGATGTATTCTTGATGTTTTTCGGTTTCCAGTTTGCGATAGATTTACAGAGGTGGCCTGGGAGACGCTTTGTCAACACCTCTACAAATTATATCTTTTGTTGAAGATATTAAGTTTTAATGAGGAACATTTTGTCTCTTTTTCGCCCCTTAGAATTTAGTGCCCTAGACGATCACCTGACCTTGCCCATTTATTCTAATAAAGTTAATTGTTGAACTAAGATAGTTCTACTCTATATACTAAAAGTCCATGTAAAAATGCATTAATTTGTAAATTCATTAAGTGTAAATCCATTCTGAACAAAAATGTATGCAAAAGATTAAAAAATGTTCCCAGAATTATTATGCAGAGTATTCAAAATAGATGTCTCCTCAATTACCTCCTCAATGTTTACCTGCGCTAAAAGTGCTTCTTTCTGTTTTTAATGCCAGAAAACACTGAAATATATCGTTTTGAAGAAAGGGACGGTTTCTCTAAAAATGTCAAGCACAGGTGTCCGAGACATAGTTGATCCACCTCTGTTTATTCTGTAAATAAATAAACTTCTTTTTAGACCTAACAATTCAATTAATCAATCTATAATAATTCGAAATGTATGCGCCCATTTTAAGTAAAATTTTCTCCTAAAGATGAATTTACGGGAATATAATTGAAATAGTTATACATTATATTTTGCTATAAATAAACATCTATTTCTCAACTTGTTTAACACTATTTATCAATCTTCAAATACAAATCAATCAGACAGACAGTAAATGTAGATCCTAAATTATATTAAATTAATCAAAACATCTTATAAAATAGGAAATAAATACAAATAAAAGAAATTCAATAGTTATTTTTGGTACTTTTAAGTTAGCCGGGCGCCAGTGTTGTATATACATATTTATATACATGCATATATGTAAATGTGCATACATATTTACATATATATATGTGTGTGTATATATACAATATGTGTATATGTATATATATATATGTAAATTTACATATATGTATGTATATAAATATGTATATATAACACTGGCGCCCGGCTAACCGAAAAGTACCTTATTTTTTTAATGAGAAGATTGGTTTTAAATACAATAAATTTTATTTTATGAATCTAAATTAATAAAGACAATCACTAGTATCGGGAATGATAGCTGAAACAACACGAGCACTGCATGCAGTTCAATCAAGAAACTTGACGTAAACAAACAAGCTCGGACTGACTCGCCGGCATATCAGCCCGAGAGCCGGTGCACCCTCGTCCAGGAAAAACTTCGCGCTCTTTAAGCCGCTCCAATATTTTTTCCCTCGTTGTCGGGAGGGGGGGGGGGACGAGGACCGTGCAAAGTAAAAACTGCGTCCGGAGCAAAATTTCAATTTTGCGCCGATTTTGCGGAATGAAGGCGTATTTTCAAACGGGCCGGCGCGGCAAAATTAGGACATTTTTTTCAACGGGCCGGCACAAAAATTGAGCGGGCCTGCAGGGCCGGGCCGATAAAAAAAATTAATCGGGCCTATCGCCCCGATATAAGAATTTAAGAGAAGCAGATCAAATACGAGCCATTTTTAATTAATATGACTTTCTCAAGAAGTATAAATGCGCGTCACGAGCCGATGCGAGTTTAACAACATCAATACAGAAATGTAACATGTCCATCGTAGAGATCGGCATCGTACAGTTACATGATGTCTGATCCCGGGTTTAATTTTTTTCGGCTGATTCGTGGCGGGACGGAACTGGTCTTAATCGTTCTCAGGATGTGTAGGACAGACATTATGTTTTGTAAAAGTATTAATAGCGATAATGAACTTCTGTTAACAGTATCTTTGGAAATGTACCTTAAGGTGATTCTCATATTTACTGTTCAACAATGCGAAACTTTCAGACACATTTTCTGACTCATTTTTAACTATAAAGGCATAAAATTGACAGGCCTGACTATTGAAGGCATTTGGAATCGAATAGCATTTTCCATTTTTAATAAATTACTTATAGAGATAACAGAGACTCTTGTCACGTGACTGTACGTTTTTCGCCTTTCCTGTGCTATCGCTTCCCGAAATTCGATTCAAAACGCTAACTTTAGCAGTATTTTCTGAAAGATATATTGCTTTTATCTAATAAAAAAACGGCATTTACATAGTTTCTAAATAAGAATACCTGCTAATCTTACGCGTTTCCGAAAAGAAATGAATTCATAAATGTCTCAAAATGTAGCTCCTTTGGATTTGAGAAAAGCCTTAAAAATGAGAGAAATATTTTCACAAATCTACTTTTTATTATACAGCTTCAAAAGTTGACATGATTTTTTAATCCTTTATTCTAAACTATACATTAATCTTTTAATGAACCCTTATTTCAATTTTGAAACGTCTGTAGAGACGTCGACTAAAACAATGTAAGGTAATCGTTAATGTTTATTACTATTGTGTATTTTCTATTTTGCGAACACATAGTAATTTAAAATATACTGTAAAATGTTCCAGAAATACGTATGTAGAAAAGAATCTTAATTGTATGTCGAGAGAAAACGGAATTTTTTGTAGAAATTGAGTCGGGCCGGGCCGGGCCTGTTTTCACTGATTTTTGTACGGGCCGGGCCGGACCGAGTGTTGTAAAAATGTAAACGGGCCGGGTCGAGCTCGAACTGAACTTTCAATTTTTACACCGGGCCGGACCGAGACCTCTATCTTTCCCCCTTTTCTTCAATCACTTCGGGCTACGGGTGATCCACTGTGTTATTTCCATTCGAATATTTACGAATGAAAAATTTTCAGTGACATCGAATGATTTCCCAACCGCCTTTGCTTATAGCGTTATAAATCTATAGATTCGAACTTTTACGCTTTTATAAACTTGTTCTGAACGAGAAAATGTATTTTAACACATTTAATAAAATGTTTCTTGTTTCTATCTGGTTCATTATTTGATTTCATTTATAAAGTAAAATTTCTGGCTCTAAATATTTATTTAACCTTTAGTTAACACGTAAAAATTGGTAGCTAGTAATTCTCTACTTTAGATAAAAATTGTGGAGAAACAAGGGAAAAGCCAGATTATTTACTACTATTATTACTAAATCGGAAATTCTATACAATTTTTGGTGTTAAAGTTAAATATCACATGAAATTGTAAATAAATAAATTTTCTTGTGAATGAAGAAGAAAGTAAGAATTCTGTAGTTCCGCAGTGCCTTTATACAACCTGACCCTGGTTTTGAAATCTGTTAGGAGTCATTTCTTACCTAAGGATACATTTCTTACCTAAGAAATTTAACTGAATGATGACCAGCGGAAACTTAAGAATTTATAAATGTGGCCCCCGAGAGTGAAAGATTGAAGACCTTTGTCAGAGTTTTGGATTTGCTATGACATTAAAATAAAATTTGAATGCTTCTAAATTATCTTATAGATGAAAATAGCTAATTTTCAGAAAGGCAACTAACCAAAGTTAACCGAGAGTTTTAAAATTCAATAAACTAAAATTATGACACTTTTTTTTTATATTTTAAGATCTGACACACTTTAACTTAAAGATGTTCTCGAAATCCTAAATGACTACTTTCTGATATACTGAAGGAGCAATTGTCATTCAAAAATACGCAATTCTATTTGAAATAAAAAAAAAATTAAAAAAAAATGAATAGTGTTTTTCATTTCAGAAAATGTTCTTAAATTTTACATTTTAAGACGATAGTCGAGACGCAAATCAATCGGCAATCTATTACAATTCAACATGGATGGCCGTTTCTTCTACTAGCCAAAACTACACCGACACCTAGGGTAGAGAAATGACATACAATTATAATTTTAGAAGAACATAGGCAAGGGTGATTTTATTAGCCGTGACGCTCTGGGCGACATTTTTTCTGCACTCTTACAAATGATAAAGTCTTAAACAAAAGAAGATTTAGTAAGTATTATGTTTTGCGTATTTTCCACCTTTTAAATTTCAGTATCCCGGCCAATCGCCCCTTCTAAGACTGGATCTGGACCCCAAAAAAAATTGCAGCAAAAGGAATAGTGCGTCATTTTTCAATTTCCACTTAGGGCGGCAAAATGCCTAAAAATGGCAAAAAGAGGAGAAAAATAATTTGGGGATAAAAGCAAAGCATCTTTACTAGCCATGGCGCTCCGTGTGAGATTTCTCTGCACTTCTACAAATGTTATATTAAAAAAAGTCTTTAGTAAGTATCTTATGTTACATATATTCCACATAGTCCAAGAGCCGACATCACAAAAACCTATGTTATCAAGCAAGAGAAAAAAGACTTTATTTTATGGGAGAGTAGAAGTAGGGAAATCTAATGATCCATGTCAGCCGGAAATTAAATTGTTTATAAGCCAAAAATTAATATTACCAGTGGTTGACTTGTAGGTTTATCATTGTGCTTGTTCTACAACCCTCCTCTATGTTTTCATAACTTTGTTTGTCGGACAAACACAATGATAAACCTACGAGTCAACCACTGGTGGTATTAATGTTTGGCTTATGCACCACTTCACTTCTGGCAGACATGGATTACTAGATTCGCCTACTTCTACTCTCCCATAAAATAAAGGTTTTTTCCTTGCGCTTGATAACATGGGTTTTTGTGCTGTCAGCTTTTGGGCTAACACTTTAGTTTTTATTACTGCAGACAATCGCCCGACTTCGTGCTCTCTAATGCTGGGTCTGTATGTAAAAAAGTAATTGTAGTAAAAGTAATGAGCGGCATTTTTTACTTTTTACCTACATAGAAATGGTAAAAGGATGAAAAAAATAATTTGGCAGAATAAAAACAGGGCGGCTTTTAACGAATCATGGCGCACTGTGCGAGATTTATATCTGTACCTCTACAAATTATATATATACACTGGTGTGCAAAAATTAAGGACGGAACTTTTATAAACGTCGCACAGAAATTCTGCAAATCGATACAAATTGAACCATAATATCCTAGATTTATAAAAATATGAAAAAAGTGAACAGAATTTCCAAAAATGATGCAAATCCGTTCTGCCTTTTCGTGCCGCTGCTATGTTAATTTCTTCATTTCGTCTTTAATTTTTCCACACCAGTGCATATAAATTTTTACTAAGTATTTTATTTTGCGTTTTTTCCATCCTTTGTTTTAGTATCCCTCCAGTCGACACACTTCACCCCCTCCTCCTAAGGGTTGGGTTGGGTTGATTTTTGACGGCCAATTATCTACACGAGGGATATAGCCCCCCCCCCCCCCCCCCCTCCTCCTAAGACTGGATTTGGATGCAAAAATATAATTCCAGCAAAATAATGGGGCGACATTTTTCAGTTATCGGCTAGGGCGACAAAACACGTAGAAATGGCAAACAGGCAGTAAATAAATAATTTGGACAGATAAAGGCAGGTTCGGCTTTACATGACACGCCCTGTGCGAGATTATTTCCAGCGCT
This sequence comes from Maratus speciosus, assembly GCA_963932465.1. Classification (NCBI taxonomy): domain Eukaryota; kingdom Metazoa; phylum Arthropoda; class Arachnida; order Araneae; family Salticidae; genus Maratus; species Maratus speciosus. Next base: position 351,404,602 of record OZ010800.1, on the reverse strand, counting down.
TCTACAAATGCTATATTCGTAAAAAATAAAAAAAAATGGGAGTTACTATTTTATCTCGCTTATATTTCACCACTTAGTTTTTAGTGTCGTTGGCAGTTTCCCGACCTCGCGCCCTTTGAGGCAGGATCTGGATGTAAAAAATGTAATTATAGAAAAAGGCATGGGTGGCATTTTTCAGTTGTCGCCTACCTAGAAATGACAAAAAGATGAGAAAAATAATTTGGGAAGGTAAAGGCAGGGGCGGCTGTGGCTTTACCAGTTATGGCGCTCTGGGTGAGGGTTTTCTATCACGGGTTCAAGCTCACCTCCTCTAAGACTGGTTCTGGTTGGTTGCAAAAAATAACTGCACCAAAATTAATGCAAAAATAATTGCAGCAAAAGGAACAAGGCAGCATTTTTCAATTTCCGCCTAAGGTGGCAAGACTCCAAGAAATGGTAAAAAGACAAGAAAAATCATTTAGGGATAAAGGCAGAGACAGCTTTACTAGCCATGATGCCCTGTGTGAGATTTTTTACTGTACCGCTAAAAATGCTATACTCTGTTTTAAAGGGTTTTACTAAGAATTGTATTTTGTGCATTCCTCCTCCCATTTGTTTGTATTGATCTAGGTAGTCGCCTGACCTCGCCCATGACAAGTCGGGAAAAAAAGAAAGAAAGCTCAACTCTGCGCAGGGAGAGAGAAAAAATAGAACAGCCTTCATAGAATCTTTTCATCAGAAAAGTCAGAGTGACGGGAATTGCTTGATGCTTAACAATTATCCGTGTTGGATAGTGTCTCACAGAGAGGAGTAGAGACTGACCTTGAAAAAGTTAGTAATTCTCATACACAGGAAGTGGTTTAAATGATAGAAGGCACAGACATGGTACATTTGAAATGAGAGAATGAAAATAGCCTAATAGGACAGTTCTTTTTTCTAATTCGTTTGCAATCTTCTATTATAGATGAATCTTTTTATCTATTTGCAAATTTTAATGAATTTGGTTCAGTTTTCCTTTTGAATTTTCCGGCTGCGAGACATTTTTATGCAGATTCCATATGTATACGCATTTTTTGTATCTAATGACAGTTTTTTTTTAATTTTACGCCCCCTATACCTTCTGTTCTGACCCCCCCCCCCCCGAAGCTACGCCTATGGGGATAATCATCAATTAATTAGACAGCACAAAAGAGTTATTTTTTATTATCACAAAGAAATTAAAGATATATCGAAGCAATTTCAGGATCGGTAAACAAAGTGGGCATATTTGCATGCGATTGAGAAGCATGCACCTAGGAAAAGCAATTAGCCACCGCGCCCTGGACAAGATTTTTTTTCATTGCTTCTTTCAATATCTTTCGTATTTTAACCGAATTTTGGCATATTTTCAGTTTTTTAGCTTTTAGTACCTTGCTCCTCCTTACCCTTTAAAGCCGGCCCTGAATGCACTTATAATTGAAACCGTGCTATTTGAAAACAACTTGAGAAAAGAAAGAGATAAATATCAGAAGGCAAAAAAACTTTTTGTGGGGATTTTGTTTTTGATTGGAAAACACGATCTTTCTTTTCTAGACGTACAAACTTGATGAAACTTCTGGATTGCAATCCTGCAAGCTATGGAATCCCGCGGCCAGCGTTTTTTCATTCATAAAATCAACGCCATAATTTTCGGCTAGTAATCTTCTCTATATTTAATGACAGACTTTCCGTTGTTAAATAACTATTAAGAAATTCTAGTATGTATTTTGAATAAAAAATTGTTTAATTTAATCACGGAAAAATCTGTTATTAAATAAAGCGATGCTTTTCAGAAATCATGATAGGTTTTTTTTTCAATAAGAAAACGCTGGCCAACGGGATCTTGCAAACTGCATAAATACTATCGCTGGGGCATTTATCGCAAGTATGGAAACTATATTTCCCCTGATCTTTGATTATGGTAAGAATTTGAAAATCACTGGAAGAGTGTGCTGGGAAGAGTAATTTTACTCGATTTTATTTATTTTAGACTAACAAGGCGACTTTTTTGGTGTACTTTTTCTGTAGAAAACTTTTAATAGTGCAATATCAATTCAACATTTTGTGGATACATAAAGTCATTTTTTAAAGATACAAAATGCCTCTTCTTATAGAATACCTGATTCGTCTTATATTAAATGTTGCAAGTGTAATAAGTATTACTTCACAAGCGTTATTTTCACATTCCTTAATAGTCCAAGAGCCGACAGCACAAAAACCTATGTTATCAAGCACAAGAAAAAACCTTTATTTTATGGGAGAATAGAAGTAGGGGGATCTAATGATCCATGTCTGCCGGAAATGAAGTGGTGCATAAGCCAAAAATTAATACCACCAGTGGTTGACTCGTAGGTTTATCATTGTGTTTGTCCTACAACTATCCTCTATGTTTTCATACCTTTGTTTGTAGGACAAACACAATGATAAACCTACGAGTCAACCACTGGTAGTATTAATTTTTGATGCACCACTTCACTTCCGGCAAGCATGGACTACTAGATTCCCCTACTTATTCTCTCACATATAATAAAGATTTTTTTCTTGTGCTTGATAACATAGGTTTTTGTGCTGTCGGCTCTTGGACTATAATGTGATGCTGATTTGAATGATGAAATATCCTTATAATGCCAACATTCAAATACCATATAATATGTGGTACTTTGATAAAAGAACAAAAGAAGAACGAGCTTTTGTTTTCAAAAATTTTACTTCCATGTGAAAAGTACAATTTTGATCTAGGTACAAAAAATAAATAAATAAATAAATAAATAAAGGAAGGAAGTTTGAATACTGAATTTTTTTGTGTATAGGTGAGGGAGGCACCTGCAGGTACCACATTTATAAATGCTACTTTATGTTTAAAAAAACTATAGTAAATAAAAAGTAATTGCTGTCAGGTTGAAACAGAAATTTATTTTATCTCATTTTTAACTGAATGATAACTAATTCATATTGCGTTAATGAAACATACTTAAAAAAGGTTCGAAGCCATTAGCAGCACCGCAGCAACTCTATTTGGCGCCTGTTACAAAAAAACTGTTAGTTTTTCTGCCGCTTTTCGATGCATCAATGGTTTATAAGTGGAATAAAAATGCTCCCCCCTTAGTAATTCCGCTAAAAAAATCGTAAAAAAAATCTATAGGTACAAATCGATTGGGAATAACGTCTACCAATTATTGTTATGCATAAATTATGTTTTTGAAGTCATTTGTACATTAAAAGTTGCACTAACTTTGAATTTCTAAACAATAACACCCATTTTAGACTGTTTATTTGAGTTTCTTGGATCGAGACAGCCCGAAAAAAGGCATTGTTTATGCACATTATCTTAAATCTTGATAGAGATTTTTTTTTTAAGTTTAAGTTTGAATATGCTAAAATTAAACCCATTTGAAAAACATTAATTTATGTCTTCATAAAAGTCTTCTGATTGATTTTTTATTTAAAGAGATTAAAGAGATACACTGAAAAGACTCAAACATATTACAGACTTTTTACTCTATTCAAAAACATTTTTTTTATTATGAAAACTATTAATAAATTCATATTAAACAAAATATGAATTATGACATGCATTAATTTTTGCATGCAAAAAAAACCACAATCCATAAAAACATCGATGTTTAAGTTTACAGCTCATTTGAATAATCAGTTTTTGAGATACAGAGAAATTTTACCTTTTCGTAATTTAAGGGGACCGTCTGCTTTTATCAAAAAAGCCACAGAAAAAAAATCTGTAGAATTTTATCAGAAATACTTTGTAGAAATTTCTTTAATGCAAGTTTATTAAAAATTAAAAATTCCTGTAATTTTACTGATGATTAATTGAGTGTTTTCGGTACTTTTTCTTGTAAGATCTTCATTTTATTTTCCGAAATTTATGGACAAATCCTAACACTTTTGTGTTTTATAACTGTATTAAGACTTCAGAAAATTATATAAACTATTGGCGATTCAAGCGCTCGAATACGCCATCTGGTGGAGAAAAGATGTAACTTCTCGCTTCAGGATACTGCTGTGCAAGCGCATTGCATTACGTGCACTTTAAATTTGTGGAGAATGATTATTCTTTTGCACAATTTCAGATTTCCTGTGATTTCCTGTGAGTGTTGTGTTTTATATGACAAAGTAAAAATTATCCAAATTTGAATATCTAAAACTTTCAAATGCATTTACAATAAAGAATTATTTCAATGGCACTTTAGCATTAGTTAAAGGGAAATTAAAGGGACAATGGAGGATATTCCAAATATGGGTTCGAGGCTGAAAAAAGTCACGTGATACCGGTGATTTACCCAAGGAACTTCTAGCTGATAAGAAGGGAAGATACTACTGCTTTGCTTCATGAACCATTTCATTGGCTAGCGGGGATTTACATTACACGTCTACAGAACCTTCCCTTCTTTACGCTAGAAGTTTTTACCTTGATCACGTGATCAAAACGGAGATGGAATATCCTCCATTTTCCTGTACCGAAGGCTGCGAGCAGCGCCTCTATAGGCCGTTTTAATTCCCAATATCTCTTTCCTGACTCTCAAGGAATTCAAATAGGGTGTCAAAAGTCGATGCCATCTGAAAAATAAACGTTCGTGCATTTTTTAATATGTAAACAATGACCAAAGCAAAATTTATGAATAGCATTTAATAGTAGATATATATCACATTTTTTTACAAATCTCTCGTAAGGTGTCTATTGACAAAAGAACAAAAGGAAAAAGCCCTAGTCTTGATATCAGTATTAGTCGTCTACTACAAGGTAATCTGTGTTCAACTTGCTGGAACTTTTAGATATTAGATAATTCGTTTTAGAAAATTGCGTTACACTGTGTACATTTGATGGTACTTTAAGTTTAAGCATGCACGGGAAATATAACGAACTCTTCTATCTAGACTCAGAGATATAATATTCAGTCATTTTCGTACTTTGTGCTATGCGAATGTGTTAAACCTTGTCAAGTCAGATACAACACAAGCAAATAAAATTGATGCGTGTTGTTTAAAATTTTTGCCCCCTCTGAAAATCCAAGGTCTGCGCCTTTTTCGAAATGTGACGTCCCCGAAGTGGAGATTGCTTTGGGGCTTATAACTACAATGGCTGTCGCCTCGAATGATCCTTTATTTTTTATACACAGAAATAATTACACAAGTTTGAGTTTGAGGGGTTTAGTTTGAGACCTATAGCAACCTGGTTGTAATCCCTAATTATCCACAACATAAAAACCACGCAACTGGAAAACCAGAACAACACCCAACTAGAATCTATATTATGAAGAAAGTCCAGAGTGGAAACACAATAATAGTATGATGGACAAAATTTACTAATGAAACACACAAAATAACATTATCCTAACAACGTCTACCCTGAGGCTAATACCTAGAACATGAAAAATAAATGTGCCCCAAGGAGTCCGACACCCCACAAGTACAGCGCCTAGAAGATACAGTGTGGAAAACGGCTATCCCTATAATGCTTTAAAAAGTGCTAAAAACTTGTATCCCATAAATCTCCAACAATGCTCAGCGGCAATATGCTGATACGAGCGCCATCTCGTAACTATTTTCAATATAAACACTGTGTTTTCAAAAATTATAGAATGTTAAATATCGGAAACTATAAATATAAGATATTTTGGTCTGTTATAAGCTAATTTAGTTAAGGAATGACGTGAAATAGGTTAAAGAGTCTCTTTTAGAATGACTATTGTTTTTAAATCACTACGATAGCGCTACGATCGACATCTTGTTATTCAGCATCGTTGTACATTTATGGGATTCAATTTTTTAGCACTATTTTGTAGCCGTTTTCCCCACTGTATCTTCTAGGCGCTGTACCACAAGTATAGCGTCTAGAACATATAGTGTGGAAATCGGCTATCCCTGTAATACTTAAAAAAGCGCTAAAATATTGTATCCCTTAAATGTGCAATGATACTGCTGCAATATGCTGATCGCAGCGACATATGCAGGATATCTTCTACAACTGCAAGAAATTGCTAGTCTATACAATGTAATACTAGCATTACAAAAATCCCGCAGATGTCGCTGCGATCGACACTTGGGATTTTAGCAGTATCGTCGCACATTTAAGGGATACACATTTTTAGCACTGATTGGATAACCTATTTCCACACCAGGTATTTTAGGCGCTGTACCACAAGTACGACAACTACCGTCAGTTAGTAACTAAAAACGAGCAAACATCGCAGGAGTTATCAGCATCCTACAGAGAAGCCGAGTAATCAAAACATGATCCTGTCTGTTGCATTAGGAATATCGCCATGCGAAGAAAAATATTTACAAGAATTATATAGCTGACCAAACCGCAATTTGATCTTCTGTTTATATGCACAGATTAAATCATCCGGAGAAATCCAGTCAATCAGGATGTCAGAACCATTAACACTTTTTTGCGAGATAATCAGCCTTTTCGTTTAAGGGGATAACCCGGTGTCCAGGGATCCAGTAAAGATGGATTCGAGCCAAAACTAGCGACTAATTATCTATCATATCACAATTTACGAAAAAATTTATTTGTGGTAAATATCTGTTGAAAATATTCTAATATAAGTGTATGTCACAGATTATTTTTCTAAAAGTGGTATGAATAGAATAAAAAAATAGTTGCTGGGACGTCCCAACCACACTTTTCAAAATAATAACTCCATATGTTATAGTCTCTTTTGCCAGCGGGTGGCCAATCGCCATTCGTGAACAGTACCAAGTTGACATCACAGATTATATATAATCTGTGGTTGACATCACCCGTAAGATTGAAGGAAAGAAAAAACTCAACTTGTCACAATCACACGCATCATGAATAAAAAATGTAAACACTTTTATTGTCAAATGTCATGTCAGTTTGTGATTTTCAAATAAATATTACGAACCAATGAATTTACTTTGACTTTGCCGACATTCAGAATTTGATTTATAATAATGGGAAATTCAATAAAACCTCACTTGAAAAATGCTGAAAAAACTGGCGTTCTTCAGTTGGCAAACACTGGATTATCGGAGGTAGATCACTTTTTTTTTAAATACTGATAACCTAAAATAGAAAAGTTATACTAAAATGTTCAGTAGTAAATATGTTGTTTAAAATTATTTCACAGTTACATTTAAAATTTATATACATTCTAAGCTGATCTTAAAATATCTATGAATAGGGTGTTGTAATGGGAAATGCAATAAAACTCCACTTGAGAAATGCTGAAAAAACTGGCGTTCTTCAGTTGGCAAAATTTGGATTGTCGAAGGTAGACCACTTTTTGATACTAATAATAGTATTCCTGTTAGACTTTTAAAATGGCAATGCACCCCTACTTTTTAGAAGTGAAAAATGCACCCTGTCTTTTTTCGAGCACCAACTTTTAACCCTGTAGTTTTTTTTTCAAATTATTTTGCCTTTTTGCTTTCTTCCTTTTTTGTAGAATACAATGTTTAAAAAAAAATGATAAAATTAGCAATTTAGGCATCTTATAAATTTCTTTGATATTAAATTGTTTAGTATTGTTCTACAATTCAATATGTTATGATGTAGTCAGGGTTGGAGGGTATTTACCGTCTGATGGTTTTTACCGATAATTACCATGGTTTTTACCGTCTTTGGAGAAACATGTTTTTACCAGGGTTTTTACCACCTTTGAAAAACTTATTAGTTTGACTGTTTTTTGTCACTTTTATGAAAACTTATCTACCAATTTTTCATTTTCCCAGGGATGAAAGTTTTCCGGATATTTAATACCACTATTTCCATACAACAATATTCACCTAATTTAATTTCTGATTAGGTAAGCAAAAGAATGAATGCTATATGAAAATAGGGCATCTTGGGAACTAAACACCGAGGGTCTCGCGTTGGGCTGACCATCTGGCCGGGGCTAGGGTCAAGCAAACAAGAGTTGGACACTGTAGGCCCTGATCCTTCAAGCATCATGCAGCCACAAGTTTAGTTTTTTTTTTCTTTTTTTTTAAGCTTCTTATAACTACCATTATGAGAATGCACATTACAATATTTATTATATTTATGTTAATGGAGACTAGTTTGCTGATTTTTACTGAAAGAAAATGGGAAATAAGTACATTTTTATCACATTTAAAAACCTTATTCATTTAAATAAAAAATCAATGCTTACAAATATTATCTCATAATGTAGTTTGTACAAATGTTAGTACAGTTTACCAGTTAATGCCCTTGGAGCCTTTTAGTATTCTATAAAAATCTTTATATCTTTCAGTACACCCTAGTATATTTCTTAATTTACTGTGGATATGTGAAAAATTCGAAAAAAGTAGCTCTATGGATGAAGAACTAACTATAAGGTATGGAGTGAAGATTCACCGTTAAATGTATGAATTCAGGATTCATTTCTTTGTTATTTAGTGCTTTCCAAACTTTGGCTTTTACATCTTTTGTTTTAAAGAAGCTTCTTGGAATTGGTTGTCCTTCAACTTCATATGCCAACAGGAGTGAAAGAGAATTTGGCAAACAATTGACAAACAATATGACAAACAATTTTGTTGTCATATCTCATGTCAGTTTGTGATTTTCAAATAAATATTAAGAACCAATGAATTTACTTTGACTTTGCCGACATTCAGAATTTGATTTATAATAATGGGAAATTCAATAAAACCTCACTTGAAAAATGCTGAAAATACTGGCGTTCTTCAGTTGGCGAACACTGGATTATCGGAGGTAGATCGCTTTTTTTTTTTTTTTTTTTTTTTTTTTTAAATACTGATAACCTAAAGTAGAAAAATTATACTAAAATGTTCAGTAGTAAATATGTAGTTTAAAATTATTTCACAGTTACATTTAAAATTTATATACATTCTAAGCTGATGTTAAAATATCTATAAATAGCGTGTTGTAATGGGAAATGCAATAAAACTCCACTTGAGAAATGCTGAAAAAACTGGCGTTCTTCAGTTGGCAAAATTTGGATTGTCGAAGGTAGACCACTTTTTGATACTAATAATAGTATTCCTGTTAGACTTTTAAAATGGCAATGCACCCCTCCTTTTTAGAAGTGAAAAATGCACCCTGTCTTTTTTCGAGCACCAACTTTTAACCTTGTAGCTTTTTTCAAATTATTTTGCCTTTTTGCTTTCTTCCTTTTTTGTAGAATACAATGTTTAAAAAAAAAGATAAAATTAGCAATTTAGGCATCTTATAAATTTCTTTGATATTAAATTGTTTAGTATTGTTCTACAGTTCAATATGTTATGATGCAATGTAGTACACTGAAAATACAAATAATCCAACATTTCTTATTTAGAAAATTAAAAAAATATATAAATGACCTGAATAGAAAATCACCATTATACTTTTTTTTTTTTTTTTGCTAATATTGTTGACAATACCAGAAAACTATTACAAATTACTTGATTAAAAATATAAATAAATAAACATAAATACAGTGTGACTCCGAGCAAAAAATTTTAAATGTATAAAATCATTCCCAATGTGAGGTATTTTTATCAGATTAACATATATATGTGAATAAACCTTGATTACAATAGTTGAGAAAGAGTGTTTGTATGCAATACGAAACTATGTATATATAGCCAAATGCAAATAAAAACTGTTACTTATACTTATGCTGCACCTTCTATTATAAAATCCAAATACGATCAGGTATAACTCCATCACTTAAGAATTTGAGTTAGGCACAAAGAGGTTAGTCTTACAAGAGAACCACTTTTGGTGTGGGATGCACCTAGCATCTAGACCTGGTGCATTTTGTTACCCTGTACAATAAACATAAAAGCTAGAGAACCGATAAAATTTCTCTGTTAAAATCATATTTTGTATATTTTTTTATACTTTTTAAAATCTTTTATTATTGGATTTTTATTTGTTTATTTCAGGGTTGTAGTGGATAGCTGCCCGGGTACCCACCCGGGCTGAATTTTTTTATAAAAAACACCCTGTTTTTACAACCATAAGGATTGTAGTGGGTAGCTGTCTGGGTAGGTACCCACCCAGCTACCTGTCAGGTTGGGTTTTTTTACAACCCTGGTATATTTCTTACCAAAAGTGAGTGAAGTCGCGAAATATGGCACTATAAGTTAGTTTGCCCGCTTTTTATCTTGAGTATTCTACAGAACATATTACAATTAAATCAAATTGCAATTTGTTTGATAATTGATAACATAAGAAACAAGAATTAGGTTTTTTTTACTATGCAGACGATAAATGTGTAAATAGTAAATATATTTCTGTTAACCCTCGGATGACCAAGTGGATAACGAAAGGCCATGTGGGGTCATTCAGTGACCCCATAGTTTACATTACCATATCAAAAAAATTCGAAAACTTAGCTTTTAAAATTAATTTAATGATATATATAACAGTTGCAGTCATAGAAAGAAATAGAAAATCCTGGGTCCCCGGAACCCAGGATTTCCAAAAATATGTGTCCTTTTTTTACAAAAGTGGGCCCCCATAATAAATTCATATTTTAAAAGAATAAATGAAACTTGTTTATTTGGAAAAGATAAAATAAATGCATTAATTATTGTTTTAATAATAATTAAATAATGAATTAAAACCAGTATTATTTGCACTATTATTTGCACTCGAATAAGATATTAAAAAATATTAAGAGAAATTTTCTTTACTTTTTTTAAAAGTAAAAATGCAAGATACAATTTTAATTGTAAAATAATGCTTATTTGAGAGTAGAAGATACCAAGTTCCACTAACAAGTATCACTAATGTTCCCATTTCTTTTAAAAAGGGGCAAAACCAGGGTTGCCGGCTTTTAGCCAGGCCAAAAAAAGCCGGTTTTTATTTTTTAAAATTGGTTTACAGACAATTCATTTTAAATTTGGATCAATTAATTTTTAATACACTTACAAATATTTTCTACTAAAAAAATTATAGATTTCTATTAAATTTTGTCAAATAAATAACCCTTTTTTAACTTCTAGAAGGCAACTGTGAAGGCATTATATCTGAAAAAAAAAAAAATTATAAACATTGAAAAGAATATAAGTTAGGCTCCAAACTGCTGTTTTGAAATTCTATATTACATAGCTTTATGGCAGCCTCCCAAATCCTGCCAAAATGAGGGGCAGAAGGAGGGATGAAATGCCATTCTAGAGAGTTTTCAGCTTGATAATGTGACACTATTTCATTATCTGTAAATGAACGCCACAATTCATAAATTTTGTCCAACTTTCTGGATGCACCAACAAAATTGGTGCCATTGTCGCTATAAAGATGCCGTGGGGCGCCTCGCCTTGCACTAAAACGTCGAGGGGCGGTGATAAATGCCTCAGCTGTCATATCACTCACAGCTTCAATATGCACAGCTTTTGTAGCCAAACAAATAAACAAAGCTATATAGCCCTTAGTTCTTTTTGCACCCCGGCCCTTACTAAATTTAATAGATATATGGCCTGCGTTAAAGATGAAAATAGGCACTCGCCAGTCGCCACTTGGCGACTAAATGTGAAAAACTGGCGACTATTAATATGGAAAGTGCCGGCCAAATGCAGTATTTTCCAAAGGGATTTCGTCAAAGAATCGCGAAAAAACCCCGCGAATTTTGTCAAAAGATCGCGAAAATACCCAAATATCATCAATAGATCGCGAAAAAGCTAATTTCGTCAAAGAATCGCTCAGAAACCCAAATTTCGTCAAGTGATCGCGGATAAAACGCAAATATCGTGAATGGATCGCGAAAAAAACGCAAATATCGTCAATTGATCGCGAAAAAAACGCGAATTTCGTCAAAGAATCGCGAAAAAAACGAGAATTTCGTCTAAAGATCACGTAAAACGCACATTTCGTCAAACGATGGCGGAAGAAAACTTAAATTTCGTCGAAGGATCGCGAAAAAACCCAAACATCGTGAATGAATCGCGAAAAAACCCAAACATCGTGAATGAATCGCGAAAAAAACCCAAACATCGTGAATGAATCGCGAAAAAAACCCAAACATCGTGAATGGATCGCGAAAAAAACCCAAATATCGTCAATGGATCGCGAATAAACGCAAATATCGTCAGTAGATCGCGAAAAAAACCCGCAAATATCGTCAGTAGTTCGCGAAATAAACGCAAATATCGTCAATAGATCGCGAGAAAACACAAATATCGTCAATAGATCGCGAAAAAACCCCGCAAATATCGTCAATTGATCGCGAAAAAAACCCGCAAATATCGTCAATAGATCGCGAAAAAAACTCAAATCGTCAATAGATCGCGAAAAAAACGAAAATATCGCCAATGAATCGCGAAAAAAACCGCAAATGTCGTCAATAGATCGCGAAAATACGACAAATATCGTCAATAGATCGCGAAAATACGACAAATGTCGTCAATAGATCGCGAAAATACGACAAATGTCGTCAATAGATCGCGAAAATACGACAAATATCGTCAATAGATCGCGAAAATACGACAAATATCGTCAATAGATCGCGAAAATACGACAAATATCGTCAATAGATCGCGAAAATACGACAAATATCGTCAATAGATCGCGTAAAAAAGAGAATTTCGTCGAAGAATCGCGTAAAAAAGAGAATTTCGTCGAAGAATCGCGAAAGCGAACGCGAATTTCATGAAAAAAGTACGAAAAAGTGCGAATTTTGTCAAAAGATCGCGAAAAAAAACGCGAATTTTGTCAAAAGATCGTGAAAAAAACGCGAATTTTATCAAAGGATCGCGAAAAAACGCACATTTCATCAAATGATCGCGGAAGAAACACAAACATCGCAAATAAATCGCGGAAAACGCGAATTTTGTTGAAGTATCTTCTAAAAAATGCATAATTAGTGCCAGAAGAGACCCCCTCAGCCCTCGCCCCTCCTTACATTTCGGAAAATTTGCTGTAAATTTCAGATTTTTTTTTTTAAATTTTGAAAAGTACCTAAGTATAGTGGACTTATGCAGCCCCCCTATATAAGCATGTTACATATAACTTTGCTGTTAACTTAATTTAAAATAGATTGGAAATTAGTATCTTAAGTTTATACAAAACAATATGAATTAAAATGTTTCTATTTATTACATAAATTACTTATTTACTCTAAACTTATATATTTTAAAATTAAATATTCAGTGACATAAATGTACTTACTGGCGACTAAAGAAATTATTCTCACTAGCCAGTAACTGGCTACTAAAAAATATAAACTTACCGGCCAGTGGCCACTAAGCAAAATTCCTTATTTTCATCTTTAGCCTGCGTAATCAACACTGCTGGAGAAAAATGGACGTTTCAGGGTTACTCGATGCTTTGGCAAATTCCCCATTAGTTGAGGGGTTGCAATGGACCTTTTATATCTGTAGCATTTCAAGCATCTATTGATGCTTTGTTAATGATCTTTTTTCCACCTACTATCCAATAAGATTGTCTTATGGTGTGGGATAGCAGTGAAGGCCCGGCATGCAAATGGGCAATGTGTTGTTGCTGTATTAATAACTCAGCCATTTTATGCTGTGAGGGCAAGATTAATGGATGTTTGTGATTAAATGATAATTGTGAATTTTGTAAGCGTCCTCCCACTCGTAAACAGACCCTTATCATCAATAAACGGGTGGAGGGACTGTAATGTACTTTTCTTTGGAAAAGCTTTCTGTTCTTGGATACATTTAAATTCTTCCTGAAAGTAAGAATTCTGAATCCAACGAACAATATTCTCTTCGGCATCTTTTGTTTCTTTGTAAGTAGGGATTGACCGAATCAGCAATTTTGCCGAATACCGAATACCGAAGCTTCGGTCAAAGGGTACACCGAATATTCGGTATTCGGCAACCGAATACTTAAAAATTTTTAATACAGATTTTTGCATATATTAGCTTTTTTAATAAACTTTAATTAAAATTAAATTCTTAATAATTTAATTCAGTTATATTTTTATTCTTAAATCTAATTACATTCTTTCAACTGACAAATTCATTAACCCACCACTTATTTTTTATTATTTTATCACTAGTCAATATCCAAATTAACCCAATGAAAGTATTAAACTATACAGGCTATTATTAAGGATAAGGATTGTCAGAAAAACAAAAGTTCATTCAAATAAAAAGAAACAATGTTGTCATTAAGCTGATTTACTGATTGTCTAATTATATACATATTGAATTGGAATGTTCTCAAATGGGTTGTTCTCTACAATACTTGCAAATTTGGCCAGCAATCTGACTTGAATGATGCATATGTAAATTTTCATAAAAATTAGATAAATGGTAAGAAATCAGTCAATTATTTAAGATTTTAATAGCAACAGAAATTGTTTTAAAAATTTGACTTAACAAAAAAAAAATAAAATAAAAATTTGTGGAAAAAATAAAATAAAAAATGTGAGGGAATGATGAAATAAGACATTTTTACTAGTTGTAGGGGAAAAATGCAAAATTATGAAGAAATCCAAACTGTTTCCTTTAAGAGAAACACTTATTATATAATGTATGATAAAATTAAAATTTTTGATATTTACAAAAAAAATGAATATTCTGTGTGAGGGAATGACTGCTAATAAAAACGCTTCCGGATATACTGACTAAAAAAAAATTCTGTAAAATTAACAAAATCTTACACCACCAATTTATGTTGCTGGATTGACAAGTGCTCAAAATAGCTTCTTCTCTGTGAAGGATGCTAGACTGCTACTGCTCATTAGTGGTAGATATTTGAGATAATAGCAATGTGTGAGGGAATGATGGTCTAACATGGGGAAACATATAATTGATTGAGTAGACTATATAATAATAGTAAAAATTAATATTTTTATTATTTTTTGTAATGTATCAAATAAGAACTTTATTTTGCTTAGGGTATTTTTAATTATTTTTATTTCTGGATGGAAAGAAATAGGCAATAAAATATGGTAGTACAGGTGGGGGAAAGGTGAGGGAATGATGTTTGCATGATATATATTATATTTTTAAATACTAAATTTATTTATTTTTAAATTTTACTTTCTGCCCCTAATAAACTATGTTTAGATCTTCTAATAAAAATAAAAATAAATAAAAATGTAATAAAATTAAGAGCATTTATATGGCTGGGAAGCACTTTTTGCACTATTGCAGAGAATAACCCAAATACAAAAGGTATCATATCAATTTGTACATTTAACTATTTTCTGTGAAATTGTTGATACATATTTATATTTTGATTAATATTTATCACTGTGGTGATAAAGATAAATTTGAGCGATTTTAATTTAATGGTTATAAAAGCTATAGGATAGGCACAGGAGTATACTTATTTGATGCATGTATTTTCTTTAATATAAACCTTAGATATACAGAGATGAACTCTGATATACTTATTTGAGGTGTATATTAAAGAGAATACACATTAAATGAATTTAAATTGAAAAAAGTAATGTAAAAATAATTAAAATTAAATGGTAATGGAAAGATGCCCATATTCCTTACTTTTTTTTTCCCTATATCGTAGACAGTTGTTCTGATTTCACCCCTATATAGACTATTTTAGGAAAGAAAAAAGTTTTTTGTAATTAAAAATGGCCTTTGACTTGTTTTTGGTAGTGCAGCTGAACTTTGAACTCATGCACATAATATTGAAACTCATCATTTAGCCTATTCTACTTCTAAGCAAAAGAGAATTCTTCTACTTCTAAGAAAATACTTATCCGCAATTATTCGGCCGAATACTTAAAAGTATTCGGCCGAAGCTGAATATTCGGTTTACATGCCGAATCACCGAATACCGAATCGACTATTCGGTATTCGGTCAATCCCTATTTGTAAGTAAGATGTGGTGAAGAAATTTCTGTTTCGTTAGACTTCTTGCATTTTTTGATAAATTTTTGGCAGTACGCCAAAATACGAATAATTTTTGCAAGCGAAGAGTGCTTTTGAAACAAATTATCAAATACAGTCGAACCTCTATTTAACGAAGTCGCTAAATCCTGGAAAAAAGTTCGTTATATGGAATATTCGTTAAATAGAGATCTACCTTTTAAAATACTTTGAACTACATAAAACCGATTTTAAACTCATAAGCACCAAATATTTTTACTAAAAGTAATTAATCCCATTTTTTTATATAAATTATATCGATTTGTTTTATTTATTTTACCCACCAATATCCATCATCAATTCATTTTTTCTATGTGTGTAAATCTTTGAAATCTGCAAGGAAAACAAAACATTGTCTGGGAATACACTGTATTTTCTGTTTAACGTAAATAGTTTTATTTTAAAATTAACGAATTTTAATGACCTTATCGTATTTACTATTATTATGACAAATAATTTTATCCATACATTAACATATGCGTCCTTAAATTTAGTTTCTGAAAAACTCTGTTAATTTTGTCTGAGTTTTTTCTTTTAAAAAGTTCTTTCCCTCATAATACGTCTCGCATCTTTGCGATACACCAAAAACGCCCTTCATGCGTATTTTCTTCTAACTATAATCCGCGTCGGATTCTTTCAAATGATTTTAGCATTTCATCATACGAAGTTTTGTTAATTCCTGCATCATGATCATTTCCATCATCATGATATTCGCCTTCATCGCAATTCATTGCTGTATTTTTTTTTTTTTTTCACACTGTTGAAAATATCCAATTCGGATAGTGTTTCCGAGGTCTCAATTGCAGAATTAAGTGAAATACAATCATCAATCAGCACATCATGGTTAATTTCTTCTTTTTTTTTTTTTTACTGTATCCACATTTTTGTAAGTTACTCTAAGGGATTATTGTCTTCGTCCTCCATACTTACCGAATTCTCACTCCTGACAAAGGAGGCGCCTGGTAAAACCAGTTCAAGACCATTGAACATCATAAAATGTGTTTAAAGAAAGAATAAGTTTGAAATGTCCAGAAATATTGTGAGAAATGGGGAGAAAAAAATTTTTGGATCGCAAGAAAAAGTTCGTTAAATAGAGAATGCACTTCGCTATTTGGAGGTTATTTTACGAAGAAATTCGCAAAATGTTCTTGGTTCCAAGGAAAAGTTTGCAAAATAGAGAAATTCACAAAATAGAGGTTCGTTAAATAGAGGTCTGACTGTAGATCATTTGATGTGCGGGCGTGAAAGGAAAAAATTGGATCAGACCTTTGTTCGGCTTTGATTTGATCATCAAATTCCTCAGCATTTAAGTCGTCTTTGGGCCAATTGGATGGGTCCAAAACCAGCCAACTTGGCCCCTTCCACCACAAATCGCAACCTGGAAGACATTTTGGATCAATACCGTGTGAAGCGATATCTGCGGGGTTCTCTTTGGATGGGACATGTCTCCAGTGCTTTGTAGGTAGAATTTTGGTGATTTGAGATGTTCTATTCGCGACAAAAGTCTTCCATTTACGTGGATGTGCAGATAGCCAAGAAAGGAGGACTTTTGAGTCCGTCCAGGTGAAAATATTGAACTTGTAACTCTTTTGTTTCCATGACGGAACGGTACAGCTTAGATAGTAGGTGCGCACCGCAAAGCTCTACACATTTTAAAGATTATATTTAATTAATGACAAAATGCAGCACCTCAAAATGAAAACATTCTTATGTGTCCATATGGAGAGATTAAGTTATAAATGTCAAAAGAGAAATTAGAAAGGATATAATATTTGAGGAGAGTGGTACATAAGTGTATAAAAAATAGAGCATTTAAACAAGAAAAAAAAAACCCATAAAAATTCTCTAAATAAAATTTTGAAAAGCTTGTTGCTAAGCATGTTCATGCATATGCTATTCATAATGTTTTTAATAGTGAGAAAGGGAAATGGTGTCTTTGTTAATCAGGGTTGCTGGCTTTTAGCCAGGCCAAAAAAAGCCGGCCGGCTTTTTTTGGTTTTAACCACTTAAAAAAAGCCGGCTTTTATTGAAAAAAGCCGGTTTTTATTTTTTTAAAGTTGATTTACAGTTAATTCATTTTAAATTTAGATCAATTCATTTTTAATACACTTATAAATATTTTCTACTAAAAAAAATTATAGATTTCTATTAAATTTTGTCAAATAAATAAGTTATAACTTCTAGAAGGCAACTGTGAAGGCATTATGTCTGAAAAAAAAAAATTATAAACATTGAAAAGAATATAAGTTAAGCTCCAAACTGGTGTTTTGAAATTCTATATTACATAGCTCCACATATACTACACAGTTTAAAGATTGTTTAATTAATGACAAAATGTAGCACATCAACATAGAAACATGTGTCCATATGGAGAGATTAAGCTATAAATGTCACAAGAGAAATTAGAAAGGATATAATATTTGAGGAGTGTGGTACATAAGTGTATAAAAAATAGAGCATTTAAACAAGAAAAAAAAAAAAGAAATTCTCTAAATAAAATTTTGAAAAGCTTGTTGCTAAGCATATTCATGCATATGCTATTCATAATGCTTTTAATAGTGAGAAATGGTGGTTTTTTTAATATGACTACATATAATTTTAAATGTTTACAAGAAACAAAATAAGACATATATTAATAGCTCTTAAAATTAATTAAGTAATAAAACATGTAACTAAGTAACCATTGTCCCCTTTAATTTTATAAAGCAGTAAAAATGAAAAAATTCGCAGTTAGTATGACCCTTTTAAAATGTAGCTGGCATATTTGAAATTGTAACTACAAATCACTAGCAAAACCATCCAAGTTTTATTCCAGTATTAATGTCCTCATTATTGAGAAATTGGATTACTTATTAAACTCTAAATCAATTAAATGTCATTAAAACTAATTAAAAACCCTTTAAAATGTGTAGTTTATAATTACAATGCTTCATTGTATAAAAGCCAATTATGGCCAAAAAAGGCCAATTTCGGTCAAGAAAAGCCGGTTAAAACCAATAAAAGCCACTGGCCTGGCTTTTTTTAATTTTAGCCGGCTTTTTTGCAACCCTGTTAACAATCTTCATGATGGGCATAAATTGTAATTTAATTTTGGTACTGTGATAGCGAATTTTGAATTTATTAACATGCATGAGATAGAAGAAAGTTTTGGGATTGGCACATCCGACTAGTTTACCCCTTTTTTTCTTCCTACTTATATATTTTAATATTCTATTCATTATTTGATTTTAAAGCAAATTAACAATTTTATATCTTCTATTATATTTAAAACTAATTTGTGTGAAACACTGACACTTAATTTAAATTCATATAATTTATACAATTTATAACTTGTAAAATAGGGGAGAGTTGGGAGGAGTGGGACAGATTTCAGAATTTATTTTTTAATTCACTACTTATGCTTTACCAAGAGTACAGCTTATAAAAATCTAATAGTATGTTACTTAAGCTATGTTTAAAAAATACAAACACTGTGAAATACAAACAACTGGCTTTTATTTGCATGTTTTAAAATGTTAACATTTTTGTCCCATACCTCCCTCACATGAGGGAGGTATGGGACGCACATGAGGGAGGAATAGGACACTGTTTGAAAAAAATTAAATTAACACATATTGTATTTTGATAAGACAACACTGAAAGCAAAGTAGGACTGGGCTCGGCTGGTACCACAAATTATTTGTATTTGAGGCAATTTCATTATCATATCCCTTTTCTCTACTTCACTGAAGTCATTTTCTTGTGGGAAGTGAAATTTTTCTTTTTCATCATTTTTGAATATGATAAATTCCTTATCACTGTCTATATCCTCAACTCTGCCAATATAATAAACAACTGTCTTCTTCGTCAAAAATTTAACAAATACAAAGTCATTTATCGTAATTTTGGATCATCAATTAACCAATCAAATTCTTCAGCAATTTCATTATCATTGTGAGTAATTAAATCAAAAGTCTTCATCTGTAGAGTCATGCAACAAAAATTTTCCATAAATGGAATCATCAGATAATTCATTCGCTTTTTTCTGTTTCTTCCTTTTCACCTTAAAAGTTTTCTTTTTACACAATCTCTTCTGCTTTTTATCAGCAGCTATTTTTTCAATTTCTTCTTTTTCTGGTGTGTCAGTGATGATTTTTGATCTTTCCTTTTTTCTGTCTTTCTTTATAGTTTTTGTGGTGATGCTTTGGGATATGGGTGCATATCGGAAGAGCTCAAAGGTATTTGAGAACATGTCCCATTCCTCCCTCATTGATGCTGTCCCATTCCTCCCTCTGCTGAATATTTTTTAAAAAGGCTTATCATATATAGCATGCTACATTTAGGCTTTATTTGACTGCTAGTTCACAAACACTATATCTTTAAGTTTATTATACAATTATAATATTTTTATTTTAAATATAATATAATTGAAAAAAATCATTGAAAGAATAAGAATTTGTACTTACTTCTGGGGTATGAAAGTAAAATTTTCCCTTTTAAATACAAACAATAATACAGCTGGTGTAACAATTAAAATCAAACATGAGGCTATAGATGCTCCATCTAGTGGACAAACTAGAACTAAATTCTAACAGTTATTTTGGACATAAATGCTGCTGTCCCACTCCTCCCGCTGTCCCATTCCTCCCAACTCTCTCCTACCATTACAATTATATTGTATATAAGGAAACAGTGTATTTTTTTTAATGTATAGTGTATATAATATAAATAATATAGTATACAATAATGTAACTACACATATATTATACTTTTGAAAAAACCCGATTTTCCCTGGGGAAAGTTGGGTTTTTCATGAAAAAACCCATGTGGGTTGGGTTTTTTCAAAAAAAAACCCGGGTTTTTGCGAACCCTGGTATCCAGTCAAGCTGGCATCCATTGCATCTCTAGATTCTATAGCATAAAAATTTTGATAGGTTCTGTATTGTTTCTTGTACTTTCTTGCTTATGACTTATTTCTTATTCTTCTTTTAGTTTCCTAAAGAGATTTTTCAACTTTCTGGTAATTTGAGAACATTGGATTTATCAAATAATAAACTTGGAAATTTGCCCAGTTCTATTGGCCAGTTTACAAATTTGAAAATCTTATCACTGAGCCAAGCAAAACTAAGTAAGTAGAAATATAAATTGCCTACTTTTTTTTTTTCCTTTTTTTGTTAAATATTTAAAAATGCAAAATTTCATAGTTAAAAATGTACTTATATGCTGCAGAATACATATTTAATTTAAATTTTTCATAAATTTCAATTATTATACACATTTTTCATTTACTTTTCAAAAATAATTGATCAAAATTTTCATTGCAAAAAATGAATCTGATTGGGATTTGAACTCTAAAATGTTCAATCACTCAAATTTTTAAATCCAACATGCTGCCAACCATGCTATTGAGCTGCTTACGAAATGGGGTAATTTATCCATTTTAAACTGTAATGTAAACTTTTAGACTTTTTTTCACAAAACCTGGGTATTGTTTATTTATGACTTTCATATATTTATATACTAACTATACTGTATCAATACACAAACATTCGCCGTATTCTGTGTCCTCGACCATGGAACTTCCCCTTGTTACATCTATATGCATGAATTATATCAAAATTGAAAGGTTTCGAGCAGGAGCCTCTAGACCAGTTGACTTGGAATCACTCACTAGAGACTGTACAAATTTTGGTTTGGCAGGTGTTAGGTCTTCTACTGTATGTAACTTTTGTATGGGAATATGCAGTTTTTTATTTTACTTTAAAAGTAAATTTTAATGTATTAAATTTTTTCATGTTTAGAATTTCTTTATTAACTTTTAAAATATTACTAGGTTCTGTACCTGAAGAAATCGGTGGCCTGAAGAAACTTGAAACAGTTAACTTGAGTATAAATGACCTGACATCACTACCATCATCTTTCTCAAATTTAGTTAATTTAAGGACTATAAACCTTAGTAACAATAAAATTAGTGTTTTCCCACCTGTCTTTTCAAGTATGAAACATCTTGAGTTGTTGGATTTGTCTCATAATAAATTAACAGAAGTTCCAGATTTTGTGAGTCAGGTGTCTGCAATTGAAATAAATTTAAATCAGAATCAGGTAATTTATTTTTTATTGTTGTTCCTGTTTTTTTTATATTATATCATACCTTGCCGAATTTAATTTTTTTACAGCTGAAGCACTTATGATGTGACAAATGATTTTTAAATTAAAAGCATTTTATTGTGTTTGGTATCCACCCCTATAACTATGAGGAGGAGAAATTAAGCACTTTTCAGAACCAAAAGTTATGCATTTTGACATTCTTTTTCGATTAATCATAAACAGAAATTGGTACTTTTCCAGGCTTTAGCAAGGTAAAGAAAATAGCCTTGATGACAAAAGGAAATCTGGCAACATATTTTCTTGCATTTTATTCACTGTTTCATATACACAGGCAATGTTTTTGATATATACAATTTATGTAATATAAAAAAGGCACTTATTTATCTTTATGTACAAGCAGGGGTAAATTATATATAAAAAACAATAATATAATACAATATATAAATAAGCTTGAAAGTTCATCACGTTTGTTTCCATAGCTGTTTATATCATTTGGCAAGAAATCTCATATTCTGAAGCCCAGAAAGCATCAAACTTTTTTTAAAAATGCCAAAGCTGGCATAGTGGAATAGTACCCAAAAAACTTTTTCTATTATTAAAACAAGATGATTACAGCTTGTCTGTACAGTAGACTCTGTCAAATCTGCATAGCTTGACCAGAGATTGTTCAGATTTTAGAATTTTGCAGTCTTCTGGTCACTGTTATATTTACATTTTAAAATAGTAACTTGAATGTAATAATGCACTGTAAATTAAAATGACTTCTTACAATAAACTATTAAAATAATAAAAATTAAGAAAATTTAAAAAATATTAAATATTAAAAGTAAAGGCCAATTAAATAATTAATAATGCAGTACTAAATATGCATAATAGTCCAGGGGAAATGTACCCAAAAAAGAGGGTTACCTTGCAAAAGGTCGGGTAGAAGATTTTATTTTTGTAATTTGTTTATACTGAGGCAAGCATGGGAAAACCAAGTTTTCTAACAAAATTTCTTAAGGCTAAATTTTCTGTGGCCAAAAAACAACAAAATTTTGGGACATTTTTTGATTTTTTAAAAATATCTCGAGACCTGTTGCCGTAGCATATTATTTGTCAATTACAATAATAAAGAGGACAAAATTTTCTTCAACCTTCACATTTACTTTTATACACTCAATAGTAAGCACAGTACGCCATTTTAAAAATAGGACAATTTTTTTAATTTTCTTAAAAAGCATGAAAAATGTAGTTCTGTCCTGATTATTCAAATGTTTCCCTCAGATTTAATCGTGCATGTCAACTTCTGTATATTGGTAGCAGTAAATTGTGTATTTCAGGGCTGAAACTAGCCTTTTTTTTGCACACGTGGCAAAAATATATTTTGCCCCCCCCCCCCTCCCTTAAAAGAAAATTTACCACGAGAATTTTAATAAATCTCTAATAGCCGGATTTTGAAAATTTTAAGTGTGTAATCATTAAATAAGTAATACTGAACCGTAATCAGTTTTGTCAAATACCGATTTATTAGAATCTTGAAAACCGTACCGAAAGGAACCAGAATATATTCCGCTATAAACAGGTTTCCATCTTAGCAGGTATAACTGTTCATATTCTTTCTCTTGAAAAAATTTCCGATACAGATTTCATTTTCAAAGATTTTATGGTAGTTGAGTTACGGTAGTTAGTATTGAGGCGTTTAAAGTCACAGTTATATGAATTATGAGACTAAATAGCCACATGAAGACATTCGCAAGGTAATATTAAGTGTATGGAAGCGTTCGTGACAAATACCTCGGTTGCATTTTGTTACTTTTAAATAAAAATATTTCATGGGATACCGGAGACCAATATCTAATGTTGTGCTTTTGTACTTTTTCGGCTTTATACCTCTAGATGAACATAATCCAGATATCTCTTTTATTCAGGATAAGGATATTCCTTTGAAATGCTGATAATCCCACAACTGTGCCATCAAAGAGAAAAAAAAATATTGTTAAATAGCCTGTAGAAATTATTATTATTAAAATACATTTTTTCCTTTAGCTTAGGCAGTCATGTTGCTTACCTTTTTTTATTGTGTAGGGAAAGTGGAGTTGAATGACACAAGGGATCAATGAGAAAACAAAAAATGTTTCCATGGTCTATAATCATAAATAAATTGGTATATCATTTGATAAATGGTATCACTCAGATCATTAAACAGAAAAGTTTAAAAAAAAATACATATTACAGAAGATTAGAATATTCCACAAAGTGCATTTTTCAACAACAAAAGTAAGTTTTTTCTGTTTGAACTTTAAAGCAATTAATAGATAATCTTAAAGTTTTATGTATTTTTACATGCTAAAATGATATAATCTCTTGTTATATTTATTGATAATAAGTGGGGGAAAAAATTGACAATATTTATTAAAACTAATCTTTTAAATATTTTTTATGAAATTAGTGATCTCAAATATTTTATTGACAGAATTTTTAAATTTTACAAGAGATAAATACATAACATTAGTTAGTGAAATAATCTGTTGTAATTTTTATTGTAGCTATTTTATAAGGTAAAAGTATTTCTTACATAAAATATATTTATTTTTCGAGTCCTCCCTTTTATATGGAACTACAATCCAATGTTTTCTATATTTAAAACATTAAAACGTATGGTATCAATAATTGATAAATAAAATATAACATTGTAGTGTGGAATAAAATGTTTTTCGCAAATTTTCATACCTATCCCATTGATTCCTAGAAAAATATGTATGCATTATAAAAATTATTAAAATTAAACAAGAATTCTTTCTTAATTGAAACTGTCGTGCAAATAAATTAACATTGTATACACTTATGTACTACTGTCTAATTTACTACTGTCTAAATATGAAAATTGTCTTATTCATCTACACTTTTTATATTCAATAAATTTATATAATTTTAAAAGTACAATGTCTGTTGAGATGAAAATAAAGACATGGGTGTGCAAATAATAGATAATTTACTGTTATCAATTTTTAGAAATCGACATACACAATTAAACCTGCGGGGAGCATTTGAATAAACGGGGCAAAACTACGTTTTTCACGGTTTTTAAGAAAATTGAAAAAATTGTCTTATTTTTTAAATGGCGTACTGCGCTTTCTATTGAGTGTATAAAAAAGTTGTAAATATGAAAGTTGTAGAGAATTTTATCTTCTTTAATATTGTAATTGACAATTAATATGCTACAGCAACGAGTCTTGAGATATTTTTACAAAATCAAAATAAGTCCCAAAATTTTGTTGTTTTTTGGCCACAGAAAATTTAGCTTTAAGAAATTTTGTTAGAAAACTTGGTTTTTCTATGCTTGCCTCAGTATAAACAAATTTAAAAAATAAAATCTTCTACCCGACCTTTTGTAAGGTAAAATGTACATTTCCCCTGGACTATAATGATGATGAAATAAAATTTTCTTGAAATATTCAGTGAAACTCTCCTCATAAAAGTATGCTAATAATTGACTTCAGAATCATAGAATATCAAAGTTTTATTTCATGTTTAGCCAGATTTAATAGCCATAAAAGCTTTATTAATTAAAAAATCTATTTTTTAAGAAGATTGTGATCTAGACCAATGCCATCTTGAATTTTTTCGGAAATAAATTTATACTTCCTTCATGAGAAAACTTGAGTTCAATTATATTAACTAGAATTACATATTAAAATGTGTATAAAATGATATAAAAATAATTAAAAATTGAAAAACTGGCAAGCAAACAATTCGGTTATATTTTGAGATTGACTGCAAATTCATTTTCATTTTTGGCTGGACCATAACTTGACAGAAACTATCTGTATTCCAAAAATCTCGTTTCTTCCTTTGGAAATTTTCAACATTACTCAAGTAATTTGAGGTGTATCGGCTCAACTGAGACACTCCTTCTTTTTTGCTATGAACTTCACTGTGTATAACTATAATTCAGTCATCCCTGACTCAAGATGTGAGTGCAAGTTATAAAGCAAGCAATGCATATATGACTAAACTTTGAATATGCTTTACATATGCACCTTAAAAGCTTTAGATTTAACAGGAATAGAAAATTCTTAGTTTGAAACCGCAGAAATATTTCGAATGCTCTTTGAGAAACTTCTAGCATAACAAATGATCATTTACAAAAATCATTATAAAAGATAATTCAGGGTATGTATACTTAAAACACTGTTTAATTACACTCATGTCCAAAAATTAAGGGTAAGTGACTGGACCTTTTGATTTTAGATGCTTTGTCGAATACCTACTGAATTTCTTGACGAATTGTTCTTGAACTTCTTGGATGTAAAGAATATGTTTTACTTCATATTTCTCAATGCAAATTTAGTCAGGAAGAAAATTAGGGGCTAATAATAAATTCAATAATAAAATAATATTTGCAATCGCCTGTGTAACAGAAAATGCTGAAAATGGTCTGTCACTGTATTAAGTTACTATTTGGGCCCTGTTCAAAGTTTGTGTGCATTTGTCTAAGCATAGCACTCATATTTGTGAAGATGCTAATGTGTCTCTGAAAACGAAAAGTTCAAAAGTTTTTTTGTTTATAGCATGCATAGTTTTCAACCAAATTTAACACAACTTTCCGGAAACCTGACAAAGAATAGTAGAAACAATATACTGCAATTAAAGCATGAATATGTTGAATATTTGATGAGGTATAGGCTTTTGTATGATGTAATTTTTAATTGCACCTGCATGGAAGATTCCAAAATATTTGTTTCATAATTTGGTAGTCAACTATTTAGGGCAACTTATCTGAAAAGTCCAGTCAAATATCATGAAAATTTAGAAAGATAGGGGTGATATGATATAGTGAATTGCTTTCTAAAAGTAGCTTTCAGGCCTAGCAGTGCTCCTATATTTCCTATAATTCTTATAAATTTGAAAAAGTTCCTATATTTTCTAGCCCTCCACCCTCGTGATTATTTTTTATTTAGGTCCAGAAGTTCCTCAATTTAGATGTGATTTTTCCGTGAATGTTTTTTTAATTTGGCCGAAATCTGCAAAAGTCATGTTAAAAATTCGTTGATTTCATCAATATGCTACTGTAATATATCAAGAAATTTGTCGATCGGTCGTTTATAAAAATCGTAAATTTTGGAATTCACTCTCGGCAAACAATCGTAGATTTCTTTATTCAGTTACCGCAAAAACTCGCAAATTTCTTCAATCAATCTTGGCAAAAGGTAACTGATTTCGTCAGTTGGTCATTGAAATATATCTCGAAATGTGTCGATCATTTATTGATAAAAATCATAATTTTCGGCAGTCACTTGCGGTAAAAAAATCATGGATTTCATCAATCACTTGGGTCAAAAAATAGCTGGTTTCGTCAATCAGTAATTGAAATGCATCATGAAATTTGTCGATCTTTCATTGATAAAAATCACAAATTTTGGCTGTCATTTGCTGTAAAAAAAAAAAAAAAAAAAAAAATCACAGGTTTTATTAATTGCGGCAAACAAAATCCTGAATTTCTTTCAGTCAGGCCAAACATCGCTGATTTCGCCAGTAGGTCGTTGAAATACAGTCGGCTCTCGTTAATTCGAACTCATCGGGACCACAAGAAATGTTCGAATTATCCAGAGTTCGAATTATGGAAAGTATGAGAGAAAACATGTTTAAAGGGGTACTATTACAAAGGAATTAATGTTATAGTATTTTTTTTTTTACTTTCGGATGTTATCGTTAGAATAACTTAATATTAAATTAAAAGATATAAATACATAAAATAATTAATCATATTAAAATAATATAAATAAAACATAAAAATTAATAATACACTATAGAACAACGGCATTTAAAATTACATTTTAATTGTACTATAATTTTCTTACCTGAAATTAGATGAACATTTAAGAAATTATTTACACTTATTTATCATCTCTATGAAAAAAATTATCAATTGTTGTTTGCTTAGTCCTATTCATTTTTGACTTTTTAGCCAGTT
Organism: Maratus speciosus; assembly: GCA_963932465.1. Classification (NCBI taxonomy): domain Eukaryota; kingdom Metazoa; phylum Arthropoda; class Arachnida; order Araneae; family Salticidae; genus Maratus; species Maratus speciosus. The sequence goes on along the minus strand of OZ010800.1, from coordinate 351,376,767 downwards.
TTTCTATTTGTAACCGAGGGATTTCAAAGAACACAGTCGAATAAAAAGAACTTTACTTCGAATCATTCATATTTCACATCAATTTAATAAATCAACAGAACGATTTTTACTCATTCGAAGTAAATCAGCACTCAAATAATTAAAAGCTCGAAGAATTGAATATTAATATATTTATTATTATTACCAGGCATTCCTGGTTCAGATGACATATAGCGGTGATTGCTCGCTTCAAACTTTAAATTACATCTACCAAATAAACAAACTGAAAAATAGCAAAGTAAAAAATAGGGTTACCATAATTTTTGGCGATGATTAATTTTCGCCAAGTCAAACAGAAAGAAAGGGGGGTTTTAACACACTAACAATTACTATTGTTCATCATTCAAACTAAATTTTTATCAAAGATTTCAAATTACATTAATAAGACAATTAAAAGTTAGAACATACTTACAATAATGAGACATACAATTAATTCTATTTTCACAGGAACAACTACTGAAACTAAAATATACAAAATAATGAATTAGAAAAAGTTAAAAAATGAAAATGTAAACAAAATGTTCTTAAAAGTGAAATGTTCAATGTTAGTCCATAATGTCAAGTTCCAGTTTATGAATGAGTTGGATCGGTCTTTTTATCAATCCAGATTCAGTTTGTATTGCACAAGATCTAACTTTCGAATCTCTTCCTAAAAAGAGCTCTGTAATTCTGCCGCATTTCCACATGTGTCTTGGAGTTTTATCTTCATTAATTAATACAACGTCACCAATTTCAAATTTAGTCGGAGCTTTGACAGGAACTGAAAAATTGGCAGAATGCAGTTCTAGCAAATATTCCTGCCTTCAACGTTTCCAGAAATGGTTTAAAACTTGCTCTCGATATTTCAATATTTTTGTTAACGTTATTCTATTCGATTTAGGTTCAGTAACACAATGAAAATCTGGTAGAGAATTTATTCGTTTGCCGATCAGGAAATGTGAAAGAGTAAGTGGAAGCGGTTCACTGTTTTCTTCATAAACGTAAGTTAAAGGGCGACCATTAATCATTGCTTCGATTTCAGTTAAAGTGGTTTGTATTTCTTCATATGAGAGACAAGATCTTCCGAGAACTTTCTTCAAAGGAGTTTTCACCGAACGTACCATGCGTTCCCAAAAACCGCCCCACCAACTGGCTCTTGGAATAATGAATTTCCATATGATTCCTATTTTTATTAAAATATCGTAAAACTTCCTCTTTCGATATTCGACTCCAAACTTCTCCAAGAAAATTATCAGCTTTGATAAATGTTTTCGCATTATCACTGTAGATCGTTCGACAAATTCCTCTACGAGAGATAAATCTTTTAAATGACAAAAGGAAAGTTTCTGTCGTTAAATTGGTACATAATTCGAGGTGCACAGCTCTAGTGACTGCGCACGTGAAAAGAACTATATAGGCCTTTTCTTGGCCTGTCTTTGCTTTGACATAAATAGGTCCTGCAGAATCTACAGCACAGGTATAGAAGGGTGGTGATTCAGTAATACGATCTTTAGGTAATGGTGCAATTTCTTGCTTCCCAGGAGAAGCTTTAAATTTTGTGCAAATAAGAATATTTTTCAGTACAGATTTTATCATTTTTCGTCCTCTAATTATAAAATAATTTTCTCGTAAGTGTGCTAAAGTTGTTGCAATTCCATAATGGAAAACCTTTTCATGGGCATTTCGAATCAACAATTTGGTGTAAGCATATGGAAGTATAAAAGGGTGCTTTTCCCTTTGAGATAATTCTGAAAATTGTAATCTTCCAGATAAAATTAACAAATCATTCTCATCCAATTTTGGATTCAGACTATACAAGGTTGAACCTTTATCGATGGGCTTTCCCTTTTTTAGTAACTCAATTTCACGATTGAAGACAGATAACTGGGTTTGTTTTAACCAATAAAATTCTGCCTTTTCAATTTCTTGAGCTGTGAGCTCACCTGAAATTTTAGGTTTTGATCTATTGATATTATTTATAAATCTTAAGATCCAGGTTGTGATATTAAGTAATTTGGAAAGAGAACCAAAATTTTCTAATTTTAACAAAGACTCTGGAGGTACAACACCTACTGTACAAGATAATTGAGCAGAACTCAAATTTGTTGATTTTCTTTCGTTCAAAATATTTTCATTAAAAGTTATCTTTTCAGGTTTCGGCCAACTGTCCTTTGGTATTGACAACCATTCAGGACCGTAATACCATAATTTATTTTCTATGAGGTTATGTAAATTTTCGCCTCAAGTAAGAAGATCACTAGGATTATCCTTACCCGGGATATATTTCCATATTCTAGGATCAGTTAAAGATTGTATTTCTACAACCCTATTAGCCACAAAAGGCTTCCAATCCATGGCTGATCCCTTGATCCAATGTAACGTAATTGTGGAATCTGACCAGATATGAATTTCCAAATTTTGAAAATTAAATGCATTTTTTAGATATTTAGACATCCTTGCAGCTATTAATGCCCCCATTAATTCAAGCCGAGGAATTGTATAACATTTAATCGGGGCGACTCGACATTTTGCCCAAATAAGACTAGTCATAATTTTATTATCACTTGTGGTACATCGAAAATAAGCTACGGCCCCATAAGCCTTAGGACTAGCATCTGAAAAAATATGAATTACGATTGGGTCCGAAAAGTCTTAACCCTGTGGAAAATATTTGCGGGGTACATCAAATTTATGTAAATGTTCGATTTCTGCACACCAATTTTCCCATTCAAATTTTAAATCATTAGGGAATTTTTCATCCCATTCCAAACCCCTTTTCCATGTTTCCTGTAGCAAACTTTTCATACGAACAGAAAATGGTGCAATGAATCCAATAGGATCAAAAAATTTTAACATGGCTTTAAGAACAACTCATTTCGATGGATTAAATTTCCAATCATCAGGAAAGGATTGTACTTCAAAACGTAATATATCCCAATTAGTATCCCGTAATAATCCCAAATTTTTTAAAGAATTATTCAAACTTTCTTCTGAGTCACATAATTTATTTTCCTTCCATAATTTTCTAAGTTTGACAGAATTAGTATTGAATTTTCGCAAATTCATGCTAGCTTCTTTAAAAATATGTGAAGCTGTTGAGGATAGATAATAACTGTCTTCATCAGATTTTGACCCCGTAATCAAATCATCTACATAAAAAGAAGAGTCCAAAATCTTAACAACTTCAGGATGATCAACATATTTATGTATATGGGATTTAATCATTGCGGCCAAAAGAAAGGGACTGCAAGTTACCCCAAAAGCAGCTCGTGTAAATCTCAAAAATTTTAAATCATTCCTTTTGTCACCAAACCACAAAAATTTTAAATAATCCCGATCTTCTTCTGTTATCCCCATTTGCAAAAACGCTTTCTCTAAGTCGGCGCTAAATGCAACATTAAATTTTCTGAAATTAAATATTACATTAAGAATGTTCGGGTTAAGATTCGGACCTGGATATAAACAGTCATTTAGAGAATTTAAATGTTTTTCTTTAGAAGAAGCATCGAAAACCATTCTTACCTTAGTAGTTAATTTATCATCTCTTAAAACTGGTCTGTGCGGCATAAAATAACCACTTTCAGTTATTTTATCAGGACATTCTTCTACAATTCCAGCAGTTAATTGTTCTAATATAATATCTTTATAATTTTTACATAAGTCATTATCCTTCTCAAGTTTACGATTTAATTCCTCAAAGCGACTTCTACCTATTCTAAAATTATTCCCGACTTTATTTTTCTCATATTTCCACAATAAACCCGTTTCATACCTATGATTTAAGAATTTTAAGTTATTCTCAAATTTATTCACAATTTCCTTATCTGTATCAAAAATATTATCATTTGATTGCGTAATACCCAAAGATTCGATTTCCCATAAAAAATTCAAATCTTCCCCAACTGAAGTTGAAACACACAGATTTAAAACAGAAGCGCTTTCCATTTTTTTTCTTTTTTCATCTTCATAAAAACCACAAAGCGAATATCCAAATAAACTATCACATAAAAAGAGAGATTTAGTTTTTTTTTTATTTCTCTATCGTAACAGATTTGATAAAAATAATCCGCCCCAATAAGAACATTTACATTAGAATGAGATGATGCAACAGCATTTGTTAATTTAAAAGGTGCCAGTTTATTTTTTATCTGTCTGGAGAGAAGGGGGGGGGGAGGGGAAATCCTAACATTTGAAATTACATCTGTGACTAAAGCCTCGATAAATATGAAATGCGATTTGTTTTCAACATGGGATAATTTTAATTGCACAACATCAAATGTTTTTATTTGTGGTTTAACAGCTGCAAAAGAATAAATTTGAAGTTTTTCTTGACGAATAATTCGGGGATTTAATTTTGATACTAGTTGCTCTGTGACGAATGACCTTTGACTCCCCAAATCATATAAGCATAATGCAAGCTCAGAGTTTTTTTCAGATTCCACATTTACGCAAGATGTTTGAAGTATAACCTCCTTAAAGGAATTTTCATTTTGAGTATTACAATGAGAAAGCGAACTAATAACTGTGTCAACTGATTCGATTTCTTTGGGAATTGTTAATTGAGATTTTTTTAAACAAATCGAATAATGATGAAAATTTCCATTACGAAATTTACGTGGTTCTAAATTAGATTTACATTTAGCCGCGACGTGGAATTTTTTGAAACAAGTGAAACAACGTCCTTGCATACGTAACTTATCCCATTTTTGAGGAATAGTACACATTTTACGCAATTTTGAATCGTGTTCATTATCACAAAATAAACAAACATTTTTTACGTTAGTAACCAATGCAGAGGCTGAAGGCATATCACGTTTATAATTGCTAAAATGTTTATAACTGTTGTTATATTTATTCTTTTCTTTTTTAGCACTAAAACTATTTTCAGAGCTCTGGAGTGCCACAGTAGATTCTCGCGATTGTACTTCGTTTTTAATGAAAGAAAGAAGCTCTTCGACTTCCATTTTTTTACCATCGGTTCTTTTACGATTAAAATCTAACGCGATTTCAGCAGGTATCAACTTTAATAAAATAGGGCATAGGAGATGACCATAACTTCCTGCTGTAACTCCGAGAGAATTTAAATTTCTAATTTGTATTTCACAACTGTCATACAGTAGGGTGTCCCAAAAAAATAAATTTTTAAATATTTCGACACTCACCCCCTAAAAAGTTTCTTTTGGGGTACTTAAAATCTCTTGTAAAATTTCAGCTCAAAAGAAAAATATTTAGAGGTCCCTCAAGGTCGCCAAAAAGTTTGAAAATTAGCTTTAATTCCATAATATTTTACAGTTCCTTACAAAATTACTATTTTTTTAAATATACATATATTCTTTTAAGTTGCATGCATTTAATATGTCGTTTCTAAAAAAAATTTACCGTATTGGTAATATTTAGTGTGGTAAATGTAAGAAAAAATACTAAAAAATTGACTAAAAACAAACTTTATCCAAAATTGCAAAATGCAATGGAAAAAGAATGCTTTACAGCAAAATTCGCCTGCCAAGTTTAACAATTCAATAAAGAGGAAAATATTGCATAACGTTCTATAAATACCTTAATAAGTCATTTTTACATATCTTGAAGAACTTTACAGTTACACTTCTAGAGGTTCTTTCTCTGCGTTTCAACTACCTGCGATAAATACTGTTTTTGTTCTTCATCATTTGTTGCATTATTAAAACTTTCAATTAATACTATGTCTCGCTCAGCACAGTCATTCACACATGGCAAATATTCAGCAATTTCTTCAGCTTCTTTAAAAGATTGTGTTTGACCATTTCTCAACCAGCACACTTAAGAAGCTGTCGTCTATTTGTGTGGTGTGAAAGAAGAAGCTGTGAGAGATATTTAAGTTGTAAAGTTTTAAAGGAAGTTTCTACAATAAGTGCAAATTGGTTTTTTGCTATCGATTTTAACTAACGTATATTTCTCCTTGTCACTAAGAAGTTTTTAAAACAAACAAAGAGTGGCAAGCTCTTCACTTAAATATCAAGAGCGACGTAGAATCTTCTTTAATCCTGTTTTGCATAGTTGTATATCATCATATTCATGCAATCTTTTTATCACTAAAATGTCATTCATTGGTGCATCTACATTCGACTGACAAGTATACCATGATTGAATGTATACATATATAACAAATGACTGAAACTTTGAAATTGTTGAGGTGTCAATTATATTATAGATTCATTTCCATCAACATTAGTTCATTTTTAATGAATAAATTACTTTTGCCATTCATCGAGTTCTGTGGAGAGCATCTGATTTCCATATAATATTGTTCACATCTATTCCAATCGTAAGAGAGAACACATTTTATTGGTCTCTGTAATCATCCTTAGGAAAGTATTTAGCAACTATCTGAAGTTGATTCGTAATAAAAGTCAGATGCTGCTATCAATGACGTGTTTTGACATTGTGGGTTGTGGTAGTTAAGTTTAATCCGTTTTTTCGAAATCTTTTAAACATAATAATTCCAGGTCCACTCAACAGTCCAAGACATACTTTAAATATATCTGAAAGTAACAGTTCAAACATGTAGTGCCTACAGGTTAACCATAGGACGATTCTTCCATTTTTATATTCAAGAAGAGCACATGTTCTTTTGAACTTTCCTGTATTTGAGGAAGTTGTGTTAAAACACTTACCAATAACCTGATAATCACATTTCAATGAATATAAAAGTTAAAAAAAAAACTTATTAGCTGCTGCTTCCCTTGTACCAGATCAGATAACAGCTTAGAATTCCAAGAAGTTATGTATTACTATCTTTTAAAGGGGAAACTGACACTGGTAAACAGTCTACCTTTCTCATTTCATTTAATGATAAATCAGGTACTAACTTTCTGTCCCAATGAGCTACTGATTTCAAAGCATTAAGCTTAATTTTTATCTGTCGCTCAGTTTCACTACATAAGCATTGAGGTTCATGATGAGCCCTACTTGTTGAAGGCATTACAGATTTTTCATTACTCTTTGAACAGTCTTATTTCTATCAAAAGCAGCAGCAGTTTTTGGTGTTATTACTGGGCTTTGTCTTTGTTCATCTTTACCTGAATGTTTCTTGTGTAATAATTTATTTTCTGGATTAATTTCTACAGCATGTTCATCATCAAAGTCTTCTTTAGAATTTTCATTTTCAGTCTCATTTATTGTTGACGTAAAATATGCAATTGATAAATCAAGGAAATTTTGAGCTGAAGCAACTTCTTTTAATCACTTTGAAAATTGTTTCTGTCATTCAGCTGATCTTTTCTAACGTGTAGCTTGAGAAACTGGAAATCCTCTTCATTTTTAATAAGTTATTCCGAATTAGCATAACTTATGACAAATAACAAACCGAGATTTTTGTTATATATTCTTTGATTCTCTTGGTCTTTTGCATTCCTTTTTCGATTTTTCATTAAGCGTACTAGTTTGCCATATAAATCTTTAATTTTTTTAAGATATGCTAAAAAAAAAACTAAACTCTGTGGCTATACAATCCAAGAAGGATCTGGGCCGACAGTGCCCATCTCTGTTTTCTTGACCCTGGACCCCGAGGTGCTATGCAGCATGCGTCCCGGCTAGGTGGTCAACCTAACGCGATACCCTCGGTGTTTAGTTCCCAAGCAAGCTTGGTACTCATTTTATCGACCCCAAAGGGATGAAAGGCTGAGTGAACCTTGCCCAGTCGGGAGTCGAACTCTCGACCTGCGGTGCGGCAGACAGGCGTGCTGACCACTACACCACTGGGCTTCTTAAGATATGCTACTTATGTCTTAATGACAAACTTACTTTTTCCCGAAATGGCACAATGTTATTGTATACAAGAACAGAACTATCAATGATCGAAAGCTTCTGAATACATTGAAAGTATATAAAATTAGCAGGTGCAGCTTTTAATTATATTTTTCTATTTAATTTTGTTTTTCTATTTAATTATGCTTTTATTATATTTTTTGTTATAACACATACTAAAAAAAAAATTACTAATAGAAATAAAATATATAATTGATCATAACTTACGCTTTTGATCAAAATACTATATTTTTACATAAACCAGTGAACTTGTGTGACCTTGAGGGACCTCTTAATCTTTTCCAAATGAGCTCTAACTTCATATATTTTAATAATAGGAGAAGAAGAAACTTTTTAGAGGGTGAGACCCACCTTTTTAAAAAATAAATTTTTTTACATTGAATTTTGGGACACCCTATCATACAGTTCCCGAAGTTCTCTAACAATAGAAGCATTCTTTACCTGTCTTAAATTTAATAATTTACTCATATGGGCATTGATGACAAGGTCGTCACGACCGTAGCGAGCCTTTAACAAATCAACTGCAGATTTAAAGTTTTCCTCCGAAAGCGAAAATCCTGCAACGGCATTATATGCACTACCTCCAAGCAGAGATTTCAAATAGACAAATTTGTCAATAGGAGTTAAATTGGAATTCTTTTCAATTGCATTAGAATATTGCCCCCAAAATTCTAACCAGGAACTGCTGTCACCAAAAAATTTATTTATAGTGAGCTTCGGCAATTTCATAGATCGCTCTAAATTTCCGTTTTGAGAACCGGATTCATTTTTCATAAAATTTTGAAAAGTATTATTCTGATTTTGGGAGTTATGTTCATTTAAGAACTTCGTTATTTGATAACGAGATTCAATTATTTTCTCATTATAGGTTTCGGAACTTTCGATTTCTTTCTCAAAATCGTCATCAGCTATAATATCCTGGATATCAGAGTTTAATTTTTTTTAATAATTCATATTTGTCATTCAGTTGGTCCTTACAAATGTTTAATAAATCGAATTTATTTTCTAATGTGATAGATAGGACTGGGCGATGCATCGATACATCGCGTGATATCGATTTAAATCATAAATCGTCAAACCGATTTCCCGATCCTTCGTTTAGTGATGAATCGCGCCCATATGATGCATCACGCCAGTACGATGACGAACGAGGCCGATTAGTAAGACTGGTTTCACCTCCGATCTTCGAACGCTTGCTTTATGCATCTCTAATACGGAGATCACATGGATGATGAGCGAGATCGGTGGGTAAGACCGGTTTTTCCCACGATCTTCAAACACTCGCTTGAAGCAGCACTAATATAGAGATAACATCGATGATGAGCAAGACCGGTTTCTTGTACGATCTCCGAAGTAGATCGTAGACAACGCACACGCGACTTGTCGCTTAAACGGAAATCGCGATCGAATCTTTCATTTAGGTATTGGGATTATCCAAAATTGATACCAATCACAAATCACCACATTCTTGATTACAAGTCTTTTTTAATGATCGGCGAGCGACATCACGATCACGATGTACGTATGAGAAAAATCGGCGATGTGATATGTTAAGTATACATTTTCGCACTGAATTAGTTATTCCAAAACCTATTGTAGTCAATTAATATAATAATTAAATAACAATTGACGCTGTTAGTTTTAGTAAGAAATACTTCATAATTTTCCAAATCTTTAGTAAGGAACTTTTATTTTAGTTTATTTTTTAATGGCATTGCAACTTATTTGGGGAAACATTGTAATTATTGTACTATTCTAAAGTATTTATTTAAAAACACTTCATATTGCTTTTAATCAATTGAGACCAATTTGCTTTTATTAATCTAGCTAAAAATGTATTTTATTATCATCAAAATTAGGAATGAGCCTTCTATCAAATATTTAAAATTGCTTTTTTTAAATGTAATTTTTTTTTTCTATAGGATCCTACATATTTTTGATTACTTTGAAATAAATACTTCAAGATTTGTAAATAATCTGGTTCAGAATATTACTTTTTTAATTCCTTATATTATTTTTTGAGAAATTAAGTTTTAATGTTCTTGTAATCTACAGCCCTCCAATAATTATCTGCAGTAAATCGGCATGTTTGTTTTAAAATAAAAATTTGAAATTTCATTTAAGTGTGACAGGTATTCATTACCTTTTGACGTTTTTCAAAGGGCGACGCGCCCAACCCCTCTTCCCCCTATCTTCTTTCTACCTGTTTATTTTAAGGGGGGGGGGTCCCTCTTTTTACCCAGCAAAAGCATGCTGACTTTGGAAAACAGATGTTTTGTTGCTCTGTATGACTCGCATACAAAGTCCTAATAAGTCATACTCGTACAAAAAACAGATAAAGCAATGCATTCTGCATTGCATTTTCTGTTTGAAAATCGTTCCAGAACGACACGTGTTTTCTAAATTCATCTGTTTTTTTTTTTTTGTTTTTTTTTTAGTTTATGCCTTTAATACAACCTAAATGGCCATTAAAGGAAGATGTTAATAAAAAATGAATGATTATCCTGTAAAAAAAAAAAATAATAATTGATGTGTTTAAAATAAAAAAAGAAAACTTCTTATTTTAAATAAATGCTTTTTTCTTTAATTCTATGCAGCCACAAAAGAAAACATTATCAATGGATGGAAAGCCTATCTGATTATCTTTTAGCGTCCGACTTCTCGGAGCTAAATAAACAAACCGCAGATCGCACTTTTTTTTCTTTCCAGTTCTAAGAGTGGACATTTTTGTGGGTACTATAATTTTCTTATTGTAACATATTATTCAGAATCCGGGGTGGAAACTATTCTTATGTTACAAAATAAAACTGGATAACTTATCATCAACTAATAAGTTTTAATATTTACATCGTATTTACATGTTACTATTTACAAAATAACTCAGTTAATTTAAAATACGGCATAGCTCAAATGCCTTGTCGGCAACCACTTTGTAAACATTCTTCTCTCTCGTAAAGTCTAATTTACTCAGCTTGTCAGTTCTTTTGAAGGAAAAGAAAAGGAGAACAAATATGATGGAGTGCGTATTGTTCGAGCGTTACACACTGCATTACTGGTCCCTCAGATGCAGTGTGCATTTCCTGGGTGGATTCCTTCGGGATGCTTTCTGGTGCCTAAAATCCTCTATGGTTCTCGTGTTTTGTGATCCTTTCGTAAATATTTGCTGGCTGGGCGTCTGACGTTTCCCGGGTCTGCCTCTAGGACGAATAAAGCCTTTAGAACCTCCACCATCCGATCCGGCGATCTAGGATCGGGGGAAATTTTGCAGAAATATATACAATTGATTTCGATTTTAATAACAAATTCCATAATTCCCTGAGATAGAAAATTTCATTACAAATTAACAGAACTGTATGGCGACCTTCACAAAATCGATCTCAGAATAATATGTACCGTATATCAGGAAAGGGGTGATTCTGTTCCGAATTTTCTGAAAATTTAAGGTATTCGGTTCCGAAAATTTAAAAAAAAAATCGGTAATCAATTTGAAAATTTGGACATAAAATATCGCAAATTTTGTCCAAGAATTACAGAAAAAACGCGAATTTCATGAAAAGATCGTAAAATAACTGGAAATTTCATCAAAAGATCGCGAAAGAACTGCAAGTTTCTTCAGAAGACTGCGGATGAACTGCAAGTTTCGTCTGAAAGACCACAGAAGAACCGCAAGTTTCGTCCAAAAGACCGCGGAAGAACTGCAAGTTTCGTCCAAAAGACCGCGGAAGAGCCACAAGTTTCGTCCAAAAGACCGCGGAAGAACCGCAAGTTTCGTCAAAAGATCGTGAAATAAATGCAAATTTTGTGAAAAGGTCGCGAAATAAACACACATTCCGTCAAAAGTTCGCGGAAAAAAACACAAATTTCGTCAAAAGATTGCGAAAAACTGCAAATATCGTCAAAGATTGCGAAATAACCACAAATTTTGTCAAAAGATCATGAAACAACCATGAATTTTGTCAAAAAATCGCAAAACAACCGTGAATTTCGTCACGAGGGGCGAAATTACTGCGATTTTTGCCAAAACATGGCGAAAAAACCAGGAATTTCGTCACATGAACGCGAAAAAAACTAGGGATTGACCGAATACCGAATAGTTGATTCGGTATTCGGTGGTTCGGCATGTAAACCGAATATTCGGCTTCGGACAAATACTTTTAAGTATTCGGCCGAATAATTGCAGATAAATATTTTCTTAGAAGTAGAAGAATTCTCTTTTACTTAGCGGAAGAATAGGTTAAACAATGAGTTTCAATATTATGTGCATGAGTTCAGAGTTCAGCTGCACTACAAAAAACAAGTCAAAGGCCATTTTTAATTAAAAAAAAAACTTTTTCCTTCCTAAAATAGTCCACATAGGTGTGAAATCAAAACAACTGTCTACAACAGAGAAAAAAAAAGTATGGAAGATGTGCATCTTTCCCTTATCATTTAATTTTATTTACTTCTACATTAGTTTTTTTTTTTACTTAAATTTATTTAATGTGTATTTTCTTTAATATACACATCAAATAAGTATATCAGCGTTCATCTCTGTATATCTAAGGTTCATATTAAAGAAAATAACATACATGAAATAAGTAAACCCTTTATGCCTATCCTATAGCTTTTATAACCATTATATCAAAATCACTCAAATTTCTTTTCTTCATCACCACAATGTTAAAATATTAATCAAAATATAAATGTTCTATCAATAGTTTGACAGAAAATAGTTAAATGTACAAATTGATATGATGCCTTTTGTATTTTGAGAACATTCCTATTCAATATGTTTATAATTAGACTTAGAAAATCAGTAAATCAGCTTAATGACAACATTGTTTCTTTGTATTTGAATGAACTTTTGTTTTTCTGACATTCCTTATCCTCAATAACACCCTGTATAGTTTAATACTTTCATAGGTTATTTTTGGGTATTGACTAGTGATAAAATAATAAAAAATAAGTGACAGGTTGATGAATTTGTGAGGGGAAAGAAGTCATTACATTTTTTTTGTGCAATTAGATTTAAGAATAAAAATATAACTGAATTAAATTATTGAGAATTTAATTTCAATTAAAGCTTATTAAAAAAGCTAATATATACAAAAATGCATATTAAAAAGTTTCAAGTATTCGGTTGTCGAATACCGAAGCTTCCGTATACACTTCGACCAAAGCTTCGGTATTCGGCAAAATTGCTGCTTCAGTCAATCCCTAAAAAAAAACCGCAAATTTCGTCAAAAGATCGCAAAATGAACGCAAGTTTCGTCAAAAGATGGCGAATTTCGCCAAAAGGGGCAGAATTAACGCAATTTTCTACAAAACATGGCAAAGTAACCGGAAATTTCATCAAAGGAACGCGAAAAACCCCTCAAATTTTGTCAAAATATCACAAAATGAATGCAAATTTCGTCAAAAGATCACGAAATAACCACAAATTTCGTCAAAATAGAGCGAAATAACCACGAATTTCGTCAAAAGGAAGGCGAAATATCCGCAAGACTCGTCAAAAGGATGGCGAAATAACCACAAATTTTGTCAAAAGATCGCAAAATAACCACAAATTTCGTCAAAAGATTGCTAAAAAACGAGAATTTCGTCAAATGGCCGTGAAATAAACATAGTAAGTGCTAGGTGTGGATTCCCTTCCATCACCTTACAGAAAATTTGCCGTAAACTTACAGAAAATTTGCTGTGAATTTCATTTTTTTTTTCACTCAGTATCACCCTCGCCATATATATTCCCACATAAGTTGACAAATATTGGAAAAATAACTTTTATTTTCTATACCTATGGTAATGCAGCATTTACCTATAACATGCCGTAAAATTTTGGGGAAATTTTCATGTGGATTGGGGGAAATGTGAGGAGTAGAAACATTTTCTGCACCCCTGCTTTTAAGTAGGGTCAAGTGGGGTAAAATAAGTAGGTTTCAAAAATAAATTTATAAAACATACAAATTGTAATTTTTTGCAATTGTTTTGTCAAATTATTGTGTTTACAGGTATCAGTTGTCGTTTTTCAATGAATAACAAAGTATTTGTTGCTATATTATTATGCTTGATAGTACAGTATAGGATCTATTATCCGGCGTCCCGATATCCGGAACGCTCTAAAAACCGGAACGCTAAACGATCCGAAACCGAAACTTAGTAAAAACTTTCATTTCAAAAAAATTTGCAGTTTTTTTTTTTTTTTTCATATTTTATTGAAGAGTTGACATGCTTTATAAATCGATATTTTAAATATTTTAAACTTTTTCTCATACACCTCAAGGTACCGTAATAATCCCATTAATTTCCTCCCCCCCCCCCCCCCCCCCAAACGCGGCAAAAAATCGTAAAGTAATCGGAGAGGTTGCTTACAGGGATTAAAAGTGGCTATCGAAATCTACCGCCTGTTGAAATCCGAAAATGTTTATAAGAATAGTCCAAAGCCTGCCCTGATATTCAGATTTTTCTTTTTTTGTTAACCGAGATAATTAAAAAATAGAACTTAAAAAGCGCAAACTTAAAAGCGTGCTCTCCCTACGATCCCACTTATGACGCTCCCGTGAAAGATAAGAATTGAATATACGCAATCATCGGACATAAGTTCTCTTTTTGATCATTTTTATGACTTTGCATCGGCGTAACCTTTAGAAATATGGGAAAACTAACTACATATTCTTAAATTTCGTATTTTTCTGCTTCAAATGCTAAAATCCATTATAAAAATTTTTAATTTTAACCTTTTGAAAAAAAATATTTTCGAAACATCACTTAGAATTTGAATGCGTTTTCCGCGATCGAAAATCTGTTGGCAAGCTCCGACCTTTGACGTCATCTAAAGGCGCACCTACAATTCGGCCAATTAGGAGAATGAGAGAAACGTTCGTTTTACCGTTTTCAGCTGCGTCCATCGAACAGTGGAAAAGCAGAGATTCGGAATCGGATAAGACAGAAAGGTGGTACGGCACTTCGTGCGATTTTTTGGAAAGCGGGGGGTGCTTTCGTGGCATTTTTTTTTAAATATCAAATTTGTTTACAAAATAGGGGAGGGTGGGTTAATGGAATATTAGAGTAATTATGCATTTCTTTATCTCCGCGAATTTGTGGAAATCTGCATTTTAAGTGTTGATAATTTTGTCTCTTATATTTTTCTGTCCGCTTTCCATGCGATAAATTCGTAAACAAAACAAAAATAAATAAAAAGTCAACTTTCAATATATTCTTCTCCCTCCCTCCCCAATAATTGGATGAAGATGCAGTTCAAGTTTGTTTCAATATAGACAATAATGCTCCACTTAGTCATCAGACGACATACAGTGAAATTTGTGAAATGATGACTAAAGATGCATCTGATGATCGTAGTGATGATGATGACAAGAATGAGGAGGTAGAAAAAATATCTAATGAACAATTGATATTTTACACTCAACGATTAATTCAAGGCATGGAACAAAATAAGTTATTTCCATGAACAACAAATAATGTCCTTATACAGTGGAACCCGGTTAATACGCGATCCCACTTAATACGCGGATTTTTTCCGATCCCTTGATCATTGCCCATAAGGCTAATGCAAAAATATCACGTTTAAGACGCGGATGGTTATTACGCGATCCCGCTTAATACGTGATAAATTTTCAGTCCATTGAGGTAAAAACATTACGCTTAAGACGCGAATTCCTTCTTTCTTTTCGAATGTTGCCAATTTAGAGGATTTTTTTTTTTTTTTAAATTCAGATAAAAAAGCTGTTTCCAAGTAGTATTATTTACTTTATTTAATAGCAGATTACTCAAGACGAAAATTACTAATCGGAAATAATGGTAGATATTTGAATTAAACAAAAACCCGCTAAATTATCAACATTGCAATTCTTCTTTGATCCCGCCTCCTAACCTTCTTTGGCTCTCCCTTCGTGTAGGTTTTTACTGTAGCAGAGAGATATAGATGAATTCAGGTTACTCAGATAAGTGATAAAAATTATTGTGATTAGAAATGTTCATACCTGTTGTTAGTGAGTTTTTAAATTTACATTATGTCACTACTATGTTTTATAATGCATTTTATAGGCAAAAAAAACTACAGTTGGATAATTCGTTTGTGTTTTATTTTTAAATTAAAAAGAAGAACAAATTATAATGGTATGGTACTCATTTTTAAAAGTAAATATCATTTTAAAAAATTGATTACATATTTATTTTCCATTATTATTCCAGTCGGTCGTATAAAAAAACCAATGAGTTAAAGTAGAATATAATTAATTTTAATGTAAATATGCATAAAAGACCCAATTTTTGAATGTAAACATATAAATGAAAGCTCTAAAGTTCATTTAGATGATTAAATGTGTAAATACTCTAAGTTCCTGCAACATTTTATAAATCACGTTTAATATGCAATTCCGCTTAATACGCGACTTTTGTCCACTCCCTTGAAACGCATCTTAACCGGGTTGGACTGTATAAAATTAAGACCAGATTGTAAAAGAGAAACGTTACAAGCAGCCAACTTTAAAAGGATTTTTCCAAAAAACTAATTCCCAAGCATCTGCATCTGAACCTCAAAACTAAATTTTGTTTTTGATCTTGTTCATTTGTAAGTTTTAAATTTAAAATTATTACTTAACTTTTTTTTTTTTTGTAAATAAAAATTAAACTTTTCCTTAATTGTGTTTCATTGAATTAATTCAACAAATGTGTAATACAGTATTTTTAATATTATTTATGCTAACCAGTATTTCATATTTATGTACATTAGAAAATATTTGTGGTAGTGTTCCGAATTACGGAAAAACCCCTTATCTGGAATGCCTCAGGTCCCAAGGATTCCGGATAACGGATCCTATACTGTATTTTAAAAGACTTGGTTGTAATCATGAAAAAAACTTTCGATCAAAATATTTGGTAAACAAAAACTTATTTTCAGCTTTTTTATCCATTGTATAGTATAAAACAGTTACTCAGGATTAACTTTCAGCATTTTTTATTACAAAATAACATAAAATTAATATTTTAGAGTAAAAAAAAACCTGTGTGGGGTAAAATAGTTATATTGTTAGGCTTAGCAAACAAATCACACTTTTTTTACTTTTCTCGATAATTTTATAAAATTAGGGGGTTCAGCCCCCTGCTCGCTAATGCTCGCCACTATTTATGTCAACTCTAGCCAGAATGAGTGCTATCATAAATCATTACAACGTATTAAATTTACAAATATTTTTAATGTATAAAAAAGTAATAGAAAACTTTGTTGAAAATGTAAATAAAAATGTACCTTGGAAACAGAATTAATTTCAGACCTTAGTGAAAACACAATAAAAAAATATTTTTAGTTGGGCTGCTATGCGATCTGAGCAAGCAACATATGAAATTTACAAATATTTTACTTCATAAAAAACTAATTGAAAATTTTGTTGAAAATATAAATAAAAATGCATTTATCAAAAGTTTGGCGCTGCGACGTGTTGATCATCATTGAGAAAGCTAAGCGAACAGGAAATTGGGCCCGTTTAAAGTTAAATGGCATGTTAGTGTCAGATGGGGTCCTTCTCCTTTCATTTTGCCTATAGTTTTTGAAAATCACGGCTTAAATTAATGTAAAACTATAATAAAACGCTATAAAAGATGCTACGTCACACGTTATCAAACTGTAAACAAAACGTTTTCGCCTGTGTCTAAATACAATCTTGGATCAAAAAGCTGATTCGCTGAATTCATCACGTCACCATAAAATGGATCAATAGCAATTGTCATTCATGTATTGCTCAAATGGTTTGCGTTAAAAGAGAGATTCTGTCTGGATTTTGATTTGCTGAGTGGGTTGGGACATGTGACCGTAACTTAACCACTCAGAATCGTCGCTTTGGATCTTGGAATCGAATCTTTTTCTTTCTTCTTTCCCTTCTTCTTTCATCTTTTCTAGTACTACAAAAAAAAAGACACCACTACTCTACTACAACACTACTACATCTTACTCCTGCTCTTAAAGTGTTGTGAGATCTTTTTCATCTAAAGAGAAAAAATAAAATCTTTGTATTATTATTTTTTAAATAATTGTAATAGTTTACAAATACTTTTGGTACCTTTTTACATTAGCCTGTCTCGGGTGATGAATTTCTAAATATTGTTCCCATCGGCATCATTTGTATTGCATTCATTTCATTTAAAATATACGCCTTTCACTCACTTCATTTAAAATACAAATAAATGAATAAATACCAATAAATAATAATAACAAATAATAATAGCATAATTTTCAATATCAGCATTATTTCTAGTTTACACACGCAAAAAAAATGCTATCACCGAGATTTGTGCCTACCTAACACAAAAGTGCCTTTCAAAATTTTATAAATAAAATTCTAATTGTACATTTTAAAAATTCTTAAAAATCGTAATTTTATTAGTAATTCTTAATTGTTTTGGAATGAGTGGGAAAAGTTTAATGTAAACAGTAATAAAGTAAACCTTTTTTTAATTATGTATATGCATTTTTTTTTTTCAGATTTCTGTTCTGTCAGAAAAAATTGCAGACTGTCAGAGGCTAAAAGTGTTAAGGCTGGAAGAAAACTGCCTCCAATTAAATGCTGTACCAGAGAAAATATTGTCTGATTCACAGGTTTCACTTTTAGCTATCGATGGAAACCTCTTTGAATCCAAAGACCTGCATGCACGTGAAGGGTGGGAAATGGTAAGATTTTTTGCATGTTTTATATATATGTAGTTGGGGGGGGGGGGAGGATATCAGAAACATTAATTTATTGAAATATTCAAAAAATTACAGAAAGCTGAAATAAT
This sequence comes from Maratus speciosus, assembly GCA_963932465.1. Taxonomy (NCBI): domain Eukaryota; kingdom Metazoa; phylum Arthropoda; class Arachnida; order Araneae; family Salticidae; genus Maratus; species Maratus speciosus. The sequence continues at coordinate 351,358,179 of OZ010800.1, read as the reverse complement.
ATGAACTTAATTCCTTTAAGACATTTAATTGTATAATGCATTATATTAGCTTTTTCAAATACACCAGGATTAACACTTAAAAACAGCCATTTGTACAATATCTGTAGAACTGTCCCAATTAGGCCTAGTAGAGCCAGTTGCTTTATTGACCCTTCCTGTGCCAATACTTCATTAGCGATACAGGGCTGCCATATGCAACTAAAATGCTACTAAAAAGACTATTTTCAGCATCAGGTGACTATGGCTATGCTACTATTTTAGCCGAAAAACCCTTCAAAAGTGACTAATTTGTGGGGGGGGGGGGGGAGGAGACTATTTTTTAATCCCACCTACTATTTTTGTAAAAAACAAATTTTTATCAGTCCTAAAACTGACAACTCTTTCCTTTCTTTTAACCCAATATTCCGACATAATATTTCAGTATCAATTTCTTAAGTTTTTCATTCAGTTTTTAAAAATCTGTAAAAACTTCCATTTAAAATAAAGAAATTACTCTTTCCAATCTAAATGTAGCACAGATACCAATCATCTAAATTTCAGTGGAAAACTACACATTTTTGGTTTGCATATCCTTTACAGTACATTTGCTCTAACTTCTTGTTGTTCTTAAAGGTATTTAACTCTTCAACCATTGTATGAACCATACACAGTTCACTGTAGATTTGTTCACTATGCTATCATATTTGTTTCTAACCTCGTAGCTCATAGTATAAATATGTTTCAAACCAAAAGTTTTGATTAATAAATGAGCTGATAAAAATAAGAAAATCATGCTTTTCTAATTTAATAACAGACTTAAAATGTTGAGAGTAACAATTTTGAATATTTTCTTTCATTCATACTTATTTAGATAGCTTTATTCAACTCATTGGTGGCTATAAAATCAAATATTATTTATTTCAATTTTATTTTATTTTCACTAGCAAAACCCGCAGCTTTGCATGCATAGTTGTTGAAATATGCTAAGTGGTATTTGTGTACCTTTGAATTGGATGCGGAATTTATTAATTAACAAATGTATCTAAACTTCCACAGAAATCGTAATTTAGAATGTTTTTTAAATGTTTTCCGTTCGTTTCACTCTTTTTATTTTTCATATTTTATTACAAACTCTTCTTAGTAAGTATTTGTATATTAAAAAGTCTCTGCCATGCCAAATTTCAAGTTTCTAGTCCTTTCAGTATCACAAAAGTAATAATTTATAACATTTTGTTTCTTCTGCACAGTTTAAACTTTTGAATTTATTAAAAAATTCTTCTTTGCATGTGTTTGCATCTTAAAAGCAGCAAACATGTGAAATTTCAATTTTCTATCCTTATCATTTCCATAGAAATCATAATTTATAACATTTTTAGAACAATTTTCATGCATTTAACCCTTTTTAAATTTTTAATTTTGTAGAAACCGTTCTTAGAATATAATATCCTCTTATAAGTTAAGCAACTACCATGCCAAATTTCAAATTTCTAGATCCTTTAGTACCACAAAAATCATAATTTTAGAACATTTTTCGCTTCTACACCCCAATGAGGGTAGTGGCACCAACATAAAATTAAATGTAGTCTATGTTGTTAGTAAGGACTGTTACCATCCATTTGCCACCATTACTTTTTAAATCTGTTTGGTAGTTCCGGAGATTATCCCCTGCCAGCAAACAAATAAACTTACATTACTTAAACTAAACGTACTTCTTTATAATAATCGTATAGATAAATTTCTTGCAAAGAATAGATCAGTTATGCACACAAAAGTTGCATCTGTCTTCTCTTTATCAAATGTATAACTTTTGATAAAACAATTTTTTATTGGCAGATTTTCTGCTTCAGTTCATTTTTGTTTAGAAAATGGAATTGCAATTGTATACAGTGTGTCCACGTATAACCTGACCGACCTTTATTTTCGCAACCGTTGGTCCTAGATGCATACTTCCAGTTACAAAAATGGTTTAAATAAGGTAAAGAATTATTTTTAAGACGATTTGGGTCAAGAAAAACAATTATTAAAAAATTACGAAATTTAATTTTTATACAGTCCCCCGGTCCTATAAGTGATATCTACTAAAAATTTACTATGACACTAACAATTAAGACAAAAAAAAGTCCCATTCATCTAAAATTAAAATTGACTGTGTTATGAAACTTTGAAAGGCATGACTTATATCACTTTTTTGCATATCAAAACAGATGATTTCGACCATGCTTTCAGGGGTCATGTATAAAGTACTTAAACTTATTTCAAGGTACCTGTGCTTTGAAAGAAACCGTACAAATATTACGATTAACTTTTATTAGCTATGTTTCAGATTAGTTAAAATAATTGTATTTTAACATATGTTTTATTTTGTAAGGATTTGAGGCTACGATTTCTTTTAACTAAAATTATGTTATTCTCATAAGGTTTTATTTAACTTGCAATGATCATCTTTCCAGTTTAAAATTTCTACTCAAACTTTAATTTACTTTCAAATGTCCGATCGAAGTTAAATTTTACATACTGACTTAAATCCGATGACAATGCAACATTATTATGATTTTCGACTCTTACCATCCTATACATACAGTGGCGGTCAAAAGTTTCTGGCCAATTAGTTTTTTTGATTTGTTTGACAGAACGTTTTAGCGAAGAAGAAGTTCAATTGCTCCAAAAGTTAGGAATAAGCAAATTACTTCTGATCACGTGATTATTTTGATTGGTTACTTAAGATACTTGATGAAAAGGGGAGGAATTTAAAATTCGTGTGTGCAAAAGTTTCCAGCCATTCGTCATTCATGGTGTTTTTGCTATCGCTAAAGTGTTTTTTTGGCCAAGTTAGTTAATTAATCAAGGTGAATAATGTAATTAAATTCAAAAATGAAAAGTTTAACAATTTATTGTTCCTAAATGAGTGATTTGTTTGTCGCTAAAGGGACAATTCTCTCATGAGATTGTGGCAAAGCTGTCGATCGGAAAATTTGCTGTAAACGATACTTAAAAATATATATATAAAGAAGGTCATGGCCTTCGGAACTTGCCACGGTCCGGGGTAACTCTGGAAAACGACTATTCTTGTGGATAGAATTATCAGAAGAAAAGCAGTTGATGACCCGCGTAAAAATGCCACTGCAAATAAAGTGATTTATAGTGTTATGGTTATTGCTGAAACAAGTCTATCTACAGTGTCAAGATGCTTATGTGACGTAGAACTTTATGGAACAGTCGGTGTTAAAAAACCTTTCATAAGTAAAAAAATTCAGAGGGCCCGACTGGCGTTTGCCACGGAATACAAAGACTGGACAAGTGAAAACTGGAAAAAAAGTAGTATTTTCAGATGAATCGACGTTCAATCTTTTTATGAGTGATAAAAAACATTACAACCAATGACATAAAAAGAAAAGATAATGTGCGAGATATATTATTCCTAATGTTGGAAATATTTAATTCTTTTAAGTTATTTTTAGCATACCAACTGCTTATTTTAAGTTTTAAAACCCCATTTCACTCTCTTGTCGTCCACCCTGCAGAGAACACGTTTTCCCGGCGACTGTCGAGATGTTTACGTTCTCAATCGGCGAGTTGAGTTATCTCACGGTTGCTCTTTGGAAGGAAACTTCCATTTTTCAGGTTCTATAGATGGCGCTGTCGTTCCGGAGATGCACGACGCTTCGTCTTTAGTTGACGTTTGCTAGGCTGTGATTCGTCCAGGTAATTAACTGTCCGTTTCGCGGTATTTTATGCAAATGTCTTATTTTTGAGGTGTATATATACCTGTACAAATTTCAGAGATGTGTGCTTGCTCTCACATGCAAGTATCAGTTCGTTCTCATCTTGAACGAACATTAGATTGTAATGGGTATTCTTTTGAAACAATGTTCTTAGCTCTAGTAGAGCTCTGTCTAAAGTTAATGTCTCTTTTAGTTTCTAATAAATGTGTTTGCTTTTAAAATCTTTGTCATTAATCAACACCATCTCACCTTTCATACTTTACATTTTTCAGATAATTTATGAGTAGAAAGAGTATGTTTTTCCATATTTTGGGAAACATCGGTTATGGGCCACTCTTTTTGCCCATATTAAGTATTTAATTTAGAGATGGTGTTAACGTTAAAAGTTCTAAAAGCTTAAAGATAGGGGGGCTCTAAAAACTAAAGATGGAAATAGATAAACTTAACAATTATAACTATGCCACCTGGAAAGATGATGTGACAGCACTTTTAATGGACAAAGGGGCATATGAACATGTTAGTAATAAAGATTTAAAAGTTAAAGAAGATGCAACTCCTAAAGAGAAGCGCGATTTTGAAATTAAAAAGAATCAGGCCTATAGTACAATATATTTAAATATTAGTAAAGATTTAAAGCCACTGATTCGTGATACTAAGGTTGCGTCAGAAGCCTGGGAAAGACTTAAAGTTCACTTCCAGCCAGCAACGCGGGGGAGATCTATTGGTATTTTGGATGCCTACTTTAATTGTACTTATGATCCTAACGAAGCGATAGGACTGTATGGAGCAAGACTTAAAGAGATTTTAGAAAGTATGGGGGATACGGAAATAGAATTACCCGAAATTGTCAAAACTTACCAGCTGATTAGATTCCTTCCAGACACTTTTTCTGGTATCGTGCAAGCCATTTATAGATGGGATAAAAAGGACTTTACCTTTAACAAGGTATTAGATGAGTTAATATTAGAAGAGGACCGTTTAAAGCAAAGTAGAAAAGATTCGCTTAAAGGGGAAAAATCGGCATTAGAAATAAAGTTAATAAAACCCAAAGAAGTCCGAAAAAGAGATAAACACCAAAATCAGAATTGTTTCAAATGTGGCAAACCAGGTCATAGGGCTGTTAATTGTAGAAGTAACCCTAAAAATGCAAAACGAAAAAGTTACGTGACAGAAGCTAATTTTGGCCAGAATAACAACTTTCAAGATAAATTCAATTGGGTGTTTGACACCGGTGCGTCAAGTCATTTTTGTAACAACAAAGACTTGTTTGTAACGTACAAACCGGTTAACAATACTAAAATGACTCTCGCTGTAGGCGAAGTAACTAGTCCTATTGAAGGAATGGGAAGCGTAGATGTCAGTTTCAGAGTAAATGGAAGAGTTAATGAAATACGATTACATAATGTAATGTACTCTCCAAAGTTAAGAAGAAACTTAATTTCAGGTGCAGTATGTGAGAAGAAGGGTTCTAAATTTGTAGGAAAGAATGGCAAAATAACCTTATTTGACAAAAAAGGTGAAGAAATGTTTTCAGCGTATAGAAAAAATGGACTGTACAGCGTAAAACCTACATACCCACAATCTGCCACTTATGTCGAAAATAATGCTATAACTTCGAATGCAACAGAACTAGATAAATGGCATCAGAGATACTGCCACATAAATAACCAGTACATTGTCAATACATCTCAGCATGAAAAGGTAAAAGGATTACCGAAGTTGAAATATCAGGAATTAGGCTGCGAATCGTGTAAAATTGCCAAAACAAGAAGAGTATCTTTCCAATCTCAAGAAGGAGGAAGAACAAACAAACCATTGCAATTACTACATATGGACGTCTGTGGACCAATGCCAACATATTCACTTGGAGGATCTGAATATTTTCTAACGATTATAGATGATTACTCAAAGAAGGTGACTGCTTATCCTATTCAACATAAAAGTGAAGCATTTGATTGTTTCTTAAAATTTCAGAAAAGGAATGAGAGGTTTTTAGGGAAGAAAGTAATAGCTATAAGGACTGACAATGGTAAAGAATTTGTCAACGATAAGTTTAAAGTTCATTTAGAAAAAGAGGGCACACAACACCAGAAGACTAATCCATATACACCAGAACAAAACGGACTCGCAGAACGATTTAATTACACAGCAGTAGATGCTATAAAAGCCATGCTGAAAAGTAGCAAAATGGACGAAAAATTTTGGGCAGAAGCACTTTGCTGTTTTGTATATGTATGGAACCGAGTAGCCAGAAAAGGTCAAGAGAAAACCCCATTTGAATATTTTTGTGGAAGAAAACCATCAGTGAGCCATTTAAAGAAGTTTGGAAGCATTGCATATGTTGGAATACCAAAACAACAAAGAAAAAAGTTTGACATGAGAACGAAGAAAGGATTTTTAGTTGGGTATGCACATCAAACTAAAGGCTATAGAATATGGATTCCAGAGTTGGGTCGAGTCATCGAAACAATAAATGTATCTTTTGATGAGGAGTTTGGTATAAGAGAAGAGAAGAAACAAACCTCAAACAGTAGAAGGAAAGAAGCAAAGCTCCGAAGTGGAGCGAAGCTGGACCCAAAGGTAAAAAGCAACGAAGGTAAAGGTGAGATTAGCCATGGAGGAAGCCGCAGAGCAATTGAACATGTAGAAACTCCGGAAGTACCATCAAAATCTGAAGTAGATTCAGAAGTCGAGACCATGAATCAATATCAAAATAACGAAGAATCAAGTACTGATTCTGAAGATGATCAAATTCCGTGTAAAAGTATAAAGTGGATCAGAGAAGCGAAGGAAAGAAGAGATTGTTCAAGAACAGACATCTACTACAAAATTGAAGGTAAAAATGTAATTCTTAGATCACATCCAGATGTGAAGAGGTACTGCTTGAAGAACAATATAAGATATGATCCGAATTTCTTTAGTTTTTCTGGAAAAGATAAATATTCAGGACCCGAACCAAGAGCTGAACCTATAACTGAAAACAAATTGTCTGACATTAGTGAAGAATCTGACACAGATTTAGAAGCCAATTGCATAGAAGTGGAAATTCCTAGATCATTTAAAGAAGCTGTCGAGTCTAACCAAAAGGAAGAATGGATGAAGGCCATGCAAGAAGAAATCAAAATGATGGAGCAGCGAAAAGTATGGGAATTAATTCCAAGGAAAGATGGTGAGAAGATTATACATAATCGATGGGTGTATACTATCAAGAAAAACGAAGAAGAAAAAATTATAAGATATAAAGCAAGATTGGTTGCGAAAGGCTTTAGCCAGAAAAAAGGAGAATCCTATGAAGAAGTATATAGCCCTGTAGTAAATTTCGCCATCATTAGATTGTTTTTCACTATTCTAGTTGGACTTTTTGGTTGGCTCCACCAACAACTAGACATCAAATGTGCATATCTTTATGCAAAATTGCAAGAAAGAATAGTCATGTATCAACCAAAGGGATTTCAAAGCCAAAAGTATCCAGATAATGTTTGTCTCTTGAAAAAAGCTATCTATGGACTCCACCAAAGTGGGAGGCAATGGTACTTTGAGATCCAAGATGTCTTAGAAGAATTAGCCTTCACCAGGTTAGAATGGACAAATTGTGTATTTATTTTTAAGAGAAGAATCTTACTACTCCTATATGTAGACGACATAATTATATTTGGAAAGACAACTGAACATATAAAGGAAATTATAGAACTCCTGAAAACAAAGTTTGACCTTAAACTCCTAGGAAAAACCAAGAGACTGCTTGGCGTTGAATTTGAAAATGAAAATAAGAAATTATATATCCATCAGAAAGAATACATTGAAAAAATTTGTAAAATTTACTCAAAGTATAAAATTCCAATAATATCGTTACCTATTGCAAAAGGCATAATTTATTCAAAGACCGACTGTCCTAAAACTGGAGAAGAAATAACTGAGATGGAGAAATACCCCTACAGAAATTTAGTAGGATGTTTAGCATTTTTAGCAAGTCGGACAAGGCCGGATATTGCTTTTGCAATAAATCTTTTCAGCCAATTTCAAGAAAACCCAAGCATGATCCATTGGCTAGGTCTACTTAAACTTCTAGGCTATGTTCAAGCTACTAAAAATTTCAAATTAAATTTATCAAATGTGACATCTCTAAAAGTGACGTGCTATAGTGATGCTGACTATGCATCTAACAGAGATGACAGAGTATCCATGAGTGGAGTTATAATGTTTGTCGACAAAGCTCCAATCATTTGGCGAAGTTTCAAGCAAAAATGCGTATCGTTATCTACGATGGAAGCGGAATACATCTCATTAAGTGAAGCAGCAAAGGAAATGATTTGGATAAGAAGAGTTCTGGAAGAAACTATCAAATCAAAATTAATCAACCAAGACTGTACTGAATATACATTACTGTGTGATAATAAAGCTGCTATCGACTTTTCAAAATCACCTATCGAAAATGCTCGAACAAAGCATATAGATATACGCTACCATTTTCTAAGAAATCTAGTGTTCGACAATATGTTCGAGTTGAAATATGTGCAATCTTCACAGAATTTAGCTGATTGTTTAACAAAGCCAGTAACAAAAATCTCTTTGAAAGCTTTCACTACTAAACTGTTTATCGATGAGTGACTGCTGTCCAATGGACATTTAAGACTGTTTCAAGTGAATCAGGACTTTATATGAACTTTTATTTTTGTGTATTAAACTGTTTGCAAATGTGTTTATACAATTTTAAGATATTTGCATAAATGCTAAGTTTTTTTTTAATCTTTCAATTGAAATTTAATAACTTTAAATTTAGTGTTAAAATCGTAATGCATTATCATCTTTAAAAAGTTTACAAGTTTAAAGTGTTTTCTTTTAGGCTTCGGCAACTTGCCGATTTTTTTTTTTTTTTTTTTTTTTTTTTTTTTCTCAAAAACTTAAATCGTTAATGTATGTATTATAAGTAAAATGTTTAAATTTTCATTAAACTGTTTTTGTAAGTTTGTATTTCAAGAAATTTTATGTCAAAATTCAAAATTTACGTTTGGCATAACTTACCCTTTTGAAAGTTTTTTTTAGACTGTTCTCTGTCAGAGTGTACGAAGGGGGGCAATGTTGGAAATATTTAATTCTTTTAAGTTATTTTTAGCATACCAACTGCTTATTTTAAGTTTTAAAACCCCATTTCACTCTCTTGTCGTCCACCCTGCAGAGAACACGTTTTCCCGGCGACTGTCGAGATGTTTACGTTCTCAATCGGCGAGTTGAGTTATCTCACGGTTGCTCTTTGGAAGGAAACTTCCATTTTTCAGGTTCTATAGATGGCGCTGTCGTTCCGGAGATGCACGACGCTTCGTCTTTAGTTGACGTTTGCTAGGCTGTGATTCGTCCAGGTAATTAACTGTCCGTTTCGCGGTATTTTATGCAAATGTCTTATTTTTGAGGTGTATATATACCTGTACAAATTTCAGAGATGTGTGCTTGCTCTCACATGCAAGTATCAGTTCGTTCTCATCTTGAACGAACATTAGATTGTAATGGGTATTCTTTTGAAACAATGTTCTTAGCTCTAGTAGAGCTCTGTCTAAAGTTAATGTCTCTTTTAGTTTCTAATAAATGTGTTTGCTTTTAAAATCTTTGTCATTAATCAACACCATCTCACCTTTCATACTTTACATTTTTCAGATAATTTATGAGTAGAAAGAGTATGTTTTTCCATATTTTGGGAAACACCTACAATGAAGTACGGCGGAGGACATGTTATGCTGTGGGGAGCATTTTCTGGAAAATGCGCTTGTCCGTTATTTGAAATCTGCGGCAAGATGAATAGTGCAATGCATAAGGATATCTTGCAAGATCATTTGCTGCCTTATTAGAGGAAAAATTGTGGTCACAACTATTTGTTTCATCATGATAACGACCAAAAAACATACATCAAAGCTCGCCAAGCAGTGGCTTTCGCACAAAAAAACTTCGCTTTTGAAATGGAAAGTCCAATCATCCGATCTGAATGTAATAGAAAATCTTTGAAACTAACTTGAAAACGTGTTTGGAATTATAATTATTTCAATTTAGCAGCATTTTCACAAAAATTGCAAGAACCGTGGACAAAACTTAACACTGATGATCTACAACTGTTCATTGAATCGATGCCACATTGCTGCGCCGCAGTACTTATTGCATGTACTTATACTAAATGTATGAATACAAAATACTAATTGTAAATGTTGTTGATCACTGTTATTTTCTTTTCTAACACCATTTTTTTTCCAAACTTGCCAAGGTGACCGGAAACTTTTGAGAACATGCGTTTTCTTTTGAAATTAATTTTGTCAATTAAATTTATTAATATTTAATTTTTATTCCATAACTAAGTTCTTAACTGTTATGTCAATAATGTGTATAAGTATCACTTTGAGATTCCTCTCCATATGGGTATACTTACAAATTAACCAAAAAATTTATGCTGGCTGGAAACTTTTGACCGCCACTGTATATTAGAGGATAGCACAAAAAAATTCAGATAGATTACCGTCAAGAAGTTTAAGAAAGAATTTTAAATTAGATAACATAAACCTGCGATGGTTGTGTTTTTTAACTTTTATAATTACATTTTATGTCAGGGCTTGAAATTCAATTTTTCCTAGGAGGGGAGTCTCCCTACCAACATTTATAAATGGAGGGGAGTTGAGCTATTTGGGAGGGAGACAAAAATCTAAAACCCACTGTTATTTTGCGTGTTATTTAAAGATTTACATTATTTTGTCTTTATCTTAAGTATTTTGTATTAATACAGACTGTCAGGATGTTTCTGAGTAAAAATAAATAAATCGGAAATTCACAGCAAATTTCCTGAAAGGTTACAGCAAGGGATGGGAAGGGATTGGGAAATCCTCTCCAGGTGCTAATTATTTTTTGTTGCAGGTCGAGTAAACTCTTTTGGTTTGGTTTGGTTTTGGGCTATTTTTTTCTGCAGCTCTTTGACGAAATTCGCGTTTTATACGTGATTTTTTGACAAAATTCACGTTTTATCCACGATCTTTTGACGAAATTCACTTTTTATCCGCGATCTTTTGACGAAAATCACGTTTTTTCGCAATCTTTTCACGAAAATTACGATTCTTTGATGAAATTTGCATTTTTTTTTCGTGATCTTTTGATGAAATTTGTGTTTTTTGATCCTATGACGAAATGCACGTTTTTTCGCAATCCTTTGTCGAAATTAGATTTTTTTCACAATTCTTTGATGAAATTCGCGGTTGTTTCCTGCGGCCCTTTGACTAAATTCGCGTTTATTCCGGGATCCTTTGACAAAATTTCCATTTTACCGCGATCCTTTGCCGAAATTTATGATCTTTTTGCTATCCTTTCATGTAATTTGCGGTTTTTTTGCGATCCTTTGATGAATTTCGAGGTTTTTTTTTTTTTTTTTTTTGCGATCTGACGAAATTCACGCTTTTCCATGATCCTTTGACAAAATTTGCGTTTTATTCGCAATTCTTTGCGGCAAAATTGGCGATTTTTTCCTCGAACGATTGACGAAATTGACTTTTTCGGCGATCATTTGTCGATATTCGCGATATTGTTCTGTTAAACTGATGACCGATTTTCCATAATTTTCGGAAAATTCGTAACAGAATCACTCCTGAATTCGCCAATCGGTCGCAGACACTTGTCAACCGATCTCGAGAAAAAAATAATGAAATTTGTCTATCGATTGCAGGAAAAATTTCGTGAATTTCAACGATCTTTCACGGTAAAAAACCCCCGCAAAATGTGTCAATCGTTCCCGCGAAAATATCGGGAAATTCGCAGATGTAGGAGTTGATCGTATTTCAAAATACAAAATTTTCAGGAAAATGGTAAATTCTTTTGGACGGGAGCGTCCCGCCATCCCGCCCTGAAATTCAAGCCCTGTATGTATTTTTTAACACTGATCAAAAAATTACTGTCACTTTTAATCATCATGTCAAGACTTTTCGCAAATCGTAAATTTCAAGTTTAAAAAATAGAGAAAAATCCGATATAGTAAAATAGATTTAAGACTTTTTTATTCAGTTTAATTTTATTTAATTCGATAATTTATTAGATTTCTTGACTTATACTGGGTTTCTTACAGCTAAACAGCTCGAGGGTCCGATGAGGTTGGGAGAGGGGATCAGTTTTAACTTTTAGCTTTTTAACTTTGAAATTTGCGATTTGAGAAAATTCCTGACGTGATGGTTTAAAATGAAGGTCATTTTCGGATTCAGTGCTAAAAAATATATAAGAATCAATTTTCAAAAGCTAAAAAACATGCCACAACCCATGCGCAGCCCTGATCCTTTCCACCTGTCCATTTCTTCTTGGCATCCCAGTTGTTATCTTCAGATGCTCTAATTGGATTTCTAAAACTGATCTGTTGTAGTTCAGATTTATCTATCCCTTGATTTTACTGGATAAAACCTTCTGAATTTCATAAATGCATCTACTACAGTGAAAATATATCTGTATTTTTTATTTGTCTGTAACAATGGGCATATGTGATTGATGTGGTATGTTTCTAAAGGTATGTCTTCCTTTGGTATCAGGTTTAGAAAACTTTCAGCTTTTCCTTGCTTCCTGTTATACAAGATACATTCAACACAGTTTGCAATTACAGTTTCTACTATTTTTTTCCTTAATCCAGCTATGTGAAATTCTTGCCTTACTAATTCTTTCGTCTTTGACACAGCAAAGTGCTCTCAATCATGAATTTTTCATATAATTTCTTATTGCATCTCTTCTGGTACTACCATCATTTCTTTTCCATTCTTGAATCTGTACAATATGTCACCCTTTACTACGTAATTATTGGACAATCCATATTTAACTAGCATATAGTGAAAATATATCTGTATTTTTTATTTGTCTGTAACAATGGACGTATGTGATCGATGTGGTATGTTTCTAAAGGTATGTCTTCCTTTGGTATCAGGTTTAGAAAACCTTCAGCTTTTCCTTGCTTCCTGTTATAGAAGATACATTCAACACAGTTTGCAATTACAGTTTCTACTATTTTTTTTTCCTTAATCCAGCTATGTGAAATTCTTGCCTTACTAATTCTTTCGTCTTTGACACAGCAAAGTGCTCTCAATCATGAATTTTTCGTATAATTTCTTATTGCATCTCTTCTGGTACTACCATAATTTCTTTTCCATTCTTGAATCTGTACAATATGTCACCCTTTACTATGTAATTATTGGACAATCCATATTTAACTAGCATATAGTGAAAATATATCTGTATTTTTTATTTGTCTGTAACAATGGACGTATGTGATCGATGTGGTATGTTTCTAAAGGTATGTCTTCCTTTGGTATCAGGTTTAGAAAACCTTCAGCTTTTCCTTGCTTCCTGTTATAGAAGATACATTCAACACAGTTTGCAATTACAGTTTCTACTATTTTTTTCCCTTAATCCAGCTATGTGAAATTCTTGCCTTACTAATTCTTTCGTCTTTGACACAGCAAAGTGCTCTCAATCATGAATTTTTCATATAATTTCTTATTGCATCTCTTCTGGTACTACCATCATTTCTTTTCCATTCTCGAATCTGTACAATATGTCACCCTTTACTACGTAATTATTGGACAATCCATATTTAACTAGCAACTTGATTTCTTTTATGGATTCATCTAGCCTTTGTGCTGTTGCTATTATTTTCATTACTTCTCTTGTGATCTAGTTATAATCAGTGCTGATTGAGTTATTGGTACATTTCGGCTTAACATGTCTATATGTTCCATTCTTGTTGCTACTCAATGTTCTATTTCATAGTCATATTCTTCATTGAAAAATACCCACCTTGCTACTTTAGCTACTAATTTTTTTTTTTTTTTTTTTTTTTTTTTTTTTGTTTAAACTTTTCTGAAATGCAACACAATCTGTTATGATTTTGAATTTAATTTTCATTAGGTAATTCCTGAATTTCTTTAGAGCTTCTATTACGGCTAGTGCTTCAAGTTCATATCTTGAATATTTCTGCTGGTTTGGCAAATATTTCTTGCTCATATAGTGCAATGCATGAAATCTTCAATCATCTGCTTTTTGTAATAAACCTGCTCCAAACCCCTGACTGCTCACGTTGGTATGGAGCTCCAGTATGAATCTTTGTTTATATAATTGCAGGACTGGTTTTGTTAACAATATTTTCTCCAATTCATTAAACACCTCGAGTTGTTCTTTTTCAAATTTGAAACAATATCCTTTCCTTAATAAATCACTTAGAGGCTTGGCGATTTTGCCATAATTCAGGATGAACTTTCTGAAGTACCCTGTAGGACCTAAGAAAAGATTGTGGCTGTTGTGCCCCCTAGGGAATTTTTGCACAACCTTCGTTTTTGCTTTGGACAGGTTTATTGTAGGGATGTAACGGGTATTCGATTGACATTTGGTATTCAGCAGCAGAATATTCAGTTTGGCTGAATAATACAGTATGCAGCCGAATAGCTCAGTCGAATACTAAAACAAAATCATTTATATTTACAATAAATAATATCAGTTGATATATTTTAAATAACATACCTATAGGTTTATATTTGTGTGTTACACATTAAGGAAATATAAATGTAATAATCATTTGAATTTTCTTAACGTGCAATACATGAAAAATAATATTATTTAAAAATTTAAAGTAAATTTAATTATTTGAATTTTATATACAGTCGAACCTCTATTTAACGAAGTTGCTAAATCCTGGAAAAAAGTCCGTTATATGGAAAATTCGTTAAATAGAGATTCATCTTTAAAATACTTTAAACTACATAAAACAGATTTTAAATTCATAAGCACTAAATATTTTTACTAAAAGTAATTAATCACATTTTTTTTTTATAAATTATATCAATTTGTTTTATTTATTTTACCCACCGATATCCATCATCAATTTATTTTTTCTATGTGTTTAAATCTTTGAAATTTGCAACGAAAAAGAACATTGTCTGGGAATACACTGTATTTACTGTTTAAAGTAAATAGTTTTACATTAAAATTAACGAATTTTAATGAAATTATCATATTTATTATTATTATAACAAATAATTTTAACCATACATTAACATATGCATCCTTAAATTTAGTTTCTGAAAAACTCTGTTAATTTTGCCTGAGTTTTTCCTTTTAAAAAGTGCTTTCTCTCATAATACATCTCGCATCTTTGCAATGCACCAAAAACACCTTCATGCATATTTTCTTCTAATTATAATCCGCGTCAGATTGTTTCAAATGATTTTAGCATTTCATTATATGAAGTTCTGTTAATTCCTGCATCATGATCATTTCCATCATCATCATATTCGTCTTCATTGCAATTCATTGTTGTATTGTTTTTATTTTTCACACTGTCGAAAATATTCAATTTGGATAGTGTTTCCGAGGTCTCAATTTCAGAATTAAGTGAAATACAATCAACAATCAGCACATCCTGGTTAATTTCTTCTTTTTTTCTCATCTGTATCCATATTTTTTTAAGTTACTGTAAGGGATTATCGTCTTCGTCCTCCGTACTTACCGAATTCTCACTGCTGACAAAAGAACAAGTTTGAAATGTTTAGAAATTGGGAGAAAACAAAAATTAGATCACAAGAAAAAGTTCATTAAATAGAGAATGCATTTCGCTATTTGGAGGTTATTTTACGAAGAAATTCGCAAAATGTTCTTGGTTCCAAGTCAAAGTTCGTTAAATAGAGGTCCGACTGTATTATAAAAATGATTTAATTATGCTTAAGTATTACACATTCAATGGAATCTGCTTTCCACCAGTTTAGTGGACATTCATTTCTATATAAGAGTGATTTATCAAAATAACTGCTGCTCATCATTTGTAAGGACTGAAATTTGTTAACTGTTTTGTTTATGTTAGTAGTTGAAATCTGCATGAAGCAATCTCAAAATGCGGTCTTTGACTCATTATGAACATTTTTGCTTGTTTCTGCCACATTTGCATTTGTTTCAGTTTCAGGAATCTCATTGTTTGAGATAGATAGCAGTCATAAGTAGAATCAGTCGAGATTTTAACTTGAGATAATTTTTTTTCAGCTTAAAAAAAAAAAAAAAAAAAATGCAAGTTTAAACCTGGGGTCTAGCAAAGTTGAAATGCAAAAATGTTCATTATCATGAATACCTTTAAAGTGTGCATTCATGTTTTGAGCTAGGCAATCTAAATGTTCCAACACCAAAAAATTCATTCCCTTCTCCAGCCTTTAACGAATAAAGTTTCCACCATTAGAATAACTTCCGAAATAAGTGATGTTGTTGAACTAATTTTTACTGTAACTTGTTCAAAAGGTTTCAATAAAATTAAACACTTCTCTAAGAGAAACCACTGATTTGAATTAAAACTAATTTAAATTTTGTTTTTAATTATCTTTAAGGCTGAATATGTTTAATAAAAATTGTATGAAGATGTGGATATATATTATTTTGGTTTAAATCAGAATTTATGAATTAATATTCGGTATTCGGCTATTCGGCCAAACCACTATTCATTGCACCACTAGTTTATTGTTCCATTTTTGATTAGATAATCTAAAAATTCTATTTTTTATGGAATTGGCATTTTTTGAAGGTAATCTCTAAACCGAATGCTAATGATATGTTTCAAACCATTATTTTCTTTTTTAATATAATTATCATTCTGGTTTAGTTTAAATTTCAAAATTTTACTTTCTTCCTCCCCCCTCCTATCCTGTTAGATTAGCAAAGTATTAAAAGATATTTGTATACCACTTTGGAAAAATTCACTGTCTTTAACACGTTGAGTGCCACGGTGACTGACACTGAAGCTGAAAAATTTATAATGTTTTAAGTAATTTTTAAGAAAGTATAATCCTGCAATAAATAAAAGGTAAGTAAATTTTAAATAAAATTTCAGTAATTACTTAAAACAATATATATATATATATTTAGTTTATATCATCTTTTAGACCGTCAGTCATCGGTGAATAATGTATTCTAAACGGAAAGTTCATTGTCAGTCCAACGGTGACTGATGTGGTGCTTAATGTGTTAACAAAATTGTCAGGGAATGTGTCAATTTTTTGGAGGCAGTTTCAGATATTTTACGTGTGCATCCTTAATTACATGACATACATCAAGACAGTAATTCTTTCTGGTCAAACATAACTTATGCGATCTCAATAAAGTGCTGTGGTACATTATTTCAGCTTTGCTAGATCAGTGGAAAAGGAAGTTAAATACTTTGTCTTTCATAAACCCCCACAGGAAAAATTCACGTAAATTCTGGGTAGCTATTGGGCCAGTAGTATGTTATAGTACACACCTCATCCACTCCATCAGTGAGATGAATGTTTATCTAGACATCTTGCATATTGCCTGATCAATTTGGTGCACAATCCAAATAGTGATTAAAGTTATTATTATCATCTTGAAACTGTGACATCAACCAGATTTGATGCAAAAAGTACTATGAAATTGTCCATAAAATATCTAGAAAAAGTAAGCAGTTAACAGTGACAACTATGGAGAAAGCATATTGTTTAGTGTAGCAATCTTTTTTTTTTTTTTTGAAAAAATAAATATTCTGCATTATTTTGCTGAATTTTATTAGTAAATTTTGTAAAAAATAAATAAAATTCTGAAAACTGTAAAAAATGACTATTTGGGGTCTCTAATGTTAACATATTCTGAAAAGAATAATTGTCAAGTTTTTTTCTTTTGTGAAAAAAGATGGGACTATAGACGTTTTTTTTGGCGGCATAGCACAGAATACAAAAATTTGGCAACTATTGTGAATGATGAAAAAGTCTGTTCCTCAACAGTTAGATTTCCATTTTGCCCAATTCAAGAATGCAAAATGTACTTTATTATAAATTCAATTATTTTGGCAGAGTAATCATGTGATACTTATTCTGTCCCATACATCATTTCTCTCAATGGCAGGACACAAAAATTTTTGAGTACATCTACGTAGCAATTTGCAGTTGTAGTGGCTATCTTCAACTGTTATTGTTTTACAACATCTGGAAACTGTATAGTTCTTATGAATATCCCTGTGTATCTGATTTTCTATATGTTTTGGTTTGTTGAATTTATTCTTTGATTGAAAAAGTGGAGCTGAGTATAGTTTCTTACTAGCTTAATGTTTCATTTCTTAATTATTGGATTGTGATTAGAGCTTAGTACAGTTTTTCTTCTTTATTTGTTGCATTTCAGTTTGTTGAATTTAATTCATCAACATTTTTTTTTCTCTTTTTGTGAAAAAAAGATGGGGCTATGGATTTTTATTATTTTGGACACATCCTAGAGTACATTAATTGCACAAATATTGTAAACAATGCAAAATGCTGTTCCACAACAGTTACAGATTCAGTTTTGCTCAGTTCAAGAAAGCAAAACACCTACTCCATTACAGATGTTATTATTTTGACACACTATGTGATTGTCAGATGTGTGATTATGAGATGTTATTATTTGACAGATCATGTGACACTCATGCTGTCATCTATGTTATTTCTCTCAATTACAGGATACAGACTTTTAAGGTACATCTACCTAATGATTTGCAGTTCTAGTCCATGCCTTCAACTGTTATTACTTTACAACATATGTAAACTGTGTAATTCTTTATGAATCACCCTATATAACTTATGTTCTATATATTTTGATTTGTTGAATCTTAAATTTGGTTGATCAGCTAATTGCTAGAGGTGCAGTGATTAATGTGCATGTCAGATTTGCATTGAAAGCATAAAA
Organism: Maratus speciosus; assembly: GCA_963932465.1. Lineage (NCBI taxonomy): Eukaryota > Metazoa > Arthropoda > Arachnida > Araneae > Salticidae > Maratus > Maratus speciosus. The sequence goes on along the minus strand of OZ010800.1, from coordinate 351,339,781 downwards.
GATGTTATTGATTTTATTAATTTTAATTAATTTAAGCTGCTTGCATTGGCAATATGGCTACTAATTCCTTTATCCCTGGTTGTGATTAGGGGTGTAACAAATAGTGATTTAGCCGCTATTATTCAGCCAAATTTTAGGTTGAATACTGAATATCCGGCAGCCAAATACTACAGGGTGTCTACAGAATCTGGAAATCATGGAATAGTCAGGGAACTTTGTAAAGATTCTCGAAAATCAGAGAAATTTGTCTGTATGCAAGAATATTTGCATTTTCACATTACCAACGAGACTGATTCATTTATTTTAGATACCATATTTTTTCACATTCTGATTTGTCTTTCTCTTTCCCAATATTTTTAAAAAGATGCATGTGGTATGACTATGTTTTTTTTGTAAGTGCATGAAATTTCCAGACATTAATATTCAACTGTCATTACTCATGGAATAGGTAGAATTGTGTAGCTCCTTTTCAAGACTGTTGAGAAGGAGGTAGCCAGAAGATCTCACCTCACCAGCAAAATTCAATAAGTTGAAGACACCGTCTAGATGTCTAGAAGGAATGGGATGGTTGGGTTGTTTAAGACATTGGACGACCGCAGCACCTTAAAGCTTATTTATGAATTGACTAGTATTTTCTATTTTACTGTAAATGTATTACATCTATAATAAATTGTTCTCCAGTTTTTTTTTTTAAATCGGCCTAAATCTCCAACTTCAGCACGATTTAAAAGGTCATTAGCCTTTAAAGAAAATGGAGATATGCTACTCAAATTTTTAGTATATTAATATGACTACCTCCAAATTTTATGCATTTAAGCATGAAAAAGACTGCATGAATGTAGAATAAATGTACTTCTACTCTGGATCGGTGTCTAGAAGTAAAGAATCCAGGCAGATTTTTAATGAAATCTTGACACTTTAATATTCTTGGATATGTGGATGAAAGTATTTACATATAGGGTATTTACATTCAAGTTAAACATGAAAATTAGCTGGCCGGGGACATTCCGCTTACCCAGGTTCGTCTGACCTGGTTTTCCGTCGAACAACGACGTTTCAGCGTATCTGCTCACAAGAGCAATCAACAGTCATCTCATTCTTTTTCACAAATTTAATTGTAGATTCAGCAGTTTTTCGTTGGCTCAGAGGTTGAGGTTGATCGTCCAGAGACTCATCACGGAATTTGCTAGACTTTGCAGTGCAGAGTTCAAATTCTACCACCACAAATTCGGCCTACCTGACAGGGCTGGGTCCTCCCAGTCACCATCTACTTTATATACCAGACTGATACTGGACTACTTTTTCCAGAACATATAATATACACAAAAAAAACTCACAAACAATATAAAACAAAATAATAGTAAAATCAATCACTAAATAATGATGATCAAAAGTTTTCACTCCTTAACCAATATTTTTAGAGTTTGATAAATAGTAAAGTTTTTCTGCTTGTCACTTGGATGCAGTTCTTTTCTCAGTTTATTTATAATAGTAAAAAAAATATCAATAACACACAGTTTAAAAAAAATAAAAAACACAAAATCACTTAAAAGTACAAATATTTCGTCTTAGACAGTAGAAGTCCAGGGCTTCATGTGATCTGCAGCGCTTGAGGTCGCATTTGGACCCTCATGGTGTCCAACTTTGCTTACATTGTAGCGATCGTTTCTTTTTACTGCAGTAATCTCATAGGGACCAAGAAACTTAGGCTTTAGTTTGTTACTTGTCTCAAACTGTGTTTTTTGAATGGCCACCAAATCACCGAGTTTATAGGTGTTGGCGTTTTTTCGCTTTTTGTTATATGTTTTCATGTTTTCCTGTTGTATTTTGAATATGTTTTGCTTAGCTATTTCTCTATTCGAATTTCTTTCCGATATGAACATATTTAATTCCTCATCATCTAACAGTGTTTTGATTTGCAGGTCAGTTTTCTGCTGCAGTTTCGTTCCTGTCAGTAGTTTGAAAGGTGTAAATTGTGTACTGCTCAATGTGGTACTATTCATGATATGTTGTACGGGCACGACAAATTTGTACCATTTAGTGGGGTCTTCTACGCTAAGTTTTGCTAAAATTGGGATAAGAATTCTGTGCATTCGCTCTATTTGATCGTTTCCTCTAGGTATCCCTGTTGTTATGGGAATATGCTCTATGTTCTCTTCCTTACAATATTTCTCAAAATCAGCAGAGGTGAATGCGGGTCCTTTGTTGGCAATGATTCGCGACGGATTTCCGAAAATATCATGTTGTAGGGTTAACTTATCGATGACTTCTTTAGCGGCTGTAGTTTTAATGGGGTATAGCCAAACAAGTTTAGTAAATGCATTCACAACAGTAAAAATATGATTATAATTTTTATTTGTAGAAGGCATGGGATTGTTTTGCTTTTCTGACCGTAACATTGCATGAAATCTGGGTGTGACATAGCTGACGCGTCTGATTTTCGTCATGACTGTTTCTTGTGGGACAGCAGTGACGTAATTTACCCTAACTTCCTTCAATTTCTGTTTCCCCGTAATTTGCAATCCTTTTTCTGAAATATTGAAATTTACCTGTTTATAAAAGTTATTTCCTAAAGTTATAGAATGGTTCAATTTTTTTACGATGTATAAATCTGCATTCACTGTGTAACCATCTATTTCAATTTTTACGGTCGTAAATCCTATGGGTGTTATTTGGCTACCACCAATGCCTGACAAAACCAAGTCATTTTCATGCAGTTTAGGACATCCCAGAGCTGTATAAGCGTCGTTACTACACATATTAACATCACTTCCTGTATCAATTAAAGCATCCATATTTTCCCCTAAAATCCCCACGCTTTTTATTATTTTATCCACTGGGTTTGAGTTATTGCTTATGGCAGCATTTGCATTTTTATGAGAATTATTTGTACACTGGTCAGACCTGTGGCCAGGAATTTTACATTTCCAGCAGACCGGACTTTCTTTTTTTCGGGGGCAATCCCTTCAACGGTCAGAAAATTCATTGTAATTAAAACAAAAGATTTTTGTATTCAAAATTGTATTCATTATGTGTGTAATTTTTTTCATATGATACGCGACTTATGACATTTCGATGGAACGCTCTATTATTTTCAATACCTTGACGTTTTTTAAATTCCGTATTTGGAAGCTTAATTTCAGTTTTCCGTAAGTTAATTCTGGCGGTTTCAAAATCGTCCAATTTATTTGTCAATTCGTCTACACTCGTAATTTTGGGTAGTTCGCCACAGAAGTGTTCCTTCATTTCTAGGGACAATTTTCGCCTAATCTGGTCAATAATTAAAATATTTTTTAATTCTTTGAACGTTGATATGTGTAATCCTGTTAGCCATTCGTTCAGAAAATTTGCTATTTCAAATGAGAAATCTTTCCATGATGTTGAATTTTGTTTTCTATGTAAAAAGAATTTTTGCCTGAATTGTTCTGGTGTAAGTTTGAAACGTCTTAAAAGTATTTTCTTCACATACAGTACCAGACCTCAAATCCAGACTGGTCGGGACTGCGGCTGTCCCGGATTTCAGAATTTTACGGATTTCAGGTCCTCAACCAAAACAATAAATAAACAGATACAGTACATGCCCTTGGCAAAATTTTACATGCTACAAAGCAATCTATAATGCGAATTGCCATGTTAGGCTTAGTGTAAATAAAGCCAAAAATACAAATTACAAAAAGTAATTCAAAATAAAAATAAGTTTTTGTTTTTTTTAAATACTACTACTGCATATTCTTAGAAATAATAAAGCATTTTTTTAGAAAATGAAAATGCGTTGTTGCTCCCGAGTTAGGCCTAGGAATCTATATCGCGGATTGCCGTATGAGGTAGTATAAGTAAACAAACATAAACATAAATTTAAAAAAAAATAATTAAAATAAGGATAAGAATTTTTTTAATCCTGCACATCACATTATTAGCAACATAAAAACATTTTTTAGAAAATGAAAATACATCGTTGTTTACGAGAGCCGAATTAGGCTTAGGAATTTATATCACGAATCGTGATGTCACTCGGTGAACATAAACAGAGAAACAAAAAAAGTAATTTATAAGAAATCTGGGATAAAGATAACACTAAAATAGATAAATAGAAAATAAAAATAAGCATTTATGACAAAATAATAAAAAATTTTAAATATTCCAATGGTCTGATTTAGTAAATATATCAGATATTTTCAATTGTTTCATTTTTTTCGGTTTTTCACGTTGCAACACTTCTTGCAGTTTATAAAGTTACATAATCTGGGCCTCATTAATGAAACTTTTCATTTCTAAGCCACAAATTAGCTCCTTTGTGAGATCGATGCATTTATCGATTGGGATGTCATCTATATTTTGGCAAATGCCCTCCTCCTTATCATCATCATCATCTGCATCCTCAGTTATTTATGGGTGCAACACCATATCGCAAATCTCTCTATTTGTTAGTTCGTGGACAATTGGGCCATCCACATCAATGTTTAAACACTCTGTAATTGCTTCTTCATCTAGCAACTGCACTTTTCCATTAGTTACTTCTTTGGCATACTCCAGCAACTCATCAATTAGCAATTTTTCTGCCAATACAGAAAAGCCACAAAAATCGGTTGCTTCTATCAGCAGCATCGTCATCTTCAAGGAACATGAGAGAAAGCCATAATTTGTGCCATGCATTTCTTAGTGTTTCTTTTGAAACACTGTTCCAAGCACTTGCTGCTCTCCATAGAGCATCTTTCACATTGAAGTTCTTTTGAAATGCAGTAATGCTCAGACCACTGTTACATGCATCTAGCAATTTTCGCATGAATTCAGCTTTGTACCTACACTTCAAAGAACGCAAAACGCCTTGATCCATTGGTTGGATCAGCGACATGCAGTTCGGTGGCAAAAATTCTACAAGTACATTCCCTTTTTCAGAAATATTTGCCGATTTATGAGCGGAGCAATTGTCTAAAATCAAAGCGATTTTGCATTGCTCGGGCAAACCTACACTTCGGCAGTGATTCCGAGCATCTGGCACGAAATGTTTTTCGAACCACTCCTCAAAAATTTCAGTTGTCATCCAGGTTTGCTGATTTGCCATATAATTCACTGGTAAAACTTTAACATTTTTCAGGGCTTTGGATGTTGATTCTTGCCAATAACTAATGGTTTGCACTTGTGCGTGCCAGCAGCATTTGCACATGTCATAATAGTAAGGCATTCTTTTGAGTCTTTGTATCCCGATGCTGTTTTTTCATCGTTCAGAATATAAGTTTTTCGGGGAATATATCGCCAAAATAGTGAACTTTCATCTGCATTGTACACTTGTTCTGGTGTTAGATTTTTTCTAGTGATTATTTCTTGAAATTCTTCAACATACAGTTCAGCAGCTTCAACATCTGCCGAACTTTTTTCTCCCGATTAATCAAATGCAAACCATGGCGAATTTTAAACTTATTGTATCACCCAGATGAATAATCACAGGGCGTCGTGATTTGCAACTCCTCATGGAAATTTTTCACTTGATGGATTATCATATTTCAGTCCAAAGGCACATTTTCCATTCTTCTTTGGCATATCCATTCCATTAATACTTTATCGACATCGGGGCATTTTGATGAATGCAAAGTTTTTCTTTTTGCCATATTTTCTGGCAGATCACTCTCAGCAAACACTTTCAAAAGTTCTGCTCGCTGCTTTTTTATGTCGAAGACGGTTGATTTTTTCATACCAAAGTCATTGCATACATTTTTTACTGGTGTTCCTTGATCCAGCTTTTTTATCAATTGCACTTCTCACTTATAGTAAGTGAACAATGTTTCCTTTTCGACATAATTCACTATACAAATGTATAATAAATAATAATAAAATATCAAAATATCACTGCTGAAAATAATATTCTGTGACAAGCTTTAGAAAAAAAAAATGCACGTGTGTTCGTATGTAAGGTTGCCAATATGCACAGTATAATATGAGCTCGGCAGTGTTGCCAGATGATAAAGATAACATCCCGTTAAAACTCACAAAGAAAAAAAAATGAAGAAAAATAATTTGTATTCAGCCTAGTAAAAAAAAAAAAAAAAAAAACCTAGTCATTTTTTATAACATTATGATTAAAGCAACTTAATGAGTTGATGTTGATATTATTATAATTATGCTACATAATTTCGGGAAGAAGCACCACAGCATATACAAGTTTAACGGATTTCTTTATTAACCGCATTTGTCCCTAAGTTTGCTTGGAAACCATAGTTACGAGCTCCCAGCGTTACAACATGGTTTCTTTCCTTTATTAAAAAAATAATTATCTCCGTTGCTAATTGACGAATTTCTTTCAAATTTTCAGCAAGTTACAATAATAGTGAATTAGCTTGTGTAACAAATTTTTATTAAATTATGATAAGTTATTAGAAAGTTAGGGTACCTCTAAAAAAAAGGTCACTAGAAAAAAAGAAAGCAAAGATAAAGACATATCTAACTGCTGTTTGTTTTGCTTATTCAACATGTTTATTTAACTGTGTGAAGTGGAAAGTCAATGTTATCAAAACGAGATCATTAGCTTTCGATGGATAGCTTGTTTTGTTATGGAGAAAGGAACTTTGCATATTTTTTTTTTCTCTTTGAGTTAAAGAAAAGAATTTTTTGGTATGGTGCTTACAAACAGAATTTTTTCAAAGAATGAAATTTGTTGAACATGTTAAAGGCTGGGGGAGGGCGTTGTAAAATATTTTTACATATAAATATTATAAATATATTCTATGAACCTTTTAAAAGTAATTCTTTCTTGTGGTTATTTATTTATTCTTTTTACATTTCCTATATAAATGAAGAAAAGGGTTTCTTTTTAAAATAAATTTAAAATGTGTGCACACACTAACTTCGCTAATTCTGTTAGAAAATTTGGATTAAATCTAATGAATGAAAAACATTGCAATAAAATAAAATTGCTGAGTCTAGTTTGGCTCAGCACTGTGTTATGCGTGCACATAGCACCATCTATGGATGTTTTTATGAAATATTTATTTGAGATCATCACGGAATTTCAGTTTTCTTTTTTCCATTCCGGATTTTGGGTCGTCTGGATTTTAGGATTCTGAATTTGAGGTCCGGTACTGTATTCGTAATCACTGGACTGTTCTTCACTTTCGCGGCTTATCAAACTAACTATGTCAAGCGGTAACAATGCAAGCAGATATGTAACCCATTCATTTTTTTCTATCCCTAGCAGGGTTGTAGTGGGTAGCTGCCCGGGTACCCGCCCAGCTGCCCGCCCGGGCTGGGTTTTTTATAAAAAGCCCAGGTAAAAAACCCGGGTTTTTTAAAATATATTTCTGGAAAAGAACAGATGATGTAATTGTTAACAGTTTATGGTTATTTTGTTTTATTTATTCACTTCTTTGAATCTTGGAAAATATATTTGTATTAATTTACTTGCACTTTTAGATTGGAAACAATTGGAAAACACACAATTGATAGCTTTGCAATTTAAAATTTGTTTGGGTACTTCTTAGTTATCCCGTTGACCAAATTACTGTTCGCAAATTGTAAGATTAAATGCCAATAATGGCAAATAAAACCATTAATTCGACGTTTTATTTGTATTTTTTATTAATGTTTTACTAATTTATTTGATCTTTTGTTATTTAAAATAAAAATTATGTCAATGAGTTAAGTTTGGTGAAAGTGGTCGACGGGATAACTAAGAAGTACCTTTGTTTGTTATTTAAATTAAAGTGATCATATCTATATATGTATTTTAAGAACAGAGAAAAATGGTGAGATCATTATTAAGACTATGAAGTCATTCCCATCTATTAGACTATGAAGTGTTCACAAAGATTGTATTTGAGATCAGGATTGCCACTTATTTCGGCAATCAAATTTCTTGTGCTTTACTGAGCAAAATATTAAATTTTCCCATAGTAATTCCTCTGAGAATTTTCAAAATTTCAACGGATAAATTTTGCAAAGTACCAAAGTTTAGTAAAATTCCTCGTTTTTAATACTCATTTTTAAATTCCCTCAGATTTTCTAGTTTTCCCTATACAGTGGCAACTCTGAAGATTATTATTTGTGAGGAAGGTGGAATCATCGTCCACATTTTGACAATTTAATTTACCCGGGGAAAATTGCCCATTTAACCCGGGTTTTTTAATAAAACCCGCCCGGGCTGGGTTTTTTCTAAAAAACCCGGGTTTTTTACAACCCTGATCCCTAGACGCTTTGCCTGGCGTTCGAAAAGGGTTAAGTAAATGCTTATTTCCTCCTCATTATTATATCTATTTAGCAATTTTAGAACATTGGAACCTTTTCTGGCAATTGTAGATATCGAATTATGTATGCAATTGGGTATTTTGTGTATTTTCCAATTGTAACTTTTTAAAATTCAAATTCACGGCTTTCGACTTCTTTTTGTTGCAACAATTTCTCATTCTCTTCTCGTTCGTTTACAATTCCCGCCAGCAAATTTTTTACTAGATCCTCATTATACCCTTCAGATTTTACAATTAATTCAGTCAGTTTACTTTTATTAGCATCCTCCGGAGGATTTAAACCTAATTCTACTACCGCAGTAATAAGATCGATCTTTTTTGACCTTATTAAGTGTGCCATAATTATATCTGACCAATTAACACATAAAAATAAAATATCTCAATATAAATCAATAATATATATATATGCACCCGATAAATCAAATATATCTATATGTAGAATAATATGTAACAATTTTATAAAACACACTTACTTTGTACCAGATATTTCAATACAAATATTTTTTTTTCACTTTAAAAAAACAAGATAAAAAAATATATTGTTATAACACTTTTTTTTTCTCAAAAAAGCAAAAAGAACATGTATCTTTATTAGGAAGCAAAAAAAAATAACACTTTCCTATAATTATCAGCAAAAGCTCATACGTCATTTATTCCCTTTTGAGTCTGCAAAAAAAAAAAAAAAAAAAAAAAAAAAAAAAAAAAACACATAGCAGACATGTCTAAGCAAGTACGACAACCTGCCTAATTTCTTTTATTAAAAAAAAAATGCAGAACAAATAAAAATCACTTTCTGCATAAATCACTAAATATACTTTTTCTTCTTGCATACTAAAATAAACTCACCGTACGCTTTTCTCTGCACTATTTTCAAGTACTTTTGGGAGAAAACAAATAAAACACTTTCCCATTCACCAAATACAAGAAAAGTAAAGAAAAGAAAAAAAAAATCTTTCGTCCTATAAGAAGGAAAAAAAAAAAAAAAAAACAATTTCACCGCTTTTGAATTAGGTCAGCGTATATTCTTCTTATCTGAGGCTCAAAAATATTGTACACACTTTTTTATCAGCAGTGATTCCTCACAGGAACAGAGAAACGAAACTTTACAAAAAGAGTGAACATGCAGTTGAAATTTCGACGCACAGAAAACATTTGACTCTTTTTTTTTTTTTTTTTTTTTCCTTCCCGCAATGAGAAAAAATTTTCTTCTTTCTAGCTTTCACGGAACATTCGATGAAAGAAACTTTTCTTTTCTTTTTCAGAACCAGTTCCAATCCTTTAGGAGGTCAGTTCACACAAGTTAAAGTCCATACTTTGCATGTACACCCCGGGCCGAGAGCCTCCCTTTTGTAGAATAAATGTACGCTCACTTTGTGGAATAAATGTACTTCTACTCTTGGTCGGTGTCTAGAAGTAAAGAATCCAGGCAGATTTTTAACGAAATCTTGACACTTTAATATTCTTGGATATGTGGATGAAAATATTTACATATGGGGTATTGACATTCAAGTTAAACATGAAAATTAGCCGGCCAGGGACATTCCGCTTACCCAGGTCCATCTGACCCAGTTTTCCGTCGAACAACGATGTTTCAGCACATCTGCTCACAAGAACTATCAACAGTCGTCTCATACTTTTTCACAAATTTAATTGTAGGTTCAGCAGTTTTTCGTAGGCTCAGAGGTTGAGGTTGATCGTCCAGAGCTTCATCACGGAATTTGCTAGGCTTTGCAGTGCAGAGTTCAAATTCTGTCACCACATGAATGTATCAGAAAGTATAAAGTTTGGATTTGGGTAAAGCATAGCAAAAGAAAAAAAACAAAAACAAAAAATGTATCTATCTATATATATATATATATATATATATATCATCATCATCATCATCATCATCATCATCAACCGTTTTCAATCCACTGCTGGATGTAGGTCTCCCCCAGATTTTTCCAATGTTTCCTGTCTAGTGCTTTAGTCATCCAATTTACACCGGCTACTTTTCTGATTTCATCACTCCATCTTACTTGAGGTCGTCTTCTTGGCCGTTTTACATCTCTGGGATACCACTGTAGGGTGTTTGTGCTCCATCTATTGTCTTGTCTTCTTGCGATGTGCCCAGCCCATTTCCATTTTAGCCGTTTAATTCTTTCAATGATGTCAAAAACTTTCGTCTGACTTCTTATCCAGGTTATTCTTTTTCTGTCTCTTCTAGTTATACCTAGCATACATCTTTCCATACTTCTCTGTGTTGTTTGTAATCTTTGTACCACCTGTTTTGTTAGCGTCCATGTTTCTGCTCCATAAGTTAGGACAGGCAAAACACATTGGTTAAATACCTTTCTTTTCAAACACAGGGGCATGCTACTCTTCGGAATAATATTGTTCTTCCCAAAAGCACTCCATCCATTTCTTATTCTTCTATTGATTTCATTCATGATACTATTATCAGATGATATTTCTTGCCCAAGGTACACATAACTTTGCACTTCTTTAATTTCAGTGTTGTTGTAGACGATTTTCTTTTTTGATGCAAATGAATTGAACATCACCTTAGTCTTTTCCAACTTTATTATTAATCCCACATTAATGCTAGCTTCTGCCAAATCTTTTAGCATATTTTCCAATTCTTCAGGACTGTTACTGAAAATTAAAATGTCGTCAGCGAATCGGAGATGACTTAAATATTCCCCATTTATTCTAATCCCTTTGTTTTCCCAATCCAGCTTCTTGAAAATATTTTCTAAGACAGCCGTAAAAAGCTTAGGCGAAATGGTGTCTCCTTGTCTTACCCCTCTTCCAAGCTTGATCTTTGCTTTTCCTTTGTCCAAGCGGATGGTTGCTGTTGCTTTCTTGTAAATCTTCTTTATAATATTGATGTAAGGTTTGTCTATACCAAGCACGGCAAACCTTTTAACGAACGTGTGCCAAAAATTCACAAACAATTTCTGTCAACAATTTAACGTGCCAAAGTTTTACGTAAAATAATTGCAACGAACGATGTTTCATGTTTACACAAAATGCTAAGTTAGAAAAATCAGTTGCTTTCATGCAGTGATAATTAATAGTTAAAAAATATTAAAAAATCAAAATATGATTAGTCTGTATACTGGATTCAACCATTAAATTAATGAAATTTTTATTCCAAAATAGGATTCATTTATATGGTATTTTAATAAGGAAACAAAGTAAGAATTTTTATTTTAATAATTTTTGACTTTTTATTAATGCAACATCTCAGTTCAATTACCCAAGTTGCATTAAACAATAAAATTATAATGCACTGAAAACTTTTATACTCTTGTATGTTTGATGGAGAATGTTTTATACCTGGTACACATTTTATTATTTTTATAAATATGCATTACTTAATTGAATACATTTACCACTTTATTACACTGACTCTCTAGTGAAATTTATTTAAAATATACAGAATTTTTAAATTCACATAAAAAGGCAAAATACATGTCACAAATGCTGCATAGCACCACAAAAAAAAAAAAGAAAATTATCTTGACGTGTCAATTCATGCAAAAATAATTGCAGTCTTTGTGATAATCCGTCCGTTTGGAGGGGGAAAAAAATATTAATTAAAACAAAAAAATGCATTTTATCTGTATATTGAACATTAAATTTATTTTTTTCGCGCACCTGAGAAATTGCCTTACGTGCCAAATTTGGCACGCGTGCCATAGGTTCGCCAACCCTGGCCTATACCAATGTCCTCCAGAGATTCTACTACTGCTGATGTGTAGACCGAATCAAATGCTTTTTCATAATCAATAAAGGCAAGGCAAAGAGGTAAATTATATTCCTTATGTTTTTCTATGAGTTCCCTTACCGTTTGGATATGATCCATTGTGCTGAATCCACTTCGGAATCCTGCTTGTTCTCTAGGTTGAGCTGAGTCCAGAGCTGATTCAAGTCTTGTCGTTAAAACTTTGGTGAAAATTTTATAAATCACTGACAGTAAGCTGATTGGACGGTAGTTTTTAATGTTTTCCTTCTCTCCTTTCTTGTAAAGTAGCACCATCACAGCATTATTCCAATCTTCTGGTACATCTGACTTCTGAAGACATTTGGAAAACAGTAAGGATAGCATTTTTGCAAATTCTTCTCCTGCTTCTTTGATAAGGTCAATTGTAATTCCATCTTCTCCGGGGCATTTACCTTTTTTCATAAATTTAATGGCTTGTAAAACTTCGTCTGTCGTCACTGGGATTATGGCACTTTTTCTGTTAAGTTTTCTCGTGGATCACATAAGTTGATTTCCCTCTGATCTTCACATTTATATAAATCGTTATAGAATTTTTCGACAATGTGTACTATTTCTTTATTGATTTTGGTGATTGTTCCATCTGCCCTCTTTAGTGCAAAAATACCTTTTCTTCCAACACAAAGTTTTCGCCTAGCTGATTTTAAACTTTTGTTATCTTCTAGAATTTTCTTGACAAGATCAGAGTTAAATTTTCTGATATCTTCTGTAACACATTTTCTTACCGTTTTACATAATTCAGCATATTCAACTCTTGATTTAGGATCGTTTTTCTTCATTTTAAATTCTCTGCGTTTCTTCATCAATCTTCTTGTTTCTTCTGTTATTTTCTTTGTCTGCTTTACTTGTGCATCGCCGGCTATCTTTGCAATATCTTGTAGAGTACTGGTTAGTTTCTTGTTCACTACTGTAACATCTTGCTCTTCTTCTAAAGCTGATTGAAGTACTTGGAAACAGTTTTTAAGTTCCAAATGGAATTCTTCTTTATGTTTCTGGAGATTTATTATATCGATTGATTTCTTTGAGTGTTGCAAAAGCTTCATTCTTTCCACTTTAGTATTTAACAGCAGTTTGCATCTAACGAACCTGTGATCACTCCCTGTATTGAAGTTATTGAGAACGCTGCAATCCTGAATAAGATGCTTTTTGTTTGTTAAGATGTAGTCGATTTCACTTGTTGAGCCATTTGCACAAGTTGTCCATTTTCTTTGTGGCTTTTCCTTGAAAAATGAATTCATGATATACAACTGTTCACATTTCTATATATATATATATATTATTTTTATCTTAAACCTATTTGGCTAAATAAACAAAGTATACAGCCAAGTGACATTTTCAGTATATTCCGCCAGTCGAATAGTGGCTGAATATTTGTTACATCCCAAGTTGTGATGATGACTATTGGGCAGCCAATCAGTAAAAACAAAGCCTTATGAAAGAATCTAAGCTAGTTTTTATTTACAAATTTGTGCTTTATCCAAAGATAAGATTTTATTTCATTTTCTAATTACATTCATTTTTTTTTTCAATTAATCAATCTATTTTACATATTCTATGACAGAAAAAAATATCTTCTCATTTGAGTATGAGAGCTTTCATAAAGCTCTAAAAGTTGTGTGCTAAGTTATTACAAATCGTTCGGGCTTTTCTGTACATTGGTTTTTGAAAGTAGAGCATAGTACTACTATTTTTTTCATCTTTTGCACTTTTTGTGGATAACAATGATTCACAGCTCATAACTTCTTCCAGAAAAAAGATCCAAACTGTTTCACTTTTTTATAATGATTATTTGTCAAATAAAAAATAGAAAAATGTCAATTTAATGCTAATGCGAAACTGTAATTTATTTGCATCAAAAAACTAACATTCTATACTAAAAGTGTAAAATTTCAGCTAAGGTGACATTAAAGTAGCAAAGACAAAAATAAATAAATAACACTAAAGTAAAATAGCTTTATTATATATATATAAGGTGTGTCCCAACGAAATAAAGCCACTGTAATTTTGTGCTGTAACTGGAGACGAAACAAACAAATAAGAACGAAACAAATATATTAAGAAAGCCTATATACAAATAAATATTTACAAGTAGTAACTCACTCCCTGCCCCACCTGGGCAGGAGAAAAAGATGAATGCGTAAAAAAAGAGGGGAAACAGTATCCCGACAAAATAAAGCCACTGCCAATATTACTGTATTTTCGGGCATATGAGCCGTGGCGCACACGAGTTTGATAGTATAAAATATTCTAAGTGCAGCTCTTACGCCAGGGCGGCGGATACGATGATTTTTTTTTCTTTTACAGCAATGTCTTATGGCATTTTTTTGTCAAACCGATATTTTATGACGCCATTTTCCCCCCTTTGATCAATAGTTTCATGCTCTCGAATTGGTACCAAAATTTTAGAAAATGTCCCTCAACCGCAGATGTCCAAGAAATGTTATTTGTTTTGTTTATTTTTAAACAATCAGCGGGATGAATAACATTTGCCTCACCGGTTCTCAAGTTAAAAATGATTACATTTTCCGCGCATCCGTCAATAATTACTTTACCCTCCAGATACTGGAATGTACAGCTGTCGCGAGCTTTTCTTCTAATAAACACCCTTTCCTTCCACTTGCAAAGCAAAACTGCTCACAGAGTGCTCACTCTGTGAAATTACTGGTCTCTAACTAGAGAAATATCAAATCCCGGCATAGAACTTTTGTGGAATGGGTCTCCTAATACATAGTAAAAACACTGGAGAGCAAGATTTTTCTTTATTTTTTTTTTCAGTACCGGACTCTATAAACTCGGCCCCTAAAATAGAGGCCGTACCCGACTCGACCAGACAAAATGAATTCAAACTTTGAAACCGGCCTGGTCAGCAGAATTGGTACAGTTTTTTTAATGAGCCGGATCAGGCGATAAACAAAATAAACGGTCCTGACCAGTATAACAAATTAAGTGGGCCAACTTCCGCGATATAAATATTGGGCTATTTTGCTCACGCAAAAACACCGGCTCGTTAATGTAAATCCCAAGAAAGAATTTTTTTTTAAAATATGTCGTTCGCATTCCATTATTTTTTAATGATGTTTTTTGCATTGGATAGCTGAGATCGGTCTCTACAAAGAGTCATTTTTACTTTTTCGATTGTGTTTAAAGGTTTTTTTTTTTTTTTTTTACTAGAATACTTTCACGTTCGAAACTGATTCCGAAAATCAAAGTATACTACGAAAAACATCTGTAAACAAAATCGAAAAAGGGTCTTTTTAGAGATCGACCTCAGCTATTCGACGCAAAAAAAAAAAGCATTTAAGCATATTGAAATGCGAATCATGTATTTAAAAAAAAAATTCTTCCATAGGATTAACATTAGCGAACGGGCGTTTACCCTTGAGTGAAGTAGCCGAACCATAGGGGGGAAAAAATCGGCCCGGCCCATACAAAAAATAAATTAATTAATTAATGGCCCGGCTTAAAAGCTAAAAGTTTGGCCTGGCCCGGAAAACATTTAAAATCTCAGCCCGACCCGACTGAATTTCTTCAAAACAATGGTTTTTACTCTGATATGGTTAAAAATTGTTTCATACGAAGAATTCTCAACAAAAATACTTATTTTATCTTTTTTTTTTTATGTTTATAATCTTTATTTTTAAAGAAGCGCCTAATAAAATCACTCAAGTATGCATTTATAACTAAAAAACTAACATGTAATTTTGTTATCTCTTGACTCAACTAAAAAGATAAACACACTTGATTTCAAATTCACTCCATCTCCTCGGACCGAACGCTCTCCGACATATTGCCTTATGACCTTAACGTGTAATAGTTTCAGTTTTGCTTTTTTGAAAAGAACTTTGAATGCAGTAGAAAAAAAGAGGTAACGAGAGAGAGATTTTTTTAATGCAAAGTGTATTCGTAAATTTTCTTCTCTTTCCTTAAACTTATTATATGATGATAATTATTATGAAGATATATATCATAACTTATGATGAAAAGGAAAGTCTAAATTCTGAGCAAGAAATATTTTTAAAACTTACAAAATTATTTTTAAAAATGAACAAGAAAAGATGCGTATGTAGCAAATAAAAAATAAAATCTGGCACAAACAGAATCAATGAAAGAGTTATCAATAGGTGAACTGTTAAACAAAAAAAAAAGAAAAAAGGAGAGTTTCTAGTTATCCTAAAGTGGTTTCGGCAGTGTGACATCTGCACAGGCCGGGCCATACTCTTTTCTGAAGGTTCTGTCCGTGCCAGGATAAGGCCTTACTTTTTTCCTGAAAGATCGGGCCGGGCCGGACCTAACTTATTTTTTCTGTACAGAGCCGGGACTGGTTTCATTCCTAGTCTTCACGATCCAAAATTTTCAGTCCTAGTTTTGACAAAGCCCGTATGAAAAAATCATTGTCTCGTCGTGGCCTGGTCCATTCAAAGGTTAGTAAAATTAGGCCTGGACCAAAAATGTTTGCAAAAAGTGCATACATTTTTAAATCGCCATTATTCTACAATTAAACATTAAAAATTTATTATTTTTAAAGAGTAGTAGATTTCATACGCTTATTAAAATATAGCTAATTTAAAATATAGTAAAATGAGTGAAAAGAACCTGCCTATGACGGAATCCTGTTTTAAACTGAACAATGTGTTGAGGATCTTGTCTGTAATGCTTTTTTTTTTATATATATATACAATTCCGTTTTAGCAGATTTTACTGTATAACATTTTTCAGATTTTTAAAACACTTCAATACATAGAATTTGGATTAATAATAGTAATGATAACTGAAACATTTACATACAAGAAATAGAGATTCCTTAAAAAAATAAATATCACAGCCTGCGGCACTTCATCAATGTTTTGTAGAAATTCACTTTGGCTGAGCCGAGATTTTAACTTTTTTTCGAGCCAGTCTCGGGCCGGGCCGAACTTTTAAATTTTTTACCGGATCGGGCCAATATTTCTTTTGTACTTGCTGGACCGAACTTTTAATTTTTGTATCGGGCTGGTCCGTTCTGAATTTTTTCTGCGAATCGAGCAGTCCCGGGACGGTTTTTGTTTCT
The DNA here is from genome assembly GCA_963932465.1 of Maratus speciosus. NCBI lineage: Eukaryota > Metazoa > Arthropoda > Arachnida > Araneae > Salticidae > Maratus > Maratus speciosus. The sequence goes on along the minus strand of OZ010800.1, from coordinate 351,322,734 downwards.
ACGAGTCGGGCAGTCCCGACCTAGAATTTTCGGGCCGGGCCCAGAAATTTCGGCCCGTGCAGACCTCTAAGTGTCTCTATACGATATTTCAAGACCTCTAAAATCCGGAAAAGCCTTGGTCGAAACGATTCCGGAACTTAGATTGTACAAATATCAGCTCCTCGGGCGCGCCGCTTACGTCAATAAACTTTTTTTTTTAAACAGATTTTCATTGGTGCGGTGGATATTCCCGAAAATACACTAGTATTTTTTGGCAATTATCAACATTCCAGCTGCTGAAGTTCAACATGTTTATGACATCAGGATATTGTCAAATACTTGCTCTGTGCCTCTCGAACTTTGTGTAGACTTTAGAAGGTTATATTTTCTATTTCTCCTTCAGCATTGCATCAGTAAAGAAAAACCAGCTATCAAAGTTCGAGAAAGTTCAGATAACAGCTTTTAAGGAACAAGGTCTTTCACATAGACTAATATGTAAGCAAATCAAATTATCTAAAACCGTAATAGATAATTTTTTTAATCAGGGCAATGCGTACAGGTATAAAAAAATGAGGTGCACATGCAGAAAAATTACTTCTAGGCAGGAAAGAGATGTTTTGTGTCGTCTTTCACAAACTGATATTTCCCTAAAATTGTTGGCCAATGAGGATAACAACCCAGTGAGAAGATCAACCCTACCACGAATTGAAAAACGTAAAAGAAATTTACGATATAAGAAAAGGAAACAGCAGCCCATGTTGAAAGCTATCCATACGTTAAGGAGAATCGATTGAGCCCAGTATAATCTAACCTGGAAGGTCCAGTAGCATCGTGTTATAGTCTCAGATGAGAAAAATATTACTTTGGATGGCTTAGACGGCCTTGCTTTATATTGGCATAACATGAGGAAAGAAGAGGAAATTTTCTCTGAAAGACAGCAAGATGGAGGCTCATTAATGATGTGGGGAGAATGTGGCTATGGCGGTAAACTTAACCTGGCTCTTCCTTCAGACCGCATGAAGGCTACCAAATACCAGGAAATGCTAGAAACGTATCTACTGCCATTTGCAGAGAGAATTGGTGCCCTAAGTTGGGTTTCCAGCAGGACAATGTCGCCATTCACGTCGCAAAATCTACCTGGAAATTGTTTTTGAATAATGGGGTGCATGTCATGGAATGGCTTGCACTTTCCCCTTTATCTCAGTCCCCAAGAAAATATGTGGGATATCCTCAGTAGGGTGGCATATGCCAATGGCAAACAGTTTCAGTCTGTGGCAGAATTAAAGGTCGCCATCATTGAAGCCTGGGATAATATTGATACTACTGTGCTCCAGGAATTAGTAAATGGTATGCCACATTGTATATACCAAGTCATATATGAACATCGCGGATATATTGGCTATTAACTGTAGTGGCTTTATTTCGGTGGGACACTTTTGCCCCCTCTTTTTTTTTTACATATTCTTTTTTTCCCTGCCCAAGTGGGGCAGGGAGTGAGCTACTCCTTGTAAATATGTATTTGTAAATAGACTTTCTTAAAATATTTGTTTCATTTTTATTGGTTTGTTTCGTGCCCAGTTACAGCACATAATCATGGTGGCTTTGTTTCGGTGGGACACACCTTATATATATATATTTAGCACAAAATATGGAACTTTGAAATTTGTTTCATCAAAATATAAGTGTTCAGTTATTAATTCAAGGAATGGTTATGGCTCCTTGCAATTGCCTAGAAATATATATGTATATGTATATCATCTTTTAGAAAGTAAATAGTGTTAATTAAAAATAATGTTGTTGTTTTTTTAAGATAGTAAGTATTGTTTTTTATTTTAATGATGATCTTAAATAATATTTAAAATTTATAAAGCAGACTTAAAAAGTTTGAAATAACAGGAATAAAACAGTTTTAGTATAGAAATAATGCAAATTTGTTTCACATTGGTATTTTTTGTAATATTTTGAGTAGAAAGCATCAGTTTCATCATCTAAAAATGAAAAAAAATTCATTCAGATCAAACTTGGCATGTGAAATGAAATGCAATAAGTATCATTTTAATATCATCTTTTGAAAGGAAAGTAATTTCAGATGACAAATAATAATTGAAATTTATCAAATAGACCTTATCCTAAAAAAGCAGTTATAAATATATATAGCATAGCATACTTCACTAATTTTAAATGATTTCAGTTTCTTGAATTTAAAATTCTTACATTTTTAATATAATTAGTTGATTATTTTCTCAAGAAAAATACAGGAGGCAAAAATCAGGAAATATCTAAAAATTATCTGTCATAAAAAAATAAAAAGAACTGTGTAACTGTTGTTGTTGAAATTCCCATATTTATTTCAGTAAAATTTTAAAATGCTTTGTCTTTGAAATTTCATTTACAAGAATTATTTTGATAGCTCTTAATAGCAACCCAAATGGATGTTAAAAGCTTATATAGATGTTGAATAGGGATTGTTTCCGTTTTATTTTGACTTTCTTGTGTTCTATGTTCATAGTTAAAATTGAGATAATTTTTGCTACACAAACAGAAAAGAAAAAAAGATACTGTACTTTGTTTTTCTTGCAATATGAGAAGATATATACAGTATTGATAGCTAAAACTGGTGGAATACCTACTGATTTAAAATTATGCAAATATTGGCTTAAAAAATTCCAATTAAACATAAATTTCAACATTTGTTTAAATAGGAATTTCAAGAAGATTATATTTTTATGAACAAATACTTGCAGTTTGCATTTTAGTTGATTTTCTATTTAAAAAAAATATTTATTTTTTATATTAATCCAGCTATGTTAATACAGCTAATAATTATTCAGATAATTGCAGCTTTACTGTATTTGAATTTTAATGTGTTTAAAATATTCATTCTTAAAATCTAATGATTTTCTTGTATTTTGTTATGATAATATTATTTTTTTAATCTGCCTTTTTCTTGAGCTATATACATACAGAAGGTAAAATAAACTTATTTTCATTTCAGTATATGGAGCGTTTCACTGCTACAAAGAAGAAGCTTTATTGAATAATGCATTATTGTGTGAAACTGCTTTATAAGCCTACTTGATTATTTTTAGATAAGCTTAGCATATATCACAGTTCTTTGTGAATGAATTCTTTAAATATTTATTATGATTTTTTTTATTTTTTTTAAAGATTTTTTTAGAAAATCGATAATTTATTATATCTATTCTATTATTATATATTTAAAAAGATTATGACTTTAATTAGTAATCTAATTAAAGATTTTTTAATCTCGTAACATTTTCTTATACAATAGCATCTTAAAATAGAGTTAAACTATGTTAAGTATACTTTTCCAGTTTTAAAAGTAAATAAAAATCTTACCTTCCCCAGCCCCCCCCCCCCCCCCCCCCCCCCGCTTTTTTTTTTTTTTTTTTTTTTTTTTTTTCCTTACCATTTCTCAAGTTTGCATTGGTATGAACTGGCACTGTCTCTTCTAAATTTACTTTCATATGCTTACTTATATAGTGAAATTTAATTGTAAAAATATTACAATAATTAACTGTTTTTATTAAATAAGTAGATCATTTTTTTTTTTTTTTAAATATAAAGCAAGATGATATAAAAGGGATGATTTATAAAGTAAGGACTAGAGTTGCACATCTTTGTAAAATGATGTAAATTTTAATTCAAAAAGATTGTGTATAGCATTATCAACAGCACCTGGAATATTTAATCATGTCATATTTATTACACGTACATTGTGCATAACCATGTTCCTTTGCATAAGATATTCTTATATTTTTTATGTGTTTGTGTGCATAAAAGTATTTCATTGTCTGTTATTAAACATTCAAAATGTTTCATTATTTCTATACTGATTGGGATTGTTGTATATCTTGCTTCTTTTCAAAAGTAAGCCTGTCATATGTTGTTGTGTTGATGATTTTAGGATTTCCCCCCTATTACATTGATTGTCTACAAAGTCTGTAATCAATTTTATGAACAAACGTCAGTGTTCATGGTGCTTGGTTATCATTTTTTTGTAATTGTTTAAAATTGCATATTTTAAGTATTTACATTTATTTCTCGGTGCCATTTCTATTATCTGGAAGCCTGGATATGTGCTAGTTTGTCAGATTAAAAAGCTGTAGCCATAAAGCTTTATGTTCTTTTCTAAAATATGAAGAAATAAATCCAAAATAACAAGTTTTAAATTCATCAGCAAACTTGTTTACTCCTATTTTACCAGCATGTTTTCTACATATATGTGTGTTGATGGATGCTAGAACCCATCTATTTTGTTAAAAATAGAGTTTTTAATTAATGATGTGTCTGCATACATCATACAATAACACAAAACAAATATGAAGTTGACACATCTGAAATCTATAAAGCTGCAACAAATGTGACATTAAAAAAAAAACTCAGTCAGTCATTAATGGGTTTTTTCCTTAGCAATATTATTGTACAAATCTGTAGCATTATCATAAAGATTTTCTGTCTCGAAACACCTTTAAAATGGAGCTCTAAATTTCATCGCACAGTTACATAATGTATTTTATAAATAAAAGTATTAAAAAATAATATTCATAAATGAAATTATTGCGATTATTACCATATATATTCCAAATTTAACCAGGGAAGATTTTAAGTTTTAGTATTCAATTTTTTTATTTTTTTTCTATAAATTTCACATTATAGTCAGAACTAATTGTAAAATAAAAAAGTAAAAATCTTGATAAAACTCTTTAGAATGATTTCAGAGCATATATTTCCAATCCTCAATTTGTTACATACATAATCAAGTATTTTAAGACATTGTTACAATTGCTGCATGATCTTACTTGGCTTCAAAAAAGAAAAAATTCACTAAGAAATATCACAGAGTTTTTTAATTTGCGTAATTGGATTATATATATTTTTTTTAAATTTTAGATAGTTGTAATCGAATATCTTGCTCTGTATTGAAATATTTATATTGTTTTAAAACAGGCTTCATACTCGTCAAGGAAACCTAGATATTGGGCGAATTTCAGGAGGAAAATTTTGCTTGTAAAATCTCAGGGAAACTTTGGGGGAAGAGTCTAAACTGTATTCCAAAACCTGGGAATGCGATCAGCTACTCTGGGAAATGCAAGCAGTCACTGCTGCCCATATGCATCATGATCACAATGTCATGATGAAATCAAACTAAGACCAAAGAAGCAACTATTCAAACACAAAAAACTAATTAAAAAATCTGCAAGCTTGGAAAAAAATTAAATTGCTAAGTAGCAAAGTTGGAGAAAATAGACTAGGTTTTTTATAGCATAATCATCGATAGACATTTTACTTAAGGCTCCTGTTCCTGCCGACGAAGACACTCATGAGCTAATGCTAATCCTATAGGGAGGGATTTATCTAATATCTCGTTTGCATTTTGACATTTTTAAATAATTTTTTTATTTATTTATTTATTTTTATTTTTATTTTTTTTTTTTTTTTTTGTATTGCATAGCCGATGTCCATCTCTACATCGCACCTTTTTTACTTTTTTGATTTTGGTTGCAGATATTTTTTATAAAGTACTTTCTCTTTCAAAATTGGTTCTGAAAATGAAAGTATCATTCTAAAAAATATCTGGAACCAAAATCCAAAAAATAAAAAAGGTGTGAACGCATCGACGAACCTCAGCTATTCAATGCAAAAAAATTTGTTTAAAAATGTCGAAATACAAACAAGGTATTTGAAAAATCCCTCCCCACAGGATTCGCATTAGCTTATGAGTGCCTTCGCCGTCAGGGACAGGAGCCTTGATGAGAACATATTTTTCTATCTATTAAGGGTTTTGTTAATCTTAAATGACAATTTCCCTTGTGAAAAGATTTCTTTGATTTTTATAAGTAAATAATTCTTTAATTTGTTATGAATAATGCAACAATAAGTTTATAAATCTGTTTCATTTTTCAGATGTGTGTATGTGTTTATATGAGTCAACAAATTTTGGACAGTTTCAAGTTTTATGTAACTTAAGTTGAATGGAAAATTATATATTGTTTTTTTATATATAACTTTATAGTATATATAGTAGTATAACTTTAATTTTGAGTTTACTTTTTTGTGTGTAAGGTGGAAGGCTAAGATTTAAGTTTAAAAAATGCCATTTATTGTTGATAGGAAAAAATATTGATTCTGGAATCAACTCAAGTTTTGTTTAAAATGAGTACGAACCCTCTAAAAGAAACTTATGCAGAGAATATTTGTTCACATAAATAAATGGCCGATTAGTTCAAAAGAATATGTTCAGCTTTATCTAATAACATTTTAACCTTATTTTTTAGCGTATGCAAAAAAATCTGAGACCAATTGATTAGTTTTAAATGTTGCATTTATCTCAATCTGTTCAAACATTTATATTGATTTCATGTCAGAAAGGCTGTTTTTTTTTTTCAATGCAGAACATAGGTTTACAGCTCAAACATTTTTTTCCAATGTCTTCTTGCAGTCTTTTTTAAAAAATAAAAATTCAATCTTGAACATAATCGACGATCATCAAACTCACTTAGAAAAGTTTGATTAAAATTCCATGACATCAAAAACAGATCAACTAAATTTTTCAGTTTACTAAGCCAGCAATTGTCGCAAAACTTCTCTCCCAAAGCGATGACCATTTCTGTTATGAAGATTCTTATGTCATTTCTCAATCCAAAGACTATGAGGGAGCCATCTTATGTATGATTAATTAAAGATGTTGAGCTGTTCAGTGCACAAATCATTTAATTCCATCAAATGAAAATGTTCAGTATAAACAGTTAAAGTTATTGTAACTATAAAAATATAGTATCTATATAATATTTTTGGGGGGGATATTTTGATTGAACTCATTAATTTTCTTTTAATCAAGGGTAACTTTTTATTACTGTATAAATATATAGAAAATTTTCAATATTCCTTTGTTTAAAAAGAAAACGCCATTTGAAATGGAGTTAGTCGGATTGTCTTCTAAACGCCTCATATAGGTTTCCCATGTGATCTCTTGAGGTTTTGAATGTACTGCTATTTTTAAATTTTATTTATTCAATGCAACAACATGACAGTTAAATGCAGCAGTGATTCTTATGCATCCCTTGGAATTTTTCTTATGTTTTTACCACATATCTTAACATGCATCATACTTGTTCCATTCATACATTGACAAAGTTATCCTATGAGATGCTGTTCTCTGTGAAAAATTCATGTAATAATTTAAAATTTTTAAAGTTGATTGTAGTATCGGTGGCTGATATGCCTTGTTAATGGATTGCAGAGATCTAGATTCTCTTATTAGAATCTTTATCCATGGGATCATCACTGTGACAGATAAAGAGAATAAATGAGTGATAGAAACTTCCCAATCTCAGACAACGAATGTTGGCAATCATCAGCCATGATTACATTTTAATAGAGTATTTTGTATCGTGTAGAGGATCAAGTTAAGAATTGGAAATTAATTTGCTAATGTTGTTCTTTATCTCTGAAACAGCAACCTTAAAATATAAATAAAAAAAATAATAATAACATTATAAATCTATAATACCTTTTGTTTTTAAGATCTGTGTCTTTTAACATTTATTTACTGACAAATGTCAACAAGCAATTTATAATTGTACATATACCATGCAAGGCGGCAAATAGATAACAGAAACTGATGGTAAAAAGAGTGGTGGATAAGTTTTATTTTATATTCATTCTAAGTATATTCACAAGATCCCTAAGAGCTCATTAGATTATATTATTTACTATTTTAATTCTTCATTCATAAACCAGCACATATATTGAAAACTAGTTGTTATGAAACTTCATACAGAATTTCCTTATTTGTGTTTTTTTTTTCTTTGTGTATTTGTATATTTCATTAGATTTAAATTTGTTGCTTAACCCTTTGCGCATTAGGCAATATTTTTTTCAAAACTTCATTTATAATTATGTAGTGTATGGATGAATATATACGAGGGCTGTATGATAAGTACCTGGCCTTGACAAGAAAAACACATTTTTTATATCTAAAATGTACTTTATTTTTCAACATAATCTCTTTTTAGTTCGATAAACTTAGCCTAAAGATTTTCTATTTTTTGTATCCCCTGTAAAAAATACGATTTCACCAACCTTTCAAAATAGGCATTTTTTTTTTCAGCAATAGCTCATCGTTAGAGCCAATTTTTTTTCCACCGATCCGTTTTTTCATATTTGGAAATAGAAAATAATAGCTAGGGGCTAAATCTGGCGAATATGGTGTATGTTATGCAGTTTGTATCTGAATTCATGGAATTTTGCCATGGGGACGACACAGGTGTGCACGCGTGCATTGTCTTGATGAAAGAGAATTTTGTCTTTGCCAAATGCGGATGTTTTCTTTCACAACATGGTTGAAACGATTGAATAAGTTGGCATAATATTCTCCATTGATTGTTTTGCCCCTTTGAAGGTATCGACGAGAATTATAACGCATGCATCCCAAAACACTGCAGCCATGACTTTGTTCGCTGATAAAGTCGCCTTAGCCTTTTTTGGCACAGGTTGGTCACGAAAAACCCACTGTTTGGACTGTTCTTTAGTTTCTGGTGTACTGTGATGAATCCATGTTTCCCCAACAGTTATGAATCGATGCCAAAAATCATTTGGATTGCGCATTAACTTCGCCAAACATTCTTTTGAAATTGACACTCGAGTGTGTTTAATGTCAATAGTGAGCAATCGTGGCACCCATCTTGCGGAAAGCTATTTCATATCCAAATGAGTTGTTAAAATATTTTGCACCCATTCAGTTAAAATGCCCACAGTCTTGGCAGTTTTGCGCAATTTCACTTTTCAAATGTTTATCAGAATATCGTGGAATTTTTCAATCATTTCTGATGTCATAACCTCAGTTGGACGATTTGGACGTTCTTCATCAAAAATGCTTGTACGGCCGCGTTTGAATTCAGCTGTCCAATATTTTATGGTTGATAACGAAGGGTCAAAGTCCCCATAAACTTCTCTGAGTTCCCCTTTTATCTCATAATTTGTTTTCTTTTTCAGAAACAAGTATTTTACCACTGCTCGATATTCAGGTATTATCATTGTTGAAATATCGCCAAAGTTGTTCTATTCAAATGGCTTCCACTCACAAACTAAACCACATAGCGACTTGGCAATTTGCCAGTTGTTGTTGTGAAAGGTCACCTTTGCTAAATAAATCATTTTTTAAATTCTAGTAGCGCCCTCTCTGGTCGAGGCCAGGTACTTATCATACAGCCCTCGTAGTTCAGTATTTGAATACCTGAGATATTGATTTGTCTCTTATGCAATAGTCAAATGCAACATAAATTTCAAAATACCAGCCTTTTTAATTCCTCAAGTGCATGATGTTAAAAGACAGGCTTAACATTCAAAGAGTTTGTTGATGCTACAGTTTGTATAGTTAAGGAAGTAAATTAATATTGTCTCACAACTGACTTGACTATATTTTTGTAAGTTTTACACTGCATTGTAAAGTACTCATTTGTATTTTTGAAGTTTTAAAAAATGTGAAAATAGCCTAGCTGCCAACTCTACTTTGGTTAGAGACTACCCACTCCCCTCTTTTTTTTATTTCATGTTATTTCTCTTTTTCAGTTTTATCTTGAAATTTTGGCCTTTAAATAACTATTGAAAAAGATATTTGATTAGGAATAAAATGTTCAATGGTCTGTTTAATATTTCCTTTTTCTTTTATCTGACATTGTTAATACAATAAGTTTAACTTAAACTAAAATACAAATACTTGAATCAAATTAAAAAATGTAGAGACTAATTTTCATTCTTCAGTTTTAGATAATACTTATCATGAGATGTTCTAAAGGATATAGCACAGTCTTATTAAAACTAGTCTTAGTTTTTCATTTGTGAGCACTATAATATTTACTGTGAAAATTTTTAGCAATATTTTCTCTCTCTTTTTTTTAAACCTGCTATTTTGTGTGTAAGTAAAAGATTAGAGGGATAATTCACAGCTAAAAAAAAGAAAAATTACTTATAGAACACCTTTCAAATGTAGATTTTTTTAAGACTAGTTAATTTTTATATCTTTTTCTAAAACTTCTGTATACCAAATATCATTTTATACCTGCTGATAAAATAACTATAACTACTTCAAAAAAGACATAATCTAACTACTGCATTATACCATTCAAATTTTTTTTCATGCTTTTAATGTGTATTATATTTCCATTGCATTAATATTAGTGTACTTTTAGAGTTCATGTATGTCTCATTCATAATTTTTCGCACTGCTATATCAAGTTAGCTTTTATTGAATATTGCCTCTGGATTCAGAAAAGTTCATCTGTTTATTTCTTAAATTATTAAAACATATGCATGAAACTTTTCAACAATGACAGGGAGCTATTTTTCCCATATACATTTTGATGAACAGTTCATATTCGTAGAAAATGTTTAATTTCTAAGAAAAGTCTTAATCTAAAAGAACAAGGATAAAATAAACTGTCAAATAACTTATTTTTTAGAAAAGCAAGAAGTATTTTGTGTTACATTGTTGAAATTAAGAGATATATTGCTAGTAATAGTAATTGTATATTATATTTATTGTTAACATATTTTATTTCTGTTAATCATTTCACTGTCAGGACTTTTTAATATTTCAATAGTTTGCATTGTGCTTAATTATTAAGAGAACTTATTGGCTATTGTTTAACTACTAAACTTAATGTAAAACAAAGTACCTATTTTAAGAACATGGTTTGTATCTCAAAGGCATTTTGCAAAATTATTGCATGTATCTCACGGAAAAAATAAAGTCATATATTTTAGATCAAATGTATCTATGATGTTATTTTGTATCCATAGATGTATAGTAATTACTTAGTTTTATTTCTCTTGCTTTAGCTTATTGTGTACATAAAAGTTTGATTTTTATATATTGTGTATGTTTTATTTGAGTATGTTATAAATAGCCTGTTATTGTTTGTCTTTTCTTTTATATATTCTAAATTATTTACATCCTCCCTTCCTTCCTTATCATAAGTCTTGTGATTTGTTCAGAGACTAGATTTTTCTCACAGAACCCTGTTCTGTTTTTGTGAAATTGTGAACATCTTTTTATATTTCTAAAAACCTAGTCATAATTTTGCGAATTTGAAATGGTCATATTCAAGTTCTTGATTATACATTTTTAATATACCCTTTATGTGTGCAAAAGCGAGATAACTCTTTTATATTTTACTTTTAAATGATTAAATTTGTGAAAGATTCAGTTTGGAGATGGAAAAGTTTTGTGAAAGGCCCTGTTTTGAGATGAAACATTTTGTGAAGAGTCCTTTAAAGGATCCAATTTCTTCCTAAACAGATCCTGATTAAGATAATTTAAAAGAGTTATTACTCAGTATAGTCATTAAAAAAAAAAAAAGAGAGAGAGAGAACATTTTAACTGTAATTCATAGACACAGGACAATATTTTTCTAAATCTAAGTTATAGGAAAAGGAGACCAAATACAAAATAGGAAATATACAAATTTAAATTTCAGATTTTAATATGTATAGATTTTTTAATACAAATGGCTTGTATACTTTTTGCTGTTGAAAGTATGTTTCTATTATAATGATGATTGAAGACCGGGTTCTTGAATGCACAGAGAAATAATAAAAAAAAACTCCAACTATTAATTAGATGAACTTTATAACTTTATTTAAAAACATTTTAGAGAGCGGTGGTTCGTAAAAGTATGGGAGAGGAGAGAGTACAATGACAAACGGGGCGCCCAAGCGCCCTTCCTTTACAGTCTTTACATGTCGAAGGCCAGAGGAGAAGAGAAAGTTTTCGCTAGAAGTCTAGAAATCTTGGCGTTGCACAGTATCGCCAATTTAAAAACTTTTGGTGACTGTACTTAGGTAGACAAAGGTTTCTTTGGCGATATACATTACAGCAAATTATCTGGTGTCCCTACCAGATGGGTGAAGCCTAGGTTGCAATAACCGCTTCTAATTACGATGAGAGAGGCGACAGAAAATCTGGAATTGTTTATATTACAGAGCGGCATTCGCTTAAGTAACTGTTACTTAAAATTGCAGACTGCTGCATGGGGGAAATGCCGAGAGGAAAGGGCATCTGGTTTATATCTCGACCATAATTCATGATAACGTACATGATTCCCATAAAATATTTTCTTTTACTTTTGTTGTTAATACATTTTCAACGGTCAAATAATAGCAGAGATTAAGAATTGCTTATCTGCATAGATGCCAATATCTCCGGAAATGTAGGATAAAATACGGAAGTACGGTAATAAGGTAGAAAATACGGAAATTTGAGGCCAAAAAATCACGAATTTCATCAATCGGTCGTTGAAGTATATCACAAAAATTGTCTATTAGTCAATAAAACCGTGAATTTCTACAATCGCTCACAACAGAAAATCGAAAATTTCGCCAACCAATCGTTGAAAAAAGTTACAACTTTTGTCAATCAGTCGCTGCAAATAATCGTGAAATTCATCAATAGGTCATTGATAAAAATCTCAAATTTTTTCATTCTGCAAAAAACTCTAATTTTGGTGTCAGCCGCGTCAAAATATCGCAAATTGAGTTAATCAGTTGAGGAAAAAATATCCTGAAATCCGGTAATCGGCCAATGATAAAAATCGCAAATTTTGTCAATCACTCACAGCACTGCAAAAAAATCACGAATTCCGTTAGTCATTCGTGGCAAAAAATCGTGCTTTTCGTCAGTCAGTCGTGGTAAAACATCGTTGTTTCTAAAATATAAGGCATTCGGTTACGAAAATTAAAAAAATCCGTCATTAATCAGAAAATTCGGACATAAAAAAAAGCGCGAATTTTGACATTAATCAATTTCGTCAATCGTTCATAAAAAAAAATTGCCAATTTTCTCATGCGATATATAATTTGATTAATTATATACGTTAAAATGGTAAATTAACATAAGCAGAAATACGCCATGAAAGCAAAGGCTGGATATGAAGTTTCACGGAAGAATGGACGTGTCTTGAATGTAATTAATGTAGCTTGAAGAGAACTTTAATAACACAAAGTCATATTCACTTAAAAACAGAATGCAGTTTATTTAATAAACATCTTGAAGGGTTGACAGCATGATAATTCACAAGGTAACTTGTCTACTAAACAACAGTCGTGAAGAATGAAGATTTTGATACAGGAATAAGCACAATTAATTTACATATGAAAAACTATTTAAAAGCATTTAAAATTCTAGAAAACGTAAATATAAAAAGTACTCTAAACGTACGTTCCAGGATAGAGTCCCAGCCTCTATCCAGTTCGTGAAATATTGCTTCCATTAGGAAGAATAAAAAGTGCAACATTACAGTGTTTGCATCGCGTATTTATCTAAAATGGCTCGGATTGAAAACATCGTTTGGGAGCGACGCCCGCCAAACGGACCAATCAGAAAGCGGCATCGAATCGATGCAAGCAGAGATTCGATGCAAAGATCGATTAAAGAAGCGATATGCAATGTCGCCATCTAGCGGAGAAAATATAACTACGGAAAATTAAACTTAGTCTGAAAACGGATTTTGCCGGTGTAGGATGACAAGATATGGGTGTAATGAAACGGAAAATGGTGGAATTTAATACGACCACCAAACGATTAAAGAGAAACTTAAATTAAGTGGATATTAACAGAAAACAATATGGAAAGGTAAGTTTAAGTTAATTCATGTCTATTGTTGATATTATAATGAAATAAATAAAAGTAAATAGGAAACTTTATGGAATGTGAACTTAGAAAGAAAATGATGTAAGTGGAATGAAATGATGGTATAAATAGATAAGGGAGGCGATGAGAACCACAAAGTTTGATGATTTCCATCATTTCCCCCCCCCCCCCCCCTCTCATTGCCTCATCTAACAAAAAGAGTCAAACTACTCAATCGGGACAATCTGATCTGTCCAAGAATGAGTGACTCAAAGGATAAGGACTTAAAGAGGTTCAAAGAATCAACATCAAAAACATTTCCACAGCAATTTAATTTAACCAAAAAATGATTAATGAATAAAGTTAAATATTTAAACCATGAAACAGTAACCCTCTTTTATTCACTTTCCTTTATTTAAACTCAACAGAACAGCTAGAAAAATTCACGATTCAACTGAACCGAAAATGAACCAACTCAATGATTCAAAAAGAAGTTAATACTTCAAAAACTTTAAACAATGAAGCCTAAACACTTCAAAGGTAAGAAAAATTTTAACAATTAAACATTTAACGCTTTTAATAAGCAACTAGAAAAATTTTAAAGAATAATTTTTAAAGTTAAAACAGCATTGTATTGAGAATCCATCAAAAAGGGAAACGTAGACCTTTACAAGATATTGGCTATCAAAAGAAAAATCCCCCAGGTCAATAGACAGAGACTAGTATATCCTAGACCAAAAGGGTAACAAGCCTAACAAAAGAATCAGTTCCCAATAAATATAGATAATACAATACAATTTACAAAAATACATGAATAAATACGTACCAAATAAAGTAACGTTTTCCAATTTGGAAAAGTTACAACCAGCAGATGATGACATCTTGATCATCTCCAAAAATCAACATTTTAACATAATATAATGTAAGAAAAATATTTTTATTACAATTCAAAAATGTATGAAGCAAACTTTTAAAGTCAAAAGCTGAAAAATAAAAATTCAAGAACATCATGAAAAATACTGATCCAGGCATGTAGAATCGTAAGACAATACAACGGCTCTGACATAAAACTGTTTAACGTATCCATCACAAGGATGGATATAGGGCTCATACATGCATCTTTCAGTCTTCTAACAAACATTCACAATAAATGGGTGGCGATCTAAATGCCTAGAAGTAGAGAGAACAAGTTAAAAAAAAACATTTTACATTAGAGTTCAATAATAAAATCAGTTTAGAAAATATATTTAGATAAACCAAAAAAAAACTTTCTTTAAATAACTTCAAATTCTTAATTTAGATAGGTACAATTTAAGTTTTTAAAAAGTAATAGGAAATGATCAAGAATGCTGGTGATGATGAAAAATTGGTACTAGTACGCTTTAGGTAAATTAACAATTTAAAATTACAAATGACTACACTTTTCATTAAAAATACTTAATACAACAGTTAGAAAAAGTGCAAGTACAATATGTATTAAAGGAATTTACCAGCATAACATTCAATAAAAAATACAATATGAAAGATTTATATATATTTGACTAAAGTACAATATGACAAATTTAAATACAAAAGAACTATTACACATTAAACAGTAGTTTAATGAAGTTCAAAACCTCATTTCTGGTCAACGGCTTGGTAAAAATATCTGCCAAGTTGGATCTGCTACGCACGTGAGACAATAAAAATTCATCCTTATAATAAAGATCTCTGATAAAGAACAACTTGACATCAATATGTTTTGACTTATAATTCTCCACTGGAGACTTAATAAAATCAATCGCTGCCTGATTGTCAGCCTTCATTACAGCTTTCCCCCCAAGTACAGAAATAATTCCTTCATGCACACATTCGCGACGTATCCGGTCAAACCAGACCAGGTTCTTGACTGCCTCAGTCATTGCGACGAATTCAGACTCCATAGTCGATAAGCTGACGCACTTTTCTTTAAAAGTGCGCCAGTCGACAGGTGCTTCGTCTAACATGACTATTTGGCCGCCAATCGAGGTCCGGTCATCGCGGTTAGCCGCGAAGTCTACGTCGGAATAAACCACCAAATTATTGGAATAGCACGAGAGTCTAAGCTTGTAATTCTTTGTAGATCTAACATATCCCAGCAGCCTTAAGAGACCATCCCAGTGAACAATACCAGGGTTAGACTGAAATTGACTCAATACATTTACGGCATAGCAAATATCAGGACGGGTACGATTTGCAATAAATGAAAGACATCCCAGAACACTACAGTATGGAAAATGTGACATTTGTTCAACATCGTGATTGGAAACCGGACAATTAGACCTTGAAAAGACAACCCCTTTGCTGATAGGCAAGGTAGAAAAAGGTATTTTGAACTTATCAAATCTGTTACATACTTCTTCAATGTAATTTGACTGATGTATGACAACTCCGGATGGAGTATCCTCGAACTCAACACCCAATAACTTCCTAGTTCTACCAAGCTCTTTAACATCAAATTTAGATTTAATGCGGGTCAAAATACAGTCAATCAGCTTCTGAGTTCTACCAAAAACCACGATGTCATCAACATATAATAAAAGTACAATTCCAGATTTAAAAATATAAACACAGTTACATGATTCCAATTTTCTAAAACCTATTTCAATTAATGCTTTATGGATTTCGAAAAACCATTCTCTTCCACTCTGATGTAATCCATACAATGCCCGGTCTAGTTTGCAATAAAGGTGCTCTTTCCCGGGCTCAACGAAACCGGGAGGTTGTAGCATGTACACGTCCTCACTCAGTGGTGCATACAGGTAGGCGCAGGTCACGTCACACTGAGTGTGCGACCACCCGCTACACGAAACGAGAAGGGAGAAAAAGAATCTGATTACGCTGAAATTAACAACTGGGCTAAAAGTCTCATCATAAGACTCGCCCTTAATTTGTTTGAAACCTTGGGCAACAAGGCGAGCCTTGTGCCTGGCGATCCGTCCAAATTCATCCCGTTTCGTCGTGTAAACCCACCGGCAACCTACTGGTGTGACATTTACCGGCAATTCAACTAAGTGCCAAACCCCTCGTTCTCGCATTACCCGTATTTCGAGCTCCATTGCTTTCCACCAGACCGAACACTGTGCTGAATTACATGCCTGCTTAAAAGTTCTGGGAGTGTCGTTTTGATGTACTAGTCATGCTCTTGGATAAACTAAATTTGAATCTATAGAATCAGCATCCTCGTCGTCAGATGTAGAAGAACTATTAGGAACAGGTACGATGCCAGAATAAAGATTAGCTCCAGTAAAATCAAAAAGTTCAGGCTGAAACTTAATACATTTTTCCTCACAATATTTCTTCACATCATTTAAGGATCTCAGGCAACGGGTCTTACCTGACTCATAATAATAGATGTCAGCTCGATCATCTTTCTTACGAATAGAAGGCTTTCT
This sequence comes from Maratus speciosus, assembly GCA_963932465.1. Classification (NCBI taxonomy): domain Eukaryota; kingdom Metazoa; phylum Arthropoda; class Arachnida; order Araneae; family Salticidae; genus Maratus; species Maratus speciosus. The sequence continues at coordinate 351,305,691 of OZ010800.1, read as the reverse complement.
AACCCAACTAACATCCCTTAAAGGGGAAATAGTGGGTTGAGTGATGCATCTGGACCCCGAGTCTTCACTCTCCCCACTCCCATGCGGGGAATCTAGAGACTCGTTGGAAGGACCTGGGATATCCTCAGGTACAACTTCAACAACTCTGTCCCGATTTTCCTCAGCATGAGGAGAGAAGAGAGTATAATCCTCGGAGCCCAGTGCAGCTCCACTGCGCTCAAGACCACAACATGATTCATTAAAAGAAACATTGGAAGATTCAATAATTTCGTCAGATTCTGGAATCCAAACTCTGTAACCCCTTGTCCTAAAAGCATATCCAACCAGGAAACCCTTCTTCGCTCTAGCCTCCAATTTCCAAGTCCTTTGTTTAGGAATACGGACATACGTAACAATACCAAAGGGCTTTAAATGGCGAACCAAAGGTTTCTTTCCTCCATGAAGCTCGAAAGGAGTCTTCCCCAACAACTTAGGACATACTCTATTCCAAGAGTAGACAAAATACTTAAGGGCCTCCGGCCAAAAACTAGGATCAAGGTTACTATCTATCAGGAGTGTCCGCATACCGTCGGCTGCAGTTAACATAAACCTCTCCGCAACTCCATTTTGTTGTGGAGTATATACGTTCGTAAATTCATGACGTATACCCTTGTCGTCGAAGAAATTTTTAAAGGAAATATTGTCAAATTCCCCGCCGTTGTCTGTTCTAAAACTTTTGACCTTTCGGTTCTAATATGTTTCTGCTCTTATGATATGTCTCTTAACAACATCAAATGTGTCAGATTTCATTTTGAGAGGATAAACAGACACACGACGGGAAAAATCATCAATAATAGACAAAAAGTATCTCTCTCCATTCCTAACTTCGACACGACAAGGGCCCCACAAATCCGCATACAGCAGCTCTAAAGGATGGTTAGAACGTATATTTTTACTATACTTATGCGACACACTTTTCAGTTTACCCAATTTGCAAGATTCACAAAATAGATCAGTTTCCTTTAAGCTCGGTAACCCCCGTACACCTTGTCTATGACTAGTATGTGCTATCAGAGACTGACTAATATGACCAAATCTTTTATGCCAATGTAACATTATATCATCTTTCTTAGTAGAAAGAGATTCAAACTTGACTGATTTAGAAGAGGAAACAGGAATTTTTGGATATAAACGATAAATCCTATTCTTAAGATAGGCACTAAAAAGGTACTCGTCCCCCCGGCAGAATTTCACCTCACCATTGTAACCAGAAAAGCTTAAACCATTTAGGTCCAATTGAGGCCCCGAGACTAAATTCCTACGTAATTGATCAGAGTACATAACATTACATAAAGTAAAAACTCTCTGACCAAAACGTAATTTGACATCACCCCTTCCTTTAATGGGAAACAAAACATTTTTGACAGCAACAGACATCTCATCATTTAAAACTTCAAAATTTGAAAATAAATTTATATTACTGCAGAAATGATGGCTCGCACCGGAATCAAACACCCAATCACCGTCCTTCACTACATTACTTAAGCTAGAGTAAGAAACAAATAAATTGGACTTACGTGATGAGTTTGATAAGTCACGGCGAGAACCACCATTCCTCCGATTAGAAACACTGGAAGATGAACGTCTGGCATGGCAAGGAGTCTGTCTTCGATGTCTGGAGTCTCGTGGAGCAGGGGAAGAGGATTCATAGGAATCTGAACCATCAGCTAGCTGATTAGAATCTGAAGAGCTACCGCAGTATCTATCAGGAGACCGATGACGAAAAGAACTGGATCTATCTGATGAGTAATCACGTCGATAAGATGGAGCCGGAGAAACATTTCTTTGATGGTAAGGACTGGTTGGTCTTCTTGAAAAACAATTTTTCTGAAGATGGCCTAATTTACCACATTTCCAGCACTTCTTTCCCTTGGGTTTACGAAAGCGAAACTTTTTAGAAAAATTCGAAGACTGGTGTAGATTCGAAATGTTTACTTGTTTAGCACCATCTTTATCACGTAAACGTTGACGAGTTTCTTCGGATATCAATTCATCAACGACCAAATCAAATTTAAAAGTGTCATCAGACCTACTTAATAACTGCTGTACTATAACGTCATAGCTTGAGGGTAAGAAACATAAAAACTGGTAACATAAATAATTTTCTGAAAAATTTTTATCAATCTGCTTAATTTCCATGTAAATCTTCCTTAATCGGGTAGCAAACAAATTTACTGACTCACCATGTCTGATTCTTCCTTCCATCAATTCGTTAAAGAGGGTCATATGATGAGCGCGTGTGTCAGGGTGAAAATTTTTTCTCAACTTTTCCCATGCTTCTACAGGATCTAGGCAATCATCTATAATTCTCTTGAATTCGGCTTCCACATTCAAATAAATTAATGATTGAGCCTTGTTAGCACGGGCAATAAAAGAATTTCTAACATCGGCAGTAACAGTAATACTTATTTCTGGTGCTCTTTGTTTCAAGCTAATAATCTCCCACAATTCCTTTTCCATTAAAAGATATTTCATGTCGGAACTCCATGTGGCATAGTTCCTGGAATTTAACTTATCAATTACATTAGAAACCATCTTGGGAGATTTCAAAAAAAAAAATAGCCAAAAGAAATTTCAAGCAAAAATACTGTTACCGCCCCCCCCCCCCCCCCCCCCCCCCCCCGACATTTTCATCCCTTCCTTCATTTTCTGTCAAACTCAATCAAGATAAACTGTAATAATCTTCAAATAAAAATATTTTTCTTCTAAAAATCAGCAAAATAAAAGTCTATTTTAAATAAAGTATGGTAAATATGCAAAATAATGTTAAAAAATGGTGTAAAAAGTCAGCAAAAACCTGTAAATAAACGTATAAGTTCGTAAAAACGGCGAAAAAGATCAAAGAAAATTCGTCAGAAACAAAAGTTCACCAGGAAAAATAAAAGTTCAGGTAAAGTTCATCAGAAAAATAAAGTTCAATAGATAATTCAGTGCTTCTTTAAATAAATATAACAGTCCAGGCTATTGTAAAACAAAAATAAATAACTAAAGTTCACCTTTGAAATAAACTTGAAGTCTCCAAATTAACTTGAAAGAACGTTTTTCGGCAATCCAAACTTCCGGACATTCATTGCCCATAACCACATCTCATGCGATATATAATTTGATTAATTATATACGTTAAAATGGTAAATTAACATAAGCAGAAATACGCCATGAAAGCAAAGGCTGGATATGAAGTTTCACGGAAGAATGGACGTGTCTTGAATGTAATTAATGTAGCTTGAAGAGAACTTTAATAACACAAAGTCATATTCACTTAAAAACAGAATGCAGTTTATTTAATAAACATCTTGAAGGGTTGACAGCATGATAATTCACAAGATAACTTGTCTAGTAAACAACAGTTGTTAAGAATGAAGATTTTGATACAGGAATAAGCACAATTAATTTACATATGAAAAACTATTTAAAAGCATTTAAAATTCTAGAAAACGTAAATATAAAAAGTACTCTAAACGTACGTTCCAGGATAGAGTCCCAGCCTCTATCCAGTTCGTGAAATATTGCTTCCATTAGGAAGAATAAAAAGTGCAACATTACAGTGTTTGCATCGCGTATTTATCTAAAATGGCTCGGATTGAAAACATCGTTTGGGAGCGACGCCCGCCAAACGGACCAATCAGAAAGCGGCATCGAACCGATGCAAAGATCGATTAAAGAAGCGATATGCAATGTCGCCATCTAGCGGAGAAAATATAACTACGGAAAATTAAACTTAGTCTGAAAACGGATTTTGCCGGTGTAGGATGACAAGATATGGGTGTAATGAAACGGAAAATGGCGGAATTTAATGCGACCACCAAACGATTAAAGAGAAACTTAAATTAAGTGGATATTAACAGAAAACAATATGGAAAGGTAAGTTTAAGTTAATTCATGTCTATTGTTGATATTATAATGAAATAAATAAAAGTAAATAGGAAACTTTATGGAATGTGAACTTAGAAAGAAAATGATGTAAGTGGAATGAAATGATGGTATAAATAGATAAGGGAGGCGATGAGAACCAGAAAGTTTGATGATTTCCATCAAATTTCGCCGAAGGATCGCGGGGAAATAGTGAATTTCGTCAAAAAGATTGCGAAATACAGCAAATTTCGTCAAAATATAACAAATAAAGCTAATTTCATTAAAGGATCCTGAAAGAACACTAATTTTGTCAAAGGGGCGCAGATAAAACATATAGTTAGTGTCGGGAGTGGATTTCCCCCTCACCCCTCTGTTGTAACCTTTCAGAAAATTTTCTGTGAATTTCAGAATTTTTTTTTTTGCTCCGAATCACCCATAGTCAGTGAGTCGCGGCAAAAAATCGTGATTTTCGTCAGTGAGTCGCGGCAAAAAATCGTGATTTTCGTCAGTGAGTCGCGGCCAAAAATCGTGATTTTTGGCCGTCACTCGCGGCAAAACATTGCGATTTTCGTTCTTCAGTCGCGGAAAACATTGCGATTTTCGTCTGTGAGTCGCGGCCAAAACATTGCGATTTTCATCTGTCAGTCGCGGCCAAAACATTGCGATTTTCGTCTGTTAGTCTCGACAAAACATCGTGGTTGTCTGCCAGTTGCGCTAAAACATCGCGATTTTCGTCTGCAAGTATTGGCAAAACATCGCGGTTTTTCGTCTGCTAGTCGTGCAAAACATCACAATTGTCGTTCGTCAATCGCGGCAAAACATCATGATTTTCGCCAGTCAATCGCGGCGAAAAATCGCAAATTTTGTTAATTGGTTGCGGAAAAAAGTCACTTTATAAATTTATTATAAAAAATTATTAATATATTAAAAGTAAAAGTAAATTAAGTGACCTTTATTTAAATTATGTTTGTGTTGATAAATGTAAAAGCTGCAAGAGGATTGAGAATATTTGTAAAAAATATAGCTTGTAAAAAACTATGTGCAACTCCTGAAATGACTCCTGAAACGTAAACATTTTACTCCTGAAGAGTGTCCAAAACTCCTGAAATTTAACTGGTTTACTCTTGATACAGTCTTTACAATGTTGGTGTCTATGTATCTGTGACATGGGCGAAAGTCGATGCAATTAACTGAACACATACTGTTACCAGCAGCTGCCTTTATAATTTGTTATTTACTCTTTGCACTGGAAGTAGTAACGGACAGATAAATAATTAAATGAGAAAGGGAAAAAGTAACTGAATATTTAAGCGCAATGAATTAAAGATGTTTTAGAAAGGAGAAAAACACTTTAATAAAAATCTGTATGGTTTTAAGAAATGAATTTAATTACATATTTCAGTATGAAAAAAAAAAGGGGGGGGGGGAGAATAACATGTTTTAAAAGTACAGTACAGGACCCATTATCCGGAATTCCAAAATCCGGAAGGACCTGAAATCCAGATGAAAATTTTTCTTTTAAATTTTCTAAATTTGTGAATTTTTACTAAAATCTTGCAATTCCTGAAATTTTTCAAAAATTTTACAGATTCCTAATATTTTTTTGGTCTATTGTGTTGCAATGTGTAACCACTAAAGTATGTTAAGTCAGTGATGGGGGGATACAGTCACCCCCCCCCTTAAATTAGAAAAAAGTAATTTTTCTGTCAAATCTTAGTTTAAAATTAATTTATATTATGATTTGTTTAAAAAAAAAAAATCGTCAGATATTTCACACCTTCCCTTCACTTCAACAAAATATTATGGCTACACAATTGTGTTACTTGAATCAGGGGTGATTCTGAGTAAAAGAAAATCTGAAATTCGCAGCAAATTTTTTGAAAGTTTACAGAAGGGGGGGGGGGGACTCCTTGGCACTAATTATGCGTTTTTTCCGCGATCCTTTAACGAATTTCCGCGATCTTTTGATGAAATTAAGGGGGGGTTTTGCGATCCTTTGAAGAATTTTTTTTTCAGCTATCTTTTGACGAAATTTGCTGGTTTTGACAAAATTTGCGTTTTTCCCCACGATCCTTTGACTAAATTTGCGTGTTTTTCGCAATCCTTTTGCGATCTTTTGACGAAATTTGCGAGGTTTTTTTTCGCGATTCTTTGACAAAGTTTGTGTTTTTCCTGTGATTTTTTGACGGAATTCGGGAGGACCCGAAATCCGGAAAAATCCAAAATCCAGAAAGCCTTCGGTCCCGAGGATTCTGGATAATAGGTCCTGTACTGTAATAAAGTTATGTTTTAAATTAATTTTGAATAAAAAGAGAAATATGTGACAGAAAATCTGTCACATCTATCATCAGCAGTTTAAGAGATAAGTCATAACCTCCATTTTGAATCACCTGGTATTACTAAATTTATATTGACATGAGATTATATTTGCAATTGTTTAACATTTCACAACATATTTACTGTCTAACTATCAGTAATCGAAACATTGAAATCCTGTATAGGTTTGGTTATACTTGAATCTAACCCAAAAAAAAATTATGTTAACTTGAACTGAACCCAACACATTTCAACACAAATAACCTGAAGTGGAAGAAAATTAATGAATATTTTAATACATTTTTTTTTTTTTTCCATAAAAATAAAAGTTTGGTGTGACACTTAAGACTAGATTTTTATCTAAGATTTTAGATCAATCTTAAATCTAAATTTCTATATATGTTTCAGCTGAGAATCTTATTTGCATATGTATATAAATATGTCTGCATTTTGTCATTTTAAACACTTATTCCTTAACAGAAACATGTATTAGTTTTAAATTTTCATGGATTTTAACTCTAAGTTAGAAAAGAAATTCTTTAAACTTCAGTGCACATGGATTCAAATGTAAATTTAATAAATTACTACCTAATAGTTACTAGAACCCCCCCCCCCCCCCTCCTTTCGGTGTGTGTGTGGCCAACTAAAACTATTTGTTTTGAAAAGTAATGATTACAAACACTACTTTAAGACATTTTTTTAAAGGATTCAATATACACTCGAAGCTAATTGAAAAATAGTACTCATACATATTTATTCATAATGATACAGTAGGTAATTTTTATTTACTGTTCTTACAGTTGTTATTGCTTTGTGCCATGACCACCCCATCCTTAAAGGGTTTTACTAATTATGGTGTTTACAATTATAGTAAAACAACTATAAATAAAAAACAAAATCCAGTCAACACTATGACCCATAAATTTCAAAAGTGAGTTCTTAAATTTACAGTATGTGTACACAAAAAATTAACAGTTAGTTTGTTTTTTCTGAAGCTAATAATAATTTTGGTTAACATTCCTAAGTTTTTGCTAATAAGCTAGCTACCAATAAATGTTTTAGCTTTTAGCATGATCACTTGAAAACCCATCTTTTGTATCCCATTCTGAAACATAAAAAACCCTTCAGTAATTTTTTTTCAATGTTTATTAAAAAAGATGTCAACAAACATGTTTTTAATAAACATTTTTTTTTAATTACTCAAGTGTTTTTAAAACAAAAGTTGCATTTCAAATTTACAATCCAAAATAAACAAGAATGTTTTTGATGTACAATGGTCACAAAATGCTTTTTTATATTCTAAAACTGGGATTTGTTACTAGCATAAGTCAATTGCTACAGTGAACATAATATTAAGCTCTCCAATGGGATAAGGACGACCACATTATTTTTTTTAATTTCCTGTTCTTACAGTTGTTATTGCTTTGTGCCATGACCACCCCATCCTTAAAGGGTTTTACTAATTATGGTATTTACAATTATAGTAAAACAACTATAAATAAAAAACAAAATCCAGTCAACACTATGACCCATAAATTTCAAAAGTGAGTTCTTAAATTTACAGTATGTGTACACAAAAAATTAACAGTTAGTTTGTTTTTTCTGAAGCTAATAATAATTTTGGTTAACATTCCTAAGTTTTTGCTAATAAGCTAGCTACCAATAAATGTTTTAGCTTTTAGCATGATCACTTGAAAACCCATCTTTTGTATCCCATTCTGAAACATAAGGGCAGACAAAAGACACAGTTCTTCTTCTAAAAGTAATATTAACAATAGTAATACTAACAAACTAACGAATTTTTTATCTCACCAAATTATATTTTTCAAAATATAATGTGTTACACTACAACAAACTAGAAGAAAAATTATTAGTGTAATTTTCTATTTGTAATGCAACTACTACTTATATATACTTTCTGGTGCAAATCTTATAGAATCATTTCTATTAAGCCAAATATAGTCTTGTATATCTATTAGTTGTGCTTAAAATAAGACGATAGTTTTTCCTCAGCCAAAATAATACATATCTGTTCATCACAAAAATGTTTATCATTACTGCCTTAAAAATAAAATAGGCGATTGTCATACACTGGCTTGACAGTGTTCACATAGAACACGAACTAACCCTGTCTTATATTATTTTTTTTTTTTTTTACAACCTATTATTTATACAAGTTGAGGAAATGTAAATATATATATATATGTAACCCATCTTTAAGCTTCCAATTAATCCTCACAGATGGTTGCATCAGACCAAGCCACATTAACAGACGTCAGAACATACATCAGTTTGAACATGTTGATGGAGATGCTTGGGAAAATGCAAAAGCAGATTAATTTCCTGAAACTTCAAGAAATCTTAAATGCTTATAAACATATCTATGTCCAAGAATTATTTTGTAGATTATATGTTATTAAATACTAGTGAGATTAAAAAACAATGACTTGCAGATATGACATTGAGGCCACTGATCTGCACATTTATTAGTTGCTAGATCTGATGCTTCCCCATGAACTTTCACTTCAATTTATTCTGATGTTTACCTCAGGCAAGTTTACCTACCATGGGAAAAAAATAAACATTAATTCAACAATAAGTGCAGATATGTTGACTGGAATCATTCCATATACATCCTTTGAGTAACTGCTCCATTTTCTTGTGCAGCCCAATACATGAAATGCATGTCGGCAAGCTCCGCATTGGCGTAACAACGCATGTTGCTCGAAATCCGAGCAGAGAATGACGATTCAAGCCAGCAAAGTGCTTTTATTTATTGAACTCAGCAGCGCCCTCTACTGTCTCAACACTGCATTTTCGCACCCACATTCGTATACAAACTCTGCTTATTTAGGTCCCTTTTACCTGCCTTTACATTTTTTATATATAGTTCTGAACCACCCTGTATACATACAGCTCCTTACAAAAATAACTGTTGGTGTAAATGACTTTCAACTTTTAATATGATGAACATTTGTAACAGTTTTGCACTTGGAACTATATTTCTGAAACTAATGTGTTAGCAATTAGCTACTAGATAGCAATAAGAGAAAACATCCTATATACTAAAAACAGTGTATCAATGGAATAATTAGTTTTTGATCTGATCATACAGTCTATTTTCTGAAATCTACATGTGCTGTTTATGATATTAAACGTTGTTTCTTAAAAAATATGCAAATGCTAAATTAGTGTGACAAAATATTAAATGTCACAGTAAAGAAATACTAAATTTTGAAGTTACTTAATACTTAATAAAACTTTATTATCAAAGGACATTTTTAAAGTATGCTTTTTAAAAGTTCAATTACATGAAGCAAAACTTGGACATATTGAAGTAGGGGGAAGGGATTTAAATAAGAGTGTTATTTTCATGCATAAATCATGATTTATTTTATTCTCCATGTTAAACCATTTCTAATTTTTTTTTTTCTTTTTTTAATACAGACGGGCTTGGTTAATACGAGAAGCAAGGGAATTATGAAAGTCATCGTTAATACTCGTGAAGATAGTAAAAATCCTAAAACAGCACATATAATTAAACTAATTACTATTATTAATTGCTGTAATTATCTCATTGCTAAAATTTACTTAATGTCATAAAGTTAACATAAAGCATGCAGTCTTATCTTTGTGATTGTCATTTTCTTCAGACTGGACTTTTCTTTTAATAAAATCACAGTACTGAAGTAAAAGCCTCTAGAGCAGTGGTTTCCAACCTTTTTTTGGCCGCGCCCCACCTAAGCATATCTAAAATCATGATGTCCCTCCACCCTTTTATATCATATAAATCGTATTACATAAAAAAATTAACTTCTATTTTCTCGAAAAGATCCGAAAATAGCATCAACTCTTATAAGGGATTTCACATTCTTTAATTTATCAAAAAAATATTTTTTTATTACAAGTATGTTTTTAACATAACTCTATGAATGCAATGAGGCCATGGATCTTTGCATTTACATCTACAAAAGTTTTATTGTTTTTTGGCACCTTACCTCAAATTTAAAAGTGATAAATAATCTACATTTTTATCTTCGTAAAATTTATTGAAATCTCCCTCACAATTTGTATTACATCTAATAGAATTGACATATTTTATAATGGATTTTAGTACTTCATTAAGAACAAGTGGTAGTTGTTTATCACCGAGACTGTATGGATAACGTAATTCACAAGTAACATTTCCAGATTCGTGCTTTTATCCATTTAAGTAACTATTTTTCTTTCCCCATCATAACAAATTTCTTTGATAGCGGACCTTCTTTTTCCCAATATTATTATTTGGCCACCATGTTTTCTACAATTTTAAAATTTGTATGTCATGAACTATGTTTATATATTGTGTATGTGGTCTGCAGAAGAGCCATAAGAAGTTTACTTTCTACCCATTTCCTTCTGTGATGCGCACGGGCACGGTATTTATTAATTTCATAAAAGTAGTACCTTATTTAGATAATTCAAAACATTTTTTAGATTAAACATGTCCAAATAGTCAATTTTAGATATGCCCTACAAAATTTCATATCTAAAAGTTCCTTCATGTGGCATATTGCACTATGAATAGATGTACTAGTTTTTTTTTTTTTTTTTTAATAAATAGTAAAAAATAAGGAGGTGTGTTTTACTAAAATAATATTAAAAGCAGAAAAATTAAAATGATTTATTAATGCATACAAAGGTGTTAAAATTTCTAAAATAAATTCACATAATTATTCCGGTGCCAGTGCATTTTAAACTTAGATGGGAAGGTTTCGAAAATTAATTTTAATTTAGTTATTTTTAATTTTTTTCATTTAGACTACGACACTACTTTCATTAGAAAAAATAAAAATAAAAAAATGACCGAAATTTTTTTAATTAGAAATCTGAAATTGCCCCCTGTGGGGCGTATGCCCCACATTGGGAACCACTGCTCTAGAGAATTCAGTAATTCCAAAGGACATATGGACGATGTACAATTTATCACTTCCCTTTTTCCCAGAAAACTCCACTAACATTACAATAGAGCCACAGCAATTTTTGAGCTACTGATTTAACATATCCTTTTTATTTTAACAGCTCAATAAATGACATGAAATGGCTGGTTAATATGGCCTAGAATCTGTTTTTTTAAAAAGAAACAAAGGTTTTCTTCTATGCTCTTTTCTTCCCATGGTGCAGTTGTAAATCTTACAAACAGCATTTGAAACATCCTTTTCTCTCCTTTCTTTGTTTTAATTTTTCAAGACCTCAGGATATTATTTTTCATTTTCTTGGATGGGAGTCTCCTTGAAGGTTGAAATTCTGTCTGGTAAAACTGATAAATTACTACATTTTGACAGACATTTGTAATATAACACTATTATCACTGAAAGAGAACAGTGTTCAATTAGAAAGTTATTTTTATTATTCTACCCTATCTTTTGCTGAAAATCGCAATGAAATGAACGGTTGTTTTGCTCATGTTAGCCGTGATCCTGCTTTTGTAGCTCATAAAAGCGTGAAAATCTTAATATAATTTAAATGCTGAACCATTCTTAGTATGCAGATTGTTCATTTTAACTGTGTCCCTGTTTTAGCTATGCTCATATTAAATGAGTTTGACAATACAGTAGAACCTCCATTCAACAAAGTGCTAAATCCCACCCAAAGCTTTTTTAAACAGAGGACTGTGTAAAATAGAGGTTAGTTTTTAAAAATAGCCATCTGCTCGAAACTTTTGTTTCAACTTGATTTATTGCATTAAAATCAACACACGCATTTAATGTATTACTATTTGCTGATTAATCTTCTATGATGTATTAAACAATATTTAAATTATTAAAGTAAACATAAAAATTTACATAATAATGAGAGCAAGAAATTCATCAGAAATGGTGTTCCTGTACAATTAGGTAAGAAAATGTTTTTATGCTCAAAAATAGTCTGTTATTTTCTGCTGGTCTTTCGAAGCACTTTAGTATTTTTCAAATAAATAACTCATCTTCGCAAGGAAATGAACACATTATCTGGTACATTTTCTTGAAATTGAAATCCATGTCTAATTGTTACAAATACTTTGATCATGTCGTCTTGTGAAGATTTAAGAAGACATTTACTCTCATATTCCCTAATACATTTTCTTCATCATCAACTTAGTCTACCTCATGATATTTTTGCACACTTTCAAAAATATCAGCATCATTTGGATGTCCAGCAATACATATGTCATTGTCGATTCCTAGATAGTCTTCAAGTTTTGCATCTTAAATAAAATGTTTCATATTCTTTGAGTTTTTCCCATTTTACTTTTAATTCCAAAAGCAGCAATTTGTCTTCCTCTTCATAATCTTCAGCCGATGAAGTGCTGTTGAATCCACCTTTAGAAAAATAATTTTTTATTGTTGTTTCATTTACATTATGCCATGATTTGTTCAGTTCGGAAATACATCCTCGCAAATTTATAATGTCAATTACTGGTTGATTGCTATCAATAGCATTTAGTATATGTTTTTCACTATTCTTCTGTGATAGTGACATTTGAGATTCTTTATGACACTTTGGTCCATTGGTTGCAATTTAGATGTCATATTCAATAGAACGATTACAAGTCTTCTGTTTTTTAAGTTTTCAATGCTTTTAAGATGAGCTGGGCTGTTGTAAAAAAACATGTCAATTTTATGACGTTCTTTAACCATATGTTTATCTAAGTTAAGAATCCGCTTAAATATGGCCAGTCATCCAATAAGTTTTACTTAAATAATATTCACCCTCTAAGGATTTTGCACTTAACATCTGTGTTTTTTGCTTTTACCTATGACTAGAAATTTCAGTTTCTCTTTAACAGTCTTATTAGATACATCATAGCTGTAATTTTTAACCTTACTGTGTTTTCCCCTAAAACATTTATAGTTTTTAAAAATTAGTGGTTTTGTGTGAAGGCGCTTAAAAGGCAATGTGGTTTCATCTTTATTGAAAATGTTATCAGTAGTAGTATAGTCTTCCAAGTTTTTATCAAAACTCATTGTTTCTACTGATCAGTCTTCATCGCTCATATCTGCATTTTCTCTGCATATTACCTTTTCCTTCTTTATTTCCTGACGTTTTTAAAATTTATCCAGCCAACCATTACTTGCGTTGAAATCTACAAGACCTAAAGATTTTGCATATTTGACAGCTTTTCTTCAATTATTGGTCCAGATAGTGACACATTTTTATCATGTACCGATAAAATCCATTTCAAAATAGCTTCATCCAAATCTTTGTACAAGCTTGATTTAAGTCGTTTTCTACCAGTTCTACATTCAACTAGTATTTCACTTTGTGTTAAACTTGTTTCACGATTTGATTGTTGATCAACTGTTTGCAGGAATACCAATCTTTAACGTGTCTTTTTTCTAGATTCTGCTATCAACATCCCCAAGCACCTTCACTTTGTCTATTGTTAAGTGAGATTCCGGGATATGTAAATTGAAACGAAAATTCGAAAAGAAAATCTGATCGAAACAAATTCAATTCACATTCCCCGAAATCACACTATGGCCTTGATCGTATAGTGGTAAATTAGTACACGTCGTATAACTAGATTAAATTAAATCTGAAAAGAAGAAACAAAATAAATACTCACCCCTCTTTGGTAGAAACTCATATAAATAATAAAATCACCCTTGAAATGATTCGGACAGATATTGCACAAAAATCATTTATTATATGATAACAGATATTGTTAAACCGGATCCAGGTACAATACTATGGATTAGAGAATATTATTTCAAATTATTTAAATAAATATTATCTTATTATAACAGGTGTTAATTCCAATACTTATTTATATGGATGCACAGTCTTCATATCATACCACTATGTTGGAAAGTTAGGATATATAAGAATAGTTCTAATTATGTTTTAATCCATTAACACATTTTTCGAGAATATATAAATTCAGGATTTTACGATAGTAGAGTGAGAATAGGCAACCAGTTTCTTACGAGTTTTAGGTTGATAAACAGTTGTATTATTTTAACATTGATTCCGCCAACTGATAAGATGACATAGTTGAGGAAGCATCGAGGAGAACACGAAATCTAATATCTTCCCTTGGAACACGGACACTGTAGGAGGCACGGCTTAAATTCGACTGGATGAATGGAAGTGACATTTGAAATGAATTAAAACATGCTAGGCAAAAGACAAAATCTGAAAGGCCTTCATCACATCTTCGGATTCAAGCAGAACGGAAAGCATCTTTTTCAAACTGAGCAAAATGGGATAAAGTAACTTAGCGGAAATTTACAAGAAGGCATGAGCAGGACGCTATCATATCAGATATATCTTGGTTGAGGTCGATGAAGTAAAACAGGCAATTAATGCTGACTTAAATGATGAATTGAAGAATCTCCATCAATGGAAAAGTAAACGCCCGTTGGGCCCAAGGCCCAACGGCTTAAAAAAAGGCCAAATATCAAATCGGTGTTTTCTCTTCTGACAATAATAAGGAACTGAACTCTTTTTGAAATGCCTGCCGAAATCTGGAAACGATCTCGGCAACGTCAGCCAATCAGAATATTCCAAAAGACGATGCATTGAATCCAAGAGAACGATCTATCGAACGTGAACAGGGGGAAAATGTTTTAGCGGCTGAATAATCACCGTGGAATGGCAACACTCTAACGAGCGGGAAAATAAGGAATGTTCGCTACGTGGGAGTTCCTATGACGTCAAAAGGAATTTCCTGTCTGTTTTGAGATAAGAGAGAAATCTTTCTTAAAAGTTGCATCTTTTGGGGTGCGAAGTGAATAGAAAGCAATAAAATTAAGGGAAACTGTAGGAGTTATAATTTCGTTTCTCTGGCAAATGATTTCAGCAATTGTTATGAAAGTCTATCAGAGAAATGGAAAAAGATAATAGAATATAATAAATGTAATTTTAAATGAAATAATTAAGAATAAAGATTTAGTATTTAATATTTAAAACTTAGTAACATTTGCTGTCAAAGTTGAAAGATTGTAAATGGAAGTAGATTATTAAAATTAACAAAATATACAAAATTAAATTTATGTAAATTTAAGAAGAGGGAATGTTATGTAAAGCTTTTACAACATAACATTTTATCTAAGGCATTTTTTAAATCACGAAACACATAGAAATCTACATTTAGAAACTGATGCCTAACGGACTGATAAGTAAATTACAAGATATCATTTTTCAGCTGTTCTGGAATAAACATTTTCATCACCACCCTCTTATTGGTTACTTAACTTGTTCCATTTTATTAGCAGAGACCAATAGCAAAAGCAGTTTAAGAGAACAAAGAAGTTGACAGCAAGTAGTGGGAGACTTTAATGGAATGTATGCTATTTGATGGCAAAGTGATATAGTGAATGTGCTATTCAAGAGTTAGGAATGTCGAAGTACTGAAAAGAAAAATAAGATTACCAAGAAAATCTGTTCTAAAAAGCCGTCATGCAACTTCGTTAAATAGAAGTTTTGCTTCGCTATATGGAAGTTATTTTACATGTAATTATTTTCAAAGTTTAAAGTTCTGGATATAAATTTGCTAAATAGAAGTTCGTTAAATATAGGTTCTACTGTGTTCATATTTTATACAAATTACAGAGATTTTTCACAGGATTAAAATTAGTTATTCAAAATTCCACAAAACTTCCTATTGTAAGCTGTGGTGATTTGAGAGAGTGTACTGATTTATTTATATTTTATGATATTCTTTTTCAGTAAAAATAGAGTTTGAAATATTCTACTTGGTTCTTTGAGGAGTAAAATACAAAGAAAGACTTATCTTTAAGTTTTGTCACCTATTTCCATAATCTGTATCAAACTTTCCCCATCCCATTTATTTTCAAATTTGACTATACTGTATATATGTACATATGGTAAAATAGTTCAGATCCATGACTCATTTGCCATTTTAGATTTTTCATATATATTAACCACTTCAACATTTGTCCCGAGATAAGTTGGGGGTAAATATACTGTTTCCCTATACCTGCTAAGCAGTAGTAAATGAAGCAGTTAAGCAAGTAATTTTACCGATTATGGATGATAACAAAAACGGCTTAGAAGATTTTCACGAAACTTGCCTCCTATACTAAATTGAGTACGAAAAAAAGATTTAGCTTGATTCTGAATTCAAGAAAATTTATTTTTACTTGGTAGAACAAACTCAACACTGAAAAATTTCCTTGCTATAAATCAAAAAAATGCACATGCAATTTACACAAAAATTTACACATTCCTATACTAATTCAAGCATGAGAAAACAAACTAGCAAGGATTCAGAAAAGTTAGTTTTGATAGGTTAAAACAAACTCAGCACTGAAAATGCTGCTATATATTGAAAAAAGCTCTAATGATTTTCACAAAACTTGGCTTTTTTTTTTTTTTTTTACAAAAAAGATAAAATTGATATTTGAAATACAATTTTAGGTTATTTTTCTATGGATTAATTTTTTTTCACTTCGGGTTTGAAACCAGGTTGAAAAAATTTCTTTTGTCTGGTTCAGGTTGACTTTTCAAAAACTTTGGGCTGTGTCAGGTACGCTGACCCATGCAGGACTCTATACTGTGTGTAATTTCAATTCTCAATGTCAGCTTCCTGCTCCTTATCTTAGGTCAGTAACTATGCTAACACCGCATTGGGTTAAGTGGGTTACTCTACTATTTCCTATGGCAAAGAAAGGATGAAGTGGTGAGGATGCATGACCTTGAGAAGCCAATTGAAATTACATAGAGTATAGTAATTGCCCTGAGTAATAAAACAGTCAGTGCAGAAGAGGGAAAAAGCAAAGCCATGCACACGATGGGAGGTAGAAGGTGTACCAAAAATTCCTACAACATTGATTCATACTGAAATATCCAAAAATGAATAGACTATAAAGAAACTAACAACTTAAAAGATTGGTAAAAAATAGGTAAACTAATAAGGGTCATGGTAGTAATAATTACTAAAAGAAAATGAAAATTATTAATTACTATTAAAGAAGGAAGAATAGAGAAATAAAGAGACCAAAAAATTTTTGGGGTTAGCATTATTGTCAGAGTATAAATAAAGATTGCTCTAAAATACTAGAGAAACAAATATAGTTTATAAGATTAATGAGAATTAAAATATCAATTGATAGAAAGATAAAGTTTATAATATTCAAAGATAGAAGCAAAATGTGACAGGAATATACAGGAATTGATTAATATTGGAAAGAGAATTTTTTAACAATTTTTTTCAAGCAGCTGAGACAGAATATGGTTCAAGTTTTTTGTTAACAATTTTATCTGAATTTAAATAAATAGTTTCTGAAAATTTCAGTGTATTCACATTGCATGTACTGTGGATAATTTTAATAGCAGAGAAATTATACTTGATTATGTTGTGATGAATACAAAAGATTTACATAATTGTTTTTTAACACTATCATTGTTCTAAGATATTCTTTTAATTAAGGGATGCTTAATTTGATAGTGCAAAATAATTTGAAATTATTTACAAGGAATATTATAAACCCCGAATTTATAGACCATTAAAATAACAGATTTAGTAAAAGAAAAATGGATTTTATTAATAGGTTTAAAAATAACTTTAAAGTTGAAATGTTTTGGTTAACTTATACATTAAAAGTAGATGAATTTAAAGAAAACAGTTTTATCAGGATGATTATTTTTAATAGGAATAATTTTTTTTTATTATTATCATGCAGAGTTAGATTCTAGAAGATATTCCACGGTTGTTGAAGTTGAGAGAGAAAATTTGTTAACTTGTTTATTTATATGTTTGAAAGGGATTTTTTATAGTTTGTTAAAGGGAAAAACATTGCATTTTTCCTGAAGTTCTTTTTCAAAATTCGCCTTTCCATTGATAGGTAAAGCAGCTAATGACTATTATATAGAATAAGACAATTTTATATTTCACATGTGCTTGCGTACGTTATTATTATCTATTTCAGATTGAATCAAAATGCTCTTTCATTGGACAATTTTACAACCCTGTGTAGTATTTGCTATTAGGAAGTGCTGAATTTTTCTTGAAGTACA
The DNA here is from genome assembly GCA_963932465.1 of Maratus speciosus. NCBI lineage: Eukaryota > Metazoa > Arthropoda > Arachnida > Araneae > Salticidae > Maratus > Maratus speciosus. Next base: position 351,287,481 of record OZ010800.1, on the reverse strand, counting down.
TGTGAAGTGTTAAGGAATTTAATTTTATTAGTATTTCAATAGTAAAAACAAACAAACAAAATCTTTCAATAATCATTATCCAAGCAGATGGTGCTTACCCTTTTGCCTTATTGGAACTTAGTCTCATCAAAGAAACTATGATATAAAATTTATTTAATATGTCTTAATAGCAGTAGATTTGTATTTCATATAAAATACTCTGTTTTACTGAATTTTAAAAGGGCAGCCAATTTTACAAAGCTAAATACTTCTAAAAATGGATTTTTCTCAACCTTTTTAAATGAGTATCAGTTATATGGTCACCCATGCATTCCTGAAAAATGTAACCTTATAAGCGGTCTAAGCAGTAATTCTTATTTTAACAATACGTTAGTTATTATTAAAATAACATAAAAACAAGCTATGAAAATATAACTTATAAAAGAAGAGATATAAACAACAATTACTTTACACTTAAATTTTCGAATTGATGGGAAATATAGTACAGTAGTAAAACTTACTTCTTTACTTAAAATAATGTTTTATGCAGGATTGTCTTTTTTATCATAGTTGTTAAAATTACTTTTCTAATTCACAAAAAGTTTTGAAAGTTTTTACTGTTGCTTCGGAACTGGTAAAAAAAAAAATCTGATTTAGCGATTTGAGAGCTTCTGCTCACATTGTTGGTTCAAATTAAGATTCACTGTCATTATGATCTTTTCCACCTGTATTTATATTTTAAACCTGAAACAATTTTCGGTATGAAAGCTTAACCATTAGTAGTGACCTCATTTTCAATAACTGCATATGTCAGAATCTACACAATATGAACTTTAAAATGCTCACTGTTTTACTTAAAAGGTGACTAAAGTAATAATAATATAGATATTACAAGTTAAAAATATACATTTTATTTGAATTCCTAGTACTTTCGGCCTGTAATCCCGAGGCCATCGTCAGGGAATATTTTTTTATTAATTGCCGTTCCTGACTTCCGGCCTTGAGATTGCAGGCAATATTTCTTGATTAAACTATATCACTAATGTGTCATCTAATTTCTCTTGTTTTGGCTTTTTCAAAGTGGATCGGGATTGTAAGACTTAAACAAAATGTCTCAATCCCTTTTCTTTTTCTAATCATTGACACCAAATTCTAATGCAATTGATTTTAAACTTTCACCTCTATCCATCCTATGTAAGGATTCTAATTTCTTCTGCATCGGCACAACAACATGTTTCTTTTTTTTCCTGCAACTATCCATCTCAAACAAAAATTGAAAACACCAGGAGTGAGGAAAAATAACTTTTCACGAGGAGACAAAAAGAAAATGTGAATCAGAGCCAGTTACATTCTGCTTCCTGAAAATGGAGGAAGACCCTACTTGTAGAGGTATTCTTCCAAATTGATCCTCCCTGTCAAATGAGATAATCTTGTCATTCCAGTTTCCTCTGCTGTGAAAGTCAACACGTATCCATTTAAAACTGAAATTCTCCTTTCTGAATTTTGCCTGATGTTGGGGAAAAAGTCAATCAGTTAAAGCGGAGTTCCAGTTAAGAGGAAGGCTACTGTATCTCATTCAGATTCGTAATACAGGCAATACCATTTGTTGTCAAGAGAACCTTCTAATGTACAGACAAACATACTTATGTCAATGAACAGCTTAAATATCGTATATACATTATAGTCTTATAAGGTGACCAGATATCATGGTTTACTTCAAGGTGTTTCTGATATTAGGCTTAATATCCTGGTGTTCCAACACTTTTTTTAAATGTCCCGGTTTTTATTGAAGCCTCTGAATTGTCCTGGTTTCCACAAACTCAACTTTGAAAAAACAAAACTGAATAAGCTTCGATATTTTGAAAATGGCAAGAAGAAAACAAATTTTACTTCTTAATTGACAAATTGTTGAAAAAATCCACTCTGTGTTTTAAAAAAAAAAATTACTTTCAATTGGATAGAGAAGTTCGTATAAATAAAAATGTAAAATTTAAACCGATGTCTTTATTTATATATTTTAAGTATATGAGTAAATGAACTGAAAATATAGAAAAAAATTGTTTTTGAAAATTTATAATCAATGTAAATTCTAAGATTTGTTTCAGTGTTGTACTGTATAAATAATAAAATCGTTTTTTTTTTTTTTTTTTTTTTTTTTTTTGCAAGGAGAAGGATGTAAACATTTTTACTTTGCACCTAGGTTTTTCTTCCCTATAGCATGGTAGTATATAGCATGGCATATAGTTTTCACCTTATAGCATGGGTCAAATTAACCTGATACAAAATCGAACAAAATTTTTATAGGCCTGCTCTCTGACACACTTTGTGCCGAAGCAGATACAAAATGAAAGAAAATGACTGACATATTTTAAAGGAATATGAAAGAAGAATATATAATTGTTTCTATTATTTACTTTATCAGAATTTGCATTTTACAAGTCAGCCTGACTCAATCAAAAAACTGTGAATCAATTGGTGACAAAATGTGAGTCAACTGTGAAAAATAACCAATTAAGTTTTCACTAATAAAGAAACAAACTAAAATCTGTGTATTTATTAGAAGGTTGACATATTACAACCATGTTAGTGGCTGCTCGAATTGGAGACTTTTATTACCAGCTATAACAAATGAATATTGTAATGAAAACTGAAATTTTACTTTCATCTATTTTTCAAAAGCAATATTAAAAATTAATTATAAATTAAAGCAATATTAAAAATTGATGACAGTTTTTTCTCAATTAAACCTTCCTCCACTGTTTTATTTTTACTATATTTTGTGTGCCAAAAGCTCTTTGCTTGCTGTATTACTGAGTACAGTATAGGATCCGTTATCCAGAATGCTTGGGACCTGAGATATTCTGGATAAGGGGGGGCCCCACCAGTGGCTGAGAGGTTCTGCTCTCGAAGCTGGTAGACGGGAGGTGTTGGGTTCAAACCCAATCGTGCCCATCGGCCTAACCGTTTCGGAGTTTTCGTGGTTTTCTTCGAAACCGTGGATTCCCATGCGTAAATACGGGTTAGGTTCCCTTAGAAAGACCCCCACGAAGGGCACTCCCCCCCCCCCCCAGGCCCTATATCCCACGTGTTGATAATTGGCAGTCATAAATACAAACCAAACCAAACCTGGATAAGGGGTTTTTCTGTAATTTGGAACACTTTACAATAAATGTTAAGAATAGTATAAAAGAACGTTATGAAATGTATAAAATATGAATAATATATGAAAATACATAATTATAAATTAGTTATTTTAATACCTTATTTACACAAAATAAAAAACCCTTCTAAATTACAATTCAAATAAAAAAGAAAATTAGCATATAAGAAGAGAGCAGAATCCTTTGATTTGGTTTTTTATAATTTCTTTTGTTTTTTATAATTATTTTTTTGGTTTTTGTTAGTTTTTAGAACATTTTTATTAAGATTGGTTGTTTATAGTGTGTCTTTAGCACTAATTGCTTCTGTATACTGACACGATTTGCCGTTTGTGGGAGTAGCTTGTTTGTTGCATTCTACAAATCAGTTGTTCAATTGAAAAATATTAATAGCTCATTTGAAATCTTTTTACCACCTCATTCTGCTTGTCATCTTCACTTCCATTAGATATATCCCTTGGCATTATGTCAGAAATCTCACTACCAATCATCTGATCACTTACAGGAGTAACGTCATCAGCAATTGGACTATCTTCTACTGGTTCTTGATCCAACAATTGAGCTTCTGAACATGGAAGTTCTTTAGCCTTAATCCAGCAGATCTGTAATAATTTCTTGCTCTTTTTAAATTTTAAAGTCTTCAACTTCATGCTCATTCACACCATTAAAAAATATTGCACGATTTTACGTTTTTGAAATGAAACAAATTATTTTTCAGTTATCATTCTGCATTCCGGATTTCAGAGCATTCTGGATACGGGGTTTCCGGATAACGGGTCCCATACTGTAGTATTACTACATCATAAATGGCAAGAATATCTGGAATTGAAGTTCACAAACAATTTTCCTTCATAGCAAACGTGAAGCACGCATATTTGTGTTAGGACACACCGCACATTTACTATATTTTTTAGAAACTGTCCACAAAGATGGAGAGATTTTAGAAAATCTTACTAACCAAGGTTTGTTTATTTTTATTATTATTTTTTTTTTTTTAGCAGCCAGAAGAAAAGGGGACACGTGTGAACAACATGCATTTATTTTAATTAATTTCAGATTAAATTATCAATGGTTGGCATTAATAATATCTGTTGGTCAGGGGCGTCGCCATGGGGGGGGTATGGGGGGGGAGCCTCCCCCCCCAATATTTATGAAGTTGGGAAATTTGAGCTTAGAGTTGGGAAATTCGGGATTTTTGAGACATTATGAAATTTTTATTGTTTTGGTGATTATGTTTCTGACTGAGTATTGTAACAGTAAGCAAGTTAAATTATCAAAAGAAATACAAAAAGAAATCAGACACACTCAATCTATCATTGTATTTTTCAGTTCTACAAAAATATTATACATCTACCAGACCTAAATTTCTCTACTCCTATCCACCAATAGCTGACTATCCAGTTCCGTTATTTCCTTCAAAACTTTGTTTCTTTCTCAAAATGTTCACCCTCCCAAAAGAGAATCCAGCTATTTTAATCCAAAGGGATTGCAGCTTCTTTTGAAAATTGGAGATCACTTGTAGCACAACAGAAAGGAATGTAGTCACCTACTTGAAACACAGCTGGGCAAGAAGATTTGATGAGTTTTCACAAATTGCACTAATTTTGCGATTTTTGGACAATATTTTACTCATTCTCGGGATTTTTTTTTGCTCCGAAAATTAGTTAACCCTTCGCTGTCATGACAAAAGCATTATATGAGCAAATGTGAATATAAGAAGTCGTTAGTTTAGATACATTTTCTACATTTTACCTTTATTTGTATGCGGATATATATATATGTCCTGTTCATTTATATTTATAGGTGTTTAGTAAATTTTAAACCAAAAGTCCAGTGTTGTGTGTTTAAAGCTGTTCTAAAAAATGACTATAAATCTTAGCACGAAAGAACCCTTCATAATAGGAAAAGAGTTTTCATGCAAGATTTTGGAGAATCTAAAAATCCATTCGAGGATGAAAAAGGTAAAAAAGTGGATGATTTGAATTTGGAACATAAATATGACCATGAAAGCAGTCCATCAACTGAAGAAAAAAAATCGACATACAGGTTGACATAAACACTGATAGGTTGCACTTGAATAAAATTTTGAAGAAATAAAGATTTCCTTATAGACAAGTTCATAAACAATTATGAATATTAGGATGCGATTGAATAAGCTGGCTTCTGAAAGCGCCGTGGGAAAACGGTTTCACCAAATGGAATAGATAAAAATAATAGCATAGCAATGGACATTGATAGACATAAGTTTTACAGAGAAGAGTTATAAGAAATACAAGAAAATTTCGGCAATTTAGTAATGGGCTTAAATGACAATGTTCCCTATATCAGGAGAATATTGCACCAATACATTCCATATTTAAATTGCAATTGTGCAAGGCAAATTTGAGTATCACTAACTGAGAAAAGTTAATAATGTTTCCCCCTGGATATGAGAAACCGGATGTACATGACTTGCAGAGTCAAATAGAAATAAACCAAATCCCAACTCACTTAACAAATCTTTTCTGATGCCATGAAATCCAAAGACTATTTGGGTCACACTGTCAAACTATATACTCGTACCTTAACATTCACAGCAGCTTATCTTTATGGCGTTGCATCTAATGAAAGAATCTTTAGTCAAATAAAAATTTAATAAATATATATTGCAAGCTACAATGAGGCCTGACAGACTTGACAGCCTAATGCTTTTAAAATGTGAAATTGAAATAGTGGATTTTATTAAACTGGACGATGTTAGGTTAGCTTCATCAGAGTTAGCTTGATTGAAGATCAAAAGAATTGATGTTAAATGAAAATTATTTGGATGTGCCAATCCCAAAACCTTATTCTATCCCATACATGTTAATACTTCAAAATTTGCAATCACAATGTTAAAATTAAATAACAATTCTATGCCCATAATAATGAATTCTAAAGGTGTAATTGTGTGCATTTAATTTATAATTCGTTTAATTGTGTGCCTTTAAAAAGGAGATAGAAGCATCGCATTTTTCAAACAAATCATTGAATTTCGACAGCTATGCTCTTAGATGTCTGCAACCAAAATTCCAAACCCAAAGAGCTCAAAAGCGATACCTTTGGACAGTATACACCCAAGCCCAATAAGGAAGTGTAACCGAATATGATGTCTGACTAAATTTCCGTGCATTAGTTTTTCAGATATAGCTAACGCGAAAATCGTGAAAACTGCAATACAGCAATGCCACAGATATATACAAAAACCTAATAAGCACTAAATTATGTCAAGGTTTAATAGCATATGAAATTTGATCAAATTCTGTGCAACAGTTTTTGAGATATAACTATCGCTAAAATCATGTAAATCGTGAAAAATACAGCATAGCAGCGCCACCTTTTGGGTAATTTACACCAAAAACTAATCAGCATTAATTTTTATCAAGGTATAACTGAATCTAAAGTTTTATAAAATTCCGCGAATTAGTTCTTGAGATAGAGCACCAACAAAATTTGTGTCACATTCACACAGACAGACATTTTCTAAAATCAGTCAAATCATGTTCAGGACCTTCTAAAACGTATCAAATCGTCGAAAACCAGTTGTAGATTTTTTTTACGAATTCAATACTTTCGTCTTGTAAAGACAGAAGAAAGTAAAACGGGTGTTTGTTTTTTTATTAAACAAACCAATAATTAGAATTTTTATATTTCTAGTTTCAAAATTTTTCTTTGGAAAGGAATTTTTTATGCATAAGCTTCATTATCATTATTACACACTTTGTGCATATCACTTTAGTTGAATGTTGGAGGAATTTGTTTCAAGTTGGGAAATTTTCGAACTCTCCCCCCCGAAAAAATATCTGTAACTACGCCCCTGCTGTTGGTCATACTTGTAGAGAAATCAGCCATTTTATTTTCCAATCACAACAATTTATTTGTTTTAGCTAAAGCTTTCTAAGTTAAGTAAAATCAAGCTCAGAAATTTTTATCTTAGAATTTCAGCAGAAACATTCAGTTACACATTAGGCCTTTTAGGAGAGGGACAAGTTTCACAAGATATGCAATTAGCCCAATGAAGTAATAGTCTCAATTACAATACAAACTACATTCATTAGTAATTTTGCCCTCATAGTACTAGGTTCCCTGATCAACAGAAAATCCTTCAAGAAAAATATTCCAAAACAAATGGCTTATAATTGAGTTAAATATCTTAAACGACCATATCCAGTGTCATGGGGAAAAACATAATCTGCTGAAATTGAATGTGAAAATGCTTCATGAAAATACAAAAAATCTTATTCAGAAAACTCAAAAATACAATTTAAACAGACCAAATGAAAACCATATTTTTGTTTAAATTCCATATATTCTCATTTTAATAGAAAATCTGGAAGCAAAAACAAAAAAATCTGCTTTCTAAAAAGATCAGCCTCTGGAAGTTTGGGCCGTGAATATGCAACAGGGTGATGACTTTTATTTATTATTATTATTTATTGACGTAAAATAAATACTTGAACAAATGTTATTAGGGTGACCTCGCTAGTAGTTGATCAAATTTTTGAAATATTGTGCCATTTTAGGCAGAAATGAGTTTTATATGTGGCACTAGATATAATATTTTTGTTTGAATGTTGGAGCACCTGTTGTCACATTGTAGTCAGCTGCCTGCTGAAAGAGAAGCCATTTTATGAATTTTTTTTATTAGAAAGTATAAACATTTAGTTTTTGATTAGTTGGAGACAATTACAGTAAGTTAAAATAACCCACTTCCGTCTTGCTTTTTTAAACTAATAGTTTTATAAGAATTATTGTTAATCACAGCCCAAGGATGATATTTTAAAGACTAATTTTTAGATTTCGCCTGATCAACTATTGGGAAAATGCTAATTAATAAAACTATTCATTTGTAATTTTGTTGCTATTTAATTGCAGCAGATTTCATTTTTGACCATTATAGGACATTCATTAAAGGTTGTAACAATCATGTGAAGGGCTCAACTAGCAAGTTTCTGTACCCAGGGCACTTTCAATTTTTCGTGCCTCCTTAGATTAGTTTATTTTCTGATACTAGTTTTTTTTTTTTTACATATTACACATGTATTTGAAAAGTGTCAGCTCAAAAAATTAAGTTTTCCGGATAATTGAAAAATGGTTCCAGGTGTATAAAAATAAAATATTTTTTCCATTATTTATTGAAATGTGCTTTTAAGCATATATTGAGATATATATTTGTCAATTCATCTTATTAATATCTCAAATATCACATTTCTTCACAGTTATGATTTTTTTAATGGATTAAATGAAATTATCAAAAAAATTGTGAGATATACTAAGCTGGGTATCGTCCTCGTAGCTTAAATGGTAGATACTTTTTAAATAATGCATTTATAATTTTATGTAAATCTAATAGGTCTATATTATTAAAAAGATCTTTGAAGTCATATGTCGTTATATTATAAACACAATGAAGATTTTTTAAAATATTGACAAGTTGATAGCTATTTTTTATACAATGTGTATTATCATTGTTTGTAGTAAGTACATATAATTGATTAAGAATTTTTAAGAGAAGTGTATTGGCTTTATTATTATATGTATTGCAACCAATAGTAACAGTCCTAAATTTAATTGGAGTTTTATGAAATTTGGGAATAAGAACTAAATATGGATAATTAAAGTTAGTAGATAAAATATTTAATAGTTTATAATAACTTCGAATTTTATGATTATTTACAATTACATTTTCATTAGTTTTTTGAAGTGACTTATTAGAAGAAATACAATTTGTAAGGTAAATGGGTAAAATAAGGTAAAATTTTAAATGGTAGAGCACTTGGAGTGCTATTCCAAGGGTTCCGAGTTCAATTCCCGGCCTGGACATTTATCACTCTGTTGGTTCTACACTTAGTTAGCAATGTGATAAATCATGTATTAAAATATTCAGTAATTTCAAGCGGAATTTCACAGCTGAAAATTAATTAAAAATTCTAAAATTGTGACTCTCAGAAATTTTGTGCCCAGGGCACGGACCCCGGATGCCTGTGTGATAGTCAGGGCCTGATCATGTTATTAATTTACAGGGTGCGGAAAAAGTATTGATAATTTTTTCTTAATGTTTGTGTGTGTCTTTTAGATGTTGTAGAATTATTTTTTTTTGTGTATATTTGCTCTTTATAATCTAAATATTGCATTATAAGTAAGTATTTTTGGGTTATTGTGTGCATTTCGTCTTCTGTGCCGAAAACTATTCACTATTGAATAAGCTGTTAACGATCAGAATGACTGCATATTAGCCAAAAACAGTACAACTGCTAATTCAAGTGGTGGAATAGTAGCCAGAAAAGCTAATCCAGCCAGCATGATGGATTTTGGCTGCATCACAAGCAATGGGAAATCCCCTTTGGTCTTTGTTGATGCTGGTGTCAAGATTAATCAGATGAATTATCTCAACAATATTCTAAAGAAGGTCCTTCCATGGCTAAATTTTCATTTTGGAAACAATCCATATGTGTTCCAACAAGATTCAGTACCAGCCCATAAGTCTTGCCAAAAAAAAAAACAGTGGTGCCAAGCAAATCTTCATGATTTCATTCATCCCAAGACTGGTCTCCGAATACTCCGGATTTTAATGCACTTCATTACTCAGTATGGGAGTGTTGCAAGCAAGAGTCTGTGCTAATCCTCACAAATATATCACTTCTTTAAAAGCTGCTCTGACACATAAATGGAACGGTCTTGATGCAGACTACTTGCAGCGCGCCGTGGATGCCTTCACGCACTTTCTCCGCGAGTGTATCAAGGCAAAAGGACACCGAATCGAAATTGAATGATAGAATATCAATTGATACTTAGTTGTTAATCTTACGTAATAAAAATTATTGAAATAATTATATCTATGGCGTTGTAGTAGAGATTGATTTTACTATCAATACTTTCTCTGCACCCTGTACTTCTAAAACTTAAAAGGAAGGAAATATATTGCTGCAATCACCAAATTACCTTGCATAAAAAAGTAGAGTAATTTGGTGTTGCTGTACTTTTCTTATAAATTAATTTATTATTACTGATAGTTTTGTTATGTTTGCTGATTGTCACTAACATTTTTGTGGGAACACACGGATAATCACATGACAATTAATACTGACATTTTGGAAAAGCTAAAAGTACCAGTCCCTATGTCTTCATAGTTTGGAGGCAGTTGACTTATAAACTACTGAGACTGGAATGAAGATGTATGAACTTAGAAATTAGACTATTGAAACATGTAAGACCGAGACCTAACTTGTGTTTAAAAATGTTTCTGCCATGGCATAACCTTTTATTAAGAAACTGTTGAAAAAAGTTTTTTTTTTTTTTTTTATAGTCCTATTATTAAGAAGACTGTGTAATGTCTAAAATAATATTTTCATTCTAAAATGTTTCACGTTAACCTATATCATTGAATGAAGTTCCTTTTGCCACCTTTTGTTAATGTTTAACATGCACAGGTACAACAATGTTGATAATTATTTCTTAACAAAATTGTTAGAAAATATTTTTATTATTATTATTCAGAAAGTATGTTATTTAAAATATAACATCCATTCTAAAATGTTTCCCTCTATATTATTGAGCTAGGTTATTATATTAAAACCTTCTACATAATTATCATTTATGCCAGGCATGCCAAACTCGCTTACCGCCGAGGCCCAAATTTAGCATTATATACAAAGCCACAGGCCTCATAAAAAAATTAGATATTATTACCATGGGATTGAATAAAATTTGTTCGTACAAAACACAGCCATGTTAAAGAAATATTGATGCAAAATTCTAAAGTTATTATTAGACATAGTTTATTTTATCTTATTTTTAAAACAAATACTCAAAATTACTTTTCATCAATCAAATCTAGAAGATTTAATTGAATTAAATGGTATTTATTTTAAAAGTTTATTGTACACATCAGTCTAAGTAATCTTGATCTAGCAAAGGATAGCTGTCACTCTTTCATCTGCAATAATACTAGGTTGAGCAAAAAGTTCTGGGAAATTTGTGAAAGCTGCGTTATGTGCAAATTAACAACAAAAGCAACAAGGGCTATTCTTTAAAGTAGAGACCATCATAGTCCACGACTTACTGCCACCGTTCTGCCAGATTCCGTATTTGCTGGCTAAGTTTGCCGCCATTACCAACACTTTCACCTTCATTAATCTCATTGATGGCTTTCAGAATCGTTAAGCCTTTTCTCTAATAATGCCGGGTCAACACATGCAAATCATACTGTTCAATAGGCATTTTGGAGCCAAAGTTCCTGGACACCTAGGAATATACCACTAGTACTCCTATATATGATACAAATTCTAGTAACTATTAGATTAAAAATTTTCCAGAACTTTTTGCTCAACCTAATATTATATGGTCTTTTTTCTAAAAAAATCAGGTTACCTGAAACCAACCTGCAAGAACCAAAAATTAAACCTAATCCAATTACCCAAATTTGATGTAGAACTCTAATATAAAGTGAAAGCTTTGTAACAGACATTTTTTTAATTCCAAACATAATATTTGAAAATTTTTACCTCTGAATAGTGAACAAATTTCACCGTCCCAAGGTGACTATCATTTAAAGATTTTATGGTACACATGGTCATTGGCTTTCTGAAAATGTTCCACAAATCATTAGTTAAAAAATACTCATTTGGATGTTATAAAACAATTCCTAGAGACTAAACACTTGGCAAAATTGTAAAGGCTGTTTATACTCTGGAAAAAAAATTAAATAAATAAATAAAAATCCCCACTCCACACAATATAAAACTTTCCAACACATACACAAATTCATTTTTCAATATATAAAAATTGCATGTATGATTATTGAAATGGTTTAGAATTGAAAATCATGTTTCACTTTTTGATAAACGTAATATATCTTGAGTTATAATAACCAATTGCTTATTAATGATAATCTACCACACACTCTAAAACCAAAAGTTGCGACTTTGACAGCACTCTTTGTAAGATCCTTTACCTTTATCAGAGAATGCTTTTTTAAATTTTTGAATAAGAAAACCTGCAAATTTCATGCATTTAACAAGGAGAGGGTCTGAGGTTGGTCTCACCAAATGCGATGAACATTTGTGTTTCGATAGAGTATAGTTAGTATATAAATATATGATAGTCATAAAGCACAACCCCCAGGGGGTCTTGAGAAAATAAGTCTCAAAGTTTAAGCTACTGTTTATAATCGGATAAATTTCTTTCTTTGGCAAGCGTTCCGTGGCGTGGTCGGCAGCATGCTGGATTTGAGTGTTTTCTACCGGGATCAAACCCTGCTCGGACTTGTTTTTCGCAACGAAAATTTTTATCAATAATTTTTTAACCGCAATTGAAAAAATATGCATAATAATTGAAATTTACCAAAAATATGAATTAAATGTATGTTTTGTAGCATATATGTGCTTTTTAACTACGAAATTTTGCATGTTTAAATATATAATGAAAAAAAACGCGTATGTATAAGTCTATAGACCAGAAATTTTTGTTGTTATTTAAAATTATTTAAAGTTATTTCAATGAATAATCTACTATTTTTCACAGAGAAATAAATTAAAACACGTGATATAAATGTGTGAATAATTATATTACTTTAATTTTATTTCTATATGAAAATATTTCGAATATTTCCTAATTTTTTTTAATACCCTTTTTAAAATTCTTAATATGACTTTTTTATTTCGGATTTTTGGTTTTGTAATTATTAACTACGTAATAACTATTTTTAGCAGTTTAATATCTTTTTAGAACTTATTTTTAAGCACAAAGACAGTTATTCTAACTATAATCATAAGAATCCAAGATTTAAAAATTCAAAAGTTAAAAAGGTAGTTGGTAAAAATGATACATTTATTTCACTGTGAAAAGTAGTAGCTTATTTATGTACATAACAGTAAATAAATTTTAAAATTAGCTTAATTTTATGGTCTATAAAAGTTCCAATTGACTTTTTTTTAGTTTCTTCTTCTTATTATTTATTTATATTAAATATATAAACATGCAAAGATTCACATTTAAAATTGTATTTATATAATTAAACTGCATTATATAAAAATATTAAACAAGAAAAGAAAAATATTTCCAGAAGAAATTACTACGTAGACACTTATTCTAATTAAAAATCTAGAATCCGAGACTCTAAAAAATCATATTAAAAATATAAAAGCATATTTTTTAAACCATGAAATATTTGAAGTGTTTAAATGAGGAAACAAAATGAAAATAATATATTTGTTCACTTATTTTATTTATTTCTCTGTTAAAAATTGTAGATATTCATTGAAATAACTGTAAATAATTTTAAATAACAACAAAAAATTTCTGTTCTATAGACATATAAATACAGTAGACTCCCTCAAATCCGCACAGCTTGGGACCAGAGGTTGTGCGGATTTTAGAATTTTGCGGATTTCTGGTCATTGATTTGTTTACATTTTTGAAACATTAATTTGATCGGTAGTTAAGCAAGGGAAATTATAATGAATGCTTACAATAAAGGGAAACATTAAAATAAGTAAAATATTAAGATAATTTATTAGTTTAAAAGTAAGTAATTATTAAAATAATTATGTAACATAAAAATTTAGGAAAATATCAAATTATTACGAATGAAATCGATTCAATTCGATTCCAAAAGTCCTATGCTGCCATCTAGTGGTAGCAAGGAGAACAGTGTTAATGCTATTATCAGTATATATAGCTTATTGCGCTCAGTGTAACTTTTTTCATTGTTATTTAGAGTCTTGAATGCTTTTCTTATACTGCTTTGTATGTTTAGAAATAAATTTGTCTATAATTTTTAAAAAAAAATCCGCGAACAATAATTTTAAAATAGCGTTCCGGTTCGTGGATTTTTCCATTTCGAACCCTGGAATTTTTGATACATGCTAATTTATATCAAAATCAAAAGTAACGTAAATTTATTTAGTAATAAATCAGCTGTAATAGCCAAAAGAAAATGATTAACAAAAAAATTAGTAAAAAAAACATTGCGGTAGTCGCTGATTTCGGCGCCATCTTGAATTTTGTTCCTGCAACTTAACTGTAAATTTCATTGTTTACATCTGAAAAAAATACGCGGATTTTAGGCGTTCGCGGATTTAAGGGAGTCTACTGTATGTGTTTTTCATTATATATTTAAACATGCAAAATTTCGTAGTTAAAAAAGCACTTATATGCTACAGAGTATACATTTAATTCATATTTTTGGAAAATTTTCGTTGCGAAAAACAAGTCCGAGCCGGCTTTGATCCTGGGTAGAAAAAACAGAAATGCAGCATACTGCTGACCACCCCACGGAGAGCTTGCCAAAGATGGAAATTTATCCGATTATAAATATAAAATATTATAAAGCTTAAACTTTGAGACTTATTTTCACAAGACCCCCTGGGGGTTGCGCGTTATGACAGTCATATATTTATATACTAACTATACTCTATCGAACACAAATGTTCATTGCATTCAGTGAGACCAACCTCGGACCCTCTCCTTCCTTGTAAGAGTAAAAATGACTTTGTGAATGCTTCAAAAAGCAGTCAATTGAGATATGAAATCCAAAAGTGCACTTGTTTTTCATGGATCTTGCTTGAGACTAAGCATGATATACTGAAATTAAACAATTTAAATAATTGATATAAGTTGAGATGGAAATATAAAATTGATAAGACTTGGCAAGATTAAGAAATTTACTTTTTCCTCTAAGCAATTTACAATTAAAACACTTTATAAAAGCATTTAGTAAACAAATTATAACATAAAAATGATTGACTATGTAACAATCTCAATGAGTCGATACTAATGTTATTATAATTATTGTAACTTATTTTTTCACAGTGATCAACAATAGATTACAAAATGTAGGGAAAAAATGAGATTAAAGTAAAAAAAAAAAACAAAAAATAAAACAAACTTGCCAAATTGTCATTAAAAGTTATAGTATCAACATTTTCAATTAATGCTGCACAATAGTGATAATAATTTAATGGTAACGCATTAAATTATTTAAATTTCTTTAAACTGCATAACCCTTTCAACACAAAACCACAATTTATATCAATTACAAAATACTGGTGTGCCACCAATTAAATAAAAAAGTAAATATCTGGTCTACAAGTAAAAATGACAAATCGATTAGTTGTTAGGAGTTCTTTCAGTGTAATGAGCAAAGCTGTCAACTCCTACAATTTTCGTTCACCACTTTTTTTGAACCCAGTGGCAGAATTTTCTGGGCCAGTTTGCAGCAAACCAAAATGTATCTGTGACCTAACAATGTTGGACCAAGCCTATTTTATCATAAAAAATAAGGGTAACCCATAAAATAAGCAAAATTGTATTTACAAAGAAAATACAATAAGAAGATAAAGTAAATTTTGGTAATTTTTTAAGCCCACCACTTGTTTTTGTTACTGTTAGATTAATTTGCAAGGTTTAAAATATCTGCAGCACCCATGGCAGTGCTGCACTGTTTTTGCTATTGGGTTTCTGAATAGAAATTTTCATCTTATTTAATTGCAAAATTTCTATTCAGGAAAAAAAAGTAACAAAAAATCATAACAGTTGACAGTTATAAGAATGAGAGATATGGAGACAGCAAAAAACAGTTTGGTTATGGAGAAAATTTAATTACTCAGTCAGATTGGATTCTATTATAGATTATTCAGTCTATTTGGATTCTTCTTAATTTTCTCCTTGCTAATTTTTGAAGTGTAGTTGGACTGAACTGCACTTATAGTAGCAGATTTTACATTATTTAAGAATGAAAATTTGCTCCTAGCATCTGTTATGAAAATCATCATTTATATTCAATCTGAAAGTTTATAAGATGACTAAATGTCATTGATTAGTCACAGAGAAAAATAATTTTGTTTCGTAATTTTTATCTTCCAGTGGCAAAGCATTTGGGGTTTAAATAACAATATTTTAAAAAGCATTAGAAAATCAAGACAAGAATATCAAAAAGCCTATCAAAATAAGCAGGGTTGGAAAAAAACTGGTTTATTTGATTTAAACCATTTTTTTTTTTTTTAAATACAATTTTCCTATTACATATACATGCATGTTTATTGATAAAAATAAACATTGTTAAATATAAGTAATATAACTTCATTTAAAAATAATTTAAATAAAATAATTACAATCAGTTATGTAGGAAATTGAAATCATTTAAATTTTTTTAGTAAAAGCTATGCCTTATGTTCAATGAATAAATTGCTCTACATAGGGAAACATTGATACCTTGAAAATCTTAATAAACAATCTTTTGATTACTAGTACAGTAGACTCCCTCAAATCCGCACAGCTTGGGACCAGAGGTTATGCGGATTTTAGAATTTTGTGGATTTCTGGTCATTGCTTTGTTTACATTTTTTAAACAATAATTTGAATGCAATAATGCAACCAAAATTATAATGAATGATTGTAATAAATAGCAAAATATTAAAATAATTAAGTAAAGTAATTAACTAAAAGGATAAAAAGTAAGATAATTTAAAAAATGATTAAATTATTAAAAGTAAAGGTCAAGTAAATAATTGATAATGTATATTTGAATATGCATACAAAAGATGAGATACATTTTCCTTGAATTATTCAATGAAGCTTTCCTTGTGAAAGGTACTCTCTATTAATTTATATTAAAATCATCGTAATAATAACCAAAAAAGCTTGATTAGTACATAAATATAATTAGTAAAAAGATTGTGATTACCAGTGATATCAGCAATATGGTGATTTAAAAAAAAAAATTATACTCCTTTCATGGAAAACCACGAGTTCAGTCATATTATTAAGAATTACATATTAAAATATATACGGGATGAAATGAAACTAAAAGATTCTTTAATTTTGCCTCTGCATCTGAGATGAAAGTTTCAGTGTTTACATCTGTAAATATGTGTGGATTTTAGGCGTTTGCGGATTTTAGGGTTGCGGATTTGAGGGAGTCTACTGTACTAATATATGATGTAGTTTCATAAATATAATATATGGCTATTTAAAATAATTTCATAAACAATTCTACATGAACAATTATTATCTTTTATTGAAAATAGAGCTTTTTATAAAGAATTCCTGGTATGATTTCAATTTAGCAGTAGAGTCTTCACAAATTTCAAGAAGTATTGTATATTGTCATTTGACACTTCTCTTCTGAAACTGCCAGGTTAAAAGAAAAAAAAAAGGCGACAGCAAAATAAACAGAAATAACCTATTTACCAGCTTTTTAGAATACTGAAAGCATTGATCTTAAAATGGAAAGTAGTTTTATAAAAGTTGTCATCTACTAAAGCATTTAAACAGCCATCAGACTTAATACACGGGCTTTTTTTCTAATCTATGTTATAATATGTATTACTTTTAAATGTCTAAACTAAAAATTAATTCTTTTTAGGCATTTTTATGAGACTTTTTTCTATTATGTCTCAAGCGAACCTTATCTTGATTATCCCCCCCCGCCTCCCATTTTCTTGTCAGATCTAAATAGTGGGTTGGATTATGCAATAGAGGATTTAAATGTATCTTATTACATATTTTAGTTAAAAGTAAACAGGTGCTTCTCTAGCACCCAATTTTTCATTGTCCTCTTATTCGACTTCATATCTTGATTTTCTGTTTTTTCAATTCCTACCATTAGTTCACACTCTCCCTGTATATATTTATATATTTTGTTCAAATTTTCAATTGTTAATAAAATACTTATTATTTATCCACTCAAGTTCAAATACATTTTTTTAAACTTGTAGTGAATGACACTTGATGTTAATACATTTTTTTCAAATATTAATTCATTAATTAAATTTAATTAATTTTATTCAAATTTTCAATCGTTAATAAAATACTTATTATTCATCCACTCTTATATTGATTCATAAAATTATTTCATAAAAAGTAACTAAAATAAAATTTTTCTTTGTTTATGAATTGACTTTACATATATATACAGTAGAAGATCTTTATAACGCAAACCTAAAAACACAAGGTTGTGCGTATATAGAATTTTGTGTTATATGGATCACATCATTATATTCACCTTGTAAACATGGCCAAATATGTCTGAAACACATCAAAATACATTAGAATATCTTTATGCTGCATTCCTTGTTACCAAGAGTTATCCAAATTATAAACTTTTGCATAATATAGGTCAGACATTGTTAAATTTACTTTATAAACATGATCCAAATATAACTGACACAACCATCTCTTATATTAGACATTTTCAAAAGTGTTTATTGTAATAATAGCATTTTTTCAGTAAAAAGGTCTTAAATTAGAAGTATCAGATTTAGTCCTCTAGAGAGTAGCAATATTTTACAATGTGAAAGTGCAGGTGCTTTTTAACTGCAAAAATCATTGTTTACATCTGAGAAGTTGTGCGTTATATGGAGAATTGCGTTATAAAGATCCTCTACTGTATATATATCCAGATCCAATCTATTTTCTGTAATGTTTGTGTTATAAGGAGCTAAATTTTGTCATTATAGGCTTAATGCCGACAAAATTGGATGAAATAACACATCTTCTATGAATGAACTCACAAGCTCCTCTGATGATTCTGTGAGTCGTTCATAGTTTCTTATTTTACATACTGGTTTCATATGTTCATTTCTCAATCATCTTTAGTACTTTATCAATTTCTTCATATGTTTGTGATTTCAAATTTATTATATATATATATATATATATATATAGTTTATTCTGAAAAGATAATCTCCCCAATCAAGAAAATTTTCTTTTACAGCTTGACTGAAATCTTAAAGGTCATTTTATGTTATTAATTGTAAATAATCTGCATTTTCTCAAAGAAAAATGAGTTTTCTCTTTAGAACTTCAGATATGTTCATCAACACATGCAATTTGCATTCTACATGCATACAAACATGACCTAGACTCCCTATGTCTCACGGTGACTGTTGAGATAAGACTGTTAAAAGAAGAAATTATATCCAATAATTTGAAACACTTAAATTACAAAAATGAGGAAATATTATATTAGATTTGTTCTAAAAAAAAAAAAATTTTTTTTTTTTTTTTTTTTTTTTTTTTTTTTTTGAGAAAAAAACCAATTGGTTAATCAATTGGTTTGAACTTGGAAGAGAAACTTTGGAGCAAACTCCTCTTCTCACCTCTTGTAGAGCAAAGGGATAGTATAGAAATTTACAACATAGCCAATGTCTGGCAAACATAACGCCAGAAACACAAATAAATTGGCTAAAGTCTAAACCAAAAAAGTCTGTTTAAAGGCACCATACATTTTTGAAACATATAAAATACAGTAAATAGTAAAAGATTAAAATGTTAATAATGAAAATGATATAGAAAAAGAATATTTACAAAGGGTAATTATAATATTTACAAGGAGTAATATGAACATTCTGGAAGGTGGTCCCTATCAATGCAGAGTTATCCCAGGTTGATGTTTTCGGGTAGATGAAGAGTTGCCCTTGGTCTGTGCCAGCGAACCAATTCATCATAAGTAGAGGTGTGATGTTTTTTAAAGATGGATTTTGGATGTTAGGAATTTTGTCAAAAAAGTTTATTGCCTGATTTTTAATTGCAGAACGTATTGGAAGTATGTTGAGGTTGTAGTGAATTGCAGTATTCCAGCTATACCAAGGTGCATGAGTAATACCCTAAGTGTTTATTTTGAACAATTTGGATCTTCTGAAGGTTGATTTTCGCCTCAGATCTGCACACAGTAGAGAAGATTTGGTTTAACCCGTGCCAACCCTGCTGGTAACAGAATAAAACCATGCAAAAACTCCAATCCCAATGTAGGAATGTAAGAAAAACGAAGGCTTACTAAACCCAATAGCCGTAGAGCAAAGAAAACTCACATGCAATCATTCATTAGCATACAGAACAAAGAGTAACCAATGGAGAGAATTATTTATGGTTATGTCATCTTTGAGGCATGATGCAATCCTTAGTAAATAACTACTCAAGCAATCTAAGTAGTAAAAGTGCATTTTTAGCTGGAATCTGCCATTCTGACTATTTTTAAAAATAAAAGGCTTTAAAAAACAGGAGAACTAGTAACTACTTGTTTTTTTCTCCCCAGCTAATTTTAGGAAAATTAGTTAGTCTGCCATGTAGATTTATAACTTATAAAAAAAGCTGTATTGATTAAAAATATTTGTCACGTTACAAATTTATTAATTCATCATTTTTCTAAAGCTTTGCTTGTAGCTGCTGCATAACTTGGATTTTGCATTTTTCAATAATGTGTAAAATAAATGAAAACATTAGGGAACAAGAAAAAAAAAACATTTGGTTTAAACCAAAGAACCCTGAAAATAAGGTTTGCAATTCTGTATAAAATTGGTCAAGAAGGTATTTTACAAACTTGGGAAACTTTAGAGAATCCCTGACACAACAGATTTGGAATTAGAATTTTTTCTCTTTCAACTTTCTTTTAAACATACTTATATGTCTCAGAATTAAAAAAAAAAAAAAAAAAATGTTTTTATTTAATCAGTAACTGTTAAAACAGTAAAGACAAAATTTTGAAATGTAGCAGACTTAAATTTTTAGTTCTGAATGAAATATAAATACACACATTAAATTCACATGAAAAAGATCTCTCCAAGATTCAGAAAAATTTCTTTTAATTTAATATTGTATAAAAAGAAAGTATCCAACCAAAACAAGGAATATTTCAAGAAAATCTTTCATTTTTACCATTAGGTATTTCCTTTAGAGATCTGCACAGGCCGGGCCTGGTCTCCACTCTTTTCGGGTCGGGCCGGGCCTAACTTATTTTTTCCGTACAGAGCCAGGACTGGTTTCATTGCTAGTCTTCACGGCCCAAAATTTTCAATCTTAGTTTTGACCCAGCCCGTATGAAAATCATTGTCTCAGCATGACCTGGTCCATTCAAATGTCAGTTAAATTAGACCTAGCCCAAAATTTTTTGCAAAAAATGCCTACATTTTTAAAACACCATCATTCTACACTTAAACATTAAAATTTATTATTTTTAAAGAATAGTACATTTCTACACTTATTAAACTATACCTAAATTAAAATGTAGTAAAACGGGTGAAAAGGAACCTGCCTATGATGGAACCCTGTTTTAAGCTGAAAAACGCATTAATCTGTCTAAAATTAATATACTAATACGTAAGAAAAGAATATACAGGGTGCAATATGTTATCTATTGCCGACCTTTAATTTTTTCAACTGTTGGTCGTAGACATATAGTTCCAATTACAAAAACGTTTCAAATGAGGTAAATATTCATGTTGTGGTATTATTTAAAGTAAAAAATCAATTTTATAAAAATTACAAAAACTAAATTTTTATACGGTTCC
Source organism: Maratus speciosus (assembly GCA_963932465.1). NCBI lineage: Eukaryota > Metazoa > Arthropoda > Arachnida > Araneae > Salticidae > Maratus > Maratus speciosus. The sequence goes on along the minus strand of OZ010800.1, from coordinate 351,266,039 downwards.
CTAGTCCCTATAGTTATATTTAGTAAAAGTTTACTCATATCATAATAGGTATAACACAAAAAGTTTGACATCTGTACTGCAAAAATTGACCCAGTTATTAAATTTCAAAGTTTGAGATTTTTGCTTATGATTTTGTCTTTCATTAAGGGATCAGTTAAAAGATGAATTAAAGTAATTCGAGATCAAAATCAGAGTGCAATGTCCTTTTCACGGCGAAATCACTTTTAGCCAGTATCACCAAATAGGGTTATTTCATCTAAAAGTTTGAGCTAACTTTTATGGGTGGAACAACATTCAAAAGTACCGACGATACTGGCTAAAAGTGGTTTCACCGTAAAAAGGACATTGCACCCTGATTTTGATCTCGAATTATTTTAATTCATCTTTTAACTGATCCCGCCATGAAAGACAAAATTCTGTGCAAAAATCTCAAACTTTGAAATTTAATAACTGTGTCAATTTTTGTAGTACAGGTGTCAAACTTTTTGTATTACATCAGTTATATGTAAACTTTTACTAAATATGACTATAGGGACTGGGGGACCGTATAAAAAGTTAGATTTCATAATTTTTATTAAATTGATTTTTTACTTTAAATAATGCCACAACATAGATATTTACCTCATTTGAAACGTTTTTGTAATTGGAACTATATGTCTACGACCAACAGTTGAGAAATTAAAGGTCGGCGATAGATAACATATTGCACCCTGTATAATACATACAGTTGCTAAGAAGGGAACTTGTCTATAACACATTTTTTTTCTTCTTTTCTATGCAATTCCATCTTAGAAGATTTTACTACATAGCATTTTTCAGATTTTTAACACTTCAATACATGGAATATGTATTTAAAATATTAATGATAACAAACATTTGCATACAAAAAATAGAGATTCATTAAAAAAATAAATATCGTGCAACCTGCGGCACTTCTATAAAAATAAAGATTATAAACATGAAAAAAAAGTTAAGATAAATATTTTTGGTCAGAACTCCTCGTACGAGACAAATTTTTATCCAAATCGATGTTTTGTAGAAATTCATTTGGGCCGGGCCAATATTATTTTTTCTCCGGGCTGGGCTGAAATTTTTTTTTTATTAGTCGGGCCAGGCCCATGCCTAAAAATTTCGGCCTGTGCAGACCTCTAATTTCCTTTTATCATCAAAATCTTGTTAACAAGATTTTATATGAGAGATTTGTTGCTTCGATTGAGTTCATCTAGTGCATAGCCTGAAGCTTATGCAAATGAGCTTTTGTTCCTCAAATTTTGTGGTGGTTGTAACCCTATGTATCGCAAGATCTCAGATTAGAAAAATATTTACCAAGATGTGAGAATACATCTTTTGAAGCATTTAAAAAATATTGACAAGGTAATTGTTTCATATCTGCAACAAACAACAAAAAAAATGCATATTTCTCATACCGGGTGTCCCAAAAATAACTGATGGATTTTAAAATTCAATAACTTGCAAACGGTGACAGATATTTAAAAAATTCTTGCAGGAGGGTTTTGTATGATGTAAGGAGTTTTTTTACTGTGATTCTTGATTTTAGTTTGAATTTCAAACGATAGATTGCACTGACAGTGATTGGCACTCAATCAGGGCTGAAACTGACGTCACTCAGCATTGATGCGAAGGAAGGAGATTAAGGCTATGGAGCGGGTCTCATTCACCAATACAATCTTGCTCTTAGGCCCCCATCCTGAACTCATTCAATATGATTTCAATGGAATGCGTTGTTGCCATGGAAACAACAAATTCTTCGATAGTGGAATACAGCATTCAGAAAGTACTCAGTAGCAGATTGCGTAGCAAAATGACGAATGAAGATGTGACGTATTTGATTTTTGCGCAGCTATCGCATACCTGCATTGCCATCATTTCGCGACATTTTAACTAAATTTGCAAATTGGTTGGATAAAATTCTCATAAATATAAAATCGGCTGCAAAATCAAATACTGCTTTTTATATTTATGCCCAATTCTGAACACTGTATTCTGCTATCAAATAATTTATTGTTTCCATGGCAACAACACATTCCATTGAAATCATATCGAATGAGTTCAGAATCAGGCCCTAAGAGCAAGATGACTGGCGAATGAGACCCACTCCACACCCTTAACTCCTTCCTTCGCATCAATGCTGAATGACGTCAGTTTCAGCCTCAACTGAGGGCCAATCGCTGTCAGCACCATCTATTATTTGAAATTCGAACTAAAATCAAGAATCACAGTAAAAAACTCCTGACATCATACATAACCCTCCTAAAAGAATTTTTTTAATATTTGTCACCAATTGCAAGTTATTGAATTTTAAAATCCATCAGTCATTTTTGGGACACAAGGTAAATATTTTAAATTTTCTAATACCAAGTTTTAAAGTATATGAACTTAACTTTGTGAAAAATATATTTCTAGATGCTTCCAGGCTTTTACTAAATTCATGAATACTTTAAGCAATAATCGTGTAAAATTGCTAAAGGAATTAATCGAATTTGGGGTGAAAAATTAACTCTGATGTCTACAGTTTATCTCAAAATTGGTCAAAATATTGATTTTTTTTAAAAATTATTAAATGAAAGCCCGTTTAATTGTGAATATTTTGACACCTTATTTTTACCCATACAGTAATTATATCGTGAGATATTAAAATTTTAATACAACCAGCACAATTCCCCACACAAATGAAAACTTGAAACGGCTTTTTCTTCATGTTTCTTTGCTTTCATGTTTACAAAATGCCAAGCCTTTTTTTTTTTTGTATTTGAGATAGAGATTTAAAATTTTTTGTACATGTTCTTTATTATATATGTAATAAATCTGCATATAGAATTAGCCTTCAGTTTTTTTTTTTTTTTTTTTTTAAATAAAAGTATATGAAGATGTGTTAGATTTCATCATTTTACACTATATGTATTAATAAAAAAATTATATTAAATGTACTATTAGATGTATCTAAAAATCCACACGCTATGCAGTCTTGTGTAATATACATTTGAAAATCTTTTTTTTAAAAAAAATGAGCAAAAATATTGATATTTAAAAAAGTAGTAGGGATTTTTAAAAATTCTAATTTTTCAAAACCTTATTAAATATGCAAATAATTTATTTTTTTTCAAAATGTATGTTTTTTATTAAAAAATAAACAAAATTGTTTTTAAAAGGTAAAGTTAGCCCTTAACTACAGAGTCGGAAGGTATTATCAATCAATAAAATAGTCTCAAAGCTCAATGTAGAAATATTATCTACTTTTGGGTTGCAGATATGCAACATGATGATATAAAGGGTTAATGGAACGACTGAACAAAAAGTTTTATTTCAAATATTCTTAAAGCATTTTTAGTTGTGTCATTGTATATAGAAAAATTTAAGTTTATTAAAACTCTTGAATTACTTTGGGGCCATAATCAAGTCCTGTTTCGACTGTATTTTTTATTTTACAGTTTGAAGAATAATTTTTCTATGAAAATAGTGATGCCACAGATGTGCTATAGCCAGGGTTCGTAAATATCATGATATTTTCGAAAATATCAAAAATATCCGATATTTTGATATATATCCAATATTTTCGATATATATCCGATGTTTTCAAAGCAGCCAACTTACCGCTAATAATAAATGTTTTTGAGCATAATATAGATTAGAAACTAATACATATTGCACTTAACATGAAAACTTAAACAATATTCTAAAAATATATATTTTTTTTTTCCACTTAGAACAAAATTGAATATGAAAAAATCGAAAACAGTAACAATTTGCTCTATACACTTATAAAAAAAAAACTAACATAACTGAAAGCTAGCATTCAGTATCAAGATCAAGTATGAAAAAAAATCAGACATTTTTAAAACAAAATTGAAAATACAAAAAAGTTTTTTAATTGAAAATTTTTAACATAAATGTAAATATAAAATGTCTTATTTTGTATTTCCTAACATGTTGTATAGTTTAAACTCAACTGAAAATTCTTTTCTAATGAAGCTGTATATAACTGCTTATTTAAATTTGTCAGTTTATCTTTCAATGGTTGTTCTGAATAAATTATGCCCCACATAATTATTAGTTCAACACTTAAGAATAAAAGTTTCAAATCTAAAGCTTTAAAAATATACTTGTTTTCTTTTTTGGCTAAATAAGTCACATCTAGAAGAGACAAAAGTTCTTTATAGTCAATAACAGTTGAAAATTTATTTCATTTACACTGAAATATTACAAAGTACGACTGAAAATATCAAAAATATCTTGCACACATTCATATTTTGAAAATAAATATCAAATGCAGAAAATATGAAACATCTTGATACATTAAAAATAAATATCAACTATATAAAAATATCAAAAATCTTGATATTTTGAAAATAAATACCGGATATATATCAACGAACCTGGGCTGTATATAAATGATTATCTAAATTACATTTTATCTTTTAATGTCTGTTCTGAATTAACTGTCTCACATAATTATTAGTTCTATATTTAAAAATAAGTTTCTAACATAAAGCTTGGAAAAGATTTGTTTTCTTCTTTTTCCTAAAAAAAATCACTGCCAGAGTCAAAAGTTCATTATCTACAGAATGACACAGTCAATAACAGGTGGAAATTTCATTTACACTTGCTTTGACTGTAGAAAATATCAAAATTAACTTCGACGATGATATTTTGAAAATAAATATCAAATATACAAAATATCAAACATCTTGGATATTTTGAAAATAAATATCAAGAATTTGAAAATATCGAAAATATAAAAAATCTTGATATTTTAAAAATAAATATCGGATATATATCAAGATATATATCATGATATATATCCATTGATATATATCAACGAACCCTGGCTATAGCATATCATTTAAGCAAAAAATTGCAGAGAAAGGATGCATAAATTTTCTCTTGCAAAAAATAAAATATTTTGTGGATAGTCTCAAAATAGCATTTTGTATTAATTTAATTGAATTTGTCTAATTTCTAAAAAAAAAGACCTACTTTTATATAAAAGGAACCAAACTTTTCTTGGGACCCAGGGTTACAAAAGCTTAAGAAATTCACTGGAAGTATTAAATTTACTCAAATATGAGTTACTGTTGCTGGGAAACATATAACAATAATATGTTCCCGCAACATTTTGGTTAAGTCAAAGTATAGTTGCGTAATTTGTTATTTCTGTTTGTACAAATATTTTTATAAAATATAATTATGAGTGTAAATAAGAATTATATGTTTGAGTAAAATAGGAGCGTAAGTTCATACAAAAATTATTAATTTGATTTTAAACATTAAATAGATATTTTTAAAAATTGATTTATAGTAAAATTAATGTATAATGTTGAGTATAGTTCGGATCTCAGATAACAACAATAGCCAGACGCGATGGCGTCGTTTTAGGACAAGCATGAGGAAAGTGGTGTATAATTAGAAATCGTAAAATAATAAAAATGTTGGAATAAATTTATCGCCTTAATAAAAGTGTTGGAATAAATTTATGGCTTTTAGACCACCCAAACTTTATGGCATATAATAAAATTAAAGTATATGTAAGGGGCTATTGCAGACTGATAGCTAATAGGTCTATCTAAGGATAATACAGAATCTTCTCACATCCAATAAGGGAGGACTATACAAATAGTTCCACCCACTTCCAAGGGATGATGTGCAAGAGGGAAAAGTTTGAAAAATAGTCTAAGAAAAGATGCCGAAGATGCAAGAGTGATCCTGAGAGCCCTAGTATTGCCCAGGCGAGATGGACAGATCTGATAGTGCCTAAGCTAGCCTAACTGTCCTGATGAAGTCTTCTTGATATTAAGATAAAATGGATTCGGCCTACAGCGTCCCGGAGCTATGCTTCCCGTCATCCCGATTTCGCCGCTCTTGTGAGGAGATGAATTTGGATGATGTTTGGATACTATCCTTAGCATCGCGACAGTCCTAAATCTCATGAATGAAGGCCACCATCCCGTATATAATTCAAGGTATTACATTAATCTTTTTCTTTACCACTTAAATTATATTAGAAATTATAAATATCCTTTTATAATATTTTATGGTAGATGGCGGTCTGAGATCCAACAAAACAAAAATTAAATATAAATAAGGTATTTAAGAATAAAAGAAAAATTATTGCTCTTGATAAAAAAAAATATAATAATAAAATTAAATGAAATCATTTTGCTAAAGATTTAATCTTCGTGTAACAATGATCAGCAAACAAAAGTTTTGCTTTCTTTTTCTTGAATCATTTAATGTGTATATGTATATAATTGTGCTTAATGTAAATAAAAAAAATGTTTAATCAGGAGTTAAAAATCTCTGTAATTATTTAATTGATAAATGTTTAAGGTGTGTTATTTTATTTTACAGCTTAAATTGAGTTTAATTCATAAGTGGAAGAGATCACATAAATAATTCACAATGCAACCGTTTAATTTTATTCGTAATTAATTAATTTGGTAATTACAATTTTACGCAAATTTTAATTTAATTTTAAGATAATTATTCGCATAGCTCTTCTGCTAGAATTTTATTAATTACGATCACTTATTTCATTTTAAATTTTAAGGTATATAAAATTATATACCAAATTACTATGAGGTTGCATGGATGATTTGGATAAATTAACAATTTTGGGTAGAAATTAAGTATGAGATAACCAGTGTAATTATCTGTCCAGCAACTGTTAATATGATTTTCCTGCATACTTTTATAAAAAGTATACAAATACTCCAGTAAACTTTGAAGAAGGAAATTTTATGATACTAAACCTCATTACAAAGTAAATCACAGAGTTTCCCCCGGGTTTATAAAAAGGCACATGTTAAACTCTTAAGGGCTCTTTTTTATATTCTTACAGGTACTTTTAATTTATAAATGTATTCTTTTGGTTTTTTAAGGGAATTTTAATATTTAAGAGTCGAGACATGCTTTTCATTACAAAATAATGAGCCTTTTTTTTTTACCATGTAAGCAAGTTTTTCAATACAAAAGGCATAATGGAGTTGTAAACCTCATGAAACTGCCTGAGAGAAACTTTGTATAAATCCTATATGGATTTCTGTACATTAAACTAATATTACTATGTTAATTCATAATATTTTAATAGGAGATGTCTGAAAATTTTGCCGCACAAAATTTTCTGGACATAACATCACAAGAAAGAAGAAAAAACAATCACCACATGGCAAAAATCGCTTCTAACTGGATAGGTAATTATCAAAAAATGAAAAATGCCATTCAATTACAAATTGCTTGAATATACAGGCATACCAATTTTGTCTTTACGTTTAAAAATGAATGAAAAAATGCCGCAGAAAGTTTCATGTTGTTGAGCAGGTAATTTGAAAACTGCTTAATCTGGAATGAAATATCGCTCACAAAAAGACACAGCAAATATTTCTGATATGTAACCCATGAATGCCTTGCACTTTTGCAAAGTAATCAATTTAAACCTCATACATAGTGTTCCCTCTAAGCCATTTTTTAAGGGTGCAAGCATCCTGTAATTTTTTTAACTGACAAAATGCACCCTCCCCCCCTTTAATAGTAAAGTGTATGGCTCGTTATACTCAATGATTTCTAGTAAGAATTTTCTCCATTTCTAAATCCATGTGACTGAGAACTTAGGAAAAACACAAGAAATTATTCAATCCTGTTGTAATTTAAGTGTACTTTTTAATTCATAAAATCATTCAAATTGTTACTTTATTTACCATACCCAAATATTACATTTAGCCCCCCATCACCATCTTTTTTTTAAAATCTTAACTGAAGTCAACAATTTTCTTTTGCAACAATGCCCTTTTCTTCTAAACTAGTACCCTTTTTAGTGATTAGCACCCTGCCCTTTTTTTTTCTAGGGTAAATACAACTCATATGCAAGCTTTAACAGATAGTTTTAAAGTAATTTACTAGTGTCTAGGAACAACACATTCACAAAATGCACAAAGCATAAGTTTATGTTTCGATCGCTTCAGCGACTGGTTTTCAACCAATGTTTTTCCACTGTTGGCTTTTGTGCATGCATTTAAACTTGGTGGTTATTGCTCGTATTTTAAAAGTTTACGTATACTTTCAACATGAACACAAGCTCGGTAGCAGAAAGTTCAAGACAGGAGTCGCAGATTTTCTTTCCTTTTTGCAGATCATTTATCCATTGAACCTCTATTTCGCTTTATATTATGTTTAGCTCTTTATTACTTAATACAAAAAACTTAAGATTATTATTAGCAAAATTAATAAAATGCAGAATAATGTCAAAAGTAAGTGATTGTTTGATTAATTAACGCTTCAGTTGTAAAATATTTTACCTGCAGATTATTTTCTGCCACTGAAGTATCTGCTGCAGACACTTGGAGAATTTTCTGCAACTGGGAACACGAGTTTATTAATTTTGCTCAAGTTCTAAATCAAGAAAATTTCCAATGAATAAATTTTTTAATGAAGATTTAAAAAAACTTCCTCTCTTGAAAAGATTTTTTTTTCTTTTTTGAAAAGTGACAGATTTATTTATACTAATTATCTATAACATAATAGGAGAAATCCAACTCATTTTAGGATTTCTTTGAAATTAATAACTAAACTGTTATATGTATTTTAATTTCAATTATACTTTTTCTTTTCATTTTTTGAAAATTGCTTATAAGTAAAAGAAAATTGTGTGATGTGTTTTGCTTATGCATAATAATTTAATAGGTTATGTAAATTTATTTTACAAACATATGCAAAACCTGTTCCAGTAATTCAACTCAAGAGTTTTTTTATATAATCAATGTGATTGCAAAATTGGCAAGTTTTGATACAATATGCATTTGCAATCTTAACATGATACAGTACTGCTCTCCCTATATTATATAGTAATATGAGCAACCGTTTCAGTTTTCAAATCACTCTTGATCATCATATCAAGATCTGCACTACCTTAACTTTGTTTGATGTAATTAAATTTTATGTGAATAAAATTTCATTAAATAAAATTGGTTTAGACAAATAGGAATTTCAGAATCCATTAAAATTGAATTTGCAATATTTCTCAATACCATCAGAGATATGTGAATGTCAAACATTTATGTTTATTATTATTGATGCTTTTTATGATTATATCCCATTCTTTAAGTAGATCTGGTTGGTGGAAATTTCTTTTACAGCTTTATATAATTTCAAAGTATACAGCTAGCCCTGTAAATTGGAAATACTAGATAATGTACAAATAAATAAATAATGAACATGAAAATGGTGAAAAAAAAAATATATGCCCTCCTCCTGAAAAATATTTGAGAGAGGAAATAAAGAGTAATCCGAATGCGAGTGTCAGTGTGGCGTCGGAGCAAATTCTTATCTAACTGAATTCAAAATTTGCTGACTAACAGTTCCTGTGATACTAGTAAACCAATAAGCTTCAAGATCTCACGTCAACCAGTTGTCCGGTTTTAAAAAGGCATTTCCGAAAAAAAGCAACCCTAGAGCCGTTCTAACTATCCGAAATCCGATGAACAAACTTAAACCAGATCGAAACATTTATCGCCAAACAAAGCGTGCCAAAAAAATCGCCAAATCTTCCGGCACAGGTTATGGGACTCTTCCCTATTTGTGTGTTAAATCAAACACCATTTCCAATTTCGCCACAGAGAAAAATGTCTTTTTCAGAAAATGGTTTAAAATTTCACACTTAATCTAATTTTCCACAGATGGCATGGACAAGGAAAACTGAATTATAATTCAAGATGCATCATAATAATTGACAGTACTTATTTTATTTACAATATTTTTTTTTCACATCAGTTAATGTTCTGACACTTATAATATACTACCTACTGATTGTACATGTCCTCATTACTTTCTGATGGTTTGCATTATCATATCAGTCCCATATATATCAGATAATCGTCTATTTCCATACTTTGAGAATTAACCTTAGTTTGAATTTTTAATTTAAGTCGATATTTTGAAATGAAAAATGATCTAAATTTTTGTTAACTCTTATTTTGGTATTTTACATATTTTGTACTTATGATAGTCTTGGGAATTAGTTTTTAATTTTAATTTATTAAATTCATTAAAAAAGCCCTTGATCACATCGTTATATACAAACTGGACAAGTGAAGCAATAAAATTTTAATGCAATAAGAAAAAAAAGTTGCAGAAACTACACAAAAAATCTGAAATGTTTTTAAATGCATAAATCAAGAGTCTCATTATATTTACTCATTATTTATTAATTTTTAGTGCTTTTTTAATGCATGTGAATTGGTTTTAAATGAATGTTTCAAGTAGATTTGTTGGCAATGAAAGAGACTATCTCGTTAGCAGCGGGTAGGAGCAAGTGCTCATGTAGGGAACTTCACTTTTTTCCCATAAGGAAACCGGTGCTCACCTCAGAGAAATCAAAACTAGGTGCATTTTGTGAAAGTGCTGTCCCTAGATGATAGTAGTAATTCAAATCCATCACATGTTATTTTACCCGCTTTTGGTTTAAAAAATAAACCCTTCTTGCCCCTCATTAAAAAAATTAGCATACTTCTTGCTTTAAAAAAAAAAAAAAAAGTGTACTTTTTGCATTAAAAATTTGCTCATTCTTCTCTTGAAAAGAGTGCCCTTAAGAATTTTTTTAAAAACCTCTCCCCCCACTAGCAACACCCTGACCCTTTTTAATCCTGGGAGAAACTAATTTTATGTATCCAAATCACTATCAGAAAAAAATAGTGCAAAAAAAAAAAAAAAAAAAATGGATTGAGTAAAAGAACAACGATCTGCTAGCTACTGAATATTATTTGAATATCCAAAGGCACATATACTTAAAAGGCTTGATCAGGAAAAAATACGACCCAGTTATGTGATGAGAATGAGTTTGCAAGGCAGTGACATACCCAATAAAATGAATAAGTTGAAATGCATTTAAGCTGTTCTACTTCTGCAGGACTAAAGAATTTTTATCCCTTTTATATTTATTCATTCTAAGCTAAGTAATCGATAGGACTGGGCAATGTAGAAATTTCTTAAATCGATTTATCATCCATCTAACATCACGATTTAATGTTAAATTGCGATTTAACACAGATTTTACATTTTAGAATATGGACGCCTATTTTTTTTATTTTTAGTAACAAAATACGGTCTTTATGCACCCCCCCCCCCCCTCTTGTATTATTTAGTATACTTAGCTTTTAATTTTTCAAATACCTTTGAAAAGAGGTACATTTTACACATAAAAAAAAACTTTGAATGCCCCAAAACACTGGGGTTTTTTTTTTTCCATTTTAAAAATTAGTGACCTATTTTAATACATTTTATAAACTCATTCTTTAAGAAGTAATATAAAAGAAAATTATTTTTTTTTTTTTTTTTTGTCTGACTTGTTATCCCTGCTACAATCTAAATTCCTTAAAGGTGGGGGCGACAACTTCCCCTAGCTCACCCAAATACCACTTCATTGCTAACAACATACACACATTTTTTTTTTTTTTTTTACAGACACAGAATTAAAAAGTTATTGAGGTAAAACAGAAACAGATTCAAAGAATTCAATGATGAATTTCACTGTTCATTTATCATGATGAAGAAAAGGTAGTAAAAAAAAGGGGGGGGGTGGGAGGGAATGAGAAATAAGGTGCAATTTTATATCTTTTTAACTTTTAGATTATAATAAAATTTGTTTAACATAAATGCTGACATTCATATAGCGGATGCAGAAGGATTGAGTCTTGGAGCATAGTACTGAAATTTCTGATTTTTTCGTGCCTATTGGCACCCTGTAAGATTAATAATAAAATATAATCTTAAAATATATCTCTTTTTAATGATAACAAAATGTCAAAAAAGCAGAAAATTACAGATCTGCAGAAAAATCTAATGAATGCCCCCTCCACCCCTCCGTCATTCTGCTGTAAAAATCAAGTTACTTGACTCATTACAGAACTTTATTAAAGTATTTTTAATTAATTACAAAATAATAAATAAAAAATAAAATATTCCCATAATACCCAAACATATGAAAATTAATTTTTGCATCAAAATAGTGCATAAAAATATATACTAAAATTGGATGAATTTGGATATAAATAGTGAATCAATTTCAGCAAGATACTCAATCCATGCGTCTGGTGTTGAAATAGGGTGTCAAACCCGATGCAGAACTATTTTAAAATATTTTAATTAATTACAGAATAATAGGAAATAAAGAATATATATTAAAATATTACCCAAACATGTGAAAAATGAATTTTTCATTAAAAGAATGCATAAAAATAAAAATTAGATGAATTTGGATTTTAAATATGAAACTTTCTTTTTTTTTTTCCAACAATAAATACTTAATTTCAGAAAAAAAATCTTATTAGCAAAAGAAAAATATTTCATGCGGATCACGGCCAAATCGGAATACACAAAACAATGCATGACTATACTTTAAAATAATTTCATTAATTACAAAATAATAGCAAATAAAAAATATATGTTAAAATATTACTAAAACATGTAAAAAATGAATTTTTCATCATAAGAATGCATAAAAGTATAAACTGAAAGTCGACGAGTTTGGATTTTAAATATGAAACTTTATTTCTTTTTTCCAACCATAAATTGCTCAATGTCAGAAAAAAAAAAAAATCTTGATGTAGGATTCTACTTTAAAGTATTTTAATTAATTACAGAATAATAGAAAATAGAAAATACATATTAAACTATTACTGAAATATGTGGAAACTTAATTTTTCATAATAATTCGATTAATTTGGATTTTAAGAATTAAACTTTACTTTTTCCTTTCAACTTTCAACCATTTAAGTGCTTAATTTCCAAAAAAAAAAATACACATTCCAATCTCAAACTCTGAATCTCGTTTACAAAATAAATAAATATCAAATTTTACTTAAATCGCCGTTTTCTTAAATCATCTTTATTTTCTTACATCAGAAAGCATTGAGGCCTGTATGTTTTCTTAAATCGGATCCTGCTAAATCGATTTAACACCAGCTCGCTTTGTTTTTCTTAAATCGGAAAACATTGAGGCTTGCGATGTTTGCTTAAATCGGATCCTGCTAAATCGATTTAACACGAGCTTGGCTTGTTTTTCTTAAAACGGAAAGCATTGAGGTTTACGATGTTTGGCTTAAATCGGATCCTCCTAAATCGATTTAACACCAGCTTGCCATGTAAGCGGTAGATACATCAAAGTAGATAAATCGGTTTTCCGATGTTAGCTCTGAATCAGTATTTTGTTTTAAATCGATTTAAAGCCAATGGCTAAATCGCGATTTAAGACAATGGCTAAATCGCGATTTAAGACAATGGCTAAATCGTGATTTAAGGCATTAGCTACATCGCGATTTCCTATGTTAGCTTAAATTGATTTAAGACCAACGGTTAAATCGGATTTCCGATGTAAGCTTTAAATCGATTTAAGGCCCAGGCCTAGTAATCGATTGCAATATCTTATTGCAAAAGAACTTTTGCTTAATTATACAATGTTGCACTGTGATAAGAAAATGAAAAGTGTGAATATATCTTTAAATAGTGTAATTATATTAAGTACTTAGCAATGTTTACATTTGACTACAGTATCAATGTTTTTGAATAGCAATCTTTAATTGCAGGTGAATAAATAGTGCAAAGAATACTATTCAGAAATACTGTGGTATTACTGTAGTCAAAGGTAAAATAAGCCACTATGCACTCGATAATATATGCTAAATAAAATAAAATTATAGTGCTTTTTTTATAGGGTTTTCTATTTTGCTTAAAATTTCTCTAGTTGCATACAGAAAGGTATTCCTTTAGTGAAAAATTGGGGTAATTATGAATTTAACATCTCAAAAATACAAGCGAAAACATCTGTGGTAAAACTATTTAAAAAAAAAAAAAAAACATTTCTAGCACTAGCAGAAGAAACTTTGGTACTTTTCGGCTAGCCAGGCGCCAGTGTTACATATAGGGTAGATGTACCAGTTTTGGCCACATTTAGAGAAAATTTGAAATAGAAATTTTACATTTCTTGATCAATTGAAGCATATTAAATCATAATAACATCATTCTTTAGTAAATTTAATTGTCTTTCTGTTAACTATAATGACTTTCTACAGAATATTTTAGATTGTGAGTAATAACTCATCAAGTAATTTATTCCAATTTGTACCAGTTTTGGCCACCCCTACACCAGTTTTGGCCATCTCTATGCACCAGTTTTGGCCACTCCAATATCATGTAGTTTAACAAACATTTTAATTGATAATAAGTAAAAATAAAGCATTTTTATGCAACATCTATTTTACCACACATATATTTGTTTGCTGTATTAAGAGAATTTTGCAAATTTCTTTATGAATTGATAAAAACATCAAATAAAATATACTTATGTTGATTTTAACTGAAAATTTCAATTAAAAAACAAAAAATATATTTAAATTTGATTAATAAAAGGGACAACAGTGCCTATAGGACATAAAGATTAACTATTTAATCAGTTTTATAACTATTCATGGATTGTGGCTTGTTTAGAACACTTGAATCTTCATCAAAGAGTTATATTTCTTGAAAGCATTTTCTGATTTTTGTTTGATTTTCATCAAAAAGTTATGAAATCATCTTTTGGTTTATATTAGCTTGTGCCTTATTTAAATACCTTGCTTCTTTGCAAGTTATTTTAGGGTGTGATTTCAGAAGCAAATCATACCATTTCATACCTGGTCTTCCATCTTGAAATGGAGTTTCTATCTTGTCGGCTACAATTTTCTGGGCAGAATCTTAAAAGTTATTCCATTTTTATAGGAAATAGTATTCTGACAATATCTAAAATCCACTTTTCTAATTGATTTTTAACTTCAATTCCTAGTACCCAGATCGACTACTTGAGATTCAACATTATTAGAGAAAAGTGGTGTCCGTCCTGCAAACTTGTGATGTAAGGCAAGAACGGGTTACTCCAAAACTTTGCTAGCTTGTAGTGCTGGCATTACATTTTGAATGGCCTTAATTTTACTTCCTATCTTAGAGCAGTGTTCCCTCTAGGCCATTTTTTAATAACACAGAATCTCTTTTAAACTTGGTAAAAGGAATACATTGTGAAATACATTCTTACCTTGTATTTAGATATCTGTAGTAAAGATTTTCACAATATTTAGTATTTCTAAATCCGCGTGCCTGAAATATTGCAAAAATTATGGAACTTCTTCATTTCTTTAGGAAAAATACAAGCAATTAAATCATGCTTATAATTTTATTGAACTTTTTAATTTATAAGTTGTAAAATCTTTCAAAATTTATGTTTTAGTTTATTTATCATATCTAAACATTACATATCGCCTCCCCTTTTGTTTTATCAATACTAAACACAATAATATATTTTCTTTAGCAATGTCATTCTTTAGTGACTAGCACAATGTCTTTCTTTCTAAACTGAATTATCTATTGGACAGAGAATAACAAAATCTCTTTTATAAGAACTGCCATTAGCCTTGCTTTTATTATTATTATTATTGAAGCCATTACTATATAAAACAAAATTAAATTGATTTTTCCAGATTTTCTTAAATTTATTAAATGGCTAAAATTCCCTCTATAATGAATCATGTGGCCAAAAGTGGAACATAATGTTGTACCCTTTTTGGCCACCCCCATGGCCATAACTGGTACATATAGCAAATTTAATGCACCAGTTTTGGCCACCCCCCATTAAACTGTAAAAATAATTAAATTAAATGTAAAATTGCAGTAGAGAGAAAGCTTACCTCATAAAACCTAATAGCAATTTGTTTAAGAACAATTATAGAACCCAATAAGTGCCTAATGTTGAAAGATTCTGAAAACTTGTCAGCTAAGCAAAAATCTTAATACATGTAAGCACACACTACAGTTTCACACATTTATTTTTTTTTTGCAAGTCATATTTTATCAAAAAATAAACAAATGATATTATAAATGATAAAAGAGAGTTTGCTTAAAATGTAAGAATGCCTATTATTTGTTAGCATTAATTCACAGGCTAAATATTGGACAAATTGATCCAATGTGGCCAAAACTGGTGCATCTACCTTACTACATATATGTGGATATACATGTATATACTATACAATATATGTATAGGGTCAGGTGGGGTGGAATGGGTAATACTGTTTTGTGTCTGAATTAAAATCATACTATGTACAAAAAAAGTGTAAATCATGTATATAATTTATTAATCATTCAACTTCCATTTTAAGTTTAGAAAAAAAATATTGGCAACATTTAACCCATTTAGAATCAGTTTTGAAAGTCACATGGTGATAGTTTGTACATAGCAGTGTCCTTTATTGACTGAAACAAACATGTAAGAAAAATTCTTTATTTTTTAAAAGTTATAATTAAAAATGTAAAGTGGGATGAAATGGGTATATGATTAGGCTTAGGGAAAAAGTAGTTTGGGAAAAAAAAATCTAAAAAATATTTTAATGCCCAAGTGATTGAAACATCAGATCCTCATACTTACATTGTAAAATTCCTGCATAAATCATCAATAGGAAACTTCTATACCTTTCCTAACCAAGATGACAAGGTAGAAATCAACAGTAAACAACTTTCAGAGAGCTTAGCCAACCAACACTTAATAATCAGGAACATTATGTATTTAATGAGAAAAAAATTGGCCAGTATAATTGTCAATAAATAATTTTATGTAATAAAATATTCCACACCACCCTGTGGGGTGGAATGGGTATAAAAACGGTCATCAGAAAAACTTTTTTTTTTAACATTAATAAATAATCTTTTGAAAAACAATTACAATGAAAATGTGATGTCTATAAATGCAAAAACACTGAACCATTGCTTTCTATAAATTCCTTTCCAATTAGGAATGATTCCATAATCATTTCAAAAAATTTTATTTTTATACCCATTCCACCCTACCTGACCCTACATACATGTATACATACATATATATGTATGTATACATAACACTGGCGCCCGGCTAACCGAAAAGTACGGAAACTTTTTTTTCCTGTTTAGAAAAACTTAGTAACCTGCATTAAATAAAAATATACGTATAGAATCATTTGGTTTTATAATTATTGACATAACCATAAAACATTGATGAATAAATGATTACCATATAGTACTATATGAATAAATAATATCAATTCACTAATTAAACATGACTTATTTTCCAAACTTGAAATAAATAGTAAATTCATCCAAGAATGTAGCCCTAAATTTTAAATAAGAAAAAAATAATAACACTTATTACAAAAGCAAATAAAAACAATCATCACTATTATTTAAATTTAGACTTTAGTAATAAAACCAAGAACTGAATAAATTATAGCTGACAACTTAAATTCATTTTTTTATTAAATTTATATACATGTCATAAATATTCTGTCACATAAAAAAGATAGACTAATAACATTTAGAATTCTCAGCACAAATGATAATCATTAGTCATATTGTGATGAATATCAAACATAAAGAAATAATAATTTAAAGAATCACAATTATTTCATTTACAATGACATGAAATTGTGAGAGATGGGTATGCTGTATAAGTGAATTGTGATATCACATCATTTACATAGAGTTGAAGGGTATAAAAACATCTTTGAAAAATGGGTGCACAAGGGCACGCTTTGCAGAAATTCGAGATTCTGGCTCATATGTTAGGAGTTTACTTAAAAGATCATGACCTTCCATGTCTAACATGGGCAAAATTGTAGTCATGTCTTGTGGGGCCCATTTCGGAAATGTAGATTTATAATCACCCAGTTTTGAGCATCCTGGCCAGCTTTCTTCATCTGGAGTTCCTAAAGTACGGAAAACACGAAATAACTGATCTATCTCCGAGTCACCAGAAAACAACGGTCGTCTTGTAAGCATTTCGGCAAATATACACCCAATACTCCAAACATCAACAGCTGTCGAGTATATTTTAGTGCCCAAAAGAACTTCCGGAGCTCTGTACCACAAAGTTACGATCTCATGGGTGTATACTTTAAGAGGTACATCAAAAGCTCTTGCTAATCCAAAGTCGGCTAATTTAATATTGCCCTCATTGTCGACAAGTAAATTCTGTGGCTTGAGATCTCGATGTAAAATACAACGTGAATGGCAATATGCTAAACCACGTAGCAACTGATAAAGATAACTCTTAGCAGTACGCATAGACAAACCAGCTGATCTTGTTTCTAACAATTTCTTTAAATCGAATTCTAAATATTCAAAGACAAGGTATAATTTTTGATCACAATAAACTACATCTTCAAGCTGAACAATATTAGGATGATTTAGCTCTTTTAGTAAGCTTATTTCGCGAAGAGCAGTACTAGGTACACCTTCTGTTTCTTTTTTCAAGCGAATTTTTTTCAGTGCTACCACTCTTTTTGTGTTTTTATCTTCAGCTTTGTAAACAACACCGTATGTGCCCTCGCCAATTTTTTCAAAACAATTAAAATCATTTAATCCTGCCATATCAAAAACATCTATTTCGGCGGGCTGAAAATCGATAAGTAAAAATTTTTGGCTCGAATTTTCCCACTGTGCACTAAAGTTGAGTTGTTTTACTTCTGCATATAGATTTCCATGCAGTATTTAAATTATTATTTAGCTATTTGTAGCCCTAATATTTTCTCACAGTGATGAATTTACAAGTTATCAAATATTTTGTATCTTCTTAAATAGGAATAATAGTTTTTCAAGCTGTTTTTTAAAATTCAAAATAAATTGAAAATGTCGTCTGCTACAAACTGTGACGTCAAACTGAACGTTGTTTTGTTTATAAACAATCAAAGCCGTGTGTGTGTGTTAGGCATGCCTGCTTCTCACATTTTATTAACTGGTCCTCCAGGTCTGTCCTTTATTTATTGAATCTGTACTATTCATGTTAATATTACTCATTTATCGTTTTGACTGAGTTTCAAACTTAGATGAGCAAAGGAATGTTATTTTGTAAATTCTAATTCCACTTCTCCTTACCTCTTTATGCAGGAGTCGGTAAAACTACAGTTATTAAAAAAGTTTGTGAAGAGTTAAAGAAAAAGAATGTGAAAATTGATGGATTTTTCACTGAAGAAGTCAGATCCGGTCGTGATAGAATTGGTTTCGATGTTGTTACGATGTCAGGAAAGCGTGACATTTTAGCTAGAGCCAGGTTTATTTCATTTGTTAATTTAGTCATTCAAAATATTTAAATGCTGTTTATAATTAATTACTATATGTAGTCTTTAATATTCATAATATTTATTTTACAGCTTGGTTGTATTCGAAAATATTAGACATCCTATATGTTTCCAGCATTTTTTTATTCGAAAATATTATGTGAATTTATCTTAACGGTTCCTGTTTAAATTAGAATTTTTATTATTATTCTGATATGTATTATTTCTTATATATTATCTTTTTCTAAATGTTTAAAAATAATACATCTTTGTTATATTTCATATTTTGTTATTTATCTTGGGAGTTATAATTTTCCTTTTGTGTAGATAGTAGCATATAAATTTCTTGTCCACCTGGCTATAAACTTTTTAGTGTAGGGGAGACTGGGGCACAGTAGACCACTTTTGGAGTTTATATTTTTTCCCCCTCTTTAATGGAAAGTCCAATCCGCCGGAAAATATTCTTGAACATTCCTTACACATTTTTACATGCCTGAGAATTTTTTCAGAACATAGTTTAAAATACATTTAAAAAATATATATATTTGTGTATGCTCATAAAGTGAACCACTGTGCCCCAGTGCATGTACACTGGTGCACAGTGGTCCACTATTAAGTAGGGGAGAGTGGGGAGGAATGGGACACTTTTTACAAAAATAAGAAAATCAACTTTGTTTGACACAAAAACAAAAATTTCGATATATAGAATATGAAATGAAACACTTTCTAATGTCCTTGAACAATATAGAAACATAATTTGCAAAAACAATTTCATAAATAAAGCAATTGTAAATTTCATGTGTCCCATTCCTCCCCACTAACAGGGAGGTATGGGATAGCTATAAAACCCCAGTGGCAGAAACACGGCGACATAGTCACGGACAAAGAAAATCTCTTGCAGACAGTTTTTATCTGCACTAATGAAATTAATTTAAAATATTGTCCGTAACTTTCGGACATTTTTTTCCTGCGATAAAAATGCGAATCTCGGTAAAAAACACGATTTCCGTCAAAGGATTATGAAACAAACACGAATTTCGTCAAAGTATCGCAAATTTCATCCAAATATCGCGAATAAAACGCAAATTTCGTCAGAATATCGCGGACAAAACGCGAATTTTGACAAAGGTTTGCGAACAAAATGCAAATTTCGTCAAAGAATCGCGAACAAAACACATTTTGTCAAAATATCGCGAATAAAACGCAAATTTCGTCAAAATATCACGAAAATGCAAATTTCGTCAAAATATCACAGACAAAACACAAATTTCGTCAAAGAATCACGAATAAAACACACATTTCGTAAGAATATCGCGAATAAAATGCAAATTTCGTCCAAATATCCCGAATAAAATGCAAATTTTGTCAAAATATCGTGGACAAAACGTGAATTTCGTCGAAATATCGCAGAAAAAACGGAAATTTTGTCAAAGAATCGTGAATAAAACGCAACTTTCATCAAAAATATCCCAGATAAAATGCAAATTTCATCAAAATATTGTGGACAAAATGCGAATTTCGTCAAAATATCGCGAATAAAATGCAAATTTCGTCAAAATGTCGCAAATAAAATACAAATATCGACAAAACATCCCAAATTTCGTCAAAATATTGCGAATAAAATGCAAATATCGCAAGTAAAACGCAAAACATCGCGAATAAAATGCAAATTTCGCCACAATATCGCAAATAAAACGCAAATATCGCTAACAAAACGCAAATTTTGTCAAAATATCGCTAACAAAATGCAAATTGCATCAAAGAATTGTGAAAAAAAAGATAATTTCGTCAAAAGATCGCGGAAAAGGGCAAATTTCGTCATTAGATCGTGGAACAACAGTGAATTTCGTCATAGAATTGTGGAAAAAGCGCGAATTTTGTCAAAAAGATTGTGAAAAAGTGCAAATTTTGTCAAAAAATTGCGGAAAAATGCAACTTTCGTCAAAAGACTGTGGGAAAAAAATGCAAATTTTGTCAACGAATTATGAAGAAATGTCAATTTCCTCAAAAGCCCGCGGGAAAAAACGCGAATTTTGTCAAGAGATTGGGAAAAAACGCAAAATTCGTCAAAGGACTGCAGAAAAAACGCGAATTTCATCAGAAGTCGGCGAAAAAAACACGAATTTCATCGAAGAATTGCAAAAAAAAGACTAATTTCATCAAAGGGTTGTGGGGAAAAACTCAGCGCTTTTTGCGCGTGAGGCCGTGAAAGTTCCGCTTTTTTTTCCACTGAGCCTGTAGTATTTCTGAAAGTTTATGTGGTGTGTATGATTGTGAAATGGTGAAAAAAAATTGAGCACACAGTTTCAAGAATGCGCCACACTGGTCAAAATATTAATTGAAAATTACCCTGGGCTAAAAATTTTGAAAACATATTTAAAAAAGCAGAACATTCCCAACTCCAAGAAAGAACAAATCAGCTCTGAAGCTTCCGAAGGTTTTTAAAAGCATCTTTATTGTCTATGTATGTTCTGCGTATCCTTTCCATTTTAGAAATCCTACAAGAAGTTAGATGATTAAAAGTTATAAGCAAAATTAATGATAATCATCATGCTTACCATGTTTTAAATAAAACGATAAGAAATTCCTAGTTTAATGTATTATTTATTGCTTAAAATTACATGCAAAATTTGCAAACAGATTATGAAATTTTAAAAGCTTGTCGCAGACAGCTACAAAACTTTCTGCCACTGGGTATAAAACAATGTATGATAAGACACAAATTGTCTAGTTTTGGCTATATATACATATACAGTCTAACAAAGATTGTAGGTTCATAATGTCCGTTTGTTCTACAATATCAAATTCCATCAGTGTTACCAGGTAGTCGAAAGTCAATTTCTCCAATATTTTTGAAATTTTCCACAAATCATGATTTTTTCCGAAAAAGTCTCCAATTCAGTTTTCACTCAAAAAAGTAATTTTTCAATTTCCAATTTACCACTTTAAAAAATATTTAACTAATTTAAGCTCAAAATTTTTTTTCCAAATCACACCTTTTTCTGAAAGAATTCCCCATTTACAAAACATAAACATTTAAACTCAAACAGCAGAATTTTGCATGCATATTCGATAACTAGATAAAGAGAATTTGACAAGTTCTTTTATGCTTGTTTTTAAAAGTAATGTCAGTGAATAATGTTGGCTTAACATTACATTAGTAATGTATTAAAAAACAAGCATAACCACATCCAAGAGAATAATGATCGTTATTTCCGATTTCTGTATTGTATTTTCATTTTTCAAATCAAAATCAAGTTTGAAACAGATGCAGTTTTGCCAGATGACTAGAAGTAAACTTTACGTAAAATAGGGAAAAATTCTCCCAAGTTTTCCCCCCAAGATATTGATAGATCCCAAGAATTTCCCCACGAACTGCTTACCTCCCAAAAATTCCCCAAAATGGGTACAAATTCCTCAATCAGGCAACACTGAATTCCATTACCTTCATCACTGGAAGGAAAATTCAGGATTGTCATTGGCTTAGATGCCGCATACCCCCTTGGCTGCCATCTTGGATGTTTTGAGATTTCTTGGCGATCTTTATATAGATATGAAACCTGTGTGATGTATGTGTTCTGGCATGACGTGTTTTGGCAACCCTGTTATTCAGCAAGATCGTGCTTGATAAGGATTTCGTTTGGGATTTTGTAAATGTGCTTTGATATTGTGTTGATCGTTCTGTCTTTTTATTTTTATGTTAAATTTATTGGATGTATTTGAATGACTATGGGTTCTGTAGCCCGTTTAAACGCTCTTGCTCGTAATTAAGAAATATGAGAAAATTTTGAATGATAAAGGAGGTTTGTTTACAATGCATAGTCATAAGCCTATTTTGAGAAATAAAGATGATGCTAGAAGGTATTTCATGGTTGAGCTTTCAAAAAAGATGTCTCTTGAGGTATGTTGGGTATAGTCCATGTCAATTCAGGCAGCCAAAGAAAAAATCTTACCTTCATAGTCTCAGAAATTTTTGAATTGAACATATGTTAAAATTCAGGAAAAAATAAGATGGTATATTTTTGTTTCGCCCAAAACAATTCCTGGCCTGAGATACAGGCCGCCAAAGATGGCATCCCGGGCACCAATTCCCATTCGCGATTTTCGATAAAAATTTTAAAGTGCTCTATCTCTAGAATGGTGTAAGATATTTTGTTGCATTTTTTTTTTTTTTTTTTAAAGATAATATTTTTCTGTTTAAAATGATATACTTAATTTTGAAATATGTATTTAACTTTTCTTGTGGCAGTCTTTTGATTTTTTTTTTTCTTTTTATCAAAAAAAAATTTGTTTTCAAAAATGCCAAACTCAAAAATTTTGATTTTTTTGCTGTTGATCAATACCATTGAGTACTACCTTCCCTGTAAAGGAGAACTTCCACTTTTGATTTTGGCAAGTTATACAAGGTGTGTCTAAAAAGTTCAGTGAGTGGAAGCATAAAACAAATAAAACAAAACATGGAAACAAAATATCTTAACAATGTGTTTAAATGAAGTGTACTAGAATATACATTCTGTAAAATATGTGGTGCAAATAATATTAATTATTCATTTACAGATCTACACAAAAGAATTCCGTTGGATAATGGTATAAGGGGAATATTGTTTGCGGCATATTTTAATTACACTAAGCTCTTTCACATATAATGAAATTGATATATGTTGCTGAGGTTTAAAACAAGTTACTTCCTGTGTAATAGAAAGTGCATAGTATTTACAAGGGCACACAAAAGATTCCGGATACTTTACTGTATACGAAATACTGTATATTAGCGATGATTGCTGGAAGTGCTTATTTAGTTGTGATATGAGTTTTAAGTTTAACTAAATTTTTCCATATTACATTATGTGTATAAATGCTGTAGATCATATACAGGCTACACAAAAAAAATCATAAGGGTTACTGAGTATAAACGAAAGTAGTTTAAAGGTGATTTTTAAATTTTTGCATTTTTACGCTGAATTCCATTTAGTATACTAAGATATGTTTGTAGAATATAGATAAAATGATAGACAGGTCCACGCAAAAAATTAGATATATGGCCTACTATGGATGATAAACTCTGGAAGTGTGATTTCACTAGTTTAAGTGTGTTTTAGTCTTAATTAAATATTAACTAAATAGTGACAAGCATAAAGATAGTAGGTAAAATACAGGGTTGTATGAAAGTATTCAAGTATGTTTCCGTCTATTGATATAAATTTCTAAAAGTCAAATTCCACCCTATTTAGGTGTTTTTAACACTTTCCAACATAGTTGAAAGTCTTTATGGATTCAGTTTGTCTGCCCATCTGTCTGAACCCTAACTTGCATTAATATTGTTGTATTGCTGTGTAATTGATATTTGTTATTGAGATTGTTTTACTATGCAATGTTCGGTAGTGAAAATAAAGTATGTATTATTTTAAATGTTATGAAAATTGAATTAAAACTTAAAAAGTTATTAATAAAAGTTTTCTTCATTCTATTTAAAAATGCTATAATACATAATTGATTCAATGATATACTATGATAGGTAACGATTCTAGATTGCCATGGTGATTAAGCCCTTTTTAAGATGGATTCATATTACTTCCGTATTACTGAATTTAATATATAGAATCATAATAAATTTTGTATTCATGCCTTTTTGCTCAAGAGTAACACTTACTGCACCAAGATCTGAATATTTATAAAACTAGTTATAGTACGAACACACCTCATTTGCAACATTTGATATTGTAATTTCCAACTTGTTTAGGATATATAGTAGACTTACCCTTACAAATATGATACAAATAAGCAAAAATTCAGTGACTTTTACTGAAACTGTATATACACAGTTCATGTAAAATTCTCTGAATTTTTGAAATGTTTCTAAAACTTGTTAAACTCAAAAGTGGAAGTTCTCCTTTACAGTGAAGGTAGTTCCCAATGGTAAATCAAAATTTTTGAGATTGGCATTTTTGAAAAAAAAAAATTTTGATAATTTTTTTTTTTTTTCAAAAGGCTGCCACAAGAAAAGTTGAATACATATTTCAAAATTGGGTATATAATTTTAAACAGAAGAATATTGTCTTTAAAATAAAAAAATAAACTGCAACAAAATATCTTGCACTGTTCTAGAGATAGAGCACTTTAAAATTTTTATTGAATATCGCAAATGGGAAATGGTGCCAGGGATGTCATCTTTGGCGGCCTGTATCTCGGGCCAGGAATTTTTTTGGACAAAACAAAAATATACAGGTATCTTACTTTTTCTTAAATTTTAACATATGTTCAATTCAAAAACTTCTGAGACTATGAAGGTAACCCCCTGCCTGAGTTGATATGGATTCAATCGTTGATAATTTTATGTATATTTTGTTGTTTTATTTTATAGTAATGTTTTCTATTAGTCGTTTATTCTGTATTTTGCATGCATTTCGGAGATTGGTGCACCGCAACATACGTGCATTTACTAACTGCGGCTTTAACGAGTTTTGTGATTGCTGCAGAAGGAGTTAGCTGAATCCGGTGATGTTTTTTTTTTTTTTTTTTTTTTTGTTAATGAGCACGTAGCGATCATACGACGATTACTAATTGCCACTTTAACAAGTTTCATGCATTTTTGTAATCACGGCAGAAGGAATCAGCTGAATCCAGTGATGGTTTTTTTTTTCGGTTAATGAGCACATAGCACTCATATGACTTTTAGTGATTGCCACTTTAACGAGTTTTGTTTATTATTTACATTTTATTTTCGTTAAGCCTAACATGCGTATAAATCGGCGCTTGGCGACATTTGCTACTTGGCGGAAAAGGTGTTTTCACGCCAAGAAAAAATCAAACATGGCGGCCCTGGGAATTTATGACATCTGCTCCTTGTCATTCAGAGATGACATTAAAAAGTCAACAGTTTAATTTATTTACATTTTTAAGTAAATGAATATATTTATAATGTTATAATTAATATACTACCCTCGAAAAATATTTGCATATTAGCAATTTACATTCATCTTATTAAAAAAAAGAAATTAGACATGCCCCATTCCTCCCTTTGCTGGCATGTCCCATTCCTCCCTCTACCTTCTTTTATGTTAAACTCCTTGTATAAACAAAAATGCTGCTTTTAAGCATAGTTTAAATTAGGGATAATATACAGTATAATGTTCCATAAATGAGGAAACTGTTACATCTGTGCATAAACAAGTCATTAATATGAAAAAAGTATATGAAGCAAATTTACTTTTGATTCTTGAAATAATCTTTCTCTTTATACAATCGAAAGCTTATGCAGATCAGCTACTTTTTTCAGCTGAAGCTTGGGGTACCATTGCTTCATCTAATGTGTGATTGATGAAATAATTAGAATGATACATAAAGAGAAAAACCTACTGTCCCATTTACGGTGTCAACGATTTTAATCAGTTGATTTAAATCAGTGATTAAAAGCATGATTTTAATCAAACGATTTTTTAAAAAAAATCATTGATTTAAATCAAAAGTTTTCTAAATGTTTAAAATGTCAAAAAAAAAAAAGTATTAAAATCTAACAAACATAATTTGAAAGTTTTTACAGGTATTTCGACTTATGAATAAACAAAAAAAGAGCTTCAAATAATTGTTTCTAAGCTTAATTCACGAGTATTGTAAAAAATTAAAAACAGTTGAGTTCATAAAAAGCATTGTTTTTAAGTTTTTATCCAAATTAAAACAGTTTCATTTAAAAATTATATTTAAATCTAATATAATTTGCAATGTCATAAATTCCTTTAGGTAATCAATTTATGCATTATTTTATATAAAATTACGCATAGCAAGTGTAATACATTTCTACAAGTAAAAGAATAGTAATTAATAGCAATTTCAAGTTAAAGAAGAATGAAAGAATGACATCTTTTCAAAGCTAAATTGTAAATGAATGTATAAGAGAAAAAAAAAGAAATAATTGGTATAAAAATGCTAAGCTCAGCAAGAGCTTCTTCGATATAGGTTGAATAAATGTTTTTAACTTTGTAACTCATATATACTAAATAAAAAATAATAATTAGGGATTGAAAAGGCAGCAAAATTTTTCTTAAAAAGAAAAAAAAAATGAACCATTGAAAGCTAATAATCCACACTGAGAGGTAATAATGCCGTTACTTAAATATTTTGAGGATTTCAGATATAAGTGGCTAACTTAGGTTTTTCCTATATGAATGGGTTTAACTCATTTTCATAATACTTTTGGTTATCATACACATACATGTATGTAAGTTTAGATTTTGGTGATTTACAGTAATCAGGGATATGTTTAGGAAAATTTTAGGTCCTTTAAAGGACCCTTCACAAAATAATTTATCTTAAAACAGGACCCTTCACAAAATTATTTATCCCAAAACAGGACCCTTCACAAAATTATTTATCCTAAAACAGGACCCTTCACAAAATAATTTATCCCAAAACAGGACCCTTCACAAAATAATTTATCCCAAAACAGGACCCTTCACAAAATAATTTATCCCAAAACAGGACCCTTCACAAAAATATTTATCCCAAAACAGGACCCTTCACAAAAATATTTATCCCAAAACAGGACCCTTCACAAAATTATCTGTCTCTTAAATAGACCTTTCACAGAATTTTTTCACTTTCAAATTGAACTTTTCACAAATTTAGTCATTTAAAAATAAAATCTGGCCTGTAAGTAAGCAGTTGAACTCACCAAAGAGCATATTATGTAGTTTTTTATACATGAAGGATAGGACATGAAGACATCGATAATTTAAAATTCACAAAATTATGACTAGAATTTTCACAAAAATAAGAAAAACTTCACAATTTCACAAAAACAGGACCCTGTGAGAAAAGTCTGGACAGACCCCTGGTAATTTTCCTAAATACAAATGCAAAATGAGTTGCAAGTAATATTTGTTAGTTTTGTTATTATTTGTGTTACTAAGTAATGAAATTACTTATTTGCAGTTATTATTAATCCTGTAATTACTTATACTATTTCTTTTAGGACATTTTTTTTTAATGATGCCGCACTATGCCCCTTTTGAAATTGGCAAAATGCATCGTGCCTTAAAAAAAAAAAAAAAAAAAAAAAAAAGTTGAAATTCACCTGTAGTTGTAGCCAAAGATTTCTTGTAAAAAACTTCTCCATTCAACAGTATTTCTAAATTCATGTGGCCAAGACCTTGGAAAAATATAGAACTTTATTTCTTTAGAAAAAACAGGATATTATTAAAATATGTTATTTAATTGTATTTTTCAATTTGTTATTCATAAAATTATTAAAAATTAAGGACACTTTATTTATCATACTAAAAATTATTCTTTTCTTTTTTCTTATATCATTACTAAACACATTACTAATACATTTCTTCATGAAATAGTACCCTTTTTTTGGAACTAGCATTGTCCCTTTTTCTTTCTAAAATGAATACTACATTATTATCATTTTAATAATTAAGGCTTAAAAATGTATAATATGTTCCTAATTAGAGAGTTAATTGTTTAATAATTATTAATTTGAAGTAGTGTTAACTATTTAATATAAAATGCAGTTAATAATTTTAATAAATGTTAAATATCCCTAGTATTTATAAAGTGTTACATAATTATTACAATATTAATGCATATAACATTATTGTATGACACTACCTAATGAAACTACTAATTTTCAGATTTTATAATTTCTGTAATTACTAACTAATAATTATAATTTTATTAAGTAAAGTGTAAAAACATAAATTATGTTAGCAATTAGTGGTTTAATTGTTTTGGAAACCTAAAACTCTTGGTAGCTATTCAGTATTCGAACGCTGGGAAAAAAAATCATAAAAATCCGATTTAAATTAAAAAAATCTGATTTAAATCAAGAAAATCTGATTTTTTTTTATTTATTTTTTTTTAAATCATGATTTTTTTACACCCTAGTCCCATTCCACCCCACTCTCCCCTATTATTTGAAATGCAATATAAATTTATTTTTTATTAATCTAATCCCTCTTTATTTCCCCTTTACCTCCATAATAACATAATAATGTAAATTCGCAAGTAACATTTTCAAACAAAACAAAAAAATTATTAAAAAAAAATTATATTTTTTAAATAATAACAGATTAAGATACAGGAACAATCGCAAATAAGGTGATGTTATAAAAAATAATTAAAGTCATTGCACATTAAAATTTGCAAATGAAACTCCAAAATACTTATGAGCCTGAAATTTTCCTGAAATACTTTTGGGTCTTAGGGCGATTTTATGGTAACACCAGGGGCGTAGCTACAGATATTTTTTCGGGGGGGGGGGGGGGGGAGAGTTCGAAAATTTCTCAACTTGAAACAAATTCCTCCAACTTTCAACTAAAGTGATATGCACAAAGTGTGTAATAATGATAATGAAGCTTATGCAAAAAGAAAAATTTTGAAACTAGAAACATAAAAATTCTAATTAGTATTGGTTTGTTTAATAAAACAACAAACACGCGTTTTACTTTCTTCTGTCTTCACAAGACGAAAATATTGAACTCGTAAAAAAATTCTACAACTGGTTTTCGACGATTTGATACGTTTTAGAAAGTCCTGAACATGATTTGACTGTTTTTAGAAAATGTCTGTCTGTGTGAATGTGAGACAAATTTTGTGGGTGCTATATCTCAAGAACTAATTCGCGGAATTTTATAAAACTTTAGATTCAGTTATACCTTGATAAAAATGAATGCTGATTAGTTTTTGGTGTAAATTACCCAAAAGATGGCGCTGCTATGCTGTATTTTTCACGATTTACATGATTTTAGCGATAGTTATATCTCAAAAACTGTTGCACAAAATTTGATCAAATTTCATATTCTGTTAAACCTTGACATAATTTAGTGCTTATTAGG
Source organism: Maratus speciosus (assembly GCA_963932465.1). Lineage (NCBI taxonomy): Eukaryota > Metazoa > Arthropoda > Arachnida > Araneae > Salticidae > Maratus > Maratus speciosus. Next base: position 351,236,086 of record OZ010800.1, on the reverse strand, counting down.
TTTTTGTATATATCTGTGCCACTGCTGTGCAGCATTTTTCACGATTTTCGCATTAGCTATATCTGAAAAACTAATGCACGGAAATTTAGCCAAACTTCATATTCGGTTACACTTCCTTATTGGGCTTGGGTGTATACTGTCCAAAGGTATCACTTTTGAGCTCTTTGGGTTTGGAATTTTGGTTGCAGACATCTAAGAGCATGGGTGTCGAAATTCAATGATTCGTTTGAAAAATGCGATGCTTCTATCTCTTTTTTAAATGCACACAATTAAACGAATTATAAATTAAATGCACATAATTAAACCTTTAGAATTCATTATTATGGGCATAGAATTGTTATTTAATTTTAACATTGTGATTGCAAATTTTGAAGTATTAACATGTATGGGATATAATAAGGTTTTGGGATTGGCACATCCAAATTGTTTTCATTTAACATCAATTCTTTTGGTTTTCAAAGAAGCTAACCCTGATGAAGCTAACCTAACATCGTCCAGTTTAATAAAATCCACTATTTCACTTTCACATTTTAAAAGCATTAGGCTGTCAAGTCTGTCAGACCTCATTGTAGCTTGCAATATATATTTTTTAAATTTTTATTTGACTAAAGATTCTTTCATTAGATGCAACGCAAAAAAGATAAGCTGCTGTGAATGTTAAGGTACGAGTATATAGTTTGACAGTGTGACCCAAATAGTCTTTGAATTTCATGGCATGAGTAAAAAGTTTGTTAAGTGAGTTGGGATTTGGTTTATTTCTATTTAACTCTGCAAGTCATGTACATCCGGTTTCTCATATCCAGGTGGAAACATTATTAACTTTTCTAAGTTAGTGATACTCAGATTTGCCTTGCACAATTTTAATTTAAATATGGAATGTATTGGTGCAATATTCTCCTGATATAGGAAACATTGTCATTTAAGCCCATTACTAAATTGCCGAAATTTTCTTGTATTTCTTATAACTCTTCCCTGTAAAACTTATGTGTATCAATGTCCATTGCTATGCTATTATTTTTATCTATTCCATTTGGTGAAACCGTTTTCCCACGGTGCTTTCAGAAGTCAGCTTCTTCAATGACATCCTAATATTCCTAATTGTTTATGAACTTGTCTATAAGGAAATCTTTATTTCTTCAAAATTTTATTCAAGTGCAACCTGTATGTCGATTTTTTTCTTCAGTTGATGGACTGCTTTCATGGTCATATTTCTGTTCCAAATTCAAATCATCCACTTTTTTACTTTTTTCATCCTCGAATGGATTTTTAGATGCTCCAAAATCTTGCTCGAAAACTCTTTTCCTATTATGAAGGGTTCTTTCGTGCTAAGATTTATAGTCATTTTTTAGAACAGCTTTAAAGACACAACACTGGACTTTTGGTTTAAAATTTCATAAACACCTATAAATATAAATGAACAGGACATATATATATATATTTCCGCACACAAATAAAGGTAAAATGAGGCAAATTTATCTAAACTAACGACTTCTTATACTCACATTTGCTCATATAATGCTTTTGTCTTGACAGCGAAGAGTTAACTAATTTTTGGAGCAAAAAAATCACGAGAATGAATAAAATTTTGTCCAAAAATCGCAAAATTAGTGCAATTTGTGAAAACTCATCAAATCTTCTTGCCCAGCTGTGTTTCAAGTAGGTGACTACATTCTTATCTGTTGTGCTACAAGTGATCTCCAATTTTCAAAAGAAGCTGCAATCCCTTTGGATTAGCTGGATTCTCTTTTGGGAGCGGAAAGGGAAGAAGGGTGACATTTTTGAGAAAGGAACAAAGTTTTGAAGGAAATAAAGGAACTGGATAGTCAGCTGTTGGTGGATAGGAGTAGAGAAATTTAGGTCTGGTAGATGTATAATATTTTCGTAGAACTGAAAAATACAATGACAGATTGAGTGTGGCTGATTTCTTTTGATAATTTAACTTGCTTACTGTTACAGTACTCAGTCAGAAACATAATCATCAAAACAATAAAAATTTCATAATGTCTCAAAAATCCAGAATTTCCCAACTCTAAGCTCAAATTTCCCAACTTCACAAATATTGGGGGGGTGAGGCTCCCCCCCCCCCCCCCATGGCGACGCCCCTGGGTAACACTCATATAAACAAAGAGATTAATAATCATAAAGTTTTGATTCCAAATTTGTTATATGTTACATCTAAAATGCGTAATAAAATTTCAGAACCTCTCAGATATTCTTTTAGTAATAACAGGCAATAGGATACTTTTATATTTTTTTAAAAGCAGTACAAACCAAAATATTTCTTACTATGTTAAATAAATCAACATTTTACTTTATTTTACAGTTAAATAATTACTTTAAAACAAGATTTCTTTGTAGAGAATAAGCAATTATTAAATATTTTGAAAATTCTGCATTACAGTAACAGAGTGGATTGTGGACCACTGTGCCCCATGTTGAAGTTCAATACATTCTCATAAAAATGATATTTAAAGTTTTCTTTTAAGCATATTAACTTTAAAATTAAATGAAAACAAGTATCTTACCTTTACAAAAAAAACTGTTTTATCTTATTTATCTATAACTTTTAATTACTAAATAAAGAAAAGTATGATGAGGAAAAATTTTGCTTTTAAGAGCTCAAAACAACCAGTCAGGATAAAATGGTTCATGCTGAGCTAACGATGTGTTCTGAAGTCTATAAGTAATCAATCCAGTGCTGTTATCCTAATTAGCCTAAAAGAAAAGCTTTAAAAATGAATAAAATATAAGGGGTAGTCCACTGTGTACTTAGGTCCACTGTACCCCGCTCTCCCCTCTGCCAGTATCAAGGAAAAGGAAATGGTACTTTTCCATTATATTCTTCACCTGCATTTTTAACTTCCTACTAAAAGCAAGGACACCACCCCCCTTTTTTTCCAGAACTTTTTCTTAATATTCTTTCAAATTTTCTCCCCTTTTTTACTAATTTTTTTTTTTGTTGTTATTTTTTCCCTTGATTTCTGTTGGTTTCTCCCTGAAATCCCCCTTTCAAGGAAAGGGGAAACATGAAATGAAAACAAATAGAAGAAAGGGATTTTTATATTTATTGCATTTTAGTTGATTTAATAAAATATACAAAATTAAAATAAAAATTAATAATAATTAATAAATTTTACATTAAATGAAAAAAATCTTATTAAATCAAATAGCAAGCATAAAATTGAAAATCATTTAGTCAGCAAAGAACATTTGTCCTTAGAAATGCATGCAACACCCCTGCTGCTTTGAGTGGTGTTTTAATTCCATGAGAGGGTTATTCAAGAAAAAATCTTTCTTTGGAAAAATAATCATTTCTTTAAAAAACAAGATAACTGCTTCTTCTATTTTTGGTAAATCTCAAATAATGAAATCTATTGAAGTTCACAACAACAGCTGTGATTAGAGTAAAAATGTTGCTTGTGAGATATGGTAGAAAATTTTCTCCAATAAAAAAAGAGTTAATTTAAACTAGCAGTACCAGTGGCGTAGGAACTTTGTACAAACAGGGGGAGCCGGGGAATATTGCAGAAAGCTAGTGGTGCGGATCATGTCGTTCATTTTGGAGGGTTCCTTCATAGTCTTGCACGTTTCACAAACAGAAGTATAAAATAGAAACATATCAAAATATCACCAACTCTTTAATCCAGTTAAAGTAATTTTTAATAGATATACTTGATACATAGAAACTTAATTTATGTGCGATCCCGAATACAATATTCAAATTTAAGGCTTCTCCCACTTTCATTTACCAAAAATTAAAGTGCTTTCCGTTGTTTTGCTTAAAAATTCTTTACAAATCTCTTCCAAATCAATTTTAAAGGCCTCCTCTTTATAAATACGTTATTGGTGCAGGCAATTTGTAGTAGACCTATATAAGACCCCCTTTTTTTCTGGAAATCGGGAGGGTTGTAAACAATGAAAAAAGGGTGAGGGCACAAACAAGCTGCAAACAAGTGTGCTCACCACCCCCTCTCTCTCTTCTCTTTGTTGTTTATTGTGTGAATTTCCTAGAAAAAGTATACTTTATTTTTTAATTCAGCAATGTATCGTAAACAGATGTGGTGCAAGAACTTCTCCCGGGGGAGCTGAGCCCGTCTGAAATGTTCCAGGGGGAGCCACAGCTCCCCCAGCTCCTTCGGTTCCTACGCCCTTGAGCAGTACCAAGAACTGAGGCAGTATGCCAAAAAAGACTAGCAAATGGTATGGCTTTTGCAGAAACTGTGATAAATTCAGGAGGTGGCCCACCTGTGAACAATGAAATTTCCATTGCAGCATATTTGAATTTTTTTTTTTTATAATATGTATTTAAAAATTCAAATTCCCTCTCCCCCCCCCCCCCCACACACACACAAACAACTCCATAATTCTTCCCCCTTACTGGAACTGCAAAATTCTCAACTGGAGAAAAATTGCCAACTTCAACACTGAGCAGAAAAGTACCAAGAAAACAAAAAGGGAAAAGAGATGATTAAAAAAAAAAGCTTGCATGTAGGCAGTGCAATAAAAAAAAAAAAAATCCCGGCCTACAGGCGGTGGTAGATTTCGAAGTTAAGTATACTAATTTCACCAACAAAAACTAAATCATGATTAGAGATTTATCTACTTTAACAATTTTATCTGGTCGCTTTTGACGAGTTTTAATTTTATTTTTATAGAATGACTGGTTTTATCAGAATCATGTTAAGGAAGTATTCAAAAAAGTACTTTTCCATGCTCAACAACTCGAAATTTTCTGGCACATTTTCAGACTAATTTTTAATAGAAAAAATATGAAACTTGCTGACGTGATTTTTGAAGAGATTATTTATAAGCGACCCGTGTCTTTATTTTTCGTTCAATTAATTAAAACTTGATTTATGAACAATTATTTTCTCAGTAGGACAATATTTTTCGTTTCTAACACAATCGTTTCGGGAAATTCTGTTCAAAATGCCCACTTTGACATCATTTTTTGAAATATATTCTGCCTTTATCAAAAAATCGATCATGACGGTACATTATATAGTTTCTGAATAAGAGAATCTACCAATTGGAAGCCTTTGAGAGTAAAAATGAATTGTAAAATGAGTCAGAAAATAAGCAGTTTGGATTTGAATACACCCTTAATAAGATGATTTTTTTCTTCAACCGCTATGTATTTTTAATTTGTTTCTGCTGTAAGAATTGGTCCTATCAAAAATTTGTCTATATAAATGTTGTAGACAATATTAAGAAGATATATGATAAATTCATGGGTTTATATCTTGTGAATTGACGGAGTTATGGATTTTTTAGGTAGATTTCGTATGAAATACTACCTATTGGTGTCATTCCTATGTTGGAATTTCTGAAAAGTTTTTGCAGATCTACACCGATCATGACCCCTAGAGCCCAAAACCACCCTCAGTAAAAAACTTTATATCTATCTATCCATCTATCTATCTATCTATGTATATATATCACTTTCTTCTGGGCACGATAACATCCACAATTCTGCGCCAATCTCTTCCAAACTGATACATAAAATCAAGGGGCATAAAATCTCGGTCAAGTTCGTTAATGGACAAAATCGGACCAAGGGGATGGAAATAGGGAGGGGTTTTGTGAAAACCGAAAACTCCCCATAACTTCTTAATTTTTGTACATATCAAATCAGTTTAAAGTTTTTATTACTTCTAAAAATAGGGCCAAAAATTTATGTATCACAGATTTTTGATAAAGTTAAAAATGGGGTCAAGGGGCGCAAAAAATAGGGTTTTTGGGAGAAAAAAAATTCATAACTTCGTCAATACTCAAGATATCAAATCTAATTAATTTTACAATGAATCTCCTTAACATTATCCACAACTTTTATATTCACAAGTTTTTGATAGGACCAATTCGTACCGCAAAAAAAATTAAAAACGAAAACAAAAAGGGCGTTTGAAGAAGAAAAAAATCCATAACTCCCTCAATTCAAAAGATATAAAATCCCATGAATTTATCATATATCTTCTTAATATTGTCTACAACATCTATATAGACAAGTTTTGGATAGGACCAATTCTTACAGCAAAAACAAATTAAATACATAGCGGTTGAAGAAAAAAATCATCTTAGTAAGGGTGTAGTCAAATCCAAACTGCTTATTTTCTGACTCATTTTACAATTCATCTTTGCTCTCAAAGGCTTCCAATTGATACCTTTTCTTACTCAGAAACTATATAATGTACCGTAATGGTCAATTTTTTGATAGAGGCAGAATATATTTTAAAACATGCTGTCAAAGTGGGCCTTTTGAACCGAATTTCCCGAAACGAATTGTGTTGGGAAAATCATCGTATTAAGGGAGTATTCAGATCCAAACTGCTTATTTTCTGACTCATTTTTAAATTCATTTTTGCTCTCAAACGCATCCAATTGGTAAATTCGCTTATTCAAAAACTATATAATGTACCGTAATGATCGATTTTTTGACAGAGGCAGAATATATTTCAAAAAATGATATCAAAGTGGGCATTTTGAACGGAATATCCCGAAGCGATTGTGTTAGAAATGAAAAATATTGTCTTACTGAGAAAATAATTGTTTATATTAGGGATGCACCGAATAGTGATTTTGGCCGAATACCGAATATTCGGCCAACAGGCGAACCGAATACTGAATATTCGGCTAGCTGAATAGTAACTGCTAGGCCGAATACTGAATATTCGGCCTGCCGAATAGTAACTATTTGGCCGAATACCGAATATTCGGCTTGTTGAATAATTTTATGTATTTCAAAGTTTAAAGGCATTAAAATGTTAAATTTTAAAACAATTTTTCATAATATTTAAAACAGAAAGTTTTATTCTAATAAACAAGAGCTTTTTTCAAGTAAACTTTATGCTGAAAAAAAAATCTACTTTGAGTTATTTAAGAAAAGGATAGTTATAAAAAATTTTTAATTAATAAAATTTTAAATTTCATGGCTTCTTCTGAGATTTAAAACAAATGAATAAAATTTTCTTAAATTCTAAAACAAACATTTTAAAATCAAAGAGAAATTGTGAAGAAATTGGGAGAAAAATTGTACAGGATCATATATTATTTGTTTGTCAGGAAGAGACTAAAGTAAAAGTAAAATACAATCGATTCAAATTTTATATGGTGGCAACTTAGCAAGAATAACTGTTCTACTCCCTTTGATTAAGCAAGGAAGTTTTTTAATGCATCCTAGATCGGTGTCTGGAGTGGGCAATCATTTTAAAAGATTGTAAAAGTTGTTCTTAAAATCTTAGCAAGAAACAGATTATTTACTGGACAATGTTCAGGAACTTGCATTTGTACGTAATTCCTATGAAAATCCTCGTGATTAGTTAATTTTCTTAAATAATACTTAACAACAACAAATAAATAATGTAAAAACATTATCTTTTATTTAAATATGATTCTGTTTCTAATTATTCTGAATATTTTTATAAGTTGACTGTTAAACGTAGAAGTTGTATAAGGTTTTAAAAAATATGTTTTAAAATTTCTTTTTAAGTATTCGGTTCGGCCGAATATTTCAATATTCGGCCAAACCGAATATTCGGCATGCCGAATAATTTGCTATTCGGCCAAGCCGAATATTCGGTATACCGAATAGTTTTATATTCGGCCAAACCGAATATTCGGTAACATGGCCGAATAGGCCGAATACCGAATAGATACCGAATATTCGGTGCATCCCTAGTTTATATATCAAGTTTTAATTAATTGAACGAAAATTAAAAAAACAGGTCGCTTATCGTCATCGTCTCTTCAAAAATCACGTCAACAAGTTTCATATTTTTCCTATTAAAAATGAATCTGGAGTTATGCCAGAAAATTTCGAATTGTTGAGAATGGAAAAGTATTTTTTTGAATACCGCCCTAACATGATTCTGATAAAACCAGTTAATATAAAAATGAAATAAAAACTCGTCAAAAGCGGCCAGATAAAATTGTTAAAGTGGGTTTATCTCTAATCATGATTTGGTTTTTGTTTGTGAAATTAGTATACTTAACTTCGAAATCTACCTCCGCCTGTAGGCCGGGCTGGCAGGGTTTTTTTGTTTTCGTTTTTAATTTTTTTTTTTTTGCAGTACGAATTGGTCCTATCAAAAACTTGTGAATATAAAAGTTGTAGATAATATTAAGGAGATTTATAATAAAATTAATTGGATTTGATATCTTGAAAATTGACAAAGTTATGATTTTTTTTCTCCGAAAAATCCTATTTTTTGCGCCCCTTGAACCCATTTTTAAGTTGATCAAAAATCTGTGATACAAAATTTTTGGCCCTATTTTTAGAAGTAATAAAAACTTTAAGCTGATTTGATATGTACAAAAATTAAGAAGTTATAGGGAGTTTTCGGTTTTCACAAAACCCTTCCCTATTTCCATCTCCTTGGTCCGATTTTGCCCATTAACAAACTTGACCGAGATTTTATGCCCCTTGATTTTATGTATCAGTTTGGAAGAGATTTGTGCAGAATTGTGGAAGTTATCGTGTCCGGAAGAAAGTGATATAGATAGATAGATAGATAAAGTTTTTTACTGAGGGTGGTTTTGGGTTCTAGGGGTCATGATCGGTGTAGATCTACAAACATTTTTCAGAAATTCCAACATAGGGGAGAATGTAATAGGTAGTATTTCATACGAAATCTACCTAAAAAAGTACTGCCATTCTATTTTATGAAAAGTTCTTCAACTAGGTCGGTCCTCGGTTAATTTTTATTATAAGTGTTCATTTACATATTAAATTTGGACTAAATTTTTAAAAGTTCAGTAGCAACTTTTTTTATTACTATTTTAGTGCAGTTTTTTAATACTATATTTAAATCTAGTATCTAATAAAATCCATGAAAATACAAATTTAATAAATTTTCAAAGAACATTTAAAGAAATATAAACTATGGAAAAATAAAACTACTTAATATGAAAGAATAGTACTAGTACAGTAGTCATTTAAGTATAATTTGTATGATAATTTATGTATTTTGTTACTTTTTGTTTTAAATGATAATTTGTAAAAAGCCTAAGTTTCAGTTTTATCCATATTATGAATTAAATTGTTTTTAAAATAAAAAGTAAATAATTAGAGATTCATAATTCTCAATGTAATGCTCAATAAGCATAAATATATAGGCAATTTAACCCATGAACTCCACAGTATAGTGAGAATTCGCACCGACCAAATTTTCAAATGTCAGCATTTTTTTTTTAAGATGCTTTCATTAATTTGCATTTCTGATTAATAAAATTAAAGTTTGATAAAAATAAATTTCACAGTTTGATTTTTCATTAAATTTCATGTATGAATCATGTTATATTTCATTATCACTTTATTCCCAACAAAGTTATACGCAGTTGACATTGAGAAATCTTAAATGGCACTAGTGTGACGTGTGCAGGTGTTGAACCAAAGTGGTTAAGTTAATACGACAATGTTTTGATCACCGAAAGATTTAATAAAGGTTGGGTGCTTGTTTTGGTAAAATTCAGCACACTGTCATTAGTCATGTCCTTTGTTTTATACTGAATGATATCAAAACTAGTGAAGATTGTTAAATCTTTTGATGTTTGAAGTATTTTTTATTTACTTATGGATTATACTTCATCAAGTCTTTTCTAAATAGAGAGTTCCTCTAGTTAGTATAACAGAAATATATAAATGAAAGAAAAAAAACCTTGGATGGCAACACTTTTATTCTGTGACTTTTAGATAAGCCTTGCGTTCAGATATTTTTTGGAAATACTATTTCTTTAGTCCAGTTTTTATGTTTTTTATTTTTCAAAATATGTTGTTGAATACTTTTCATAAAGCCATAATACTTGGCATATTTCCTTAAAGACAATCTTAGCTATTTAATTTGGTTTCTTTCTTGGGATTATTGTCTGTATAAACATAACTCATACAAGCACAATGAAGATTAAAATTGGCTATCAAGGCGGAATTTTAGTTACATATACAGAGTGATTATAATTAAAGTCCTACTTTCAAAATACTGTAAAAAAGGAACCACTGGTCAGAATGACTTCAGATTTGAACTGAATTTACTAAAAGAAGGGGGAAACGGTATGACATAAGAAAGAAAAAGTTCCAAAGTGTATCAACAAGTGACACTATAAGCAGCATAACAAAAGTGAATTCAGCTACAAGTGACATTTTTAATCAAAATACGATGGCTTTGGCATGAGTTTCATAGTAAACCACCTTACTGTTCAATATGCATGAGTGTTTCGATTGTTTGATGAAAAAAAAATGATTTCCAAATCAGTCAACAGTTGTGGTACTGCTAATGGAAAGACCATCCACCATGGCAAGGTCATTCCACATTGGATGTGAAAAATCGGTTTTAATTGCCTTTGGGCCAAAAACTGCATAAAAAGCACATATTGATTCAGTTTTTAATTATCGCTAGACATGCGGCAGACAGGTTTCATATGCTGTCCACCACAAATTGAAACTGATAAACAGCATGTTCTAAGACAGACATTTGCTCTAGAATTTCTCGCTCACATGAAAGTGGACAATGAATGGCCATGGAACATTTTGTAGACAGACGAAGCCCATTTCCATCTCCAAGGGTTTGTCAACACACAAAATTGCAGGATATGGGCAAAAGAAGATCCATTCGCAACTCAATTAATACCGATTCATTCACCAAAGGTAACTGTGTAGTGCGGGTTGATGGCATCGTGTATGGTAGGGCCATATCTTTTCTAGGAGATGGGTCCTATGGTTCCTGTTATCTGTACCGTGAATGGTAAATGGTATGAGAGTCTTTTGTACAACCAGGTCATTCCAACAATTCAACAGCATGCATGTCCGGATAGAATCATTTCCATGCAAGATGGCACCTCTCCGCACATCACAAAGTCAGTCATGCAATTGCTCAAGAGGCATTTCTGAAATGATCGACTTATTAGCCGTCATTGTCCAACAGCCTGGCCTCCAAAATCATCAGACCTCAATCCTTGTGACTTCTGGCTGTGGGGTTATCTTAAAGATGTTGTGTACTGTGGCCCTATTGTGAATTTAGCTGAATTGGAGGCGCAGATTACCCAACACATTCACAACGTCACGTCTGAGACACTCCGTTATACTGGTTGAGTTGTGAATGGATCTTCTTTTGCCCATATCCTGCAATTTTGTGTGTTGACAAACCCTTGGAGATGGAAATGGGCTTCGTCTATCCACAAAATGTTCCATGGCCATTCATTGTCCACTTTCATGCGAGCGAGAAAATCCAGAGCAAATGTCTGTCTTAATTTTAAGTTGTATTTTTCTAAATCTAAATAATCTATCAATTTCTGTATTTTTTCACAGAAAATATGCATGGGTACCCTGGTCGGTCATTGATGACAGGGATAAAAGTGTTTAATGCCACAAAACAGTAATAAAAAAATTCCAAATTTTAAAGTGATTATACTAATAGACAGTGAATACTACGAATAATGGGGATCTAAATTCCTTTTAGTTTCTTTTGATATTAACACCCTGAAATCGGGTTGAAAAGAGAAAAAAAGTACTCGGGTATCCAGTCATTGACATAAGGGTTAATCTTTCAATTCGTTTTCATACTAAATTTATGTTCACAGTTTAAAAATACTCAATGTTATGTTAACCTTAAATGTTCCAATATTGTTATCCCCTACATTTTGAATGCTGATTTGCATAATGCATCAAAACATTGTGCTATTTAATAATCAAACATTGTTTTTCTTTAGTGATACAACAATTTAAATTGATTGTGGTAAAGCAGCACATAGATTCAATTAATTTCAGCATTCGTTTACCAAGATAAAAAAGATGTTTACAATCTTTTTTTTAATATACAAGAAGTGTAATGCAGTTTTATTTCAACTTGCATTTACAATTTTAGTAAAACAAGTTTAACAAAATACTGATATTCATCTTATGAGTGGAGAAGAATTGAACAGAGTAAGTAAGACTCTGTGTCATTTGCCAAAGCTTGAGAATTTTTAGCAAGGTTGTAGTGGATAGCTGCCCGCCCGTGCTGGGCTTTTTACAACCATGAAAGATTGTTGTGTTTACTTAGTATAATGAAACCGACTACGACAGAATTTTAAGGGACAGAAGAAAAATTCCGTGTTAAACAGGCAGGTCTTAGCAGGTATAGTATTCTTACTGTAAGGACAATGACATTTTTACATTTAAGACAGGATTCTGTTGTAAACAGGTTCTGTTATCATAGGGTTTACTGTATTTTATTACTGATTTTATCATTTTATTACTGAAGATTATTATTTGAGAAGAAGGTGGAATCATAGTCCACATTTTGGCATTTTAATCCAATTTACCTGGGGAAAATTGCTCATTTAAGACTATGACGTCATTCCCATCTATTAGTAGACTATGGAGTGTTCACAAAGATTGCATTTGAGATCAGGATTGCCATTTATTTCGGCAATCGAATTCCTTTCACTTTCCTGAGGAAAAAATTAAATTTTCCCACAGTAATTCCTCTGAGAGTTTTCAAAATTTCAATGGATAAATTTTGCAAAGTATTAAAATTTAGTAAAATTCCTTGTTTTTAATACTCATTTTTAAATTCCCTCAGTTTTCCCTATACACTAGTAACCCTGAAAATAATTATTTGTAAGGAAGGTGGAATCAGTTCACATTTTCACATTTTAATCCAATTTACCCAGGGAAAATTGCCCATTTAACCCAGGTTTTTTAATAAAACCTGCCCGGGCTGGGTTTTTTTATAAAAGACCCGAGTTTTTTACGACCCTGCTTTTTAGTGATCTATTGGCTAAATTCGTGACTTTTACTTCATTTCCATAATCGAATAACTTCTTTGTGACCTTGAGTTTTATAATTTTTTAGACCAACAGACATATTTAATCCCATCGACAAGAGTCTCCTGCCCTGATATTTTTCAAAGATGGGATTCTGCAATTTCTGGCAGGTATCCTGCCCTGTATTTTAGCCCATATTATGATTCAAATTGTAAAACATTCATTTTAGATGTACAAGACTTGTGAAAGGTTCATTTTTAAGACAAGGAATTTTATAAAAAATCTGTTTTTAAAATGAAATATTTCATGGTGAAATCTTTAATGAACTCGAGCTTTTCCTAAACTTCCCTCTAATTATAATCATAATATGTATAAGTAACATGAGAATTAGTTACCATTCACATAGAACAAATTTAACATGATCTATTTCACATATTATTACATTGATATTCAAAAGTATATGCAATTTTAACTACAAGATTAAAACTTATTTTCTTTTATGATATTAAAAAAGAAGGATTAATCTGAATGAACTATGTAAAGAGGTACAATATATGTGAAAACACTCATACACTAATGTTAAAGATATAAAAGCATACTTGTAAAATATCTCATTTGCGTTTCAATATTTTTAAATATATATATATATATATATTGCATTGTATAGCCTCATAAAAAAAAAAAATAAAAAAAAAGAAGTCGTTGTAGAAGTCGGTCTCAGTTATCCAATGCAAAAAAAAAAAAAAAAAAATTACAAATATTGAAATGCAAATGAGATATTTTAAAAGAACGCTCCCATAGCTTTAACACTAACTTGTGTCTTTGCATGACTGAAGTAGCCTCTTAATAGTGTGTATGTTAATTAAATATATTAAATATAAATATTTAATATTTTTTGTCTTTTCCAAATTTCTTTCTAAATCTTTATTCAGCTTTTTCATAATATGAGATATTTATCAGTGGTTGCAAGCTTGATCGAATAAAGGATAACTTATTGAATATTCTAGTTTAATTGTTTGCAGTCGACTGTTTGAAATCTATCACTGTGTAATCTTCCATCCTGTAAGTTCTATCTTTCACTTTTGGATGTAAAAAATGAGAATTAGTTACCACTCACACAGAACAAGTTTAAGAGGATCTATTTCACGTTTATTACATTGATATTCAAAAGTTAAGCAACAAACACAAAATGCTAATTTTGTTAATTGTGAGTGTTCAAAAGAAAAGATATAAGCATAAGGTGTAGCAAACAGATACTATCCTGACAGCACACCCAGTTGATATAATGTCGCAAGTTCTGCAATCCCTATTAAAGCTCCTATAATGCTATAATATAGGCCAGGGTCGGCGAATCTTTTTGTTGCTGCATGCCGAATTTGCTCAAAAATATTTTATGTGACCATGACGTGCCAACTAAAAAAGTAATTTAGTAAATAGAAAAATAATGGACTAAAATTCCTTAAAATTTTCTATTAAGATTTAAAAAATATGAGGAACATACATGTAGGTATTACACTGTAATAATTATGGAAACAAATATATTTTAGAAATTAATTTAAAAAAATATGTAATTTGATTTCTGTTGCTGCATCTTAATATCAGGTTTATTTTAATGCAAACTAAATGCCAGATTTATCTGACAAGTGCTTTCAGTATGCATTTTGATATTATTCATTTGTGAAATCAGTGGTTTGAAAGCATAGATAGGCGGAAAAACTGTTAAAATGGCAAACACCAGTTTTTTTGAATAGCTCTGAAATAAATTCAAAGTTGTAATAACTTTATCCTTAAAATTTAGTAATGTCTAATAACCAATTCTTGTCGACAGTTTTCAAATATTGTCTTTGGTTGAAAATTTTTTGAGACTATAATTAATCAGATTGGAATATAATATGCCACAATTAAAAGTTTTCATTTTACATTTAATTAAATTTAGAAAAGATCAGTCGCAATTTTATCTAATCTTACTCTATTTTGATTTAGAGTCACAAGCAATAAGCAATGTCATGCGACAATTATTCTCTCGAGTGCCAAAAGTTGTTTGCATGCCATAGGTTCGCCGTCCCTGATATAGGCTGAATCATCCTCACCTTTTATTAATTCAATTGGACCAAAAACCAAGCTAAAACCGGTTAGCATTAGTTCAATGGCAGAAAGCGGGTGGCAATAACAGGGCCTTTAAGATATGGCAACCCCAGCTCTGGCAGTAAATGGATGCTGAGCTGGGCTACAACATGCCAGTTATTTGGGACAACCAGATGGATATGCATCAGCTCAGGAACCTTAGTCACTATGGTGAACCAAAATGTGTGTATAGAGTCCCCAGGTGGCATTACAATGAAGTCTCTTTGCAATTATCATGCGTGCATCATTTTAAGACTCCATCGGGAAGTCATCATGCAGGTTGCCTTTTAATGAGTCACCAACTAATATCACAACAAAGGGACATAGTGATTCTCATGGTGATCCACATTTGAAAATTCTAATGTGAGGTTACCATGAACGCTAAAACCACAAGGTGACTTCATTTTGCTCTCACTTAGGAACTAGTCACAAAACGACTATCTTTGAGATTTTAGAATAGTCTCCAAATTAAAGTCACATTGTAATCACAAGGTGACTTCTCAGTGGAATAACCAAATGATGTTTATATGAGAGTAAAGTAATAAAAGAACGAATCAAAGATATCATTTGTCTGAGAGATTAATGACATTTTGATTCACCATAGTGATTTTGATACTTGTGACCATTTGTGAAGTGAAAGATCACATCACATTCACTGGCTATGCTGTAGGTATAGTAGTCGAGGTCCAGGTTGGTGATGAAACCATCAGTGACAGGAGGAAGGTTTTCTCTACATTAAGGAACGCATTCAGAAGAAACTGCACCCTGTCGTTGAGGGAGCATCGCCATCAAGGAAAACCAACACCTGTGTGGCAGCGGGCAGGGAATCTTCACACTTCTTTGTTGATGGAGCATATACAAGATTTAAAGACTGGCGTTCAGAGAGGTTGCCGAAGAATTGTCCACACAGAATGTTACCACTGTTGTTGAGGCTGTTGTTGTCGGGGCTCTTGGCTCCCCTCCAATGACAACCCCTTGAGACGCATATGCTCAAAGAGCTACATAAAGATGACGAAAAAAAGCATAGTCAGTGAGACTATCGCGTACTCAAGGGATGTATATTATGAGCATATCAAGAGGATCCCACAGAACTCCAATGGCCGCCAGGTTTAGATTGCCCATCCCTTTGCTCATGTTTCCTTGTCTTTTATTGTATATTTTATATATTTATATGTTTTTGTATTGTCTTAATAAAGGTTTACATTTTCAATAAAATATGCAAATAAAATTGACAAAATGTTCTTTGAACATTTAAGACAAGGTGCATTGCGCCACAAATTCTCCACATGGACTCACACTTTTTAGTGCTTTTTTTAATATTATAGTCACAATTTAAAATTTTTTCTTACCCACTCCTTTTAAACATTGTTCTGTAGGGTCTATTTCCTACACCTGATGTTTATATCACTTTCTTTTAAATATTCACAATTAACAAAATTAGCATTTTGTATTTGTTGCTGAACTTTTGGTCACTAATGTACTAAAGTAATAATTCTAGTTTTAAAAAAAGGGGGGGGGGAATAATCAAGTATAAATGGTAAAAGTATAATTGCAGTTTTAAATTATGCATTAACAAAACACTCAGTGTTTAGGTAAAAGTATTGTAACAATAATTGAATTAGTCAGAACAAAGGGTTTATTTGAAAAGTAGTTGTACTTCTGTATATGATTTTATTTTTATTTTATCATAAAACTAGAAATGACTAGTATTCACAGAATGCATTTTTCAAATAAGATTGATCATAACAAAACTTAAACTACATTCATATTACTGTTTAAAAAACTAAATAATCAAGGAAATTTGAATGTGTGTGTGTAATTTTGTTTTGAATATGTTCAAAAATATTGAACTGCTCTTGAACTACACTTATTCTTTGCATTTTATATAGTTTTATCCAAATATTGCTAATTTGTAGATAGAAAAGGGGGAAATATGTAAGCAAAACAATGATCTATAATCCACAAACTTACAGTTCTAAACTGTGTTGATTTTGCAGCATTGATTGCATTAGCTGAAAATTGTATCTTTGATTGTTAGATTATGAAAAACTGATAATTACAATTTCTTTGTAGTGTGTCTGGTGACTCTAGAAGACTTCCAAAAGTGGGGAAATATGCAGTTGATATCCCATCTTTTGAAAAACTTGCATTACCTGTTTTTGAACGTACAGTAAGTAAAATGTCATTGAAATTACATATAATTATTATGGATTTCAAAGAAATAAGCTGGATCTTCTACAACCTGTAATAAAGTTTCTCTCATATCTTATATAGTACAGAACCATTTATCCAGAATGGTTGGGCTCAGATGTATTACGGATAACTGGTTAAGCATTAAACTAACATCTATTTTACCTGATTTGTAGAATATATGTGGCAATGACAGTGTTTTGATCTTAAATTATTAGACTATTCAGAAAGAATCAGGTCCAAACAAAATCAGTCCTTAATCGAAGTTTAAAAGAAGACAATTTATAGAAATACCTTACAAACAAAAACTCTTCTTTTTCCTACACACAAAAATCAAAATGTCCAATATATAACTAAATATGTTTATCTATTTCAAATCTTAGTTGTTGGGATCAAGTTATATCATCTATGCTCTACTGTTTAAAGCAATATACATATCAAACTGAGACTGTATGGCTCAATTTTCTAAAATAAGTCAATTGAAAATATCATTCTGGATAACTGTTTTCCTGGTTAACTGGTTTCTTCATAAATGGTTCCATAATGTAGTTTTTTTTTTTTTTTTTAATCATTATTATTGCTATATTCCACATCTCAGTCAAGTTGATTTATTCTGACTTTGCACCGGTGATGGCCCATGATTGGAAAAGTAGGTGATGTGAATAAACCAACTGAGTAAGGTCACAAATATTCCTAAGCGGGGAAGGGGGAAATTTAGATGTTCTAAGGAAATACTCTTCCCCTGGCCATTCACTGAAAGTAAAGAAAACCACCTGTACCAGGTCTCAAAATAAGAATGATTGTCTTCTCTATACAGTTAAAAAGAAAAAAATCCTCGAAAATTAATTTTGTGCTTATTTATGTTCAAATAATATAAAAAATAATAAAAATCAGAAACAAATTGGCCATTTAACAAAATGTTTTGTTTTATGATGATGATTTCTCAAAACTTAACATTATCAATGAAACAGCGGTGAAAACCTGGATTATATGAATCGCCATAAAAACAGAAGAACACGTAAGACACGTTTCAGACTGGAAATTTTAACAGCCGTCATCAGCCAAAGTAAACATGTGTTTACTTTGGCTGATGAAGAGCTGTTGAAATTTACAGCACAAAACGTGCCCTGTATGTTCTTTTGTTTTTATGGGATTCATACAAAGTTTTATTATTTAATTACTTAATATTATATTTGAATTAGGCTAAGACTTAAGATGTGAATAGCTCTGCATTTAACATTTATTCTCTCAGTAATGTTATAGAAATAGCATAGAAATATTTAAAAAACACAAAAATATAAAATACTTAACAGATATGTAAGTTGATAAAAATTATAATACTAATATGTATTACAAATGACTTAACTTTTTAACAGACCACTGTTCCCATATGGGAAGTCAAATTGAAAAATCAATTCAAAATTAAATTTTATTCAAATTGATTTAAAAAACAACAAATAAAAAATTTTCAAAACTGCTTTTTTTTTTCTTTTTATTTAACATAGTGCACAACTTAAAAATTCATATAAAATTGAAAAATGATCCTATACTTCTAAAAATTTGTAGATGAACTTAACACTATTTCTACAGGTGTCAAATGACACCTTTTTAAAGTTTTGATTTAGGTTTATTTTGCTCATAGTTTTTTAATGTAATAAGCATAAAAAAGTCTTCAATGTATTAAAAAGGATTTGTAATAGTTTCAATCTAAAAATTACAAATAAAAACCATAAATTGAAACCTTTTAAAAGGTGTCATTTGACACTGTTAGAAATAGTGTTAAAATGATTCTCACAATCAAAAGAACATAAGATTTAATGATAATAATAAAAATTTAACTTGCTATAATTCAATAAACTTTCATGTTCTCAATTAGCGAAATAAATCATACAAATAAAAATAAAGCATGAAAATAGTGTATTAAATTATTTTTCTTCTAATTTTAATAATTGATATCTGTAAAATAAAGAATTTAAATATTTAAGAAAAAAATAGAAATAGTGAAAAAAAATAATTAAAAATATACCTAAACCTGAATTACTCCTGTAAAAGGTTTTGTTTAAGTTTTGCTTTTGTTCATGTAGGTACATTAAATGAATTCTTCTTTCTTTTAAAAATGCAAATTTATTGATTATGTCCTCATAAGATGACTCTTTTCATTAGCACCAACAAAAACTCTTTTTGGATAGAAATATTTTCCAAACTCCGAGTCTTTCTTCTGATAAAGTATTTCTTGAATAAGTTTTTATTCTTTTCAGACATTAAAAACTTCTCTCCACTGGCACACTTGTAGATAGAAGAATTGCAATGATTGAAACTAGTTTGTATTCTTATGTAAATATATGGTGCATTCTCACAATCTTTTGACTTTTAAGTCCCTGAATAATAATTTTTATTTTAGTACATATTCTTGTGGGGTTTTTTTTTTTTTCATATAGTGGGGAACATCCTATTGCATGACTGCATAACAATATTAACGAGATAAATAAGTTTTGGACGATGTTGGGGGTCCAAATATCCAGGAAACTCCTATACTGTCCCATGTCCCTGATGCTGATTTTTAAGTTTGGAGCTGTCTGTATAAAAGTAATTCGATGTAACTTTTTCCCAAAACTGGGACTATTGTTTTATATAAATATGTAGCAAAAAATTAACCTGCACACATTTTTACGGTTGATATTACTTTTTTTTAACTCTGTCCCTGGGTTTTAGATCCCTTACCATTTCTATTCTAAAATTATACAGAAAATCACTTCAGATGCAGCCACAGAATTTTTTTCAAGTTTTTTCTCATGCAGAAATATACTAGAGAAAGAATGTCTAAAATTTTTTGACAGGAAATTTACTGCAGAATTTAAATCAGCATTTAAATATCAATTTCAAGCATCGTGGCTTTATTGGTAGTCTTGCTGTCCCCAAGGTTTATTCCTGCACTTTTCGATGTAAATAATTTGTTTTGTTTTTTAATCCAATGTAAATAACTGCTTCTAAAAATCAATGAACATTGTAGCTATCACTTAGTCTTAACATGATTTGCCTAAAATTAGGCGGTAATTTTCATTAACATCTCATCCTTACCATCCCTTTTTTCCCCTTACCGTCCCTTCTTTAACACCCCTTTAAGACAATGTTATACCAAAATTTTGTACTAAAAATGCTACATTCTTATTATTTCTTATTTGAATGTCCTGTGGGTACTATGCAAATTCGTTATAAGTAAAAATTTAGAAGAAAATAAAAAGTTGTAAAATGGTAAGGAAAATTAAACTCGCAAGTTTAACTTAAACCTCAGTTAAATAAAAAAAATTTCGCTGCTGACCATTTTTTCTTTATTTTGAATCATTAAAGTATTCGTCTATCAGATTAAAATGTTATTTTAGCAAGTTTAATTTCACCAGATTTTTATTCCTGAAAGTCAAAAGATTGTGCCGTGTCCTAAGAAGGCGGTAGCGATGGTCGAGGGTGTTAATCTTCGAAGGTTTAGCAATTTATATTCTCTTAGAATATGATAACGTGAAATTTATTTTATAACACAGTAAAAAATATTCTGGAGTAATGATAAGTTGCTATATACACAACAATGTAAAATTTGTTGAACAAAGTTTATGTAACAGAAATAGTGTCTATGAGAAGGTGGCAGCTAGTCTATTAAGTCCACAGGCATTGCATCACTTGAACGGAAAGCACTGGTCTTATCTCCGAGATAAAGATCTCCTTTTTCCGCGACGGCACCCTAGTGCCCTCTCGCCGCTGATTCGAGTGTCATTCCCCGGTATTAGGGATCGTAAAGTCCGGCCCTTTCGGCCTTCAACATCTTCTACTCCAAAAGTCGCTCTTCCAACTCCAGCCAAAATCTCATCTCTCCTCCACATCCTCTCGTATATATCTCTCAATTATCTTCCTCTCAAAACAATAGTGAGTTTCTCAGCCACTAACTGTCCGTTCTTTTTAAGAACCTCCCATTGATCTTTACTGTTGTCTCCTGAGTGGACACCTTAGGAAACTCCTCTTTTTGCACATGGATCCTGTGATCATATGCTCCCGTGAGAACGTATGTGAGTTCTCTTCCCAGCGCTCAAAGATCAAAAAAGTTCTGGCTGCTCCTTAGCATTAGCAAACTGTCACCGATTGTCACATGTCCAAGAGCGATGGTGACTGAGTAGTTTCTTTCATCTTGCCGCACGTCTCAGTGGACTTTAACATATTTTTACTCTATTTTAGAAAAGCATTAGTTCTTTCTATATGGCGAATCTGATATAGTTCAGATCTTTACAAGATTGTGAGAATGCCCCATATCTGTGTTCATGCAGCTCTTGCATGAGTTCTTGATTTGATATGTTTCTCAATTTTCCATTGGCATGTATTAAACTTAGTTCATTTTTAAGCAGGGTTGGCACGGTTTAAACTAATTGTTGTTGTTTTTTTAGAACAAATCTAATCTAAAATTTTCTTTCTTTTTTTTTTGTAATTCAAGTTATTGGAGATAAATAATTTTTAATTTTAATTTTTACAGTATTTCAGCAGTCAACTTGAGGCATAGTGAGTCTACGTCATGTTTGTATGCATGTAGAATGAAAATTGCATGTGTTGATAAACATATCTGGGGCTCTAAATTTAAAACATGTGAATTTAGCAAAGGTAAAATAAATTAAAACTATTCAATATTTAGCATAAAATATTTTCATTTGAGAAAATGCAGATTATTTACAGCAATGAATAACATAAAATGATCTTTAAAATTTCAGTCAAGCTATAAAAGAAAATTTTCTTGATTGGGGAGATTATCCTTTAAGAAGAAAAGAGAAACTAAAGATATGAAGTCAAATTAAGAGGGCACTGAAAAATTGGGTGCTAGTTATAGCATTTCAATATTATTAATCTATTTTTTTTCGTTACTTGCTGAATCTAATGGCCAAAAATGTTGATTTGGAGTTATCACACAAAAAACAAAATCACAAGAAGTATTTAAATAGAAAAAATTCTTTAACAACCTCAGATTATTAATATTATATAAAAAAGTTAACCATACTGGAGATACTGTCTTGCAGAGAAATTTATTTATATTTGTGAAGTAATGATTAGGCGAAGAAAAAAATATTAAATGTTCAGCAAATTAGTTTTCACTGAAAGAAAAAAAATACTACTGTCAAAGTAGAGAAAATCCCTTATTGGTGTTAACTTCTATAATCAAAATTGCACAATAAAATTGGATAGTTAAAAAAAAAAAAAGTTAGTTTCTCATTTTAAATTTAGATTCTATTGAATATGCACCTGTTTACTTTTAACCAAAATATGTAATAAAATATATTTAAATCCTCTATAATATAATGAAACCCACTACTGCGGATCTAACAAGAAAATGGGGGATGGGGGTCGAGGTAAGGTTTGCTTGAGACATAACAAAAAGAGGTCTCATAAAAAATGTCTAAAAAGATATATAATTAATTTTTAGCTTAGTCATTTAAAAGTAATGTGTATTATAACATAGCTTAGAAAAAAAAGCCTAGCAGCTGTTTAAATGATTTATTGAGTTTTTATAAAACTACTGTCCATTTTAAGATCAGTATTTTCAGTTATATAAAAAGCTAGTAAATAGGTATTTCTACTTATTTTACTGTGATCTTTTTTAAAAAAAACTTGGCAGTTTCAGAAGAGAAGTGCCAAATGACAATACACAATACTTCTTGAAAGATGTAAAGACTCGACTGCTAAATGTCAAATCTTTCCAGGAATTCCTTATAAAAATCTTTATTTCCAAAAACAAATTATAATTGCTCATGTAGACTGCTCTATTTTCAAAAACAAATTATAATTGCTCATGTAGAATGCTCTCCTTACAGAAAAATCAGACATCCAGATAACAAGTATTTCAAAGACATTTTTTTTTAAATACCCATTGGAAAGTATATTATGTTCATGAAACTACATCATATATTTATTTAGTAGTAGTAATCAAAAGATTGTTTATTAAGATTTTCAGGGTATCAATGTTTCACTATGTACAACATTTTATTATTGCAACATGAGACATAACTGTTACATTAATAATAATGTTTAAATTTGAAATGATTTCAATTTTGTACATAACTGACTGTAATTATTTAATTTAAATTATTTTTGAATGAAATTATATTACTTATATATCCAACAATGCTTATTTTTATCGATAAATAAGCAAGTATATTTAATAGGAAAAGATATTTTTAAAAACCTGTTTTAAAGCAAATAAACCATTTTTTTTTTAGCCCCAGTTTTTTGAAACCCTGTTTTTAAAAGACTGCTGCTTAGTAAATATATTACCATTAAAACTTTTCAGACTTTCAAAAACATTAGAGAAAAAATAAAAATTTAAATCTTTAAAATTGCTTGTGTCAGCAAGGCAGATAAACTGGAGATTAGAATTTTTAATAATCTTGAAACCTATTATACATCTGTATAACAAAGTAATCCAAAATTTCAAAATATAATTGCTTATAGCTTTTAAAGTTTGTTTCTTCTGAAGCAGCACATTTCTGCTAAGTAAAATTTAAATCTGTGATACTGCTTTCTTTTTCAAAAAGTTTTCTGAAATGTTCATCATTTTATTTATAGTTCAAATTTTCAAATGTTTCTCTCAGAAGTACACAGTAACTGATATTTATTTATTTATTATTTATTTATTTTCAAAATGTCAAATGTGTGTCAACAAAAATTTCATTAAAGGTTATTGGCAAAAATGTCAATTCAAAATTGTTTATTCCATTTAAAAGTCCCCGGGCAACATTGTTTTTTAATCTGACTGTTCATTATTAATTAGCAATTCAACCACTTCTTTGAGCTTGTGCCAGTTTTCAACAATTACTTTTAGTATTTTGGAATGGGAAGAGCACCAAGTTTCTGCAATACTCGGGATTCACTTAACCATTGATGATGGTAATCCATTCAGGGTTCCTATGCGACTGGAAAACAGGGAATTGTCGGAGGAAATGACAAGTGCTCAAGAAGTCAGGGAAAATTATAATTTTTTTCCAAAACCTGGAAAAGTCAGGGATATTTTTTTATGCGCTATCTTGTGTCAAGGTTCTCCTGAGTTCCAAGGTAGGTCCATCCACAAAAAAGTTCAGATGCTTCACTTGCAAGTAGAATTATTGCTATATTCACATTTTTAACATAAAGCTATACAAATTTGTAGCCAAATAGGTGATACTTCTGTAAAAGAAATCTTGAGCTATGTTAAGGTGGCTAGAGTGAGATGTCATAAATATTTAAAGAAGAAAAAGAAAGAAAATTATTAAGCAAGCAAAAAAGAAACAGAAAAAAGAAAAGCTGTAGCTTAAATTAAAATGTTAAAAGATGAATTTTGAAACTTGCACAACAAACTTCTTCTGAAACAACACAAATAGATAACATAACTGTCTAAAAAAAGTTGAATGTTTAATATGTGTAAATTCTGTGTAAATTCTGTGTTATATAACTAAAAAGTTATTTGAATCCATCTGAGTTGTATTTTAGCTTTTTTAAAAAATTGTTTTGAATTTTTTATCATTTTTTATATTTTAAGTATCAAATAACATAGATTTTAGTTTCAACTTTATAGGTTATTTTCATTTTCAGAGGTAAATTTAATCATTAAGATCTACAATTGTGATTTGTATTTCTAAAAATGTTGCAAATTGTGGTCAGGGAATTGTTGGAAATATGGCCTGGAAACGTCAGGGAATTGTTGGAAATATGGCCTGGAAAATCAGGGAATTTGTTATTCAAATAGAGTATGAACCCTGTACATAAGATCACTTACTTTAGTGGAGTAGTGAAAATGCAAAGAAATTCTGGAAAGGCTAACAAAAAAACTCCGACATTTATTTATTATTTTTGAAAAACTCTGTTGTAAAATGCGATTCAAACAATGAGCCAAACAATGAATGAAAACGTCTTAGGGAGATTTGTCTTTGTTTTCTTTTTCAGTTTTTTAAAATGTCCCTACATTACACTTGCCCCTTCATGACATTGTCCTATTAATTTTTTTCTTTAAATAAATTTCTTTAACATTTTTTCAATTATTTTGTACAAACTTTCCAATGTTCTATTTTCACTCACATTATAAAAACCCGAAAATCTCTCTATTAATGTACCTTCTGAAGTTTGAGATGGCCTCTTTATTCCGTGAAAAATGTTTATTGCTGAAAAGTAAGCAGGACCAACAATACAATTTTTCTAATACAGTGTCTGTACAACCAAGTGTTTTTTAAATTAATGTTATGACAATTTCCATGCTTCTTTTTATCTTTCTAATGACTCTGTTGGTCATGATGAAGTACATCCTTTTTATCTTCACCTTTCTACTGATTAAATGGTGTTTGTAATAAATTGCAAACCTCATTAGTACGATGCATACGTTTGCTTAAAATATATGAAAAAAAAAACCCTCAAAAAATAAAATAAACATAAAATAACTCAAAACAGTTTTAAAAAGTCATATTTACAAGGAAAGGAAAAAAAGGAAACAGAACAAGATATATTTATGCAAAAAATAGATGAAGAGGCTCTTTATCTACTTCCTGTGATGGTCTGCCACTAGTTTATGCTATCTTGACATTAAATGTATTTGTGACTATATATATTTTTTCTCTGTTACATTTAAACCAGAATTTCGCTTGTATGTTACAAAGGCTTTCCTCAAATACAAACTTGTTACTCTCTGATACATTCCTCAATTAATTTTTATTCATAAATGTAAAAAAATTGTTTACATTTTTATTCAAATACCAAGAAACTGAATAGCGTTTTTCTTTTCTTTTTTTTATAAAGGCAAAATATGTTTCAGAAAATGCTCTCAAAGTTCTCTTTTTGAACTGAATTCCAAAGCATGACAACCTGAGAAATTTCATCATGACACTGGCTTATAACTCAAGATATAATAGTACATTTATTGAAAAATTCTATTCAATTTCAAATCACTTTATTAAGTCATTGCTGCAAATTTCATTTGTGTTATTTTTTTAACTATTTATTTATTTCAATTTTAGGATTTAGACATTTTAGTCTTGGATGAAATTGGTAAAATGGAGTCCTTCAGCAAACAATTCCTTGCAAAAGCAAGAAAAGCTTTCACTTCGTCTAGTATAAGAATTCTGGCTACAATTCCTATACCAAAGAGTCCTTTGCCATTGGTAGATGATCTTAGACATCATGAAAATTGCACACTTATTCAAGTATATTTTTCAACTTTTCTTTTTCTTTTTACCAGCAACAATATTGTTAATTTTTAATTATTATGTATCTCTAATGTTTGATATGCATTCTTCTTATGCCTTAAACGTTTTATTAACCCATTTTCGGCCAAAGGTGCGTAAACGCACCGTTTCAATAAATATTTTTTTATTAACACTGTGACGAATATTTTTCACTAATTTTATTTTTGTGCTATTTTTAAGGGTTCTGGAGACATCTATAAAATATCAATGATTCAGTTGGAGTAAACACTTTCTGTTGAGAAATTTCCAAAATACACTAGTCTTTTAAAATTGAAATGGTTATTGACAAATTCGACTTTTTGAAAATGTATAATTATTCCACTTGAGATTAATCATATGTTTTTATAATGGATTAAAGTTGCAAGTTCAGTAAATAAAATAAGAATAAAACAAATGTCATACAAAATTTTAAAAGATTATTAATTTTAAATTAAATGGTGCATGAGTGCTCCATTGACCGAATGCATGAAAATGCCGAAAGCATTTTATTTCTCAAATAAAATATTATTTTTCATGCACGAAACTTTTTTTTTTTTTTTTGGTCTTAATGAATGTAATTTAAGCATATTTCAATGAAAATAATACCACATTTTATAAAATTTCTATGCTTGGCCTAAAATGGGTTAAATCTTTCATTTACTTTTATTTGAAAGTATAGTTTTGATTAAACTTTGTACAATAACCACAAAATAATTTTCATTCTCATTAAACACAAAATTTTCAGACATTCTAATTCAGAATTACGGGGAAATTAATAGATTATCATTATTGCTGTTATTATTGCATTCTTTAAGTTTTGATACATGTTTAGTTACACTGTGAAATTTTATGTTTAGTACCAACATTTATGTTATTATTCAGTGCAAAATATGCATATGCATCAAGTTGTCCTGCCACACATTTGTATTTTTCGTATAATTTATATTTTCCTTTTATTAACCATTTGGAAAAATGGTTATTCTTCTTGTCAGGGTAGGAAATCAAAAGCATATCTGAAGGTTTTTATTGGTTTATCCGCATTTTATTCGTTTTCTGATTGGTCTATACAGTAATCTGTATTTCCCTTTACTTTCAACAGAGATGGATACCTTCTGTTACCACTATGATAAAAAAAGTAATAAAAACTACAAAAAAAAAATTAATAACTCAGAAACAAATTGAGATACAGCTTTCAAACAAATTGCATTTAAAAGTACATTTTTTTCTCTATCCGACGGTGTAAAAAGTAATATTGTCAGATGTTTAGAAGTTTAAGAATGAAATTTTATTTAAAATTGGTAGTCAGATTTCTTGGAAATCTGACGATGGAAAAGCCTTTTTCCGAACAGCCAATGAAATGCTTGGATAATACGTAAGTTTTAGGTGGATAATAACTAATGAAAATGAAAGAAAATGAATAACAATTTCTGCCAAAGAGTTAATTTTAATTTGTAAGATTTTCACGTGCAAAAGAAAAATGGAATAAGCCAATTAAAAAAAAAAAAAAAAAGATAAATAGGACAGGAATGAATACATATAAATATTTCACACCAAATACGAGTTGCAGGCGATTTTTGTCACTTGCAATTTTTACGTGTAATAACACTATTAATGTTTAATTCATGGCATACGTAATGTATGATGTGATGTTGATTTTGTTTAGTTTTATGTCTCTTCTTCTTGCCTCCTCCCCCTTTCCCATTGCAGTTATTTCAAGACCTTTTAATGCTAAATATCAGAGGGGTTTTCAGGGCCATGGAAAGCGGGGGGGGGGGGGGGGGGGGGGGACGAAGGGGACGGTCGACCCAGGTACGGAAATTGAGGGGGCGCCAAATCTATACCACAAACCTGGTTTCTTCTTCTTTTTTAAAAAAAGAAAAAGTATATATTTACAGATTGGTAATTTTTTCCCAGTGAAAGTACGTTCATTTTTCGTTTCAAAGTTATTGCATTGTCCCTTAGCCTACATCCAAATTTATGAATAAGGACGTCTTTCTTTTTAAAACTTGTTTTAGGCCTTTGTCTTGGTCTCTTTCGCTAACTTTCTCTTTTCTGGGTCTGTAATTTTTTTCTGTGCTTGTGACAAAGACATATGCTCTCAAAATAGCATATAATTTCCCTTCTGTGAATACAAAAGGGTTACAAACTGTTATAATTCACTACTAGATATATATTTTCTACATCCATTTCCCAGATTCCCTTTACCAAAATATAAGTGTAATTTCCTCTTATGTTATTTAGTTGTTTGGAGTTTCTGAATCAAAATTAAACATAAAGTTCCAAAATAAACGCGAAATACGTGTTCAACAGAATTTATGTCTATTTCTACACTTTTCAGTTTTGTGATACATCTCACAAAGAAATGGTGTGAATGTGTAGGGGGGGGGGGGGGGGCAAATTGAAACTTTGCACCGGGCACAATTTTCTCTTCACACGGTGTTGGGTTTTTTTTAACTGGTTTTTCACATAGTCAGCAGACATATATTTTATACAACATATCTAAATCTTTAAGCATTATAGGTTTTGAAATTTATTATATATTTTTTTAAAGATAGCATTTTGAAAAAATCTCGACCTACAGGCGGAGGTAGATTTCGAAGTTAAGTATACTAATTTCACCAACAAAAACTAAATCATGATTAGAGATAAATCCACTTTAACAATTTTATCTGGCCTCTTTTGATGAGTTTTTATTTCATTTTTATATAATAGCTGGTTTTATCAGAATCATGTTAAGGCGATATTCAAAAAAATACTTTTCCTTGCTCAACAGCTCGAAATTTTCTGGCTCATTTTCAGATTCATTTTTAATAGAAAAAATATATAACTTGCTGATGTGATTTTTGAAGAGATTTATAAGCGACCTGTGTTTTTATTTTTTGTTCAATTAATTAAAACTTGATTTATAAACAATTATTTTCTCAGTAGGACAATATTTTTCGTTTCTAACATAATCGCTTCGGGAAATTCTGTTCAAAATGCCCACTTTGACATCATTTTTTGAAATATATTCTGCCTCTATGAAAAAATCGATCATTACGGTACATTATATAGTTTCTGAATAACAGAATCTACCAATTGGATGTGTTTGAGAGCAAAAATTAATTTTAAAATGAGTCAGAAAATAAGCAGTTTGGATTTGAATACACCCTTAATAAGATGATTTTTTTCTTCAACTGCTATGTATTTTTAATTTGTTTTTCCTGTAAGAATTTGTCCTATCAGAAACTTGTCTATATAAATGCTGTAGACAATATTAAGAAGATATATGATAAATTCATGTTGATTTTATATCATGTGAATTGACGGAGTTATGGATTTTTTTCTTCTTCAACCCCCCCCCCCCCCCTTTTTTTTTTCATTTTTAATTTTTTTTTTGCGGTACGAATTGGTCCTATCAAAAACTTGTGAATATAAAAGTTGTAGATAATATTAAGGAGATTTATAATAAAATTAATTGGATTTGATATCTTGAGAATTGGCGAAGTTATGAATTTTTTTCTCACAAAAACCGTATTTTTTGTGCCCCTTGAGCCCATTTTAATTTTATCAAAAATCTGTGATACATAAACTTTTTGCCCTTTTTTAGAAGTAATAAAAACTTTAAACTGATTAGATATGTACAAAAATTAAAAAGTTATGGAGTTTTTTCAATTTTCACAAAAC
This sequence comes from Maratus speciosus, assembly GCA_963932465.1. Taxonomy (NCBI): domain Eukaryota; kingdom Metazoa; phylum Arthropoda; class Arachnida; order Araneae; family Salticidae; genus Maratus; species Maratus speciosus. The sequence continues at coordinate 351,206,159 of OZ010800.1, read as the reverse complement.
CCCTCCCTATTCCCATCCCCTTGGTCCGATTTTGCCCATTAACGAACTTGACCGAGATTTTATGCCCCTTGATTTTATGTATCAGTTTGGAAGAGATTTGTGTAGAATTGTGGAAGTTATCTTGTCTAATAGACAGATATATAGATATATAACGTTTTTTACTGAGGATGGTTTTGGGTTCTAGGAGTCATGATCGGTGTAGATCTGCAAAAATTTTTCAGAAATTCCAACATAGGGGAGAATTTAATAGGTAGTATTTCATACAAAATCAACCTAACAAAAGGTAAAATCCTGTTACTCAAATAAAAAAGTCTTCTTATGAGTGCTTTTACTGCTAAAAGTAAGTACTTTTTTCACAATTTTTTCATTCAAATATAAGAATTCAGACAAAATAGAGTTAAAGATATAAAATCATACAAATTTTAGATTATTATCACGGGCTGGACAAGGCTGGGCAGGTCAGCTAGTATATAAGTAAATAAGTCATATATTAATGTAATACAAAATGTATAACATATATCGACATAAGCAAAATAACAAAGGTAATTTTCTCCATGGTTGCAGTTTCATTTCCTTTACCATTTACAAAATTTGCACAGAAATTGCATTTTTTTTGTTACTGACTCCAAGGCCCCTGTAAAAAAGAAGTATATTCCAGCTACCCTAAAACAGCCACAATTCTTGCTTAGGCAATCAGTGCCACTTTCAGGCAATCATGTCTTTGGAAATTCTTTTTTATTTTGAACATTGTTTTTATTTGTAAAAATGCTTTAACTTTGATGGAAAGAAGTACTATTCAATAGTTTTACGTGGACATGGATATATTATGTAGAATGAATGCTTTTGGAAAAATAATCAGGATTCTCATTACATTCAAGAATTCTTGAAAATATTTCCTGACTACTTTTGCTCAAGTTTCACAAAATCAAATTCTAAACTTTAATATATAGATTAACTCCTCACATATCCATGGAAAAATGGTCTGCTTTATTCAGATTTTTTCCCACATGAGGAACTTTTGAAAATACAAGAAAGAGTATTTTTTTCTCCCAGTCATTAACAAATAGAAAAATCTTAAATGATCCAAGGGTGATTTTTCCCCCTTATCTTTTGTGATTAGTAACTACAAATAGTAAAAAATTTCAGCCTGTGCATGGTCAGCAATTTATGGCTGTTTTTAAATCAAAGTACAAATTACAACTATAAAAAAAGATTTCTCCATTTACAATATATTTTAATTCAGATTTTTTTTTTTACTAGAAGTCAGAATGATGTGTTTGCATTTTCAAAAGAATGATATCGCATTGCATTATAAAAATAATTAAGAAGTAATGAATTTTATCTTATCTGACTAACAGGGTCAGGTGAGGTAAAATAGTTATAAAACACCCCATTTTTCAGTCAAACTTAATTTTCAAGAAAGTTATCAATTGAATTGGTAAAATAATGACATAGAATAAATAAATGAACTTCATTCACAAAATTTGTAGAACTATTTCACAAAAAACATCCAAATTAGTACTACTAATGCTATTTTAAAACATATTGTCAATTAACTTTTGTCTTCATTCATTGCATTTTAAAAAAATCAATAAACTTCAATTTCTTATAAATCAGAAAAAAATAAATGAGAGTCCTTCACAGCTGTGAACAAAAAATTAAAACAGTCCAAATTTCAACAACACAATTTCAACAGAAAGTTTATTTGTTTTTATTAATTGTCGATAGCTGGCACCAAAATAATAATTATATAACTTAAATTTCATAAAGTTTAACTTAGATTAAATCCTGATTTTTTTTTAAACATGCATAAAGAAACCTGTAATAAATTTTGATCATTAAAAATGATCTTTTATCACTTAAGGGTGTTCTCAAATCCAAAAGGGCAACTTTCTGACATAAGTTTTAATTTTTTTTTTTTCAGAAATGCATGAAGCTAGCTGGTGTTGTTGTTCAGAAACTATGTCATTGAGCTGCTTTTTCCATTTTTTCGCAAACGCAATGAATCTTTCAGAAAAGAGTGTCAAAGTGGGCATTTTGAACTGAATTTCCACACAAAGGAAGAAAGAGCACTCAAGAGCAGGCAAAAAATGTGTTTGTCACGTGATCAAAATGGCTTATAACTCAGTGGGTAATGGATGGATCCAAAAATGGAAAAAACAGTTCAATTCCAAATCGCTTCCAGGGCCAGGCTTTCCAATTTTATACCTATCCGTTGAAAAATGAATTTGTAAATGTGTCAAAACGTTTTGCGCTTGTTGAGCAGAGCAGTGTTAAGAACAGCCTTAAGTAAATTGCATTAACAGATTTTTTTTCTCTAATTCTTTTATTAAATTACAAATTTATTTTCCCTACAAAATACAAAAATACAAATTTTATTTGCATTGATATATATACTACACGGCATTACATATTCCTGATATTCTAATTACATTTTATAAGAAATACTATTCATTTTTTCCCCAATGCCTTCAGAGTTCAAAGAATTTCAAAATAACTTTCAAAATAATTCTTTTTTATTTTAACTACCGGTAGATGTCGCCAACAAATCATACACATTCACAATGAATGCAATACAAATGAATGTTTACTTTCATGGAGGGAGAGATTGAGCTGCCAAACTAATTTTAACTGAAGTTATCTCAGAATATATGCATAATTGAATGTAAGTCATCTCTCAAATGTTAATTTATTTTGAATAATCTTTCTAAAAATGTAACTTTTATGAAGTTTTATTCGAAAAAATAATTTTGAATAAAAATGGCCAAATGGAATACGATAAAGCGAAGTGGGATCCGGATGAGTTCACTCCAGAAGTTTTATACACTTAGCGCTATTATATATATATTTTTTTCTAAATTCAACTTTAAAGTAATGTACTATGCTCGTATTTATCCCTATATTTTTTTCCATCTTAACCTTTACCATCCCTTTCCTGTTCTCAACCAAGCACATCAAATGATCAAATAGAAAAATCATTTAAAAGTTAAATTTCCTTCGTACTGATTTGAAAAAAAATATCATTTAATAATTACCTAGCTAGTAATAGGAAGACACTCACATGATAATGTTAAATCAGTGGCAGTGTTATTTTCAAATTTTCTATTATTTATTTCCATTTCAATATTTTAAAATAATTTTCTTTGAATAGAATAGCCAGGGGTCGATGCAGGTTTTTATTTAGATGCAGGGGCCCATTTTGTTAAAAGTAAAAGTTATTTTTGTGAATTTTATAATATTTTTGTGAAAAATAACACTTTGTAATGAAAGTAATCCAGTTACTCAAATTCGAACCACGAATTTAATAACAAAAACTTCTTTAAATCCCCTAGTTTTTGTTTTTCGTGGCCTGGTTTTATTTACAAATTACACATTTTAAAACAGTTTTTATGAAAAAGAATGTTACGAAAGAGACCTATTTTATTAAAAGGAATTTTGTGAAAGGGCCTGTTTTATTAAGTTCATTTTTGTGAAGGGGCCCACTTTATTAAATTTATTTTTGTGAAGGGGCCTATTTTATTAAATAGATTTTTGTCAAAGGGCCCTAAATAGGTCCCAAATTTTGCCTGGATCGACCCCTGATAGCTGAGGTTGGATCTTTCTCTAGCTGTGTACTTTTTCGATTTTGATTTTAGATTTTTTTTTTTTTTTTTTTTATGAGGTCACTTTCTATTTTACAACCAGTTCTGAAAGTGAAAGTATCCTTGTAAAACAAACTGCAACCAAAATTGAAAACGTAAAAAAGTGCCCAGTTAGAGATAGACCTCAGCTATCTCATTCAAAAAAAAAAAAAAAAATGTAATTTAATAGATTACAATGACCATTTCGAATTTCCAACTCACCAAATTCCGTCGCATCCCTTTCAACAACAGATCACAAAGATCAAATTTTGGACGACCAAAGCCTTCATCGATAAACTCTCCAAGTCCCGTTTTGAGAAGAAAAACAGTTTACAAATCGAAAGCAGTTCCACCGAATCATCCACAGATTCCGACAAATTACCTACGTTGAGCTCAATTTTTCCCGGTTAAAATCGACCGATTGTAAAATGCCGTTGCTAGTGAATTGGAGCCTCTCGAGACATGGCCTTTTACTATCAATCGATTAAACATTAGATTGTTTCCTTTTTTGCGTTCATCTTTTATTCTGTAATCGATTTTCATGGGCTACGTAATCAGTTGAAGACCTCAATTTTCATGGGCTACATAATGAGTTGAGGACCTCGATTTTTGCTTTGCAAGATGATTTTCATTTCGGCGTTGCTCTTTGGCTTTGGATTTTTCCATATCTGATCATTTGAGCTTAACCATTTTGTAACTTTTTCAATTTTTAACAATTTTATGCCTTTTGATTACCTATTCAAAGAATTTTTAACGATTTTATGCCTTTTTATTAGCTATTTGTTATGTTGTAAAAACTTTACATAACATTCATCCTTCTTAAATTTACATAAACTTAATTTTGCATATTTTGTTAATTTTAATAATCTACTTCCTTTTACCATCTTTCAATTTTGACAGAAAATTTTATTAAATTTTAAATATTAAATCCTAAATCTTTATTTTTAATTATTTCATTTAAAATTACATTTATTATATTCTATTATCTTTTTCCATTTCTCTGGTAAACTTTCATAAAATTACTGAAATCGTTTGCCAGAGAAACGAAATTCTAACTACTACAGTTTCCCTTAATTTTATTGCTTTCCATTCACCTCGCATCCCAAAAGATGCAATTTTTAAGAAGGTTTTGTTCCTTATCTCAAAACAGACAGGAAATTCCTTTCGACGTCATAGGAACTCCCACATAGCAAACATTCCTTTCTCCCCGCTTCTTAAGTGCGTTGCCATTCCATGGTGATAATCCTACTACAAAATCTTTTTCGCCGGAAGTGCTAGCGACAGACCATCTTTAGAAATATTCTGATTGGCTGACGTTGCCGAGATCGTTTCCAGATTTCGGCAGGCATTTTGAAAAAGTTTTCAGTTCGTTATTTTTGTCGGAAGACGCAACATCCATTTGGAGGTACAGGTTTCTTCTTTTTCTCGTCGTGGGGCCAGGGGCCCTACGGGCGTGTCCTGTGGTCGCCATGGACTCCTCTTAAACGTTTTTACTATTTTTATCATTTAGCAATACACTCAATTTAATATCCAAGCAACTTTGGTGTGAGCGGTCTCCGTTTTATTTAATTTTGATACTCTCCGTTGGAGAAGCTTCAAACTGCCAAAATATTTTATAGCACTGTGTGAGCTATTTCTACTCTTCAATTTAGATACTTTTCTTTGAAGAATCTTCATGTTACTTCAATAATTTATAGTACCTGCGCAAGCTGTTTTCAATATTCAACTTTAATGCTCTTTGAAGAAAATCAATATAAAAACGACAATATTATCCGCATCTAATTAATTAATACTTCTTCATTATTTCCCGGGAGTTCATATTCTCAATCAGATAATGACTTTATGTGATACAGTCATCAAGCTCGTTATGGAGTAATTCGTAAATATAGACAATATCCGTTTGTCAGGATTCTCCATTTGTTTTATCTACCATCGACGCATTCCTCTTATAACTCTATTATCACTTTAGACTCTTCACTTGGAATCCATAACTTACTATAATAGGATTGAAACTCAGCATGATTAAACGTTCATCAAAAACATATTTCAAATAATTAAAATGTTACATGTCATACATGAGTATGTACTTCTTGACAATTTATTCAAAATAATGCATCAAAATTCTCAGAATATATTATGTTATACCGGATCCGGAATCACAATGTTGAATAATGTTTAATAAATAATATTTATGTGTAAACCGTTCTTATTTATTGTGGTGTGCTATTTCTTGCATCAAATGGGGTGAGTAATAACAATTTTCCTTATTTACGTTTAAAGTGTTTCCTTTTCAAATTTAATTTTAATCTAGTTACGACGCGTACTAATTTACCACTATACGTTCAAAGCCATAGTGTGATTTCGGGGAATGTGAATTGAATTTGTTTCGATCAGATTTTCTTTTCGAATTGTTTCAATTTACATATCCCGGAATCTCACTTAACACTATTCAAATAAAAATTCTTCTAAAAGTAAAGAACATCGTTGAATTTCGTTAAAAAAAATAAAATGTGAGCATCATTTGACCTCATCCTCTACCGAAAATAACAACCATTTCCAAATGGTTAAAAAAAAAAAAAAAAGTATTGAAATGCATACACAAAGTTTAAAAAGAGTGCTGTCATTGGTTTAACATTATCTTCTTCATGTGACTAATGTATGCTCTTAATCACTTATTTCAAAGATTGTTAGAAATATGCTTTGTTTGTTTGTTTTGCTTTTGTAATAAATAAATTTAATAAATAAATTTATATTTGAAAATTATGCACTGTATGAATTTTTAATTTCTAATTTAGAAAAAAAAAATTAATTCAAAGATATCTTTTATTTGTAATAAGCCTATTTATTGTTTTGAAGGTTATCTAATGAGAACTTTTCATTCACAGGTCAGTAAAGAAAACAGAAATGTGCTACCAGAAAAAATAATTGTACAGTTGTTAGAATCATGAGTCTTATAGTGTATTTTTGTTATTGTTTCTGTTGATATAGTAATAAATGAATCTAATGTATATTATGAGTCTAATTTTATCTGTTGACAAATTGTACAATGTCACAAAGCAAAGAGTTTGATACTAGTATCTTACAATATATTATTTTAAAGTGTCTTGAAAATGATATATACGTTAATTTAAAATTTATTTTAGATATAATTTTATTTTTTATTTATTTATTTCTGTATTCATTTATTGGCATTAGCCTTTTATGTCCTAAAGTATTATCCAAAATTAAAAGTTTTTCTTTTTCTGTCATATGAAGATATATTCAAACAAAATTTTGAAGAAATGTAATTAGTTACTTTATTTTTTTATTATCTTTATACTAAATTTATTTAGAACTTTACATTTTATATTGATAATTTCATGTACATAAAATATGTGTTATAGAAGAAGAGTTATACTGACAAGCAGAGAATTGAAAGAATGTAATACTGGGTAATAATTTCTTTGATTTTATATACTCAAGTGCATATATGCCTTGCTATACAAATTTATTTTCAATGATGATAGTCATAAAAGCAATTCATTTTTTTACACTCTTTTATTTAAGGTGGTTCTCAAATTCCCTGCTCAAAAGCATGAGACATTGCCGCATTTTCTGACTCATTTTTAATTGTAAAGGCATAAAATTGGCAGGCCTGACTATTGAAGCAATTTGGAATTAAATACCATTTTCCATTTTTTTTTTTTTTTTTTTTTTTTTTTTTTTTAATGAATAACTTTACGAGTTATAAGCGATTCTTGTCATTTGATGACCAGTTCCCCCCCCCCCCCTTCTCTTGCTGTCGCGTCAGGAATTCAGTTCAAAACGTCCATTTTGACAGTATTTTCTGAAAGATCTTCTGCTTTTTTTCTGAAAATAGAAAATGCCATTCCATTACATAGTTTCTGAATAAGAGTACCTGCTAATTTCATAAATTTCTGAACAAAAATGAATTTTAAAATGTGTCAAAAAATAGCTCTTTTGGATTTGAGAACAAACTTAACTTGTTTTTGTATGTAAAGATGAAATTTTGTATTGATTTTTCACTCACTTCCTGAAATGCTAGACTTATAAAAGATATGCTTTAAACCACTCTCACCAAAATATGCTAATTGACCATGAAATGGCAACTATGAACTGTTTTCAGCACCAAAAAGTAGAAAATATAAATAAAAAATAAAAACTGTGATATATATATATATTTTAAAATACTCCTTTATCATTTTTTATCAACACAAAGAAGTACTTTGCATAAAAGCATTGTGATTATGATCTTTTGCTCTATTTTTGTAGATATGCAAAGCTTATATATTTCTCTGTCTCAATATCTCTTTTTACTTTCTAACAAACAAAAGCCACTGAGTGCATTTTTACATTAATTACTTATTAGCTGTTACTATTTTATGCAGAAACTGAATTTTATATACAAAATATAAAATATCGTTAAGCTATTGCAAATAAACAACCATCAATGCATAAAAGAAAAATTATATTATGCTGATTATTTGGTATTTGAAACTAAATGGGACTTTGCAGTCTCGGAAGAAAACTGTTTCATTACAAAAGCAATAAGTATAAAAGTAAAAATAATTTTTCAAAAGTTAAATCATTCTTTTATGATCATTTAATGTTTATTTTTAAAATCATGTCTAATTTCATGACTGTAATTAATGTTGTTCTAAAACATGTCTGTTACAATATTGTGATTTTGGCATGAACCACGGTTATAGAAAATTTTCTGTTTTGGTTTAAGCTTGGTAGACAGCATGAATTAGTAAAATCATTTAAAAAATAATTTTTGCTCTGTTTCTTTTTTAAGATATGGCAACAGGAAAGGGAGAGAGAAATTACATGAGAAAGGACTTCACTGTTTATTGGATTTTTTTTTTTTCCCCCGATATGCTATTTTTTTCTCCCAGTAACAGGGGTTGTACGCTTCAGGGAATTTTTCAGGATAAATATCAGTACAGGCAAAGTTCTTTAATCCGCACAAGTTGGGACCAAAGGTTGTGCGGATTATGGAGCATTATGGAGTCATTTTCTTGTTTCTGGACACTATTTTAATTCCATATTCAGTATAACATGAAAAGAAAAATATGAAATTTAATAACTAATTTAATATGCTATCTCAAAAAATGCATTTTTCAAATTCTTGTATTAAAAAATTGATTATATTCACTTTTATATTTAAAATTTTCAGATATTTCTTTTAAAAATATCATTTTTGGATCAAGAATTTGTAAATTTGTTTAAATGTTTACATTCATTAAGGAATGCGAATTATAGAAAATTGCAGATTATGGATCCTTGACTGTATTTTTTTTATAGAAAAATAAATATAGGTTAAACGCACGAAATTCCGCCTTATTTAAGAAGAGATTTTCTATAAGAAAATACTGGTTTCGAAGAATTTCCTGGTCTTGAAATTTCAGGACAAGTACGACCCCTGCCCTGCAATTAAAGTGTTGTCTCCAAAAGATAATGTTCCGTTGTATAAGCCAGCCGTAAAACAAAGTAGATGTAGCATCATACTGTTAAATACTCTACTGCAATTTTTTAACTTCTGAGAATCACGCATTTTCAATTTTTATACAGTCGTATTGGGAAAAAAGTACTTTTTAATGCAATTTGTTTGAAAACTGCATCTCAATTTATTTTTGATTTTTTTTTTTTTTTTATAGTTTTTAGCGCCATTTGTTGAATTTTGGCAACTCAAGTACTCCATTTCTGTAGAAAGTAAAGAAAAATAGTTGGAAAATAGTAATTATAATCTTTTAGTTGCCATTTTCCCATAACTACTGGAAAAAGAAGTAATTAAAATATGTGCTGTTTTGAAAAAATATAAATGAATGATTTCTGATAAAACATGGAGCTATGATGAACTATATTTAATTTAATTATCTATATTACAAACAAATAAAGGCATGTGAATCATTAGACAGCTGATTTTTTTGACAAGTTTCTTGAGTGATACCTTTTTTTTTTTTTTTTTTTTTTTTTTTGTATATTATTCAGTGATAGTGACGTCATATGAATACTTTATTGTAGATGTTGTTTAAGACTGGATCGTAAATGCGGAATTCTTCAGAATAGGCGGATGACGTCATTTTATATAAAATAATTGCGTGTGTTTTAAGTCTTAAACCTGAAATATGTTTTATATTATCTATATATTTATATACATACACTGGTGTGCAAAAATTAACGATGGAACAGATAATTTAGCATTAAAGGCAACAGAATGAAATGAAAGACCAATCAGGAGATAGACCTGGAACAAATGCAGTAGGACATGCGCATATATGGCATATGAAGTAAAAGGAGGAGGTCCTAAGGGGATAAAGCACAGAGGTGGTGGACGATCAGCAATTCAATGAAATCTATTGCACGGTATACAGTGATTTCAACGATGGTTTTTTTGCTACTATTGTGTGATATAACCAAGAGGCAATCCAGGAGATGTCATCTGGATGACCTAACATAAAGTTGCATCATTGGGAGGTTGGAAGAAGGTCGAAGTGTGACAGAAGAGTTCAGGATCGCTCATTTTATCATTTCATGAGCCTGGAGTGCATTTCAAATGATGGAAACAGCTGTTCGAGCGTTCAGCAGTAGTTGCCCTTGAGCAACAACAACAGCGGAAGCCCGTTATATTGTCCTACAGGGGAAAAGAAACAGGCGGCAGACAGCTGGAGAAATCACAAGGCAGATGGAGCAGCCTACTGGACGTTGGATATCACGTTTTACCGTGGCTAGGAGACTGCATAAAGGTGGTCTAGATGCACGACGACCAGTACGGTGTGTACCATTAACGCCTGCTCACTGGAGACGGATGGTTTCTGTGGTGCCAGGAACATAAGAACTGGACACAACAGGAGTGGGTTCAAGTACACTTTGCAGTTGATAGCCGATTTAGTCTGATGAGCGATCTGGACGTATACGCATCTAGAGAGAGCAGGGAACATGTAGTCACCCCTCCAACATCATCAAAAGGGACCGTTTTGGAGGTGCTGGAATTCTTGTTTGGGGCTGTATCATGCTTGGTAGCCATACAACGTCCACGTCTTCCGAGGAGGTTCAGTCTCTGGTACCCGCTATTGTGCCGAGATTCTCTTGTCTCATGTGCGTCTGTTTAGAGGTGCTTTGGGTCCGGACTTCCTCTTGATGGACGAAAACGCTCCGCCTTATTGTACAGCGGCTGTCGAAGAGTCCTTAGAGTGAAGATATTCAACATGTGGACTGCCCTGCAAAGTCCCCAGACCTAAATCCCATAAAACACGTTGACTAATTACCAGCAACAATTCCGCAGCTCCAATTGGCGTTACAAGAGGAATAGGACTCCATGTCTCAACAGCTCCTTGACAACCTCATCCTCAGCCTGGACAGATGTTGTAAATTCTGCATCGCAGTCAGAGCTGATCATATCCTTATTAGAGACTGAATTTTTCCTGCCAGGTACCTGTAAGATGGACATTTCTGTCTTCTCTGCAGTTATGCTCCAAGTGACCTTTTCAATAAAGTGCTTTTGTATCCTTTTGATTCCTTGTTTAGATGGTTTTTATCACTTATCCCATATTTTCTCATCTTGGAGATCTTATGGTAGGATGGTAGGATTTCGGTCGATGTAGAAAACTTCTGCACAACGTTACATTCAAAAAATCCTCTCGTCCTTAATTTTTGCACACCAGTGTATATACGAGAGTCACTCTGAAATTTTTGAGATACAACTAGATTTTTAAAGTTATATACTTACAAAATTTTAGGTGTGTTCAAAGTAGTCCCCTCCAGCATCAGTGCACTTTTATAGATGATTTTTCCGCAGATTATATGCCTCAAGCCATTCATTTCTTGGAATAGATGAAAAAAATGCATTTATAGCCACATCAATCTCTTCTTCTGAATAAAAACGACGTCCACGTAAGTTCTTTTTTACATTAAAGAATGACCAAAAGTCACACATAGCTAGATCAGGTGAATATGGCGGATGTTCTATCACTTTAATTCGTTTTTGTTTAAGAAACTCAACTGTTAATCCGGCTATATGTGAAGATGCATTGTCATGGTGAAGCATTAGTCCCCTAACATTCACTTCTTGTAGAATTTCTGGAAGACATTTAATGGTATACCAGTTTGCTCTTACTGTCTTCTGTCCTTCCAACTTGATGGCTTTGACCAATCCCGTACTTCTGAAGAAAACGGCATACATAACTTTTTTCAGTGCGCGTTGTCTTTTCACCATTGTCGGCGTAGGATTATCTTCAAAGAACCATACTTTGCTTTCTTGATGTGTTGGAACGTCAAAAAATGGTATGTACGTTTCATCACCCGTTATAATTTTAGAAATGATGCGGTGGCAACCCTCATTTAGCAGTTAAAGAGTTTCTTTACTGATTCTGACACGCTCCTCTTTTTGGTGCTTAGTTAGAGTATGGGGAACCCAAAGGCAAACTACTTTTTTCATATGCAATTCTTCATGAATAATTTTGTGTATGGCTGCGGAATCAATGTTAAGTTCCTTCTGTATCATTTTATAGGTACAGCGATTATCATCCATTAACATTTTTCGTATGGCAGACACATTATCTGGGATTACTGCCGACGGCGGCCTTCCTGTGTGTTCTTCATCCTGAAGAAAATTGCGACCTCTGCTAAATTCTTTAAACCATCTGAATACAGTAGCACGAGCTGGAGATTCATCACCAAATATTAATTTCAACCGTTGAACGCATTGTTCTTGATTTAATCCTGCTTTAAAATCGTAGAACATCATAGCGCGAAAATGTTCTCGCATCAACTCCATTTTCTCTTCTGTTTAAACTTTATTCTACGCTAAACAAGTTGAAGTAAGTCAGTAAAAAATCGTCTGCTGTGTTAAAATACTTTGTATTTTAAAATTAAACCGTTATTTTTGTTTTGTAAATTCTCGTCTGCGCGTATCTCAATAATTTCAGAGTAACCCTCGTATATATATTTTCATCAGGGGCGGCACTAAATTCTGAAAATGCAGAATTTCTGTTTTCTAGTTAGTATTATTTAATCGTAGCATCGCAAAACATCTTAATTTGTTATTTTTTTAATAGAAAATATTTATTACTAAATTATAACTTATATTTATTAGTGACACTGACATGGATTTTACCATTTGGCAGTTACTTGATGATGAGGAAATAAAATTATTTCAGAACTTGTGAATTATGCATATAAAAATGTTTTGTTAAAAAAGCTATGAACGTCTTCCTTCAAAAAATTAAATTTGACTGCAATGACAGACATGCGTATTACGTACACCACGCTGCAATACATCGGAAGTACTCAAGCCCGAAACTAAGAGCAGGGGGGGGGGGGAGGGAGGGGCATGTGCCCGGACTCCACGCGAAGGGGGCGCCAGATGAAGATTTGGTTTGTTGTGTAATACAACATTATATATGCGTGAAATGTGAGCAAAAAGTATTTTCTTGCCGAAAAACAAAAAGAAAAGCTGAGTGAAGTACATTAAAATTGTCAAATAGGTATAAAGATTTGTCTGCAATATACAAGAACAGCAAGTGAATAACCCCGTTCCTTTTCTTACATCCATATCTGGCCTTAGAGGGGACGAGGTCAAGTGACTGCCTGGGGCAGTAAAAACCAAGCGGTCGAAAATTCACAAAATAAAAAGTAAAAACTTAATAATTTTGTTGTTGTTTTTGCTGTTTTGAGTCGCACATAATTTTGAAAATTAGCATGAGGTTCGCGAAAGTATCTAAACATAGTCTTTAAATAGGAAGAGAGGTATAAGGAATAATTCCACAAAACTGGTGTAGATAGTACAAGAAGATATTTTACGGTATTGGAATTCATTGTTATGCCTACAGTAAATCCTGGCTTTGAATTCCTAAGATAATGTGCGAAAATTCGCTATCGCAGTGCCAAAATTAAATGAAAGATTCTAAAGAGATGAAATTCCGTGCTTGAGATATGACTATCGCTAAAATAGTGTAAATCATCAAAATGCAGCATAGCAGCGCCACCTGTTCGGTGATTTACACCAAAACCTAATCAGCAAAACTTATGTCAATGTCTAACTAAATTTGAAGTTTGGTGAAAATCTGTGCATTAGTTTTTGAGATAGAGCTATTGCAGAAATTGCAAAAAATCCAGCATAGCAGCGCCACCTGTTGGACGATCGACACCAAAACATAATCAGCACCGATATTTATCGAGGTATACCAGAATCTGAAGTTTGATGAAAATCCATGCATTAGTTCTTGAGATAGAGCTATTGCGGAAACTGTGAAAAATGCAGCGTAGCAGCACCACCTGTTGTGCAATTTACACCAAAATGTAATCAGCGCCAATTCATACCAAGGGCTAACTGAATTTGAAGTTTGATGAAAATCCGTGCATTAAATCTTGAGATAGTGCTATTGCGGAAATCGTGAAAAATGCATCATAGCAGCGCCACCTATTGGGCAAGTTACTCCAAAAACTAATCAGCACCAGTTTATATCAAGGTCTAACTGATTCTAAAGTTTTGTGAAACTCCGTGCATTAGTTCTTGAGATACAGCAGCCACAAAATTTTTGTCACATACAGGCAGACATTTTCTAAAAACCATCCAATCGTGTTCAGGACCTTCTGAAACGTATACATCCATCGAAACCGGAAATCAAAATTTTTCACGAATTCAATACTTTCTTCTTGTAAAGATAGAAGAATGTAACGAGTTGGAAATTGCTCAGCAAATGAGGTGCGTTCGTACTATAACTAGTTTTATAAATATTTTTTGCACAGCATATTATACTGAATGTATATTTTAGTGCACTTCATAAGTACATATCCATTGCATTCTGTTCGAAAGGCTTTAACATCATTAAAATGCACTTGCAATAATTTTTTCCCATTGGCCGTAATGTAACAGAAAACTTTTGACTGTCCCTGTCATTAAACTATACATCCTGTTTTCATAAAATTTGAAATGACTCAACAAAATATTACAACAATTATACATTTAAAATTTCAGACCATTCGGTTGGGTAGTTTTTGCTCTGTTATATGCGGACGGACTGAACGACGACTATAGGTGCTGCTGCTATGTATTTATAAATTACAAACGCACCTAAAAAGAAGATGATGATGTTGATGCAGATAAAGTAACCTGGCCGCCGAATTAAGTCGGGTTCACGTAAAATTGGATTTCCCTACCCTTATGCAGGTTTTATCAGGTCTCTAATATACAGTCAGTGAAATTTCTCGATTCGCTATAAAAAAAATTTCACCTGGGTTATTGTTATTATTAACACTTTCCGACATTTTTAAAAATAATTTATGACTTTGGTTTGTATGTCTGTCCGTGCCCTAAGTCACCTAAATATAGTCGGATTATCATGTAATTGATATATGTTATTGTGGTTTACTACGGAATGTTCGGTATTGAAAATGAAGTATATTTGTAGTTCGTTTACACGGGCACTCAAAAGAATTCCATTACATATGGGGGGAGGTGGCATTGTTTGTAATGTATTTTAATGACGTTACACTATTTCAACCATATTCAATTTGATATACACCACTGATGTGTACTACAAGATTCTTACTGTAGGATATGCATAGCATTTATCGTTCATTTACAGGGATGTAAAGGAATTCGGTTACAGTGCTGTCTATGAGCGATAATTGCTACAAGTGTAGTTTCTGTTGTGATATGGGTTTTTAATTTAATTAATTTTTTGCATATTTCTTGGAATTTGTAAAATTCTATATATCATATACAGTGTTGCACAAAAGGATTCGAGTATATTTCCTTTTATTGGCAGAAATTGCCGAAGGAAAAATTTCAACTGTGTTATGCGTTTCCTAACTGAACTGAATTTTGGTATGTACTATGTAGCATATATTCATATCTGTAGATCGTAATACAGGGCTTTACAAAAGATTTCGAATGCTTTTGCGACTATAGATGGTAATTGCTGAAAGTGTGTTTTTAAATGTGTTATTCGTTTTCCAAATTGTTTATTTAGATATGATCTTTCACCTTACTAAACGGTGAAGTTTTGTTACATTATTCTGAATATGTTGGAAAGTGTTTAAAAATCTATGTTTGACGCATGATTTTTCTTTCTTGTTATAAAACGGGTGCGAGTGGACATATATGACAAATATAATGAAAATTACGATTTGTAAGAGGGTAATCAAGCATCTAACAAATTAGATATGTCTAGTTGCAATGAGATTCAATTTGTATCTAAAAGAAAATGAATAAAGTGGCGAAACCAGTGGCGAAATTCTATGGAAAACGGCTGATATTGATGTACCTTTTTCTCGGGAAACACTGGATCGACTTCAATAATAGTTATTTATTTGTGTTTGTTATTGTAATTAGCTATATTTCGTTCGTTTTGTTTTTCTGAATCAGTTCCTTATTAGTAACAATAATAACAATAATTAAAAAAAAAAAACACACTAGGATTATAAAAGCGTAACTAGCGTATTTTTTATTTTCATTTTTTACCGGACGGTCAGTTTATAGTTTAGCTACTGCAGACCTGCCAACTGCTATGAAAAAATCGTAGTTGCTACGACTTGGACCTATAAACTACGATGCTACGAAAATTGGTCTCAAACTACGATTTTTTTCGTGGAAAGAAAACACGAATTTTGCCAAAGGATCGTGTAAAAATCGTCAAAGGATCATAAAGATCGTGCGGTAAAAAATGCGAATTTCGTCAAAAGTTTGAGGTAAAATTTCATATATTCAAGGATTTAAAAAAAGAATCGTAATAGAAAAAAGGGAATTACGATTGTAGGAAAAAATTGTGAATATCGTGAAATGATCGCAGACAAAAAATTGCGATTTTCGTCAAAATTTACTGCCCTGGGCTAAAAAATTGAAACAGGGCCCCTTTTACAAATGTAAAAAAAAAAAAGCTGCGAAACGAGAAGAAGCTACGCAAATTGTATAATAATTTTCAGAGGAAAAATTTTACTATAGTGACTTGAAAGACTGGAACCTTATTCCTTTTTACTAATGTAAAAAAATAGCCGCGAAACACGAAAAGCCAACCAACCAACCTCCAGATAATTTCGAGCTCGAAACGAGTCCTATGTATTGTTTTATTTTATGGTGATTTTTATACAAAGATTTATTATTTTAATAATTTCATATCGCCAGTTTTCGGTGCTGTTTCGCTGTCTTTAGCGATTTCTTCGGCTATTAACTCATATGAAAGACTCGTATATGACATCATAAAAAATTTCAAAACTTTATTTGAATGCAGAACTGGCACTTTTTAAATAAAGAGGCTTTTCGGTGTTGTTAGTGGGCAATCTATAAAAAAATATTAATATAAAAAATAATTTTCCCTTATATCCTATAACCCGGGAGGTCCGAGTTAGATCCCCTTGTTATTTTAAAAGAAAAACTGAGTATTTGAATTATATTTATTTTTTTATTTATTAGCCACATATAAAAATTAACTTAAAGAATGTAAACATTTGCAGAGAGTAAGATGTAAAACGTTCTTTTGTTTTTAATTATTCTAGTAAAAAGTTATGGTATATATTTTTTTGAAACATAGTTTATTAATTTTATCAGCCGACAAATTTGATGGATTTTCATCTTCTTTTTAGAAAAGTGAAAGATTTCAAAAAAGAATCGTAATAGAAAAAAGTGAATTACGATTGTGGGAAAAAATTGTGAATATTGTGAAATGATAGCAGACAAAAAATTGCGATTTTCGTCAAAATTTTCTGCCCTGGGCTAAAAAATTGAAACAGGGCCCCTTTTACAAATGTAAAAAAAAAAAAAAAAAAAAAAGCTGCGAAACGAGAAGAAGCTACGCAAATTGTATAATAATTTTCAGAGGAAAAATTTTAGTATAGTGAGTTGAAAGACTGAAACCTTATTCCTTTTACGAATGTAAAAAAATAGCCGCGAAACACGAAAAGCCAACCAACCAACCTCCAGATTAATTTGAATTTTGTGTGCTACGATTTCTCATTCTCAAAGGTTGGCAGGTCTGCTACTGCCACAAATAAAATGTATTGAAATCTTACAGTAGTCCCCCCCCCCCCAAAAAAAAAAAATATATACTTGAATATCAGCTGATTTCAATAGAATTGTTGTTGCTTCCTTTATACGTCTTTTTAATGTGTGCGTGTGCACACACATGGAGAGCCTGTTAGCAAGGGCTAGGAAAATGTATGGCACGCACAGCCGCTCGAAAAAAAAAAAAACCCGGGGCAAAGTTTCAATTTTGCGCCCCTCGTTTATTTTTCAACTTTAAAAAGTTTAATTTTAATTCAGAAATTCCAAACAACTGAATAATATAAGAGGAATTTGCACTTATCTGTTACAGATTTCATGATGTTTTGCGACAGGAAGGAAAACAAGTTGGAAATTGCTCGTCAAACGTGGCAAATGAGGTGCGTTCGTACTATAACTAGTTTTATAATTTTTTTTTTTTTTTGTACCTCATATTGTACTGAATGTATATTGTTTTGCACTTCATAAGTGCATAGTCCGTAACATCATTAAAATGCGCTTGCAATAATTTTTCGAAAAACTTTTGACTGTCCCTGTAATTCAACTATACATCCGATTTTTATAAAATTTGAAATGGCTCAACAGAATTTTGCAGCTATTATATATTTAAAATTTCAGACCATTCGGAAGGCTGTAACATCATTAAAATGCACTTGCAATAATTTTTCCCATTGCCCGTAATGTAAAGAAAAGCTTTTGACTGTCCCTGTAATTAAACTATACATCCGATTTTCATAAAATTTTAAATGGCTGGACAAAATTTTGCAACAATCATATATTTAAAATTTCAGACCATTCAGTTGGGTAGTTTTTGCTCTGTTATATACGGACGGACTGAACGACGACTATAGGTATTTATATAATTACGAACGCACCTAAAAATGACCAAGAGAGAAGAGGAATTCTCCGGAAAATGATCGACGGCCAGAAAACGAATAAATAAACAAATAAAACCGTGGTTGGTAGCAAAAATTTGGTACCCTCTGAATTTCCGCGATCACCTCCTTTGCCTTTGCCCCCCACCCCCTCCCCTCTTTGCACTGCCCTGGTGTACGTAGAGGTTTGAAAATTTGGATACGAACGAGGACAGGTCCGAATCCACCTGATGCTCAAATTTCAAATGTTTTTGTTTTATACAATTAGCCGAGATATTAATTTAAAACACTCATTGAACGCTACTGAACGAGCTGTATTGTACCGGCTATCGCTTTTACGCATATTCGGAAAATAGTCTGTTTTTCAAACAAACAAAGAGAAAAAGGTTCTGTTGATTTCTGCGGTTGGAAATCGGAATCGACTGCTCCATTATGGAGTTACAAAATAATAATAATAAAATACCAATCCTTTTGTGGTAACCCACAGTCCTAACGGTGTCTCTTATTTAAAAAAAAGTATCGATATTTACTATTTCAAACAAAATGTTTTCTGAAAGTTGAATTCGTTTCTTCTGCAGTTTTAAACGGTCATATGGAAATGTATGGAATATAAGCCATTCCGGATGTATTCCCAGATGGAAATACAAAAGTAATAATCTAGTAATCAAACTCATTGTAAACATATGGCTCCTATATTTTGATTACTACTTCGATTGTATACTACAGCTAGAGTTGTAAAAAAACCCGCAGATTTTGAGGGACGGGAATAAAACCGGGAATTTTGGGGAATAAACCCGGAATATTGGGAATTTTGAAGGAGATTTGAAGATAAACAAAACCAGTCATTTTTTAATTTGGAATTTTTATTTTAAAGAAATTTCAAGGAAGAATGTTCCAAAAAGATAGATTTTACATTATGAATTCATAAAACTTATGATTTTACAGTCTAAGTCTATAATTTAATAGCTTTACAACAATGGCGAATGTAAATAGGTGAGGATATGAATGTTTCTTTAAAAAATAATTTTTTTTAGTTTCTGATGGCTCGCATATATCTTATTCAGGCATACTTTATATTAATTTTCTAACGAGTTGCTTTGTATTTTTGCATTGATTTCTTTTAACTGTGTTCATTTTATTTTTTGTTTACATTCTTTGATTCAAAGAACAGAGGTGAAGTTTATATTCATGCCAGGGAAAATGAATTTCTCCCCCGCCTCTCACTTTTTACTTATAGACGATTAAAATACTAAATTACTTATGATATATTTTTTAATTTCTGTTATTAGTTTTTTTTACATTGGCAAACATTAAAATCATTAAAAATAGTAAATTAAAAAATTTTCATGCTTAAAACTTTCTGAACACTCCCGGAAATTTTCAAAATTTCCTGCCCAAAAAACCCGATTTATTCCCGGAAATAAACCCGGTTTTTTCCACCCTTTGCAACTCTAACTACAGCCATATATTATAGCTATACGCAGGGCTCGCACCGTTCCTAAAATTTTCGCACTTTGCTACCAGTATTTTAAATAAGAATTATTCGTGGTAGATTCCTTTAACATCGATAATAGAATTATAGAACAAAGATTACCGTTTTATTGGTAGCAAATTGCGAAAATTTTAGGAACGCTGCGAACCCTGTATACGTTATCGCTAAGTGTTGTATTGGTTTAGATTCAGTGCTAACATTTTCTGTGATTTATAGCAAAAAGAGAGTGGTTATTTACATTTTCCAAAAAAATCTTGACAGATGTCTTGATTTAAAATTTATGGAAAATGACATTTCATCTAATCATCGTAGATTTAATTTCAAAAAAATTTCAAATTTTCCAAAAAAAATTTTAGTAACTACTACCTCATTTGGATGTATTTTTTTGCATTTTCCTCCGTATTGTGAAGATATTGTATACTTTTGTTACGCGCGCCAAAGAAAACATGTATTTTAATTTTAAAAGTTAAAAAAATTACCACATTGTGTCAAAAGAACATCCTTTTTCTGAATTTAAATTTCGCGAGTTCCAAAATTAAAACTAAAAATGTGAGTTTTTTCATAAACTTCAAGTTAAGGCTGTTCATAAAGTTAAGGCTGTTCTCAAATCCAAAGGAGCTATTTTCTGACATATTTTTAAATTAATTTTTGTTCGGAAACGCATGAAATTGACAGGAGTTCTTATTTAGAAACTATGTAATCGAAAGATAGTTTCCATTTGTTGGTAAAGGTGTAAGATCTTTCAGTTGGTGTTTTGAACTGAATTTAGGACGCAACAGTGCAATAAAGGATAAAAACCGGCCGTCACGCAACCACAATTGCTCATAACTCGATAAGTAATTTATTTATGAACAAAGGAAAAACTCATTTCAATTCCAAATCGCTTTAATAGTCAGGCCTACAAATTTTAAGCCTTTACGTTTAATGAGTCAGAAAATGTGTCAGAAAGTTTCGCGTTGTTGAGCAGGGAATTGGAGAAGCACCTTAAGCATTTGCAGGTTGTATTTTGTAATCAAGTTGCATGCCAGATAGTCGCTTAAAACATAAGTCATTCTATATTGTTTTAAACAAAGGTGCATGCCATAATAGGTGTCAGGCACACTCATTAAAATAAGAATACCCTAGCGCACAGCCCCATTACCGAAGATAAACCCGTCAATATATATAGAGATAAAAATAGTTCTGCATTTTTAATTCAGCTAATAAGACTAATCCTTAATAATTGGGTTCACATGATTATATAACTTTCCTCTATAATTCTATGACTAAGCAACGAAAAACAATATGTTACGCACTAAAATCTTCCCTAAAAAACTAATAGTGCAATTCGCATGGAAATCCGTTCTGCAGAATTCAAGTTATATGCACCCGGAACGAAATTCCCATTTGAATTTTATATACTTATCAGGTTATTTTGAGTAGTTTGATTTGATATCTGTTAAATTCGTGTTTTATTTTATTTTTGGCGTTTTAATTTCGTTTGCCAATTTAGTTATTGAATATTACGCGAAAGCAAACAAATTCTGAATTATTTATTTTTGAACAAATGAGTTAATCTTTTGTATTTGGGTTGCAAGTATATTTAAAAAATATGCATGTTTAAAAATTATTTTAAAACCCATAAAAAATTCGTAAATTGAGATAAACATTGCAAACAAATATCACTGAAAGTACTTTTGTTTTCTATAATACGTTGGAACAGTTGAATGTACAATGTTTAGATGTTAAACTGCAATAAAAGGGAAATTTGTTGTGTTAGGTTGTTGCCACCGAAAATATGATACCAGCGTTACTCACAGACATGTCTTTTCTTTATACTATTGCATTAAGTGTAAACAGGTTCATCTTTCGTAATCGGGTTGCACTCAACTTTAAAAATATCCATGCTTAAAAATTACTTTAAAATCCATTAAAATCAGAAAACTGGGGTACAATTTTCAAACAAATTTCATTTGAGATGACTTTTTCTATTCGACATTGTAAAAAATGAAATTGTGTGATGTTTAAAAGTTAGAAAAATTACAGTAAAGGCACATTTTATGGGTTACAATTTATGGGGCAGAATTTATGGGCACTGACATGGTGTTTTTACTTTAATATGTAGATAATACCATACGAACGAGAATTTCACTAAGTGCTGCACGATTTGGAGAAATTTCTTTTTTTCGTATTGTCAGGAAAATCACATATTTTTCTTTTATACCCGCCAAAGAGAACGTGCATTCTGTTATTAAAGCTCATGGATTTTACTATGGTTGCAAGACAATAACGCCATGTTTTTTTATTGTCTTTTTAACGATTTGTGGATGGGAATGCACAAATTTCAGTTATTGTGATTGCCGTATTATTTCGTTTTAATTTATTTTACCTGGAAGGCTTCTTATAATTGACACGAGCGAAGCCGGGTAGTTCTGCTAGTAATATAATAATAATACCCACTTATTCACGTTACCTTACCGGTTGCAATGGTATCTTTAGTTTTAAAAATATTAATATATACTATTTTTAAAAAATTCAATTGTTTATCGTAATCGCCACGGCCACTTTTTTCTCTTCTTTTTTTCCCAGTGCCTTCGCATTTCGCGTTTTAAGAGAATTGTGTCAGGGTTTTTGTTGATTTTTGCTTTTCCATTTTGAACACATGGAGGTATCGTATCGTTGCGCGTTTTAAAAAGATGGGATTTTTCTTTCTTTCTTTTTTTTTTTTTTTTTTTTTTTTTGTCCGTGTTAAAATTACCAAATCATACAAATCCGATATATGCTTGCAAAAAAAAACACTGGAGCTTGCGTAGCACGTACAGATGGACGCTGCCGAAGGCAATGCGTGCCGCAACTCTAGGTTCGTTAGGATAGATTTTTGTTTAAAAACATCACATACAAAATCGAAGGTATACGCTGCCGAAATGTTATTATTATGGCCTCGGGCAGCGCTGGGCGGAAAAGCTAGAATAAAATAAAATGGATGCTTAAAAAATCATTTTCAACAACGAAATCCTACTACTTTTAGGCACATTAGAACAGCAAACACTCTTTTTTTTAATTAAAAAATAATTTGTTTTTTATTAAAATGAGAAAATGGCATCTATAAAAAATGATGATCTCCATTATTTTCCTTCTACTCTCTCTCTTTTTTCCCCTTCTCAACAACAACAAAAACACTGTAGCCACCATTTAATTTTATTATAAAAAATATAAATGCTAAAAGTGTTTTCAGTAAGCATAAAAGCTTAAAAAATTAAAAAATATACGGTTAATAAACAGACTTAATAGTTTCGTACACAAACGGTGACAAGATCAGTAATGATAAATAAAATTTATTTACCATTATTTTTTAAATTATTTCATCAATTTTATTTATCATACCGATCTTGAGAATTTTCTCGTTTGTGTGTACGAAACTAGGTCTGTTTTTGAAAGTTTTTTTTATTTATTATTAGTATTATTACTGTAATCACTTTTAGCATTCATATTTTTTATTTTATTGCAGAAATTTAATTAAAATTTAAGAAATAATCTGAAATTAATTCATCCAAAACTTTCCAGCATTGTTGAAAAGTGTTGTATGTTTCTAAATATCACTATTCAATTATTTAATGCCAGAAATTATGCTATTAAATAAGGTGAAGATTACTATTCAAAAACAGCGCTACTCAAAAGTAAGAATCGTCGTGCAAACTATGCGTCTGTTTAGCCACTTGAACGTGTTCTAATTTTCTTAAATATTCAGCGATTTCCATGACGGTGATAGCTAATTGAGGTCTATTATAGCATGTTCCTTATTTAAAATGGCGTGTGCGGGATTTACACAGGTATTCTCTGAAGAATTCGAATAAATTTGGTCTATGGGCGATAATTGTTCGAAGTACATTTTAATGATGTTACACTACTTCAACTGTTATGAAATTTATATTCACTACATGATGTTTCGTGTAGAACGTGGTATGCGTAGAATTTATTGTTCATTTACAAAGAAACACCAAAATAACTCAATTGTACTGCCTTCTTTTAGAAAATTACTTGTTTAAAGTGTGCTTTATGAAATTTATATAGATTATTAAGATGAACGGTAACATCTTCTATATAGGGCAAATAAGGCATGCATAGCTGCCAACTTTTGCGCTTTTTTATTACCATACCACTAAAATTTAATAGCGATTTTCCCTTCCTCAATCTTGAGAATTCGATGATTGAGTAAGACAATATTTACTATAAAATTTTAGTGGTAAGAAGAAAGCGTAAAAGTTGGCAGCTATGGGCATGTAACATTTCATGCACCTTCTACATAGGGCCGAAAATGTGGATTCAGTTTCAGTTAATTATCGTCTATGAGTGATAATTGTTGCAAGTACATTTCCAGTTGTGCTATGCGTTTTCAAGTTCAACTAAATTTTACTGTATTACGTAATGTTTATGAATTCTATAGATCATATACAGGATTGTCAAAATAATTCTAATAAATTAACTTGTATCAACGGGAATTGCTAACTGCGTTTTCAACTGTATTTACGTGTTTTACAGTTGAACTAAATTTTACATTTACTGTCTATGTAATGTAAATCTATTATATTAAAATCTGCCTGTCTGTCTGTATTTAATAGCTACTTCTCCTAGAACATGGAACGTTGGTCGATCAAATTAACACCAGTTATCCACATAGATCTGGGGATGCCATTTTAGGAGGTCAATTTAAAAAATTGTATTAGTTTCCGATATATTAGGTTTTTCTGATGTAATTTTTAATGATATTTCTGCAATGGTGGCAACTAAATAACTCCATTTATGTGGATAAAAGAGAGAAAAGCGCAAATGATAGCGATTATTAGATTTTTCGTTTTGACGTCATTTTCTCATAAAAATTTAAATGTGAAGTTATCTCTTATTTGAATACATGATGAAAACAATATCATGGTTAAATTGAATTTTTGATGAAAATTTGAAGAAATAAAAACCCAACTTCACGCATTCAAGCTTCATTATTCAGTTTCTTTTCTGCAAAACAAAAAATCGTCTGACTACCAGTTGGCATCTACAAAATCAATCCATCATAACTCCTTTGAGTTTTACGTTCAACCAAGGAGTTTAAAGTAACAAATTCAAGCTACTTGCGTTTAGCTGGACATTTATTGCCCCTATTTAAAAGTAATAAATTATAATAATTAGTTGAAAAGTTATTTAAAAGAAGTAATGTTTCAAGTTAAGTTATCTTTCAAAAGTTATGGCATGAGCGAAATATGCCCGCCGGTTGTTAGCTCATATTTCTCAAACGGTAGAGCATTGGTAATGTAAGACGGAAAGTTCTGGGTTCGAGTGCCGGCTTGAGCATGTTTTATCTCAGTTGGAAAAAATGAATTCGTATGATAACTTTACCTATCAATATGACTGAGTTAAAAATAATAGTGCATTGAAATATCGATTACTTTTATTTTATGTTAGATTCGAGTGGATGAAAAATATTTTTTCGGGATCAGTTCGGGTTGTCCTCACATAGAATTTTCATGTTGCACCGACGGTAGATGCTTAAATGAATCTCAATCGCGCCACTCAACTCCATTCAATGAAGCGGTTGATTTTAATAGAGAATTACATTATAAAATAACATTACGATTTTCGGTTTGTCCTGACGATTTTATTCATAAAAACGCATGATTCAATTAAGCATCGATTCATATAAACGGAAAATATATTAATAAATGATTACACTCTTTCTTATACTATAATTATACTCTTTTAATTATACTTATAAGTAATTATATAATTATACTATTTCTTATAATTATACTTATTTATTTGATCGACTAAAATGCAAAATTGCTGTTCTAAAAATTGTGATTGTAGCTATATAGCATAATTTAACCTCAAAGTATTTCTTGATGTCACAACTATTTCGCTTACAATTAAATATGTTTCAAGTTCTATATCTTTGAAATTGGGTCAAAGTTAAAAGATTTTATGTTATTTTAACTTTAATTAAGGAGATTAGAATAATTTTCCATAAACTTTGAAACTCGGTCTGATAATTTCTTGCACAAAAGATTCATCATAAGTATTTTCTTCCCCGCCCTTCAATTTTCTCGATTTCTATAGACATTCATCTTGAATCCTGGACTCTATGATTAAATGACTGTTATGCACCACTGCAGAATGTGAATGTATAGTTATTCTAAAAAATATATAAAATATGTTTGCCTTTTTTTTTTTTTTTTTTTTTAAGATTTCCGTTCCATCTGTTCCTTGCTAAATGAACCTCAAAGACAATAACGACGACGAATTTTTTTTGCTTTTATTTTAACTGAGATATGGCAACATCTTGATCTATGTTCTTTTGAAAATTGTCAACCATTGTACTACAAAGTATATAAAATGAAAAATATTTTATGCATTGACAGATTATGTGTGATTTTTTCTGAGACTAGACGAGATGGAATAAATATTTGAAAGTATAAATTCTGGAAAGCATAAGGATTTTATTTTGAAAGTAAGTAATGTGTTTTGTTATTAATTTTTCTGGAAGCAGATAATGCCATTGTCTTTTTTCTTAAAAAATAATCTTTCTATTCTAAAAAAAAGGGCAAGGAAAACGTAACCATAGCAAGCTGCCGTAATTGAATTTATTGTGATCTTTTCACCTTCTCGGCTTATCCTGCAAAAACAATTGATTGTAAAAGCATAAAAATTGGTAGTTTTATTGAGAAATGTAGATAAATAGTTTTTAAATCGAAGAACTATTTAAGCACTGTTTAATGTTGAAATTGGTCAAGATAGCTGAGTTACACAAGTTTTATGGATGAAAAACTATGCATAGCAATTTAACTATCTTTTGCAGGTATATATACTCAATACGCACCCTGCGTAATACTTATTTTAAATTAATCTCAACTAGTAATACACATAATATTACATTGGTTTCTAACATGTAACAAGTTTCTTTAATATCAGTTTTTTATGCATCTTTTAATTCTTTAGTCTTTTACAAAATTTTATCCACTTTTTAATATAGCTAATTAATTTTTATTTAGATATATGCATTCGTATTATAATTTTTAAACTGCTACATAATAAATACATCAGCAGACAGATTTTTAAAATGAACGCTAGAAAAATCTTCTTGGATGTAATCTTGTTGCTGACATCTTCTGTTGATAAAAACAACTAAAAATCTCGCATTGTGTTCTTTTACTAGAAGGAATTTTTTAAACTTCTTTTTAGGTGCGTTCGTAACTATATAAATACGTAGCACCTATAGTCGTCGTTCGGTCTGTCTGTCCGTCCGTCCGCATATAACAGAGCAAAAACTATCCAACCGAATGGTCTGAGATTTTAAATATATAACTGTTGCAAAACTTTGTCGAGTCATTTCCAATTTTATGAAAATCGGATGTATAGTTTAATTACAGGGACAGTCAAAAGTTTTCCGTTACATTACGGCCAATGGAAAAAAAAAATTATTTCAAGTGCATTTTAATGATGTTACAGCCTTTCGAACAGAATGAAATTAATATGCACTTATGAAGTGCACTAACATATACCGGGTGTCCCAAAAATGACCGACGATTTTAAAATTCAATAACTTGCAAACGGTGACAGATATTAAAATAATTTTTGCAGGAGGGTTATGTATGATGTCAGGAGTTTTTTTACTGTGATTCTTGATTTTAGTTCCAATTTCAAACAATAGATGGCGCTGAAAGCGATTGGCGCTCAGTCGATTCCGAAACTGACGTCTCTCAGCATTGATACAAAGGAAGGAGATTAAGGCTATGGAGTAGGTCTCATTCGCCAGTACAATCTTGATCTTAAGCCCCAATTCTGAACTCATTCGATATGATTTCAATGGAATGCCTTGTTGCCATGGAAACAATAAATTCTTCGATAGTGGAATACAGCGTTCAGAACTACATTGTTTCGTGTATTTCGATTTGGCCATAGTCCGCATAAAGTAACTTTTATTTTCCAAATAAGATTTTTTCTCTGAAATTGAGTATTTATGGATGAAAAACCAGAATAATGTTTCATATTTAAAATCCAAATTTATGGAATTTCAGTTTTTATTTTTATGCATTCTTTTAATGAAAAATGTTTTATATGTTTTGGGTAATATTTTAATATATATTCTTTATTTTATATTATTCTGTAATTAAAACATTTTAAAATAGTCATGCATCGAGTTTGACATCCAATTTCAATTCTAACAAACGTGGATTGAGTATCTTGCTGAAGTTGATTCACTATTTATGTCTGAAAAGAAAGAAAGTCTTGAGGTTAAAATCCAAATTCATCCACTTTTAGTTTATACTTTTATGCATTATTTTGAGGAAAAATTAATTTTCATATGTTTGGGTAATATTGGAATATTTTAGTTTTAATTTATTATTATTTTGTAATTTATTAAAAAGAGTTCTGTAATGAGTCAAGTAACTTGTTTTTTACAGCAGAATTGGGGGGGGGGGGGGGAGTTCATTAGATTTTTCTGCAGATCTGCAATTTTCTGCTTTTTTGACATTTTGTTATCATTAAAAAGAAATATATTTTTAGATTTTATTTTATTACTAATCTTACAGGGTGCCAACACTCGCGAAAAAAATCAGCTATTTCAGGAAGCTCCGAGGTTCACACTTTCAATCCTTCTCCATGCACTATACGAATGTCAGCATTTATGTTAAACAAATTTTATTATAACCTAAAACCCTAAAAGTTAAAAAGAAATCAAAGTGCATATGATTTCTCATACATTCCCACTTTTTTTTTCTTTACATTTTTCTCATGGTAAATACGCAGTTAAATTCATCATTGAATTCGTTGAATCTAGTTCGTTTTTACCCCAATAAGTTTTTAATTTTGTGTCTGTGAAAAAAGAAAAGAATGTGTGTTTTATTAGCAATGAGGTGCTATTTGGGTAAACTAGGGGAAGTCCCCCCTCCCCCCTCCACCTCCCATTAAGAAATTTAGATTATAGCGGCCATAACATGTCAGACCAACAAAAAAAAAATCTTTTCTTTTTTATTATTTCTTAAAGAATGAGTTTATAAAATGTACTAAAATATGTCACTAATTTTTAAAATGGAAAAAAAATGAGTGTTTGGGGGCATTCAAAGATTTTTTATATGTATAATATTATCTCTCTTCAAAGGTATTTGAAAAATTAAAAACTAAGTAACTAAATACAGGAGGGGAGGGTGCAAAAACACAGTATTTTGTTGCTAAAAATTAAAAAATAGGCTTCTATATTCTAAATTGGAAAATCTGTTAAATCGCGATTTAGTGCTGAATCGCGATGCTAGAGGGAGGATAAATCGATTGCTGGTGCAAAAACACAGTATTTTGTTGCTAAAAATTAAAAAATAGGCTTCTATATTCTAAATTGTAAAATCTGTTAAATCGCGATTTAGTGCTAAATCGCGATGCTAGAGGGATGATAAATCGATTTAAGAAATTTCTATATCACCCAGTCCTTCTGGTTACCTAAGCAGAATGCAGCAAATCGTACATTTCTATCACCATCCGTTTTTCTTTCATTGATTTTTCAAATCGTCGGTCATTTTTGGGACACCCGGTACATTCTAAAAAAATTTAGACCTGTTAAGAAAACGCGTCGGTAGACTTTAATGAATTTTGAAAAATAATCGTGAAAATGGGTAATAGGATATTGTTGTTCAAAATAACTACCTCAAAACAAATAATAGTAGTTGCCTTGTTTAACCAGTTCTGAACGCTGTATTCAACTATCGAAGAATTTGTTGTTTCCATGGTAACAAGGCATTCCATTGAAATCATATCGAAAGTGTTCAGAATCGGGGCCGAAGAGCAAGATTGTACTGGCGAACGAGACCCACTCCATAGCCTTAATCTCCTTCCTTCGCATGAATGCTCAGTGACGTCAGTTTCGGCCTCGACTGAGCGTCAATCGCTGGCAGCGCCATCTATTGTTTGAAATTCGAACTAAAATCAAGAATCACAGTAAAAAAAAAACTCCTGACATCATACATAACCCTCCTGCAAGAATTTTTTTAATATCTCTCACTCTTTGCAAGCTATTGAATTTTAAAATCGTCGGTCATTTTTGGGACACCCGATATTATATATTCAATACAATATGCGGTGCAATAAATATTTAACTAGTTATAGTACGAATGCACCTCATTTGCTACGTTTGACGTGCAATTTCCAGCTTGTTTCTTATTTCGCCGATAAAGACTGTAAAGCAAAGCAATCGAGTTTATTGTTTTCGCTTCTATAATCTGCTCTCGAAAAGATTAAGACGTTTAAGATAGTCACAAATAGGTGGTATGTTAAATATACCAGTACTTTATTGACTGTTCATCTTCATTGATTTCATTTCCATTCCCATTTCTTCCAATTAGGGTTATTAGTTTGTAACACTTTCCAACAATGTTGAGAAGTGTTTATGAATTCGGTTTGTCTTACCATCTGTCTGTCCGCACTCTATCTTAAATATACCAGGATTGCCATGTAATTGATATATGTTATTGAGGTTTGCCACGGCATGTTCGGTATTGAAAGTGAAATGAAAAGCATTAATATTTCATATACAGGGGAACTCAAAAGAATTCCGTTACATTAGAGTCAATGGGGTGAAATAGTTTGCAGTGTATTTTAATGACGTTACACTATTGCAAATATATTGGAATTTATATACATCATAGAGGTTCACTATAAGATGCTTGGTATAGAATATGGTTTTCGTTTTCATAGCCCTTATCGTGCTTTTACAGGGACACACAAAAGAATTCGTCCATAGTACTGTATTTGAGCAATAATTGCTGGAAGTGAGTTTACCGTTTTGGCATGTGTTTTTAAATTTAACTACTATTTTTCATGTAACTTGAAATATAAATTCTGTAGATCCTATACAGGGCTGCACAAAAGAATTTCAGTATATATATACGTATTGTCGGAACTTACTGAAAGGAAATTTTCAAGTTGGTTATGCATTTCACAATTGAACTAAATTTTTGCTGCGTGTAGTATATATACAAATCTATGCATGATGTACAGGGTTGCACAAAATATTTCGGATAATTTTCCAGCTGTAGATGGGAATTGCTTAAATTATGTTTTCCATTTGTGGTATGCATTTTCCAACCTGCTTATCTTTTTCCAATCTTGCCAATCTGACATCATCCTTTACAATGTTAAATGGTGACGTTTTGATACGTTATTTTGAATGTGTTGGAAAGTGTTTCATGATCTACGCTTGACGCATTATTTTTCTTTCTTGCTTTCATTTGCTAAAGAATTGGTATGCTATTAAAATAGAGAACTACTTGAAATGATTAAAAACTTATTTTTATATATTTTAGCGTTTTAAACTGATTTTTAAGGCTGTTCTTAACTGCTCTGCTCAACAAGCGCAAAACGTTTTGACACATTTACAAATTCATTTTTTAACGGAATGGTATAAAATTGGAAAGCCTGGCCATGGAAGCGATTTGGAATTGAACTGTTTTTTCCATTTTTTGATCAATCAATTACCTATTGAGTTATAAGCTATTTTGATCACGTGACAAACACGTTTTTCTCCCGGTCTTGGGTGCTTTTCCTTCCTTCGCGCGGAAATTCGGTTCAAAACGCCCACGTTGACACTATTTTCTGAAAGATCTATTGCGTTTGCAAAAAAAAAAAAAAAAAAAGCTCAATGACGTAGTTTCTGAACAACAACACCAGCTAGTTTCATGCATTTTCGAACAAAAATAAATTAAAACTTATGTCATAAAGTTGCCCTTTTGGATTTGAGAACAAACATCCTTAATTTAATTTAGCTTATTTTAAACATAAATTAACTAGTGTGTTTGTTTTAAGGTATGTATGTGCATACCCTCAAATCGCTGTTTTTGCGAACATTGTCGATTTCTTTTTTATTATTTGAAATTAAAGTTCAAACATTCAAAAAATACTTTATTTTTGGTTCAGCGGTAATAAGAAGCAAAGTTATAGCCCAAAATATAAACCGGAAATTAAATTTCTGATACCGGAAGTGACAGTTTAAAGAACCTCAGAAAGGTAAAGAATACACTTTAATACACAAATATATAACATATACACAAATATATAAACCCCTACAAATATAGTAGATTTCAAAATTGTAAACTTTATACATCATTTTTTGTGGTCTATCGAAATGTTAATTTGCGTTTTCTAGAAAACTGCGTTTTTCATGGTGTACGTTTACGGGAAACATCATTTCTTAAAAAGTTTTTAAGATATTGAAACAAAATTGTGTGACAAGGTTCTGCTCATCTGTAGGTATGTTATGAAGCAAAATATAGCTTGTAAGTTTGTATATATTAATTTAAGAGCCATTTTTATTGAAAAATACACATTTTTTTAAAAAAGAAAGAATCATGTTTTATATACAAAATTTGGTAAAAGTTAGTAAATTTAACAGGTTTTGCAAATATTTTGCTTCATAACACAGGTAAGTGGTTTTCTAATATATTGTTGAAAAAAAGTGAAATGCATTGAATAGATTTCGTTATAGAAGGTTTGGCATAAACGCAATCTTTCACTAAAATTTACCTAAATGTGAAAGGTTAATTAAAATTTCTTTAAAAATTTATATGAATTCATATTTTTATTCCCTGTTTTAACTAAAAACACATCTGTTTGATAAAAATTTCATAAAGAAAAAAAATGCCCCGAAGGCTGGCACATACCTTAAGTGTACCTTCTTATAGTTGACCAATAGTTAATTCCTAAACCGATAGTTTTAGGGGTATAGTTCCAATTGCAAAAATGTTTCAATTGTTGTACGAAAATTCGTTTACATCAAAATAGTTATTTTTAAAAGGCTACGAAATATATTTTTTTATATGGCCATCCAAATAAGTTACATTAAAAAAATACATTTAGACTAGTTCTTATAAATTAGACCAAACCTTTCTGAGTTATGATACTTTGAATTTAGGATTGTTCAGCGTTTTCCAGCACACGGAAAACAAGTTTTTCCGTTTTCAGTTTTTTTATGAATTCTGTTTGTCTGTCTGTCCATGTTCTAACTGTCGTAAATATAGTCGGATTACCATGAAAATTTTATATGTTTTGACATTTAATATAGTATGTTCGGTATTCAAAATGAAGTATGCATTATGGTCTATGGGGAAAAATCGCTTTCGATACATTTTAACGATATTACAATACTTCAAACATAATGAAATTTATATGCATTACTGAGGTGAACTGAAACATGCTTTCTCAGGAGCATAGAATAAGTACCATTTATAGTTCATTTACAGAGACGCACAAAGTATTACATAACATTATGATCTATGGGGGAAAATCGTTTGCGATGCATTTGAATGATGTCAGGACCGTACAAAGAGACCGTGGACCCCGCTAACAATTCCAATACGGGCCCCCCACCATAAATGTGAAAAATTCAGTCTCATTACTTCCTGGACATTCTTCCTCATTACTTCTCATTACATGCTGTATGTTTCCCACGTTGCCATGTCGGAACATACTATACTTATATAATAATGTATAAAAAGATAATTGAAGAGAATAAGATTAAAAATAAATCTAGCAA
Source organism: Maratus speciosus (assembly GCA_963932465.1). Taxonomy (NCBI): domain Eukaryota; kingdom Metazoa; phylum Arthropoda; class Arachnida; order Araneae; family Salticidae; genus Maratus; species Maratus speciosus. The sequence continues at coordinate 351,172,627 of OZ010800.1, read as the reverse complement.
AATTTGTATAATCAGTATTAATTGTATAATAAGTATATAACATAGTAGTATAATAATGCATAATTGACAAGTTACACAAGTAAAAAAAAAACAAGATATTTTGGTTAATGTGAAGAAAAAACTTTTCATCTTTTAATATAATCTATATACACTGGTGTGCGAAAATTAAGGGCCAAGCACATAAATTTGAATAAAAGCCGAGCAAGGCAACAAGAATGGATAGTTTAAATCAGGCCCGTAGCCAGGTGGGGGCCAGGTCGGGCAAAGCCCGACCTGGAAAAAGTTTTGCCCGCCCTAGCGCAAGACTCTACATTCCGATAAAACTTTAAATTTCCATTTTCCCCCCACCTCTTGTCCAACCTAGAATGAAGCTCGACATTCCGATCATTTTTTCACTCAGTATTTCCTTTAAAAAAATTTTTACGTAATCAACATCATATTTCATTTTTCTTCCTTGATGCCAGACCTCGCCCCCTAACCCTAAATTTCCTTTTTAGACTGGAAACAAAAATAACAAAAATTTCCTCTATAAAGCTTTTTTCTCCCCCTCTTTAACAGACCTGTCCGATATTACTCCATTGTGTGTTCCTCGCTTTTTCGCTTTGTAGAAATTATCCCATACCGCAAAACAAAAAATCTGGATTACCTTATATCCTTAAAGCTTGCTTTTATTATGCAATTGTCACCATACGAAATTTATCGTTAGGAGGCGGGGTTGAAACCAAAGGCTTCTGAAACTACAATGAAATTTATTGGGGCTTCCAGAAAGAAAATGCATATCTGTTTTGGATGAAGGAAGTAATAGTATTAATGAAGTTTTGAACCTTTGGTTTCACCTCCCCCCTCCTCCCATTTATAGGGGCCTTCCAAAAAGTCTAAAATACCATTATATTTTAAAAATAGAATTTAGAGCCTTCAAAAGCTCTTCCTGGGTACCTTTATAAAAAAATAGTGGATAGAGAAGGAAAGTGCATATCTGTTTTCTAAATCTGACCAAGATCTTTGACAAAAATGAATTTGGGTAAAACAAATTAAAATGTTATTAAAAAATTATAAAAGTTAACCTTTAACTGATGTTACCGGTCTCTCAGACCGCGAATTTTTTCAATTATTATAGTTTAACTTGCAATTTTCAGTTTAACTACAAACACTACCGGAATTTTGTTCCATTTGGATTTGGTTACTATCACGAGAGACTTTTGAATAGGTGAATTTTAATTATAACAGTCCTGTACAAAAAGTTTAGTACAAAAACACCATCCTATGAGTTAATCGCGCCTTTTATTCCTCTTTCGATGGAGCGGTCTCACAGACCGCTTCACACTAGTTATGTGACAATTTATGTGACATCAGTTAAAGGTTAAAAAATATTATTCGGCTCAAAGGTACAATAGCTTACTACTGGGCCCTTGACTTTGCTCACCCCCCCCCCCCCCAAATGGGGTGTATGGAGGGCGGTTCCTACGGCCCTGGTTATGCCAAATATCTTATTTAACTTTAGTATATTTTTATTATGTCTCTGAAGAAACGTTAAAAAGTTCATACTGACTTTAGAAATATCTTATATTTTAAATGAAAAAAATCCCTAAAATCGTAGTACATATTTTTGAAGAATTACGAATAAGAGACTAGAAAAAATTGAAGAAATAATCTGCCACTCCTGGAAAAACCTTTGCCCTATCTGGAAGTAAGGTCTAGCTACGGGCCTGGTTTAATTACTTTTGATAACTTGTCCCATATTTTCACATCTTGGATATCTTATGCAGCCCCATCGCTAAGGCTTTTTATTGGTGGGGTAGAGAACCTTAAATTGCCAAGTCAAATTTCCGTATTTGCCAATTCGTTTTATAATTTTGCCAACAGGCCAACTTACCACAGTTAGAAAATGTAATATAATTCTTATTTGTTAAATGTTTAATAATATTCTCAATTAGTTTTGTAATTTTTGTCAAGTCTATCAGAAATAGAAAATATATTATAGTTTTTATTAAAGTTAAAAAAAAAAATTTGCCAACTAAGTTTGTAAATTTGCCAAGTGTAATAGCATTCGCGAATGTTTGGGGGGTAGGCTCCCCCCCCCCTTAGCGAGGCCCCTGATCTTATGCTATGATTTCGGTCGATGTCAAAAACTTCTGCAGGACACGATACATCGGAAAAACTATCTCGTCCTTAATTTTTGCTCACCAGTGTTTATAAAAGAAAGTCTGTATTTGCGAGCTAATCCACGTCCTTTGGCCAAAACCTTTTTAGGTGCGTTCGTAATTATATAAATACGTAGCACCTATAGTCGTCGTTCAGTCCGTCTGTCCGCATATAACAGAGCATAAACTGCCCAACCGAATGGTCTGAAATTTTAAATATATAATTGTTGAAAATTTTGTCGAGTCATTTCAAATTTTATGAAAATCGGATGTATAGTTTAATGACAGGAACAGTCAAAAGTTTTCCGTTACATTTCGGCCAATGGGAATAAATTATTGCAACTGCATTTTAATGATGTTACAACCTTCCGAATGATCTGAAATTTTTAATATATTATTGTTGCGAAATTTTGTCGAGTCATGTCAAATTTTATGATAATCGGATGTCAAGCTTAATTACGGGGAGAGTCAAAAGTTTCCCGTTACATTACGGCTATACGGCTATAATGAGAAAAACTTATTTCAAGTGCATTTTAATGATGTTACAGCCTTTCGAACAGAATGAAATTGATAGGCACTTATGAAATGCACTAAAATATACATTCAGTACAATATGCGGTGCAAAAAATATTTATAAAACTAGTTATAGTACGAACGCACCTCATTTGCCACGTTTGACGAGCAATTTCCAACTTGTTAACTTTTTAAAATGTAAAACAATATGGTAGAACTTTAATTAATTTTAAATAATGTTTGATTAGTGTTAAAAGAATTAAAAATATAATACACCACTATAACGCAAATAGGACTGACTACATATAAAAATATGTAACTTTTGACTAAGAAAATGATATTTGGGATGTTTTAGCATATTTTTAAGGGGGCACAGGGCCTTTGAGTTTATCGAAACAATCAAAAACATCGCCTTTTTCAAAAGAACAAAAACACAATTAAGATCTTTTCCCCCCGTTTCTGCCTAAAGTATATATGCTTAACTATATTATCCAGAAAAATAAATGTTGTATATACAAAATTAATATTTAAATTTTAAATTTAAAAATTCATCTTACTAAAGCGTGAATTAAAACCATTAAGCCGATGATAAAACTCTAAATTTGCATATAGAAAACAATTTTTGAACAAAATAGAATTATAACACACCTATTTCTAAGTTAAAACCAAAATATACACAAAAAGTTTTGCTTAAAATTTAATTTTAGCTAAAGAAAAAAATAAAATAAAATAAAATAAAATAAAAAACAAGTTTTTCAAGGGCAAAAAAATAAATAACCAAAATATGTGATTTTTTTTTTAAGTATAAAGACTATAAAGAAACGCATATTTGGTTAATTTTTTACAGCTGTAGCTTATATAGTTTGAAAGTATCAGTGCGCGCAAACTCCAAATTTACTAATATGAGAAAACGCGTTTTAACCCTTTATCTACTACTGACTTATGAATTCATGAAAATTTTATCTTCTAAAACATTTTTCGTGAATTTTTGAAACTACATTAGAAGATTTACATAATCATTTAATAAATTTTAGAAGGATTTTAGAAGGATTCATTAAATTTCAATTTATAGGGTTTTTGTGCAATATTTATAACCCCGCTCAAATCTTTTATTTTAAATATTTTTCTTAGTATTTTGTAGAATTAGGAAATGTACAAATATAATGTTCTTACAATAGAAATATAGAAACATTTCCGAATTGAAAAATCGCCCCCCCCCCCCCCCCCTCAACGCCAAGAAAGCTGAAAAGATACATGCAAAGGCCAAAGAAATCATCCTTTTAAAAATATTTTTGTTTTGTGTAACCGATAATGCTTTTGGAACAAAATAAAGTAATGCATCTAAAACTCATTCTAAACTGTATTATTATTAATCGATCCATTAAATGAATTTTATACAAGTTATTTTTATGGTACTTATAAGTACCATCGGTAGATAAAGGGTTAAAGTTTCAATATCTACGAACTACGAACCTTCCATTGTACTGACCTTCTATAACTGATTATAACTTACGAAATAATGCAGATTTTTGAATGGGGTATTTTGCATATTGTTGAGAAATTTAAAAAAAATTCAGAATAAAACAAAATCTGAAAACTGATTTTTTTTTTAAGTTTATAGGTTCTGTGCCCCCTTAAATTAATTCTAAAAAACAGGGCGCATTTTGTCTTCCCTTAAAAATATGTGTTAAACAGCAGTAAAAGTCTTAAATAAAATTACGCATCTCAGACTTTTATAAACATGGATTAGTGGTTGTGTGGCTCGGGACGCACGATCGTTAGGCCCCGTGCGTCCCGTAGTCCGCTAGTTGAATATGGTTGCTTTATAGACACACAAAATAATTCGGTTACAGGACTGACTCAGTGATAACTGCTGAAAGTAACATTTCTAGCTCTGGTATGCATTTTTAAACTTAGCTCATTTTTAGTGTATTGCGTATGTATAAATTCTATAGATCATATACAGAGCTGCAGGAAAGAATTCGCACACATTATCGGCTACGGGCGGCAGTTGCTGAAAATGGATTTTTACTGAGTTGTGTATTTTTACACTCAACTTGGTTTTTGAAGGCAAAGAACGAATTTTGTAATCGATTTTTAACCCGCTTCCTGATAGGCTAGAATTACAGTAAAACCTCCCTAAAGCGACCACGTTCCGTTCCAATAAAAATTGGTCGCTCCGAGAGGTGGTCTCTTAATGGAGGTCATGTTTAAATCTAGATTTTAATTGTTGGGAAAAGGTAACAATGTTAATAAAATTTATTTTTCACATTAGGAAAATATATGAAAATTTAAGTATCAAAATAAAAGTTAATTACATAAGTTAATTACGGCAGAGTTTAAAAAATTAATACATTGACATTTGCTTTGATTTTACGGTTTTATCTTCTATAACTTTTATTTCCAAGTCCTTTCGAAGTTCAGTAAATAATTGCAATTATTTTTTTGGACGGGAACAAATATTTCCTTAATTTATCTATTTCTTTGAGAGTTTCCTGACACAATAGGGCAGGGGAGTTTATTGACCGTCATCCTTAATTTGTCATCAGAGTTAAATTCATTGCCTAAAAAGGTACAAAGGAGTTTAAACACTTAAAAGTTGCCGGAATAAATAAAAATTCTAAACTTAGTTTAGAAGTTTGGTTAATAACGCGCTCTCAGGAATTATTATTCTAATAAAACCTTCTTCAAGCGACCAGGAAAAAACGGAATTTATTTCATTTTCTTCAAAGAAATGGGTCGCTCATAGAGGGAGTTCAACTTGGGTGGTCTCTTAATAGAGGTAAAATTAGTATTGAGCGTACGGGAATAAATTTCGTTCAATGAAAAAATGGTCGTTCAGGGAGGTGGTCGCACAGGTAGGTTTCACTGTATAAAAATTACGTTTACAAATGCGTTTCCGATAGCAATAAAACATTTTATATTTTTAGAACTTAATTATAAATTAATTCTTTAATTTTAAGGCATTTTTCAGTTAGTCCGGCATAGGTGATCAACAGCCAGATATTCTCTGTAACTTGTAGAATTGTATGAGAGTTGGTGCATCATTCAATCCATTTTTGTTTCAATACCACCCTCGCCAAAATATACCAAATGACTGTGAAACGGCAACAATGAGAGATTTTTAAAGGCAAAAAAGTACAAAATAAATTATGAATAAAAAAAAAAATAATGTAATATTTGAAAAAAAAAAAAGATACGCTTTTATCAATTAATAGTTTAATAGTAATTAATTTATGATTATACGTTGAGAAATACATTTAGAAATCCTAAACATGATAGTTTAAATAATGTTTCATTCCTTCTTTACTGTTGCCCCACTTTAAAAAAGAAACAGAGCAAAAATTATATACAGTCGTCCCCATTTAAACGAATACGACGGTTCCAGAAAAAATATTAGATTAAGCAGGTTATTTGATTAAACGGGGAATCATAACTGTAATATTTAATGCGTAATAAAAAGGCAAAATAACCTACGGTATATTTAATTGACAACATAATAAATCGTTAATAGAATAACATACAATAAAAATAAATACAAATGCTAATATAAAATAAATACGTATTAATTTAATGTCAGTACATTTATATAGTTTACATCACACTTAATCCAGCCCTTTTGAATTTGGTCAAAACTTTGCTACTTCTAATTTACGTTACTTATACTGCTTTAAAAAAATCGTTTAAAGTGGTTTGTTTAAGTGGAATTTTAAAGGAGTAAATATCGAGTTATTTTTCGAATGAGTGCAAAATATCACAACTGCCATCTCGATTCTCGAAGTGACGGCGCATTGCCATTAAAGCCTGGTTAACAGCAAGAAGTGATGGTGGAGGAGATCAAGTTGTGGAAATCATTTGACCTATCCATTATACACATGAGGCCGAAATCATTGCAAGAACCGAAAATTTGTTTTCAGCGTAAAGGAACCGAAAATGACAAAAGGTGGAAAGAAAATCTTGCTGAAACGTGCTTTCCGCGCCTATTTTCAAGCATCGGTCACACAGTTGTTATTCGATTAAGCGGGGACGTTCGTAAAAGGTATTTGGTTTAAGCTGGGGAAAAACATTGAACCAATAGGAATAAAATCGGTTCCGGAGGATTCTATTCGAATAACCGGAGTATTCGATTATCCCTGACCCGATTAAGTGGTGAGGATTGCATTTTTTAATAAATTCAGATGCTTGCGCTTTCTACTAAGAGTTTAAAAAAAGTTAATTTTTCATAATCGAGTTCGGTGCCCACGGCCAAACGAATGTCTTGTAGCAGAAATAATAATTAAAAAAAAACATGAATTGCAGTCATAAAATCCAATATAAACATTGAATGATTATAAAAGTGTATTTTTTAAAAATCTATTTTCACTTTTATGCTTATTATGCTTAGATGTTTCATTGTATGAAAAAATGAAATTTCTTTATAATATTCTGATAGTGTTTCATAATGCTGTTATACCACAATGACATAATGTTTAGATATGCTGAGTTTGATGTAATACGCAGAATATTTGAAGTATGTTATATGTATTATATTTATTTAATAAGAGTTACATATTTTGCATACTTAGCTGTTCTTATCTTTTGTTGTAGGACCTTTATATATCAATATGATAAATATTTTATCATGCATACTGGTGTTTATCTCAGCGGAATTTTGTCTTTCAACTGTTACTGGTAAGTAAAATTTCTCATAAAATCAAAACTTTAATTATTATCTCTTAAATTCTACTTTTCTACAGTATAGAACAAAAAAAGGGCAAAAGTTAATTAATAGAAAACTTAAACTTTTTACATAAATATCGAAGTTACCATTTTGTTTTTAATATTGAAACATATTTCATAAGCAAAATTACTGAAAGCACAGTATAATTTTATTTTCGTAAAGATAAGTTTCTTCAATTATATCTTTATGTCTAACTGTACTCGAAATATTATGAAAATCGGAAACGGGAAAATACTTAAATTTTTTTGAGAATCTGGCTTTAGGGTGTTATACTTGATTTTGACTGGAGATATTAGGTTGAGCAAAAAGTTCTGGGAAATTTTTAATCTAATAGTTACCAGAATTTGTATCGTATATAGTAGTACTAGTGGTATATCTATAGGTGTGTTCAGGAATTTCGGCTCCAAAATGCCTATTGAACTGTATGATTTGCGTGTGTTGATCCGGCATTATTGGAGAAAAGGTCTAAAGATTCTGAAAGCCGTCGATGAGATTAATGAGAGTGAAGGTGCTGGTACGGCGACAAAACTTCGTACTTCCGGCAAATCCGGAATCTGGCAGAACGATGGCAGAAAATCGTGCACTATGATGGTCTCTACTTTGAAGAATAGTCCTTGTTGCTTTTGTTGCTGATTTGCGCATAACATCGCAACTTTCACAAATTTCCCAGAACTTTTTGCTCAACCTAGTAATAAAAAAAGAATAGGGGGGAGGGTGTATTTTGAAGAATTTTTTTCAGGAAAATGAACCAAGATATTGGAAAAACTTTTTTTTTTTTTTTGTATTTGATTTATTACACTTTAAAGAAATAAAAATTGATTTTTGTAATGACAAATTAAAGTTGAATGTCTCCAGCAGACCCGCTACCCGGAGATGTTGTCATTCTGGTAGCAGTCCGCGGTGACCGACGTAACTCTATCAAATATCATCTGAAAACATAATAAAAAGAAAAGTGCCCAGTTAAACTGATGGCATTGAGCTTACAAGCTATTCACACTAATTGTATGTTATACTCTTATTTCAAAGAACAATGCCCCTCGAAAAATAAATTAAGAGTGGATTACCCCCTCCCCGTTTCCCCCCTTTATACTTAACCAATGAAACTCCAAATTTAATCAGGGAAGCGCCTTATCTGAATAAGCATATGTATACCAAATTTGAATTAAATCCGATAATTCTGCATGAAAAACCCATTTAGCTAAGTTAAGGGGGGGAGGGATTAGATCCCCAATTTCCTCCCCTTTATACTTAACCAATGAACCTCCGAATCTGATCAGGGAGCGCCTTTTCAGGATAAAAAATTCTTTGTGGACAGCATTCTACCAGATGGTTTTGGTTGGTTGGCTGATGGTAAAGTATCACCCAGTTTGGGGCTATATTGCTGTAGGGGAAATGCCTTGAAGGAGAACTTTTGAGGTATTTTTGACTCAGTGAAAACTTTTGGAAAGACTCGAAAGTCGAATTATCGTTCTCGTACAAGGAGAACTCTGAAAACCTTGCACAGCCACCCCGTCCAAATCACGGAGGCATAAGATTCAATGGGAATTATGGAACAGAAACACTTTGTTGCATAGAAATGTGCAAGGTGATGTCACAAACAGGTTTCTACTAATGCAGCTTTTTCATTGTTCTACGGTAAAAGTCACGTGATGTGAACTGCTCTAGCTTGCGACATTGTGCCAGTAATCTTATTATACTAGCTTAAAAAAAAAACTTTAATATCGAGTAGATCGATAATTTCTTGTCAGCCGTGCTCTTAAAAAAATTCTCAAATCATCTATTACAAATTAATTTGATCATGCTTAATAAAAAATGTAAAGAATTAATTCAAAACGAAGAATAAAACCGCCTTCAAGTGCATGATTGTTGTTCAATTCCCTTCACTGCTGTGCATTGTTTCAAGTAATTGTTGTGGATTGTTAGCGTACAATGAAAAGTGTGGAAGTGAACTCCACGAGATTTTTCAAAATTTCGAAACCTATAGGAAGGGAATGGGATCACCGGCTCAGTAACCCTCTCCTATTTGCCAACCTCCCAAAGAGAACACGCTCCACACCACTGATTTTGCGTACACGTATGTAACATCTACAGACGCCAACAGCAACTCGGTTTTCCCAGGAGCTCACCCTCCAAAGTACTGACCAACCCTGATACAGCTAAACTTCGGTGTTTTGATGGATTCGGTGCTTTACAGCATCGTGTGCCGTTGGCTGCGTGTAAATACACTTACAAATACACACATATGCCAAAATATCGCTAAAATCGGCAACATTTGGCTAAATATTGCAAAATTTGATTGCATAAAGCCGCTGAAAACAATTTAAACTTGGTACTAGCATCAAAATTTGGTGAAATTCGCATTCAGATCCGACATGAAATTATTTTTTTTATTGGTGGTCGAGTAATCGAGGTATTTTTTGTTAAACAAAATTGTAATATTTATCAATGCAAAAACCCTTGATGGGTTAAAAGTTTCTGACGCAGCACTTTATCTTATGCTCTAAGAATTTTAAATATGGAACTTAAAAATACTGATATCAAATTTTGAGTGACGTTATGCTATTTCTTAAAAAATATATTTGTATTTATTTCATCATTTTATTTTTGTTTTATTTATAATCGCATGTGCAAAAGTTATGTTCAACATGAAAAGCTGCATAAAATTTTATTCGCTGTTGCTTTATCATTTACATCTCTCATAAATTCAAAATATGAGTTTAAAAAGATATGGTATAAAATTTAAGTGACGCCTTGATGTGACTTTAAAAGGTTTATTTTAAAATTCAATTTAAATTATTTTTGACTTGGTTAAAATATTTTTTTACATCTACACAATACTTTTAATTTTCCAATTCACTGTTAAACATATCACTTTCATTGAATCTATACTATGCATTGAAATGTATTTATTTCAATAAATTGATCTATCATTTGTGTCACGCTATTCAAAATTGTGAGTAAGATTTGTGTAAATGGTTTATTTGCGTCAAACTATCCTTTTTCATACATTTCATGTAGTTTGGACACAATGACGCTTTGGACACAATGACGCAATGAAACTTTTGCACATGCGATTATAAATAAAACAAAAATAAAATGATGAAATAAATACAAATATATTTTTTAAGAAATAGCATAACGTCACTCAAAATTTGATATTTTTAAGTTCCATATTTAAAATTCTTAGAGCATAAGATAAAGTGCTGCGTCAGAAACTTTTAACCCGTCAAGGGTTTTTGCATTGATATCATTACTTTTTTTAGGTTAGTGATAAAATGAATGAAAAAAAGATACTTATGGGATTTAATGCAGATTTAATTTTTACTATTTTATTACAATTTTCCTTATACCAGTTTGTATATAAAAACAAGTGGGTAAGTATAATCGCAGATCGCACAGAGGGTTTCATTTGATATTCCTTTAAAAACACTTTATCCTTAAATTAATAAATCCAAAATGTTAATTTATAATTATTAAATCCTTACATAGATGGTGCACCAATAGTTCCAATTTTCATGGGACAGGGAACGCACTCTTTTAAACAAACCACCTTCCAATTGAAGTCATCAAAAACCAAGTTGAATAAGCCAGACCCCGTTGTGTTGTTTGACAAACAGCAGTCTCATGTCCCCTCCTTCCCCCTTTTTCAAAATTTTTCAGACCAGTACCTAAGAATGGAACCGAAATAATTTTTTCTCTTCAGAAATTACGATAAAAAAATAGTATGCAGTACTCATAAATTTACTTTAATGCTATATAGGGTGATTATTAAGTTAATTATAACGTTTGGAATCTGTTGCATTGATGTCCGAAAGGTAGTTTCTGAGTTTTGGAAGCTGGACCCATAAGGCGCCATAGAGGGTCGAAGCCCGCTAGTGTCTATCATAATTATATCTGCCATGTGGACTAATTGCGATATTTAATCAAAATAGTCCCCCCCCCCCTCCTCATCCCCGGAAATATAACAAATACAAAATGTGTCTTTATAAACCTATCGTCAAATAGGTTTTTATTTCTTTTTCCCTAAAAAAAAACATGATTTTTATATCCGTAACGTAAATAGCGGACGAAGCCCGCTAGTTCCTATCATAATATATTTTTTTAATAATTTTATATAGTCTATAATAAAAATCAGACTTAAAATAGTCTAGTTCCATGAGTACTTGTAGTGTCAGTTACATGCTACGATTTTTGGATACCAGTATTTTAGAACGGGAAAATGTGACTTATTTTATCGGAGATATCTCATTAATTGAATAAGGCGAAGCAAACTTTTTGAAAAAAAGGTGGCCAACAAGCATGCAGTTATCAGCTATGTGACTTTGTGCTAAAGTCCATTAATTTGATCTGCTTTAAAAAGATTACGGAAGATTGAATTATAGTAGAACCTGGATTAACCGAGCTTCGATTAATCGAGGTTTCTGTTAACCGAGCCGATAACAAAGTCTGATTTTTTTCCCCTTTTGAATGAACCTTAAAAATAACCACACTCTTTAGCTCACTGTCCGTGCTATACAGGCCCTTCTGCGCCCAAAAGCACTCAACTCCAAAGAAACATTGGACCCTGAGAAGTCAATAGCGAACAATGCTTTGTTTCCAGTGGCTGTGTGAACTTTCGTAAATTTTTCAATTTGCATTTTAAAATTTACTACTCGTAGTTGATTTTCTTTTTAAATTTGTTAAGCTGTGAAACAGAACTTTACATATATTTATTTTTACTATTTAAAAAACGTTCTATATATTTTTTTAAAAGAGATGTTAAATTCGCAAGCACGGCGAGTTTTTACACACAGTTTCTATTAACCGAGATTTCCGATTCCGATTTACTAACAGTCCCAATTAGCTCGGATAATCGAGGCTGCTCTGTATAATTAAAAAATCAATGGCGATCTTACTGTAAACGGGTTTCCCTTTTACTGAGGGATTTCAAGACCGAATCAGCTGATGTTAGTTGCTGTTTCCGTGCTTGATTAAATAAGATTAGTTAAACATTTGAAAATTACCAAATATAAAAGGAACTAAGTCAACAGAGTCTTTGCTTTATGGTAATTTTTAACAACGCTATAAGAAAATGATTTTAAATAAGAGATTTTAAATGTAACGTTTTAAATCTGACATAATTTTCACCAAACTTTCCTTTCTCTTTGTAACATTCAACTTAAAATATTTTTATTATTAGAAAGATAATATTATTATTTGCGCTACCTTAAAATTGGCAACTATAGTTAAAAATATCATCTCGAAATTTGAAATAAATCTCTCATATAAATATTTTTTTTAATTTAAACTGTTTTGCAATATTATTATTTGGCCACTTTGGCCAATATGACGTAATTTCCTCCATTTACGAGTTTTAACACATATCAATGAATTTATTATTTAAAAATTTTCTTTTTCTTTTAATATTCACGTGTAAATATAATTTTTATGACGTAATTTTCAATGTTTTCCTGCTTTTAATGCGTAATCATTTAATTCTAATTTGAAAATAATTGATTATTTTATAATTTTCTTTCATTTTAAGTAAGCATGTGTAAAAACAATTTTTATGACGTAATGTTTAATATTTTTCTGCTTTTAACACGTTATCATTTAATTCTAATTTAAAAGGATTTTTTTCTGTTTATAATAGTCACGTGTGAATAAATTTTTAATTTGAAGGATATATTATTCTTTGCGCTGTTTTAAAAATTGGCAACAATTTAAAATAACCTTTTCTAAAATATGTAAAAAAATATCTCTGGAAATTCTGAAAATTTTAATTTAAAATTGAAATAAACCGTCAAAAAATTAGGCAAGTTAAAAATAATAAATGCACTCTGCAAACTTCGAGTTTCTGTTGAATGATTAAATTGAATGAAAATGATTAAATTCCCATGTATATATTTTTTTCCTATGAGACTTTTTTAATGAGACAATTTTATCCAGATTTAACATTAAATATCTCTTAAAATAATTCTTCGATTTAAAAACTGTCTACTTCAACGTTTTTATCAAACATTTCTCTATAATACTACCCATTTTAATATTTTTGTATGCAGTAATTTTCTTAATATTTGCGAAATAGACCTCTAGTCACAAGAGATTCTTTCAAAGCGGCGAAGAGCGTTAGTTTTTTTTTTTTTTTCTTTCCGAATAAGAGACAAAATGTAGTACGCAATTGCGTCAAAAGATGGCGACACCAGAATTCTGATATGCTTATTATGTAAACTGTAAATATTGCAAAGTTAAATAAAAACAATTGTCTCGCGGTTACCAAACTTCATTGTTATTTATAAATAAAACATTTCAACTAAATTATTTATTATAAAAGAATTATTACATCACAATAGTTTTTATGCAAGGAAAATAATAATTATAATAATAATAATATTATGGATGTCAGTGATTATATATTGATTGACCGTCATAATAATAAAAAATGATATTATAAAAAGAAGAGCTGAAATGAATTATTTTTTTACGTTTCTGATCGTGTGATTTATATTCAAATAATAATTATTAATGTATATTTTTTGTAAAGTGATTGAAATTAAATATATTTATAAAATTTATGGTAATATTTTTATTGTTGAAAAATTGCCAAGAAATAATCATCATCAAATTGGCGTCATTATAATTGTAATTTTGTTTAACTTAATAGCAATTAAAAAATTACAAAGGAACTGAGAATAATGGTCAACTAACAGACTTTAAAAGAAAAAAAAAACACATTCGCATGTGAAAACAAGTATCAGTGAGTATCGAACTGCCTATCTTAAGATCAGTAGACGATGGCCCTTAACCACTCAGCCAGTGGGAAGACAAAATTTTTCTCCCCAAAAGTGGTTAAAAAGAAAGCATGTGTATGAATACAGTATCATGCATTTTCGGTGAAATTTCCATAGAATGGCGAAGAAATATAGTCCGATTTTTCATGCGCATTATAAAACGAACAAGAGTCTTGCTGGAAACAGGTAAATTGTTATTTGGTTCATCTGAAACATATTTATTTGATTTTTAAAAAATCGCCCGTGTCATTTTCGAGAGGGAAAAAATCGAATTATTTAACGAACGAGAGTTTTCCCAGAAAAAAGAAAAGTGTTATTCACCTCGCCTTAATCTGATTTATATTATGTATCAATTTAAAGATAATCGTTAGAACCGTTTTCGAGATTTTCAAATTAGGAACTTCCTCGATATCATACCAACGTTTTCACTTTAAAAATGGCTATTTAGATCTCAAAATATACTGCACGTAGAAATGCAAAAATTTCAGTATACGATTAGACTGCAGATATAAGACTGTTCTAGAAAATTCAGAACAATAAGACCTATATCTGCTGAGTTATTAAAAGGCGGCTTTTCGCGTTTTCTTTGATGTCGAGTTAGCTGAATATATGAGTTCCGCCATCTACGAATTCTATGATACGATACGATACGATTTTAACGATACGATACGATACGATACGATTTTAGGCTTAAGGCTGCGTCACTCGGAATACTACCGTCTTCCATGATTAAAGATATATAGAGTAATATCTCAAATATAATAAATTGTAAAAAATAGGATTTTTTACAAAATTTGTAACAATACTGACACACAAAAATTAATAAACGCTCATATATATGATTACTCGTTTCATAATAATTATTTATTAAAAATTTTGATTTTTTTTTCAGATGTAGATTCACACGTCCTCCATAATGTTAATTCTTCAAACGAACATATGCGGACATGGATTGGTGAAGCCTCAGTTCCAGTATTTTCTCGATATCTACAGACATCACCTGATTATGCACCGAACATCCAAGGACGTTTAGCATCAAAGTATTATACAGCAAACAAACAAATAAATCCCCGGACAAGGAATCCATATTTCACAGCTTTGGAATCAAATCGTAAAATATCAGCTTATCAACAATCTGACGATACTTACGATCACGGATCTTCTATGTATCAAGATCACATTGGTATGCATTCTATACCAGACCATGATATAGTACCTCTTAAAAAACACGATTATGTAGATGATCAAAATTATGGAGGATGGGATGCATACCCTGGTGGACTGAGCTTTGGATCTGGAGCAGGTTTGTTGCAATTGGGTACAGCAGTAAAGAAAGGCAAAGAAGCGAAAGCGTTATTCATCCTCATGGCGCCATTAATTCTTCTTGCAGTATTTGGACCTCTTTTAGCAACGCAAGCTATGATACCATGGATTACTAATGGTGGACTGACATCGGTCACTGCAGTTGCAGGTAGTGGGAAGCGAAGAAAACGAACTCTTCGAGATCCTAGACAAATGGCTGAACTGGAAAAACGGCTGCATTTGTTCTTGGCTATTCAAGATTACATCGCCAAGACAGGTTCGACAGATTTTGCTGAAGAAATGGGTGAAGCGTTTTTAAGTTGCCAAAAATACACAGAAAGGAGAAATAAGTGCCTTGAAAGAATAGCCTGTGAATACACTGATGGAACATCAGCTATGGATCCTTCAGAAAGACGCATCGCTAAAATGTAAGTAAAAAAATATATTAGTGAACACATTTTTGCAGTCTTCGTGAATTTATTCAGTATTTCTCTTTCTGTTTTTCGGAAAATGACTAACAAACAAAACATCATGTATTGTTAAGCCAGTTTAATTACTGTTGCTCTCATTTAGGTATTGAAAAGTAAAGACATGATTCTACAATATCAAATAACAATTCCTGTTTAACTTTTTTTAAAATAATAAAATAAAATATGAACACAATTATAAATTTGAAAGCAATTGATTAGCGATTCTCTTCAAGTACCCGTACAATACAAGGACAAAAACGAATCTGCTTTATACTTATATTGTATCTATGTTTTGCTACCCGGATGAAGGGAGCCACTTATTTACTGTTCCCAAAACTATAATTATATTTCGCCTTCTTAAAATCAAAAAACGATTTTTTACGCAGCTTTTATCTTCTAACTACCAAGTTTGCCATGTCTTTTAATCAGCTCTTCAGGGAAATCAAATTTTAGCATTTTTCAACCCGTAAATTATTTATGTCTATTATTTCAAAAATTTTCCTTTCCGTTTTAGAATAGAGTTCATTATTACTAAGAAATTAAATGAAACTTCCCCATTCATTATACAGAGTAGCCATAGTAAAGGTGAGGGGTTAAAAGCTGGATTATAAAAAAAAATAATAATAACTGGAGAAAACGCAACTGAACTTGATATAAAGACTATTTAGAACACGGAAAACAAATTTTAAATAACATAAATGCATTAATATTTTTGTTACCAGGGACTAAATTAGGATGAATTAGGTATCTAAATAGGCATAAAATCATACTGCAAGAGACAAAATGTAAATGTTAAAAAATAAATGTTGGAAATTTATTTCAATGTGAAAGATTCCGTAAAATGCTATACAATTATATGAAACGTTCCCCTTTTTTAGTTCCTATACTTATTTAACTGCCAAATTCAGCGTGAAGCGCCACCTTAGCCTCTGATAGCAAAAATCGGAACTCATTTCTTTCAAGTTGCAGGGGCGTGCGAAGCGGGGGGAGAAGGGGGCGCGCCAAATTTATACTACAAACCCCGTTTTTTCTTCTTTTTTTGAAAAAAAAATTACATATTGGAAAACATTTTTCCCAACAAAAGTGCGTTCATTGTTCGTTTCAAAGGTATATGTGCATAGCATGGTCCCTGCACCCAAATACAAATTTACGAATAAGGATTTCTTTCTGTTCAAAACTTGTTTTAGGTTTTTGTCTTAGTCTCTTTCGTTAACCTTCTCTTTTCTGAGTCTAATTTTCATTCTTGTGTCAAAAACCTATGCTCTCAAACTAGCATGGGGTTTTCCTCTGGTAATACAAAAGAGTTGTAAACTGCTATACAAATTTACTGTTAGATAAATTTTCTTTACACTCATTTCCCAGATTCTCTTTGCCAAAATCTAAGTGCAATTTTCACTTATGTTATTTAGTTTTTTGAAGTTTCTGAATTAAAATTAAACATGAAGTTCCAAAATAAATGCGGAATATGCATTCAATAGAAATTATTTCTGTTTCTGCACTTGTTAATTTTGTGACACATGTCACAAAGAAAAAGTGTGTGTTTGTGTGTGTGTGGGGGGGGGGACGCCAAATTAAAACTTTGCCCCGGGCACAGTTTTCTCTTCGCACGGTGCTGTCAAGTTGTATCTATTCCCCATTTTCTATAGCTATATAGTACTTATACCAAGTTTGTTCACATTTTGTCCAGATGATATTTTATAACCACACTCTAAGCACCTTACCTTTAATTATGACCACCCTGTATAAATATAACCTATACTTGGGGAACGAGGAACTTGATAGTATTGAATATACTGCGATCGTTATACTTCCGCGACAAGAAGAAGTGCGTTGTCTATTTTAATAAAATCTCACTCGATATCTGTTTTTTTTCTCCAAAATTTTAATGCAAAAACGATTCATTGACTAAATGAAACTGATTTAAATTAAAATTTGTCACTATTATGATATGTATATATTAAATTTATATAAAAATGTATTTATTCGCTTTGGCGAAATCTTGGCGCTAATGAACATGTGTTGTACAGAGATTGCAAACCTATTAGAGATAACGTCTCCCGCATCTCCCCAATTTCCGGTGAGTTAAGAGATAATTACTCTAAGTTTGCGGTTTTTAATCTGCAATACATATTTTTTTTTTTTTTTGAAACTTTTTAAAATACAGAAACAATTTTTGTGGATTTGAACTTATCGGAAAATTTTACTTCAAATGGATACCAAGCATGACAATAAAATATTTAAAACAATAAAAAATGCAAAATAAAAGGAATAGAAAGGTGTTTATTTATAATGCTGAGGTTGTAAACAAAAAAGTTGAAGAAAGTTATTCCACTCGAATATTAATTTTTCTACCGGCAAATTTGAGTTATTTTTAACAGAAACATAGGCATATGCAAGGGGGGTCGGGGGAGAGAGAGGGAGGGCTCTAAATCTTTGAAAAAGTAAGAACTGTTAAAAACATTACTGTTTAATACTTTTTTGTTTTGTTTTTTATTTTTTCTCTTTAAATCCTGATAGAAATTTATTTCTGAATATTAAATATTATTTAATTGTTAAATTCTTAAGTTAGTTTTTATTTTCATATATTTTAAAACTGTCTTGCACAGGACTTTTTATGGTTATAGGCAATATTAGAAAAAAAATGCATAATCATGCTAATGTAGTATAGAAGTTTTGGCATGAATATGAGATTGAATTAAAAATAAAGGGAAAATATTGATAATAAGCTTAAGAGTTTATTTTACATATTTTTATAGTGTATACTCATACATGCAATAATTTGTTTCCCTTTAGATTTGTTTTCCTTCTTACATTCAAAATTTTTAAATACAGTCGAACCTCGTTATCCCGACACTCTAATGACCAGAAAAAAGTGTCATCATAAGCGGAGTGTCGTGGTAACCGGTGTCGGAGAAAAATATGTTTATAAAAAGCTGTATTTTTAATTAATTTAAGACAATTTTAAATTCATAACTGTTCTTGCAGTTTTAACCCCTTGAAGGTCAAGCAATTACGTTTGTGAAATGCAGAATTCCCACCGGAAATTTAGAAAAAAATTATTTCAAAATAAGGAAAAGCAATTTTACAACTTTTTTCCATCAAAGTTAGAAAAGTAAAATTTCATAAAATTTTTCTGGTGCAAATCTTCATTAATCGTAGGTGTGATAAAATATATCCCACCGCCCCTCAAGGGGTTAAGCAATAAAACATTATTATTTAACAAAATAAACGCAAAAACAAAATTGAAAAGATTAAAAATCAGATTTATGACTACTTGTTTCTTTATTGTTACATGAAATATTGATGAATTAAGGTTTGCTTATCCCTAAATGTGCTTCTTACAATTCTTCTTCCAATATTATACAATGTATTGTAATAAATATTCGTTGTTTCAGAAATGGATATTAGATAATTTCTGATCGTTTCAATGCAATGCAATGCTTCCGTTTTAGTTGGATTAAAAACGCCGTGTGACAAAAAGAAAGCGCCGCCTGATCAGAACAAGAAGACCTCGAGTAGACTGATACGTAAATCTGAAACTTAAGTGGGTCATTCATAGTGTGTGGGCATAGGCGTAGCGTCGGGGGGGCACGGGGGGGCATGTGCCCCCCCAACCTTCTGAACCCAGGGCGCCAGAACAGAAAGCGTAGGGGGCGCCAAATGCAGATTTTTTTTAAAGAATTTTTTTTTAAAGAACCATTTGCATTAAAATTTACAAATATATAAAAAGATTCATGTATAACAGAAGACTGCAAATGAATTAGAAGAAAGAGCTGTTCTCTTGGGCTATTTTCTTTCTCCAATTCAAATGTACCATGTATCTTCTATCATTTAAATCACTTCATCTGTCAGGAGAATCACTTACATTTTCCAAAGTCAGTCTCTACTCATCTCTTCTGTGTGAAACTGTCCCTCACCAATAATTGCCAAACGTCAACCGATTTCCCTGGGGGAGGGGGTGCAGAGGGGCATGTGCCCGGACGCCAGAACGAAAAGCGAAGGGGGCGCCAAATGAAGATTTTGTTTGACTCTGACTGTTCTGATGAAAAGATTCCATGAAGGCTGTTCAATTTTTTTTATCTCTCTCCCTGAGCAGCGCTGAACTTTCTTTTTTCCCGTCTTGCTATGGACGAGGTCGGGTGGTTATCCGGGACAATAAAAGCAAACGGGAGACCGTTAATTGAAGGCTGAAATTAAGGGGGGGAGGCAGAGGAGGCATGTGCCCTGTGCGCCACGCGAAGGGGGCGCCAGATGAAAATTTGGTTTGCCGTTTTATACATTATATATATGTTCGTGTGAAATTTGTGCCCTGTGCGCCACGCGAAGGGGGCACCAGATGAAAATTTGGTTTGCCGTTTAATACATTATATATATGTTCGTGTGAAATTTGTGCCCTGTGCGCCACGCGAAGGGGGCGCCAGATGAAAATTTGGCTTGCCATTTTATACATTATATATATGTTAGTGTGAAATTTGTGTCCTGTGCGCCACGTGAAGGTGGCGCCAGATGAAAATTTGGTTTGCCGTTTTATACATTATATATATGTTCGTGTGAAATTTGTGTAAAAAAAAATTCTAGCAGAAAAATCAAAGAAAAGCTGACTAAAGTGCATTAAAATTGTCAAATAAATAAAAAGATTCGCCTACAATATACAAGACAGCAAATAACCCCATCATTTTTCTTATAATTGCTTTTTTACATGCATATCACCATATCTGGCCTTAGAGGAGGCGAGGTCAGGTGACTGACTGGGACAATAAAAACCAAGCGGTCGAAATTTTACAAAATAAAAAGTAAAAACTTAATAATTTTGTTATTCTTGTTTTGAGTCACACATAAATTTGAAAATTAGCATTAGGTTGAGGAAAGTATGTTGACATATCTATATATAAATAAGAAGAGTGGTATAAATGATAATTCCACGAAATTGGTGTAGATAATACAGGAAGATATTTTAGAATACTGGAATTCAGTTTTATGCCTACAGTAAATCCTGGTTTTTTTTTTTTTATCCTAAAACAATGCGACTCATATCACTATAATATTAAATTGCCTCAATTGTAATTATTTGTAATGCTACAACAGCAGTAAAATCTGGAAAAATGAAATGCGTCTATAATGGAATCTTGTCTTAAATGAAAAAAACTACATGGTTTCAACAGAAAGAATACCAACAGTTATATCTGCTAAGACGGAGACCTGTATAAAGCAGAATTATTTCAGCTTCCTTTCAATTTTTTTTACAGGTTTTAATGAATATATTTGACAAAGCTGGTTATATATTTCAATATTACGTATTTTACTGTTACACATTTTAAATTTTAAAATAAGTCCGCTAACAGAAACTTTCGTAAATTTCTTTTTGTAAATTTACTTTGCGGAGAAGGGGCGCCAAAGTAGAGGGGCGCCAAAATCCATGTCTGCCCCGAGTGAAAATATAGCTAGTTTCGGACCTGGAAGGGGTGCACAAAGCAAAATGCTTTAGTAAAACCCTTTAAAAGAAAAAAAATGAGTATAGCATTTACAGTGGTACAGTAAAAAATCTCCCACAGGGCGCCATGGCTAATGAAGGCGCCTATGCCTTTATCCCCCAAAATGATTTTTTCTCTTCTTTTTGTCATTTCTACGCGTTTTGCCAACCCAGGCGGAAGTAGAAAAATGCCGCTCTGTTCCTTTTGGTGCAATTATTTTTTGCATTACTTTTGGTGCATTATTTTTTGCATTACTTTTGGGGCAATTGTTTTTTTTTTTTTTTTTTTTTTTTTTTTTTTTTTTTTTCAACCAACCAGATCCAGTCTTAAAGAAAGGAGGCGAGCTTGGACGACTGCCCGTGATTAAAAAAAAATAAAACTCTCACCCAGGGCGCCATGAGTAAAAGCCGCAGCCGCCCCTGCTTTTACCTTCCCAAATTACATTTCTCGTCCTTTTGCCATTCCTAGGTAGGTGACAACTGAAAAATGCTGCCGCCCATGCCGTTTACTAAAATTACTTTTTTTTACATCTAGATCCGGCCTGAAAGGACGCGAGGTCGGGCAACTGTCAATGACTGAAAACTAAGGGTTGAAATATATGCACGATAGAATAGTAACCCGCTTTTTTAATGGTTTTTTAAGAATATAGCCCGGGTCAAAACTAGGGGGGGTAGAGAAGGGGTATGTGCCCCAAGCATCAGAATAAAGGCGAAGGGGGCGCTAAATGAAGATTTTGTTTGTCGTTTCATACAAAATTGTATATATATATATACGAAATACAAAGAAACTCGCAAGCTAATGTTAAACTTATTGGAGCGTTCTTTTCAAATTTCTCTCTTGCATTTTAATATTTTACAATGCTTTATTTTCCTAGGATAGTTTAGATTCATCTTTAGTGTTGCTATACTTTTAAGTTTCGAAACCTGTACTGGAAGTGAAAGTAATTTTATAAAAAATATCTACAACCAAAATCGGAAATGTGAACACTAACCCGGTTAGAATTCAACCTCAGCTTTTATAAGCTAAAAAAATCATTTAAAACTATTGATATGCAAGCGAAAAAATTTAAAAAGAACATTCCCATACGTTTAGTATTAGCGTTCCATTTTTTTTCGCGTGACTTGTGTAGGCTCTTAACGCTCAAGCTAATGTTAATCCTATGGGAAAGTTGTTTACATATTTCTTATTCTAATTTTAACTGCTAAATGATTTTTATTATTATTTTTTATTCTTTGCATAGAGTACCTGAAGTCGATAACTTTTATTGTGCGTGAGGAGATGTGTGTGTGTGTGTGTGTGGGGAGGGGGGGGGTAAGGCGCCAAAATCCGTGTTTTCCCTGGGCGCAAAAAAAGGGTAATTTCGGCCCTGCCCGTACGATTGATATTAAGGGTGTGCTTAATGTGCAATATATTAAAAATATTCATTAGTCACTGTTTTAAAAAGATATGTAATTGTGTATTATACATGGGATTTTGCAGATATCAACAATTGGTCGCAGAAAAATAGTTTTCCATCGGTCTCGAAAAAAAAAACTTGTAAATTTCGCCTAACCGTTACGGAACGAAAATCGAAAATTTTGTCAAACTGTCGCGGACAAGGAAAAAAAAAAACCCCGCGAATTTGGTCAAATAGTCTCGCAAAATATCGAGCAAAAAATATCGCGAATTTCGTCAAAAGATCTCTGAAACAAATACCGAATATCATTTTCATCAATCGGCCGTAGAAAAATTCACGAAATTTGGCAAAGGATCGTGTAAAGTAAATCGTGAACTCCATGAAACGATCGGCAGAAAAAAAATGCAAATTTTGGTAATTCTCGACAAAAAAAAAAAAAAAAAATCGCGGATCTTCTCAAAGGACCGTGGAAAAATATCTTGAATTTTATCAAAGGTTGCGGAAACAAATGGCGACTTTCGTCAATCTGTCACCGAAAAATCGTCGCAAATTTCGTCAAAATAATGCACAAAATACTACGAATTTTGTCTAACGATCAAGGGAAAAAAATTGAAAATTCCGTCAAATGGTCGCAGGCAAAAAGACAGCAGGGGTCTGAGCAAAAAAAAAAAAAAAAAAAAAATTCTGAAACTTACAGCAAATTTTCCGAAAGGTTACAGCAGAGGAGAAAAAGGGGGTGGGGTGGGGAATCTCATCCCGTCACCAATTATGCGTTTTTTCGGCGGTCCTTTAGCGAAATTCGCGTTTTTACCGCGATCCTTTGCCGAAATTCGCGTTTTTCCGCGATCTTTTAAACAAAGTTTACGTTTTTCCGTGATCCTTCGACGAAATTTGTGTTTCTTTATTGCGATCCTTTGATGAAATTTGTGTTTTTTGCGATCCCTTGGGGAATTTTGTATTTTTTTCCCGATCCCTTAACGAAGTTTGCGTTTTTTCCGCAATTCTTTGGCGAAATTAGTTTTTTTCTTCTGCGATCCTTTGAAGAAATTTGGCGATTTTTTCTGTGAACGATTGTCGTAATTGAATTTTTGGCTACCATTTGCCGAAATTCGCGATAGTTTTTATGACCAAATTTTCGGACTAATAACCGATTTTTTTAAATTTTCGGAACCGAATGCCTTAAATTTTCGGAAAATTCGGAATAGAATCACCCTTGAAAAGACGTGAATTTGGTAAAATAATCGCGTAAAAAATCGAGAATTTAAACAAATGATTTTGCGCGAATAATCAAGAATTTCGTAAGTCGGTTTTGAAAAGAAAATCACGAATTTCGACAAACTATCGTGGAAAAGAATAGCGAATTTCGTAAAATGATATCTGAAACAAACAGCGAATGCCATCAATCGGTCGTGAAAAATTACATATCGCGAATTTCGACAAATGGTGGCGGAAAAAAAAATTTCGCCAATCTGTCGCAGAAAAATTCGCGAATTTCGGCAAAGGATCGCGGGAAAAAAATCGTGAGTTCCGTAAAACGATCGCTAGAAACAAAGACGCGGAATTTGGCAAAGTATCACGGGGGGAAAAAAATTGAGTTCCGTGAAACGATCGCCCCCAAAAAATCGGGAAATTTGCAATTGGTCATAGGAAAAACTGCGAAATCTCCTTCAAAGATCGTAGCAAAAGATAGCAAAAAGAAATAACTATTTTCGTCGATTGATTCAGGGAAAAATCGCGAATCTCCTCACACAACCGTTGGAAAAGTGCTTTTGGGATGTTGACTTTGCAGGCACTTTGAAGAAAAAGATCGAGTATTTTCAGTAAAAATAGTCGCTGAAATGAGAAAAAAGTAGCGGGTTTTCATGAAATAGTCGCTTTTTAATGATTTTCGACCTAAAATAGTCGCCATAGCCGCCGGATGTTGAAAATAGTCGCTTTTTGTAGCATTTTAGTAGTAAGTGGCAGCCCTGCAATTGTATGTTAAGAAAAATCGGAATTTTTTGAGAAATTGAGTCGAGCAGAACCGGGCCTGATTTAATTGATATTTAACGGGCCAGGCTTGTTTTGACTGATTTTTGTACGAGCCGGGCCTGGTCGTAAACTGTGAAAATATGAACGGGCCGGGCTCGGGTGGAACTTTTAATTTTCTCACCGGGCTGGGCTCGGGCCTGGAAATTGCGGTCCGTGCAGACCTCTAGGGGCGTGACTCTCAGGGGCGTGAAAAGAGAGGCTAAAGGAGAGGTCGCCCCGGGCGCGAAATTTATGTTTCGAACCACCGTTTTATTTGTTTATTATTTTTTTGGCCGCTTATCATTTTAAGGTGAAATTTCTTTTTCTCTCTTGATTATTTTTTTTCCTGTCGCAAAACATCATGAACTCTTTAACAAATAAGTACAATTTTCTTTTATGTTATTTAGCTGTGCAGAATTTCTAAATTAAAAATAAACCTTTTAAAGTTCCAAAATAAACACGAAATATTTATTTGATAGAATTTATTTATGTTTCTGCACTTTATCAATTTTATTACATCCATCAAAAAGAGAGAGATTTTTTTTTTGGGGGGGGGAGGGGGCGCAAGATTGAAAATTCGCTCCGGGCGCCGTTTTTACTTGGTGCCCCCCCAAAACTTCTGGTCACGCTACGCCTATGTGTGTGGGTTTATTTATTCAAATAAAGGATTGAAGTAACATTTCTCCTTTATCTCAATGGGTATTTTAGACACTTTTGTGAAAAGTATGGCTAAGACGTTTCTTACCGCTTAATTTTCGTGCTTATAAAGATGGATTGTGAAAAATGGACATTTTTCTAAACCATCGGGATATAGGGAGTTGCAAATTATTCAATGACATAAAATCCGGAGTTTACATTAAAATTTACAGAAAATCGGGACTTTGAAACACTGACGTGATAAGCAGAGTGACGTGACAAACCGGGTGTCGGGTAAAGAGGTACGACTGTATATCTTAAACGGGGTTTCAGGAAGGGTGGCCCTCTCTAACGAAAATGAAATTATTGTTCTATTGTCCTTTTTTCTTTCTTTCTTTTTCTTTCATTCTTTTTTTCCTTTTTCTTTCTTTCTTTCTTTTTTTTCTTTTTTTTTTGGGGGGGGGGGGATATCAGTAGATATTTATTTTTGAATATTTAAAATTTTTTATTTCTTAACTTTTTAAGTTGCTCTTTATATTGATATGTTTTAAAAATTATCTTGCGTGGATGTTTTGATTAAATAAAACTATTAGTTTAGCTTATGTCGTCTTCATTTTTAAAGAATATGGTCAAGGCTGCGGACCACAGTCATATACGTTATAAAATCTTTCCTCTCTCTGGATTTAGTGCTGCCATCCATTCAACGAATTGCTATTTATAGTTACAGGCAATATTAGAAAAAAATTGCATAATTATGCTAATATAGTACAGATTTTTAGAATGAATATGGGATTGAATTACAAATAAAGGAAAAATATGTTGCTTGTTTACGTATGCTGATGCGATAACTTTGAATGGTAATGTGGATAATTCAGAATATTCCAGTGATTTTCATTTTTGGTTGATTAAAGCTAAAAGTTTTTAAAATTTTCTTTTAATAGTTTGTTTTATCATCTTAATTTAAAATATGAAATGACTTTATATAAAATACAAATGTGAATTCATGTGGTTCTTCAAAATTGCACATTAAGCAATGCTAGATACCTGTTACGTGTTACATACATATAACTTTAAACCTGATTAGAAACACATTTGTATTAGTTCTAAAAAACACTTTTCAACGAAAGAATTATGACTCCCTTACAAAATAATAAAATTATAGGTGGTAAATAAATTATAGGGGATGTTAAACTGCAACAATATGTTTATTTTTTTCCTTTCAATTTATTTTAATTCTCAAGATTACTGTCAAAGGTGAAATGTTCTTGGAAAATAATGTATGTTATTCTAATTTTAAAAATGTGCCTTGGTGATAAATTGCAAATAACCGATTGTATTTAATCTTTCAAAGAATTACGAAAAAAAATCTTTGAAATAAGGTTTTTGCAAACGCAATTCAAAATTAATTTTGTGTCGCCGAAATGAGTGCTACATCGCCCGATGTTGCAACCATATTAAGCCAGGGGATGTAAATAGGCAGTATCAGGCTTTCACCTACTGTCATCTTCGTCCTTCCCCAAGTATAGTATACTGTGGCCATCACAGAACTTTCTTCTATATAAATCAAATTGTCTGCAACCAAAATTAAATGACAATCTATTCGCTCTTGAGATATAGCTATCGCGGAATTTGTGAAAAACATTGCACAGCAGCGACACTTGTTGCACGGCATGCACACAAACCTAATAAAAATCTATTTATGTCTGAAGCTTAATTAAATTCCGTGCATTAGTTCTTGAAATATAGCTATCGCGGAAATCTGTGAAATGCAGCACAGTAGCATCACCTGTTAAGCGATTTACACCAAAACTAATCAGCAGCAATTTACGCATGTGTCCTTGAGATAAGCTATCGCGGAAATCGTTAAAAATGCAGCATAACAACGTCACCTCTTGGGCGATTTACACCAAAACCTCATCAGCACCAGTTTTTGTAAAGGTCTAACTGAATCTGAAGTTTGATTAAATTCCGTGCATTAGTTCTTGAGCTAGAGCGCCAACAAACTTTGCGTCACATACAGATTTGCTCACGGACAGATATTAAAAAAAAAAAAAAAAAAAAAAAAAAAAAAACAATTAAATCGTGTTCAGGTCCTTCTAAAACGTATAAATCTGTCAAAAATCGGAAGTCGAAATATTTTACGAATCCAATACTTTCTGCTTTTAAAGATAGAAGTAAGAAAAAAATATATATTTTAGGAAATGATAATATTAATATGACGGCAACTTTTCATTTGACTTATGAAAAAATAACAAATTTATTACCAAACCTTAAGCTCGTTATTTTCATCCGATAAAACGTAAGTATCGATCATTTTTTACTTCAATATTTTTTAGTTTTTATTTTATTTTAATTTTCTTTGAAAGGAATGCATATTTTTTAGGGTTCTATTCATCTGACGAAACTCTATTTGTCACACTCCACTGTCTGTCTGTCACAGAGTTCGTTCACAGAAACTGTCTAAGCTAGAGACCTGAAATTTTGCGCTTAAAGCTGAATACCTCCCCAGGGCTGCCACGAAGTGACTATTTTTCTATTCTGTTCGCACCACTATTTCAAAAAAATAAATTTTGTAGTATATTTCTCTTGCAAATTTTTGTCAAACTGTATGCCAAAGATTTTTGTTTTGAGAAAGTGGTGCGAGGTAGAATTAAAAACAGTCGCCTGTGGCAGCCCTGCCTCCGGTCACACGACAAATCATAAAATTTTGAAAAGAATTTTCGTGTTTTTTGCTATTTTAAGGGTTTGTTTTTTTTTTTTTTTTTGTGATTATATATGCTTTTCAGGTATACACACATATGCTGTTACAGTTGTCTGAAAAGCAGTTCTTGAATACTTTTAATTTGATTTAAAAAGTATCTTCCAGTTGTAATAATTTTAAAATTAAATTTATGGTACTGCCATCTATGTTCTTATTGAAAAAGATAAGAATTTAATATTTATAAATTAACTGTTTGGATTTATTTATTAAAGGATAAAGTGTTTTGAAAGGAATATTAAACGAAACCCTCTGTGCTATCTTCGACCACAATTACCCACTTGTTACTTTTCTTATATCTTTACAAGAAGAAAGTATTGGATTTGTGAAAAATTTCGACTTCCAGTTTTCGACGTATTTATACGTTTCAGAAGGTCCTCAACACGTTATAGCTACTTTCAGATAGTGTCTGCCGGTAAATCTGTGTCTGTCTGTCTATATGGGACACAAATTTTGTGGGTTATCTATCTCCAGAACTAATGCAGTGAATTTAATCAAACTTGAGATTCACTTAGATCTTGACATAAATTGTTGCTTATTAGGTTTTGGAGTAAATTGAGGAACAGGTGGCGCTGTTATGCTGCATTTTTCACTATTTTCGCGATAGCTGTATCTCAAAAACAAATGTACGGAATTTCGTCAGAGCTCATATTGTGTTAAACCTCAGCATAAATAGACGGTGATTAAGTTTTCGTGTAAATCTTCCAATAGATAGCGCTGCTATGCTGTATTTTTAACGATTCCCGTCATCTTTATAAGGAAAGGGCAGCTGACGTCACTGTTGGTTGAATTACTGTTGGTCAGCAAGAAAAGCCTGTTCTGTTCATTCATTATTACTCCTACTATACACATGAACTCCGGGAATTTGATTGGTCTTTTACAGATTGATTTAACAGATCTATGAAATTATTGCTCTACGTCGCCAAGTGTGATTCCTGCAATGATCCCTAAGATAAAAATGTTGTTGTAGATTGGTTGACGGAAGTGTTTGTTTGTAAACATGCCCTTTCCTTATATCTCAAGTACTAATGCATGGAATTTCACAAAGCGTCGTATTCTGTTAGATCTTGACATAGAATGATCTTTATTAAGTTTGTGTACAAAGCCCTAACAGATGGTGCTGGTATGCTGCATTTTTAACGATTTACGCCAAATTTATATCTCAAGAACTAATTTACGGAATTTCACCAAACTTCATATTCCGTTAGACCTTGACATAAGATGATCTTTATTAGGTTTGGCGGTTTGGGTTTATACCCCCAACAGATGTCGCTACTATGCTCTGTTTTCCCCGATCCCGGCAATAGTTATATCTAAAGAACAAATAGATTGTCATTTAATTTTTGTTACAGACGATTCGATTTACATAAAAGAACGTTTTGTGATGACCACAACATACTAGTTTTTTTTTTTTTTTTATCTTTTCATGAAAAGTGAGGCGGTAAAACTGAAAAAACTGGCGGTTTAATTGAAATAACTGATATTTTTTTTCTTTTTTAATTTAATCCGTCAAAGCAAAAATATTAGAACGTCAAATATACAGTCGAACCTCGTTAACACGAACACGCTTAAGGCAAATTGCTTTTAACAGGAACTGTTTCCAGTTGTCCCGTCAAGTTGTATAGGCATTTTCTGTGATTTTAATCCTTTTAACACGAACACGCTTAAGGGGAATCTTCACTCACTTGAAAATACCCGCTCCGTAATGCTAACCCTTAAATGCCTGGTGTTGCTTTTCGGCAACATACCCAATTTGGGCTCTAAAATACTATTAGAATAATATTGAAGCTATAATGCCTAATGTAGCCGATAAAATGCAGTCTGAAAATATTATTAAACCGATTTTCAACATTTAGATGGCAACACTTGTGCTGTTTAAGAATAAAGATAAATTTATTTTTTCAAATGTTTCTACTTGTTCTTTTTGTTTTGTTTGGAAGCTTGCGAAATACCCTATTTCGACCTGCAGTGAGCAAATAAAATTTATTTCTTATTAAAGTTCCTAAAATTCTTGTGTGTTTAATATTGTAGAATTTTATCAAGGAAAATTATTTTTTCAATTAAACACCAGTATTGCCGATTAGTAACAAACTGTTTTTTAGCCGTAAACTGTACTTAAAACAAAATATGATTTTTTAAGTATTTTTCCCATGATTTATTTAAAAAATGAAAGCCGAAAAACATTATTAGAATGATTTTTGAAAAATCAGGCATTTAAGGGTTAAACCAATGGGCAGATTGTTTTCGAATTTCTCGTTTAAATTTGAATATTTTTAAACGATTTTTTTTTACATAGGATAGCCGAGTTCAATCTTTAATACGATTGTTTTTACTTTTTCTATTTTTGTTGCAGATTTTTTTAAAAAGGTACTTTCAGTTTCGAAACCGGTTCCGAAAGTGAAAGTACCTTTATTAAAAAAATATGCAACCGAAATCGAAAAAGTAAAAAATAACCATATTAAAGATCAACCTCAGCTATCCTATGCAAAAAAAAAAAAAAAAAAAACCGTTTAAAAATATTCAAATTTAAACGAGAAATTCGAAAACAACCTGTCCATAGGTTTAACATTACGGAGCTGGTATTTTCAAGTGATATTTTTCGCATAGGATAGCTGAGATTGATCCTTAATATGGTTATTTTTTACTTTTTCGGTTTCATATTTTTTTAATAAAGGTACTTTCACTTTCGGAACCGGTTTCGAAACTGAAAGTCCCTTTAAAAAAAATCTGCAACCAAAATCGAAAAAGTAAAAACAATCATATTAAAGATTGAGCTCAGCTATCCTATGAAAAAAAAAAAAAAAAAAAAAAAAAAAAAAAAAAAAAAAAATCGTTTAAAAATATTCAAATAATATTTGTAGTGGGTGAGAATGCTTAATAGTTGTAATAATGACTAATTATAAAGTAAAACATAACTTATAGTCCAGTCAAATTAGAGTTTGAAATGGAAAATTCTGGTGTAATTGTTTTTAGTGTCTTACTTTATGTTTTCGGGGGTGCTGTATACGAATCTGAAGTTGTACAACAAAATTTCTCTCGGCAAATATGAAAAATCGTGAAAAAACCACCAAAAATAGCAGATTTTTTTTTTTTTTTTTGGCTTATAACTTGCAAAGTAAGCTTTTTACGCTAAAGGTGACCACATATTAAAATACAGACGAGAAAATTACCTACAATTCATGTTCTTACCTTTTTTTTTTGTTCGATATACGGCTTCCGTAGAGGCGTTGAAAAAAACGCGAAAACCTGTAATTTTGGAAAATCGCAAAACAGATATTCTTACCCTTTCCGTTCATAACACTAAAAGTAAGCATTTCACTGTAAACATTTGCAAACGTACTCACTTATTATTAGGTTATATATTTTTATGATGTAGGTATACAATGTGACCTCGAAAATCCGGCAACTTAAAAAATGCGGCATCAAAGTCATATCCCCCCTCCCTTTTTTTCACTTCCAACTTACGGCAAAAGTTTAAAAAAAAAATTATTTTCGAATTAAAATCCGAGGTAAAAAAAACAATGTATTAGCTGACAGCGATATCGCTGACGCTGTGCCAAACAGAGCCCCCGATAACACTGGTAGCAGCTCAGAGGAACGAGGTAAGGGCCTGGCAGAAGATGAGGTCTCGCCAAAAAAATGCATACATTTTACCGGAAAATTAACGTAATCTTCAAAGAAACAAGAATGTATTTCCGAAATTGATACAATTCTCTACAATGTATATGCAAGTAATTTTTTTGTATCTCGAATAGTTATGAGAAAAACAATGACGAATGCACAAAGTATTCAGCTGCCTCTTTATTGAAAACATACAAAATGCATCATTAGACGTCTGTACAGATATGTGAAACGTAAACGTTAGGTTTTATAGATACAACGAAAAGGTAAAAAGTGATTAATGATCGTGATTAATGTATTTTAATATAGGGTCACCTTTTGCGTAAAAAGTTTACTTTGCAAGTTATAAGCAAAAAACTCGAAAAATCTGCGATTTTTTCATGATTTTTCATATTTGCCGAGAGAAATTTTGTTGGACAACTTCAGATTCGTGTTCAGCACCCCCGAAAACATAAAGTAAGACACTAAAAACAATTACACCAGAATTTTCCCCTTTAAGCCATTTTTTAACCTGATTTGACTGGACTATTATTTAATCTTAATCATAACTGCAGCGCCATGCTGCTCAGGGTGATACAGACTGACTTGTTGCCAATCGACATAGATAAAAGTTAAGGAGTTGACTGTTGCCAGATTTATATTATACATTACAATTCTCCCACACTAATTTAGAAGCACTTACAATAATTAATACTTACCTTATATATTTGGATACAATAATAAAAATATAAAATTACTGAGTTTGGCAATAAAATATAATACAATAATAGAGTTTGTTATTAGGGAAGAATTAAAAGGAAGGGAGGTGGGGAGTGTCCTATAATTCCTTTAAAATGTACAGAAGTTTATAAGTCCAATCGTTGTACTGGTTTTCTTGTTCGTGTGGATCATCTTAATCCTTGGGAAGCAGTATTCGCTAGGTCTGGTGATCCGTCCCTGGTCCTTGATTCAACTGTAGCACTCATTTTAGGGCTAAGGGTAGCAGTGGTTACAGGGGCATTTGCAGTTTGTGTTACAACACTGGCGGTTGACCTGGATGTTTCCTTGTGTTTTGCATCATCACTGAACGTAACAGACAACTTCCTCCGTGGAGTAACATGCATGGCAGGAAACTGTCGGTCAACTAGGCACTGGCGGAGTTGGTCGAAACGTCTTTTAATTACATATCCATCATCTAATTCTATTAAGTAATGGACACATCCTAAACGATCGACAACTGTTCCACATTTCCATAGTATTGAGTTAGAGTAATTTCGTGGTTGTACTCGAGCACCTAATTTGAATGATTTGTCGAAATTGGGTTGAGGTGCAGTGTTTCTCAAGGCTTCAGATGATTCAGGTTTCAAGAGGTCTATAGTTTTGAGATTCCTCCCATGGAGTAATTCTGCAGGTGTCTTTCCACAAGAAAGTGGTGTTGCTCTGAAACGGAACAGTAGTTCACACAGCTTCTCTTGAAGGGTGCCTGGCTGAAACCGCATGCACTCTAGTTTGTTTTTAAGGGTTTGGCAATATCGTTCAGCTTGAACATTCGTTTCGGGGTATCCAGGTGCACTATGTCTTTGCCTTACGCCATTTCGTTTGCAGAAACTTACAAATTCTGCTGATTTGAAGATTTTTACATTATCACTGACAAGTATGTCTGCCAATCCATGACGGCTGAATATATTTCTCAGGAAACATACAGTCGTATTAAAGTCTGGATCTCTCTTCATAGAAAAAATTTCAGGTCATTTGGATTTAGCGTCAATAGCAAGGAAGAAGAAATGTTCCATGAATGGTCCAGCGTAGTCTATGTGGACACGTTGCCAATTTCTTGTTGGTATGTCCCAATTATGTATTGGAACTTTCTGAGGGTTTTTCTTGATATTGGAACATTCTTTGCAGCTTTTTACCAAGGCTACAATATCTGTGTCAATATTTTCCCAATAACAGTAATTCCTGGCAAGGACTTTCATCTTGACAATGCCAACATGAGTGGAATGGAGTTCTTGTAAAATAGCTAGTTGAAGTCTTTTAGGGATGATGACACGATGACCTCTTAACAAAATACCTTATTGAAGTGTGATTTCTCGATCCATGGTCTTACCATTTAGGACGTTTTCTTTTAGATTTGAAAGTTCTGCATCACATGATTTTTCCTGCTGTAATGGTATCTGTTGAGATTTGATGTATCACAGATTCTTGAAAAGCAAATTCATCATCAACTATTTTTATTTCATAATCACTTAAAGGAAGAGGGCTTCGAGACAAATAATCCATACTTGTATGGTCTGATGACTTCCGATACGCAATTTTGTCATCAAAGTTTGAAAGGAAATGTGCGTATCGAAGCATTCTTGTCGCACCCAAAACAGGAAGTTTTTTCTCTGGATGAAGAATTGTCATAACAGGTTTATTATCTACAATCAATGTAAATTTTCTTCCAAAAATATAATCATACAACTTTTTACATGCCCAGAAAATTGCTGTATCTTCTCTGTCAAGTTGACTGTAGTTCCTCTCTGCTGCGGTGAGGGATCGGGAAGCAAAGGCTATAGGTCGTTCACTTCTATCAGGCATAGTACGTGAAAGTATACCTGATAGTCCAAATGGGCTGGCATCTGTAGCTAATGTTACCGGTAATTCAAGTGTAAAGGGTATCAGAATTTGTTCTTTGGCTATTTCTCATTTAGCCTTTATTCATGCGGCTTCACAATCAGCTGTCCACTTATACGGAACATTCTTTCTGTGGAGTTCATTCGGTGGATACATCTTTGATAAATTTGGAATAGTACATCACTAATCCTAAGAACTGTCTCAGTTCATCCATATTCTTTGGTCTGGGGGCATCTTGAATTGCCTTAATTTTTTCGGGGGATTAACTTAATCCTTCAGAACAGATTACTTGTCCAAGATATTCTACTTTTTTCTGAAAAAAAAAATTACATTTGTTGACATTTATGTGCAAGTCATATTCCCTAAGCTTCTGTAACACTTGAAGTAAACGACATTTGCATTCTTCAGTGTTTTTTCCTTGAGTAATTAGGTCGTCAGAATATGCTGTGGTACCATGTAGATCTTGGACAAATTGGCCAATA
Organism: Maratus speciosus; assembly: GCA_963932465.1. Taxonomy (NCBI): domain Eukaryota; kingdom Metazoa; phylum Arthropoda; class Arachnida; order Araneae; family Salticidae; genus Maratus; species Maratus speciosus. Next base: position 351,137,742 of record OZ010800.1, on the reverse strand, counting down.
AAAGAATGGAATTCATTCGGTACTGACTTAACACCGAAAAATGAACGTTTAGCCACATATATGCCTTTGTGTGTCGAAATTGTTTGGATTTTTGCACTTTCTTCATCGACTGGTACATGTAAATATGATGCTTTGTGTATATCTAAAGTACAAAAGTATGTTCCACCACGAAGTTCGTTAAATATTTCTTCTATTTTTGGAATTGGATGTCTAGCATCATGTAGCTGTTCATTTACGGTTACTTTATAGTCTGCACATAGTCTGACACACTCATCAGATTTCGGAACAACAACAAGCGGCGTACCCCACTCGGAATGATCAACTTTTTCAATAATGTTCTGAGATATTAATTTGTCAAGTTCGTCTCCACTTTTTCTCTCAGGGTATATGGAGCTGGGCGTGGTTTTATAAATACTGGCTTGGCACCTTCACGTAGCTTGAGTGAGCAGATATAATTGGGAATTTTGCCAACTTTTTGTTCAAATACATCTGAATATCCTTTTAGAATAGAATTGACAGAATCTTTGATATTCGCCAAGGGTATCTGGTTAACTATTGGGATATTTATGTCGTTTAAATTTATTTTTAAATTTCTAATCCAGTTTCTACCTAAAATGGCTATTTTTTTTCAGATCAATTAAATATAAATCCTGTAAGCTGGAATATCCGTTGTACGTTGCATTAATTTTAGCATATCCAACTGGCTTGAAAATATTTCCAGTATAACTGCGAAAGACTACGTTTGTGTTTAAAATTGGAGTATTTATGTGGAGTTGTTGAAATTGATCTATATTCATGATACTGGTACGGCTTCCTGAGTCACATTCAAAGCGGTTTGGTTTCCCATTTAACTGGACAGTTGCAAACATTCTGTCTTCGTTTTCTAAGGAATTTAAGCCTATATCTACAATCTGGCCAATTTGAAAATCACTGGTTTCTGCATTCTCAACATAGCGTACACTGTTATTTTCATGATTATTTTTTTTTTCTGTTTTATAAGTTACGTAATGCAAACTTTGCTAATGTGCCCATTTTTTGACCAATAGTTACATTTGAGTCTATGTTTGACACGGCATTGGTCTGTAGGGTGGTTATTTTTTCCACAATGTAAACAAACATCAGCTAATCCTACATCTTTCAAATTAACTGAACGAGGATTTCGGGTGCGTGATCTATCCCTGCTGGATTCTTTTGATTTGGATCAATTTTTTTTTTTTTTTTTATGCGAAGATGACACTTTAAATACGTTTGTTGCACTGCTTTTGTAAACTTCTTTATTTCCCATTTTTGATGCTTCAATAGCTAAAGCTATTTCTAAAGCTTGATCGGTAGACAGTTCTGATTGTTGCAATATTTTTTCACGAATCTCAGCATCATAGAGACCACGAATAAACTGTGCACGTAATAATAAATTTATAACAGATTTAGAACACTCTGCTGAGTCGCAAGTCGATTTAAAATCAGCTGTTTTTATCAGTTCTTTTAACGCAGTTATGTAATTAGAAAAGGACTCACTTGAATGCTGAGTTCTGCACAAAAACTTATGTTGTTCAGTTAAAATATTAATTCGTTTACACAGATGATCTTTGAGAAGTTGCAGGAGTTCATCATAAGTTTTTTTCGATGGTAAATCAGGTGCGGTTAAGTTAGAAAGCAATCTGTAATATTTGGCTCCGAGGCAGTTGATCAGAACTAACTTTTTTGCTTCTGTAATCTCCGGAGTTGTATCCGTTAATCCTTTAAGTTGATAATAATTTTCCAGTCTCTGTATGTATTCGTCAAATGTTTCAACGTTTTCATCAAAGGACTCGAAGTTAATAGCTTGATTATGGAGAAGGTCACGAGTTCTCGCTGGTACACTGGATGCCGGTGGTGTCGAAGTAAGCCTAACCACGAGTGTATTTAAAGCGGTTATTAGATCGGATATTTCGGTCATGTCGACTGCTGCTTCTTCTCGTTGCCACTGTAGTATTTGAAGTGGGTGAGAATGCTTAATAGTTGTAATAATGACTAATTAAAAAACAAGTGGGTAATTGGGATCACAGATCGCACAGAGGGTTTCGTTTAATATTCCTTTCAAAACACTTTATCCTTTTGCAAAATCTGTTAGTACCACATTTCGCAATCAGGGGGCGCACTCTTCTACACAAACCTCTATCCGTTGATATATTAGTCGAGGCGATCAGGCCCATAGCACCCGAGATAGGTAAGCACCCCTCGCGGTAAAAAATGGAACTGAAAGATGTAAGGCTATGTGCATAATATGAAAGAATGGTCAAAGGGGTGTCGGCAAAAGTTAGAAAAGTACCCACCAGGTGCAATGGAGGGAGGTTAGAAAAATTGCTTAAAATACACAAGTTAGAGCCCGAAGGGGTAAATAATATAAGACTTTTTGAAAATTTTATGATTTTTCGTGTGATCGCAAGTGTTCTGCTATAAGTATACAAAATTTCAAGTCTTCAACTTAAATGGGGGCTCAGTTTGAAAAAAAAGGCTTAAAATACACAAGTTAGAGCCCAGAAGGGTAAATATAAGACTTTCCAAAAATTTATGATTTGTCGTTTGATGTGAGATGTTCAGCTATAAGTATACAAAATTTCAAGTCTTCAACTTAATTAGGGGCTCTGTTAGAAAAAAAAGCTTAAAATACACAAGTTAGAGCCCAGACGGGTAAATATAAGACTTTTTCAAAATTTTATGATTTGTCGTTTTGATGTGAGGTGTTCAGCTATAAGTATGCAAAATTTCAAGTCTCCAACATATATAGTTTCTGAGAACGGGCTCTGTGACGGACAGACTGACAGAGGAGCGAGACGAATAGGGTTTTGTCAGATGAACGAAACACTAAAAACATAAATTATTTAATGTTAATCATACACTGTTAAAAAATCTTGCAGCATTCTGGCAGGTCATTCGACCGTTTTTTGAAAAAACGGTTTCATAACCATAATTTAACTATATTCTGACCATAAAATGGCCAATAATATGGACAGAATAGTGTTAAAATTACGGTTGTGTAACCGTTTTCGAAAAAAACGGCCAAATGACCTGCCAGAATGCTGCAAATTTTTAACAGTGTAGCTTGTAACGGCGTCTACAGTTGTTGCCAATCGACATAGATAAAAGTTAAGGATGTTGGCTGTTGCCAGATTTATATTATACATTACACTGCCTATAGGTTTAACATTACTGAGCAGGTATTTTCAAGTGAGTGAAGAGCCCCTTAACGCGAAATATTGTTTATAACGAATTGAAAAGAATCGACCGTTGAAATATTTCCTACTCATAGCATGAATGAAGCAAGTTTTCCCAACTATTTGATGCATTCTTTTGCAATTCTATGATGCAGTTCTATTTTTTTCGAACTCCAAATTTTTGAAAGAATGTTAGTTGTAAAATTGTCAGGTGATTCCTCGTCTGTCAGGCGATTAATATTCTACCCACTCAAAAGATAAAATTTTATTGTAAGAATTGTATTGAGGGGTGAAAAAAAGTACGTAACGCTAATTAAAATTGTTTTCACAAAGCTGTTTACGTACGCTAATTAAACTGAGAGATCACTGTAGCGGTGATGAGTAATCCGCAAAAATATATAGTGTTGGCTGTCCGGAGCTTTGGTGGTTTTCTTCGGATGTAACGTAAATACAGGCTGCAGTTTTCCTTGAAAAGACTTACACAGAGAGGTATGGTATCCTACGTGTAGGTCTATATTCTTGACGGGTCGATCTTAGGAAACAAAATCAACACCAGCAACATAGTAGATTTTGAAGGTACATATATGCATATTTATTCTTGTAACATGCAATTTATAATATTTTTAAAGTAAGGATAACACGAACTACTTTTAACACAAACAAACAAAAAAAAAATTCCCTGTGAGTATTCGCGTTAACGAGGTTCACCATATTGTTTATATCCCCATTCCCCTTCGTTGTTAAAGGAAGTGTAAGAGTTGTTGAGAATTTTGTTATAACAGATTTATTTCTTTTTTTTTTTCGTTGCAGGATTCTTCAGAACGTTATGTCGAATCCTATGATTGCTGCATCTATCAAAGGCCGTTTAAGTAAAGGATTCACATTCGGAAAGAACCAAAAGGGTCGTTGTAGAAACTACTGGTGTGAAGCTTTAGATGGTCCAAAAAGAATTGTTAATCATACATAAATGCTTTTTTCAACAATGTCTCTCTTGATTATTGAGTTGTATTTTTATTAATACATGCGTTTAAAAAATTTGACAAATACAGAGTTTCCAAGTCTCCAGCTTTTTGCATATCTCTATTACATAGCTCGCAACTTGTACGGTGTTTTGTTATAACTAAAATTTCATAGCAATTTTTGTCTTGTTTCATCGTTAGATTTCGGTGATTGTTTTAGGTATTATCTTAAAGAAAATCTGGTTCTTTTAAATCGCCCAAATGTTCCAATTAAATAAAACAACATTGTCTGTATTAAAATACTGGTATCCAAAAAGTCGGAGACTTGGCAGCTTTGCAAATAAGAACAAAGGACTTCCAGCTTTAACTAGTTAAAGTGCACGGCATACATTTTTTTTTTTACATTAATTGAGGGCTAAAAATGCAAAACGTTGAAATTCCAAAAAGAGGAAATTTTTCAAGAGAGCGAGAAAAAGAAAAAATCCCACTTCTAGTGCTTATAGCGTTTTCCATTTCACTCCTTTTGGCTCTTACAAGGAGAGGGCCAACCTTGTTAATCACAGATTTTGATTATTTTAATATATGTTATAGGGTAGAGACCCCTTAGTGCCAGGTAACCGCAATGATAGGTTGGTCATAGCTCAGTTGGTTCGGCGTTTGCCGGCTGATCCACGGGCCCGTGTTCGATACCTGAGTGCGGTGCATTTGTTTTTCTCATTTTTTGTTTTATAAATATACTTGTAAGTATAATTAATAATCTCATTGTCAATTGAAATTTATAATATTGTATATCAATTATAATTTTAACCTATTTAATTTTTTACTTTTAACTAAATAGTTGTATAAAACATCATAAAACTGTTAATTTTTAAAAAATTACTTTTAAAATGTATTTCAGATATTCTTTATCGATGCAATGATATTGAGCAATTGTGTCAATTCGTGATTTTAAAGAAACATTATTTACGCATTGCTTTAACAAAGGAAGTCAATGTGATAATACTAGTATTCTGTTTTTAAAGTAACAAGCATAATTATATTAAAAATTAGCATCAGAATTAAATTACAACCGATTTTTTGCATATTAAAGATTTTTAAATTTGTAATACGTATGCTTGCGCTTTCAATTCTTTTGCTTCAAGAACTTTATCTTCTTTCTGCTTTTATTTTTATTTTATTTGAATATTCTTTTATTTTATCATAACTAGATGGCACCACAACAGATTTTGTCACGATTTTGAAATTTTATCATTCAATAATAGATCCAATTTCTTTTTAAACCTCTTTAAAGGATGAGAAATAATAGTTTAAAAATAAAAAAAATGATAAATTTAAGTTTGTTAATATTATAATTAATGTATGATATTAAAATTTGTAATTGAAATTATTAAATTATAATTACAAGTATATTTATAAAACAAAAAATGAGAAAAACAAATGTAGCGCGGTCGGGTACCGAACCCGGGACCGCACATCAGCCAGCGAACGCCGTACCAACTGAGCTACGAACAACCTAGCATTGCGTTTGGAATCTAAGTATTTAAGTTGTGTATTATTATTAAACCCCCCGGTTTCTCAAGAACTAAGGAGCGTTGGATAAAATCCGTTGAACCTGACACTAAGTGGTCTCTACCCTACATCATATATTAAAATAATCAAAATCTGTGATTAACAAGGTTGGACCTCTCCTTGTTAGTCATCACTTTAAAAATGTAGGTACCTAGCTTCCTTTGGTTTAGCGTTTAAACACCTAATATTATTATCTGTAAACATTTTTTTTTTAATTTGCTTAAAAACATCCCATTGATGTAAACAATAACAGCAAGAGCAAGTTGTGAAATGGCCACCAGCCGAAGCACGTCGTATCACTGGCACTTTCAGCGGTCTCCATTTCACTTCATGTGGCACATTCAACCAGTGATACTTTTGGACTCTTCTTTGAACTATTACTACTCGGATTGACACTTCAAGCGTTATCCTGTGTGTTAAACTTAGCACTTAAGGCTCCTGTCCCTGCCGGCGAAGACACTCACGAACTAATGCTAATCCTATGGGGAGGGATTTATCTAATATCTCGTTTGCATCTCGACTTTTTTAATATATTTTTTTCTTTTTTGCATTGGGTAGCTGAGGACTGTCTCTACATCGCACGTTTTTTACTTTTTCGATTTTGGTCGCATATATTTTTTATAAAGTTATTTTCATTTTCAAAACCGACTCTGAAAATGAAAGTGTCATTCTAAAAAATATCTGTAACCAAAATCGAAAAAGTAAAACAGGAGCGTTGTGGAGACGGATATCGGCTATCCAATGCAAAAAAGAAAAAAAAATATTTAAAAATGTCGAAATGCAAACGAGATATTAGAAAAATCCCTCCCCATAGGATTAGCATTAGTTCGTGAATACCTTCGCCGGCAGGGACAGGAGCTTTAAGACATTTTTTCGTAAAAAAAAAAATAATAAAAATAAAATAAATCCATTTTTTGTACATTCAGCGTTTTCCATTTTTAGTCCTCAATTATCGCTCTTTAATATTAGAACTCTATAGACATATCCAGGTTTCGTAAATATCACGATATTTTCGAAGTGATATTTACGAAAAAAACAAAAACAAAAACAAAACAATATTTTGATATATATCCGTTATTTTTATATATATATCTTATACTTTCAAAATAATCAACTTACTCATGGTTATAAATATTTGCAGATCTAATATAAATGAGAAACTAAAACATATCGCACTTAGCATAGAAACTTAATAAAACAGTTGTATTTTATTAATAATTGTATTTTTCCCCCTTACATAATAAAATTGAAAAGCAAATAATTGAAAACAGACACAATTTGCTTTTTACACTCACAAAATACAAATTGTAGGATTTAGTATGAAGTTTCAAGAAAATTTTGCAAACAAAATAATTTGTTTTTATTGAAAAATTTAGACATAAATGTAAGCTTGCCTGCTTTTTCATTCCCTGTAGCGCAGTTTAAACTGAAAAAAATCAAAATCGGAAAAGATTCTTTCTGAGGAAGCTGTAAATAACTGATTATCTAAATTAAACAGTTTTTTCAGTTTCAGTTTATTCAGTTGTTTTATTAAACACTTTCAATAATTGTTCTAACTAAATATTGTCCCACATACTTATTGGTTCTACATTTAACAAGTGGATAAGTGTGATCGGTGATCACACAGAGGGTTTCGTTTAATATTCCTTTCAAAACACTTTATTCTTTAATTAATAAAGCCAAATTGATATAATTTATAATTATTAAATCCTTAAAAACCACACACAGACAGGTAAAAAACGCTATGGATAAAAAAAATTGCGCCACCCCCCACGAAATTTCTTTATTATGTGTTATAAACTATCTTAAAGTTTCAAACAGATCGCCGTGTTAGATTTCCTAATTTAAATATAAGCGCGTTCTTTTAATTCCACATTCCACCACCAGGGAGTGCTCTCTATTCTTAACAAAACTGTATCTGAACGAAATTCCTTTCTACAACTTATCTGTAGATACATTAGTCGAGGGGGTGGCGGTCTTAAACACCAATTTAAGGTATTTGCTGAAATTACTATTTTAAAACAGTGATATCAACACTTATGAAATTTTTTATATTGAATAAGCAATATCTATCTCATCACGCCGTCAAAAAACTGCACGCGAAACGGTAGAGAACGCTACAGTTTAAAAATGGTCGCAAGAATTTAAGATATTTGCTGAAATTACTATTTGAAAACAGTAGTATCAACACTTTTGAAATTTTTATAGTGAATAAGTAAAATTTATGCTGTATTTTTAAGAATGTGACACCGTTCTGAACAATGCTTTAAAAGCGATCGGTTGCTTAGTTTTCCTAATTTAACAAATTCCTGTCAATTGTGCGAAAAAGCATCTCTTTTACATATGAATTTAAAAATCGATTTTTTTTTTTTTTATATAAATCGGAAAGTTGTGGCCCTATTTTTTTTTTTTTTTTTCATTTATATTTTATGAATCAGTGTATGAAATAACATACGGATGCGAAATAACCAAATTTGTAAAATCAATAGTTAAAAAATTTTGTACTTCCATTATCAAACCCTAGCATAAAAATATCTCTTTTTCTTTCTCTGTCACGTAGCCTGGTGTGCAAAAAATGCAATTCTGGAATTAATTACCAAAAAATTAATTATCTTCGCTTCGTATTGTCGAAATTAAAAGATAAAGACATATTCGGAAAGAGGATGCAATTTTTCCTCGGATGGCGTAAAAATCCTAGCTCAAAAATCGATATTAAAAAAAAAAATTGGCCCTGTATAAAAGTTCTGTGTTCGTTTCTGACCACAAGACGCACTTGTTTTATATTAGTATCTCGTTTACCACCGAAAATCCAATGGCATCAGACATCTGTCGCCTTCACAAATGAAGGAAAATAAAAGATTTTTTTCTCGATTTTTAACGAATATTCGAGTTTTTACTGTACTATCGAGATAATTTTTAGAATTTCTGAAAGCTGAATTTTTTTGCCCGTCTTGTGGTACTAATTTTGAATTTCTGAGATGCGTAGAAAAAACGTAATCGCGCCTTAAAGAAATCGCCAGTCCTTATCAGTTTTGATCCGCCGAAGAGATCGTTTTCGTAATTTGATAAAAAATCCATGCTTTTGTTGAATTATGAATGCCTTTCCGATATTCTAATTGGGGTTTTTAATTAACGACTTTTCAAAATTTTATTATTTGTCGTTTGATGTGAGGTGCTCAGCTATAAGTATGCAAAATTTCAAATCTCCAATATATATAGTTTCTGAGAATGTGCTCTGTGACAGACGGACGGACAGACAGAGGAGTGTGACGAATAGGGTTTCGTCAGATGAACGAAATCCTAAAAATCCAGCTTCAAACATAAAGCTTGGGAAAAAAAAGGGGGGGGGGTTCTGGGTCGGAGGGGCCTAAAAAAGGTCACTGGCAGGCTTTATTGGTAATTCAAGAACTTGAATACGCCATCTGCTGGAAGAAAGATATAACTTCTTCCTTCAGGAAAATCCCATGTAAGCCCATTGCTTTACATGTTTTTTTAATTTGTTCGGAATAATTATTTTTTTGCACAATTTCAGATTTCATTCGATATTTGTGTTCTTTGTTACATGACAAATTAAAATTTATCCTAATTTGGATATCCAATAATTTCAAACGCATTTACAATAAACAATTATTTCAATGGCACTTTAGCATCAGTTAAAGGGATAATTTTCCTGTACCGAAGGCTGCGATCAGTGCCTCTATGGGCCGTTTCAAATCCCCAATCTACAAAACGACACAGTTAATAACGATTGAAAATTCACTTACACTTGTTTTGACTGAAAATGATCATGCACAATATTTTGAAAATAAATATCAAATATTCCATAAAAATATCAAACTTCGTGATATTTTGAAAATAAATATCGGATATGTATCGTGTTGTACTGGGTGTTCAGATAGGGGAGGGTAGTACAAAGTGAGACGAAAATTATTATTACTTTACGAATGGCAAAAATTTTTATCTTAAAAAAAAAATGTTTGCTACATCTTTAAACTACACAAATACGCTACACATTAATGTATAAATGGTTTTAAAAAAGTTATTTATAAAAGCACAAAAGCAGCAAAACGGAGTATCGAAAGTTGTTTCACTGTGTACGTGTACCACAAGTGGTACACAGTGAGATAATGTATATATTTTCATACATTATACATTTTTACACTCTATCAATAATTTTCTGCAATTTATGATATCTAATTAATATTTCTAGATTTTCAAAATATTAAAAATATGAGCCTCGGGTGGACAATGGCAGACCTTGGGCTACCTTCATGCAAGTTTTCAGCCTCTTACCTTTAGTAGATTTCGCTAGCTATCGTACGCTAAAAATTTTGCTACAGAAATACGCTACACATTAATGTATAAATGGTTTTTAAAAAGTTATTTATAGAAGCACAGAAGCAATCGAAAATTGTCTCACTGTGTACCACAAGTGGTGCAAAGTGAGACAATGTATATATTTTCATAAATCATACATTTTTATACTTTATCAATAATTTTCTGCAGTTTATGACTTCTAATTAATATTTCTAGATTAAAAAAAAATATATATTAAAAATATGAGCCTCAGGTGTGCAATGGCAGACCTTGGGCTACGTTCATGCAAATTTTCAGCCTCTTACGTTTAGTAGATTTCACTAGCCATCGCACGGCCCCACACACACACAGACAGAGAGAGCAGGCTCGGACTGGCCCGCCGGCCCGAGGGCCGGTGCGCCCTTGTCCAGGGAAAACTTCGCGCCCCTAAACCGCTCCAATATTTTTTAACTCGTTGTACACATACATTCTGATTAGTGTACTAAATTTCGAGAATTCGTTTAGGGAAAATCATCAATTAATAGACAAAAAGGACAAGAGAGTTACTTTTTATTATCACAAAGAAATTAAAGATATATCGTTGCAATATCGGAAACCAAAGGGAACATCTTTGCATGCGATTGAAAGAGAAAACATGCATCCAACAAGAGCCTTAGTAGCCATGGCGACCTGGACGATATGTTTTTTTATACTTCTTTGAATGATATCTTTTAGATTTAAACCAAATATTTTGAATATTTTCAGACCTTTTGCTTTTCGTACCTTGACCCCCCCCCCCTCCCACTCTTCCCTTATAGCCGTCCCTGAAGGCACCTATAATCATGCTTTTTGAAAAAGAAGAGAAATATCAGAAGGCTAAAAAACTTTTTGTGTGGATTTTGTTGGTGATTGGAAAACGCATTCTTTCTTTTTGGGCAATACAAAGTTGATGATACTTTTGGATTACAAACCTGCAACCTGTGTGATCTCGCGGACAGCATTTTCTCATTCACAAAATCTACCATCATTTTCGGATAGTAACCCTCGCTAATGACAGAATTTCCACGGTTAAATAACTGTAAGGGTATACTAGAATGTATTTTGAAAAAAAAAAAAAAATGTTTAATCAATCGAAAAGTTTACCATTAAATAAAGCAGTGACTACCATATCGAAATTGTAATAGGTTTTTTGAATAAAAAAAAACTTCGGAACTAAATTTAATGAAATTTAAATAGGATCAATTAGAGAGTATACTATTTCAATTAAAAACGTAGTTTTGGAGTAATCGGTGTAATTTTATTTTTATAAGTATCTAAAAATATGGGATGAATTAGAGAAAATTAAACGTATTGCTATTGATAATGGGTATCAGGTAAAATTAATTAACAAATTGATTCAGAGCTCCTTTGATAAAATGTACACAGATACTTCTAAAAATAAAAATTAAACTATTAATGAAGTTAATATGAAAAGGGTTGTAGCAAATTATTTCCCAGGTTTCTTTGAATATATAAAAAATCCTTTAAGAACTTTAACCCCTGTAAAATAAATAATTACTTACTATTTTGTTGGACGAGTAACCGAAGTGCCGAAACTACGTCCACGTGTTACATAAGATGAGGTGGTTCAGTGTGTGTTCCAGCAAGGAGAAAAAGTTATAACTATATGTCAAAATGGCTGCTGTCTCACTGTGTACTCCCCTACCCTATTCATCTGACAAACTCGAGGGTTGTTAAAAATACGTATTCAGTGACGTATTCCGCCGGCGACAAAACTACATGCATATTAAGCGTGCAGTGTTAACGGTGGAATCTGGCGCAAATCTACACAACTGCGCCATCTTGTGGGCGGGGTTGATAATTCAAATACACGGGTTTTTAGTATGACGTCATATATGACAGAATATCTACTATCTGCGCATCTCTTGCGCATATTTTCTGAATCTTTATTCACTTATCGAAGATGAATCTTGTTTACCAGATTTATTGCAAAATATTTTTGTTAGTTTTTATTTTTATTTATTTATTTATTTATTTGTTTTATAAAATTATGTACATTGAAAAAGAAAATTGTCATAATATCATTTTATTTTCGGGAGAAAAAGCACTAATGCTACGAAAATATTATTGCTTTTTGTCCTGAAACTAAAATGACATTGCGACTATTTTTTAAATACACATATTTTTATCAAAACAAGCTGTAACAAAAATATTTTGCAATAAATCTGGTAAACAACATTCATCTTCTGTGAGTGAGTAACAATTTGAAATTCGTGATGGAATTTTTAACAGGGATTCTCTAAATGGCTTTGTGTGTTTAAAAAAAAATCTAATCTGGCGATTTTAGGAAAATGACTGCTATTGTCTAGAATCGCAAAATATTTAAACAAATAAATGAGCAATACTTGCTCTGGGTATGTGGTGTGCGGCGACAAACATAGTTTTGCAAAGTGCAATAAACAACCTAGAATCTTCAACTCAGCATAAAATAGTCGGCCCAGGTGCTTGCTGATGTGGTCACCGCGGTGTGGTCCGCCGCCTGCGGCGATCTGGCGTATGTACCACAATGCATCGCCCCACTTTCCAGGCAATTACAAACCCGTTCAGCTGGGTTAACCCCGGTAGGTAGGGCCCTGGTCAGTGGTCTCCGAGCAAAGTGATTCCGAATATAAAATGAGTTTTAAATTAAGTGAATGAAATAATTCATGTAAGTTATTTCATAAGTTATAAGTAAATTTTATATAAGGTAAAAACCACGAGTGCAATACCATCAAGAGAATATTGGAAACTTATCGTCTGCACTCGATAAACGAAAAAAAAAGAGAACTAAATTGAATATTTTATTTATAATTAAATTCTATGCATGTTCTAAACATCCATAAACGTTGTATTCTGATCGGGAATACAACCGTGTATATCATTTTTGTATAACTTTAGCACATCGAGAATTGAGTAAAAAATGATACTACAAAATTCTATCTTTACATATTAACTACTTACTAATTTTTGTGCGTCATTTTTCATTACATTACAAAAACATAATTAAAATCGAGCGTATTTAAATCAACAACATTTGATAATACATATTAAATAATATTTTATCTTTTTTTATAAATTAAAATAAAAACACGTAACTAACTTGTTTTACTCTTTGGAAAAAGACAGAGATGAATTCTATCACAAAAGAATTCTTTACAATTTCGAAAAAGTTATTAGTCGTATATTAAGAACCAGTGTTGAATTCAGGGGTGGCCCGGGGGGGGGGGGGGGACGAAAGATTTAAGATTTTGTGTTTTCAATGGTCAAAACATGCAATTTCCCTCCTGGAGAAAAGTGTCTGAATTCAACGCTGTTAAGAACGGTACATGCTAATAATTCACTGAATGTTGTTTAATCGTCTTAAATTTTGCATATTGAAAAAAATTGTATGTTTGAGCAGTTTGAATAGAATAATACAGAACATGCATACGTAAATTAAAAAATATCAAGATACAAAATTAATACTTTCACACCAGAATTCAACAGAAATTTTATATTTTATTATTTTATGTTAATTTAAGCAGTTTGACATGTATGAGAAACTCTCTATAAAACTAAGTAACCTTTTCCGAAAGGGGCTTATCTATTTTGATAACAAGCAGCAATTGATAACAAGGGGGAAATTCTCACACGTCGGGAAATTAATACTTTTTTATTTTTATGTTGTTTTGCTCCACCTTCTTCTACATTGGGATTTCTTTTCTCCTTAGAAAATAAGTCGCCTGTCGAATTCCCATAGTTTTCACATTTCACATTAAGGTGAAAAAAAAATGGGAACTTTATCATTTAAAAAAAGCGGTGCAAATGAAGAAATCTGAATTTTTAAAAAGTAGACGTGAAAGAACATTATGCGACAGAATTTTTCGGTATCCCTAATACATTGTTTTCTTTCTTTCTTTTTTTTTTGTTAACTCATTGCTGGGCAACATATAACTATGATATGTTCCCGCACCATGTTGGTTAAATCAAAGTAAAATTGCGTAATTTGTTATTTCTGTTTGTATAAATATTTTTTATAAAATATAATTATGAGTGTAAAATTATAATGTTTATATATTTAAGTAAAATAAGAGTGTAAGTTCATACAAAAATTATTAAGTTGATTTTAAATAGTAAATATATATTTTTTTAAAAATTGTTGTATTGTAAAAGGAATGTATAACGTTGAATTGAGTTCGGATCTCAGACAACAACAATAGCCAGACGCCATGGTGTCGTTTTATGACAAGCCAATGGAAAGTGGTGTATAATTAGAAGTCGTAAAATCATAAAAACGTTGGAATCAATTTATGGCCTCAATAAAAGTGTTGGGATAAATTTATGACTTTTCAGACCACCCAAACTTTAAGGCAGATAATAATATTAAAGTATATGTAAGGGGCCATTTGCAGACTGCTAGCTAATAGGCCTATCGAAGTATAATAAAAAATCTTCTCACATCCAATAACAGTGGACTAGACAAAAATAGTTCCACCCACTGCAGGAGCTGGTGTGCAAGAAGAATAAGGTTTAAAAAAGATAGTCTGAAAAAAGATGTAGAGGACGCAGGAGCTCTCCTGAAAGCCCGTGCAATGAGTCCCGTATGCCCTAGTAAAGCCCAGGCGAGATGGACATATCGGAGCGAGCCTAATCGAGCCTAATCGAGCCTAATCAAGCCTAATTGAGGATGTCTTCCTGAGGTACCTATCGGAGTGAGCCTAATCAAGCCAAATTGAGGATGTCTTCCTGATGTACAGATCGGAGTGATCCTAATCAAGCCAAATTGAGGATGCGTTCCTGATGACACATTGCCATGATCCTAAGCAACGCAACAACTCGGAATTTGATGAATAAAGGCCACCATCCCGTATATTAAAAGAAGGTACTATTTTAAACATTTTCTTTTACCACTTAAGATCATATGAAAAATCTTAAAAAATACTTTTCTGATATTTTACGGTAGAGAGTAATCTGAGATCCGACAAAACCAATAATTAAATAAGATTAAGGTAATTTTAAAAATGAAAGAGAGTTATTCTTTTAGCAAAAAGAAACAATTATAATAATTAGAGTACGTGAAAATATTGTCTTTTTTTTAAAAAGATTAAACATACTTAAAATAATGAGAAGCAAACAAAAGTGTTGCTTTCTATTTTTTGAATTAATATTATGTTTTTCTGTATATAGTTATGTTCAATGTAAATAAAATATTTAATCAAGTTTTAAAAAGTTTCTGTAATTATTTAATTAATAATATTTAAAGTGTGTCAATTCATTTTTTACAGCTTAAATTTTAGTTTAATTCATAAGTGGAAGAGTTCGTCTAAATAATTCACAACGCAAACTCTTAATTTTATTCGTAATTATTCAAATATAATAATTACATTTTGACGCGAATTATAATTTAATTTTATTAATGCTTCGCGTTGCTCTTCTACTAGAATTTAGATAAATACGATCACTTATATTATTTGAATTTATCTAAGGTATATAAAATTATATACCAATTTGCTATGAGGTTGCTTGGATGATTTGGACCAATTAACAATTTTGAATATATTTAATAAAAAATAAACAGGTGTAATTATCTGTCCAGCATCCCCCCTTCATAGTAAAATGGTGCTATGACTCAGGAACGATCATCTGAGGTAATTAGATAGTAAAATGGTGTTATGACTCAGGAACGATCATCTGAGGTAATTAGATAGTAAAATGGTGCTATGACTCAGGAACGTTCATCTGAGGTCATTAGAAATAATAATAATAATAATAATAATAATAATAAAGGAAAATAAATTTAAGTATTATTTTAATGTCACAATTTTAAAGATATTGTAGGTATGTAAGTTTAATTGATTAAAATTTTATTAAAATTAATTTTATTATTGTAACAATAATGACACACATATAATAATTTTATATAAATAAAATGAATAATATATGTTAGCAAAAAAAAAAAAAAAAGGAAATGAAAAAAAATAATTCTGGGATTTATAATAGGTAAATTTAGGAATTATAATTTTTTTTTCTCTCTTTTCTCTTGTGGTTGGATCTCAGTTACCATTGAGAAATAATGGCATTCACATCACAGATGACACATTTGTAAAAATAATTTTTTTTTATATAATGTATAAATAATAATAAGAAGAAGAATAATAAGTAAAATTTGATAATATGTCTGGTATAAAAATGATTGAAATGTCAATAGATCATGATTTTTGAAATTGTATCACCTTGATACAAAAGAAAATTTATGAGTCGTACTACGAAGTAGTAGTACAATATTTACAAAAAAAAAAAAATAAGATTGTTTTTTCTGTAGAAAAAGACAGATATTTTTCTGTTAAATGGAATTATGTTGTTTTTTATATATACGTGTATTATAAATATTTTAGGGGTATTTATGTGTGTAAAAGAATAATCTACAAAACAACTTCATCTCCTAAGAAATTTTTTTAAATTTTAGTGTTGTTGTTTTTATGTATTTATGCAATTTAGAATATTTTCATACATATGTTGTAATATAGAGAAAATAGTATGAGATGCAAAATATTCTTTTAAGAGGTATAGGATCTATTTTGAATTGATATTTTGAAAAAGTATACATTGATTACTAATATTTGTTAAAAATGACTCAGACGCTGGATATAGATACACGTATTAAGTTAGTGTCACCATTTGACAATAAAAAGAACAAAAACATTATATTTTTCTTAGAGGAATTTGATAATATTTTGAATTCGACAGATATACAGGAAGAAACTAAATTATTAATTTTAAAGGCTAAAATTACTGGGGACGCAAAACATATTTTAAGTAAACAGATTGAAACATATAACGAGACCAATTATAATTTATTTAAAAATAATTTGGTGGAGTTATTTGGTACAAAACTAAGCTTCCTTAATGCTCAGAGCAATTTCCTAAATTTAAAACAGGCCGCAAGTCAAACGATAGAGGATTTCATTTTGGAGTTTAAAAAGGGTGTAAAATCTTATATCGAAAGTGCAGGCGAAAATGTGGATAATAAGGAAGAGAATTTTATCGAAATCTTAAAAATGTCGAATTTTTTAAATTCAATTAGACAGGATATTGCACTAGATGTGCGTAAAAATGCGCCCAGGTCCTTCAAGGAGGCATGCGAGTTAGCAAAACTTATGGAAAGTGCGTATAATGAATCAAAGTTTGAGGAAATTAACGCAATAAATAAAGAAAACAAAGATCTTTATGAGAACATTATAGAATCAAGTAAGCAAAACAAAGAGCTAATCGAGAAATTAAAAGGGGAGATTGAAAAACTAAAAAAATCAAAGAAAAAAAACCATGCAATTAGAGATGATAGTGTTCCGCGGAATAAGAAACTCTTTAATAAACACAATGATTATCAGGGTTCCCATTTCAATAACAATTTTCATTATAATGATTATGAACGATATTATAATGATTACTACAATTCCTTTAATTACCCGACGCATTATGGGATGTATGATTATTCACAACCTAACTGGAATTCGGGAAATAGGGATTTTGGATATATTTCTGAGAATTATGAGCAAAATGGTTATCAATTTGAAAAGCGCAAAAAGAAAAAAAAATGGGCAAAGAAAACAGCGAAATCGGATCAAGATTCGGGATTTTCAGAGACGGAAATCGATAAAATAAATAAAACAATCGCAAATATAACAAATGCAGACAAAGATAGTCTGCCAATTATATCACTAAGTATACAGGGCGTCGAAATACAAGCGTTACTGGATACCGGAGCTGCTGTATCCCTTTTATCACCTTCCTTATTCAAAAAAATTAAAGATACAAACGTCAAAATCAAATATTTGGGCAATCAGATCCAAATTAAAACTTTAACAAATTCAAAGATTTTTTTTAAACAATGTGTAAAATTAACTTTTCGATTAAAAGGTATATTCACAACAGGCACATTTTATGTCACTAATGATGATTTTGATAGGCAGTACCAAATGTTATTAGGGTACGATTATCTCAAAGAAAATCATATGATTTTGGATTTATGCAATAAAACATTAAAATTTAAAAATCAACAAATTAAATTAAACGTTGCAAGTGAAGTAAATAATTATGAAGTGAATAACATTACGCCATGTAATTCAGGGGAACATTCAAATAAAAGTATGTTTGCCATTACTAAAAATAGAATTTTTCTCCAACCTGAAGAATCGAAAATTGTAAAATTAAAATGCCCAGAGGATATAAATATGTCAGATATGATTATTTTTGACCCCATTCAAGAAAATAGTAAATTTTCATGCGAGACTTCGTTACACGAAGTTCAAAAAAATAATAACATAAATATTATAATAAAGAATAAACTGTTAGAAAAGTTAATTATTCAGAAAGGAACTAAAATGGGGGAAATTATAAAGAACTTTGAGTGCAAGCAAGATGACTCAACTGATAATATAGAGAAAGGGACATTTTATGAAATAAATAATTTAAATATAGAAGATGTAAGAAAATTGCGAGAAGCAGAAATTAAAGAGACGGATTTCGATTTAAGCCATTTATCAGAGGAAGTACAACAAAAATTTCGAAAAATTTTAATGGGCAATGTTCATGCATTTTCAAAAAGTTATCAAACATTGGGGCAATCAGCGTTTGTTGCACCAAGTTTTCAATTGAATCATGAATTCCCGGTACAAGCTAAGCCATATAAATTGCCTCAGGCAGTAAGACAGTATGCGAAGAGGGAAATTGAACAATTGTTACAGGCTAAAATTATAGAGAAGACTGACTCCGAGTATGCTTTTCCAGTTATTTTCGTTAGAAAGAAAAATCCGAGTAATAACCCGAATGCAGAACCCAAGTTTAGAATGGCAACGGACCTAAGACTATTAAACCAAATTTTACAACCTTATACTTATCCGATGCCGGACGTAAAAGACTTATTACAAAAAATAAGCGGTAAAAAATACTATACGGTGCTAGACTTACATAGTGCTTTTTTCCAAATAAATTTAAAACCAGAAGATTGCAAAAAATTAGCGTTTATTACGGAATTTGGAAAACATATGCCACTTCGTTTAGCTTTTGGCACACGAAATTCTAGCGCAATTTTTGCAGAAGTAATCGATAAAATTCTGGGACATTTTGACAAAAGCAAAGTATCATACTACATTGATGATGTGTTGATATCTGCAAATACAATAGCAGAGATGACGAAAACCTTAGAAGAAGTTCTACAGGTATTAATAAATCACAACATGACAATCGAACCTTCAAAAATGCAAATTTGCAAAGCAGAAATAGAATTCCTAGGATTTAGGGTGAATCAAATGGGATATTCTCCATCTCAAAAGAATATTGAAAAAGTAAAAAATTTAGTCAGACCAAAATCGAAAAAGGGGGTCAGATCTTTATTGGGCTTAGCGAATTATTTTCGGACGCTAATACCCAACTATTCCGACAAAGTTAACCCTTTAATAGAGCTGACTAAAGATAAAGTTAAATTCAGGTGGAGTCCAGAAGCAGAAAAAGCTTTCCTGATAATTCAGGAAGAAATTGTACAAAAACCAACACTCAGACCCCCCGATTTTAACAAGGAATTTTTCTTATTCACGGATGGGAGCAAAGTTGCAATTTCAGGTGTTCTAGCTCAAGAAAAGGATGGTCATTTGCTACCTGTTGAATTTTTCGGGAGAAAACTTAGAGAACCGGAAAAAAATTATCCGAGTATTAAATTTGAGTTATTAGCAGTGCATGAAGCAATTATGCATTTTAAATATATGCTTTCAGGTAGAAGATTTACTGTGTTAACTGATTCGAAAGCACTAACTCAGCATTTACATTTACAAGATAAATCGGAAATTATAAACAGATGGGTAGCAGATTTACAAGACTTTAATTTCGACTTCGAATTCGTCGAAGGAATTAACAATCCAGCAGACTATTTGAGCAGGAATTTAGATAATCTTACAACAGACAGAGAACTCCAAAATAATTTGTTTGCAAGTAACATAGCACTTACAGACGAAAATATTAAATCGGAGCAATATGCAGACGAAAAATTAAAAATTATAATAAATAAAATCGAAAAAGACAAAAATAATAGAAGCACGAAGAGATTTGCTTTAAATCAAAATAAATTATTAATTTTGAAACCTGGTTCAGATAAAAAGGAGCTTTTAATTACCCCGGATTCATTAAAAATTGCAGCCATAGAAGAAGCTCATAAAGCGCATTTCGGATTTCAAAAAACTTATGATAATGTGAAAACAAGGCTCTTTTGGCACGGAATGTACAAAGACATTAAACAATATTGTGCAAATTGTGTGCAGTGCCTCACATCTAAACAACACACAACAATAAAAGTCCCTGTTAAAAAAATGGTGAAAGATCACGAAGTCGGTACAGTCCTGCATGCTGACGTCATTGGACCTTTAAACCTCACGTTAAGGAAAAACAGATACATTTTAATTATAATTGATTCGACGTCGAGATTCCTGGAAGCTGTTCCCCTACGAAACGTAGAGTCACAGACTATATTAAATGTACTAAATAAATATTTTGCAAATTATGGGTTGTGTAAAGAAATTATCTTTGATAATGCAAAATATTTAAGAAGCGAAATTATGAAAGAATATTTGGAATCTTTAAACATACAAAGGAAATTTGTGAGTGTATACCATGCGCAAGGAAATGGACTTTGTGAAGTTACCAATAAAATATTAAAAACATCAATTGTAGCTATGTCGAAACGCACTACGGAATGGGACATAAGACTGGATTTTTTTAAACTAGCGTATAATTCCTCGAAACACCGCGCTACGGGATATAGTCCCTCACTGCTATTTTTCGCAAGGGAAATAAAAAATCCCTTTACAGCCCATATTCCTTCTGAGGAAATATATACCCACTCCTATGTTAAAAGCAGAATACAGCATATGAAGGAAATCAAAATTCAATCCCTTGCAAACCAGGAGAAAATAATGCAAGAATATATAGATGAAGAGGCATACGAAAAAGTAAAGGATTTAAATTTGGGTCAAACAGTATATTTAAAATGTATTGGAAAACCAGGCGCATTAGAGCCAAAATTTCAAGGACCCTACGAAGTTACTAAAAAGTTTAGAAACTTTAATTATTTATTACAATATGTTCCAGATAAATCAATAGAGCCGATCAAACGACATATGGATCAGCTGTACGCTCCGAAATATGCAACAGGTCATACAGAGGCGGAAATTACGAATTTACAAGGGTCTCAAAAAAAAAATTAAGGGTGATAAAAATTACAAAACTAAATGTGACATTTGTCAAAGAAAATCACACTTAACTGAAAATTGTTGGGTCAAATTGAGCAAAAATACGAGTCAAAAGGGTGACAAACTTACTAAGAATTATTATAAAAAAAATAATAAATATTCTGAGAATGTAGACCCATATTTAAAGTATCAAATAGATCATTATGATCAAAATATGTCGTTATATGGTTATACACCATATACAAACTTATACGGGGATGTTATACAAGATCATTACCCTTTCCCCCCTCCCCAATATTATCCATGGTATATGAATTGGTATTAAAAATAAATCAAAATGCATAATTAATCGAATTTAAAAATTTAAAAATTTTCAAAATTTAAAAATAAATTTTTCTCTTTTAGATAAAAAAAATTGAAACAAAATTAATAACTTGCCTTTTTAAAATTCAAAATAATAATAAGAAAGGATAGGAACATGGGAACGCCAATTTGTCTCAGGGTTACAATATTGAGCAAATGTGCAGGGCGCACCCGAAAACATACTTATAAAATTATGTAATGTGCTTCACAAAACTTCAATGGAGCAGTGAAATATTTCTCTCCAGGCAAAAGTTATATATATATATTTTTTTTCGAATATGAATTAGAAAATATAAAATCTTAACAAAGCCAAATAACATTAAAACTTAATTAATTTCATAGTAAATAATGTTGGAGTAATTTTCAAAAAAAAAAAAAAAAAAAAAAAAAAAAAAAAGAGAGAATTTTTTCTGTCTTCTATAAGGGTAGCCTTTGCTAATAGCCTTACAATTTAGATGACAGAATTTCAGAATTACTTTTTAAAATGAGTAGGTGTAAGCTATAGGTTCAGGGTAGTTAGAACAGCTTTATAGCATACTCATATATATATTTTTTTCTTATATAAATATATGGTTGACAAGGAATAAATTATTAGTGCACTCTATATTAGGATAGCGGTCAGCTATAAGCCTAAATATAATAAAATATACAAAAAGTGCTAAGATTTATTCCGGTAGTTCAAGTACAACTTATATGCTAAAGTCTAGAATTTAGACAGCAGGGATAAGTTTTATGAACAAAAGTGTTATAAAAAAATTTAAAAAAAGGATTTTGGTGTAGCACATTGGTTTTTAAAAAAACATATATATGTATAACAATGGACAAGGCAAGTTATTTCAACATGATTGCACACAAAAATTATAGTAAAAAAAAAAAAAAAATACACAAATAAATAATTGAAGTAAAATTAAAATTTTCTCACCAAAGGCTTTCTGTATAGGGTACAATTTTGGCCTACGGCTGGGTATGCACCAACACCAACAAAATATTTGTAGAAAAATTATTCACAGATACATCAATATATAGTCATCACCTAGGCATAAATTTCAGGATTCTTGGCTGAAAAAGGAATCGAAGAAAAAATTAAGTATGGTATAATTACTAGATGTTATGCTCAGAAACAATAAAATTAGTAATATTATATTGTAAAAAGCAGCATTTTGAGTTTTATTTAGGAAAACTTTTGATTTTTAGGTTTTACACATTTATGGAGTATCTAGCTCAGTAACAATAGTTCCTATATTTAATAAAAAAATAATAAATAAAAATATAAGTTCGTGTAGTTTTCAAAATAAATAACAAAAGGTATAGCAATTAGCATTTACAGTTAAAATTTATGGAATTTTCAGCAAAATTAACATTAGACAAACATAGCTTATATTATATTTAACTTGATAAGCTAATTTACTTTTATTAACGGTAGTCAATTAGAATTAAAGTAGGCTTAAATTCAAGTTAAATTAATTAATAACATTGTTGTAGTGTAAAATTTTATGTAAGACTATTATATTTTTATTGTATATATAAAAATATGCAAATTTAATAATTAATAAAATGTATTAGCAAAATTATTTAATATAAATATTAAATGACATCTTGCTGAAATCAGCTAGAAATTAGATTTTTTTTTTTTAAATAAAATATTTTATAAATTTATGTTAGTTTAGAATTTAAGCATTTTTTTTTCTCTTTACTTTCCCTTAGAATTAAATGCAATTCTAAATTAAACACATATAAATATACATAGTATTGATAAATTTGAGTGTGTGAGTTCATAAATTTTTTTTTTCATATAATTTGGCCAATTTAACATAAGAAAACAAAATAAATAAATAAATATATTTATATATATTGACCTTAATTTTATTAAAATATGTAGTATGGCTTAATAAATTTATTTACTTAATTTTTTTTTTATAGTACGTACAGTAATTATTTTAAAAACTTGATCTATAAAAAAAATTGGATGTGGTTGTTTGTGAGTATACAAAGATTTTTTCTGCTGGCAGAAGTTCTTTGGTCCGGCCGGGTACTCATAGATGGCTGCATACGATGTTACGTAGTAATTATCATTTACTTTTGTTTTTTTTTTTAAATTATACAAGTGTATTAAGTACATTTTTTTTTATAATTAAATAATAATTATTAATGTTGGATTAATAATAATAATTTATTATCTTTTATTTTTAAACATATCATTAAATTTTAGACAGTAGAATTCACATACGGAATGTTAATGATAAATAAAATTTTGAATAAATAAATTTTTTATTTCATTCAGTAAATAAATAAATATGAAAATTTAACAATCTTTTAAGATAGAATTGTTGGCTAAATAAATAATAATTAAAGACAAAAAAATTGTTCTCTTCTTCGTCAATGGCATTTTCTGACAACACTATTTAATAGTATTAAATGAAGGTGCATTTTTAAGGTCAGCGTAATGCATATTTTGCATTTTTGAGAGGCCGTAGAAGTCATTTTTCCGTGTTGTTTACATTTTAATAGTAAACAATATCATGAATCAAAATTTGTGTTTGTTAGAAAGGTCTAAAAATATACAATGTAATCAGTTAAAGAAAATTTTTTTTTTTAAATCCTGAAAGGCAATTTGGTTTAGATTTAAACCTGAATGCATAAAAAGCCACCCTCGCTTCAGTTCCAGTATGAGGCAGGAGAATTCAGATGCTAGAATCGCCATTTTTCCCCTGCAAAATAATAAAAAAAAAAGCAGAAGGTTTACATTAGATACGATACAAATACATACACTGTTTATGCATAGATTATGTTTAAAATTACATACAGGCATGCACAGTGAGTTAAGAAGAAAGTATATCAAGAAATTATACTAATTAATACGGTAATTACAAGCATGAAATGGTTTTAAATACATACCTTTGGGAAGTCGTAAAATTTTGTCACAGCACAATTCACCTCGCAGAAAGGAATTAGTAGCTTGACCAACCCCCACTTTTCGGGAGAATCGGGGACGTTCAATAACTGGTTTTATTCTCCTCTCTCCTTCTTCTTACTTTTTTTTTTTTCTCGTATCGGGTAAAGTTGGAAAGCATTGCGTAATGATATATTAAAGGAGATGAATTAGCTTGTACATTTTGACAGATCATACATGTTAGAAGTAACAAATAAATAAAATAATGTAACAAGTTTGTATACAATATTTTTCTGATTATAATTTGAATACATCAGATTAATTATGTGAAAATATAACATGTCATATTACAAGCATTGTATTTACTTTTATTCAGTATAAAATGTGTTTTAGATAAAACACTGTGTCATAAGGTTGTATGTGATGAAATAATATGTCAAATGCGTATGCCATTATTTTTCTTATAATGAGGTTTATTTCGGCATATTAGTTTCAGACAAAATTATAGCTTTGAATGTATTTTGGGCACTTAAACTGTAAAGTTACAAAATTAGTAAACATGTGTGTGGTAAAGAAAAAAGGCTTCGAGAAAGACGTCTGATTGTCAGTACAGAGGTCTTCTATAAATGTGAATGTCAACAGACAACTATGCTATCATGTGTTGAACTTTCTGTTATGAAACAATAGAAGAACTTCTTATAAAATATACCAGAACCATTGATAATTGAACTTTACAGTCTTCGCTCAAAGACTGTGTAGATACACAGTCATATGGACACGGACATTCTTTTAAGCTTTACAAAAAAAATAAAACCAGCAATCAGTTTTTTTTTTTTTTCTGAGACCGGGAGAGATGCTGGGCAACATATAACTATGATATGTTCCCGCACCATGTTGGTTAAATCAAAGTAAAATTGCGTAATTTGTTATTTCTGTTTGTATAAATATTTTTTATAAAATATAATTATGAGTGTAAAATTATAATGTTTATATATTTAAGTAAAATAAGAGTGTAAGTTCATACAAAAATTATTAAGTTGATTTTAAATAGTAAATATATATTTTTTTAAAAATTGTTGTATTGTAAAATGAATGTATAACGTTGAATTGAGTTCGGATCTCAGACAACAACAATAGCCAGACGCCATGGTGTCGTTTTATGACAAGCCAATGGAAAGTGGTGTATAATTAGAAGTCGTAAAATCATAAAAACGTTGGAATCAATTTATGGCCTCAATAAAAGTGTTGGGATAAATTTATGACTTTTCAGACCACCCAAACTTTAAGGCAGATAATAATATTAAAGTATATGTAAGGGGCCATTTGCAGACTGCTAGCTAATAGGCCTATCGAAGTATAATAAAAAATCTTCTCACATCCAATAACAGTGGACTAGACAAAAATAGTTCCACCCACTGCAGGAGCTGGTGTGCAAGAAGAATAAGGTTTAAAAAAGATAGTCTGAAAAAAGATGTAGAGGACGCAGGAGCTCTCCTGAAAGCCCGTGCAATGAGTCCCGTATGCCCTAGTAAAGCCCAGGCGAGATGGACATATCGGAGCGAGCCTAATCGAGCCTAATCGAGCCTAATCAAGCCTAATTGAGGATGTCTTCCTGAGGTACCTATCGGAGTGAGCCTAATCAAGCCAAATTGAGGATGTCTTCCTGATGTACAGATCGGAGTGATCCTAATCAAGCCAAATTGAGGATGCGTTCCTGATGACACATTGCCATGATCCTAAGCAACGCAACAACTCGGAATTTGATGAATAAAGGCCACCATCCCGTATATTAAAAGAAGGTACTATTTTAAACATTTTCTTTTACCACTTAAGATCATATGAAAAATCTTAAAAAATACTTTTCTGATATTTTACGGTAGAGAGTAATCTGAGATCCGACAAAACCAATAATTAAATAAGATTAAGGTAATTTTAAAAATGAAAGAGAGTTATTCTTTTAGCAAAAAGAAACAATTATAATAATTAGAGTACGTGAAAATATTGTCTTTTTTTTTAAAAGATTAAACATACTTAAAATAATGAGAAGCAAACAAAAGTGTTGCTTTCTATTTTTTGAATTAATATTATGTTTTTCTGTATATAGTTATGTTCAATGTAAATAAAATATTTAATCAAGTTTTAAAAAGTTTCTGTAATTATTTAATTAATAATATTTAAAGTGTGTCAATTCATTTTTTACAGCTTAAATTTTAGTTTAATTCATAAGTGGAAGAGTTCGTCTAAATAATTCACAACGCAAACTCTTAATTTTATTCGTAATTATTCAAATATAATAATTACATTTTGACGCGAATTATAATTTAATTTTATTAATGCTTCGCGTTGCTCTTCTACTAGAATTTAGGTAAATACGATCACTTATATTATTTGAATTTATCTAAGGTATATAAAATTATATACCAATTTGCTATGAGGTTGCTTGGATGATTTGGACCAATTAACAATTTTGAATATATTTAATAAAAAATAAACAGGTGTAATTATCTGTCCAGCACTCATTAAATGCGGTTGGCAAGAAAACTTGCCATGTAAGGTGAACAAAACTTTTAAATTTGAATACCAGTGTTTTTATTGGAAATTTTTACATTATCTAATTATAAATTTTGACCGATTAAAAATTACGATGTGAAAAAAACTGGTGTCGAAGAAGTAAAAGGGGCTCGTCGTTAATGAGTTAATCGCATTTGATCACATAGTGAGTTTTCCAACTGACTCAAATTGTAATAAATAATGTTGAGGTGCGCATTAGCTAGTATCTCTCTGCAGAACTTCGGCGAAAAATGTGAATTAAATTCATTGCCATGTATGGTTATTTACTGCTTCGGTGTACTGCTTTTTCAGTGATTTCATTTAACACGTTTTACGCTGCTTTTTACCACATATGGCAACAATGCTCCGCCCACTTTATGTTGCTAAAATTTCTGCATTACAAATGAATCTTTATCACACTCGAATGGGCGGAGTTAAAACATAAAAACAGTGAGGAGTGGCGTAGTGATGTAGCAGAAACGTTTTCGTGTTTTTGTGGAGTATTGTGTGCTTTAAAAACTATATGTAAAAGCCAAAATTATAAAGGGTTACAGCAAAAATTTCCGTATACGACAGCTGTATCCCGCCGCCAATTTTGAAACGTACGGGACATCTCACGGAGGACGAGCCCCTCCCAAAATGACGACCGAGTGTCGCTTTTGGTGCAAACTGGCATTCTCGACAACCGCCCCCCTTGGGGTCGGCTCCCAACTGTCTCTGCTACACTTGTCTCGGCGGGATGAGCCCAAGACTATCAAGCCAGACCAAAGCCGCCTAAAGACTACAAGCCAAACACGAGGTTTCGCGGGGCTTATGCCAGCAGAGAAGAGCACAGACTTATTTAAAACATATCAATACTTTCCTCTACATTCCAACTTAATTATCACAGCATACGGTAAAAAATTATATACGTACTTGTAGTTTAAAGACGCTAATTAAGCGCTTTTCAGTCAATTTCGATTACTCGTCAACAGTAAAAATAAAAATACTATATTTATGAAATAATATCACTGTGTCAATAAAAATGTGCCTCAGTGTTAAAGTTAAGAGCACATAAAAGAAAATTGGATCGTTAATAAGGAAAAAAACCACCAAGTATTACATTTATTTTAGTGAACAGTTTTTATTATATTTATTCTACTTTGAAATTTAGAAACAATATCAATTATCTACTTTCTATATATTCAAAAACAAGACATTAATATACATATACATATATAAATTTTCAGTTTAAACGCATATCAATTGAATTATTTTGCTTTCAATTATTTCACTTTCAAAAATAAATAAATACTAATAAGTGTGCAATCAAAACCCACATTTAAAATTAAGTTAAAGTGAAAGCAAAGTGAATGCCAAATAAAACAAATTCAACTTGTGTTCTATTTTTATTATTTATTGTGGCCTGAAATTATACAGGAAATATTCTATTAAATATTTAGCAGTGGTGGAAAATTGGCGCAGAGGAGGAGCCTATTGACACCACTAAAATTTTATAGTATTCTTCACCTTAATAAAAACGCAGAAATTCTGTCATTAGATAAGCTGAAAAATACTACTAAAATTTAGTGGTGTCAGTAGGCTCCTCCTCTGCGCCAATTTTCCACCACTGTATTTAGTGATTTGAAACCTTCACATAACAAATTTAGTATAAATAACTAGTAAAATTAAAGCATATATGAAATTAAATATTCATACAGATAAATTTTTCGTACCTACTGCAAACTTTACTTATCAGAAATGGGTAATTTTCACATAAAGTCCATTAGAATTGAGAAACATAAAACTCTCATAATAAAACAAGGTCATGAAATGGAAAATTATTATTGTTATTTTAATTTTGTGTTAGTTTAACATATTATGCAAGGTACAAGCAATAGATTTTTTTTAAGTGTACTGAAACATAACAGAGGAAAAAAAAAAGAAGAAAGAAAACACTTTCATCAATCCAAATTACAATTTTCCTAACTTATGTTCATTTTCCTCGGATATTTGAGATTTAACTGCTAAAAAACATAGAGAAACCCAAATCCTTCCTCGAAAATATTTAATTTCCAAAAATAATGTTGTGTGGGCTGTTTAAATGATTGTTCAGATGTTTTAAGCTTAAAATAATCAATATATGAGATGAAAAGTATAAAGGGCCATGACTAGATCGAAAAGTAAATTTATAATTATAGAAAAATTATTTTATTTATTGTTATTTTTAATTAAACATTAAAATGTATATAAAAACACACACAGTTTTTTCGAAGAGGTTGGGGGGGGGGGGGGGGGCTCGCCAACATCTATTTTGCATAAGGGCGCTGACAAGCCTTGCACATCTTATGAATTAATTGTTTACAGTGGTTGCAAAAATAGAAATTCAAACACATTATCCCCATATCTCCAGTTTTCACGCATAAGCATGGTTTATGTAACAAATATTATAAAAGGAATTTTTATCAAGATATTAAGATTAAAACACAACAATAAATTGGTACGTATACAGGGCTGCCACCGGCGAGTATTTTCCTATTCTATTCGCACCGCTATTTAAAAAAAGAAAAAAAAATGTAGTATATTTCTCTTGCAAATGTTGTCAAACAGTATGTCAAAGAAAAATACATAAATTTTGTAATAAATTAAATCCCAATCAATTCTGCATACAAAATAATTAGTTATTATTCACACGACAAATGTTTTCTAATAAATAGACGTTTCTTAAAAGTTACTTTAATGAGAGAAAACAGAACATATTAAAAAGGGAGGAAGGTGTGACAAGTTAGAAATTACTAACTAATTAAGCTTGTAACTGAGACTTTTGGCTGAACATTTTTGAGCATGATTAGTACCCAAAGAACCCAGTCTGACATAAGTTTCAGCTGTCTGGTGCCAATATTTCCGAGTAAATAAAATTCAGAAGTTTTAACCGAAATTTTTGAATAGCAAGAAAGGTAATGTTGCAAATAGCTATTACCAAACTGTAAAATTTAAACAATAATATTTGTACTGTACTATAGACAAAATTTCATCAGTTTTCAGTGATAAATTCCCGAGTAATAATGATTTTAAAGTTTTTTTTTTAAATTAATTTGTTTAAATTAAAAGACCTAACTAAATTTTCCACTTGAAAATATAATAGTTGAGGTAGAAAAATAAGTCGCATAGGACATTAAAATTTTAAACTGGATTGGCCATATAGCTTCCAAATTATAAGGAGAAATGTGTTGGCCCCAACAGAACTGTCTAGCTCTAGCACATATTAAAATGAAGCTATTTTTATATATTTATAAAGAATATAATTAAACAATGAAAACTTTATTAATTAATAACTTTTGAGATAATTCACCGATTCACACCATTCAAGCACCAATTTTTAGCAAATTACGAGAGACAGGTAATGATATAAGTCTCGATACGATTTAGTGACTTTTGCCACTTTAAATTACTGCTGTTTTTGAAATGAAACAGAAGTACAATTATATCGTTTCGTTTTGGAGACACGCACACGGGATTATTGACAATACGATACTGGTATTTAATAGTTAATTTATTTTAAAGAAGTTAAAAATAAAAGATATTCTGAACACAAAACATAGAACTAGTACTATTAAAATATAAGTAGTTAATTTGAAAATAAAACTTACCTTCAAAAGAATATGTTCTATTCTTTTAAGTAAACAGCACGTGCATACGTTACATTTTAATTCTAAACAACCAGACACAAGTTTCAAATGCTCGGCATTGGCGCCAGCCCCGCGTCGTGACGTCACATATGTGGGGGAATGAAATCGTGTCTGGCCAAAGCCTTCTCAAGACTATCAAGCCAGACACGATTTCATTCCCCCCACATATGTGACGTCACGACGCGGGGCTGGCGCCAATGCCGAGCATTTGAAACTTGTGTCTGGTTGTTTAGAATTAAAATGTAACGTATGCACGTGCTGTTTACTTAAAAGAATAGAACATATTCTTTTGAAGGTAAGTTTTATTTTCAAATTAACTACTTATATTTTAATAGTACTAGTTCTATGTTTTGTGTTCAGAATATCTTTTATTTTTAACTTCTTTAAAATAAATTAACTATTAAATACCAGTATCGTATTGTCAATAATTCCGTGTGCGTGTCTCCAAAACGAAACGATATAATTGTACTTCTGTTTCATTTCAAAAACAGCAGTAATTTAAAGTGGCAAAAGTCACTAAATCGTATCGAGACTTATATCATTACCTGTCTCTCGTAATTTGCTAAAAATTGGTGCTTGAATGGTGTGAATCGGTGAATTATCTCAAAAGTTATTAATTAATAAAGTTTTCATTGTTTAATTATATTCTTTATAAATATATAAAAATAGCTTCATTTTAATATGTGCTAGAGCTAGACAGTTCTGTTGGGGCCAACACATTTCTCCTTATAATTTGGAAGCTATATGGCCAATCCAGTTTAAAATTTTAATGTCCTATGCGACTTATTTTTCTACCTCAACTATTATATTTTCAAGTGGAAAATTTAGTTAGGTCTTTTAATTTAAACAAATTAATTTAAAAAAAAAACTTTAAAATCATTATTACTCGGGAATTTATCACTGAAAACTGATGAAATTTTGTCTATAGTACAGTACAAATATTATTGTTTAAATTTTACAGTTTGGTAATAGCTATTTGCAACATTACCTTTCTTGCTATTCAAAAATTTCGGTTAAAACTTCTGAATTTTATTTACTCGGAAATATTGGCACCAGACAGCTGAAACTTATGTCAGACTGGGTTCTTTGGGTACTAATCATGCTCAAAAATGTTCAGCCAAAAGTCTCAGTTACAAGCTTAATTAGTTAGTAATTTCTAACTTGTCACACCTTCCTCCCTTTTTAATATGTTCTGTTTTCTCTCATTAAAGTAACTTTTAAGAAACGTCTATTTATTAGAAAACATTTGTCGTGTGAATAATAACTAATTATTTTGTATGCAGAATTGATTGGGATTTAATTTATTACAAAATTTATGTACTTTTCTTTGACATACTGTTTGACAACATTTGCAAGAGAAATATACTACATTTTTTTTTTCTTTTTTTAAATAGCGGTGCGAATAGAATAGGAAAATACTCGCCGGTGGCAGTCCTGTATACGTACCAATTTATTGTTGTGTTTTAATCTTAATATCTTGATAAAAATTCCTTTTATAATATTTGTTACATAAACCATGCTTATGCGTGAAAACTGGAGATATGGGGATAATGTGTTTGAATTTCTATTTTTGCAACCACTGTAAACAATTAATTCATAAGATGTGCAAGGCTTGTCAGCGCCCTTATGCAAAATAGATGTTGGCGAGCCTCCCCCCCCCCCCCCAACCTCTTCGAAAAAACTGTGTGTGTTTTTATATACATTTTAATGTTTAATTAAAAATAACAATAAATAAAATAATTTTTCTATAATTATAAATTTACTTTTCGATCTAGTCATGGCCCTTTATACTTTTCATCTCATATATTGATTATTTTAAGCTCAAAACATCTGAACAATCATTTAAACAACCCACACAACATTATTTTTGGAAATTAAATATTTTCGAGGAAGGATTTGGGTTTCTCTATGTTTTTTAGCAGTTAAATCTCAAATATCCGAGGAAAATGAACATAAGTTAGGAAAATTGTAATTTGGATTGATGAAAGTGTTTTCTTTCTTCTTTTTTTTTTTCCTCTGTTATGTTTCAGTACACTTAAAAAAATCTATTGCTTGTACCTTGCGTAATATGTTAAACTAACACAAAATTAAAATAACAATAATAATTTTCCATTTCATGACCTTGTTTTATTATGAGAGTTTTATGTTTCTCAATTCTAATGGACTTTATGTGAAAATTACCCATTTCTGATAAGTAAAGTTTGCAGTAGGTACGAAAAATTTATCTGTATGAATATTTAATTTCATATATGCTTTAATTTTACTAGTTATTTATACTAAATTTGTTATGTGAAGGTTTCAAATCACTAAATATTTAATAGAATATTTCCTGTATAATTTCAGGCCACAATAAATAATAAAAATAGAACACAAGTTGAATTTGTTTTATTTGACATTCACTTTGCTTTCACTTTAACTTAATTTTAAATGTGGGTTTTGATTCCACACTTATTAGTATTTATTTATTTTTGAAAGTGAAATAATTGAAAGCAAAATAATTCAATTGATATGCGTTTAAACTGAAAATTTATATATGTATATGTATATTAATGTCTTGTTTTTGAATATATAGAAAGTAGATAATTGATATTGTTTCTAAATTTCAAAGTAGAATAAATATAATAAAAACTGTTCACTAAAATAAATGTAATACTCGGTGGTTTTTTTCCTTATTAACGATCCAATTTTCTTTTATGTGCTCTTAACTTTAACACCGAGGCACATTTTTATTGACACAGTGATATTATTTCATAAATATAGTATTTTTATTTTTACTGTTGACGAGTAATCGAAATTGACTGAAAAGCGCTTAATTAGCGTCTTTAAACTACAAGTACGTATATAATTTTTTACCGTATGCTGTGATAATTAAGTTGGAATGTAGAGGAAAGTATTGATATGTTTTAAATAAGTCTGTGCTCTTCTCTGCTGGCGTAAGCCCCGCGAAGTGACGTCACGAAACCTTGTGTTTGGCTTGTAGTCTTTAGGCGGCTTTGGTCTGGCTTGGCTTGATAGTCTTGGGCTCATCCCGCCGAGACAAGTGTAGCAGAGCACTACCCCCTACATACTAAATGCCTCTCGCATTCACTGTTTTCCCCATATAAGAACTGGAAGTCAGCTTAGCCCCAAAATGCTCTGCCATCTATCGGTGACAATTGACATGATTTTTAAAAACCTGTAGATAAATAACGTAAATTTTTGTTATTTATTCCTAGAATTTCACTTTTTTTTTTTTTTCTCTTTTCGTATTTATTTTAATTGTTGTATTAAATGATATTTTTTCTATAAAATTTGAAAAGAGAAATTATTTCATATTTCCTTTTCAATTTCAAATGATAAATGATAAAATAACGCACATAATTTATTTTATTATATGAATTTTAAATTATATGTTCTTTTTTAAAATTAATTATAGTATATAAATTAATAGCACTTACATTTACTTGTAAATAGATTTCCATCAAAAATAAAATAAACAAGGTTTATGAAGTGAAAATATTTATTAACACTATAAAATGGTACATGAATTTTAATCAATGGATCAAAAACTATGAGCAAGTTTAAAAAGGTTATTGCAAAACATAAAAGTATTTGATTAAATTAAATTTTACTAAATAGTAAGTCATGTATTTCTTTCAGGCAAAATATTAATAATAAACAAAGTTAATGTGGGGTGAATGTGTCAGTGAAGGACAATCTTAAGGAATTGCTTTAAAAATAATTTTTAATTAATAATTATAATTATTATATTCCTGTTTTTTTTGACATTATATTAATCTATCAACAATATTTAACTAACTTCATAGTTGTACTTCCTATTGTGAATTAAAATTTAATTCTAATAACATAATTACTTGACACTCCAGTACTAGTACCATACAGTTGCCTCAATAAATAGATTGCAATATTTTTCTGAACTTCCCTATTTAATATTTTCTATCTAAAATAATTAAATCATTGATATTGTGATAATAATACTATAAATATTAATTACCTTTATCATAATAATGAAACTAGCAAGTCTTTTTTTTAAGTGTTTAAAAAACATTTAACTCACAGTTTCATTTCTTTTATATTTGAATTATTAATTATTATAAGTAATCATCAAGTACTTTCAGGAAATTTAAATAAGTGGAAATATGATTCTGTTCAATGATGCTCCAAGACACTTTTTTTTTCATCTGTTTGACTACTCCCCCCCCCCCCCCCCACACACACACACACATTAGGGCCAAAACTAGCCTTTTTTGCACCCGGGGCAAACATGGGTTTTGGCGCACCCCCCCCCCCCCCCCCTCCCTCTTCCACAAAGTATATTTACAAAGAGAATTTTACTAATTTTATAATAGACGACTTATTTCAAAATTTAAAATATGTAATCATAAAATATGTAATACTGAACTAGGTAATCTACAGTGGCGGATCCAAGGGGGAGGTCCCTCTGAACACCAGCAAAAATATTCTAAAGATCATTTTTAAAATGAAATATACAGTAGAGTCCCGATTATCAGAGTCCTGCCTAACCGAGTTTCCGCTTTCACCGAGTTATTTTATTCTGATGGACTGATGGCTTCCATTATTATAAAACAGCCATTATAAATTAAGTGTTAGGTGAAGATGAAAGAGCAGTCGTAAAAAGTTAGAACTCTGATTTTCTGGTCAGAATGGGAAAAATATGGGCATATTTTTTTTTCCATTTTTTTTCCCCATTCTAACCAGAAAATCAGAGTTCTAACTTTTTAGGACTGCTCTTTCATCTTCACCTAACACTTCATTTATAATCGCTGTTCCATAATAATGAAAGCCACCAGTTCGTCAGAATAAAATGATCCATTCTAAAGGTAAAATCCTTCGTTTGGCGGCCCTTCATTCTGACGCCCGGGGCACATGCCCCCTCTGCCCCCCCCCCCTTAGTTTCGGCCCTGCCACACACACACATACACACGCATGTTGCCTGAATAAATTGATTACAATGTTTTTCTGAAATTCCCTATTTAATATTTTCTATCTAAAATAATTAAATTATTGATATTGTGATAATAATATTATAAATATTAGTGACATTTATTGTAATAATGAAATTAGCAAGTCTTCGGGTCAAGACTTCAAACGTCAATTCTGCAGCTTTTTTTTTTCTTTCTCCCTGTCTCTCTTTCTCTCTTTTTTTTTTTTTTTTTTTTTTGCAGTGTTTAAACAGTCAGCTGACAGTTTCATTTTTATTTGCATTATTAATTATTACGAGTAATATATGAAGTACTTTCAGGAAATTTAATAAATTGGAAATACGATTCTATGCACTGATGTTCCAAGACAGTTTTTTCATCTTTTTACTACACATCTTTTTTTCGGGTCAGGACCTCAAACATCAATTCTGCTCTCTCTCTCTCTCTTTTTTGCAGCGTTTAAAACAGTCAACTCACAGTTTCATCTCTTTCATATTTGCATTATTAATTATTACGAGTAATATATCAAATACTTTCAGGAAATTTAATAAATTGGAACTCTCTCTCTCTTTTTTATTTTTTTTTCTTCTTGCAGTGTTTAAAACAGTCAACTCAGTTTCGTTTCTTTCATATTTGCATTATTAATTATTACGAGTAATAGATCAAGTACTTTCAAGAAATTTAATAAGTTGGAAATACGATTCTGTGCACTGATGTTCCAAGACACTTTTTTCATCTTTTTTACTATCCTCCCCCCCCCCCCCTCCCCCGATACACACACACGTTGCCTCAAAAAATTGATAATAGTATTTTTTTTAATTCCCCATTTTATATTTTCTATATAAAATAATTAATTTATTGATATTGTGATAATAATACTATATATATTAATTACATTTATTATGATAATGAAACTAGCAAGACTTCAGGTCAAGGCCTCAAAACGTCAATTCTGCAGTTTTTTTTTTTTTTAAACATTTAATTTAGTTTTATTTCTTTTATATTTGTATTATTAATTATTACAAGTAATAATCAAGTACTTTCAGGAATGAAATTATTCATATATTTCAATTATATAATATTTATATTGCTTCAAAACACAATGCTATGAATACATATTTATTTTGATCACATTACTAATTCGTATTCGATTTCATCGTGTATCATTTATTATTACTATCGTTATAATTTTGCTGGAAGAAATTTAAATAATTTTGAATGTTATTGTATTTTTATTTTCATACAGAAAAGGCTTAGCATAATTATTTGATAAAAAGAAATACTTTGATCTATCATTTTTATTATTAATAATAACAATATTATTTCAGATTCTTTCAGATTAAGGTACTCTTTTCCTTTTAAGACATTGTAAATTAATAAAAATACATCTTATTAATAGCTGTACATCTTATTAATAACTGTACATTAATTTAATTTATTATTATTCAACGGAATGTTATTAGAAACATGCAAATAATAGTAGTAAAAATATCTATTTGTATTTTTAAAAAT
Organism: Maratus speciosus; assembly: GCA_963932465.1. NCBI lineage: Eukaryota > Metazoa > Arthropoda > Arachnida > Araneae > Salticidae > Maratus > Maratus speciosus. The sequence goes on along the minus strand of OZ010800.1, from coordinate 351,100,543 downwards.
ACAATGAAAAAAAGTTAAAAAGACTCGTTGACTGTCTTCTACAGGAATGGTGAAAAGAAATATTTTCCTTTATTTTGCTGGATGAACAGCAGTAAGGCACACGGCAATATGGCAATTTATAGAGCATATATTAACTTCATTAAAAGTAAACATTCTGTTTAAAAAAATCACAAATTACTGCAAAAAAATAAAAATAATAATAGCTTTCAAAGGCAGGTCTATGAGGCGATCCATGTAAATACAGCAATAACATACCCCAAACAGTAGCGCCATCTATCAACCTTGCTGACTTCCATTTTTGAGTCAAATGCGAGAGGCATGTAGTATGTAGGGGGTAGTGAGCAGAGACAGTTGGGAGCCGACCCCAAGGGGGGCGGTTGTCGAGAATGCCAGTTTGCACCAAAAGCGACACTCGGTCGTCATTTTGGGAGGGGCTCGTCCTCCGTGAGATGTCCCGTACGTTTCAAAATTGGCGGCGGGATACAGCTGTCGTATACGGAAATTTTTGCTGTAACCCTTTATAATTTTGGCTTTTACATATAGTTTTTAAAGCACACAATACTCCACAAAAACACGAAAACGTTTCTGCTACATCACTACGCCACTCCTCACTGTTTTTATGTTTTAACTCCGCCCATTCGAGTGTGATAAAGATTCATTTGTAATGCAGAAATTTTAGCAACATAAAGTGGGCGGAGCATTGTTGCCATATGTGGTAAAAAGCAGCGTAAAACGTGTTAAATGAAATCACTGAAAAAGCAGTACACCGAAGCAGTAAATAACCATACATGGCAATGAATTTAATTTACATTTTTCGCCGAAGTTCTGTAGAGAGATACTAGCTAATGCGCACCTCAACATTATTTATTACAATTTGAGTCAGTTGGAAAACTCACCATGTGATCAAATGCGATTAACTCATTAATGACGAGCCCCTTTTACTTCTTCGACACCAGTTTTTTTCACATCGTAATTTTTAATCGGTCAAAATTTATGATTAGATAATGTAAAAATTTCCAATAAAAACACTGGTATTCAAATTTAAAAGTTTTGTTCACCTTACATGGCAAGTTTTCTTGCCAACCGCATTTAATGAGTTAACAAAAAAAAAAAGAAAGAAAGAAAACAATGTATTAGGGATACCGAAAAATTCTGTCGCATAATGTTCTTTCACGTCTACTTTTTAAAAATTCAGATTTCTTCATTTGCACCGCTTTTTTTAAATGATAAAGTTCCCATTTTTTTTTCACCTTAATGTGAAATGTGAAAACTATGGGAATTTGACAGGCGACTTATTTTCTAAGGAGAAAAGAAATCCCAATGTAGAAGAAGGTGGAGCAAAACAACATAAAAATAAAAAAGTATTAATTTCCCGACGTGTGAGAATTTCCCCCTTGTTATCAATTGCTGCTTGTTATCAAAATAGATAAGCCCCTTTCGGAAAAGGTTACTTAGTTTTATAGAGAGTTTCTCATACATGTCAAACTGCTTAAATCAACATAAAATAATAAAATATAAAATTTCTGTTGAATTCTGGTGTGAAAGTATTAATTTTGTATCTTGATATTTTTTAATTTACGCATGCATGTTCTGTATTATTCTATTCAAACTGCTCAAACATACAATTTTTTTCAATATGCAAAATTTAAGACGATTAAACAACATTCAGTGAATTATTAGCATGTACCGTTCTTAACAGCGTTGAATTCAGACACTTTTCTCCAGGAGGGAAATTGCATGTTTTGACCATTGAAAACACAAAATCTTAAATCTTTCGTCCCCCCCCCCCCCCCCCCCGGGCCACCCCTGAATTCAACACTGGTTCTTAATATCCGGATACAGTTGTCAAATCGTTGATCCATTAATTTTCCAAGAGGATCTATGAGGACACCTTGGCCAGGGGCGTAGCCACAGATATTTTTTCGGGGGGGAGAATTCGAAAATTTCCCAACTTGAAACAAATTGCTCCAATTTTCGACTAAAATGATATGCAAAACGTGTGTAATAATTATAATGATACTTTTGCATAAAAAATTCCTTTCCAAAGAAAAATTCTGAAACTGAAAACATAAAAATTCTAATTATGGGTTTGTTTACTAAAAAAATAAATACGCTTTTTACTTTCTTCTTTCTTTACAAGAAGAATGTAGTATATTCGTGAAAAAATTCGACTTCCGGTTTTAGACTGATTTATACGTTTTAGTAAGTCCTGAACACGATTCGACTGTTTTTAGAAAATATCTGTCTGTCTATATGTGATACACATTTTGTGGGCGCCCGGGGGGGAACTACAGATATTTTTTCGGGGGGGGAGAGTTCGAAAATTTCCCAACTTGAAACAAATTCCTCCAACCTTCAACTAAAGTGATATGCACAAAGTGTGTACTAATGATAATGAAGTTTATACATAAAAAATTCCTTTCCAAAGAAAAATTTTGAAACTAGAAACATAAAAATTCTAATTATTGGTTTGTTTAATAAACAAACAAACACGCGTTTTACTTTCTTCTGTCTTCACAAGACGAAAGTATTGAATTCGTAAAAAAAATTCTACAACTGGTTTTCAACGGTTTGATACATTTTAGAAGGTCCTGAACATAATTTGACTGTTTTTAGAAAATGTCTGTCTGTGTGAATGTGACACAAATTTTGTGGGTGCTCTATCTCAAGAACTAATTCGCGGAATTTTATAAAACTTTAGATTCAGTTATACTTTGATAAAAATTAATGCTGATTAGTTTTTGGTGTAAATTACCCAAAAGGTGGCGCTGCTATGCTGTATTTTTTTACGATTTACATGATTTTAGCGATAGTTATACCTCAAAAACTGTTGCAGAGAATTTGATCAAATTTCATATTCTGTTAAACCTTGACATAATTTAGTGCTTATTAGGTTTTTGTATATAGGGGCAGTGGCGTAGCTACGTATTCAGCGCCCTGGAGCAAGTAAAGTTTGTGCGTCCTCTTGTCACTCGAAAAAGTTCTGCGCAATTTTGTTTTGAAGTTTTAAGTTTATACGCTATTCTTAATTCGATTCAAAACCTTACTTTAATTTGAAAATCAAAATATTTTAACAACGTATTAAATACAAATAATTAAAAATAAGAAATGAATAATGAAATGAATTATAATTCTTTAAGTACAGCATACCTACTAATATTTTTTGCCAATTGGGTATGGTTTTCGTTTTAAATGCGCCGGTATAATCTGCCGCCTTTAATATCTGTTTCTATTTTTAAGGGTTTCGAAGCATTTTAGAATACTAATAACAAAAGAAATACTATTGTGAAGATTTTTTTTTTTTTTTTTTTTTTAACTTATCGCATGTGATTGAAACACATTTTTCTGTGTTTAGTGCCAGAAAATACTAAAATTCCATAACATTCAAAGTATCAAAACTCGGTAAGTTTTTGTCTTCCAAAAAAGAAATTTTTATTATTTTACCTATTAAAGTACAGAAAAGATTTTTCTAACTACAGTCAAACCTCGTTAACACGAACACGCTTAACGTGCATTACTTTTAGCACGAATTGTTTCCAATTGTCCGGTCCTGTTGTATACAATATATTTAAGTTCGGATAAGACGAACAAAAAAAGTTTCCCCTTGAGTGTTCGCGTTAACTAGGTTCGACTGTATAACGTATAGAACGCAAGGACAGAATAAAAATATAAACCTCGTAACTTTGAAAAAATAACTTTTTGACGTAAATTATTTTTAAGAGGATGAAAAACAACTTTGAAACTTTTTTTACTATCGGAACTTTATTTCTATAGCTAATAGTTTAGAAAATTAGCCAAGGGACAACGATAAAAGTTGACACCCGGGTTTCTCACTGGCTTTTGACTAACCTGAGCAATTTGGCTAATCGCTAAAGAAAAACTAGCCAAATTCAAATAATGGTAGTAATAAATTCGTTGTGAAACACTAAGAATATCAAAATACAAATAATTATTTACACAGAAAAGGTTTAATCGTACAATAACAACATTCAAAGTGGCGCCGCCGAAAAAAAAACAAGAAAAAAACGTGCAATTTGGCGATTTCAATCTTTAGTTTTTTTTTTCGAAAATTTCACGACGTTTTCAGATTTTCATAGAACAATTTGGTGTGTTTTTGATGATGTCGGCAGGATGTTATAAATCTGTAGCAAAAATTGTGTTAATTTTTGAAGAAATCGGCCGACGGGTTCGGTATGTAAACTATTTTTCAACCATTCGGTGAGAATAACTGATGAAGATTTTCTTTTGTATCTCAATTAAATTATTTTTATAGGAAAAGCGCTATAAGTATTTATAAATATTTTAATATACGATATAACACTTTTAGTAACTTTAAAATACATTTTTTGTTTGATTTATGTTTAATTATTATCTTAATTACAGATATAGCATGCTTTAACTGAGTATGCTTATTTTACCCCATAGCATGGGGTAAAATAGTTAATTGGCAATATGTTTTAAAATAGTATTATTAGTACTAATTTGCATGTGTTTTGGGAAATAGTACTCGAAATTTTGTGAGTGAAGTTCATTTGCGTAATGTCATTATTTTACCAATTCAATTAATAATTTTCTTGGAAATTAAGTTTGAATGGAAAAGGGGTTGTTTTTACAACTATTTTACCCCCCCACTTGAACCTATTAGTCAGATAAGGTAAAATTAAATACTTCATAATTCTTTTTATAATGCAATGCTATATCATTCATTCAAAAATGCAAACACGTCATTCTGACGGGCTATCTTTTAGTAATATTAAGAAACCTGTAGATGTTATTAAAGCAAAGTATTTAAAACAGATTTTTTACAGCAAACTCTGTCTAAAGCTCTTTGTAAAACAGAATTTCGTCTTATGCAGAGTGCAGTGTATTTAAAAAAAACTCTAGCAACAGAAATCGAAGGGGCGCAAAAAGAATCTCACTGAACAGTCATGTTCTAACATGTTATGCAAAATAGCTGATTATCACATTTATAGACAATATTGAAACAGTCCCGTTTTGATATTAAAATGTAATTTTAACAAAAAAGAATGTTTAACTTTTTTTTGCCGAAAATATTCTTTATTAATATTTTTGTGAATCAAGCGCAAAAATCCATATAATAAATATTTATTATGGGTAAATTACAGCCACAGCATTGTACTAATACACGAAACCTACACATTTCAAACCAATATTTAATAAAGGATTTTACAAAAAACTAAATAATGAAAATGCGTATATATATATATATATATATATATGTATAACCATTAATTAAACATAACCTACCACCATCAAAAACCGTAATATTATGATATATATATATATATATATATTGTGAAATAGGGGTGATGTTTTTGGGTGTCAGGCAGGCAGAAAATTCTTGGGGTAGATCATGTTGCCATTGGTAACAGGCAGAATTACAGAATATACATTAGATTTTAAAAGATTTAAATGGTTCTCTGAAACAAAGAAACTTTGCGGAAAAAAAATTCACTTCTTATGCTTTGCAAAGAAAAAAATCATTATTTTAAAAAAATGCTTCAACAAAGTGAATTTTTCTTTTAATTATTCAATAATTTAAGAATGTTCAAAACTAATGTTTGTAGCAAATTTTGCATTTATTAGCTTCACCTGAGAGAGGGCGCAGTTTCGTCTGGTTTAGGGCGCACCGAACCGCAGGTCGGTTGCCGGCGAGCCAAAATGTGGCTTAATTTGGTAAAATCTTATTTTTTATTTTATTTTTTTATATATACGGCTTGTTTTTTCAATTTATAGGCGGAATAAAATTTGCTGAAATTTATGCCATTAGAAAAATGTTAAAGATTTATGAATGAAAGTGCATATTTTCCTTAAAACACGAAGTCTTTATCGCCAGCGTAAATATTTCACCTTTGTATAAAATTAGGATCTGAGCTTTTATTCATTGTTATGCTTTTTGAACACACACTATTTCTGTAAATTGTTCGGAAAGTTGAGTGAAGTAAATCCAGCTTCTTTTTTTTTTTCCTTTCATAATTCGAAAACTCATTGACTACTAATATGTGATATCGATGGTGTTGTTGGTTGGGCGGGGGGGGGGGGGGGAGACCTTATTACGGCCAAAGTAAACTCACATTACTATTTTCAAAAAACATGTTTTGCCTTATTTAATCCTAAAATTCTGCTACTAAAGTACAGGGTGACCAGAATTAAACGCCCCATTTTGAAAATTCAATAATACATTAACTATAATAAATATAATTATAAAACGAGTGACATTTACATCTGGTGGGACTTAAAATTCATTTACTGTAAATGTAAAAATAGTTCAAATTCCTGTTAATAGATGACGCTGCACCGTCTCAAACTACAATAATGCTCAAACTAGCATGTAATTCTGCATACAAAATCTCAAGTTGTATTATTTATTATATTTAGCGATTGAAACACGAAAAGACAATTAAATTTTTTAAATTTATTTGAGCATTATTGTAGTTTGAGACGGTGCAGCGCCATCTATTGACGTAAATTTAAACTATTTTTACATTTACAGTACATGACATTTAAGATCCACCAGATGTTAAATGTTACTCATTTCATATTCATATTTATTATAGTTAATGAATTATTGAATATTCAAACTGGGGTGTTTCTTTCTGGTCACCCTGTATTATACGGAGAAATACTTTCGAAAAAAGTGGTAAATTTGCATCAGGTCGTAAAGTACACTGAATTTGATACTTAATTTTTCCAAGGAAAATGCTTACAAATTCTGCATTTGAGATTTGCCATATTTTCAAAATCTCAAAAACAATACGCAGTAAATTTAATTTTCCGCTTCCCTTTCACCCCCTTCTAAATTTTATCACCGTGGATTGATGTGGAATATGCCTAAATCCGGCTTTTATTATCATTTTGTAATCTGTGTTGGTGCATGCATATTTAGTTTCCACAAAACAACAACAACAGAAAAAAAAAAAAAAAAAAAAAAAAAAAAAATTCAAAATTTTCGTTTTCTTGTTTTTTTGTTTGTAAAATGGTCAATAATTCTCTTCAACTTGTAAAACTATTTTTTCTTTCAAATCGTAAAATAACTAAATAGCTAATGCATTGTTGTTGCATCTTAAATATAGATTTATCAGTGGTGATTTCTTTGGCTACGATTACTTCCATACAGTAATCATCATGATAAACTTTTAAAACGTTTTCAATAGAAATGCACCAGGAAGATTAATGTTTGGAAATAGTGGTAGCCAACAAAGTGATCGTTGAGAGCCCTGTAAATACGTTTTGATTACTTTAAGATTTGAAAATCTTCAACTGTCGTCTACAGGAAAGTTACAGAAAAAAAAAAAAAATAGGCATACTGAAACAGTTTTAGAGAAGTTTCTTGAGGCTGCAATATGGACTATGTTAAGAATTAAAATTAAAACTTCGCGAAGAGAAGCAATTGCTCTTAATTTAAAAACATGTTTTAAATCTAAATGGCCGATGTTAAATACAAAGTAAAATGGCATAGGGTATTCCGATTGTAACAAGGTTCATCTATAATATCTAATTAATAAGGGAAAAAGTATGCAAATATTTTTGCAAATTTTTATTTCGCTCTTTCTAATTTTGCGCCCTTAGGATTCGTGCGCCTGGAGCAGTTTGCTCCAATTGCTCCAAGGTAGCTACGCCCCTGTATAGGGGAGACCGGGGGAATGGCGACACCTTAAGGGAATTTAAATTTTTTCACCTCGAAAAAATGTTTATTTTTTAATAGTAAAAATTCTAAAGCTGAATCATGATCTTTGGTATCTGTATAAATTTAACCGTAATCATAACTGTAAAGTAAGCATACATAAAAAAGTATTTTTAAACCTCTGCACAGTGGCGGGATTACCCAGGACACTGGGGTAATTCCGCCACTGTACCGGGGTAATGCCGCCACTCTTTAATGACCTAGTACATGCATCAAATGGATACTAGGAAACACACAACTTACTGAAAATAGTTAGAAAGCAATGTAATTGAGCAAAATAATGGTTAAGCTTACAATTTACTTCATATTGCAAAAGTCACTCTGCTGAATCGGCTCCACAACATTAAAATGAGGCCATTTCTCACCCGATTTGCATGGTGGCGGCATTACCCCGAGAGGACAATATGGCAGAAATCCTCAAGCAAAGCCGAAACAAGAACCGAACTTGTTCAACACATTACATCAAAATGTCGGCGAATGCATATAGTTTACGGGTCATATTATCTTAAATACCTAATGTTACAATAAAAGGTGCTTATCTCTACTCATTTGAAGCTCCAAAATAACAAGCAACTAGATGAAAACTACATTTTTCACTAGAACAAAAGAACGACGTACAGCAAAGTCACTCTCACTTTAGGCACTGTTTATATTGTTGGCCGCTATAGTGCAGGCACATTCACTATCTCAAACTGCCCTTAGTTTTTAAACTAGGTGGGTGGCGGCATAACCCGGGTTGGCGGCATTCCCCCGGTCTCCCCTATCTGTGGCACTGCTGTGCAGTATTTTTCACGATTTTCGCGTTAGCTATATCTGGAAAACTAATGCACGGAAATTTAGTCAAACTTCATATTCGGTTACACTTCCTTATTGGGCTTGGGTGTATACTGTCCAAAGGTATCACTTTTGAGCTCTGTGGGTTTGGAATTTTGGTTGCAGACATCTAAGAGCATGGGTGTCGAAATTCAATGATTTGTTTGAAAATGCGATGCTTCTATCTCATTTTTAAATGCACACAATTAAACGAATTATAAATTAAATGCACATAATTAAACCTTTAGAATTCATTATTATGGGCATAGAATTGTTATTTAATTTTAACATTGTGATTGCAAATTTTGAAGTATTAACATGTATGGGATAGAATAAGGTTTTAGGATTGGCACATCCAAATTGTTTTCATTTAACATAAATTCTTTTGGTCTTCAAAGAATCTAACCCTGATGAAGCTAACCTAACATCGTCCAGTTTAATAAAATCCACTATTTCACTTTCATATTTTAAAAGCATTAGGCTGTCAAATCTGTCAGACCTCATTGTAGCTTGCAATATATATTTTTACAATTTTTATTTGACTAAAGATTCTTTCATTAGATGCAACGCCAAAAAGATAAGCTGCTGTAAATGTTAAGGTACGAGTATATAGTTTGACAGTGTGACACAAATAGTCTTTGAATTTCATGGCATGAGTAAAAGGTTTGTTAAGTGAGTTGGGATTTGGTTTATTTCTATTTGACTCTGCAAGTCATGTACATCCGGTTTCTCATATCCAGGTGGAAACATTATTAACTTTTCTAAGTTAGTGATACTCAAATTTGCCTTGCACAATTGTAATTTAAATATGCAATGCATTGGTGCAATATTCTCCTGATATAGGAAACGTCATTTAAGCCCATTACTAAATTGCCGAAATTTTCTTGTATCTCTTATAACTCTTCCCTGTAAAACTTATGTGTATCAATGTCCATTGCTATGCTATTATTTTTATCTATTCCATTTGGTGAAACCGTTTTCCCACGGTGCTTTCAGAAGTCAGCTTCTTCAATCACTACCTAATATTCATAATTGTTTATGAACTTGTCTATAAGGAAATCTTTATTCCTTCAAAATTTTATTCAAGCGCAACCTGTCAGTGTTTATGTCAACCTGTATGTCGATTTTTTTCTTCAGTTGATGGACTGCTTTCATGGTCATATTTCTGTTCCAAATTCAAATCATCCACATTTTTACCTTTTTCATCCTCGAATGGATTTTTAGATGCTCCAAAATCTTGCACGAAAACTTTTTTCCTATTATGAAGGCTTCTTTCGTGCTAAGATTTATAGTCATTTTTTAGAACAGCTTTAAACACACAACACTGGACTTTTGGTTTAAAATTTCATAAGCACCTATAAATATAAATGAACAGGACATATATATATATTTCTGCACACAAATAAAGGTAAAATGTGGCAAATTTATCTAAACTAACGACTACTTACATTCACATTTGCTCATATAATGCTTTTGTCTTGACAGCAAAGGGTTAACTAATTTTCGGAGCAAAAAAATCACGAGAATGAGTAAAATATTGTCCAAAAATTGCAAAATTAGTGCAATTTGTGAAAACTCATCAAATCTTCTTGCCCAGCTGTGTTTGAAGTAGGTGACTACATTCCTATCTGTTGTGCTACAAGTGATCTCCAATTTTCAAAAGAAGCTGCAATCCCTTTGGATTAAAATAGCTGGATTCTCTTTTAGGAGGGGAAAGGGAGGAAGGGTGAAATTTTCGAGAAAGGTACAAAGTTTTGAAGGAAATAAAGGAACTGGATAGTCAGCTGTTGGTGGATAGGAGAAGAGAAATTTAGGTCTGGTAGATGTATAATATTTTTGTAGATCTGAAAAATACAATGATAGATTGAGTGTGGCTGATTTCTTTTTCTATTTCTTTTGATAATTTAACTTGCTTACTGTTACAGTACTTAGTCAGAAACATAATCACCAAAACAATAAAAAATTCATAATGTCTCAAAAATCCAGAATTTCCCAACTCTAAGCTCAAATTTCCCAACTTCACAAATATTGGGGGGGAGGCTCCCCCCCCCATGGCGACGCCCCTGGTGGGCGCTCTAACACAAGAATTAATGCACGGAATTTAATAAAACTTTAGAGATTCACTTATACAGTCAAACCTCGTTAACGCGAACACTCAAGGGGAAACTTTTTTTGTTCGTATTAAAAGTAGTTCATGTTATCGGAACTTAATTACATTACATACAACTGGACGAGGCAATCGGAAACAGTTCATGTTAACGAGGTTTGACTGTACCTTGATAAAAATTGGTGCTGATTTGTTTTTGGTGTAAATCGTCCAACAGGTGGCACTGCTATGAGACATTTTTCCCGATTTACATGATTTTAGCGATAATTATATTTCAAAAACTATTGCACGGAATTTGATCAAACGTCATATTCTGTTAAACCTTGACATAATTTGATGCAGATTAGCTTTTTAAGTATATTATACAGCAGGTGGCGCTGCTATGCAGCATTTTTCACGATTTTGCGATAGCTGTATCTCAAAAACTAATGCACGGAATTTAGTCAAACTTCATATTCCACATAAGTAATACTTCCACATAAATAGATCCTTATTAGGCTTGGGTCTATACTGTCCAAAGCTAATGCTTTTGTGCACTTTGAGTAAGATATTTTGGTTGCAGACATCTAAGAGGCTGGGTGCCAAAATTCAATGATTTGTTTGAAAAATTCTATGCTTATATCTCCTTTTAAATGCACACAATTCAACAAATCTATACCTTTAGAGTTTGTTATTATAGGCAAAGAATTGTCATTTAATTTTGGCACTGTGATTGCAAATTTTGAGGCATTAACATGTACGGAATAGAAGAATATTTTGGGATTGGCACATCCGGCTAGTTTTCACTTAATATTAATTCTTGTGGTCTTCAAAGAAGCCCACCTGTTAATAACATTGCTTAGTTTAATAAAATTCCCTATTTCACTTTCATATTTTAAAAGCATTAGGCTGTCAAGTCTGTCATCTCTCATTGTAGCTTGCAATATATATTTTTTAAATTTTTATTTGACTAAAGATTCTTTCATTAGATGCAACGCCATAAAGATAAGCTGCTGTGAATGTTAAGGTACGAGTATATAGTTTGACGGCGTGACCCAAATAGTCTTTGAATTTCATGGCATGAGTAAAAGGTTTGTTAAGTGAGTTGGGATTTGGTTTATTTCTATTTGACTCTGCAAGTCATGTACATCCGGTTTCTCATATCCATGTGGAAGCATTAACTTTTCACTTATACAATTGTAATTTAAATATGGAATGCATTGCTGCAATATTCTCTTGATATAGGGAACATTTTCATTTGAGCCCATTACTAAATTCCCGAAATTTTCTTGTATTTCCTATAATTCTTTACTGTAAAACTTATGTGTATCAATGTCCATTGCTGTGCTATTATTTTTATCTATTGCCTTTGGTGAAACCGTTTTTCTACGGTGCTTTCGGAACTCAGCTTCTCCTGTCACATCCTAATATTCATAATTGTTTGTGAGCTTGTCTGTACGGAAATCTTTATTTCTTCAAAATTTTATTCAAGTGCAACGTGTCTGTGTTACAGTGCATGTCGATTTTTTCTTCAGTTGATGGACTGCTTTCATGGTCATATTTCTGTTCCAAATTAAAATCGTCCATTTTTTACCTTTTTCATCCTCGAATGGATTTTTAGATGCTCCAAAATCTTGCACGAAAACTCTTTTCCTATTATGAAGGGTTTCTTCGCGCTGAAATTTATAGTAACTTTTTAGAACAACTTTAAGCACAGAACACTGGACTTTTGGTTTAAAATTTTATAAACACATATGAATATAAACGAACAGGACTGATATATATTTCCGCACACAAATAAAAGTAAAACGTGACAAATTTATCTAAACTAACGACTTCTTATATCCGCATTTGCCCATATAACGCTTTTTACTTGACAGCGAAGGGTTAACTAATTTTTGAGGCAAAAAAATCATGAGAATGAGTAAAATATTGTCCAAAAATCGCAAATTAGTCAAAAAAGTTGTGAAAACTCATCAAATCTTCTTGCCCATAGCTGTGTTTCAAGTAGGAAGTCTATGGTTACTACATTCCTTTCTGTTGTGCTACAAGTGATCTCCAATTTTCAAAAGAAGCTGCAATCCCTTTGGATTAAAATAGCTGGATTCTCTTTTGGGAGGAGAAGGGGAGGTAGGGTGAAATTTTTGAGAAAGGAACAAAGTTTTGGAGGAAATAAAGGAACTGGTTAGTCAGTTATTGATGGACAGGAGTAGAGAAATTTAGGTCTGATAGATGTACAATATTTTTGTAGAACTAAAAAATACAATGATAGATTGAGTGTGGCTGATTTCTTTTTGTATTTCTTTTGATAATTTAACTTGTTTACTGTTGCAGTACTCAAAATAATTACCAAAACAATAAAAATTTCGTATTTTTTTTACTATTACTTTTTAAAAAGAAAATACCTCAAAAATCTAGAATTTCCCAACTCTAAGCTCAAATTTCCCAACTTCACATATATTTGGAGGGATGCTCCCCCCTTATACCCCCCCCCCCCTATGGCGACGCCCCTGACCTTGGCAGGGGGCTTTCCTTGAGGATATGCTATTTCCCTCTTGTAAGCGTGTGGGGTAATTTAAATTTCCCTGCATAATTATCAGCTCACAAATAAATTCTGTCCTTTAAAATACAGGAACCTTTTTTTGTGTTATTGCCATGAGGCACTTTGTTTCAAGTTTCAGAGTGTAATTTTGTGAGTAATTTTTTTCTTATCAGATCTTTGATATTTTGTTTAAATGCTTGTTGGAATGTTATGTAACACAAATGAAATTGCCAGAAAATTGAAATGAAAGCTTTTTCACGTAAATTTATTTATTTATTTTTTAATTCTTGGTAGCATACATTTAATAGGTTAACAGATGCGCATTAAACTCTCTGAGAAAAACTTATCAGCATTTAATTTCCAAACATAAAAATTATTAATAATATTTACATTATTTGGTATTTAAATATTAAAAGCTAATAAATAACGTATCAAGTCGTAAAGACGTAAGTGGTATTTCAGCTTTACTATATGATAGAATATCTCATAACATCTTCATCAAAAAATTAAACAAAATTTTGAGAAAATATAACATAACATAACACCTTCTTCCACGAAAGTCTTTAATTAATGTCATTTGTTATTTAAATATTGATAGTAGAGATGTGTCATTTGTTGAGGAACGACTCCAAACGAACGATTCCGGCAGTGAAACTGAAGGAACGATTCCATTCTGTAAAAAGGAATCGGTCCTTTTCGGAACGATTCCGAAAAGGAACGACTCCTCGGAATTGGTCCTTTTCGGAACGGTTCCTCGGATTCGTCCTTTTTGGAACGGTTCCTCGGATTCGGTCCTTTTTGGAACGGTTCCTCGGATTCGGTTATTTTCGGAACGATTCCTCGGAATCGGTCCAAAATGTACCGACTCCGAAAAGGACCGATTCCTCGGAGTCGTTCCGAAATGTTACCGACTCCGAAAAGGACCGATTCCTCGGAGTCGTTCCGGAAAGGGCCGATTCCTTGGAGTCGTTCCGAAAAGGACCGATTCCTCGGAGTCGGTCCATTTCGGAATCGTTCCAAAAAGGACCGATTCCGAAGAACCGTTCCAAAAAGGACCGAATCCGAAGAACCGTTCCAAAAAGAACCTAATCCGAGGAACCGTTCCGAAAAGGACCGATTCCTCAGAGTCGGTCCGAAATGGACCGACGGTTCTTTTCTTGTAGACTGGCCAGTTTTAATAAATTAAAATACGCTATTTTATTTCAAAATAACAGATTTTGATTCTATTAAAGCTGACTTTATTGTCAAAATATCCTTCTAATGTGTGTGCCCCACCCCCCTCCTCAAAAAAAAAGAAAAAAAAAGAAAAGTAAAGAAAGAAAGAAAAAAGAAATTGAAGTGCGGGGCGGATTAGGGCGTTTAATAAACATTACTATTTCATCTTCTTGTGCTAAATTAATCTGAAAGAAATAATTAAAAAAAATATTTTATATGAATTGGATTTTTTACACCTGAGTGAAAAAGTGCCCGAGATGGGATTCGAACCCAGAAACTTTACGTGCTTTACCGTTTGAGTACCTGGACCCCGAGGGTAATGGAACACCATGTGTACTTTAATACACTAATACATTTTCTAATTGGTAAATGTATCATACGAAATGAATTTTTTCTAAATGAATTCTTAAGGCTGTTCTCAAATCCAAAAAGATAAATTTGTGACAAAAGTTTTAATTTATTTTTATTCGGAAATGCATGAAACGAGCAGGTGTTGTTGGTCAGAAACTATGTAATCGAACTGTTTTTTCCGTTTTTTTTTTTTTTTTGCAAACGCAATAGGCCTTTCAGAAAATAGTGCCAAAGTGGGCGCTTTGAACCGAATTTCCGCGCGAAAGAGGCATAATTTCTCAAAAATGGGTGAAAAACATGTTTGTCACGTGATCAAAATCGATTATAACTCAATAGGTAATTTACTGATCAAAAGATGGAAAACACAGTTCAAAAATTCCAAATCGCTTCCATGGTCAAACATTCCAATTTTATATCTTTCCGTTAAAAAATGAATTTGTAAATGTGTCAAAACGTTTTACGCTTGTTGAGCAGATCACTTAAGAACAGCCTTAAGAAAAACAAAGAAAATGCTTGTTTAATTACTAGTGAAAAATACTTTTTTAAATCTGACTAGAAACAGTTTTGAATAATGTAAGAAATATATCACTAGGCCATAAAAATTGCATTTTAATAGGATAATAATAACTGATTTTCAATTATTTTAATAATTGTAGAGTTACGCACTTTCATGCATATTTCACTATTTCATGTTTTTTTCCTCAAACATAATTTCAATTTGAGAATCCTCTTTGTCAAAATAAATGTATGACCAGCTACGAGCGCTCGAGTACCACTTTATTTCCACAGTTTGGCGTCTTGTTTTTCTCTCCTGAAGAAGATGATTAAAAAAAATCTCGAAACTCCCTAAGATTGTTGTTTTAATCAACTTACATTGAGGTTTATTACATAGAGTAAAATCTGTTAGAACAAGGAATTTTTGTAAAACGTTTCTTTCTTTCTTAAGATAATGAATATTTCAAAAAGCATAATGTCTAATAATAATAATAAGATAACAGTAACAGTGGTGGGTGGGATTGAAATAATTTAACCGCGGTTCGCTCTCTTATTAATGGCCGTTTTGTGTATAAAAACTGGAAAGAAAAATCACGTGCTACATATAGATTATCGGACTTTCTCCAACACTGCGACATATATATATATATATATATATATATAAAGCTGCATATTTTATGCTTGTTTCGGTTTAATAGATTTATGTTAACCCTGTTCCCACCAGAGGGGTTCAATGGCCCCGACAGGTACATTTATAATGATATTTCTAATTTATTTTAAAAACTGAAATTTCTGTAAATATGGGTTTTTTCTGGGATGTTCTATTCTTTTGAGTAGAACATTCCAGAAAAAGTCACATATTTACAAAATTTTCATTTTTTAAAATGTGAAAAATCAATTTGAATGTATCTATCGGGTCTGTTGCACCGGTCTGGTATGCGGAAGGTTAATATTGCATTTAAAAAGTTTTACAATATACGAATTTAATTATTGGTTTCCAAAGAATGCACGTTGTGATTTTGTACAGTTTTTTCAATTGTTATTTTACTTCTATTTCTTGCTAAATAATTAGAATTTAAATAACTGTGACTTTGTTTTAATTCAACGTAAAATAAAAGCAAAAAAAGAAAAAAAACAGGTTTATCGTAGTAATTTCTTATAATAATTCAGATTTCTTGATCGTTATTGATACTCGTAAATCCCGAAATCAATGCCACGATTAATGCCTGTTACTGTGGTGATGGATAATACATATCTGAGTTTAATTTCGATCAAATCAAGACTCCCTTCATGCTAAACTAAATTTAATGTTTCAAACCTACCAAATTTCCGTTTTTATTGAGGTAAAACTTACTGCAAATACGATACTAAATTTTATGTATTTTCCTTTCTTATTGTTATTCTTTTCACTTAGAAGATTTATTTATTTCTTTTCTTTTTTTTCTTAAATTACATAAAGTTTTCTGAAAAGTTCGAATTTAACAAAATGTTTTATCTATTTTAAATAGTTTTGACAATAAAAAGTTTAACTCCGAATAAAAAATAGTCAAATTCTCAAAAAAATAAGGTTGGTATTATCTATAACACGTTTACAACAAGTATCTTTCATTCAACGGCCGAGACATCGTCAAAAGGATAGTTCTTTATATAGTACTACACTCTAATAATAATGGACATACTTTTAATTTGTTTAATTTAATTAAACCAATAAACCGTTTTTCAGTTAAAATATTATCAAATTTCAAATTTAAAGAAATAGAACTTTGAAGTTTAGTGAATCACTATATCTTTTGGCGGAGATAATATGTACTATATATGAATAAAATCATATATTACTATATATATATATATATTATAATATTAATATATATAATATTACCTTATAAATATCACTAGCCATAGCCATGCTGCTAATGAATCTGTTTACAAATCATCTGAAGGAACTTCTACCCTTTCGTGCAACACAAGTGTTCCATGACTTCATGTGTTATGAAGCTCCAAAGATCCCAATCCAAACAAACATATTAGCATCGCAATTCACTCACACCGAACTGAGGTTCTGTATGATATAAGTGGAGAGAGGGTGACGGCGGATGAGGGTGTGAAATTAGAGAAATCCCTGTAGGTTCTCGTGAAATTGGAGATTCAAAAAGAGTTGTAAGTTTATTGAAATTCTACGTAGTTAACAGCAGTTCACAAATAGCGATGTTAGGGTAAAAGACAAGACATAACATCAGTCACTCAGGAAAGACAGTGTGCAAAAACGTGCTTTACTTTTTAACTCTTTCCAATAAAGTTAGTGTTTATGAATGCGGTTTGTCTGTCCGTCAGACCGTCTGTTCACGCTCTAAGGCAAGTCACACACTAAGGCGACACATAAGACATGTCGCTTGAATTCGCTAGAAAAACTGGTTTAAAACAAGTTTGCAACAACTTCGTTCTTTGTTTCGACCGGTTTTTGCACTTCATGTTGCGCTTTGTGTCGTTCTGTGGTCTCAGTGTGTGATATACCTAACTCCCGTAAATATACTCGGATTCCCATGCAATTGATATATGTTAATGATGTTTACCATGGGATGTTTGGTATTCAATATGAAGAGTGTAGCATTAATAGTTTATTTCCAGGGGCACACAAAAGTATTTCATTACATTATGGTCAACGGGAAAAAAATCGTTTGCAGCGCATTTTAATGACATTAAGCTATTTCAAATGCATTAAAATTGATATATATCACTGAATTGCACTACAAGATGATTGCTATAGAATAGGGTGTTTCACTTCTGAACCAGATCCTGAAGGCGGTGATAATAATGTTGATGAATTATGCGAAATATCCTGTGTGCGCAAAGTTAGGGAGCTGAGGAGAAAGACGATAAAGGGGATAAAGTTATTCAAAGTACGGACACTGGGACAAAAATGTAATCTATTTTAACTAGTTACATATCCAAACCAGTAGGGCCATCCAAATGAAAAATGAGATTCAGAATGAAAAATGAAATTAAGATTACCTAGAGGTAGATTTTGAACAGGAATCTATGAGACTAAAAATTCCTAGACCCTGGTGACAAATATCAGAGCAATAATAAAATTTCCTATACAGGATGTCCACTCTCAACGATGTTCAATAGCTAATTCCTAAACCGTTAGTCATAGCCATATAGTTCCAATTACAAAAATGTTTTAAATCAGGGTAAAGAAGTATTTAAAAAGTGATTTGGGTCAATAGAATCATTTCTTGAAAAATTATGAAATTTAATTTTTTATACGATCCCCCGGTCCTTCAAGTTATAGTTAGTAAAACTTTCCTATTACACTTACAAGTAAGACAAATAAAAGTCCTATTATTCTACGACTAAAACTGACCGAAGTAATGGCTGTTTAAACTTGGAGCATATTTTTTGCTGCGAAATAGGGGTCATTTACAAATTTACTAGAAATATAAATAATCTTCAGATATATAAAAAAATATTTGATAGTAAAATTAACATTGCATTATAAATTTGAAATCTATAATCATTCTGAAGTATTAATGCAAAATATACAGCTTGTACTAAACATATAACTGGAAAAAAATAATAGAATTTTCGTTAAATAAAATGTTGAAAAGCAACAGCCTCGATTATTTACACACTGAATCCAAAAATGGCCTTCATTTTTTATCACAAAGTACAAATTTTTTGCAAATCGTAAATTTGAAAGCTAAAAAGTGAAAAATTTTCGGAAATCTGATTCTGATAGTATAAAATAGATGTGATTGTTATTTCTTTAACTTTTGATAATTGATTTTTATGTATTTTTTACTATTGAATCCGGAAATGACGCTCATTTTTAACCATCACGTCAGGATTTTTCGCAAATTGTAAATTTCAAAGTTTAAAAGTTGAAAGTTTTAATTGAACCTCTTCCCTTCTCACATCATCGGATCCCCGAGCTGTTTAGCTGTAAGAATCCCAGTATAAGCAAAAATTGAATAAATTCTTGAATTAAATAAAATTAAATTGAATAAAAGAAGTTTTACATCCATTTTATAGTATCAGATTTTCGCTATTTTTTAACTTTGAAATGTACCATTTACAAAAATGTCTAACATGATGGTTAAATATGAAGGTAATTTTTACATTCAGTGCTAAAAAGCGCATACAAATCAGTCGTAAAAGTTAAAAAATACAACCATCGACTCTATTTTATAGTATTAGCTCTTTTTTCAATTTTTCAATTTACTATTTTTAAATTTACTATTTGCGAAAAATTCTGACATGATGTTTAAAAATGAAGATAATTTTCGGATTCAGCGCTAAAAATACATAAAAATCATAATTTTAAAAATAAAAAAACACAACCATCGCAGTCTTGTGTTATCTAATCTAAAACTTTTTAGTAAACTTGTTGGCAGTAATCTATCCGAAATTTTTTGTGTTACCCTGTAAAATAAGTACATAATGGTAAGCACTGAAAATCATAATAATATTACATTGTCATCTGATTTACGTCAATATGTAAAATTTAACCTCGATCGCATATTTTAAAGTGACTTGAATTTCGAGTACAAATTTTGAACTGGAAAGCCATACATACGATCGTTTCAAGTTAACCCGTTACCCGCTGGTGTTGCGTTCACGCAACCGTCAAAATAATTGCTCATGCTTACATTAATTATTTTGTCACCACTATTTTACAATTAAAAGAATTGCCTTATTTATTGGCAGAAATTTTGATATTTTAATAAAGCGGAAATTACCTTTCTGAATTTGTGGTGACAAGCGACTTTCAACAAGAAATTTGAAAATTCCTACTTATAGTTTTGGTGGTTAATAGGTTAAATAAAAGCTTATAAAAATAGCATAGTTTTTGTTAAAAAATTCATGAAAAGAAACAGCTTCAAATCCTTACAAAAATCTGTCGTAATACGATTTCTTTCAAAGCGCAGCTACACATGAAATAAATCCTTCAAATACTTTAAGCACTTTGTTTACGACCCCTAGAAGCATGGCTAAACTCATGTGTATTCGGATGCAGAAAAGTGGCATAAGTCTTGCATTTCAAAGTTTCGTATAACTTCATGAATTTTAGTGTTAGATGAATGGGACTTTTTTGTCTTTCTTTTAAAAGAACAGGAAATTTTTACTAAATATCTCTTATAGGGCGGGGAACCGTATAAAAAATTAAATTTCGTAACTTTTTTAGAAATATTTTTATTGATCCAAACGACTTTCAGAATAATTTTTTACCTTATTCAAAACATTTTTGTAATTGGAAATTACAAATGGTCAGTTGAATGGAAATTACAAAACCGGTCTATGACTAACGGTTTAGGACTTAGCCACTGAACATCGTTGAGAGTAAAGACACACTGTATAAAATAATAATATAAATGGACCGTCATTTGACGACATATTTTCAAGAGAAACCAATGATTACACTGAAAATCGAATAGACCTTGCACCGCCCTTAAATTTCCAAGAGGAATTGTGCTTTATACCATAAATCGTAAAGTTAGAAATAACTGCAAATTAATTGCACACACTGATCAATGAAATGAACTCTTAAAAACAAAATCATCTGTCCAAAACATTACAAAATTAAGGCGACTGGATGCGTAAGAAAATGGATGGGTACATAAGAAAATAAATTAGTAAAAAATATTATGGATTGCATGTGGTTTTCTTTATCTCGAAAGTGTTTTTTTCTCCTTGGAATCCTTTATTTTTCAAAAGCGTTCTTTTTTTCTCGGATTCGTTCCTTTTTTTCGGAACGATTCCGGCTGGAACGATTCCTTAAAAGGAACGACGTTGCCCATCTCTAATTGATAGAGATATAAATTGGTCAAATCTAGTCTTTTTTTATTTAAATTTATCTAGAATTTATATTGTTGTAGTAGTTATCTTTGAGGAAAGAGTAGATGTTTATTGATGAACACAACATATTGAGTTAAACTGCCATAGAATCTTTCATTAGGTAATAGAATTTGAATTCATCAACGGCACCAATTTAGACACCATTTCAGCCCATGTCTCGGTCTGGTGAAATACAGAGAATTTTTTAGACGATCTGGGAATGACATATTTCTTAATTTTAATATCGTGTTCAGATTAAAACAAATTTTCTGCACACGGCCTGATTTATTGACTACTAGCTGCATTGCTCGGGGACCGTTATACTGCCCAGGGCCGAAACTAGACATTTTTCACCCTGGCCAAACATGGAATTTGGCGCCCCCCCCCCCCCTTCCTCAGCAAAGTATATTTACAAAGAGAATTTTACTAATTTTCTAATAACCGACTTAATTTAAAATTTAGAATATGTAATCATAAAATATGTAATACTGAACTACGTAATCTGCTTTGTCAAATACTGATTCATTAAAATCTTGTAAACGGAATTGAAAAAAATTCTGCTTTAAACAGGATCCTTATGACATATCATCCTTAAATTCTTCTATGCTTTGGCATAATCCAGACAGGACGATTTTAACAATGCCGTGTTAAACGTACACGTAAGAAAAATCGACACACAAAATCTTCATTTGGCGCCCCCCCCCCCCCCCCCCTAGTTTCGGCCCTGATAGTAACTTTAAACAAAACTCAAGATTTTATGATTTTATATCTTTTGAAAAATTTTTAAGGGTGTTCTCAAACCCAAAAGGGCAATTTTCTGACATAAGTTTTACTTTATTTTTATTCGAAAATGCATGAAACTATATAGCTGGTGCAGAAACTATGTAATTGAGCTGGTTTTTCCATTTTTTTGCAAACGCAATAGATGTTTCAGAAAATAGTGTCAAAGTGGGCGTTTTGAACCGAATTTCCGCACGAAGGAAGAAAGAGCACTCAAGAGCGGGCGAAAAACATGTTTGTCAAGTGATCAAAATAGCTTATAATTCAATAGGCAATTGATTGATCAAAAAATGAAAAAAAAAAAAAACAGTTCCATTCCAAATCGTTTCCATGGCCAGGCTTTTCAATTTTATACCTTTCCGTTAAAAAATGAATTTGTAAATGTGTCAAAACATTTTGCGCTTATTGACCAGAGCAGTTAAGAACAGCCTTAAATGAGCCTAGTTTCGAGGGCCCCATTTGCCTTCCGCAGAGCCTAGTATGTTTATCAACAAACCTCTTTCTGAACGAACATGGCCCCACCAGTGGCTGAGAGGTTCTGTTCTTGAAGCTGGTAGACGGGAGGTGCTGGGTTCGAACCCAATCGCGCCCGTCGGCCTAATCGTTCGTAATTTTCGTGGTTTTCTTCGAGCCATTGATTTCCATGCGTAAATACGGGTTATGATCCCTTAGAAAGACCCCCACGGAGGGCACTCCCCCCTCGGGCCTATATCCCTAGAGTAGATAATCGGCCGTCAAAAATCAACCAACCAACCAAACGAACGAACATGTGACCTGGATATCCGCTACCTAACACAGCATATACCGGAAGTGCTCCGCACTTGCCGGAGACAATCGAAAACAAAGTTGAGTGAGCCAAACCCCGTAGTAATCACGCCCGTAGAACCCAAAAGAAAAAAAAAAACGCACCATTAATGTTCTAAAATGTTGTTAACTAAAGTCTAAGATAAACTCTCATAATACAGAAAGTTGCTGAATTGTCATCTAAGTTGAATGAACCAAATACCGAAATTAAGCCCCTAGAACCCGAGGAAAAAATGCGTCCCCAAGTGGTGGAAAATACTCTCTTGTAAATTTCACTAATTACTTTTAGCATTAACACGATATTTAATCTATTATATATATATAAAATCCAAACGGAAATTTCGTTCCGAACACCTATATTTCGAGTTCTACTGCATGGATTTTGACGGAACTTATATTGTTAGATAGGTACCATTTCAGGGAAGGTTTTAAGCTATAACACATAGTTCTACGTAGATTAGTTATAGAATTATGGCGGAAAGTTCTGTTATTTTGGGCGAAAGGGTTACTATTATTTTATTGGAGATAAATTTCATTGATAAATGAATTGAAACGGTTGTACATCTCGGAAGAAAACTTTTATTAATTTTGTTTAAAAGAAAAAAAAAAGAGAAAAGATAAAATAGTTTTGACGAGTGGTAATATTTTAAAACGACAATATCGAATTAAAAAATGAAAGGTAATGTTTGTAATGCTTAAAAATTTATTCAATGTGAAAGATTGCAGTTTTAAACTATATTTGGCAATTTATCGCTTGCGTCAGGTTAAAAAAAAATGCATCAGTAAGTCTGATAAGATAATATCTGAGTGACAGTTTTGTTTCTGTTTTTGATTTTTGTTTTATAATTTACTTTTTATTTTATTTAACACATCCACCAAGTGACTTTCAGAAGAAACTAGCAGATGTAATTATAAAAATGACGGTACTTGTGAGTTACATATTGTCTGTTTATTTACGATTTCATTTTATCGCCAAACAATTTAATTTTAAGCCAAAAATGCATACGTGTGGCTTCGGTTTGAGCGACATTCACAATATTGGTTATTTTTCAAGTAGACGACTGCATTTTTTGAAAAATCTAATTCTACATATATATATATATAATTCAAATGGAAATTTCATTCCGGCTGCTTAGAACCTTAAAGATTCTGCCGAATGTATTTCGATGGAACTTGGACTGTTAATTAGATAATTTTCAAGGAAAGGTTTCAGTATAAACCATGTCCAGTATAAACGTTGCTTAGCCATACAGTTTTGGAGAAAATTCTGTAATCTGGAGAACTCAATTATCACAATTTAGCCTTTAAAAAAAGTTATAATAAACTATTTTTGATACAATTTGCATTGTTAGTTTGGCAATTTTTCAGAGATAGTTTTAGTATATAATATATTGTTCGACACTGTTTAGTCATAGAGCAAGGGGGTAAATTCTGTAATTTTCTCTTTGCGAAGTGGAAGAAATGGGTTTGGCGAGAAAAGGAAAATTTTCATGCATATTTTCTGTTCCATAATTAGAATTTATTTACTATAAAGAAGACATTTATCTATTTTTATATAAAAACAGAAGTAAATTGTATATAAATAACAAAAATATTAATGTTCATAAATAAAAAGTTTATATATAGGAATACATATTTTAAAAAGCATAAAAGTTCATTTTATTTATTTTCACAGCTGTTCATATCATTTGGCCACAAATCTCACTTTCTGAAGCCCGAATTGCGCCAAGCTTTTTAACATCTAACAGTACCCATTGACAGAGTTGCATAATATAGACGCACACGCGCACGCCGTGCGCGGAAAATTTTCCGCAAAATTCGGAACTTTGCGGAAAATTTTTTTGGGAAAAAAAAAAAAAAAAAACGTAATTTTTGTTTTTGTAACTTTTTTTTCTTTTAAATACCGAAATATTAAAAGCATTTCCCAATTTTATGTATGATTTATTTATTGTTTGCCAGGGGTAGTTCTGTTCGGAATTTTCCGAAAATTAAAAAAGAAATCGGCCATCAGTCCGAAAATTCAGGCATAAAAAAATATCACTTAAAAATATTGCGAATTTCAACAAATGGTCGCCGAAAAAAAATAATTTCGTCAATCGTTAGCAGAAAAAAATCACCACTTTCGTCAAAGCATCGCAGAAAAAACGTGAATTTCGTCAAAGGACCGCGAAAAAAAAACGCGAATTTTTTTAAAGGATCCTGAAAGAAAAAAGATAATTTCGTCAAAAAATGAAAAAACAGCGATCGAAAGATCGCGAAAAGCACGTGGATTTTGTCAAAATCGAAAAACTTGCGAATTTTATCAAAATATCGCGAAAAACACGCCATATTAGTCAAATGATCACGAAAAAAGTGGGAATTTTGTCAAAAACAAACAAAACGCTGTCAAAAGATCGCGAAAAAACGCGAATTTCGTCGAAAGATAGCGAAAAATACACGAATTCCGTCAAAAGATAGCGAAAAATACACGAATTCCGTCAAAAGATCGCGAAAAAAATCGTGAATTTTCTTAAAGGATCGCTGGTTTCGTGAAAAAGCAAACAAAACGCGGTCAAAAGATAGAAAAAAAACCCTGTAAATTTCTACAAAAGATCGCGAAAAACAAGCAAATTCCACCCAAAGATCACGAAAAACACGCGATTTTCGCCAAAAGATCCCGAAAAATATGCGATTTTAGTGAAAAGATTGCAAAAAACACGCAAATTTTGTCAAAAAATTCCAAAAATACGCGATTTTCGTCAAAAGACCGCAAAAAATACGCGAATTTCGTCAGAATACCGCAAAAATACGCAAATTTCGTCATAAGACCGCAAAAATACGCGAATTTCGATAAAAGATCGCGAAAAACAAGCGAATTCCACCCAAAGATCACGAAAAACACGCGATTTTCGCCAAAAGATCCCGAAAAATATGCGATTTTAGTCAAAAGATTGCAAAAAACACGCGAATTTTGTCAAAAATTCCAAAAATACGCGATTTTCGTCGAAAGACCGCAAAAAATACGCGAATTTCGTCAGAATACCACAAAAATACGCAAATTTCGTCAAAAGACCGCAAAAATACGCGAATTTCGTCAAAAGACCACAAAAATACGCGAATTTCGTCAAAAGATCGCGAAAAATAAGCAAATTTCTTCGAAAGATTGTGAAAGTCGCTCGAATTTCGGCAAAAGATCGCAAAAAACGCTCAAATTTTGGCAAGAGATTGTGAAATCACGTTAATTTTGTCAAAGGATCGCGAAAAACACTAATTTCGTGAAATGATTGCGCGGATTTTGTTTATTTTATTTTGTGATTTGCTGAAATTAGGTCCCCAAAGGTTCCTTTTTATGCGAAATATATGGTCTTTTTTTTGAAAAAAAATTATCCCCTTTTGCCATTTTTACTTTCTTCTATCTTCAATAGAAGAAAGTATTGTAATCGAAATTTTTTTCGACTTCCGGTTTTCGACGGATGTGCATGTTTTAGGGGTCAGAGATTCCAAAAAACATGTTTATAGAAAATGTCTGTCTGTCTGTGTGTCCGTCTGTCTGTCGCCATTGTACCATCAAAAAGTGTATGAAGTTATGTATAGAATTAAACCAAAATTTTATTATAAGTTTTTGGCTATGGCAAGCAGGTCCTCCCGGAATTTGGAAAAAATTCGCCGGTAGGGGTCGCTGATATAGCAATTTTTGTGCGATTTTGAATATTGTACCATCCAAAAGTGTATGGAGTTATGCATATAATTGAACCAAATTTTTATTTTAAGTTTTTGGCTATGGCAAGCAGGTCCTCCCTGAATTTGGAAAACATTCGCCGGTAGGGGGCGCTGTAAATGTGTTTTTTGTGCGATTTTGAATATTGTACCATCGAAAAGTGTATGAAGTTATGCATAGAATTGAACCAAATTTTTATTTTAAGTTTTTGGCTATGGCAAGCAGGTCCTCCCTGAATTTGGAAAAAATTCGCCGGTAGGGGGCGCTGTAATAGCGATTTTTGTGCGCTTTTGAATATTGTACCGTCCAAAAGTATATGAAGTTATGCATAGAATTAAACCAAATTTTTATTTTAAGTTTTTGGCTATGGCAAGCAGGTCCTCCCTTAATTTGTAAAAAAATCGCTCGTAGAGGGCGCTGTAATAGCGATTTTTGTACAATTTTTCTGCCATTTTGAATATTGTACCGCCGAAAAGTGTATGAAGTTATGCATAGAATTGAACCAAATTTTATGTGTTTATTTTTGGTCATGTCACGAAGTTCCTCCCTGAATTTGGAAAAATTCTGCCGGAAGGGGGCACTATAATTGCGATGTCTGTACCATTTTCATTATTGTACCATCGAAAAGTGTATGAATTTATCCATATAATTGAACCAAATTTTTTGTGCATGTTTCTGTCTATGGCAAACTATTCCTCCCTGAACTTGAAAAAATTCCGAAAGAAGGGGGCGCTATAATTCCGATCTCTGTGCCATTTTCATTATTGTACCATCGAACAGCGTATAAAATTATGCATACAATTGAACCAAAATATTTGTGCTTGTTTTTGGCTTTGGCCAACAGGTTCTCCTTGAATTTGGAAATATTGCGCGGTAAAGGGGCTCCGTGCTAGAGATTTTTGTATACTTTTCTTGATTTTTCGTAGTTCTATTGTGCACCGGCGGCTCATGCAGCGGCGGGAACTCGCTTCCTGCTATGCCGGCTATTCGCAAACAGCTGATAACGACAGAATAAGGAAAAATTAATAATTTTAACAAATATCATGATATAGATTAACTCGTTTTTAGTCCGTTTAATTGACTTGAGCAGAAATTTAAGATGAAAATCAAAGTTGGTATAGTATTGAACTAATAATATTGAAGTATTAACATGTGTAACTAGGTTTTGAAATATTAAGATGTATAAGATAGAAGAAAGTTTTGGGATTGGCACATCCAACTAGTTTACTATAAAAGTTGAGTGGGAGTCCTGTATGTTGTATTCATAGGCTTTTCTTTGATTAATTAAAATTATTGCTCTAAAATAATATTTTTAAAAGCCAAATAAACTGATTTTTTTCTTCTTCCTGCTGCTAATTTTTCATTATTGCAATCTGTACCCAATTGTCGTTTAGTTAGCCCAGAGTTATCAAAATGTGTGCAGAAATTTTATCTAAGTAATTATTCTTTCAAATGTGAAAATATTTTCAAGATAGCAATCATTTTAATTTTTAGGAGTTTATTGGCATAAGAATTTCAGTCTGCTCCAAAAACAGAATTTTAATTTTATTGCTACAAAATTAGATTTTTGCTGCTCCAAAAATGGATTTTACTGCTCCAAAATCAGATTTTTGCTGCTCCAAAAATGGATTTTACTGCTCCAAAATCAGATTATTGCTGCTCCAAAATGGCTTTAGTGCACTTTCATCTCTGCATCAATTCTCTTTAATGGTGATACCTATGAATAGACCTCTCCCTATAAAATGTGATTCAGTTGTTTCAGAAACATTGCCGTATTCTTTCTGTGAACAGGGTGACTGGTATTTTGTACAAATAGATATTAAGGATTGGGCTGTTTCTAAATGTATTGACAAAATGATTGATAAGAATTCCCCTTTTCTTATCATGGATTTTTAGCTTTATTATGTTTTTCAACTAAAATAATTATACTTTAATTAATATCGATTAATTTTTAATTTAAATGGAAATTACTTTAAAACTACTGTTTTTAATTAATATCGTCAAAATAATGTAACACATTATTTTATTAAACATTAATTTAATTTGCAGAAAGTTTTTGACCCAATATTTGCATGCGCAGAAAGTTTTTGGTTTTATACAAGTCTGCCCATTGATCTAAAATCAGGAAAATTGGAAAGTAGATGTAGTTTGTAAAGTATGCCTTAATTAAGGAGATAAATTACGTAATCGAGTCCACAGACAATTCGCTTATTTGGTACGGATAAGTTACATAATTGAGTCTACAAACAATTGGCGCACAATTAACTTAGGAAAAGGTTCAAATTGATTCTGTGTTTTTAAAGCGAACCAACTCTATAACCGAATTTACAGAGAATAGGCGAAATTTGAGAGAAAGTCTTTTGGAGACCTTTTGCTACTTTTACGTTATTCCAACACCATACCAAAATGTACGCTATTGCGCCATTTATTCCAATCCTAAACGTGCAAACATATTTTGGTACTTTTCCAGTATAGGGATCTTGGTGAAATAGAGAAAATAGCATTGGCGGAGAAGGAAATTTGGCAACATATTTTCTGACAACCAATTCGCTGTTTCATTTCATATACACAAGCATTTTTTTCTATGTTTATATTATTTATTTAACATAAAGATGCTATTTATCTAATTTTATATAGAAACAGAAGTAATTTGGGTACTGCTTAGTTATCCCGTCGAACAATTTCGCTAAATTATATAAATCGCCAAATTATACAAATTGACATAATTTTTACTTTAAATAACGAAAGAACAAATAAATTCGTATAAAATTTATAAAAATACAACTAAAACGTCGAAATAAAAATCACTTGATGGCGTAAACACGTGTAACTTGCTTAAAGTCAAGTGCATGTGACGTTTACGATCAACCATTATTGGCATTTAATCTTATAGTTTGGCGATAGATTTTTGGTCGACGGGATAACTAAGTAGTAGTAACGTAATTTGTATGTAAAAAACATTAATAATATACATACATAAACAAACAAAAAATTTCGTCAAGTCTGTTTTCTTAACTGTTTATATCAATTAGCAACAAATATCACTTTCTATGCCCGAATTTCGCAAAGCTGTTTAAAAAAACGTCAGGGCGCCAATAGTGGAAAAGTACCAAATTCTTTTTTCAAACTGTGCCAAACAATCTGGCTTGCTATTTATTGAACGAGAATTTCTTTTGGCTTTAATTATTATTTAATCGTAACCACTCAAAAAAATTTAATTTACTATTTTTTTTTTAATTGAAAGTATTTTTTATTTTTAAGTAAAATTAAGTTATAACTTCATTTTTCGCTGATTAAAAAATGGAAATGTTTACTGAAATGCTAAGAGACACTTAGAATTTCATGTGCGTAGTTTAAATAACGATTTTGAAAAAAAAAATGATTACAGTATCCGAACCCACCAAATTGACTCATTTTACAGAGAATGTTTTGGTACAAAATTAAATACATTTGTTGTAGACATGATCCTAAATCTCAATACTCGCCGATTTAAAAGTCTTTAAAATTATACAGCAGAGACAACGAGAAATAACTTACAGTTTCATAAATTTTAAGCTTCAATATTCTTATCGATCTATTTACTTCTGCTTCTACTATATATACGAGAGTAAAATGCAAATGGGAAATTCGTCGCGGCTGCATATAACTTGAGCTCACCTGACTGGATTTTGATGTGAATCGAAATGACAGATAATTTTTTAGGGAAGATTTTAGCATATAACATATCGTTGTACGTTGTACGTTGCTTATACATATAATTATGTTTTAAAGTTAGATAATCATACGAACCCGATTATGAAAGATTAGACTTTTTAAAAGATTCAGCAGAATGGATTTCGATTGAATTTGCACTGTTAGTTAGATAAATTTTCAGGCAGGGTTTTAGTACATACTATACCCTTCTGCATTTCTTAATAATAGAGATGTGGTGGAAAGTTATATAATAAAGCAATTCCCTTTTCTCTTATCAGTCACTATTGTTACAAAAACGAGAGGCCCTTCCTCTACCCACATTCCATTTCCATCAAACACGTTAAATGTTAAATAGATTTTAAGGTGAAATAGAGGTGACCACATCTGCTATCAGTCCTAAACATTGACCTTTTTGAATAGCGAAGAATAATAAAGAAAGAGATTTCAGCACAGAAAATAAAATAATAATCAAAAAGACAAAATAAACGAGCTTTGAAAGTAAAAATGGAAGGAAAAATAAAACTTTTTAAGCGGGAAAGAGTTTCGAACAAAACTTCTTAAACGAGTTATTTTAGTGTTGTAAGAATAAGAGAAAAATGGGAATCGAAAATATAAACTTCTTAAACGGGAAAACTTCTTAAGCGGGAACTTCTTAAACGGGTTTCACTGTATTTACGCTGTAAAGTCTTAATAAGAGAAGGACTGCACAGTTGAGTCTTATCTGTAGAGGGGATCTTTTTAGCGAGACACGGAGTCTCCAAGCCTAACAATAGCTTGACATAAAATGCCAAGTCGAATTTATGACTGGATGTTACTTTATTTATGGGGCCTAATAAAGAAGTCGTATAAGACAGACCCGAGGTAAGAAGACACGGGGTCCAGAAACCAAGATCGCTGACGCTCAGGGGGCGGGGTACGGTATACCCCGAAAAAAGTGCAATACCGAATCAGAGGTTTGCAGGTTGAAGGAAGAAGAGGGGATCAGCAAGGCTGACCGACCATTCGACGAAGGGGGTAGAGGACCCTCCTCCACATTGTCATCACGAGGTGATTTTGTAACTGAAGAATGAAGTTACAGGCAGATCAGTTCAAGTTCCTAAACTATGAAGTCTTAAAAATAAACACAGATCAGTTTGAGTCCTGAACCATGAAGTCTTAAAATAAAAGAGTTGCAAGCGAGTATCGCAATCCATGATGTCTGAGATCAGTTCAAGTTCCTAAACTATGAAGTCTTAAAAATAAGCAGATCAGTTTAAGTTCCTGAACCATGAAGTCTTAAAATAAAAGAGTTGCAAGCGAGATTCCAATTCATGATGTCTTAAAGAGATCGATGCAGCTTCCTAAACTATAAACAGATTGATGCGAGACCCGAAACTATGATGTCTGAACAGAGATGAAGGCGAGCTCCCAATTTATGATGACGTAAAAGAAGATGCATTTCCTAAGTGTTTAAAGGGAATTTTACGATGATTACGATTTATTCGGGTCATGTTTTCCCGTTAAGGGATGGCCCTAAGATCGACAGTCCTCGGACATTATTTACATCATTAAATGATTTAAATTAGTGAACTATTCCTAGAGTGCAAAACAAAGAACACTCAATGTGCCAAGGATTTAAGTGCAACCTTAACTACGAGTAATCCCCAAATTAAATGTATGTTTGGGTAGTTAATTTGGTACCGGTATATGGACCTGGATCTGCCCAACAGTTTGTATTGCTAAAATCATCTTAAATCTATGATTCTGACATTTTAAAAAAATACTAGGGTTTAATCTAGAGTAGTGATGGGCGATAACGAGATGTTTTTCTTGATTGCATGGACATCTCGATATTTTTCGATTGTGTAAATTATTTCTCGATGATTCCAGTGTGCCAATTGCTTTTATACATTATATATTATATGCGTCATACATTTATCAAGAATCGTCTGCGGGTGAACTGGAATGAGTCGGTGTTAATAAAAACTAGGTGACTTCGCCCGCTAGTGGGCCCCTCCTTTAATCGGGGCCCCTAAGTTATACATAATCTTGTAATATAAAATCACAAACAGGTTACCCACTATATACGACACCGTATAGCAGGCTGTGCACGCACTACAAAATCTTGTAAAAAAATATAATCTCGAAACGAACGAACCTCGGACCAGATCTCTTGGGGGAGGGGTCAAAGTGAGCGGAGGGGCACAGTAGCGGCATAATATGAATACGTCGTCACGGGTCTTTAGGCCTTTCGAACCATATGTCACATGAGGGGTCTCGGCTAAATTTAGAAAAGTGTCCCCGTGGGGGGAAAAGTGGGGGGCGGTCACCAAAGGTGCATAACATCAATAATAGTCACAGACCTTTCCAACAATATCTCACATGTGGGGTCTTTGCTAAATTTAGAAAAGTGTCCTCGGGGGGGGGGAGTAGGGGGGGCTGTCACCGGAAGTGCATAAAATCGCCACAAACATTTCCAACGATATCTCACATGAGGGGTCTTACCTAAATTTTGAAAAGTGCCCCCCGGGGGGGGCAAACAGTGTAGGTGCATAACTTCAATAAGTAGTCACAGACCTTTCCAACGATATCTCACATGAGGGGTCTTGGCTAAATTTGAAAAAGTGTCTTCCGGGAGGGCAAAGTGGGGAGGGCTGTCACCGGAGGTGTATAACATCAATAAGTAGTCACAGACCTTTCCAACGATATCTCACATGAGAAGTCTTGGCTGAATTTTGAAAAGTGCCCCCGGGGGGCAAAGTGGGGGGGACGAAAACCGTAGGTGCATAACATCAATGAGTAGTCACAGACCTTTCCAACGATATCTCACACGAAGGGTCTTGGTTAAATTCGGAAAAATGCCCCCGGGGGGCAAAGTGGGGGGGGACTGTCACCGGAGGTGCATAACATCAATAAGTAGTCACTGACCTTTCCAATGATATCTCACATGAGGGGTCTTGGCTAAACTTGGAAAAGTGTCCCCTGGGGGTAAAGTGGGGGGATGGCCACCGGAAGTGTGTAACATCAATAAGTAGTCACAAACCTTTCCAACGATATGTCACATGAGGGGTCTTGGCTAAATTTAGAAAAGTGTCCTGAAATTTCATATATTATAAATAATATTTATCGGAGGGCTCCATAAAAAAATCCGATCTAAAATGATAAAAACGGAAAAAACTACCCCCCGCAGTGGGGGCCAAATTGGAGAGGGGAGGAAGAAAGTCTCATAATATGAAAGAGTCATCCGAGAGCTTTTCGATAACATATCACATGACGGATCCAAAAAAAGTTTGAAAATTGCTCCCCCTCCCTCCACCGCCCCCTTGGGCCCATTCTTTCGCCCTGGAATTCACGCAGCCCCCACTTTAAAATTTTAACGTTCAATAAATAATATTTACCAGAAGACCGCATAAAAAACCCACATCTAAAGTTATATTTAAATTTATTATATCGGCTAAGGTTTTAAAAATTTATTCGCCCCCTCCCCACTCCCCGAATTTCACCTTCGGGGGAAGAAAGGTTCATAATATGAAAGAGTTGTCAAAGGGCTTTTCGATGATATGTCACAGGATGAGTTCGGTAAAAAATTTTTAATTGCATCCCGCCCACTCTCACGTCCTCGGAATTCACCCGACCCACCTTCCTCTTTGAAATTTTTATATTTAATAAATAATATTTATTGGAGGGCTCCAGGTATGTGACAGCTTGGTAGGGCTAAAATAAGAAAAACATTGAAAATTAAAACTTCATTTCACAGCTCATTGTCATGCCTATTTCTCTCTCCAGCTTGCCCCTCGATATCTCTTCTCGGCCGAGCGTGAAATGACAATCATCGAGAGTAACATTTCGAGAAAGGACGAAAACTGATTTCTCTTTCTCGACAATGTCTTATGACATGTTGAACAGAGACCGAGAGCAAGAAACGAGAATGAGATATCTCGAAGTAAGCGAGAGGTTTGCCATCGAGCAGAGATGTCTGTCTCCTCGAAGTAAACGAGCAGTTTGCATCCAGAAAATATATCTCGAAGTGCGAGAGAGAGAGCGAGAGAAAGGAAGCTTTCAGAAGAGTCAAACTTACCGCGCTTCTGGTGTAAGTCATGATTTCCGAAAGGAGTACATGTTCTTTTCCATTTGCTATTGTTATTAACCGATATGGGTTAGGAGGCATAGTGGTTTAAGTTATCAGTTCGGGTTTCAGTAGTTGATATAGAAGTTTTCTAGAGAATTTGGCGCCAGTTTGTCTTTGATTTTCAATATTTATCTTATTTTAGCCCTCCTAAGCTGTCCCATATCTCTTAATATTAGAATGCTATTGTTAAAACAAAACTGCACTGCAAATTATGAGTTTTCAAGATTTTAAGTGTCGCGCCTCAGGGAAGAGGATTTTTCAAAATTATTTTACCCCACTCATGTAATGTATTAAAATAAGGGTAATCTCATAACCTTTCTAAATCTGCCTTTCTTTTGTCAATCCACCGTTAATTTTAGTCCCCTGGGCTTAAAATGCTCTAAAGGAATATACTTAACGGCGGGGTTTTTTTTCGTACTCTGGTACGGTATCTTCCACTCATAGGAAAATTATAAGACTAACATAAAACGGTGTCTAAAATCGAATAAAAAAATATATGGGCATATGTTTCTTAATTTTAACTCCCTTCTTTGCCTCAAGAGGACGCTTTAAAGTTTTGTTTCTTGAAACCTTTTGTATACTGTTTGTCCAAAAATTATAAAATTCACAAAATAAAGTCTTTTCACTCTCCCCTATCTTTTCGTATCAATTTTATTTTTACTACCACCAGGGGACGCCGTTCAGTGAAACATTTTACTTTTAGCCTCAGGCTATTGGTATTTTTCATCTGTTTTTCATAATATTTTGTCTCATTGTTTCTTTTCATTGTAGATACTATTCTCCAAGTTCTTGACCCCTTTTGACTACTTGGGAACTCATTCTGGACCAGCTGTGGACCCCTCTTCATTTGTCTGGCTCTAATCACACGCTTCACTTGTTCTTTTACCATTTTTCTTTTTCTTCAATTTTTTTCTTATTCAATGGTTTGGTTTTTTTTACCATTCTCAACTTTTCCTAGTCCTCTCTTACATGAAGTTAACTTTCATCCTTGGTCTGCCCTACTGTCAATTTGGGGCCTAATGCGGCTTCGGGGGGCCGTTTTTTCTACCTTTTCCAGACCCATCATCTAATACCACGTTGGTAAGGATTGGAAGATTAAAATTATCCAAAATACCAAAAATGAAGTCCATTGAAGTTTTATTTTAGTTATAGAATTCCCTATTAGCGGATATATTTGTCTGTTTACCTTTCTATTTTTCGATAACACTCCTTTATTTTCGATAAACGGAGAAATTCAACAGCATTAGACACACTTTAGACATTTAGGGAACTTTAACTTGTATCAAACCTTCTGCCTTTATCGAAAAGAAGAAAATGATAATCGACTCTAGCTTATGTGCCTAAAATAAAAAATGAGCTAGTAAATGTGTCAGAAACTAGCTACTTCGGATTTCGATACAGACTTGAAGAGTCATGTTGGAATCGCTAGGCACTGGAAAACAATTTCCGTGTTAGACAGGTTCCGTCTTAGCAGTTATATTTGTCTGGTTATCTTTATGTTTCTCGATAAACGGAGAAATTCCACAGCATTAGACATTTAGGGAACTTTAACTTGTATCAAACCTTTTGCCTTTATCGAAAAGAAGAAAATGCTAATCGATTCTAGCTAATGTGCCTAAAATAAAAAATGAACTAGTAAATGTGTCAGAAACTAGCTACTTTGGATTTCGATACAAACTTAAAGAGTCATGTTGGAATCGCTAGGCACTGGAAAACAATTTCCGTGTTAGGCAGGTTCCCTCTCAGCAGTTATATATGTCTGGTAATCCTTATGTTTTTCGATAAAGCTGTCTTGTTTTCGATAAACGGAGAAATTCCACAGCATTTGATACACTTTAGACATTTAGGGAACTTTAATTTGTATCAAATCTTTTGCCTTTATCGAAAAGAGGGAAATGCTAATCGATTCTAGCTAATGCGTCTAAAATAAAAAATGAGTTTTAAAATGCGTCATAAAATAGCTACTTTGGATTTCGATACAGACTTAAAGAGTCATGTTGGAATTGCTAGGTACTGGAAAACAGTTTCCGTGTTAGACAGGTTCCCTCTTGGCAGGTATCTTTATCTTACTATCCTTACGTTTTTCGAAAGAAACTTTTGTTTTCGATCAATGGGAAAATTCCACAGTATTTGACATTTAGGGGAACTTTAAACTGTATCATACTTTTTGGAGTTATCTAAAAAGTAGAAAGGTTATTTGATTCATCAAATGCGCCATAGTTACGCGATTTGGACATTGCAATTTCATAAAGAAGAAAGGGGAATTTATTCCAATGCAAAGAAAATCATTTTAAAATACTGAAATTTAAATGAGATATCTTTATAAATTTCTTCCATAAGATTAGCATTAGCGAGCAGGTCTTTTCGCTTGGCTGAAGTAACCCTTTAAGCCTAAATCGGGAGCAAATAATTGCAATAGCAGAATTATCGAGCAAGCCTTATCACTACTATGAAATTTTCGGCCAGAATAATAGCTAAGTTTTCCAACAATTGTTTTTAGTTTCTCTCGTTATAATCGATTGTAGATTCTAGGAATTAATCGATTGTGATTTTTTACAATGACGATTTTTCTCGATTGTCGAATTTTCAAGAATCGCCCATCACTAATCTAGAGCTAGCCAAATAGCATAGGCGTAACTAGAACTATTTTGTGGGGTGGGCCCAGGCCCCCAAACTCATAAGTTCTTCGTGTGTGTGTGCATGCGTGTATGTTGGGAAAGGGAAATATCTAATAAATCCGCATTGAGACCAAACTCGTTAATTTAATGGAAAATTTTAATTAATATTAATAACCAACTCCTTGTTAAGGTTAATAGACAAGAATTCTATCGATTGTGACATTGCAATTTTTAAGATGACCGGACGTTCCAATACAATTTCAGCTGTACGCTTAATGTCCGAGCGCCCCTACACAATTACTGATATTTAATATCCTGGTTTTCAACAGAACACCTACACGAACCCGATTTTCCGAAGTTCAATTAAAAAAAAATTACTGCTTTGAATCTTACGAAATTCCTCTTTTCTATTAACAATATGTTGAAACACTTCACTCTGTGTAATAAAATACAGTAAAACCGGTTAAAACGAAACCTGTCTAAAAACAGAATCCTGTCTTGAGAAAAATTTCGTGGTTCCGACAGAGGTAATGCCATACCTTCCATAATTAAAACTTGACTAAACTGTAAAAGTTTTCCAATCCCTTGTGATTTTTTTACGAGTGCCCCTTTTATATAGGTATAGTAAACCGAATCTATTTATTTTAAGAATGAATAAGCAAAACAAATACAGAAAATGTTTCTGAAAAGCCTTAATATAAATTCTAAATTTGTTTTAAAATTCTGAAATTGATAAAAAGAACATTTTGAGGAGTGGGAAAAAGAATAGGTTTTATATCGGGGGGGATGTGGACTCATCATTTCCGTTTTGTGTTACGGCATTTGTTTACTGCAGAAGTGTCCTTAGCAAAAGCGAGGACTAGTGCAAGAACATTTGCGAGTCCCTTTTTTAAAAAAAAATTAGTTCCTCTCCCTGTCAACTTTTCTATAATGGCCGGCTTAAGGCTGTTCTCATATCCAACGGGTCAACTTTCTGACATAAGTTTTAATTCATCTTTGTTCGGAAACGTATGAAACTGGAAGGTGTTGTTATTCAGAAACTATGTCATACAACTGTTTTTTTTCGTTTTCTTGTAAACGCAATAAATCTTTCAGAAAATACTGTCAAAATTGGCATTCCTCTCAAAATTGGCTGAACTTCCGAACGAAAGAAGAAAATCCAGTCTGTAAGGGGAGAGAAAAATGCCGTGTCACGTGATCTAAATCGCTTATAACTCAATAGGTAATTGATTGATCAAAAAATGGAAAAAACAGTTCGATTCCAAATTATGAATTTGTAAATGTGCCGAAACGTTTTGCGCTTGTTGAGCAGAGCACTTGAGAAACAGTCTTAAGTACCAGCTCTTGTTTGAAGGGCAGTGGCTTACGGCAAAGTTCATGACATGAGATCACGTGATCTCTGCCGACCACATGGTTTGAGAAAGCTATCCTAGGGAGGGGGAAACAAATAAGAACTCTCTCAGCATTGATTCATTGGCAACATAGGGCATCAATTTTACCGATTTTTTACACAAATCGGGATGGGCATTGAGCATTTATGCTGGCCCAATAATGTTTTCACACGTTCCAGACAGCGCTAGGCCTCTAAATTTCGGCTTGTACAGACCCGTAGCTTTACTTGGTTGTCTTGAGTACGTATAGTAGACCATTCTTAAAATTTTCCATTCATTCCGTCGTAAAAAATGCCACACCAGTTGCATTTTAAATAGATATATTGTATGCTGAGAAAAGATAAGAATCAATTTTCCTTTTCGATGTTAGAGGTAAAAACGTCGACAATTTGATACTACAAATTTAGAAATTAAAACACACAATGTACATTCCATAAAAAATAAAAATTTTATGTGAAATAATGTGAATAGCGCAATGAAGGCTCGTTATTTAAATATCTATGCAAACAAATGAAAAAAATTAAAAAAAAAATTAATTATATATATGACATCTATTGATAGATTATTAAAGCTATGTTATTTATATTCTATATTCTTGACAATTTAAGGGCAGCCTACAATAAGTATAGTCTTCTAAGGTATTTTTAAAGTCGAACCTCATTTGAAATTATTATGTAGAATAAAATTATCTATATTAAAAATTAATGATATGTATATATCATTAATACATCAAACTATATATTTAAGATATGAATATAAGTAACTGTCGAAGAGAAATGATGCATACGCCAAAAATTAATACCATCAGTGGTTGACTCGTAGGTTTATCATTGTGTTTTCCTGCTCCCAGTCCTTAATATGTTTATACCTTTGTTTGTAGGACAAACACAATGATAAGCCTACGAGTCAGCCACTATTAATTTTTGGCTTATGCACCACTTCACTTCCGGCAGACATTATTCCACTTCTACTCTTCCATAAAATCAAGGGTTTTTTCTTGTTCTTGATAACATAGGTTTTTGTGCTGTCGGCTCTTGGACTAATACTCTAGCATTAAAAAAAAGACATAAAAACAGTAAAATCAAAGAAAGCACAAATCATCAAGTTTTTGCAGGTACGCACACAATATACACTGCAATTGTTACCTAATTGACTTACTGGGAACAAATAATTAAAATAAATAAATAAATAACAAAAGCAACTTTTGGATTTTTTTGGAAACTGTAAAATAGCATATATCCATAATGAATGCTTAATTATATGTGTAAAACAGATTTAACAAGAAAAGATGGATAACTGTTTTTTATTGGTTTTTGATGAACAAGTTTTAAATTTTGAGCTTTAAAGTTATTTGAACAAAGATTTTTGATTCTGTGTGCAAAGTTTAGTAAAATATTGGCATAAACTAATTTATGTAGACATGAGATACAATGAGTATATAAATTAACATTAAATGGGAAATCGTTTCGTTTGTCATAAATGTCAAAGAGTATATTCTTATTATCACAAAGATATACTATAGATACATTTCTTGGGCGCGAGACACTTCTTAGACGCGAGGCCCTGCGAACCTGGGAGGCTGCACCTGTCACACACCCCTAAGGACGG
Source organism: Maratus speciosus (assembly GCA_963932465.1). NCBI lineage: Eukaryota > Metazoa > Arthropoda > Arachnida > Araneae > Salticidae > Maratus > Maratus speciosus. The sequence continues at coordinate 351,060,802 of OZ010800.1, read as the reverse complement.
CTCTGGTTTACTGAAAACTGGATACCAGGATACCTTAGCGACTTAATTTTTCAACCTTTCAAAAAATTCTAACCGATATGGCCCGGAAAGAATAAAGTACAGTCCCGGTTCGGCCAGAATGCACAGAAGAAAATGTAAGGCCTGGAACTGTACCAGGAAAAATAAAGTTCAGGTCCTGCCCAACTTTTCAAAAAAATAAAATTTAACCCCAGTCTTCAAATAAGAATTAACCCCGGACCCAGTTTAATGAAAGAAAATTTCGCCGAGTTCGGACTTCGGGACAGGTTGAGGCTCGTGGAGACTGCTAATACACATTATAAATTCAGCCCCACTGTCGGGGATAGCGCCCCCACCCCATCGGACAAATTCTGGCGCCGCACCTGCTCCTGAAAATATTTTTACTTAAAATTATTATCGCGCAAAATACATAAATAAATAAAGCTTAAAGCGGTTCTCAAATTCCTGTACAACAACGCGAAACTTTGACACATTTTGTTTCATTTTTAAACGCAAAGGTACACCTGACTATTGAAGCGATTTAGGAATTGAAAGACGTTTTCCATTTTTTGATAAATTATTTATCGAGTTATAAGCGATTGTTGTCACTTAACGACGAGTTTTTCTCCTTTTCCGTGGTTTCGCACCCGAAAATTCGGTTTTAAATGCCCATTTTGAGGGTATTTTCTGCATTTTCCAAAAAAAAACCCCGGAAAACGCTATTGAATAGTTTATGGATAAGAATACCTGCAAATTTTATGAGTTTCCGAACAAAAATAAATTCAGAAATGTGTCAGAAATTAGGAGTTTAGTTGGATAGCAGTCTTAAGTTTAACTTCCACCCCCCCCCCCCCCATAATTAAAAAAAAAAAAAAATTATTATTCTTGTTTCTATCGCATTTGAAAGGTGTTTATAGGGATGGGCCGGTCAGAGATTTTGGACATACACCATATATTCGACACATGTGTAAACCGAATACCGAAAACTCGCCTGGCCGAATACCCCTATATTTCAGGTTTTAAAGGTATTTGTACTTTAAATCCTGTATTAAACTTGTATTATACTTTAACAGCCATACTTTAAAGTAACTTTGCGTCATATTTAACACAAATACTTCGATTTTGATGAACAAAACCTTCTTACAAGTAAACTTTACACTACAAAAAATATGCTTTCAGTTATTCTTTAAAAATAAGATTATCTTAAAACTCTTTAAATTAGCAAAGCGTTAAACTCCATAGCTTCTTCTGTGAATTAAAATAAATGAGTAATACTTTCTTGTATTTTAAAACAAATATTTTTAAATCGAAAAGAAATGTTTAAGGACCTAGAAGGAAAACTTTACAATAATTTTTTTTTTTTTCGGAAAGGAACTAAAGTAAAAAAAAAAATTCTATTCAAATGATGGGAACTAAAAAAAGAAAAAAAAATGCTCCTTTTAGTTTATTTATTAAGTTTCAAGTACACCCGAGTGGGTGATCATTTTCAGAAGTTGTAAACATACCAGCTGTTCCTAAAATTTTGAAACAAACTTTCAGGAGAGATAATGCAGTCAAAACAACCATTTTTGTATAGTAGACCAGTTCCGCAATCCACTTATTCTATTGCTGCAAGCTGAACCCGAATTTTCGTTCGTAAACAATAATGACGATATTTTAGAGATTTTCATCATATTAACATTGCTTTGAAAGTAATATGACGAAATCATTGGAAAAGACTGAATTTTGGTCAGCGACACGATATATGCAGTCAGCTACATTTTGAATAATGCAATGTCTAGCTTACTGTTTGAATGTGAATTTTGGCACTATCCAGCATTTCTCGCCATGTCACCATATTTCACAGAAACCCAAATAAGTGTCTGTGAAAAATATATCCTTACAATATTTTCAGTTTGGCCGAATATTCAGTAGTATGATGAAATAGACCAAATACGGAATATTCAATGCATCCTTAATTTTAAAGGTAGAGGAATGAAACGCTCACAGGTAAAAGTGGCCATTAAAATGTTTATTATAAATAAATCCACCTTTAAAAAAAAATGTTTACAAAAATTCATAAATATATACATTTAGAAGTATGCAACTGAAAGACGTTTTTCTATTCAAAACATAAGTTTAAAATTCAATAAAACTTGAAAGCAAAATATGCGTTCGACATTTGATTGGGAAATTTCACCCCGTCTTAGATAGTTAACAAACCAGATCGTGTTTTAATCTGGACAAGATATTAAAACTAAAGAAACAGGTCTCTCACATCTCACAGATCGTTAAAAAAATATTTGTATTTGACCATACCGAAATGTGGACTGAATTGCTATTGTTCATTAATTAAAATTCAACTTTCTAATGAAAGATTCTATATGGCGATTTAAGCACGATATGTTGTGTTCATCATTAAGCATGTATTCTTTTCGCAATTATTAGTACTACAGCAATATAAAAACTAAATAAATTTAAATAAAAGAAGCTAAATTTGACTAATTTCTGCCTCTATCAATTTTTATTTATAACAAATGACATTAATTAAAGAGCTTTATTATTTTTTCGATGAAGGTGCAATGAGATACTTTATCATATGATAGAGCTAAAATACCAAGATTCTAATTAGTCTAAGATCTGATCAATTATTTATTAACATTTAATATTTTAACATTAAATCTCTCTAAAAAAATTCTTAAAAAAAAGTAACTAACGCTGTCACCGCCACCGCCGTAATTTTTTGTGACCGGAGGTCTTTCTTCGCTTATATTAAGAAAACTACTGCATATAAAAATACCACAATTTGTAATATTACAGAGAAATGTTTGATAAACACGCTGAAACAGGCATTTTTTAAATCAAAGAATTATTTTAAGCTTTTTTAACGTTAAATTCGGTCAAAATCCTTCTATTAAAAAAGTTTTATAGGAACAAAAACTATACATAGGAATTTTTTCTGAGGATATACATTACAAACTCGCGGTGTGCAGACTGCATTTATTTTTTTAATTTGAGTATTTTTTTTTAGATTTTTCTTTTCAGATTTCTATTCAAATTTCCATCATTCCAAGCGACATATTTTTCATATTTAGAAAAGGTACATTTTTTATACTGCTGCCAACTGGTAAAACAGCGCAAATAATTGCACTTTCTCTCAAATAAAAAAAATATTTACACGTGACTATTAAAAAGAGAAAGGAAATATATAAATAATAATTAAATGATCACCTGTTAAAAGTAGAAAATAGGGAAAATTACGTCATAAAAATTGTATTTACTCGTGAATTATGAAAAAGTAAGAAAATTTGAAAATAATTTAATTATTACACGAGAAACGCATTTAATAGGGAAAATTACATCATATGTAAAATGCCGAAATATTAAATATCGCCATATGTAAAATGCCTAAAACAATTAAATTATTACGCCTGAAAACTTTTAGTGGTTAAAATGTGGTCATTTTAAAAAAAAGCTCAAATAATAATATTCCCAAACATTTTTAAATTGAATAATATGGGTTATTCTCTACAATACTTGCAAATTTGGCCAGCAGTCTGACTTGAATGATGCATATGTAAATTTTCATAAAAATTAGATAAATGGTAAGAAATCAGTCAATTATTGAAGATTTTAATAGCAACAGAAATTGTTTTAAAAATTTGACTTAACAAGAAAAATAAAATAAAAATTTGTGGAAAAAATAAAATAAAAAATGTGAGGGAATGACAAGTGAGGGAATGATGAAATAAGACATTTTTACTAGTTGTAGGGGAAAAATGCAAAATTATGAAGAAATCCAAACTGTTTCCTTTAAGAGCAACACTTAATATATAATGTATGATAAAATTAAAATTTTTGATATTTACAAAAAAAATGAATATTCTGTGTGAGGGAATGACTGCTAATAAAAACGCTTCCGGATATACTGACTAAAAAAAAATTCTGTAAAATTAACAAAATCTTACACCACCAATTTATGTTGCTGGACTGACAAGTGCTCAAAATAGCTTCTTCTCTGTGAAGGATGCTAGACTGCTACTGCTCATTAGTGGTAGATATTTGAGATAATAGCAATGTGTGAGGGAATGATGGTCTAACATGGGGAAACATATAATTGATTGAGTAGACTATATAATAATAGTAAAAATTAATATTTTTATTATTTTTTGTAATGTACCAAATAAGAACATCATTTTGCTTAGGGTATTTTTAATTATTTTTATTTCTGGATGGAAAGAAATAGGCAATAAAGCATGGTAGTACAGGTGGGGGAAAGGTGAGGGAATGATGTTTGCATGATATATATTATATTTTTAAATACTAAATTTATTTATTTTTAAATTTTTCTTTCTGCCCCTAATAAACTATGTTTAGATCTTCTAATAAAAATAAAAATAAATAAAAATGTAATAAAATTAAGAGCATTTATATGGCTGGGAAGCACTTTTTGCACTATTGCAGAGAATAACCCATATATTTGCACGTGAATATTAAAAGGAAAAAAAACTTTAAATAATTAAAACATTACATGTGAAACGCATTAATAGTAAAAATTACTTCATATAATAAAACTATGCATTTAAAACGATTTTCTTTTTGGACAATATTAATGTGACGTCACATTGGAATCACAGGGTATAAAAAAAGCGCGGCTAGCAAATTTGCTTATATATTTCATTATTGATGCAGCATAAATAAAGGTAAATCATGCACAAAATACTTTCAGATTAATTTTGTACGAATTACTGTTCAATAAATACATATTAAAAAATACGTATATATAAATATTAATAAAACTAAACAATTTACATTTTAAAAATAACATGAAAATATGCATGATGGTGCACTAAAATAAAAGATTTCATGGATAAACTATACCTGTTCCTGAAAATATCTAAAACTCGATAAAAAGATAAAATTAATATATAAGCGTACAATTTCAAAACACAATGCTTTTCAATACCGTGGTTCTGAATGTTATTCTTAACCAGATGGAATTTGCTAACCTCGGACCCAAAGGAAGAATATTTTCTATAGCGTCATTATAAACATCCGAGAGGCAACTGGATTTTTAACCTAAGCCTTTTGTGGAAGATGATTTTCAAATGAGTAATTGATCTTAATTATAAATCCTCAAAACAGCCGTCAGCTGTCATGACAGCGGTGGATGAGGCCATGGTAAACGAAAATTCAAACAGAATATTCATTACGGCCCTACTCAAACGGAAAAGCATGGCAACCCGATTGCAGAAGATAATCTCCATTCGTAATAATATCATTCAATCTTCCATAACTTGATAATATTTGTAAAACAGGGAACATTACCATGCTTTTAAAAGCTGCGAAGTCTGAACAGGGGGTGAAGAGGCGAGGGGCGAACATAGCTCGCAGGGGGCAGAGCCCCCTAGTAATTTAAATATGATTAATAATTTTTATATTTGAAAATTAAATGTCGATAAGTTTTTCTGGAGTTTAGTAGAACTGGAAACGCACTTCTAGCAGTTATTGTTAAGACAGCATAGTAGCAGAATTTTTTGTATATCCTTGCAAATGAACTATGCACGCCATATTCTATAGTAAGCCTCTTTTGATGCACTTCAGTGACATATATCAATTTCGATACGTTTGAAATTGTGTAACATCATTAAAATACACCACAAGCGATTTCTCTTCATAGACCGTAATACAGGGTGTCCGAGAAAGATCCGTACAACTTCAAAAATTTATTGAAAAAGAAACAATAGGGTTACAGCGCAACTAATTAGTACATTAGATAGAATAACTCAAAAAGTTTTTTTCCCTATAACTTATTACCTTAGGAAATTTCTACATGAGACCTTTTCGTAGCACGAACAATATCAAGACGATATTCCAATTCCATTCACGACCGTTTCAGCATGCTAACATCAACAGTAGCTACAGCTGTTTGGATGTTTTGCTTTAATTCTTCGAGACTGTTAACTTGCGTTCGGTATACAGTATCTTTAACATAACCCCAAAAGAAAAAATCCAGTGGTGTTAGGTCAGGAGACCGGGGTGGCCATGCAATGGGACCATCCCTGCCAATCCAACGCTGTGGAAAAGAATTATTCAGCGACTCACGAACTGTCAATCCCCAATGAGGAGGCGCACCGTCTTGTTGGAAAAGGACATTCGGTTGAAGGTCTTGCAGTTGTGGGAATGCATAAATCTCAAGCATATCTAAGTAGGTACTTGAGGTCACAGTCGTTTCTGAGAAAAAAAAAAGGTCCAAGGATGCGATCATGAAGCAATCCGTACCACACGTTCACCTTTTCACTGCTCCGTTGGAGTTCATGTACGGCATGTGGTTGTTCGGAGCCCCAAAATCGAACGTTATGTTTATTGACCATTCCGGACACATGAAACGTTGATTCATCGGAAAACAGTATTCGTTTCAGAAAATGTTCATCAGCATCCAAACGATGCAGCATGTCAACTGCAAATCCATAGCGCTTCGCATAATCATCCGGTTGTAACGCATGCAGAATCTGAACTTTGTAGGCTGTAAGTTGCAATCGTTTATGAAGCACATCGTGTACAGTGGATCTTGGCATTTGTAGCTCCCGGGATGCTTGTCGAACTGATTTTGTAGGGCTCCTACGAAATGTTTCACGTATTCGTTTCACACTTTCTTCGCTAGTTCTAGGGCGACCATATCCTTTTTTATGTTCCACACTACCCGTTGTCATAAATTTGTGATACCACTCACGAATGCTTGACCGAGATGGTGGCGATTCCCCATACGTCGTTCGATAATTCCGTTGTGTTTGTGTATCAGATTTTGTTTCGATAAACCACGCAACACATTGAGCTTTCTTCAAGCGATCCGCCATTGAAATAACTAAAATGCTTTAATATTCCTTTGCATGACATGTAGCGCCATCTATGGTCAGAAACATACTGCAGAAAAAAACTTTTTGAGTTATTCTATCTAATGTCCTAATTAGTTTCGCTGTTACCCTACTGTTTCTTTTTCAATAAATTTTTGAAGTTGTACGGATCTTTCTCGAACACCCTGTATAACGTAATTCTTTTGAGTGTCTTTGTAGACGAACTATAAATGCTATACACTTCATTTTCAATAACAAACATGCCATAGTAAACCTCAATAACATATATTAATTGCATGGCAATCCGAGCATATTTACGAGAGTTAGAGTTGGGGATCGAGTTACAGAATTTAGGGGTAGGCGGAATGCGCTTTTTTCCGTGATTTGATTTTAGGGGCCCTGGGCACAAACATAATAGCGGCCATCTGTAACATTTTAAGTGCAAAACTAATGCATACAAGCATAATAATTTTTGAAATTTTAAATATGTTTATTATTTTTTGGAATAATGTAACTTGAGGATCACCTAAAATCGGGAGCCCGGGCCCATGCCCTGAATGCCCTCCAGTAAATCACATTCCGGTTACAGCATGGATACGGACAGACAGACAAACCGAATTCATAAATATACTTTACATCTATGTTGAAATGTGTTAAAAAAAACAACAATAAAATTTACAACAAAAAGCTTTCCTCTCAATTTGGTTACATAGTACCTTTTCCTCCAAGTACCTCCATTTATACAGAATATCAAAGAATTTGATTAGGAAAATTTTACTCACAAAAAAATACAGTCTGGAATTCGAAGCGAAGGGCCACATGGCAGTAACACTTCCCATACTTTAACGAACAAGATTTATTTGTGCACTGATGGAAACAAAGTTATCCCACAGGCACACACACAGTCACACAGAACTTGCGAAAAATCTAAAAGGAAACCCCCTGCCCAAAGAAGTTGGAACTAGATAGAAGGATAATAACAAACCCGATTAGCTCCGAAGAAAGCTGAGGATTCTGGGATACGGTGGACCCTCAAACTGCCTTGCAACCCTGCTGACATTGGCGATTGGCGATCTTTGCTTGGCATTTCCTTTATCTCTCGCTCTGATTCGTATTGCTATTGTATTATTCTGCCATTGTGTAGCACCTGCCAAATACTTTTGCTGACAACAAGATTTTCCTTTTTCTTTATTTTTATCACAATGATTTGTTGTAAAATGTGTAAAAATCAAGATTGATGTTTTGCAGAAATTTGAGTAGCAGTTTTGAATATAATTTTTTTTTAAATATTTAATTTCAACTAAATGAATAATTAAGGCATATATTTCAAAGCAAAGGATCTTTGAGATTTTTTACAGTTTCATAAATTGTTATTTTTATAACAAAAGCGAAAATGATCAAGAATTACCTCAGAAACTCAGTGACCAGGAATTACCATGGGTGACTCTACTTTATTAAGAACTACAATTACTTAAAATGTGGTGAACAGTGTGGTTTCAATTAATTCTCAAAGGTTTTGCGACAATTAAAATCACTAAATATGACAATAAAAAGGAATTAAAAGATGATAAAAACATTGACCAGGAATTACCCCAGATACATGGGGCAATATTTGACCAACTTCTGTAAATTATTTAAAATAGTATAAAAAATTCCAAGACTATTTTTTAATAGCTAAAGTAGTTGGTAATTGAACCAAAAAGAAAGAAAAGAAAAATATTTAAAATCTGAGTTGCGACAAAGATCTTTGTAAAAATGTATCATAACTAAGGCCAATGTTATTTTACAGAAATTTAACACGCCATTTTCAAAAGATTTTTTTTTCAAAATAAATGAACAATAAACTCATAATTAAGTAATAAATTCCAATGAGGATAGTTTAGAGTACCTCTATGATTTTTTTCATTTTGGTGAAGCGTTCTTAAAACATAAAAAGGACTGTGACCAGGAATTACCCCGGGTGACCCTATATTAAAGTTTCTCTTTTCAAAGAAAAGTATCTTAATGTAATATAACTGTATAATTTTTAAATAAATGTGTAATATATATTAAAAATATCTTTAACTGCCTCTAAGATTTTGTAAAATGTAATATTCCTTAAGTTATCCGAAATTTTACTACTCTCCATGAATTAAAACTAAACACATTATGTGCATACACTACAAGCTAGTACTAACTGCAGGGCTGCCACAGGCTTGCACCAGTATTTTTCTAATATAACTTTTGAAGTATACTTCTCTTGCAAATGTTGTCAAAGTGTGTGTTAATGATTTTTGTTTAGAGAAAGTGGTGCCAGTTAGAATTAAAAACTAGTCGCATGTGGCAGCCCTGTAGCTGTAGCATTATGATTTAATTAAAACCTAATTTAATTGCATATTTACTGAATACAATTTTTTTCATAACTACGTAAACTCAGTAGCTGTTCTTATTTAAAAACAATGAAATCTAGTTGCACTTGTTATTTTGAATTGGATTTCCAGATGCAAAAATTAAGAAAGCTCTTTATAAGGCAGCAATGAGTAATAATTTGAGATATCTAAAAATAATAAAAATCTATTTGATCACAAATCATTTATATTGAACATACTAGTTTCATGCTATTTTGTTTTTGAGTCTATGAATGTATCAGAAAGTTTTAAACTGCATTAACATAAGTAAATAAATGCAGTCAGGAAAGTGATTCTGGACATCAAGGCTGCAGAACGAAATTGAGAAATAACCAATTTTTGGAACAGATGTGCTTGTGCAGCCTATATCAGGTTTAATAAAAATGGTCTACAAAAAAAAAAAAAAAAAAAAAAAAAGTTAAACTAAGAATTTTTTTTTTCAGAATTTCCCTTAAAAACAATTTTTAAAACAGAAATTTAACAGTAAAAATCATTAAATGCTTATTAAAATTACCTAACACAGGCATGAAAGAGTTGAAGAAATTTTAGACATTCTCTGAATTAAAAGACTAAATAAATCAATTCTCTGAATTGATTTTCAAAAATACTGGAAGCATGTAAGAGAGCGAGGGGGGGGGGGGGGAGATCTGGAAAATTTAATAACTGGATATTTGTCTATTCAAGTCCTTCTTTCTAAATTGCTGTGCCCCCTCCCCACAGAAAAAGGGGATGAGCTTATAAGCATCTGAAAGTCATCTAAATGGATTCATTTAAAAGCTCTTTCCAGAGTGAAGTTTTTTAGACTTTAAAAATGAAAGGATGTTTTCATAAGGTTAATGATACATATAGTTATATTTCATTTTAATGTATAAATAACTTTTTAAAATGTGTCTAATTTCCTGTCCTAGTGTAGACGGAAAAAAAATTCTGCCTTTTTAAATATTTCCCAATTTCATGCCTACTATCAGAAATTTTGAAAAGGAACAGAAACAATATCTTTTTTATGAAGCCACTTGTGAAGAATAAATTCTCCCCCCCCCCCTAAAAAAAAATCAAGGGAGATGATATATGCAAATCTTGTAACAGAATATTCATTCAAACTAAAGTACTTATTACATCTTTGAAATTTTTTTTTTAGTTATTTCGAATAAATGTTATAGAAGCACAATCTAAGGTGACCTATTTATAACTTGGGTTCAATGTACAACTGAATATAATATTTAAAAATTTCGTAAATAAATTCGGTAAAACTTATTTAAACTGGTGGGGGGGGGGGGGAGGAGTTTGTTTCCCTTCCATGTATTCCTTCTTCCATGCCCCTGCCAAGATGATCCTCCTTCTGGACAATTAATGAAAAAATAAGTTGACATCTGGTTTACCTGAAAGGTGTTAGTTATCGCTTCTTAGAATTCCAATGGTCATTTCCGTACCCGGAGTGTAGCGACAAAAAGTTTGTCATTATTTTGTAAGAGAAAAGTTGCATGTAACTCGAGCTTCTGTGCCACCCCCTACCTCCTCTTCTTACGGGCTCTGACCACAGCACATGCTTTTCCCCATCCCCTCGTGACAAAAAAGAAAACTCTAGCTGGCTCATATGAGCCTTCAGATAATATATTTCTCTATTAGCTCCGGGCTACATAGCTGTTGCACCTTTGACACCCCTTCCCCTCACACACACATTAGGCGTGCGCATGATACGCTTTGATTACATTAGTTCACAAATCAGAAATATATTTGTTTGTGTAACCTTTCAAACATTTAAAAATTAAAATTTTGACTATATCGCAGTCATAACAGTCTCACTTGAATTTGAAATTCTGGGGTGGGCACTGGAACTACCTGGGGTGGGCCCGGCCCCTCCACTAGTTACACCTATGCCAAAAACCTAACTGGAAGTGCTTTTTGCCCCCAAAGCATTTAGTGAATTAATCAAATAGCGACAGCCAAAGAAATATGCTATATCATTCCCATTTTGTTGTTCCGCATTTCATAAACCTGCTGCCGTTGCACAAAAACAAAACAAAAAATCCCATATTGCATCCAGACTTGTATAAAACCAAAAACTTTTCGCACACATAAATATTGGGTCAAAAATTTTCTGCAAATTAATTTAATGTTTAATAAAATTATGTGTTAATATTATTTTGACGATATGAATTAAAAATAGTTTGAAATATATTGCTATTTAAATTAAAAATTAATTTAATATTAATAAAAAATAATAAAGCAAAAATCCATGATGGTAAGGGATGAATGCAATTAGAAACAGCCCAATCCTTAATACTGTGATCTCTTCGCACAAAATGCCAGTCACTCTTATAACACTATGAAATTATTCGACTTAACCGCCGTCGCCAGGCTAAAAAGTCACTGCAGCCCCCAATGGAAAACCGATCAGACACAAGTTTTAGTCTGTGGAAAATAGAAATAAAAAGGTCTAAGATGTCTCAACAATGTTTTGAGTCTTTAATGGACAAACAATATATAAATCGTACATAAAATTGGGGAATATTTAAAATTTTCAATATTAGAAAAAGTTACAAAAACAAAACATACATTTTTCTTTTCTTAACTTTTTTCAGCGAAGTTCGGAATTTTTCGGGAAATTTTACGTGCACGGCATTCGTGCGTGCATCTATATTATATAACTATGATTGCATCTGTGCTGTGGCAACACTTAAAAGTCTCGTGCTCTCTATGCAAGCATCTTCAAACAGTGTGATGTCATTTGCATCAGACATGACTCCAGCATATGGCAAAAATGAAAATCGCAGATTGTATAAGCATGGGATATGATGTGCACTAGCTTTGAATCATCAATGTGCCAGATGCATGTCGTATAAACCTTTCAGATTTGAATTCATGCGGATTCTGGCTACAACGTGTAAAGAAATGAAACTAGCTTTTTTTTTTTTTTTTTTAATGGCATTACTGGCATGTTTTCCAATGTGACTTCTTTGTATGAATTTGTAGCATCACTTTTGTTGTCTACAGCAGACTGTGAAGGGGGGATTCAGTCTCATGAATCATGAATATAACAAAAACTGACAATCAAGAATGTAATTAACTTAATAATGATTAATTTGGAAGGGGAATTTTGAAAAGAATTTCCATTAAAAAAAGCATTTGCTGTGTGGTATACAGCCAAATCTAGAAGGGCCAATCTTACAGAGTGATGTATTTGTTTATATATTGCATAACTAAAAATAATACTCACGTAGCTATACAGAAATTTTGTATAAATAAAACTTTTTTTTTCCTTGTCTAAAGCTATTGTTATTTCACTAGAAGTTCATGGCTGCAATTAGCCAAAAAGCTAAAAATCCCTTTTTCCTAGATTAAACCCTAAATACTTAGCCTTTAAAGAAAATAGTGAAATACTACTAGACTTCTTAATATATAAATATCCAGGGGTGGGAAAATAAAATACATCATTTTGCTTGCCACTGGCATGTAGATTTTCTGACAGGGCGAGTGAATTTTTAGGCAGTTTTTGGAAAACTGCAGGTGATAGAGATATGCAAAAAACTGTACTTTTTTTTTTTTTTTAACTAGTTAGATATATTTTTGCAACTTTCCAAATTACCATGATGTAAACATGGTACTAAATTCTATCCTATATTCAACTTTTGACTGTTATATATATATTTGTTAAATTTATAGAAAAAAAATATGAAAAGGCATTGAAGTAATAGAAATCAACTATTTATGCAGTCGCTTACATTTTGTCATAAGAATTTTAAACTGTACTTTGATTGCATCTTGTTGGCTGGTAAGATTATCTTAAAATCCCCACCCTTCTGAATATATTTAAATGTAGAATTTAAAAGAAAAATCAATCTAAATTTCTAAATCGCAAACGAATCCTGACTGTTCACTGTTATCATGCACGGGTAATTTGAAGGTATATTTTTCATTTTATTTGATTTAATAATACTAATTGAAATTATGAGATACTTAATTTGATGAAAGAAAAAGAAAATTCAACTTTAACAAATTTGCTTGTATTTAATAAAAGAAAAAGAAAAAAATGAAATTAAATTTTATTTGTTTGAACCCTTACATGCAATGTTGTTTAGTTCACAAATAAGAGACATGAAAACGTTAATACCAACTTTTATAAATTCGAATTTAGAATTTCATCAAAGTTAAAAATAATGAAATTCTTACTGAAGCTGTTGAACAAGTCAGGAGGGAAAAGAAAAAAAAAAGGAAATGATTCACTTAAAATCATTTTCTTACAACATATATTGTTTGCAATTAACAGCTTTAGGAGAAATAGAATTTCATTAAATAAAATGCAGTACAATTGAGCTTGAAAAAAAAATGCACAATTCAACCAAAAGCAAGGTATCGCACTAAATAATATACCATTTCACTGAAAAATAAAAATCTACAATAACTTGATGAGAGGGAGGTGGGGATTTACAGAAACAACAAATTAATCAATTAATATGACACTGAAGCTTTCTAAACATATTCTCAGCAAATACTGATAGCCTAATCGCAATATACAGTTTTTATGATGAGATTATATCAGCTAAATATAGCCTAAGTATAATTTATAAACACTGACAAAGCACTTATAAGAAAGAAACAAATTCACAATATTACGCTTCAACAACAACTCTTTAAGTTTTTGTTCAACAAAGTTGACATCTTTTAAAGAAACAGAAAATTCTTTAAGTGCAATCTGAAGTATCCTTCAACAACAATTCTTTCAATTATCGCATCTTTCAGAGCTGGAAAATTTACAGAGCTCATCAACCCGAACTACTCTTCAACAACAATTCTTTCAATTCTTGCACGACAAACTTTGCATCTTTTAAACAGCCGGAAAATTCTTGGAGCACAATCTGAACACATATAACGGTGATTACATGGTTGTGTATGTGTATTTACGAGATTTTGCTCACATCCTCTGCACAACTCAGAATCTCTTGATAAAACAGTAAATGATGAACTTTCACTGTCAATAGATGCAACAGAGCAAACACTACATGCTCTTGATGCCTTTTTCTTACTAATCTTGTTGACACCAGTAGAAGAGATATTGCTCCAGCTTGACAAAGACGAATCAGAATCAGATGATGATGTGCCACAATTTTCAGCTGAATGGAATTCACAACATTTTTGAGCTGATTTGACAATGCTATTTGTAGAATTTGACTCGTCATCACTATCAGCAGAGTGGGATTCACAATTGCAACAGCATTTTTGAACAGGTTTCGTAATGCTATTAGTAGAATCTGATTTGCCATTGCTGTCAACAGACTCTGCATCCGAAATATTTTTAAGAAAATATTTGTTGACTTTTTCGTCCACACTCATAGGAGAATCGATATTTTTGTCGGGTAGTACTTTTCTATTAACATCATTCTGATTATTATCAACAGATTCAGTCTGCACTTCCTTAGAAACTGCTTCTTTCTTTTCGGGTTGTGACTGTGCTTCCTTAGAAACTGCTTCTTTCTTTTCGGGTTGTGACTGTGCTTCCTTAGAAACTGCTTCTTTCTTTTCGGGTTGTGACTGTGCTTCCTTAGAAACTGCTTCTTTCTTTTCAGGCTGTATTTCCCTAGTAACTGTTTCTTTCTTTCCAGGTGACGCATCAGAGTGATTTTTGTTAATATTGGATGATGAATTTGTAGCACCATGTCGTTTTCTTAAGTTGTTGTCCGAAGCATTTGGTTGTGGCGCAGCGTCAGTAATTGATTTTGTTTCGCGATCATAATAGTACATTTCAGATTGTCTAGGGGAGCCATCATCTCCACCATCACGGTAAGGACCACCAGATGAATTCGAATACTTAAATTTTTTCTGCTTCTTCGGCTTTACAAGCTGATAAACTACAATACCAATGGCCACAGCCAGAACAGCACCAAAAACTAGTGGATGAGCTTTAGCAATAGCTAATGCACCCAATTTAGGCATTGCAGAAACTTTAAGTCTAATTGTCTAATTAACAGAGAGATCACACAAGAAAAATTAATGAAAATTGAAGCGCAAAAATCGGCAAAATCCTGTCAATCGATAAACTGCGAAAAGCAGCTGTCACATAAATGAAAACAATGAGTTCAGTTGTACACAAACGAACGCAAATTCTCAAAGGGTCTGTTCAAGAAGTACACACACCGCGCGCTGGCTCAGGAGTCAGGAACATGGAGTGAGCCTTTATCGTGGATGGAATACACGTTCAGTGCGTTCACGAACAGATCATGGTTTGATGTTGAAGTCTCAACTGTAACCACTGAGCTCGACATATAACAGGAGATCTGTCTTCCTATTCCCCAACATTATTCCCGACGGTCAGTGCGGAAGAATACAGTGACGGCAGTTTTAGCTTGGTTTTGGTTCGCATACTAGGCAGAAAACGCTCTTTCTCCCATTGCCTATTATGCTGGTATTTGAATTTTTTTCAAATTTCTTTCAAGCTTATGATTTTGATAACTAATCATATATCATGGTGGGCAGTTGTTCTGCATATGGTTGTAAAAACCGTTGGAATAAAGAGGGAAATATACAATTTCACAAGTAAATTGCCTTCCCCCCCCCCCCTCTCATATGTTTAACAGCCATACGTGTATAATATTGCTTTGTGAATGATAATTTTTTCGTATTTAATTTCAAGTATCATTTTTCTGCTCGTGTTTACTACAAGGATTAGTAAAATACTTATTGTAAAGTATTTTGAGATTAATGCGGCATAAAATCAACGGGCGGAAAATCTCGGTTTTTCACGATTTAAATCAGCGATTAAATCGTGATTTTAACCAAACGATTTTTTTTTTTAAATCATTGATTAAAATAAAAATTTTTCTAAATGTCAAAAAAAAAAAAAGTATTAAATTCTGATATGAACATAATTTGAAAGTTTCTACAGGTATTTTAACTTTTGAATAAACAAAAAAGAGCTCTAAATAATTGTTTCTAAGCTTAATTCCCGAGTGCTGTAAAAAATTAAAAACAGTTAAGTTTGTAAAAAGCATTGTTTTTATCCAACATAGAATAGTTTCATTTAAAAATGATATTTAAATCTAATATAATTTGTAATGTCAGAATTTCCTTTATGTAATTAGTTTATGCAGTATTAGTTTATATAAAATAAACACAGCAAGTGTAATAAATTTCTGCAAATAAAAGAATAAATAGTCAGTGTCTTTGTTTCTCGTCTCGAGTTAAAGAAGAATAAAAAGGTGACGTTTGCTCAACAGCTAAATTGTAAATGAATAATAAGAGAAAAAGAGCTAATTGGTATAAAAATGTTAAGCACGGCAAGAGCTTTTTCGGTATAGGTTGAATTATTTTTTTTCTTTAACTTTGTAACTCATACATACTAAATAAAAAAATTAATTAGAGATTGAAAAGGCACCAAAACTTTTCTTTGAAAAAAAATGAGCCATTGAAAGCTAATAATCCTCACTGAGATGTAATAATGCTGTTATTTAAATATTTTCAGGATTTCAGATATAACTGGCTATCCTTATATTTAATTCTGTATGTGTTTAACTCATTTTCATAATTGTTTTTGGTTAGCATAACATGTGTGTAAGTTTAGATTTTCGTGATAAAGAGTAATTTTTCTAAGTACAAATGCAAAACGAGCTGCAAATAATATTTGTTAGTTTTGCTATTTGTGCTACTAACTAGTAAAATTACTTGTTAACATTTTTTATTAATTCTGTAATTACTTACTCTTTCTTCTAGGTCATTTTTAAGGGTGTCGCACCTTGCCTCTTTTGAAATTAGCAAAATGCACCCTGCCTTACAAAAAAAAAAAAAAAAAAAAAAAAAAATTGTTAAATTCACCTGTAGTTGTGCCAGAAATTTCTTGTAAAGCACTTCCTCATTTAACAGTATTCCTAAATTCATGCGCCCAAGATCTTTCAAAAATAATAGAGCTTTATTTCTTTAGAAAAAACAGGATATTATTAAAACATGTTGTTATATAATTGTATTTTTTAATTTGTGATTCATAAAATTATTAAAAATTAAGGACACTTTATTTATCATGCTAAAAATTCTTTTTTTTTTCTTATATCATTACTAAACACATTACTAATATATTTTCTCATGAAATAGTGCCCTTTTTTTGAACTAGCATTCTGCCCTTTTTTCTTTCTAAAATGAATTACATTATTAATTATAATTTTAATAAATAAATGTTTAATAATTATTAATTTGAAGTAGTGTTAACTATTTAATATTAAATGCAGTTATTAATAATTTTAATAAATATTAAATATCACTAGTATTTAATGAAGTTTTACGTAATTATTACAATATTAATATAGATAACATTACTGTATGATACTAATTATAATGAAACTACTAACTTGCAGTTTTTATAATGTCTATAATTACTAACAAATAATTATAATTTTATTAATTAAAGTGTAAAAACATATATTATGTTAGCAATTAATGGTTTGATTGTTTTGGAAACCTAAAACTCTTGGTAGCTATTCAGTATTTGAATGCTGTGGAAAAAAATCATAAAAATCCGATTTAAATAAAAATAAAAAATCCATTTTTTTTTCACTCCATTTGTAAATTTTTCTTTAAAACTATAAATGTATCGATAAAACCAATTAAAATATTTGTCTTTCATTCAGACAAGATAAGAGAAAAAGACATATTTGTGTGTTAAAAAAGCTAGAAAATTAAATGACAATTTCAAAACAACGCTATCTGCCGATTTTAAATGGACATGAAAGAAGGGATTTATAAACAATTTAATTAAAAATATTCCGGTTAAATAAATACTAATTGGATATTTCCTGTTCTTATAGACCACTCACTCTCATTGTTTTTATAAATTACCTAATAAGAGACGAATAAATTAGGATAATAATAAAGAGATTTCTGCTATATCTAACATTGAAAACGCGGGCTATTTTTTCTCTTCTGCCTATTTTGCTTCTTCGGGGTGTAATTCGGCTAGCAGACGGCTGACCGGAGAGTACGACCTCCTGTTGTATGTGGAGCTCAGTGACTGTAACCGAACAGACATATTGGAAAGAGCAAATTGACTTTAAGACGAATATTTTAATAAACCCTCTGGTAGACAAAATCAAGTGAATTTAGAAACGTCAATTCTGATTTAACGTGAACTAAAATTATGAATAATAAATAATTATCAAAAATGAGAGGTTGGGGTGGGGATGGATAGTAATTAATTTTGTCTTTGCAGTTTCTTATTCATAATTTTACTTAAAAAAATGATGAGAATTCTAAAAAATATTTTTTAAGGTAACGAAATTAATGCAATAAAAACTATTTGAAATCTAAGAACACAGACTTTTGACGTTTATTTTAATAAATTTCCTGATAGGCAAAATCTGGTGAATTTAGAAACGTCAATTTTGATTTAATGTGATATAAAATTAATAATAATAATAAAAGGTATTTTGAGGGGGGGGGGATAATAATTAATTTTGTCATTAAATTTTATTATTCTTAATTTTTTTTTATCATATATAAGAATACTTAACACTAATGAAATTAATGCAAAAAAAAAAAAAAAACTTAGCTCAAGATCTGGAATTTTAACTCTAAAGTAAATAAATGGTGGAGAAATATCGTTTATTACTGAGTAAAACTGAAGTATTTTAGTACTTCAGTGTGAGTGTACACATTTTTCTCGAGTATTTCAGTATCATTTAATAATTATCATTTAATCTAGCATATTTTTTAAACATTTTTACTGTTAAAGATTTTTTTATTCAAGTTCATCAAGTTTGGCTCAACAGATGGCAGCAGCAGCAGCAATCTAGACAGTCGATATTTTATTCTTTCAGATTTTCGAGTAATACTATGTTCACACTACCGATACTTAAGATATCTTAGGCCGCCGAACTCTCTTAATTTTGAGGTGGTACCCTCCCGGAATTGGAAACCTGTTCATATGGAAAAACTCACTTAAGATAACTCAGTGAACGTCACTGTGTTGTTTGCGCATGCGCTTAAGATAAAACCGCCCGCAACACCCAATCAGTTAATGCGAAGCTTTACAGCCAGCGAGAGTGAATGATTGTGACTGTCTCTAGCCCGAAGAAAGTTGAAACTCGCTCAGAGAGTTTGTGGAACTCCCTCAGAGAGTTCGGAGGTTTAAGAGAGTTCCGATAACGCAGTGTGAACAGGGTATAAGGATTTCCTCAATAAATATTAAATAAAAGTTGAGAAAGCACTTGAAATTAACAGTATTACTCATAAATGAAAACAGGAAAAATCGAGATCCCTTTTGATTGCATACATGTTAATTTATTTTTAATAATCACTAATTTCTCACTGATTTCTCTTTTTAATAATCGCTAATCACTGCTCTCGCAATGTCCGCCATATTGGAAGGGTCAGAAAACGTCCCTAGATTACGCTCTCAGTTACTTCATTCATTAACATAGGCTGTTGCCGAGTTTAGACTTTTTTCCTGTGTCTTATGTTTGATCATACAAGATAGGACATTTACGGCAAAATCTGTAATGGCAACAGTACTAGCTTCACTACCGACAAGGGAGAAGAATTAACGAGCCTCCGAAATTTACCTATGTTGAAGAAATGTGTTTACGCTCTATGTTTTGAACATTTATTCTTTCCTAAAACGAAGCAGAGACAGCTACAGAGGTAGACGATGTATTTATGCTTTATTTATTAAGCTGCTTTTTTTTTTTTTTTTTTTGTTATCGTACCTGTACCATTCACCTTTAACTTACAAAATCAGAATTAGAGTATTAATATAAAACAAAACCCTTTAAATTCTGTTAAGAATGCAAATATGTAAGTTTATAAAATTAAATTGTAAAAAATCAAATTCAGGTATTGTGTCAATTTATTCATATCGAATAAAACTTTATTGAGTGTAATGTCAGTACCTCTATTTATTTTTACTTTCTTCTATCTTTACAAGAAGAAAGTATTGGATTCGTGAAGAATTTCGACTTCCGGTTTTCGACGGATCTATACGTTTTAGAATGCCCAGAACACGATTTGATGGTTTTTAGAAAATGTCTGTCTATGAGTCTGTCTGTCACTCTGTGAGTCTGTATGTGACAAAAATTTTGTGGGCGCTCTATCTCAAGAACTAATGCACGGAATTTCACAAAACTTTATATTTAGTTAGACCTTGATATAAACTGGACCTCATTAGTTTTTGGTGAAAATCGCCCAACAGATGGCGCTGCTATGCGGCATTTTTCACGACTTCTGTAATACCTATATCTCAAGAACTACTGCACGGATTTTCATAAAATTTCAGATTTAGTTAGTCCAGGACATCGTTTGGTGCTGATTACTTTTTGTGAAAATCGCCCAACAGGTGGCGCTGCTATGCTGCATTATTCATGATTATTGCAATAGCTCTAACTCAAGAAAAAATTCACGAATTTTCATCAAACACCAGATTCAGTTAGTCCCTGATATAAATTAGGGCTGTTTAATTTTTGGTGTAAATCGCCCAACAGGTGGCGCTACTGTGCTGTATTTTTCACGATTCCCGCAAGAGCTGTATCTCAAGAACTATTGCACAGATTTTCATCAAACTTCAGATTTAGTTAGTCCTTGACATGAATTGACGTATAAATTAGTGCTGTTTAATTGTTGGTGTAAATCCCTCAACAGGTGGCGCTGCTATGCTGTATTTTTTGCGATTTCCGCAATAGTTTTATCTCAAGAACTAATGTTTGGATTTTCAACAAACTTCAGATTCAGGTATACCTTGATATCATTTAGTGCTGCTTATTTTTGGTGTAAATCGCTCAACAGGTGGCGCTGATATGCTAAATTTTTCAGAATTTCCGGTATAGCTCTATCTCAAGAACTAATGCACGAATTTTCATCCAACTTCAAATTCAGATATACTTTGATATGAATTGGTGCTAAATCGTTGTTATTTCTTGTACTATTTAAATGATTTAATTGACGTGATTTATATAGAAGAAAGTTTTGTGATGGTCACAACATACTAGTTAACTTTTAGATTTATAAATTCTAAAAATTTATCGAAAGGAATTTTTCCCTATCTGTAATATTATATGTATAATAAAAGCCGAAGTCATGTGACTGTCATCAACTTTTCCGGGCTAACCGCTTCACTTTTTATATGCCAAACGGCCATTTCGGCACTTTTATTTTAGTCGGGCGCAGGTGATAATCTCTATAATAATAGCCTAAGTCATGTGACTGTCATCAACAGTCCCGGGTTGACCGCTTCGCTTTTTACATGTCAGGCGGCCAATTTGGTAGTTTATTATTAGTCGGGCGCAGGTGATAAACCGCCAAATATTATTTCATCGCCATCATGTCATCAGTATTATAATAGTCCATTTCATGCGATTGTCATAAACAATTTTTCGACAATTATAAATTAACAATTATAAATTAAAATTTAACAATTATAAATTAAAACAAAGCTTTGATGTTTAAATTAAATGTCATGGTTTATGGCATTATTTATTAAATTTCTTTTTTCTTATCTTTTCTTTGTTTTAAAAAAATAATTGAGAGTCGTAAATTTTAAATGTTTCAGTTTTTAAATTAAAGTTATGTATTTTAAATAAAATGAGTGAAAGTATTATATTTTAAATGTAACTAATGAAATACGAAAAAATAGGACCGGAACAATGTTTGGCTATTTATCACCTGCGCCCGCCTAACATAAAAATACCGAGTTCATTATTTCTGTACCAGAAATTACTGATTTGGCGTAGGACTGAGCAAGTAAAATAAATTTTTGATAAAAGCAACATGATACAATGCGTAGCATGCATTTAAGGGAGACCAAACTGGTCTCCAAGGGCGGCTAGTTATTATTATTTCGGTACTTCTTAGTTATCCCATCGATCAAATTATAAGATTAATTGCCAATAATGGTTGCCATTAATTAATTAATTGTAAGATTAAATGCCAATAATGGCCAATAAAACCATTAATTCGACGTTTTATTAACCATTTTTCCAAATGGTTATTGTTCTCGGTCAGGGTAGGAAATCAAAAACATATCTGAAGCGTTTTATTAGTCGAATCCCGCATTTTATTCGTTTTCTGATTGGTCTATACAGTAATCTGTATTTTCCCTTTACTGTCAACAGAGATGGATACTTCTGTTGCCACTATGACAAAAAAGTAATAAAAACTACAAAAAAAAATTAATAACTCAGAAACAAATTGAGATACAGCTTTCAAACAAATTGCATTTAAAAGTACATTTTTTTCTCTATACGATGGTGTAAAAAATAATAGTGTGCGATGTTTAGAAGTTTAAAAATGAAGTTTCATTTAAAATTGGTCCAGGAAGATTAATGTTTAATCCATGGCGTACGTAATGTATGACCAGCTCCGTAGAAGTTTAAAAATGTACAGTACCAAAAATTGTAAAACTGAAATTTCTTTTAAAATTTGTTCATGATGAGTCCAGGAATGTTAATTTTTAATTCATGGCGTACGTAATGTATGATCAACTCGGTACGATTTTTTATGTCTTAAATTTTAGTCTTTTAAAAAATCATTTTCCAAATGGTCGTTGTAATTTGTTAAATTTCTTTTTAGGTTTTTTTTTTTTTAATTAATGTTTTACTAATTTATTTGTTCTTTCGTTATTTAAAATATAAAATTATGTCAATGTGTATAATTTGGCGAGCGGTTTGGCGATTTATATAATTTGACGAAATTGGTCGACGGGATAACTAAGAAGTACTATTATTTCTTATATGTTAATATTATAAATATTATTGAATTCATTGTACGTTATTTACATTAGAAACAATATTTTTATTTTATCTGTAAGGAAGTGAAAATGCGTAAATTTTAAAAGATTATTGCAACGATTGTTTAATACGTTAAATTTCATAAATTAATAAAACATGGGCTATAAAAATTTTCCTACCAAAGGGGAATAATTATGAAATTTTCTGGGATTTGTAGAGTGCAATATTTCGTATATTTTTATGTTACACCATTGCTTTTGATATATAGCATTCAAGACGAAATTTTTACCTTGTTTTTCGTTGCACCTAAACCGTTCACTCATCATGTAAAAGAAAGCATATATCAGTGCATGAACATAGAATAGATATTAGATGTATAAAATAGAATATGTATTCTATGTTCATGTATCGGTGTAAGATTCTATTGAAAACGTAAACATGCAACATTAAAACAAGTAATATAAAAATTTTGTTTTTAAAGTCAATTCCTACTTAGGTCACCAAAGAAAAATTTAATATAATCCCTTAAGCTAATATTAGTTTTTTTGCATTAAAATATCTCGATTTGTTGATTTTCTATAAGCAAGTAGGCTTACAATGGAAGTCTATGGGAATTTTGGCGAAATATTAGAGATATCGCCAAGTTGGCGACTCATTTTGGTCGCCAAATTTGGTGACAGAACAGGGTCCCCCTATGGTAACCCCCCTTTATAGATATGAAGATGCATTAAATGATGTTCAATAACCAATGGCTGCCATTTTGTCTCCCATATAAAACTAAAATTAATTAATTAAAAATTAATTAATGAATTAATATTTGAAAAATCTGTATTAACATCAATTGTGTTCCAGTGCAAGTTAAAAAAATTATTTCAACTTGATAGAATGAATAATAAGTATTTTATTAACGATTGAAAATTTAATCAAGATATATAAATAAATATAGGGAGAGTGTGAACTAATACTAGGAATTGAAAAAGAAAGATCACAATAAAGGTAGATACTCAATAATAAGCATACTATAAGGATGGGGAGTTTCTTCCCCATTGTCACTAAATGCACTACGATCGCAATCGCATTACCATTACGCTCTATGGGAGTGTCCGATCTTGGATGTTAATCTATGGGTTTGATTAATTATGGTGCAGTCATGCAAATTAAAGGTGGGATAGATAGCTGTATGGATGGTATGCATGGGGGAAAGAGATAGATGGAGATGCAGTATGATATGCGTTATTGCTCAAATTTAAAGGCTCTCACTCGGCCCAAACAAAACAAGCACCTGGAACAGGGACCGAATTCTTTGAAATCCCCGTGCTTTTTTTTCTCTAAATAAAAGTGATCTGCTTATTTTTGAGCATTCTAAAGCAGCATTCCATTGTATTATGAATTAAAAACTATATTACTTAAAGTTTTCTTGTTCTTTTCGTGAAAGAACGTGCTTGTGTTTGGGCCTACTGTGATGGTTGGATGATAAAAAGTAAAAGAATAATATCGTATAGTTATTTTTAAACACTGAAGTACTACTAATAATCCAAGAATTTTTTCTCGTGATCAATATGTAGGGTATAGTATTTTGTTACATTGTGCTCTGGCCACAAAAGACCTCTCTGATATGACAATCATATTAAAAATGATTCGTGAAAATAAATATGCAGATATAAAAGAAAAATAAAAACAAATTTTTTACCTGAAGTAACCTAAAGACAAAACAGTGGTGGATGCAAAACGACTGCACAGGCAAAAATCAGCTTGAAATTTCTTTATTAAAAAAAAAAAAAAAAAAAAAAGATTTCGTCTTGAAAAAATGTATACGAAAAGGACATATCATGTTTATAGATGCATTTTTATTGAAGAAATAATATACGATTATCTTTTTATTAAGGACTTGTCATAATAAGAATAATAATATTTTCACTCGGGGATTATGGAGGCATATGTCTAAAATAAAGACCAATCATTTACATGATTTAGCATTGATTCAAAAACTCCGAAGAAAAAGCACCAGTCGAATAAAAAAATAATAATGGCTCGTAATATGCAGCCATCAGTAAGTTTTTACCCACTTATTATTCTGAAGACTTGCTATTGCATCTCTTTTGGTGGAACTATTATTAACCTCGCCATAAACAGAAGAAATTATACATCCCCTCATAGTATTAAAAATTTTCTTTCATTTTACTGTTTTCGCTGCACGCATATAAATCTTCGCAGAACGGCAAGGGGAAACCATTCTGCCTTGAAATCAGAACACAACTGACTGCGAAAAGCCACTGCGATGTAAAAGGGAGTAAGGGTTACCGTAATAAATGAAAGACGCCAATTTGGCAGGGTTGGCATTGTTGCGAGTTTCTCCTGTTTTTAAATTAACAATGCATCCCCTTTAAAATAACAAACTTATGAATACACAAATACCAAAATGTGCCCAAAAAGGAAAACCGAAACCACTAAAATGTCAACAACAACTAGAATTTTTTGAGCTCAACCCATGTATATTTACAATAGTAAATATAACCAGATAATTAGCTTATTAGAAAATTAGAATGAAGTCACAGGAGGAACTCGCTATACTTCAATGAGTTCCTGACATCCTTCTTCACAGTCCTGCAATAAATTTAGAGCTAGAAGGAACCGAAACAGCAAATTGATAAACATGGATGTCAAAATCTCCTTTGAAGCAACCAATTAGATCGATAGTTTTAAAGTAATAATGCTCTCATTTCATAAGAAAAAAACGCGTTGTGTTTTAATAATGCAACTTATGTGATATGAACTTACCATCCATATGGCATCTTAAGAGTTAACATAATAATGTGTGTAAGAACTGAATATTAGTTTTATTTTACTATTCTTCAATAATGTTATAGATGATATAAATAAGTGTGCATTTTTGAAACTATAAAAATTTAACAGAGTAAAACTTAACAAGGTATTTTATTTGTAGTTGCATAAAGGTTAATTTTAACTTAACTGTTACTTTCACACATATATATATATATATATTCAAGACCAGAGGTCTTGACCAATTATAACAATTTACTAAAATTAGAATTTAAATCGAATAATATATGTCTTACTAAAGCTCACAATATTACACATACAAAATATCAGTATAACACATAATTACCACTTGAGTTAAGAACTTCATTCCATCCAGCATTTATTTGAAGAAATGCATAATTAATAATCAGAATACTTTCAACATTTACGAAAGATGCACTGCTGTCTACATCAAAATAACACACTTAATGAGAAAAAACACACTCACCAGGATCCTCATTCACCGTTGGTGCTCATAATTAATCCACTATTTTTGGGACCTGAAGGTCCGGTCTCTCTATTTTTATGTTACAGTCATGCTTATTTCAGGTTTTAGAACCAACAAATCCGGGATACACACCTAAAGTTTCAGTCGCCTTATTTCAGGTTTTGGAACAGAAAGTCCGGAAGTCACTCGGGTAGGAAAACCACAGGATTCCAATTTCTTCGGCATCTGATGAATAGGATGATTCGTTTTTTCGTCAGCCAGTTGTCAATTCGCCACATGCTTCCATCGCAACCCGGGAAGCTCTTTGCATTGTAATTGCACGATCCGGGCAGGAGAATGCTCTCTTTACCTCACGAAGTCAACGATGTCGAACGCTCCGCCAGTATTTACTTCAGGTGTCGCTAAGTTTTACTTCCGCAGCTCAACCTATTCTTCGGCATTTCCTGGACGCCTCTCTGCTATTTCCTTCAGATGCCGCTAAATTTTCAGTGCGCCGGTCATTCTAAGTATCTTTGACAAAGCCTTCTCTACGTCACCGCCGAACGAGGAAACTCGGGAAGAGTTCCCCTATTTTCATTTTATTTTGTTATTTTTATTCCCACTTTCGTACTGCCGAATCAAGATCCAGAGCGAGAGTGTCAGTCTTCTATTTTTTTTCTCTAACCCGATGTCATCTTCATCGCTCAAAACACCGCCCCCTTCTATAAACGAAACTCATCCAGGGACCTCGCTAAGGGGGGGGGGAGCCTCCCCCCCCAAACATTTGTGAATGCTGTTACACTTGGCAAATTTACAAACATAGTTGGTGAATTTATGTAAAAGTTTAATAAAAATTATAATACATTTTCTATTTCGGACAGATTTTATAAAAATTACTAATCTAATTGGGAATATTATTAAACTTTTTACGAATAAGAACTATATTACATTTTCTAATTGTGGTAACTTGGCAAAGTTATAAAACTAGTTGGCAAATACTGAAATTTGACTTGGCAATTTAAGGTCTTCTCCCCCACCAATAAAAAGTCTTCGCGATGGCCCTGAACTCATTTAGTGACACCCCTTGACCAAAAGATTCTTTTTACATCTGACCTTAACACGCCCATCCCAAAATATTATAAGCCCCCTTTTTATTGGCGTACAAACCTGATAAGTAACCCAATTCACCCCTGCCATATAGATAGCAATATCTCCAGAACACGTGATCTCTGAATCCAGCTGTATTTACGAAAAATGATAGATCAAGAACTTGGGGAAGTTTTATGACACCAATTTACGCAGTCAGTGTGACTGACGAATGTTTACTTACGTAAATAGACAGTGCCCGAAATTTATTGCCCCGCAATGTCCTGCACAAATATACGTTGTGTACATACAATTTTTGCAACATTTCCCAGCCAATTTTTATGACGTCTTAAAGTTGTAAACACTTAAGTGTTTACCAGATCTTGGGAAAGAAAAAACCTGCGTGGGCAATTACGTCTTTTCTTATTTTATATCTTGCAGCTGCCATCCTTCCTTATCGTAAAAAACAGACTTATAAATATTTCGTGCAACCAAGCAGCCTTATACTTAACATTGTATCCATATAATTGCACTAAAGGAGGGGGGGGGGGGGGGAGGGAGACTAGCCTCAGTTTGAAAGTGAAAACAAACCTACATTGATCTATCTTGCCTAAAAATGATATAACTCAAAATTAAATACGACGAAACGAATGGGAGAAATAAAAAATGAATGCACCCACAATTCTAATAATGATTATATTTAATTAAAAGGGGCAAAAGTACAATAAACACGTCATTTCTGCTATAAAAGCATAACTTGTAATGCAAAGGGATATGAAAAACTGCTTTGAATTAGAGTAAATTTTATAGATTTCATAAGATAAGATGCCAAACAGTAGTAAAGTGTTACAAATTTTGAAATCACGTATTAAACTGATTTGAATATGGCTAGGAGCGGGGCTACAAAGAGGAAATTACCTCAGAAATAGAAGGTTGTGGAATGTTCCAGAGAATTCATTTACCAGAAGTACAGATTTTAAAACTATGATTATCATTTTAAAATGAAACGAAGTGTTACGTAACAAAGAAAAGTTTGAAAATGTTAGAAACCTTCGCCAAGCAGTTAGTTTTGTGAACAAATCTACAATAAACAATTTTTACCACTCGCGAAACAACGTTTGTGAATTATGCTACAATACACCTGTTTGTGATCTATGCAACAATATACCGTGTTTCACGTGAACTATTAAAACTACTTCAAATTATAACTTTTTCCAGTGTATCATAAAGGTTTCTCCCTTGCTGCACTAGATGGCAGCACCAAAACTATCCAATAGCACAAAATAACTGTTCATTCTTTATTCCCTTAAAGCCGCTATCAGATTCACCGACTTTTCGAGCAACCAACTCTACAGCCGATTTTAACACCAACTTTTTCCAGTTGAAAGGGAGAAAAAGGTTACAATTGTCTTTGCTAAAGTTGGAGGAAAACCCGGGAAAACCAGTACTACTAGTACCAGCCGTCAATATTTATCGCATTTTCGTATCAATCGCTTATCTCTGATTCGCTGAAATGTTGAAAGGTGGGAGGAAAAGTTGCGGCTAGGACAGACTTTTTTGAGATGCGGATAAAAAGTTGGGGATATTGCTGTTTGCTATCACACTGGGTGTCGAGACAACATTTCGCGAAAAGTTGGAGGAAATCAAGAGTTGGCTCAAAAATTGCTCGAAAAGTTGGTGAATCTGATAGCGGCTTAAGACTGGTCCACAGGACTTATAAAAGATGGCAGTGCTGAACAGGATCCATTTGTACATTTAAATTTAAAACTTTAATTCAGACAAAAAAGAACTGCTGACCTAATGGAAAATGCTTTGTTCTACTGAATAGAGCATCTTGACGATACTTTTGCAGTTCCGGAACAGTTAGTGGTTGCTCAATGTTCCAACATATCGGACTGATTTGTTTTGTCTTTGATTAATTTTTGCTTCCATTGTTTTCTCGGAAGATATTTCTCCGGAACATGGAATACATCAAATCTATGCTTCAAAAGCAGTTTAACACTGTTACAACCATCTTGCTGTAAATCATCTATCTTTAATCTTATATTTTTATTTTCCCATACAGTATTTACTCCAGATATAAAATTAGAGTTACAACATGAAGACGTGCTCTCATCGGAAACTCATTTCATAGTGTTGCATCCCTTTCTCTATTCATCACTGCTCTAATAAATATAATATTTTAAGTATAAAGAAAGTGCCTGCTGCTGCTACAGATAATATCAGGTAGGAACATTTTTATTATATCTCAATTGATATATTTTCTGAATCTGGGTTACTTGGCCAATGCCGATCATAAACCACGTTTTATTCCCTTAACATTTTTTTTTTTTTTTAAGGGGTCTTGTACCTTTTAAACGCGTCGAAAATCAACGAAAAACTTCAAAGTTTGAACTCGTCTATCGTCAAAGCCTTTTTATTTATAAACATGAAATTTTGGATATTGATTAAACAAATTGTGCTTTGTAATATGCTACCATTAGAAATTTACTAACCCTTTACAGAATTTGTGTATTGTTGAAATCAAAATAGCTCCTTTTTTTACCCCATAAGTCATTGCGCGCATGATATCTTGAGAAAGTATGTATGGATTGGCTTGAAATTCGGTAAAGATACTAAACATATATGTGTGTTTAAAATGATCTACTCTTAGGCTAAAATTAATTCATTAACTATATAAAAAAATATTTTCGTAAAAAAAAATAAAAATTTTGTATTTTTAATGAATAAAAATAGTCATAACTAAAAATATTACCATTGTAAATTCATAAAAGTAGATCATTTTAAACAGACATATTTGTTTAGTATATTTACGAAATTTCATGACAATCCATTCATACTTTCCCAAGATATCATGCGCGCAATGATTTATGGGATAAAAAAAGAGTTATTTTGATTTCAACAATACACAAATTCTGTAAAGGGTTAATAAATTTCTGTTGGTAGCATATTACAAAGCATAATCTGTTTAATCAATATCCAAACTTTCATGTTTATACATAAAAAAGGTTTTGAAGATAGACTAATTCAACCTTTGAAGTTATTTGTTAATTTTGGACGCGTTTAAAAGGTACAAGACCCCTTAAAGGAAGGAATTAAAATGCGAATATTAAAATTAAATGAAGAAAGATTAATAAAATATTTGCTAAATCAAATTAAATAAAAATACGGCAGTGGTTGTAAGTAACCATAACACCTACCGTAGAGGATTTTAGGGTTACTTTTTCGCGTCCCCCCCCCCCAGACACCTTACTGTCACATATCTAACCGTAACTAAATTGTAATGACTCACGACTACTCAACTCATGGCTCGAGATGTTGTTCTATGAAATAATTAATTGTTTTAGTAGCTTTTAATAAATGTTGCGTTTGTGAGCTCCGGTGTATTTATTCAAGTTATAATATGGCGCAGCCGGTTCAAAAGAACATTGTTTTTTCTGAAAAAAGAAAAGAAAAATAACGAATATACTGTGGTAATTATTTAATTTAAAATGCTAACTGTTTGATTTCGCTTTTGTTTATTTTTATTCTTTTGTTACTAGAATGAGAAAATGGCTACATCGGGATTAATACCCCCTAATCCACTGTCTATGGATGGTAATGTTGCAGAAAATTTCAAAAAGTGGAAGCAAAAATTTGAGTTATACATGTTGGCTAGTGAAAATAATAAAATTTCACCGGAAGTTCAAGTTGCAATCTTATTGCATGTTATTGGAACAGATGCTTCGGAAGTTTATAATACTATGGGTATTACAGCAGATGATAAGAAAGATGTTGTTAAAATAATGCAGAAGTTTGAAGATTTTTGCAACCCAAAGTCGAATGAATCTATTGATCGGCATTCATTTTTTAGTCGTACACAACATTCTGATGAAACGTTTGATGAGTTCCTAACTTCATTAAAGAAACTTGGCAAAACATGTAATTTTGGTGAACTAAGAGATAGTTTCATTCGTGATAGAATTATAAACGAAATAAAGAATCAACAACTGAAGGATATATTGCTACGTGAATCCGATCTCAATTTGGAAAAATGTGTTAAGATGTGTAAAACACAAGAAATTGCTGAAATGCAAATGAAAACGCTGAACGAAGAGAAAGTCGTGGAAGCAGCTAAAATAAAATCAAAAGCAGCAAGAAATCCACTTCATTCAAGAAACTTTATAAATTAAAATGAAAGTGTAATAAGAAAGAATCGTGGTCTTGGAAACGAAAGTTATCGTAAATACCGTACAGAATTTGAAGCTCGGAAACGTGGAAAAACCGGTAAGTTTCACTTTAAAAAGTCTTGTCCTGCTTATAATAAAAAAAGTCTTATTTGTCAAAAATTTAACCATTTTGCAAATGTATGTAGATTTAAAAAGAAAGTTAATGTTTTGCGAAGTTATGATACTAACGAATCAGTGAGTGTTCCACGATCACAAAAGGATGATTCAAATGAATATGTATTAGGAGCTATAAAAGTAATGAGAGTAAAAATAAACAAGATTGGTTTGCGAAACTTAAAGTAAATGTTTCTAAGTATTTATTTGTAAAATACGGGTGCTCAATATAATGTATTGCCATTACATAAATTTAAGCAATTGAATTTAAAAGAAAGTGTAATTAAAAATTCAAACATGATGCTAACTAATTATAATGCACATAAGTTAATGTTGTTGGTAAATGTTCTTTAATATGAAGTTAATGTTGTTGGTAAATGTTCTGTAATATGTGAAGCGTCTAAAAGTGCGAAAGCAGTAGTAGATTTTCAAATAGTTGATTGTGATCATCGGGCTCCTGCTGTGTTAGGGTTGCCTACCTTAGTTGAATTAAATTTAGTTAGCAGGGTAAATTCAATTACTTCTAATAAAGAAGAATGCGTGAAATTTTAAAGGAATATCCTGATCTTTTTAAGGGAATTGGTAATTTAAAAGGTTTTACTTATGATATTAAGTTAAAACATGATGCTGTAGGTAAAGTTGAAGCTTGTAAAAAAGTACCAATTAGTTTAATGGAACCATTGGAAAAAGAATTAAATGAAATGATAAATGCTAAGATAATTAAAAAGATTGATGAACCCACAGAATTTGCTAACTCTTTAGTTATTGTACGTAAACAACCTAATGGAAGCTTAAGAATATGCTTAGATCCGCAGTATTTAAATTCTAATATTTTGAGAGAACTTTTTTATTTACCAACATTTGAAGATATTGCTTCTAAAATGGCTGGTGCTCAAGTTTTTGGCATTTTGGATGCTAATAAGGCTTTTTGGCAAATTAAGTTATCGGAAAAGAGTTCAAAATGAACAACATTTAACACCTCATTTGGAAGGTTTCGCTTTTTAAGGTTACTATATGGTATTTGCTCAGCTCCAGAAGTGTTTCATAGAAGTTTTAGTGAGGTTTTTGGGGGAGAGGAAGGAGTTGAAATATATATAGACGATTTATTAGTTTGGGGAAAAGATAAAAAAGAACATGATATTAGGCTTAAAAAAGTTCTTGAGAAAGCTAGGGAAAGAAATATTAAATTTAATTGGAGTACCAGGAGTCAAATATTTAGGACACAAATTTTCTAAAGATGGTTTTAAGCCTGATGAAGATAAAATTAAAGCAATTATAGGTATGAAACCTCCTAATAACAGTAAAGAACTAGAAACTTTTTTAGGTATGATCACATATGTTTCAAAATTAATTCCAAATGTTTCACAAAAAACCGCAATCTTGAGAGATTGAATTTAAAAAGGTAACATATGGAATTGGAATTCTATTCATGATAAATGTTTTTTGGAATTAAAAAAATATTTTAGCAAAAAATCTGGTTCTGCAATATTTTGATGTGTCGAAACCAATCACTTTATCAGTTGATGCCAGTAAAGATGGGTTAAGAGCAGTGCTTCTACAGAACAACTTACCAGTTGCATATGCATCTAAAGCTTTAAATTATGCTAAAAAAACTATGCACAGATAGAAAAAGAGATATTAGCTGTGGTTTTCGGTTGTGAGAAATTTCGCCAGTATCTTTTTGGAAGATCATTTAAAATCGAAAGTGATCACAAACCTCTTGAAGCAGTATTTAATAAATCTTTTGATAAGTGCCCTGCAAGATTACAGAGAATGAGAATTCGTTTACAACTACATTCAAATTAAAACCGTAATTTATTAACTTAGTTCATATTTGACGCAAAGCTAGATTTAAGACCATACGTATTAGTACTAAGATTAACTAATCTTTCATTTATCTCAGCCAGATTTTTTTCTTACTATTTCGAATTTGGAATTATTTGAATAATTTTCTTTATAGGCTACGAAATGCAGTCGCTAGGCAACGGACAAAAGAAAAAGAAAAAATGAAATATGTATCATGTCAAACATGTTAATTGCTGAATCAAAATATTTTATTTATTCGAAATCATGTATAAAGTTTCGTTAAAAATTATACACGTGATTAAAAAAATCTGAAAAATATATTGACAAAAATTCAAAATAATAGAAATAATTAAAAATCCTTATTTAGAAATTTTAGTATCCATAAATTAACATTTAAATCCATTAATTAAATGTGCCATTTTGTTTTAACAAATGGAAATTTGAAAATCGTCTGGCCTGCCATATATGAAGCAAAGTAAAATGTTCCATATTTTCCGAACGAATGAACCAAATTTAACCAAAAACTATACAGCTAAGTCCGGATACCTCATGAACATGCCCAATAAATTCCAAGCTAATCGGATGCTTTTTGCGGCAGTTATCGCGGGACAGACAGGCAACAGACGAAAAGACAGAAACCAAAACTTTTCGTGTTTCCACAGCAAACCTTCACTGACGTTTCGGTAATCACTGACTCCATGATTTTTTTATTCTTCTGAAAATATACGTGTTTCACTTTTTATTTGCAAAAATGCGTCCGTAATGGAAAAACATGTAAAATAAATTAATTAAAATAATAATTTTTTAGGGTTATCTCTCTATTCTAAAAAAAAGTAACTTACGCTGTCACCGCCGCCGCCGCCGCCGGTTTTGATATTTTTGTGACCGGAAGTCTTTCTCCCTTAATATCAAGAAAAATATTGCATACAAAAATATGAAAATCGGCGGTATTATAGAGAAATGTTTGATAAACACGCTGATGTAGACAGTTTTCAAATCGAATAATTATTTTAAGAGATATTTAATGCTAAAGTTGGACAAAATCGTTCCATTAAAAAAGTGTTATAGGAGCAAAAACTATACAAGGGATTTAATTCATTTTTAGATCATTTTATATGTTAGAATTTCCCGGTGTGCAGACTGCCTTTACTTTTTTAATTTGACGCATTTTTTGAGGTATTATTTCTATTTTAAATTCAAATTTTCAGCATTTCGAGAGATATTTTTTACTTATTTTAGAAAATGGTATTAATTTAAACTGTTGCCAACTGTATAAAAAGCGCAAACAATAATGTTTGCTTCAAATAAAAAAATTATTTACACGTGACTATTATTAACAGAAAAAAAACTTTCAAATTAGAATTAAATAATTACGCATGAAAAGTAGGAACTTATTGAAAATTACTTCATAAAAACTATATTTACACGTGAATTTTAACATGCGTTAGAAGTCTTAAATAGGAGAAATTACGTCACATTTACGTCACATTACACTTATTACGTAAAATGAACAAAAAGTAATAGTGCAAAATAGTTTAAATTTAAAAATTGCGCGAGACATTAATTTGATATTTTGAGATTAAATTAATTTTATTGAATGCGTTTAGACTGCTTTCGAGCGACTATTTAGTAATTTAATAAAAATAAAAAAGATTACAAGCTGAAAATGAAGTGTCATCAACAAAAAATATGATTTGAAAGAGAAAAATCTGTGAAGCAGAAAATAAAGAAATTGCTTAAATGGTTTAGTTAAGATTCGTTTACCTTCTGTGTCGTTTCCGTCAAAAGAAGGCACTGGTATTTGTAAAATATATTTGCATTTTGATCATTTGCCTTTTTTGAACATATATATTTTATATATTAGCTTATTTTGAAATATTTGACTGATTTTATTTAATCAAAGACGAAAACAGCCATTGTATCTTTTAACAGCAGCTGATTTTTCCTTAAAATTCCCCAATCAAAGAAAAATAAATAGAAACCCGTTTATAGGGAGATCGCCACTGTTTTTAAAATTATAATTCAATCTTCCAAAATCTTTTTAAAGCCGATCAAATTAGCGTGCTTTTAGAGACTGCGGTGTCTGAACGGGGGTTGGCGAGCGTAGCTCGTAGGGGGCCAAACCCCCTAGTTCTGTAAAAATAAATAACATTGTGCAAATCTACAGGTCATAATTTATTTTTATGTTTAATTTCACGTCAAAATACTGAAAGTCTTTTTGTAAAGTGTACGACAAAATGTAATTTGTGTATCCTAGTAGAGGATTCGCTTCGCTCATCCTAATTAAACAACTTGTAGTCAGGGTCAGACTGGGCCGTGGAAAAGGGCGCAGACCTTGGATTTTCAGAGGACGCAAAAATTTTAATGAACTCAAGTCAATTTGTTTTGCAACTGGCTTGAGAAGGTTTAATACATTCGCATAGTACCCAGTATGAAAATATCTTAATATTATATCTCTTAGTCTAGATCTAGATAGAAGACTTCGCTATATTCCCCGTGGATTTTTATTGCTTTTAAATGATATAAAAACATGTATAAAAATCACTTATAAACAGATTAAGTAAAATAATGTATAAAAAGTGATAAAATATCTTTATTAAGATTGACAATCGAGAATCTTAACAAAAAAGTTAATGAATTGGTTATAGTCTAAGATCCGGTCTATGGAATGTATACCCTCATTTGTTATTTAATAATAACAAAGAATATATGTCAGATAATGTATAGATTGATACATTGCAAATAGGTTGCCTAGCTAAATCACGTGCTGATAATGTTAAACAATAAAGTGTTTAATTAAATTTTTTTGATCAACTTCCTCCATTTGTTATTTATGAAAGTCGAGAATCAGCTGAGAGAACATACCCCGAGGAATTCAAAAAATAAGGGTTGCCTACTCTCGACTCTTCCCAACTATGGGGTTGCCAGGTATAAACAGGTAAGTAATCGTAGTTAATATACCCTCATAAGTTATTTAATCGAATTACACATCAAATGAAAGCTTATTTTATTCCCATTCCAACCGTATTAGGTTGCCTTATCAAAAAGTTGCCTGAATCCATGGTTGCCTAGATTTAAGATGTTCAATTTTCTGCGTGAGCGTTGAGAGTGACAGAGAAGCGTTGCGCGTGCAATTCCATTTGACAGACAAAGATGCAGCGAGGCATAGATTAACATACAAGATCGGACATTCCATAGAGCGTAATAGTAATGCAATTGCGATCGCAGTGCCTTTAGTGATTATGGGGAAGAAACTTCCCTTTCTTATAATATCTTTGTTATTTAGCGTCTATCTTATTGTAATATTTCTTTTTTTAATGTTGCATGTTTACGTTTTCAACAGAATGTTACACCGATACATGAACATAGAATAGATATCCTATTCTATATATCTAATATTTATTCTATGTTCATGCATGGATATATATATATATATATTTTGTACATGATGGGTGAACGATTTAAGCGCCACGAAAAACAAGCTGAAATTTTCGTCTTGAATATTATATGTCAATTAAATATGATATAATTGGATTTAAAACCATATAAAGCGATGGTGTAATATAAAAATATACGAAATATTGTACTTTACAGGTCCCAAAAAATTTTATAAATATTCCCATTTGGTCGAAAAATTTTTACAGCTGATGTTTTATTAATTTATGAAGTTTAATATATTAAACAATCGTTGCAATAATTTTTCAAAATTTACGCATTTTCACTTTCTCACAAATAAAATAAAAAGATTGTTTTTAATGTAAATAACGTACAATCAGTTCAATAATATTTATGATATTAACATATAAGAAATAAAAATAAAATTACAAATGAGGAAAAATTCCTTTTTACAAATTTTTAGAATTATATAAATCTAAAAGTTAAAAAAAAAAACAAAAAAAAAATAGAGATACTGATATTACACTTGATAAAATTGTATTCAATGTGAATAAATTAACGCAATACCCGAATTTAATTTATTACAATTTTATCTAATTAACTTACAGGTTTACGTTTTTAACAAATTTTTCTGGGGGTTTTCTTTTAGATTATTATTATAATTATCATTTTGTAAGTTAAAGCTGAACAAACAAGTACGATTTTAAAAAAAATCGAAAAAAATCAAACATAAATACAATATTGTCTGCCGCTCTGCTTCGTTTAGGAAAGAATAAATAGGCAAAACATTAAGCGTAAACAGATTTCATCAACATAGGTAAATTTCGGAGGCTTGTTAATTCGTTCCTAAACGTCCCGTCCCATCTTGTATGTTAATCTATGCAACGTGGCAGTTGCGCGATACTTATTCGGTGTAATAGACAAGGATGACTTGACCGGCCGAAAAGTGTTTGAAACGCTGCGCTGGTTTGGAGTAAAATTCGAATTCTGTTGCAAACAAACGTGCTCTCGAGTATTCTGTATTAAAAAGTATTGCGTGCTCGAAAATGAAAAAGTGTTTTTTGTGTGGTTTAGAGGATTCTACTATTGATTTTAATGATGAATCTTTTAAGAATTGTTTTTTAAAGTTATTATTTTGGCGAAAAAAAAAATTTGTGCACGGTGAAGTTAGGTTAAACTTGGATTCTATGAATAACATTGGTTATCATTCTACTTGCTATAAAAAAGCAACCGTTCTAAGCAAGAAATATAATGATGAATACATACAATTTCTTCAGGATCATGATGTGAGTATATTTAGTTTCTTTTTGAAATTGTTAACTATTTTTAAAGCTCCGTAATCATTTTTGCAACAATGTAAACTTTTATAAATTTGTCATATCCGTCTATCCGTATATCACAGGGTATATAATAATAATTGGAGCTGGCTGTATATCTATTTAACCGACTTAAGGGGTCTCAAGTCTTTTAAAATTGAAAAAAAAAAGACCATTTTCAACATTTAATATCTTAAAATCTATATAATTTTAAAACGTAATTTTTAATGAGATGAAAGATATATGTTCTTTTATTTTATGCATTTAAAAAATTGCAAGATGCAGAATTAGCTTGTATAGGAAGTTGCAAACTGTGAGCATTTGACGAGCAGAAAATTGGTATAACAGCTTACGCGCAGGATTGCAAAATAAATATTGCAACTAGAATGAAAATTTTGGTGCCTAATTATACTTGATTTTGTAATAATTAACTTGAACTTAAATAAATTTGTATTTAAATCATTTTTATACAAAGTTGTATTTAGCTAATACCAAATTTTGGAAATTTCAACAGCATAATCACCTAAAAAATATTATTTTGAACAATAAAAAGGAAACTTTAGGTTCAGCTTATACAGACTAATATGAAATATACGTTTTGAAAATTTCATGAAAAAATATTCAAAAATTTCTGCGATTTCCTGCGCGTTATGTCCAAAAGCATCATTTGGAGAAAAATGACTTCAAACTTTCAGAAACACCGCTTCACCTATTGAGCGGGTATAATTCTAAAAGTCATAACTTCGGTTCTAATTGGAATTTCAAGGAAACAATTATATCAAAATTTTCAGAAAAGATAGGAGTTTAACATCTAAAAAAAAATAAAATTTCCAAAATTTTGAAGCTTTTAGAGTCCTGAGACCCTTTAAGATTACGGAGAGTGGCTATGTCCTGACCAAGTACGACTGTACAAGACTTATAGACGCGCCGACCGCAAAAAGAATTGTCATTCTCGTAATTTGTTTTGTACTTGATTTTGATTTCCAATTTTCTGTTAGTTGATTTCGTAAATATATTATTATATAGTTTTCAGTTAATTTATTTGTTTTAAAGTCGATTTATTTTTTTTTAATTACTTTATATTTATAAATTCTATTTGAAAGTTAAACTAATTGTTTACTAAAATATTTGTTCTAGGTACCGTGTGATGCATCGTCAAGCGAGGTAGGTCTTGATTCTCTATCAATGCCACCTGACCAAACAGCACTGAGTGATTCAATATTGTTAGGTGGGAGCTCATCACGCTTAGAGCCCGATGTTGATGCTGCATTTGCTGAAGCTTCCTCATCGCGACGATCTTCTACCACAACAAAGAATGAAGCGGTTTGCTTATTTTGCAATATTTCACGAAAGAAAATTTGTCAGCGAAAGACTAACGTAATATTCCCGAAGTGTGAAGCAACCGTTACCCAGCTTAAAAAAATTGCGTCTACATTAAAAGATTCTGAGGTACTTGATAAACTTGAGAATGAAATTGTCGCGTATCATCCAACTTGTTTCTCATCATATCAAGTACAGATGAAACGTCAAGCTGAGGAACACGCTGATACCGATTGTTATAAAGATCGAGAGATACACAAGTTAGCGTTTAACTGTCTTGCAACATTTATAGAGAAAGAGATCATTAACAACCATAAAATAATGTGCGTCACGCAACTATTATCCCGGTATAGGCTTTGTTGTTGGAAGTTTGCAGAGGGCAAGAAACGCCCTGAAGATGTTGCACTTTATCGGAGTGAATATCTTGAACAAAAAATATGCAAAGTTTTTGGCGACCGTCTCAAAATTGAAACATCTACTGGACTGCATAACAAAAAGATTATATACCTCAATAATATGGACATATCATCACTGGCAAGTCAAGCTGTAGAATTAGAAGAAAAAGAGGACAGTTAAGTTTCAAGAAGTCGCGTATGATTTGAGATATAGTGTTAAAAGTATGCCCAGCCGAAAGCTGCCGAGTCGTTTAACGGTAGATGATGTGTTAAAAGGAGAATGTGATATTCCAGACCAACTTTATGAGTTTATGCACAATTTAATCATAGGACCAGATATTTCTTCTGATGATTCAAATCAGATCTCTATTAAAATTAAGTCACTATGTAGTGACATAATTTACATGACAACAAAAGGTCGAGTTAAGCCCGATAAAAATATAAATCTTGGATTGGCTATAAAATCTCTAACTAACTCACGACAAGTTCTGACGATACTCAACAGATATGGGCACACAATTGGGTACAACTTGGCTGAAGAGTTAGAGACAGAAATGACCTACACTGCAATAGAACAAAATGAAGTCATACCATCCGGTATCAAGCCAGTTCGTGGTCTAAGCACTCACGTAGCCTTTGACAATTTTGATCGCTTCGTCGATACTACTTCCGGAAAAGACACCATGCATGACACCGTTGGTATAATATATCAATTTTCTACCGTTAACAATGAAGATTTGGATAATATTGGAGCTTCAACGTCGTCAACCCTTCAAGATTATAATGATGAATTAAGACCACCATCATGAAAAAGACGACGCTTCAATCAAGTTTCAAGAGAAATACGGCCATATTATCAAAAACCTACTGCACCCATGGAATTACTTACCGTTGATTCCATTGTAGAGGGAATGGTTGCATGCCAATATGCTGCTACAGATATTGCCATTGAAAGTGATTTACTGTGGATGATGTCTTTAGCACGACTCGATTCATTACCTATGTGTTTAGGCTACAATTGCATGGTTACGACCGATAGTAGTCAAACTCAAACCATACATTATTTACCTCCAATTAATTCTTCGCCAACGTCATATGCTATAGTAAATGAAACGCTCATTATTGCAAATGAAATTGCTGAAGAGTGTAATGAAGAATTAATAATTGTCACGTACGACTTAGCCATAGCTAAAATGGCGATGCAAATACAGCAAAGTGAAAAGCCGAAATACAACAATATATTTATTAATTTTGGGGCATTTCACACTCAGATGGCATTCTTTAAAGCCATTGGTAAATATATAGACTGCAGTGGATTAGTGGAAGTTTTGGTTCAAGCAGAGGTCTTAGCAGGAGGCTCAACCAATAGCTTTCTAGACAGCAAGCATTTTAATCGCTGCAAGCGTCTCCATCCATTGTCTTCCGCTGCACTACAAATCCTTCACTTCGAGCAGTATTTGTCTAAGCATGAATCAAATCCTGAGATGCTTGACGAACTTTTACAGATTTTGAAGGATCAAATTGTAAATATCGTTGGGTACCAAATTGACTTACCTCAAGTACTGAGGGATGTCATAGATGGCTACAAAGAATATTGCAAAAAAACTTTGCTTGGTGAGCATGGGAAGACAGCTCAATACTATCTCCAGTACTGTGAGTTCATTAATTTGTTTCTTCGGTTTTCAAGAAGCATCCGATGTAGTGATTTTGAGCTGTATATAGACTCCATTTACAACATGTTCGATTTGTTCTTTTCATTGAACCAGCCAAATTATGCCAGGTGGTCCATTATGTACGTCAACAATCTTATGAAGGCGCAGAACAGCAATTCGCGTGTGGTATCTGAATTTAGACGAGGAGCTTTTGGTATCCGACGTACCAAATCTGAATTCTCCCGATCACCCGTTGACTTGACGTTAGAACAGACCATTAATGCTGATGCCTCAAATCAATTAACATATAATCTTGCAGCAGAGTCCATATCAGCGCGACAAAGATGGGCACTTAGTCATAGCATAAGGACCAAAATTGTATCCACCGTTAAAGAAAATGTCGGTCTATCGCAAAAAGATGATACCTGTTATGCCTTGCAGAAGAGTCGAATCAAAAAGGATAACGAAAGTCTTCAGAGTGTCATTAAGACTATAAGAGATACGCTGAATCCTTTCGTTGAGAGTATAGATAAAAATATTCTGTTCAATATTTCAACTGGTAAGGCAGCATCTACTGAAGTTTGCGATTTTCTAATCAACGTTAAGTCGGTTGGAAATCAACAAAAATTGACATTTATTTCAGAATGCAATTCCACTCCCGGAAGGTTCGAAAGACCGATAAAGCGTAACAAAATCCAGAATTTCGCTTCACAGTCTGTCGTCAAAGCTCAAACCAGCAAAGATAAAACTCAAAAGGCCGTTCTTAAAATGGAACGAGACATGTTTGGCCGATTACTTGCTATTAGTATTGAGAAAGACATCAACATAGAGTACTGCTTAACGTTTCCATTAGCGCCTGTGCCGCCTGCTCTTTTCTCGTGTACTGGTGACTTGCTAAAAACTGACAAATCCAAACTAGCTGAAATACTAAAGTCTAACGTCGAAACAGTTGAGCCTACTGGTATCGATATTGAAATAATAGACGGTTTTTATTACCTGTATAAAATCGGATCATCTATGCCGCAGACATTTGACAAGATTGCTGAATCGATCTTAATAAAATTGTGCTCAAGTAATGCCCCTGAAATACACATAATTTTTGATAGACACATTACGCCTTCTATCAAAGACTGTGAACGGCAAAGTCGACTGGAGTTCGATAGACCGTATGTCATCCAAGGACCTCTTCAACCAAGACCTAGCGATTTTCTCGGAAATCTCAAAAATTACCGTTTCAAAGAAGCGCTGGTACAATTCTTGGCTAAATACTGGGAAAATGATTATCTACTTTCAATAATCCAAAACAAAAAAAATTTCATAACAGTTGGAGAACACTGTTTTTCTTACCATACTGTCGGAAAACACGTCATGAAACTTGAAGAAGAAGATTATTTATGCCAACATGAAGAGGCAGATACGCGGATAATGTTTCATATATCAAAAGTGCCACCTAATTCGAAAATATTGGTCAAATCAAATGATACCGATGTCTTGGTAATTTTACTGGCCACTATCCACAAAATTCCGCAGACTCAAATTTATTTGGTGGGTTAATCATCAAGGAAAAGCAATAAGAAAGATCTTGATTGCATTAACTGTACTGAGCTTGCAATGAAATTGGGTTCTACTTTATGCCTGGGCCTGCCAGCTTTCCACGCATTTACGGGCTGTGATTACACAACGGCTTTTTATAATAAAGGGAAAGTCAAGCCTTATAAAATATTTTCAAGACGACCGGATTTCCAGGAAATATTCGCATCATTGACGGATCCAGTAGATGTACTCCTAGAAGATAAAATTCAATCTGTTCAGGAGTTTACTGCCCTTCTTTACGGGATCAAGCAATGTTATAATATCAATGATGCTAGATATCAGCTGTTCCAAAAAACATATTCAATGAACAAAGACAAAGAACAGTTCATGAAGAAGATTAAAGGCATCGACTCCAATATGATACCACCGTGCTGGATCTCACTGAAACAGAAAATTTTGCGCACAATATATGTTAATTCTATGTGGCTTCATGCAACCGATGCATGCTGTGTTAAAGTCAATCCTGAAGATTGTGGTTGGTTTTTGGATGGTTATTTGAAACCTACGTGGTTTAAAGGGGTTCCAACACCCTTACAAGTTAACGACGTATTAAGAGAATCGAGAAACAGAGAAAACGATGAAGAATTAGAATTAGATTGTGACATCGGCACTTCTGACGATTCTGAATGTGAATAAGTGTTTTATATAAAACCTTTGTATTTTGATATTGATAAATTTATGCATTAAAATAAAAATATTTATATCATTATGTGATATTTTATTTAACTTTTATCAGTATTTAATCCGCGCTTAAACGATCGAACCTTTTGAAAAACGGACATTTTGAACGGAAAAAACCTATTATTTCATAATTATGTATTGATTAATGATTGATAAATGAATGTGTGAGTAAAAAAAATATTTGATATCATCTTTAATATTTACACTATCGGAGAAATCTTAAAAAAGAATTCCCTGCATCTTTGTCTGTCAAATGGAATTGCACGCGCAACGCTTCTCTGTCACTGTCAACGCTCACGCAGAAAATTGAACATCTTAAATCTAGGCAACCATGGATTCAGGCAACTTTTTGATAAGGCAACCTAATACGGTTGGAATGGGAATAAAATAAGCTTTCATTTGATGTGTAATTCGATTAAATAACTTATGAGGGTATATTAACTACGATTACTTACCTGTTTATACCTGGCAACCCCATAGTTGGGCAGAGTCGAGAGTAGGCAA
Source organism: Maratus speciosus (assembly GCA_963932465.1). Classification (NCBI taxonomy): domain Eukaryota; kingdom Metazoa; phylum Arthropoda; class Arachnida; order Araneae; family Salticidae; genus Maratus; species Maratus speciosus. Next base: position 351,016,570 of record OZ010800.1, on the reverse strand, counting down.
CCCTTATTTTTTGAATTCCTCGGGGTATGTTCTCTCAGCTGATTCTCGACTTTCATAAATAACAAATCGAGGAAGTTGATCAAAAAAATTTAATTAAACACTTTATTGTTTAACATTATCGGCACGTGATTTAGCTAGGCAACCTATTTGCAATGTATCAATCTATACATTATCTAACATATATTCTTTGTTATTATTAACTAACAAATGAGGGTATATATTTCTTATACTGAATCTCGTACTATTAATAAAGGGAGCTGGCCTGATAATATGAAAGTTCTAATGAGAATTAATAAGTTAGCAGTAATCCCAGCAATTGTCGGCAGACTCAAAGACCACAAAATAAATATGCCAATAAGGCCACTAGTAATTAAATGCTCAAGCCCCACATATTTTATGGAAAAAGCTTTTGTAGTTTTATTGAAAAATATTTGCCCAGCTCTGATCATGTAATTAATTCAACGTATGAGTTCATTCAATATTTGAATCACATTAATTTACTTCAGAATTATTTAATGGACTTTACCCATGTGACGTCAGCCGCGGGTAAGGAAAAGAAAAACTCCAATTCACGTGAAGAACATTTTAACACCGTTTCCTTTTCGTCCAATAAACAGGCTTTTTCGGAGGGTTTTTCCCCGCAGAGGCGTGGCTGTTGCCATTCGTGTGTAAAGTCCATAGCCAGTCTACATGTAGTCTCTTTATACCCATCTATTGATACCCAAAAAGCCGTTACAAATATAAATAATTGCATTGACCGCATGGAGAACATTAATGATAATATGAAAACTACACTAAAGAGTGCTCTGAATCTTATAGTTAATAATAATTACTTCACTTTCGACGACAAAATATACAAACAAAATAACGGATCTCCAATGGGTTCTCCTATATCAGGATTATTAGCTGAATTCATATTACGACCACTCGAGATAGATATATACAAATTGGATTATACTCCCCATGCATGGATCAGATACGTAGACGATATTTTCATCATATGGGAAGATGCAGATACCTTGTTCAATAACTTTTTAAACCAGATTAATAGCCTTGATTCTAAAATTAAATTCACATTGGAAATAGAACAAAATGGTACGCTACCTTATTTAGATGTGTTACTAATCAAGACGCACCAAGGAATAGAACGCACTGTTTACAGAAAACCCATAGCCAGTCAATCCATTATCCCTCATAATGCTCAAGCACCTTTTTCATACAATATTTCTGCATTTAGACATTCTATTCATAGAGAATTCACTGTTTGTACCCCCGAGCAATTAAATAATGAAATAAATAAAATATATGATATTGCAAGAAACAATGGATACAAAAAAAGCACCATAGAAAAATTAATTAAGAGCTTGAAGAATAAAAAGAAAAGAAGTTTCAATCCACAAAATTCCATGTTATCCACTTTACAATATTTTCCTGGTTTCTTTGAACGTTTGAAATATAAACTCAATAAATTCAATATCTCCCTAGTCGCAAAACCTTCTATGAAATTAAAAAATATAGTATGCAAGAAAATAGATCCAATAGAGTCAAACCAGTTATCAGGAGTATATGAAATACCCTTCACAAAAGAAGATGGGACAAAGCAGTTTTATATAGGTATGACAAGTAGAAAACTTAAAACCAGAATCAAAGAGCATATAGCAGACATCAAGTACAACAGAAGAACCACAGCTTTGGCCAGATTATGCAGCGAAGAACCATCACAGATCGATTTTAAAAATAGCAAGATAATTTATACATCAAGATTTTATTTACCATCCATAATCCGAGAATCAATAGAGATATTTTTAAGCAACAAGAATATTTGCAATGATTCAGTGTCCATTGATTTACCTAAAATTTGGAAAGAGATGCTATGTAATTTTAATAACAATAGTAAAAATTAACCCACACTCGCAAATAGCCAAGATAATTTTATTTTTATTTTATGTTTTGCAATGTTTTTCATTATGCATGTTGTCTCGTGACATTGTTTACCATGTTATTGTTTTGTTAAATTATATGAAAATTAATCCACGCTCACAAATAGCTAATTTAATTTTAATTTAATTTTATGTTTGCAATGTTTTTCATTATGCATCATGTCTCGTGATATTGTTTACTATGTTTATTGTTTTTAAATTATGTGAAAATATTTTCTATTATAAATGATTTAGAAAATGTCGCCGTTGGTGCGACGAAACGATCGTCAATCTTAATAAAGATATTTTATCACTTTTTATAGCATTATTTTATTTAATCTGCTTTTAAATGATTAATTACTGTATGAAATAAATCACAAGATGAATCCTTTAGATAAGTCACTATTATTTTAAGACACAAAATTCTCCGAATACAAGTCCGTAAAGGAAAAGCTTAAAAATACACAAAGAAATTTGTGTAAAATATGGAAAGATGGCCGCCAAGCCCATTATGCATAATTTCAAAACATTTGAATTTTCAAAAACGCGGTATGATGTATGTAGTACAGGAGAAAAGGATTTCTATCAACATATAACAAGGCACTCGACTAACAAATGGTAAATTTTTAAGTGGAAAATGTAAAAAAAAAAAGTACAATATAAGCTTGGAAATTTGATACCACACCATTTTTTAGCCACAACTTTCATTTTTTACTTTTGAAAAGTTGGTTTTTAGTAGATATTGTTATACAGTTGTAAAAAGCGGCGTTTCCTTTTGTAGTATTTTCTTTCTTCTGATGGATGGAATATATGGCAAAATTTTGAAATTGGAACTCATTATTTTTCTTTTATATGTATGTAATATTTTCTGAACCAAATTTCCGACGATTGTGTATAAATTTTGTGCTAAAATACTGATATTTAGTAGTAAAAATGATTGTTTTAGGCATAACTATCTCTCTCTCTCTCTTTTTGTCACATCGAAATCCTGAGTGAAATTTTTCTTAATTTTCATATTAAGTTTTTCACCCTTAACTCCTTCGGGACCATGGGTGCATATATGCACCCTCAAAAGAGGCTTAAAACGCTTGAGTGTGACACCAGTAATAAAGGAAGGTAAAATTGATTTTGTTTAATTACGACATTTTCCTGATTTATAAAGTTAATTCAAATAATTAACAAAAAGTGGTGCCAAACGAATAATGTTCGTTGTAAAATATGCCGGTCCTGAACGGGTTAAATCCGATCATACATGAACCAAATTGTTACACGATTATTAGCTAAAAGGTTTATAGTATTAAAATTTTAGAGCTATTGTATAAAATAAAGTATTTTTTAAATCAAAATGTGAGTAATAATGAGAATTCTAAGGCAGAAAATATTTTTTTTTCAAAGATCGTATATTCAAAGATTTTCGTATTTTTTAAAATGATTTGCGGTATTTTAAAGATAATTGAAAGTATACGCTATTCGATATTTTCTCTTTTGCGTATTTCGAAGTCTATGGGTAATTTTGAAATATACCGAAAAAAGGGAGGGATGGGCGGGGGTCGTCCGGTATTTTAAATGCTTAAAAAATAGTCATTATCATCCAAACTCTGAAATTTTTAGGAGTTAATAACATAATGCTTTCATAGTCTGTGTGAAAAAATATTGATATTTAGTGAAAAGAGGGCTCTCGTAAGATGACTTCTTTTTCCCTTCGTCTACTTTAGTAGTTGAAAAAAAGTTCTTGTTCGAATTCTTCGAGATATTCAGCGATTATAAATATGACGGTTATGCAACTCATGACAAAAATTCGTGAAAAAATATTGATATCTAGTTGAAAAAGACGTGTTTTCTTCTCGTTTCCACATTAGCATAACAAAATAAATGTTCTTATCATCCGAATTCTCTGAAATTTTTAGTAGGTTATAAATATAACTTTATCCGAACGCTCTTTAAAATTTCTTGAACATATATACAGGGTGCGACAGGTATTTGAGAACAAATTAACGCCTGCTTTTAAACCTGGGCACTAGAGATAAAGCATTTTTTACATTTTAACGTTTTGTACAGGTGACCACATACACTATGGATGGCATCATTCACTCAAAGCACCGTCAGCCGCAATAATAGTCTCTACACGCTGTCTAAACCAACCGCAGGCAATAATCAGATGTGTATTGGGAACGCTTGACATTGAATAAAATCGGCTGCCTTCAGAGCCGCAACAGTGTTGCGTGGATGCTTATTGGAATCCCTCTTAAACACGCCACATACGTAATAGTCTGTGATGTTATTTGGGAAGCTTGGGAGCAACAAGTTGTGGATGGCGTGGTCATGAAAGTTTTCAGCCATCCATTATTGGGTTGTATGGGCTGGTGCAGACTCTTGTTGAAAAACGTACGGCCTCCCACGTGTTACAGAAGTAATACAGAGCTTTTACACTTCCATATAAACAACGGTGTCGAATCTGGCACTTTGAAGAAGAAAATTTGGACGCATCAGGTCGTCTTCGCTGCTCACGATCCGCCAGAATCATCAGTGAGTCTGGAAATTTTCTTTCATGATGTTCGGAACCTCTTCGGGGATTTTACGCAGCTAGTTATCTTTTTGCGGCTCACTTTCTGGACCTGGACAAAGTGTTTCTCATCTGAGGAAAACAAAAGCATTCCTGGCTAATCTTCATGTTTCAGCTTGTTAAGGAGACCTTTGATGGTTATCCCTGGCTCTCTCGGGCAAGAGCTGTCCTCTTCTCATCACGCACGACCTCTAATGAAGGTCTTCGCGAATCGCACAACCAAATGTGGCCTCAACCTGCACCTCCCTAGCGAGTACCCTCATCGACTTCCTAGGATTTTCTTTGACACGAATGACGAATTTCGATGTCTTGATAATGTCATATCGTCGACAATGTTATTTCCTGTATGAAATTCTTGTCACATCAGACCTGGCAGCCTTCAGTTCGCTCATTACTTTAAAGACGAATGAAACGGGGAGTTTCAAGAATGCAGCAGTCTCTAAATCGGAGCTTTCTTCAGTCAACGAGACACTGACAGCATGATGCTTCTTTCCCTCAGTTAGTTAAGGTTCTATCCTGTTTACATGTAAGAGAAAAGAATTTGTAACCGGTATTTTACATATAATGTGTGTGTCTCAAATACTTGTCGCACCCTGTATATATATATATATATATATTTAGTGATGAAAACGTGAAACGAAATCGAACGAAACAGCGCCGAAGCACTCAGGTTTTTACTGTTTCTGTCGAAATTTCCCCACGTTTTGTAGAAAATACTTCTAACCGTCCGAATGTTACGAAATTCTTGTAGGTGATGAAAACTGGTCTATTGAGACGCTTTAAAAAGATTGTGTTGAAATACGGACGTTTAATGTAGCGATAATATACTTTCCGGAGGCGCGAATCGAGTGAAAGTTCGACGGTGTATTTGAAAGTGTTAAAATTCGTATTTTTAAAAACCGATTGCACAATCAGTTAGAAGGTTTCAGCTTTAAGAGCATATTTTTAATTTGTCAGTACCTCTAAAATTTCACCCTGGAGGGGCGTTGCCACAAGGATGAAAAACGGCCCTTTTTTAATTTTTTTTTTCAAAGGATTAACTGCGATATTTTTTCGAATTCATTGCGGCATTTGAGACTTAGAGTACGATCTTAACATGTCTCCCAATTTTAACTGCAATAAGCGGTTTGGGTGATTTTAGGTAAAAACAAAACTATAAAAAAACACGAAAACTACGCGATCAGTTGATTTTTTCCCGATGCGTAAATAGGGTTCTGGGCATGCACGAGTGCTTTTGCCGACTCAGAATAAAAGAGATAAGTTTTTAAATAAGATTTCATTGTCGATTTTGATTCATATCTCGACTAATTAACAAAAAATGAAAAATTATGAGTCTCAGGAGCATTAAAGCACAGATTGGACTACCTTAATCTAAATTTTCAAACTTGTACGTTTGGTAGATTTCGCTAGCCATCGCGGGCACACAAAGAGAGCGAAACCTTCTTTTATTAGTATAAGAAGAGGCAAAAATAACTTAATTTTTAATCATTTTGGATTCCAAATTAATCCAAATTAATCTGAAATTGTAATAGGAATAGGTTGTCTGAAATTTCGGCAAAAATCTTTGATTTCTTTAGTCACATTCTCCATAAACATTTTATTGTTTTCTCCATTGAAACATCAATTAAATATTTATTATGGAGTGAGGACAGAATAACAATTTAAAATAACCTTGAAATATTGCTTTAAGTTGCGAACCGCTAACAGAACTCATAAATGTTCTTTGCAGTCAAAAACCTTTTGGCAGTAAAAAGTATAGAAATAAACAGGGGTCTACAGAAATTGTAAAAAGAAAGTTCCCTGATTTCCCTGGCTATCTTTATCAGACATCCTAATTTCCATTATTGACAATATACATACGGTATTTATTCATGTATACTGCTTCCTCATACAAGGTGATTTTTTTTAAAGTCGTGAAAGTAAAACCCTATAACAAAAGAAGCACTCATCCAAATGACCTGAAATTTCACCAGTATGCTCCCAAAGCAATGGGAATGTTTTTGGCGTGACTAAAAAAAAACTTAAAATCGCACCGACAGATGGCGCTGTAAGTTAACAGAAACAAAGAATATCGTCAGCGGGAGGAAAACAATGGACGGTACTTCAAGAAAAAGAAAACTTTATTACGCATATCAAAAACATACAGAAAGTAGTAATTGGGTAAAGACACTGCGAACACCTTCGCAGAAACAGAACGAAATAAAAATATGGAGCAAAGCATTCATACGGAACTGCACGACTAACACAAGAGGTTTTCAATGTACTGTCCCCCGTGGAAACGTTAAACCGTATGTTCCACAACAAAGCAAATAATATCCGGCTGGATGCTGTGGATCTGGTGCACAATGCGTGCTTTCAGATCAGCTAAGTTCGTAACACCATCACAATACACAGCATTCTTGGGTACCCCCAGAGCCAGAAATCGCAGGGATTGAGATCAGAATAATGAACCAGAGGTGTGTTTGCTTCAGGTTTTTATTGCCACTGTGCGTGTGCCGTGCGCAAACTCGTCTCCCGACTTTACTGCATATACAGCGCCATCTGTCGGTGCGATTTAAAAAATTTTTTAACCACGGCTAAAAAATTCCCATTGCTTTGGGAACATACAGGTGAAATTTCACGTCATTTGGATTAATGATTCTTTTGTTATAGGATTTTACTTTTACGACTTAAAAAAAAATCACCCTGTATAACACACTTATCCTGCTTGCTAATATCTCATCTGGGAGAAAAACAAAAATTGCCTAACATTCATAAAGTATTGGTTGACAGTTTTATAAATCCAAACTCAAAATTTAGTCCAACAACTTCATATAGTGGCCAATAGATATAGGGTGACCATAAGATTTTCTCATTTTCTAAAAAATGTTCAATTCTAAGATACATCTATATCTAACGGGATAGCTGTAATATTACGTTCGATGTCGGGATCGCAGATTGATTACCAGAAAAATAAATTTAAAATCACAATTAAAAATGCTATTGAAAAATCTGGTAACCAAAATGCCATTCCGACACCGCGTATGGCCGTGATTGTACATCGCGATTATCTACATGGCAATTAAAGATTAACTTAACTGAAATAATTAAGATGCTTTAAATATACTACATGTTGAAAAGGAAAATAAATAAAATAACTCACCCATGGAAGAAACACATGAACTTAACTTACTTTAAATATTTATTAAAATAAACACATAAGAAGATAAGGTACTGCGCAGACCCCTACATTCAGTTAAGTATTAAAATAGATGAAGATATATATGATCTATCACTTAAAATATCAACTTTTAAATAAGTGAAATTTTCATTTTGTGGATTTCGTAAATGGATTGTAGAGAGCACTTAAACAAATTCCGATATCAATTAGAGCAAATATTAATATTGGAAGAGTTGAACTGCAATTTTATTAATTTATAATAGGACATCGTCCGATGATATGTTTTGAATGGTCCATCAGTTCATCATTGGAACAGAAAGAGTTCAACTTTTCTGAGAAGCTAACATGCATTCTCAGGTGATAATAATCCATTCTGAATCATATATTAAAGTTCGCCAGCAGGAAAAGGGGCAGCATTCAATCTTTCTCAAAGATATATTTGTGACGCAATCATTCGAAGAGAAAATTAACATTACCATTTCCAGGCAGGAAGAGACACACAGTTACCTTCCAGAATACAACCATGAAACGTCCAGGCTTTTGAAAATTCTCAGAGTAACTTTGGCCATGTTACACATCAGCTGCAGCATGGCGCTATCTCCCCAATTGTTTTCTTGCTATAAATTTTTATATTGGACAATGATATTTGGTTAAAGTGAAGAATTAAATAAATTCAATTAAAGTGATCGGCCTTCGACCCGTATAGCCGAAGATCCGATCATGAAAAAAATTATTATTGTTTCTTGGAGCGATGATGCACGCTTGTTCGCACATCAACTTCCAGATTCGAAGAGCAGGAGAAAAACCCCATAGTATATTTCGAAAAGGACGCTAAAAATTAAGAGAACCAATCAGTGTTCCCCAAAAACAATTCAGCAGCGTGCGGTCACTGAACCCGTCATGAGATCACAACTCCCCCGAGGAAAAATGGCGTCTTGTGTGACGTTGCGATGTTGTCTTGCATCGGTGAAGAAACGAAATCATGGCGATTTTCAGTGCGTCTTAAAATGGATGGCGCGCGTATTTAAAAGAAGCGAAAATCAATAAAATTTAAGATTCGGATTACTCGCGATCTATTGCATCAAAATAGATGAAATTTTGTCTGCTGAAAGTAAATAATTATTTAAATTGAATAAAAATATTTTGCAATGAATTTAACGAATATTTAAGAATTTTTAAAAGGTGAAATTTAAAGACTTAGAACTTTTTGTTTACAATCTAGAAAACACTGATAAATAAATAATTTAATAGATATTAGAATAAAATTTTAGTAGTTAGAAATATTAACGTAATATCGATATTTTAAATTGTTATTTAGAAAGATAAATAAAGTTTTTGAATTGATTAAATTTTTATTAATTAAATCAATAATGGCTAATAGATTTTAAATTGTTAAACTAATGGGAAAGTATGATGTTACGTAACAATAGCTAATTGGATTAAGTTGGCAATCTGGCCAGGTTATGATAATCTGTCATTTAAAATTATCAAAAATGGATAAATTGCCTTCAATATAAACGTTATCCACAGAAAATGAGGACATCTGATTACTTTAATTTGTGTTAAATATCAAAAACTCATACCATGTGCATTTTTTTTTATATATTGGAAAAGACTAATCAGCACGATGAAAAATATGGTATATAAAATATACGAGTCAGTCTCGTTGGCCAGGTGAAAATGCAAATATTTTCATATATAGACAAATTTTCCTGATTTCCGAGTATTTTTACAAAGTTACCTGACTTTTCCACGATTCCCTGATTCTGTAGACACCCTGAATAAATAACATGAACTTGATCTTACTTCAAGCGAATGAAGACAAAGCTTGAAACTCAAAGACGATAATTTATTAGTATGAATCCATTTTTATTTAATCCAATCTTGAAAGGTAGGAAGGAAGGTATTTTGGTCACACTAAATAACAGAAATTCCATGGAGAAAACCCCTTTTAAATTTGATAGCATTAAAATTATGGCTGGCTAAACAAACATTCTTAGAGACAGTCTTGGTGATAAAAATTCAATCGTAAATGAGCATTCCAAAATTATGGCAATTTAAATTTACTATGAGCAATGGCAACACGCTAAGAAAAAGGAGTTTAATACAACATCGTTCTCCAGTACTTTGTAGCAGATGCAAACAAAACTAGCTCCTAATTCGTTTAAGAGAAACACACCTCTCTTTTCATCATCTCTAAAGCGAGCTAAAAATAGATTAGAAATGATGTCACAGGCACATGCGCGTTGCACATATAGTACGATGCATGGGAAAGAGCAACACGAGAAGGCTAATTGAACTGCCTCTCTTTCTTACAATATAACTTTTTAAAAATACATAAGAGAACCTAAATTTTTATATCAAATTGAAGCTAAATATCATCTTTATTCTGAAAAACCTAAAACATTGAACTTATCCAATGTTTTATATTTTTTTAATTAAAAATTTAGCATGATAAATGCTTAAAATTAAAAAAAAGTATAAAACATTTGATAAGTTCAATGTTTTAGGTTTACAGAATAAAGGTGATATTTAGCTTAAATTTGATATAAAAATTTAGTTTATCTTATGAATTTTTCAAAGTTATAAGAAAGAGAGGTAAGTAAGTATATATTTTTTACTTTTGTGTATACTTATACATCGTTAAATATATATATATTATTTAAATTGCAAATGTTGTGGCAATTTTGTAAAGCTATGGTATTATTTCTGAAACTGTAACAATTGCACTCCAAGATATGCAAAACTTATTTATGTTGATTCGGAAAAAGTGCGTTATTATGAGGAAAATTGTGTCCCGAAAAGTACTAACTCCCCTTAAGATAGTTTACTATGTATAACTATTTTTGAACAAAAGAATCTGCTCACGTTTAAAAAAACTCTTGCTTTTAATGTGTTGGCTTCGTTAAAATTGTCTTTATTTTCCTAAAGCACGGTCGCGGAGCACAGTTTGGGAACCTCTGATTCCTCCTTGGAAACCTCTGCTAGAGTTAGAGGGGATGGGGATGAGAAACAAAAATGGGTAAGCAGAAATTTTATGAGGGATTTCAACGAAATTATGTAAATAAGTTATTTATTGTTTAAGAGTAATCATATACAGTGTGTCCACGTATAAACCTGACCGACCTTTATTTTCGCAACCGTTGGTCCTAGATGCATACTTCCAATTACAAAAATGGTCAAAATTAGGTGCAGGGTTAAGATAAAAAAAAAGTTTGAAGCGAAAAAACAATTTAGTGAAGAATTACAGAATCTAAATTTTTATACGGTCCCCCGGTCCTATAAGTTATATTAGTAAATTTTCCCTGTTACACTGGCAAGTAAGGCAAAAAAAGTCCCTTTATTCTACGATTAAAATTGACCGACTGATAGCTGTTCAAAGTTGGAGTATATTTTTTGCTGCATATTAGTGGTCATTCGCAAATTTAGTAGAAATATAATTTCGTCAGATATATTAAAGAAATGGTTGAGAGTAAAATTAGCATTGCAATATAAATTTGAAATAGTTAATCATTCTGACATATTGTTGCAAAATGTACAATTTGTACTGAACATTATACGAGGATAAAAAATAACAGATTTTTTGTTAAATAAAAGGATGAAAAACAACAGTATCAATTCTTTACAAAATGATACATGTTTTAAAATGCCGTTAGATTGCACTGTCTTTCAAATTTTGGGTTGTGGCATATCTTTTAGCTTTTGAAAATTGATTCTTATGTTTTTTTTTTTCCCTGAATCCGAAAATGACCTTCATTTTAAACTATCACGTCAGGAATTTTCTCAAATCGCAAATTTCAAAGTTAAAAAGCTAAAAGTTAAAATTGATCCCCCCTCCCCTCCCAACCTCATCCCAACCTCGAGCTGTTTAGCTGTAAGAAACCCAGTATAAGCCAAAAAAATCTAATAAATTATTGAATTAAATAAAATTAAACTGAATAAAAATGTCCTACATCTATTTTATAGCATCAAATTTTTCGCTATGTTTTAACTTTGAAATTTACAATTTGCGAAAAATCTTGACATGATGGTTAAAAGTGAAGGTAATTTTTTGATTCAGCGTTAAAAAATACATAAAATGTAATTATAAAAGTAAAAAAAAAAAAAAAAAAACCAACCATCTGATCTAAAACTCTTTCTTAAACTTCTTGACGGTAATCTATCCGAACTTTTTTTGTGTTATCCTCTAACGTCTAACGTATAAGATGGTAAGATAATAATATTGCATTGCCATCGGATTTAAGTCAGTATGTAAAATTTAATTTCGATCGGACATTTGAAAGTCAGTTAAAATTCGAGTACAAATTTTAAACTGGAAATACGATCGTTGCAAGTTAAATAAAATCTTATGATAATAACATAATTTTAGTTCAAAGAAATCATAGCCTCAAATCCTTACAAAATAAAACATATGTTAAAATACAATTATTTTAACTAATCTGAAACTTAACTATTGAAAGTTAATCGTAATATTTGTACGATATTTTTCAAAGCGCAGATACCTTGAAATAAGTTTAAGTACTTTAAATACGATCCCTGAAAGCATGGCAGAAATCATCTGTTTTGAGATGCAAAAAAGTGGTATATAAGTCATGCATTTCAAAGTTTCATAATTCGGTCAATTTAATGTTAGATGAATGGGACTTTTTTGTCTTACTTGTTAATGTCACAGTAAATTTTTAGTAACTATCACTTATCGAACCGGGGGACCGTATAAAAATTTTAATTTCGTAATTTTTCAATAAATGTTTTTTTTTATCTAAATCGCTTTAAAAATACTTTACCTTATTTAAACCATTTTTACTTTCTTCTATCTTTACAAGAAGAAAGTATTGGATTCATGAAAATTTTCGAATTCCGGTTTTCGACGGATTTACACGTTTTAGAGGTCAGAGAACCCGAAAAACATATTTTTACAAAATTTCTGTCTGTGTGTGACACAAATTTTGTGGGCGCTCTATCTCAAGAACTAATGCACGGAATTTAATAAAAATTCATATTCAGTTAGTCCCTGATACAAATTGATGCTGATTAGTTTTTGGTGGAAATCGCTCAATAGGTGGCGCTGCTATGCTGCATTTTTTATGATTTCCGAAATGGCTCTATCTCAAGAACTAATGCACGGATTTTCATGAAACTTCAGATTCAGTTAGTCCTTGATATGACTTGATGCTGATTAGGTGTTGGTGTAAATCGTTCAACAGGTGGCGCTGCTATGCTGCATTTTTTACGATTTCCGCAACGGCTCTATCTCAAGAACTAATGCACGGATTTTCATCAAACTTCAGATTTAGTTAGTCCTTGATATGACTTGATGCTGATTAGGTGTTGGTGTAAATCGCTCAACAGGTGGCGCTGCTATGCTGCATTTTTTATGATTTCCGCAATGGATCTATCTCAAGAACTAATGCACGGATTTTCATGAAACTTCAGATTCAGTTAGTCCTTGATGTGATTGATGCTGATTACGTGTTGGTGCAAATCGCTCAACAGGTGGCGCTGCTACGCTGCATTTTTTACGATTTCCGCAATGGCTCATCTCAAGAACTAATGCACGGATTTTCATCAAACTTCAGATTTAGTTAGTCCTTGATATGACTTGATGCGGATTACGTGTTGGTGTAAATCGCTCAACAGGTGGCGCTGCTGTGCTGCATTTTGCACGATTCCTGCAATAGCTCTATCTCAAAAACTAATGCACGAATTTTCATCTAATTTCAGATTTAGTTAGATGTTAACACAAGTTGTTGCTGATTAGGTTTTGGTGTTAATCGTCTAATAGATGGCGCTGCTATGCTGGCATTTTCATGATTTTCGCAATAACTCTATCTCAAAAACTAATGCACGGATTTTCCCCAAACTTCAGATTCAGTTAAACTTTGACGTAAGTGGTTGCTTGGTAGTTTTGTTTAACTTAGGTTTTGCTGTAAAGCACCCAATAGGTGGGGCTGCTAGGCTGAATTTTGCTGTATTTACACGATTTCGTAGATAGCCATATCTCAAGAACTAATGCACGGAATTTCATATCTATAGAATCCTCATGATGGGCATAGATTGTCGTTTAATTTTGGTAGTGTGATAGCTAATTTTCAAGTATTAACAAACATGAGATAGAAGAAAGTTTTGGGATTGGTATATCCGACTAGTTGTAATTGGAAGCATGCATGTAGGACCAACGGTTGCGAAAATAAAGGTCGGTCAGGTTATACGTGGACACACTGTATATTCTTATGATATTTCTTCTTCCTATCTTCATAGTATTTTTGACATTCCACTTTGAAATCTAGACGGGATTTTTTTTGTGTTTTATTTTTTTACAAGGTTATTAATAACATGATTGATTGTAATGATATACTTAATTCTATTAATTTTAATGTTCCGAACAGATCCCTCAGGTGTACTCAATTTTTTATATTTTCATTTCTTAAACACAATTATGTTAGTAATTTTTCTTTATATAAATTTTACAAAATATTTAATGAATTTTCTGTGCATCTTGATATTTTTGATATCTCCTTTACTGCTTTTAAGGATAAATGTTCTAAACTTTTAATCTCTTAATTTGTGTTTGCATTCGTGTTGTATGTGATTTATAGCTATGTGTTTATATATATGTATGCTTTCAATTATTTTTTACTTTCTTCTATCTTCAATAGAAGAAAGTTTGCATGTTGTACCATCGAAAAGTGCATGAAGTTATGCATAGAATTGAACCAAATTTTTATTTTAAGTTCTTGACTATGGCAAGCAGGTCCTTCCTTAATTTGGAAAAAATTCGCCGGTAGGGGGCGCTGTAATAGTGATTTTTGTGCGATTTTGAATATTGTACCATCCAAAAGTGTATGGGGTTATGTATCGAATTGAACCAAATTTTTATTTTAAGTTTTCGGATATGGCAAGTAGGTCCTCCCTGCATTTGGAAAGAAGTTCGCCGGTAGGGAGCGCTGTAACAGCAGTTTTTGTGCGATTTTGAATATTGCACCATCCAAAAGTGTATTAAGTTATGCATCGGAATGAACCAAATTTTTATTTTAAGTTTTCGGATATGGCAAGTAGGCCCTCCCTGCATTTGGAAAATATTCGCCGGTAGGGGGCGCTATAACAGCGATTTTGAATATTGTACCATCCAAAAGTGTATGAAGTTATGCATAGAATTGAACCAAATTTTTTATTTTAAGTTTTCGGATATGGCAAGCAGGTCCTCTCTGAATTTCGAAAAAATTCGCCGGTAGGGGGCGCTGTAATAGTGATTTTTGTGCGATTTTGAATATTGTACCATCCAAAAGTGTATGAAGTTACGCATGGAATTGAACCAAATTTTTATTTTAAGTTCTTGGCTATGGCAAGCAGGTCCTTCCTTAATTTGGAAAAAAATCGCCGGTAGTGGGCGCTGTAATAGTGATTTTTGTGCCATTTTGAATATTGTACCATCGAAAAGTGTATGAAGTTATGCATAGAATTAAGCCAAATTTTTTGTGTTTGTTCTTGGTCATGGCACGAAAGTCCTCCCTGAATTTGGAAAAATTCCGTCTGAAGGGGGTGCTATAATTGCGATGTCTGTACCATTTTCATTATTGTACCATCGAAAAGTGTATGAAGTTATGTATATGAATCAAATTTTTTGTGTATGTTTCTGGCTATGGCAAGCAAGTCATCCCTGAACTTAAAAAAATTCCGCCAGAACGGGGCGCTATAATTGCGATCTTTGTGCCATTTTCATTATTGTACAATCGAAAAGTGTATGAAGTTATGCATACAATTGAACCTAATTTTTACTTTCTTCTATCTTCAATAGAAGAAAGTATTGTAATCGAAATTTTTTTCGACTTCCGGTTTTCGACGGATTTACATGTTTTAGGGGTCAGAGATCCCAAAAAACATGTTTATAGAAAATGTCTGTCTGTCCGTCGCCATTGTACCATCAAAAAGTGTATGAAGTTATGCATAGAATTGAACCAAATTTTTATTTTAAATTTCTGGCTATGGCAAGCAGATCCTCCCTGAATTTGGAAAAAATTCGCCGGTAGGGGACACTGTAATAGCTATTTTTGTGCGATTTTGAATATTGTACCATCCAAAAGTATATGAATTTATGCATAGAATTGAACCAAATTTTTATTTTAAGTTTTTGGATATGGCAGGTAGGTCCTCCCTGAATTTGGAAAAAAATCGCCGGTAGGGGGCTCTGTAATAGCGATTTTGAATATTGCACCATCCAAAAGTATATGAAGTTATGCATAGAATTGAACCAAATTTTTATTTTAAGTTTTTGGATATGGCAGGTAGGTCCTCCCTGAATTTGGAAAAAAATCGCCGCTAGTGGGCGCTGTAATAGCGATTTTGCATATTGTACCATCGAAAAGTGTATGAAGTTATGCATAGAATTGAACCAAATTTTTATTTTAAGTTCTTGGCTATGGCAAGCAGGTCCTTTCTTAATTTGGAAAAAATTCGCCGGTAGGGGGCGCTTTAATAGAGATTTTTGTGCCATTTTGAATATTGTACCATCGAAAAGTGTATGAAGTTATGCATAGAATTGAGCCAAATTTTTTGTGTTTCTTTTTGGTCATGGCATGAAGGTCCTCCCTGAATTTGGAAAAATTCCGCTGAAAGGGGGCGTTATAATTACGATATCTGTACCATTTTCTTTATTGTACAATCGAAAAGTGTATAAAATTATGCATACAATTGAACCTAATTTTTTGTGCATGTTTTTGGCTTTGGCCAACAGGTCCTCCTAGAATTTGGAAATATCGCGTGGTAAAGGGACTCTGTGATTGCGATTTTTGTATACTTTTCTTGATTTTTCGTAGTTCTATTGCCCATCGGCGGCTCGCGCAAAGGCGGGAACTCACTTCCTGCTAAGCCAGCTATTCGCAAACATCTGATAACAACAGAATAAGGAAAAACTATTAATTTTAACAAATATCATGACATAGATTAACTCGTTTTTAGTTCATTTAATTGACTGAAGCAGGAATTTAAGATGAAAATCAAAGTTGGTATAGTAATGAACTAATAATATTGAAGTATTAACATGTGTAACTAGTTTTTGAAATATTAAGATGTATAAGATAGAAGAAAGTTTTGGGATTGGCACATCCGACTAGTTTATGATGTTCTTGCAACACTGTAAATGAATTCGTCTGTAGTGTGCATTTCAATAAATAAATAAAAACAAACATCTCTGGAAACGTGGGTCACTCCACTCTAGTCTAGATAGTAAAACTTCTTGAGCTTTATGATGTGTCTCCCCCTTTCCCCTCCATCATTACAGCAGGACACTAATGCAATTTGTCTATACTCCATACCTGACAAAGAAATCAGAAGACTTGGCTGAAAATGCAGAAACTTAACATGACTACTTTCTTTAAAAAATCTTATATTATAATACGAGCAGAAATTGTGTGTGTATGTGTATGTAAATTCTATCATAAAAACGGTTCTAACGATTTTGACTAAATTTTGTATTTTACCATTTTCGGATACGAGAAAACCATTGGGCTAGGCCATGTGTTCGAGAAAATTCGATTAGTGGGTCATTTTGGGTCAGGGTCAAGCTAAATATATCTAAAAAACGGCTCAATCGGTTTTGACTAAATTTTATATCCATTCGTTTTTGGGCACGAAAAAACTATTGGGCTCGGTCATATGTTCGAGAGATTTCGATTAGGGTGTCATTTTTGGATCACTTCGTGTTGAGCTAATTTTATCTAAAAAACGGCTCTAACGATTTTGACAAAATTCTATAATCTACTGTTTTGGATTACGAGACGACCAATAGGCTAACTCACATGTTAGAGAAAATTCGATTATGGGGTCACTGTGGGTCAAGCTAAGTTTATCTAAAAAGGGCTCTAACGATTTTGACGAAATTTTGCTTTATATCGTTTTCGGGCACGAGAATACCATTGGGCTAGGTCGCATGTTCAAGAAAATTTGATTAGTGGGTCAGGTGTCAAGCTAATTGAATCTGAAAAAGGGCTCAAAACATTTTGAAAAAAAAAATTGTAAAAACCGCTTCTGGGCATGAGATGACCATTGGGCTAAGACACATGTATGAGAAATATGGATTAGCGGGTCATTTTGGGTCAAGCTAATTATATCTAAAAACGATTCAAACGATTTTGACAAAATTTTGTATTAAACCGTTTCTGGGCATGAGAAGACGTGTGGGCTAAGTCACATGTTCGAGAAAATTCGATTACTGGGTCATTTTTGGGTCACTGTGTGTCAAGATAACTATCTAGAAAACAACTCGTACGATTTTGACAAAATTTTGTATTAGACCAATGGTCTTCTCATGCCCAGAAACGGTATAAGTAGCAGGTTCGAGAAAATTCTATTAGTGGGTCATAATGGGTCAGGGTCAAGCTAAATATATCTAAAAAATGGCTCAATTGATTTTGATTAAATTTTATATTCAACCATTTTTTGGCACGAGAAAACTATTGGGCTATATATGTTCGAGAAATTTCGATTAGTGGGCCATTTTTGGGTCACTTAATTTTATCTAAAAACCGGCTTTAATGATTTTGTAATCTACTGTTTTGGTTTACGAGACGACCAATATAGGCTAAGTCACATGTTAGAGAAAACAGATTATTGGGTCACTGGGTCAAGCTAAGTTTTTCTAGAAAACGGCTCTGACGATTTTGATGAAATTTTGCTTTATATCATTTTCGGGCACGAGAATACCATTGGGCTAGGTCGCATGTTAAAGAAAGTTCGATTAGGGAGTCATTTTGGGTCACAATGGGTCAGGTAGGTGTCAAGCTAATTGAATCTTAAAAAAAAAAAAAAGGCTCAAAACATTTTGAAGAAAATTTGTAATAAACCGCTTCTGGGCTTGAGATGACCATTGGGCTAAGACACATGTACGAGAAATATGATTAGTGGGTCACTGTGGGTCAAGTCAATTACATCTAAAAACGATTCTAACAAAATTTTGTATTATATCGTTTCTGAGCATGAGAAGACCATTGGGCTAAATTTCATGTTCGAGAAAATTCGATTTTGGGGTCAAGAAAATTGTATCTAAAAAAAAAAAAAAAAAAAAAAAGACTCCTACGATTTTGACAAAATTTTGTATTATACCGTTTCTGGGCATGAGAAGACCATTGGGCTAAGTCGCATGTTCGAGAAAATTCGATTAGTGGGTTATTTTTGGGTCAGTGTGAGTCAAGATAACTATCTAAAAAACGGTTCAAAACATTTTGACAAAAGTTTTTATTACATGGTTTCCCTGCACAAGAAGACCATTGGGATAGGTCACATATTCGATAAATGTAGATTAGTGGGTCCCTGCTTGTTTTACCGTGGGTCAAGCGAATTTTATCTATAAAAGTACTTAAACGATTTTGACTAAATTTTGTATTCTATCGTTTTCGGGTTCGAGAAGAGCATTGGTTAGGTCGCATGTTCGAAAAAATTCGGTTAGTGGGTCATTTTCGGTCACTAAGTCTCTGGATCATGCAAATTGTAGCTAAACAGGCAAGAATGATACAGTGAGAATTAAATATCGAATTGAACAAAAGGCTAATTTTGACCGAGCTAAGCTCGGTCATCTCTGCTAGTAACGTCATATAAGTGTGAAAAAATGTATTGAAGCATGATAAAAACTCGATTATGGAAATATTGGCGTATTTTAACATTATTGCACCAATGATGAATGGAAATAAGTTCATTTATAGCTGTATTATTTTGCGTCTGTTATTTAAATTTATACTTTTTTATATTGGGTTTTCATTTGTATTTTTTTTTTTTTTATGTTGTATGTTAAATATTGAAATTGGTTTTTTTAAAACAAACATTCTTAAAATTCCGGGCAACGCCGGGTTATTTTAGCTAGTCCTATGTAGTTAAAAAATTGTCAGCGCATAGCTCCGACTCCCTGCAAAAATTACACTTTTGTGAACACGATAGCGTCCAAAATATTTGTCGCATCGACACAAAAAAAGAAGTGGATGTCGGTAGTGCTAAAGTCTCGGCGCGTATTCAAAATCATAAATGTTCGTCAACCCTAACATCACGAAACGTCGGCTTTCAATTTTCCTGTAGAGATAACATTGCGATTGTTTAATCCTATCTATATTATAAAGGACAAACATATCTGTGCGTAACGCATACGTCATTCTGCGAATGGCAACACTTTGAAATTTGAAATGAAATTTCGGTTTTGCAATGTTCGCTACTGCAAATTTTTAAACTTCTAAACATCCCACATTTTAAATGTTTACACTGTCGTATGCAGAAAAAAATGCACTTTTAAATGAAATTTGTTTGAAAGCTGCATCTCAATTTATTTTTGAGATATTAATTTTTTTATAGTTTTTAATACCAATTTTCTAATCGTGACAACTGAAATACTTCATTTCTTTTAAAAGTGGTTTAGTTATCTTTATTGATTATATTCTTACTGATGCCAGTTTCTCATTACAATTAAAAATATCTTTTTTTTTTTTTAAATTTGTACAGAAAATGACGTTACACTTTAAAAAAGACAATTTCCCTGATGCTGTTATATTTCACTATTTTTTCATTTCGCTGATATTGAGTTTTAAACAATAGGTTAAATATTTCAGCGACTGAAAATGACGTCATATTTAAAAGAAAACGATAATTTTATTTGCTAAAATGAGATATTTCCCCTTGAATATGTCTAAAAGTTATAAATTTCTGGAATTTTTACGCGCAGGTACAGAGATTATACTAAGACCTCAAATCACGAGTGGGAATTTTAACATGGAAAGCTGTAATAGTTGACAAACGTGACTTCAAGCTTGAAAATATATTTATTAATAACCTATTGCGCATTAAAATGTTTTTAAATGGTTAATATGGATGTGAAAGGTGGAAAATGAGTTGATTCGGTTTAGATTTAAAGGGGAAAAATTCTATGATTATGTCAAGGTGAAATCACTTGGCACAGATGCCATATTCGCCCCATATTGGCACGATTTTTTTCAGATGCCGATTTGGCGAAAACATCAACAGCATAAACAACAACATCCGGGTTACCATATCAAGCAAAATAACGACACTTTGGCGCCGCTTAAGTATACATTGCGTATATCACAATGGCGTCAGAAAAAAATTGCACCAATATGGGGCTAATATGACATCTGTGCCAATCATTTTTGCTGATTTTTCATTCCGTAATACCAAGCATCAATTGATAACTTAATAAAAATTACTTATCTTGATTATATGTTACTTACTGATTACGTATATGAATAAAGTTTAATTTTTCAATAATTTTAACAGTTGAAGTTTATTAAAAAAAGCATTTTGTTAATCTTAGGTTAAAATATGTTTTTAGAGTTAAACGAACAAGTGTAAGATGGAATTTTTATTGTAATTATTGTTGTCGATGTATTATAAATTTGATGCAACAGTTTCTTTGTAAACATTTTCTTTCGTCGAAATTCGACGGGTTCCACCTTGTATATTTAAAAAACAAGGCTGTTTTTTTAGTGATCCACCTTCAGTTTTTTTCTGAACCAATTTTAATTATTCTTTTTTAAATGAAAGCTGTTACTTTGTAGATCTGCCAGCACTACCTTTTTTTTTTTTTTTTTTAATATTCTCATTTTTATATTTAAATTAACAAAAGTTTCTATGAATTTTTTTTTCAAAATGGTAGCAATTGGATTACTTTCATTGCTGTAAAGAAAGGGAAAGTAATAAGGTTTGTCTATCTTTATTGCTGCCATTTTTTCATAAAATTCAAAATAAACCTTCTAAAAAAATCTGAAGAGAAAATGACGTCACGCTTAAAAAAAAAAAAATATTTTTCTGCAAAAAGCTACAATTTAATACTTTTTCATTCCACTGACTTTGAGACGCTAGATAAATTGCTGCAATAAGGTAAAATGACATCATATTCTCTGATAAAACTAAACTACGAATGCCTCTATAAGATATAAATTTCTGGAATTTTACTCGCCGATAAGATTAGAACCTCAAGTCAAGAGTGGGAATGTTGTTCACATGCAAAGTCGTAGTTGATAAACTTGATTTCACGTTTGGAAATATATGTATTAACAACCTATTGAATACTGCAATAGTTTTGAAATGGTGAATGTAAATATGAGAGATGCGTATGCAAATTTTGAGACGGTGAAAATGACGTTAAGTTTAGATTTAAAATAATGGGCTTTACCCATGTGACGTCAGCCGCGGGTAATCAGAAGAAAAACACCAATAGGCGTGAAGAACATTTTAACACTGCTCCCCCTTCGTCCAATAAACAGTCTTTTTCGGAGGTTTTTCCCCCGAAGAGGCGTGGCTGTTGCCATTCGTGGGTAAAGTCCATTCGGTACTTTTCGGTTAGCCGGGCGCCAGTGTTTTATATACATATTTATATACATACATATATGTAAATATACATATATTTACTTATACAAATATTGTATATATACACACATATATATATGTAAATACATATGTATATTTACATATATGTATGTATATAAATATGTATATAAAACACTGGCGCCCGGCTAACCGAAAAGTACCGTCCATTCTATGAACGAATCAAGGTGAAGTCATTTTTGCTGATTTTCAATCGGTAATTTCAAACATAAGAGCCTCAATTAAAATTCCATCATAATTGCTTATCTTGATTAGGTATACTGATACAGTTTAATCTTTTAATACTTTGAACAGTCGAAGTTAATGGAATTAGTATTTTGGTAACTTTAAGTTAAAAATATTTGTTTTAAGAGATTAAGTACTAACCAACGTATGAGTTCCTTTTTAAAGAATTTCTTTTGTCGGAATTCGACTGGTTTCATTTCGGTATTATTATAATTAAAACATTATCTCCATTGTTGTAAATTATGCATTTCAACCTCATCCGGATCGTTATGGCGTCGCCAACATTTGTAACCTGAAATATGCGTTGTTATGAAGATATGTTAACAATGTAGCGAACTGTCGAAGGCTCCAATGGATGTATACAGCGAAATTACTTGCACATATTTATTCACACATAACTTATTCTATTTAGGTTACACATACAAGCACGACACAACATCACATAAACATAAATATAAATATGAGCTCTTGTTCTAGGTTAATTTCGGTTACAGTTAATGTCCTAATACCATCTCTCTCTTTCTTCAAAGATTCATTTTCTGTGGAGGGCGAACAACTCTTCCACTTCTGGTGAAAACAGATCCTGGTGCTTTCGTGGAGACCTAGAATTATGGTTAACACTGTTAAAGGCTGGATGAAGATTCTGACAGCTTGGTTTGGTTGGACTAGGAACTCTCTGTGGTACTGGAGACTCATTACTGGAAACATCTCGTTGAAGGTCATCTACATCATCAGTTTCTGGCTGGAAATTAGTTGATGGGACAAAATGCATTATGTTTCGTCGATATACCCTTTTTCCAGATTTGACTATGTACGAACGTGGATAATCTAATCTCTGCTGAACCGTACCAGTAGCTCGCTTGTCTGTGATCCACACTCCATCTCCAACATCAAGATTACTAAGGTCTCGTAGTCCGTGACTTTTGTTATAGTTATCTCTTTGCCGTTCTATTCTCTTCTCTTCCTTCCTTTGAAGTTCAGCCCTGTTTTCAATTTTTGGCTCTAATTGAGAGCTTGCAATTGGCAGTGTTGTCTTAATACGACGATTCATGAGAAGCTCCGCCGGACTGAGGCCATTCTCTAATGGTGATGCTCTATATGCCATTAAAGAAAGGTAAGGGTCATCAGCTTTTTTGAGTCGCATCTTGATGGTTTTTACTGCAGATTCAATGAAACCATTACTTTGAGGATACCTAGGACTTGATGTGATATGACGAAATCCATAAATCCTTGAGAATTTTGAAAATTCAGATGAGTTAATTGGCTCAAATTGAGGACCATTATCAGATCTAACGACATTAAGAATCCCATGTCTGGCAAAGATTGATTTGCAGTGGAGAATTACTTGCTCCGAATTTAATCTTTCCAGTTTGGCGATTTCTGGATACCTTGAGAAGTAATTGGTCACGATTAAGTACCAAAATCCATAAAGCTTAAAAAGAACCATACCCACAGTTTCCCATGGTCTTTCAGGAAATTCGGTAGGAATAAGAGGTTGATGGCGATTAGTGGTCTCCTTAATACATGATGTACAATTCTTTATCATTTCTTCAATTTCTCTATTTATTCCAGGCCAATAGACAGATGATCTTGCTCTTGCACGACATTTCGTAATTCCCAAATGTCCCTCATGAATTTGTTGCAGAACCTTTTTTCGCTGACAGGCAGGAATGATGATTCGACAGCACTTCATTATGAGTCCATCTTGGATCGATATTTCATATCGATGATTCCAATAGGATAGACAACTTGGTTCTAAATTTTTTCTTGATGGCCAACCGTTCAGGATTAAATTTTCTAGTTCTTTGCATGTTGCATCAGACTTTTGGGATTGTCGTAATTCTTCTAACCTATTGCATGAAGCGGGTAATGAGGAAATTACCATACAAATATAAGCATCAATTTCTTCCACTTCTTCAACATTTTCTCTAGTTTCTTGAGGTTGTCTTGACAAGGCATCAGCTGCATAAAGTTTCTTTCCTGGTATGTGGAATATCGAATAAGAATATCACATCATCCTCATCTTCACCCTTTGCAACCGTGGAGATAAATCTTCAAGGTTTTTCTTTGAGAAGATTGGAATTAGAGGTTTATGATCGATTTCTAACCTAGTGAGTTCCAGTTAGGTAATCTCGAAATTTCTCACAACTCCAAGCTAGAGCAAGTGCCTCATTTTCTATTTGAGCATATCTCTTTTCAGTAGGTGTGAGTGTTCTGGATACATATGCCACGACAGAAATTTCTCCATTTTCTTGTTCTTGCCTCAAGGTGGCTCCTATTTCATAAGAAGAAGTGTCTGTTGTGACAATTGAAGTTTTCTGTGGATTATAAACCTTTAAAACAGGTGGAGATGTCAGGACATTCTTCCAATTTTGAAATGTTTGTTTTTGAGGTTCATCCCAGACAAACTCATTCTTTTGACTTAACATAGATGTTAATGGTGAAAACATTTCTGCAAAATTTGGAACAAATCTAGCAAGAAAATTTGCCATGCCTAGCATTTGCTTTAATTCCTTTTTGTTCTTTGGTGGTGGATATTCTTTCACTGCTCTAATTTTATCTTCATCAGGATGGATGCCTTTGTCATCAATAATGTGTCCCAAGAATTTGATTCTCTTGACTGAAAACTTACATTTCTTGTCATTTAGAGTAATACCAGCTTCTTTAAGTTTATTCAGTATAATCTTCAGTCTTTGGTCATGCTCAGTCTGAGTTCTTCCCCACACTAAGATGTCGTCCATGTGACAAATAGCACCTGGGATATTTTCTAGCAGCTGTGACATTCTATGTTGGAAATGTTCTGGTGCAGATGAGATTCCAAAAGGTAATCTTAAAAATCTGTATCTTCCAAAAGGAGTGATGAAAGTCGTGAGATATGACGAAGATTCATCAAGTGGAATTTGCCAAAAACCTGAATTAGCATCCAACTTTGAAAAAATTTTAGCACCTGGAAGAAGATTCAAAGAATATTCCACTGAAGGCAATGGATGGAATTCTCTTTCCATAGACTTGTTTAACTGGACTAAGTCGACACATAAGCGAGCAGTACCATCACTTTTAGGAACGATAACGACCGGTGAACACCATTCTATCGGTTTGGTTACAGGAACAATAACTTTTTGTGCAATCATCTTCTTGATTTCCATTTCAGTTTTCTTCAGCAGTGGAATTGGTATCCTTCTTGGAGCTGAAATAGCAAGCGGGAGAGAGTTCGGCTTAAGCTTAATCGTATAACAACCTTTCAGTAGCCCCAGGCCATTGAACAATTCAGGAAAATCTTGCTTAGGACTTATTGTGATTTCTGAAATATTTGGTCCCAATCCAAAAGCTAGTATCGCAGGT
This sequence comes from Maratus speciosus, assembly GCA_963932465.1. Lineage (NCBI taxonomy): Eukaryota > Metazoa > Arthropoda > Arachnida > Araneae > Salticidae > Maratus > Maratus speciosus. The sequence continues at coordinate 350,990,985 of OZ010800.1, read as the reverse complement.
TTTCCCAATAAGTAGCTCTGCACTCCTTCAGTTACATAGATTTCCTCGGTTATTTTCTTTTCCTGGTGTTGGATCTCCTCAATAAGTTTTCCTGTGTGTTTTAGTATTTTTCCATCCAGGCTGCAAAGCTTTTTGTCTGGTTTTAAGATTTTCAAATCCTTTAAAATCGATGAAGTAGCAGGAATAACAGTGTGGTCTGCTCCGCTATCTATTTTGAAGCGAATAGTTTTACCTTTTATTTGAATAGGTACTGACCATAACAAATCATTATTATTACAGCATGTTTTTCTAATTGTTCCTAAGAAATTTCAGATTTACTTTCATTTTTCCTACAAACTCTTGCATAGTGCCCTAGTTTTGAACATTTTAGACATTTAGCATCTTTTGCTGGACACACTTTTCTATTATGTGTAGATTTTCCGCACCATTTGCAAAGATCAAAGGATTTTGGATTTTCTTTTTTCCCATAGTTCCTTTTATCAGTTTCTTTAAAATGAGGATTTTGACTGGATACCCCTCTCTTAAAATTCACCTTTGTTTTGTTTACACTAGAAACTCTATGGACAGAGGCATTACTAGAAGTAAGAATATCTTGTTGCTTTTTAATTGATTCCGATAACCGAACTTTTTCTATAGCTTTGCTCAAAGAAAGGTTTGGATCCAATTGTAATTTCTCACTTAATGATTTATCTCTAATACCAACAACTATTCTATCACGTATTAGTTCATCATGAAGAACTCCGTAATCACAATGTTCAGCTAGTCAATAAAGTGAAGTTATGAAATCATTAACAGATCCCCCTTCATTTTGAATGCGTTGATTAAACTGCACACGCTCGAAAATTGTGTTTTTCTTTACTATAAAATTATCATCAAAATGTTTCAGAACAATGTTATATTTCTGCAGGTCATCTTCTGACAAGTTAAAAAAGACGTAAAAATATCTTCTGCTTTATCTCCCATGAGATAAATAAGAGAATTTACCTGTTCTACCTACGTTTGATTTTTTAAACCCGAAGCAAATCGATACCTTTCGAAACGCTGCTTCCATTTTAACCAAAGTGCCGGTGATGAAAAAGTAAATGATTCTGGTGGTGTAACCTGATATGAATTTCTATACTCTATATCTTTAGACATTTTAATTCTTAATAAATTGAATACAAATGTGCCGTATAATTATGCAAGAAAAGGAAACTTTTTACTTTAAGATATGAATCCGTTTTCAGTATTCAACTGTAGTAAACATCCTTTTAACCAACTGCCACCATGCGCTGTTATGAAGATATGTTAATAATGTAGCGAACCGTCGAAGGCTCCAATGAATGTATACAGCGAAATTGCTTGCACATATTTATTCACACATAACTTATTCTATTTAGGTTACACATACAAGCACGACACAACATCACATAAACATAAGTATAAATATGAGCTCTTGTTCTAGGTTAATTTTGGTTACAGTTAATGTCCTAATACCACAAAATATAGATTGACTTTCAAAAGTTTTACTTTCTACGTACGAAACGGCTACTTTTAGGTAGATTTCGTAAGAAATACTACCTATTGCAGTCGTTACTATGGTGCGACTTTTGAAAAATTCCTTCATAACTTTTCATTATAGGACCCCAGGAACCCAAAACCACCCTCACCTAAAAAGTTTATATATATATGTATGTATGTATGTACTAAATTTTGTCCGCACGATAAAAGTCGCAATTATGCACGGATCGTCTTCAAACTCGCCAACAACTTTGAGATGGCTAATATCTCGGCGGGGATTGAAAATGGGAAAAATCGACCCAAGGAAATGGAAATGGGGAGGGTTCAAAATTTTGAATACCGTCTTAACATGATTCTGATAAAACCAGCTCTTTCACAACAATGACAGAAAAAAAAATATTTTTCGTTATAGCAGTTGCCAACAATTAAAAAAAGCAATGAAATTCTCACCACAACAATTGCTTTGCTATTGAAAGATTTTCACGTGAAAATTAAATTAAATAAACAATTTGACGAATTGAAAACAAATTGAATATTACGTCATAAGTTTTCTACAGCAAGATTTCGGCATGAAAACTCAAAATGAAATAAATAGTTTGACGAATGAAAAAAAAAATATCAAAATATTGCGTCATATTAGAAATATAATGGACCTCAGCAGGTGAATATGTAACGTCATGTGAGTTTGGAGAAACGTATTAAAACATGATAAAAAACCGACTATGGAAATATTAACATATTTTAACACTTTGAGGTTCTCTGAATTTGCTTTAGCCATTTTTAAACCTATACCATATACATGCGTGTGTGTATTCGAGTATATTAGAATTTTCACAAAATGTTTAGCTCCCAAGAGCTCATTCTTAGTGAAGGAACTGGGTTTATCTCTAATCTTGATTTAAGTTTTGTTGGTAAATTTAGCACTTAACTTCGAAATCTACCTCTGCCTGTAGGCCCAAGCCGGCAGGGATTTTTTTTTTTTCTTTCTGTGGTTCTTTTACTCTCCGTAACGTTCCAAATCGATGCAATTCATTTTGAATTTTAAATTAAGAGAAATGAAGTCGAATACAGAGAATACAATTTTGGGTATTAGCCGCATGGCTACGAGTGATAATCAAAGAAATCGAGTATTACTTATAATGCATATGTTTGTATTCAGACGCATGTATGTTTGCATAGGGAATTCAATAATCAGGTTTATAGACAACTTTATAATTTAGTGTGCATTGTTTGAAGCGCAAATTTAACCATTTGATAGCAGTCTTAATTACAGAAGATTATTATTATTTTTTAATTCACTGTAAGTGAATGTGTTGCAACCTAAATGCAAGTGAACATTCTCCATAATCTTTCAAATCAAAGCATTTCATTTTGAATTTTAAATTAAGAGAAATGAAAACAGAGAATATTTTTTGGGATATTAGCCGCATGGCTATGAGTGATAATTAAAGAAATCAAGAAAAATATAATATTATGTATGTATTACTTATCTATGTACAGTCGTGGAAAAAAAAAAGTAAACACCCCCTACTAACTCCGCAACAAGTTATTGTAGAAGAAAGTTTCTGGTACCGAACGATTTTAAATAAAGTTTACTTTTAAATGATGGATATAAAATTTGCTTAGGGGGCCATCTACATATTAAAACGAACCATAACTTTGTTTTTTTCAATAGCAATACCCAATTCTGACAGCATAAATCAACTCTACACCCTTCAAATAGCCTAAAAACAAATTTTTATGCAATTCGTACCATAAGTTTCCGAGAAATTAATTATTTTAAAACGAGCGTATTTTAAGGGCTGTATCCAGATTGAAGTTGGGTTCTCGATTGCTAACCGAGAGAGCCACCTTCTTGATCAAGGCACCTTAAGCAGTCAATGAAGTCTGTTAGATAACAAGGCAGCAGAAGAAATGTCAAAATATCTACTCACTTCAATCATAGATGGCCATCATCTTAATTAAACCATCATTTTGCCGTTTTTTAAGCATAATTTGAAAACTACTTGGAAGAAAAATGTGAAATTTGGGATTTTCATAAAGCAGGACTTAATAAATCTAAATCCATCAAAAAAATTGTAGGTTGCAATTCATAATTTTTTCGAATATTAATTTCATAATTCATATAATAAAATTATAAAAATTGCAAATTCAGCGTATTTATGTTTGGGCACATTAGTTTTATATCTAAACAAAAAATTAGCACATTAGGAGCATAATTTCAGAAGATATAAATAAGAATATGAAAATGTAATTTAACATTAGAAGCACTAAATTTTGAATGTTTATAATTCAAAAACTTATCATTCAAATGACTTGAAATTTGGTGTCTAGGCATATTTTGAACCGAAGATTTGAAATATCTCGTTAAAATTGGGTATTGCCATTGAAAAAAATGAGGTTTGGGTTCGTTTTAATATGTAGATGACCCCCTAAGCAAATTTTATATACGTCATTTAAAAGTAGACTATTTCAAATCGTTCGGTACCAGTAACTTCTGTCTACTATAATTTGTTGAAGAGTTAGTAGGGGGTGTTTACTTTTTTTTTTTTTTTCCACGACTGTACGTTTGTATTCAGACGCATGTATGCTTGCATTTATAAATTTCCGTAATCCGGTTTGTAGACAATTTCGAGTACTACTTAGTTATCCCATCGACCAAAAATCTATCGCCAAACTATAAAATTAAATGCCAATAATGGTTGATCGTAAATGTCACATCCACTTGACTTTTAGCAAGTTACATATGTTTACATCATCAAGTGATTTTTATTTCGACGTTTTATTTGTATTAATGTTATACTAATTTACTTGTTCTTTCATTATTTAAAATAAAAATTATGTCAATTTGTATAATTTGGCGAAATTGGGCGACGGGATAACTAAGTAGTACTTAATTTCGTAATTTAGTGAGTGTTGCTTGATGCGCAAATTTAACCATTTGGTAGTGGTCCCAATTACAAAAGGTTACTCAAATTTTTTTTTAATTCACCGTAAGTGAATGTGTCGCAACTGAACATTCGGAACAGATGTCATATATTAACTGGCCTCCATCTTGAACTTTTTCTTGGCATGGAAACCCCTTTTCTGCCAAGTAGTAAATGTTGCCAAGCAGCGATTTATGCAGATGTTAGGCTTAATGAAAATAAAATGTAAAACATTGTCAACAAATCTCAAAATATCCAAGATGGCAGCCACAGGAATATACGGCATCAAAGCCGAACATTCTAAAGTGAATGAGATAAGCATTTTTTTTCAAGATGCACAATTGAAAACAGAAATAAGTAGATTACAAAATAAAAAAATTCCTGTACGGGTTAGAAAAGGTAGTTTCATTATTTATTGGTTTTAAGATTTTAGTTAATTTTACTGGAGGACACGAAGCTAAAATGTGAAGAAACCGATTAGAGAAGAATCATCATTACTGAATTTCAATGGAAATTTCACCAAATTAGTCAGCTACAGCCAAATTGACTTATTTATGGCGACATTTTTTTGTCGCCAAATGCCACCAAGCTCGGAGAGAAATTTGACGTTAATATATGACTATATAGTATTATGCTTATGATTGAGAAAATGGATACAACAATGAAAGATAATTTGTGAGAAATCCCCTTCACTAAAAGTCATAAATCAATCCCTGATTTTTTTTTTTTTTTTTTTTTTTAAATCCATGCCTAGATTTAGTGTACATTTTAAGAAATGTACATATTTTTATATGTGTAACGTCACACACAGAAGTTTCGAAAATGCCGGTTAAAAGAAAGCAATTGAGATGAAGAGTTACTCAGCATAATTCTATGTGGTAAAGTCGTATAACAGTAACTCATATGCTTTCTGAGTATTTGCAGAATAACGATATAACAATAAATCAGATGAATAAAGGTATGAAGTTTGATAAAGGAGTATAGCATACTACCTATGTGTGTGTGTTACAAACCTTTCCCTGATATCATATTAAATAAGTCTGGACTCTGCCAGGCATGCAAGTCTTTGAAGTTTTCTACCGCTAACTAAATGGATCCAGTTCCAATTTTTGATAATCTCAAAGATCGGAGCTACATTAAACGAATCAAAATCGCTCAAATACATCCGGTGGTTATTCTTTATCTTTGCCGTAGATTCTCTTATCCAATGGTTTCTCTTTATTTTAAACATTTCTGAATTATTCTAAGAACAACAAATACGCCGCATGAAAATTTTGATAATTCTGACATCAGATTTACAGATGATCAGCAGAAGATACTTCAGTGATGCACTGAACAGCTTTCATCTTTGCAAACAAAAGTTAAATATCCCTAAATCAACTTTTATTATAGGAAAAGCAAGGGCTGGAAAAAACGCGATAATCACAGAAATTAGTAAAACAATCATACAGCAGTTAGGATCAGAGGCTATCATTCTTTTGGCACTATAAGGTGCTGCTATATTTAATGTTGAAGGCAAGACAATTCACTCAGCACTTAAAAGAAACAACATGTAAAAGTCAGTCAGCAAGAAATCTACAGCTCAGCAGGGATCCAGTGTTATTTCTCAGTATTGGAGAATTTTCAATGATCGGATGTCATTTTAAGGCTGACCTTGAACAAAAGATTTCACGAAGGTAAAATAGATAACATTGAGCCTTTTAGAGGCTTATTTATTTAAATCCTTCGAGGTATTAGGTAGTATATTGCGTAAAGGACATCCCTTTATATAAGAGACATTCTATAAAAGTCAGTTTGGCTCTTCGTGGACAAAAAAAGCTTAGAGCTGTTGAAAAAAGTTTCACATTAAGAAACACATTGAGACAAAACGACGATCAGCAAACACAGTTTCGAAAGACTCTTAATTAACTTTGAGCGGGTCAAGTTTTAGACTACCTCTCATCCCTTAAGCAATGACTTAAAGATATACTGCTTCTGGCTAACTTGGGGATGATTTGAAGGTGCCATATGTCTTTTTCTTAAAAACAAGCAAACGAAAGAACACAATGAAGAAGTACTTATTAAATCAAAGTGGCCAATGACAAGAATTATAGCAGGCTACAATAATTAACATATTGAGTGCCACGGTGACTGACACTGAAGCTGAAAAATTTAGAATATTTTAAGTAATTTTTAAGAAAGTATAATCCTGTAATAAATAAAAGGTAAGTAAATTTTAAATGAATTTTCAGTAATTACTTAAGACAACATATATATTTTTAGATTTATATAATATTTTAGACTGTCAGTCATTGGTGAATGACACGTTCTAAGCGGAAAGTTCAGTGTCAGTCACTTGGTGACTGATGTGCCACTTAACGTGTTAAATAGCAAGATGGAGTGAAGATGATCATGCGTCTGGACTTGCCTCAGCAGCTGGATGCAGAGTTATGTTACATACTGTAAGGCTCGCATTAACTTTAATATTTGCAAAGCACAGTTATTGGCGGTCGCCAAACAGTGAACTCTCGCCAAGGCAGAACTATTCGAACTGGAATAGGAAGCAGTGGCCGTGGAGTGAGAGGATGGAGTGAAAATCAGTGGTGTGTCGCCCTGATTGTTTTTGATAACTTCGGCATCTTAATGTCTTTGTGAAATAGTGTAAAATATCCAAAAGTTAATGTTATAATATTCGTTGTGTGTGTGTTTGTCATATTAATAAACAAGTGTTCGTAAATCCAGCAGTTCTCATTTTAGCAGTGTGTATTAGCAGTGTTTTAGCATCTCAAGTATTATTTAATGAAATAAATAAGAAACCTTTTCCTAAGGTTAAGAAGATATCGATGAGAAACCTTTTTAATAAAAAGGTAATAAAGAAATAGAGGAAAAGTTTTACTCATACCAATATCTGGATGGAGTGAGGATTGGTAAAGTGTGCACTGAGTACGGATAAAAGATATTGTCTATTGCCCAAGATTTCAACCCTGAGACTTGCCATAGGCTATAATGGTTCATTTTGATGATTATCATCAGCCATTTCTAACTGGAAAATTTTTCCTTATCAAACCTAGTTGTAAATATTGAAAAGAAGAAAAGGCCTCATGCTTAAGAACTGAATTGCCTTTAACAGTTGCATGCCCTGCCATCACACACAGATCCCAGAGTTTAACATTGCAATGTCGACATTGGTCTAAAGGAGTTGTCATATAAAGCAACTTATGTCACTTAGTGTAATTTGTCATTTTGAGGAATTTCTCACCGAAGCGCTTTTCGCTAAGGACAGATTTGACAAAATTAGAAGTATGAGAGCCCTTGGTGACAGATTAACATTTGAACATTACCTAAAGCAACTGATGACTAAATTAAACACTTTAAAATGAAGATTCGACGATTGATAGTATAAAAGTAAGTTTGAAATAACAAACATTAATCTTGAAAATAAAACATTTTTTTAAAAATATCTTTTAAGTTCATGTGTCTCCATGCTCCGACATTTCGGCCTAACAGATACTAGTAAATATACTCCTCTATTCTTTAACAATGAATGTAGATTTATTTTTATTTTGCTGCTAATGATTCCAGCCAGTGCACCACGGATGCCAATTTCTCCATGATGCAGACCACTAGATGAACTCCAGCAAGAGATGAATATTCTCCCCCACCCACCATATTCAGTTTCTCCAAATATAAAAAAGATAGAATTCCATCACAAGACAGAAAACTTTCATCTGTGTAAATGAGGTTATATTATTATTATTCCAAATGTGAAAAAAAGCTGAAAAATTATGATGCAGAAGCTAATTAAATAAGCTAATAAAAGACAAGTTTAAAAAAATGGCACTTTTATTTTCCAAGACTGTGCACAGCGGGTAATTAAAATTTTGGGCACATAATTACCCATACTGTGAATGAAACTAGCTGAAACTCTAAAGAATCCATGATGTCTGGCACTAAGATTTACAGCATGTGGACAAAAACAGAAACACTGCCCAATGCTTCGACTCTGTAATTAGTATGAGCCAGGATGGACCTCTTTGCAGATAGAGACTCGTTGTTTACAATCATATACAAACTAGATGAACCAGAAATGAAAAACATGTTTATTATTCAGGGTCTGCATTAGCTGTTTAACTCCAAATAAAATAATAAAATTTGCTAAAAAATATTTGTTTTCCTGATTAATATTTTCATCAGCACATGAATAAACTAATAAAGTAATTGATTTTTTTCAAACCACAATTTAAACAAAAAAATATGACTGCTGAGCAAAAAGAACAATAAATAACCTTATCCGTTTGATTCTTATTTATAATGAATGCCCAATTATGAGAGATTTCAATTTTTATGCAGATTATATTTAACTGAATAGTTTTTTTTCTCTTAAGTAAAGATATTTTTCATAATTAAGAAATTATGTTTTTAATTAATAAACATTGTTTAATTTATATTGTAGGTTTATTTAAAAGTATATTATAGTATAATTGTGAATTTATTGTAATATGTCTTACAAAAATTATAGTAGTTTTGTCTAATACTTATAAAATTTGGCTCAGGATTTTTCAGCTTGGTTATTAATATAAAATTTCTAATGCAAACCCCGATATTACATGTTAACAAATGATGCTAAATAAAATAAATTTAGAAATTTACACATATACAGTAGATTATGGTTAACTCAGGTACATTGGTTCAGCACAATTTGTAACAATAAAGCTGCACTATAATTATTAAAGTTAATTTAATGATATTTTTTTCTATTTTGTTCATAACATTTTGTCCCAATAAAACGGCAGCCCTAATTAAATGGCGTCCAAAGTAATCAGAATCTATTGTAGTTGCAAGATGATTGGTTTCAATCATACCACCTGTAATATAATACAAATTTGATACATAAAGCCTTAATAAATTTGTAAGCCAGGCTAAAAAATACTGAAGAATATTACAAAACTTTCCATAGTGAATTTTAATGGGAATTCTAAATAAATGTTTCTAGCACTTTTCTGGCATTATATATTTTCAATTTATCCTTTATTATAAAATCCAAAAACATTTCAATGGAATGAGATTAAACTTGCTCATTAAATTAATAAATATTGGCAAGAAAAGGCAAAATCAATGTATATCTACTTAAAAATAATAAAATATCAAGGAATACTTTAGTTTTATAATACTGCATTGGGAATTACAGGCATAATATGTATGAAGATTTTTTTTAATAAAAAGGATATTAGATTAAGAAAAAGTTCAGTTTCAGTTTGATGTTCTGAAAGTGACTGTGCATGCTGTATGTAACTTTACTTCGTGGAGGTCAAGAACTCTCTCCCCTGATGATGGCTCATTAGAAAGAGCATGAAACGTTGGGATTCATTTTAATGTGTTTTTAATATAGTTTTTATTTATGTTGTACGCTGATGAGTATTATAAGAATTTTTAATCAGGATATTAGAATTTTTCAGAATATGGTTAGTTGGTTGGAGTTTATTGGCACAAGACTCCATTTAGTTCTAACAAAAATGTATATAATATTATGTAAGAATTAAGTACTAAATCTATGTGTTAATAATTTTCTTTTTAATCCCTTTTCACAGATGATATTTTTCAATATGCAAAAAGTAGAATATATTTCAATCAAAAGTTTTGATACAGATGAAACATATCAAGAATACTTACCAGTGCCAAAAACATTAAATGTTAAAATCTTTAACTTAATTTTAGTTTTTAAACTCACAAAGGAATTAAAAAAAAGAGTTAAAATCCAGAAAAAATTTGGTTTGCAATAAATATCCTATATGAAACATGGGAATTTTGAGCAAAGCACACAATGAAACACACATTTTAATCTAACACAGCAAATGGGCAATTTGGAAATGTTACTACAATGAGCTGCCAGATTTAAGAGTCAATATATGTTATAAGCTTAAAATTAAAAAAAAAAAAAAAAATGTTTTACAAGCATAATAAAAAGATCAAACCCATAAAATCACCCCCATAAGCATAATAAAATGAAGAACACAACTCATACCATCAATAACATAACTAAAGTAATAAAAATTCACAAATCATTAAAATTATAACTGAATACAGTACAAACACAATCACTAGTTGACATCTCATAATCATACTAAGTTTACAACAAATTTAAATAACAAGTCTCCATTGCAAAAAAATTAATCCTCATAATGTCTATACACATTTATCTACACCATAAAACACTGTAAAAAGACATTACAAAAATATCAGAAAATAAGCATTTAACATCGCAGATCAACTTTTAATTATATGCAAGATTTAGAATATTGAAAAAAAAAAAAAAAAAAAAACGTTTGTTTTTCCTTGTATGTTTAAATATATACAAGCTACATATTATCAAAGCATAGCTATATTAAATAATGTTAAAATACATACAATAGGTGTAAATGCTAATAAATGCTGACTTAAGTTTTAAAAATGCAATGGATAATGCCATTTAAAGAAAATAAAAGAAAAAGAAAGGTGGGAAATACAATTTTTAGAACATAAAGTGCTAAATATATTTAAAAACCATTATAGAAATCTCGCATGACAAGAAAATTGTATATCTTTCACAATGCCATCAATAATATGATTTCACAACTGAATGTGCTTGATAAAATTTCAATATAAATCCTGTTAATAAATATGGCAGCAAATTACTATTTGCCAAAGTATAATGCAATAAAATGTACAAGAGAAATCAATGATACAGAATAAAATACATACATGGAGATAGAAATATGGAACTTTTTTAGCTTAGCACAAAATAGGTTAAGTACTAGTACTTCAGTTACAATCAACAGTGTGTTTTGCAAAATTCATAAAATATTGCCAAAAACACAAAAGTAAAACAAGGTTCATCCCCCCCCACCCCCTAAAGTGTTTTGCTAAAATATTTGTAAAAAGTATAAAAATAAATTGAAAACCAAAGGGTGTTGAAAAAAATATTAAACATGTTTTAATAAAAATATTAGAATTAAACATGCCTCAATGGTAAGAACATCTATAATTACCTTTTTTATCTTAAAATTTAAGAGCATACATTTTTTTATGAGTTGCTTTGTAAATTATTGATAATTCTTTAAAGATATAATGCCTAATTTTTAACATGCAATTTGCAAATGAAAGTAAAACATAACAAAACACTTGAGAAAATTGTGTGTTTTACAGTTTGTTGTGTTTTTTTGTGTGTGTGTGTGAAGGAGGGGAGAATGCATACTGACATTCTAGAACTGTTCTAAATCTTTTCTTTACAGCTTTTAACACATTACCATCTACAGACATACAAATGTTTTTTCTTGACTGCTTGTAAAGTCCTGAGACATACATAGGGTTTTATAAGCTGTGCATTAAATGCCAGCGACGTTTATATATATATATATATATGCATTACAACATATACTTGTAATGCGATATAAAGAAATGTACAGATATTACATAAAAAATTCCTAGAAAACAGAACGTAATAAAATAATGTGACACATTAACACATTGGTGACCAGGAATGAGGATTTTCGTAATCTTTTAACGAAACATCAATGACTAAGTGTGTGGCTTCTACCTAATAAAAAATGCATTTATTATGTTGTCCATATCTTTTTAGATTGTAATACATTTTATATTATATCAGTACATGGAAAGATATTTACTGATGCATAAACTCTAGGAAACCAATTTACAACGCTGGCAGAGCTTCTACTATCTTAAAAATCAGATTTCGTAAAAAAATTGACGGTTACATGCAAATTCTTTCATACAAAAAGCCTAGACCAGGGATGTCAAAAAAATTTCACATCTGCGTGCCAAATACATGTAAATGAAAATTTTATGTGGTCATGACTTGCCCAATAACTGAAGAATTTAGTCGATCAAATAATAATGAATCAAAATTACTTAAAATTTTGTTTGTAGAGTTAAAAATATGGATAACATTTGGTGTTATATCCTAGAAAGTAATTCAAAAAATGGCAATTAAGATGCTACTTGGCACAGTACAATATAAGCAGATAAAATAATATATTTTTAACACCAGAACTTTGTAATTGCTTTTAGTTTAAATAAGTCAAACTAATAAATCTGACATTGCAAAACATTGCTAAGAGATTAACCACACTTTGACTTTAACTCAGGTAAATTTATCTATAAACCTACTGAACTTAACTTTCTAGAAGCATTTCATATCTATAAAAATACTGTAAATTGAGACTTCACTAAGATAAAGTATACAGCTGGTACAAAATATACATAATAAAAGTAAATGCAAAAAAAAAAAAAGTAATTTCAAAAGAGTGAAGTAATGAGGATTCATACTTTAAAATAGGTTGTTTTTTCCTTTCATGAGTTTAAAAAGTTCATACTTTGACATACGTTATCTAATATTTAACCTAAAACAAACAAAAGGGGGAAAAAAGATTTATTTTGTGGAAGAAGAGACTTAAAATTATTGAATCTTTATTGATATTACAAAACAAAAGCAAAAATATAAAAAAACTAACAGTTTTTAAACCTTGTGTACCCTTGGGAGCAAAAAGAGCAGTAAAGTTTTAAGGGAAGGGTGTAAATTTTGATGCTTGATCATTTATTTATTGTTACTACATGATATCACATAAAGCAGAAAAACAAAAAAGATATTTTAACCCATAATTCCAATCATCAGGTCTCAAGGACTCATACACATATACTTCACAATGGACAAAAAAATATGACATGACTGTTAACTTAAACTTTATGTGGTCTACGGAAAAGAGGAGGGGAAGGGGAGAACTCAGATGAAATTTTAAAGAAAGCAGAAATCTGTTTAAACACAGAAATTTTTTTATACCCGAATAAAGAAGATTTAAATAGAAAAACTATTTTAAAACTACAAACACTTCCCATATTTTCATCTCCATGTAGAAACTAAATATATATTTGAAATACATCATCTTTTGTGCAAGTGAAGTTACAAAAAATTTACATAGACACATATGTATACCTACAAAATAAAAAAAAATACATATGTCATACTGACGTATGACAACAAATAATTTTAAACTTGACTAAAACAATACCAATAATTGAAGTAAGTTTTCCAGTTTTAGAAATAAATTTATAAAAAAAAAAAAAAATAGTAAATAAAGTTATAAAATTCATTTAAAATATAAAATCACCGAAATTCACTTTCTTTTTAATTAGAAACTCAAGCATAACAAATAAGTTAAAATGACAGTTACTTCCAGTAATTTGATTATATCAGTTAAATAAATAAATGAATAAAATTAAAATATAATTGCATTCAGAGCTCAAACACATTTAATTTTTAAAATAATTCAGATGATTTTTGTCATGTCATACCAAAAACGTTTTACAGCATCAGATTTCCACTGAAAATGCAATATATTTATTCAAAACTTTTCCAGTAAAATCATTGATAATTATTTTTATTATCAGGGGTGGGAAAATGCCACTGGCGAGTGAATTTTCTGACAGGGTGAGTGACTTTTTAGGTAGTCTTTGAAAATTGCAAACTATAGAGGTATGCCAAAAACATTTTTTTATTTAGTAGTTAGCAATATTTTTCAATTTTCTTAATTACTGCGATGTAAACATGGCATGAAGTTCTACTTTATATTAAACTTTTATCTCTTCTTAATTTTATAGGAAAACATATATGAAAATGCATTATAGTAATAGTAACCAACTATTTTTGAGTTGCGCAATTTTGTCAAAAATTTTCAACTGTACGTTGCATTTTATAGGCTGGAGAAATAAATCCTTGGCTGGTAAGGTTTTCTAGAAATCCCCCACCGCTGTTTATTATAAATAGGAATTTTAGAAAAAATAAATAGATTATGTTTGAATTATTAAAATTGTTCTTAAAAATTTGTCATTCTTTACCACTAAATTAGGTAATATACATTTTTCTACCTAAAAAGGTAATATATGCAATATACAGTGTTATTTAGAATAATTACTAGCTTACAACTGATTACTTTAAATTAAATAAATGCTCTTTATTTCAGAAATAAAGGCTGAAAAGAATTTTGCAACAATGTAAAAACACACACAAAAAAAATTATACCTGTGGCTATCATCCACTTATGAAATATTAATGATTATTGAAAAAATACAACATTTGAGAATTAAAATAAGCATTAAATTTCAGATATCAGATTCACATAATTTTTAGAATTTGTGCCAGTATTTTGCTATAAAGTCTTATTTTTTTTTATGATCAACCAAGTAAATTTTTATTTATTTATTTATTTGGTACATTTTTAAGACCATAAAAATATTTTTTTAATTTGTCAGAGGTAATAAATAGAATAATAATTCAATAAAAAGTAAGTTGATGGCGAAGTCTCATTAGCATAACTTATGAATAAGAGAAGCCCAAAGACATAATTACAAAGAAAGTGTTTTAAAATGTCACAATATGCTCAAAAGACAAAAGTAATCAGCAGGAAATATTTTATTTAGAAATGTATTTCATTGCATGTTATTCATTGCCTAGCCATACTGAATATATTTCTTAGGATTATTTTTAAAATTGAAATGTAGCATTAGCTTCATATATTTATTAAACTGCAAGTCTCAGAAGGTTTATATGAAGCTTGTTAGATACACATATCCATTCAATAATAGATTAAAATATCTGAACACAACCATTTTGAATTTAGATTATGCAAAATTTATATTTCTATAATTTTTAGAAAGAGAGAAAAAAAAAAAAGAGTTGAAATAAATACTGTACATAATAAAAAAATATCTTACGGTAGTAATGTAATTAAAAATTTTTTTAGATTGCATCTCTTGATTCTCCAATAACGAAATAAAGAGACTTTCACTAGAGATTCAAGAATACTGTTACTAAAAGCATTAATTACATAAATTTTATTGCATAGAGTTAATTTTAACAACTGTGCAACAATCTACAAAAATGACGATATATAATTACACACAATGTAAAAGTAAAATATCTTCACAAAAATATATACCAATATTAGGTAAACACATAAAAGCTACACCACAAGTTTTAACAAAGATATGCAAAAATATTTAATGACACTGTCTAAATTATACTCCACAAGAAATTGGCAAGTTTAATTTCATAAGCATTGTTAAATAATTAAGAGTCAAGTATGGAATAATGAGATACATAATTGTATGCATTTTGGCAAAATATGATGATACATATACTGTCAGGCTTTGAATTTTTTTTTTTTTTTTTTTTTTTTTTTTTTTTTTGTCTCTTATGCTTCTTAAAGGTTACAACATGGTATAAAATCATGATGAAGTTAAAGCTACGCAGTTGTGAAGTCGCTTATATTTGAATAAAGTCCAGCAGAATTCCAACTATAATGTCTGTTAATTTATAATAACGTAAAAATAAAACTACTTGATCATACACTACAACCTAAACCCTGATAATATTGTAAAATTCATTCTTAAAGTATAAATTAAAAAAAATCAACATACTACACATATACATATGATACATATATATTGCATGTTAACACCATAAGCTGTCTAGAATTTAAAATTTCTTCTTTTGCAGGAGAAAAAAAAAGAAGAAAAAAAAGAAAAAAAAAAGAAAGATTATGTGACCGTTATAAGAATGAAATCTTATAACAGAAAAAGAAAGTATTACATAATACTTTTTGTAAAAGAATTGGAGGACTCTTAATTGAAAGCAATAAAAAGGTTATTACAGATATTAAAAGAAAGTAAAAGCAATTGGAGCAATAGTAAATAATTTTATTTATCAAAATAGGTTAACATTGTATACATAAAAAAGTTAATTTCAAGAAGAAATAAAAGTCACGTCCAATAAAATTAAATTTCGGATTATTAAGCAGGCCAAATATATAAAGAAAAATATTGGTCAATATCTCTTTACATTTTTTGAATAAACTTGAGAAAAAAATCTTAGAAAATGAATATAAAATGTACCAATCATTATGTTCTAATTTCCAAATAAAATGTAATAAATGCAATGCAAGTTTGTCTCAAAATAGTAAAATAAGGGGAAATTACAATAAAAAGAGAACCTTAAAATATATCAACAATTAAAGATAAAACATAACACAAACAAAGATTAATCTATTTCACGGAATAAAAAACCAACAAACAATGCTTATAAAAAATAACTATGCCAAATCTTAAATCTTCATATCTTTCAAATTAAAACAATGAATAGTTGTACTAGTCTGTCACATTCTTATGATTTAAGCACTGAGGTATGAGAAATGATAATGTTTTCTAAGATGATGCACAGCTTCATTAAAACTTTCATAATATCTTCAGCTTTCTTCCTTTACACAATAAAAAACAGTTTGAAGGGAATATATGTTCATCCTTCATATATATTTTCAAATGGCACATACTTTTTTCATATACACATCTTTAAGTATATTCTTTGGTTTATTTTTTCTTAACAAGTGGACTTTTTAAATAATGCCTGCAACAGGAAATCCAAATAAAAAAGGAGCAATGTTTCAAGGCTGTGTTACAGGAAGTGAATGTGGAGCTATCTGTAATAACGAATGAGAAAATTTAAATGTCAGAATTTAAAGATATTACACTAATCATAATCATACACAAATAATAATAATAAAAAAAAAAACTATAAAAGTAATATATTTAGCTTTTACTTTAAAACTCATTTAATGATAAGCAGTAAATGATATAAGAATTTGTATCAAGTTGGAATTTTGCAGGTTGTCTTTAGATAGAGCGTATCAGATTTTCTACTAAAAGTACCAGAATACTCTTTCATATAAAAAAACTATATATTTCAATATGAGCACACATATTCATGTACATCTACATTCAAGTACATGTTTTTTCATAAAACATACAATTAATATTAAAGACATGACTTTAGACTACTTTTTCATAATTACATTAAAATCTGGCATTAATTTCTTGTCATTTCAAGTTTAGTTCAGGGTGGTTTGTGCAGGATTAATACATGTTTAGGAGAAGGGAAGTTTTAAAGTAGATACCTAATAGAGATGAGTTTGGGCTTTTCATTTCGGAACCCGGGTGTGAAACATTTTTGTCATCAGAGCTGGGCCCACCCGAGCCTGATACCAAAAGTATGCAGTACATATTGCATAATATTTAAAAATTGCTTTAAATGTAATATCTTATTTTTAAACAACTTCTTACGTGGAATCCCCAACACATAATTAATTTTATGGAAATTTACATTCAACTTATCAAAAGAGAAGTTTGGAATCAAATAAAAAAAATACTTATTTTAAACGATTCCCATATTTTCCTCCCCAACAAGCACACCAACAAAAGCGCATTTTTATAATAAATGAATAAGATTTGCAGAAATTATTACTTAGATGAAGAAATATCCAACTGTGTTTTTCTATTTTCCTATAAAAGGTATATGTCTTAAAGTATAACCAATTCCATCATCAAAACAACATTTCGCAATTCTCGTGTCCCTAAAAATCAGCTTTATTTAAAAATTCGACACAGTTATTTGAAAAATGTTTTTATAAAAAAAGAGGAAACACTACTTGACTGTAGGACTGGGCGATATTAGGATTTCAACATTGTGATACATCATTCATGCTAAACCGTGATGTTGCAATGCATCACAATTTTAGACTAGGCGAGGATCTTGTGGCTATTGTTTTATCCTTCTATATATAAAAAAAAGTTTTGATTTGGAAATGGACCAATGAAAATCTGCGTAGATATTCCAGGTAGATCGGCATCCAATTTGAATGCTTAAGCATGGCCTTTCATCATTAATATTAAAAAAAAAACTGTTGCATACAAAAATATGAAAATCGGTGGTATTATAGAGAAATGTTTGATAAACACGCTGATGCAGACAGTTTTCAAATCAAAGAATTATTTTAAGATATATTTAATGCTAAAGTTGGACAAAATCGTTCCATTAAAAAAGTTTTATTGGAGCAAAAACTATACATGAGAATTTAATCATTTTTAGATCATTTTATACGTTATAAGTTCCCGGTGTGGAGATTGCATTTATTTTGCTTATTTGACTCATTTTTTGAGATTTTATTTCAATTTTAAATTCAAATTTTCAGCATTTCGAGAGATATTTTTTACAATTTTAGAAAATGTTATTAATTTTAACTGTTGCCAACAGCGCAAACAATAATGTTTACTTCAAATTAAAAATTTACTTACATGTGACTATTACAAATAGAAAAAAAAAACTTTAAAATTAGAATTAAATGATTAAATGTTAAAAGCAGGAAAATTACGTCATAAGAACCATAGGCACAGATGTCATATACTGCCGCATTTTTTTTCTGACGCCAATTTGGCGAAAACATCAATAGCATAAACAACACCATCCGGTTTACCATATCAAGCAAAATAACGACACTTTAGCACCAGTTAAGTACCCGTTGCGTATATGAAATTGGCCTCAGAAAAAAATTGCGCCAATGACATCTGTGCCAAACCATATTTGCACTTGAAATAGCAAAACAATTTAAAATTGAAAAATATATTTGCGCGACATATTTTGAGATAATCTTTTCAACTATTATCGTGAATTCGAAGACAGCGCAAATAATATTTCCTTCTAACAACAAAAGTATTTTCACATGAATATTAATAAGATAAATAAAACTTTGGTGTAAATTACGTCAGATTTGAAACGATACATTTAAAATGAATTATTTAAAAGAACTATCTTATAGCGGTGTTAAAAAATACCGTGAGACAATGACACTGTTTACTTAATTCATTTTACATTAGCTTATTTTCAAATGCTTAACGGTACTTCTTAGTTATCCCGTCGACCAAATTACTGTCGCCAAATTGTAAGATTAAAGGCCAATAATGGTTGCCATTAATTAATTGATTGCAAGATTAAATGCCAATAATGGCCAATAAAACCATTAATTCGACGTTTTATTTGTATTTTTATTAATGTTTTACTAATTTATTTGTTCTTTCGTTATTTAAAATAAAAATTATGTCAATGTGTATAATTTGGCGAGTGGTTTGGCGATTTATATAAATTGGCGAAATTGGTCGACGGGATAACTAAGAAGTACCAGTTTAACTAATTCTTTTAATTAAATACGAAAAAAGCCATTGTATCTCTTAACAGCAGCAGATTTGGCCTTAAAAATCCCCAATCCAAGGAAAACAAATGGAAACCCGTTTACAGAGAGATTGCTACTTTTTTTTTTTTTTTAAATTTTAATTCAATATTTTTAAAGCCGATCAAATTAGCGTGCTTTTTGGATTTTGGTGTGCCTGAACGAGGGTTGGCGAGCGTAGCTCGTAGGGGGCAGAGCCCCCTAGTTTAAAAAAATTATCGTCAGTCATTAACAATTTGCTTTTAATATCTAACTGAAAAATCAACTGAAAAAAAAAATAAATAAAATAAATAAATAAATATATATATATTAATCAAAAAATTTTAAATAGTAGTAGGGGGGGGGGGCTTCTAACTGTGTGTGTCCATGATTCAACTTATAGCATGCAAAGTGACCCTCCATCAGGGTTCTCGCTGACTTTTTATGAATGTTAGGAATTTGGCTAATCAGAAGTAAAAAGCATTCGCCAAATGAAAAAAAAATTAGCAAAATAAACTCGTTGTGAGACAATGAAAATTTGATCTGTAACCCTAACGTATCCCCCCCCCCCCTTTTTTTAATATGTTCTAAAATAACCTAAGTTTTTGAAACTATTTATAGATCAGTTATTCATCTAAATTTAATTGTCTGCTACAGAAACTAAAAAAATAACTGTATTCTAAATGTGTTGCGCAATCTAGAAAAAATTTAAAATCAGATTTAACTCAATAAAATGTTTTGAAATAAAACTTCCAATCCCAGTTAACTCAGGATTTCAATATATAACATTCAATGAATTCCGAAAAATTCAGAATATAAACAACAAAATGTGTCAAAAACTTTATTTTTCTAGAATTCTTTGACTTTTCATTGAAACCCATACTTGAAAGGCTATTTCAAAATAGTACTGTTGCCTATTGGGCACATTAAAAAAATACTGAAATGACATTTTTGTGTACTATGGCTGAAGCTAAATTAAATAGCTGTTGGCTTAGTATCTCTAAAAATATTGTAAATTGCACGACACGATTGAACATTATAAGTGGCATCAGTCATTCAGTAATGTAAATAAGAGTGTCACCTGTACTGATACACACACACATAAAGAAAAAAAGATTAGCAAAAATTGAGCACTCGTAATTTGGCGAGTCTAATCATCCATTTACTCACCAAATCAAACATTTTGTCGTGATTTGGTGCAATGGCGAGCTACAGTGAGAACCCTGCCCTCCACCTTATTTTTTTAAAACAATTATTTTTTAGAACTCCAGATTTCTAGGTGGTGGTGAATTCGGGGAGTGGTCTGGGTGGAAAACTTTCTCCATACAGCATCAAATTATCTTCGATTTGCAAATTGATGCTTGGTAATATATTAAAACTGAAAACTGCTCCCCACACCCCCTTGAAATCTCATACTATTGACTCCAGAGCTGCAAAATTCTCTCCAATGGATGATGTCTGAATTCAACACTATTTTCTAAATCATAAAAATGTAGTATAAGTTTGTAACTCGTACTTTCATTTTACGAAATAAATTATAATTATTATAATTATAATGAAATTTATATGTTTAGATATTTAAGCTATAATTGTACGTAAAAAAAAATCATAAATGTAATGGATGCGAAAGGATTACCATATAACAACTTTAAATGGGATTTTGTTCAGAAAGCAAAAAAGTGGATAAGAATATTATGTGTGTTTACTGTTTATAATTTACAAAAACATCCAAACTAAATCCATAAAAAAAAGCAGCATTACTTTATATTTTAAAAAGATAGAAATTAATATAAACATTAATTACAAAATAAAAATTCAGGGGAGCAAGTCTCTTCCAGCAAAATACCCAATATTGAGGGTAAGTTTGCTAATAATTCATTTCATAATATTAAAAGATTTGCAAAATTATAGTAAAATTTATATAGCAATATGTTTTAGTTTGAGAAAACATATAAATAAAATAATAATCTAAAGGATGCAAAAGGATTATCACATAGTTTCTTTTTTACGAATTAAAAATGCTCAATACTAAGGTTCTGAAATGTAATGTGTGTGCCTTTAATAAATAATTTTCTTTTGTAAAAATCAATAAAATTAGTGTAAAATGTATACACTGAGATGTTAGGATAGAAAAAATATATTTGTACATAAAGAATAATCAATACTTTAAAGGATGTAAAAAGATTGCCATATAGTCACATCTTGAAAAAAGATTTTGTTTAGAAAGGAAACAACAATCAAGCATAAAATTACTTATTCTACCACTCTCACCCCTCTTTAACTCAAATGCCAAATATGTACTTCGCTAACTGAGCCTCTCCTCATCAGAAATTGTTTTGCAAAATACCAGGTACAAAAGTAATGAAATTTAGTGGGGTGGTAAATATTCCATTTCATGGTGGAGGGGAAAAGAAGCTATAAAATTAGGGTACACTTATATTTAAGATTTAAAATATTAAATGTACAAAAATATTCATTAATTTAAAGGATGTAAAGGGATTATACATATTTTGTTTTTTTAATAAAAAATTAAATTCAATAACATTTATATATTTCCATTTTAAGGATTGAAAAAAATATACATGTACATTAGAAATAATCATTAATTTAAAAGATGTAAAAAGATTATAAATACTTCCAGTTTTTTTTTTTTTTTTTTTTTTTTTTTTTTAAATAAAGTTCAATAAAATTAGTATAAAATTTATACATTTTGATTTTAAAGATTGAAAAAATATATTTGTACATTAGAATTAATCATTAATGTAAAGGATGTAAAAGGATTGTCATATGATCTGATTACGCTTAAATTAGATTTTGTAATTTGTTTATAAAGCAAACACTCAGATCATATTGAAGGGTTGTAGATTACAAAAACATTAAATCTTAATTTATCAAAATTAACACCAAGGATTAAATTACATTCTAAAACAGATTTACAAATCTAAGAATAAGAATTTATTTCAAATTAATTAAAAATACAATTGATCCTACAGTTGAAAAAAAAAAAAATTAAAGCAATTTGAAATATTTAATAGAAAGACATGATTTCTGTTTCCCCTTTCATTCTGATGAAAAAAGTATTAAAATTACTTTAAATGGCTTAAATAATTTTTAAGGAAAAAAAATAGTTTTTAAATATATAAAATTGTAAGTTGAAGTAAGAATGAGTCTGAGCCCAAAGAGTGGAATAATAATAAAGCCTGAGACCGTGTCGGGCTGTGCCCGTCTCATCCCTAATACTTAACTATAGAAGAACTAAATTTTTTCACACTTTATGTATATCTATGAGCTGGTAGATTTCTATAATAGTTTCCTGAATGTTGCAATCTAGTTTTAAACAATACATACTGAAAATCAAGTCATGCCAATAAGTAGAACGTATCATTACCTATATCCCTCCTGTCTTTTTAGTAAAATAAGACAAAAATTCTTATCCAATGGATATATGTTGTATACAGAAACCAACACGAAAAAAGGCTCAATCAGAATAATCTACCACACAGCTGATCCAAGACTTCCACATTCTTCATGGCAAAATGAAAATTAAACTGGAATATCAGCTCACATGCCTACTACAGAGGCCAATATAGCCATTTTATATAAAAAAAATTTTATACCCCACATATAAGATATTTACTAACAACTTACTGGATGCTGGGTTGGATGGGACATTATCTGCGGGTAGTCTAAAAGGTCAGGCAGCCCAGAAGGAACATGACCTTTTGGCATTTCAATATTTTTTTCATCTTCTCTTCTTTTAAGGCAAGCAACTTTTGGATTTAAATTTCGTTCTAAAAAAAAAAAAAAAAAATCAATTAAGGCAGCCATAATATTAAATATATAGAGTATACAGCTTCAGATAAGCAATATAAAGAAAAGTATCAACATCATAAATTTCATAAATGAACTTAAATGCCCCCCCCCCCCCCCCCCAAATATAACTAGCTTATTATACACGTGTAATAGTTCATCCTATTAGAAATCACTATTTATAGATTCAGCTGCTTTTATCAAATGGCTATTAAAATAAACTAATAAAATGTTATATTTGTCTTGGAATCAGCCATTAACTTTAATTCTGGTTTATAGACATGAGTAAAAAAAAAGTTGATTGTTACAGTTTAAGCATGTTGGTCAGTCATGTCTCAAATTCTCCTCACTACGTTAAATCTATAAGCGTGGAATGCATTCTTATTTTTTAAATACAGTCAAATCTGTCTAAGGTGGACTTGGTGTAAGCTGGAAACTTGTCTACCACGGAAAGATTTTCAAGTCCCGGTGAATCCACAGAAAATAATAATACGTGCTCCATAAGCCAGAAAAAAGATATTTAAAAAATGAAATGCATCTGGTATATGAAACTTAAAAACTGATAGATCAAATATATAAAATACAAATGTATATAAAAACATTTTTACGCATTCATTTGCTGATAGAGAGAGAATTTTAATTGCGATATTTTGCTGATTCAATGAAAAGGAAAAGAAAATATGCAGTTTGTATTTGTTCACGAGACAAAATTTTCTGCTTATTTACAATTTTTAACGCAAACAAATTTCTGTTATTTTATGGTACAAAAATTTTAAATGCTATAATATTACAAGATTTTTTAAAAGAAGGTCATACATTCAAAACTAAGCAAATTTTTAAAAATCACAATTTTTTAGAATTACAGTAAAACCCCGGTTATCCAAAAAGCATGGGACCAAAGCATTTCGGGTTAACCGGAATTCCATAAGAATTTTCGCATAACCGGGGTTCCATAGGAATTTTTAATTAACCGGCAGGCTTATAATGAAAACTTGTTTGATGAAAATAGTCCAGGCAATAGAGACAGTATAAGGACTCTACTAAGCAAAATTCATGGTAGTTCTGGAAAAAGACTTACTATATGTTTTTCGGGTCGCTGAATCCGAATTTTTAACTTCCCACCAAAATTTTCCCCGGCACCCCCCCCCCCCCCCAATTTTGGTAAAATGCCCCCAAAACAGGTTTTTATTAAAAAAATTAATTTTTTATTATTTTAGAGAAAAAAATATCTAGAAATTTAGAAAATAGACAAAATTTGCAACAAATAAGATATATGACATTATGATGTAGGATGAATGGGGAGGGGGACATCTGCCTCGGAACATGCACCGCAATGCTGCTTGGACAAAGTTGCGCAATTTCATTTAACCACTCACATCGTTTACATTCGCCCTCCTGTCTCACCTCCGAACTTTCCCTATAAGGTTTACTTTACTGAACATGCACTGTGGCGCTACGTGCACTAAGTTACGCAAGTCCAGGCAATAGCGGATTTTACCTGGCAAAATTAATACTAGTTCTGGATTTCGACTAACTTTATGTTTTTTGGGTCGCTGAATCCGAATTTGTTAATTCCCACCAAAATTTCACCTGGCAACCACTCCAAAAAATTGATTTTTTGAAAAAATTTGTTTTTGAGAATAATGTGCGGGGAATGTTCTGAGGCAGTCCTCCCTCTCCCCGTTTATCCTATATGATAATGTCATATATCCTATTTGCTGCAAATTTTGTCTACTTTCTGAATTTCTACAAACTTTTCCCCTAAAACAATAAAAAATTTAATTTAAAAACAACTATTTTAGGGGTGTTGCATGTGAGGGAGGGGGGGAGTTAAAAATTCGGATTCGGCGACCCAAAAAATGTACAGCAAACTTTATAGGGAAAGTTTGGAAGGGAGATGGGAGGGCGAATGCAAACGATGTGAGTGGTTAAGAGAGATTGTGCAACTTAGTCCACGCAGCACCGCGGCACATGTTCCAAGGCAGATCCCCCCCCATCCCCATTCATCCTACGTCATAATGTCATATATCTTATTTGTTGCAAATTTTGTCCACTTTTTGAATTTCTAGATACTTTTCCCCTAAAACAATTAAAAAATTGATTTTCTTTAATAAAAACCTATTTTCGGGGGCATTTTACCAAAATTTGGGGTTTGCCGGCGGGAAATTTTGGAGTGAAATTACAAATTCGGATTCAGCTACCCAAAAAACATAAAGTAAGCCGATTTCCAGAACTACCATTAATTTTGCAAGGTAAAATCCCCTATTGCCTGGGCTAAAAGCTGTGATCGTAATTTAGAACATCGTTATAAAAATGTTGTTGTACTGTATTCAAAGCACCCTGAATGAGAAACTAAAATTACAAGTCACTCCAACAGCAAGGAGAGTTATTGATTGGAGCGAAATAGAAGGTCAGAGTCAAAATCGAAGGTTGTCGCCGATAGTGGCATAGCAGGAGTTCGCTTATTTATTTAATAAAGCCCATGCTTTTTTAACACTATTTCTACCAGTGTCCAATAACACCTTTCAAAGTTTAGAATTTTACTCATTTTGCTTCTAATTTTTAAAGCTAATAAGTATTAAAACAACTCTTCAATGAATTAAAAATGATTCAGAATTGTTTTGATTAAAATTTACAAATAAAATAGTAATCATAAATCAAAATATGTTGAAAGGACACCGGTAAAAATAATGTTGACAATAAAAATTTTCATATTTAAAGACTTTAAGGAATTTTAAGGTATTTCGGATAACTGGGGTTCTACTGTATTAGGAAAATGAAAAAACAAAAAATTTCAATAGTATAGTATATTTATTTATTATTGTAACGCGCGCCACCCGTTCTAAAACAAATAGACTCTACCGGCAGTCACGTGACCGTTTTCCGTGAGCTTTGCCGAATGAGAAATGCTGTGAGTTGGAGAGTGTTCTGTTACAGCGTTGACTGTAGTTGTGTTCTGTTTTGAGTTGTGCTAACATGTAGAAAGTTATTCGCGCTTTTATTATTTTGTGTCTATGTGTTGTGTGCCGTTCTACTGGTGATGTGCCGTCTTATCAAGATTAAATAAAAAAT
The DNA here is from genome assembly GCA_963932465.1 of Maratus speciosus. Taxonomy (NCBI): domain Eukaryota; kingdom Metazoa; phylum Arthropoda; class Arachnida; order Araneae; family Salticidae; genus Maratus; species Maratus speciosus. The sequence goes on along the minus strand of OZ010800.1, from coordinate 350,964,614 downwards.
ATTTAAAAAGCTACCCCGAGAAATTATTATCTTGAAATTATGTGAAATTTCTGTGAGATTTGAAACTGAGCTAGCCTGACAATTTGGCTACCCAACTCGGGCCACGAATTCGAAGAAAAATGATCACATCCAAATTTTTCAAAAGTGTTCGCAATATTATTTCATCATTCTTCAAGTCAAGTGATATAGTAATATATTTTTAATCATAAAGTGTTGTTTTTACGAGCATGCAGAGAAAAAAAAAAATGGCACGACCGGTCGTCTTCGTGAGTGCACGTGAAATATGTTCTGAATCTGAAATGTTTCGTTATCTTTGTTCTTATTTTCTCAAGTTAAAGTTCTACAAAATATTTCGTTAATGTCCTAAAGAAAGTTCTAGGATGTTTGTGCTTTAAGGGACTCTCGCTTCATTTGTTCTTAGAACGGTGCCTACAGTGTTTGTGCCTATAGTGGTTTATTCTACAAGATTTGTTTGTTCTACAAAATATTTTTACCAAGTAAGCGTTTTAAATAGAATGGATCCATAATATTTTTATTAAAAAAGAATGCATTCTTCAGATTCTTGACTTCGTAACATTGATATTCTAAAAATTCTAAATATTTTTGACATTATTAAATTTTAATTCATTCTATTATTTTCCTGTCATGTTTGTATTGCATATTTCCCCTTCCCCCTCCCTCACCCATTATTCTGAAAATTTTACTTTGATTCTGTTCATGTATGTTTAATTTTTACTTTGCTTTAAGTAAAATATTTTGATTCATAAAAAAAAAAAAAAAGAAAGAAAGGAGAGTGAGTGAGAGCGGAAGCGAAAGAAGTATTTATTCATTTACGTTTTCGTTGATTTTTTTTTCTTTTCTTTTTAAAAAGAGGAAAATAAACTGTTGTCAGTCAAATTAGAAGTTGTTAAGATGATTCATAATTTTATCGCAATTCTCATAAAGATATGTGCTTATTTTTATTTTTTTTTTATTGGTTTCGTAAGAGAAATGATTACTATTTTTATTTAAGTGTTTGTTATTATTTAAATGCTAAACGTAAGTATTTACTTTTGAGTTGCTGATTTATTGATGAAAAAGCCTTGAATGTGATTCATTTCCAAAACGGAATGAGTAAGTTTTTGTATTTATTATTTGTTTATAAAAGAAACTTTTTCTTTTAAAGTGATATTGAATGAAACCGATATTAAGTAGCGTTAGTAATATAATAATAATATTGGTTGAAATTTTAATTATTCAATTATGTGTTTTATATTATTTAGAATATTGTTTGTAAGTGTTAACTATTCAGTAAATGGTTTTATATTGGTTAAAATATTGTTTTGATTAAATGTCGCGTTATGACAATCCAGTTTATTTATACCTGCAGGGATTTAAAGTTTGTTTTGTTTTTAGTAAGAGTTTTGTTATGGTTAAAGCTTACTATCTTTTTTTTATTAAAGTCTTATTTATATGAGTTGTAACGGCAAAGCTCACGTTGGGGAATAATTTAAAAGAATTCTCGTAATTTGTGGGGTACTCGTTTTGTTGTTTTGCTAAAGTTTAAAATGTCTGAACTTAATAAAGCTCGCAAAGAGGATTTATATCAGGTTGCGTTAGAAATGAATTTAGATGTTCAACCCTCTATGACAGTTGTCACATTGCGTGAAAAAATTAAATCCTCCCCCTCGTACGAAGTTGATTTTGTAAATTCATTAGTCAGAAACCAAATTTCGACTCGTGAGGAAGAACAACGCAGACGGGACTTAGAGGAAAAACAAAAAGCAGCTGAGTTAGAACAGCGCAAATTAGAATTAGAAGAAAAGCATAGAGCGGAAGAGTTAGAGTTAAAAAAGCTTGAGATGAATTTTGAGCTTGAGAAGCTCAAGTTACAGGCTCAGAGCCAAAGTGCTTCCAGTGGAGCGGTAGGTGGTAGTGCAGCAGGGGTAATGTCTCACCCGGAGAGTAAGATAGATATCCAAAAGCTGTTGCCTACATTCAGGCCAGAAACTGATGATGTAACCTTGTTTTTGGTGCTCCTGGAACGTCAATTAAAGCTCTCGAAGGTACCAGAGCATATGTGGGTTTCGTATTTACTCAGTGTTGTACCGTCTTCTATCTCTACGCTTATCGCTCGTGAATCAGAAGAAAATGCTTCAAAATTTTCACATGTTAAAGATTTACTCCTAAAAAGGTTTAAAATTAGTGCCGAAAAGTTTAGACAGCTGTTCTTTACGCATCGCAAGTCCAAGGAAATAACTTGGCGAGATTATTATTTCGAACTTCGAGCTTATTTTGAAAACTGGCTTAAAGAATTAACTGTAACGTCTTTTGAAGCTCTTCAGGATCTTATCATAGCTGATCAAATGAAAAGGCGCGTGCCTGTTGAATGCAAACAACATATGTTAGATGATTGGGAAAATTTAAATTCGCCAGTCGACCTTGCCGAAAAATTAGATGCGTATGATATTATTAGATCTACGTTTCCTAAAAGGGATCCGGTTGTACCCCAAGAGAAGAAAGAGTTTTCTCGTCGAGAAAATAATTGGAAGCAGAGTAAGCCTCCAAAAGAGGACAGATCTTCCCCTAAGTTTGCTAATCGACGCATAGAATCCGATATTGTTTGCTATGGTTGTGGTAAATTGGGATTTATAAAGAAGAAATGTCCCGATTGTTCCCCTACGGTTAAAAAACAAACTGTTCAAGCACATCGTCTTGAGCTATATAGTTTAAATACATCAGCAGTTTCAGCTCCAAATGTGCCTATCACGATCTGCAATAAGAAGGTGTTAGTTTGTGCAGATACGGGAGCGAATCGTTCTATTGCAGGAGAACGTATGTATAAATTATTTTTAAAAACTGGTGTTGCATTGAACCCTCATACTCATGAAGTAACGTTAGCTGACGGAATTACAGTAGTTAGAAACACTTTGTCTGCCACTGTACCCGTAGAGATTGAAGGCCGAGTCTTCGAAACGGAGTTCATCGTATTACCAGATGCCAAGGGTAATAGAACTCTTTTAGGTATGGATTTCTTACGTAATGCTAACATAGTGTTAGATACTGCCACCAAAACATGGTATTTCAATGATAAACCTAAGGAAAAGTTTTATTCTGTAGATGAATACGAAGAAAAAAATAATACGTCAGCTGGTGCTGTCGAAGTCAGTCCGTACGCTGTACCTGAAGATGAAGGGAAAAATCTAAATTCAGATGAAAGGGACAAAATTAATGATGTTCTGAAAAGGTATGAAAAATGTTTTCAACCAGGGGGAGAGACAACCCCGTTTGTGGAGCATCGTATGAATACAGGTGATAGTGCTCCTGTTGCTGCACCACCTAATCGGATGACTCCTGCTAAGAAAGAAATTCTTAAGAAGAAAATAGAATATGAACCTGGAAAATCAAATGTTGTGGCTGACATGCTGTCACGCCCTGTCTGTAATCATCAATCTGCTTTCTGTGAGACATGCAATTTTGTCAGCATAGACATGCCAACAAGAAGTCCAAAAGATATCAGAGAAGCACAGTTGCAAGATGAAAACCTTAAAAAGATCATAGATTCTTTTGAAGATGAACAGAAAAGCGAAGATTTCGCCAATTGGACTGATAGAGGATTCCTGATGAATCAAGGTGTGCTTTATAGGTATGCTCCCGAATCAGATGCCGAAGAAGCGCAACTGGTCGTTCCAGTACAAGAAAGACAAAATATTTTGAAACTTCATCACGATGACCCTTCAGCCGGACATTATGGTGAAGCAGGAACTTATCAGAGAATTGCTAAAAGATATTATTGGACAGGCATGAGGGCATACATTTCTGAATATGTGAAGAAGTGCCCAGAGTGCGCTCGTTATAAAGCAACAAATCAGAAACCAGCTGGTTTATTACGAACACCTGCTTATGCTCAGTGATTTGAGACCCTCAGCATTGATCTCTTTGGACCATTGCCTCCTAGTAAAGATGGACATCGATGGATTTTTATAGTAGAAGATTGTGCCACTAAATGGGTCGAACTATTTGCCTTAACAACTGCTACTGCACAAGAATGTGCGACTACTCTGATTGAAGAGATCTTCCTTCGTTATGGTATCCCAAGAAGACTCATAAGTGATAACGGCCCTCAGTTTGTGAGCGCTGTTCTACAACAAGTTTGTTACATTCTTGGAATAGACCAATCATTGACACCTTTGTACCATCCTCAGGCCAATCCAGTCGAACGCAAAAATCGAGACTTGAAACCTCGAATAGCAATCCTTGTTGGGGATGAACACACTTCCTGGATTGATAAACTTCCTTTTATTAGATTTGCTATGAACTCTGCCAAATCTGATACAACTGGCCAAACTGCCGCCTATCTGCAATTTGGTCGAGAATTAAGAACAATCGATGATGTGGTGAACGATTTTAGAGCTGTTATGGAAAATGACAATTTTGTTCCGGAAATAACCCCATATCTTAAACGTCTTGCAAATATTTCAAAAAGTGTGAAAGAGCGTGTTGAAATGAAACAAGATCAGCGGAAGAAATATTACGATAAAAATCGTAGACGAGTGTATTTCGCACCTGGTGATAAAGTATGGGTTAACCTACATCCTGTGAGCAAAGCAAGTAAAAATAAAACAGCAAAATTTATGCCTAAGAGAGATGGGCCATACATAGTTTTGACTCAAAAGTCACTAGTGACATATGACATTGCTAGCCTGGACAATCCTACTGAGCGAATTGGGTCTTACCATGTTTCCGCTTTGTCACCATTTCAAGAAACTGAAACTATTCCAGTTGCACCCTTAAGGAAAAGAGGAAGACCCAGAAAGCATCCTGTTTCCTCTCCGAGACGTAAATCGGAAACAGAGGGGGAGGATGTAACGCGCGCCACCCGTTCTAAAACAAATAGACTCTACCGGCAGTCACGTGACCGTTTTCCGTGAGCTTTGCCGAATGAGAAATGCTGTGAGTTGGAGAGTGTTCTGTTACAGCGTTGACTGTAGTTGTGTTCTGTTTTGAGTTGTGCTAACATGTAGAAAGTTATTCGCGCTTTTATTATTTTGTGTCTATGTGTTGTGTGCCGTTCTACTGGTGATGTGCCGTCTTATCAAGATTAAATAAAAAATATTTAAAAAGCTACCCCGAGAAATTATTATCTTGAAATTATGTGAAATTTCTGTGAGATTTGAAACTGAGCTAGCCTGACATTATTATTTATGTATTGTCTCTGTTAAGGAAAAAAAAAAAACCCATACACATCGAACTGATAAGCCCCCCCTCCCCTTTTTTTAAAATTAGTTAAAAATATGCGATAGTTTTTCTTCTTTTTTATAATAGATTTGCATAAGGCGAAATACTGTCTATGACGGAAAATTTTCTCAGTCATGATCGATTGTGCCTTAGTATTCCACCATACATTTTATTGTATATCATAAGAAAATTAATATTCAATTATTTTATCTATATACTCTTCTAAAAGAAAAAAAAAAAAAAAAGAAGACATCCTTTAAGTTTAAGTTCTAAAATATATCTAATTTTTATTTTGAATTGTTAAAATCTTACTCTCAGCTCATCAGTTTTTAACACACAAAATATTAAATTAAGTATAGATTTTAGAAATATTTCGTAAACTAACAAAGAAAAAAACTAGAGAACAGGAATTCTGCTTTTTCAGAATTTAGTGTCGCCTCTGACATTTCCATTACTTCATTTTCTTCTGATGGACTGGTGGTTTCCATTATTATGAAACAGCCATTATAAATGAAGCGTTAGGTGAAGATGAAAGAACAGCCTTAAAAAGTTAGAACTCAGATTTTCTGGTCAGAATGGGAAGAGAAAAAATGGCCATAATTAAAAAAAAAATTTATGGCCATTTTTTCTCTTCCCATTCTGACCAGAAAATCAGAGTTCTAACTTTTTAAGGCTGTTCTTTCATCTTCACCTAACGCTTCATTTATAATGGCTGTTTCATAATAATAGAAACCACCAGTCCATCAGAAGAAAATAACTCGGCTAAGCGGGACTCTGATAATCGTGACTCTACTGTAGAGCAAAACATATTTGAATTTTAAGACTTAAAGCACAGACTTTTATTTTATGTAAAATGACGTCATTTGCATTAATATAGATTCTTAAAATTAAATATAGTTTATAATAGTTCCATGTTTTATCATAAATCATTCATTTATATTTTTCTCAAAATAGCACATATTTTAATTAATTTTTTTTTTTTCAATTTTAATGAGAAAACGGCAACAAAAAGATATAATTGCTATTTTACAAAATTTTTTTTCTTTACTTTCTACGGAAATGGAAAACCCGAGTTGCCAAAATGAAACAAATGTTGCTAAAAACTACAAAAAAAATTAGTATTTCAAAAACAAATGGAGATGCAATTTTCAAACAAATTGCATTAAAAAGTACTTTTTTTCCCGCCAATACGACGGTATAAACATTGAAAATGTGCGATGCTTAGGCATATTTAATCGCACAATGAAACATCGGCTTTTGTTTTACGGCTAGCATACACAAGGTAACGTTATTTATTGGAGACAAAATAAGTTGAGGGAAAGAAATAGCATTCCAGGGGCTAAAAAGAGGAGAAAGATGCTTCAAGAAGAGTGCACAGAGAACAAAACTTAAAAATATTAATTTTCTGAAGAGATTTTAAAAACAACAATGCATTTTACACCTACAGGTTTAAAAAGGGGGCAAGGGGGACCTCACTGACAAACACCCTTAAAGTCAGCTAGCAAGTATCTAATAATTGAAATTTCAATAAAACAAACAGTACTGATAATCTGGGAGGCGGTAACATCAAAAGTTCCGTCATCGTAGAATTGAAAAATTTTTTTATGTGAATCTACAGTAAAAAGTCATATGAACAAAAGGAGCTAGGTTTGACATGCCGAAAATAAGCTTAAATTAATAATTACTGTTAATAATTAATAACTGCTGTAATGAATTACTGTTTTCGCAGAAAGTTAACATTTGGCAGGTACGAAATAAAGTAACCACCGGTAAAAATTAAAAGTGTAGTTTTATCACTGTCCGCCTCCTTAAAATATGTATGACAGTCGTTTTTCGCAAAATAAAGTTTGTCATACCATTTTTTTCTGAAAGAACACAAAATTTTCTATAAAATACTCTGACATCAGTTAATATCTGCGATGATGGGAAAACATTATAGCTCTTTATTGATAATTTAAATAAACATTTTCGCACTTGTCAAACCTAATCATACCTAGCTCATTTTGTTCGTATGACTTTTTACTATCGATTCACATAAAAAATAATTCAATTCTGCAATGACAGAGCTTCTGATGTCACCGACTCCTGGATTATGACAGAGAAGGTAATCATTACATTAGCTATTAGCAAAACATGAAATAATCACTATTGAAATAATAAATAAACCTTTATTATATAATTTGTCTGCAAAAATACAGACCTCTAACTTGGCTTTCCAAGGTTGTGATAACTTCAACTGCCTGGTATAGTATATTTAGTTTAGTCATGGGAGGTCTGTCTGTTTTGGAATAGTGCATCATACATAAACGACCAAGCTCTTTAAATGCTTCATTTATATCTCGAACACGAATTCTGCAACATACAACATAGACAATTACAACAGTTAAATAGAATAATCACAGATAATTTTCTAAAACAAAACTATATAACATGAAATGTTAATTTTTTAAAAATAAGTACTTTAAAATGCAATTGATAATTTTTTAGCCTGAGCTAGTATAAAAATTTTCATAAAGCAATGCAAATCTAGATGAAATGCCAATATGCTGTTCAGGTGAATTATAGCGGTACAAGTATCACCTGGCAATGACACCCTAACAGTTGCACGGTAATAATTTGAGAGCATTTATATGCACAAATAATCCATGTTATACTAGGTTAATTTTAATTTAGGTAATAAATTGCATAAAAGAATTTATGCATATGAATGTACTTTAGAAAACAGAGGACTTTAATACTAGAACTTTATATATCAACGACAAGTAATTGTGGCATTACTGTTTTATTCATTGATTACTACCACCTTATTCTTAAAAATTCCAAGTATTAATTACAATCTTATACAAATTTACATTCAGAATGCACTAGACTACTTGAAGTACATTGAAAAAGAATTTTTCTGTTAAATTTCAGCTGTTTTGAGTAAACATTCAGGCCCTATATAAGGCATAATCCTCCCACCCTCCCTACACCTACATAATCTAGAATAATATTTTGATTGTACCAATTTATAGAATGATTTGTTTTCTTATAATTTGTGAACAAAAGGGTTCAAAATACACTTTATATTAAAAAATAAATCTATAAATAAAACATGAATATAATTACATGAAAATATGCATATTATAAAGACACAGGGGGATAAAAATTACCTTTCTCTGGCATTATTAGCTTGCCTTCGTTCTTTTTCCCTTTCTGCTTTTATTTCAGGAGGATCATCATCTTCTTCAACAGATCTATGCATACAAAATATACATTAATTTGTCTTGCAATATACTGCTACTCTTAATTAACAGTAATTTTAATGGTCTAAGAAATAATTTTATTATCAATCTCAATATTCATTTGAAAAATCAACTTATGTCTACTTTTTATGAAAATGTTTGAACATAATAAAACATGAGTTCAATTACAGAAAACAAACTGATAAAATAACTATAGTACAGACTTAAAAAATTAAAAGGGTTCTAATTATAATTTTATAATAATTGTAACATTGTTATTACAATTAGTTTCAACAAATAAGAATAATAAGATAAATGATTTAAATTATTAGAAATAAAAGAAAAATGTGTTATTAACCCCGTCATTGACAAGCCCATGTTAATATGTTCACTAAGCTCCAGGCTTCACTGTAAAACAAGCAATATTTAAGGTAATTCTATTGATTCAGTGTTTTTTTAATACATTGAACAATGATTAACACTTCCAAGGATTGCATTAGAACCCGCAAAAATAATTTCAGGCAACCCGACCCGAACCCGCAATGTACGGAAGGCAAATTATGTTTTAATAACATTATGAAAAGTAATCTACAATTGTATCTCTAATAGAGGTTTGTGCCGGTCCGACTCGCGGCTGCGTGGGGCGGCAAAATTTCAGACTGGCCAGGCCGCTTTATATTAGGACAGTTTTTCCAACGGCCAGGCTGATAAACAAAATAAACGGGCCGGACGGCAAAAAATATTGAATGGCCCTGCCACGCCCGCCAATAACTACAATTAAGCGGGTCTACCGGCCAGATATAAATATTTACACAAAGCCGATGAAATCAAACGGGCCGTGCCAGGCTAGGGCCGAACTTTTAAGTTTTTACGGGACAGGGTGAACCGTTCTCGGGCCTGGAAATTCTGGCCCTTGCAGACCTCTAATTCTCTAACATCATTTTTATATTTTATATAGAAGAGAACAAATCTATATTCTTTAATATTCAACTATAGTAAAACCTCTGACCTGACTGGATGCAGGACTCTAAATGGTATAAAACTAAAAATCTAATCTTTAAATATGCTTTCAAATTTGCTGCGGTTTCAAAAGTCCCACTTATAACGATACACCTTGTTTCACACAAGTGGCCATCTGCCTTTAGTTTATTAGCAGTTATTTTGAAAACTTTCCCGTCTAACATAGTGCATCGCATATGACCACAATTAAATTATTCACTTGATACATTAGACAGGAAGTACCATTTAGCGTTTTGCCTGCGTATTGTATTTTTAAAATACGGTAAAAATATAATGCAGTTTGTTATTTCGAAGACTCGTGAAAGGATGACTAAAGACAAAACAGACAGGCACACATTTTGCTTTTGTGAGACTTTGATGTTGATCTGCGGTTTATATAGGCTTTTAACGGGAAAAGATATTTTCGACATTCTTTTTAAAAAGCGGGTCAACCCGACCCGCAAGAGTAAAAAAGCCAACCCGAAACAATAAAAGTCAACCTGACCCGCACCAAAAAAAATTAAAGTCAACCTGACCCGCACCAAAAAAAATTAAAGTCAACCCGACCCGAACGGGAAAATATAGCCCCGACCCGACCAGAGGTCAGGTTGGGTTCAGGTAAAAGCAGGTAACCCGACCCGATGCAGGCCTCTAGATTGCATTCATATTCGTTATTAAGGTTTTTTTTTTTTTATATAACATGTTGAAAGAATGAAAGAATCATCTTTTTTTTAACATTTAAAACAAAATTCAGAGAAAACATTACAATTTTGCCCTTTTCCAAGACTGTCAGAGGGTTAAGAAATAAGACCATCTGTTTAAAAAATAAATAATTAAAATAAATAAATATGATATTCGTTCTCCACTTTATCTTATAACCTCAAACTCTATCTTTTATTGCAATGAACAGGTTTTTAAGTTCTGTTTAAAAAATATTATGCCTCTTCCAATGACAACTTTCAGTTTATTTGCAGAAGAGAGCTGTTTATTATTAGCATAAACTCTGCGACATTAAGTACCCATAAAGTTTTCAATGTTGTTCAAATCTGAACTTTGCCAGGCTCTTAGCAAAACATCAAGCTTTTCTTTTTTAAACCACTTCTAAATGGATTTAAATGCACGGCAAGAATCATTCATTATCTTGCTAAAATATCCCCCCAATACTCCCTAATTAAAACCCAAATGGTACGAGACATTCATGTAGCACAGCGTAATATTTTTTTTAGTTTCATGTGTCACAAAATTTCAAATTAAGTTACAAAATCAATCATGAAAAAGTTCCCTCCCTAAAGCATCATGCAGTCTTCGCTGCTGTCGATTGAAGAATTTTTTTAGTTCTTTCTTGAAATAGTGGTAACTGTATTTGTAGCAATGTGGGTCATCAAGCTTAATTTGCTTTTTACCGAAAATATAGTTTCTTTCCACTTATCATATCATGTCATGAAACTTTTAGACAATTTCAACCTTTCTTCTCAAGGTTTCAATAATCCCCCCCCCGCCCCCCCCCCCCACACACAACCATATATTTTCCTAAATTTCGTATTAGAATTTAATTTAAGACTGACTATTCAAACTGCGATGTTTTTTTTTGCTTAACATTTTGAAATTTCACAAGTTGAAAGACCTATATTTGTAGAAAGCTCAACTACTTCCTACTAGATCGTTTTATTTTAAAAATTGAGAATACCTTATACTTGAGAATATTTTTAAATTATGACATTGTGAATGGCAGTTTTGAAATATACTTTCAGATTTATCAGCAGTCTTATAAAGTACAATTTTTCTTGCCTGGTACTAAACTCTTTCCCCTGTGGCATTTGTCAAGTTAAGCATGGAAATCACATTCAAAACCAGACATTTTACTTCTATGTTAATGACTTAACAAAATAGTAATGCATCCAAATTATGATAATTCTGAATGATCATGCAATCAGGGTTGCAAAAAAACCGGGTTATTTATTAAAAAAAAAATCCAACCTGGTTGGGTTTTTTTTTTAGGTTTTATTGTGTTTTTTCAGATTTTATTGCGTTTTTTGTTGTTATTAAAGAGGTCAAGGTAGGGGAAGTTCCTTATTTTTATAAAGTATGCATTAAATTAATAAATCTTATTATATTTTTATTATTAACTCAATATACAAGTAATTTGAATTTAAATAACAAATAAATTACTGTAAAAGGATTGGTTTGGTCAAAATTTCGAAAGAGATTAGGATTAGAAAAAGTATTGAAATTTGTTAAAAAATTGACAGACATTTTAGACTAAAAAATGGTAGTACTATTAACCAGAGTGATTTATGATGTATTGAATCTGTATTTGTTTTAAATTAATTTAAATTCAAAATATGAATGTGCTTTTACATTATGATTATTAAATTGTTATGTGCCTGTAATAAATTTCACATATTAAAACAGATTTTACGTGCATAAAAGTTTTCCTTCATTCATTATGGCTTACACATGGATATTTTTTCTTCAAATTGTGCTGCTTTTTGCCATAAATATGTAAATATTTTTTTACTGATTGGATAAACTATATATTGTGGGTGTACTGCCAAAAGTGAATAAGTCACATTCATACCCTGTTGGGAACTTGCATTATAAAGCTTTATATTATTAAATCTGGATAAAAAAGACCTTGTCATTTTTTACTTTTAACTCTTTAAACACAAAGGTTAAAAAAACTATATAAAATTACTAAATATTAAATAATAATATCATGGATTGTAAAAAACCCAATAAAACCTGTTTTGATGTGGGTTTTATCAGTTTTTTTAGAATGGGTTTTACCCAGAAAAATCCACCTTTTTGGGGGGGTGGGGGGGGGGGGAAAGTTGGTGGTTGGTGGATTTTTTGCAACCCTGCATGTAATATATAATTTTTTTTTCTGGTGGTCTTATAATTTCTAAGCAGATCCTTTAATTTATAGAAAAATGAATAAACTTTTAATAAAATTAAAGCTTATTTTCAACGTTGTGATTCGTACAGAAACTGTTTTACTATTAATTTTAAATATACAAAGGATAATTAGCACATCATTTCTTCAACTTTTTATGAATTCATCAGTGATCTTATAATCTCTTAATGTACTGTAATATTGGGTATATCATGACAGAAGTCAACGGGAGTGATCCTGTCACAAAAGCCATTGTCATGAGATTAAACAGGGGTGATGATAATGAATTCATGAAAAAATACCTGAAATTTTAGTAAGAAGTAGTTTTTGTATGGAGAGAAAACTAATTTATTGCAGGGAGGTCCATTTCTCTCATTATGAAATATATTAATTTTAATTATGTTTAACAATCATATGAAATTGATATTTTAGTCTTATTTTATTAATTTAACTATCAGAAAAACCAGAATTCCAGTATTGAAAAGGAAATAAATACCTGAATTCAGGTATATTACCTGAACACAATCACCCCTATTACCACTTTAGCTTAATTTCAATACATTCCACCCCAACTTCACAAATTCCCCCCCCCCCCTCCCCCAAATAACAAACGATTACAAAAGCTATTGAACAAATCCTTTTATACACTTGGCTTGGCAGATAAGTTTACTCATAAGCTGTATGTTTTTAAGAAGTATTTAGGTGTATTGTACGTTGTATATTTAAATTTGTCTTGTATGACAATTTCTTTCCTTTTCTGAGAGTTTTGCTATATTATGAACACATGTGCGGCGGACCACTGGAGCTAGAGGCTTGCCACAGCATAACATCGTTGGTTTTGTAGATTTATTAGGAGATTTTTTACAATCCTTCTGTATTAAATTATATGTGTGCTACTTTTTTTCCCCATACTAAATTATGCGTACTAAATTCACAGTGCAAAACTTGAAGTAAAATAAATATGCAATTAATTTAAATGAATACCTAAAATTAATGTGGCACCAACTTTTTTAGAAAAAATGTACATATTTTAGATACTGAAATTTCTTTTCCTTTATTTTCAAAACTTTATGCAGTTTAATGTGCCAACAATGGTCACCAAGTCAGTAATGGTCATTTAAAAAATGTTTTGACAGATACTTTAATGGTGATATGGGCTAAAATTAGCGACTTCAATTTTATCCTCTCATAATTTGAACTTGACATTATTATAGGCTATGTATAAAATATTTAAATCAGCATATGACTATCTTAAGTTTTAATATTTTGTTTGATTTATTATCTCCCTATATTCCTAAAATACAATCATTTATTTTGGTAGGGTATGCATTACTAAATTTTTCAAAATTCCTTATTGAATTTTAAGATGTTTTGATTTTATTTTTGTTCCCACAATTAAATTAATCTTTAATACATAATGGGATACATGTCTGAAAAATTAGTTTAACAATGATTATAAAAATAGTGTAATACAAATACAGTTAAAAAAAAAATCATTAATTAATAACCTCTTTTAAAAAACAATTACTTACCAAAAACATTAACTAGAACATTCTAAGTAGTTCAGTACACTATGAAAAATTGCGGTAGTGCTATAAAACTACAACGAACTAGTCAATGAAAATTTTGCATTTTTTCTGAATAAATCTGGCAACCCTGCCTGATATACATAAAATTGCACAAATTTCAATGAAAATACAAGATTAACTATGACTTTCTTGTGCTCTTATACCATTTTTAATAAACCTATCGAATAAATGAGTCATTTTATCTTTAGGAAATATTTACACTTTTAGAATATTTTCAATGAACTCAAAAGGTCTAATTTAGAACAAAAGCAACATGGATAGATTATGTTCGGCAACTGGAAATATGTATTTGGTAACTAGCTTGGGAAGCAAAGTTGTATCAAAAGACAAATTTTCAATTTCAGACAAAGGTGCTTTGTATAGTTTCAGGGTTACAATGTCAAGTATTTCTCATGAGGAAAGTTTTAATTTAATAAACCTAGGTAACAACAACAAAAAAAAGAGGTCATCAATGGAGTCAGTCTCAATAATTTAATATTTATTAATATGAATGACTAGTGTTATCATTTGATATTTTTCAAAGGGCGTTGTGCCCTGCCCTTTTTGTTTAAACTGCTGATGCGCCCTGACCCATTTCCCAGTAACTTCTTTGTGCCCTCCATTTTTTCTTTAAATTATTTGCCTTTTTTCTCTCCTTCCTGACTTTTGAAAACAGAAGTTCTGTTGCTCTGATTGACTCATGTATTGCAAGCTCTAAATCAATGAAAAAAAAAAAACATGCAGCAGCTGCATATTGTATTGTATTTTCAAATCATAATGCATTTTCCATTTCAAAATCGCCCCAAGACGGAAGAAGTTTTCATAAGTGGAATATTAGAAAAATGGAGTTATTTTAATCAGATTATTTTATAATATTCTTATAAATACAGCATGATTTCGGTTTACCTTGATAATATATGCCAGTGAATCCAGAGTGTGCCTCCTCTGCATCCCCCCCCCCCCTCCTCGAAATACCCTCAGGAAATTTAGGACTTAATACTAATTAAAAGATCTAGGGTTGAAGTTCTCACTCCCCAGAACTGACAAATGATAATCCATTGAGAGTGTCCTTTCACCCAACAAAATGTGTCCTTTTACTCGATATAAGCACCCCTTTACCAGACAAAAGTGCCCTATTTAGAAAATCCGCCCTGCCCTTTTAAAAAGAAATGTGAACACCAGGGGTGCAGAATATGTCCGATCCAGCAATCTAGGATCGGGGGAAATTTTAACCCCCCCCTGGGGAAATTTTTCAGAAACATATACAATTGATTTCGATTTTAACAACGAATTCCATAATTCCCTGAGACAGAACAATTTCAGTACAAATAAAAATATCCGTATGGCGATCTCAGAATAATATGTACCGTATATCAGGGGTGATTATGTTCCTAATTTTCCGAAAGTTTAAGACATTCGGTTCCAGGAATAAAAAAAAAAAAAAAAATCTGTCATCTGAAAATTCAGACATAAAAATACCGTGAATTTTCACGAAGAATTAGGGAAAAAACGCGAATTTCATCACAAGATCGCGAATGAATCGCAAATTTCGTCAAAGGATCACGAAATAACCGCAGGTTTTGCCAAAAGATCGTGAAATAACCACAGGTTTCGCCAAAAGATCGTGAAATAACCGCAGGTTTCGCCAAAAGATCACGAAATAACTGCAGGTTTCGCCAAAAGATCACGAAATAACTGCAGGTTTCGCCAAAAGATCACGAAATAACTGCAGGTTTCGCCAAAAGATCGCGAAATAACCGCAGCTTTCGCCAAAAGATCGCGAAATAACCACAGGTTTCGCCAAAAGATCGCGGAACAATCTTAAATTTCGCCAAAAGATCGCGAAACAATTGCAAATTTCGCCAAAAGATCGCGAAACAACTGCGATTTTCGTCAAAACATGGCGAAATAACCGCTATTTTTGTCAAAACAGGGCGAATAACCTTCTATTTCGTCAAAAAAAAGCAAAAAACCCACAAATTTCGTCAAAAGATCACGAAATGAACGTAAATTTACTCAAAAGATCGTGAAATAAACGCAAATTTTGTCAAAAGATTGAGAAACAACCGCACATTTCGTCAAAAGGGGCGAAATAACCGCAAATTTCTGTCTTTCGTTAAAAGATCGCAAAAAATCTGTTTGTAAAAAAAAAAAAAATTTCGTCAGAAGATCACGAAAGAATCGCAAATTTCGTCAAAAGATCATGAAAGAATCGCAAATTTAGTTAAAAGATCGCAAAAAACTGCAAATTTTGTCAAAAGATCACAAAAGAACTGCAAATTTGCCAAACGATCGCAAAACAACCGCGAATTTCATCAAATGATGACACAACAACTGCGAATTCCGTCAAAAGGAAGGAGAAATAACCACAAATTTCGTCGAAAGATCACGAAAAAACGCGAATTGCATCGAAAGATCCATGAAAAATACATAATGTTGGGAGTGGATATGAATGACCATCATTATGGATATTTTAATCCATCTGAAGCAACAAAAAAATAGTATTTTAATGCTTAAACTAGAAGATACGTGCATGGATATAAAATACACATTGCTGCTTTGTAAAATTTACTGCCTTCAATTGTTCTAATCTTTGAGAGAGAGTTTTCAGACTTAGGTAAGTTTATACTTTTTTTATACCCGTAGCTAGAATTTAAAGCAAATAATCACGGCCTATGGATAAAATTACACTTTTAGTTATTTGTGCCTGATTTTTAGAACTGAGTTCAAGAAGAAAATCTTTCGAGAACTGCTTATGTTAATGTAAATAAATAATTAAAAATTTTAACTTCATTTACCTAGATCTATTTCTTTTAACCCCCCTTGATGTGCTTTTTCTGGCGGTTGTGCTATTGGAACTAGTATTCATGACAGGAGAAGGAGGAATGATGGCATGTTGATCAACAGGCATCTGTAGGGGAGTAATTTCTTTGGCATCTGGTAAACTTTCAACTTTTACATTTCCACATGATGCAACAGGAGCTAAGGAGGAAAAAAAAAATACACATATATTTAAAAAATTAGAATAAGGTTATATCATCAAAATTACAATTTATATTGAACTTTTCTATCTTTTAACGGGCACATTTACCCTCATTCTTTCTGTCTTAATTTTAAAATATAACCAATTGAATGAGATGAGATTTTAAGATCATAACAATGGGGGGTGATTATCACTACACTGTGAATATTTTTTCAGATTCTATTATATATAAACAATAATTTAAGGTCAGTTTGGTAGCTTTTTGTCTGCTTTGCTTGCCTGATGAAAGTAAGCTATTTTATTTGTCTTCTTGCTTTCAGCCTCAGCATGGTAACAAATCTTTAAAATCAGAATATTAAAGTTAATTAGCTAAAGAACTGCAGCATTGTATAGTAAAAACTTCTGAATAGCAAACACATCAGAACAGCAAATTTTGTTAGTTACTCTGAGATGTCTGCTTTTGAAGGGAAAAAAAAATTACAGATATATAATTTTTGGTATTGAAAGTGGGTGCTAAATAGAAGTGATTGCTATTCGGAGGTGTCATAGAGACTTTACTGCATTAGCTTAAAACACTTATCACCATGACCATAATTTTTTACTTGTTGGAGATACTTAGCAATGTAAATTGTAAAAGTATTCAAAATAACATAGAAATTAAGATTATGTTGATGAATTAAGTTCTCCCAATAATTATCAAAACATTACAAAGCACACATTTATGAGACCACCAACAGTGGTGTAGTCGTAAAAAAAACAGAGGGTATAAGCTCTAAGCAGAGGGTATACGCTCAAGGCAGAGAGTATACCCTAGAGTGTACATACTATAGCTTTCTTGAGAAACAGAGGGTATACAGTGTTCCTTAAAAAAATCCAGAGGGTATACGGCGTATACCTCCGTGGCCCCTCCACTACATCCCTGACCACCAAGTCTTAAAAGTTATACAGTGTGATTTCAAAAATCCGGCATCAAAACCATCTTTTCCCTTCCCTTTTCTTTTTTACACTTCCAAGTTATGGGATTTGAATTAAAAACTTCAAGATCAAAAATAAAAATGCAAAAAAGAATATTTGGCTATTTTTTTCATTTGTCAGGAGGCAATTATTTTCTGAACAAATTTTCTGGGAGCTGCATCGTTGCTTAGAAATGGAAACAACTTTGGTGAATACATGCCACATTATATGGCTAGAACGAATTTTCAGCAACGCCGACCTCAGTAATGAGAAAAAAATTTCAGACCTTCACATTTCCTGTGAAAAGGCCTCAATTTATGAGCTGATTGATCACACAAAGTCTGAAAATGCATTAAGTGTAAAAAAAATGATATAGATGACCGGATAAGCATTCACGAAAATGCATCAACATAGAACAATTTAACAGACAGCGAGATCACAGATGCTGTGCTAAATAGAAACCACCAATAATGCTAGTAGCAGCTCTAAAGACGAGGATGAATGACTGGCAGAAGAAAAGGTGTCACTAGAAAAATACACAAATTTGACTGCAGAATTAATGTATGCTTTAGAGAAAAAAGACTATTTCCGAAATAGACAATCTTCAATTGTATAAAATACAAATCTTGTTAAAGAACGGCCGAAAAAATTGTAGCAAACAAAGTTGACATTGATGTTACCGAAATTACAAGAAAAGAAATAATTTCACTCTTTATTAGTTTTTTTTTTTTTTCTGTAACATAGAGACTATCAATTAAAGTAAGTTTTTTTTTTAATTTAATTATCTCTTTTTCTTACATAATTATCACTTAATAATGAATTAAATTATGGCTAAGGGCACCATTAAGAATGTAATATTACTTTTGATATTCCTTCAAAAATCCAACATAGTCTCTGTCACGTTGCGAATGCGCCATTTTTGTCGCATCTGCGAATCGGCATTTGCACGTGGCAATATCTCCCATTCTTTTAACTTAATTTTGCCTTTTTTTGTAATTTTCCTTTAATATTTTATTGTTTCAACGTTCCCATTATTCGGCATTTATTATTCTCTGTAATTTGGCACATCCCTTTTAATCCTATGGCGATTCCTTCAATTTTTGATCTACCGTTCGCTAAATTTGCCGATCCTTTTTTTTTTTTTTCAGGTCACTTCTACTTGATTTCATATCGGGCGCCATTTTACCGGCACCACGGGAGAGAAAAATTCCTCCTTCGTTCCTGTGCATTCCGGAGCGTTCTGATTTTGCTCGTTTATCGTTCTTTTGGCGTTCTGCGTGGACTTGCTCTTTGGCGTACGCTGTTTCTCTGCTTCACGCGCGCTGATTAGCCACGGTCGCTGGTCGACTTGCCAATCTGGTGTGCGCTTGGGCTTATAGGATCACCAGGCAGATTTGCAGCCAATTTTTGCCTGAGACTCGGAGAGTGTCGTACCACAGAAAAGTTTTTAACGAGACTTGCCCTGGCACGGGGATCCCACGTGAGTCCGCCGTATGCCGCGTTTTCGTTTTGATCTCCCGTTTCGAGGAATTCAAGAAAAAATTGGAAACTTCCAAGCTGTTTACCAGCACTCCAAACCTCAGCCACAAAATGCAGTTTAAAAATAAAAAGAGTTTCCTTTACAAGAATTAGTTTCCTCTATTTTGTGCCTGTCTCCTTATACCCTTATACAGCAGCATGCACATCCAGGTTGAAGTATTTCTGAAAAAGTATTTAAATCAGCATCGTCCCTGGTAAGTTTTTTTTTTAGTATTTTCCTTCTCTGTGCAAGATGAAGCAGAATGATGAAATTATAATATTTAGATGAAGACGACAGCGAAAGAAAACCTGTGTTATTGACATTTCGCAAAAGCACGTGTTGGTCAGGGTTAGCCCTTGCACGTGTCATGCCACTGCCACTACACGGTCTTCCTTCAGTAGTAACTTAAATGTTTCATTCTTCAATAGTGACTAATGTATATTTATCTGACAGTCTCGATCCCGATGATGCCGGATTTTTGAAGTTATACTGTATTTACAAAATAATTTCCATGCTTTGACAAGGGCAATAGTAAAATTGCCATTCTTCTACAACCAAAATTCACAGATTTATGGTACTTTGAATTTTATGATTTTTTAGAGTTTTCTGGCACTAAAAATGTGTTTTCCGTTTTTAGTGCCAGAATGCTTTGAAATTTCACAAAATTTTCTAAATATAACTTATAGGACTCAAGGACCATATACATAGTAAATGACTTTGTAATTTTTTGAAAACTAATGGGAGGACTATTTCATAAATATAACATTTTGAAAACGTTTTAAAAATTTATATTGCCTATAATCACTAACAGGTAAAATATTAAAGTGAGCTTCAATGTTTTTGGGAGTATCCTGCATGTATAAACTCCAGTTATGAAACACTAATCACACACTGTAACTTTATTTGTATTATTATTGTTGTTGTTGTTTTTAAACTTTAAAAATAAACAATAACTCTTAAATAACCAAAACGGAAGAACAAAACCAGAAAACAACAAACTAGAAGATGTGCGGCACAGCAGGGTTAAATCAAGATTTTATGCATGCAATGTCCCCTTTCATTTGCCAAAACCAAAATTGAAAAAAAAAAAAAAAAAAAAAAACCATACAATCAATGCACAACAAAATATCCTGCTATCTCATTACACCAATCAAATTATCCAAACCACTACTTGTATACAAAATTGAACTCAGCTCAGTTCGATAACTGCTATCTCTTATAAAATCGCACGTTATTCCTTTTACAAAATTCCTTGGGTAACTTGCATCAAAACTTAACTACACTTAAGTTTATAACATCGGCAAACATATCTTTAACCCCTGAATGTAGTCTTTCAATACGAATTAAACCATTTTTAAAGACATTTCTTTTAACTAAAATATGAACATTTGGTTCAATTTTAAAGTTTTAAAATTAAAATCATTTCTTTTGCCAAATAACCTTGTAACCAAATTTTCACTCTATTTTTATATTTACATCCAGAAAATTTATGTGTTTACAATACGTGGAGGAGAGTTTTAACTAGAATTAGGATATTATGCAAAATCAAGTGTGTAATGTCATTATTTAACCTATTAAAACATCATCTCTATATCTATAGCTCAGTATTTCACTCACTGGTGCAGCGAAGGGGGTTTTTCGGGGTTAAAACCCCTCCCAGAGCTAAAATAATTAGTATAATTGCCGCTTATACGAATCACTAAAGCAAATTAGCCGCTTTTATGAATCAAAACCAAATATTAAATTTTTTTTGACTTATTTGGAATCTGCGGCATATGTGAATAAAATTCTATTCAAGAATGTGATTCATTTAAATAGCGAAAATTGTACTTAAAACTGTAAGCACACACACATTACATGCCTTAGTTAAGTGAAAACTGGTCATTTGTTTTGAAAAAAGGGCAGCGGTTATATTTTTGAGACATCTTAGGCTAAATGGGTGGTCACTTCCTGCCGCATAAACACTTTGAGTTTGAGTATTATACACTGGACAGTTTTTTAATTGCATTTCTGTCTTTGTTCCATGTTCGAAGCGATAAGGACCACTAAATTCAAGAGAAAAATGTGAAAAACACTCTTTCTAGATTTCTCTCAATTTCAAATGTTCGGCTTTGAATTTTTGCTCTCACAAGGGAACCACTTTTGGTGTTGCTCGCACCTAGCACTGAGACCTGGTGCATTTTGAAGCCCTAAATTAGGAAGTTTGAGAATCGATAAAATTCTTCGGTTAAAATAATATTTCTTGATTATACAGCAGCATAACTTTCTGAAAATGCAATTTTCAAGACCACTTATCGGACTATTAACATTGAATTTTTTTAAAGAAAAGCATTTAAAAATAAAAATTAGTTAATAATAAGTATAAAATATTGAAAAAAGTTTGAAAATTCCTTCAAAATCCCACGAATTTGATTTTGAAAAATTGCAACTTTATATTCATATTTTTGGCGGGAAAACAGTTGGCGTTTATTTTCAAAAGTAGAGCTTTCCGGCAACCTTAGCCAAATGCAATAGCTGAATTTGCAATAGCTAATTCAATTTGCTATAGTAAGTATTTGCTATAGTAGAATTTGTAATAGCTAATTGCAATTTCCAACCTATTTCGCCACAGTAATTTTTCTAAATTGTGTAAAAATATTAATTTACTTTATGATTACTTTTACCGAAGGACCATTTAATACAGCAACATTTCATTTTAAACATTCGAAACTTTATTTCATTCGATTTCAAGAGAAAACAGTTTGCTTATTTTGTATTTCACTAAAAAATAGATTTCAATGATCTTCGAAGCTTTTATAGAATTTTATTTATTACTTATATATTTATCGTCTGCATTGAAAAAGAAATAAAAACCTAATATTTGTTTCTTATGCTATCAATTATAAAAAAAAAATCGCAATCTGATATAATTCTAGTAATATGTTCTTGTACATTTTTTCTTTGGATAAAGCGGGCGGAAAAATTGTAGCGCCCTATTTGGCGACTTAACTCACTTTTGGCGTGAAATAAACAAATAAATATGTAATAATAAAAAATTAAAAGTATAAAAAAGTATATAAAATATTACTTTAACAGAGAAATTTTTTCGGTTCTCTAACTTTTATGTATAGGGCTACAAAACGCACCAAGTCTCGATGCTAGGTGCGAGCAACACCAAAAGTGGTTCCCTTGTCAGTTATCTTTTAGACCAAGTTATGTGCGTATAAACCTTTGAAAAAGTAAGAATTAAAAAAAAGTATTATAAAGATATTAACATAAGAAGCTGTTTTTGGTTGTGATTGAACAGTTTATTGCAATCAGTGTTTCTTTGGAACCATTTGTTCCAGGGTGGGGGTACATAAATTTAAAGATAGCAGTTTATTAGTTGGCAATGTAGCTTGAAATTTTCCCCAGGATGTCTTTCTCTCGAGGAGACACTGCCTCCCGATCCCTTTAGGAAAGAAACACTGATTGCAATTGCATTGACTTATAGGTACATGCCTGTGAGCAGGATTTTCAAAAGACAGACATTTCTTAGAATTATTAAAATTTTTTATCCATATCTTACATACAAACTTATGCTTATTATGCATCAACTTATATTAATCTTAAAAGATGCTACCTGCATATCATCAAAATTATGAACTATTCTTTTTTGCACGAGGACAAAACTAGAGTAACAGTTTAAATTAGATAAGACCTAAACACTACAAAATAGTAATGGGAGGGGGGGGGGGGCATTTCTTATATAGGTATTTAACTATAATGACTTTCAGTTTTTATTTCAGTTTCAGTTTCATAACTCTTGATCCCATTGAGATCCCACTCTAAAATTTTCAGAAATTTAAGCTTATAATATTACAACAAACATACATTTTTTTTTCCAAATTTTAAAATTAAAAAAAAAAATTAAGTTTTTTTTTTTAACTAGTCAACTTGGGTATAAAATTAAACCTTATAAATTTCTTTTTAAAATGAGGGGTCATAAAATTTTGTATGCATGATAGAATTTGAGAAATTCAAAATTGAAAAACTGATGCAACCCAAAAAATGATTTTTCAAAATTTAAATAATTAATTGTATGAAAATTTAATGTGATAAAAAAAATTATAAAAATATATTCTCATTTATATCATGAGAGAGAATGATTCCAGAGAGTTTCATTGAAATCTGAAATGGTCAGGTCGAGTCACTGGTTGATTTGACATGGAATGACCCTGTTACTTTAACAATTATGAAGATATTGTAACTTTATTTTCAATAGAGTTACTTTGATTTCTGTGAAATATGATGGCATGATGAGAAGTACTGGAAATTGCCACCATTCATTTATAAACTACAAGCTAGATATTTTTTTTATTCAGCATGCAGCTGAAAGTACTTATACTGTGTCAGTGGGCAAAATTCAGTGACCTCCAACAATATCATCACATTTCATACAATCAAAATTAATATGATGTAAATCTCGCTAAAATATCTTCATTATTGTTAAAGTTGTGAAAGAAAATTGAGTTTCAGCTAACAGTAACACATCCTCTATTTTTGATTGAATGTATTGCATTTTGGATGTATTAAGTAGATTGAGATGTTTCTTGTTCAAAAAATGTTTGTCTTGACCACAATGTTTCCCTTGAAAGTTTGTTTAAACATTTTAGGAAGAACCTGTATGCTTACAACCTCCGAAAATGATTGTCCACTCTTTGGTGCATTTAAAAACTTCCTTGCTAAATCAAAAAGAACAGGAACATTATTCTTACTGAGTTGCCACCATTTGAATAGATTGTATTATTTTCCTGGCAAACAGTATATGACTGTAAACATTCTCTTCCAAGTCCTTCAAAATTTCCCTTTGATTTTAAAGTATTTGTTTTAAAAATTTTATTAATTAAAAAATTTTTTAAACTATCCTCATCTTAAATAATAACTCAAAGCATAGATTTTTATTAGTGTAAAGTTTACTTGTAAAAATGTCTTGTTTAACAAAATGCAAGTATCTGTGTTAGATATTATGTAACACTATTTTAAAATTTAACTTAATAATATCTTTAAGCACTGAAATATAAAAGTATTCGGCCAAATAGTTGCTATTCAGCTAGCCGAATATTTGGCACTCGGCCAAAATCACTATTCGGTGCATCCCTAATTGAAAGTTCAATAAACTATTTTTCCTTTGCTTAATACAATGTATATTTTAAAATTTATTTAAATATTATTGTAAATAATGTATAACCTAAATAGAAAAATAAAATGAAAAAAAAAAAATAATAATAAAAAAAAAAATAAAAAAAAAATACCGAAGTTTTGTGGCGTTGGCACTGTCTCGCCCGCATGTCCAGCTATTGTTCTTCTGCTCTCTGGAAGTCCATTTTGAGGCTATAGAAATAATTTAGAAAATATTTTGAACAACTGAAATAAAAGCACAATTCTTAATCAAACTATGCCAAAAACACAAAAACTAATTATTTGCTATGTGTTTTCAAGAGCTTCATTTTGTAAACAAAAATGCTGTATACACATAAACATACACATTGACAGAGAGAAAAACTTCATTATTAAAATAACTAACTTTTTACATCACAAGGCTACAAAAAATTATGATATAAAATTCACAGACAAATTTTTAATTATAAATGAACTTTTATTTGAAATGTTGTAAATATATGAACAAACAGAAAATTTGTTATTTGAAAAACGATACAATAAGCAATGAGGCTAAATCAACAATTAAATGACAAACTCAAGTTTTCCCAAGGTTACACATGTCTGTGGAGCAGTGGTTCTCAATGTTTTATTGGCACATGCCCTACTGAAGCATCTCTAAAATGACGACCCCCCCCCCCCCCCACACACACACACACACATTTCTTATTATGTAAAAGAGGGATAAATTTCATATGGAGGGAGCTTAAAATAACTTAAACAATAACAAGATATTTCACATTTTTTAGCTTATCAAACAGGTTATTTTTCTGTCACTAATATGTTTTTAGCATAACTCTATAAGAGCAACGAGACCATACAAATTTGCCTTCATGCCTAACAGTTTTGTCAAGTTTCAATCAGTGATGGGTGATTCAAGAAAAATCAAATATTGATAAACATTGACATCACATAAAACAGCATCGATTCCCAAATTCTAGTATCGATTCTTCACAATTAAGTTTAAAAACAGGAAGTTGGGCCGTGCACCCGATCCAGATTAATTTTATGCATTGTATTTCAAAATAACAAACAAAAGAACTAATGCAAAACAACATTGAAAATGGATAAAAAATAAACTCGAGAAATTTTAAGATTAATTATGTTAATCCTAACTGTTGTTAGTGGTTTCACAGACCTTGATATTGTTTTTTTCAATTTCCACAGTACCAGTGATCACTATAGATACCAGTTTCACTACAGATACCAGTGAAAGTTTATTTTGTTTGTAGCTCTAGTACTGCTATCGCTAGAAATTTTTGAATAGGTGAATTTTAATTATAATAGTCCTGTGCATAAAGTACAGAAACAGTGTCGAGTTAACCAAGCCTTTTATTTATCTTTTGACCAAGCAGTCTCTGAGAATGCTCACTAAGTAGTCATGCAACATTTTTTGCTACAGCAATTAAGGGTTAATGATGGGGAAGGGGGGAGACAGAGAGGGAAACTACAATTTTCGAGGGGATTGTATCATTAATTTACTGTTACTTCAATAAAAATGGCAGTTTATTTTTTATTTTTATTTTTTTAACACTTTCCAACAAAGTTGAAAAGTGTTTATGCATTCAGTTTGTCTGTCCGTCTGTCCACACCTCTAACCCCCGTAAATATACTCGGATGCAATTGATAAAGGTTATTTAGGGTCACCAAAGCATGGTTGGTATTGTATATGAAGTATATACGATTAATAGTTTATTTGCAGGGGCACTCAAAAGTATTCCATTACATTACGGTATATGGGGTAAAATTGTTTTCAGATTATTTTAATGATATTACGCTATTTCAAATGTATTGGAACTAGGGTGTAAAAAAATCATGATTGTTTTAAAAAAATAAAAAATTGATTTTTTTTAATTTAAATCGGATTTTTATGATTTTTTTTTCCCAACGTTCAAATACTGAATAGCTACCAAGAGTTTTAGGTTTCCAAAACAATTAAACCACTAATTGCTAACATAATCTATGTTTTTACACTTTAATTAAAAAAATTATAATTATTAGTCAGTAACTACAGAACTTATAAAAACTGCAAATTAGTAGTTTCATTAGGTAGTATCATACAATAATGTTATATACATTTAAGTAATGTAATAATTATGTAAAACTTTATAAATCTAGTGATATTTAACATTTATTAAAATTATTAATTGCATTTTATATTAAATAGTTAACACTACTTCAAATAATAATCAAACAATTAACTCTCTAATTAGGAACATATTATACATGTTTAAGCCTCAATTATTAAAATGATAATAATGTAGTATTCATTTTGGAAAGAAAAAGGGACAGGATGCTAGTTCAAAAAAAGGGCCCTATTTCATGAGGAAATACATTAGTAATGTGTTTAGTAATGATATAAGAAAAAAAAAAAAAAAGAATAATTTTTAGTGTGATAAATAAAGTGTCCTTAATTTTTAATAATTTTTATGAATAACAAATTGAAAAATACAATATCCTGTTTTTTTCAAAAGAAATAAAGTTCTATATTTTTGCAAGATGACCACATGAATTTAGAAATACTGTTGAATGGGGAAGTTTTTTACAAGAAATCTGTGGCTACAACTACAGGTGAATTTCAACTATTTTTTTTTAAGGAGGGTGCATTTTGCCAATTTCAAAAGGGGCATGGTGTGGCAACTGCAGATAAGTAATTTCATTAGTTAGTAAAACAAATAACAAAACTAACAAATATTATTTGCACTTAGGATTTTGCATTTTAGTTTTTCATTTGTATTTAGGAAAATTACTGTAAACCACCAAAATCTAAACTTACACACATGTATGTGTATGCTAACCAAAAAAATTATGAAAATGAGTTAAATCCATTCATATAGAATAAATATAAGTTAGTCCAAAAATCTGAAATCCTCAAAATATTTAAGTAACAGCATTATTACCTCTCAGCATGGATTATTAGCTTTCAATGGTTCAATTTTGTTTCTTTTTAAGAAAACTTTTGCTGTTTTTTCAATCCCTTTTTTTAGTACATATGAAGTTAAAAATTATGCAAGCTATACCGAAGAAGCTCTCCCTGTGCTTAGCATTTTTATACCAATTATTTCTTTTCTTTTATGCATTGCATTCATTCACAATTTAGCTGTTGAGCAGATGTCATTATGTCATTCTTATTTAACTTTAGATTGCTATTAATTACTATTTATTCTTTTACTTGTAGAAATGTATTACACTGGCTATGTGTATTTTATATAAAATAATGCATAAATTGATTACCTAAAGGCAATTATGACATTGCAAATTATATTAGCTTTAGATATCATTTTTAAATGAAACTGTTTTAATTTGGATAAAAACTTAAAAACAATCCTTTTTACAAACTCAACTGTTTTTAATTTTTTTACAATACTCATGAATTAAGCTTAGAAACAATTATTTAAAGCTCTTTTTTTGTTTATTCATAAGTCAAAATACCTGTAGAAACTTTCAAATTATGTTCATGTTAGATTTTAATACTTTTTTTTTTGACATTTTAAACATTTAGAAATTTTTTGATTTAAATCAATGATTTTTTTTTTATCGATTGATATAAATCATGATTTAATAACTGATTTAAATCAACTGATTAAAATCGTTGACACCCTAATTGGAACTGATATAAATCACTAAATTTCACTATGATTACATTAGAACAGGGGATTCATAGCATTTTTTATTCATTTACAGGGACCCACAAAAGAAATCTTTTACAGTACAGCCTTTGAGTAATAATTGCTGGAGTGTACGGTTTAAAACTAGATATGAGCTTTTAAATTAAATTAATTTTTTGCATGTCACTCTTTATATATAAATTCTATATCTCATATACAGGGCTGTACAAAGGTATTCACTTACCAGGACGCCCTTATTTATTCTTTTACAGGGACACACAAAAGAAATCGGTTACAGTACTGTCTTTGAGTAATAATTGCTTGAGTGTATGATTTAAAATTCAGTATGAGCTTTTAAATTTAACTAATATTTTTAATGTTACTTGTTATATATATATAAATTCTATACGTCATATACAGGGCTGCACAAAAGTATTCATGCACAATTCTCCTTATAAGGGGAAATTAGTGAAGGAGAATTTTCAACTGAAGGATATATATTTCTTAAGTGAACTAAATTTTGGCATGCATGTAGTTAATAGATACAAACCTATATATCATATACTGGGCTGCTCAAGGAATTTGATCCCTTTTCTTTCTTATGCATTTCGATATGGTTGAATTAGACATAATATTTTAACTCATTAAATGGTGCATTTTTATTACATTATTCTGAATGCGTTGGAAAGTGTTAAATAATCTATGCTGGACGCATGATTTTTCTTTCTTGTTTTAAGATTTAAACAATGTGAGGGAGTGGTAGGAAATTTTAGGAAGGGATGAAATGTATGTGATTCATTATTTATGTAGTAATATCTCAAGATAACAAAACTAGATAAAAGAATATTGAAAAACTGGGCAGAATTTAAAGTTTAACAATGTTAAAGATTTTCAACTTTAATGCTCGGGCAGTGTGTGTGTGTGTGTGTGTGGGGGGGGGGAAACAAAAATTCTGCGGTGGATGGAGGGACGAAAATCTGCTGAAATGCAAGAGACTGTTACCCTCTTACCAATATCGTTCTGCAGAACTGAAACATATACATACAGAAAATCATTTTGCTGTTGTATGGATCTCCTCTCCCTCCAGAAAAAATATTTTCCCCCCTTAACGATATTTTTTTTTGCAGGAAATCTTCCCATTATGTGACATTGACGCCGTGATTCTGCCACGGGAGTGATGCATATCAATTTTACTACGTTTGAAATGTTGTAACATTTAAAATGCATAGGAAATGATTTTTCCTTACAGACCATAATGTTCTTCTTTGATGATGAGACTTCTTTTGTGTGTCCCTGCAAACGAACTATAAATGCTACACACTTGATTGTCAATAGCAACCATTCTATAGTACATGCCAATAACACATAAAAATTTCATGGCAATCTCAGTACATTTACAACAGTTAAGCATGGGACAGCAGTAGATAGACAAAACCGAATTCATAAACACTTTTCAACTATATTGGAAAGTGTTAAAAATGTGCGTAAGGTACAAAACATTGTACGGCCAATCCGTACAAGTTGGCAAGTATGTTATAGGCATCTCTCCAAACAGCTTTGAGCCTCAACTTACTTTTCTTCAGTCTTTTGATTTTTATTACACTTTCTTATAAAATAACTTCATTTAAATGACATATGAGATTTTTCTTCTGCTTCATATTATCCATAGAATTAACACTGTTCGATATCAGTTGCTGTTTAGTACTTTTGTTAAGTACATATCAATTGGTAGTACATCTACAGAATAAGGCAATTTACCAGCAGCCTTTTGACCAGCTATATGCATAAAATGATAATATTAGCCCATAATGAATACATCTGGTTTCTTTTTTCAATTCCTACTATTAGTTCACATTCTCCCTATATATAGCTTGTTCAAATTAAAATACTTATTATTCATCCACTAAATAGTCCAGGCAATAGAGACCGTATAGGGGCTCTACCTAGCAAAATTCATGGTAGTTCTGGAAAAAGGCTTACTGTATGTTTTTTGGGTCGCTGAATCCGAATTTTTAACTTCCCACCAAAATTTCTCCTGGCAACCCCTCCAAAAAAGGTTTTTTCTTTTGTTTCATGAAAATAGGAAAGTTTTAGATGCTCCATTATTGCTGTTGT
This sequence comes from Maratus speciosus, assembly GCA_963932465.1. Lineage (NCBI taxonomy): Eukaryota > Metazoa > Arthropoda > Arachnida > Araneae > Salticidae > Maratus > Maratus speciosus. The sequence continues at coordinate 350,934,356 of OZ010800.1, read as the reverse complement.
GACTAGATAAAGAAAATGAAGAATCTTAAAGACAAGAAGTTTCAGCAGCCATCAACAATATCATGGCAGTTGTTTTAGTTATTGCAGCATTATATTTCTATGCAATTTTAGAGTTCATAAACACACTTTTAAAAACAGGTCCAACATGAAGTGATCATCATCAGCAAGCAAAATGTTGTGTGCAATTAGATATTTGGCAAAAAGGGCTTCTGATTTTGTAACAATTAAAAGATCTTGATTTTCAAAATATTTGTTAACAGTTTTCACTTTATCAGTAGCAGATACCAATTTTCTGATGTACTGATTCATTAACGCACATGTGGCAGTCATCTGCACCATCACGTGCAATGATAAATTGAGAGTTGCACACTATACAGAATGCTGAACACTCTGCTATACCACTTTTTAAATATGGCCATTTCTGAAAATATTTTAGGAGAAATTTCTGACTTCGAATAATTTTGGGCTGATCTTTTTTATTATATGTATCATTGGCAAACTTGGTCTCTCAGGATACATCGTAATAAGTACCAAAAGTAAATGCTGAAGCTGAATTAACTGAATCATCAAATTAAAAAAATGTTAATGCCATGCACAGTGACACACACAATACAAAAGGGAAAATGAAAAGCAGTTTTGATGTGAAAGGCAGGGTCATCCACTTCACATCATCAACCCTCTATCTCCCATGTTCCCATTTACTGATAAGCATTGTTCTCAAATCCAAACTGGCTACTTTCGGACATATTTTTTAATTCATTTGTTGCGTTTAGAAATGCATGAAATTGGCAGGTGTTGTTATTTAGAAACTATGTAATTGACAGATGTTTTCCATTTTTCAGGTAAATGCAAAAGATTTTTCAGAAAATATTATTAAAGTTGGTATTTGAAACGAATTTACAGACGTGACAGCAAAAAAAAGGGAAAAACCTGTCATGTGACAAAAATCAATCATAACTCAATAAATTATTTATCAAATAAAATTCGATTACAAATCGCTTCAATAGTCAGGTCTACCCAGTGTTGTAGTCGTAAGAAAACAATCGAGCAATAGGCACAAGAGTATATGCTATAGTCTGTGCCTGCCAATTTTGTGCCTTTACGTTTAAAAATGAGATAGTAAAAAAATGTATCTGACAGTGTCACATTTGTTGAGCAGGGAATTTGAGAACCGCCTTAAGGGTGGAGTAACCATTTAACATTGACACTATGACTGTGATTTGTTGGGCATTGCTTAAGTGTTAAGTACAAAATGGAGATCTTTATGAGAAGTATATTGTTTACAAGTAGAAATTTAGATTGAGGAACTTTGCAACTTGTGGGGAAACTGAAACCTTGTTGTATATGCAGATTTCCGTATTTTTTTACTTTGACTCCCGTCTGATGTTTATATGTAAACATTTTGCGATGACAATGTTTTCATAATTGTTAAGATATTTTATTTATGCCATCATCAATTTGTGAATGTTGTTTGACTGAAATGGTCTTTTAAATCATACAAAGTGGTACAAATAATCTTTTCTACTTTTTCCTAATTCATTTAATTTTAAAGATTCAAATATGCAATTTTTAAAACACTTCAAGATAATTACAATTTTCCAATTGGCCAATTTAGACTAAAGGAGACTTTTTTTTTTTGGGGGGGGGGGGGGGGGCAAAAGGTATTTAAAAAAAAAAATTAGGATAAGCATGCAATGACGGTTTAAATTTGGCCAAGAAGTTTAAAGAGGGAATTAAAGTAATTAGCAACTTAACCTTATCTCAGAACAGGACTGGCTATGTATGAACTGACTTTGTATATATATATATATATATAAATGAAGATCAACATAAAAGTTTCACAATTTCTGCATAAATGGATTTTTTTCCCCCACTTGCAAAAGTATGGAATCCTTAAAACACATAAATGGGTAAAAATTACAGAATTTAATAATAAAATTTACATATAGTTCAAAATGAACTTACCATTTGAATAGGAACAACACCTGGATAATTTTTAACAGGCGGGGAGCTCCCTTGTACTATGTTGGAATGTAATGAATTAATGTTATTAGGCAAAGAGCCTATAGGCACGGCCGGCTGTAAAGTCTGAAGTAAAGAACCTTCAGCATGGTTTCGTAACACATTAATAGCATCATCTAACCTTTCTTCTATAACAACAGGATTCTGGAACACATGAAAAATACTATTCTAACTATCCACACCATACACACATAATACATAATTAAGAGATTAGAATGGCAGGCTTATTGGTCAGTTCTATATAATGAAAATTATGCTTTCTGAAGGAGATATACATAAAAGGAACTAGAATTAAATAAAATAAAAATTTTACTTATCTACTCTAAAGTAATTATACGTTGAATGTAAAAATTTTTACTTAAAAAAAAAAAAAAAAAAAAGTAGTAGATTTTAGAAACAGCTCCATTAAAATAAGCATTCTTAGAACTAAAAAAAGAAAAATATTAACAACAGCAAATTATTCTATGAATTAGCACATGGAAAAACTACCATACATACTAATGATAATTTCACAGTATACTATGAGGAAGTTCTGAATTTTGCATTCGATAAACAACTGATTCATGAACTGCCAATCTTGCCAGAGGATGCAGGAGCATTTTATATAATCATCTTAAAAACAAAATCAGCACCCCCCCCCCCCCCACATACATAAAATAACCCAAAAAGCAATGAATACAAAAATAAAGGAAGATAGATAATTATTTCTTAAATAAAGCAAAACTTATCCTTAAAACATATTCAAATATTATATGAAATGCGAATCAATGTTGATAATGAAGATAGATAATTATTTCTTAAATAAAGTAAAACTTATCCTTAAAACTTTAAATATTATATAAAGTACAAATCAATGTAAAAAAAAAAAAAGCGAAAAAGAAAAAACCTAAGTCACAAAATTTTTTTAGCATGGTGCTTTTCAAAATCGATTTTAGAATTTACCCTTTTAACTAACAATAAATTTTGTTCATTGAAACAACTTTCAAAAGTAATTTTCAAACAAGTTTTGTTTTACTAATGAACTATAAGTGATGAAAGTTATATAATAACTTTTTTTTTTTCTTTCCAAACTATACTGAAAATGCGCCCGCATTCAACATTACTATATGAAATAGATAATTTTATTTTAAAGAGACAGAAATCGGAGGGGAGCAAAAATATTGAAATAGGAATAAAAGGAGAGTATTTGGATTACACAAATCATTCCAAATTTGCTTCTGTAGCAACAGCAAGTTATTATTACAGCAAAAAAAAAAAAAAAAAAAAAAAAGCTTAGAGAGACAGGGGGGAAAAAAACACTTGTAGAAAGGCACAAAGAGGCAAAGCTGAAATTTTGGGTGAAGGATCAATGATTTATTATTAATTTATTGTTACTAAAGTAACAAATAGGGTAGAAAATTAAAAAAATTAAGAGCTTTAAAGATTTTTAACTTTGTATTGCGGATAGAGACACAGCAGCATTTCGGCAGACAAGGGAAATATGATGCAACACATTTTTGCTTTACTTTTGCAGTATGTTGTGATTTGATTATTTTTTGTTATGCAAAAGCAACAAATAAAGCATTAAAAATGTTTCCAAAAACTAAATAAATTGTTTTTTAAATTTGTATGCTAGGGGAGTAAACGAAGGAGTGGAAATTTCAGAGGGGAGGGGCTGGAATTTATGTGGAAATTGTAAAAGAATGGGTGGAAGACTCCCTCAATAAAGATATTACTTTATAGAAAGAAAAAAACATTTATGAGTTTTTAAATTTTTTTTAGGGAATGATGGGAAATTTTAATATAATTTTAGGGACATCCAAAAATTTTAGGAAAATTAAGAATTTTAGGGAGAATGTGAGCCCTGTGAATAGCTAATCATCAAGTTTTTTTTTTTTTCCCTTCACATTCTTTTTTTCTTTCTGACAGAAAATCACTGCATATTAACTCTTTCTCCAACTGATATCAAAGATAGAATTTCAGCTAAACAACACAAAATTTTGTTTGTATAAACTTGTTTTCATCACTGATATTACCTTTTAAAAATATAAATACTTTTCTAATGAAAAAATTATTATTTGCACACAAGGCAGTTTCAATGTTAAGGTGCTACATTAGATTCATATTTCAAAAGCTCATAGAAAAATTAAATTGTCATATTGGAATGTGGTTTGCACCATACAATTTTGAAAATGGCTGGAATTTTTGTAGCAAAAGATACTGAAATATTATACTTTTTTTTCTTTTGTCATAAAAAGTCAGACACTTTGACAAGTCTTAGGCAGATCACACACTAAGGCGACACATGAGACATGTCGATCGATTTTGGGAGAAAAACTGGTTTGAAACAGCTTCCTTCTTTGTTTCGACCGGTTTTTCTCCTATGTCGCACTCTCTTTTGCACCTGTCGTCTCAGTGTGTGATGTGCCTCACAGTACAAATTATACTCCAGTATGACAATTCATTATTTTTTTTTTCCAGAAATTTTTGAAATGTGAATGCAATTATGAGGAACGTTGTATATTATGCTTTGATGAAACTTGAACGGAAATTTGTTGGCCCAATCGTTCAAACAAAAGTTTGACATTTGAAATAAATTTCTACTTTTCAACCAGTTTTAGTGCCTGCACAACATTGTTTCACGAATTATCTCACACAACTTTTTATTTGAATTTGAAAAAAAGAAAATTATATAAATAATAAAACAAGAAACTTTGAAAACCAGGATAGTTGGTACATATGTTGATGTAAATGAAATTTTTTAAGAAAATAAGTATCACAATGAAAAAAAATAACACATTTTAGTCATAACAATTCATAACATTTAACAATTTAGTCATAATTTACATTTTTTCATCAGTGAAATCAATAGTGAAAACATGAAGTATATAATAAAAACATTATTGAGAAATCCCATAAAATTAAAAAAATAAACAAATTTTTGAGGACAAAATGTACATCTGGTAGTGTTAAGGTGTTGCAAGAAGGCTGACATTTTTGCAGATAGTACTTACACTATTACAAATGCAAGATTTTTCATAACAGAAATAAGAGGCATGTTAGAATAGTGATTACACTCATCAGTGGTAAAAATTGAATTTTAATTTCAGTGCCAGTGAGGAAAAAAGTTCTGGAAAATCATATTTTTCCATAAAATTTGCTACAGCCTGCACGCTGGATGATTAAGCAAAAGTTATCACTTACCACTGAATTTGAGAGCTCTGTATATGATGCTTGCTGAGGTGGTAGCTGATTATTACTATTATTCCGAGACCAATTAGGTACAGCAGCTGCAGAACACAACAAGTATGGAATTAGTATGAGAGAAAAGCAAAAAAGGTATGATATTTAATAAAAAATTCTTTACTATCACTTATTAATAAGGCAAGCCTAATGTATTCAACTGATATTGGATACCTTTTAATACAATCATTTTTACTATAAAGAATTAAAAAAGAATAATTGCATGCATTTACATTAATTGAACATGTCCAACAAAATTAATATTACTTTTTTTTTTATAGACCATAACTACTGAGAATTATCCAAATATAGACTCCAAAAATTCCAATTAAATTAAATTTTAATATTAGCTTAAGTAAATATTTCACAGACAATATATTTATAAATAAACACATACTTTGCATTTCAACACAGGATGTCAATACTGGAAGATATCATTTTACATTTTAAAAGAGTGAAGGGCATTTCGTATAATTTAGGTTTTCGCAGGAACTTTGGTCAGAATTGGAAATTTAATATCTAAAAGGGCAGAAATCAAATCCCCAATTACTATAATGAGGGCACTTTACTTTAGATTTCAGTAAATTTGAGGTTCATTAGCAAAAACAAAGGCAAATTTAACTATTGGTAAGCAACATTGTTTCTATTGAAATTTATACTTCAACACTGCAACTATATGGACACAACATTTCTTTTTTCTCTTGCACTTTTACGCTTTTCAATTTTAGTAATCAACCACTGTGTACTGTTAATGAACTTTTGGCCAAATTCAATCAATTATTTTTTTAAGTTATATATATATAAATGATTTTCCCTTTCAGATATTTGTTAAGTATATACAGAAATCGCACACAAACTTAAATTCTGCTAATCACACTTACAGGTTAATGGAGGGGGTGAGCTAATGGGAGTTGATGGAGCTGAAGAAAAGCTGCTATTTGTCTGCTCTGTTGAAACTGTTTGCTATAACAAGAAAAATAAAATTAAATAATTAAAGTTAATAACAGCATTTCAAAAGCAAGTGACAAAAAAAATTACATTTATAAGGACACTTATTTCATGTAGTTTTCTGAATTTGTTTTCATGATTTATATCACTCATATATATAGGAAAAAATGTACTTTTAATTAAAAGAATTATTATTTTTTTTTATTTTGCAGTGTAATCCCTCACAGCAAATAATCCTTGGCGATCTTCCGAAGGAAGTCCCAACTCGACTATATTTCGTCCTGGCGATCTCATTTTCCGGGGTCATCAAATATGACCTCTTGTTTCGCAAGGCAGATCACCGTTCGAGCATCACATCTTGACTACAATTGAATCGGTTTTGAAGCCATTACGTAGTAGTTTTGGATAATTTGGTTACTTGGTAATCTTTTACAGAGTACATTGCAATATCATATGATCTTTTGCCGATTAGCTAATGATATTGAATAGAAGAATTTGTATGATGCAAAAATGGTATCTAAAATGTAAAAAAATTAGTTTTAATTAAAAAAATAAGCATTGTTAATTAGGAATATTTTCCACAATAAGATGCGAAAATATTTCCATATTAAATATGCAACTCATTGAAATGTAATAAATTTTGTTTTGTTTCAAGTCAAAATATGGCTGTTAAATAATTTTACAATAAAAATTACATTTATTTTAAGTTACAATTAATTAAAAAATGATATTCTTGCTTAGAAATTACTTATACATTGATATACAAATATTTTTTAATCTTACAAATAATAATTAATAGTAATTTTCATTGCAAGATCATTTAACAGCAATATTTTGACTTTAAACTAAACAAAATTTCTTACATTTTAATTAATTACACTCTCGATATGAAGCATTTTTGTATTTTTCAGGAGGAAAATTTTTCTATTTAACAATATTTACTATTTGAATAAAAACGAATTTTCATACATTTTATTTATGCAATTTTTGCATCTTACAATGTAAAATATTCTCATTTAACATTGTGTCCTAACGATGAAAATCATCATTTAAAACTTCTCATTATACTCTGGTTATGTACTAAAAAAATATATATATATCCGTTTTCTCGTACTTTTAATATATAAATAATTATTTTAATAAAAAAAACTGTTTATTTATTTATTTATTTATTTATTTTTTTTTTACTTTAAACGGTATGAAATTAAATTTTTTCACTATCTGAAGAAAAAAGACGATCTACTTTATGATACAATTTATATAGTAACATTATATGAATAATTTCCAAGTAAATTAATTTTTAAATCAGAAATTGCTAATTCATAATTAACAAAATACATTTAGAGCAAATAGTTTGTTGCTGTAATAGCCTAAATTTCATATAATTATGATATAATAGAAATTTAACTATTATAATTTATCTGAATCAACAAAACAGCAAATATCTCTAACCTTTTATCAAAGTATAATTTTAAGTAAGGTAAAGTACCCAGTAGTTGACACTGGACCAATAGTTGACACTTTTGTAGAAACAGTAGTGTAACAAGAAAACGTCACAGGTAGGAACATGAGACACACAGAATTTTTAAAATCTATCACCTTGTGGCAAAACTGAGAACTAAAACTATAAACAGTCGAGCCCAATTCCAATATGGCGGAAGACAACAAAGAAGCATGTGTGCAAAGTTGAATTTTTTGAATTTATCTTAAGAAAAGTGATAAGGATTGCACGTTACAGTAAGTATTAAAACCCGTAATTTATCTTAATTTCTCGTTACGTTTTGATTGATATTGATTGTTTCGATGTCCAAGAATTGTATTGGAATAAAATTGATGCATTTTGTGCAAAATAGCAGGAGTGAGTGCGAGTGTCAACTATTGAATACGAAAAGAAACAGATTTTCAAAAGTTGACACCCAGTGTCAACTACTCGCTCATGTTGGGGTTTTGTTAATCTAATTCAGTGCAATGAAAATAAGCTGGAATCTACCAGATAAATTCATGACTGACCTTTGAAAAATTGAAAATGCATTTAAACCAATAGATGACACAGGGTGTCAATTATTGAAATTAGGGAGTGTAGAATATGTTAAAGTCAACAAAGCTAGGTACAAAACAGCGGCTAAAAAATTTAACGTGCCTAGAATAACTCTGAAATACAAAGTTGAGGGAAAAACCCCAATGAAAAGGTAAAATATCGGCTGTTAGTGCTTGATTTTGCACTCGATCTTTCATTTTTGTTATTTGAGATTAATTAAGTAAGTGGTTTTATGTTATAATTTCAGATCTATGGGACTTTTTTTATTTTATTAAAACTTCTGATTTCTTTAAAAATTTTTGCTAATTAACGGTTCTTATCATTATGTCTTCATATGGGGCAATTAATATAGTAATATAATAATAAAGAGTATTTATTATTATTAATTTAGGCCCCGCCGCAGTCAGTGTCAATTTCTAGTTCACGAAGATGTCAACTACTAAACTCTCACGTTCACGATGGTGTCAACTTCTGGACAAAAATCATGTTTTCATATCCCCTAGTAATTTTTACAAAATGTATTCATTTTGGGACATTAAACATTATGATTTTGTGGAAAAATGTCCAAACCCCCTAGTAATGATCAAACTGTTTCCCTTAATTGAAAACTGCACGAACCAAAGGCGACGAACGCCGAAAAATTCCTTAAAGTGTCAGCTACTGGGTACTTTACCTTACGAATGTCCAAACATTATTATTAAAAAAAAGAAAGTGAGAAAATCAAACAAAAGCTTTTACACTGCTTGTCCTACTATCTATAAATTTTCAAGACATTTAAGTTTACTGATTTGCTGATAATTATTTATTCTCACCAAAGAAAACATTTCTTGGAAAGTATTTTTCCTCCTGTGTTCCTTTGGCTGTCCGTTTACAAATGATGTCCTTGAAACGTGAAAAACCATTTTGAGTGGCAGCGAGATAAGATATTGCAGGGGATTGGAGAGTTTTATTCATGTGACACACATCCCCTGTCATCGCTGCAAGGAGGATCTTTACTGCGAAAACAAACAATGACACCCCAGTAAAAGGATTCAATTTTCATTACTTTCTGATTACAGGCCAATTACATACATACGAATATTTTGCCGATTAATTGACTTGAAATAATAATCTTATTTCCTACCGACATTTGCAGTCGACATTATCTTGATAAATCGCTAGATTTTGTTCAGATGATATTGTGTCAAGCCCTCAATTTAACCGATATCTCTTGTTTTTGGGGATGTACAGCAAGTAACAATTTATGGCATTCTGATTGCATCTCTGATATCCTATTTTATTTTCATAGGATGGTTATTTTCTTTTTGTAATGTAGAAAGTATTAGAATAATAAATAAAATAAACAACAATAAATGTACAAATTCATTAAATCAAAAAAGAAATTTGGAAACAATTTGCTAAAAGTATAAATCCATCCAAATGTATCTGATGAACTTATGTGAAACACAGAGATTAATTTTTCAAAATAAATATATTATTTTGAATAATTTGACTGTTTAAGACTTAAAAAAAAAAAATCTATGCTAAATTATATGCATGCCAAATTGACCTTTACTCCAAAAATACATTTCCCAAAATGCATCGCTGAAATGACCCAGAGGTGTTTTATAAATAGAATAAAATATTCTATTCCGCAAAGAACCTTATGGAAACTTCCTTGACTTAGTTAAAGAACTTAATTTACATGACTTTCAGATGATTATAATAAAAGCTCACCTTTAATTGGATAGCACAGCAATTCAGAAACAAACAGCAAAAAAAGGCCCAATTCGGAAATAATTAGGGGAAAGCTGGAAATTGTTTTAATCCCTTCAGTTTATGTCTAGAATGAATATGCTACGTTTTCCCCCTCGTACTAGGTGAGCATTACGAATTATACATTGATTTATAGTCAAAAATCACTTTTTTTTAAATACCATAACACTATCTCGAAATCACTAACTTTTTCAAAAACATCATCAATACAAATGATGTGGAGCTTAAAATTCTGAATAAGATGAGTACCTACACTTAATACTTTTGTTAAATATTAAGGTCACAATTCTACTTAAAGTTTTAGCCCCGTGGTGAGAGGGTTGAACTCAGAATTAATTAGGGGAAAACTGGAAATCATTTTAATCCCTTTAGGTCTAAAAATTAGGTCTAAAAAAGAATATTCTATGCTTTCCCCTTCGTACTAAGTGAGCGTTAGGAAATATGTACACATTTACATTCGAAAAACACGTTTTTCTTTAATATTTTTAACAATATCTGAAATTGCGACATTAATTTTGAACAAAAATGTTAATGTGAGTATTCATTTTATTCAAAATTTTAAGCTCTACAACATCTGTATTGACAATTTTTTGATATAGTTAGCTGTTTTGAGATGTTAAGGTAACCTGGTCTCTCCGGACTTCAAGCTCTTGATTAGCGATTAAGGCAAAATTTTGAAATTAGAATTGAGACCTTAATTTTGAACAAAAATATTAATGTGGGTACTCATTTTATTCAGAATTTTAAGCTCTACAACATTTGTACTGACAATGTTTTTGATAGAATTAACTATTTTGAGATATTGTTAAAAATATTAAGGAAAAACATGTTTTTCGAAAGTAAATACGTACATATTTCCTAACGCTCACTTGGTACGAAGGGGAAAACATAGAATATTCATTTTAGACTTAATCTGAAGGGATTAAAACGATTTTCAGTTTCCCCCTAATTAATTCTGAGTTCAACTCTCTGGCCACGGCGCTAAAATTTTAAAGTAGAATTGTGACCTTAATATTCAACAAAAGTATTAAGTGTAGGTTCTCATTTTATTCAGAATTTTAAGCTCTACAACATTTGTATTGACAATGTTTTTGAAAAAGTTAGTGATTTCGAGATAGTGTTATGGTATTTAAAAAAAAAATGTTTTTTGACTATGAATCAATATATAATTCCTAACGCTCACCTAGTACGAGGGGGAAAATGTAGCATATTCATTCTAGACCTAAACTGAAGGGGTTAAAACAATTTCCAGCTTTCCCCTAATTATTTCCGAATTCAACTCCCTAACCACTGGGCTATAAACATTTTATTAAAATTAAACAAAAGTATCTGGCCTTCAAATAGTAAAATATTTTATAAGAAAAAGCTTAGAATGATTATTTTGAACAAGTTACAGTAAAAATTAATTGAACAACATAACTTATTTCTGAAGTAATTCCAATGGTGGAAACTCTCAAACTTTATCCGTCAAAGTTATCTGCCATTTTTTGGTGGTGGAACATTTAAAGACTTCATGGCTCAAAACATAAATGCATGCTTTAAATATATTCATGATAATGAACATTTTTGCATTTCAGCAGCTCCTTATCAGCAGTGTGTACAGGGAACGTTTGTTCTCAGAGGCAGGCATTATTATATGAAACTAGCCGTTGGGGGCCACAGTATTACTTACCCATCATGGATATACATAATATAAAATATGAAAATAAAATATGTGATACATGCTAAGCATTGTATCATGTTACTTTATTCAAAATTTAATTTACTTTGACCCCCTTAAATATAATTAATATAATCCCTTCAGCTAATATTACTTTTCATTGCATTAAAATATCTCACTTTGTTGATTTTCTGTAAGCAAGTAAACACTAGATTTACAATGGAAGTCTATGGGAATTTGGCGAAATATTAGAGATACCTCCAATTTGGCTTCACTTTTGGCGACTCATTTTGGTCGCCAAATTTGGCGCTATATCGCCGAGTTGGCGACAAACTTGGCGGAATTTGGTGACAGAACAGGGTCCTCCCTATGGTAACCCCCCCTTATAGGTATAGTGATGCATTAAATGCTTGACATTTACGATAAGCCATTATCGACATTTAATCTTACAGTTTGGCGATAGTTTTTGGGTTGGCAGGATAATCGAGTAGTACCGAATTGTGTAAAAAAAAAAATCCTTATAACTCGAAAAATTATAATAATATTAACTAACAGTTTACTGTGTCGGATTAAGCGTCTCATTTCCAATTAAAATATATCTTTGGATTGAAATTTGAATGAAATACAGGGTCATGAAAAACTGAAGAGGAAGAGTGTGAAGAATAGGATTACAAATATCTCGGCAACTAATTATCCGATAAAGTTCATTCATAATGCAAAATTTATGTTTTTTTGTTGTCTTTTATATTCACTCCTTCAAATAAACAATTTCGAAAATTTTTGTATACCTTTTATCAGAACAAATATTTCAAGAGTCCGAAAAAAATAGTTCCGGATAATCGAGGTTACTGATATTCAATAGGCTTCTTCCCATTATTACTCTTTAAGTACACACCGAATTTCAAGTCTCTATCTCAATTTGTTCGGGAGATAGAGCGTTTACAGACATACACATACAGATGGACGGCAAATTTTTTTTTCTAAAAATGTTTTTCGGAATCTCCAGTGTCTGAAACATGTAAATCCGTCAAAATTTTTTTCCCATTTTTAAAACGATTACAAGTCTTACCCCTATACTAAGTATGATGGGTAAGTAAAAAAGTGCAATCGGCTTTTGCCTGAAAATGCAGAAATGTTATTACTTACCTATCATACGTAGTATAAGGTAAGTCTTGTAATCGTTTTAAAAATCTAAAAAATTTTTTGGATGGATTTACACGTTTCAGACACTGGAGATTCCGAAAAACATATTTTTAGAAAAAAAATGTTGCCGTCCACCTGTATGTGTGTCTGTAATCGCTCTATCTCTCGAACAAATTGAGATAGAGACTTGAAATTTGGTGTGTACTTAGGGAGTAATAATGGGAAGAAGCTTATTGAATATCAGTAACCTCGATTATCCGTAACTATTTTTTTCGGACTCTCGAAATACTTGTTCTGATAAAAGGTATAGAAATTTTTTTGAAATTTTTTATTTGAAGGAGTGAATATAAAAGACAATAAAAAAACAAATTTTGCATCATGAATGAACTCGATCAGATAATTAGTTGCTGAGATATTTGTAATCCTATTTTTCACACTCTTCGATTTTTCATGACCCTGTACCTCATTCAAATTTCAATTCAAAGATATATTTTAATTGGAAATGAGACGCTTAATCCCACACAGTAAACTGTTATAGAGTTATAACGATGTTTCTTTTATGCAATTCGGTACTACTCGTTTATCCCGCCGACCAAAAAACTATCGCCAAACTATAAGATTAAATGCCAATAATGGCTTATCGTAAATGTCAAGCATTTAATGCATCTCCATACCTATAAGGGGGGTTAACATAGGGGGAAACCCTGTTCTCTCGCCAAACGTTGCCAAATTTGTCGCCAACTTGGCAGTATATTGCCAAATTTGGTGACCAAAATTAGCCACCAAAAGTGACGCGAAATTGGCGGTATCGCTAATACTTCGCCAAATTCCCATAGCCTTCCATTGTAAACCAATAGTGTTTACTTGCTTATAGAAAATCAACAAATTGAGATATTTTAGTGCAACAAAAACTAATATTAGCTTAAGGGATTATATTAATTACATTTAAGGGAGTCAAACTAAATTAAATTATGAATAAAAGTAACATGATACAATGCTTAGCATGTATCACATGTTTTATTTTCTATATTTCATATTATGTATATCCATGATGGATGGGTAAGTATTATGGTGGCCCCCAACGACTAGTTTTTACATCACAACATGAAATTATTTTGTAAATAAATGATATTTTATATATGTCTTTTTATGCAACTTCACCGTACTTTTATAATTATATTACAGAAATTGAATAAATATCAGAGATAAGATTTGACTAAGGAAACGGCTTAACATAATTTGAAATTAATTATGAATAACAAGACAGATTTTATCTTTCATGAAAATATGTAAAACAACGCTGGAGGTCTTAAATACTTTCTTTATGCGATCTTAATTATGTATAAATATTGGTTAAATACGATGAATTATATAAATTTGGGTTAATGATTATATGGTGCCTCTAGCCACACATAGGAAGTTGGCAGGTTGCTTCTGCAGGTTGGGTATGGCTGCCTTAGACAATTGACTGTAAGAATTAAATGATGACAAATAATTTAATTTACATTTTGTACATTAGCTAATCAAATAACTCCTTATGAACTCAAAAATGTAAATAAAATCTCACCAATAAATCAGAAGCCAAATACATAGAAGAGTAGCCGGGAGCTGCATGATTCAAGGTAGGAGCATTTGGCATCAATGATGGAGGAAATGTACAATTAGGAGAAAGACTATTGGAAGACCATGTATCTGGAACACTCTCTGAAACAGAATTAAGAAGATTAATAAGAAGATATCTCCTCATATACAGGGGTTGATCCATTGATCTAGGTAAAAATTGAGCCCTTTCACAAAATTTAATTTCAGAGAAATTCCCCTTTTATGTACAAGGTAGCCATAATTAAAGTGCACATGTTTGAAGGGCTCTACAAGTTAAAGTATTTGGAATATTTAAAAAAGCTTTGGCGTTTATACTTCTTAGAGCATGTAGAAACAAGTTATGTAATAAAAATGATTAGTTTGAAATTTTACCGATAGATGGTGCTTTAATATTAGAGAATTTTTATAAGAAAAAAAGTGGAACTCCACTTATACATTACCTGAGTTGTACGTTTCCCTCAGTTATATGTTTCAACTCAGTGGTTTTGGTCATTTTCCATTAAAAATTAGCTGAATTATATGTTTTTGAGTTATATGTTTCCCTCAGTTATACGTTACGAAATTTTGTGTTTCGGGATGAAATTTTGTCCCACTTTTACGTTTTGCTGAAAGTAATTTCAGAATTTTTGCTATGTCTGATTGTGATGAAAGAAGAAAAATGAAAAGCTATATTGTATTTTGAGTAAATATATTAAACTAATAAGTATCATTTTTGAAAAAATTAGGCTTTTCAAAATTATTTGATATGTTAATCCAAAAAAAAATCACCATTCTTTGGGAATAAGTACAAATAAATCTGGAAAAGGGAACAAAACGTGTAGAAATTTTTAATGAAGTACTGAATAACACTGAACAGGTAACTCTATTTTTCTGTAACGGCAGAAATGCTAGCAGACGACGTGAAATCAGTTTCAGCTTCACTTTTGACGAAGCTACCACATTTGACTATTAATCGTCCCGTTTGGTTATATTCAGAAACTTTGCGGCATTATGAAACATGACGTCAGAAAAGCAGATTTATTGAACTAACAAGACAAGGAGAATAGCTGTAATCACTCGTGTTGAACAATGGAAGAATTCGAAGAGTGAAAGAAGTTAAGTAACTCTGCATGAATATTTTACGAGCACAGGAATTATCCGCAATAATAAAGAGAAATGTTTATCAAACATTTCTCTATAATACATTCATATTTTATAATTTTCATATTTTTGTATGCAACAGTTCTTTTAATATTAACGAAGAAAGGCCATGCTTAAGCATTCAAATTGGATGCCGATCTGCCGGGAATATCTACGCAGATTTTCATTGGTCCATTTCCAAATCAAAACTTTTTTTTATATATAGAAGGATATATGTAAAAAATATTTTTAACAAGGCTTTTATAATAAAATAACTTCATGTGTACGTCTCTTACCTTTGATTTTTTACTTTTTTACATTTCTGCGAATTTATGAATGGATGCAGTAAAACTTACAAAACTTCTGTTTTCGATACAAAAAGTAAATTTTCATGTATATTTTAAAAAATGGTTCTGGTAGACAATTAATTGAGTTGTACATTTTACTGAGTTTTGTGTTTTGTTGCCCAGTCCGGAGTAAAATGTATAACTGGAGTTCCACTGTATTAACAAAAATAACTCCTTTTAAATCAAAATCTTTTCAGATGACGATATTCTTTCATAGCAGTGCCATAATTAGTATCATTTTGATAAAAACAATATCATGTGAAATTCTCCATTTGTTTTTAAATATAGCACCATCTATCTTCTTTTTTTTTTTAATTGCAGAACTTATATCTGCATGCTCTAAACTGAATAAGTACTCAACCTTTAAATATTTAAAATAATTTAGCTTGTAGAGCCCTTCAAACACATACACTTTAATTATGGTCACCTGGTATATATATATATACTAGGGGGCTCTGCGCCCTGTAAGCTACGCTCGCCAACCCCTGTTCAGACACCGCAGAATCTAAAAACACGCTAATCTGATGGGTTTTAAAAATATTAGAGAGGGGGTTGAATAATACTGAAAAAAGCTATGCAGAGTAAGGCTCCCTGTAAACGGGTTTCCATTCAATTTCCTTTGATTGCAAAAATTTAAGACCGTATTAGTTTCTGTTAAGACATCCAAAGGTACAAAGGTTGTTTTCGTTTTTGATTAAAGAGAATCAGTTAAACATTTGAAAAGAAGCTAAAATAAAATGAATTAAGTATACAGAGTCTTTGTCTCCCGGTATTTTAAAACAATCTCTATAGCAATAGCCTAAGTCATGTGACTATCATCAACAGTTCCGTCAGACCACTTCGCCTTTTATACTCTGGGTGCCATTTTGGTACTTTAAATGTTAGCCAGGTACAGGTGATAAGTCGCCAAATATTATTCTATCGCCATCATTTCACCTATATTATTATAGTTCAAGTCATCAACTGCCATAAACAAATATGGTCTGATCCCTTCGCCTTTCATATGAAAGTTTGGCACAGATGTCATATGCCCCATATTGGCGCGATTTTTTTCCCGACGCCAATTTGGGGAAAGAATCAATAGCATAAACAACAACTTCCGGCATATCATATCAAGCAAAATAATGATACTTTGGCACCAGTTAAGTACCCGTTGCGTATATGACATTGGCGTCAGAAATTTTTTTTGCCAATATGGGGCCGTATATCATATCTGTGCCGAAAGTTTTCCAATTTTGATTAAAAAATCAACTTTTTTCGAATAGAACTACATAAAAGTTGCCATGGTCGCAAAGAATTCTTCGTATTGTTACACTAGCTGGGTGCAAATCTCGCCAATAGCTTTTTTTTTAAACTCGCCAGTTAGCATTTTTTTTTTTTTAACCATTTGGAAAAATTGTTATTGTCCTCCGTCAGGGTAGGAAATCAAAAACATATCTGAAGCTTTTTATTAGTTGAATCCGCATTTTATTTGTTTTCTGATTGGTCTATACAGTAATCTGTATTTCCACTTTACTTTCAACAGAGATGGATACTTCTGTTGCCACTATGACAAAAAAGTAATAAAAAACTACAAAAAAAAATTAATAACTCAGAAAGAAATTGAGATACAGCTTTCAAACAAATTGCAATTAAAAATGCATTTTTTTCTCTATACGACGATATAAAAAGTAATATTGTGGGACGTTTAGAAGTTTAAAAATGAAATTTCATTTAAAATTGGTCCAGGAATATTAATGTTTAATCCATGGCATACATAATGTATGACCAGCTCCGTAGAAGTTTAAAAATTTAAGGTACCGAAAATTGTAAAACTGAAATTTCGTTTAAAATTTGTTCATGATTGGTCCAGGAATGTTAATCCATGGCGTATGTAATGTATGATCAACTCCATGCGATTTTTTATGTCTTAAATTTTAGTCTTTGAAAAAATCATTTTCCAAATAGTCGTTGTAATTCGTTAATTTTTTTTTTTTTTTAATGACAATTTGGCAAAAACCTCGTTTTTGAATACCAGTTACATATGTACTTTTGGTACTACTTAGTTATCCCGTCGACCAAAAATCTATCGCCAAACTATAAGATTAAATGCCAATAATGGTTTATCGTAAATGTGACATTAACTTGACTTTAAGCAAGTTACACGTGTTTGCGTCATCAAGTGATTTTTATTTCGACGTTTTATTTGTATATTTATTAATGTTATACTAATTTATTTGTTTTTTCGTTATTTAAAATAAAAATTATGTCAATTTGTATCATTTGGCGAAATTGGTTGACAGAATAACTAAGTAGCACTGTATTTAATTATTTTCTATTATTTTCAAAAGAAAATAAATTGATAACTATAGAACAAAATAATTTATATAATTTAAAAAAAAGAAATAAAAGTAAATAAACAACAATAGCCGGGTTACCATGTCAATCAAAATAATGCCACTTTGGCGCCAATTAGTTACTGCGGTGCGTATATTGTTATGCATCAATTACTTAGTGCTTATTTAAACATTCAGTAAAGTTTAAATTGAATGATAAAGCTTTAAAGTTTTTACTTCCTATTGATGCACGTTTATTTTTCACCCTCCCTTGTTCTTGTTTACATCCGAAACGATCGTCAATTTCATTCATGCATATTAGCTCTTGAGGCAAGTGCCGTTGCTGAATAACAGTCAGTAACAGTGATTTTTGAGATCACGTCTTTTGGCGTGAACGGCTGACTTGTGACGTCATAGTTTGCAGCCAATGGCGTTTCAGCTGCATTCGTATGATCGGAGTTTCGGATGTATTTTGTGTAAGTTTGTATTTACTGATTAGCAACAGTTTTTATGCAAAACAATTGCTGTTCCCGGGTGTATAAAGGTCTGGACTGATTGTGGATTAGTAGCTTCGTGAATTTTTGTATGATTATGTCACCTATCATGATGTAGCTGCAACAGATATTTTGTTTTTTATTATGATTTGACGGTGAAGTAAAGCTGTTATAATGTACATCATCATCATTTCATCTTGCTTCAAATAAATTGAATTTGTTTTAGAACTGGTGTCTTGAAAGTCTTCCACATTAACCACAGCAACTCTGTTTGGCCAATGTTTTAATTGGTCAACATATATGACATCTGTGCCTAATATTTTTCTTCCGTTTTGTTAAAAAAAAAAAAGAAAGAAGTGAAAGCCATCAATTTTAAATGTTTCAGTTTTAAATGGAAGTTTTGTATTTTAAATAAAATCAATGAAAGGATTATATTTTAAATGAAATTAATGAAATATAAAAAAATGCACCGGGGAAAAAATGTTTGGTGATTTATCACCTGCGTCTAGCTAACATAAAAATACTGAGTTCTTGATTTCTCTATCAGAATCTTTCGATTTGGCGAAAGATTGTTAAAGTAAATTGAATTATATATATAATGGCACAAAGTGTATAACGCTTCCGGAGTGAACTCATCCGGATCTTGATAATCTTTCGTTAAAATAATCCGTTTTAGGCTTAAGCATTCCAATGCCGTATTATAAGTCGAACAACTCCCTTATTTAATCTACATTGTATAACATCTATCCTTCTTCCGGTTTTTAATACCTTCAAAAACTATAAAATCATCATATATATTAAAACAAAAAAGTAAAGTTTTAAGTAGACCCATTTCAGGACATCTGCACATGCATCAACCCTGTTTAATTTAGAGGGATTGAGAAGGAGTTCTCAGTGGCTGAGCGGTCTAAAGCAGCAGTTTAAAGCGCCGATATTTTGTAGTGGATAGCAGGTTCGTACCCAGCAAAATGATTTCTGTAATATTTTTCGCGATAAGTTATTTCAATAATGATATTTTTTTTAGGAGGAGAAGTTATATGATTTTTATTTTATTATTATTATTTGAATGCTTTATAATTAAATAAAATTTAACGCTAAACAATGTTTAAAATAATAATAATAATTTTATATTTAAAATATTTAAGCTAAAATATTTTTAATGTAATTATCAATTAAATAAATTGAGCTGATCTACAATTTTTGATCTAATTATATTAATTTGATATAATCTTCTGAAAATTATCAAGAATATATGTGTATGTGTGTCAGAAAGAAAAGTTTGCCTTTCTTTTCCTTAAAAAAAGAAAACGGAAAGAAAGATATTCATATAAGAACTATTAAAAAAACTACCTTGATATCCATTGTTTAATATTTAAAAAATATGAAATAAAATTCAGGTAATAAAAATTATATGCTGCACCAAGTTTCAAATTTGGTCTTTTAGAGAACGAGACTGATAAAAATAAAATTCATGGCAGCTTTTAATGGTCATGTAGTTAAAAAATCATAATAAATAAATAAAAATAAATACAGTTATTTTTTCGAAAAAATGAGACCAGTGAATAAAAAATGCTCTACCCATTATTTTCAGTTGAATTTTATGTTAAAAGAGCATAATTGGTCGTAAATTATAAAGTTAAAATTATGTGGCTTCATTGGATAGGTTTGGCTGACTGTACCCTCTATCGTTTTAAAGAAATAGGAATAACTTATGCAATATAGAAAATTGTCACAATTTCAATAATTAATTTAAAAGCAATTAAAAATTCAACAATTTTTCCAATCAATTTCAAGTTATTTACCGTCAAATCTTGACGGGTACCATCTAGTTATGAATAAAAGTAACATGATGCATTTCTTAGCATACATAGGGAGGCCAAACTGGTTGCCAAATTAGTTTAAAATAATAATCTTTTCTGAAATATGAAAAAAAAATATCTGTTATGATTAAAATTTGAGTTGCCATCACTAGAAAAAAGTATTTAAAATTAGAAAAAAATATTTTGAAAACTAATTCGAATTTAAAAAATCCCTACTGGCCCGGCCTACAGGCGGAGGTAGATTTCGAAGTTAAGTAGACTAATTTCAGAAACAAAAACCAAATCATCATTAGAGATAAACCCACTTTAACAATTTTATCTGGCCGCTTTTGACGAGTTTTTATTTCATTGTTATATTAACTGGTTTTATCAGAATCATGTTAGGGCGGTATTAAAAAAAAAAATACTTTTCCATGCTCAACAACTCTAAATTTTCTGGCATAACTCCAGATTCATTTTTAATAGGAAAAATATGAAGCTTGTTGACGTGATTTTTGGAAGAGATTTATAAGCATCCTGTGTTTTTAATTTTCGTTCAATTAATTAAAACTTGATATATAAATAATTATTTTCTCAGTAAGACAATATTTTTCGTTTCTAACACAATCGCTTCGTGAAATTCCATTCAAAATGCCCACTTTGACATCATTTTTTGAAATATATTCTGCCTCTGTCAAAAAATCGATCATTACGGTATATTATATAGTTTCTGAATAAGCGAATCGAATCTACCAATTGGATGCGTTTGAGAGCAAAAATGAATTTAAAAATGAGTCAGAAAATAAGCAGTTTGGATTTGAATACTCCCTTAATACGATGATTTTTCCAAGACAATCCGCTTTGGCGAAATTCGGTTCAAAAGGCCCACTTTGACAACAGTATGTTTTAAAATATATTCTGCCTCTATCAAACAATTGACCATTATGGTATATTATATAGTTTCTGAGTAAGAAAAGGTACCAATTGGAAGCCTTTGAGAGCAAAAATGAATTGTAAAATGAGTCAGAAAATAAGCAGTTTGGATTTGAATACACCCTTACTAAGATAATTTTTTTCTTCAACCGCTATGTATTTTTAATTTGTTTTTGCTGTAAGAATTGGTCCTATCCAAAACTTGTCTATATAGATGTTGTAGACAATATTAAGAAGATATATGATAAATTCATGGGGATTTTATATCTTTTGAATTAAGGGAGTAATGGATTTTTTTCTTCTTCAAACGCCCTTTTTGTTTTTGTTTTTATTTTATTTTATTTTATTTTATTTTATTTTTTTTTTTGCGGTATGAATTGGTCCTATCAAAAACTTGTGAATATAAAAGTTGTAGATAATGTTAAAGAGATTCATGATAAAATTAATTGGATTTGATATCTTGAGAATTGACGAAGTTATGAATTTTTTTCTCCCAAAAACCCTATTTTTGGCGCCCCTTGATCCCATTTTTAACTTTATCAAAAATCTGTGATACATAAATTTTTGGCCCTATTTTTAGAAGTAATAAAAACTTTAAACGGATTTGATATGCAGAAAAATTAAGAAGTCATAGAGAGTTTTCGGTTTTCCCAAAACCCCTCCCTATTTCCATCCCCTTGGTCCGATTTTGCCCATTAACGAACTTGACCGAGAATTTATGCCCCTTGATTTTATGTATCAGTTTGGAAGAGATTGGTGCAGATTTGTGGAAGTTATCATGTCCAGAAGAAATTGATATATATACATAGATAGATACGTATATAGATAGATAGATATATAAAGTTTTTTTACTGAGGGTGGTTTTGGGCTCTAGGGATCATGATCGGTGTAGATCTGCAAAAATTTTTCAGAAATTCCAACATAGGAACGACGCCAATAGATAGTATTTCATACGAAATCTATCTAAAATTCTAATACCAGTTTTGAGATCTGCTGATCAATACGGATTTTTGGTGTTAATTTCACCGCAAAGTATTTCATATTTTAGGAAAAATTGCCATGAAACATAATCAGTTGTTTCATAGAATCGTTTCATAAATTCGCTACATTTCATTCGTTTCATAATATCCGTTTCATTAGGATTTTATATATATATAGGGTAGATATAATGACGTCTTGTAGGTCTTGGTGACATATCTTGTAGGGGTAACTTTTTACAGAAATATTTTTAGCAAATAGTTGTTTGTATTCGCAGACTGTTATGAACTCGCACTTTTCTCCATGGATTAACCATGACTAGCGACACCTCTCACCACCACCGTAATCGTCTAAATTAAACTGAAAACAAAACCAGATCAGAACAGAATAGAATGGGATGAGAATAAGATATCTGGTATAGTCCGGGCAAATAAGAACAATAGAATAGATTTAAGAACCAATGCCCATGTAGTAACCATGTCAAATCTTCATGTATATGTTTCGTAATACACGTTTTATTATTCATTATATCAACGTTTATTCATTGTAAGATCTTCATTAGCTATTATTATTTGGATTAATTATCAAGAATTTTCAAGTAAAAAACAAGCCTACCTCTACCGGACCTTTGTGAAGGTACAGGTAGGATTATACAATTTTATCTATTTTTTAATAAAATGAATTAGATTTATTAAAACTAATATTGTCGAAATGCATTCAGATGGCATTCCATTATCACAGTTTCCAATTTTATACTGCTATGGGGAGAGAGAAAGAGTATATTGGGTAAAAATATTATAAAATATAAGGAGTCTTAAAATTATAAAAGAAAAAGTATTACTTGCTGACAATGACAAACAATTCTAACCATGTGTAAATGTAAATACAATGTAAGTGCACTTACCATTCATGTAGTAACCATCAGGATAAACCAAAGATTTTGACATAGAAAACGGAGGGGATTCTCTTTGATATGCTTCTGAAGTGTAATTCTGAAAATAAGAAAAAAAAAATCATTTTTGAACAAAATAAATAAATAAATAAATAAATAAATAAATAAAAGCAGTATAGACAAAATTCTAAAATATACAATAATAATAACAAGTTGGAAATAGCACATCAAACGTAGCAAATGAGGTGTGTTCATAACTAGTTTTATAAATATTTTTTGCAAAGCATATTGTACTGAATGTATATTTTAGTGCACTTCATTAGGGCAATTCCGTGCAGCACACATGTAACGCAGGCTTTAATTTTCATTTATTTAATTATTTATTAAATTTTAATTTTAATTGCGATTTTAGGTGGTATGGTAAATAAGTTATTACCATATTTTTTTAATTTAAATGTGTGGAAATAAAACTCACAGAAATATATCATTTAATTTCATAACTCAAAATTTGCTTTTTTTCTAAATCACACATGTAACGTTTTTAAAAAGCTATTTAAAAAATAACTATTACAGGGCTTGAATTTCAGGGCGGGATGGCGGGATTCGCACCCAAAAGAATACCGTGGGCGGGAGACTCCCGTCCAAAAAATTTTACATTTTTCAGGAAAATTTTGCATTTTGAAACTACGATCAACTCTTGCGAACGCTTTGCGAATTTCATGATATTTTCGCGCGACAGATTGACACATTTTGATAGTTTTTACCGCGAAAGATCGTTGAAAGTCCCGATTATTTTCCGCGACCGATAAACAAATTTCGCTATTTTTTCCCCGAGATCGGTTGTGAAGTTTTTTGTGTGCGTTATTTGCCGCGACCGATTGGCAAGTTCAGAAGTGATTCTGTTCCGAATTTTCCGAAAATGTATGGCAATCGGTTCCGAAAATTATGAAAAATCTGCCATCAATTCGGGCATAAAAAATATAACAGAAAAATACCTCGAATTTCGACAAATGATCGCCGAAAAAATCAATTTCGTCGCAAAGGATAGCGGAATAACTCAGGGGTGATTCTGAATGCGTTTTCTAAGCTGCCCTTTGACGAAATTCGCGGTTTTTGCGATCTTTTGACGAATTTTGCGGTCTTCTCGCGATCTTTTGACGAAATTCGCAGTTTTTCTGGCGATCTTTTGACGAAATTTGCGTTATTCCCGCGATCCTTTGACGAAATTGGCGATTTTTCTGCAAGCGATTGATAAAATTTATTTTTTTCGGCGACTATTTGTCGAAATTCGCGATATTTTTTATGTCTGAATTTTCCGATTGGTGACAGATTTTTTTTTATTTTCGGAAATGAATGCCTTAAATTTTTGGAAAATTCGGAACAGAGTCACCCCTAGAAAAACTAATTTCGCCAAAAGGTCGCGAATAAAACGCGAATTGTGCAAAGGAATCGAGAATAAAACGCAAATTTCGCCAAAAGATCGCGGAAAACGTGAATTTCGGTAAACGATCGCGAAAGAAAGCATATTTCGGCAAAGGATCGAGGAAAAAACGCATATTGCGGCAAAGGATCGAGGAAAAAACGCAAATTGCGGCAAATGATCGAGGAAAAAACGCAAATTGCGGCAAATGATCGAGGAAAAAACGCAAATTGCGGCAAATGATCCAGGAAAAAACGCAAAATGTGACAAAGGATCGTGGGGAAAAACGCAAAATGTGACAAAGGATCGCGGGGAAAAACGTAATTTTCGTCAAAGGATAGCAGAAAAACGCGAATTTCGTCAAAGGATCGCAAAAAAGCAAATGGCGGAAAAAAAAACTAGAATTTCGTTAAAGGGTTATGAAATAAACGCAAATTTAGTTAAAGGGCCACTGAAAAAATTTCACGAATTTCATCAAAATATCGCACAAATACGCAAATTTCATAAAAAAATCGGGAACACCCCCCCCCCCACCCCCAAATTTCTTCAAAGGGTCGCAGAAAAACGCAAATTTCATCAAAATATCGCGAGAAAAAGAGAATTTCGTCAAAGATTCGCGAAAAAAACTTTTTGCGTCAAAAATATCGCGAATTTCGTTAAAGGGCTGCAGAAAATATGGAAATTTCTTCAAAGGGCTGCAAAATATACAGAAAATTCGTCAAAGGATGGCGGAAAAAGCGCAACAATCTCTCTAGAAAAAACAGTACACAAATATCTATGTTTATTATTATAGGTATAGTTTATAATCTGAAATAATATACGGAATTAACTTTTGAAAAATTGGGTTTAGCCCGAACCCAACTTGCAGGAATCTACACTCAGCCTGAAATCAATCCGAACCAAAAACAGTTTACTCGACCTGCAACAAAAACAAGTAATATAAAACTTTTGTTTTTAAAGTCAATTCCTACTTAGGCCATCAAAAAAAATTTTAATATAATTTCTTAAGCTAATATTAGTTTTTGTTGCATTAAAATATCTCAATTTGTTGATTTTCTATAAGCAAGTAGGTTTACAATGGAACTCTATGGGAATTTGGCGAAATATTAGAGATATCGCCAAGTTGGCGTCACTTTTGGCGACTCATTTTGGCCGCCAAATTTGCCAATATCGCCAAGTTGGCGACAGAACTGGGTCCCCCCTATGGTAACCCCCCTTATAGATATGAAGATGCATTAAATGCTGTTCAATAACCAATGGTCGCCATTTTGTTTCCCATGCAAAACTAAAATTAATTAATTAAAATTTAATTAATTAATATTTGAAAAAACTGTATTAACATCAATTGTCATCCAGTACAAGTTTAAAAAAAATTATTTCAACTTGATAGGATGAATAATGAGTATTTTATTAACAATTGAAAATTTGAACAAGATAAATATATAAATAAATATAGGGAGAGTGTGAGCTAATAGTAGGAATTGAATAATTAGCGCCGGGAGAGGATTTCCCAACCCTTTCAGAAAATTTGCTGTGAATTTCAGAATCTGATTTTTTTTTTTTTTCTTTTGAATCATCCTCGAATTTCACAGATACTTTTTGTAACAAACTGGCGAAATTCACAGTTTTATCAGAAAATTTATTCATACACTAAAAAAACCTACTCGGAAATGTTTTTGAAAACTAGTGGGAACTTTGTTTTTATAAATGCTTCTTTATATCTCAAAAATATATTGGTTACTGAGGTTTCTACAGATGGAGAAACAAACCTCTACAATGCTTTTCATGAAATGAGATTTCAATGGGGGAAATTATACACACAGTTAAAAATATCGTGAAAAATTACCTCTGTTTTTAAAGGCTATCTATTTTCTGACCAATGAGAACACTCCATTTATGAAGTGTTCTCATTTGTCAGAAAATAGATAGCCTTTAAAAACAGAGGTAATTTTTCCCGATATTTTTAACAGTGCAGTTTATTCTTTCTCTAGCCTACCTAAAATGTCTTCTTTTTCCCACCGTAACATGTTAAAAAACTCACATTTATTTGATTCGTAAATATTAAACATGCTAGTATTTCGAATTTCATAAGAAAAATTAAAAAGACAAAAAAATTGTGAGACAAAATGAATAATTTAAAAAAATTCCGATTTTTAAAAGACCTATTAAAAAACAATAGTTTTCAAATTTAAGAAAACTTTAAATAACTGGTCTAGTCTCGGGGTCTGGGAGGGGCTTCAGCCCCCTTAGCTCCCCCCGTGGGTGCGCCAATGGTTGGTACCAATATCATTTTTATATGATGCAAAATATAGAAGAGGAACCTTTATTATTATTTTTTTTAAACTACGATTGTTTAACTAAACCTGATTTTTGTAGGTAAAGATTGAAATTTGTAATCGATATTTAACCCACTTCCCGATATGCTAGAATTATAAAAATTAAGTTCACGTTCACAGGTGTATTTTCGATGGCAATACTCGCCATATTCTCTAACTCTTATGAGTTGAAACAAGAATGGATTTAACGATGCGCCAAATAAACACTCGGCAAAATATGGCAATGGATGCGAAACTGCAACAAATAAAACATTTTAAAGGCTAAAAAGTAGAAAATAAATTATAAGTAAAATTCTAATATTAAAAAAGCCTTTATCAATTAGTAGCTTAATTAATTTACGATTATACGTTGAGAAATCAATTTAGAAATTATAAAAAGATAGTTTAAATAATGTTTAATTTTTTTCTTTCCTGTTGACCTATCTTAAAAAAAACAAGGAAAAGACCAAAAATCACATTTTTTAATAAATTCACTTCCTTGCACTACCTACCAAGTGGAAAAAAGCAGTGAATTTTTCGTAATCGAGTTCGGTGGCCGCGAAAAAATAATGTATATACTGTAACGGAAATTTTGGGGAAAAAACACGAACTGCAGTCAAAAAATTATGCGTGATTTCATTGAATGCTTATAAAAGTTTTTTTTTTTTTTTTTTTTAAATAAAAAAACGCAAATTTCATTTTAAAGGGGAAACGTTATAGACTGAAAATCCGCTCCTTCATTTTCTATCAAAATTAATCCTATATTTCGACATGAGAGTAAATTTACATGCGCGTGGCTGACTACCCCTTGTGTACATTACATTGTCAGATGTATAATTACTTTTGTCAAATTAAATTTCAAATTTCAAACCAGACATAAAATTTTATTTCGTGGTTGTAATAAAAAATAAAAAGTCTTTTCAAAAAATAACATTATAATTTTATTTTTAAGAAGCCGACGACATCGGTATAAACTGGAACGCAAGGGAAATGATTAGCAGTTTGCGCGGTACTTTTTTCTTTTCACTCAACACAGATAAAAACTATGAAAACAACGAAGATAACACTACAACAGTTTAATTCAAATAAATTAAATAAATTTATAAGAAAATGAAAATAAACAACAAAAAACTGGAAAAGAGTCATTCAGAAGTAGAGCAGGTGTCCAAAAGGTAAATGTAAAAGTAATTCTACCTTCAAGAGAGAAAAGTGTAGAGCAAAATAAACATCAAGACTTTCTGGAAGGCACAGCGAAAAGAATCAAAACAATACCCCTAAACTTTCCTCCCTAGAATTGTTCCACTTTTATACTCGCTGTCCTAGCCAACCAGACAGCGTTTAAGAAATAATCGAAAGAATATAACGATAAAGCAAAAACGGAGGAATAAATTCTTTTCAGATCCAGAATGGGACAAAGAAAGTTTTCATACGTACGCAGAATGGATTTTTGTTCACTTTTTTAAATCGACGTCGCGCAAAGAGACGGAATAAAATTCATTCAAAATATGCTACATCAATAGTGTTAAATCATTGGCAAAATTTTGCTTTTTCCTGAAAGTTAGAGTAAAATAAGAAATTTTACAATGCCTATAAAAAAAAATATTCAGACATGTCAACAGAAAATGCATTGACATACTATTTTAGATATTATTTAAATTTAAACCATTTATCAAACGTAAAGAAACTGAATCCCTTCAATTTTTTTTGAAATATTTTTCTGTATTTATTCTCCGCTTAAAATAATTAGACTACGTGAAGGAAAAAAATTATGAAGTCTTATTTTTATTATCGCCAATTAAATGCAATGACATTCCATCTCAAACTAGTAATGTCGTGGCCAGCATAAATTTCCTCCTATATCAATCAATTCAATTTTTGGCACTCCTTCTTAGATGTCGTGGAGTTTCGTTGAATTATGTGCATTTTAAGTGATATAAAAATAGTACATTTCAAACAGAGCATGAAATTTCAGTACCCCATCTTAGATGACAGCAACCAAAACCCCATCATGAGGATTCTAAATGTGATGTACTGTTGAATTCTACGCATATGAACGGAGATATATAAGCATTACGTAAATCGACAAAATAGGTGCAAAATCCCTTTCTTGGGTGATTTTGCACCAAAAAATAATCGGCACCAATTCAACTAAGTATAGAACTTCATGTGAAATTTCATCCCATTCTACGCAGCAGTTTGCGAGTTAGAGCGCCCACAAAATGTGTCATATACAGCCAGCCACATAAGCTCAAGCATACATTTTCTAAAAACAGTTGAATCGTGTTCAGGACCTTCTAAAACGTATAAAATTCACCAAAAATAGAAAGTCGAAAATTTTACCGAATCCAATGTACAGATGGCGAAAAACGTCATTCTGTCAAACACGCATTTAAAATGTTCAAGCTCAATTGAAATTCAAAGTTCAAGTACAATTGAAAATGGCCTCTTCAGACGAGATTTTTGGTTGAATTTCGTATGATATACTTACGTATTACAATCTCCCATATGTTGGAATTTCTGAATTTTTTTTGCAGATCTACACCGATCATGACCCCTGGAACCCAAAACCATCCTCCGTAAAAAACTTTATATATCTATCTAGATCACTTTTTTAGAGACGCGATAACTTCCATAATTCTGCACAAATCTCTTCCAAACTGATACATAAAATCAAAGGGCAGAAAATCTCGATCAAGTTCGTTAATGGGCAAAATCGGACCAAGGGGGTGGAAATAGGGAGGGGTTTTGTGAAAACCGAAAAACCCCATAACTTCTTAATAATAATACGTTTCGAATCAGTTTAAAGTTGTTATTATTTCTAAAAAAAAGGGCGAAAATTTTATGATGACAGATTTTGGATAAAATAAAAAATGGGTTTCAAGGGACGAAAAAATAGGGTTTCGGGGAGAAAAAAAATTCATAGTTTCGTCAATTCTCAAGATATAAAATCCGCATGAATTTATTATACAGGGTGTCCGGTCTCAACGGTGTCCAATGGCTAATTCCTAAACTGTTAGTCATAGACATATAGTTCCAATTACAAAAATGTTTTAAATCACGTAAAGAAATATTTTAAAAGCGATTTGGGTCAATAAAAACATTTCTTGAAAAATTACGAAATTTAAATTTTTATACGGTCCCCCGGTCCTATAAGTTATATTTAGTGAAATTTTCCTTTTACACCGACAAGTAATACAAAAAAAGTCCCGCTATTCTACGATTAAAATTGACCGAGTAATAGCTGTTTAAAGTTGGAGCATATTTTTTGCTGCAAATTGGGGGTCATTCACAAATTTAGTCGAAATATAATTTCGTCAGATATAAAAAATATCTGGGAGTAAAATAAACAATTCAATATAAATTTGAAATCTTTAATCATTCTGGCATATTAATGGAAAATATACAATTTGTAATAAACATTTAAGAAGAAAGAAAAAACAGAATTTTTCTTAAATAAAATGATTCTAAATTAACAGCCTCAATTCTTTATAAAATGATACGTATTTTAAAATATTATTAGATTGCACAAGCCTGCAAAAGTTGGATTATGTCATGTTTTTTAGCTAATGATAATTGATTCTTGTATACTCTGTACCGCTGAATCCGAAATTGACCTTCATTTTTAACTAACATATCAGGATTTTTCGCACATTGCAAATTTCAAAGTTAAGGAGTTCAATGTTAAAATTGAATTTCCTCCCCATCTCATCGGACCACTCAGCTGTTTAGCTGTAAGAATCACAGGATAAGCAAAAATGTCGAATAAATTTTTTAATAAAATAAAATAAAAAATGTTTTACATATGTTTTATAGTATGAGATTTTAGCTATATTTTAAGTTAATTTGCGATTTGCAAAAAAAATTCTAACGTGATGGTTAAAAATGAAGGTCATTTTCAGATTCAGTGCTAAAAAGTGCGTAAAAATCAATTATCAAAAGTTAAAAAACACAACCATCTCCGCTACTTTATAGTATTCGATTTTTGTTATTCTTTAAATTTGAAAATTTATGATTTGCGAAATATCCTGACATGACGGTTAAAAATTAAGGTAATTTTCGGATTCAGTGCTAAAAAAATACATAAATGTGAAAAACCCAACAATCGCAGTCTCGTATTATCTAATCTAAAACTTTTTCTTAAACTCCTTGGCAGAAATTTATCCAAAATTTTTTGTGTTATCCTGTAAAATAAGTATAAATGGTAACCACCGAAAATCTTAATAATATTAGATTGTTATCGGATTTGCGCCAGTATGTAAAATGCAATCTCGATCGGATATTTAAAAGTGGGTTAAAGTTAGAGTAAAAATTTTGAACTGGAAAAACATACATATGATTGTTGAAGTAACATAAAAACTTAAACTTCGCTCAATTTTAGCGTTATATGAATGGGACTTTTTTTTGTCTTACTTGTCAGTGTAATAGGAAAAAATTACTAAATATAACTTATAGGACCGAGGGACCGTATACAAATTTAAATTTCGTAATTCTTTAAGAAATGTTTTTATTGACCCAAATCGCTTTTAAAATGTTTCTTTACCTGATTTAAAACATTTTTGTAATTGGAACTATATGTCTATGACTAACGGTTTAGGAATTAGCCATTGGACACCGTTGAGACCGGACACCCTGTATAGTATCTTCTTAATATTATGTATAACTTTTATATCGACAAGTTTCTGATAGGACTAAGTCTTACAGGAAAAACAAATTAAAAATACATAGCGATTGAAGAAAAAAAATCATCGTATTAAGGGTGTACTCAAATCCAAACAGCTTATTTTCTGACTCATTTTTAAATTCATTTTTGCTCTTAAACCCATCCAATTGGTAGGTTTTCTTATTCAGGAACTATATAATGTACCTTAATGGTCGATTTTATGATAGTGGCAGAATATATTTCCAAAAAAAAAAGGATGTCGAAGTGATTGTGTCGGAAACGAAAAATATTGTCCTGCTGAGCAAATAATTGTTTAAGTTCTAATTAATTGAAAAAAAAACAGGCCGCTTATAAATCTCTTCAAAAATCACGTCAGAAGGTTTCAGGTTTTTTTTCTTTTAAAAATTAATCTGAAAATGTGTCAGAAAATTTTGAGTTGTTGAGCATGGAAAAGTATTTTTTTTTTTTAATACCGCTTTAACATGATTCTGATAAAACCAGCTCTTATATAAAAAATGAAATTAAAAACTAGTCAAAAGCGGCCAGATAAAATTGTTAAAGTTGGCTTATCTCTAAATCATGATTTAGTTTTTGTTGTTGAAATTAGTAGTTAACTTCGAAATTTACCTGTGAATGTAAGCCGAGCCGGCAAAGATTTTTTTAAATTTAAGATTAGCTGACCTGCCCGGCGTACCTGGGCCCGTAATAACCTTAAATGAACCTCAAATTTGTATGATTTCACATCTTTAACGCAATTTTGTATGAATTTATATTTTTAAATGAAAAAATCGCGAAAGAAAGAAAGAGAAAAAAAAACATTGGTATTTAGCGGTAAAAGCGCTCGTAATAAGACAATTTGTTTTTTTAGGTAAGTTAGTTTCATAGCTTTAAAAAAGCTGTTCGAACCATTTGAAATTTCTAGCTGTTATCAATATAGCTGTTCGAACCCTTTGAAATTTCTAGCTGTTTTCAATATAACGGTTTTGCAGCCCGTGCAAAAATTTTGATATCTCGTTGTAAAACAGTTTTCATTAAGCAGCACACATTAAACTCAAAACATTAAACAGCAGCGTTATTAGCACTCAGTGGGGATCCTCAGCATTCGGTGTTTCAAATTGTTTTGCTGCCTTTTTAATCCCTAACAATTTTTATTTGCTGTATATGAGTTCAAAAATTAAAAAAAAAAAAAAAAAAAAATGTATCATTCATTCAGCCTTTACTGAAGAAGCTCTTGGTGTGCTTAACATTTTATACCAGTTACCTCTTTTTCTCTTATACATTCTTTTACAATAGCGGTTCAGTCCATATCATTCTTTAATTATTCTTTATCTTCAGTATGTACTATATATTTATTATTGCAAAAGTAAAATGAGAAAATAAGATTCTGGCTATTTTATTCTTTTACTTATAGAAATTTATTATACTTGCTATGTTTGTTTTATATAAAAGGATGAATAATTTGATTACCGAAAGGAAATTATGACATTGCAAGCTATATTAGATTTAAATATCATTTTAAAATGAAATCCTTTTTATGTTATGCTAGATAAAAACTACACTTTTTACAAACTTATTGTACTTAAACTTTTTACAACAGTCAGGAATTAAGCTTAGAAACAACTATTTAAAGCTCTTTTTTGTGTATTCCTAAGTCAAAATATCTGTAGAAACTTTCCAAATTATGTTCATCTTAGATTTTAATACTTTTTATGTCATTTTAAACATTTTGCCGAAAAAGAGAAAAAGTCAACAGCGAAAAAGACCCTTTGATTTTTTTTTTTTTTTTTTTTTGAAAGGCTTAACAACAATATTTTTTTCGAACAGATTGCGGCGTTTAAGGAGTAAAAGTACGAAATTTAAAAAATGTGTCTTCCTTTTTTCCGTATCCCGATCAGCGCTGGTGCACCAGGGCCTGTCTTTGACTATCATCAGCGAAATTTTCTACGTACCGTAAATTTCGCTAGCCATCGCACCCCACAACCATCAAGCGAGAGAGAGACATGGATTTTCTTTTATTGTAGTATAGATATATGTAGTATAGATTCGTTGTCCATACAGCTTAAATTTCATAATAATTTATTTCAAAAAATTCAAAATAACTCACAAATTTAGGATTTTGAAAAATATTTTAAACAAAGCATTTAAAAATTAAAAAGTACGTATATTTATTCTTACCCCTCTGGCACGCAAATAAAATTCTGCTCATAAAGCAGTTTTTTTTTTTGTTGTTGTTAAAATTTTTGTATATGCATTTCTTTTTTATCTCTGTTCTTTATAATTATGAAATGTGGACTCTCGTCTGTTCAGATAACAATTCGATTATTTTTCCGTGCAAAGAATTTGGGCTGATCGAATGCACTAATAAACAATTCTTTCTGCGGAATGGCCAAATAAAAATAAAACTGAGAGTGTATCGGACATTTTGCGCTCGCAAAATTAATTCGTAAATCTGCCCTGCGTAACAAGTGTCATCATCTTTTAATTTCCGAATGAGTGAACTAAAAACGGGCTTTGCTCGCTGTCAAAAATCGAGGTGACGGTTAATTAATGCGCAGGGAGAAGAGAGGGAGCAGGAAAGAATATCAGCCCAGCAAAAAATAAAATGTCATTGGAAGGAGCTGCAAGTGAATGTTTGAATTAGCTGTGATAATGTCTAAATGATATCTGATTAGTTGAGGGGGAATAAGAAAGTTATCTTTCTTTTATCAGCAAATGCATTATTTAGTAGAAGTTTCAGTTCTTTTTGACATTGCAATTGAATAATAGAGTGATAATGCCGATCTGTAAATGTTTTATGAAATTTTACAAATGATGTAAATAGCAGTCGAATGACAAACCTTCATATGAAAAGAAAAATTTCTGTTTGATTTCAGATTTTGTTCTCTTAAGGGATCTCATTCCTTCTTAAAAACCTCCATAAAAATCGAAAAAATAATATTGTTTTTTACTTTGTAAAGCATTCTGAAAAGATTAAAGAAGCCGAAGAGAAACATCAGCAATGAAAACAATTTGATTCCACTTAAAATTAATTTTAGCTTTGCGCTTTATTTACTATTGTAATTTTCATGACGATTAAAAAAAAAAATTCTATTCCATGAATAGGTCCAGCTTTTTCTGTACGTAAAAGGGTGTATTATCTATAGAACGAATTATATCATTGATATATTTAAATATTTACATGACCTTTTAGTGAATAATTATAATCTGTATTTTTTTATTATTATTATTATTTTTTTAATTTGAATGAGTTTTTAAATTTTTTTTTTCTCCAAATTGTTTTGTATTAATAATTCATCCTACAGAATGTAGTTTTGATATTTTAATAAAGTAGTATTTAAATACCTACATTCTGTTATCTTTATGAATCTACTGTTATCTTTATGAATATTGATGCAATTCAAATTTCTTCTTATTTTAATTATATATAAGCTATTAAGAATGTTTATTTCATAATTTTCTATGAGTTCAAAACGGGTCTTACCCTTACCATTTATTTCATGAGTTTTGGACAAGTGGTTGCGGCTGGGTGTCTGTCATTGTCAGTTAAATGGTTTTAATACGACTTTCCCTACAAATATTGCTTATGGCAGATATATTTTTAAGTTAACTATATTTTTGCACGCTACTAGAAAAATGTGTATAAGTTCGGTTGATCATTCTGGGGGTTAAATTTTGATAAAGTATTCTGACCACAAAATTTAAACGTAGTCTGAATTGGCAATAATACGCGTTTAAAAATCGCATTATACAATATATATGGCAACGTTCCGATTTCCATGAGTTTGGGACAATTGGTTCAGGCAGGGCGTCGGTCATTGTCAGCTGCATGATTTTATAGTGTTGACCATAAGTCGCTTTAGCAGGGCGCAGCGTCCGGCGGCCCTCTTTATTTCTTTTGTGCGCCCGGCGGATCCTTTAAACCTTTCCGGTGCGTCCGGCTGCCCCTTTTAACACTTCCTATGCGCCCCGTGGCAATTCAATTGATCCCGGCAAAATACCACAAATTCTAGGGACTATAAACAGACCAGTTCAAAATATTTTTTGTGAACGAGGTACAAGTGTTCCCTTTTTGAAAAAAATGTGCCTTTTTTTTAGAATAGTGTTTTCTTTTTGAAAAAATGTATCTTTTTTTTTTATATATAATAGTGTTTTCCTTTTGAAAAATTTCCGCCCGGCGGCCCTTTTTTTCCCCTAGAGTCAACACTATTTTAAGACGACTTTGATTACAGTTATGGCAATATTTACGGGGCAAACACCATATGAAATACGTCCAAATGCTGAAGTCTTACCCAAATATAAGTCTAAGTACCTATGAAATCCGTTCAGTAGAAGTATAAGTTTCGAGATCCAATATACACAGTAACACACACACACACATATAAATATTCCTTCGTTCTTTCTTTTTTAACAGACTTAAAAAAAAAAGGGGGGGGGGGAGGTTCTCAATTCGCCGTGTATGTATTTTTTATGTATGCTCACCGATTATTCCGAAAATACGGGACCGATTCATGGGATTTAATTGAAAGAGGATACTCTCGAATTGGTCCCAGTTAAATTTTATCAAAATTGTTTCAGAACTTTTGTGAAAAAGAAACAGAGTAGTCGGGCGGAGCAATGTCCGGAGAGAGGGAGGAAGAGTCAGAATGTCTCAAACGCATGCAAGGAGTTTGTTTCTCAACTCGCGTAATATTTCAAATTTCATCTCGCACCACTTTTTGAAAATAAAAATCTTTCACATAACATCTGCAAAAGAAAGATACTATAAAACATATTTTTTAAAATAGTGGTACGGTAGTAAAATATAAAAACAGTTACCAGTGGGCACGAACTTTCCGGATAACCAAATAAAGTCAAGAAGTTTTTTTTTTTTTTTGGTAAAAAAAGTTTATTTTTTTACGAATAAAAGCAATAGGGAATAATGAAAAATATCCAATAATGCCACAAGGAGAGAAATCGCACCAAACGCCAAATAGTGTAGTTGGGTGGAGTACTGGTTTCTATTAGTTAGGGGGGGGGGGGGGGGAAATCTGAAAACATTTTATTCTCGTTCCACTTACTGGCGGATAATAAGAATACCAATACTTTTCAAATTATTTTATATGCATCTAATCTAAATCAAATGTCTGATCTAAAAAATATGATCTAAACCAATGCTAATTATACAAAATTGGAGTGTGTCTGATTTTTCGAAAAACATTATTTTCAAGTTATTCCACTTTTTAGACGACGTATAATAAACATTTTTTTTTTGTCTGTTTGTCCAAATAGGCCTAGAAACTGTTGCATAACAACCACTAAGTTTACCAGCTGTCCCATTCCGATATCTAAAATACTTTAAGAAAACACGAGAAAAACCGGGAGAATCAATCAACCAATCTTCAAAATTAAAAAACTCTTCAACTAATTGAACGGTTTTAAGGAATCTTACGGCGATTGAATGGTCTAAATAAGATTTATAAATGATAATTCCGGCTACAATCACAAGTTTGTCGCCGCATTCAGATGTCAAAAATGGTTTTTGAGAAAACCTTGAAAAACCGTGAGAATTTATTGATCAATTTTAAGGAGTCTTAAGACGATTGGAAGAACTAATTAAAATTCATAAATGATACTAATTACATTTTATTTTAGCTAAAAACTTATACACTTTAATTTGAAAACTAGATTGGTAAGTATTTTCCTCAAAGACTCAAAATATATTTTTAAATACAAAGGTTGCTACGCAGGTAGTATTAAATAAAATTTGCCTTCATTGGATAAGAATATTGGCCCAACGTTGACTGATTAAGAACAATCTTAAAAACTGGTAGAATAAATGATTAAGAGCATTGCGCGTAAATGATGAATAAACTTTGTACAGTATTTAAAAGAAAAAAAAGAGCAGCATCAGCTCTTTAGGACGCCAATTTTAACAGTTTCCCACACGAATATGACAAGAAATAACCGTATATTGAGTACATTATAAAATCTCAATTCCCACGACGAATTCAAATGGAATTTTTGGAAAACAGACTTTCAGCAACTTATAGCTATCTGAAAATCAAACTGTCAAGAGATGATTTTAATGATTCGTAAAAATGACCAAAGGTTAAGATGACTGCATAAATGTTTAGTGGCTATCAGTTTACTCTTCATCAGCTGCTTTCTACGACACTACATTCGGATGTTAAAAATAAATGTCTCTCTCTCCCCCACCCCCCTTAATCTCTAACGTAAATTTTCGGAAAAATTTTCATTTTTTAAACAAGATCCTTCAGAATTTCTTTTAAATCTTAAAACAGGACTCTTCACAAAATTGCCTTCAAGGCGGTATTTAAAAAAATATTTTTCCACACTCAACAACTCTAAAATTTGACACATATTCACACATTTTAAAAAGTAAAAACACGAAACTTGATCTGTAAGCGACCTGTGCTTTTAGTTTTTCGTTCAACTAATTAGAACTTGATTTATAAACAATTATTTTCTCAGTACGATCATTTTTTTTCCAGTTTCCAGCACTATCGCTTCGGGATATTCGGTTCAAAATTCCCACTTTGACAGCATTTTTTGAAATCTATTCTGCCTTTATCAAAAAATCGACCAATACAGCACATTCTGTAGATCTGTAGTTTCTGAATACGAGAACCTGCCAATTGGATGCGTTTGAGAGCAAAAATGAATTTAAAAATGAGTCGGAAAATAAGCAGTTTGGATTTGAGTATACCCTTAAAATCGGACTTTCACAAAACTACCCCATCTCCAAAATGAACATCCCCTCTTAAAATAAAATTAGACTTTTCATAAAACAACTACGTACACTTAGCAAGTAGATCATGGTATAATTCGGAAGTTGTGGTAACTATACCAATTTCTCCGAACTTTTACATAATTTATTTATGGCACTGAAAGTGTTAAACATTAACATTATTGTAGCAAACAAATATTTATTGCATATTATTGCACATATAATATATTCTATTTTTTAAGTTATCAACCACGTGTTGATAGATTACTGGCAGGTGTTGTTATTCAAAAACTATGTAATCGAAAGACGTTTTCCCTTTTTTTGTAAACGCAATAGATATTTCAGAAAATACTGTCAAAGCGGGCGTTTTGAACCGAATTTCGAGACGAAAGAAGAAAAAGTGTGAAGCAGTGTCAATAAAAAAATCTGAATTTTTAAAAAGTAGCCCACTGCGGTGAAGGGAGAAAAAGGTCTTGTTTCTTCTATTTTCCATCTATAATGCTTGTTTCATATCTCTGAAATAATAACTCTGAATAAAAAGTAGTACTATAAATATTGATTATATTTCTTACCCGTGAATATGTAGATGAGAGGCATTAACGTGAAAATCGTAACGCGAAATATGATTTACATGAACCTCATACTCCAAGAATGTTTATTTTGCGTGATTTTTTTTTTTTAAATGTCATACGAGCATGTGCTTTGCCCACCTTAGTTGGCCGCCGCGCCGCCCGATTAATTTGACAATCCCAATCCTCTTTCTAATTCTGTATTTTAAATAAATTAAAATATTCATAGTGTGACAATAATTTGAAAATGACTACTTAAGCCCTCCTAAGTTTTTAATTCGTTACGACACAAAAAGTCCCACGCCAATCATAGTTTACATCAATACAATGCACAATAAATAATAATATTAAAAAAAACGTCGGAGATGCATCCTTCAGAAATTTAGGTGTCAAGTTAAGGAGCAAATAGGAGAGTAGGGATGTTTAAATTCCGCAGGAAAAGATTGAAGGAATGCAACACAACATCGTACAAGAGGGGGAAAGAACAGAAATGCCCATTTTACGATTCACCCGACTCCAAGGTCAAAGGCGATAGGCGTCAAGCAGTCTGCCAGTCGCAGAAATCCTGGCAGGGAACATATCCTCAATGCACTTTGCCAGTTAAATGCTGTTTTCAATCTGTTAACAAATCTCTTTTTTTATTCTCACTCAGCTGATCATACAAAAGAGCGGGAAAAGGTTTTAGAACATTCGTTTGTTTTAGAGATTCTCTTTTAAGAGTTATTTTATTAGGTGAAATTAGTAGCTCAATTTATATATCAGTGTTTCTAAATATATTTGGATCAGTGACATTTTGGATTTAATAAAATATGAAACATACCATATTTTATTTTTTGAATAAAATTACCGCGAGTCGCACTTTATTTATTTTTTTGCTAGCAAGGTTAAATCCATGTCGTGGAAAAAAGGCACCAAAATTTTTTACCACCATCTCCAAACAAAAATTTCCGCGATATTTTGTTTCAGCATCGCAATAGAAATCTTTTAAGAAAATTGTTATTTGGAAATTGCAGGGATGAGAATTGCAAAAAAGCAAAAAGACAAACCACGCGCAAACAAAAAATTGTACCACATTTTATCCGTAAAAGATACTTTAAGAAATAAAACCAGGGTCTGATTTCCGGGCAAATGGAGACAAGCGCACAAGCCTGTATACTACATTACAGGAGTGAAAATAGCCAAATTACACACAGCTCTTAAAACATCGAGTGTGGGTCATATGAAATGCTCGACTTATCAGAATCATGACCGCTCCTGAAAATGAAATAATTTAATTAAGAATAGAGTTTGTGTGTCATAATTTTAATAAATTTTTTAGCAAAAATATGAAAAACTTAGTGAAAATCACAATGGTAAGTTATTTTTCATCGCACGGGCTAATTGGACCAGGACCTACAGCCAGCTTAGTGTGAATTCTGAATCAGGAGTGATTCTGAGTAAAAAAAAGATTTGAAATTCACAGCAAATTTTCTGAAAGGTTACAAAAGAGGGGGAAGGGGAGGATACACTAAAAGCACTAAATACATGTATTTTTGCGCCATTTTGATGAAATTTGCCGCTTTTTCGAGATCTTTTGACGAAATTTGCAGCTTTTTCGCGATCTTTTGACGAAATGTGCAGTTTTTTCGTGATCTTTTGACGAAATGTGCAATTTTTTCGCGATCTTTTGACGAAATGTGCCGCGCTTTAGTGATCTTTTGACGAAATGTGCCGCGCTTTCGCGATCTTTTGACGAAATTTGCTGCGCTTTCGCGATCTTTTGACGAAATTTGCTGCTTTTTCGCGATCTTTTGACAAAATTTTGCTTTTTTCGCGATCTTTTGACAAATTTTTCTGCTTTTTCGCGATCTTTTGACGAAATTTTCTACTTTTTCGCAATCTTTTGATGAAATTTGTCGCTTTTTCACGATCTTTTGATGAAATTTGCCGCTTTTTCACGATCTTTTGATGAAATTTGCCGCTTTTTCACGATCTTTTGATGAAATTTGCCGCTTTTTCACGATCTTTTGATGAAATTTGCCGCTTTTTCACGATCTTTTGATGAAATTTGCCGCTTTTTCACGATCTTTTGATGAAATTTGCCACTTTTCGCTATCTTTTGACAAAATTTGCCGTCTATTTGAGATCTTCTGACGAAATTTGTAGTTTTTTCGCGATCTTTTAACGAAATTTGCCGTTTTTTCATCACCTTTGAATGTTCTTTCAAAATCGGAAGAAAAATGGAATCGATAGGAAAGTGAAAATTTCGGAAAATAACAAAATTTTGAGGAAAAAAAAGCGGATATTCCTTGAAATAACAAAAAAGCGGAAATCCGCCAAAAGACTGAAAATTCTCATCCCTGAAATTGGTGGTGTTACAATTTTAAAAGCCGTTTTCTTCCGCGACAAACGCCCAACCTTAAATATTATGAAAGATTTCTTTCTTAACGACGTATATTAATCATTAAATGTAAATTATTTAAAAAATAACCCTAACCTGCAATTTCGCGTTGCTTACGAAATTTTTCTTCAGATATGGATATTAGACAATATTTTTTTCATAGGAAAGAAACTCCTCATGTTTCCGACCCTTAACAGCAATTATTGCTGAATATCTCACTTTGCATAGATAGAAAGAGTCAGGGCCAGGCTATAACATGGTCGTATGGGACCCCAAATCAAATTTAGGAGATTTTGTATCTATCGATAAAGTGTTAAAAAGTATAGCAGTGTCTCATGATTTACATAGTTTACATGAGTACAGCAAGACGTGAATACTAGATTATGAAAATCTCTTTCTTCTTCTGATCCTTTTCACAAACTGTTAAGTCAATTCAGAATTAAGGGCTACTTCACTCACTCGAAAACATCAGTTTGCTAATGTTAATCTGATGGAAGAAATTTTTTAAGATATATCATTTAAAAATATTAAATGCAAGCGAGCTATTTTTTTTTTTTTTTCATTGAGTAGCTCAGGTCGATCTGTACAAAAGGTGGTTTCTGATTTTTTCGATTTTCTTTGCAAGTTTTTTTTTTTTTTTTTTTTAAATGGGAATAATTTCACTTTCGAAACCAATTCCGAAAGTAAAAATACATTAATTGAAAAAACCTGTAAACAAAATCGAAAAAGTAAAACCTTTGTACAGGTCGATCTCAGCTAGTCAACGCAAAAAGTTTAAAAATATTGAAATGCAAACGAGCTATCTTAAAAACTTTTTTCCATAGGCTTAACACTAGCAAATCTGTGTTTTCGCGTGAGTGAAGTAGCCTCTTAACGTCAATTTCTATCTAGTCATACATGTGAGGGGCCTAAATGTATTTATTCAGATCTTATTGTAATTATGAATGTAGTATGTCACTGAGCACTCGTACTATTACACATAAACCAGGCATCATTA
Source organism: Maratus speciosus (assembly GCA_963932465.1). NCBI lineage: Eukaryota > Metazoa > Arthropoda > Arachnida > Araneae > Salticidae > Maratus > Maratus speciosus. The sequence goes on along the minus strand of OZ010800.1, from coordinate 350,892,021 downwards.
TTTTTTTTAAAGTTTCTCAGACTCCCCCACCCCATAAGTATACTAGCATAAAATAATTTTGTCTCGTCTGTGGCATCATTGTGATAGCACTTAAAAGCAGAATCAATCCATGAAAAAATTGAGGACTTATTTAGGGTCCCTTCACAAATTTCCTTTTTTTCCAGAACTAGTTCCAACTGACTCCAAAAGTTAAAGTACCCCATATAAAAAAACTAACCAAAATCGAAAAAGTACAAACACACAATAAAAGTTGGGTGTCCTGTGCGAAGAAAAAAAAAAAAGCATTTAAAAATATTAAAATGTTGAAGCGATGATTACGTTGAAATTTAAAAGAAAAAAAATATTTTACATTTTACAGCTTTATAAATCATGTATTGACATTAGCCTAAGGGGACTCTTCACTCACTTCAAAACACCTGCTCCGTAATGTTAAACCTATGGGCAGGTTGTTTCGAATTTCTCGTTTAAATTTAAATATTTTAAAACTTTTTTTTCTTTTTTTTTTTTTGGGGGGGGGGGGGGCATAGGATAGCTGAGCTTGATCTCTAATAGGACTATTTTGTACTTTTTCGATTTTGGTTGCAGATTTTTTTTTTTTTAAAGGTACTTTCACTTTCGTAACCGGTTTCGAAAGTAAAAGTACCTTTACTAAAAAAAATTGAAGCTAAAATCGAAAAAGTAAAAAATAGCTATACTAGAGATCGACCTCAGCTATCCTATGAAAAATGTTTAAAATATTCAAATTTAAACGAGAAATTCGAAAACAACCTGCCCATATGTTTAACATTACCAAGTGGGTGTTTTCAATAACTTCAGCAGGTGAAGAGTCTCCTTAACCTCTTGAAGGGCCGTGGTTCATTTTTTGGACTACTTAGTTTTACTACAGAAATACCACATTGGCACCAGAATTTTGTAATGAAGATTTTCCTTTTATAAGAACGTGAAAAAAAGCTTCAGTTATTTTCAAATAAATTTGTAAATTCTGGTGTCATTCAATCATTTCAGCAATTTAGGAATAAAAGCACTTTGCCCCTGACAGGGATAAAACAGGACCCTTCACAAAATTTCATTCCATAAAGGCAAACTCTTCATTAATTATTTTTGTTGCGTTTTGAAACGTAATTAGCAAACAAACACGTTCAGCAGATAGGAAAATCTTAGAAGGAAGAAATGCTTGGTTCGAATTTCAGTAATAGGATTTGATTTTTCTATGCAAAATTTTTCTTCACAAAATGGGACTCAAGAAAGAGAGAGAGAGAAGAAAAAAAAAAAAAAAAAAAAAAAAAAAAAAAAAAAAAACATGCATCGATCCCACACAAAGGAAATGAAAATTATTTTGCTTTTCTACGTAGTATATCCATGGGCGATATCATATAGTTCATCTAAAGCATTATGTCCGGGTCCTCAAAAGTCAGTCTAGCTCTTAATACAGACAGCTAATTTCTAATAGTTATTATATTTGAAATAGTTTTCATACATACATACATATATATATATATTATATTTGACATAAATCATCCATGAAGCTGATGTATATAGTTTTAATAAGTTTTTTCTTTTTTAAATGCATTACTTTAAATTTCATTACGCTTTATTGTTTTTCAATTTACGCCAGACATTATTTTGTGCTAATAAATGATAGAAATAAGAAAAATTTGTGTTCCCTAGTATTTGTCTTTATAGTATACAACTTTCTTAATTGGAGAAAATGGCATCTAAACGTTATAGTAGCTTTTAAAAAACAAATTTATATTTCATTCTATAACTGAAATAAAAAATAAACTCATGAGAAGTGTCCCCCCCCCCCTACTATTTAAACAAACATCAGCAGAAAAAAAACTGCAATGTTTACATTTCTTTGTCTTTATAACTATATTTCCTGTTATGAAGAGCTCATTTCCGATTCACTAAATTAGCTCCCCCATCTTCACGTTTGATAAACAAAGATGAAAAGGTATTTTCGGAATCGCAAGTGTCAACTGAACAAATTGAATAATTAAAAATCGATAAGCTGGGCAAAAATGGCCATTTCAACAGGGGTCCAAACATAGTTTTTTTTTCTTGAGGCGCATTTTGTGAAAAATAACATTTTGTAATTAAAGATAAAATCTAGTTACTTTTATTCGAATCCAACATTTATTATTAATGGCTTCTTTAAGTCCTTCTGCTAAAGTTTTCCTTTCTAGTGAACTTGTTTTGTATGCAAACTATACATTTTACAAACAAACAAACAAAATTAATGCAGAGTATATGTTTTCATGAAAATGGAATTTTGTGAAGGGGCCCATAAAATAGGTCCAAATTTTGTCTGAATTGACCCCTGTTTATCCACAAGCAATTAACTTAAAAAAATCTGAAAGAAAAAATAAATAAATAACGGAAGAAACTCATCGAGAATTCATGTAGGGAGATAAAAAGTTTCAAATAAAACTAAATAAAAATGAGGACTTACCATTAACTTAACTTTAACTGATGTGATGATATTTGTTGCATAGATACTGTGAGATGAGCGGTCTCTGAGACCATTTGACCGAAGCAAGAATAAAAAGCTCGAATAACTGATACCATACTGTTTCTGTACTAAAATTTACGTACAGGATTATTAATTAAAAAATTGACCTATTCTAGCGATAGTGTTAGGACTTCAAACGAAGCAAAATTTTAATAGTATCTATAGTTTAACGGAACAACAGTTAAGTTTAAGTTAAACTGTAAAAATAGAAGGGGGAAAAAGCGGTCTGCGAGACCGCTGACAGCATATATAATCGTGATATATAACATATAACAGTGAACGAGGGACTCAAACAAAAAAAAAAAAAAATTTTTTTTCTTAAGCCATACAAAACAGAGTATGAGGGAAAATTCTAACATTAACAATCAGACATTAGTTTCGCAAAGTAGCATAAATAACAGGAAGATGAATACTTCACTATACAATTCAACTCTGATCTCTGATCCATTATAAATAGTATACTAAAATAATTCTTATCTCTGAAATAATAAAATGACCGGCTTGCTCGATGTTAAAAATGAGACCTCTGCAAATTTTCTGTTTAATTGCAAAATAATTGTTTTTAAAGATGCTCAACTTTGCAGGCTGCAAAGAGTAGAGAGGGGGAGCAATTTAAAGGAAATAATCATAACGGATAGCGAATGATTTATCAGTACATGTCACTAATAGTACGTAACAATAATAAATTTAATGAGAAAACCCAGTTTTGTTTTGTTTTAACATTTTCAAACATAGTAGAAAAATGTTTATAAATCCGAATTGCCATGAAATTGATATATGTTACTGAGGTTTACTATGGGATGTATACGATATCGAAAATGAAGTGTGTAGCATTTACTAGGGATGCACCAAATATTCGGTTAAGGCCAAATATAAAATCATGCGGTATGCCGAATATTGAAATATTCAGCCAGACCGAATACTTAAAAAAACTTTAAATCTTAAAACAACTTCTATTTTTAACTGTCAATAAATAAAGATTTTTAGAATAATTAGAAACAGAATTAAAATAAAATAAAATACTTTTACATTTTATGGTTGTTATTTGAAAAGTATGAAGTAAGAAAATAAACCAATAATTACAATTTTAGTCCTTTCCTGACAAACAGTTATGACTAAATTTTTTTCCTGTTCCTTCAAAATTTCACTTTCATTATATTTGTTTTAAAATATAAGAAAATTTTATCCATTTGTTTTAATTGAGAGAGAATTCCATGAAATTTAAAATTTTATCAATAAAGAAGTTTTAAAACTATCCTCTTCTTAAATAACAATTCAATGCATAGATTTTTTGTTTTTTAGGGTAAAATTTACTTGTAAAAAGTTCTTGTTTATCAATATGAAGTATGTGTGTTAAATGCTATGTAAAAATTTAACTTTAATACTTTTAAACTCTGAAATTAAAAAAAAAAAAAAAAAAAAAAAAAAAAAAAAAAAAAAAAAAATCGGCAAGCCGAATATTCGGTATTCGGCTTGATAGTCACTATTATAACCTAGTCGAAGATTCGGTATTAGATTTACTTGTGGGCCCAATATTCGGTATTCGGCCAAAATCACTAATCGGTGCATCCTTAGCATTTACGATTCATTTAAAGGTACACTCAAAAGAATTCCGATACATTATGCTCTATGGGCTGTATTAAATGATAGTACAATATTTTAAACATATTGAAATTTATATTTGCTGGGTATGTGTCTTTAAATTTAAATATTTCTATATATTAATATTGTTCATTATTACGGATCTTGTATTGATTTTTTTTTTAATTCAATTTATATGTCATGTAAAATGCTTTTTTGGTGTGTGGTCGATCGGGTACATAAAGAATTTAATTTTTAGCTTAATGCTGGATTCTATTACAGAAATTGACTATGCTTTTGCTTATATTGGTATTTCATGTACCATTGATAAAGTGAAATGTTATATAAGCTTCCGGCTTCATCCTTCCATTTGATCTATTATTTGTTTACAATACGTCTTTTAATGGTTCAACATTATTTAGCTGGTTTCTTTTGTTTCATATGTCTTTAATAGATTATTTTTTTCAAAATTTGGTGGTTTTTCATATGTTAATTTGGACTAATCGTATGCAATGTGCTAGTCAATTAGTGGATTTTGCTTAATTTGTATTGGGTTCCATCTGTATTTTGTATAATGTTACACTTATAATTAGATGCTAAATTTATTAATTTATTGAATTAATTATAGTAATTGGAAATAGATGATGATTTGTAATTATGTTATATATATATATATCACTGAGATGTACTACAAGGCGCTAACTGTAAAATATGGTGTCCATAGAATTTATCGTTCATTTACAATGACACAGAAAATAATTCAATTACAGTACTGCCTATGAACAATAATTGAGGGAAGTCAATTTTCAGTTGTGGTACGCGTCATTTTAAAATTGAACTTTTCTGAAGGGAGATTTTTTACTGTGTTTTTACATTTTTTACGTTCGTTTAAATGAACTAACTTTTAACATACTATGTTAGATCATATACAGGGCTGTACAAAAAAATCTGATATTTTCGGTAACAGCAGAAATTGCGTTTTCAAATGCGTTAAGAGTTTTCGAAATTGTTTATTTAGACGTAATCTTTTACCTTATTAATCTGTGAAGTTTTCTTTAGAGTATTCTGCGTTGGAAAGTGTTTCATAATCTACACTAGACGCATGATTTTTCGTTCTTGTTTTTTCTCTCTTTCCTTTCAACATAAGCAAAATATGTACTGAAAACAGTTCCAACAAATGAAAGGTATCTCATTAACTCGATAGTATGGAACTTACGAAGATTAAATCAGTAAATTCGACATTTAGTTTTTTCAATATTTGACCTCTTATAGTATAGAGCAACATTAGCACTAGCCGCCAGCCTCAGGACCACTAAATGAGAAAAAAGTGGCTGTTACAAATTTGTCACTGGCCACCTTATAGCCACTTCCCTACAAGGACAGAGTAAACTTTTTTTGCATTCCATCAAGGATTCTACTTTTTTTCTGGTAGCAATATGTTTATATTAACATTACTATTCAATGGTAATTTCTAATTAATTTATTTTTCTTCATTTTACAACATTAAAATACGTGTATTCCTTGATTATTGCGGTTAATTAAATCAAGCAATATTACTACACTAATCGAAACATACATTGAATGCGAAAAACTGCAACAGATCCACATCCAACTTTCTCAAAAACCCAACATACAAAAACAGACAATGTAATACAATAATGCTATTGATTTTGATGTATTATTGTTAGAAAGTACATAGTACAGCTTGATTTGAAACTTTAAGAAAGTTTTATCTTTGGAAAATATTTTTTATGTTAAAACTCTACCCCATTATTCCACCAATAAGCCAGGAAAGAAAATCTATAATGCCTGTTTTTTTTTTGTTTTCCATTATTACTCGTACTTAAGATTTAATTGTTTGCATTTAAATTATCTTCATTTATACAGTTTCTGCACAAAGGTATAGAATACAGATATAAGAAATTACGATAAAATCTTATATTAAATGGAGAAACATTTTATCTGATCGCTCCGCATTTTTTTTAAAAAAATGATATAAAATTTCGGCAGTAATAAGTGTAGCAAAGTAAGAATCCTTCGGAGATGAATTTCGTTTCATGCACAAGCTGGGATAGTTCGTCGTATTAACAAATTGCAGCAGAGTAAGATCGCATTAGACAAAACAACTTCATTTAGTTATGACTAACAATGCAATTTTCACATGCAGATGTTTTACTAAATTTGAGGTCACACTTCAAATGAAATTCAAATACCAACATATATAATAAGGCAGGCTCAATTTTTTTTTGCACAATTTTTAATGATAAAGAACTGTTACCCGACCCAAGTAAGTTTTCCCGAACGAAACCCAGTTTCGGTTTCCTTTGAAATTTCGGCTAAAAGCTCATTATGAAAACATTGTAAGGATATTTTTAACCGGCAAAAAAAGAGAATTGCAATTGCACCCCCCCCCCCCTTTTTTTTTACTTTCTTCTATCTTTACAAGAAGAAAGTATTGGATTCGTGAAAAATTTCGACTTCCGGTTTTCGACGGATGTATACGTTTTAGAATGCCAAGAACACGATTTGATGGTTTTTAGAAAATGTCTGTGACAAAAAATTTGTGGGCGCTCTATTTCAAGAACTAATGCACGGAATTTCACAAAACTTTATATTTAGTTAGACCTTGATGTAAACTGGACCTGATTAGTTTTTGGTGGAAATCGCCCAACAGGTGGCGCTGCTATGCGGTATTTTTCACAATTTCTGCAATAGCTATATCCCAAGAACTACTGCACGGATTTTCATAACACTTCAGATTTAGTTAGTCCAGGACATAGTTTGATGCTGATTACTTTTTTTGTGAAAATCGCCCAACAGGTGGCGCTGCTATGCTGCATTATTCATGATTATCGAAATAGCTCTAACTCAAGAAAAAATGCACAAATTTTCATCAAACACCAGATTCAGTTAGTCCCTGATATAAATTAGTGCTGTTTAATTTTTGGTGTAAATCGCCCAACAGGTGGCGCTGCTGTGCTGCATTTTTCATGATTCTCGCAAGAGCTGTATCTCAAGAACTATTGCACGGATTTTCATCAAACTTCAGATTTAGTTAGTACTTGACATAATTTGACGTATAAATTTGTGTTGTTTAATTTTTGGTGTAAATCGCTCAACAGGTGGCGCTGCTATGCTGTATTTTTTGCGATTTCCGCAATAGCTTTATCTCAAGAACTAATGCTTGGATTTTCAACAAAATTCAGATTCAGGTATACCTTGATATCATTTAGTGCTGCTTATTTTTGGTGTAAATCGCTCAACAGGTGGCGCTTCTATGCTACATTTTCCAAAATTTCCGCTATAGCTCTATCTCAAGAACTAATGCACGAATTTTGATCCAACTTCAAATTCAGATATACTTTGATATGAATTGGTGCTAAATCGTTGTTATTTCTTGTACTATTTAAATGATTTAATTGACGTGATTTATATTAGAGAGGCAACGAATATTCGGCCGAAGCCGAATATTCGGCCCATTCGGCCTGTCTGCCGAATATTCGGCTTCGGCCGAATATCAAGTCCATTATTCGGCCTTGGCCGAATAATACTGTAATAAGTGTTTTTATATTACACAGTATAACTTTTTAATTTGACAATTTATATTCATCATGTATAATGAAAATTTTATTTGAAATTAACTAATACTATTTTTTTACATTAACTTTCATACCCCGAATGGGTTTTATCTACCCATTTTTATATAAGAGACTAATTTAGGCATCATGTTAAATTTTTTTTTTATGCTGTATCAGTAAGTACAAAAAGTATCTGTAATAAGCTAACATAATGTTAAATTTAAAATTAATCTTTTCAAAATTGTTTTAATACAAGCAAATTCAAAAATTTTTTTTTATCATAATGGGAAGTTTAACATTTATCCCTTGTTATATAAAAAAATATTTCTTTCAATAATATTATGAATTATACCTATCAAGAACATAAATATATGATTGATTAGATATCGATGTATTATATGTATAATATATTTAAGTTATATATGTTGCAATACTTAAGGGTTTTTTTTTAGTAAAATACGCTTAAAAGTTAAATATAATTTAAGTGATTTTTTTTTAGTGTGTTACTATTTCCTATTAAATAATGAAAGAAATGCAAGTACTAAATTCTTTTAATTAGTATGCATTTACGTTTTACGTATTTTTTTTTTTTTCAAGAATAGCATTGTACTGTTTATATTTGCCTTAAAAAACAGTTAAAATGTTTTCAATAAACGTAGATTGTGATGCAGAAATAATTATAATTCAGAATTCTCAGGTGATAGTCTATTTCTTTTTTTTTTTTCGTAAATGCTACCTGCTTCTGAAAATAATCTCTCACTATATACGGTACTTCCTGGAGCAGAAAGGTATACTTTTTTCTGAAAGGTGTGAAAGGTTTGGAAAGCCTTCTGAATTTTTCGCCCACCACTCCAAATGACACTGTTGTCTTTCTAGTAGTGGCTGGGAAAGAAAATTATTAATTTCTTTTACTTCTTCACATTGAAAGGAACTTTTTATAGAGCTTCACTCTGCGATTTGCTTGCAATTTCATTAAAGCATGCCCACAAAGAATTTGGAACTTGTGAAGAAGGAATGGTTATGTTGGAAATATTTTGTTCACATTCTGTTACTGGTTTCATACTAGCCTTTCTTTGTCTTACTAAAGCAGTTAATTTGGACTTTACTCCTACATCCTTTGCTTCATCTTTGTTGAAAAAGAACACTTTAAATCTGGGGTCCAAAACCGTTGCAATGGAATAGTGTTCATTGTCTTGAATCGATACAAAACGCTTCTCCAAATTTTGTAGAAGAGTGTTTTTCATGGTGCCTACACCAAAAAAATCTCCAGATTTAAATAAATAAGATTTTAATGCTGTAACTATTGGGATGACTTCAGAAATTAATGATCTCGATGAGGCAATTTGTTTTGTTATTTATTCAAATGGTTGTAATAGATTGAGCAATTTTTTTAAAACAGTCCACTGGTTTGCTGTCAGATTATTTATTTCTCCAAATTTAGTTGCATATACAGAAAGTGCATTTTTTTGTTGCAGTAATCTCTCCAACATATAATGGGTGCTACTCCAGCGTGTTGCCACACTTTGAACTAATTTCTTCTTAGGAATTTTTAACTCATTAATTTGTATATCAGTTAATCTAATGGCGAATGATTAAAATGTGTAAACGATTTTTACCTACAACAATTAAATAATTTATTGATCTTTGGTATGTTAGAGCATCAGATACTGTTAAATGCAATGAATGTAATTTGCTTTTCCTTACAGATATTTCCTTCCACTGAATCTGAAAACATTCACTATACACTTCTTATTAGGGCTATCTGCTGACAGCAAAGAATAAAAAATAATGATAATAATAATGATTAAAAAAAAATTGTTAAATGTGAGCTTTATAAAGTCTACAATGATCTCTTTCCACCATTTTAGAGGATATTCTTTTCATCCTTTTTATCAGTGGTTTTTCTTAAGATATTAAGATTTCCTATTTTTTATTTTATTTCATCTGAAAGCTGAAACTTGTGTTTCCTAGTACTTTTAAAATTTTGTCATTATTTTAAAATGTAACAACACACATAATATCTATTAAAATGTAACTAGAAAGTACCTGATGAGGAACTTTTGCTAAGAATTTCTTTTTTTGGCTGAATTATATTATTGAGGCTATTTTTAGGCCGAAAATAGCCGAATATATTTTCAGAATAAAATAATGCTTTCAAAAATTAAAAATTTGTATATAAATAATTTTTTTAAAGAAAACAATTCATTTTAACTGTGAAATATACAAGAATTGTGCATATAGTGCATGCTATATTTTGTTTTCAGGCAAAAATAAGTTCATTATTCGGCGGCCGAATAGGCCGAATATTCGGCTGTAACTTGGCCGAATATTCGGTATTCGGTTATTCGGCCAAACCACTATTCGTTGCATCACTAATTTATATAGAAGAAAGTTTTGTGATGGCCACAACATACTAGTTTTCCTTGTGAGGAAAAAAAGAAAGATTTAAAATTAATTTTAAAATTTATAATTGAAGATATTATAAGACCGTATCAAAATAATTTACGATTATATACATTGGAGATTTATAATTGAAGAAAGATTTAAATTTAAAGGGAAAAAAATCATACACGGCGGTTATTATAATTATTTATTTTATTTTATTTTATTTTATTTTTTTTTTTTTTTGGGGGGGGGGTATGAAAAACCCTTATTTCTCTTTTCTGTTAATGTTTAATCATTTTAAATCACTTGAGAATGAGAATAACAAATATTGCTATTTTGTTTTTCGAAATCAGAGAAAAAGAAAAACTAAAAAAGAAAAATTAAATTTCAAAATCCAGGGAGGGACATTGCCTTCTCCTATGCTTTATGTAATTTCAATTGACTTCTCAAGGTCACTTTCCTAGTCCTTATAATCATGCGCAAGACTTGCATATTTTCTATACAAGAGGTGAAAAAATAACAGAATGTCAAGACTTGCATATTTTTTATACAAGAAGTGAAAATATAACAGAATGTCAAGACTTGCATATTTTCTGTACAAGATGTGAAAAAATAACAGAATGTCAAAAGGTCTGAGGGAGGGAGGGGGGATTACCTCCTTTACCCCTCCCATAAAACAGCCTAATTTTGTAAGGATGTCAAATATTACCTAATATCATAGACATAGGTTTTAATTAAAATTTTGACAACCTGCTCCCTTCCAAAGAGAAAGTGGGGCAATATTATTATACCTCAGCATATGTCAGACATTTTAGGATTAAATTTTTATGAAATGTCTCCAAACTAATCACACAGACAGACAAAGCTCGGCTAGTAATGTTTTAGAAACACAATTTCAAAAAGTAGTATGTGCCGACGCGTTTAAACGATGGTGGTAACGACCTGCATTGTCGATTTCGACTTGTCTTCAAACACTACTTCTAAATATTGCAGATTTTCATTTTCACATGATCTAATAGAGTGTGTGTGTGTGTGTGTGGGGGGGGGGGGGGTACTTTGAAACGAAATACGTTTGAAAACTGTAGCACAATTCACTCACTTTGTTTGACATTTTCAAGCGTAATTTAAAATATATATACATATCTCAACGATATCATGTATTTGCTACGATAATGTAAAGTAACTAAAGCGTACAGTTGGCAGAGTTACCACAATTACCAATTGTGGCACCTACTTGATGAAAGCAAATTTGCTGCGAAATAAAATGCTGATCACACCCAAAAAATGAAAACTATGCTATATTTAAATCTGAATTTTGATTTAACTTAACATTTTTACATTTTTGAGTACTTAGCAGGGCGTAGGTGGATACATCGCTAAATATTGTTCTAAAATACATAACTGTAATTTAAAATTTACACACGCAAAAAGTAAGATTTGCTATTGGCAAGATTTGCGCCTGGCTAACATAAAAGGGCCCATTTCTGCATGAAAATCACATTGTTTCTAAAGGTTTCTTTCTTAACCTTTCTAATATCTCATTTTATATTATTTCAAATAAAAATACTTTGTTTCTCACAGATAATATTCTTTTTTGTACAAAATGAATGTCGGAGAAATAACTTTTATTGATCATTTTGGTGAATAAGTGATCCATCTGATATCTGAAATGAGCTGTTTTGCCCAAACCTTATACAAAAATTCCACAACTTTGCTATATAAATAATCGTACACAACACCATAGCTTCAAACGGTCATTTCGCATGAAGATATCTGGCTCTTACACAACTATCCAATTAAAATCGTTCAATAATCAAAACAAACAACTTCAGCAGGGCAAGTACTAAAAAACAAGTAATTAATTTGAAGTGATTCAACTACAGTTACGCTACAAAAACCGAACGAGAACGAATGACCTTGATATATAAAACTGGGAAGAGAGAAAGAAAGAAAAAAAAAAGTCGAAAAGAGAGATGGAGTTTTTCGAGCTGGAAAGGAAGGAGTTTCCAGCGTCAAGCTGTCTGCCCCGTAGCCGTCGAAAAGCACGTGCCAATAGGAAAAAAACCGGTTCCTTCCCTACGACCACAAGCTACAAAGCTGGCTTTGTTTAGATCACCGCCCCCTCCTCCTTCATTCCGCAAACTGGAGAAAATTTGAGGGAAATATATAAAAAGTGATTAGGAAACTCGACAGCAAATACAAGAGAGGAAAGAAAAGTATGATTAATTTAAAATTAAATTTTAGTGTTGTGACAAAGTGAATGAAGAGAGAATAAAAATGCTGGATATAAATATTTCAATAAGAATTCCTGAAACTCTTGGGGGGGGGGGGGGAAAGAAAAGAAAACACCATGATTAAGTTATTGGTGTTGCCTTTATTCCAGTTTTTAAAATCGCAGCGCCCTTTTTTAAATTGGCAAAATGCACCCTGTCTTTTTAAAAAGTAGTTAACTGCGTTTCTAGTACGCAGGGATTTTTAGCAAATATTTTCTCCATACCACAATTTGTATAAAACTTGCACACGCAGTAAAAAATCATGTAACTCCCTCATTTCTTTGGAAAAAACACAAGAAATTATTCAATATTATGATTTAATTGAATTTTTTTTATTTAAAATTCCTAAAAACATTTTAAATTAATATTACTTTATTCACCACACAAAAAGTTAAAAAAAACATTTAAACGCAATAATATATTTTCTCTTGCACTAATTTTACTGAAATAGTGTACTTTTTATTGACTAGCATGCTGCTTTTATTTCTAGAGTGAACACTTCTAGAGTGATGTTAGGACAGCAATCGATTTAAAACAGTTAGTGCTGCAACGTGCATAGACACGCGTGGCGGAGGAACTCTTCTTCAGAGATCCTCCTCTATCCCGAAATCACATGTTAATGGAAATGGGAAAATTTAAATTGGCGATTAAACATTACAACTATCAGAATACGATATTTACCATTAGAAAGTAGAATGTCTGATGCCGATGTGGTGCGGTATTTTTTTTTTTTAACGTTTCCTTAAATTATAACTATCTTTAAGAAGGTGATTTAATCTGAAAATTATCCTCAAGCAGAAGTTTCAAAGTTTAAAGGGATTTTTAAATACTTAAAATTTAAGAAATATCTTTTAAAACCGCGCTATGTCAGAGCCGAATGTCTACTTTCTGATGCTAAAAATCATATTTGATTATTCAAAGGAAGTTACAATGACAATGCGAATTTTAATAGATTCAATTAAACAGCAATTTTAAACGAAATGCTTCCTATGCCTGATATAAACTTACTATTTGCAAGCTTATTTGTTGTACTTTATTGTTTACAAGCTGAACGAATTAAGCTTGAAAAAATCTTTAGAAACATTGCAATTTATGTTCACTTTAGATGTTAATACTTTTTCACGTTTTACAAATTAAGACAATTTACGATCATTGATATATATCATTTAATTAAAATCACGATTGAAATCATTTGAATAAAATCGCTGACACTTTAATATCAATATATGATTTATAAAGCTGTAATATATATATATATATATATATTTGGTTTGTTTCTTTTAAATTTCAACGTACTCATCGTTTCAACATTTTAATGTTTTTCTTTTTTCACAGGATACCTAACTTTATTGTGTGTTTGTGCTTTTTCAATTTTGGTTAGTTTTCTTTTATATGAGGATAGTTTAACTTTTGGAGGCGGTTAGAACTGGTTCTGAAAATGAAACTATCCATATATATATATATATCATCATCATCAACCGTTTTCAATCCACTGCTGGATGTAAGTCTCCCCCAGATTTTTCCAATGTTTCCTGTCTAGTGCTTTAGTCATCCAATTTACACCGGCTACTTTTCTGATTTCATCACCCCATCTTACTTGAGGTCGTCTTCTTGGCCGTTTTACATCTCTGGGATACCACTTTAGGGTGTTTGTGCTCCATCTATTGTCTTGTCTTCTTGCGATGTGCCCAGCCCATTTCCATTTTAGCCGTTTAATTCTTTCAATGATGTCAAAAACTTTCGTCTGACTTCTTATGCAGGTTATTCTTTTTCTGTCTCTTCTAGTTATACCTAGCATACATCTTTCCATACTTCTCTGTGTTGTTTGTAATCTTTGTACCATCCGTTTTGTTAGCGTCCATGTTTCTGCTCCATAAGTTAGGACAGGCAGAACACATTGGTTAAATACCTTTCTTTTCAAACACAGGGGCATGCTACTCTTCAGAATAATATTGTTCTTCCCAAAAGCACTCCATCCATTTCTTATTCTTCTATTGATTTTATTCATGATACTATTATCAGATGATATTTCTTGACCAAGGTACACATAACTTTGCACTTCTTTAATTTCAGTGTTGTTGTAGACGATTTTCTATATATATATATAACTGACCAAAATCTTAAAAGTACAAACGCACCATAAAAAAATCCCCCAGGTATCCCCCATGCAAAAAAATCATAATATTAAAATGCGAGGGAGAAATCTGTTAAGCAATCCTCCCATAGGATTAACATTAGCTTGAGTGTTTCTTCGTGTGACTAGTGTAGGCTCGTGAGAAGGTACATGATTTTAAAGAAAAACAGACGCATTTTATTTCAGTGATTTTTAACGTTTAGCGACAAACATCTGAAGGAAAGATTAAAAAATAAAATAAAATAGGGAGGAGACAATATTGCGAACGCTTGATAAACCACAAAAGAAATCACGGAAGAAATCATTGGAAAACATTCCAACAAATATATCAGCTAAGATTTAATTTAATTTCGGTATTCTATTCACAGAGAATAAATTACACGACTGAAGTGTGTGTGTGTGTGGGGGGGGGGGGGGGGATGCTATTTCTCTTCTTACGCATGATACATTAAATATAATTTTAATGCATAAATTTACAGCCGTGAACTCAAAATGACACGGCTAAGTAAGTAATTATCTCAATGCTTTATCATTTTTGACGACGTTAAAAATAACTACAAAGCAAAAGCAACTGTTTGCGACATTTTATCGATTCTAAAAAGGCAGCAAACGAGCTTTGAGCTCTCAAATTCTTCCGCCTGGCTACTCTAAAAGAAAAAGGTATTCGTTCGCCCGAAACTCAGATTCCCTAGAAGCTAAGATGGAAAACTCACCCAAAGCATGAAGTGATACAGGTAGAAAATCGAATTAAAATTACTTCAGGTTTTTCTCCCCCCCCCCCCCCCCCCCACCGCTTCTTTTAATGTTACTGCTTGATGAAACACGCGAAAAATGACATATTTTGTAGATATAAGATTTTTCATGATAAAATTATACAAAACTTATTATTTAACTTTTTTAACCTGATGTGTAAAGTACAAAACTGGAAATTTTCTTTTATTCATTTTGAATTTAAGTAATTCATCTTCTAACAATACTTAGAATTCAAAAAGAAAAGAAAAACTAGCTGGATGTGGCAATCCCAAAACTTTCTTTTTCGTTATACATGTTAATATTCCCTGAAAAATAAAGTATATCAGTGCCACCGGTTAGGTGATTTATAGTGATGCAACGAATAGTGGTTTGGCCGAATAACCGAATACTCGGCCAAGTTACAGCCGAATATTAATTTACAACTTCCGATTTAAACTTGAACAAGTTACAGTAAAAAAAATCCCTGCCGGCTCGGTCCTACAGGCGGAGGTAGATTTCGAAGTTAAGTACTAAATTCACCAACAAAACTTAAATCAAGATTAAAGATAAACCCAGTTCCTTCGCTAAGAATGAGCTCTAGGGAGCTAAACATTTTGTGAAAATTCTAATATACACACACGCATGTATGTGGAATAGGTTTAAAAATGGCTAAATCAAATTCAGAGAACCTCAAAGTGTTAAAATATGTATACTCGGGTTTTTATCATGTTTTAATACGTTTCTTCAAACTCAATGACGTTACATATTCACCTGCTGTGGTCCATTATATTTTCAATATGACGCAATATTTTTTTTTTTTTTTTTTAATTCGTCAAACAATTTATTTCATTTTGAATTTTCATGCAGAAATCTTGCTCTAGAAAACTTATGACGTAATATTCAATTTGTTTTCAATTCGTCAAACTGTTTATCGAATTTAATTTTTCACGTGAAAACATTGCATTAGAAAAGCAATTGTTGTGGTGAGAATTTTATTGCTTTTTTTTTAATTGTTGGCAACAGCTATAACGAAAAATATTTATTTTTTCCTGCCATTGTTGTGTAAAAGCTGGTTTTATCAGAATCATGTTAAGACGGTATTCAAAATTTTAAACCTTCCCCATTCCCATTCCCTTGGACCGATTTTGCTCATTTTCAATCCCCGCCGAGAAATTAGCCATCTTAAAGTTGTTGGCGAGTTTGAAGACGTTCCGTGCATAATTGCGACTTTTATCGTGCGGACAAAATTTAGTACATACATACATACATACATACATATATATATATATATAAACTTTTTAGGTGGGGGTGGTTTTGGGTTCCTGGGGTCCTATAATGAAAAGTTATGAAGGAATTTTTCAAAAGTCGCACCATGGTAACGACTGCAATAGGTAGTATTTCTTACGAAATCTACCTAATTAGTTCAAGAACATCATGTATTTTGGAAGTTATTCCAATGGCGGAAACTTTATTTGTCAAAGACTGGAGAAGGGAATGATTTTTTTGGTGTTGGAACGTTTAAAGATTGCCTGACTCAAAACTTAACATGAATGCATGTTTTAAACACATTAATGATAATAGACATTTTTGCATTTCAACTTCGCTAAACCCCAGGTTTAAACTTTAATTTTTATTTTTTATATAAAGCTGAAGAAAATCAGCTCCCTTAAAAACTCGACTGATTGTAACTTATGACTGCTATCGCAAACAATGAAATTCCTGAAACAAACAAACACAAATGTGGCAGAAACAAGCAAAGGTGTTCATAATGAGTCAAAGACCACATTTTGGGATTGCTTCCTGCACAGGGGTGTAGTGAAGGGTATACGCAGGTATACGTTGTATACCTTCTGGATTTTTTTAAGAAGCTCTATATATCTTCTGTTTCTCAAATCTATAATAGCGTATACGCGAGGCATGACGTTAAGTTAATGACTTTAGCGTGTACCCTCTCTGCATCTAAAGTGTCCCCTCAGGTTTTTTTTACGACTACAACACTGTTCATGGAGATTTCAACTACTAACAAAAACAAAACAGCTAACAAATTTCAGTCCTTACAAATGATGAGCAGAGGTTATTTTGAAAAATCGCTCTTAGATACAAATGAATGTCCATTAAACTGTTGGAAAACAAATCCTATTGAATGTGTAATACTTATGCATAATTAAATCATTTTATCTATCTATTATATATATATAATCCAAACGGAAATTTCGTTCCGAACGCCGAGATTTCGAGTTCTACCGCATGGATTTTTACGGAACTTATACCGTTAGATAGGTATCGTTTCAGGGAAGGTTTTAAGCTATAACACATCATTCTACCTAGATTAGTTATAGAATTATTACGGAAAATTATTTTATATTGAACTTTGTAACTTCATATTTCCTTAAATATCTGGACTCCTATTGGTCGTAGAGCTTAGATCTCGCGCCAAAAGTAGCTCCGAAGCACCCAAGCAAACTTTTCCCCGCGATTATTTTGCCGTCTTTCGATTTCCTCTAACTCTATTAGGGGCCCGCGTAGGGCCCCTTTAACATATTTTTCGTAGTAATTTCAGCAATTATCTTACATTATTCGTTAAGACCGCCACCCTCCCGATTCATGTATCTACGGAAAGGTTGCACGAAGGAGTTTCGTTCGGATACGCTTTCGTTAAGAATAGAGTGCGCTCCCTGGTGGTGGAATGTGGAACTAACATAACGCGATATTGTTAAAATTGGGAAATCTAACAATGCGATCTGTTTTAAACTTTGAGATAGTTCATAACACATAATCTATTATCTATTCTATTATATATATATAAAATCTATTATCTATTCTATTATCTATTATATATATAAAATCCAAACGGAAATTTCGTTCCGAACACCTAGATTTCGAATTCTACTGCATGGATTTTTACGGAACTTATACCGTTAGATAGGTATTGTTTCAGGGAAGGTTTTAAGCTATAACACATTATTCTACCTATATTAGTTTTAGAATTATGACGGAAAATTCTGTTATTTTGGGCGATAAGGTTACCATTTTATTTCTTGGCGAAATTCATCGTTGATAAAAAAAAATTGAAACGGCTATTAAACCTCGAAAAATAAAAGAAAAACTGTTACTAATTTTATTTAAATGAAAAAAAAAGAAAAAAAAGAAGAAGAAAATCCGTTTTAATGAGTGATAATATTGAAAAACGGAAACATTTAATCAAAACCTGAAAGAAATATTTGTAATGCTTAAAAATTAATTTAAAAAGAAATATTACACTTGATATGCAATATTTGGCTCTTTATCGCTTGCGTTAGATATGGAAACGAATCTGAAAATTTGATTAGATGAAATTTTAACGACATTTTCTTTCTGTTCTGCTCTTTTCTTTTTTTTTTTATATCTAATTGTCCCATCACGTGACTTAAAGAAGAAACAAGCAGATGTAATTGTGAATCACATTTGTAATTACTATTTGTTTCTTTACAATTTATTATTTTTCTTTTGTCGCCAAACAATGTGATTTTAAGCCAAAAATGCATAAGCGTGACATTAGCTTGAGGATGTTCTCACAAATGGTGTTTTTTTAGGTGAAAGAGATCATTTTTTGAGTACATTTTCATATTCAATTGTAACTTATATAGATATCAGTTAATATTTTTAAAATGGAATCGAATACTTAAATTTCAGTGTGAATTTCTGCCACACGTACATATTGTAAAATAATTTCATACTTTTTAAAATGTTTTTCGCCGTAATTCCGAAAGCATGTGATATTTATAAACTCGAACTCAGATCAACGAATATTACCCATTTTATTTAAGCAAATATTATCTATTTTCTCAAGTCATATCGCCAATTTCATTTATAGGAAATTTCACAGATTCGAAATCTAGGAAATAAAGATAATTTTTAAGGAAATTTATGTTTTAATACGTTATTACTATGGAAAAATTCAACATTTTGAAAAAAAAAAATACAAATCTTTTGTAATTCGTCATTTCTTCTTCGTCTTTCTTCGTACTTTCTCCTCTGTTATGTAATATTTCAAATGATATTGGACTAATTTTCGATCATCGTTTCACCGCAAAATCGCATATCTAATATAGTATATAAAATAAAGTCTGGGTTAGGGGACTAATTAACGCACAGCGCAAACTACTGAACCTACTTCTGAATCTTGAAAATCGTGGTAAAAATACTTCTTATGACATAAACTTCTGCTAAGAAAGTATTTTCTAAAGTGTCACCCCTAATGGTTTTTGCACGGGGAGGGGTAAAAAATCTAATACCAAAATTATGCATCAAATGATAGCATATTTTAATGTAGTTTTGTATGCTGAATCGAATGCTACCAAATAAATTTTTCATAAGTCCAACAGTTCATGGCACATTTCATATTTTTCTAATTTGGCGGTGTCTTTGGCATCTAAACCTCAAAATATCTATCATTACATCCGTTACTCTAGCAACGGAAAAAATTCAAATCAACCCTTTTGGCTAAAAAATAAAAACGGCTCTATGAGTTTGAAATAAAAATGCAAGCATCTTAATTTTTTTTTTAAATAGTGATTTTATGTAAAATAAAAGGGAAAAAATTACTGAGAATTTAGCGTTATAAAACAAAAATGGAAAAGGTACTACTTAGATATTCCGTCGACCAAAAATCTATCGTCAAACTATAAGATTAAATGCCAATAATGGTTGATCGTAAATATCAAATTCACTTGAATTTAAACAAACTACACGTGTTTACGTCATCAAGTGATTTTAATTTCGACGTTTTATTTGTATTTTTATTAATGTTATACTAATTTATTTGTTATTTCGTTATTTAAAATAAAGATTATGTCAATTTATATAATTTGGCGAATGGTTTGGCGATTTATATAATTTGGCGAAATTGGTCGACGGGATAACAAGTAGTACCAATGAAAATATTTAAGTATGAAAGCAATGTTTGTAACGACTTAAAAATTATTTTCATATATATAAACTCGGTTTATGGCGTCAGATGCCGTCATCCGAAGAATCTACAAGAGTCTTTTTCCATTTTTTCCGGTCATAGGTTCCTCAATGAAAGAAATTGGAATTGGAATAATATTGTGCGATTTATAAATTGCTCCTTGATAAGAAGAAAAAATAAGTACATTTATAACAACCGTGCGCACATCTCGCTGATAGCATTTTTAAAATTCCCAGTAGCAGTAGTTACATTTTGCGTATGTAAATTAAAAATATTTTTTTGCTTTTAATTATGGCATTATTTCCTGTTATTGTTTATCTTTTCAGTTTTTTAAATGAAATTAGTATAAGGCATGCATTTTAAATTAAATGAGTGAAAGGTTTGTGTTATAAATGAAAATAATAAAATAAGAATATGCTATGAAAACAATCTTTATTGATTTATTACCTACGCCCGGCTGACATAAAAGTATCACAAAAGCCACATATTCACTTTACTTTGAGTAGTTGCTCATGAGAATTCAAGTTAACCTTCCGTAATCGGTTACTTCACATATTGGTGTATTAGGTTTAATGTTGAAAGCATCGTTTTTGTTTAAAGCGAAAACTTTACTATGAATTCTATTACACAAAATCGCATCATCATCATCTACTATATATTTACAACAGAAATTTGTATTTCATTCCGATTGTTTATAATACTCTCGTAGGATATACCACAATTAGTTAGGTAATAATTCTGGAAAGGTTTTAGTGTATACATATTGTTCAAGGGTACTTAGTTATAGAGCAACAGTAAAAGTTCAAAAATTAAGTGAACCTGATTATGAAAGTTTAGCCTTTAAAAAAAAAAATCTACAGAACATATTTTGTTACGAGTGGCCCTGTTGCATGACTTTTAGGAATGGTGTTAGTATATACGATTTCATTATATGTTGATTAGTTACAGAGGTATTAATTCCTGTTGTCATAACGGTCTCATTACCCGACCATAAGTGCGCTGTTTATAATCAACTAAAACAATTACTTCTTAATTGCTAAATTTTGTCCAACGCTTAAGATAACATTATATCGCAATGGCGTTCGCATCGTTTTCAGTAATGTGCAAGGTCAAGCTGAAGATCCATATTGTTTAAAATACAAGTTCAAATTCACCATTTAGTTTAATCCAAGGTTCATTTGGAAATATTGACCAGCGCAGCGGGCATAGCCTGCTAGTTATATATATAAAATCCAAACGGAAATTTCGTTCCGAACGCCGAGATTTCGAGTTCTACCGCATGGATTTTTACGGAACTTATACCGTTAGATAGGTATCGTTCCAGGGAAGGTTTTAAGCTATAACACATCATTCTACCTAGATTGGTTATAGAATTGGTACGGAAAATTCTATTATTTTGGACTTTGTTACTTCATATTTCCTTAAATATCTGGGCTCCTATTGGTCGTAGAGCTTAGATCTCGCGCCAAAAGTAGCTCCGAAGCACCCAAGCAAACTTTTCCCCGCGATTATTTTGACGTCTTCCGATTTCCTCTAACTCTATTAGATGCCCGCGTAGAAGCCCCTTTAAAATATTTTTCGTAGTAATTTCAGCAATTATCTTAAATTATTGGTTAAGACCGCCACCCTCCCGATGCATGTATCTACGGAAAGGTTGCATGAAGGAGTTTCGTTCAGATACGCTTTCGTTGAGAATAGAGTGCTCCCTGGTGGTGGAATGTGGAACTAACATAACGCGATATTGTTAAAATTAGGAAATCTAACAATGCGATCTGTTTTAAACTTTGAGATAGTTCATAACACATAATCTATTATCTATTCTATTATATATATATAAAATCTATTATCTATTCTATTATCTATTATATATATAAAATCCAAACGGAAATTTCGTTCCGAACGCCTAGATTTTGAGTTCTACTGCATGGATTTTTACGGAACCTATACCGTTAGATAGGTACTGTTTCAGGGAAGGTTTTAAGCTATAAAACATTATTCTACCTATATTAGTTTTAGAATTATGACGGAAAATTCTGTTATTTTGGGCGATAAGGTTACCATTTTATTTCTTGGCGAAATTCATCGTTGATAAAAAAAAAAAAAAAAAAAACTGAAACGGCTATTAAACCTCGAAAAATAAAAGAAAAACTGTTACTAATTTTATTTAAAGGAAAAAAAAAAGAATAAAAGAAGAAGAAAATCTGTTTTAATGAGTGATAATATTGAAAAACGGAAACATTTAATCAAAACCTGAAAGAAATATTTGTAATGCTTAAAAATTAATTTAAAAAGAAATATTACACTTGATATGCAATATTTGGCTCTTTATCGCTTGCGTTAGATATGGAAACGAATCTGAAAATTTGATTAGATGAAATTTTAACGACATTTTCTCTCTGTTCTGTTCTTTTCTTTTTTTTTTTTTATATATCTAACTGTCCCATCACGTGACTTATAGAAGAAACAAGCAGATGTAATTGTGAGTCACATGTGTAATTACTATTTGTTTCTTTACAATTTATTATTTTTCTTTTGTCGCCAAACAATGTGATTTTAAGCCAAAAATGCATAAGCGTGACATTAGCTTGAGGATGTTCTCACAAATGGTGTTTTTTTAGGAGAAAGAGATCATTTTTTGAGTACATTTTCATATTCAATTGTAACTTATATAGATATCAGTTAATATTTTAAAAATGGAATCGAATACTTAAATTTCAGTGTGAATTTCTGCCACACATACATATTGTAAAATAATTTCATACTTTTTAAAATGTTTTTCGCCGTAATTCCGAAAGCATGTGATATTTATAAACTCGAACTCAGATCAATGAATATTACCCATTTTATTTAAGCAAATATTATCTATTTTCTCAAGTCATATCGCCAATTTCATTTATAGGAAAATTCACAGATTCGAAATCTAGGAAATAAAGATAATTTTTAAGGAAATGTATGTTTTAATACGTTATTACTATGGAAAAATTCAACATTTTGAAAAAAAAAATTTTACAAATCTTTTGTAATTCGTCATTTCTTCTTCGTCTTTCTTCGTACTTTCTCCTCTGTTATGTAATATTTCAAATGATATTGGACTAATTTTCGATCATCGATTCACCGCAAAATCGCATATCTAATATAGTATATAAAATAAAGTCTGGATTAGGGGACTAATTAACGCACAGCGCAAACTACTGAACCTAAAATCTTGAAAATCGTGGTAAAAATACTTCTTATGACATAAACTTCTGCTAAGAAAGTATTTTCTAAAGTGTCACCCCTAATGGTTTTTGCACGGGGAGGGGAAAAAATCGAATATCAAAATTATGCGTCAAATGATAGCATATTTTAATGTAGTTTTGTATGCTGAATCGAATGCTACCAAATAAATTTTTATAAGTCCAACAGTTCATGACACATTTCATATTTTTCTAATTTGGCGGTGTCTTTGGCATCTAAACCTCAAAATATCTATCATTACATCCGTTACTCTAGCAACGGAAAAAATTCAAATCAACCCTTTTTGCAAAAAAATAAAAACGGCTCTATGAGTTTGAAATAAAAATGCAAGTATCTTAATTTTTTTTTTAAAAATAGTGATTTTATGTAAAATAAAAGGGAAAAAATTACTGAGAATTTAGCGTTATAAAACAAAAATGGAAAAGGTACTACTTAGATATTCCGTCGACCAAAAATCTATCGTCAAACTATAAGATTAAATGCCAAAAATGGTTGATCGTAAATATCAAATTCACTTGAATTTAAACAAACTACACGTGTTTACGTCATCAAGTGATTTTAATTTCGACGTTTTATTTGTATTTTTATTAATGTTATACTAATTTATTTGTTTTTTCGTTATTTAAAATAAAGATTATGTCAATTTATATAATTTGGCGAATGGTTTGGCGATTTATATAATTTGGCGAAATGGGTCGACGGGATAACAAGTAGCACCAATGAAAATATTTAAGTATGAAAGCAATGTTTGTAACGACTTAAAAATTATTTTCATATATATAAACTCAGTTTATGGCGTCAGATGCCGTCATCCGAAGAATCTACAAGAGTCTTTTTCCATTTTTTCCGGTCATAGGTTCCTCAATGAAAGAAATTGGAATTGGAATAATATTGTGCGATTTATAAATTGCTCCTCGATAAGAAGAAAAAATGGGTACATTTATAACAACCGTGCGCACATCTCGCTGATAGCATTTTAAAAATTCCCAGTAGCAGTAGTTACATTTTGCGTATGTAAATTAAAAATATTTTTTTGCTTTTAATTATGGCATTATTTCCTGTTATTGTTTATCTTTTCAGTTTTTTAAATGAAATTAGTATAAGGCATGCATTTTAAATTAAATGAGTGAAAGGTTTGTGTTTTAAATGAAAATAATAAAATAAGAATATGCTATGAAAACAATCTTTATTGATTTATTACCTGCGCCCGGCTGACATAAAAGTATCACAAAAGCCACATATTCACTTTTCTTTGAGTAGTTGCTCATGAGAATTCAAGTTAACCTTCCGTAATCGGATACATCACATATTGGTGTATTAGCTTTAATGTTGAAAGCATCGTTTTTGTTTGAAGCGAAAACTTTACTGTGAATTATATTACACAAAATCGCATCATCATCATCTACTATATATTTACAACAGAAATTTGTATTTCATTCCGATTGTTTATAATACTTTCGTAGGATATACCACAATTAGTTAGGTAATAATTTTGGAAAGGTTTTAGTGTATATGTCGTAGGCTAATTGAGAAATCCGGCTCTTTGCAAACATCCTAGGCTCTTTGCAAAGAGCCGGGCTAATTGGAGAATCCATCTCCCTTTTTCCAATTGGCCTGATATTTTTCAGGCTTATTGCAAAGAGTCTAGAAAGCTTTAGGCTAATTGAAAAATGACCACTTATTATCCGATCAGGGTGATATTTTTAGCTCACAGGCTATCAAAGATTGAGAGCTTATGTACCCGCCGATTCTGTATGTACGTGTGTACGTACATACGTGTGTACATACGTAAGTATGTACGTAACGCGATAACTCTTGATAGAAATATCCGATTTGCTTCAAAAAAATTTTTTTTAGCTTCATTCTGATAAGGTGCTTCCCTGTTTTTTTGGGGGGGTTCATTGGTTAAGGATAAAGGGGGAAAAGGGGGGCAGTCCCCCCCTTAATTTATATAAATGGGCAACATGCAGAAATATTCGATTTGCTCCAAATTTGGTATACCGCTTTATTGTGTTAAGGAGCTTCCCTGATTAGATTTGGAAGCTCAGTATTTAAGTATAAAGGGGGGGGGAGGGGGCTACCCCCCTTAATTTAGACAAATCGGTTTTTCATGATGAATTATTCGATTTGCTCCAAGTTTGGTATACCGGTTTATTAAGTTAAGGAGTTGCTTTGATTAGATTTGGAGGTTCATTAGTTGCATATAAAGGGAGGAAAAGGGGGCTATCCCCCCCATAATTTAGATAAATGGGTTTTTCATGCAGAAATATGCGATTTGCTATAAATTTGGTATGCCGGTTAATTATGTTAAACAACTCCACTGATTACATTTGGAAGATCATTATTATGTATAAAGGTGGAAAAGGGGGGGTGCAATTGCCTCCCCCCTTAATTTAGATAAATGCGTTTTTCATGCAGAGTTATTCGATTTGCTCCAAATTTCGTATACCGGTTTATTATGTTAAGGAGCTGCCTTGATTAGATTTGGAGGTTTATTGGTTAAGTATAAAGGAGGGACATTGGCTAGTGTCCTCTTAATTTAGATAAATGGGTTTTTCATACAGAATTATTCAATTTGCTTCAAATTTGATATACCAGTTTATTACGGTATGGCTGCCTTCATTTGATTTGGAGGTTCATTGGTTAAGTATAAAAGGGGGGAAAGAGGGGCAATTGCCCCTCCCCTTAATTTAGATAAATGTGTTTTCATGCAGAATTATCTAATAATGTTTAATTTTTTTTTCTTGGTTCATTCTTATAAGGAGCTTTTCTGATTAGATTTGAAAGTTCATTGGTTCAGCATAAAGGCAGAAATGGGGGAGCTAATACGCCCCCCTTAATTTAGTGAAATGGTTTTTTCATGCAGAATTATCTGATTTGCTTCAAATTTGGTATACTAGTTTATTATGTTAAGTAGCTTCCCTGATTAGATTTGGAGGTTCTTTGGTTAAGTAGAAAGGGGGGCAACGGGGACTAATACTTTCATTTATTTTTCGAGAGGCATTATTCTTTAAAGTAAGAGTGTAATATTCAGTTAGTGTGAATAGCCTGTGAGCGCAATGCCATCAGTTTAACTGGGCAATTTTCTTTTTATTAGGTTTATTAACGCATAACCCTACCCAAATCCGAAAAATAAATTACAACAGACCGTACCCCGATCCGAGCAAGACAAAATAATTTCAGTCTACATGCAACCCGACCCGAACCTGAGAGTTCCATTTGAAAAACCCCGAAATCCCGAACCAAATCTGATAACCGACAAAAATATTCCAAAGATCCATAACCGGATCCGAACAAGACAAATTAGTTTCCGTGAACACGCAACGCTACCAGAACCTAAATATTCCATTCGAAGTCAACCTGAAACCCGTCCCGAATCAAATCTTAACCGACAAAAATATTCCAAAGAACTATAACCCGATGCAAGCCAGACAAAATAATCTCCGTCTACCGGCAACCCGATCCGAACCTGAAAGTTCTAATTGAACTCAATCCGAAACATGGTTGTGGTCGGTTTTCGGGTTAACTTCAAATGGAACCTTCAAGTTCGGATCCGGTTGAAAAAAAATTAAACTAAATCAGATAATTCTGCATGAAAAACCATGTATCTAAATTAAGGGGAGGGACAATTGCCCCCCTTTCCCCCCTTTTATACATTTTAATGATCTTCCAAATGTAATCAGGGAAGCTGCTTAACATAATTAACCGGTATACCAAATTTATTGCAAATCGCATATTTCTGCATGAAAAACCCATTTATCTAAATTACGGGGGGGAGGATTGCCCCCCCCCCCTTTCCTCCCTTTATATGTAACTAATGAACCTCCAAATCTAATCAGGGAAGCTCCTTAACATAATAAACCGGTATACGAAATTTGGAGCAAATCGAATAACTCTGCATGAAAAACCCATTTATCTAAATTAAGGGGGGGGGGGTCTAGCCCCCCTTTCCACCCTTTAAACTTAACTAATGGACTTCCAAATCTAAATAGGGAAGCTCCTTAACATAATAAACCAGTATACCAAATTTGAGCTAATCGAATAATTCTACATGAAAAACGCATTTATCTAAATTAAGGGGAGAGGCAATTGCCCCCCTTTCCCCCCTTTATACATTTTAATGATCTTCCAAATGTAATCAGGGAAGCTGCTTAACATAATTAACCGGTATACCAAATTTATTGCAAATCGCATATTTCTGCATGAAAAACCCATTTATCTAAATTACGGGGGGGAGGATTGCCCCCCCCCCCTTTCCTCCCTTTATATGTAACTAATGAACCTCCAAATCTAATCAAGGCAGCTTCTTAACTTAATAAACCGGTATACCAAATTTGGAGTAAATCGAATAATTCATCATGAAAAACCGAATTATCTAAATTAAGGGGGTTGCCCCCCTTTCCCCCCTTTATGCTTAAATAATGAGCTTCCAAATCTAATCAGGGAAGCTCCTTAACACAATAAAAAAATATACCAAATTTGGAGCAAATCGAATATTTCTGCATGAAAAACCCATTTATATAAATTAAAGGGGGGGAGCACTAGCCCCCTTTCCCCCCTTTATCCTTAACCTATGAACCCCAAAAATTAATCAGGGAAGCACCTTATCAGAATGAGCCTAGAAAAAAATATTTGAAGTAAATCGGATATTTCTATCAAGAGTTATCGCGTTACGTACATACGTACGTACGTACGTACACACGTACATACAGAATCGGCGGGCACATAAGCTCTCAGGCTTTGATAGCCTGTGAGCTAAAAATATCACCCTGATTGGATAATAAGTGGTCATTTTTCAATTAGCCTAACGCTTTCTAGGCTCTTTGCAATAAGCCTGAAAAATATCAGGCTAATTGGAAAAAGGGAGATGGATTCTCCAATTAGCCCGGCTCTTTGCAAAGAGCCTAGGCTGTTTGTAAAGAGCCGGATTTCTCAATTAGCCTACGACATAGTTGCAGAGGTATTAATTCCTGTTGTCATAACGGTCTCATTACCCGACCATAAGTGCGCTGTTTATAATAAACTAAAACAATTACTTCTTAATTGCTAAATTTTGTCCAACGCTTAAGATAACATTATATCGCAATGGCGTTCGCATCGTTTTCAGTAATGTGCAAGGTCAAGCTGAAGATCCATATTGTTTAAAATACAAGTTCAAATTCACCATTTCGTTTAATCCAAGGTTCATTTGGAAATATTGACCAGCGCAGCGGGCATAGCCTGCTAGTAATATATATAAAATTCAAATCCTTAAATTTTTAAATACAGTCGAACCTCTATTTAACGAAGTCGCTAAATCCCGGAAAAAAGTTCGTTATAGGGAAAACTCGTTAAATAGAGATTCACCTTTCAAAATACTGAACCTCGATTATCCGAAGTAATTGGGACCGACCCTCTTTCGGAAAATCGAAATTTTCGGATAATCGAGAATGCTTTAATTTTAAGACTAAGGAGAAATATATGTAATATTTCTTATTATGGTAACATGTGCTTAATAAAAATAAAGCAATAGCAAAATAGAAACAAGAATAAATTACCTGAATTTTAATTTTGAAATTAATTACCTTTTACATATATCACAAGGGTTTGAAAAAATGTTTTGTTTGTCGCAGTTTCGGTTGCCTTTGCTTTGAAGCTCTATCACGGAATTTTTTAATATTATTAGTTCACCAGTATATCAGACTTTCTGCTGCTCCAGCCAGGCCAAACCTTTTGCAAAACACACAAAAACCTTCAGAATTGCTATTTTGTTCGTTTTCTTAGTTCAACTCCGCAGCTTACGGGAGATCAAGTTAAATTCAAAGGCACTCTGAGAAAGGGGATAGAAAATATTTATATGTATTCGTAGTTCGGAAAGTACCGCTTGCACACAAGGAATATGATAGTTAAAAAAAAGAAAAAAAAAACTTTCAAAATTGATTTTGCACACAAGGAAAGTGATAGTAAAAAAAAAAAAAAAAAAAAAAAAAAAATCTAATGTTTAAAAATCGATTTCGGTTGATCGAGTTTCGGAAAAAAAGGGGTTCTACTGTACTTTAAACTACATAAAACAGATTTTAAATTCATAACCATTAAATATTTTTACTAAAAGTAAATAATCACATTTTTTTTTTTATATAAATTATATCGATTCCATCAATTCATGTTTTCTATGTGTTTAAATCTTTGAAATCTGCAAAGAAAACAAAACATTGTCCGGGAATACACTGTATTTTCTGTTTAAAGTAAATAGTTTTACATAAAAATTAACGAATTTTAATAACCTTATCGTATTTATTATTATTATAACAAATAACTTTAACCATCCATTAACATATGCGCCTTTAAATTTAGTTACTGAAAAACTGTTAAATTTGTCTGAGTTTTTTCTTTTAAAAAGTGCTTTCTCCCATAATACGTCTCGCATCTTTGCAATGCACCAAAAATCGCTTCATGCGTATTTTCTTCTAACTATAATCCGCGTCGGATTGTTTCAAATGACTTTAGCATTTCATCAAACGAAGTTTTGTTAATTCCTGCATCATGATTATTTCCATCATCATCATCATATTCGTCTTCATCGCAATTCATTGCTGTATTGTTTTTATTTTACACACTGTCGAAAATATCCACTTAGGATAGTGTTTCCGAGGTCTCAATTTCAGAATTAATTGAAATACAATCATCAGTATCCACATTTTTTTTTTAAGTTACTCTAAAGGATTATCGTCTTCGCCCTCCGTACTTACTGAATTCTCACTGCTGACAAAGAAGGGGCCTGGTAAAACCAGTTCAAGGCCATTGAACATCCTAAAATGTGTTTAAAGAAAGAATAAGTTTGAAATGCCCAGAAATATTTTGAGAAATGGGGAGAAAAAAAAATTAGATCACAAGAAAAAGTTCGTTAAATAGAGAATGCACTTCGCTATTTGGAGGTTATTTTTCGAAGAAATTCGCAAAATGTTCTTGGTTTCGAGGAAAAGTTCGCAAAATAGAGGTTCGTTAAATAGAGGTCCGACTGTATTATTATTTTTCATGTATTGCAGGTTAAGAAAATTCAAATGATTATTAAATTTATATTTAATATTTGAAATAAAATTGTATTATAAATTTAAAAAACATTTAAATTTGCTTAATGTGTAACACACAAATATAAACTTATAGGTATGTTATTTAAAATACAGTCAACTCCGTGAAATCCGCCGATGTATAATCCGCAAATGTCTGTTATCCGCACTACATGTTGGAATGTAAACAAAAAATTGTCATCAAAAGTTCAACTCAAAAGCTATTTTTTTTTTTAATCAATTTTCCAATGATATTTAAATATAAATTGGATATAAATATTTAAATTGCCTTGAGTAACAAAATTTTATCTTGGATTAAAAAGTAATGAATGCTCATAGACTACAGAAAAAAAATTATTGACAAAAAACCAAAACTACCATTGTGTTGTGTCAATGTTTAAAATAATGAATAATCAGTAAAAATTGTATATAATTTAACTTTTCTTTAACCTTAATTATTAAATTTATTAAACCAATGTTACATTATGTTTTTCTTGTCCATTGTAATTGTAGTTTTTGTACAGTTGTTCCTAATTTATAGTTAGACTTTAAAAAATAAAATGTAAATAAAGGGATGATCAAAAACCGCTAAAATGTATAATCCACAAAACCCTCGGTCCCTAAGTGTGCGGATTTCACAGAGTTGACTGTATATCAATTGATATTATTTATTGTAAATATAAATGATTTTGTTTTAGTATTCGGCCAAAAATATCAACCGAATGTTCATTGCATCTTTAGTGATTTACACCAAAATCTAATCAGCAACAACTTATGTCAAATTGTAGCTGAATCTGAAGTATGATGAAAATCCGTGTATTAGTTTTTGAGGTAGAACTTTTGCGGAAATCGTAAAAAAAATCTGCATTGCAGCGCCAACAGGTTGGTCGATTAACTTCAAAAACTAATTAGGGCCAATTTATAATCAGGGCCTAACTGTATCTTAAGTTTGATGAAAATTCATGCATTAGTTCTTGAGATATAGTTATTGCGTGATAAATGCAGCCTAGCAGCGCCACCTGTTGGGCGATTTACACTAAAAACTAAACAACACAAATTTATATCAGGAACTGACTGAATCTGAAGTTTGGTGAAAATTCATGCATTAGTCCTTGAGATATAGTTATTGCGGAAATCGTGATAAATGCAACCTAGCAGCGCCACCTTTTGGGCGATTTACACCAAAAGGTAATCAGCGCCTTGTTTATATCAGGGACTAACTGAATCTAAAGTTTTATTAAATTCTGTTCATTAGTTCTTGAGATAGAGAGCCCACAAAATTTGCGTCACACACAGACAGACAGACATTTTGTAAAAACATGTTTTTATGGTTCTCTGACCCGTTAAACGTGTAAATCCGTCGAAAACCGGAATTAGAAAATTTCCATGAATCCAATACTTTCTTCTTCCCAAAAATTCAGTCGCCACTTTGGCTCCTAACAAAATCTAGTGGCTACATTGTGAAACAAACTCATAAAACAATAGTGTTTATATGGAAAAAACTTAAAAAAAAAAAAACCCATCAGGAATTCAAAATGAGAAATAATTTAATTAATAAACACACCTATACAACAAAACACAGACTATACAACAAATGTGTATATTTAATTTAATCCCAAAACTCTTGAAACTTTGATATTAAAAAAGTATAATATAAAACGAAAACTAGTCGTTGGGGGTCACCGTAATACTTACCCATCATGGATATAGATAATATAAAATATGAAAATAAAACATGTGATATTTGCTAAGCATTGTACCATGTTACTTTTATTCATAATTTTATTTATTTGGACTCCCTTAAATATAATTAATATAACCCCTTAAGCTAATATTACTTTTTGTTGCATTAAAATATCTCAATTTGTTGATTTTCTGTAAGCAAGTAAACGCTATTGGCTTACAATGGAAGTTATGGGAATTTGGCGAAATATTAGAGATAAAGGCAATTTGGCGTCACTTTTGGCGACTCATTTTGACCGCCAAATTTGGCGACAGAGCAGGGTCCCCCCTATGGTAAACCCCCTTATAGGTATCAGCGTTCGAAATCCTTGGTGGTCCGCTGGTCCGAGACCACCAAAAATGCAATCGGACTACTAATTTGAAAAATTTAGTGGTCTGCAGGACCAGTAACTTTTCCCCCCCTTTCTCACAGGTAAACTTAATTTACCCGTCCCCTAGAAAACCACAACCAAACACAAATCACACAATAATTTAAAAAAATTGCATTAAATCTCAGTCATTTGATATAAATAATCAGATAAATAAAATAAGGAAGTTTGGTTTATATTCTAAGAGGGGGGGGGGGGGGAGGTCACTCAAGGATTAAAGAGACTTAACAGAATTTTATGTAGCGGGCCAGTGATGATAACTGCGGACCAGTAAATTCTCATGCTTACTGGTCCTTAGGACCAGTGACTTTTTTTTTTATCAATTCTACCGCTGGGTATGGAGATGAATTAAATGCTTGACATTTGCGATAAGCCATTATTGGCATTTAATCTTTTAGTTTGGCGATAGTTTTTTCGTCGGCGGGATAATCGAGTAGTACCGAATTGCGTAAAAGAAACATCCTTATAACTCAAAAAATTATAATCCTATTAACTAACTGTTTACTGCGTCGGATTAAGCGTCTCATTTCCAATTAAAATATATCTTTGAATTGAAATTTGAATGAAATACAGGGTCATGAAAAATCGAAGAGTGTGAAAACTAGAATTAGAAATATATCGGCAACTAATTACCCGATCGAGTTCATTCATGATGCAAAATTTATGTTTTTTTATTGTCTTTTACATTCACTCCTCCAAATAAACAAATTCGAAAATTTTTGTATACCTTTTATCAGAACGACTATTTCAAGAGTCCGAAAAAAATAGTTCCGGTTAATCGAGGTTACTGATATTCAATAGGCTTCTTCCCATTATTACTCCCTAAGTACACACCAAATTTCAAGTCTATCTCAATTTGTTCGGGAGATACAGCGGTTACAGACACACACACACAGACAAATTTTTTTTTTCTAAAAATATGTTTTTCGGAATCTCCAGTGTCTGAAACGTGATCTGTCAAAAAAATTTTTCGATTTTTAAAACGATTACAAGACTTACCCTATACTATCCTAGACTTACCCTATACTTATGATGGGTAAGTAAAAAGCAGCGCGAACCCGACCCGATGCACCCCTACACTCTAGATCGAATAAGATGGGGATAAGGGATGGAAGTGATAAGGGAAATTACTGAGGGGCTAAATTCACAAAACTCGTGATAAAAATTCCTTCTATGAAAATCTCGCACTTGCAGAAAACATTTACAGAGCAAGAATATACCCCGCGTTAAGTATGCTTTCGTGCGAGTTTCTTTTTCTTTTTGTTCTTCAGAGTTCGGAATCCTCTATCCTTGCGACTCCATGATCCAAAGCCCTTAAGGGTGTTCTTTCTGACACAAGTTTTAATTTATTTTTGCTTGGAAATGCATGAAACTAGCAATCGTTGTTGTTCAGAAACTATGTAATCGAGCTGTTTTTTCCGGGGTTTTTTTTTTTTTTTTTTTTTTTTTTTTTTTTTTTTTTTTTTGCAAACGCAATAGATCTTCCAGAAAATAGTCTCAAAGTGGGCGTTGAACTGAATTTCCGTGCGAATGGAGAAAAGCACTCAAGAAACGGCGAAAAACGTGTTTGTCACTTGATCAAAATCGCTTATAACTCAATAGGTAATTTATTGATCAAAAAATGGAAAACACAGTTTGATACCAAATCGCTTCAAATGTCAGCCTTTTCAATGCTATATCTTTCCGTTAAAAAATGAATTTGTAAATGTGTCAAAACGTTTTGTTCTTGTTGAGCAGAGCAGTTGAGAACAGCCTTAAATAATTTCTATTGCATCGGGATCTTTGGATTGTCTCATGAGCCAATCAGCAGTAAAGGAGTATTTATTTCAACTCTGGATTTCAAACGAAACCTTCAAAGAAATGCTTGTTTTCACTGGTGTCCAAAGAGAAGCTTTACCATTAGTGCGCTCATGTGCTGAGCTTCACAGGTGCTAAGCTTTGTAGTGCAGCGGACGTGCAGAGTGCAGAATTATTTTCGAACATAACGTTCGGTAAGAAAGCAATACATCACAGGGGCAGCATTCACGACGGTAACCGAGATTACAAAAATTCCCTGATTTTTTATTATATGGTCATACTTGATCTCGGCCAGTAAAAAGAGTAGGTGCTTTTCTATTTCCAAAAGAAAAAAAAAAAATTAAAATTCCGCGACGAGGATTGGGAACACTGGAAATTGATCTCTGGCGACCGTAAATCTGCACCTATAAGAAAGTAAAAAAATACAAAAATCATACGCCTGCCAAACGGAATAACTATGAAAACTCATCAAGTGAACTCTTAATGGACTTCGGCAGAAATACTTCACTATTAAAAAAAATAATAATAATAATAAAAAGTACTTGAACAATTGAAGCTTTGGGGATATTAAGGCTGCTCTCAACTGCTCTGCTCAACAAGCGCAAAACGTTTTGACACATATACAAATTCATTTTTTAACGGAAAGTTATAAAATTGGAAAGCCTGACCATGGAAGCGATTTGGAATTGAACTGTTTTTTCCATTTTTTTTTTTTATCAATAAACTACCTATTGAGTTATAAGCGAATTTGATCACATGACAAATACGATTTTCGCCCTTCACAGACTGGTTTTTCTGCTTTCTTCGGAACCTCGGTTCAAAACGTCAACTTTGACACTATTTTCTTAAAGATCTATTGCGTTTGGAAAAAAAAAGAAAACGGAAAAATAGCTCGATTACATAGTTTCTGAACAACACCTGCTAGTTTCATGCATTTCCGAACAAATTAACAATATAACTGATTATAATCCAATTTATCCTGCACTAAATCATAATTTAAATCGCAGAACAACACATAACAAACGTGGCAGATGTTCTTGAATAAGTATCTCTAAAAATACTATAATTAAACAGTTAAATAACCTTCATAATAAATATTTAATTGATTACAATTGGATATTAGTTCATAAATATATCTTTGCAATAAAAAAGAAAAAGCTTGCACAATATTTAAATA
Source organism: Maratus speciosus (assembly GCA_963932465.1). Taxonomy (NCBI): domain Eukaryota; kingdom Metazoa; phylum Arthropoda; class Arachnida; order Araneae; family Salticidae; genus Maratus; species Maratus speciosus. The sequence continues at coordinate 350,856,510 of OZ010800.1, read as the reverse complement.
TATTTCTTAGCAAAACTTTCTCGATACATTTTTCAGATATATTTTTTTATCTTTAAGACCAGAGTCAACCAATTTAACATTAATTTACAAAAACCTAAACTTAAAAGTACAAATACACAAATGTTAATTACTTATACAAATCAAATATTCAATAAAATTAATTCTATTATAAATGACAAAAATGTGAATTTCCTATTCATAATATTCAATTATCTAGAACATTTGAATATCCAATTCTTTTAGGTAGAAATTTTTTTAATTATTCTTTTTCAAGAAATACATCTATCTACTACAATTAATTTCCCTTATAACTGCAACGACCCCTCACTAGAGCAATACATTAAGAAAATTAATGAGATATGGCTCTAAATATAGACTTCCATCAAAACTTAATTTAAATTCAATTATAAAGCAATTTACATATGACATCGATTTGTTTATTTATAAAATTTCTATTTATTACAATAAACCTATTGCATATTTTAATCAATGGAAAATACTAGTTATTGAAAAGTTAACTGATGCTCTTTGGGCAAATGTATCTTATCTTGTTAAAGTCAATACCAAACACTTTTTCCAACAAGTTAAAAATATTCAAAAAGACTATGTAATCACATATATTGACAAATCCCCTAATAATTCTGCAATCATATGCAAATCTTATTATCACTATCTTCTTACATCTTGCATTTTATGAAGTAAGTCTTTCCAAAAAACTAATGATGATATTGTTAACAATCGTAAAATTATTGCTTATTATAAACTACTAAATATTATCCCTACTAACTTTAACTATCCATATTTAATACTCATTCCTAAATTTCATAAGACACCACTTAAATTCAGAACAGTTACAATTGGAATGCTAACAATATTTTATTAAAAATTTTGAGTCAAATTTATAATCTAACAACAGAAACAGATAATAAACATTGTATAAAAAATAGTTTTTAATTGGTTAATGTATTTAAAGACATTAAATGTGTAAAATATATACACAACACGTACATATGATTTCAAAGATCTATTTAATAATGTAAATCTTGAATAATATAATTAATACACTATTTAAAACATATAAAAATAAATTAACTCTTCCTACATATATGGATATAAAATATTTTCCCACTTTAACTAATTTTATAATATACAATAACTATACCTTACAAGATAATATTATATATCTATAAATAGGAGGACTTCTACAAGGCAGATCTACATCCAGTTTGATGTCCGATTTATATTTATATCAATATGAATATAATTTTAGTGACGATAATATGCTAATGTATCGCTATATGGATGACATTATTTTAATTGACACTAAACAATCAAATATTTCCCAATTTCCAGTTGATTATCCAACTATTTTAGAATTGACAAAAAACCTTTTAACAAATAATAGTATTAACTTTTTAGATCTAAAAATCACAATTGCACAAAACAAAACAATTACTGATCTTTATGACAAACGTAAAGACTTTCAATTCAAAGTTAATACATTTACTCATTTTAAATTCTGTCTACATATTTCAGTTTACTGTAATATACTAATGAATCATTTGTATAGAATCAGAAGTTTATGTTCATCACATCTTATCAATAAAAACATTAAACAATTAATATTTGATGTATTAAATCAAGGTTTTCCTAAGAAATTAATACATTCCTTAATCTACAATTAATTAATGATCTAAACAATGTATAGTAGGGAGGTTACTTGTATGTTACTACTAACATTTTGTGTATCAATATATATATATATATATATATAAAATTACAAAAAACCAAAAATTAACAAAAAAAATTAGATACAAAATATATAAAAAAAATTTAAATAGGTTGGCTGGGTGGGCAGATGTTAAATTATGGATTGAGGGTGGAGTTGTCTGGAGAATTTATATGCAAATGTTGATTTAATATATATATATATTTAAGAGAGAATGGTATGATGAATTTATGAGTTTCTATGTTTATTTTGGTCTTTATGAAGTTGCTGTCCTTGGTACTGTATAAAAATATTTATATTATATTAATTTACATCAATTTAAGCCCACTTTTATTGATTTACTTCAATATATTTCGATTTGTAAAGGTGGACCCTAATACAGTTTTTGATATATGTATTTATCAGTATGTAGAAATGTAATCTGTAGGTATACCCCCCCCCCCCCCTTCATTCAGTAAAGAAACATTTTAAAATTTAAAACATTAAATTTATTAAGTGATTAATAGAAACAAACTTTTATATTATTATAATTGTAACTTATTTGAAATTATTATTAATTTACTTAATTTTAACTAATATAATTAAAAATAATTATAACACACATTAAGATGCTAAATGATTATCGATATTCTGTTGAGCTGTTTTAAAATGATATTGTTGTGATGTTTTAAAGTGATTTAATAGGTTCAAATATTAGCAATATTTTAAATAAGCAATTTTTCTACAGTTATATTTGGTAATTACAATAGATGGCACCACTATAAATTTCTACTTATTTTAGATTTGATATTATTCATATATTTTTAATTTTATGAAGTCCCGCTTGATGGCAGCATTAAATAATTATTTATTCAGTTCTAAAATAATAATGATGCCATCTTTTATTATACCTCTTTATTATTACCTGTTTAATTTTAAACATATACTTCTTTATGTACTTTTTGTAATAATTTATTCCAGGATCATTTAAATTGCATATAATAATTTTTATTATATAGACAAATTGTTAATTATAATTATTATAGTTATAAGAATGAATATTTTCTGCAAGCTGTGATGATTTGCAACTGTAAGGATTCGCTGTTAACTGTACCAATTAATAAGGCAGGATTTTTGCTGTGCTAAAATTGGTTACATGTTTGAGTTGTAATATGGTCATAGCAATGCTCTTGTTAGGTATGTCTTTAATTTAAATTGTTACTTTTTTTTTCATATTGTTCAATATTATGGATATTGCATTCATTAATAATTTTTTTAATTTAATTTATTTGGCATGGTAAATTTATACTTTTCGGTGTATAGTCGATTGGATACATAATGGAATTCAATTTTTAGCTTATTGCTGGATTCTATTACAGAAATCGACTATGTTTTTGCTTATATATGTATTTTATGTACCTTTGAAAAAGTGAAATGCTATATAAGCTTCCAGCTACATCCATTCATTTGAACTATTGTTTGTTTACGATACGTCTTTAAATGGTTCAACATTATTTCGCTGGTTATTTGTATCTTTTTTCTTTAATAGGATATTTTATCAAAATTTGGTGTTTTTTTTATATGTTTTATATGGATGGATTAATCGTCCACAATGTGCTAGTGAATTAGTGATTAGTGGTATTATGCTTCATTCTGTATTACTAGTTAAAGGTTCCATCTTTATTTTGTATAATGTCAGAGTTATGAATTGTAGCCAGGGTTGGTAAAAAAACGTTTTTTTTCTTCAAAAAACTGGTTTTTTTTTTCGGTTTAAACGGACTTTTAAAAAAATATATATTTTCCTATTACATATACATGCATATTTATTGATAAAAATAAACATTGTTGGATATATAAGTAATATAAACTTAATAATTTAAATAATTACGATCAATTATATAGAAAAAGCTATGTCTTATGTTCCATGAATAAAATGCTATACATAGTGAAACAATGATACCTTGAAAATCTTAATAAACAATCTTTTGATTACTAGTACTATAAATAAATATATGGTGCAGTTTCATAAATATAATATACTTTCTCATGGCTATTCAAAATAATTTCTTTGAAATATTTGCAATCTGAGATATCCGATTTTCCTGTTAGAACACCACATGAACAATTATCTTTTATTGAAAGTAAAGCTTTTTATAAAGAATTCTTGGAATGATTTTAATTTAGCAGTAGGGTCTTTACACGTTTCAAGAAGTATTGTGTATTGTCATTTGACACTTCTCCTCTGAAACTGCCATGTAAAAAAAAAAGGCGACAGTAAAATAAACAGAAATACCTATTTACCAGCTTTTTAGACTACTGAAAACATTTATCTTAAAATGTTTTATAAAAAGGTCATTCCATGTCAAATCAATGTGGGGTCTGGACCTCAACATCTCAGATTTCCATAATTTTTTGTTTATAGTTTGTATCCATGGAGTATATGAAAAATCTAATTTTTTTAATTTTTTTTCCCTAGTGGATTTTTTTTTACGGAATTTTAAAAATTGCCAAAAGTACCAAATTTAACCAAACTCTCAATCACAAAATCCTTTACAATTCTTTAACAAATTGGGCTAGAGAGTTAAGTTATATCTCATTTGAAAGCTCTTTTTATGGGCTTTAATATGATATGCAACACTAACAATTTTGTGTAAAATAAATTTTTTGACAAATTTTCAAAATTTTTGAATTTAAATTTTTCAAAAACACTATCTTTAATTTTTTTAAAAAAAATATATGTTAATCTTTGACTTTTTGGCTACAAGTATGCCAAATTTCAAGATGGAAAAATGATGGGGTTTTGAATTATTAATTTTTAAATTTGAGTTATACATGAAAAATTTCAAGTATCAGGGTATTAACAATTGTACAATTTCTTTTCATATATAATTCACACTTCTTTTTCATTAAAAATTTCAGAGTTTGATGCTAAGCAAATTTAGTTCTAAGGCATGAAAATTTTCTAAAGCATATTTCTCAAAATATAATTATATAATTTGCCCTTAAGGGGGACTCTTCATTCACTTGAAAGCACCTGATCGGTAAAGTTAAACCTATGGGCAGGTTGTTTTCGAATTTTTCGTTTAAATTTGAATATTTTTAAATGATTTTTTTTTACATAGGATAGTTGATGTCGATCTCTCATGTCTATTTTTTAATTTTTCGATTTCGGTTGCAGATTTTTTAATAAAGGTACTTTCACTTTCGGACCGGTTTCGAAAGTTACAGTACCTTTATTAAAAAAATCTGCAACCGAAATAAAAAAATTCCCTATTAAAGATTGACTTCAGCTATCCTATGAAAAAAAAAATTGTTTAAAAATATTCAAATTTAAATGAGAAATTCAAAAACAGCCTGCCCATAGGTTTAGCATTACCAAGCACATGTTTTCAAGTAAGTGAAGAGTGTTTTCACCTGGCACTTCTATCTTTTGATAGTTTAATTCTACAGCCATCACATATTTTCACATCCTTATTAATATTAAATCTTAAACTGCACTACCAAGTTGTTACATTCCTAAGTTTGCCTGATTTTGAATGAATTGTTTCTTTATAGGGATTGATCTGGATGGGTTACCTCATCTATATAGCTTTTCTATTTCCATTTAACTCATTTAATTATGTCTTTTTCTTAAAATCACTTTTCTTTTGTTTTATTCTTTGTTTGGCACAGCATGCCCCTAAAGGGATTTTGTGCAATAAAACTCAATACAACCACCTTTATAGGGATTGCAGCATTTAACAGAAAATAATGCCCAGTCTTTCTTATCTTCTGACATCATTAATAGTAGTTAATTCAAGACTTCTTTGTTAAAGCATTTGATTAAAGTAAAATGAAGCTTGTTTATTAAATAGTTATCCTTCTATGTGTAAAAAAAAAATAATAATAACGATTTGGGAATGTGTCAAACAATTTTGAAAGGAACCAATGAAAATCTGCATAGATACCTCAAAATGCATCTGATTAGTCAGAGCTTTCTGACTTTTCTTAGCAGGAATTGCGCTTGGCGGAAACCATGAAAGTAGAGAGGATGGGTGGGGAAAGGGAAGAATCTTCTGCATTTCGATAGACTTATTTAAGGGGTCGATGGCAAAGGTGATTTTTACAGAAAGAAGATAATTTACATTAACTAATGAGAAGGGAGAGGGGGGGGGGGTCATTTGCATTTCGATTGTCTTCTGCTATTTTTTTATGAGGGAGGGTATGCAGATTATTTAATTATTATTACTATAAAAAAAGATAGAAGGAAATATTTATATATATATATAATTTTACACATATATGTTGGTAGCGAAGTGAAAATTTCGGTAGAGAGGAGATTTATATGATAAGATTATTTACTGTAACTACAAATTATCGACTTCATTAGAAAAAAAAATTCCAATAATTTTAATAAAGTTGTTGCTTTTTAAATTTAACATTTTTAAAATTTACAATATTTAAAATTTTCTATTAATTTATAATTTTATTTAATTATAAATTTATTTAATTTGTAATCATTCAAATAAATTATAAATTTTACCTTTTTTTAAATGATTTTATATTTAATAATTCTTATAATTATGAAACTCAGTAAGCTCTAATGATTATGTGCTCGGAGATAGGAAAAAAAATTGTCAGGAGTTGGGGAGGAGCGTATTTTTACCAAGTGGAATCTAAAAATTGAATAAATAGGAAATAAGGGATCGCAAAGCGATCCAGAATGGAAACGCGAAACAATTACATATGGTGTTGGCTAGAAGATAGGGATGGCTTCGCGATACCGAACAGAATAGCGAAGTGATTACAAAAGGGGTTGATGAGCGTAGCGAACAGGGGGGGCTGAGCCCCTCCCCCCTAGTTAAAAGATAATTAATGTAGGACATACTTTTACGAAAACTGTTTAAATGCAGAATTTATATCACTGAGTGCACAAGTAAAAAAACTGCAGTGCAATTGTAATGCAAACCTAAACTAAAAAAGAAAACAGCTCTCTGATTGGCTGGTCTGATTAAACTAAAGTAAAATAAAAAGTCTCTCCACCTGAATGGCTACAGTCAACTGAAACCAAAACTAAAAACAAGAAAGTAAAATTGTAATTAAGTAAGACATCCAAATATATTAGAATTTCAAGTAAATAAGAACTGAAAAATCTTATTAAAACATCATTATTATTATTTTTTAAATTGTTTAATGGTGTTTAAGAAGATATTTTAGTTTTTATTGTTTCACATCAGTTTCAACTTATATTCTTTCAATTACTTATAAAAAGAGTAGAAATATAGAACTCCTTATTTCCAGGTATAAGGTACCAGTACCAGTAGTTTCAATAAACCATTCTTATTCAAAAATTAATAGCTCGAAATCCCATCATTTCTCCATCTTGAAATTTTGCATACTTGTAGCCAAAAAGTCAAAGATTAACATATATTTTTTTGAAAAAAATCAAAAATGGTGTTTTTGAAAAATTTAAATTCAAAAATTTTGAAAATTTGTCAAAAAATTTAGTTTATTCAAAATAGTGTTGCATATCATATTAAAGCCCATAAAAAGAGCTTTCAAATAAGACATAACTTAACTCTCTAGCCCAATTTGTTAAAGGATTATAGAGGATTTTGTGGTTGAGAATTTGGTTAAATTTGGTACTTTTGACCATTTTTAAAATTCCGTAAAAAATAAACCGCTAAGAAAAAAAAAATAAAAAATTAGATTTTTCATATACTCCATGGATACAATAAACCAAAAATTATAGAAATCTGAGATGTCGAGGTCCAAAAATTGCATTTTTCTCGTTGATTTGACATGGAATGACCCAAAAGTTGTCATCCACTAAAACATTTAAACAGCCATCAGACTTAATACACGGGATTTTTCTCTAAGCAATTTTATAACATGTATTAAATATTTTAATACGACGATTTAAATATCTAAACTAAAAAATAATAATACAGTCGGACCTCTATTTAACGAACCTCTATTTTGCGAACTTTTCCTTGGAACCAAGAACATTTTGCGAATTTCTTCGTAAAATAACATCCAAATAGCGAAGTGCATTCTCTACTTAACGAACTTTTTCTTGTGATCTAATTTTTTTTTCTCCCTATTTCTCAAAATATTTCTGAACATTTCAAACTTACTCTTTCTTTTAACACATTTTAGGATGCTCAATGGCCTTGAACTGGTTTTACCAGGCGCCTTCTTTGTCAGCATTGAGAATTCGGTAAGTACGGAGGACGTAAGTCCCTTAGAGTAACTTTTAAAAATGTGGATACAGCTGAGAAAAAAAGAAGAAATTAACTATGATGTGCTGATTGATGATTGTATTTCACTTAATTCTGAAATTGAGACCTTGGAAACACTATCCGAATTGAATTGGATATTTTCGACAGTGTGAAAAATAAAAACAATACAGCAATGAATTGCGAAGAAGACGAATATGATGAAGATGGAGATGATCATGATGCAGGAATTAACAAAACTTCGTATGATGAAATGCTAAAATCATTTGAAACAATCCAACGCAGATTACAGTTTAAAGAAAATATGCATGAAGGGGTTTTTGGTGAATTGCAAAGATGCGAAACGTATTATGAGAGAAAGCACTTTTTAAAATGAAAAACTCAGGTAAAATTAACAGTTTTTCAGAAATTAAATTTAAGGACGCATATGGTAATGTATGGTTAAAACTATTTGTTATAATAATATTGAATACGGTAATGTCATTAAAATTTGTTAATTTTAACATAAAACTATTTATATTAAACTGCAATATTTTGTTTTCCTCACAGATTTCAAAGATTTAAACACATAGAAAGAACGAATTGATGATAGGTATTGGTGGGTAAAATAAATAAAATAGGTATAATTTATAAAAAAAAGTGTCATTACTTTTATTAAAAATATTTAGTGTTTATGAATTTAAAATCTATTTTATGTAGATTAAAATATTTTAAACGGTGAATCTCTAACGAATTTTCCATATAACAAACTTTTTGCTGGGATTTAGCGACTTCGTTATATAGAGGTTCAACTGTATATATTTTTAGGCATTTTTATGAGACTTTCTTCTGTTATGTCAGTTGGTTAACCAACTGATTTAAACTGTGCCAATCCTGCTGGTAACAGAATAAAAATCATAAGGGTTATTTTCAAAAAATTTGCCAAAACCCCGTCCCTGGACTTTGGTGCTTATTTTTTTTATATTTGTTTAATTATTTAGACAAAAAGACATTAATATACTAACTTATGTACTGTTTTCTGTACAATGTGCTATTTATTTTAAATGTCTGATGAATTTCAATGCTAAAAAAATAACAAATCTTGTCTGGAAAAGTGGTTTTTTGACTGTCCCTAGCTTGTTTGTTCAGCCAAAAACTTAATTTTTTTAAATTAAATCTTCCTTATTTGTTTGAAAAAATGAATGCAACCTATTGTATATGCAATAAACAAACCTATAATTACATTTAAGAAAAAATGTTTTTACTATCTGATGACAATATGAAACAGTAAAGGTCTGTCCCCAGAACTGCATCATGAGTGTTACCTATTTTAATTTTGATTATTTACATATATGTGGAGCTACTCATTAGTACATATCTAGTGTGTTTTCACTTGTCCAGACTTGTAGAATGTTAGTTAGTGTAATTTTGTGAAGATTTGAAAATTGATAAGGGTGATATTTTACAACAAAGCTTTAAGGAAGGTGAGTATTTTTATTCATCATCATGAGTGTTACCTTACTTTAATAAAGTAATTAAGGCTAAAATGTTATTTTTTAAATTTTGAATTGATGATATAAAATGGTTATTTATTTTGTCCTAAAAAAATTTGTTTTGTTTTAATTATAGAATAAAGACATTGAAGTATAATAATGTCATGAGTGTTACTTTATAAAAGGTAACACTCATGACCTACTGGTAACACTCATGACAAAATGAGTATTTAATGAATTTTTTAGTGGAATTTAGCATGAATGCACACAAAATGAACAGAGCATTTAAGATCTGCATAATCTTTGTTATTTTAGCAGAGTTTACCCAAGGTTTAACGTCGTTCACGCCGGCACGGTGGGTCACATTCAACTGTTTCAGAGCTGCAAGTCTCTGGCTTTTTGGATACCAGTATTTTAATATAGAAAATGTTGTTTTATTTAATTAGAACAATTGGGCGATTTAAAGGAACAACATTTTCTCAAAAATAACAGTGGTGTGTAAAAAGTAGGAGACTCGACAGCTCTGAAACAGTCGAGTGTGACCTACCGTGCCGGCGTGGACGTGTTAAAAAAAAGGCAGTGTTCTGCTTGTTGAAAAAAGACACTTTTTTATAGTTAAGCGGACATTTTTATTCTTAAGGGCACTTTTTTTTTCTAAAGACACTTTTTAGATTCTAAAGTGTTATTTATTTATTTATTTTTATTTATTTATTTATTTTTTTTTTTTGGGGGGGGGGGGGGGGGAGGGGGGTGGCATTTTTTCTTATTTAAAGCCACTTTTTACCGACTTCAAAAAAGGAGGAGGTTATCAATTCGACGCGTATGTATGTTTTTTTTTTTTTTACCGACTTCAAAAAAGGAGGAGGTTATCAATTCGACGCGTATGTATGGTTTTTTTTTTTTTTTTATGTATGTTCACCGATTGCTCCGGAACTTTTTGTCCGATTTATGTGATTTTTGTTTTAATTGAAAGAGGATACTCTCGAATTGGTACCACTTCCGTTTCATCGAATTTGGTTGAGTAGTTTTTTAGTAATTCAACAAAAACCAATAAAATGAAGGATTTCACCCAAATTATCTTACATTGTTGTAACCGGTTTCTCAATCATAAGCATAAAACTATGTATTCATATACGTTAGCGCCAAGTTGTCGCAAAACTTGGCGCAGTTACGTGAATTATCGCCAAATTTGGCGACCAAAATAAGTCACCACAAATGAAGCCAACTTGGCTGTAACTGACAAATTTGGCGATATTCCCATTCAAATTCAGTACTGGATCTTCTCCAATCTGTTTCTTCGCATTTTCTAATCGACAGTCATATTTAAAATTCTCAATTGGCAATCGCATTCAAAATAATAATTTAATATACATTAATTAAATATACACCATTATTTCAAATGCTAAATAATACAGAAGCAAACTAACTTAATACAAAAAAATAATTTAGTATACAATAGTTTAGTTTAATTAAACACTGGCGGCACATAATATATATATATGTATAATATTGGTACTTCTTAGTTATCCCGTCGACCAAATTACTGTCGCCATATTGTAAGATTAAATGCCAATAATGGTTTGCCATTAATTAATTAATTGTAAGATTAAATACCAATAATGGCCAATAAAACCATTAATTCGACGTTTTATATGTATTTTTATTAATGTTTTACTAATTTATCTGTTCTTTCGTTATTAAAAATAAAAATTATGTCAATTTTTATAATTTGGCGTGTTGTTTGGCGATTTATATAATTTGCAGAAATTGGTCGACGGGATAACTAAGAAGTACCATAATATTATATACATACCTATATTATATTATATTAAGCAGTTATATGTATGAATGCTTTTTGATTGCCTTTAATATTTCCACTAGATAACATTAATGATTACTTTCCTGTATAGGGGCCTTGGGGAGAAAATGAAAATTTCACGCATATTTTCTGACAACCTATTAACTGTCTCGGTACTACTTAGTTATCCCGTTGACCAATTTCGCCAGATTATATAAATTGCCGAATCACTCGCCAAATTATACAAATTGACATAATTTTTATTTTAAATAACGAAAGAACAAATAAATTAGTATAACATTAATAAAAATACAAATAAAACGTCGAAATAAAAATCACATGATGACGTAAATACATGTATCTTGCTTAAAGTCAAGTGAATGGGACATTTACGATCAACCATTATTGGCATTTAATCTTATAGTTTGGCGATGGATTTTTGGTCGACGGGATAAGTCAGTAGTACCACTGTCTCATATACACAAGCAAGTTTTTCAATATTTATAAATATATTTATTATAAACAACCATTTGTCTACGTTTATATGCAAACAGAAGTTAAGCCAAGATCTATATGCTGTTAAAGTACAAGATAAACAACATAGAAATAAATAAAAGGAGTTACTCTAATTAGTATTACAGACGGCATTGTTATGGTGCGGTGTATTTACATGGCACAGAACTTAAACATCAGTAGGCATAAGCATAATGGCAAAAGCAAGTCAGTGAGTTACGCAGTCATGAAAACACTTGAATTGTATCAAGAAATGAGAGCAAGTAAATTTGAATCAGATTGCCCGATAAAGGCAAAAAGTGTGCGATACTAACAGCAAACATGGTTTAAAGGAAATGCGAATATCATAAGTTGTTTCCGAAAGTTCTATATGTTCTATATGTTTTGCAGTACTATACTCACTAAAATACGTCAGTTACTATGCAGACCAATGACACTTTAACCAAGACTATTAAATGAGCATGACGATGAATTTTTAATCTTCCGTAATCGAGCCCACAGTTAAGGCTAGCGTGAAACAAAAAAAAAATATCAGCAGCAATTGGTTTAATGTAAATGTGGGTATCATAAAATATTTAATTCGCAAAACGCTTCAATGCACCAAATCATATTAGCTCAGAAACAACAATTGGCAGTGGGCGCAATAACGGTAGATTACTTAATATTTTTAAAATCCCCACTGCCCAACGTATTGCAAATGATGATGCAATAAGAAGCATAAATGCCTAAGTGAGTTAAGCTGATTTTGTCAAGAAAGATTACAAACAAAAATAAACAAAATGCCGTCATGATGCAATGAGATCTCAATTTCTCTATCAGAATCTTTAGATTTGGTGAAAGATTAAGCAAATAATTTAAATTATGAATAAAAGTACCATGCTGAAATGCTTAGCATACATTTAAGCACATTGGCATTACGTATACATTACATATTGGCACTTGCATAATATCTCCATGTAAGAAAACATTAATGCCACCAAAAAATAAATTGTTTTTAAATTCTTGAAGCCTCAAATGAATTATACATAAATTCTCTTTTGACACCATAGAAATTTCATCAATGACCAGCCATTTGAGGGAACGCCATTTAAGACTTTCCCCCTGTAGTCTTTTCACGATCATTGTTTGAAAAGTTATTCGGTTGTCATGTACTCTAATGGCTCCTGGTGCATGTAAACTCCGTCGATAGGTGCGAAGACCTCGAATTTACCTATGAATTATACCTCTGAGGTGCCTTGCCAGATGAAAGTCTCTTCATCTGATTAAGCTTCTAAATTACGAGATCAACATGAGTAGCAATGCGCAGGTGCTAAACAACAAGATATAAATGTTAAGTAACTGGCATAAAAAATTCATAATTAAGAAATAGGCACTGCCGATAGTAAAACGATCTAGGCGTTCATCAGGTTTATGCCGCTACGTGGTGATTAGGTGGTCTCCAACGCCGATGCCAGGTATCAAACCCTTTCATCGTGGGCAACCCGGAAGATAAGGGCCTGGTCATCGGTTAGAAAGTATGAAAATAAGTCATTCGGTCCCTCTTCTCTATTTCATAGAGCATTTTTAGTAAGCTGGAGAACTTTTCTATTGTCAGATTCCAAAGTTCGATTTTTTTTCATGCGAGCAGCATCTCTTGTCGTTCTACCCATGTCCAAATAGAGAAACAAAAATATTTAATTAAAAAATAAAGCTATTAAATCTGAAGAAGAATAAATGTAATATATATATATATATATAAAGAATTTTCACAAAAAACCTGTGTTATTAATGTACACACAAATCTGGACAAAAGTATTTACTTATCAAAATAACATCTTTAAAAGTTTCTTTAAAAGTCCGTAATTTCCTCCAAAAGAATCATGCAAAAATTGTAACAAAAAAAAAAGTGAAAAATAAACTTTTTTGCCAAAAATAAACCGACTTCAAAAACTACTACAAAGTAAAAAATAATTTTTTTTTACATAATAGTTAATAAGAAATTAAATTAAGAGCATTGTATTTACCATGCGTATTATTATATTTATGTACATTAATTTGATTTTTTGGAGTCGGTGCCAGGCAAGCCAAGTTCAAAATTAAAATTGTTTATCCAATACAAATCGTAACAAGATTCAGCAAAACCGTTGAGAAAAAAATTCCATTCTCAATCAACTCTGACACCATCCTGTATTTGAAAATCTGTGTTTGGCTACGATTTTTTTACTTAATAGCCTGTACAAACGCATTAATTTTTCAATAACCCTTAATTTAGCACACATAATTACAACTAATCTCACTTGAAAATACACGTTTATAAAATCAGATCTACGGCTGGGATTACGGTGCCTCACTTAAGATCAACTTAAAGACTTACGATATAAACAAAACGTAAACGGCATTACAGTGCCTCGCGATCTTACGACAGCTTCAAAGCAGCCGTAAGTTAAGACGCAAGTGGATGCGCACGCAACCGCAACAAATGTAACTGCGGCCTCTGATTAGCTGACTGCAGGAGGACTTACGCCGAAGCACGAGGACTTACGCTGAGGCACCGTAATACGAAGTTACGACTGATCGCAGGAACGCCTATCCTACGATCGAGCGCAGCGTAAGATACGGTAGAGCGAGGCACCGTAATCCCAGCCGAAATGTTTCAAAAATGGTAAAATTCAAATTTTTTAACTAATAACAAATCGTAAAAAAACTCATAGATATTTGGATGTGTGTCTGTTGGATAATTATACTTAACTTCGTTTGGCTGGCACCGACTCCAAAAAAATCAAATTAATGTACATAAATATAATAATATGCATGGTAAATACAATGCTCTTAATTTAATTTCTTATTAACTATTATGTAAAAAAAATTATTTTTTACTTTGTAGTAGTTTTTGAAGTCGGTTTATTTTTGGCAAAAAAGTTTATAATATTTAAATTCAGAGGATTCTTTTCAAGTCAACAATGAGGAAGTTTTTACTATGCAAATAATTTTTTTAATACAAAAAAAAAAGAGTAAGAGCTAATTTTTTGGGAAAGGGGCAAGGACAAGGAGGGTGCTATTTTGTAAATCAAAGGGCAGGAAGGGTGCAGCAAGCCCCCAGATGGGACATTGAGTCAGCAGTATAGGCAAAAAAAAAACATGGAAAGGGGTCATTTGTGCAACTTTAAAAAGATTAGCTGATCAGATTGTCGCACATGGTACCAATATACCTGATGCTGAAACTTTATTTGATGCACTACAAAGCATTAATTTAAAAGAGAAACTATTTTTCGTACCAGAGGAAAAAATTGTTCATTATTTACAACAAATATCATCTAGTCTTCAAACTGTTCCATACACTCATTCTATCCATCAAATTATAACAGTGAAATTTGAGAAAGTCTTATCGTAATTTTTCCTGCTTTTGTGAAGAAAACAAATAGGCAGAAGGAAAATTTTGTAAATGCTTTGAGAAAAATAACTAACTACTTGTTTTTTTCTTCCCAGCTAATTTTAGAAAAATTAGTCTGCTATGTAGATTTAAAGCTTATAAGAAAAGTTTGATTGATTAGAACTGCTTGTCACCTTTACAAATTTATTAATTCCTCATTTTTCTAAAACTTTGTCGTAGATTCTGCATAGCTTGGATTTTGCATTTTCAATAATGTGTAAAATAAAGGAAAATATTAGGGAAAAAGGGAAAAAAACCACATGAAACAAAACCCATTTGGTTTAAACCAAACAACCCTGATTGTAGTTAAATTTATTAATTTAATTTTAGTACTTGGAAATAGATGATGATTTATATAATGATTTTATATATTATATATAAACATGTATATAAATTTGCATGAGAATTGCTGTTATTATTTATATCATACAGCACGATCATGCTGTATAGTAGAGCTCAGCCGCATCTTTTACGTTTTTGAAACATGATGAAAAGACAACAACAACTCAAT
Organism: Maratus speciosus; assembly: GCA_963932465.1. NCBI lineage: Eukaryota > Metazoa > Arthropoda > Arachnida > Araneae > Salticidae > Maratus > Maratus speciosus. Next base: position 350,840,881 of record OZ010800.1, on the reverse strand, counting down.
TACAATCCAAACCAGAAAACATTCAGTGATGAATAATGGCTTTTTGGAAAGGTCTGAATTTAGCAATGTGCCTTTCGAAGGTCGGGTCAAAAAATATCCAATATTAAGGGAATGGCACCCATTTAAACTTTACATAGCATTCCATAATTTAACAATATAGAAATATATCCTTCAATCTTTCTTTCCTGTTGCCACATCCTAAAAAGTGACACAATAATTTTAAAAAAGTGATAACACGCGTATTTTGTTTTAAATAAAAATCAGATTTTTCTCGCTATATTTTTGCATGTTTCAAATCGACGTCATTCTAATCAGAAAATGAAAATTTTTCCTATATATATGTAAAAACTTTATCTAAACACGTGTTAAAATGACGCAGTATATTCATTTGAATGTTTTTAATATTTAAAAATCTATTTTAATACAGGAGTTTTAATTAAAAAAAAAACAATTTAGGAAAAGATAATAAAAAAATCGTTTGCTAGGTATGACGTCAATTTCTGTTTAACTGACATAACTTTGTAATGAAGTTTTATTCTGAAAAGAGACTCCTTATATTCTGAAATTAATCCTTATTATCATCCATAAAATGAAAGATTTATAATGCTAGTTCATTTTGTATTTATTGCATTTTCCTGCGTATTGTCAAGGAAATCGTATACTCCTATTGCACGTGCCAAAAAAAAACCATGCATTTTAATTTTAAAAGCTGATACACTTTAGTATAATTACGTCATTATAACGGCAAATGAAATTCAATTTCGCGAGTTTAAAAAAAATTAATATTGTTGGACCGAAAGTAATAATCTGTCTAAGAGCTAGCAACGTTTTCGTCACTTGATTTTAGCAAGGCTCATTTTTCTATATGATCTTCCGTTTTATGGTGTAGTATGTATGCGAACGGCCTGACTGGTGGCAGACATTACGTTTACCTGCAGGAGAAGGGGTTCAGATGAAAAAAATTCAAAATTACGTCATTTTAGCAAGGCTAGTGTTTCTATATGCTCTTCTGTTTTATGGTGTAGTACATATGCGGACGGTCTGGCTTTCGGGAGACATTGTGTTTACCTGCGGGAGAAGGGGTTATTCAGGGGAAAAAATTTCGAAAATTCGTCATTTTAGCAAAGCTCATTTTCCTATATGCTCTTCCATTTCATGGTGTAGTATGTATGCGAACGGTCTGGCTGGCAGGAGACGTTGCGTACCTGCGGGAGAAGGGGTTATGCAGGTGAAAAAACTTCAAAATTACGTCATGAACACTTCTGACCTTTCTTATACCTTTTAAGGCCAAGGTTGAGAAAGGTTGTATGAAGGAATGTCTTTAGTTTGTTGGCTAGAAAAGTAGAAATATGGCTTTTGGGATTAAATAATCCCGCGCGTGTACAAACGTTACATTTCGATATGTTCATTCGTTACGGGATAACACACACTAAAATAATTTTACTGAAAGAGTGAAATAAAAGCTGCCTTCATATGTTGATGAAAGTGTATTAAATGTAATTACAAGGGTTGCAGCATATAGGACGAATTTTATTGTTCTTACCAGTATCTTTTATCAATAATCTCGAAGAGACATTTTTATATGATATGCAGTAGGAATATATCATGAGTATTAGTGACAGAAGATACTGGTAAGAACAATAGAATTTGTCCTATATGCTGCGACCCCTGTAATTAATGTAAATTTTATAAAATAATTCATGTTTTAAGAGGTATAGCCCAGTGGTAGGGGAGCGAAAAAAGGCCGAATTTGGAATTAATTAGGGGAAAGCTGGAAATTGTTTTAATCCCTTCTGTTTGAGTCTAGAATGAATATGCTATGTTTTCCCCCTCGTACTAGGTGAGCGTTAGGGAATATGTATAGAATTATAGTCAAAAAAAGTTTTTTTTCATACCATAACAATATCTCAAAACAGCTAACTCTGTTAAAAACATCGTCAATACAAATGTTTAAAATATAAAATACGATGTTACATTCTGATAAAATTTACTTAAAAAGGTGCCAAAAATACATAACAGGTTTTCACAACATGAAAACCGTCAAAGATCTTAAAAACACCCGAGCGCTTTCAACTGCACTGCAACAGTTGTCTTCAGGGGAAAATCAGAGGAGTGAAAGTTCATGGAAAATTCTCTGCTTAAGTATCAGTGGACGAGTCTATTTCAAAGGAAGGGAGGAGGGGGGGGGGGGGGGGGGTTAAAAATAAAAATGATTATGTTTCAAAATCGCTAGAAATATCTAGTATGCTATACCAGATCTTAGATATGTTGTAGGATAAAGTATCGTTGCAAGTATTCTTCCTTTGAGTTAAAATTTCTATTGATTCTCTGATTATTGATGTGTAGTAATTTGAAGTATGGGCTATGACTCTTGCTTTACTGAAATCAATGTGAATATCTTGTTTTTGGTTTAATCTGGATAGAGCAGTAGAGGGTTTGTTATACTTTATGTCTGTAATATGTTCTTTTCGTCTGTCTTTAAATTTTCTAGTGGTCATTCCTATGTATTTGAGTTCTTTCTGATTAACTTTGTCTGTGAAGGGTATTACATATATGCCAGAAGTTTCATCGTTAGGGATTGGGTCTATTTTCCGGTGTACAAGATCTTTTAATTTAGCAGATGGTTTTGCGATTACGTATATATTATATTTCTTTAATGCATAACTAATCCTTTCAAATAACTTAGGTATATAATTAAAACTATAAAACTTGAGATTATTTTTGATGCTATTTCTGGTTGATTCTCTATGCTGAATATCAAAGATTAATTTATTGATACATTGGGGGGGGGAAACCATTTTCTATTGCAATCTTCTTGATGGTGAGTAACTCTGGTTGTAGGTATTCTCTTGTACAATATTCAATGGCTCTATTTATATAAAATTTATAAGCTGCAGTTTTGTATTTAAGTGGGACATTACTATTGTAGGATATTGTACTATTTGAATTGCATGGTTTCCTGTAAATTTTCCTATCAATATTGTATGTTGTATTATTTCTTATTAATTCTACGTCTAAAAATGGTAAGGATCCTTTTTCTTCGACTTCCAATGTAAATTGTATATTTGAATCTAGGTTATTAGCTGTATTTAAAAAGTCATTCAAAGCGGGGATACCATGGTTCCAAATTAAAAATATGTCATCGACGTAACGCAGCCATAGTTGAGGTTTTAGATTTGATTTACATATGATATCTTTCTCAAGTGGTCTAAGTTTTAGTTCCGCTAATAATCCTGAAATGGGCGAGCCCATTGGGGCACCCTCAGTTTGTTTATAAAATTTCCTATTAAATTGAAAGACATTGTTATTTGTAATCAAGTTAATGCTTGAATTTAAAGTTGTTCTTATTTCCTCGTTATATGCCGGGTTATTGTCTATGAATTGCTTTATAAGGATTTCTATTTCTTTTACATTTATTGAAGGGTACAGGGATTTGATGTCCATACTTGCAAGTATACTGTTATCACATATATTTTCGTTCTTTATTTTCTCTATAAACTCTCTGGTTGAGTTGACTACAAGATTGGTTGGAGGTAACATTTCTTTAAGTAGCGGTACGAAAACTTTTTCTATGGTATATGTTGGTGCTAAACACTTGGAAACTATAGGTCTAAGAGAGTAGTTGTCCTTATGATCTTTTAAACGTCCAATTAACCTGGGAGTGACAGCAGTTTTATTGATTTTGAGTTTAACTTTCATTTGCGTAGGCCATGTGCCATGTTTAATTAAATCTTGTGCTTTACGGTCGATTGTGGGGTTAGGGTCCTTGTTCAATTCTCTGCAGTTCATTTCTTCAATACATTCCTCCATTTTTGAGATATAATCTTGAGTATTCATTATTGCTAATTTGTTAGACTTGTCAGTTTGGATTACTACAATTTCAGAGTTACTTTTGAGCTGCTTAATAACATTTAAATCTTTACTGTTATTTTGGGTTTGTTTCTTTAGGTATGAATTTACATTGTTATGTAGAATACTTCTTATTTCCTCCCTCTTTTCACTAGGTGCTGACTGTACAATAACCTCGCAATTAGTCATGACTGATTTTAAGTTTGTTGAATGTTTAAGTATGTGTTTTGGACCAAGTTCCAAGACTTTATGAAGTTTGTGGTCAATAACTTTACCCGTGAGATTTACGTAAGGAACTGGAGTCTTGCGTGGCAAATTATCCTTTAATTTGGTATCACGTAGCTTGTTTATCTTAGAGTAAATGGTCCTTTCCTTTGATATCCTCTGTCTAGTTCTATAAAAGTTAATTATTCTTTGGAAATCGTCAAATTCACTGTCATCCATGATTCTTGCTAATTCGCAATATAAATGATACACTTTAAGAGATAAAACATCCAAATTTTTAAATTTTATCCTGATATAAGTTCTGAGGCTGTCAAATTCAAATTTACGCTTGATTGTTGGCAATTCTTCATCAATAAACCGATTATTACATTTCAGAAAGTTTGGTATAACACCATGATGTTTACACAACTGTAAGAATCTAACATTAATAATTTCTCTGTCTAACTTCATTCTTTCACATCTGTACTTCCTCTTTAAAATATTGCGTTCCATATTGATCCAGTATCGATAATTAATAATATAAAATATAGTTCAAACTATAATTGTTGAACGTCAAATTCACCTTGAAAAACATATAAAATACGATGTTACATTCTGATAAAATTTACTTAAAAAGGTGCCAAAAATACATAACAGGTTTTCACAACATGAAAACCGTCAAAGATCTTAAAAACACCCGAGCGCTTTCAACTGCACTGCAACAGTTGTCTTCAGGGGAAAATCAGAGGAGTGAAAGTTCATGGAAAATTCTCTGCTTAAGTATCAGTGGACGAGTCTATTTCAAAGGAAGGGAGGAGGGGGGGGGGGGGTAAAAATGAAAATGATTATGTTTCAAAATCGCTAGAAATATCTAGTATGCTATACCAGATCTTAGATATGTTGTAGGATAAAGTATCGTTGCAAGTATTCTTCCTTTGAGTTAAAATTTCTATTGATTCTCTGATTATTGATGTGTAGTAATTTGAAGTATGGGCTATGACTCTTGCTTTACTGAAATCAATGTGAATATCTTGTTTTTGGTTTAATCTGGATAGAGCAGTAGAGGGTTTGTTATACTTTATGTCTGTAATATGTTCTTTTCGTCTGTCTTTAAATTTTCTAGTGGTCATTCCTATGTATTTGAGTTCTTTCTGATTAACTTTGTCTGTGAAGGGTATTACATATATGCCAGAAGTTTCATCGTTAGGGATTGGGTCTATTTTCCGGTGTACAAGATCTTTTAATTTAGCAGATGGTTTTGCGATTACGTATATATTATATTTCTTTAATGCATAACTAATCCTTTCAAATAACTTAGGTATATAATTAAAACTATAAAACTTGAGATTATTTTTGATGCTATTTCTGGTTGATTCTCTATGCTGAATATCAAAGATTAATTTATTGATACATTGGGGGGGGAAACCATTTTCTATTGCAATCTTCTTGATGGTGAGTAACTCTGGTTGTAGGTATTCTCTTGTACAATATTCAATGGCTCTATTTATATAAAATTTATAAGCTGCAGTTTTGTATTTAAGTGGGACATTACTATTGTAGGATATTGTACTATTTGAATTGCATGGTTTCCTGTAAATTTTCCTATCAATATTGTATGTTGTATTATTTCTTATTAATTCTACGTCTAAAAATGGTAAGGATCCTTTTTCTTCGACTTCCAATGTAAATTGTATATTTGAATCTAGGTTATTAGCTGTATTTAAAAAGTCATTCAAAGCGGGGATACCATGGTTCCAAATTAAAAATATGTCATCGACGTAACGCAGCCATAGTTGAGGTTTTAGATTTGATTTACATATGATATCTTTCTCAAGTGGTCTAAGTTTTAGTTCCGCTAATAATCCTGAAATGGGCGAGCCCATTGGGGCACCCTCAGTTTGTTTATAAAATTTCCTATTAAATTGAAAGACATTGTTATTTGTAATCAAGTTAATGCTTGAATTTAAAGTTGTTCTTATTTCCTCGTTATATGCCGGGTTATTGTCTATGAATTGCTTTATAAGGCCAACAATCAAGCGATTGCCAACAATCAAGCGTAAATTTGAATTTGACAGCCTCAGAACTTATATCAGGATAAAATTTAAAAATTTGGACGTTTTATCTCTTAAAGTGTATCATTTATATTGCGAATTAGCAAGAATCATGGATGACAGTGAATTTGACGATTTCCAAAGAATAATTAACTTTTATAGAACTAGACAGAGGATATCAAAGGAAAGGACCATTTACTCTAAGATAAACAAGCTACGTGATACCAAATTAAAGGATAATTTGCCACGCAAGACTCCAGTTCCTTACGTAAATCTCACGGGTAAAGTTATTGACCACAAACTTCATAAAGTCTTGGAACTTGGTCCAAAACACATATTTAAACATTCAACAAACTTAAAATCAGTCATAACTAATTGCGAGGTTATTGTACAGTCAGCACCTAGTGAAAAGAGGGAGGAAATAAGAAGTATTCTACATAACAATGTAAATTCATACCTAAAGAAACAAACCCAAAATAACAGTAAAGATTTAAATGTTATTAAGCAGCTCAAAAGTAACTCTGAAATTGTAGTAATCCAAACTGACAAGTCTAACAAATTAGCAATAATGAATACTCAAGATTATATCTCAAAAATGGAGGAATGTATTGAAGAAATGAACTGCAGAGAATTGAACAAGGACCCTAACCCCACAATCGACCGTAAAGCACAAGATTTAATTAAACATGGCACATGGCCTACGCAAATGAAAGTTAAACTCAAAATCAATAAAACTGCTGTCACTCCCAGGTTAATTGGACGTTTAAAAGATCATAAGGACAACTACCCTCTTAGACCTATAGTTTCCAAGTGTTTAGCACCAACATATACCATAGAAAAAGTTTTCGTACCGCTACTTAAAGAAATGTTACCTCCAACCAATCTTGTAGTCAACTCAACCAGAGAGTTTATAGAGAAAATAAAGAACGAAAATATATGTGATAACAGTATACTTGCAAGTATGGACATCAAATCCCTGTACCCTTCAATAAATGTAAAAGAAATAGAAATCCTTATAAAGCAATTCATAGACAATAACCCGGCATATAACGAGGAAATAAGAACAACTTTAAATTCAAGCATTAACTTGATTACAAATAACAATGTCTTTCAATTTAATAGGAAATTTTATAAACAAACTGAGGGTGCCCCAATGGGCTCGCCCATTTCAGGATTATTAGCGGAACTAAAACTTAGACCACTTGAGAAAGATATCATATGTAAATCAAATCTAAAACCTCAACTATGGCTGCGTTACGTCGATGACATATTTTTAATTTGGAACCATGGTATCCCCGCTTTGAATGACTTTTTAAATACAGCTAATAACCTAGATTCAAATATACAATTTACATTGGAAGTCGAAGAAAAAGGATCCTTACCATTTTTAGACGTAGAATTAATAAGAAATAATACAACATACAATATTGATAGGAAAATTTACAGGAAACCATGCAATTCAAATAGTACAATATCCTACAATAGTAATGTCCCACTTAAATACAAAACTGCAGCTTATAAATTTTATATAAATAGAGCCATTGAATATTGTACAAGAGAATACCTACAACCAGAGTTACTCACCATCAAGAAGATTGCAATAGAAAATGGTTTCCCCCCCCAATGTATCAATAAATTAATCTTTGATATTCAGCATAGAGAATCAACCAGAAATAGCATCAAAAATAATCTCAAGTTTTATAGTTTTAATTATATACCTAAGTTATTTGAAAGGATTAGTTATGCATTAAAGAAATATAATATATACGTAATCGCAAAACCATCTGCTAAATTAAAAGATCTTGTACACCGGAAAATAGACCCAATCCCTAATGATGAAACTTCTGGCATATATGTAATACCCTTCACAGACAAAGTTAATCAGAAAGAACTCAAATACATAGGAATGACCACTAGAAAATTTAAAGACAGACGAAAAGAACATATTACAGACATAAAGTATAACAAACCCTCTACTGCTCTATCCAGATTAAACCAAAAACAAGATATTCACATTGATTTCAGTAAAGCAAGAGTCATAGCCCATACTTCAAATTACTACACATCAATAATCAGAGAATCAATAGAAATTTTAACTCAAAGGAAGAATACTTGCAACGATACTTTATCCTACAACATATCTAAGATCTGGTATAGCATACTAGATATTTCTAGCGATTTTGAAACATAATCATTTTCATTTTTACCCCCCCCCCCCCCCCTCCTCCCTTCCTTTGAAATAGACTCGTCCACTGATACTTAAGCAGAGAATTTTCCATGAACTTTCACTCCTCTGATTTTCCCCTGAAGACAACTGTTGCAGTGCAGTTGAAAGCGCTCGGGTGTTTTTAAGATCTTTGACGGTTTTCATGTTGTGAAAACCTGTTATGTATTTTTGGCACCTTTTTAAGTAAATTTTATCAGAATGTAACATCGTATTTTATATGTTTTTCAAGGTGAATTTGACGTTCAACAATTATAGTTTGAACTATATTTTATAATACAAATGTTGTAGAGCTTAAAATTCTGAGTAAAATGAGTACCTACACTCCATACTTATGTTGAATATTAAGGTCACAATTCTACTTCAAAGTTTTAGACACATCAGGAGGATGACCTCAGAATTAATTAGGAGAAAACTGGAAATTGTTTTAATCCCTTCAGTTTAGGTCTAAAATGAACGTACTATGTTTTCTTCCTCGTACTTAGGTGAATGTTAGAAAATATGTACATATTTATTTTCGAAAAACACTTTTTTTAGTTTCCTTAACAATATCTCAAAATAACTATCTCTATAAAAAACATTGTCAATACAAATGTTGTAGAGCTTAAAGTTCTGAATAAAACGAGTACCATCATTAATATTTTTGTTCAACATTAAGGTCGCAATTCTTCTTCTTTTAAATACTCTCCTTTTGATTAACATGATTATGATAAAACCAGCTCTTATATAAAAATGAAATAAAAACTCGTCAAAAGCGGTCAGATAAAATTGTTAAAGTGGGTTTATCTCTAATCATGATTTAGTTTTCGTTGTTGAAATCACTTAAGGCTGTTTCTTAACTGCTCTGCTCAACAAGTGCAAAACGTTTTGACATATTTACAAATTCATTTTTTGGTGGAAAGATATAAAATTGGAAAGCCTGGCCATGGAAGCGATTTGGAATTGAACTGTTTTTTCCATTTTTTGATCAATAAACTACCTATTGAGTTATAAGCGAATTTGATCACATGACAAATACGATTTTCGCCCTTCACAGACTGGTTTTTCTGCTTTCTTCGTAACCTCGGTTCAAAACGTCAACTTTGACACTATTTTCTTAAAGATCTATTGCGTTTGCAAAAAAAAAAAAGGGGGGGGGGAATAGCTTGATTACATAGTTTCTGAACAACACCTGCTAGTTTCATGCATTTCCGAACAAAAGTAAATTGAATCTTATGTCAGAAAGTTGCCTTTTTGGATTTGAGAACACCCTTAACTTCGAAATCTACCTGCGCCTGTAGGCAGGGCCTCTTTACCGAATGGGCCCGTGAAGCCCGTGCTTACCCACTGAAAAATACAAAGGGGCCTCAAATTTACTTTTCAAATCTAAATTTTACAAAAAGAAAAAAAAAATTCAATCAAGATAAAAAAAAAAATGCATTTTTTTTCTTACGAAACTTTTTTTTCTTTTCTTTTTGCCATGCAATTTGTAAATCATAAAAGATATTTTGAAGCTCAGATATTCTCAACTAATAAAATACTTTTTTATGCGGGAATAGTTTCAGTTTAATATTAAAAGTGTTATTTACTCGAAATTTAGATGGTAAAATTTCAAATTATTTAAGCATATGAAAAATGGATTTAGTTACTAAAAAAATAATAGGTAGAGTAATAGGGGGCCCCCCTGTCTGACGTTGGGCTTCCCCTACTTCTACGTCTTGGCCCTGCCTGTAGGCCGAGCCGACAGGGATTTTTTTAGCTGTACTTTAAAACTCTGGAATGGAAGAATCACTATTCAATGGAAAAAGGAGTCAAAATGACTCATCGTTCCATTCCATGGTTAAGAGGATACTTCAGTCACCTGAAAAGACCCGCTCACTACTGTTAATCCTATGGAATAAAATTTTAAAGATATCTCGTTTGCATTTTTATATTTTTAAACAATTCTTTTTGCATTCGCTACCTGAGATCGATCTGTACAAAGGGCAGTATCCTAATTAAAAATATCTGCAAACAAAATCGAAAAAGTAAAAAAGGGCAGATGTAGAGATCAATCTCGGCTATCTTATGAGAAAAAAAATTAAAAAATATTAAAATGCAAACGAGATATCTTTAAAAAAAAAAAAAAAAAAAATTCTTCCATAGGATTGGCATTAGCAAGCGAGTCTTTCCAAGTGACTGAAGTAGCCCCTTAACTGTAAAATGTAGACATTCTTTTGGATCAGAAATAGGCTTGTCGCTTTTATGGGACGACACAACATCACTCAAACTATCCGCCGCACAAGCAATAGACACCCCCGAGGGATCGTCGATTGTTTTGACCAGCGAAGTTCAAGTGAAATCTAGGACTACGACCTACGAATTGGAATGGCTCAGAGAGCGGGTGGTCCTCTTTCTGGGAAACGACACAAATATCTTTCACGTCGGCCTACGCAAAAAGGAGATGAACGCCAGCGATTCAACACCTCTTCGATTGCTGCATTAAACATGGCCGCGCACTTCCGTTGATGAGCAGCTCTTCGTATGACGTTGCATAATATACTCCCCTCTCCCCCCCTGCTCCTTCATGATAGCCCCTTTGTTTCAAATTATCCATACACAAGGTCGTTCAGAAGAGAAGTTTTTTCAACGAGAAACTTCCAAGATTTTAGATAATTATGAAGCCTTTTTTTATTTTTAACAGCGTCAAAAGCCGGTATAAGCAAGGATCCTATTCAATGATTCTATCAGGAACCCTTTTTGTGTAAGTTGTCTTACTTACACGGCTTTCTTTATACTCACTGGCAATTAATTGAAATTGGCAATCTTTCGTAGGGGGGGGGGGGGGGGGGGAGTAAATGCTCAGGTACTTTTGAATGAAATAAAAAAAGTTCGCGAAAATTTTTACTTTAGCCTTAATGTACGTATTCTAGTCAGATTTAGCAAGTGCTGAGCGAGACATTTTCCGAGGGCGCAAGCGTATTTACCTACTCTTAGGTATTTTCAGACAGTATGTAATACCATTTTTCGTGCGCGTTGTCTTATTTCCACAGTGCGTCGTGTCAATTTTTGATTGCATCCACTTCTACACTTTTTTTTTTTTTAAACCCTTTACGTTCCAAATTATGAACTCTAAAAAATTAACCCAATTCCTCTCCAAAACATCTGGAGATAGATTAGGTTTGTGTAATATAGAATTTAGAAAATATTTATTCGTTAAAACTGGCATATTAAATCGGTAATTATAAGCTGTTGTCCAAAATATTTACAATGCTTCGATTAATAACAAATTAAAAAAAAAAATCTTATAAAATAATAAAAAAGCAAATATATTGCACTTAATCTATACATGAGAAAGATTCACGCAATTGTAGAATTTCCCACTACACATCTTTTAATCCCATTAAAAACTAGCCATTCGCAAATTGACAAGAAAATATCCATTATAAAAATATTTAGCTTCGTAAAATTGGCGGTGATATCTAAATATGGTAAAAGCAAAGAATTCATAAACCTTTAAAAGGCTCGTCGAGGCACAAAAGGTTAAACGATAGACGTAATGTCAGCCACTTAAGACTTTAACGCTATTACTATCCCTGTATCTCTAAGACAGGGGCTTTTTTCTGATAGCAAAAGGTCTGTACAAGGCACCAATTTTTTTGTTATTAAAGGCAAAAGCACATACATTACTAGTTAATTATTAAAAAATCACGAAATATCGCTGTATAAAGTGTGTAAATATGGAAACTATTTCATGTGATTTTACAGATAAAAGTAAAAACTTACGTTATTGCTGTTGTATTTTATTTATTTTTTTAGTATAACCGAGTGCTAAAAATAAAAATTTTTCACGATAATTTTTTTAAGTTTGTGTGTGGGGTTCTAGAATTAAACGCAATTGCAAAAACAGTTCCTAAATTTAAGTCCAAGTAAGCAACACAAATCGAAAGATTTCCCACTGTCTGGTCACTTGTCCAACCAGTATTATCAATCCTAGTTTTATTTAAAACACAAAAGAAGAAGAGCCTTGTTTCTTTTTCTACGTCTGTGCGGAAGAAAACTTGTGATTATTTGGTCCAATCCAGTTTCCTTTCTGTGCCGCGACTAGCGGGCATTTGAACTTGCGACGCATAATGATCAGAGGCCATATTGCAACCCCCGGCACCGACAAAAAGCTTCTTTGATGCTCGCCGCTCTTAAAACGGAAATCGAAGGCTAGTATATCAACTCCATACTCACACTGTAATCATACCATTCATTTGCGTAAACATCTAGAAAATTTTCTTATTGATGAAAACTAGGAAGGAATTAGTTTAGAATATATTGTTGAACTTGTTTATAGCAATCCTCGTATGTACCGACATACTTGCCAACCTCCCGCTTTTTTTTATTCAACAAAACATACTTTAAACCATAAATTTTATCTAATAAATGAAATCATGTAGGTTTCAAAATAACTACCACACTGATTTAAAATTTTCTGGTTGAAAGTATGTTTTTTCGTTTAAAAAAAAAAAAAAAAAAAAAAAAAAAAAAAAGCGGGAGGTTAGCAAGTATGTACCGAGAATCCGGTTTTAACGAGCAAAAAAGGGATTCAACACAAAAACATTGTTAAACCAAGAAAACTCAAAGAATAAAATCGCAAAAATATTGCCCATATCCCTCGTTTTTCATTATACAATTCTAGATTACATATATGATGCTTTTTAAAATATTGAGTAATGATTAATACTCTCTTAAGGATTATATTAATATAAGTAATTATGTTTTTTATATCATGGATTATTTTTTTTTTAAAAATAAAATACACAGAAAATAACTTTACATTTTTGTCCTTTTGCTCGGCGGTCAGAGGATTAAGAAAATGCATTCATTTGTTTGCTATACTTCCAAAAAAGAGGCGAGGGAGGGGGTGATAATGGGAGAAAAATAAAGTAAAATATGTGTGAAAATTAATATGTATTAGCATCATTATATTATTATTATATTAGCAAGGAGCTACGTATTACAGTAAAATCTGCCTAAGCCGGAAATTTGTCTACCATGAAAAGATTTTAAAGTCCCCGCGAAACCATAGAAAATAACAACAATACGTGTTCCTTAAGCCGGAATCTGATGGTCCCGCCAAAAACAAATTTTTGTATACGGAAAAAGGGATATTTTAAAAATGAAAAGCATCCGGTATATGAAATTTAAAAACCGATAGATAGATCAAATACATATAAAATACAAATAAAAACATTTTTACGCATTCATTTGCTTATAGAGATAGAATTTTAATTATGATATATTGCAGATTTAATGAAAAGGAAAAGAAAATACGCAGTTTGTATTTGTTCACTCGACAAAATTTTCTTTTTATTTACAATTTTTAACACAAACTTTTTTTTTTTTTTTTTGGTACAATAATTTAAAATATGCATTTTTTATTTTTTTCCATTAGCGTTATAATAATAATAAATGTATAATAAAGATGAAATCACAAATATATGAACAAATGGTAAAAATTCTAATAGATGAACAAAATATGAACATAGGAAACCAGTATGTAAAACAAAAAACTATGAATAACCCACAGAATCATCAGAGGTGCTTGTTGGTATAGATATAGGCCGTTAACAGTAAATATATACTAGGATTTTTTTTTAAGATCATACATTCAAAATTTTAAAAATCATAATTTTTTTTTTTTGAAATTTTAGGATAGTGAAAACTAGTCGGATGTGGCAATCCCAAAACTTTCTTCTATCTCATATGTTAATATTTTCTGAAAAATGAAGTATATCAGTGCCACCAGTCAGGTGATTTACACCAAAACCTAATCAGCAACAACTTATGTCAAGTTGCAGCTGCATCGGAAGTTTGATGAAAATCTGTGCATTAGTTTTTGAGGTAGAACTATTGCGGAAATCGTAAAAATCTACATAGCAGGGCCGCCTGTTGGCCGATTTAAGTGCGCCACACACCAGAGAGACATCCGGCAATAACTGTGAGACAGGAGACAAATTCTACAGTTCAAACCGGTTTTTTCTTTGTTTAACAGGGTGAAATTGTCGCATGTCTCCCTGGTGTATGGGCCTTACTCCCAAAAACTAATCAGGACCAATTTATATCAGGTACTAACTGCGAATCTCAAGTTTGATGAAAATTCATGCATCAGTCTTTGAGATAGTTATTGCGGAAATCGTGATAAAAGCAGCCTAGCAGCGCTACCTGTTGGGCGATTCACACTAAAAACTAAACAATACTAATTTATATCAGGGACCAACTGAATCTGAAGTTTTATAAAAAATCCGTGCATTAGTTCTTGAGATATAGCTGTTTCGGAAATCGTGAAAAATGAAGCATAGCAGCGCCATCTGCGATTTACACCAAAAAGTAATCAGCACCAGTTTATATCAGGGACTAACTGAATCTAAAGTTTTGTTAAATTCCGTTCATTAGTTCTTGAGCTAGAGCGTCCACAAAATTTGTGTCACACACAGACACATTTTGTAAAAATATGTTTTTCGGGTTCTCTGACTCCTAAAATGTGTAAATCCGTCGAAAACCGGAATTAACATACGCGTTGAATTGATAAACGTTCCTTTTTAAAAATTTGTTAGAAATACGCGATAGTTTTTTTTTTTTCTTTTTTACGGATTTGCGTAAGGCGGAATATTGTCTACGACAGAAAATTTTCTCGGTTCTGATCAATTCCGCCTTAGACATTTTACTGTATGAGCTTTTACGGTTGAAGTACATAGACGCGACGAAGTGCGATACCTTTTAGGTAGACTTCCTAAGAAATACTACCTATTACATTCTCTACTATGTTGGAATTTCTGAAAAAATTTTGCAGATCACCGATCACGACCCTTAGAACCCAAAACCACCTCCAGTTCAAAACTTCATATATCACTTTTTTATGGACACGATAACTTCCATAATTCTGCCCAAATCTTTTCCAAAAAACCGTTTAAGAAAACTATAGTTTAAGAAACGTTGATATAGAAAATACAATCAGATGAAAATTGCAGTGCCAAATGGTAAATCTTACATAATTTTACTGTAATATTTAAATAGATTCGTAAAAGAAAAAAAAAGATCTGTCTTTCGATCTAAGTCCCCCCCCACCCCCCACCCCTCAAAAAAAGGGACGGGAGGAGGGGGATTTTTGAACAATAAAAGTAAAAAGCTAAGGAATTTTGCGTGTGCTTTAAGTAACAATGCTCTAAAAATATAAATGGAATAAAGAATTACAATGATCGAATTTTACCTCATTAAACAAACATTTTGGCACTAACGAATACGTTAATTCGGAAATCACATGTTAGCAAATGTGCAAATCAAAATATTCCCATTCTCGAGTAAGAAGTCATTCATTGTATTTCAACTGTCTATATTATAAAGGACAATAGATTCTGTCCGTAACGCTGACGTCATTTTGAAGCTGGCAACGGTTTAAGAATAAATTTTCGTTACTGCAGTTTTTTAAACTTCTACATCGCACACTTTCGATTTCCACACCGTCGCATACGGACGGGAAAATCTACTTTCAAATGTAGTTAGTTTGAAACCTATATTGCAATTTACTCATTTTTATGGCTTTTAAAATAATTTTCAAGCTTTTTTTTAAAATCTATATCGCAAGCAGGCTCTATTACGGAAGAATAATAATTCAGTCTCACTTAAAACAATATAAATGGTTCAGCATGTCTCCGGCTAAGTCCATAACGAAATTACAAAAAATTAACGTATGTAATCGAAAATTTTCAATCTTTACATAGTCGTAGTATGTACTTTCAAAAATAGTTTGTTTGAAAAAGGCATCCTTATTTCACTGAGTAGCAAAAGATAAAACTGGGAAATTTTATTAGTGGGCAGTAGTTGTTGTAAGAGGCTACTTTTTTATTTAAAAGTGCTAAACAATTACTTTTGTTAAAATTTCTATTATTATTACTGTAAAACTAAATAGACTAAATAAATGTGTTCATGCTAAAATATTACAACTAACAAAGGTAGGATCAATTCTAGAATGCAAGCAAGTTTATTCTCTCCGTATACGAAAGGTGGCCTAAGTTGGCAGCTGATAGACAATTTTTCAGCAGCCACTTTTTAGGTGCGTTCGTAATTATATAAATACGTTGCACTTATAGTCGTCGTTCGGTCCGTCTGTCCGCATATAACATAGCAAAAACTACCCAACCGAATGGTCTGAAATTTTAAATATATAATTGTTGCAAAATTTTGTCGAGTCATTTCAAATTTTATGAAAATCGGATGTATAGTTTAATTACAGGGATAGTCAAAAGTTTTCCGTTACATTACGGCCAATGGGGGAAAAAATATTGCAAGTGCATTTTAATGATGTTACAGCCTTCCGAATGGTCTAAAATTTTAAATATAATTTTTGCAAAATTTTGTCCACTCATTTCAAATTTTATGAAAATCGGACATACAGTTTAATTACAGGCAGAGTCAAAAGTTTTTCGTTACATTATGGCCAATGGGAAAAATATTTCAAGTGCATTTTAATGATGTTACAGCCCTTCGAACAGAATGAAATTGATATGCTCTTATTAAGTGTACTAAAAGATACATTCAGTACAATATGCGGTGCAAAAAATATTTATAAATCTAGTTATATTACGAATGCACCTCATTTACCACGTTTGACGAGCAATTTCCAACTTATTTTCATTTAGTGGCCTTGCGACCAGCGGCCGGCGCTAATTTTTCCTTTTACTGATTAGGAGTGAAACACTTTTTAAACGAGTGGTAAATTCATTAAAAAGCTATAACCAAAATCAAAACAGGAAAAAAAAAATTATAAAGTTAACCCTTTTTATTGAAATAAAATGAAGAAAGAAACAAAAACAAGGATTACAGAAGAAAAAAAAGAGAAAAGATTGATCAAGCGTTTTAAGGTAAAATAATTCTCCTTCTGCTTTACATTTTCTCATCGTTGTATTTTCTGTTTTGCTTTCGCTCTTTTTTATCCGTTGAAGTTCTTATAAACGCAGCATGAAAGTATAACGAAGCACTAATACAAACTATGAAATAAACATAATTTTACACATTCATCTTCACGAATCAGCTTATCCTAAATTAAAAAAAAAAAAAAAAATGTCCATCAACAGATTTGTCATCTGTAAATATTAGATCGCAGTTTATTATTATTCAACCAAGGAGGCTTAAAAAAGAACCAAATTTAAGCTTCTTGCATATATAACTAGATAATTATTGCCATATGCCAAATAAATTTAAAGAAACACGGATTTTCAACTAATTATTTCTTAAAGACTAAATTTTTCACAAGGCAACAAAAAGCAGACCGATTTGGCGAGAAAAGTGTCATTTCGTAAACATTTATTTTAATTCGTAAATCTGACCCCCCCCCCCCCCACTTTTATAAATTCACCCAAATGACGTAATTTTTGTACAATTTACTTCAAATGATTTCATTTGCATTTCAGCAATTTCGAAATAAAAAAGTCAAATCTTAAAAGAATGCAATGTTTATTACATTGAAATTCAGTATTCAATGAAATTAATAGTATTTTTTTTTTTTCTAAATGTATAATAAAACTAGATTTACGTTTCCACAAAAGAAAAAAAAAAAAAAAAAAAAAAAAAAAAATCTTAAGATCTCACGCAATTTAAATGCAACACGCCTGGTTGCTATGCCAACTAGTTACAATAATGAAATAACGAGCAAGAGAAAATGGTTGTATAGTTGTTTCTCCTGTCAAAGACTACTTGAATAATTGAAGCTTTGTCGATCGGCGAAAATAATCCGATTCTTCTCAGTAAAACAAGTATTTTCTAGTGATTAAGGATCAAAGTATTGCAATAAATAATTAAAAAGAAAAGATATTCCAAGTAGCAAAAATACAGATAGAATCTAAATTTAGAAAGTAGCTAAATCAGTTAAATCACGCAAGCTTTTGGTCTGTACTTACGTATACTATTGTTTCTTATAAAATATGCTAAAAGAATTTTTATCGCGTATATTTTCCAAATTACGATCTGTATCTGTTATTGAAATAATAGAGATCGGCCGAAAATTCGGCCGGACCATTCCAAAAATCTCGTTTCTTCCTTCAGAAATTTTCAACATTACTCATTAAGTTGAACTGTATCAGCTCAAATGAGACACTTTATTTATTGCTATCAACTTCCTTGTAATCAGTCACGACTGACTCAAGACGTGAGTGCAAATTATAAGGCAAGAAATGCATATATGACTAAACTTTGAAGACTCTTTTCAAGTGCTCACTAAAAGCTTCAGATTTAACAGTAACAGAAAATTTTTAGTTTGAAACCGCAGATGTGTTTTGAATTCTCTTTGAGAAAACTTCTAATATAACAGATGATCATTATCAAAAATTATTATAAAAGATAAATCAAGGTACAGTATAACTTCCAAAAATCCGGCATCATCGGGACAGAGACTATGCCGGATTTTTGGAGGAATGTCAAAAAGTAGCAGCTAGAATTATCAAAAATAGTACTATATTCTTAAATGGTGCTTTAGCTGTAATTTAATTCATTATTAAAAGATAATTTTGTAAGAAAAAAGAAAATTAAATCATAAAATAAACTTACATTAATTGATATTTTCTATGTTACAGAAAAAAAAAATCTAATAAAGAGTGAAATTATTTATTTTCGTGTAATTTCGGAAACATCGATGTCAATTTTGTTTGCTTCAGTTTTTTTGGCCGTTCTTTAACAAGTTTTTCTTGTATTTTATACAAATCGAGAATCTCTATTTCGGAAATATTCTTTTTCTCTAACGCAGACATTAATTCTCCTGTCAAATTTATGCATTTTTCCAGTGACACATTTTCTTTTGCCTGTTGTTGTTCATGCTCGTCGTAGGAGCTGTTACTAGAATTATCGGCGGTCCTATTTAGCACAGCGTCAGAATAGAGACTCCAAAGAACTTGTGTACTAGTCTCCAAGCCGCTGCTGTGCAACACCAGCTGCCAGAAAAATTTTTCAGTGAATAATCGCCTTTGACAAATGGAAAAAAAAAAAAAAAAAAAATGTCAAATATTATTTTTTTGCATTTTTACTTTCGATCTTGAAATTTTTTATTTATAAACAATTGCTATTTTTCTTCTACCATAACTTGAAAGTGCATATGAAAAAGAAGAGAAAAATATGGTTTTGATGCCGGATTTTTGAAGTTACACTGTATATATATCTAAAACATTTTTTAATTAGATGAAATTCGTATAAGAAAATCATTTTGTGTCGTTGATGAATTAATTACATTTTATTTTACATGGAAATAAAAAGTTTTGGTCAGAGGTACGGACAGTCAACTTGGGCCACATGCATAATCAATTACACATAATTAATATTTATGTATGTATTACAATTTTTTTTGGATATTTTCGTTTTCGTTCGAAAATAGGAAGATTGCCGAAATTCGGTTTCGGTATTAAAAAACCTGTTTCGGTCGATCCTTATGGAATAATAATGAAACTTAGACGAAAATCTTACGCATTTTCAACATACTAAAATTATTTAAAGTTTAGAAAATTCTAATACTTTTTTTAGACGGAGGGCTATTAAAGATCAGCACAAATTTCCCTGACTTCTCCCAGGTTCTGTGAAAAAATTTCCAGGTGTCGAGATTTTGTAATGTTATACACAAAAACTCTTAAAAGTTGTGAATTTGAGAGTGGAACTTTCACAACTGATTTTGAAGTAACAACAACTGAATAGTTAAACAAATTCTTGCCAAATTTAGAAATTGTTAAACATTGTACATGCTAACATACACACTTTTATCATCTGATTCTATCCATTTTGTCCAATCAGAAGAAAATTCTTATCACACCAGTCGCAGTTAAATACAGATTGCTTCGACATATTTTAATACAATTAATAAATATTCAATAAATTAAGCTAACAAATGTTCAGTTCCAAAACAAAGATAAGTAAACAGACAAACATCTATTCAATCCTATAATGCTCAGTACCAGGGATGTAGTGGAGGGTATACGCCGTATACCCTCTGGATTTTTTTAAAAGAAACACCGTATACCCTCTGTTTTTTTATGGCTACACCACTGCTCAGTACAAAATTTCAGTGAAGCTCGAGTCGAAAATTTCTGAGTTACAAGGAAGGATTGAAAAGGGGTAAACAAAATTATTTTCACGGCAGACGGAAATACTTCTTTACAGTATTTATAGAGACAAATTATATTTTCCTGGTACTGCAATTTCAAATCCTTAGTTTTATAGTAAGAATTTTTTTCTCGGAAGTTTCAAATTTTTTGTAACTCTCTTTCTCAGAATTTTAAAATTTCCTTGATTTTTCCTCAGGAATGGTAAATTTCCTTGACTTATCCAGTTCATATAAATTTCCCTGACTTTTCTAGGTTATCCAGATGGCTAGACAATCTGTTCAAATAGAGCCATGTAATTTATTTGGCTATTTTTGTTTAAAACAACTTAATAAAACTATATAAACTAGTTCGCTTAAAATTCAACAAGGAAAAAATGTTAAAATATGTGTAATATGAAAATAAGTACTTAAACGTAAGAATCTGATTTCTTAGATCTGCACAGCACATCTATAACCTCATTTTTGCGGTTGCGTTTGGAAAAGTGGTACTTTTCCTACTATAGGGGCAAGGAAAAAAAAAAAAAAGCTTAGAGGAATTCGGGCTTCAGAAAGTGAGATGTTGCCAATGATATAAACAGCTATAAGAATAAACCTGATTAAGTTTTATCCTGTTTAATACATATATTTTATTTGTACACATTTTTACTTTTGTCTGTATATAAAAAATAGATAGAGATGGCTGTTTATATTAAATAAATTATATATAAAAAAAATTAAAAATTGTGTATATGAAACAGTGAATAGGTTATCAGAAATTATGTGGACAAGTTTCCTTCTCTCGCCAAAGACATTTTCTTTACTTCGCCAAGGCCCCTATACTAGGAAAAGTACCGAAAAGTTGATGGATTGACAGATGGGTGGTAGTAAATCACAACGGCAATTTCACTTGTCATGACAGGCGCCAGGCTAAACCAAAAGCATTGAATTAAAAACAATTTGTATTTAACATTTCCGCGTTAAACGCATTTAGGCGTCGATCCTAAAAGAACCTACTTTTACGGTAAGTAATGTGATTTTGAGAACCGGAAATTCGGTTGGCATTCCTACCTGTTACCACAGATATACAAAAGGGGTTATTCTTTCCTGTTTTTCTTATCTTCTACGGATTCGAAAGCAGTACAACAAAGGCATCTATCTATCTTTTTGATTTTTACCACCAAATAAATGCTTGAATAGTTACAAAAGAAGAAAATGAAACAATTATTCCATGAGGCTATTCCGAAGTAGGAGCATCAGGACTATTAGATATATAGCGATGTGCGATTCTCGAAAATTTACCAATCGAAAAAAAAAAAAATCGCCCGCGTAAAAAACACAATCGATACAGCCATCGATTGCTTCCCAGAATCTACAATCGAGATGTTCGACAATCGATAATTAAAATCATTGCTTTTACTTGCTTAAAAAGTAGTTTCTTGTAAATACATAGCAACTTAACTAAAAACAGATGGAATAAAAAACATAAGCAATCAGTGCAAATTTAACATTGAGATGCTCGATGGCTTTGTAAAAAAATCCTCTTCTACAATCTTCATTTGAAGTTAAATGAAATGTGGTGAAAAATACAGAAGCAGTGATGCTGGTATAGTTTTCATTCAATTTCAATTGATGGAGGAACTCCTAATACGAAGCTTTCAAAAAGTTGTACTAAATTTTATTGATAATTAGATACAATAATTCAGTGACCAAAAGTCCAAAACCATTGTGGCTTCTATTAATGATGACTCATTCAAGTTTACCAGCAGACGATTCTTGATAAGATCGGATCGGGTATCATATAAAAGTAATTGGCTCACCGGATGCATCGAGAAACATTTGACACAATCGAAAAATAGTCGGATGTAGCAATCCCAAAACTTTCTTCTATCTCATACATGTAACTACTTGAAAATTCGCCATCACACTGCCAAAATTAAACGGTAATCTAATATACATCATGAGGATTCGAAAGATATGAAATTCCGTGCATTGGTTCTTGAGATATGGCTATATCTGAAATCGCGTAAATCCAGCATAATTCAGCCTAGCAGCGCCACCTATTGGGTGCTTTACACCAAAACCACCAAACAACCACTTATGTCAAAGTCTAACTGAATCTGAAGTTTGCGGAAAAATCCGTGCATTAATTTTTGAGATAGAACTATTGCGAAAAACATGAAAATTACAGCATAGCAGCGCCACCTATTGGACGATTAATACCAAAACCTAATCAGCAACAACTTGTGTTAACATCTAACTAAATCTGAAGTTAGATGAAAATCCGTACATTAGTTTTTGAGATAGAGCTATTGCGGGAATCGCGCAAAATGCAGCACAGCAGCGACACCTGTTGAGCAATTTACACCAACATGTAATCAGCATCAAGTCATATCAAGGACTAACTGAATCTGAAGTTTCATGAAAATCCGTGCATTAGTTCTTGAGATAGAGCCATTACGGAAATCGTAAATATTGCAGTATACAGTGATGGAACAGCATAGACCTCATTTTGGAGCAGCAAAAACGCTCATTTTGGAGAAGAAAATATCAAAACATCATTTTGGTATTCTTTGACGAAATTCACGTTTTTTCTGCAATTCTTTAACGAATGTCGCGTTTTTTTTCTGCGATTCTTTGACGAAAGTAGTTTTTTTCGCACAACTCTTTCACAAAATTCGCATTCTTTCGGAATTCTTTGATGAAATTCGCATTTTTTTTCGGACCCTTTGTTGAAATCAGCGTGTTTTTCGAAATCTTTTGACGAAATTTGCGGTTTTTACTATCTTTTGACAAAATTTGCAGTTTTTCGCGATCTTTTGACAAAATTTGCGGTTTTTTGCGACATGTTGAGGAAATTTGTGGTTTTTCCTGCGATCTTTTAATAAAATTCGCGTTTTTTCACAATCTTTTGACCCCGTTTTGTTCGTTTTTTGACGAAATTAGCGATCCTTTGACAAAATTCACGTCTTTTAAGCGATCCTTTGACAAAATTCGAGCGTTTTTTGCGATCTTTTGACGAAATTCGCGTGTTTTTTGCGACTTTTTGATGAAGTGCGTTTTTTTAGCGATATTTTAACGAAAGTAACGTTTTTTTCACGATCTTTTGTTCGTTTTTTGACGAAGTTAGCTATCCTTTGGCAAAATTCGTTTTATTTTTCCGTGATCCTTTGACGAAATTCGCGCTCTTTTGATGAAATTTGCGGGATTTTTTCCCGCATTATTTTAACGAAAAAGCGTTCTTTCGCGATCTTTTGACCCTGTTTTGTTCGTTTTTTGACGAAATTAGCGATCGTTTGACAAAATTCACGTTTTTTCTCGCGATCCTTTGACGAAATTCACGTGTTTTTTGCGAACTTTTAACGAAAGCAGCATTTTTTCGCGATCTTTTGACCGTGTTTTGATGAAGTTAGCTCTATTTTGACAAAATTCACGTTTTTTTCGCGATAATTTGACGTAATTCGCATGTTTTTCGCGATCTTTTGACGAAATTCGCGTGTTTTTCGCGATCTTTTGACGAAAATTTCGTGTTTTTCACGATCTTTTGTCGAAATTTGAGGCCTTTAGATGAAATTTGCGTTTTTTTCTCTATTTTTTAAATAAATTAGCATTTTTTCACGAACTTTTGACCGTGTTTTGTTCGTTTTTTGACGAAATTAGCTATCTTTAGACAAAATTCACGTTTTTCTCGCGATCTTTTGACGAAATTCGCGTGTTTTTCGCGATCTTGTGAAAAAATTCGCGTGTTTTTCCAGATCTTTCGACAAAATTTAAGTTTTATTCGCGATCTTTTAACAAAATCACGTTTTTTCGCGATCTTTCGACCATGTTTTGTTCGTTTTTTGACGAAATTAGCGGTCCTTTGTTAAAATTCACTCTTTTTTTCGTGATCATTTGAGAAACATCGCGTGTTTTTCGCGATCTTTTGACCAAATTCGCATGTTTTTCGCAATCTTTTGGCGAAATTCAGGTGAAAAATGATCGATTTGGCTCAAGAATTATTATTGAATTGGAGCAGTTGGGCGCAATTTTGTTGAAAAATGATCGTTTTGGCGCAGAAATGCGCAACATTATCGATTTGGCGCAATTGGAGCAGCTGTTCCATCACTGCAGTATAGCAGCGTCACCTGTTGAGCGATTTGCACCAAAAACTAATCAGCATCAATTTGTTTCAGGGACTAACTGAATATGAATTTTTATTAAATTCCGTGCATTAGTTAGAGATAGAGCGCCCACAAGATTTGTGTAACACACAGACAGACAGGCATTTTGTAAAAACCCGTTTTTCGGGTTCTCTGACCCCTAAAATGTGTAAATCCGTCGAAAACCGGAATTCGAAAATTCTCATGAATCCAATACTTCTTGTAAAGATAGAAGAAAGTAAAAAAATGAGATGCCCATACAATCGAGAGGATCGACAAAAATACATCGTTATCGCCCATCACTAACTTGACATTTTAGTGATTCTAATGGCTCTATTCGAAACCGAAGCTTTTTTTGGCCTTTACGATTATAATCTCGAAATAATTTTTATTTACCAATACATACATAAAAGTTTCAGCTGATCTAAATGTATAAGTTTTTTTTATTAAGTATATTCAATCTATTTTAGAATGGATCACATAAATCGATACTACTCCCCTGTTTAGTTTTACTGATTGATAAATGCATTTTAAGTTTTGATGATTAAAAAATAAAAACCTTTAAAATAATAATATAAAGTAATTACTTTTATGCATAAACTCAAATTATTCGAAATTTTAAACTTATTTCATTAATATTTTTCACCGTTGCTTTTTATAGCTCCAGAAATTACAAAACAGGCACTTAGGCTACCAAAGTACTAAAATTAAAGAATTCTATAACACGCCGAAATAAAAAGGTTAACATTTATTCAGATCCGCCACCTTACTACCTTTAAATACTAGTGGCTAAAAAAAGGAAGGTTAAAAAAAAAAAAAAACTTTTAAACTACAGAAAAATCGGGATTATAGTTATGAAATTAAATTTGGCTCCTTTCAACATGTGAAAGAAAACATACATCTTATTCAAACAGGACATATGTAGGCTGCTTCAAAAAGATGGAATAAATTTTAAGGGATGACACAAGTGTATGATTTTCAACAGATTTATCACGAGAAGTGATAAGCGGTCACCATCCACATCCAAAATTTAACTATAGTTGGGGCACGTTTAACTAGTCAATGGGTACTATGCTACGTCAGCCTTTTTACTAACTTTGGCGTTGTAGGATCGCCGGATTTGGCTGTTTATCGTTGTTTGGGGGAATAAATTTGAGCGAGTTCATGTTACCAATTCTTTTGTTTTTTCATGTTCTACGCAGATTATTCCGTATTCCTAAAAGAATTTCGGTTCCATTGTTTTAGCCTAATGTACTAAATTTTGTCATCTGTGATTTCTGAATTTTTAGCGATTCTTATGCGATTTAATGTTTCTTTTTTGTTTTTGTTTTTCGCGGCGATTTTCTACATTATTAAAAATACATCCAATTGTTAACTTTTAGTCCAATACAATAAATTTTATCCTTTTTTCAATGAAGTTTATTTGGAATTCGCGTACAGCAATTTTTGTGGGTTTTTTGGGGGGTTTGCGGGACGATTTCTCAACATTCGCAAATTGAATCTAGGGGTCGATCCAGGCAAAATTTGGGGCCAATTTAGGGCCCTTTCACAAAAATCTATTTAATAAAATGGACCCCTTCACAAAAATAAATTTTATAAAATGGGCCCCTTCACAAAAATTAATTTAATAAACTGGGCCTCTACACAAAAATGAATTTAATAAAACAGGCCTCTTCACAAAAATGAATTTAATAAAACAGGCCTCTTCACAAAATTCCTTTTAATAAAATAGGCCAGGCCCCTTTCGTAACAATCTTTTTCATAAAAACTGTTTTAAAATATGTAATTTGTAAATAAAACCAGGTCACGGAAAGCAAAAACTTTAGCAAGGGGATTTAAAGAAGTTTTTGTTAATAAATTCTTGGTTCGAATTTGAGTAACTGGATTTCAACTTTCATTACAAAATGGTATTTTTTCACAAAAATATTATAAAATTCACAAAAATAACTTTTACTTTTCACAAAATGGGCCCCAAGAATAAAAACCTGCATCGACCCCTGGAATCCTATTTTTTTCCAATATAGAAATTTTTTTATCCTGCAATTTTTGAAGTTTTAGTCATTTATAATGCTATTTTCAGCGTTTTTTTGCGAAGATATAAAATTAACGATGATTTAATGTACAAAAATATTCAGAAAGAACTAATTTATAAGAGAAAAATTGTGTTTTAGTTCAGACACCCTCCCACCCAACCAGAAAAAAAAGGACAGGAAATTTTATTTTAAAAGTGCGCGAACAAAAATCATATCATATAAAATTAGCTAGCAAGAAGCTATATCATATTAAATTAAACAGTTTTTTTTTAATACATTCAATATAGAATTTATCGTAAATCACATGAAACGTGTATAAAATAAAAATTGTTTTTCCCTTTATTTTTATAATAAAAATAAATGGTCTTCGCTGATGTGTTTGTAATAGAAATCTTCTTCGGAAAATCATAAAAGAAAACAGTAATTAATATTTTTAGCTTTTATTTTCTAAATCAATTATTATTTAGTCTCAGATTTGAAAGCTTTCATTACAATAATAACAAGAAATAAAGCTACCGGAGTAATAAACTCATAGTAATTAATGCTAACATTCAAAAGCTGTGCAGTGTTTTATTATAAAGCCGACTAAAAATGTTATTGATATATATGTTAACATTTTAAATAAAGATAAAATTCTTATTATTTAGCATTCAATTTTTATGTTTAAAACAAAAGAAAAATTTGAAAATAATCTAATTATATCCTTACAAATTTTGTTCCAATTTCATATTCAGTATAAATTTCATCCTAAAAATTATTATAATATCACTTTTTTCAAACTTATCTATTAAAATAGAAGGAAACACACATACACACCCTCTCACAATGTTCGTACAACACTTTACTCACAATTTTTTTTTCTCACAATGTTTACAAATAAATGCACATTTTTAGTAGCATTGAAGAAATTGTTTTAAACTAATCCAATATATTCAGATATTTTGCAATTTCGTTTCCAGTTAATTGATTTATGTCAAATTAAATTATAATTTAACTTATCGAATCAAATTAACTTACATTTATGTATAAAAATATAGCATGCATTATGAATAACTGGTGAATTTTTTCTTGTTTTTGTGTCTAAAATACTGTTAAAATATTGAATTTATATCATTGTTTAAAAGACAAATTAATTTAACTTCTGATCAATTCTTTCTAAGTAAAATAAGAATAGTTTAAACTTCTGTATGCGGAGGGATGGAAATTATATCGTGAATGTACTTAAGAAAAGCCGCATTAAAAAAGAGGTTCGTTTTAATTCACGCAAAAGGAAAATTCTTGTTATTTTACACACTCTTTCCATATGCTTCATATTTATTTGAGGTGAAATTGTCTAATCCACCAAAATTTTCTATCCAACGCGATTGTCCAGTAAATTAGATAAATAAATAAAAATCCATTCTTAGACAACAATTGCTTGTAATTAATTTACCGGAAACTAAGAAAAACTGTTCGATTTCAAATCCCTTCAAATATCACGCCTGCAAGTATCCTGTTTTTACATTTAAAAAAGAGCCTTAAAATATAAAGTTTCAGGTTCTTGAGCGGGGAAAGATAATTTTTTTTAGAACAGCCTTACAATAAAGAGCTTCTTTTATTCGTTTTATTTTGCAAAAGAAAATTTTCTTTGTTATTTTAAATGTTTCATCCATATGTTGGGTATGTACATGGGGTGAAATTTTCCGAAAAATTCGAATCCACCGAAAATTTTTCTCTATATGCAATAGCTTAAAAAAAGAAACTTTTGATTGGACATCAAAAATCTACAATCTTTGATAATAAGAAGAGGCAATATCTATTGACCATCACCCCGCACAGCTCTGTTGGGGGTCTAAGGTTGCTAGTTATTTGCGAGCACCGCGCCAAGTACTCGCCAAAAACCTTCCTTGCGAATAAATACATTCCCTTGATTATTATTAGATATTTATGATAAAAATGAATATATGCTAAGCTCTATCGATTTCGATTAATGAGTTAATCATTTTTCCTGTGAAAATGAAGAAAAAAAAGAAATTTAATATGCCATTTCTTTCATATTCAGTACAGAACTATTTATTGTCGCGGACTTACTCTCCTCTCTAGTATAATCACCATTGACAACTTAGGTCTTCCTTAGGTATAGAGTTTTCGTGTTTCGAGATGTCAGAGCCGAAACTAGAAGGGGGATGCATAGAGGGCATGTGCCCCGGGCGCCAGAACGGAAAACCGAACGGGCGCCAAATGAAGATTGGTTTTGAGTTCTTAAGAACCTGTACAAGCCATGCGAAGAAACTCACAAGCTAATGTTAAATCTATGGGAGCGTTATTTTCAAATTTCTCGTTTACATTTTAATATTTTTAAACCAGTTTTTGGAAGCAATTCCGAAAGAGAAATTAACTTTTTTTCAAGGAGGAAAGAAAAAAAAAAAAAAAAAAAAGGCTGCAACCAAACTCGATATAAGTAAATCGTAATCCGATTACAGATCAACTTCAGCTATCCCAAATAGAAAAAAAATAATTTAAAAATAATAAAATGCAAGCGAGAAATTTGAAAATCGCACTCCCATAGGTTTAAAGATTAGCTTGCAAGTTTCTTCGCGTGGAGTCTCTTAAATGTGATTCACATCACAGTGATTTTAAACGCCTCATTTGTAATTTTACAACTATCATAAAATCTTCCTATAACGGAATCCTGTCTTAAGTGAAAAAAATACAAGTTCCCAACAAAAAGAATACCAACAATTATACCTGCTTAAGACAGAAACCTGTATAAAGCTGATTTTTCCCCCCGGTTCTTTTGGATTTCATTTTCAAGGTTTTAATGAAGCAATCTTTGACAAAGCGGATTACGTAATTCAGTATTACGTATTTTTTTATTATACATTTTAAATTTTAAAATAAGTTGCTCATTAGAAACTTAGTAAAATTCTCTTTGTAAATTTACTTTGCGGATAGGAGGCGGCGCCAAAATCCATGTTTGCCCCGAGTGCAAAAAAGGGTAATTTCGGCACTGCGAAATGTAGTTGACAATATATAAAACATCGTTGACCGACTTACTATACATTTCTTATAAATTTTCGTGATGTCGCCGCATTTCAAACTAAACAAAAAAAGTCTTGAAAATTTCATTAAAATCTTTTTTATTGTTAAAGTTATAAACAAAATTTCGAGTTCAGATTGGGAAGACACCCTTCATCTTTACACTCTATCATTTACTAAACATAGTTAATGTATGTAAAGAGGAAATTTCGCAACAGATTTTTTACCAATTTCCTGACATGCTAGAATTTTAAAAATTATGTACAAAGATTGTGTTTCCAATTATGACAATAACGTTTTAATATTTTTAGAGCTTAATTATAAAATATTTTTAAGGTATTTTTACGTTAGCCGGGCGCAGATGATTAATCGCCATTTAATCTTTAGGTTTAGAGTGTATATACAAGTTACAACAACAATGGAGTTAATTATGACCCAAACCTCGCTCGCTAAAATAGGCCAACTGGCTGAGAAGTTTCAAGAATGAAATATTTTAAATGCCAAAAAGAAGAAAAAATAAAAATAAGAGTAATGTTAAAAATGCTTTTATTGACCTATTAAATGCATAAAAATCCTGGTTTTCCTGGACAAAAATTGTTTGCTGCAATTTGTTCTACCACTGCTCCCATCTTTTTGGAAATTTCCTTGTATCGGAGCAACAAAATTTACAAAGATGAGCTTTGTAGGACGTGCTGATCATAAGCGAGAGAAACAAAAGATTTTTACTTAGTTGAATAACGGCGAGATGATTTTTGATATGTTGATACAAATTACAGACAGGGCCAAAATGTTAAAGTTTTAACAGTTATAACTGTGTCCATTCAAAAAGAATTATAAGTGCAGGCAATGTAAAGAGATTTATAATTTTAGAAACTTCACTGCCCTGACGGTACTTTAAAAGTCTCATTAAAAAGTTCTATGTCAAATTTATTTAACAAGCACATCCAATTTTACAAAGAAATATTTTTTTAAAAATGCTTTCCTTTCCTTTCTTTTTTTTTTTTTTTTTTTTTAAGCTAGCATTTGCGTTATTGAAAAAGTGTAGAATTTTTTCATTTACAGATAAACTTACAACACACTTACTTTTACTGTTTCTTAATGATTGACAAATTTAATATATTTGTTAATAAATCTTAATACCGCAACTAAATATTTTCTGAATTCATCTTTTCCATTGGATAAATTTTGTAAAGTAACTTGAAATATTAAGGGTAGCTTGGTAAGTGGTTAATAACCACTAATAAAATTGTAAGCGATAAATTTGTATTTAGTTCATTGTGACTCCAGTGGAAATATTTATTTTAAAATTCCTTCTCTAGTAACCTAGATTTTCGCCTTCATTGTTTAACTTTTTTGCGTTTCTGATCATTTCTTAAATTTAACTTTTTGTACAATCAGACTCTTTCACACATCTTTTTGGGGGTGAATGTAAAGCGACCCCTTTCCTGTGGTCTTTTCAATGCTGGCATACTTACTCCTTGGTGATTTGAGTTTCGGCTCTGTGCTATTTATATCAAAGAATTAAATATCTCCGGATACGTCTCTAACCATATAAGTGTATGTATGTTTTAATGTAACAAACGAACGCGTGCGTAAGAAAAAATTTCATAGTTGAAGAAAACGTTAGATGCTTTAGTATATGGCATATCATTTTATCTTTCTTTACAAAATCCTACTGTAAATGATCTACACACTAAAAGGATAAAAAATACGAATTTAGAAAAATTATTGTGAAAAAGAACCGCGAATTTCGTCAAACGGTTGTGGAAAATAAAACTTGATTTCAGTCAAACATTTATGCAAACAAAACTGAGAATTTCGTCAAAGATCGCGCGAAAAGAATCGAGAATTTCGTCAAAGGTCTTGCAAAAAAAAAAAAAAAAAAAAAAAAAAAAAAAGCATGAATTTTGTCAGTCTGTTGTTGGAAAAGACACAAATTTCGACAAAAGATCGTGGAAAAGAATCGCGACTTTCTTCAAGCGATTGCGGAAAACAAAATCTCTAATTAAGTCAAACAATTGAGCAAAAAAATAAATCGAAAATTTTGTCAAACGATCGAGTAAACAAAATCGAGAATTTCGTCGAAGATCGCGCAAAAAACGTAAATTTTGTCAGTCGGATTGCGGAAAAAAAACTGATTTCGACAAACTATAGTGGAAAAGGATCGCGAATTCCGTTAAACAGTTGCGGAAAACAAAATCACGAACACGCATTTAGTCAAACAATTGCTCGAAAATTCCGAATATTTCGTCAAACAATTGCGCAAAAAATCAAATATTTCGTTAAATGCTAGCGCAAAAAAATCGAAAATTTTGTCAAAGACCGAGGAAAAAATCGTGAATTTTGTCAGTCGTTTGCAGAAAAACTCTGATCTTGACAAACGATCCTGGAAAAGCATCGCGAATTTCTTCGATTGATCGTGAATTTAATTTCGACAAATGACCCCAGAAAAAAGTCAATTGTCAATCGGTCGCAGAAGAAAATCGTGAATTTCAGCAAAGAACCACAAAAAAGAAACCGTGAAAAGAAAATCTCCAATTTAGTCAAATTGCGAAAGAAAAAAAAAATCGAGAATTTCGTCAAATGATCGCATAAAAAAAATCGAGAATTTTTCGAAGATTGCTCAAAATGCATGAATTTCATCAGTCGGTTGCGAAAAAACACTAATTTCGACAAACGATCGTGGAAAAGAATCGCGAATTTCGTTAAATGGTTGCGGAAAACAAAATCGCGAATTTAGTTAAACAATTGCGCAAAAAATCGAGAATTTCGTCAAACAATTGCGTGAAAAAATTAAGATCGAAGGAGAAAGCGTGAATTTTGTCAGTCGTTTGCAGAAAAACTCGAATCTCGACAAACGATTCTGGAAAAGCATTGCGAATTTCTTTGATCGATAGCGGAAAATTGTCGCAGATTTAATTTCGACACATGATCTCAGAAAAAGTCAATTGTCAATCGGCAGCAGCGAATTTCGACAAAGAATCACAAAAAAGAAATCGTGAAACGATCGCGGAAAAAAAAAATCGCAAATTTCATCACACGATCGCGAAAAAGATTAGTACTTGGGCACAGTTTGGAACAGAAGTGCAAAGCACAATTGTTTTGGAGCCGGCTGTTCGACCACTGCTATATGTTTGAATATTAATGAATGTATTCGCGTTCATTTTTATATAAAAAATGATAAAATTGATATTAGAGATAATTGCAGGCTCTTTTTCGTATCTGCATTAAAATAGATTAATTTTCTATCACTTAGTATTATTTATTTATTTTTTTTGTCAGTTTCGAGTCGGTTACAATTTGACCCGTGTAGAATTAGTCCCAGAACCTAGAATTCTAAAAGCATAGCGACATCATTGCTCCCTCCAAGACAAGACAATGATCCTGGTTGCGCGATCTTCAGATAATTTCCTGCTCCATTTTGATAAAGGAAGTAAAAAATTAATTGCTCCAGAAACTGTAATCGTGCCTTTCCTGTGTTTTCATGAGTTTAAAAAAGCTTTTACTATGTTATGCCCTAATAAAGTTTTAATGAAAGCACCTGCAATTAATAAAATTTTAACAATAAACAAGAATGAGCAAAGCTTACACAGAGGCAAAAACGATACACCTTATTTTCCAACAAGTACCCAAATGCCAGTACTCAGTATAACAACATGCACCTGTGACATAAGATCACAGGTTGCATGGTAAATGCCTTTTGTTCGACCACGGTCCTTCTCACCAGCTGAAGTTCATCCTCCCCCAGATCGTAAAATCATGCCCCAAAGAGGGAAAGTTCTGCACCTTTTTCTTTCTTTCTTTCTTTTTTTTTTTTTTTTTTTATAAATATAGAAATTTTGTTATCAACAGCATTAAAAAAAGCGATATAATAATAAGATGTTCACCTTTTGATTTTGGAAAATAATAATAATTGCAGTCAGGGTATAATGAAATACAAAAATAAAGCATGATCATAAGTATTATTCTTAAACCATTCCCTGCCGCAATTACTCTTCAAACAAATGTTATAGTTTTCAACAAAAATATTTTTGTTGATTTCAAAACATTTATATTTGCACGAGAAAAAATTACTACGTTTTCGTAACATAACAGCGAATGGGTTAAAAAATAGCTTATGTAAAAAAAAGTTTTAAGTTTCGCATTGTTGAGCGGGTAAAATATATATTTTTAGAACCAGTTCTCGCCAACTTTGACAGCATTTTTTGAAAAATCTTCTGCATTTATCAGAAAGCAAACTAACGTACTAACTAAACTACGGTTCGATTACATAGTTTTTTAAGTAAGGGTACGTGCTAATGATAGATTTGCAAACAAAAAGTGAATTAATAAATGTGTCGGAAAGTAGCCAGTTTGAGAACAACCGAAACTACTTTCTGACACCTTCACGTAGGCAGTTTTATTAATAAAAGCATAAAATTTACTTTCTGTTTTTACAACGTTCGTACACATTTCTTTAAATAAAAATCAAGGACTTACCTTAAGGACTTCCAAGGACCCCCCCCCCTCCCCCCCTCCAAAAATAATATATATATAAGCACCTACAAATTAAATACACTAATAAATTATAATATGGATTTTTCAATAAAGAGTTTCATTTTCGTAAATACAAGCTTTAAACATTCAAATGGCCAGGAAGGAGGGAATTTCAGCGCGTGGCAGTAGAAATTTAGGCAATTTTAAAATAACAAATACAGCAGAAGAAAAAACTACTAGGATGTGCCAATCTCAAAACTTTCTTCTATTTCATACATGTTAATACTTCAAAATTTGCTATCAGAGTGCCAAAATTAAATGACAATCTATGTCCATCATGAGGATTCTAAAGATATGAAATTCTGTGCATTAGTTCTTGAGATATGATGATTGCTAAAATCATGTAAATCCTATAAAATGCAGCATGGCAGCGCCACCTGTTGGGTGATTTACACCAAAACATAATCAGTACCAATATTTAACAAAGTATATTTGAATCTGAAGTTCGATGAAAATTCATGCATTAGTTCTTGAGGTCAAATCATAAAAAAATGCAAGTACTCTTTAAGTGTGTGTGTGTGTGGAGGGGGGGGGGGGGAGGGAAGCCGGAGCAAACTGAAAATGCCAATTTCGGGTAGGAAGAGAAATCTTCATGATCGATTATTTATTGTGAAAGTAAAATGACAAATTGAGCAGATTTTTAATAGTTTTAAACTTTGAGTAAATTGGGGGAGGGGGGGGGGGGACAAAAACGGGTAAGCAAAATTTTGAGAGGGTCAAATTCTGATAAAATTTTAATGAAATGAATTGTCAATGAAATTTAAGGCTGATTATTTATTCACTATAAAGTAACAAATAGAGCAGAAAAAGTTTACAAAAATTAAGTTTTAGAGATTTTGAAAACTTTGGTATTGTGGGGGAATGAGCAAAAGGAGGAAGTGAAATTTGAAAAGGGAGTGGGGTGGGGGGAGTGAAGATTTATTTTTAAATCAGAAATTCAAAGAAATGCAGAAGAGTTTCACCCCTGATTAAGAAGTAATACAAGAATAAAATTAAGCACTTAAGGACTTTTTTGCAGATTTTGCATGAAAATAAGTACTTTTAAGCACCATAAATTCTATTTGAAAAATGTAAGCACTTTCAAGGACCGTACAAATCCTGTTTTATAGTGATACAGAAATCAAATAGCGTTTTTAGTTTTCCTATAAAGACAAAGGTTTTATTTTTAAGAAAATGCTGTCAAAGTTGGCGTTTTAAGTAGATTTTTGGGACACGTCTGCCCAGGAATGGTCACCATCAAAGAACAATTGATTATAAATCAAATTATATCCCATTTACGAGAAAATGAAAAACAAATTTTTAGACATTTGAATAATGAAGTTTACAAATGCCATGCATTTATAAGCAAAAATGCTTTCATGAATGTGTCAAAAAGTTTCGTGTTGTTGAGCAGAGAACGTAAAGAATTGGAAATCGTTTCTTGAAAACTACATGTTCAATTCTTGAAATCAGCACAGTTTCAATTAAAATTTGAATTTTTAATTTTATGCTTTTCTGTAAAAATCTTACAAATGTATATATTATGCTGAAACAACTAAACTTTCTGAAATACAACTTTGGGTATTTTCTTAGGATAGAAAAAAAAAGTGTAAAACAAATAATGAAACTACTCGTATAATTTATACCAAGGATACATCAGTAATTTTGGCCGATTACCGAATATTCGGCAGTAGGGCTGGACGATATCAGAAATTTAATATTGCAATATATCAACGAGTTAATATTGATATTGGTGATATATCGCGATAACTACCTTAAATTGTGCAAAAATAGAAATAGTGCCCGAAACCTAAATGGTATGGTAGCAGTAATTTTGCTAAATCAGATGTAGAGAGAAACGAAACAATGTCTCATTGCTATATGTTCACACAGCATCATTAAACTAAGTATGTATATTTATACAAAAAATATTTTAGAAAAGAAACAAATGTTTGATATCTGTTTACACTTAGGGGAAGACGGGGTACAATGAAACAAAATTTACTAATTTTTTTTTTTCCTATCCACAATTTTGCATGCACAAAAATATAATTAATGCATATTTTTAATCTTGTATTTTCCCCCATCTAAATAAATTTTTATTAGGTTCTAAACAATATCTTTATGCTTGAAAAATAACAAAAAAATAAATGTCTTAGTGTTTCATTGTACCCCGTATGCTGGGGTACAGTGAAACACTCCAAATGATGGAAGCAATTTTCACCCAGTATAGTTTATTTTATGAAAAATGAGATAAATACAAAAACAAAACTTGATTAATAAGGAACTTGATAAAAATATTATAGTCTAAGATGAAAAATTAGAAAATTCTATTAGTTTAAGAAATACCTTTCATTTTATATTAAATTGACTCAAGTCAGTTTCAAAAATTAACATTTCTGTTTATATTTCAGTTGCTCCTGAAGGAATATGGGGTGGTAGTTTCAACACAATGAGTTTTTTTTTTTAATGTAAGTTTCTTAAAAAAAAAAAAAAAAAAACAAAAAAAACACCTAGGTTGGAGTCTTTTTATATCAAGTACTTCACATTTGACTTCATTTAAATGTATGATTTCTCCAACGGTATATATTTCCTTATGTTTCCATTTATACCAACACTGCTTGTGCCATACATGTGTGTGGATATCTCATTCGTAGTACCTCGATGACCAGCTGGACCTGGAAAAAAAATCTGCATCGTCATCAGAG
This sequence comes from Maratus speciosus, assembly GCA_963932465.1. Lineage (NCBI taxonomy): Eukaryota > Metazoa > Arthropoda > Arachnida > Araneae > Salticidae > Maratus > Maratus speciosus. The sequence continues at coordinate 350,804,076 of OZ010800.1, read as the reverse complement.
CCTGTAGCAGGCAGAGTTTGTTTTCAAAACAATCCTTTCTTAGCTTTTTTTCTCTTTCTATTTTTTAATTGCTTAACAAGAGCATTTTTTACTGACCTGGTTAGAACAAAACTCTTTTTCTTTCTGTTTTCCTACTCTTACTTCTAATATATTCTATTTACTACTTTTAATACTATAATAAAACATGTTTCATTGTACCCCGTCTGCAAGTGTTTCATTGTACCCCGTCTGCAAGTGTTTCATTGTACCCCGCACTGAGGTTACTAAATAAAAATTTATTTTCAAACTTCTAATATTTATTTTTTTTAGTTTGGTTTTAGAGGTATGAAGACAACAACCCAAAGATAACAATGTATAGAAAAAATAATTATTACATATAACAACAAGGAAAAAGAAACAAAATTACTTTTAGTAAAAAAAGTTACTTTCAATGATGTAAATGCAATAATCTTCTATTGCTACTGTTGTAGAAGTGCGAGTGTATCCAAATCACATCAGTAATTGGAACATATAGTTTAACATGTATATAAACTGCAACTCTATATGACAAATTTGATTGATTTTATAAGTAATGTTTCATTGTACCCCGTCTTCCCCTATACAATTTGTTTCAAAGCATTTTCCTTCAAAAACAGTATATTTCCTATTCTTCCTACTCTATGCATTATTTATCAGTAACATTTTAACTATTTAATTACATTGCGAATAACAGAGAAAATTATGAAATAAACTAAAATAAAATATTCTCAAATTTAGGATGTTGATAATTTTATTTTAATCAGCACAGGAAAAGAGGAAGTTCGGGAAAAAACTAAAATTAATTTAATGCCACATGTCACGCTAATATACTGGTTATTAGACAGGTTTCAGTGGAGGATAGACGCAACAGAAATGTTGCTTTTCAATCTTTCTCTAAGGAATCAATTCATTCTTAATAGAAAAAAAATATCTTCCTACCCATTTACTACAAGAAAACAACATTGAAGCCTTTTTTTTAAATATATAAATACTCAAATCACTTTTGGGAGTAGTTTTATACTAATTTCAATTTTGTTTTTTGATAAATATTCATAGCTGAAAAAGTATCAAGACAGGATATATTAAATTCACTCAAGAAAGCTTCACTCTCACGAAAATATGACGAACGACAAAGAAAGAAAAGAACAAAGTACAATATCAATAAGTATATCTGACTGGGAAGCTCTTCTTAAAAGCAACCAATCATCACAGTGAATGACTACTTTGACCTTGATTAGGGTTTAATCTAGGAAATAGGAATTTTTAGCTTTTTGGCTAATTGCAGCCAATAACTTCTAGCCAAATAAAAATAGGTATGATCCATGTCAATTCAGGCAGCCAAAGAAAAAATCTTACCTTCATAGTCTCAGAAGTTTTCGAATTGAACATATGTTAAAATTCAATAAAAAATAAGATACTTGTATATTTTGGTTTTGCCCAAAAAAATTCCTGGCCCAAGATACAGGCCGCCAAAGATGGCATCCCTAGGGCACCATTTCCAATTCGCCATTTTCGATAAAAATTTTAAAGTGCTCTATCTCTAGAATGGTGCAAGATATTTTGTTGCGGTTTTTTTTATTTTAAAGATAATATTCTTCTGTTTAAAATGATATACCCAATTTTGAAAAATGTATTCAACTTTTCTTGTGGCAACCTTTTGAAAAAAAAAATTTTTTTCAAAAAAAATTTTTTTTTTTTTTAATGTCAATCCCAAAAATTTTGATTTTTTTGCTGTTGATCAATACCATTGGGAACTATCTTCACTGTAAAGGAGAACTTCCACTTTTGAGTTTAACAAATTTAAGAAACATTTTAAAAATTCAGAGAATTTTACAGGAACTGTATATATACAGTTCCAGTAAAAGTCACTGAATTTTTGCTTATTTGTAAGGATAAGCCTACTATATATCCTAAACAAGTTAGAAATTGCAATATCAAATGTGGCAAATGAGGTGCGTGCATAGTATTAACTAGTTTTATAAATATTCAGATCTTGGGGCAATAAGTGTTACACTCTTGGGCAAAAAGGCATGAATACAAAATTTACTATAATTCCATATATTAAATTCAGTAATACGGAAGTAATATGAATCCATCTTAAAAGGACTTAATCGCCATGGCAACCTAGAATCATTGCCTATCATGGTATATCATTGAATCAATTATGTATTATAAGATTTTTATATAGAACGAAGAAAACTTTTATTAATGTCTTTTATTTTTTAATTTGATTTTCATAGTATTTGAAGTGATACATACTTTATTGCAGAGGTTTACAAAAAATTACTTCCTGTGTCATAGAAAGTGCATAGTGTTTACAGGGACACACAAAAGATTTCGGATACTTTACCTTATTGGAAATACTGTACATTAGCGATGATTGCTAGAGGTGCATTTTAGTTGCAATATGAGTTTTCAAGTTTAATTAAATATTTCCATATTACGTTGTGTGTATAAAGGCTGTAGATCATATACAGGGCTACGCAAAAGAAATCGTAAGGGTATTGCTGGAAGTGCATTTTTAGTTGTGTTTGAGTTTTTAAGTTTAACTAAATTTTTCCATGTTACGTTGTGCGCATAAATGCTGTAGATCATATACAGGGCTACACAAAAGAAATCTTAAGGGTTTACTGAGTATGAATGAAAGTAGCTTAAAGGGGATTTTTAAATGAGTTATGCATTTTTACACTGAACTACATTTAGTATACTAAGATATGTTTGGAGAATATAGATAAAATGATATACAGGTCCACGCAAAGAATTAGATACATGGCCGTCTATGGATGATAATCTCTGGAAGTGTAATTTCACTGGTTTTAAGGATGTTTTAATCTTAATTAAATATTAGCTAAATAGTGGCATGTATATAAAGATAGTAGGTAAAATACAGGGTTGTATAAAAGTATTCAAGTATGCTTCCGTCTATTGACATAAATTTCTTAAAGTCAAATTCCGACCTATTTATGTGTTTTTAACAATTTCCAACATAGTTGAAAATCTTTATGGATTCGATTTGTTTGCCCATCTGTCTGAACTCTAACTTGTATTAATATAATTTGTATTGCTGTGTAATTGATATATGTTATTGAGATTGTTTTAATATGTTCAGTATTGAAAATAAAGTATGTATCACTTCAAATTCTATGAAAATCAAATTAAAACATAAAAGACATTAATAAAAGTTTTCTTGATTCTATTTAAAAATCCTATAATACATAATTGATTCAATGATATACCATGATAGGTTATGATTCTAGGTTGCCATGGCGATTAAGTCCTTTTAAGATGAATTCATATTACTTCCGTATTACGGAATTTAATATGTAGAATCATAATAAATTTTGTATTCATGCCCTTTTTGCCCAAGAGTGTAACTTATTGCACAAAGACCTGAATATTTATAAAACTAGTTATAGTACGCACACACCTCATTTGCCACATTTGATATTGCAATTACTAACTTGTTTAGGATATATAGTAGGCTTATCCTTACAAATATGATACAAATAAGCAAAAATTCAGTGACTTTTACTGGAACTGTATATATACAGTTCCTGTAAACTTCTCTGAATTTTTAAAATGTTTCTAAAATTTGTTAAACTCAAAAGTGGAAGTTCTCCTTTACAGTGAAGGTAGATCCCAATGGTATTGATCAACAGCAAAAAAATCAAAAATTTTGGGATTGGCATTTCCAAAAAAAAAAAAAAATTTTTTTTTTTAAAAGGCTGCCACAAGAAAAGTTGAATACATTTTTTAAAATTGGGTATATAATTTTAAACAGAAGAATATTATCTTTAAAATAAAATAAACAGCAACAAAATATCTTGCATTATTCTAGAGATAGAGCACTTCAAAATTTTTATCAAAAATCGCAAATGAGAAAGGATGCCGGGTATGTCATCTTTGGCGGCCTGTATCTCGGGCCAGGAATTTTTTTGGGCAAAATGAAAATATACAAGTATCTTACTTTTTCTTAAATTTTAACATATGTTCAATTCAAAAACTTCTGAGACTATGAAGGTAACCCCCCCCCCCCCCCCCTGCCTGAGTTGACATGGATTCAGCCAATAGCTTTAGCCAAGGGAAAAAAAAAAAAAAAAAGTTTTATTCATACAAAATTTCTATATACATGGGTATTATTTTTAATTATGCAATATACAAACAAATACATCACTCTGTAAGATTGACACTTCGAGATTTGGCTGTATACCACACAGCAAATGCTTTTTTTAAAATGGAAATTCTTTTCAAAATTCCCCTTCCAAATTAATTATCATTAAGTTAGTAATTAAATTCTTGATTGTCAGTTTATTTCTCAAGTCAGTTTTTGAGATATTCATGAGACTGAATCCCCTTCACAGTCTGTTGTAGACAACAAAAGTGATGCTACAAATTCATACAAAGAAATCACATTGGGAAACATGCCAGTAATGCCATTTTATGAAAAAAAATAATACAATAAGCTAGTTTCATTTCTTTACACGTTGTAGACAGGACCCACACAAATTCAAGTCTGAAAAGTTTATACGACATGCATCTGGCACATTGATAATTCAAAGCTAGTGCACATCATATCCCATGCTTATACAATCTGCGATTTTCATTTTCGCCATATGCTGGAGTCGTGCCTGATGCAAATGACGTCACACTGTTGGAAGACGCTTTTATAGAGAGCATGAGCAGTGGTCGAAGCAGGTTTTTATTTTTGGGGCCTATTTTGTGAAAAGTAAAAGTCATTTTTGTGAATTTTATTATATTTTTGTGAAAAATAACATTTTGTAATGAAAGTTGAAATCCAGTTACTCAAATTCGAACCAAGAATTTTTTTTAACAAAAACTTGTTTAAATCCCCTTGCTAAAGTTTTTGTTTTTCATGATCTGGTTTTATTTACAAATTACACATTTTAAAACAGTTTTTATGAAAAAAATGTTATGAAGGGGGCCTATTTTATTAACACTAGAAAGACAGCGAGCGGTCATTTTGACCACTACTAAAGGAATACAGGGTGATTCAGCTCGTCGGTGACAAACTTTAAGGATCGATAGAGCACACCTAGACGAACATTTTTGAATAGGGAATGTAGGGTCCCTGACGCGATGGTAAGGCGCTAGGCGCTTTCGAAAATTTGGGTGCCGAAATTCGAAACGTCATAAAAACTAGGGAAATGGTTAGATTTTCTTGCTTGTTGCGTCGAAATGATTCTGTTTGTTTAGACTTTCTTCAGTACCAATTTGATAAGCGTATCTCTTAAAACATGGATAGGGGGCGCTGCAGACTTTGGAGAGCTAGACAACAACTTTAAGCCCGTTATTTTGATAATTTAACACATGCTCGCCAAAGTTTATACTCTAACTTAAAGTTTGAACCCAAAAGTAGAGCCCTGCAAAAAGCGTAAGAGCCGGAATAAAATGTCAAAGTACAGGGTGGTCGAAACTCGAAGGCTCCTAGGAGATAAACAAACAGATTTCTTGACTTATGGCATGCATTTTCATTATTCTGTTTGCTGGGGCTCTCTGAAACTCAGTTGAACGGTACAAAAAGAAACATCGATAGGGGGCGCTTTGGGCAAAAAACATAATTCGTTGACATTTCGGACGCTAACTGGAAACGGGGCGCTACGATCAGTTAGAAACAAAACAAGAGAGTAATTTACTTATCATAAGAAGCTATTAAAACTGCAGTTTGTTTGTTTTTTTTAACAAACATAGCTGGTTTCAATCATGCACAATGCGCGCAATAAAATTTACATAAGGTGCTTTTTGCTGATTTATGCAAAAGATATCGTACCATATCGATATGCAAAAGATACGTAATGCGTAGACGACAACGCGAGATGACGTAGTTGTATGCGCAGACACGTCTTTTGAACGTGCGGTACCTACTTAAGCTTCGGGTTACTTGTCTGCAGATCGGTAGTAGGATGGAACGGTACACAAACTCTGAATTGGCTGACATGCATTTGGCGTATGGCGCTGCTGGTTGTAATGGACGAGCCGCTCAGCGGTTGTACGCCGAGCGTTACCCCAACAGGCAAATCCCCTGCCATGCCTTCTTCGCTCGAGTACACCAGAGGTTGTCCACAACGGGATCTTTCGACGGAGGCAGGCCTGAACGGGAGCGATCAGTGAGCACCCCCGACAACGAAGAGGCTGTGCTTAACCTGGTTGAGGACAACCCAGGTCTTAGCACGAGAGATATCGCCAGACATGTTGGCATTTCGCAAGCAACTGCGTGGCGCATCTTACGTTCCCGGAATCTGCACCCCTACCACATCCAGCGGGTGCAGTTGCTCAGAGAGCAGGATTTTGGCCCTCGAGTGGAATTCTCAAGATGGTACTTGGCGATGAGATCCAGGGATCCCCGTTTTGTAAACAGCATTTTGTTTACGGACGAGTCCACCTTCAGCCGGGAGGGAATGTGGAACGCCCACAACAGTCATGTGTGGTGTGATGAAAATCCACATGAAACCAGAAGCCGAGCAGCCCAGGAGCGTTTCTCAGTAAATGTGTGGGCCGGCATTCTGGGGGATTGCCTCATTGGCCCTTATTTGTTACCTGAACGGCTGACAGGTGGAAATTACCTGATTTTCCTGGATCAAGTGCTGCCGCAGCTTCTGGATGAGGCGCACGTACCCGAAGGTTCGCGTCGCCAGATGTGGTTCCAGCACGATGGAGCTCCGGCCCATTACACGAACGACGTGCGTCTCCATCTAAACGCAAGGTATGGCCAGCGGTGGATCGGGCGTGGGGGTCCAGTTCACTGGCCTGCCCGATCACCAGACCTCACCTGCTTGGATTTCTTCCTTTGGGGTTACCTGAAGGCCGAGGTATACCATACACCTGTCAGCAGTGCTGAAGAACTTGTGGCGCGCATTGTGGCAGCTGCAGGGCAGATCAGAGATACTCCTGGCATTGTTGGAAACACACACTCCTCAATGCGACGGAGGTGCGAAGCCTGCATCATGGCCCAAGGTCGAAATTTCGAGCATCTTCTGTAGTGTTATTTTTTGTAAATAAATTTCCAGTATCATTGATGTTTTTGGTCTAAATTTATTCAGAAGTGTTGAGCAGAGGTAGAAAATGTGTTTTCATTATTACTAACTGATCGTAGCGGCCCGTTTCCAGTTAGCGTCCGAAATGTCAACGAATTATGTTTTTTGCCCAAAGCGCCCCCTATCGATGTTTCTTTTTGTACCGTTCAACTGAGTTTCAGAGAGCCCCAGCAAACAGAATCATGAAAATGCATGCCATAAGTCAAGAAATCTGTTTATCTCTTAGGAGCCTTCGAGTTTCGACCACCCTGTACTTTGACATTTTATTCCGGCTCTTACGCTTTTTGCAGGGCTCTACTTTTGGGTTCAAACTTTAAGTTAGAGTATAAACTTTGGCGAGCATGTGTTAAATTATCAAAATAACGGGCTTAAAGTTGTTGTCTAGCTCTCCAAAGTCTGCAGCGCCCCCTATCCATGTTTTAAGAGATACGCTTATCAAATTGGTACTGAAGAAAGTCTAAACAAACAGAATCATTTCGACGCAACAAGCAAGAAAATCTAACCATTTCCCTAGTTTTTATGACGTTTCGAATTTCGGCACCCAAATTTTCGAAAGCGCCTAGCGCCTTACCATCGCGTCAGGGACCCTACATTCCCTATTCAAAAATGTTCGTCTAGGTGTGCTCTATCGATCCTTAAAGTTTGTCACCGACGAGCTGAATCACCCTGTATATTTAGATTCTAACCATTTTTTTTTTAATATATATAAAACTAGTTTAAAAGGTACAAAGAAAAAAAACTTGTTAAATAAATAAGTAAAAATTTAAAATAAAAATTCTGGTGGGAAATATTTTTCTAAAATTTGAGTAAAATTCGCTGTCTTTCTAGCGTTAAAAGGAATTTTGTGAAGGGGCCTGTTTTGTTAAGTTCATTTTTGTGAAGGGGCCCATTTTATTAAATTTATTTTTGTGAAGGGGCCTATTTTATTAAATAGATTTTTGTGAAAGGGCCCTAAATAGGCCCCAAATTTTGCCTGGATCGACCCCTGATGAGACAAATTTTGAAGCATTGCTGCAGTACAGATGCAATATTTTTGTTTTAGTGCAACGGCAGCAGGTTTACGAAATGCGAAACGAAAAAATGGGAATGATATAGCATATTTCTTTGGCTGTCGCTATTTGACTAATTCACTAAATGCTTTGGGGGCAAAAAGCACTTCCAATTAGCTTTTTGGCTATTTTGTTAGCTTTAGATTAAACCCTGCCTTGAGCTTTTAACCAACTTGGTCATAAAGAAAAGGCAAAACTTTCCCATTAGCGAACTCTTGATTGGTTCCTCGCAAGCTGAGCATTTTAGCTGCTCAGGTATAGACTCGATGATAACCAGTAACAAACGCGACAACTAATAACCAGTTCTCATGTGATTATTCATAATGCATCAATATCTGGAGTTATTGCAATATGTGTAGGCCTGCTGATGATGTGTCTAAAACTTTGAAGTAGAGTTGTGACCTTAATATTCAACATAAGTATTGAGTGTAGGTACTCATTTTACTCAGAATTTTAAGCTCTACAACATTTGTATTGACAATGTTTTTTACAGAGTTAGTTGTTTTGAGATATTGTTATGGTATGCAAAAAAAAAGTGTTTTTTGACTGTAAATCTGCACATATTTTTTAACGCTCACCTACTACGAGAGGGAAAACTTAGCATATTCATTCTAGACCTAAACTAAATGGATTTTTAAAATTTCCCAGCTTATCCCTAATTAATTCCGAATTCGGCCTTTTTTTCCTCCCCTACCACCGGGCTAATAATGCATTTTCATATTTTTTTTTTCCCCTGTAAAATTAAGAAATACAAACAAGAGATGAAAGTTTAATATAAAACAGAACTTGAAAAATATAGCTAACTACTAAAAAAAGAAAGTTTTTGTATATCTCTATAGTTTGTAGTTTTCAAAGTCTACCTAAAAATTCACTCACCCTGTCAAAAAATTTACTCGCCAGTGGCGAGTAAAATCATGCTTTTCCCCACCCCTGGAAATAGTAGCACCCAAAATTTAAATTAATCTAGAGGTTGGTTGCTGTTTTTATGCTGCAAATCGGGTTAAACCCGATCGCTTTCGGTTCGGACCGAGTTCAGATTCCTGTAGGTTGGGTTTGGGTTAACCCGATTTCTCAAAAGTTAGTTCTGTATATTCTTTCAGACTAAAAACTACATGTATCATAATTATAAACATAGATTTTTGTCTGCGTGTGATGTTTCCTGAACAGAGCAGAGGTGATTCTGAGTACAACAACAAAAAAAAAAAATCAAATTCACAGAAAAATGTCTGAAACGTTACAGTAGATGGCGGAAGTAGGAGATTTTTTCAAGGCACTAATTACGCTTTTTTTTTCTGCGGTCCTTTCACAAAATTCGCATTTTTTCTGTGACGCTTCGACAAAATTCTCTTTTTTCTGCAATCCTTTGGCCAGATCCATGTTTTCCCGTGATCATTTGACAAAATTTGGGGGGGGGGGGGGGGGTCACAATCATTTGAGGAAACTTGAATTTTTTTTCCGTGATACTTTGACAAATACCCATTCCAGTGGGTTCCCCCCCCCCCCCCCCCCCCGAGATGTTTTTAAAAAAAATGCGATCTTTTGAAGAAGTTCGTGTTTTTCGCTATCCTTAGATGAACTTTGAAATTTTTTCAGGATTGTTTGTCGAAATTTGCTTTTCCCCACAATCTTTAGATGAAATTTGCATTTTTTTCACTATCTTTTGCCGCAATTTGCGTTGTTTTAGCGATCTTTTGACGAAATATGTGCCTTTTTCAGTGACTATTTGTCGAAATTCACGATATTTTTGTGAAATTTTGGCATCTCGAATTTTTAGAATCAAGAAGAAAATTTTAGGAGAATTTTAGGGGTAAAATAATAGTTAGGAAATTTAGGAAGAATGCGAGCCCTGGGTCTTCATTCGCAATTATTATTTTTTTCCCCATATAAATCTATTAATTATATGTTTTTAATTCTGGAAAATCAAGGTTAAGTATTTCTGTAGAGTTTGCTGTAAAAAACGTTTTTAGTACCAAAGAAAAAAAAAGTGTCATCCCCTAAATCACATCCAAAATTTCCAGAATGATAAATTCAAACAGATTTTTTATTTCATAATAACATATTGTACTTCTTTTCACATAGCAGAATCGAAATTTCCCGTATCAGTAACAAGAGATTCATGTCACAATAGTTTGAGAACCACTGTTTTAGTGCATTTAAGTAATTTTTTTCCCTTATTTACCAATCAAATAGGCCAAAAACAAAGAAATTAACAGTGTATGCACAAAAAGGGTATCTCGGTTTTAAAAATCAAAGTTCTTTTTGACTAAAAACGAGGGTAGCCAGATTTGGATGTTTATTGCCTAGTGGAAAAACCATCACCAAGCAGGAGATTATAGCACAGATTACACTCTAGAATTTTACAGTCATAGTTTTATTTTCTGAAAACAGGGATCCTCTGCCCCCTGCAAGCTATGCTCAGCCACTTCTGTTGGGATCTTGCAGGCTCAAAAAACATGCTAATTTATTGTTTTTAAGATTATCTGATTACAGAAGATTAAATGATAATAACATGACCAGTTAACTTTTGTAATTAGGTTGCCATTCATTCCCCTTTGACTGGAAATTTTTTAAAAGGCTACACCCATTGCTGTTGCGACAGCCGATAACTATTTTCTTGACTGATTAGTAAGCTCAATAACACACTGGAAAATCAAATTGTATAAAATAGTTGTAAAAATTTTCGTTGCCTACCAGGATTTTATGATGACACTATAAGAAAATCATTTTAAACGTATTACTTTAAATATGACAATTTTCATGCTTAAATATTTTTTGCATGTAATATTTTAAAAGTTCTCTCTCTTTAAATAATCTCGTGTACTATATTTTTCAATTAAAAAGAGTTTATAAATAATATTTAGAACTCTTAAATCTGGCAACAGTATGTAAAAAATGGCATTTCAAACTATGAATTAAATCTATTCAGAAGATAACAAAATTCTGAAGAAAAAATTGGAGAAAAAACTTATAAAACTAGAAAAAATTTAAAAATGGACACTGCACACTACAAACTAGTCAAGTATGTGCTTCAAATAATTAAAACTACCTGTTTTCATGTTTTTATATGCAACAATTTTTGTATAAGTAGAGAAAGTAAAAAGGTCATAATAAATTAAATTATATCCGCAGCATCACCTTTAAGAAGGGAACAGTACAACAATTTTAGTCCATTTAATACATGTTTACACATTTGTAAGTTATAAAAATTTCAGATCATTTTATTCACTATTTATGACGTTACTCTTTTCTTCGTACTGTTATTCAATTCAAATTACGCGATACAAATGTTAAAAAACTTATCTAAACACATTCATTTTGTGTTTAATATTTTTGAACATTTGAACCAAAAACAAACAAATATTGTACCAAAATGCTTATAGCTACAATTATTTGCTAAAGTAACATAGAAATAAAGATTTGGATTTTTTTAAATATATTTAAAGGTATCCTGCCCCCTTAACCCTTCAATGCATGTTGTAGTTGATCTAAATAGCCGTTTCATATGTATTAAATGGAGCTTTTTTTTTTTTTTTCAATATATGTATTTTGTATCGATTTGTATACACTCATGCTTCACAATCTAACAGTAGAAAATATGCACAAATTGCAATACAAGACTAGCCTGATCAATTTTTAGAATAATTGCAACAGTGATGAGCTGTTATGTTGAATTAAATTAAACAAATTGTGTATTTAAGGGATAAAGATTAGAATGTATATGTTAAATCAGATAAAAATTAGATTTTTGTTTCAAGATAAAATACAAAATTTGTCCACTTCTCCATCTAACAAAATCATATAGATTTATTGAATTTTAAAAGTGTTACTATGTTGACAAAATACAGGGTAGGATATAAGTTTCTTTACATAAGAAAAATAAATATTTAACCATTTTTTTTTCATTATTATTTACAGATAATATGCTAGATGTCTGAATATATCATAAATAGCAACACAATTTAGGTACGAGTCCGATTTCCGATTCATTTCTCTTTATTCAAATACTTTTTTAGTATCTGAAATGCAAAAAATAAAAGTTTTAAAACTCATATGTATGGAAGCCCACCCACTCTGCATACGAAGACACAAACAATACGAATCTGTATGTTGACAAACAAAAATGTTTTAAAAGCTGCATGGCAAGATATACACTTTTTAAAAATAACAAAAATGCAAACACACCTGTCTAAAATACATTCCTTGAAGGGCCATATTATCGTACATAGTTCCAGATATCATCCGACCAGCGGTCGTCGTTTGTCCTTCGGACATCGCGGGACTATCACCAGCGCCACACATAAACATCGCGAAGGTTTGGCACCACGCTGACTGGCTCAGCCGAGAAATCCCGTTCGCCGACTTTCCGGAAGGCATGAAGGAGGAGGGAGGGGATAGAGAGAAGAAGCAAAAAAAAAAAAAAAAAAAAAAAAAAAAAAGAAGAGGCGGGGACGATGAATGAATGCTCTCGTCGAATAGGAAAAGAATTTTCAGACTTGGAATGAGTTGAAAGGAAAGAAGAAATATATTTTCAAAGTTTAGTTTACCCATGGCAGTTCTCTTCTCGTATGCAATGTCTCCAAATGAAAGTTAAACTAAACGAAGCGAGTAATTTGTGATGTTTCAATACCGGAGTAATTTATTCACAATTACCGTATATACTCGTGTATAAGTGAAGAATTTTAGACAAAATTTGGGAGTTGAAAATGGGGGGGGAAGGGAGGGGCGATTTATACACGAGGTAGTAAAAACGAAAAAAAAAAAAAATCGCTGATAAACGGCGAATGGGCAAATCTTTTACGTAATCACATGAGAGATAAAAGTAGACAATAGTCATTTCCCTGTGATTGACAAAAAAAAAAAAAAAAAAAAAAAAAAGCTCAACAATAATGCCCCTGTAATTGTTGTGCACGCATTTTCTCTTCGGACAGAATTCCCTTCACTACAAGGTCATTTCTTTCAACATTTTTTTTTTTTTTTTTTAAGAGTTTAACTTGAGAATGCTTGTAGAAATCTCTCCTAAAAGTCCTACAATACAAGAAGTACTATATTTTAGCAGTCTAAGAAGTTGCTTACCCTTGTAAATAAGGCTTGAATAGATTTTTAAAAGATTTTTTTTTTCTTTTTAAATATCATTGAATTGAAATATCATTGTTTCATAAATATAATACACTTTCCCATGGCTATGGCTATTCAAAATAATTTCTTTGAAATATCTCCAATCCAAGATATCTGATTTTTCTGTTAGAACACTACATGAACAATTATTACCTTTTATTGAAAGTAAAGCTTTTTATAAAGAATTCCTGGAATGATTTGGATTTAGCAGTAGGGTCTTTACACGTTTCAAGAAGTATTGTGTATTGTCATTTGACACTTCTCCTCAGAAACTGTCACGTTAAAAAAAAAAATAAAATAAAAATAAAAAACTAGTATGTTGTGGCCATCACAAAATTTTCTTCTATATAAATCACGTCAATTAAATCATTTAAATAGTACAAGAAATTACATGAATTTAGCACCAATTCATATCAAAGTATATCTGAATTTGAAGTTTGATGAAAATTCGCGCATTAGTTCTTGAGATAGAGCTATAGCGGAAATTCTGAAAAATGTAGCACAACAGCGCCACCTGTTGAGCGATTTGCACCAAAAATAAACAGCACTAAATGATATCAAGGTATACTTGAATCTGAAGTTTGTTGAAAATCTAAGCGTTAGTTCTTGAGATAAAGCTATTGCGGAAATCGCAAAAAATACACCATAGCAGCGCCACCTGTTGAGCGATTTACACCAAAAATTAAACAGCACTAACTTATACGTCAATTCATGTCAAGGACTCACTAAATCTGAAGTTTGATGAAAATCCGTGCAATAGTTCTTGAGATACAGTTCTTGCGGAAATCGTGAAAATGCAGCACAGCAGCGCCACCTGTTGGGAGATTTACACCAAAAATTAAACAGCACTAATTTATATCAGGGACTAACTAAATCTGAAGTTTGATGAAAATTCTTGCATTTTTTCCTGAGTTAGAGCTATTGCGATAATCATGAATAATGCAGCATAGCAGCGCCACCTGTTGGGCGATTTTCGCAAAAAAGTTATCAGCACCAAACTATATCCTGGACTAACTGAATCTGAAGTTTTATAAAAATTCGTGCAGTAGTTCTTGAGATATAGCTATTGCGGAAATCGTGAAAAATGCCTCATAGCAGCGCCACCTGGTGGGCGATTTTCACCAAAAACTAATCAGGTCCAGATTATATCAAGGTCTAACTAAATATGAAGTTTTGTGAAATTCCGTGCATTAGTTCTTGAGATACAGCGCCCACAAAATTTTTGTCACATACAGACTCAGAGTGACAGACAGACTCACAGACAGACATTTTCTAAAAACCATCAAATCGTGTTCTGGGCACTCTAAAACGTATAAATCCGTCGAAAACCGGAAGTCGAAAATTTTCACGAATCCAATACTTTCTTCATGTAAAGATAGAAGAAAGTAAAAAGGCGACAGTAAAATAAACAGAAATACCTATTTACCAACTTTTTAGACTACTGAAAACATTGATCTTAAAATGGAAAGTAGATTTATAAAAGTTGTCATCCACTAAAACATTTAAACAGCCATCAGACTTAATACACAGGATTTTCTTTCTAAGCTATTTTATAATACGTATTAACTTTTAAATGCCTGAACTAAAAATTAATAATGTATATTTTTAGGCATTTTTATGAGACTTTTTTCTGTTATGTCTCACCCAAACCTTATCTCTATTTTTACCCATTTCTTTGTCAGATCTAAATAGTGGATTCGATTATGCAATAGACGAATTAAATATATCTTATTGCATATTTCAGTTAAAAGTAAACAGGTGCTTCGCTAGCACTCAATTTTTCAATGTCCTCTTATTCGACTTCATATCTTGAGTTTCTTTTTTATGCTTAAGGCTGTTCTCAAATCCGAAAGGGCAACTTTATGAGATAAGTTTTAATTTATTTTTGTTCGGAAATGCATGAAACTAGCAGATGCTGTTGTTCAGAAACTATGTAATGGAACTGTGTTTTCCGTTTAAAACATCTTTGTCACGTGATCAAAATTGCTTATAACTCAATAGGTAATTTATTTATCAAAAGTGGAAAACACAGTTCGATTCCAAATTGCTTCCAGACAGACCTTCCAATTTTATATCTTTCCATTAAAAAATGAATTTGTAAATGTGTCAAAAGCATTTTGCGCTTGTTGAGTAGAACAGTTGATAACAGCCTTAAAAGATAATCTTCCCAATCAAGAAAATTGCAACTTGACTAAAAACTTAAAGGTCATTTTATGTTATTAATTGTAAATAATCTGCGTTTTCTCTCAAAGGAAAATATTTTATTCAAAATATTGAATATTTTTAATCTATTTTATCTTTACTACTATCACATGTTTTAAATTTTATCATTAGAGCTTCAGATTAGTTCATCAACACATGCAATTTGCATTCTACATGCATACAAATATAACCTAGACTCACTATGTCTCATAGTGACTGCTGGGATAAGACTGTTAAAAGTAGAAATTATTTATATCCAATAATTTGAAACACTTAAATTACAAAAATGAGAAAATATTAGATCTTTTCTAAAAAACCAGTTGGTTAACCAATTGATTTAAACCGTGACAATCCTGATGGTAACAGAATAAAATCATAATGCAAAACCCCAATCCCAATGTAGGAATGTAAGAAAAACAAAGGCTTACTATACTAACACCTTGGGGACGAGCGACACGTATACGTGCCGCATGAAGCGCTCAGAAACCTTGTTTTTTCTCACCAGTAAAATTTTACTGAAAATTTTGCCTTATTTAATCAGCGCATTTTCTCGATTCAAGAAGACACAAATTTCTGTTTTTAAAAAACGGTGACAAAAGATTAAAAATTTTGTAAAAGGCTCCCGTCCCGAAGGGGTTAAACCCAATAGCCATAGCCATCATACAGCAAAGAAAACTCACAGCCAATCATTCATTAGCATCCAAAACAAAAAGTAACCAATGGAGATAATTACTTATGATTATGTCATCATTGAAGCATATGTAATTCTTAGTAAATCTTAACTAATCAAGCAATCTAAGTAGTAAAAGTGTATTTTTAGCTCAAATCTGCCATTTTGGCTATTTTAAAAATAAAAGACTTAAAAAAAAGAAGAAAAATGACTAACTACATGTTTTTTTCTTACCAGCTAATTTTAGAAAAATTAGTCTGCTATGTATATTTAAAGCTTAAAAGAAAAGTTTGATTGATTAAAAATGTTTGTCACCTTTAAAAATTTATTAATTCATCATTTTTCTAAAGCTTTACTTGTAGCTTCTGCATAACTTGGATTTTGCATTTTTCAATATTGTATAAAATAAAGGAAAACATTAGGGAAAAAGAGAAAAAAACCACATGAAAAAAAAAAAACCAGCATGGTTTTTTTAAAATAACCATTTGGGGTAAACCACGGTTTAAACCAGCATGGTTTAAACCAAACAACCCTGAAGTATATAGTTTTAAAACGTTGAATAAAAAAAAAAGTCTGATTAGAAACGTAAAAAGTTTACTAATTTAACGAAAATTTATTCATTTTTTTACCCTCGATTGCAAATCATTTTTCAACATACTACCAGAAATGTGGTTCGACTTATACACGAAAATTCAATTTTTTTTTTTTCAAAATTTTGCTTCAGAATTGGAGGGGATGGGGGGGGGGGGGGGTCGACTTATACACGAGTATACATATATAAAACAAGGATTTTAGGTACAGATTTTACACTATAATCCTCTTTTTTAAATGTACTTTAAACACCACGCTAAAAGTTCACATTTTACCTTTTTAAAAGCTGTAAAAATAGAAATATTTTTTCGCAAATTAATAAACTTTCCAACAATTTTAGCATTTGTTGGATTATAGACATATTTTGTGTTAAGCGACGATATGCTTAGCACAAGACTTATTATTCGAAAGCAAAACTAAACTCAATAAAAGCGAAAAAACGCGTTTTTAATTACAGAAAAAACGTTGAAAAATTCATAGTAGTATAACTCGGTAAGTTTTGGTCGTAGAAGCAGGGGTGCATATCAAAATTTTCTTGTGCGGTGAGGTAAAAGTTTCCTTTGATCCAGTTATGCACAACCGACAAAGCAATTGATAGTTTTAAACTCATTTTTTTTTTTTTTTTTTTAATTAGCTAAATAAAGTACTCACTGATAAATGTGCTACCCTTCACTACAGCCCTGAATGGGCTTTACTTTGAGAATGGATGTTGCACTATTAAGCTTTTGGGAAATATCATTGGTATAATTATTAATCTGTGTGCTTAACTTGTTTCTTGAATGCTAATGTTTCAATTTCAATCAAATCTGATAATTGAAACTAAACTATTATATAAAAAGCTATTTTGGCCTCTGTATGATTTCTGAAAATGTTTCGAGTCTGACTGGCACTCTAAAATATAAAGTTCTTTTTAGGAGGGGAGGGGGGGGGGGTCAACTGAGAATGGAGTTTTTACTTTTTTACCTGTTACAGAAAGAAAAAAAAATTCTAAACATTTATAGGAACTAGGGACTGTATAAAAATTTTAATTTAATAACGTTAAGGAAAAAAAAAAAATCTTTTGATGTAAATTGTTTTTGATGTAATGATGCTTTTGAAACATTTTTGCAATTGAAGCCGTATCTCTAAAACTAACGATTTAGGAAATAGAATGGGACAAACTTTACATTTTCTCAGTTTATTCTCTCCCATGTATAGCAATTTCGTCCAATAAATACATCAAATCTACAAATAAAGCTTATAAGCATATTGAAAAAACAACTAAATAAAAGATTAAATCTATTATTTTCCCAGTTTTTATTCCCCCCCCCCCCCCTCTTCATCTATAGCATTTTTACTCTATAAGTATCCGCGTTCTATTTATTTAAAATACTAGGGATTCTGCCCCCTACGAGCTACGCTCGCCAACCAACGTTCAGACACCACAAACTCCAAAAGCAAGCGAATTTGATTGGTTTTAAAAAATTTTCGGAAGAATGAATTATAAAAAAAAAATAATAATAATAACAGTGGCGATCTCCCTGTTAACGGGTTGTTTTCATCTTTGATTAAATCAGATCAGTGAAACATGTGTAAATAAGCTAATATAAAATGAATTAAGTAAAAGAGTCTTTCTCTCCCGGTATTTTTTAACAACGTTTGAGAAATTTTTTAAATAAGACATTTTAAATGTATCGGCGTGAATCTGACATAATTTTCACCAAAGTTTTCTTTCTCTTTTTAATATTCATGTGAAAATACTTTTGTTGTTAGAAAGGAAATATTATTTGCGCTGTCTTAGAACTCACAACAATAGTTTAAAAAGATTTTCTCAAAATATGAAATAAATTCCCCGCAAATATATTTTTAAATTTAAACTGTTCGCAATTTTAAATATGACGTAATTTCCTCCATTTGTGATTTTTAACGCATATTAATGAATTTATTATTTTACAATTTTCTTTTTCTTTTAAAATTCACGTGTAAATATAGTTTTTATGACGTAATTATCAATATTTTTCTGCTTTTAATACGTAATCATTTAATTCTCATTTGAAAGTTTTTTCTGTTTATACACTGGCCTCCAAAAGTTAAGGTACAGGGACTGGATGCTTTCGATTGCACACGTTTTGTTGAATATCTACAAAAATTATTGGCGAATTGTTCTTGAACTTCTGGGATGAAAAGAACATGTTTGATTTCATATTTCTCGGTGAAGATTTAGTCGGAAGAATAATCAGGGGGTTAATAATAAATTTAATAATAAAATAATATTTGCGATCACCTATGTAACAGAAAATGCTGGAAATGGTTTGTCACTGTGTTAAATGACTATTTGGGTCTTGTTCAACGTTTGTGTTCATTTGTGTAAGCATAGCACTCATATTCGTGAAGATTTTATTGCGTCAATGAAAAATTCAAAAGTTTTTTGCTTATAAGCATACAGAGTTTTCAACCAAATTTAACACAACTTTCCGAAAACTTTCCAAAGAATAGTAGCAACAGTATACTGCAATTAAAACATGAATATAATGAATATTTGATGAAATATGGGCATTGTTATGAGATAATTTTTAACTGCGCATGCGCGAAAGATTTCAAAATTTTTATTTCATAATTTGGTAGTAGGTATTTTGGGACAACTTCTATAAAAAGTACAGTCAAATGTTGTGAAAACTTAGAAAGATATAGTGAGCTGATTGAAAAGTTGTGGAAAATCCCTTACAATAAAGCTATTTTTAGGAAGCAACTCACTATATCGACAATATCTTTGTGAATTTTCGCGATATTTGACTGGACTTTTTATATAAGTTGCCCTAAATAGTTGACTACTTAATTATATAATAAAAATTTTAGGATCTTCCACGCATGCGCAGTTAAAAATTATTTCATACAAATGCCCGTATCTCATCAAATATTCAATATATTCATGTTTTAATTGCAGTATACTGTTCATACAGTTCTTTGTCAGGTTTTTGGTAAGTTGTGTTAAATTTTGTTGAAAACTCTGTATGCTATAAACAAAAAACTTTTGAATTTTTCAGAAAAGCGTTAACATCTTCATGAATATGAGTACTATGCTTACACAAATGCATACAAACGTTGAACAGGACCCAAATAGTCATTTACCACAGTGACAAACCATTCCCAGCATTTTCCGTTACATAGGTGATTGCAAATATTATTTTATTATTAAATTTATTATTAGCCCCCTAATTGTCCTCCCGACTAAACCTTCACCGAGAAATATGAAATCAAACATGTTCTTTACATCCCAGAAGTTCAAGAACAATTTGCCAACAATTTTTGTAGATATTCAACAAAACGTGTGCAATCGAAAGCATCCAGTCCTTGTACCTTAACTTTTGGAGGCCAGTGTAATAAGTCACGTGTAAATGAATTTTAAAGATTGAAGGGAATGTTCTTTGCGCTTATTTTAAATCTGACAACAATTTAACATAAATGCAGTCTGCACACCGGGAACTTATGTATAAAATTATCTAAAAAGGATTAAATTCTTATGTATAGTTTTTGCTCCTATAAAAATTTTTTAATGGAACGATTTTGACTAACATTAAATATATCTTAAAATAATTCTTCGATTTGAAAATTGTCTGCATCAGCGTGTTTATCAAACATTTCTCCATAACACCACCGATTTTCAAAATTTGCATGCAATATTTTTCTTAATATTGACGAAGAAAGACCTCCGGTCACAAAAAATTCAAAACCGGCGGCGGCAGCAGCATTAGTTACTTTTTTTAGAATAGACAGATTTTAACAGGAAGAAATTATTATCCCACTTCATTTTAACAACATACAATTTCTAAGATAATGGAAAAGAAATACTAATTTAAATCAAAACATCCTTCTGCAACAAATAAATAATTACAACTGCATAAAAATGTACATAGAAAACTTTGGTTATGTCTAGAACATTGATCTTTTCTCAAAGAGATTACCGCATAACGGCGAAAAGTTCAGATAAAAGATCAACTGAGAAAAACATCGAAAAGAAAGGCGTCTCAGACAGAGAAAGCTAATCAAATAAACATAAGCCTTATCTGCAATTAGCCAGAAAAAATTATGGGCTGATTAATTAAACTAGGCAGACAGTGAAGAGCATAATAAAGCAAAATACAAACAAAAGTAAACACGATAAAGTAATCGTTACTAAAGAAACTGAGAGTTCTGGGAAAACTCAAAATGTTAGGATATTGCGATTTCCATAAATTAAAAACTTAAATAAAATAACTTTAAATAAGCCGGAAATAAAGTCAAAATTTAAACTCATACATATTGATGCCCAGAGAACAATGTACAGCTAGGCAATATTTAATATTTGTGGGCCAATGTCGAAACCGGCACGCATTTCTAACTTTAAGCCTTTCAGGGGCAACCTTTCGTAAAATGCAGAAGTGATGAATGCCGCAAGATGTTACAAAAATTTATTTGAAAATAGAAAATAAGTAAAAAGATTTTCTTCACATAATAAGGAAAATTTTCATTCCAAAAATGAACTACCACCGACCACACTTCAAGGTGCTAACGGTGAAATTTGATGTAAAGCAGCTTGGTGGAAGTCATATGTAAAACAATAATAAAACCAGTAACACGATCGGAATGACAGATTTTTTTTTTAACTTTAGAAACAATGCAGACATTTATGTTTAAAAAAGAAACGAAGTATTTTCCAAACGTGGTTAAAACCAGGGCCTGCAACCACATACTTATACAGGGGTCGATGCAGGTTTTTATTTTTGGGACCCATTTTGTGAAAAGTAAAAGTCATTTTTGTGAATTTTATTTATTTTTGTGAAAGATAACATTTTATAACGAAATTTGAAATCCAGTTACTCAAATTCGAACTAAATTTTTTTAACAAAAACTTCTTTAAATCCCCTTGCTAAAGTTTTTGTTTTTTTTCGTGACCTGGTTTTATTTACAAATTACACATTTAAAAAAAGTTTTTATGAAAAAGAATTTTGTGAAGGGGCCTCTTTTATTAAGTTCATTTTTGTGAAGGGGCCCATTTTATTAAATTTATTTTTGTGAAAGGGCCCTAAATAGGCCCCAAATTTTGCCTGGATCGACCCCTGTTATAGGGCACTCAAACGAGGCTGAAAGATTTTTAATAACGCGTGAAACAACAGCAATAAGGACACCTAAAAATATATGCACTAGGACCAGTACTTTGTTTATTCTATTATAGAGACTAAAATCCCGTTTTTTAATTCGCTTTTATTTAACTTGGTTCATGTATGTAAAGATTGAATTTTGTAATCTATTTTTCGCTTGCTTTCTCGTGCGATAGAAATTACACACAGATGTGCATTCCCGATGTCAATAAAACATTTTCATATTTTTTAGAAATTACCAATTTTAATTAAATTTCTATTATATCTTGATACAATTTAGAAACACTAGTTAATTTAAATTATTTTCAGAAAGGGATTCTTTAAAATTATTACCACGTGACTCAACAATATGTTCAACAACGCAAGTAATATAAAAATACTTTTTTTCTTTCCTGTTGCCAGCAAAAATTTTATTTTTTATAACTATTCATTAATTTCGAACTTTTAACATATGTTTTTACAATGGGATGAGGGGTCATTTAAAAGAACGTGAACTTTCATTTACAAAATATGAATTTTAAATTTGTTCTTAAGTATACTAATAAAACTAAATTTTAAAATTACTTTTATTATTTACTTTTGAAAGTAATTTAAAGCCCCCTTTACCCTTTTTCTTTCACCCGGCCCCCTTCAAAGAGAAACCAGGCCTTAGTAGAACCAAATATACATGAAAAAGATTACATTTTGCATTTAAAAAAAGCGGGGTGAAGCTTAAAAATAGAATAGTAATAATAATAATAAAACATAGACTTCCAATAGTCTTCCGAGAATAGGTTTTGAGGAAGAACAAAGGCAAAAACGCTACAAAAGGTTTGGTCTTGGGCGACAAGTTACTAAAAGGATAAACTGTGTTGTAAAGATGTCACTCCAGTCAAAACAGTTGTTAAACGAAATAGATTGACCCGTTTCACCTGAAAAAGGATTACATTTTTTAAACTACAGACGCAGTAAAAGGGCATGCAGACACCGCGGCGCTAAGGGGGCAACTAAGGAATTCTTCACAAACACTTTTGGAAAAAATCGGATAACAGAAAATAAAAGAGACAAACAAAACAACTGAGAAAAGTGGAATAAAGCAGACGCACATTAGAAATATTCTATACAACATGTACCGAATATTCTACATAATTCTCTCAATATTCTATATACCGGATAAAATAAAAAACGAAGCATAAATAAAATCGAAAGACGACACGTGCTTCGAAATTTCATAAAATTCAAAGTATCCTAACTTTGGTATGTTTTGGATATATATGTCGTAGGCTAATTGAGAAATCCAGCTCTTAGCAAACAGCCTAAGCTCTTTGCAAAGAGCCGGGCTAAGAATCCACCTCCTTTGGAGAATCCATCTCCCTTTTTCCAATTAGCCTGATATTTTTCAGGCTTATTGCAAAAGAGCCTAGAAAGCGTAAGGCTAATTGAAAAATGACCACTTATTATCCGATCAGGATGATATTTTTAGCTCACAGGCTATCAAAGCCTGAGAGCTTATGTGCCCGCCGATTCTGTATGTACGTGTGTACGTACGTACGTAACGCGATAACTCGATAGAAATATCCGATTTGCTTCAATTTTTTTTTCTAGGTTCATTCTGATAAGGTGCTTCCCTGGTTAAGTTTTGGGGTTCAATAGTTAAGGATAAAGGGGGAAAAGGGGGGCTAGTCCCCCCCTTAATTTATATAAATGGATTTTTCATGCAGAAATATGCGATTTGCTATAAATTTGGTATACCGGTTGATTATGTTAAGCAGATTCCCTGATTACATTTGGAAGATCATTATTATGTATAAAGGGGGGCAATTGCCTCTCCCCTTAATTTAGATAAATGCGTTTTTCATGTAGAATTATTCGATTAGCTCAAATTTGGTATACTGTTTTATTATGTTAAGGAGATGGCTTGATTAGATTTGGAGGTTCATTAGTTAAGTATAAAGGGAGGAAAGGGGGGCTACCCCCCTTAATTTAGATAAATGGGTTTTTCATGCAGAGTTATTCGATTTGCTCCAAATTTCGTATACCGGTTTATTATGTTAAGGAGCTGCCTTTGATTAGATTTGGAGATTTATTGGTTAAGTATAAAGGAGGGACAGGGGCTAGTGTCCCCTTAATTTAGATAAATGGGTTTTTCATACAGAATTATTCGATTTGCTTCAAATTTGATATACCAGTTTATTACGATATGGCTTCCTTCATTTGATTTGGAGGTTCATTGGTTAAGTATAAAAGGGGGGAAAGGGGGGCAATTGCCCTTCGTCTTAATTTAGATAATTTAGGGTTTTCATGCAAAATTATCCAATTTAGTTTAATTTTTTTTCTAGGTTCATTCTAATAAGGAGCTTTTCTGATTAGATTTGAAAGTTCATTGGTTCAGCATAAAGGAAGAAATGGGGGAGCTAATACCCCCCTTAATTTAGTGAAATAGTTTTTTCATGCAGAATTACATGATTTGCTTCAAATTTGGTATACCAGTTTATTATGTTAAGTAGCTTCCCTGATTTGATTTGGAGGTTCTTTGGTTAAATAAGAAGGGGGGGCAACAGGGACTAATCCCTTCATTTATTTTTCGAGGGGCATTATTCTTTGAAATAAGAGTATAATATACAATTAGTGTGAATAGCCTGTGAACTCAATGCTATCAGTTTAACTGGGCAATTTTCTTTTTATTAGGTTTATTAACGCATAACTCTACCCAAACCCGAAATATAAATTACAACAGACCGTACCCCGATCCGAGCAAGACAAAATAATTTCAGTCTATATGCAACCCGACCCGAACCTGAGAGTTCCATTTAAAAAAACCCGAAATCCCGAACCAAATCTTATAACCAACAAAAATATTCCAAAGATCCATAACCGGATCCGAATAAGACAAATTAGTTTCCGTGGACACGCAATGCTACCAGAACCTAAAAATTCCATTCGAAGTCAATCTGAAACCCGTCCCGAACCAAATCTTAACCGACAAAAATATTCCAAAGAACTATAACCCGATGCAAGCCAGACAAAATAATCTCCGTCCACCGGCAACCTGATCCGAACTTGAAAGTTCTAACTGAACTCAATCCGAAACCTAGTTGTGGTCGGTTTTCGGGTTGACTTCAAATGGAACCTTCAAGTTCGGATCCGGTTGAAAAAAAATTAAACTAAATTAGATAATTCTGCATGAAAACCCATTTATCTAAATTAAGGGAAGCGGCAATTGCCTCCCTTCCCCCCCTTTTATACTTAACTAATGAACCTCCAAATCAAATGAAGGAAGCCATATCGTAATAAACTGGTATATCAAATTTGAAGCAAATCGAATAATTCTGTATGATAAACCCATTTATCTAAATTAAGGGGACACTAGCCCCTGTCCCTTCTTTATACTTAACCAATAAATCTCCAAATCTAATCAAGGCAGCTCCTTAACATAATAAACCGGTATACGAAATTTGGAGCAAATCGAGTAATTCTGCATGAAAAACCCATTTATCTAAATTAAGAGGGGGGGGGTCTAGCCCTCCTTTCATCCCTTTATACTTAACTAATGAACCTCTAAATCTAATCAGGGAAGCTCCTTAACATAATAAACCGGTATACGAAATTTGGAGCAAATCGAATAATTTTGCATTAAAAACCCATTTACCTAAATTAAGAGGGGGGAGCCCCCCCTTCCTCACTTTATATTTAACTAATGAACCTCCAAATCTAATCAAGCCATCTCCTTAACATAATAAACCAGTATACCAAATTTGAGCTAATCGAATAATTCTACATGAAAAACGCATTTATATAAATTAAGGGGAGAGGCAATTGCCCCTCTTTCCCCCCTTTATACATAATAATGATCTTCCAAATGTAATCAGGGAAGCTGCTTAACATAATTAAAAGGTATATCAAATTTATTACAAATCGCATATTTCTGCATGAAAAACCCATTTATCTAAATTACGGGGGGAGGGGGATAGCCCCCCTTTCCTCCCTTTATATGTAACTAATGAACCTCCAAATCTAATCAAGGTAGCTCCTTAACTTAATAAACCGGTATACCAAATTTGGAGCAAATCGAATAATTCATCATGAAAATCCGATTTATCTAAATTAAGGGGGGTAGCCCCCCCCCTTTATACTTAATGAGCTTCCAAATCTAACCAGGGAAGCTCCTTAACACAATAAACCGGTATACCAAATTTGGAGAAAATCGAATATTTCTCATGAAAAACCCATTTATATAAATTAAGGGGTGGGGGGTGGGGACTAGTCCCCTTTATCCTTAACCAATGAACCCCAAAAACTAATCAGGGAAGCACCTTATCAGAATGAACCAAGAAAAAAAAATTGAAGCAAATCGGATATTTCTATCAAGAGTTATCGCGTTACGTACATACGTACATACAGAATCTTCGGGAACATAAGCTCTCTGGCTTTGATAGCCTGTGAGCTAAAAATATCACCCTGATCGGATAAATAAGTGGTCATTTTTCAATTTGCCTAACGCTTTCTAGGCTCTTTGCAATAAGCCTGAAAAATATCCAAGGGCGGATCTGGAGAGTCCTCAAGGGGGGGGGGGGGGGGGGGATTTTTAGAAATTTTGAGACTACAATCTGACGTGCGGGTCGGGGCTAATTTTGTCGCTGCGGGTCGTGTTACTTCTACTTTTAGCTGCGGGTCGGGTTTGGGTCCGGTTGACTTCTATTTTTTGCTGCTGTTTGGATTAACTTAGTTTTTTGCTGTGGGTCGCGTTTGGGTCCGGTTGAATTCTACTTTTTGCTGCGGGTCGGGTTAATATCTACTTTTTTGCTGCAGGTCGGGTTTGGGTCCGGTTGACTTCTACTTTTCTGCTGCGAGTCGTGTTGACTTTTACTTTTTAGCTGCGCTTTGGGTTTGGGGCAGGTTTGCATACATTATTTCGGGTTTGGGTCAATTTCGGACTAGGTTTTCACTCTTGCAAGAAGTGTTCGGGCCAACCCGAATTTTGAAAAGAAAGTAAATATTTTCGAAGATAAAAACTATATACAGTAAAAGCTCCATAACGGGCACTCCGAAACAATTATTTAATAATACTTTTTAATCTTCAGGATTATGTAAAAAATACTAATTTGGTATAAGACTGCTTGTCTCTTTATATCTAAGGTAAGTTGAAATTCAGTAAAGAATGCTTTGAAACTTATTAAAAAACATACCGGTTGCCTTAAATTGGACTGACTGATTTTAAAATTCAGTAACTTGCAAATGGTGACAGCAATTAAAAACTAGTATGTTGTGGCCATCACAAAACTTTCTTCTATATAAATCACGCCAATTAAATCATTTAAATAGTAAAAGAAATTGCATCAATTTAGAACCAATTCATATCAAAGTATACCTGAATTTGATTCGTGCATTACTTATTGAGATAGAGCTGTATGAGAAATTCTGAAAAATGCGGCATAGCAGCGCCACCTGTTGAGCGATTTGCACCAAAACACAAACAGCACTAATTCATATTAAGGTATACCGGAATCTGAGGTTTGATGAAAATAGGTGCATTAGTTCTGGAGCTAGAGCTATTGTGGAAATCACAAAAAATGCAGCACAGCAGCGCCACCTGTTGAGCGATTTACACGAAAAGGTACAAAACTTCAATTCATGTCAAGGACTAACTGAATCTGAAGTTTGATGAAAATCCGTGCATTAGTTCTGGACATTGAGCTATTGTGGAAATCGTGAAAAATGCTGCATAGCAGCGCCACCTGTTGAGCGATTTACACCAAAACATAAACAGTTTCATATCTAGGTATACCTGAATCTGAAGTTTGTTGAAAACCCAAGCATTAGTTCTTGAGATAGAGCTATTGCGGAAATCTCAAAAAATGCAGCATAGCAGCGCCACCTGTTGAGCGATTTACACCACAAGGGGCAAAACGTCAATTCATGTCAAGCACTAACTGAATCTGAAGTTTGATGAAAATCCATGCATTATTTCTTGAGATTGAGCTATTACGAATATCATGTAAATGCTGCAAAATGCAGCATAGCAGCGCCATCTGTTGGGCGATTTACACCAAAACGTTACCAGCACCAATTCATATCAAGGATTAACGGAATCTGAAGTTTTATAAAAATCCGTGCATTAGTTCTTGAGATAGAGCTTTTGCGGAAATCCTGCAAAATGCTACATAGCAGCGTCACCTGTAGGGCGATTTACACCAAAAACTAATCAGCACCAATCTATATCAGGGACTACCTGAATATAAATTTTTATTAAATTCCGTGCATTAGTTCTTGAGATAGAGCGCCCACAAAATTTGTGTCACATACAGACAGACAGACATTTTGTAAAAACATGTTTTTTGGAATCTCTGACCCATAAAACGTGTAAATCCGTCAAAAACTGGAATTCGAAAATTTTCATGAAACCAATACTTTCTTGTCAAGATAGAAGAAAGTAAAAACTTGCAGGAGGGTTATGTCAGGAGATTTTATGTCAGGAGATCGAAAATTTTCATGAAACCAATACTTTCTTCTTGTCAAGATAGAAGAAAGTAAAAACTTGCAGGAGGGTTATGCCAGGAGATTTTTTACTGCGATTCTTGATTTTACTTTACAATAGCAGCGATAGATGGCGCTGCAAACAATAGTCGTTTAATCGGGCACCAATTTAGCGCCTATCACTTGCAGCGCCATCTGTCATTGCTATTTTAAACTAAAATTAAAAATCGCAGTAAAAAGAACTCCTGATCAGAAGTGATTCTCAGAAAAAAAAAAAAAAAAATTCTGAAATTCAAAGCAAATGTTCTGAAATGTTACAGCACAGAGGGGGAGGGGGATTCCCTCCAGGCACTAATTATTTTTGTTGCAGGTCCAGTTAACTGTTTTCGATTCGGATCGATTTCCGACTTAGTGTAGATTCCTGCAAGCTGGGTTTGGGTTAACACCCGTTTTCTTCAAAAATTAGGTCAGTATATTATATCAGATTAAAAACTATACCTATAATAATAAACATAGGTGTGTGCATGTGTGCTGTTTTCCAAAGAGACCATTTTTTTCCGAAACTCTGATAAAATTCGCATTTCTCCCACGACTCTTTGACGAAATTCGCGTTTTTTCCGAAGTTCTTTGAAGAAATTAGCATCATTTCGCAGCCCTTTGATAAAATTCACGTTTTTTTGCAGTCGTTTGATGAAATTCGTATTTCTTCCACTACCCTTTGACGAAATTTAAGTTTCTTCCGCAATCCTTTGACGAAATTGCTGTAATTTTGCAGCCCTTTAATAGAATTCGATTCTTTTTCGACAACCTTTTGACAAAATTTATGTTTTTTCAGCGATCCTTAAACGAAAATCGCGTTTTTCAGCGATCCTTTGACGAAATTCACATTTTTTAAGCGATTCATTGCCGTTATTCGCGTTTTTTCCGCGATCCTTTGACGAAATTTGAGTTTTTTTTCGTGACCCTTTGACGAAATTCGCGTTTTTTTCGTGAGCCTTTGATGTAATTTGTGATTCTTTGACAAAAGTTGCATTTTTTCGCGATCCTTTGATGAAATTCGCGTTTTTTCACGGTTATTTGACAAAAGTCGGGTTTTTTCTGCGATCCTTTGACGAAATTCGCGTTTGCTGCGATCATTTGAAGAAATTTGCATTTTTTCTGTGGCACTTTGACCAAATTAGCGTTTTTTCCCGCTGCCCTTTGACCAAATTCGTGTATTTTCCGCGATTATTTGGCGAAATTGAAATTATTTTTTGCGAACGATTGACGAAGTAGGTTTTCTATGGAGACCATTTGTCAAAATGCGCGTTTATTTTTATGTCCGAATTTTCGGATTGATGATTTTTTTTAAATTTTCGAAACCGAATACCTTAACCCTTTCGCTGCGTATATAATACATATATGTTTTTTAATGAAAATAGGTTAAAAATTGCGCCTTTATTTTATTACATATTTCAAATCTGCATATATTTTAGAATTCAAATATGTCCGAAATCATTGTGAAAGAGCTTCTTTTTTAAATAGAATTAGATCATAAAAAATATTTGCTGCGGAAATTGCGGGTTGCGCAAATTTTGCCACTTTTACGTTGGCCGTGGAAATAGCGGGATGCGCCGCGAAAGGGTTAAATTTTCGGAAAATTCGGAATAGAATCACCCCTGCTCCTGATATCTTACATAACCCTCTTTCAAGTAATTTTTTGTCAAATATTTGTCGTCATTTGCAAGTTATTGGATTGTATTTAAAATCAGTCAGTCTATTTTACGACACCTGGTATATTCAGTAGTTACGGGATGATGGCTGAACGAAGCATTAAAAAAAAAAAATTAAAGCTGACTTCGATATGTCAGTTAGAGGTTTAGCCGGGCTGTAATTTCCATATCCAACCCCCACAAAAGATTATAGGCCGGGTTTAAAAGCTAAAAAATCGACTCCAGCCAGATCCTGCATTTTGCAATTAAAATTATTCATAAAGCACACTTACTTATGCTCATATTTTATTTTAGATTATGTTCGAAATTCATGAATACAGAAAAACATTAATATTAATGAATATTTAGGCAATTATGTACATAAACACTACGTAAAAATCATTACTTAGACAAATATATTCAAATGAAAATCCAGTAAGAAAATCAGTTTAGAATGAAAGAAACTGATGATAAAAGAAAATCACAATTTTAAAGCTCTACAAAGAAAAAAAAGTAGATTTTTATACATGCATCTCTGTAACTTATCAAATCAAATTAAATTTTTAATGATTTCGCTAAACAAATGTACAACATAAATATACTTTTTACGAATAACAAATAAGTAAGATGCCAGACCAACTTGGGCTCGGGGAGAAGAATTTAGAGATAAGTGCACGAGTCGCGGTCGGGCCAATACTGCTTATCATACGGGCTGACACGGACCGAACGTTTAGCTTTTGTTCCGGAACGAGCCCCGACCTGGAAATTTTGGCCAGTGCAGACCTCTAGGAAGAATGAAGTCCAGGCCAGGCTCGATCTGGAAGAAAAGAAGTCTGGCCCGAGTCAAATTTGCAGAAAATTTTAAGATCAGGGTACGGCCCGGTTCTAAAAAAGAGAAGACCTTACCCAGGCCGAGTCTCGTGCATTTAAACTGGCGCGACCCGGGTCGGGTCGCGCCGGGCCCGAGCTTCGCCCAAGTCATTTCCCGTGAGGATACATAATGCCTTTTGCAAACCCTTTTTTTGCCCAAGGGGGGGGGGGGGCGATCGCCCCCTCGCCCCCACCCCCTTAGATCCGCCATTGAAAATATCAGGCTAATTCGAAAAAGGGAGATGGATTTCTCAATTAGCCTACGACATATGTATATATAATGTCCTTACGCTAGTCATGAAAACGTGCCGACCGCGCAACCGCTTTTCTTGTGCATTGAAGCTCCTATAAATGTAAGTGTGCAAATACAGTCGAACCTCTATTTAACGAAGTCGCTAAATCCCGGAAAAAAGTTCGTTATATGGAAAATTCGTTAAATAGAGATTCACTTTTTAAAATACTTTAAACTACATAAAACAGATTTTAAATTCATAATCACTAAATATTGTTACTAAAAGTAATTAATCACATTTTAATAAATTATATCGATTTGTTTTATTTATTTTATCACCAATATCCATCATCAATTCATTTTTTCCATGTGTTTAAATCTCTGAAATCTGCAAGGAAAACAAAACATTGTCCGGGAATACATTGTACTTTCTGTTTAAAGTAAATAGTTTTACATTAAAATTAACGAATTTTAATGACATTATCGTATTTATTATTATTATAACAAATAATTTTAACCATACATTAACATATGCGTCGTTAAATTTAATTTCTGATAAACTCTGTTAATTTTGCCTGAGTTTTTTTCTTTTAAAAAGTGCTTTCTCTCATAATACGTCTCGCATCTTTGCAATGCACCAAAAACCCCTTCATGCGTATTTTCTTCTAACTATAATCCGCGTCGGATTCTTTCAAATGATTCTAGCATTTCATCATACGAACTTTTGTTAATTCCTGCATCATGTTCATTTCCATCATCACCATATTCGTCTTCATCGCAATTCATTGTTGTATTGTTTTTATTTTTCACACTGTCGAAAATATCCAATTCGGATAGTGTTTAATATAGGTCAAAATTAACATTTTTATCCACTGGCCACTGCACTGATTTTTTTCACTGGCCAATTTTTTTTTAACCACTGGCCAGTAACAAAGTTATGTACCCTCCATACAAAATTGTGTTTCTTCTAACTATCAACATTGTAATTTACTAATATATATTACTTACCATTCGATATGATTACACTCAACTAATAAAAATTTTATTTTTACTAATAATTGCAGTGAAATAAATTCACAGGAAAATTTCAGAAAGGTTACAGCAGAGGGGGACCCCACCCCGCCTCGGCACTAATATGCATTTTTCTACGACCATTTAATGAATTTCGCGTTTTTTTTTTCTTTTTTTCGCTATCTTTTGATAAAATTCACGTTTTTGTGACCTTTTGCAAAATCTGCGTTTTTCGCGATCTTTTGACGAAATCTGCGATCTTTTCACAAAATTGCGTTTTTTTTTTTGTAATCTTTTAATGAAATTTGTGGGGTTTTTTTCGCCATTCTTTGAAAATATTTGCATTTTGTTCAAGATTTTTTGGCGAAATTTGCGTTTTTAGGCAATCTTTTGACGAAATTTGCGTTTTTCCCGCGATCTTTTGACAAAATGTGTTTTTTCCACAATCTTTTCGTGAAATTTTCATTTTTTCCACGATCTTTTGACAAAATTTACGTTTTCCCGCAATCTTTTCACGAAATTTACGTTTTTTCTGCGATGTTTTCACGAAATTTGCGTTTTTTCTGCGATGTTTTCACGAAATTTGCGTTTTTTCTGCGATGTTTTCACGAAATTTGCGTTTTTTCTGCGATGTTTTCACGAAATTTGCGTTTTTTCTGCGATGTTTTCACGAAATTTGCGTTTTCCGCGATCTTTTCATGAAATTTGCGTTTTTTCTGCGATGTTTTCACGAAATTTGCGTTTTCCGCGATCTTTTCATGAAATTTGAGTTTTTTTCTGCGACCTTTTCTCGAAATGTGTTTTTTCCGCGACCTTTTGACGAAATTTGCATTTTTTTCCGCTATCTTTCCTCGGAATGTGCGTTTTTCCGCGATCTTTTGACGAAATTTGTCTGGGATTTTGGTCACGACAGTTGGGTTTTCTCTCCGATCGTTTCACGAATTTTGCTTTTTTTTTTTCGCGATCTTTTCACGAATTTTACGTTTTATCCGCGATCTTTTCACGAAATTTGGGTTTTTCCGCGATCTTTTCACGAAATTTACATTTTTTACGCGATACTTTGAAGAATTTTGTGATTCTTTGTCGAAATTTGCGTTTTTCGGCGATCTTTTCACGAAATTTGCGTTTTTCCGCGATCTTTTCACGAAATTTGCGTTTTTCCGTGATCTTTTCATTAAATTTACGTTTATCCGCGATCTTTTCACGAAATTTATGTTTTTCCGTGATATATTGAAGAATTTTGCGATTCTTTATCGAAATTTGCGTTTTTTCCGTGATCTTTTCACGAAATTTGTGTTTTTCCGCGATTTTTGATGAAATTTGCGTTTTTCCACGATCTTGTCACGAAAGCTGTGTTTACTCCACGATATTTGCATTTTTTCCGCGATGCTTTGACGTAATTCGCGTTTTTTAGATAGTCCTTGGGCGAAATTCACGTTTTTTCGCGATTCTTTGACGGAATTGGTGATTTTTCTCTAGGAACGATTGACGAAATTGATTTTTTTCGCCGACCATATCGAAATTAGCGATATTTTTATGTCCGAATTTTCGGACTGATGACCGTTTTTTTTTTTTTTTTTCGGAACCGAATGCCTTAAATTTTCGGAAAATTCGAGACAGAATCACACTGGCTACTTTTTTTTCTTACTTTCGAGAGAATCGCCGATTGGGACGCCGTAAATTCCGAACGAATTTCACCCCTTTCCTCCCTAGCATCGATCTTTCAACCACTGCATTTGGCGAGTGGTGCCCATTGAGTTTGGCGAATGAGGACAATAAAGTTGATCGCCATGTTTTAAGTGTTACTCGACGCCTGGCGAGTGGCGAGTGCTAATTTTGTGCTATAGTGTTTAAGAGGTCTGAATTTCAGAATTAAGAGAAATACAATCATCAATCAGCACATCATGGTTAATTTCTTCTTTTTTCTCATCTGTATCCACATTGTTTTAAAGTTACTCTAAGGGATTATCGTCTCAGTCTTTCGTACTTACCGAATTCTCAATGCTGACAAAGAAGGAGCCTGGTAAAACCAGTTCAAGGCCATTGAACATCCAAAAATGTGTTTAAAGAAAGAATAAGTTTGAAATGTCCAGAAATATTTTGAGGAATGGGGAGAAAAAAAAAAATTTAGATCACAAGAAAAAGTTCGTTAAATAGAGAATGCACTTCGCTATTTGGAGGTTATTTTACGAAGAAATTCGCAAAATGTTCTTGGTTCCAAGGAAAAGTTCGCAAAATAGAGAAATTCGCAAAATAGAGGTTCGTTAAATAGAGGTCCGACTGTAAATACTTTGCTCTCACGGAAAGTAAATGCTAGTTTTGAGTAGCGCCAACTTTTCGAAAATATTGGGTGGGCTCAAAATGTTTTGAGTAAAATAACACATATTATATTTTTCTGTTAGTGTGCATCTGTGTGGTGAGAGAGAGGAAGGAGAGGAGATAATGACTAAAGGTGATAATTCGAAATTAAATTACATTTTTTATAAGCAAATTTTTATAAATAATTTTATTAAATTATATTCTTATAAGCTCTTCCTTATAAATACATTAATATTTACTTTAAATAACATTGCAATTGCTAGGCCATTGAAAGTGCACAAAAATAAATGTCAAGAAAAGCATACCTTTTAGTCACCTAAGTGCTTCATCAATTCGAGACATCAAAACAGAGGGCAAAATACGCAGGAAATGTTGGTTTTGTGAGAAATTTAATTATACATCCAGAGCCCGATTAGGATTGCCTGGGGCCCAAGGCCGAGCAGCTTTTCAGGCCCTTCCAAACTAAAAGTAGCTAGAACTGTTTTTGAGGGTATTCAGAAATTTTCCTGCATTTTATGAAAATGCTCATGAAACTCAGGTTAACTTAAATTCTCTTTTGCTGTTTGATACTATATAAAATCTTAAATATTTCTTCAAAAAATATTTCTTTTTTTAAATGATTATCATAAAATTATTTTGTCTACGGCATTCCTAATTTAAGCTTTTTAAGAGAACGAAAAAGCGCGGGCAAAGTGCTAATAGAGGTATAAGATATCAGAGCTTGAAATAAAAAAATTCTAGGAGATTTAAGAATTTTTTTCTAAATCATTTTACTCATTTTGAGGCCCTCGTATGCAAACGGTCCAAGACTGCGGCCTAGTTGGCCTGTGCAGTAATCAGGCCCTGTACACATCCGCTAAAGGTTTTTACAGTGCTCCTGTAAGTCTAATGGATGCCCTTACTATTTTTCAAACAAAATTATTTTGATAACGTTAATAAGAACAAATTTCATTTCAGCGATTAAATAAATAAAAAGTAAATTACGAATTAAATCAATTGAAATTGGGTGGGCTCGTGCCCCATGGGCTCATATAAGTGGCGCCACTGCTAGTTTTGATGGTAAGAAATAAAAAGCTTCCAGTCTGTACAGTTTTTTCTTAAAAGAAAATCGGTTATGTACAAAATATTCAAAGATGAACACACACTCAACATTTTTAGCCTTTGTTTCATACTGTATATTCTTGCTAGTTTCAAAGAAGCTTTATTTATACTAGGGGATCAAACCCAGGCTTCCCTGGGTTTGATCTCCTATAGGTAAAAATGAAAATACATTAAAAAAAAAAAAAAAAAAAGACTCAGATTTTTTTTTTATATTTATTATATTATATACATATATACTTTGCTTTCCCAC
The DNA here is from genome assembly GCA_963932465.1 of Maratus speciosus. Classification (NCBI taxonomy): domain Eukaryota; kingdom Metazoa; phylum Arthropoda; class Arachnida; order Araneae; family Salticidae; genus Maratus; species Maratus speciosus. The sequence goes on along the minus strand of OZ010800.1, from coordinate 350,768,335 downwards.
TTACAACACTAAAAAGCATTTTTGTATGAAAAATGTAAATAATGTATTCAAATAAAGTTTTAAAGTAAATTAATAGAGCGATACTTTCGTATGAGCTGCAAAAAAGGAGTTCATAGATGAAGAAATCGCCAGAGATGCTACTTAACAGCCCCTTTTGGATTCTAATCAATTCAGTGGTTAAAGCGCGTAGTTCAATTGCAAGTCTGCCCAAATTTGCGCTTTATTTACTTATTGATGAAGTTAATTTATTTTTTGAATATTAGCCGGAAACAAATGCTGAGCTATTTGTATGGTTTAGTACAAACGGGTTAATATTTCATAATCAGGCTGCACATGATAGAGATAAATAATAATATAGAACAAACTTGAAAATAAATTATTCAGTAAATTGTGACAGTTTTCAAACAAATTGAGGAACATTTTTTTTTCCCTTATTCGACTAACTATGTAAAAATTGTGCAATATTTAGTAAGCAAGTTTACAAAAAAAAAAATTCAGTAAAAGCGGAAGAACATAGGTGAAAATCGTTTTCAATTAAGAACTAATATTTTTACATTTAATATATTTTTTCAGATAGCCCATTAACCGCGGCAAAAAGCATTTTTTACATGAAAAATGCCACTGATGTATTCGAAAAATAAAAGTTTTGAAATTTATTAAAAACTACACGGTTAAAAAGCGTCCCAATATCGTTTATAATACATCTATATACAAAGTTTGAGAAGAATTTCTTCAGCCAATCTCCATTTTACAATAGAAAATAGGGGCTTCCTTCGCTTAACGCGATTTACAATTAGTGCGGTAATTTTTCATATTTTTTAAATGCACTTTCGGTTAGTGAGGGAGAAATTTTGATTAGTGCGCAAAGCACAAAATGGGATCCCCTTTTCCCTAGCAAAGAAGTTGAATTTTTGAAAATAAAATTTGAAGAAAATGCTGAAAAAAGAAATAACATTAAAAGAATTTGAAGAAGCTTGTCAAAAATTAGAATTTCTCAAACAACATTTGATAGATATAGAGCCAGACATCAGTAGAAGTATACAAATGCAACGAAGTTTACAAAATCAAGTTTTGTATTACCATAAGATGTCTGTTTATATATATTGGGTTTTTGAGAAAGTTGACTGTGAATGAGTCTTGCAAGGATAAGTTTGGGTAATATGATTTTACACGAAAACGATTCGATCCGCGATTCGGTTCAGGTCGGATTGACGAGACTACTTTTTTTTTTTTTTTTTTTTTGGGGGGGGGGGGGGGGGGGTTCGAATCGGGTTTGCTTTAAATGTTTCGGGTTTAGTTCGGTTTCGAATCTTTCGGGTCGGGTTGACTCGATTTTTTTTTTTTTCTTTTTTCAGAGTTCGGATTGGGTTTATGATTTTTGTCGGTTTCGAGTCGGGAACAACCAGAATGGTGCAGGGACTCTAGTGTGATCTATAGCAATTTTCCCCATCCAATGTAGGTTTCGATTAGTGAAATAATATGGCAGGATTAACAAACTGCACTAATCGAGGGAAACCTGTATTTTCTTTTGGTTATGTGGAGAAGATTGAAAAAATTTCTTCACATAACCAAAAGAAAGTATTTTCTTTTAAGAAAAAGAAAAAGGCAGCATTACCCCAACTGGACATTGATTACACAAGCTCGAGACGAGAGTTACTTTAAAGCTTGTGCAATCCATTCACAATTGGGGTAACGCTGCCCTTTACTCCTTAGTTGCACCTTCCATATTTATTTATATTACTGCAAGTGTCACTGTACATTATTGTAGCAAACGAATGTTTATTGTTAAGTCATGTGGTAAAAGATTAAAAAACTTTAATATTATAAGAAAAATCAATATATTGAGTTACAAATCGTATTTGAAAATGTTTGATATTTAAGAGTATATTTGCGATAAAAGCGAAAACGCAAATCGCTGCACAATCGTTGTGACGTCAGCGTTAGTGACATTGATGAAGTTGTTTTATAATATAGATAAACGTATGTCCATCCAACTTACATTCATATACAAAGGTATGTTTACGCACTGTGCTCTCACCCCCCCCCCCCCCCCCCCACTCCCTCCCACACACACTCACACAAATAGATGTATTAATAAATTTCATTTAAAGGAACTTTAGATCGCCGGGGCATAATTTTTTTTTTTTCTTTTTTTTTTTCAATATTTGTAGCAATATCTATAAAGAAAAGGGTAAAGACGTGGGCAAGAATATAAGGGTAGATAAAGGTAGGAATTTTACTTTTTTTTCAATAAAACAAACGGATTTATCAGTACCTACGCAATTAGCCCGAGGCTCACTGACTTCATCAAAATCAAGTACAGTCGCAATTAAAGAGGATAAGAAACCAAACCCGACGGTTTGGCTTTCTTGGAAACAAGATGTACGTGTTCTAGGTCAGAGAAAATTCACGACCAACTGGTTGAGAGATTTAGCGAGGTCAGAGAACGCACGGCAGTAAATGGGATTTAATTATTTATTTATTAATACGCATATTCGATAACCGAAAGCAGCACTTTAATAACAAGCGCTGGGATCGTCATTCTGGTGTAACGACGAAACACTTCTGTAAATGTAATAAGTACCGAAATGGAGTTTTGAGAAATATTAATTAAAAGGATCTGCTATTGCTAATGCATTATAATTTTTTTAATGCTATTTAAATAGTGGGAAATAAAGATAGACACGTGTTGATAATATCCATTTCGAAATTAAACTGTCTCCATTTTTAACATTTTCCAACACAGTTGAAAGAGTGTGTGACTTTGATTTATTTGTCTGCCCATGTTGTAACTGTCGCAAATATATTCGGATTGCTATGCTATTGAGCTTTATACTATAGCATGTTAGCTATTGAAAATGAACTGTATCATTTGAGAGGCTCGCAACCATACCAGACCAAGTACATTAAAGAAAAAAAAAAAAAAAAAAAAAAAGAAAGAAAGAAAAAGAAAAAAAGACAGTCCATTTAGAAGGTGCATAAAATCGGTTTTATTCACTCACAGTGAACCAAGTTTATCATTTCTTTTCAAAATGGACTTTGTCTGCTATGGTTGTGAGCCCCACATTTATAGTTCGTTTACAAGAACGCTCAAAAGATTTCCGTTACATTGTGTTCTATGAGAAACTCATTTGCAGTGTTTTAACTAAATTTTAACACATAACTATATTTAGTATACAAAGACATTTTCAGAAAGTACTGGGTGCATTGCCGTCTATGAATGGTAACTGCTGGAAGTTATTTTTATGTGTTTTCTTTTTCTTTCTTTTGAATTAAATTTATTTTAGCCTAATATGTGGTGTGTATAAATAACTGTACATAATACACATATGTACAAAAAAATTCCAGAATAGTTCCGTCTGTTGGCAAAAATAACTCAAGATGAATTTTTAAATTTGTATGCATTTTCTAAAGCACGCTAATTTTAGCATATTATGACGTACATATATACGCATCTATAGATCATGTAGAGCGCAAGAGATTAGACTACTTTCACAACTATGGACGTTAATTGCAGGACGTTAATTGTAAGGAGGGCAATTAAGCGGCCAACAAAAAAATCAAAGAAAAAAAATACTTGGGATAAATGTACGAAATGATCTATCGCTACCGAATATAAATAAACAGACATTGTGCAATATGTTTGAGATATAGCGATTTATTTAAAAAAATTCTTGCATGTTTTTTTGCTTATAACATGCAGGGTTTTCAACCAAATTTAACGCCGGTTTCAGAAAAATTGACAAAATATAGTAGAAGCAATATAGTGCAATTGGAATATAAATATATTAAATATTTTAGTAAATATGAGCAGTTGTATGAAATAGTTTTTAATCTGCGCATGCGCGAACGATAAGGATTATTTTACATAATTTAATACTCAACTCTATGGAGCAACTTATTAAAAAAAATTTAGTCAAATATCGTAAAAATTCAGAAAGATATCGGCGTGAGAGTGAGCTAATTTTTCTCTAACAGCAGCTGAATGATAAGGGATTTTCCACAAATTGTCATTTTTAATTTTTTTTTAATTTTCATTTTTTACTGATGCTTCAGTTCATCCTGGATAACCACCAGAACGAGCCTATACCATGATCAAAAGAAGTATCAAAATCGAAGCATTTTTTCCAAATCTACTCGTTGATAGTCACTAAATACTAACTTTTTCTGAAAGTCAGTTAATAAAAAATGACAATTTGTGTAAAATCCCTTATCATTCAGCTGCTTTTAGAGAACAACTAAAAATTTGCTGACTTTAACGCCGATATCTTTCTGAATTTTTACGATATTTGACTAGATTTTTTTAAACAAGTTGCTCCATAGAGTTGACTATTAAACTATGTAAAATAATCCTTGTTACCGTTGGCGCATGCGCAGATAAAAACTATTTCATACAACTGCACACATTTCCTAAAATATTTAATATATTTATATTCCAATTGCACTATATTGTTTCTACTATATTTAGTCAATTTTTCTGAAACCGGCGTTAAATTTGGTTGAAAACCCTGCATGACATGCAAAAAACATGCAAGAATTTTTAAATTTTTTTGAATAAATCGCTATATCTATTAATATATGTGCTATTCTTACACAAAAGAATACACATATTTCACAATGTCTATTTATATTCGGTAGCGATAGATCATTTCGCGCATTTTATTTTACAGGGTGAACCCAAGTATTTTTTTCTTTGATTTTTTTTGTTGGCCCGCTAATTGACCCCCTTAACAAATCGACATTGCTAAATATCAAATCATATCTATTCTTTTTAATCCTGAAATTCCAGAAGAAACTGTCAAGTATATTTCTAAATATTCGACAAAATGTCTAAAATTGAAAGTTGCCGATCATTAATGGCCATATAGTGTACTTCTCATTGATGAACAAGGCTTTTTCACAAATGCCACTAAAATTATGGCAATCTCACTAAACTGCAGAACTCATCCATCGACTGTATGAAAAGGCCCCTGCGAATTTCACAAATCAACCGCAAGAAAAATCCCGCAAAATTTCGCCAATTTAGAATAAATAAAACATTGCAAAATTCGTCAATCGGCTACGGAAAGAATTTGCGAAAATCGTCATTTAGTTGTTGGAAAGAATCGTTCGTCAGTCGACCGAAGGAAAAAAATAGCGAAATTCAGTCGATTGTTTAAACTTTTGTGAAAATCGTCAATCAGTCGCGGGGGAAAAAAAAAAAAAAAAACACAAAATTCTTTAGTCTGTTTCAGAAGAAAATGTGAAATTCGTCGATCGATTGCAGCGGGGAAAAATCCCGGAATTTGTCAGTTAATAGGAGGGAAAAATCCCGAAATCCAATCGGTCGTGGGAAAATATCAATAGTTGTGGAGAGTTTCTGACAGTTATGGAGAGTTTCTGAACTTCTTCACGATAGTAGTAGATCTGGTGGAGTGACAGGAGCAATCTTTCTCCATGTGCAAAAGGCTTTTGACTGGCACATCGCTCTTATCTTTAAACTGATTGCGCTCGGCGTACCGGGCCAATTAATTAAAATCTATAATGACTACTTTAAACTTAGATCCTTCGTCGTTAAAGTCGGAAATTCCTACTCTAACCCCCAACGAATTTCTAGCTCTGTACCTCAGGGCTCCCTGAGCAGTCCCACTCTCTTCAACATCTATGTCAATGATATTCCGAAAGAGCCTGATATCGACTTAGCAATTTTTTCCGACGATACCGCCATGCTTAACAAACACGAACATGCACAAACAGTGTTCTCTAAACTTCAGAATTATCTGAATATCCTTTCGGTCTGGTTAAAGAAATGGAAAATTAAAGTGAACAGTGCCAAAAGTGTCGCCATCTTCTTCACCAATCAATGTTTTACCCCCCGATGCTAATCTTAACTTAATGAAAATATTCCCTGGAAGACTGGTTATAAATACTTAGGCATTTACCTAGATTCCAAATTAACATGGTGCAAGCACATCACAGAAACCCTAGATCGTGCTCATCACGCCGTGGGCCCCCTTAAACCCCTTTTGGCTTGGGATAGCACCTGTCAATTAAAAATAAATTGTTACTATATAAATCAATGATTCATCCAATTATCACTTATGGTTCAGCAGTTTATGGTAGTACCCCAAAAACCAGAATTGATAAAATTAAAATTTTTCAGAATAAACTATTGCGTAGGTTTACGAAGGCGACCTGCTATGTTATGTCCGCAATGATGTCATTCATCGTGACCTCAAAATCAAACCTGTATTTGCAGAAATAAAAAAACTTGTGTTGAAGTTTCACAGGTCAAGCATAACGATGGCATGTCAAAATGTCGCAAAATTCTGCTGATAAAAATGGACTCTAATCAAACCAATCCAAACTATTTTTTGTGAACAAGATACATGAGTGCCCCTTTTTCACAAATTCCCACCTGGCAGCCCTTTGTTTCTAGAGTCAACACTAAGCACCAGACCTGTGATTGGAGGATTGTGGGGTCGAGTTACAGCCCTGCATGGAGCGGGTGTAAAATTACTCTCATGGGAAAAAGGGGATATTTATACAGACTTTATCATTTAAATTGACCAAGTTATGAAACTTTGAAATTCATGAGTTACACCACTTTTTTGCATATCAAAACACATGATTTCAGCCATGCTTTTAGGGGTCGTATATAAAGTACTTAAACTTATTTCAAGGTATCTGCACTTTGAAAGAAATCGTACAACTATTACGATTGAGTTAACTTAAGTTTCAGATTAGTTAAAATAATTGTATTTTAACATATCCTCAAATCCTTACAAAATAAAACATAAGATTTCTTTTTTAAAAAATTATGTTATTTTATTTAACTTGCAACAATTATCTTTCCAGTTTAAAATTTGTAACTCACTTTCAAATGCCCGATCGAAGTTAAATTTTACATACGGACTTAAAACCGATGACAATGTAACATTAATGATTTTCGACGCTTACCATCTTATACATTAGAGGATAACAAAAAAATTCGGATAGATTACCGTCAACAAGTTTAAGAAAGAGTTTTAGATTAGACAACATAAACCTGCGATGGTTGTGTTTTTTAACTTTTATAATTGTGTTTTATGTATTTTTTAATGCTAAATTAAAAAAATTACCTTCGCTTTTAACCATCACGTCAGGATTTTTCGGAAATCGCAAATTTCAAGGTTAAAAAATAGCGAAAAATCTGATACTATAAAATAGATGTAAGACTTTATTCAGTTTAATTTTATTTAATTCAATAATTTATTGAATTTTTGGCTTATACTGGGTTTCTTACAGCTAAAGAGCTCAGGGGTCCGATGAGGTTGGGAGGGGAGGGGGGATCAATTTTAACTCTGAGCTTTTAACTTTGAAATTTGCGATTTGAAAAAAATCCTGACGTGATGGTTTAAAATGAAGGTCATTTTCGGATTCAACGCTAAAAAATACATAAGAATCAATTTTCAAAAGCTAAAAAACGTGGCATAACCCAAAATTTGAAAGACAGTGTAATATAACGGCATTTAAAAATATGTATATTTTGTAAAGAATTGAGGGTGTAGTTTTTCATTCTTTTATTTAACAAAATTTCTGTTATTTTTATCCTCTTATATAGTACAAATTGTATATTTTACAGTAATATGTCAGAATGATTAAAGATTTCAAAGTTATATTGCAATGCTAATTTTACTCTCAACCATTTCTTTAATATATCTGACGATAATTATATTTCTACTAAATTTGTGAATGACCCCTAATTTGTAGCAAAAAATATACTCCAATTTTAAACAGCTATTACTCGGTCAATTTTAATCGTAGAATAACGAGACTTTTTTGGCCTTACTTGTCAGTGTAACAGGAAAATTTTACTAAATATAACTTATAGGACCGGGGGACCGTATAAAAATTTAAATTCTGTAATCCTTTGCTAAATTGTTTTTTCGCCTCAAACTTTTTTATCTTAACTCTCCACCTAATTTTGACCACTTTTGTAATTGGAAGTATGCATCTAGGACCAACGGTTGCGAAAATAAAGGTCGGTCAGGTTATACGTGGACACACTGTATATTGGCCATGTTAATACCATAAGTAGAACCAGAAAAGATAGTTTTAAAAGCGTTGCTTTACATTTATCTGAGAAGAACATCGCTGTACATAAAGTTATTGTAGTTGGATGTAAAAGCACTTCTATCAATATAGGATTTAAAAAAGGGTTATTCAAAATTTAGAAATCCCGATTGGGAGGCCCTTATAATGGTGTATTTGCCTTTTAGGTACTTATTAAAAAGCAGTTGGATGTAAAAGCACTTCTATCAATATAGGATTTAAAAAAGGGTTATTCAAAATTTAGAAATCCCGATTGGGAGGCCCTTACAATGGTGTATTTGCCTTTTAGGTACTTATTAAAAAGCAGAAAAACCAACGTTTAAAATGCACAAATAATATATGAAAAGCAGCAAACAGCTGTTTCGAATCTACTAGCGAGATTCTTCTTCAGTGCAAGACAGGGAAAAAGGAACAGCATGCTAGAAAAAGCAAGGCTGAGCAAAATGATAGAGACGCGCTGGCTTATATACCCTATGCGGGTAGTGAAGGCGCCAAAATAACCAATGAGAGAGAAGCAGTGGAAACGACTGGGTGGATAAGTAGCGTCATCTACCGGAGAAGGAGAGAAAAAGAAACCAAAAAAGGGGGAATTAAATTAATGCTTTCCAAATACTTGGAAAATCAGGAGTACTAGATAAGTCATTGACTAAAGAGTGAGAATTTTTAATGATATGGTAAGCTTCCCAAAAATCAAGATCAAGGTTAGAAGAACATTTTTGGACAATGATGGCTGAGGAAAAATCACACCTATGTTGAGAAGACCAAGAATGTTGAGCAGTAGAAGAACATTTGAGCTCCTGATTTTTAACATAACCTTCATGCTCTTTTAAACGAAATCTAAGAGCATGTTTAGTCTGGCCAATATAAGAAAGGCCATACTGGCAATAGATTTGGTAAATGCCCCAATTATTTAGGCGATCAACAGGATGTTTGAGATTTGAAAAAGTGATTTTATTAACAGGAGAAAAATTGGTATCAAACAGGAGGTTTGATTTTAAAGTTATTTTTTCTCCTGTTAATAAAATCACTTTTTTCAAATCTCAAACACCCCATTGATTGCCTAGATAATTGGGGCATTTACCAGATTCGTTTAAAAGAGCAGGTTATGTTAAAAATCAGGAGCTCAAACGTTCTTCTATTGCCCAACATTCTTGGTCTTCTCAACATAGGTTCGATTTTTCCTCAGCCATCATTGTCCAAAAATGTTCTTCTAACCTTGATCTTGATTTTTGGGAAGCTTACCATATCATTAAAAATTCTCACTCTTTAGTCAATGACTTATCTAGTACTCCTGATTTTCCAAGTATTTGGAAAGCATTAATTTAATTCCCCCTTTTTTGGTTTCTTTTTCTCTCCTTCTCCGGTAGATGTCGCTACTTGTCCACCCAGTCGTTTCCACTGCTTCTCTCTCATTGGTTATTCTGGCACCTTCGCTTCCCGCATAGGGTATATAAGCCAACGCGTCTCTGTATCATTTTGCTCAGCCTTGCTTTTTCTAGCACGCTGTTCCTTTTTCCCTGTCTTGCACTGAAGAAGAATCTTGCTAGTAGATTCGAAACAGCTGTTTGCTGCTTTCATATATTATTTGTGCATTTTAAACGTTGGTTTTTCTGCTTTTTAATATTGTTGCACAAAGGCTTTATTTGCTATTTTTAGGTACTTGTCTGAACATTTTGATGTAAAAAACACAGGACTGGCATTACTTTCTGGTCCTATAGGCAAGTAACTACCTACTTGTGTAACACTGTGCTGTCACATTTCAATTAATGAAATGCAATATACCAATATTGATTGTTTAAACACCATATGACATCAGTCAAGATAAAAAGAATATCTCCTTGAAATATACAATGCTGTACGATCAGACTTTTGTCCTGGGGATCTTGCTGTCCATGACCGAGGGCTGATTTCTCTTTCCCTATGGCTAACGACTGAAAGCAGAACTCTCATACTGTATATATCCACAGAAAACCCTAACACATAATTTAAACAATTAGTTTTGTTCAACATGAAGACATATGTATCTGTATGGTTTGACATTAAGAGTAATCATTCGTGTATTGATGGAGGAAACCATGTGTTAAAGACAATAACAATATCATGTTACCAAAAAAAAATTGCAGGAGGTGATAGAATGTCGAGTGAAACACCTTTTTTGTTCATCCAAAAAACCTGTTATTGTCAATGATACGGATGAAAGAACATAAGTGAGTTGAGATACAGATGGATTTGGAAAGCAATGCAAGCTGTGACAGAAAGAGCCGGAACTGCAAGATTTTGTGTTACCAAGTTCAATTTTAGAGTTCACGATTACTCAGAACTTAAAACTTTTCAAGGGTTATGGTCACACGGCATGACCACCTAATTTTAATTCCAAGATATTTTAATAAAATTTTCCTTTTATAATGAAAGTGTAGAAAAGCAGGTTTTTATTTTCTTCTAAGAAATTTATTTGTAAATTATGGTGTCAGTCAATTATTTTATCATTTTACGAACAGAATTTTTCTGTTCCTGGAAGGGTTATTGTTTGGCCTACCTGCAAGGTGACTTCACCTCCTATATTGCATGGAATCAATTCAGGCAGCATTTTGTGCATCACTGATTCAAAACCTCTCGGAATTGGAGCTGTGTAAACCATAAAGGCATTCCTGTGCCACACCAAGCTGTGGAACAATGTATGAAACTTGCGACTGAGGCTTCTAAAAAATTATGTGGGTGCAATAACAGACTGCTATGTTCAATCAATTTTACTTTTGCAATAACTAATGGCAAAGTTTGATAATAAATCTCAGTACAATTTCTTACCTATAGTACAAACTGTAGGCAAGAGAAAACTAATAGTTCTATAAAATTGCTTTAATGCAAATTGTTTCAAAAAATACTGTTCAAGAGTGTTTTAATAAGTGGTGTTTCATTTTATTTTTTTTTAATAAAATTGTTTAAATTTAAATAATTGAAAAATATAGTTTTGTAAAAATTTTCATAATTTAAAAACAATGTGCAACCAAAAGATATTAACATAATTTAAAATTAGTTTTACCTCACATTTCTCTGCACATAAAGTAGTGTTTTAACATTAGATGTGAAAAAAAATTTCATCATTTATATGAAACTGTCAATTTTCAGAATATTTTCCTAAATTCAATGGCGATGCGCAACATAAAAAGATAAACAGATTTCAATTTTTCTTTTTGCGTAATTCTTTAATTTCTGAAAGGCAACTTTTATAAAGTTACTTTCACTTTCAAAACCGGTTCTGAAAATGAAAGTGTCATTCTAAAAAATATCTGCAACCAAAATCGAAAAAGTAAAAAAAGGTGCGATGTAGAGAGATCTTGGCTATCCAATACAAAAAAAAATTATTTAAAAATGTCGAAATACAAATGAGATATTAGAAAAATTTCTGCCCATAGGATTAGCATTAGCTCATGAGTGCATTTGACGGCAGGGACAGGAGCAAGTCAAAAATCTCATTGACAAATTGCCATATAGAACTTTATTTTTCTCATTAGAATTATAAAAAAAAATGCAAATCACAGCTCAGGTAAACATTTTTGTAACAGAAAACAAATTTAACTGCAATAGTATGTTTTTAAATATTCTTTAATATTCATAATGTAAGCACATTATACATAGATTTTTAATTGGAAAGAAAAATAAAAGGCAGCACTATACTCCTTTTCACTAACAGAGGCGCATGACCTTCACACTCACCTTCGCCAGTTGACATGAAAATCACATATGGTATCGTCTCTTCCACCCCCCTGTTATCACAGAAACACGGTCTCAGCTTGTAATCAATGAAAGGTATGCGCATCTGTTAGTGAAAAGGAGTGATGCACTGAATATTTGGTATCTATTCGGTATTCAGCCTAGTCACTGAATATTCGGTTTGGCCGAATCAAATCATTGAACATCAAAATATTCAGCTGAACCGAATATTTAAATCTTTTAAAGCCTATTTTTAAAAACCTTACACAAATTCTACTTTTAACTGTCAACTTATAAAGATATTCAGAATAATTAGAAACAGAATCATATTTAAATAAAAGATATTTTTACATTATTTGCTGTTTAAGTATCACTTAAGAAAATTAACCATTAATGAGGATTTTCATAGGAATTAGTACAAATGCAAGTTCCAAACACTGTCTAGTATATAATATGTTTCTTGCTTTTTAACAAAAAAGCGTGTTTTAAACAAAATTTAAAATCATTCAGAGTGAGAATAGACATCAAGACGGGCATTTTTTGTTGAGGAAACAATTGCAATCCACTTATTCAGCCATATATACAGTGTACCTCATCTCACTAGAGGTCAAACTTGGATTTTCGTTTGTTACTTTAACAATGAAATTGCTTCGATTCTGTGAAATATGATATGATTAGAAGTGCTGGAAATTGCGACCATTCATATCTAAACTACTATGAGCTAGACATTCCTTTATTCAGAATGCAGTTCGACAGTATTTATACAGTGTCATTGGCCAGTCTTCTTCAATGACATATTTAATATAAGCAAAATTAATATGAAACGAATCTTGATAATATCTTCATTGATAAAAATGTGAACGAAAATTCATTTCCGGCTTGTAGTTACACAACCAGTGTTTTTGATTGAATGCACTGTAATTTTGATGGAATAAATGGTCTGAGATGTTTCTTGTTTAAAAAAATGTTTGTCTTGACCATATTATCCCTGTCCAAAGTTTGTTGCAAGATTTAAAAAATAACCTTTATGTTTACAATCTCTGAAAATGATTGCCCCCAGACGCTGATCTAGGATGCATTTAAAAACTTCCTTGCTAAATCAAAGGAATAGAAAAGTTATTCTTTCTGAATTTTATAACTATATCCTCTTCTTAAATAACTCAAAGCAGATTTTTTTCGGTATAAAGTTTACTTGTAAAAAGCTCCTATATGTCAAAATGTAAGTCTTTGTATTAAATGTTATGTAAAATTGTTTTAAAATTGAACATTTTAATGCCTTTAAACTTTGAAATATAAAAAGTATTCAGTCAGCCAAATAGTTAATATTGGTATTCGGTTCAAATTTTAGTGGTAAGAAAATGTACAAGTTGGCAGCTACGCTGATCTCTAATTTTGATTTTCATAATTGATTACTTTATTATGATTAATGAACACACCTCGATCATTAATATATATATATATATATACAGTGAAACTTCCTTTAAAGGCCACCTTTATTAAGGGTCAATATTTTTAAGAACGAAAAATTTCCCCATAGACATAATGTTAAATTAACTCTTATTAGGGGCTAATTATGAAAAGTAAACTTCAACAGAAAACATTTCCAATCATGTATAGAGTTTAAAAATGTAAACAGTTTTTTTTTTTTTTTTTTTTTTACCTTTATTCAAGGGCTACCCCTCATAAGGGCCATACATGTTTAACAATCAAAAATTGCAATTTCTCCTGCTAAAATACTCAAGTAATAAATCAATATATGGGTGAATATAAAAAGCAAAGTTTGAATAAGAATTTTATTCAAACTGATGATCTAGCACTAAGTTGGTTTTATATTTGGAGACTTACTTTTGGTGCCAAATTTGGAAATATCTTAACAAATGCCACTGAGTTTGGCAACAATTTAACATATGTGTGAGTAAGCATTTATTTGCAATGAAATATTAATGTACATAAGTATTATATGTTTTTCCGTTGCATCCAATATCAAATATAGCATATCATGACGACACACTGAAAGTGTGATAATTTTGTTCCTCAGATTTTTATTATTACTTATGATGTGGAACATGTAGAAACTCATCTCAATAAAATAGCTTAATATGAAACTGTTAGTCAAACCAAAAAAAAAAAAAAATAACTGCAATGAAAAATCACTCATTGGCTAGTCTAACTCTGAAAACAATTACCACATTTACTAAAATATTTTTTTGCTCTTTTTCGGTACCAACAGTAGTGTGTGAAAAATGAAATTTATTTTCTTTAAGTGTATTTATTAATTTTTTTGCAATGAAAGCTCAGAACCTCTACAAAAACAATTGTTTTCAAGATGATTATTGATATTTTATTAATTTATACATTAACTTTGAAGTGTGCAAATAAAGATACTTCTTATGTCCCAGTCATTATAACATTTAAGATCCTATAATGCAATCATTTCAAATTTTAAAAAATAATGTTAATTGCAATTTCTATCTCTATTTAAAGATATTTCCTACTGCTATTTTTTTTTAACTTATTTTTTGTAAGGATTTTAAATTTAGAACATGAACAATCTAAGCAAATTTAAGGGAAACTTAGAAAGATTGATTAATATTCAATGGAAAACTAATGTATGACATGTTTAATGATCTAGCATTATTGGTTAGGAAACCACCTGTATTCCTGTAACAGGTGAAAAGAAACACAGGAAACAAAATAGCAAATGAATTTGCTCTTTTCGATTTAAAATAACCTAATTGAAGTAAGTCTAATATTTAAACAGATTCAGAAATGAATATTGTCAGATCATAAATGATTAAAATCTCATTTCTGTAATTCAAGTTATAGTCTGCATGCAAAAATTGAGTCTCTTTCTTTAAAAAGTGGTGCAAACAATATATGGTGACATAAATTATGAGTAAATATAATATTTTACTAAGTTAAAGTATTCTATACTACATTGTATATTTATTAGAAACAAATTAAAGTAAATGGATTAAAAAGATGACTCAAAAACAAATTCATTAAAAAGCTATAAAAATTTGTGCATTACTTTCAAGCATACACAAGATACACATTTTTTTTTAATGTTAAAAATATGAATGCTTTGAAATTTGAACATGCACATGTGTGTACATGAGAGAGAGGGAGGAGGGTTCACTACTTTGAGTAAAGATACTCTGTACCTTTCTGGAAATCATTTGCAAAATATTAGATGAATGCTCATTTATCTAATACACTGATAACTTCTATAGTGGGTGCCGCTGTGTGTATGTGTGTGAGGGGGGGAGGGGGATTATCTCCTTGAGTCAATACTTTGCAAATGATTCCCTTGAATGCAAACAATGTAACATGGGCTTCATAACCTAACATGGTGTGCATGATTGATCATGACCAGATCTATCCTTTCAAACCTTTAATTTTATAAGATTAACAGCTGGAATTTGAAAGTGCTTTTTCTCTCTTTCCATTTTACTGCAGCGAGGAGTGAGTAAGATTAAAAGTGTCACTTCTGTACAGAGATACTTTTTTGATTTCAATAATTTTTTTATTTGTTACTTGAATACTTATTTTGTCTAGAAATATCGTGAGGGCAAAAGGCACACCACACTGCAACTTGGCAGTTTGCAAGAATTCCTTTCTCAACCGTCAGTCCATATGTCATGCAATTCTTTCAATGTTCATATACAATGCTCATGTTTTTGGTGAAAATCTTTATACTTTGAGTTGTAAATATCTGGCAGACTTCAATGAATGAAGCATATCTCAACTACTTTATTGTCTTCATAATATAGGTTAAGAAAGAATCCACTGTATTTAAATTAAACCCTCACAACTCTTCCTCCTAGAATACTGCAAAATGGTCGATGAAATTAACACTAGTCATTCATATGGATCCGAGATATCACATGAACTCTCAGAACTTTCGATTTAGAATTAGTTTCTAAGATATAATTTTGTTTGTAACTTTTAACAAAGTTTCTCAAATGATGGCAACTAAATTACTACACTGCAGTGAAAGATAAAAGGTGAATAATGGGATATCGTCTGCTATCTGAACTATCAAACAGATTACTTTATTTTTATTTTCTTTTGAAAGATTTCAATATTATTAACCATTTTCCAAAGCTGTTTGAAATGCAGATAGTTTAGAGCATGGAAAATATGCACAGAGCATGTATGCTCAGATTGAATGTTTTCACCCAAAACCAGACAACCCACAATAATGTAAACTTGGTGATACTCACCTGGGCGAATTTGCTTCTACGAGTTTTACAAGTAAATAATAGCTTTCCAATAATGGCAAGCATACCGTGATTTTTTTTCCAAATTTCTCCCAACCAAACAAATTTTATAATCTGTATGTCACTATTCTCTTATAAAGACACTTTATTAAAATTCAATAATTTGCTAACTGTAATAAAATTAATATACAGATAATAAGGATATCTCTAACAATAAATATGTAATATTAGAGGAATTTTTTTCGAAGAATAATTCATTATTACAGATGGTAGAGACCAATGAAAGGAAAAATCTGTATGTATGGTGTAGGTTGTATCTGCTGTTAAAAAGAAACAAAGTGGGATTTTTAAAGGTAATCTAAAACCTAGTTTTTTTTTTCTTCATTCTCACAACTATCTGGTAGCAAAAAACTTTCCTTAAATTGAAAACATAAATCAGAGTAATGGCCTTCATTTAAATTTAGAAATGAAGACTTATCTTTAGATGAATCAGCAATGTGTTTAGTCAGGGGTGTAAATATCCTGGGTGCCACATTGCCCAAACAACTAAATTTTTAACACTGGCACCTAGATATTTCTTCTGAAATTGGAAAATGGAACTGTGAAAGAATTAAGTTTGTTATCAACTGTACCAGGTCACTATGAAGATATTTTCATCAAAAACATCTCTCGGAGGCAAGTTTAAAGACAGAGTGAACTGGATTTTGCAGGTCTATTAAAGTTCAAATAAAAGATATTAAAAAGAAGCTTACTGGTGAAACCTTAAAATACACTCATTTAAGTTTACCTATTCATGAAAATAGTGTTGAAATGTGCACAGAAAATATTTTATACATTTTCTTGGTTCAGTGGAAAAGAGCTTTAAGATTTGGGAATAAAAGAAATAAAGTTATTTATTATTACTCAAATCCAAAAGGAACTAATTTCTAACATATTTTTTAAATTCATTTTTGTTTGGAAATGCATGAAATTGGCATGTTTTCTTATTCAAAAACTATATAGTTGAAACATGTTTTCCATTTTTTGATAAAGATAGATCTAAGATGCTGTCAAAGTTGGCATTTTTAACCGAATTTCCAGCCGCGATACCACAAGAAGGTAGAAAAACAGGTCGTTACATGACTACAATAGCTCATAACTCGATAAGTAATTTATCAAAAAATCGAAAACTTATTTAGATTCCAAATAACTTCAATAGTCAAGTCTTCCAATTTTAAGCCTCTATGCGTAAAAATGAAACAGAAAATACGCCAGAAAGTTTGATGTTGTTAAACGGGGGATTTGAGTACAACTTTAAATTATTTCCAGAAATATTTTGTCACATTAAATGTTGCTTTGGAAACAAAGAACTGCCCTTGATGAATGGCACAGGTTTAAAGTACTACTCAAAACAACCGTATATATTTAATGTGATATTTAACAGTGATATTTAGTGAACTTTTGATCATACCAGTAAAAAATTATTCTAAATTTCCAATTTTTCAATGTTACCACAATTTGTGCCTGTAATACTTGTGGCAAGTATATCATGTGAGCGAGAATTCAGTCTAATGAATTTTATCAAGAACATGTTTTATTCAACCATTACATCACACAATTGAAACGATTTATCAAGTTTAAATAGACCTTCTGTTGAAGCATTTGATCCGGCAAAAGCAGTTGTACTTTACATCAAAAACAAAAAGACATCAGAGT
Source organism: Maratus speciosus (assembly GCA_963932465.1). Classification (NCBI taxonomy): domain Eukaryota; kingdom Metazoa; phylum Arthropoda; class Arachnida; order Araneae; family Salticidae; genus Maratus; species Maratus speciosus. The sequence goes on along the minus strand of OZ010800.1, from coordinate 350,750,633 downwards.
GGCCCCAAACAACATCCAAAATAAAAAGGAAATCAGGACAAACAATAAGTTAAAAAAAATTATTTATGGGATATATTATGGCAATTTTAAAAACCAAGATCTTGTTTTGTGTACCTTTTTGTACAAAATTACATTAATTTTTTATGATTTATTAGTATTTCAATTTTCACTTTTAAAATTATGAAATTAATAATCACTAAAAACACCATAAAATTAAAAATATACAATGCATTTCGAAGGGATGAACCCTTTTCCCCCATTGGGCAAAAAAGCAGATGCTACTGATACTACAACAGAGCTAGACTTGTATCTTGCTTCAGATGTAGTAGCATGCACTTCTTTGCATGTTTATCCCTTCAAAGTTTTTTTTTTTAAAAACAATTATAGCGTTTAAAGAAGTTTAGTGATTAATATTTCAGACCTGCCAACCTTTGAAAATGAGAAATCGTAGCACACAAAATTTAAATTAATCTGGAGATTGGTTGGTTGGTCTTTCGTGTTTCGCAGCCATCTTTTGACATTTGTAAAAGGAATAAGGTTTCCGTCTTTCAACTCAGTATAGTAAATTTTTTCCTCTGAAAATTTTTAGAATTTATTTTCGTTTCGCAGCGTTTTTTTTTTTTTTTTTTTTTTTTTTTTTACATTTGTAAAAGGATCCTGGTTCCAATTTTTTAGCTCAGTGCAGTAAATTTTGACAGAATTCGCGATTTGTTTTCCGCCATCATTTCAGGATATTCACAATTTTTTTTCCACAATCGTAATTCACATTTTCCTATCACGATTTTTTGTTGAAATCCGCACTTCTTGCCATGCACTTTTGACGAAATTTGCATTTTTTTACGCGATCCTCTGACGAATTTTGCGTTTTTTTTACCACGATCCTTTGACTAAATTAGTGTTTTCTTTCTGCGATCTTTCGGTGAAATTTGCGTTTTCTTACTAATCTTTCGATGAAATTTGCATTATCTTACTGATCTTTTGACGAAATTCGCGTTTTCTTTCTGCGATATTTCGACAAAATTCACGATTTTACCACGATCTTTTAACGAAATTTATTTTCTTCTACGATCAATTAAGGAAATTGATTTTTTTTACACGGTCATTTGTCGAAATTCGCAATAGTTTATCGCAAATCGTGCGATTTTGCACACTATTTCAAACCTTGGCCCTCAAGGAACCCCCTCCGGAATTCTTAAAATGGCACCCTTGTTTCTAAGCAAGGGAATTCCTGTATAAATATTTACAAAAAAATGATTAGAGTGTTTTATGTTAAGAAGTTTTTTTTGCAGCCCAGAATTTTTTTTTTCTCATGAGCATTTTTTAATGTCCGAATTTTCGGACTAATGGCCAATTTTTTAAAACTTTCGGAAAGGAATACTTGGAAATTTCGGAACAGAATCACTCCTGAAAAATATGCTGCACGGGATAAAATTCGCAACTAGAAACAAAAAATGCTTTTTTGTTTTTTGCACATCGTAGTTTAAGACCGATTTTCGTAGCATCGTAGTTTATAGGTCCAAATCGTAGCAAGTACGATTTTTTCGTAGCAGTTGGCAGGTATGATATTTGTATCTTATGCCACTGTCCCCCCCCCCCCCCCCTTTATTTTATTTTTTTTTTTTTGAAATATTGAAATATATATTTGATTTTTTTTTTTTTTTTTTTTTTTCAAGTAAAAATATGTCATGTGCTAAAAATTTCGCACTTTGTATTTACTATTGTTACCCTTAAATTTTTTACTGCCAGTAAATGGCTTCTAGATTTTTAAGCTGTCTCCTAGATTTCCAAAAAATACTTACACTCTTGTTATTGCAAATTCATGATTAAGTAAGACAATGCTAATGAAAAGCAATGGATAAAATACTATGCATAAAAGTGATGACCTTTGCAATTAATGAACATGTAAGGAGAGAACACAAGGTTGGGGACACAGAATCCAGCAATCTTTTGTGCAATGATATAGTTAATAGATAAACATATCACAAAGATAAAGCACAATATGCCAAGAGGGTCTTACAAAAACAAGCCCCAAAGTCACCCAATTTTGATGCTGTAGTACATAATCAGATAAATTACACACACTTCTGAGCAGCCGGATGGTACAGTTGGCAACATATCAGACTTCTAAATTTTCACTTTCGGAACTTTGTGGGTTCGATACTTGATAAGACTTTTTGGTTTTCGCCATGAATTGGGATTTCTGCAATACATTCTTCCATATTTGTAAATTTAGAAACTTCTTCACTAGACATGTTTTTTCATTTTAATTATGACACAGTTAAAAACCACCTGAAAATCTATGTAATTAATAATTATTAATGCACACGAAAAGACTTTATTGTTGAAATCAGTTGTCCTAATTCCATACATAAGATTGAAATAATTTTTTTTTCCAAAAAAAATCAAAAATTTATAAAACTTTTAAATTGTTAAATATTAGAAAAGATGAATTTAAAATACCATATTTTAATTTCATGCAGCATATTTTAATTGATTTCAAGGGGAAGAATAGAGGTTTTTATATGAAAAAACTAAATATGAATAAAACAAAAATTTTGCCATTTGAGGAATTCAAATTATGCATTTTTTTCACATTTCATTATATCCATAAAACTGCCATAAAATTGCAATTTCTCTGTAAACAAGTATATATATATATTACAAAATTTAAATTTTGTCACCAAGGTTACAATTATTCTATATAAATTTCCCCTTTTCATAATATTCCATATAGTATACCGGCTTATTAAGTTAAAACCCTAGTCTTAATCTTCATAAGATCCTATTCTATCTAATAATATTTATTCCAAAGTGTGTAAATCTAATAATGGCTTTAGCTATTTATATTTCTTTTATAAAACCCTTTTATTATTTAAATTCCTATTAAAATTCGCTATTATTCCTGATATATTAAACCTTTCTAAAATTATTCTTCAATTGCTAAAATATTATAACTCGTAATTTATCCCATCTAAAAAACCTATTTGTTTAAAATCATTCTTCTATAAAAAACATCCAGGTATCAAATAGAATATTTCAATGCTTTTAAAACTTACGTGAAAATAAATTCATTTTTCTTTTTGTTAAAAATCATCTGGCGGGGAGAAAAGTGCAATTTCGACAACAGAGACTAAAGTTTGTTTATACCTAGTGCGTCTGGCTCCAGAACTTTTCAAAAGTTCTAGAACATTGTTTGGCACCAGGAAACTTGGTTACTTCCAAATTAATCAGACCGGAAATGAAAAATAGGGGTGATTGCGAGTTCATAAAAAAATACCTGAAATTTTATCATAAAAAAGATTTCGCATGGAGAAAGAAAATGTATTTTATTGCAGAGAGGTCCAAATCATTTCGCTATGAAAAATATTACCTTTAATTATGCTTAGAAATCATATGAAATTGATATTTTAGTCTTATTTTATTAATTTAACTATCAGAAAAACTAGAATTCTGGTATGGAAAATGAAATAAATACCTGAATTCAGGTATATTACCTGAACACAATCACCCCTGCTGAAAATACACCTTCAAAAAAGCGATTATGATTGGGAGAGAAAGATCAGCTGACTTAATTTGTAACGCCGAGCCAAGACAGTATAAATATATTCGCAAAGTGAAAATTTAAAAATTGGCGCTCTGCCAACTATACCATTCCGCTGCTCACAAATATATGTAATTTATCTGATTGTGTATTAAAACATCAAAATTGGGTGACTTCGGGCTTGTTTTTTAAAAAAAAACCTTGCATTTTATCCTTGTGATATATTTATCTAATAACTATACTCTATCATTGAACAAAAGGTCACCAGATTCTGTGTACCCCACCTCCTGTCCTTGTTAGTTTTCTACATATTAAATTTTGTATGTTTTATTACAACATTATGTATAATTCTTCAAAATAAAATGTAAATAAGTTAATATTGAGAGTGTTTTATTTGCCCTATCTAAATGACTATCAACTTATGCTAATTTTTTTGCTTCACTAAAACCTTTTTAGAATTTAGTTTCTTTGTATTCAAATCGTATGCCAAAAATATATCAAATTATTAAACACTTAATTTTGCTATGTGCAGAAAAATAATTAAATCTGATAAGTTTTTTTTTTTTTTTTTTTTTTTTTTTTTTTTTTTTAAATAGACCTATTTTTAAATAAATGTTACATTTCAATAAAAGATTCTAATGCTTGGACACATGATGCTTAAATATGCAGCTAGACATATTTATATAAAAATGTTACATGATGAATAATACCATCTACATTAAAAATATTAATGTAGATGATATAATATTATGTTTAAGACTTGAGAAGAAAAAATCTAAGGGATCTAAGAAAAATTCTAAAGAGCTCAAGAATTTAAAAAGATTTACTGTTTTGTTTTTTCCTTCCCATGTATGTTGTGCCCTTATGTAACAAAAGCAAACTGATTTTTAATGACTCATTTGGATAAAATATTTCAAATAGATTTTATTCTATTAAAATCATATACTTAGTGCTAGCACTGCGGTATTCAGAATGTATTGCATACCTATTTCATAAATTTGAATACACAAATGGGTAATATGCTTAAAGCAGTCTTTAATATTATTCCCACCTACATCTCAAAATTAGACTTGTATGTGACAGAAGGTGCTGCTGTTGGCACCAACCGATTTTAGTTTCAACACATTGACAGTGAAAAACTATCCTGAATAATGCAAGCAAAGTGTTTGGTCGGCAGTAAACTTTTCAAAAATTCAACAACTATGCAATAGCTGAGTTGCTGTTAATGTCACCAGATTTTCTTGTTCAGCACATTGATTTTAATGTTAAGTCTATTGCATTTATGATCTATAACAATTTCTTCAGGACACAATGCGATTTTTTTCTTCTTCATGCGAACCATGGTAGCTGTGGCAGTTATCGCCGCGCTGAATTTCACGGTCATTGGCCAAACAGTTTAAGAGTAGTGTCATAAAGAAACCATTGGAGTGGATACATAACTTTGTTTGCTCAGCTGAATGAGCATGACAAATACCAAATTATTGGTCATATATTCATAATATCAAAGGTGACCCTGAAAACATGAACAATGCAATTGTATGTGAGCATGCATAATAAAGGGCACTTACATTTTGTGCTTTGGCTCCACTCCCTCCTAGAAAAATAAAACTAAATTATAAATTTGAGATAATATACATAAAAAATAAATGAAAATAAGCAATTAAAACAAATTTATTTTCTTTTAAACTTAATTGATTCATTTTACTTTATTTTTTTCATAAAAAAAAAAAACATCAAATTTAACAAAAAGTTTTCTTTATATGTTTGCTTAAGAAATAAAATTTGTATAATATGAAGATGGATATTTAACAACCATTACTTCATATTATGTAAATATGAAATATTATAAGCCATCTTTCTCACGAACACATCAATAGATTATATACTAACAGCATGAAATTTAAGTCAAAGTGTAAAATAATCAAAAGATAAAATTATAACATTTTACACTATTTCTAAAGTTAATTCTAACAATCTTGAATTTTCATGATCTCAAATTTAGCAAGAAGTCAAACAGTTAAAAGGCTTAAACTTGAAACCATTACATATTCCCTTGTGACTTTGCAGATTAGAAATAATACTGTTGTTAAAAACTTGTGAGTTATCTGGCAACAGAAGGGTTTAATATATATTTGGATGCTGAAGATGTATGTGCAAAAAGCAAGATGTAACATGCTTTAACACAAAATGCAACAACTGAAACGCATTAAGCTGCACTACATAAAAGGCAATGGCCATGAGAATATCAGCTTTCCAGCCAATTTAAGACTGTTCTCAAGGCAGTGTCACTCCTATATTTTTCTAATCCTGGGTCCATAGAACACATGCATTTTCCAAAACCTGATTTTTTTTTTAATACAAAAGTAGGTTCCCTTTTTTTAATAATAATGCTATGTCAATATAAAATATGTCTTCCTTATTATAGTCCAGGCAATAGGGAATTTTACCTAGCAAAATTAATGGTAGTACTGGAAATCTGATTTCTAGATGTTTTTTGGGTCGCTGAATCCGAATTTGTAACTTCCCACCAAAATTTCCCCCGGCAACCCCCCAAATTTTGGTAAAAAGTCCCCCAAAAAAGGTTTTTATTAAAAAAATCAATTTTTTTTATTGTTTTAGGGAAAAAATATCTAGAAATTCAGAAAGTAGACAAAATTTGCAATAAATTAGGTATATGACATTATGACTTAGAATGAAGGGGAAGGGGGGGGATCTGCCTCTGAACATGCGCATGATACTGCATGAACTAAGTTGCGCAATTCCACTTAACCACTCACACGTTTACATTCGCCCTCCCATCTCCCCTCCGAACTTTCCTTATAAGGTTTACTTTAAGTTTTTTGGGTCGCTGAATCCGAACTTTTAACTTCCCCCCAAAATTTCCCCCCCTCTGAAAACCCCCCAAAATAGTTGTTATTAATTTAAATTTCTTATTGTTTTAGGGGAAAAGCATTACAAAATTCAGAAACTAGACAAAATTTGCAACAAATAGGATATATGACATTATGACGTAGGATAAACGGGGAGATCGGGGGCTGCCTCGGAACATTCCCCGCGCGCTTTTCTCAAAAACCAAATTTTTTCAAAAAATCAATTTTTTGGGAGGTTGCCAGTTGAAATTTTGGTGGGATTTCGACTCACTTTATGTTTTTTGGGTCGCTGAATCCGAATTTGTAACTTCCCACCAAAATTTCACCCGGCAACCCCCCAAAAAATTGATTTTTTGAAAAAATTTGGTTTTTGAGAAAAGCGCGCGGGGAATGTTCCGAGGCAGCCCCCGATCTCCCCGTTTATCCTACGTCATAATGTCATATATCCTATTTGTTGCAAATTTTGTCTAGTTTCTGAATTTCATAATAAATTTCTTATTGTTTTAGGGGAAAAGCAAGTTAAAAACAACTATTTGCGGGGGTTTTCGGGGGGGAGGGAAATTTTGGGGGGAAGTTAAAAATTCGGATTCAGCGACACAAAAAACTTAAAGTAAACCTTATAGAGAAAGTTCGGAGGGAAGATGGGAGCGCTAATGTAAACGTTTGAGTGGTTAAGTGGAATTGCGCAACTTAGTCCACGCAGCACTGGGGTGCATGTTCCGAGGCAGATCCCCCCCTTCCCCTTCATCCTAAGTCATAATGTCATATATCTAATTTGTTGCAAATTTTGTCTACTTTCTGAATTTCTAGCTACTTTTCCCCTAAAACAATAAAAAAATGGAATTTTTTAATAAAAACCTTTTTTGGGGGGCTTTTTACCAAAATTTTTGGGGGGGAGGGGGGTGCCGGGGGAAATTTTGGTGGGAAGTTACAAATTCGGATTCAGCGACCCAAAAAACATCTAGAAAGCCGATTTCCAGTACTACCATTAATTTTGCTAGGTAGAGTCCCTATACGGTCTCTATTGCCTGGACTATTAGTAATTGCTGAATCTTATTTCTTACAGAATGAAAGTTATACATCCTAAAGATTCTACTATTACAATCTTTTATGCAGCCCTTCAATTATAATTATTATTATTATTATTATTAATGTATAAATGAACAATAGTGCATTCCCAGACTACTCCAATCACTGCAAGGTCTTAAAAGTTTATTGTTTTCAAGAATGAGAATAACATTTTTAAAGGAAAACATGCATTTTAATTCATAAAAGAAATATTTTTTAATAATTAAGTCAAAATGAACTCATTTAATTCCACCACCTCCAAAATTAGGGGCCAAATTTAGACCTGCCAACCTTTGAAAATGAGAAATCGTAGCACCCAAAATTCAAATTAATCTAGAGGTTGGTTGGCTGGTTGCTGTATTTCACGCTGCAAATCGGGAGCTGATTGCTTTTGGTTCGGGCCGAATTTAGATTCCTGAAGGTTGGGTTAACCCGATTTTTCAAAAGTTAGTTCTTTATATTCTTTCAGATTAAAAACTATATGTATCATAACAATAAACAAAGATTTTTGTCTGTGTGCAATGTTTCCTGAAGAGAGCACAGAGCTGGGGTGATTCTGAGTAAAATAAAATCAGAAATTGACAGAAAATTTTCTGTAAGGAGTGTGTGTGGGAGGGGATTACAATCTAATTATGCATTTTTTTGCGGCCCTTTCACAAAATTCGCACTTTTTTTCCGCGATCCTTTGACGATTTTTTTTTTTTTTTAACCGATTCTTTGACGAGATTGGTGCATTTTTCGCCGATCCTTTGGCGAAATTTGCAGGTTTTTTTCTGCGATTCTTTGAAGAAATTTGCGTTTTTCAACGATCCTTCGACCAAATTCGCGTTTTTCCCGCAATCTTTGACGAAATTTGGGTTTTTTTTTCACGATTCTTTGAGGAAACTTGGATTTGTTTCCGCATTCCTTTGACGAAATTTGCGTTTTTTCACAATCCTTTGAAGAAATTAGCATTTTTTTCACGATCCTTTGAAGAAATTCGCGTTCTTCCCACGATCCTTTGATGAAATTTGGATATTTTTTCCATGAGCCTTTGATGAAATTTGGATATTTTTTCCGTGAGCCTTTGACGAAATTTGGATATTTTTTCCTGTGAGTCTGACGAAATTTGGATATTTTTTCCCCGTGAGTGACGAAATTTGGATATTTTTTCCCCGTGAGTGACGAAATTTGGATATTTTTTCCCCGTGAGTGACGAAATTTGGATATTTTTTCCCCGTGAGTGACGAAATTTGGATATTTTTTCCCCGTGAGTGACGAAATTTGGATATTTTTTCCCCGTGAGTGACGAAATTTGGATATTTTTTCCATGAGTCTGACAAAAGTTGCGTTTTTCTCATGATCCTTTGATGAAAGTTGCGTTTTTCCGGCGATCCTTTGACGAGATTTGTGTTTTTTGCAATCCCTTGGAACAATGTGTTTTTATCGCGATCCTTTGATGAAATTAGTGTTTTTTTTTTCGCGATTCTTTGAAGAAATTTGAGATTTTGCGATCCTTTGAAGAAATTTGCGTTTTTTTGCGATCTTTTGAAGAAATTTGCGTTTTTTTGCGATCTTTTGAAGAAATTTGCGTTTTTTTGCGATCCTTTGAAGAAATTTGCTTTTTTCCGCGATCCTTTGAAGAAATTTGCTTTTTTCCGCGATTCATTCACGAAATTTTCGCTTTATCACGATCCTCTGACGAAATTTGCGTTTTTCTGTGAACGATTGACGAAATTGGTTATTTTCAGCGTGTGTTTTATTTGAAGAAAATCGTAGTTTTAGACCGATTTTCGTAGCATCGTAGTTGTTAGCTCCAAATCGTAGAAACTATGATTTTTTTTGTAGCAGTTGGCAGGTCTGCAAATTTCCAAGAGATAAAACATGCATTTTCATTGAGAAAACTGCAATGTTTTACTGCAACTGCATCAAAACCCTATAATTTTCAAAATGTATTTTTGTAATTTTCATTTGACTTAAACAGTCGTTATGGTTATCTAGTATACAAAATTTGATAAAATTCTTTTAAGATTTAGAATGAAATCAGGTTTTTTAATTAAAATGATTCCTTTGATGAAAGTTGCGTTTTTCCGGCGATCCTTTGACGAGATTTGTGTTTTTTGCAATCCCTTGGAACAATGTGTTTTTATCGCGATCCTTTGATGAAATTAGTGTTTTTTTTTTTTCGCGATTCTTTGAAGAAATTTGAGATTTTGCGATCCTTTGAAGAAATTTGTGTTTTTTTGCGATCTTTTGAAGAAATTTGCGTTTTTTTGCGATCTTTTGAAGAAATTTGCGTTTTTTTGCGATCCTTTGAAGAAATTTGCTTTTTTCCGCGATCCTTTGAAGAAATTTGCTTTTTTCCGCGATTCATTCACGAAATTTTCGCTTTATCACGATCCTCTGACGAAATTTGCGTTTTTCTGCGATCCTTTGATGAAATTAGTGCTTTATCACGATCCTCTGACGAAATTTGCGTTTTTCTGTGAACGATTGACGAAATTGGTTATTTTCAGCGTGTGTTTTATTTGAAGAAAATCGTAGTTTTAGACCGATTTTCGTAGCATCGTAGTTGTTAGCTCCAAATCGTAGAAACTATGATTTTTTTTGTAGCAGTTGGCAGGTCTGCAAATTTCCAAGAGATAAAACATGCATTTTCATTGAGAAAACTGCAATGTTTTACTGCAACTGCATCAAAACCCTATAATTTTCAAAATGTATTTTTGTAATTTTCATTTGACTTAAACAGTCGTTATGGTTATCTAGTATACAAAATTTGATAAAATTCTTTTAAGATTTAGAATGAAATCAGGTTTTTTAATTAAAATCTTGCTATCTCAAAAGATTCCAAATGCAACACCATTCTGTTGTCACCCATTTAGTAATTTATAAAATTTGGAATTGACGTAATTTTGGATATATAATTAAGCATTCAAAATAAGTTTTCAACAAATGCTTGAACTTTACACCAAGTTTTACTTCACAAGATGTCAAAGTACATTCTTGTTATCTACTACACAAAAGAATGTCAATTTATTAGATAAACCAATTAGATTGTTCTTATTTAAACATTGTGTTAAGACATGAACATTTTAAATCATGTTTGTGTTTGTCACTAACTAAAACAACTACTATTCTACAAGATTTTAATGCAAAATAGTTGATTTAACATGCGAAAATTATCATAACAAAAAGCATGCTTGCTTCCAATAAATATTACATTATGTCCTGTAATGTGATAACTTTAAATTGACATTAAAATACAATCACAAACAGAAAAAATGTATTTTTTATTATTATTTATGGTATTTTAATGATACAAGTGATTAAGCTTTCATATGTTTATTTAAAAAAACTACTTTGCAAAGCAATTTTGCTTTTTGATAATGCTCCATCTCATCCAGATGAAGATGTGTTAGGGTGTGCGGAAATTTGTGGTACGTTTTTTCCTCCCAATGTTACAAGTTTAATACAGCTACTGGATCAGGGTGTATTGGAGAATTTAAAGAAAAGATATTGATGCTGTTTGTTGGAACATTTAAAGCAGTCTGATAATGAAAGTATTCAGAACATTTTGAAGAGCATAAACATGAGATTTTTTTGCTGGATATCCGATTCTTGGAAAGAAATTCAATCTACAACACTGAATAAATCGTGATTGAAATTTTTACCTAAAGTGGTAACATCTATTGAGAATCTTAATGACGACGATGGTGAAAACATTGTTTTGAAAGATTTGGTGAAGGAAGTACTTGGCAGTGAAAATTATAATGCAGATGATGTTAAAGAATGGCTAAACAGTGAAGATGAAATGCTGGAAATAACTGAATCGACTATTGTAGAAATGATAGAAGATGAGGAGGAATGTAATGATACAGGAGAAAACAACTACCATTTAAAGGGGAAAAAAAAAAAAAAAAATCTCTCATAGTGAAGGTTCTGCATCTTTAGAACTGGCTTTAAAATATGCAGAACAGCAAAATGAAGCCACCCCCTGCTGACATTATGCTTTTTAAGCATTGGCTAAATATTGCATCTAAAAAGAGAAATAATGTGTTAAAGCAGCAAAAAATTGAATTTTTTTTTAATTGCAAAGTATCCTGTATATCATTACAAAAGGAATAAAGGTATGTACATTCTTTGTCATCCTAGCTGAAGAAAATTATAATTGGTAAGAATTTTCTACTTTTTCGGAAAATCAGAGTCCTCATTAATCTAAGGTGGTGTGAGCGCCAATTACATCGGATCTTCGAGACCCTACTGTAATAATCACTTGGTTATGAATTAAATTATGACTAAAGGTGCCATTAAGATTACATGAAGTACTTTTGACATTCTTTCAGAAATCTGGAATTTTCAAAAATCCGGTTTAGGTCCCAACGATGCCGTATTTTCGAGGTGAAGGATAGTAGTAGTTGCTTTATTATAAGGATAGTAGTAGTTGCTTTAGTAGCCTTCAAAGTTAAAAATAATTGCATACAATGGCCAATTTAGTAACAAAATAGTTGAACATAAGGTATTATCCAAAATGGTCACTGTGTTCAGATAAGGAAACTTAGTGATTTTTTTTTTACAAATTTTCACACTTTATTCTGGCTAGTAGTACAACACACACAAATTCAATACTATTTTTTACAGTATTATCCAATTCTTATCGAATAAAATTATTAAAATTCCATTTTAGTTTACATGACATTTGAATCAAAACACAACACAGCTCTTGTTGGTCGCAGATATAATGGGTATATATTTCTAGCATTTAGCTAATAAATTAGTAAAAACTTTACCATATAATTTGCTTTAGGTCCATAAAATTGTAAAAATTCTTATCTTTGGCAATGATAGATTCCACAATCTAGTGATAGATCAATTAATCATAAGCTTTTGAAAATTGGGCTGTATGATTTCAAACAAACTATTTAAAAAACAAAAGTGCTGACTCAGGCATGAAAGTGGGAAATGAGAAAAAAGATGGGAATTTTTTTCCATCTAAACAATGGCACCAAGCTCTTATAATTTAAGTTTCATCTCAAAAGATACTTATACAATAAACACTTAAATATAACTGCACGGTATGACTGCTATTTTCTTTTTGTAACTTAGAAAGTATTAAAATATAAAAATGTTAAAGGAGTAAATCCAAATATATCTGAGCAACTCAGTGAAGTACAGGGATTAATTTTTCTACGCAAATTTTATTTTTAATGGTTTGGCTGTAAAAATTTCCCCCCTATTTTCAAAATAAAACAATCTCTATGCTAAATTGTTCTCTGCTTCAGAAATACATCTTGAAAAAGGGATCATTGAAATTATTCAAAAATGTTGTATAAATAGGACAAAATATTCTATTCCAAAAAAAAAAAAAAAACTTCCTTTCACTTTTAATTTTTAAAGCCTAAAAATTGTTTCATTCTGGAAAGACACTTTGAACAACTTCCTTTACACGACTCTTAGATGCTTATATGATGTAAGCTCACCTTTGATTTTATGTCTCTTTTGCACTGCAATCCAAGAACACTCCAAAGATTTAAGCAGACAAAATGTCAGATTACTAAATTTTTCAGGCACCGCCCCCCCCCCCCCCCCCTTCTGTTATCCTTCCAAAGTTTTCTTTGCATCGGTCCAGAGAATGTCCAAAATTGCTTTAAACAAGTTGGAAATTGCTCGTCAAACGTGGCAAATGAGGTGCGTTCGTACTATAACTAGTTTTAAAACTATTTTTTGCACCCCATATTGTACTGAATGTATAATTTTTTGCACTTCATAACGTGCATAGTCTGATACATCATTAAAATGCACTTCCAATAATTTTTTCGGAACACTTTTGACTGTCCCTGTAATTAAACTATACATCCGATTTTCCTAAAATTTGAAATAGCTCAACAAAATTTTGCAACAATTATATCTTTAAAATTTCAGACCATTCGGAAGGCTGTAATATCATTAAAATGCACTTGCAATAATTTTTCCCATTGGCCGTAATGTAAAGAAAAACTTTTGACTGTCCCTGTAATTAAACTATACGTCCGATTTTCCTAAAATTTGAAATGGCTCGACAAAATTTTGCAACAATTATATCTTTAAAATTTCAGATCATTCGGAAGGCTCTAATATCATTAAAATCCACTTGCACTAATTTTTCCCATTGGCCGTAATGTAAAGAAAAACTTTTGACTGTCCCTGTAATTAAACTATACATCCGATTTTCATAAAATTTGAAATGGCTCGACAAAATTTTGCAACAATTATATCTTTAAAATTTCAGATCATTCGGAAGGCTCTAATATCATTAAAATCCACTTGCACTAATTTTTCCCATTGGCCGTAATGTAAAGAAAAACTTTTGACTGTCCCTGTAATTAAACTATACATCCGATTTTCATAAAATTTGAAATGGCTCGACAAAATTTTGCAACAATCACATATTTGAAATTTCAGACTATTCGTTTGGTTAGTTTTTGCTCTGTTACATGCGGACAGACGGACAGACTGAACGACGACTATAGGTGCTACGTATTTATATAATTACGAACGCACCTAAAAAGGTAGAATTCCTCCTTTAGGAAGAACTCTTATGCTTGACTTTTTTTAAATTGAACTTATCCATGTCTAAAATAATTTTTTACAAATGCACTCTAACACATGCAGCAAAATGTTTTGGAGTGTTTGCCGCCCCTCCCCTCCCACCTCACGCTCATTGCATAGAGAAAATAGGTGAAGATACAGGAATACATTTCAGAAATGTCCTTTTTCACATCTACATGCTGATATTAGAAATTCCACAAAATTTGCTGGTTTGCTTTTCATAGATTCCAAGATTTCTCAGTCATTTTTTAAAAAAAGTTATCTCCTTACATTTTTACCAACCTCTAATATTCTATAAATTTTGAAAAGTACCTTTGTGGTAAATCAGATGGTGTATTGCACAATCACAATACCAAAAGTTTTTTTTTTTTTATGTTATCCCTTCAAGAAACAAAATGGCAACATTAAAATGAAGTTAAGAAGAAAATCATTGAAAATAAGAAAGTGCTGTTTAGTGCAGGTCATTAGCATCTGGTCTTGTTTGTATAGATTAGATATGTTTACACAATTTTGTATTAAAATTGTACTAGAATGGTCAAATTTTTTTAATTGATGTTTTGTATTTTCTACAGATATTGCAATATTTATTGGGAAAAGAAAAAAAAAATTCAAAAAAGTCACCTCCTTCATAAAATAGTTGCCTATTTGACAGAAATAGTAGCTTTTAAGCAGGGTTGTAGTGGGTATCTGCCCAACTGCCTGCCCGGGCTGGGCTTTATAAAAAACCCGGGGTTTTTTATAAAAAGATAACTGATAAGAGAAGAACTTTTTATAAAAAGACCCTGATAAGATTGTTGTGTTTATTTAGAATAATGAAACCGATTAAGACAGAATTTCAAGGGACAGAAGAAAAATTCCTTGTTAAACAAGTTACCGTCTTAGCAGGTATGGTATTCTTACTAAGGACAATGACATTTTTACATTTAAGACAGGATTCCGTTGTAAATAAGGTGTAATGTATTTTATTATTTTATTATTGAAGACTTTTATTTGTGAGGGAGGGAGAATCATAGTCCACATTTTGGCATTTTAATCCAATTTACCTGTGGAAAATTGCCCATTTAAGACCATAGGCGTAACCAGCATTTTGAACGGGGGGGGGGGGGGGGGGGCAGACTTTTTAACCTGAACATGTTGGATACAAACAATATCTTATATAGTAAAACCTGCTAAAACGGAACCCCATGAAATCGGTTGAATTTTCGTTTTAGACCGGTTTGTTTTCATCTTAGAAGATGTAATTGTGTGGTATTTCTTTTTAAAAAGGCTCAAATGGGATTTTTGTTTGCATGAGGATGTGTGAGAAGGGGTTTAAAACATCAAAACTAAATCTAATAGTAAAAAAAAAGATATGTAAATCTCCTTGCAGCAGTGGCATAAGAGAGTGAGTAAGTGTGGTCACAAGTGTAAAACGATTTGGCACCCTAACTTCTTATAAAGATTAAAAAAGGCCTTTAATCATGCTGGAAACTTCTATAGCACACGGACATTGCATGAGACCTAACATTATCTCAATCAAAGTCTTGTAGATGAAAAGACCCAATAAATTTTGGAGGAAAGTCTACATAAATAAATGTTATAATATTATAAATAATTATAATATTCATTAATAATTCATGTTTTTACCTCAGAATGTGTCGAATATATTAGGTAAAGCAGGTCATGATAATAACACTAAATTTTGTCAAGATGATAAAAATTATATTATCATGATGAGACTGTAATAATAAAGATAGGTGCTTGTCTCTCTGTGTGTGTGTGTGTACACGCGTGTGCTGAACTCTGAAAAAACTATGCAGTCCTCACAGCCGCAAGATTTGACAGGAAAGTACCTGTATGCCTGAAGTCTTGCATATTGAAGACAATTTCTAGAATTTAATTAATTTTATTATGCAAATTTCTTTTTTAATTAGTTAAAAAGAATCAGATTTCAATATTTTATCCAGTAAAATTTGTCTTCTTTTCAATAAAGTTTTTTAGAGATTCTTACAGCGATTTTTCAATTTGTAACAAATTTTTAATGTTATTTTTAGAGTTTTTTTTTTTTTTTTTTTTTTTTTTTGGCATTCCCAAAAGAAATATGGTTTAAATATTCTACCCAATTAGTTAATGTCGTTCTCTGCTGTTTTTTTAATCTTTTCCAAATTTTTAATGCGATTTTTAGCAGGTTTTTTTTTTTACTTTGAGGCGATTTTTGACTTTTTTTGAAAGTTAAAAAACTTTCCGGTAATTTTTGCAATTGCCGTGATTAAATTCGAATTGGAAGAATGTCAAATCAGTTCTTATAAGAAAGCTGACAATTTAATTTGGCTGGAAATAAAATCTCGATAATTCAGGATTTGTTTGTTTCGAGACAGAAGTGGTCGTAGCTTGCTCGGGGGTGCGTTGCTGAAGGCAGTCCCCCCCTCCCCCAAAAAATCCTAGATTTCTTTAAATCTATGTTCGCTTAAAAAAAAAAAAGCAACCAGCGAAACTCCATTAGTAATGAAGTTTTCTTTGAGGGGCGGGGTATGAAATAACGCGCAGGACAGCGCGATTTGTGCACAGAAAAGAAAAGTCTTGCATAATAAAAAATGCTGTGCAGTACTTCCGCCCCAAAATTCTTTCACAGACGCATTAGAATTAACGCAAGTTCTTGACGAGGATAGAAACAAAAATTATTTGTCTCTTTGATTTGGTAGTCTAAAGTCTAGAAAGAAGCAAAAAGAAGCAAGTGATTCTTCAATGAGTATATGAAAATTTTTTTGAAGTCCGTGATTTTTATTTCTTTTATGGAACTTCTCAAAATCAATTCGTGACTTGGTCTCGGGAAAAAAATGAGAATTTCTTCAAACAACAGTGGAAAATATCGTGAATTTCGATAAAAGAATGCAGACAGAAATCTCTAATTTCGTCAGAGATTGCACAAAAAATCACGAATTTCGATAAACGATTGACAAGAAAATGTTGCAAATTTCAAAGTCGCGGAAAAGAGTAGAAGATTTTGATAATTGGTACAAAAAGATAGAGAATTTTCCCAATCGGTCGCGCAAAACTATCGCGAATTTCAACAGAAGATCGCAGAAAGAAAATGCAAATTTCGTCAAAAGATCGTGTAAAGAAAATGCGAATTTCATTGAAGGATCGTGCTAAAGAAATGCCAATTTCATCAGAATATTGCGGTAAAAAGTGCGAATTTCACCAAAGGATCGCGGTAAGAAGTACGAATTTCGTCAAAAGTTAGTGGTGAAAAGTGCAGATTTCGACAAAAAATCACGTAGAAAGACGTTAATTTTGTCAAACAATTTTGGGAAAAATTGTAAATATCATGAAATGATCGCAGAATAAAATCGCGAATTTCATCAAAATTTACTGCACTGGGCTAAAAGATTGAAAATGGGTCCTTTTCCTAGTTTCAAAAGAAGCCACGAAACGAGAAGAAACTCCAAAAATCGCATAAAAATTTTCAGAGGGAAAAAAATTACTATATTGACTTGAAAGACTGCAGCCATATTCCTTTTACGAATGTCAAAATATGGTCCGAAATTCAACCAACCAACCAACTACAGAATAATTTTAATTTTCTGTGCTATTATTTCTCATTTTCATAGGAGGCAGGGTCGGTGCACCCCCCACCTTTCCACCGGCTAATCGCATTTTGGAATTATTGTTTCACATCTGCATTCCCTTTCAAATTTGTTTGCTTCTTTCTAGACTTTAGACTACCAAATCAAAGAAACAAATAATTTTTGTTTCTATCCTCGTCAAGAACTTGCGTTAATTTCTCATGAAATTTCAGAAACATGCAATAGAAAGAACAGTGTTAAAAAAAAAAATCTCTCACAAACAAAAGACGTCGAAGTGGGATTATGAAACCACCTTTTCGACTTACTATGACTAATAACAGATTCTTGTAAATACTCTAGTTTTAAAAAAGATAAAGAGCATAATTTAAAAAAAGAACATAATTCTTTTTTTATCACAATTCAAAACTTAGACTGTTAATTTTCTGAACTAAACTAATTTGCTAAACTAATTGAACTCTGCTTTCATTTCTTCTTTTTTCATTTGTAGATTGATTTTTTTTAAATAATTGTGCTTCAGTCTGTGCAAGCGGGGGGTAACCCCCCTCCCCCCCCCTGGTTACGCCTATGAAGACTATGAAGTCATTTCCATCTATTACTATGAAGTGTTCACAAAGATTGTATTTGAGATCAGGATTGCCATTTATTTCAGCAATCAAATTCCTCGCACTTTCCTGAACAAAAAATTAAATTTTCTTAGAGTAATTCATTTGAGAATTTTCAAAATTTCAATGGATAAATTTTGCAAAGTACTAAAATTTAGTAAATTCCTTGTTTTTAATACTCATTTTTAAATTCCCTTAGTTTTTCCAGTTTTCCCTATACAATGTCAACCCTAAAGATTATTATTTGTGAGGAAGGTGGAAGCATAGTCTGCATTTTGGCATTTTAATTCAATTTACCCGGAGAATATTGCCCATTTAACCCGAGTTTTTTAACCAGCCTGGGCTGGGTTTTTTTCATATAAAAAAAAATGGGGTTTTTTACAACCCTGCTTTTAAGCCCCTTTACACTCTAAAAAGTTGCCTTAGTTTCCTGGAGCTCAAAATAGTAGCATTTCAGTAGCAAATTTCATGCAATGTCATTACTTAGTAAAAGTAATTAAAAAAAAAAAAAAAAAAAAACCACTGTAAGATATTGTAAAACAGGGATCATACAAATAATTTCATTTTTCTAAAATATTATCAATTTATTGTAATGAATAAAAAACCTTAATATGCATATACAGTATTTACTAGCAGAACCCCTTAGGTTTGAAGTGTTAACCATGAGAGCCCTCTGAGTAAAAGAAATAAAAATGGAAAAATACAGCAATCACAATAACGGAACTCTGTTAATTTCTGCCCATAAATCGTTTAAAAAGACACTACTTTGACCCAATAATAGTAAAATTCCTAAGCTTTATAAAAAAGAAAGTTTTCTTTGGCACATGTAACAAAAAAAATATAAGATTTCCCCTAACAAAAACAACCAAATGGCACAGAGCATAACATTTAGAGAAATTCTATTTTGTATGGCATCTATCTATATTGTAAAGCAACAACATGACCATGAGTAACGTTGATATATTGATGGTGACAATGACCTAACAAATAAATTTCACTTTTACTACTTTTTGTTAAATTTCTAAATATTGCACAATTTTAACTTCTACATTGTCGAATACAATTTAAAAAAAATATTTTCAAATACAACTTTTTTAAAAAGTTTAAAATTCATAAAAAATCTGTAAATATTGTAAAGTAATTTTCAAGCATGAAAATGTTTAAGTCTCTGTACCTGTTTGCTCTTAAAGCTATATTATAAAAGAAAAACATGTCCATGAGTAACACTGACATCATACTGATGGTTGCAATTATGTAACAAATAAATTTCACTTTTACTGCAATTTTGTTTAATTTCTAAACATTGTGCAATTTAAATTTTTACACCATAACACTGAAAAAAAAAAATATACTTGCAAAAGCAATTTAAAAAAATATATATATAATCTAAATTTACTTTTAAAAAAAATGAATTCGAATAATTTTCAAGCACAAATATTTTTAAATCTGCGAGCAATCCATTTATGAAAGATTAAACCGTTTGGACTTAAAAATGTAAATAATTCAACATTTATTTGTTTCCGTGTAATATTCTATAACTAAATTACCAAACAAAATTAAAACTTCACAAATCAATAAAATATGAATTAAACAAATATGTAATTGAACTAAGTAAGTGCTTAAACACCGAAATAATCAAAATAACAAAAAATTGCTATAAATAGTTAAAAGTTTTGCGATTAAGCACCCGCTAAAATGAAAGTACTAAAATGCTTATTGGTGTAATGGGTAATCTCAAAAATATACTAAATGTAAAAAATCTATTAGTGTTTTAAGTAAAGAACAATTTTTATCTATGTTCTGTTAATGGGTAATATAATATCAGACAACTTTAACACAACTAACCCAGGATAGATTGCCATTTTCTTTCATAAAAACTAAATCTGCAATGATTACATGAGAATGACATCAATTTCCAGATGCTTTCAGCAATAACATGACGTCAATTATTAAGTTTTGCTTGAAAAGAGAAAGAATCGACTAAGAAAAAGATTCCTATAAATCGCAGAAAATGTTACCACTGCGAGTATTAAAATAGTTAAATTGTATAATCATAAGATATAGCTATAATATAAAAATGAAATAGGCAATAACACATAGCAGCAGTTTGTTTAAAGTCAGTTTGACGTCATACTGAAAGAATCTTATTGGAAATGACATTTTATAAAAAAAATTCATTTTGTGGATAGAAGAACCAAGAATGTCATCTAAGCCAAGTCCAAGGCTGATTGAGTATTAGGAATAACAAAATGGAAATTGGCTAGAAGATTTCTATGTCTTGCATTATGACTAAGAATTGATTGATCTCTTACAATAAGTTATTACAAGTTCTTAAGACTGCACTGAAACTCTCCGATCGTGAAATCCCATATTAGCCTATGGAAAAACTTTGAAGCGGGATTACTCATTACCTAATATAAATTTTAAAATACCATTTTCACCATCAGAAAGATGTCAGATGTCGATGATGCGCGTTTTTTAAAATTATCTCTGTAAATTTTAAGTACACAAAAAATCCCTATAAACTTTGGAATTTCCATTTGATTAAATTTTATCATCATCTTAAGGATACTTAATATTTACATAGACAATTTTTTAAAACACACATAATTGGTATGCAACGTCTATTTTCTGATGTTGAAAGAGACATTTTAATAATTATATTAGATAATGAGTCATCACACTTCAAAATTTCCCCATAGATTAACATGGGATTTCGCGATCGGGGAGTTTCAGTGCAGCGGCCCCTTAACAATAAAATTGCTATAATTTAAGCGTATAAAGTAGAATTTACCTATCAGTCAAAAATCTCTCTAAGATAGAAATTAGTCCTGAAACTGAAGCTCTTGCACTCATGAAATATTAAAATAAAGGTACTGGAAGAGATTTTAAATTTTATATATGAAAAATGTGCATTATATTGCTCAGAATGACTTAAATTTCACTTGCAAAATGATAACGAGCAAGCCAAAACTTTTATTTGCTAATAAAAATATTGTTCTTATGCAGTTTCTCTTTGTAGCAACAGGAGAAAAAATATTGCATTGGAAAAGAAAAAAACTGGTAACACTGATAAGATATAATGTGTCTACTACAGGGAGATAATATTGTTTAATGTTTTGAATCAGGTTAATAATAGCACCCTTCACTGTTTGCTAACCGTTAAAATGCACCCCTGCTTTTTGAAAGGCTAGACAAGCCTGTTCTAAATAAAACACTCAAGTTATCTAAAAACAAACAAACAAAAAAAAAAATCAATTACCATCATAAACTGTACAACCTAATGGCCAATGTTCTGGGACATTTTCTGAATTCACACCCATTGAATCTTCTAAACCTCGAACAATATGTGCACTTGAGAGTGGGTCCTAAGAAATAAAAAAAAACATCTGAATAAACTGCTTCTTAAAAAATTGCTTTAGAACAACAAAAATTTTCACATTGCAGAAAAAAAAGGAGAAAGACACTGGTATTTTACTGAAAAAATAAAAACATAAAACTGTACAAAAATTCATAAAATGTTTATTTAGACAAAGTGTTAACATAATACAAGTGCATCCTATAAAAAGAATAATGCATAATTTATCTTGGTATCTTTTTTTTACTACATACACAAGGCAAACAAAAAATTTAAATGTAGAAATGAAATATAAATACACAAAATCTAAAAATACATTTAATAAAATTTATAAAAAACTTAATAAAGTTTCATAAAATAAAATAGGTTTTTAAAAAAAAAAAATATGAGTAAATTCCTAGTCCACGGGGCAGCTTCACATTTTTGCAAACAATTTTAACATTGATGGTTTTGAATACAGAACAATTTGCTTTTCGACAAAAATTAGTTAAAGCTAAATTTTATTACAAATTAACATAAAATTTATGCTTTTAATCAGTTTATGATACATATCTTTTAATATCAGTATAAATTTGTTACTAATAATTTATTGGGTCAACGATATTTCAAATGCATTCATTTTGAAAGTAGGCCAAGTCCACTTTGAAAAGCTAACAGAGTACTCTGTTATTTACTAATTGGCCGAGTACCGAGTAATTTTACATAAAAAGAACCACCGATGCAATGCACACATAAAGCGAACTTAAGAGTAACACGGATGTGTGTGTGTGTGTGTATATATACAGAGTGTTTCTATGATCATAGGACAAACTTGAAGGGATGGTGCAGCTGGCAAAAACAAACATGTTTTGTATAGGAATGTATGGTCGGAAATGAGAAGTTTTGGTGAAAAACAAGAAATGGGGAGGTAATGTAAACAAGCATTTTATTGACATAGCAATTACAGTAAGTGCTCAAATGTGCCACTGGCAGCATCTAGTAAGTGATTGGGATACCTTTTCATCAATTCCAAGAACTTTTGCAGCAACGACAAAGTCTTGCATCAGAGTCAACTGGTGTTTCATTGATGAGACATCTGGAATCTTCGAAAGGATAAGCCAATCATTTGCTAGATGCTGTCAGGTATTTATCAATGTTGGTGGTGATACATTTGAGCACTTACTGTAATTGTTATTTCAATAAAACACTTGTTTTCATTTCCTCCACATTTATTGTTTTTCGCCAAAACTTTTAATTTCCAACCCTACATTGTTATACTTAAATAGCTTCTTTATGTGTATTTTACAATTCCCTTAAAGTTTGTCCCATGATCGTAGAAATACCCTGTATATAAACATGAAACTTGAGCATATAATCTTTTTAAAAAAAATTTCAAATTTTCCAATTAAATTTGAAATTTAATTATGCAGCTTTTAAAAGACAAATTTTTGAAAATTCAAAAATTTTAATGCAGTAGCATTATTTTAAGAAAAAAAACCAAACATACATAAGAAGTACAATTAACCAGACTTCGAGTCGATTATGGAAGACTATAATCGATTACGGTTATTTTCATTTTCTAAAAACTAATTACGATTCTATTTGTGCACCTTGGATTACGATTATATATTTGATTATCTATTTTTTAAATGCTATGATTATGTTTAGATTACAATTAATATTTTAAAAATTGGATTACGATTATCGAACTAGTCGATTACGATTACAGTTCGATTATGCTGATTTCGTAATCTACATGTAACAAACTAGAGTCCTGCACTGTGCCGTGTAACCCGATTTCACCCAAACCATACCCGACACTAAGTTTGGGTTGGGTTGAAGCTAATCTCCCACTGCGGTCCGGGATCAGTTGACTTGTTTCGGCTATAGGTCAGATTATCTTTAAATGTTTCGGATTTGTGTCGGTTTGGGGTTGTGTTACAAGCATTTGCGAATCGGGTTCGGATTTACCCAGTTTTTCAAAAAATAAAAAAGGTCCTAAATATTTTGTCTTGTGAAAAAATTGCTTACTTCAATAGTAATGCGTATTATATATATGTTTTGAGTGTGTTTCTTTTTTTATAAAAAAGATAAAATTTAAATTAGAGATATAATCAAGACTAATATTCTATAAATGCATTAAAATAAGGATTAATTTCCCTAAATTTCAGGTTCAGGTTGAAGTATGTTCTGTTCGAGTCGAGTTTAAATCAGGTAAAAAAATTATTGCACAATAAATTGTAAAAATTTTTACTTATTTTGTGATATACTGTTAAACACTGTAAAACGGAACCGTGCGGTACTGGGGATTTTTTCGTTTTAGACAACTTCTTGTCTTGGCATGTACACTACCTATTATAATTGCATATTATTTTCAGTTTTATCAATAAAATTTACCCTTTCAGAGAGGATCCCGCTATAGAAAAGTTTTATTTTTACAGCTTTCACGTTATTTAAACATTTAGGTACAAATAAAATTATCCCTATTTGAAAGTTGTTCGATAAAATACTGTTAATTGCTAATTATAAAATTCCTTTAAAAGTCATAATTTTGGTTTTATAATTAGATGTGTATTTTAATTATTTAAATATAAGTTTTTTATAGTAAAACATGCAAAAACGAACATTGGACTTAACAATATTCTGACTTCAATGAAAAATTTACTAGGCCCGAGAATTCAATATATGTATATATATAGTAAAAACTATCAAAACAAAATCTGTTTGTAATGGAAAATTTTCAAGATTGCGATAAATAGAATACAATAAAATTATAATAGACATTGTACCTGCTAAGACGGAAACCAGTCTATAATTGAAAATTTCTCTGGTACTTAGCAGTTCGTAATCCGTACATTTTACTACATTAAATTTATTTATCCAAATAATTGATCAAAATATTTTTAGACAATATAATAACAAACATATTACATTTTAAAATACAGTAAAACCTCGTATTATGGAATCGCAAGGGACAGGGGAAATTTTCCATATGAGCAAGTGCACTGTCTATTTTTATTGTATTATTTTCACAGAGACTTAGTACTATGAAATTATTTTGTTTTAGACAGGATTCTGTTATACATGTTTTGTTTTGACAGGTATTACTATATTCTAAAAAAAAGTCTTAGAATTTAAAAACAATTACAAATTTACAAAATATTTTTTTTTTCTTTTTCGTTTTATTTTTAAAGGTCATTAAATGATTTAAATTAAAAGAAGTCTTCCTTCCTATTTAATTATTTGTTTTTCGATCTGAATATTTTGGAACTGATTTCATTATTACAAAGCCATTTTGAAATAAAGAGCATGTATGAGGATGTTTGACTCATAGAATAGTAAAATGTAGTGTGCAAAATTCTGATCTGAGATTCATGGACATTAGCGTATGCAAGGGACGGAGGCACCACACAATCTTGGAAAAAGAAGTGCCTGTGTTTCACAATCATTTTTTAAGATGCAAAGTATAAACTTAAACATGAAATAAGTTAAACTAAGATTATTTTCCTCAGAATTCCCGCTGCAAGACATTTAGGCATACAAAGGAAAACAAAATTTGAAAATGAATAAATATTAAATATTCAAAAATAAGCTTCTACCAAAATTTAAGAAATCAGAGAATTTAAACAATTCATTCATTTTTCTTTCGTCTGGGGGGCATTGTCCCACTGAACCCCACTTTTAAAATAAAATTGCAACACATGAACATCAAAAGGTGAAAAAAAGTCAAATATAAAATAAAATATAAAACTGTCTTCTGATAGGAGCATATTTAGTGGGGAGGGGTAGGGGGCAGAGCAAACCCATTATCAGAGATAAAGGAAATTTAGTTACATTTCAAAATTCGGGGAGGAGTAATTGAGCTGTGTTGCTCCCCTTGCCGGCAGATATGCTAAGAGAATGTACCATTAACTAGGTACCATTGTCCTCCACCCCTTAATGAAATTCTGCATACGCCCTATATTTATTGACAAACCAGTCTTATTTTCTTTCTTCTTTTGATTCTGTTAAAATGGGACATATATAAACAAACCACCTTTTATTACTAGTGCGGTAACTAAGAAAATTTATCTATATGTGTATCTTATCCAGATATATTTTAATGCAGATTTTGAATAAACAGATAATTTCATACTTGTGTTTAAAAACACTATACTGTTGATTTAATATAAAAAATACTATTCACTACAATTTTAAAGGGAGATACAAGATATAAATATGCAATATTTCTAAACTAAATTTATACAATATACATATATGTTAAAAAAACATTACCTCATATGGGTGTTCAAGTTGGATTTTGTTTTTATGGATACCCGAACATCTGACAAGCACACTTTACATTTATATTTCAAAACTTTCCCACCTTTTTCATTTAAATCTGATCCGGATTCAGTTAAATAGTCTTGAATTTTTTTGCTATTTCTCTTAGAAATTTCTAGAACACTGAAAACTTAAAAAGATAAACACCCACTAAGAGGTTAAAAATAAAAAATGCGTTTTAGATAAATTGTCGTATGCTGTTTAAACATCCTTTTTCCCCCCATTCATTCTCAGATTCCCACATTTGAAGGAGGATTATAGTGTATAGTGTTCAAGTGATCTGATGTCAGTAACTCACAAACCGAGACCCCTGGAATGACCGCATGCCGAATTTAAACCAATTCCCATATCTCGAGCCATATCTTTAACGAAGTCAAACCAAATAATACTATTTCTATGTCCATACTGTATACAGTGTACGGTTACGGTATACATTCTGGTTCACTTTTTGCCCATTAAAGGCTACTGCCCTCTTATGATCTCTGACCTCTTCTCACTTTCACTTTAGGGGCGATTTAATGAGCTGCAAACACGTTACAATGTTTAGCTAACTGACCAACATTTTAGGGAAGGGCCGAAAGGAAGAAAAAAAAAAAAAGATGTAATCATAGAACGTAATCGTATATTTGCAGGAGATTACGATTACAGAGCTTTTCGATACAGATTACATTGTGATTATATCAACTTCAATTAGATTACAATTGTAATCAGAGTGAAATCTCTTGATTATGATTTGTATTGAGATTATTTCGAAACCAAAATTCACGATTATGATTACAGTGCAAATATACAGATTTTGTAATCGATTATAATCAACTATGATTACACTATTATGATTATTCGAAGTCTGCAATTAACGAATATGAAATTAAAACCGATTCTTCAATTTAACTCATTCTGACAGCTGAAATCTGACTATCAAAAATGGTTATAGGTTTATGTAACAATTCATTGAATAACACAAAACGTTGATCTTAAAAGTGTAAATTGCACCATTCACGATGAGCAGCTTATAATAAAACCGGGCTTATTGTCCCAACATGCTATTTCTAACATGTTAGCTATAAAATCATTGTGGAACATTTTAACCACTCTAGCGCTGGATGCATAAAATTTGAAAAGGTTCTGCTGCATTCATCCATAAATAAAATCATAAAAGTAATTAACATTAGTTAACCATAAGCTAGAACTCAAAATACATGTTGAAAGATTACATGAATTAAAAGTGAAATAAATTTTTGCCATTCAAAAAAAAATCGCAACATCAATGAGATATTAGAAGTAATACCATCAATTAAAACATTGTTACATTATTTGGAAAAAGAAGGTTTCAATCATTTTGGTTGTGGTACAATGAAACAGACATTAAAAAGGTGGATTTGAAAAAAAGATATGAAAACAAGACAAATGATAATCGGTAGGATTCTACTGAAATCTAAATCAAAGAACATTTTCATTATTTTATAGCAAATGCTGTTGATCAATTTAAATTGACATTTTTCATTGGAAAATACATATGTGGAATTAAAAAATGCTTAAAAACTGTAGCTGTAGAACTGATTCATGAAGATCAATCTGAAATTCAAAATCCATTTCAAAAGAGAAAATTATACCATGAAAATATTACTAGTGATGTCAATGTAGATAGAAAAGACACCCAAAAAAAGTTATCTATTTCTTGGCAATCTTTTGAAGAGGTTGCAAAATGAACAAGAGAATAATTATGACACTAACACTAAATTAGAAATTGAATATGAAGAAATAGAAAAAAGAGAGACTTTATTCGCAAGAGAGTTATTGGGTGAAACGAACAAGTTACTTTGGATGGAAGAGATATAGTAAAACTTTTCTCATTAAGTGCAAGCTTGCAAGAAAATTGTTATTTGCACCTTCAAGCAGTGCTTACAGTGAATGCATTTTTTTCTGAGGCAAGCCAAATTCACAACTAGTATGTTGTGGCCATCACAAAACTTTCTTCTATACAAATCACATCAATTAAATCATTTAAATAGTACAAGAAATTACATCAATTTAGCACCAATTCCTATCAAAGTGTATCTGAATTTGAAGTTTGATAAATATTCGTGCCTTAGCTCTTGAGATAGAGCTATAGCAGAAATTCTGAAAAATGTAGCATAGCAGCGCCACCTGTTGAGTGATTTATCTTGGATGTAATATAACCTTTGTGGTTTATATACGTAACAGTCTATTTAAACATGCAGAAAAACCCAGTGGAGGTAAAGGCTGGTAAATAGGACGTATTGGAAGTGAAATATTTAAATGAGCATATATGAAAAACGATCTCTTAACTAGGATAATAAAACAAAATGTATAATAGTAGAATTAACGAAAAGAGTTTATTTTACTTTGACGACACAAGGTGATGATACAGCAAGTAATCAATATGAAGATTAACACAGCAGTTGCTCTTGTACATATAAAGACACGCCATAGCAATGGCGGTTTGCAGAAGGCTTGAAGATACATTTTTTCAAACATTACTTTAAGATTTAAAACTATTTAAAAATAAACTCATAGTTAAAACAAAATAACAAGCAATAATACTTCCAGAATTATTACGATATATTTTTCTGAAGTAGAAAAAAAGCACATTTTGAGTAATGAAATTAAATGATATACTTCTGTGAGTCTTATTGCCACACATTTAAATTAAAAAATATGCTAATAACTTATTTACCATACCACTTAAAATCAGAATTAACATTAAAATTTAATAAATAATTGAATAAATGCAAATAATATTTCCCCCTAACATATACAGGTTCTCACTTGTTGATTTTCGTGAATCTACATCTCGTCCCCAATCAGCATCTGCATAAACTTCAAGTATTGGCTTCTTTTCTCCCCTTAGAACTAGACTAATTTTTTGTAGTCTTTAAATAGCTTATCACTCTTTTTACTGCATTCCAGTCTTTCATTCTTAGTGATCCATTTTTTCTACTAAGAATGTTCACTGCTGCACAGATGTCAGGTCTGCTTATAGTTGCTAGATACAGAAGTGCTCCTATGGCTTGTCTGTAATGTGTTATTTGGTAAAATGTTATTCTTATCATTAAAGCGTGTGTAATTTGTCTCCATGGGTGTACTACACGGTTTTGCATCTTGCAAATTAAATTTATTGATTAATTCCTCCATTTTCTGAGTTTAATTTATCGAGTAGCGTTTATTTACTTTTTTAATGTTCATGGATAAGTAGTTACTGATGTCACCTAAATTCTTTAGCTCGTATTCTTTATTTAAGCTTGCAATTACTTTCTGTATTACTTCATCTTATCCCATAATTAAAATGTCAAATACATATGTATGTTGTGTTATCGCCCCTTTTTTGCATAAAAAGACATGAGTGAAATTTGCTCTGGCTGAAATTCATCTTTTTTAGTGTTCCTGAAATTTTATCATGCCACACTCTCGCTGCTTGTTTAAGTCCATATATGGCTTTGTTTAGCCTACATACTTTATTTTCCTGATTTGGTTCAACGAAACCTTCTGGCTGTAACATATATATATCCTCTTCAAGCTCTCCATGTAAGAACGCGGTGTTAATATCAATATGTTTTACATTTAAATTTTGATACAATGCTGCTATTAATAATCCTCTTATTGTTGCATATGACACGACTGGTGTGTAAGTTTCATCATAATCCTCCCCGAATTTTTGTGAATATCCTTTTGCAACTAAACACACTTTATATTTTTGGATTTTTCCTGTGTTGTTGTGTTTCAGTTTGTAGGTCCATTTGCAACCTATTATTCTATTTGGTGGAGGTTCTACAGTTGACCAAGTTTTATTTTTCCTAAGGGAGTTCATTTCACTTTTCATTGCATCTATCCAATTTTGTTTATCCTTAAGATTTTCCATGTTTTCGATTTCCTCATAATTTTTTGGTTCAGTAGAGTTTTCGCTCTTAACCATTATATTAACCTATTATGAGGTACGCCTTTATTAATCCTGTCTGATCATCTAGGTTCTGCTACTGGTTGATTGGACATGGATGGTATCTCATTGCTAATTTCTATTTCTACAAGGTTTTCATTATCCTGATTTTCCTTTTCATCTTGTTTTGATTTGTTTTCTACTTTCTTGTTTCTATATTTAAATTTGTTTGAGAAATTTAACGGTTCTTGCGATCTTTATTTCATTTCCTCCTACGTATATTCTGTATCCTTTGGATTAATTATCATATCTGACGAAAATTTTTACAGATATATGCGAAGGCTTTACAGCCAAATACCCTGACTTAAGTTTGTATGTTTGTCCATAACTCATATGGCGTTTTTTCATTTGCTTTTGTCGGTAGTCTATTTTGCAAATGATTTTTGCTAAGCAAATTGCTTCCCCCAGAACTTTAATGGTACATTTGATTCACTTAACATTGTCCTTGCCATTTAAACTAACGGCCTATTTTTCCTCTCTGCCACACCATTCTGGCTTGCGCAATATGGGACTGTGTGTTGATGTTTTATCCTATTAGTCCTGAGGTAATTTTCTATTTCATCTGATGTGAATTCCCCTTCATTGTCCATTCTAACTGCTTTCGGTTTTTCTCCAAATTTGTTGCTATTTAACGCGATGAATTCTTTAAGTTTTTCATAAACCTCACTTTTTTTAGACAATAGGTATATGATCGTAAATCGTGAGTAGTCATCAATAAAAGTCAAAAAATATTATTTCTCCCCTATTGTCGGTGTTTGAAAAGATCCGCACACGTCAGAGTGAATGAGCTGGAATCTTTTAGTTGCTCTATACCCTGCAGTTTTCGGATAGAGTTCATCAGTTAATTTTGCCTTAATGCACGGTTTGCAATCTATGTTATGCTTACAATTGTTTATTTGGATTCCTCTAGCTAATTCCTTTTGCGTAACTTCTTTAATTGATGTTAGATTTCTATGTCCTAACCTGCGGTGCCATAATTCTAGTCAATTTTTGTTGTTGCAGCTTTGTGCTACGTTTGCATAGTTTTCGAATGCTAACTGAACTTCGTATAGGTTATTTACTTTTTGTGCTTCTAAACATATTCTCCATTAAGTTTGAACATACATATATCATTTCTGAATATAATTTCACATCCATTTTGCATCGCTTTGCTAATTGATAAATTTGTTTCGATTTCAGGTACTAATAATACATTTTTAAGTGTTATTTCATGAATTTTGTCGTCTGATGTTCGCGTATTTATATTTACGTCACCTGACCCGTAACTTCATTTGCGATGGTTACATTTGTTTTTTCGCGTGATTTTATTTCTGTAAACATTGATTCTTAACATATAATATGGCTCGAACTGCCACTGTCTACTAAATGTTTTGTTTTCTATTCTTTGCATTATAAAAGGCATAATTTTTATTTTCGCTTGCCCTCCATGTATTGTTTGCATTTTAAGAGTAACTGTATCTACGGTTCGGTTCCGGTGTTTGTTCACTTCTAAAATTGTTTTCACTCTTTTGAGAAACTAGTGATGTAGAGTAATGTTTTTTGTTTGGTCTAATGTGTTGATTTTGTGGTGTGTTTTGGCTTTGTTATGCCAACATTCCTGCGGATAATGGTTTCTCATCCAACAATTGGAACAGTATTTATTGCTTGTTTTGTTATTGCATCTTTTCTGGGCTTTGAATGCTCTGGCAGTATTTTCTGGTCACTCTTCGTTATCATATCTTCGGTTATATTCGTCCATAAGTTTAGACTTAATAAATAACGGTATAAGCTGATTTTCTTCTCTCGATTCAAGAGCAGTAATAAGAGTATCATAAGATTGGGGTAGAAAGCATAATAACAGTGCAGAAATGTGATTATCATTTATAACTTCTATGGTCACTAATTTATCCACTATTTCTATTATTTTTGTACTATGATTAAAAACGTTGCTGCCTTCTGCTAATTTAATACCACAAAGTTTTCTTAAAAGATACAGTTTGCTAGACAAATTATGTCGTTCATGGATTTCATGCAAAGCTTGCCAGGTTTGTCTGGCTGTCTGTAAATTTTTAACGTGAGTAATTGGATTAGGCGGGTCTACCATAATTACATGAAATAAATCTTTAGTTAACATCATTTCAGCCTTAAATTTCTAGATCGAATAGTTCATAGCTGTATTGCTAAATTGTCTTTAGAAGCAGTCATTTTCTTAATTTTTTAATTATGTGTTACCGTAAAAAGTTCTTTCAACTTTTCTTTTTGAAAGTTTAAAAAGGTTATTTGACTTTATTTATCAAATGTTTAATATTTCAGATTTCAGTGGAGGCTATTTAATTAATTTATAATCAGTCTCAATCTTGATAGAATTTTGAATCCCGTTAAATAGGCGTGAGTAAGGAATGTAAATTGGGACTTACCCTTTTTCAGGATACTTATCCATTAATGGTGTAAAATCCACATTTTACCTTTATCCAAAATGTATTAGTTGAACATATTCATTTTATATTTGAAGAAAATTATATTCTCCAATGCACAACTTTTTATGCCTCCCTTAAGTAAAGAAATTCTGGATTATTAGTACATTATTAAATTAAGATGCAATAACATTTTAAGTTATTTAATTCACACTATTTAGGATTGTAAATAAGAGAGTTGGTTGGTTGATTTTGTGACGGCCGATTATCTACACTAGGGATATAGGCCCGAGGGGGGGGGGTGCCCTTCGTGGGGGTCTTTCTAAGGGAACCTAACCCGTATTAACGCATGGAAATCCATGGTTCGAAGAAAACCACGAAAACTCCGAACGATTAGGCCGACGGGCGCGATTGGATCGAACCCAGCACTTCCCGTCTACCAGTTTCGAGAGCAGAACCTCTCAGCCACTGGTGGGGCTGTAAATAAGAGAGCTTTTTTATATGCTCTTTCCTAATTAGCGACATTTTTCAGAATGAAAGAAAATGTTTACATTACAAGATACATAATAATAACAATAAATTAGTTCACTGTAATTTATTAGTTAATTTAATCCGTTATAGACAGACTTGCCAGGCCAAAAAAGGACGGACGGCTTTTTTTTGGTTTTAACCACTTAAAAATAGCCTGTTTTTATAAGTTGGCTTACAGTTAATTCGTTTTAAATTTGGATCAATTAATTTTTAATACACTTATAAATATTTTCTACTAAAATAAGTTATGGATTTCTATTAAATTTTCTCAAATAAATAAGTCTTTATAACTTCTAGAAGGCAACAGTGAAGGCATTATGTCTGAAAAAAAAAAAAAAAAAAAAAAAAAAAACCTTGAAAAGAATTATAAGTTAGGCTCCAAGCTAGTGTATTGAAATTCTATATTACATAGTTCCACATATACTACACATTTTAAAGATTATATTTAATTATGACAAAATGTAGCACATCAAAATGGAAATATCCTTTATGTGTCCATATGGAGAGATTAAGTTATAATATGTTAAAAGAGAAATTAGAAAGGATGTAATATTTGAGGTGAGTGGTACATAAGTGTATAAAAAAATAGAGCATTTAAAAGGGGGGGAAAAAAATCTAAATAAAATTGAGAAGTTTGTTGCTAAGCATATTCATGCATATGCTATTCATAATGTTTTTAATAGTGAGAAATGGTGTTTTTATTAATATGACTATATAATTTTAAATGTTTACTAGAAATAAAATAAGACTTGTATATTAATAGCTCTTAAAATTAATTAAATAATAAAACATGTAACTAAGTAACTATTGTCCTCTTTAATTTTATAAAGCAGTAAAAATGAAAAATTTGGCAGTTGGTATGGCCCTTTTAAAATTTAGCTGACATATTTGCAATTTTGACTACAAATCACTAGCAAAACCATCCAAGTTTTATTCCAGTATTAATGTCCTCATTATTGAGAAATTGGGTTACTTATTAAACTCTGAATCAATTAAATGTCATTAAAATTAATTAAAAACACTTTAAAATGTGTAGTTTATAATTACATGCTTCATTGTATAAAAGGCAATTATGGCCAAAAAAAGGCCAATTTTGGCCAAAAAAAGCTGGCTAAAACCAATAAAAGCCACCGACCTGGCTTTTTTAAATTTTAGCCGTCTTTTTTGCAACCCTGGTTATAGACAAGTTCGCTTCTTAGCTGGCTCATTGTCTAATGCTAATGTATTATATTCTTTTTGCACAGATTATTATATTCTTTTTGGAAGGTTCAAAGAATATTTCCATTTAAGACAGGAATCCAAAACTAGTCTATAAGAAGAATTTAAATTGTAGATTAATGGCGATTTATAAATGTATGCGTTTTTTGCAATAATTATTGAGCCGGGACAATGCTTTTCATATGGGCTGAGTCAGGACTAGGGATTACATTCCCGGGATCCCGTATCCCGAGATCCCGCGGTATTTTTAATCCCGAAAATCCCGGGATTGTGTCCACCAAATCCCGGGATATTTTTATTTATTTTTTAATGCAACAATATTTAGCAGTAATAAAAATATATTTATAGACTTTCGCTTTTGGAAAGAAAATCAATTACTTTTTATGAAATTTATGTGTCATTGAAATAGAATATATATCTGAAATATTTTTTACATATATTTCTAAGAGATTAAATCGTTTAACATGGAAATCTTTTGACTTGCGCAGCTAATAATCAGGAAAAATGAAATCATTTGTTTATTTCAATTTTGCTGCATTTAGGAGGCTGGTCGTTGCAGCAAGTGGGAATCACAAAAATAGTTTTCAAATTGGAGTTTACTGATAAGCGTCACATTTCTTTAACAGTCATTATTATGCTGTAACTTCCTTGATTTTTGTGCGTTTATACTTATTTTGCTTTAAAGATGCCTAATGAAAAGGATTTTGTATCTCATAGGAAAGATAACGAGACATCTTCAGAATGGTACCGCTATTTAACGTCAAAAGATGGAAAATGCGCTAAATGTAAAAGATGTAGCGCAGTACTTAAAACATTAGGCAGATCGACTAAGGGGTTATATACACATTTATCTACGAATCATAGTACTAAAGTTCAGAAAGAATGTAATGCAACTTCACTTCCTTCCACAAGTCAAGATTGCATAGAAGATACGCTGCTTTCTAAAAAGCGGAAAATAGAGGATTATTTTAGTGGCGATAACGAATCGCTGAATTAAATTTTTCGAGAATGGCAGCTAAAAGATGATTTCTCGTTTAACACTTTCATCACTTCAACTGTTTTAAGAAACTTACTGATAGCTAAAGGCTGTAATGATTTGTCAAAATCTGCAGTATCAATTTGAAATCGTGTAGTGAACTATAGTACCATAATAAAGGTGTTAATTGCAAGTGAAATACAAAGATTTAAATATTCAGGGGAAAAAATTAGTTTGACTTTTGACGAATGGACATCTACTGCAAACAAGCGATTTGTGAATATTAATGTCCATTCAATAAATTTAAATCTGAACAAATTCTGGAATTTATACCTTACGAGCACACACGAATCTTTTATAGCAAAAAAGTATTGAAATGCTAACAGAGTGTCAAAACCAGTATGACATTTCACTAAAAAAGACAGTGTTGCTATCGTAACTAGGACTTGGAGATGATACTTTAGATGCCATCATATTTCTTATATCATATTTTTAAAGAAAAACAGATTAGTTAAGAAACAGTGACCTATTCAAAATAATCTTTTTTTTTCTCTCTCGTAGTATGGAATAATTTTATATAGTATGCAACTTTTTTTAACCAATTGTAGCAACTGTCTATTTAGAAATTTAAACTATACATCTATGTAATTTTTTATTGCATATGCATGTTAAGTTCTTTTATTTCAAGAAAAAAAAGCTTCATGTTAGGGAAAATCTTGCATCTGCGACACCCTAGAATTATAATCTTCAATTACGGGGTTATGAGAATAATTCAAAATTTAATTACCGATATTAATTATTTTTTAATATTGTAAATATTAAGCCATTCAAAAACTTGTTTAACAGGAAATTAAAAAAGAAATATATCTAGAAGATGGAACAAAGCCATTTCAGCTTTTTTGTTACAATGTCAAACATCAACAGCATATTTGATTTATTTTTCAATTGTTGTAATTTATTCTATACTTTTTGATAATTAAATTTAAATTTTTTTAACTTGGTATATTTTCATAAGTAAGTTAGACTTTCCTTTTCTTTAATAATTTTTTGTATAAGATTATGATATTTAGCTATTGTAAAAATTGGTGATGTTAGAGAAATTCTAATTTTCGTAATTACCCCGGGATTGACTAAGCAATCCCGAAATCCTGGGATTGGAAATTAGTCTCGGGATTGTAATCCTAGTCAGGACTAGACTGAAAATTTTGTTTAGTGTAACCTTTTGGAAGAAAGGGGTACAGGATCAGCTCAACTCGGGAAAATGAAATCTGGCCAGGGCTGAGTCGCCAGAAAAAAGTAAGCCCTGGGCCCGTCCTGGAAAGAGCAATGACCTGGCTCAGCATGTCCTGAGACTGCAGAAAAAGTTAGCCCTGGGCTCGGAAGGTCCACAGGCAAGGGCGGGACCATGAAGACCTGTGTATTCCGGCTCTTTCATGGCACTGATCACTAGTGGGAAAACAAAATAAGGACGACAAATCAATGTAGTTCGTTTTAAAGTGAAAAAACTGGAAAAAAAGACAACAGTCCTAAAAAATAAGAGAAAGTAGGAAAAATAGGAGCTCTGTAAAGTCCAAACCGGACACAATTCACTTATTGGTATCATTAGATCTGCAACCCAACAGTTTAACAAAGAAACGCTTTACAGATGAAAATCCATTACTTCATGGATAATGATTATATACGAGATTTCAAACTGAAATACCAATTTTTTTGTACTTTCACTCTGTTGTGAAAATTTGTTCAACTTTGACATAAATCTAATAAGAATTATTTCAGGTTGAAATCTCACATGCATATTGCTTTGATGACTCAAAAATAGTCACAAATTCAAAGAAAAAGAACTTTATGTACAAAACAAGCACATGCTATGTTCGACATTTAATCACCTGCAATAGCAACTAAATATGTAAAAAATATTTTTAGAATAAACAAATAAGAGTAGAGTTATAGGTAAAAAATTTTAAATACAATAACAAATGCAGCTGAATTTTGAAATGAATTAGAAAGATAGTAGATAACAGAAAAACAGCAAACAAGTAATAGTAAGCTAATCATTATAATTCAACACTATTATAATCAAATACTGATGATTAAATTTATGAAATTTTACCTGAGGCAAACCTTTATCACATTCATTTTCATATAACGCATCATATGCATCTCTATTGCTATCTGGAAAAAAAAAAAAAAAAAAACTTCAATTGATATCTGAAATGATTCTTTTAATGTTCATTCACAATATTTAGTACTTATAGTATTTTAAAATCCATTTCGCATATCAAAAGTATTTTCTACAGTATATTTTACATTAAAAATTGAGAATTTACTTTAGTCATGAAAAATCACATATAATCAGAAAAAATTTACTAGATAAAATACAGAAATTTTTTTAACTACCTCTACCTATGATCTCCAGATAAACTATTTCAAAAGTCAAAAATTTTAAGACACAGATGATATAATCTGAAAAGGTTTGTCAGGAAAAAAAAAAAAAAAAAGAAAAAAGGTCAAGTGAGGCTTTTACTCATACACAAAAGGTTCCTTTCATTGACTTTGAAAGAAGGTTGCAATCCACCTTGGTCCATGCTGCGATTTTCTAGATAGTTTTTTAAAATTAATATCTTGGCTAATAGCCAACAATTTTTTTTTTTTTGACGAAAGTCATTATCAACAATTCTAGGATGATTCTGCATCAACAGATCCTCAAGTGCCCCTTAAGAGTAGCGAAAAGACCCGTTTGCTAATGCTAATTTTATGGAAAAAATTTAAAGATCTCAGTTGCATTTCAATATTTTTAAATGAATTTTTTTCATTGGATAGCTGAGATCGATCTATTACAAAGGTCATTTTTTACTTTGAAAGAAGGTTGCAATGCCACCTTGGTCCATGCTGTGATTTTCTAGATAGTTTTTTTAAAAATTAATATCTTGGCTAATATAGCCAACAATTTTTTTTTTTTACGAAAATCATTATCAACAATTCTAGGATGATTCTGCGTTGATAGATCCTCAAGTGCCCCTCTTAAGAGTAGCGAAAAGACCTGTTTTGCTAATGCTAATTTTACGATAATTACAATATTTTTAAATGAATTTTTTTCATTGGATAACTGAGATCGATCCGTGCAAAGGCCATTTTTTACTTTTTCATTTTGTTTGCAGATATTTTTAATGAGGACACTTTCATTTTCGAAACCGGTTTTGAAAGTGAAAGCACCATCAAAAAAAAAAAAAAAAAATCTGCAATCAAAATCGAAAATGTAAAAAATGATCTTTGTACAGATCAATCTCAGCTATCCAATGCAAAAAAATAAATCATTTAAAAATATTAAAATGCAAGTGAGATATCTTTATAAATTTCTTCCATAGGATTAGAAATAGAGAACGAGTCTTTTCGTGTGACTGAAGTAGCCCCTTAACTCTCCCAATGAACACCAACAAAGTAAAGTTTGTGCGTAACAGAAAAATCAGATTTTCTCGAAAACTATGCGACTTAGGATAATCAATATAGTTTTCCTGGAAGGTTTAAATAAACTTCAACCATTATTTTTTTTCATAATTTTAGTTTTAGTGGATTCAGAAATAAGGGGGTGAGGGATGTATTTTTGCAGTAAATTTCCAATGCTATCTTTTGAAAAAAAAAAATATTTCTGAGTTCGATGTTACAAGATCTTTCTAACAATACCTACATGACAGGGTTGGCAAGTTTCTTCCAAAGTGGAAAAAACCAGCCGGAAGAAATAGGTTTCTTCCAAGTGGAAAAAACTTATTCTTTAAAAAATTACCATATAAGTTTCAACTTTGTATATGCATACTATATATATTTAACTATTTATATATTATTAATAAGTTGATTTATAACTAATATATTATATCATTTTTTAGTCAAGATTACACACCTGTGTAAGGTTTCTCAACCATTGGCTACATGAAGAAAGAAAATTTCATTCAAATTAGACAAAATCTATTAAATTTTATCTATTTCAATTTAACCAGCATATTTTTAAATTATTTAAACTTTTGAAACTAGTAGTAAATAGTACGGATCATTTACCAACAGCACAATGAAACTCATTTAAATAAAGGACAATAAAATTGACGCATATGAAAAACATTAAGGTAAGTAATTATACAATATTATTGTATTAAATAATTTCATTTTAAATCTTATTTTTCCTTACTACAATGTAACATGGTTTAACAAAATGAAAGTTTTTTAGCAGTAGGATGCTGAAATCTGTTTCTCAATTTAGAATGGATGAATGCAAAAGATGAAAAAAATTCTTTCAAATCCTACAGAACTTCAAGGAGAATTTAAAAGCATTGACATACTCAAACATTTTCAAAACATTAGTCTTAAAATCAGCAATGAGATTTGCATGCTACGTGATAGTATAAATAATCACATATTTGTTTATTTACAGTGTTGTGTAGTTTAAAATAATCCATTTTTATATGAAAATAATGTATTTTTATATGAAAAATAAAGAATTTATAGGTACAGTAGAAGATCTTTAACGCAATTCTCCATATAATGCATAACTTTTTAGATGTAAACAATGATTTTTGCACCTAAAAAGCACCTGCATTTTCACATTGTAAAATATTGCTACTCTCTAGAAGACTAAATTTGATACATTAGTTTAACTTTTTCTAATTTGACCTTTTAACTGAAAAAAATGCTATTATTAACAATAAACATTTTTGAAAATGTCTAATATAAGGGATGGTTGTGTCAGTTATATTTGGATCATGTTTATAAAGTAAATTTAACAACGTCTGACCTATATTATGCAAAAATTTATAATTTGGATAACTCTTGGTAATAAGGAATGCAGTAATAAGATATTCTAATGTATTTTGGTATTTTCAGACATATTTGGCCATGTTTACAAGGTGAATTTAATGATGTGATCTATTTAATGCAAAATTCTATATAACACAAAACCTTGGGTTTTTAGGTTTGCATTATAAAGATCTTCTACTGTATTTTTTTTCTCTTTTTATATAAATGACATTATTAATGAAATAAAAAACCCCTATAAAGTTGTAAAATCCATCACCTGTAAATATCTGTTGAACCTGAAGTTTGTTATTAAAAAATAACATTTTTCCAAAAATAATATTTTTGACATTAAAATTTCCTATTTAGATATCAGAATTATACTTTGAGTTTAATTCTTTTGTATAGTTATAGTTAATATACTTTAATTTTGAGCATCTGTTTTATTTTATGTTGGTTTCTTCAATTTCTTCCAGTTTTTTCCATTTCTTCCCAATTTCTTCCACTGTCCTGGAAGAAACCCAACTTTGCCACATGATTAAAAAAAAAAACAAGTAGTTTAATTAGCCCCCTAATTTTTCCCTAAAAATATTTGTGAATGGCTAATAATCTATAAATATGTAGATCAATATAGGCCTTTATAACTCATCTAAATTCATCCATCGGTCATGGGAAAATACAGTGAATCACGATTGGTTGAGAGAATATGTTGCAAAATTCACCAGTCGTTCAGGGGGAAATATCACAAAAAGGCACTCTAAACAAACCAGTTCAAGATGTGTTTTTGGAAAAGGACACAAGAGTTCCTTTTTCAAAAACAATGTGCTTCCATTTATTAAATTCCTGCTCAGCAGCTCTTTTGTTGTAGAGTCAACACTAGATATGGACGTAAAAAATGTAAATCTCTTCTTTCTTTCAAGACCCCCAGGACATTCTTTTGTATTTTGTTGGGTGGGTAGAAGTCTCCTTGGAGGTTGAAATTATGTGTAGTAAAACTGATAAATAGTTACATTTTGGCAGAGAGTTGTAAAGTAGAAATATTATCTCTGAGAGGGAATGGTGTTTATAAGAAAAGGATTTATTTTCTAATTCCAGACGTGCCAACCTTTGAAAATCAGAAATAGTAGTTTCAAAATTCAAACAAATCTAGAGGTTGATTGGTTGATGTTTTTTATGCTGCAAATCGGGTTAATTCTGATTGCTTTTGGTTTGGACCAGTTAAATATCTTATACATATAATACATCTATATCTAATCAATCATATATTTATGTTCTTTATAGGTATAATTCAAAATATTATTGAAAGAAATATTTTTTTATGTCACAAGGGATAAATGTTAAACTTCCCATTATGATAAAAAAAAAAAAAATTTGAATTTGCTTGTACAGCTGTATTAAAACAATTTTGAATAGATTAATTTTAAATTTAACAGATTATGTTAGCTTATTGCAGATACTTTTTGTACTTACTGATATAGCATAATTTTTTTTTTTTTTAAACATGATTCCTAAATTAGCTTCTTGTATAAAAATGGGTAGACAAAATCCATTCGGGATATGAAAGTTAATGGAAAAAAAAGTGTTAGCCAATTTCAAATAAAATTTTCATTATACATGATGAATATAAATTGTCAAATTAAAAAGTTATACTGTGTAAATATAAAAACATTTATTATAGTATTATTCGGTCAAGGCCGAATAATGGACTTGATATTCGGCAGACAGGCCGATTACTCGTTGCATCTCTAGTCTACATGGGGTGTCCATTACTGGAAAATGACTAATTAACCATCCCAGTAATGGACACCCCCTTTTAAAACCTTAAAAATAAATGAAATTTCGTACATGGCCGTTAGTAGGGAAAGGTGGGGCACCTTGGGACGTTTTTCAGTAAATAATTTTTCTAAATTTTATTAATATTTATTCTTATTTTAGAACCAATTAGACAAAGTATAAACATTTCTGCATCAAATAAACCTCATAATAATCTAATATCTCACATAGGAAAAGAGTGAAAACAAAACAAAAAAGCCTTTAAAATGTCCCAACCTGCCCCACATGGTGGGGCAGGTTAGGACACTAGTTTTAATCAAAAATACATGTAAAATTTTATATTTAATTGATGAACAAAGCTTTATAAAGCTTTAGTTCAGCATGAAATAATTTAAGCATTGAAACATTTTAATAATTTGAATTGTAACATGTTTTCATTAACAGATCTTGTATTTGATGTGAAAAAAATGGTGTTCATCAAATTCTAATAAAACACATCTTTGACCTATTTTGTTTTCAGGAGTGCCAAGTTTTAAAAGAATATCTGTTTGATACACAAATGAGCTATCATGTTTATCAGGATTTAAAAAAAAAAAAAAAAAAAAAAAAAAAAAAAATGACAACTCTAGATTTTGTCTTCTCAAAAGGGATATCTCATACTCACTGCTGTCCTCAACATTTTGAACATGCCCTACAAATACAACAATGCTTTGTTTTCCTGCAAACTTTGCCAATGTACACTACCCCACAGTGGGTTTACCTTTAGCCTTTAAGTTTCTGGACTTAAGTTTGCAATCTGTAGGAAAATCAGCATCACATAAACAGTTGAATTCATCACTACTGCCATTACACAAATCATTTATATTTGTTTTCCTTCCAGGGGTAATTTTCACCAATTTTGCTAGCACAACTGTCTCATCCTCACTACTTGATGAAAATTCTAATTGGTTGTGTACTTTTTTTTCCTTCTGTAAGCTGTATTTGGTCTTTACAGCATTTTTGGACATGTCCCAAGGTGCCCCACAACTGAGTGTCCCAACCTGCCCCACCTTCCACATTAAGTAACAAAAACTTTAAAACAGTTAAGCTTAGCATTGCAGTCTATTTTTTACCCTTAAAATAACAATAAATCAATGTTTTTTCATCACAACATGCCCCCACTTGTATTATTTCATTTCTTTAATAAAAAATTTATTTTTCAAAACACACATAAATGTTACTTAACCTCATTCAAAACAAAAATAATGGTATTATTTGTTGCCAG
The DNA here is from genome assembly GCA_963932465.1 of Maratus speciosus. Classification (NCBI taxonomy): domain Eukaryota; kingdom Metazoa; phylum Arthropoda; class Arachnida; order Araneae; family Salticidae; genus Maratus; species Maratus speciosus. Next base: position 350,707,873 of record OZ010800.1, on the reverse strand, counting down.
CAAACACCAGTGATTCCAAAACACATGGAAGAGTAGATTGTAGTATCATATATTGGCACTTATGTGTGCTAATTTTTAACTGCAAAATTAAGCCTCAAAATTGAGATGTCCCAACGTGCCCCACCTTCCCCTATATAAAATTCTAAGTTTTCTATTGCTACTCAAGCAAAAATATTCACATTTTGCAAGAAAATAAATAATATATAAATTAATTAAACGAAGCCAGCTTTTAGCCTCTTCATTAAGATTTTCACAGAAAAACAGCGAAATTTTGAAACATTTTCTGTTCCCTGATTCGTTTGATTAAAAGTGTCAACAATAACAGAGTTTCATAAAACATGCAAGGGGGGAATTATAAAAAAAATAATTAAAGCTAAATATTTATTAGTTATTCTTTTATGAATCAAAAACATCAATGGGTGTCCATTACTGGCACATCTACCCTACATATAACTATATAAATGATGTAGCATAGATACAATATTATATTCATTGACACGATGTATATTATATTCATTCTGGTGTGGATAACAAATTGCTGGAAATAAAATTACCATTGGGTAATTCCATGTGTGACTTACACAACATTTGAGAATTTCAGTAAGATTTAATTTTGCATTGAAACTGAAATTTAGAATATATTTAAACTTTTATTATTAAATCATATAAAGGGAAAGTAAATTAATACTTCTGTATTGTTTATATTATAAATTAAGGTGTTTTTTAATGTTTAAAATATTAAAATGTCTGTGACTGACACGACAAAAAAGGAAGCTGGTTTATACTTGCCTTCAATTATATTTAAAATTCTGCTCTATATTTAATTCTTAAAAATTAAAATTTACATGAACCTACTAACAACAGTTTATAAAATAAGAAAAATCAAATTCACTTTAAAAATTTTTTCAAACTTTTTATTTGAATTATTCACTTGTGACTTACATGACAGACATTATGTGACTTAAACGACATCTGCAAATATCAAAATTAGATCAGAATTATTTTCACACAAATACATCATAACATTTCTTTTGGTATTTGGAAAGCTTATATGCTTATTGCTTATGCCAAATTTATTTCACTAAAGTTGAAATTGAATTTACATTTCATAGAGCGATCAAATGTAGGTTCTGATAGTTTTCTGTTGATTTCTTTAACATGAATGTAACACTCATTATCTATTTCAGGCCAATAAAACTTTAAATTTTCAACATTAAAATGCAAAAATTTTACTTTTGCTTCTTCACCTTCTATAATTAATACTTGACCTACAAAATATTTAACACATTTTCTCCCAGCAAAAGGAACCAACACCCAATCTCCTGCTTTAATCATATCCTTATCTCCAGCATTAAACACATCTTTATCTAGTTTCGACTCTGTATCACTTTTACTGGTTTTACCTGTAAGATAACTAAACCTTATTATTGGTTGCTGAGAGGAAATATGTGAGCATTCTCTTTCTTAATTATTTGAAGAACGAAAGAAAGCAGCGATAGGTTCTAGTGTCTGGAATATTGTGAACTTCTCTTCCATTAGGGCACCACAGTCCATGCTTAACTTTTTACAATCAATATCCTTTTCCTCTACATATATATTTATAATATTTGGGCATATTATTTTGGCACAATCTGCAAATTCTTTGGCATTTCTGGGATCAATTTGACGGCTGTTTGTAGATTCCCTTAATCGTCTCTTCACAGTTCCTGCTAAACCATCAATGGGTCCTTTGCCGTGGGCTGTGGGAGAGAAATGCCAGATTATTTGCATATTTTGAAGTGTAATGTATGACAAGGAATATTTTTGTTTAAAGTGTTGGCCGGTACCATCTGACTGATAATGAATGGAAAATATTTTGTGCTCAGGGTGATTCTTTTTGAAATTTTCAAGTATGACATTATTAAAACTAACAACTGCATATTTATCATGTGTCAAATAGTTAGAAACTACAACATATGATTCAAAACAAAGATCCATTTTGTCATTTTTATAGTACAAAATTGCAGTATAGAGAGTACAGCTTTCTGAATTCCAGTGTGCTGTTTGTATTTCATCCTGATATTGAAAATTATAGTTTTCACTAAAATCTATGTGCAGTATTATGGCATCTGATGACAAATGGTTTTTTAAGTTTTCAAAATTGTCCGCTTGAGATTTTTGTATATATTCGTGTTGTAGAAACTGTGCTAATTTCTCTTTTAGTTTATTAAAAATTTCTGACATTGTTCCAGATAATTTTTACCGTGTAACTTTTCCTTGCTCATCTTTTAGCCACTGCTGATATTGTACCTCATCATCACCAATTTCTTGTTCTGGATGTTTATCAAGAATTAATCCCATTTTTTTTTCTACAATTCTCGCATTTCGATAGCATACAATCCTTTCTTTTACTGCTACATACAATTTTATTTATGAAATCTGATGTTCTTTTGGGTAAATCTTTTACAGCTAGCAATAATAATCTTATGTTCTCATGGTAAATGCACAAACATAAATTTCCTGGAGTTTCTGACCGAAGACATATGTTTGGGATGAAGCTCACTAAACTTACTCAAGCCCCATTTCTTTATTGGGATGTACTTTCTTAAACAATTCATGTGTCTCCCCCAATGTAAAAAAAATAAGTAATGCTTCTGAATTTTTTGTTTTCCATTCAATCTGATAATGACAAAACTTTTCTACCACATTTCATTTTTATTTCCTTCTTTTGGTAGCTTAAACCATTTTAATTCAATTACGTTTTTCCCCTACCTTTTTTCTGTAACCCTTTTACTTTGTTTCCCTGCTAGCACAGTCATCGTTATTTTTTTATTTATTTATTCATTTTTCTACGTTTTTATTTAGCCGATGGCTTCAAACATTATTTCATTTCAGTTGTTTCAATTTTTGTCTTTATATGACGTCACCGGATTCTGGTATGAAATCAGATTTAAAATCTCTTGTCAGTTTAATTTAATTTACTTTGTTTCTTCAGTTTGCATCCTTTTATCTGTTATTGGCATCCCGATATTTCGCAGTCTTCGCAGCCTATTACTCTTGTGTTCAGTGCCGTTCGCAATCTGTTTGCCGACTTTTTCGTTGTTCGGCAACCCTTTTCCCTCGCCAAATGACAGTTGCATTTTTTTTTTGTGTGTTTTCGAACAGATTCGCAGTTGTCGTTGTGGTGTGATTCTGAAGTTTTGGTACGTTATGGAGTGTGAGGTCTTTATACGTGGATAGTTTTGCTGTTTTAAGTGTTCGTGGGATCAAAATCATTGATATAGTGATGTACCTCTGTATGTATATTACAGAGTGAGTTGTTAAGATTCCAGAGGAGACGTAGAAACGGCACATATATGCTCTATATACGCAATGTTCAAGGCAACATCGACTGCTGTATTCCACAAAAATGCTGTTCTTTTATCAAAAAAAATAAGTCATGCGTAAAATAGCCTACTACTATTGGAGAGGTTTTACAATATCATGGAGATATACTAAACCTTTTACACAGCATGGAAGGAGTGCAATTCCAACAATGAAATTTGATAAGTATATTTTATATGCATTTTTGTTTTCGTATCTATTGTTCTATTTTACGAGAAAGGTAAATGTTATATTTTGATAACTTAACAATTTAGAAGTCTAAAGAGAAATTCTTTCTTTATGAATGACATTTTGATGTAATTAATACATATTTATGGTTCCAAAAGAACTCCAAGCAGTTGATTATAATAAAAATGTCAAGACGTTATCTGTCATACTTTCCAGTTCATGTTTTTTTTTTTTTTTTTACAAAAATAAAATGCCTTTTTTTATGTTGCATATTTCAAATAAACATTTTTCCCAAATATTTCTGTCTTTTATTTGCATATATAATGTGTAACTTATTTAGGTACGGCAGTCATTATATGTCGCATTGTTTGAAAAAAAATAAGTAAAAATGAGACATCAAAAGTTGTTTTTTTTAGGTGTGAGCATTAATTCCTCTAAAGGAATGAAAATAAGTATTTTTATTCTTAGCTCACAGTTTATCTAAATAAAGATATGATTTTAAATCTGGGTTACATTTCATAGAATTATAGAGGAGGTATAATTCTCGATGCATTTTTTGTCAGTAGGAATTCTAGAAGTGCTGATAAAAATTATTTACAACAAAATAATTTTGCCCAGAACCTTAGCTGACATTGTTAACTTATTTTACTACACCTTTATTTCCAACAGAAATAAAAAGTCTATTCCTCTTCTACTACATACTCCTTATTCAACAGTCAAATATTTTACAGCAAGGAGCTTAAGAAATTGTATCATTGCTGAAAAAATCTAAGATTGTTTAACTTCATTTGAAATACATCTGTCACCATGCAAGTGTTGGAGTTTGGGTTCTTTCAGAATATTTGGTGAAAAGTGCATTGCTAACGTCTTAACTACAGCTGAACATTCTCTAGGGCTTTGTGGAAGACCCCTTTTAGCTTCTGAAATTGCTTTGCCAAAAGAGCAGTGTGTCTTGTATATTTTTGTAGGGCTTATCTTTTCAGCAGAAGTTACTTTAGTATTAGTTTTATATTTTATTCTATGCTTCCTCTGTTCTTCCCTGCGCTGTTGTTTTCTTTTAAACTCTTCATATTTTCCACTTTCTTTTAATTTTTCTATTTGCTTTCGTTTTCTTTCAGCTGCTGATCCAGCCATCTCTGAAAAAAAAAATGAGAAAATAATTATATTATGTTATTTTAAGTGTTTATGTGAAAACATTTAAACTATTTAAAAGCTTTTTGTGACTTACACGGCATCTTTTTAAAACTAAGTTTAAAGCACTGCAATGCATAGAATGACAAAAAAAAAATTGTCATTTTATTTTAACCTTTAAGAACAAAGAAAATACAAGAAAGATGTCAAAAACTGTTGTAAGTTCTCGTAAAAACTCAAACAAATTTTACTTCACCCTTTCATATCATATAAATATCATACAATTTGTACAAGAAAGAATTTTAATAAGAACATTGAGTAAGTCTGTATATAAATAAATGCATCTTTTGTGTGACTTACACGACATGTATAAACAACAAACATTAACCCTAGTTTTTTTTTTTTTTTTTTAATTCTTAAAATTAAAATTATGATTTTGTTATTTTAAAATAAAGAAAAATAGTCAATAAGTAAATACAAAAAAGTAGAAAAGCTTACCTTTAATATTTTTCTCTCCAGAACAATTTCTTTCAGGACAAAAATAACATACTAAGAGCTGAATCAAAGATGTCTCACAAACTAAGTTCACTGTTGCCACAAAACTCAATATATTGAAGTAAAATTATTGATTATATAAAATGTAATATATATTTGTTCAAATGGTGATAGTAATTTTATATGGTTATTTACAAACAAAAAATCATCACTCGGGTATACATTTACATGGAAATGACCCATTGTTAAAGTCATTTATTGCTAAAAGCCTTCAATTTGATGTTACATATATACACATTTAATAAATTTATATTAAATTACTGTTTTGTATTATTTTAGTTTGCTTTTACACTATTTATCATTTTTAAATGTTATGTATTTATTGCATGTACATTAAATAGCTGTTTTGAAAACAATTGGCAACAAATAAAATTGGCTAATGACTAGGGATGCACCGAATAGTGATTTTGGCCGAATGCCGAATATTCGGCTAGCCGAATAGTAACTGCTAGGCCGAATACCAAACATTCGGCCGAATACCGAATATTCGGCTTGTCGAATAATTTTATATTTCAAAGTTTAAAGGCATTAAAATGTTTAATTTTAAAACAGTTTTACATAATATTTAAAACAAACTTATTTTGATAATCAAGAGCTCTTTTCAAGTAAACTTTATGCTGAAAAAAATATGCTTTGAGTTACGCGTCAAGTAACACTTAAAACGTGGCGATTAACTTTATTGTCCTCACTCGCCAAACTCAATGGGCACCACTCGCCAAACACGATGGTTGAAAGATCAATGCCAGGGAGGAAAGGGATGAAATTTGTTCGGAATTTACGACGTCCAAATCGATTCACACGAACGTAAGAAAAGAAAGTAGCAGGGGTTATTCTGTCTCGAATTTTCCGAAAATTTAAGGCATTCGGTTCCGAAAAAAACCAAAAAAAGGTCATCAGTCCGAAAATTCGGACATAAAAATATCGCTAATTTCGATATAGTCGCCGAAAAAAATCAATTTCGTTAATCGTTCTAGAAAAAAAATCACCAATTCTGTCAAAGAATCGCGAAAAAAAAACGTGAATTTCACCCAAGGACCACGTAAAAAACGCGAATTATGTCAAAACATCGCGGAAAAAATGCAAATTTTGTGAAAAGATCACGGAGAAAACGCAACTTTCGTGACAAGATCTTGGAAAAACAACTTTCGTCAAAAAAAAACACAAATTTCGTGAAAAGATCGTGGATAAAATGCAAAATTCGTGAAAAGGTCGTGGAAAAACGCAAATTTCCTGAAAAGATCGCAGAAAAAAATAAATTCGTGAAATAAGGTCGCGGAAAAAACACAAAATTCGTGAAAAGATCACGGAGAAAACGCAACTTTCGTGACAAAATGAACTGATTTTTTAACTTGTTCGCTTGCGGACACATGTATGCTGTAGCTGATGACGAGCTGTTATGTTTTTAGCTCGAAACGCGTCCTATGTTTTGTTTATTTTATGATGATATTTTACAAAGTTTTATTATTTTAATTAACCATTATTGATATTTAATCTTACAATTTGGCAACAGTGATTTGGTTGACGGGATAACTAACAAGTACCGAAATTCCTTAAGGGTGTCCATTACTGGCACATCTACCCTATATATATATGTGTGTGTGTATATACAGTAGAAGATCTTTATAACGCAAAGCTAAAAACACAAGGTTGTGCGTTATATAGAATTTTGCGTTATATGGATCACATCATTAAATTCACCTGGCAAACATGGCCAAATATGTCTGAAAGATATCAAAATACATTAGAATATCTTTATACTGCATTCCTTGTTACCAAGAGTTATCCAAATTATAAATTTTTGCATAATATAGGTCAGACATTGTTAAATTTACTTTATAAACATGATCCAAATACAACTGACACAACCATCCCTTATATTAGACATTTTCAAAAATGTTTTTGTAATAATGGCATTTTTTTCAGTAAAAAGGTCTTAAATTAGAAGATAAAGTTGAACTAATGTATCAAATTTAGTCCGCTGAAGAGTAGCAATATTTTACAATGTGAAAATGCAGGTGCTTTTTAACTGCAAAAATCACTGTTTACATCTGAGAAGTTGTGCATTATATGGAGAATTGCGTTACAAAGATCTTCTACTGTATACAATAATGTATGTATAACACTGGCGCCCGGCTAACTGAAAAGTACCAAATTATGAAATTGCATTTTATCCTTTTATTCTAAGATACATCAAATTGATTAGGAGATATTTTCTGAAATGTTTAATCAAGCAAGTTTTATTGTGGAGAATTTGTGTCTCTAATGATAAACAAATTTGTAAGAATGGGTCTGTTCTAAAATCAGTCTCTAAGACTTAAAATTACAAATTACATTTACAGCAAAAGGTATGGTTAAAGATAAAGTAGAATACATATGCTAACAAAATATTTGACATTTGAACCAGCACATACAATATTCCATTTCAGGGATATGTTTAGGAAAATTTTAGGTCCTTTAAAGGACCCATCACAAAATAATTTATCTTAAAACAGGACCCTTCACAAAATAATTTATCTTAAAACAGGACCCTTTCACAAAATAATTTATCTTAAAACAGGACCCTTTCACAAAATAATTTATCTTAAAACAGGACCCTTTCACAAAATAATTTATCTTAAAACAGGACCCTTTCACAAAATAATTTATCTTAAAACAGGACCCTTTCACAAAATAATTTATCTTAAAACAGGACCCTTTCACAAAATAATTTATCTTAAAACAGGACCCTTTCACAAAATAATTTATCTTAAAACAGGACCCTTCACAAAATAATTTATCTTAAAACAGGACCCTTCACAAAATAATTTATCTTAAAACAGGACCCTTCACAAAATAATTTATCTTAAAACAGGACCCTTCACAAAATAATTTATCTTAAAACAGGACCCTTCACAAAATAATTTATCTTAAAACAGGACCCTTCACAAAATAATTTATCTTAAAACAGGACCCTTCACAAAATTATTTATCCCAAACAGGACCCTTCACAAAATTATTTATCCCAAACAGGACCCTTCACAAAATTATTTATCCCAAACAGGACCCTTCACAAAATTATTTATCCCAAAACAGGACCATTCACAAAACATTTTATCCCAAAACAGGACCCTTCACAAAATTATTTGTATCTTAAATAGACCTTTCACAGAATTTTTTCACTTCAAATTGAACTTTTCACAAGTTTAGTCATTTAAAAATAAAATCTGTCTTGTAAGTAAGCAATTGAACTCACCAAAGAGCATATTATTTAGATTTTTATACATGAAGGATAGGACATGAAGACATCGATAATTTAAAATTCACAAAATTATAACTAGAATTTTCACAAAAATAAGAAAAACTTCACATTTCACAAAAACAGGACCCTGTGAGAAAAGTCTGGACAGACCCCTGCATTTATTCAATAAGCCTTTTAAAAACGCATACAAAAACTGATTGATAACAACATGAACATGTAAATTAAAAAATATATAGATACATGTTACAGATTAAAGCCAGTAATCATGCAAATTACTTAAAAGTGAAAACTATAGAATTAAAAAATTCTTTTGCTCAACATTTAGAATTTATATATTTAAATATTTATAAAACCATCTTCATAAAGCAGGTTGTGCCATCTAGCGAGTATGTAGTTTGACAACAGTTTTGTTTTCAGATGTACTGTTGTACTTGGAATAGTGATACAGTAGATTTCCGTTACAACGAACTCCACGGGACCGCTAAAATATTTCGTTGTAACGGAATTACTCCTATTTATCTAATGACTTACATATACATCTAAACTAATTATGCAAGATACATTTACCTTTCGTTATAGAAGATTTTAATGGAAGACTAATTAAATTAACATAGAAAAAGTTAGTAAAATAAAATTCAATATTAAAAATACAAAATTACGGACTAAACTTTATTTAGTAGCAGCAGATTATTGCAGAAAATCTGCGATTTAGTTTGTACAAAGGAATGTGTAGGTGATAACAAAAATGAGTGCAACAAATAAATCTGAGAAAATACGTCCTCAGGAACATTTTTTTGATGAGAAACAAAACACTTTTAATGAACAAAATGATATCTGCACTTCAGAGCATATTTGAATATTGTCATCCACTTCCACAGATAAGAAATTCTTCAAATTCACCTGATCAGGGACTGATGTTAATTTTTTGGCAGCCTTCCAAATCATGTTTAACTCAGAGGATTAATCGAAATTAAAAAATTGATTCATTTTCTTCGGTCTCAGTTAACCAGGCATGTTTCCAACAGTTAGAAATTGTTTTCTGGATAATTTCTTGCCACGAACCAGAGATCATTACAAAAAAGAAAAAAAGAGCTCAATTAAGATTTTTCGTTGCAACGGAATTCCTAAAAAAATGCACTTTGTTAAATCAGAATTTTAATACATTAAGGTTAATGCAATTTGAAAAGGGGATTTTTGTCAAATTTCGTTGTAACAGAAATCTACTGTATTTGATATTCCATCTTGAAAATGAATCTTAGCTAATGCACCTAGTGAATGAATTTTTACATTTCTTACTTTATAGAAAATAGAAAGCAAATTATAAATTTCATAAGGTTTTTTTATACATGTGCATGGAATTTGCAGACATTAATGAATATTCAAGTGTTTTTCTTTTTCTCTAAGAGTTTTTACTTCTTGTTTTGTAATCTATCATTCTCTAATGAAGACATTTCCCCACAAATCTTCAATTTGGATACCATTTTCTAAAAGATCCATAACTTTTATAGGAATTGCAGAAAGGTATTTATATATTATATATTTTTTATATATAATATTTTTATATTATAAATATATATACATAAATATATATATGTATGTTTTTTAATATCTGAATAACCGTACATTTTGTTTAGGTAAGAATGGCTTCCTGAATGTGCCAGAAAATAGCCATTTGGATTAGAGAAAGGTAATTACAAAGAACGAAAAAAACAATTTTTATCCTGAATTTATTTGGCAAGGTATCTTTCAATATTCGGTGAGATTTTAGTAATATTCGGCGAGATACCTCGAAATATTCGGCTAACAAGCCTTTAATATTCGGCCGCAGGTATTTGTCTAACAAGTCTTCAATATTCGGCCAACCGAATATTCAGCTAAAGAGCCGAATACTCATCCCATACCTACTTTTAAAGGGATATATTAAAATGAGAAAACTTATTTTATTAAATTATTTATTAAAGAGCTGTAATAATTTATGTAAACAATAATAGTTAGGTAATACAAGAAATTAAAAATGTGCTTGAATTTCTATATTAGGTATACATAAAATTTGTAACTTTGTGACTTCATTCTTTAAAAAAGTCACTGTTTAAACAAATAATCATCCCCCCCCACACACACTCCTATGCAAGTTAATACAAGAGCTAAACAAAAACAAATGTATACTACCTAAATTTGAGCTGCAAAGTCTGAAATTCAATTTAAACAATTATACCATCAAATTTGCAGTCACTGAAAAAAAATTCTTATTCATATCTTAATTAAAATTTAGTATACATAAGTTTTATGTTTGGAGGGGCGAGAAGAGGGTATATTTACAACTTGTTTCAATTAAGTGATTTTCTCATAATTTACAAATTTACATTTATATAGGTTTGTTTACTTTATAAATACACAGTATATTCCTGTGGAATCTGTTTCATGACCAAGAAACGTGTTAACGAAGAAAACAATTTTAGAAAGTTTCTGGAAGTTTTGAGAAAAATTTAAAAATTCTGTATGGGAACTTAAATTATATTCTTCTCTGTTCAATAATTACTGCTACTTTTACATGTTTTTGTAAATATTATATAAAAATAATTAAAAATAAAATACTCTGCCATCAGGTTATATTTTAATTTAGTGTTTTAACATTTTTCTTTTTTAGGCAATATATATATATTTTTTTTTCAAATTCTTACTTAATTGATTGTCACTTTGCAATACAGTGATAAAATGAAAAATACTCAACCTTAAAATCTTTCTTAGAACCAAAGTTGTAAAAATATAGTCATGATGTTTAATATTTTCTTGGATTCTTTATTAGACCTCATATAGAGTTTTTTTTTTTTTTTTTTAAGAGGGCAGCACATTACATAGTCAACTAAATTTGATTTTAAAAACATTTCACTAGTTTTGAAAGTTTCAACACAATTTTTTTTTTAATATTTTCGTTTCTATTAAATAATTTGTTAAGCAAAATGCATGAATATAAACTATTAAATACAAAAATTCTAATTTTATAAAGTAAATAAAATTCAGAAAGCAAAGCATAGAAAAAGGCAAATTATGCCGAGCAAAACAATGAAAGTGAGAGAGTGAGAAAAAAAAAAGAAAAAAAACTCACCATGTCGATAGGCTATTTTATTAAAGCAATTTTCGAAAACTTCATACAAATGTAGGTGCTCGTCGCTACTTCCCATTTTTTTTACCGTATATTACAAAATAAATTTTCTATAAAATATTTATTTAAAAAAAAACTTTAAACGCAAACTTTTGCTTTCCGACCTCTGCAAGCAGAGGACGTGAGCTCTCATACTTTTACTAATCCTATGAATAACAACATATTGCAGAAAATGCATTAAGAGATATTATAACATCGCCAATAGTTTTCATAAACGTATTAAAATAAATATTAAAGCGCTGTAGGACGCTGCTAGTTCATAATCAAAGACAGCCTAATTTAGAACGGTCACAGTTATTTATATGGATTACGTTTCGCTTTCACAGTTGGCTTTCACCATGTAATAACGTGCGGTTCGTTTACTCCGTGCGGGCGCTCAGAAGTTTTTTCTATGGAGTAGGTCTTATTGAAGAAAGGAATTTTTAAATAATTCTATAATTTCATTATTTTTATGGTTCAAAATATGTAAAATCAACGACTATATTTCTTCATCCTTCCAAAACATTGTTTTCGTAACAGAAATACATGCCTATGTTCACTCAAATAAAATCCAAAATATTCCGGAAAAGCATCACGCGATCTACCTCATCTTCAGTCCGTTCAGCGATTAAAATTTGATAACCAACCGCACCCAAACTTGACGCGTGCGACTCGGAGGAAAGATAGGAGTAGAGGTCAAACTCCATTGTTCTTTCAGCCAGATTTTGAAACCAACATGTTTTCGTTCTTTCGTCGCCAAAAGGAAGTCTTTTTTGGCAGTGATTCCTTTTATTGACAACTTTCGGATTTCATTCTCGGTCAACTCAAGGTTTCGGAGAAAGATTCGGAGAAGCTTTTGCCGGGAGTAAAACCGATTTGGCGCGCATCTCTTCCCTCCATCACGTGACGGAGTCCAGAGACGCAGAGATGTAGACGCCAAGAAAAGGTTAGCAAATTGGGGTCTACTTATATGAGAAGTACTGTGGCGTGCGACTCAGTAAATTTTTCTGGGCGATTTGATCATGTGATTGTGCATTTTGAGTTTATGTTTTATTGGTTGTGCTTTGTTTGGTAGGTTGATTGATACAATTTAACAATTCAATTGGTGATATAAATATTTGAACTTTTTAACAATTTTATTTTTATTTATTTAAAAATTATTTATCAGTTGCTTTATATTTTCCGTGATAAATAGAAAGCTGTTAATAAAGTAAGATTGTGATATGAACATATGAGATTTGTATGTAATCTACTATGCTGGATGGATTTCAATGGAATTTGCACTGTTAACTAGACAGTTTTTTAGAGAAGCTTTTAGTACTGTTAAGCTCCGGTATCTTGGCATTTCACGCGCGGAGCTTCGGACGATTCTATTCTGGGTAATCGGCAAAAGGTTGTAACGTACTAGAGAGAATGGCATCCATAAATGGAGCATTAGCCTAAAATAGTGACAACCATAAGCGGAAATTTATTTTTGAAAATACATTTTTCATAAATGTAATGTTTAACTGTAGTCGTTTCTAATAGCAATAATTTTATTAATAATTATGATATTTAAAAACTTAAACGATGCTTCTGTTAATAAAAATGATGATACTAAAGATCGGAATGAATTGTAAAAGCACCTAGATATATCTTCAACAATGGCAATTCGTATACATAAAAATTAATACAGATCATTTCATAATATTTTAAATATGAATTTATTAATGATTTTATAATTAAAAAGATGCATCTGAATTTTTTAAAAATGCCTACATTATATGTTAGTATGCTTTCATTGTGTATATAACTCTCTTTTTTCTTTCAACTAAATTAAAAATGCTAAACATTTATATAAATTAATAGCTATTACACGTGACTTTAATCACGTAATATTTATAGAATAAAAAATGCATTAATTAAGGGGGGAAATTCACTTACGATGTTTAAACACATGTACAATTAACCAACTCTTTATCTCATTTTAAAGTAGATAAAATTTGTTATAGCTCGCAGTTTGCATATTTTTATATATAGGATAGGATCATATAAATGCCTTTGAAGAGCTCGAAATTTCATACACTTTCCCTAAGATTTATTAGAGAATGAATTCATTTCCTACTAATTTTATTTTATTATCTCTATTTATTCTATTTTATATGTATTCCGTTCATGCATATTGAGATATTTTTAACTATAGATTTCGATATTAAAAGAAAATTATATATAAGTATCAGAAACGGATAACTGATTACTTCCGATATTTTTTATTGGCTTTTCCATAGTACCTTTAAAAAATAGGGAGGAGGGGTGGGGGATTTTATGTTTATTAATGGCATTGGCTTTTTGAATTATTTGTTCAATTAATCAATCGACGATGCATTGATAGGAATAACTTGAGCGTCTATCAGATTTTACGCCTAGTGCCGGGTGACCATCTGAACTACACTTGCTGTGACCCTTGCAGCATTAAATTAAGGGATTATAAAACCGAATATTATATTTTTAGAATGTACACTAGGGATGTTAATGTTATGGGAGCATTCACTTCAAATGTATCACTTATATTTTTAATGTTTTTAATTTTTTTTTTTTCGTAGAATAGCTGAGGTTGATCTCTAACCGGGCTAGTTTTTACTTTTTCGATTTAGGGAGCTTTTTTTTTTAAAATAATGAGTACACTTTCAGGACCGTCTACGAAAGTGAAAGTAACTTTATGTATAATAAAAGAAATCTAAAAATCTTAATCTATAAAAATCGAAAAGTAACCCGTTTATAGATCGACCTCAGCTATTCTAGGGAAAATTCATTTTAAAATGATAAAATGCAAGCGAGAAACTTTAAAAGAATGTTCCCTTCCTCCTGAAAAAATTTCAGCACTTTTAAAATCCCATTTCGCTTCTTGGAATGAACAACTTTCTTTTTCCGTGGCATTCTGTCAAGGCGAATATTGTTGACAAAGATCAATAATAATAATTTAAAAGACAAAGAGCAAGATCAACCTCAAATACAAGCATACACTATGATTTGAAATACTAAAATCACCATGGAACAAGGAATATACATTTTACAGTTATTTCCAACTGCTTTGAAAATCACAGATAAAAGAGTAAACTTGTACTGGTGGTGCAAATCCTTATTTCCGGGATTTGGCGGATTGACCGGTCGCCAATTACGCACTTGTACTTGGCAACCTTTGACCCTGAAACCCCTGGTCAGAAATAGATTCTCCTAAGGACATCTGCCAAGATACCAGAGCTTAGCAGTATATATATTTCTTATTTTATGATTGCATATTTTAATACCGTGTGGATTACAGACCAAAATACATTAAACAAAAACATAATTTGAAGAACAAATTAAAAAAACAAAATTTATTTCCTACATTGTTTAAGACCGAGAAGGGACAGATATTGAGTTATTTCATTCAATTAGTTCTACATTTAATGTTAAATTTTTGTAACAAATTAGTTAAGCCAATTGAAGATTAAAAAAATAAAAATAAAATTCATACAATATGATACTTAAAACACCCTTAAAAATTAGATTCCGTTCAAATGAAATCGAAATAAATATTAGACTTCTTCCATTTTTAATTGAAAATATTTGCATTGCAGATTTTGTATTGTGTTTATGACAATTGTGCATAAAATGATAAGATGCGTGCAAAATACAAAACTTAAAAAAAGTCTAAGATTTATTTCGATTTCATTTGAACGGATCTAATTTTTTAGGGTGTTTTAAGTATCATATTGTATGAATTTTGTTTTTATTTTTTAATCTTCAATTGGCTTAACTAATTTGCTACAAAAATTTAACATTAAATGTAGAACTAATTGAATGAAATAACTCAATATCTGTCCCTTCTCGGGCTTAAACAATGTAGGAAATAAATTTTGTTTTTTTAATTTGTTCTTCAAATTATGTTTTTGTTTAATATGTCAAGTTTTATAATAACTACTGCACTCAGACGAACGCATTTCAAAATTGATAGAGAGTATCATAATCAGGCTTTGATGTATGCGGTATTGCATCACAATGTGGGATGCAGTTTACCAATGTGTAATTCAAAATGTTTCACCGCTGTAGTAATGCAGGTTGCGGTAGTTTGGACAAAAACTTATAATCTGAACGTAAAAAATCTATAATCAAAACATAAAAAATTAACTTCACTTAAATTTAGATACTTTATTTCCCACTCAGGAACGCTGTGAATGTAAATGTAAATTGTGTTGAATCCTTACTGCTAATATTTAACAATATTATAGCTGTGATACAGTAAAAAATAAAAAAATAAAAGTTTTACTTAAATTTTTAAACCTTATTCTCTCCCAAGAGGTGATATAAACACATCAGAAAATTATTATCTAAGTTTAACTTGGGGTATAAATATTTCTCATCTCGGGAAAAAAAAAAATACATTTTAAAATTTAAGTTAAGTAATTCCCCACTAAGTTCGCTACCTGCGTAAAAATAGCTATCCATTAGAAACTTTTTACTAAAATATAAACTTGACCAAAGCAAAAACGTATTCTGAAAATATCGTTTTTATTTCCACTATGACGCCATATTCACCTTTTTAATTTTTGAAAAAAAAAAAACTAGCTTAATTTAATATTTCACGTGAAAATCTTTCAACTAAAAATAAATAAATTATATTAAGGCTTTTGAAATTTTTGCAACAATGAAGTAAAAATGTTACATTTTCTATGAAAAATGTCCGTTGATTTTCAATGAAAAAAGCGAAAATTGGAATTATTAAGAAAAATATTTGAATAATGTAAAAAAAAAATTGGCCCATGTTTCTCTCTGGATTATAATTCACCCACACGAAATGGCATTTTACCATTCGTTTTGACCCTGACGTCAGGCAAACGTTTTTACACTTTAAATTTATAATATCATTAGAATTAGTAAAGAATAAAAAATGAGTGGCATCAGGGACTATTACAAAACACGACCTCCACGGACATTAAACTCCCGACCTCCCTGGACATTTCCCCTTCGAATGAGGACTATTTATTTTTGTCGTTTGGTTTGGCAACAGAAACTTTTTGTTTTGTAGAACGAAAGAAGAACGATTTTGAGATGTGGGTTTTTTTCCCCATCAAACATGTTTTTAACGAATTCGAGATTAATTCATCTTATGTATATAATGTAAATATTCTTCTGTATAAGTTAGCCATATAAATAATCTAAAATGAAAGAGAGGTTTACTTCATTTACGACTATTCGAGTGAATTATTCTAATTGACAAATCTGTTCTCAGCGAAAAGAATTCTGATTCTAAAGAAGGCGGCCTACCTTGGATCGGTAAGTATATTTTACTTACCTTTATAGATTTATATCATATGTTTTATTGTGTATCTGATATTTACTGGCGCCCGAACAGGGACTGCCTAAAATATTTGAGTCAGAATAAGAATTTCGTTTAATTAGAATCTTTATTAAGTGCTTTGTTTATATACGATAATTGCAACCATTTTTGTTTTTGATAAATTTTATTAGTTATAATATTGATTTAAGAGAATGGATGCAGTTAATAAAACAAAACGCACTACTGCTAGGTCTCAAACTACGAAATTAATTAATAGAATAGAAGCGGCAATTTCAGAAAATAGTGCCGATGAAGATACATTAGAACAGTTTCTCGCTGAGTTAGATTTGAAAGAAAAAGAGCTTAATTATCTAGATACTGAAATTCAAAAATCTAGTAAATTAGATGAATTAGAAGCTGAAGTTTTGACATGTGATGAGTATAATTCGAATTTGGTAATTTGGAAAACGAAAGTAAAAAGGGCTAAATTGAAATTAGAAACTAAATCTAATTCGAATGTTTCTACTACAACAATAAACAAATCCGACGAAAGAGTTGTAATTCGGGGGTTGGAATCCATTCGCATAAATTTACCCAAGCTAATAATTGAAAAATTTGACGGCGATCCTTCGGATTGGCAAAGATTTTGGGACCAATTCGAATCTACAATTCATAAAAATGCAGAATTGTCTGAAGTAGAAAAATTCAATTATTTAAAGTCATATCTGACTTCAAATGCTGCTAACTGTATAAAAGGTTATAGTTTAACTAATAGTAACTATTTATCTGCAATAGAAACTCTAAAAGAACGTTTCGGTAAGAAACAATTGGTAATTAGCTCACACCTTCATAAACTTTTATCACTTAATTCAGTAAAGAAATCCAGTGACGTTTATGCACTCCGCAAATTGCTGGACACTTGCCAGACCGAAATCAGAAATCTGAAATCTCTCGGATTAGAGATTGAAAATTATTCAGCGTTACTCTCTCCCATTCTAATTAAATTATTACCTTCTGACATAGTGTTACAAATAACAAAAAAATGTGGTAACGATGAAGAATTAAAAGTTACGGAAATAATTGATTATTTGAAAATGGAAGTTATTTCCCGAGAAAGAACTGCTTTTTTAATCTCTAATCAATATTCTTCGAACACAGACATTACGTCTGGGAGGCCAGTGCGCGACAAGCAGTCGCCGAAAATAATTCCTTCAGCATCTGGCTTAATAAATGAAACGGTATCATTTTCTAAACAAAGTAAATGCCCGGAATGTAAAGAAAAACATTTTTTGATCGAATGTGAGTTATTTAAAAATAAATCATTACAGGATAAAAAGGAAACTTTAAAGCAGTACGGTTACTGTTTTGTTTGTCTCAAAAATGCAGGGCACATAGCAAAATATTGTAAAAAATTTGTTAAATGCAGCAATTGTTTTAAACGGCATTATAAAATTTTATGTCCCGAAAAAGAAAATGCCAGATCACAAGAAAATAATGAAAGCACGACATTATCAAATAAAACTTGTAATCGCGTAGTATTAATGCAGACTTTAACTGTTCGTTTAGAATCAAAGGATCAAAATAAACACTTGTTAGTACGCTGTTTGATAGACACAGGTAGTCAACGTTCTTATCTGAGTAAAGATATTATTAATCGAATGGGATACGAAGCAATAGGAGAAGAAAAAATGATTCACGGTCTTTTTGGTGGTATTCAAGAAACACACTTTCATAAGCGATATAAAATATATTTAAGTAATTTAGAAGATACTTTTAAATGTAATTTTGATATCTATGATCAAGACAAAATATGTACTGAGGTTCCAAAAATAAAAAATGGGCCTTGGATAAAGGAAGCTAAAAAATATGGGATAAAATTCACAGATTACGATGCATATACAGGGAAGCAAAAAATTACAAATGCACAAGAAATAAGTTTACTTATCGGAGCAGATATTTATGGAAAGTTATTAACGGGGAAAATTAAATCCTTGGATAGTAATTTAACTGCTATACAGACCAAATTGGGGTGGACATTGATGGGTAAAACTAATGAAAAAGATACAAACGATTCCACAAAAGTTGTTTTATCCTTACATGTAAATGAAGCAAAACTCACAGATTTATGGCGATTAGACACTTTAGGAATTCTTGATCCAGGTGACAAAGGGTCTGGTTTAGAACTCGAACAAGCCGTAAAAGAACATTTCAACAAAAATATTCATATAAACAATGAAGGACGTTATCAGGTTAGTCTTCCATGGATTGTTGGTCACCCCCCTCTCCCCAGTGCTCGGAAAATTGCAGAACGTAGATTAAAAAATGCGTAGATTCATTAAAGAAATCCGGCAATTTAGCTGCCTATGAAGCAGTATTTAATGAGTGGCTTCAAGAGAGCATTATTGAGGAAGTCGAATCAACTCCAGGAACGGAAGCTGAATTTTTTCTGCCACACAGAGCAGTAATAAAAGAAAATTCCACTACCCGAATACGCCCTGTTTTTGATGGGTCCGCTAGGGAAAAAGGCTCACCCTCTATTAACGATTGTTTGTTGAAAGGCCCCAATTTAGTAGAACTTATCCCTTCATTGATAAATCGGTTCCGATTGAAGAAAACTGGTGTAATATCAGACATAAGAAAAGCATTTTTACAGATTTGCTTAAATGAAAATGACAGAGCATTTTTAAGATTTTTATGGTGGAAGGAGGGAAATTCTGAAGAAACGAAAATTTTCCAACATCGAAGAGTTGTTTTCGGGCTTACATGCAGTCCCTATTTATTGGGAGCAACTTTGCAACGCCACTTAAAAAAGTCACCTCCCTCTATGCAGGAAACAGCTTCTAAACTTTCCGAATCCTTTTATATTGACAATTGTGTCACTAGTGTTGACAATGAAGAGCAACTCAATAATTTTATAACAGAGTCAAAATACATTCTCAGCCAAGCTAAATTTGACCTCAGAGGTTGGGAACACAGTTACTCTAACTCCTCAATGAAACCAGATTTTTCCTTAGAAAACAAAATTGTCCCAGTTTTAGGCCTACGATGGCTGTTGCCCTCAGATGTTCTTTCCATAGATGTAAGGGAAATTAATAAAGATGATGAACCCATCACTAAAAGGAAAATATTGTCGGAAGTTCATAAAATTTTTGACCCCATCGGTTATACCTGTCCAGTAACTCTTTTCCCCAAAATACTTCTACAAGATTTGTGGAAAAAGAAAATAACTTGGGATTCTGAATTACCAACCCCGATTGCCCAAAAATTTCAGAAATGGAAAAATCAATTGAGCTCACTTAAAGATATTGCTATACCTAGATGTTTAATAAGCGACCCAGATAACATCGGTGATTTAAGTTTGCATGTATTCTGTGACGTGAGCAAGGTAGCTTATGCTACATGCATATATTTACGAAATGAAAACGTAAAATCAACATCATGTCAACTGATCCAAGCACGATGCAGAGTAGCCCCGCTAAAATGTGTTACCATCCCCAGACTTGAGCTCCTCGCATGTACGATTGGTGCACGATTATCTAAAGGGGTTAAGTCCGACTTAAAATTAGAAAATCTTCCAACTTTTTCTGGACAGATTCTAGTAATGCGCTGTACTGGATAAAAAGAAGTGAAAACTGGGCTCCATTCGTATACAATCGTGTTAAAGAAATTCGATCTCTTAGTAATCCAGAAAATTGGCACTATGTGCCCGGAACTCTTAATCCAGCCGATCTACCTTCCCGGGGATGTTCCGCGGAATCCCTTAAACAATCCCTCTGGTGGGAGGGACCTGATTGGTTAAAAAAACCTCAAGAATTTTGGCCAAAAAGTAGTTTGAATCCAGATTTTGAAATAATTAACTCTGAAAAAAGAAAGACAGTTGTCAGTGCAGTAAATATCTCTCAAACTCCAATTGAGTTATATGAAAATACATCTTCATATTTGAAAATGATAAAAGTTACTGCCTGGATTTATAGATTTTTTGGAAATATCAGAAAGACACCGAATGAGCGAAATTTAGAGAAAATTTTAACATCTGAGGAAATAAATCACGCAGAACACGTCGTATTGAAATATGCTCAGAGGTATTTATTAAGTGAATCTAAACCATGTTATACCTCTTTACAGACTTTTACTGATGAGGAAGGTCTAATTCGAGTAAAAACACGAATCTCTATGCGAAAAGATTTCCATTCTTTCCGGTATCCGATAGTTCTGCCTTTCGATCATAATATTACCTATTCGCTCATAAGAAGAAAACACATTGAACTTTTTCATGCTGGAATACAAATTGTAATGTCAGTTTTGCGCGAACAATTTTGGGTATTAAGATGCAGGCGTACAGTTCGAAAAATTATAAAAAGTTGCATGACATGTAGACGATTCACTGCCTCACCTGCGAGACACCTACTGCCCCTCTCCCTGAAGAACGAGTCAAAGATGCTTCAATTTTTGAAAGTGTTGGTCTAGATTTATGCGGACCGTTATTTTTAAGAAATGGCTCGAAAGTTTGGATAGTTCTTTTTACGTGCGCCATATTTCGCGCAATTCATCTTGAATTGGTATCTTCACTTTCAACGGAAAATCTTCTATTAGCTATGAGAAGATTTATCTCAAGAAGAGGGAGACCCTCTATTATTATTTCTGATAACGGAAGAAATCTAGTGAAAGCATCATCAGAATTGAAGTCTATAAATTTTGAACGCTTGCAAAATTTTGCTATTGAACGAAAAATACAGTGGAAATTTAATCCACCTTCAGCTCCCTGGTGGGGAGGTTTTTTTGAACGCATGATAGGAATGTTAAAAGGTATTTTACGAAGAGTGCTTGGAAAGGCCAGCCTAAATTATGAAGAATTATACACCGTGTTATGTGACGCGGAAAGTATAATCAATTCTAGACCGCTGACATATATCGCAGATGATGATGATCTTGACCCTCTTACCCCCGCGATGTTCTTGCAAGATATCAAAGATTCGAGAGTTCCTGAATTTGACATAATTGATTCAACAAAAATGAAAAGAAGATTTGCTTATCAGCAAAGAATCCGAGAAAATCTTAGAAAACGCTTTAGAATAGAATACCTGGGGCAACTTCGAGAAAATGCGGGAAGAAATAGGGAAACTGAGTTAAAAAAAGACGATATTGTCTTAATTGGGGACGATAATTCAAAACGTATTAATTGGCCTTTGGGAAAAATTGAAGAACTATATCCCGGCAAAGACGGAAAATTCCGGGTAGCCAAAGTTAAAATCAAAACGGGTTCTTTTTTGAGACCCCTTAAAAGACTATATCCTCTTGAAATCAATAATGAACTAATGCCTCCTTTTTTAGTAGACAGAATTCCTGCTCCTATAGACGACGATTCTGTTCCTGCTCCTGTGCCAGAGTCTTCAGATCCTGTCTCTGTAGTTGAACCTTTGGATAGCGTCTCTGTTCCTGCTCCTGAGCCCGAGTCATCAGATACTGTCTCTGTAGCTGAACCTTTGGATAGCGTTCCTGCTCCTGTGCCAGTGTCTTCAGATTCCCCTTCTGTAGTTGATCCTCTGGATATCACTCCTGCTCCTGTGCACCAGTCTTCCATACCTGAGGATGACAGTCGACGATCTCGAGCTGGTAGAAAACTGAGACAGCCGCAACGACTAAATTTATGAAGTTTTGAGTTTCACTATACTGAACCTCAAAGGTGGGAGGATATTACAAAACACGACCTCCACGGACATTTTCTCCCGACCTCCCTGGACATTTCCCCTTCGAATGAGGACTATTTATTTTTGTCGTTTGGCAACAGAAACTTTTTGTTTTGTAGAACGAAAGAAGAACGATTTTGAGATGTGGGTTTTTTTCCCCATCAAACATGTTTTTAACGAATTCGAGATTAATTCATCTTATGTATATAATGTAAATATTCTTCTGTATAAGTTAGCCATATAAATAATCTAAAATGAAAGAGATGTTTACTTCATTTACGACTATTCGAGTGAATTATTCTAATTGACGAATCTGTTCTCAGCGAAAAGAATTCTGATTCTAAAGAAGGCGGACTACCTTGGATCGGTAAGTATATTTTACTTACCTTTATAGATTTATATCATATGTTTTATTGTGTATCTGATAGGGACAAAAAGGTGGGAAGAAAAAATGAAAAAGTTATGATCTCCATAGGCTTTTCCATGTTAAATTAACATTGAGAATTGACACTGGAAATAAATAAGTATTGCGCTGCCGCGCAATACTTAAATAATAAAACATGAGAAATAAATGCCACTCAAAATCCTGTTAGTACAAGCAAAATATTTCTTATACTCTCAGTAGAAAATTTATAAACATTCTAATCATACATTATTAACTACAAAACTAGACGGCAAACCCATATATTTTATCTCTTTAAAAAAATATATGTGCAGGCATATTTAGTTAAAATAATTTACATCTATTATACTTTATTTTTATAATAGTCACCGTAAAATATTATTTCCATCCTAGTCTCGATAAAAATTCACTCCTAAAGTACTAAAAAAAACAGTCCAGTAAAATTAGCTCAAAAAAGGGCCGTTTTATGCAAAAATTCGCGGAAAGCTGGAAATCATTTTAATCACTTTTTGTTCATCCAAATGAAGGGATTTGAAATTTGTCCCATTTTTCCTAGTGAGTTTCAGACATGGCACCACAAAAACCTAAAAAATTTCGGACTTTCTTCAGTATTTTGCAAATAACTCAAAAACCGTTCACTCTACAGAAACAGTTCTAGTTCATACATTGTAGACCATAAAATTCTGCGTTGATTGAGTACCACAGACTAAAAATTCCATCAAAAATAAGCGAGATATGATAGATCAAAAAAGTGCATTTTTCCAATTTTTTCTAAAAAATCTCAGAAAAGTGCTCATGTAACCAAACAAAATGTACTCACACTTATATTTGCGCTTATGATTACAATTTTGAAACCTTAACCCAATCCTAGTGTTCTGAGTACAGGAGTGATTGGTGGCGATAAAATAAATTATCACCTAGCCAAAGAGATTGGAGTTGCAAGTATAAAAAGTGTCATTGGTGGTGATTTTCGCCATGTGAAATTCAAGCGATCCAATCGAGTAACTCTAATGAAAAGCTTCACGTATGCTGTTAAAATCCATGATGAGGAGGTATCCGTCGATCCAGAGATATTTTTCGCCGAATTTCTTTCCACAAGAGATTAGAGGAAGAACTTAGAAAGTTCTTTGAGTATGAATTGGCTCCATTTCCGACTTTTCTGTTTGATAACTTTGGGATGAGGAAAACGCGAAAGTCGGTATTTTAAGATTTGTTACTGCCCAACAAACACACAACTTTCGGGCCACTGATGGGTTCGTTAGCCTTGGCCGAAAGTGTTCGATGGAGGCCCGTTATCAATGAAAGTTACGGCTCCGTAAAAAAAGTGTCACGCTGGACACAATAAGGCCGCAAGAAAATTGGCCGTAAGTACAAGAAGTTGCCCTCAATCGTGCCACTAACTTTTCAGTAAAAGTGTTAGATAGCCTTAAACTGCCCACAATTATTATTTTAAAGGCCATTAAAAATAAAAACTAACCAGAAGCTAGCCTTTGTCCTACCATTTATGGTTGTAATAAATTAAATTTAGCCCAAACCTGCCCACAAAAAAGCCTATTATGGTTATTTAAAATGTAATCACTAGCCACGGTTGTGCCATAATGATTGTTTAGGTATAAATCAAAATTTATTATATAAAAGAAAATACCTTTTTAGCAGGCTAATTAAATGATAAAATATTTTTGCAGGATTAAAGAAATCTTATAATTATTTAGGTACGCTTTTCAAGAAAATCAAATTCTTTCACTTTGAACTTTTTCAAAAAAAATTCCAAACACAATACTTCACATAATGCATTCATTTATTTGTTTATTTTTTCACTTACATATTTACAAAATTTATATGCAATGCATATTTAAATTGTTGCATTTCATAAAAATTTATAAAGTATATAAATGAAGAAATAACTAATCAATTAATTCATTATCAAATATTGTATTTTGAACATTTTTGAAAAAGTTCAAGTTAAAGTAACTTGATTTGTATATCTAAACAATTATAGGATTTTTTTTTAAACCTGCCAAAACATTTTATCATTCAATTAACCTTTTTAAAAGTATTTTATTTTAAAGAATAAATTTCGAATTTATGCTTAAATAATATACATGATTTTAACATAGTTTATTATATACTTTATATTAAATTGTGACATGTCTGTGATATTATTTTTACTTAGGCTTTCACTATATTTTACACAGGTTAGTTGGTAAATCTATTAGATTATGCTTATTCATCAAAGTTTTATTAAATCCTTATAATCTAAATTTTTGCATCATTTCTAATAATTTTTCATTCAAATATTATATAAAAATAAGTTTAAATGTTTATGTAGTAAACAAATGACAGTATAATATTCCTCATATATTTTTAAATTTTGCTTTTATGAGATAATTTTTAGAAATTTCTCTTGCAGTTTAATAGACAAACATTAGAAAAAAATATATTATCAACTTTTTCAAAATCCTTGAAAATTATTTATAATTATTAGAAATGTAAATAATAGTTTAATACTGATTTTAAAAATATATTAAATTAATCTTGATATTTCTAAATTTCATTAAAATTTTAGTTAATCAAATTTTCTCGTGTATAAATTCTTAAATATTTTCTCCTGGTAGAAGAAAATAAAACACCTTTCTTTTATAAACCGTACACAAATAGTCACATTTTTAGGTGCGTTCGTAATTATATAAATACGTAGCACCTATAGTCGTCGTTCAGTCCGTCCGTCTGTCTGTCCGCATGTAACAGAGCAAAAACTACCCAACCGATTGGTCTGAAATTTCAAATATATGATTGTTGCAAAATTTTGTCGAGCCATTTCAAATTTTATGAAAATCGGATGTATAGTTAAATTACAGAGACAGCCAAAAGTTTTTCTTTACATTACGGCCAATGGGAAAAATTATTGCACGTGGATTTTAATGATATTAGAGCCTTCCGAATGATCTGAAATTTTAAAGATATAATTGTTGCAAAATTTTGTCGAGCCATTTGAAATTTTATGAAAATCGGATGTATAGTTAAATTACAGGGACAGTCAAAAGTTTTTCTTTACATTACGGCCAATGGGAAAAATTATTGCAAGTGGATTTTAATGATATTAGAGCCTTCCGAATGGTCTGAAATTTTAAAGATATAATTGTTGCAAAATTTTGTTGAGCTATTTCAAATTTTAGGAAAATCGGATGTATAGTTTAATTACAGGGACAGTCAAAAGTGTTCCGTTACATTACGGGGAATGGGAAAAAAATATTGGAAGTGCATTTTAATGATGTATCAGACTATGCACTTCATAAAGTGCAAAAAATTATACATTCAGTATAATATGGGGTGCAAAAAATGATTATAAAACTAGTTATAGTACGAACGCACCTCATTTGCCACGTTTGACGAGCAATTTCCAACTTGTTATATTTGCACTAATACAAACTATTTTAAAGGAAGTAATACCGATAATTATAACGTTTAAAAGTTATTTAGGCAATCGCTTAAAAATTAATAAAATTAATTAAATAAAGAAAAATAACTATTGATAAGAATTTTGCACTACTTTATCGAAGATTACAAAATGTATGTTTATAAAATTCTTGTGCATTCATAAAGACTATAAAATAAAATAAACTATTTAATGTAATTTAACCGAAAGATACAAAATGTATGAGTAAAAAATTCTTGCGTATTCAGAAAAACTAAAATATAAGTATCAAACAATAATTTTGAAATCAAATGATGCAAAAGACAGATTCTGCGATTAATAAATTTGCAATGAATAAACATAACTTAAAGACTTACCGAATCAATACCTATGGACGGACGCAAACGTACAATGCAATGCTATATATTGAAATGAAATGGGTGACCGCTTGTAGTTGTTATCACCGTACACAAAATAGCACGAATGACGCGGCAAAAAAAATCCAAAGCGGGGTGGGGTGGAGAGTAATTCTAGGAAAGATTCTCCTTGACCTTGCTTTACCGCCTTAGCGATACGAAAGCGGTATTTGTTTTTGGGGGGAAGGGATGGAGGATATTTTATGAGAAGTCCTTAAAAGTATGATAAATAAATTTCACTTATTTCTCAAGTCATATATTTTTGAATAGCTGAGATTAAATTCTAACCGGGTTAGTGTTTACTTTTCTGACTTTGGTTTCAGAATTTTTGTTTTATAAAGTTATTTTCATTTTTACAAATTTGAAAAGAACGCTACCATAGACAGTGTTGAATTCAGAAGGTGGCGATGGGGGGGGGGGGGATATTCCCCCCAAAGCAATGAGATGTCCTCCCCCGGAAGATTTGAGATTTTGTGTTTTTAATGGTCAATATGAACAATCCCCCCCCCCCCCCCCATAGAGCCGCAGAAATCCCTCCCGGTGAAAAGCGTCCTGAATTCAACTCTACCCATAGGTTTAACATTGGCTTGCGACTTTCTTTGTACTTCATATATACATATGTGTTTCGTTCTCGCAAAAATGTACAGTCAGACTTATTTATTTATTTATTATTATTATTATTATTAAACAAATAGCACTTGTAACTGACATTTTATTTATTTATTTTTATTTATTTTTTTTAAATCTAAATTTGCTCTGTAATTCTTCCGATTTTCTTAACATTGGTTTTCATGTAACTGGCATTGAATTAACTATTTTTATGCTTATGAAAAAATATATATGGCTTTAACTATAACTTTTATTAGTGAAATAATGATAATAAAGCAAATAAATATGCATAAATCATTAGGAATTTAATAGAGGCAAGGAATTTTTTTTTTTTTTTTTTACCTTTACACTGAATTCACAACTTTAAATCTTATATTATTTTGTTTTACATTCATTGTTTTCAGTATGACAATAAAAAAATATCCATGCAAAGATATCGAAGATTAGTTTGGAAATATTATTTTATATTTTGTAAAAATATGTTAAAACTAAAAAAAAAATATCTAATCTATTTTGCTGCTTTAAATATAAATCTCATAACGTATTTATATTTTTACAAAAACCCACATTTAAAGTAATTAAGATTAATTTAAAAGAAATGAAGAAAAAATTCATTTCCTCTCTTTAAATAAATATGCCGGGTAGGTAATATTAGCCCTCTACTGTCTAAACGATGGGGATACATTAAATGCTTGCCGGAAATTGCCCTCAATGACTGACCGGTAAAATAAACGCAACTGTTTTCTCGCTTCCGATCCCTAATCTGTTTGGTGATAGCTGCCGTCATTAGCGGCGCGTCACTTACGGCACAGTATTGTTTGGCTACAAATGGCCTTAACTCACCTTGGCCGCAACGAATACGCCATGCGGCCCGAAGTCAGGTGTTTGTTGGGTGTATTCCCTCAAGTAACTTGAGTTGATTTTATCACCATTTCTTACATACTAATCATTTCAAATAATTTTTTTTTCTGTTATTATTACATTGTTCTCTAACATTTTATACATGAGAACTTCAAAAAACCAATTTTATGAGATTTTTAGAAAAAATTGGAAAAAAGTACTTTTTTGATCTATCTTATCTCGCTTATTTTTGCGGAATTTTTAGTCTGTGATACTCAATCGACGCAGAATTTTATGGTCTATAAT
Source organism: Maratus speciosus (assembly GCA_963932465.1). Classification (NCBI taxonomy): domain Eukaryota; kingdom Metazoa; phylum Arthropoda; class Arachnida; order Araneae; family Salticidae; genus Maratus; species Maratus speciosus. The sequence goes on along the minus strand of OZ010800.1, from coordinate 350,679,301 downwards.
TTATAAATTAGAACTGTTTTTGTAGAGTGAAGGGGTTTTGAGTTATTTGCGAAATACTTAAAAAAGTCCGAAAATTTTGAGGTTTTTGTGGTGCCACGTCTAAAGCTCAACAGGAAAAATGGGACAAACTTCAAATCCCTTCATTTGGATGTCAAACAAAGTGATTAAAATGATTTCCAGCTTTCCGCGAATTTTTGGTTAGAAAAATCCTATTTTTACTGGCCTGCCTCTGTATAATAAAAAAAATATATTATCTTTACCAAAATCAGATTAATTAAATATGTAATCAGTTACTTGGAGGGTGTCCATTCCTATATCCGTTCAGTGCGTATGCACTGTTACTTTTCGAAGGTAATTCCTTAACAATGGAGAAGTATTCTAAAAAAAGTGCTTTTGCATAATTTTCGAACGAGGATCTAGGTATTTAAAGCCAAAAGCATTAAATTTTTATGATTTATAAGTAAAAAAAAACCTACATTTTTGAAAATAAATTTTAAAACTGGTAAAACACGAAATTGATAAATACTACTACTGTATCGATTCCTTTCATATTTTTGTGTTTTGCCGAAAATTACCACATTTGCAAAAATTAAGTTGTACTTCAACAGAATAGTGACTAAGGAAAGGAAAAATGTTGATCTGTTGAAATGTTTTGAACTCAACTCCGAATCAATACATGGACAATGCAGATAATAGGATTAATAATATTAATTTTAATATCTATCATTACAGAATTCTGAACATGAGTGATATTAGGACAAATATAAGTTGTGTTTAATTTAAACTTGAATACGACTATGAGCAAAATGTGATCGTCAAAACCAAGTTTAAATTGGGTTGTATGTAATTTTCTCCCACGGGAAGTACTAACCTAAAAAACTTACCATGCGCACATTTTTGTGAAAACATAAACTTGACCTTGAGTGAGCCTATTACTAAGATTTCAGTGAAATGCGTCGTGGGAAATGTTTTCAAATTGGGCGCTTAAGTAATTTACAACTAAGGGTGCGAGTGACTCAAAAAAAACTAACACGTTAAAATAAATATATATTTTTTTGACCATTGGTAAAACTTATTCTTAAAATGTGAGATAAATTCGTTCGTAAGATCTGAGTTCAATTTGTTTAGACTGTGAATTTGTTTCCAGAACTCCCCTACACTGTAAAAAATTTTCGGAACGTTTCAGGAAATTATCCTGAAACATTTCGCATATTTTACCGGAATTTCGAATTTCTTTATGTCCCAAGTCAATTACGGCAATAATTCGTGTAATATTTTTGAGAGGTTTCATTTTTTCCTTAAACTACTTTCTGCGCATGCGTACTTCATGTTTTATCTCCCATTAGCCATTTTGATAAATAAAGAAGAATAAAAAACAGCTGCCTAGGTACTTAGAGACAAACGTATTCTGAACAAATGCCATTCTTTGTTTGGATATCAACAAATAAAGTAAGTAACAAGTTTAAACCTTTTTGAAGTAGATTGATTATTTTTTATGATGTCTGATTATGAAATAATTATTCTTTGTAATAAAAACTGAACGTATCTCCCAATTGAGAATTTTTTTTTTTTTATTAAAATGTATAGATAAGTAATATTTTTCAATTTGCTATTGAAATAAGCTTCCTATATTTAATACGAGTAATGCATTAATAAGTTTAAAACATTATGAAATTAATTTTTTAAGATAAACCATCATATTTTATTTAAAAACTTTCACAGAATTGCAGTATAATTAAATTACATTATGCTGTTAAAAATTAATATTTTTAATAATTTATGAAATAAAGCACATTTAAATCTTTCACAAACGGTTTTTGTAATGTGTGTATTGCTTCATGAAATTTAGCTTTTTTAACCCGTTAACAGGTTTAGTAAAATACTGGTTGTAAAACATCGTAATTTTGACATATATCAGTGCCCTTCAAAGAATTAATGCATGGAATCCTAGAGCAGATGCTACAAGTGTTTTTATTTATTTGTGTATTTTTTAAATGAGTAATAAAATCAAGTCCATGTTCATCTTTTGTTATCTTTCAAAAATTTATGTATTTTATTAATCAGATTTTGTACTTTTTTAATTTATAAATTAAATAAAATGTCCTTTAAATACATCATTAAGCCTGTTATATGTAAATTGTTTTCAAAAATCTTATTCGCTGATAGAACTATATATTGTCCTTTTTACCGTTTAGTTAATTATAAGCAAAATCATTTTAATAAATTTGTGCCGTAGGGGCAGTTGAAATAATTTTAGAATTTTTAATGTACTGCCTTTCCTATTTATAAAATATGATAGGGTAGATGTACCAGTTTTGGCCACATTTAGAGAAAATTTGAAATAGAAATTTTACATTTCTTGATCAATTGAAGCATATTAAATCATAATAACATCATTCTTTAGTAAATTTAATTGTCTTTCTGTTAACTATAATGACTTTCTACAGAATATTTTAGGTTGTGAGTAATAACTCATCAAGTAATTTATTCCAATTTGTACCAGTTTTGGCCACCCTTACACCAGTTTTGGCCATCTCTATGCACCAGTTTTGGCCACTCCAATATCATGTAGTTTAACAAACATTTTAATTGATAATAAGTAAAAATAAAGCATTTTTATGCAACATCTATTTTACCACACATATATTTGTTTGCTGTATTAAGAGAATTTTGCAAATTTCTGTATGAATTGATAAAAACATCAAATAAAATATACTTATGTTGATTTTAACTGAAAATTTCAATTAAAAAACAAAAAAATATATTTAAATTTGATTAATAAAAGGGACAACAGTGCCTATAGGACATAAAGATTAATTATTTAATCTTTTATAATTATTCATGGATTGTGGCTTGTTTAGAACACTTGAATCTTCATCAAAGAGTTATATTTCTTGAAAGCATTTTCTGATTTTTGTTTGATTTTCATCAAAAAAGTTATGAAATCATCTTTTGATTTATATTAGCCTGTGCCTTATTTAAATACCTTGCTTCTTTGCAAGTTATTTTAGGGTGTGATTTCAGAAGTAAATCATACCATTTCATACCCGGTCTTCCATCTTGAAATGGAGTTTCTATCTTGCCGGCTACAATTTTCTGGGCAGAATCTTAAAAGTTATTCCATTTTTATAGGAAATAGTATTCTGACAATATCTAAAATCCACTTTTCTAATTGATTTTTAATTTCAATTCCTAGTTCCTAGATCTACTACTTGAGATTCAACATTATTATAGAGAAAAGTGGTGTCCGTCCTGCAAACTTGTGATATAAGGCAAGAACGGGTTACTCCAAAACTTTGCTAGCTTGTAGTGCTGGCATTACATTTTGAATGGCCTTAATTTTACTTCGTATCTTAGAGCAGTGTTCCCTCTAGGCCATTTTTTAATAGCACAGAATCTCTTTTAAACTTGGTAAAAGGAATCCTCTTTTTTTTTTTTTTTTTTTTTTTTTTTTTTTTAAATAATGTGAAATACATTCTTACTTGTATTTAGATATCTCTAGTAAAGATTTTCACAATATTTAGTATTTCTAAATCCGTGTGCCTGAAATATTGCAAAAATTATGGAACTTCATTTTTTTAGGAAAAATACAAGCAATTAAATCATGCTATAATTTTATTGAACTTTTTAATTTATAAGTTGTAAAATCTTTCAAAATTTATGTTTTAGTTTATTTATCAATACTAAACATTACATATCGCCTTCCCTTTTGTTTTATCAATACTAAACACAATACTATATATTCTTTAGCAATATCATTCTTTAGTGACTAGCACAATGTCCTTCTTTCTAAAGTGAATTATCTATTGGACAGAGAATAACAAAATCTCTTTTATAAGAACTGCCCTTGCTTTTATTATTATTGAAGCCATTACTATATAAAACAAAATTAAATTGATTTTTCCAGATGTTCTTAAATTTATTAAATGGCTAAAATTCCCTCTATAATGAATCATGTGGCCAAAAGTGGAACATAATGTTGTACCCTTTTTGGCCACCCCCATGGCCATAACTGGTACATATAGCAAATTTAATGCACCAGTTTTGGCCACCCCCCATTAAACTGTTAAAATAATTAAATCAAATGTAAAATTGCAGTAGAGAGAAAGCTTACCTCATAAAACCTAATAGCAATTTGTTTCAGAACAAATAGAACCCAATAAGTGTCTAATGTTGAAAGATTCTGAAAAATTGTCAGCTAAGCAAAAATCTTAATACATGTAAGCACACACTACAGTTTCACACATTTATTTTTTTTTGCAAGTCATATTTTATCAAAAAATAAACAAATGATATTGTAAATGATAAAAGAGTTTTTGCTTAAAATGTAAGAATGCCTATTATTTGTTAGCATTAATTCATAGGCTAAATATTGGACAAATTGATCCAATGTGGCCAAAACTGGTACAGTGGCCAAAACTGGTACAGTGGCCAAAACTGGTGCATCTACCCTATGTAAAATAAGCGTAATGTACTATTTCTCTCATTTTATTATGTAAAATTTTGAAAACAAAATTAACACATAAATGTAGTTTTTGCACGTTTTATACTTATCTTTTGTATTGCTTATCGAAACTTCTAGCAAGGGTGTAAATTATTCAACCAGAAAAAAATTTATCAAAAGGAAATTTTATATTTTCTAAAAACTTATGATTTTAATAAAGGAATAGAAATAATGTTTGCCTTTTTTAAAAATATAATTAACAGTTTTACACTTTATTTACTCTCATAATTATCGGTTTTACACTTTATTTACTCGTGCAAGTCCGAGCTCGGAACTCATTTTTAGCAAATACTTTTTAAAAGCCGTAGAGCTATTGTGCCCGAAGGTTCTGTATGTACGTAACGCGATAACTCTTGATAGAAATATAGGTCATATAATGATAAGGTGCTTCCCTGATTAGTTTTGGGGTTTCATTGGTTAAGTATAAAGATGGGGTACGGGGGGCTAATCCCGCCTTAACTTAGATAAATGGGTTTTTCATGCAGAATTATCAGATTTGCTTCAACTTTGGTATACCGGTTAATTCTGATAAGGTACTTCCCTGCCTAAATTTGGAGGTTCATTGTTTAAGTATAACCAGGGTAATGGGGGCTAATACCCCTTAATTTAGATAAATGTGTTTTTCTATCCGATTTGCTTCAAATTTGGTATACCGATTTATTCTGATTAGGCGCTTCTCTGATGAGATTTGGAGACTCATTGGCTAAGTATAAAGATGTGAAACAGGGGGGAAATCCCCTTAATTTTTTTCGAGGGGCATTATTTTTTTAAATAAGAGTATAATGTACAATTAGTGTGAATAGCCTGTGAGCTCAATGCCATCACTTTAACTGGGCACTTTTTTAATTGTATGTTTAGTCATGAGTTTCGATTAATATATTTTTATTGTACAGCTTCGATTTTGTTACCTGATAAATAAAAAATAATAGTTTCAAAATTAATGCGCTTTCAGCTTGATTCTAGTGTTACATTTTAAAACTAACACTAACGTTTAATTTTGTACGATGTATTAGAATTACATCAAACAAAATATGTTAAAACTATATAAAGCGAAAACTATTACTTCAGAAAGGCAACCAATAAAGCCAATAGCATGTAAAAGCTGAATTATTAATATTAATTAGCTGTAGTGATAAGCAGTTTTAGAAATTTTAAAATCACGCTGTCTCGCGCCGCCGCCGAGGAATTTTACCCGGCGTACATCTGTAGTTGTTGCCCATAGCAAAGCTGCAAATCCAAGGCAGAAAAAATAAATTCTTTTTTTTTTTTTTATGTTTCCTAAAGGTTGAATTCTTAAAAAAAATTATAGTGTATCAATATGAAATTAAAATAAACAAGTTGAAATTGCACGTCAAACTTGGCAAATGGCGTGCTTTTGTACTCTAACAAGTTTTATAAATATTTTGGCGCCGCATATTGTACTGAATGTATATTTTAGTGCACTTCATAAGTGCATACCCATTTCATTCTGTTCGAAAAGCTGTAACATCATTAAAGTGCACTTGAAATAATTTTTTCCCATTGGCCGTCATGTAACGGAAAACTTTTGACTGTACCTGTAATTAAATTATGCATCCGATTTTCATAAAATTTGAAATGACTCGACAAAATTTTGCAACAATTATATTAGATTGAGCAAAAAGTTCTTGGAAATTTTTATCTAATAGTTACCAGAGTTTGTATCGTATATAGGAGTGTACTAGTGGTATACCGGGTGTCCCAAAAAGGACTGACTGATTTTAAAATTCAATAACTTGCAAACGGTGACAGATATTAAAAAAATTCTTGCAGGAGGGTTATGCATAAGGTCAAAAGTTTTATTACAGTGATTTTCAATTTTAGTTCGATTTACAAACAATAGATGGCGCTGTAAGCAATAGTCGCTAAATTCAGGCTCGATTTTTGGTACTTCGTGGCCCGGATAATACATTTCCATCTCCTTTTTCTGCATGGAACAAGATAAAGGACCAAAAATCGAGCCTGTATTTAGCGACTATTGCTTACAGCGCCATCTATTGTTTGTAAATCGAACTAAAATTGAAAATCACTGTAATAAAACTTTTGACCTTATGCATAACCCTCCTGCAAGAATTTTTTTAATATCTGTCACCGTTTGCAAGTTATTGAATTTTAAAATCAGTCAGTCCTTTTTGGGACACCCGGTATCTATAGGTGTTCAGGAATTTCGGCTCCAAAATATCTACTGAACAGTATGATTTGCATGTGTTGATCCTGCATTATTGGAGAAAAGGTCTAACGATTCTGAAAGCCATCCATGAGATTAACGAGGATGAAGGTGCTGGTATGGCGACAAACTTCTTATTTCCAGAAAATCCGTAATCTGGCAGAAAGTCGTGGACTGTGATGGTCTCTACTTTGAAGAAGAGTCCTTGTTACTTTTGTTGTTAATTTGCGCATAACAACGCAACTTTCACAAATTTCCCAGAACTTTTTGCTCAACCTAGTATATTTAAAATTTCAGACTATTCGGTTGGGTAGTTTTTGCTCTGTTATATGCGGGCGGTAAGTGCTACGTATTTATATAATTACGAACGCACCTAAAAAGGTATTTGAAATTTATTTGACATATTTAATGTTGAGAAAAGCGATAGATCTGAAAATAGTGTTTCCTTTTATTTATTCACATTTTTTGTGTAATATTTTAACGTTTCATAACATGATTTTTTTTTATATTGAAAAAATTCCTTTTTTCCTCCAAGCTTGCATTTATGAACTAATATAATACTCTTATATTATTTGTTAACCTTGAGTGTAAAAAAATTTCCGGAAGGTTTCGGACAAAAGTAGTGAAACATTCCAATTTTTCAGAAACATTCCGTGATATATACTCCGAAACCTTTCATAACTGTTATGAAAGGTTTCGGAGTATATATTACGGAATGTTTCTGAAAAACTGGAATGTTTCACTACTTTGTTATGGGAGGTTTCGGAGTATATATTACGGAATGTTTCACTACTTTGTTGTGAAATGTAACAGCAAAAACCCGTGGCATCTAAATGCCACCACTTTTTTCCGGAACCTTCCGGAAAATTTTTTACAGTGTAATATAAACAGCCCTATCAAGTCAACATTTTTATGAAATAAAAAAAGTGACCATGACAGACGCCTAACCTTAATCGATTTAAAGGAATTTCGATCGTGGAAAGCGTTTTCAAATTGTCTGAAAAATTAGATGAAGACATTGTTATATAGCTGTATCATAATCATAAGTTAAAGACAGAGAATTAAAAATAGACAGGAAAATCATAGCTGTGCAATAGTATTACGGCTTACTCCATATTTTCTACGTTTAAATGAAATGACTGTGAATATTTTTGCCTGAATATTAAAAAGAAATATTTTATATATTTTTTTTTCTATTTCATATTCTTTTAATGTCCTTTATATATTATGACATTTTCTACTTATTTCGCAGTACAAACTTAGAATCCAGTAGGAATATAGAGCAGTTCACATCACGTGACTTGTACGTAGAACAATAGAAAAAGCTGTAGGACATACAAATAGAAGAAGCATTGATAAAGTTAGCTATAGCTGTCTTACAGCAGCAGCAAAAACCTGTTCGTGACCTCACTGTGCACATCTCTACAGTGATCCAAAAATATGATTCAAATCAGAAAAATAAAACGACAAAGTGTTTTTACACTTTTTGTTTAGTACGGACAAAACTACGGGGTACTTTTTATTTTGTTCAGTTGAAAAATATATTTTTTCAAAGCAGTGTTGGGTAGGACCGCAGAAATTTTTGACGTTTGTATGAAGTACTTCAAAAACATTTTTGTCATGACAATGTCATTCGAATGGAGTGAGGTGCGTGAGGAGTTAAAACGCAAGAACTACAACTGAGTTAGGATGGATTAGGCTTTCCGCTTCCTCGCTGTATTAGACGCTTGTAGCTGTTTGCTGCTTAAATCTGACAATGAGAAGTCACAAGTCAGACGTTAGGGGAGTGGGTACTTTGTTGTTGTCAGGATGATAAATAGAAGTATATAGTTTTCGGAAAACATCATAAATGGAATTAGTGGAACTCGACGGTGAATGAATGTAGTAACGCGCTGTTTAGGTGATTATCAGATTTTTTTTTTTTTTTCACTGATAGTACTTTGTAGAAATAAATCATTGTACTTGTAAAGAATTTAAAGTACTTTTGAAAATAAATAGATTACAATGAATGTAAAATTGAATGCGCAACTTGAATTGTTATTGTTCAGCATATACTGAGCAAGAAGCAGGATTTCGGAAATGGAAAACCTCAATGAGGAGTGACGAATTTTAGCAATTCTTTTTTTAAGAAAAGTTGCGTACAATTGCTACAAATTATAAAGCATATTTTTGCTTCATATTATTCATATAAAAAATTACATTTACAAAATGCTTATTATTATTATATCTAGTGAAAAAGAAAATTTTGATCACTTTCAATAACCTTTGCTTTTACATGAAGTTGTGATTTGATTATTTATTTATTATTCCGACCAAGTAATAAACAGGACAATTTAATTCCCCTCAAAATAATAATAAATAGTAAAAAAGAAATAATAGTTTAAAAATATAAAACATTTTTAAGATTACCTGCGTGCTGTGACGTAGGGGTTTAAAGAAATGTTTATTTATTTATTTTTTTTATAAAGAAATAAGAAATGCAGCAGATTTTTTTCAAAAAATAGGAATTTTAAAGCTTTGTATGCTATTGAGGCATAGCATAGTGTGTGTGTGGATGGGTGTGTGTGGGGCAGGGTAACTTATTTTCAGGACCGGTACAAATATCGGGCTAACGGGGCGATTGCCCAAGACACTTATTCTGTTAAGGTTCTGAGGGCCTCGTTTCTCTCCGCACAATTCAAAATTACTTTCCTCGTTGCAAAATAATAACTTTGCTTTTATTTTGATCATTTAAGTTCGCATTTATTATTTTTTTTCCAATGACAAAGTTTGTATGAACTATAGTTTATAATTGTCGAGAAAGATATAGATACTGACATTTCATATATTAAAAGGGAAAAAATATTTATACATTTTTATATTTAAGAGTAACTTGTAAAGTTTTGATAAGTCAGTTGCCCAGTTATGTAACATAAGTTTTATTATCTCTAATTTAAATTCATTCATCTGTTATATAAAATATACAATATTAACTTTTTAATCATTGCAACTTCCCTGCTTTTCTACAATAATGTTTTTTAATATTATATAAATATTATATAGTTTTCAATTTCCAAATTATAATCTGCAGAAATAAGAATATAGCGGATTATTTGTTATTCGACACTTGTTTATGCAAGAAATCTGATTAATAGGTACTGTGCCAATTCTAAACTTGTGTTAATTTAAACTGGCTGCCATACCCTTATATATTTTATTGAATGGGAGCAGGGCCGAAACTAGGGGGTGCAGAGGGGGCATGTGCCCCGGGTGACAGAACGAAAGGCGAAGGGCGCCAAATGAAGATTTTGTTTACAGTTTCTTACAAAAATGTATCTATATATATGAAATACGAAGAAACTCGCAAGCTAATGCTAAACCTATGGGAGCGTTCTTTTCAAGTCTTGTGAAAGTGAAAGTAACTTTATAAAAGAACAAAAATTTGCAACCAAAATCGAAAACGTAAACACTAACCTGGTTAGAATCCAATCTCAGCTATTCTAAGCAAAAAAAAAAAAAAAAAAAAAAAAAAAAAAAATCATTTAAAACTATTAATATGCGAGTGAGAAATTTTAAAAAGAACGCTCCCATGGGTTTAACATGGGTTTTTTTACCGATCCAGTTTCTTCGCGTGACTAGTGTAGACTCTTAACGCTCAAGCTAAAGTTAATCCAATGGGAGCGTTGTTTACATATTTCTTGCTAGCATCTTAATTATTATTAAATGATTTTTATTTTTCTCTCTATTTTTTTTTCTTTTTGCATAGGGTACTTGCGGTCGATAACGTTTATTGTGCGTGATGAGGGGGGGGGGGGGACACCAAAATCCATGTTTGCCCCGTGTGCAAAAAAGGCTAGTTTCAGCCCTGAATGGGAGCCACTGAAGATAATAAACATAATTATGTACAATGAATGCAAAAGAAGTGTAAGTGTGTTTTTCATACATTTCAGAAGAAAAAAAAAACAAATGGGTAAAACTATTTTCTTTGTAAATATAAAAACAAATGATAATGAGAATTGTTTTAAATCAGTTTTGTATGTATAAATCTTATTAGTCAAGATCTTCAAGATTTCAATCACAGACGTAGAGCTCCACAAAGTGCTTTTTTTTTTCAGGACCTCGCGCACCGTTGTGCCGGACCTGCATAACTTAGCTTATGTAAAGTGTTTTAGCGTTGTTTTTACATACAGAAAATATTCCGTAACAAGCACTCCACTGATACTACAGGACACAAAATTTCCGGACACGACAGCGAAGGAGAGAGAAAAAACGGCTGTCCTAAGACAACAGTAGCTTATAACTCAAGATCTAATTCATTTATCCAAAAAATTAAAAAACTGTTTGATTTAAAATTTTTCCAATAATCATGCCTGAAAGTATCATGTTTAAATGTCACTTTTATGTTTTAAAATGTGACAAAGTTTCGCGTTGTTGAGCGGAGAAAAAAAGAAATATATATATATATATATATTTTTTTTTGCGAATCGCCTTAAATGTAATACCATTAGTCAAAAGTCCGAAAAAATGCTATATTCGATTTCAATCCCCCATTACGAAATATTCTTAAGATGTGCGAACTCCTGTTTAAATTTATTAATTTATAAAACACCATACATTAACGATAAATAAATATTTGTTTTAATTTTTAGAGTGTTGTGTCCCCCGTTATATATGACACGATTTCAAACCTATGTCACGCTCGTCGGCCGAAATGTTCGGATTTTTAGATTGCATAAATGCGTGTTAGGATCAATTAGAATGACTCCCACGGAACGGATAACAAAAACACTACTAACACTATAGACAACTGCCTTACGTAATTGGATCAAATAATAAAAATAACTTATTTTCAGATCCCTTAAATGTTTGGGCACCCTAAGCCCGGCTTTCGTATGCTTAACCCTTAAATGCGCGATATTTTATTTTGTTTCGAAAAAATTACATATGATTCTCTGAAAGGTTTATGACACAGGAAAAATAATGAAAAAAATTAGAGATACATTTTTCATATAATACGTTACTCTTTTCTTCTGTCGCACCTCTGGAATATAAGTAAAAACTACTGTCGTGTGCCTGTTTTACGCTCAAATATTGCAAATAGTAAATATTTTAAGAAGTATGTCTCCAAATACCTTATATTTTATAAAGCTTAAACTTTAATCTTTAATTCTCATGATAGAATACGTTCTATAAATTACGTAGGCCAGAGATTCTGACTTTACACCAGAAAGTTTTAATGGTTAATTTCGCTATATTTTTAAACGTAAAGTCTGTTATTATTTAAAGAAAATATTGCTACTTTAATTTTCTGGTGTGAATTAGGTATATACGAATTAAAAAAATCTATTAAATTCAAAGCACTATTGTTTGCATAAGCTGCGCACTAAGGGGTTAATGAAAAATCATGCCAGATATAAAGGGGACTCGAAGTTTAAAAAAAAATAAAGGAAATATTTATTCATTGTTGATCTATGGTATTCTATAAATTGATAAAATTAAGAATGGGTACAAGACAGTTCACATAGCATAAATATAGAACATACTGCTGAGACTGAAATCAAATAACATATATTTTCAGACTGTTGATTGAAAAAGTTTCGATATCTAAATGATATCACATTTAAGACTGTTCTCTAAAGGAAAAAAAAAATCCGCATATCAACACGAAACTTTCTGACACATTTTTAAGCATAAAAGCATGAAACTTACAGGCATGACCGTTGAAGTGATTTGCAATAGAACAGTTTTTTTTTTTTCGTTTTTGGATAAAGGAATTAATCTTGAGTTATAAGCGGGTGTTGTCAAATGATGATAGTTTTTTTTTTTTTTTTTTTTTTTTTTTTTTTTTTTTTTTTACCCTTCGCTATCGCGTCTAAAAGATTAACTTTGACAACATTTTCTGAATGAATCTTTGCCTTTATAATAAAATGGAAAACAAAATCGGTAAATTTTATATTTTTACAAATATTAATGCAATTTTTTTGCATTTACGAATGAAAATGACTTCGCGAAAGGATCAGAAAAGTAGTTAGTTTGGATTTGGGAATACCTTCAATATAAAAAATTCTCATAGCGAGATGTGATTCCCTCCCACCCAAATAAAGAAAATCCATGACCCCTTTCTAAATAGTGAGCTGGATCCACCCTTGTCATGAAAAAATACGAGCCCCCTCTTCTCTTCACCGCCCACATAAAAAAGACGTGACCACTTTTTTAAGACGACTTGGGACTGTTTCCATTTCTACTTGTTCATGAACTTATTGCCAATGTCAATCCTTTCCTATCTTAAATGACAAGCACATCATAAGCGCAAGTTGGGAAGTATGAATTCAATATTATTAAAAGAAAGAGAAGAAAAAATAGCTCTCTTCTTTTCTTTCCACCAGGACCAACCTCCTTTATCCTTCCCCAAATTCGTCTCAGTTTTTATCTTCCCAATTTTTCCTTTCATTTTCACCCTCTCCTAAGCTTTTTCAAACTTCAAAGGTAACCCGCAACCCTCTTGGGCTCCTATCCCTACTCTTTCACCTACAAACAATGAGAACACACCTCGCAACACACGCAAATTCATTCATCCTCCTAAAATAACTCTCGCGTCTCGCCGCTTCAAAGAGACGCAAACATGACAAAATTTTGGAGGTACCTCTGGGACAAGTTGTCATAGTGTATGGGACAAATGAGGTGCTTCATGCATGAGTTACCCAACGCTAATTAGTTGACCGTTTTTTAAGGGCATCGCCCTCGAAAGATTTAATCAGAATGAATCGCATAAATCCTGTAGGATTCTCGATAGTTTGCATTGATTGTATCTCTCAATACACCTCGAGTGACTTTAAAAATTAATTAAACACCTATCTGGAAAAACGTGGCATTGACCAAGGCGGCGTTGCAACTTTGAGACTTCAATTCGAAGCGCGATTAGCACAATACCAAATTTAAACATTGATCAAAAATTTTGTTTTAGCTACACTGTAGAAATAAAGGTTACTAGTACTACGCTGAATTTAGTTTCTTGAAATGCCAAATGAAGTTTAACTATGCACTGCTTTTATTATCAGTACCGAATTAAGTTCATCATAAACATATTAGGATAATATTAAAAGAAGAGTTATACGAATAGCTATATTTGATATTATTTAGGTACCATATCTCTTTGAACTTTCATGCTATACCCATTTACACTTTTCTAATATACACAGTTATACCAAACCCAACGTTGTATAGTTTTTTAAAAAGTCTTAAGCTGCGTTTATACTATCCTGCAAAAGATTGTCCAGAAAAACCCATAAATTTTATCTTTGAAATCAGGAGTAGTTCCCGACAGAACTGACATGAACAACCGATTGCTAGATTTGGCGTTTAATCGCCAATGTAGTAAATGTACTTAAGGTCAGTCTTTTTATTCCTTAGCTAATACACAGTCGAAGTTTGTTATGTCGTCCACATCTGATAGTGAAGAAGAAACTATCATGCTATATATGGGTTCTTTTTCTCCAGAAAAAAAGCGGAGAAAATATTGGGTCCACCCAACATTAGAAAAAAGAGATCATCATCATCATCAGAAGGGGCTATTTTTGGCAGATTTAAAAAAAAAAAAATTGTTCGGAATTGCATGAAATGGGCAGGTGTTGTGATTCATAAACAATGTAATCGACAGACGTTTTCCATTTTTTGGTAAACACAGAAGATCTTTCTGAGAATACTGTCCAAGTGGGACCGAATTTTAGGATGGGACACGAAGAAAAAACAAAATGTCGTCACGTGACCAGAATCGCTTTAAACGCTACATGTAATTTATTTATTAAAAAAGTAAACGCTATTTGATTTCAAATCGCTTCACAAGCCAGTTTTCTACATTTACGTTTAAAAATGTATTAGTAACTGTCTCGGAAAATTTCGCGTTGTTGACAAGTGAATTCAGGAAGAATTTTAAGAAATTTTTGAAAGTATATATTTAAAAATAATTGAAATTTCTGGAGAAAAACTGTTCTACAAAATTAAATATTAGACCCATAACAAAAATTGTCAATTTTAATCTCTTAGCAATTACAAACAGTAAAATGTCATATGAAAGTAAACCCACATCCATAATAAATATAATACTAAAATTATGATGTAATTTTACTGAATATTAATTAAGAATACATTAATAATAGTTATATTATATTAATATTATTAATTAATTATATAATTAAAATAAATTTTATAGTGTTTGATTTGCAGTCAGAAACTAATCAATGCGATCAAAGATTTTCAAGTGTAAAAATATAACCAAAATATGTGATTTTTTTGGTTTTAGCTTGTAGGCTATAAAGAAAGGCATATTTGGCTAACATTTTTTAAGCTGTAGCTTACATAGTTTAAAAGTAACAGCGCACAAACTCCAAATTTACTAATTTGAGAAAACGCTTTTTAAAGTTTCAATATCTATGGACATTCAATTATACTCACCGTCTATAAATGATTGTAACTCAAGAAATAATGCATATTTTTGAATGGAGTTTTTTTGCATATTGTTGAGAAATATTAAAACATCCAAAATGAAACAAAAACCGAAAACTGATTTTGTGAAAATTCAAATGTCCTGTGCTCCCGGTGAAACGGAACCATTATAAGATCACTCCCGTGTCTATCTATCTGTTTGTTACACCCATGTTACTCGGAAACTATGGAAGGTGGAAAGTTCAAATTGGCTGAAGTAATAAAGACTATTGACCCACATATTTATAGATTATTAACCATTCACAAATACATTTAGGAAAAATGTATAGGGGCTAATTAAGTTACTTGAAAACAAATTTTTCCTTTGTATATCGTGTGAAAGCTTTGGTAACGCAAAACTCAAAAACATATGTCTTTAATTTTAGATATTATATTTTCAGAGGTATTGTCGAAAAAAAATGCAAAAATATGCCCCCCCCCTCCCATCTATTTCCGTATCTAGTGAAACTAAAATTCTGTTAAAATTAGGGGTGAGTAGACATTATTTTAAACTTTGCAGGAAAACTTTATCGATTACCCTAAGTCACATAGTTTTTGAGAAAATCGCATTTTTCCGTTACACACAAATTTCAATTTGAGGGCCTTCAGCAATACTACCTATGGCTGGAGGTACCTATTTTCGTAGAAGTATAAAATGATTATTGATAATGAATTTCGAAAAAAAAAATTGTCGCTAATTAGCCGTGTTATTCCCAAATAGGATTTTTTCCCCCTATTTCATTTTGTGAATAAATATAAAATTTCCACTTTGATACCGTATACCGAAGGCTAGTAAAGAATCGAGCTTGACTCCCATTTCAAACTCTTTTTATAGAGCCGATATAAAAGGTATATACAGTAAAAAATTGTTAATAACATTTAAAAATTGTTTCAAGATAAATCTTTTCGTTTAAAAATATATTCTTACATAGAAGTAAATATTAATCCTAAATATTCTTTTATGACGACGTTTTGTGATTGTTGTATTAAAAAAAAACCTGTTTATATATATATATATATATATATATATATATATATATATATATATATATATATATATATATATATATATATATCATATATATATCATATGACGAAAAGCACGTAAATTATTTGGATCTCACTATCGACATTGAGAGGGGTGGATTACGGACTAGCATTTATGATAAGAGAAAGGATTACAACTTTGAAACTATTAAGATATTAAATTTTAATTCCAATGTACATATTTCCATTTTCAGAAATATCATTATCAATAGTTTAATAAGGATAGTAAAGTTAAATTCTAATCATAATAGTATAATAAATGACATTATAAATCTCTATCAAGATGCATTGGATCAGAATTTTCCTATTGGTTTGTTAAATAGTTTGGTAAACAATTTCGTCAAGGATAAAGATTACTGCGACGCTTTACTTTTGGCGATTAAAAACATCGCCAAATAATCGTAGGCTTTATAAGGAGCTCTGTCTGGATGCGTCGTTCTTTTTGAATTGGGTTGCTGCTTTGGATGGACGGTTTTAAAGTGTTCTTTTCGAATTCGGTTACTGCTTTGGATGGCCAGTTTTAAAGTTTTCTTTGGCCAGTATGGTCTTGACAGATATGGGGGAAGTTTCATGAGTAATTGCCGGTAAAACCCAGCACGCAAGTCTTTAGCCTTGCGGTCTGTCTCCATTGGTTGTTTTCTTTTCGTTCATGATTTAGTTAGTAAGTTTTTTCCATGGTTATTTTGTTAATTTTCTCTGTAGTTCAGTAGTTTTTGGATTGGATGTGTAGTGTGTGGTTTTTGGTATTATATATATATATATATATATATATCCAACCACTGGCAGAAATCTACAAAAGCCACAATTTTTATCCTTTGTAAAACTATGACAGAAAGACACAAGTTCTATTTTCTAGTAATTATGTAAAATGACTTTAAACAGAAAGCGGGGATAGACAAAGGATATCCCACGGCTTCTTTATTTTACTATCACTGACCGTGAAAAAGCTTCTGATTCAGATGAAATATTTCTTTCTGAATCCCATCAATAACAGTAGTATTCCTTTCAAACTGATTTCTAAAGGCTTGAAAAACACTTTATCCAAAAAAGATTGTAAAATACTGGTATAGAAAGTTCAGTTGTTCATATGCATTCATTATAAAATTCAAAGATTTTTGCTTCTAAAACTTTGCTCATATGAGTGTAGTCAATATTAATTTTTTATATTCCATCAGTTTTTATATCTTTTTTTTTTATCTCCTGTGCCATCCGGACCCAAACAAAATATAGCTGAATATAATATCTTATGGTATTATTATTCGTTTTTCAAAAATCATGATGATTTGTCTGGTTGTTCGATGCAAAGAGCAAATAAAATTATGAAAAAATGTCATGGAATATTCGACAATGCTGTTTTTGTTGTTGTTGTTGTTTGTGTCATTTACATTGGAAGAAAAAAAAAGTTAATGTTTGTGTGTGTGTGTGTGGGGGGGGGGGGGGGAATAATTACTCTATTTTTTTTTTTTACAAAAAAGAGAAAAGAATTTACTTTTGTCATTATGAATTGGACATTTTCATTACAGCAATATAATTTAAATATAGAACTCGCACACACACACAAAACAAGAAAACCTAAAAAACGTGTAAAAATTTATAATTATTGAATACACTAATTTCATAACAAAATTTTAATCAAATTTTCTCTTAAAAAACAGTTTTCTAAAATTTATGCTCATAAAAACGTACTACTTAAAAAATCCTTTATTAAAAATACTAATTAAGGCAAAATACTGATTATTTTTTGACAGATTAAATTCATTTTTGTCCGGAAACGCCTGAAATGTGCAGGTGTTGTGATTATGAAATAATGTAATCGAAAGACGTTTTCCATTTTTTGGTAAAGACAGGAGATCTTTTTGAAAATACTGATCGAGTTGGACCGAATTTCCAGGTGTGACAGGAAGAAAAAAAAACTTGTCATCACGTGACCAGAATCGTTTTAAACTCTACACGCAATTTATTTATTTAAAAAAAGGAAAACGCTATTCGATTTCAAATCGCTTCAACTGCTTGTTTTCTACATTTACGTTTAAAAAAAGGATCGGAAAATGTCTCAGAAAATTTCGCATTGTTGACAAGGGAATTTGAGAACCCCCTTAAGAAATTTATGAAAGCATATATTTAAAAATAATAGAATTCTGAGGAGGGGGGGGGGGGGCTTTTCTACAAAGTTAAATATTAAACCTATAACAGAAATTGTCAATTTTAATCGCTTAGCAATTGTAAACAGTAAAATTACATATGGAAAGAAATTCCTAAACTATATCCATGACAGAATATACTAATAAAATTATGGTGTAAATTTTACGAAATATTAATAATCGTTGATAATTAAAATAAATTAATGCGATGAAAAGTAAATAATGCACTGTTTTGAAAAAAACAAACAATCTGGCTAATTGTTATAGCACTTTTCTCTTTTTTTCTTTTCTTTTTTTATGTATCCTTTTTTTTTTCATTGAAAGATCAAAAAGACTCTACCATTTCGCACTTGGCGAAAATGTAAATTTATTTTCTGCTTATTTCAAATCGCCAATAAATTGCAACCTTTTTAAGTGGATTGGAAAGGAGACAACTTCCAAAGCATATCGAATTGACAAAAGGAGTGTAAGCTTTTTGGGCAATTATCTCCCCAAACACTAGTCGTAAAACTGTCAACGCAGTTGAGCGTCTAGTTCCGTCATGCAACTCCCTATCCTTGTACTGCAAAACCCATTATAACATCAATTGCTCCGGCTGCCTGGATCAAACACGCCGAACGTTGACCGAAAGAAACTAGATAGTGAGTACGCAGCCTTAGTATTCTTTTAGCAACGGATTTTTTTTTTTTTTTTTTAATAATACAATTACAAATTCATATATTTATTCTTCGGAACCCTCTGTGCGCGAGTAATGCTCGCACATGACCGTTTGATATTATTTGCATTTTTAGTGTGATGATTAGATGTTGAGTTCAAAACATGTTAAGAGATCAGAGATCAACATTTTTCCTTTCCTTAGTCTGTATTCTTTTGAAGTACAAGTTAAATTTCGCAGATGTAGTAATTTTCGACACAACACAAAATATGAAATGAATCTATACAGTAGTTGCATTTATCAATCTCGTATTTTACCATTTTTAAAATTTATTTTAAAAAATGTAGGTTTTTTATTTAATTATAAATCATACTAATTTAATGCTTTTGACTTTAAATAACTAGATCCTCGTTCGGAAATTATGAAAAAGCACTTTTTTACAATACATCTCCATTTTTAAGGAATTACCTTCGAAAAGTCACAGTGCATATGCACTGAACGTGATATTAGGAAAATGGACACCCTCCAAGTAACTGAATATTTATTTAATTAATCTGGGATATACACCTACGTATGGGCAGGGTCGTACTGGCATAACTGAGAGGGCGGTGGCAAAATGGATAAAAAGGGCGCCGAATTACAAAATGGCCTGCAAAATGACTTACAAAATGAATTACAAAATTCCTTACAAAAGGGCGCAAATGCTTATATATATACACACACACTTTTTAAATTATGTATAAAAAAACACTTTAAAAATATATTGCTATAGCGAAAACTTTATTACTAAAATAGTTATGACACCCAAGTTAGTATTTTATACTATAGAAATGTAATATGCACAAAAATAGTTCCCCGCAAAACATTGCACTTAGAAAAATCTTATGTTAGACCAGTGTTTCCAATTTAGAGGTACTTTTTTCCACCATACTTTTCTAAAAAAAGCTATCTCTATTTTCGAATTCCACTCACCTTATCTAATGAGTTAATTCAAACTTTACCTCGAACATCCGAATAACAATATCTATACAATTATCTCCAAATGGAAAATAAAATATTAAAGTAAAACAAACAAAAATAATTTCGTTGGGTCAAAACTCAAAAGTGCAAAACATTATTTTATATAATTCAATAATATTTTATATAATACAATCTCTAGGGTGCAAATACTAATTATGGTGTAAAACATTTTTACCAATTAGAATAACTGTGTTAAAATTGTTCTATAAGAATAATTATTTATAATTATTATCTATAATTATTCTATAGTGTAAGTTATTTTTGTTCAGGGCAAGAATCCCATCTATTTTACGTGAATTATTTTTTCTAAATGTTTTATTTCTTTATTTTTTCAACATTAAAAAGATATCATAGAGAAGCGTTTGGTTTGAATCCCGCTATTTAAACAGGTTTAATATATATATATATATATATATATATATATATATAGTCTGAAATTGCATGAAAGACAAAAATTCTTTAACTTTATTACTACAGTTTTCGTTATTATTCAGTTTAGTTCGTAACAGCAAATAAATCACATTTCGGGAAATATTAAAAATATCATTTAATTTTCATCCCAGATTTTTTATTATTTTTTTTAAATCTAACCTTATATTGTTTTTCCATGGACAATTCACAGTTCTTGTTATGCAAGATGCACCATCAGCATATCTGAGCTATGATAGTGATGATATTTTATAATACTGTACACTGTACACTATTTTAAAAAAAGTATGAAGCACAAGTTTACTATAAGAAAAATGTTTAAGATTACACTAAAATAAGTAAATAACTGAGGACACAGGCAAATAATGTAAAGACGGAGTAGCTCACAAGACAAACGAAGCAGATTTCACATCAGGGGCATTTCATTTATACCGGCTATCGGTTGAAAATTAGAAACACATGCATTTCCAGTTTCTGCAAAGTGGACAATAGATGGCTGATATCGGTACTCTTTTCCCTGGAACATAATATATTTTGGTTATTCGGTTTCCTTTCAAATGAGCAAACTTAAGGCTCCTGTCCCTGCCTGCGAAGACACTCACGAGCTAATGCTAATCCTATGGGGAGGGATATTTCTAATATCTCGTTTGCATTTCGACATTTTTAAATATTTTTTTTTTTTTTTTTTTTTTTTTGCATTGGATAGCCGAGATGCGTCTCTACATCGCACCTTTTTTACTTTTTCGATTTTGCTTGCAGATATTTTTTAGAATGACACTTTCATTTTCAGAACCGGTTTTGAAAGTGAAAGTAACTTTATAAAAAATATCTGCGACCCAAATCGAAAAAGTAAGAAAGATGCGATGTAAAGACGGCCCTCGGCTATCCAGTGCAAAAAAAAAAAAAAAAAAAAAAACTATTCAAAAATTTCGAAATGCAAACGAGATATTAGAAAAATCCCTCCCCATAGGATTAGCATTAGCTCGTGAGTACCTTCGCCAGCAGGGACAGGAACCTTAATAAGGCTGTGCCCAATAATGGAGTTGTTTCTGTTTTTTAAAGATCTTGTTCTTTTTTACTGCGATTCATGTGTACACGAAGGGCAGGGGGGGTAAGGGGGGAATCCTCCGAAAAGTAATAATTCTTTAAAACAATTACGTAGAATGTATTATTTTGAAAAGTAGTATTACTTGAATTTTATTGCATGATAGTTTTGTGTTAAAGGTTTTCGTTAAATTTCATTACAACTGCTGATTGCTTTACGTGGCCGAAAATACCGGCTCTTTTTTATTAACCAACAGAAACTTTGTAATCGACTTTTATATTTTTATAATGTCTTTTATATTTTTTGAGAAAAGCAAAAGAACTTTTAGAAAATGCTGTCAAAGGTGGCGTTTTGAACCAAATTTCCGGACTCGACAGTGGGGGAAGAGTAAGAAAACTGTCACGAGACAACAATCAATTTTAATTCAAAATGTAATTAATTTAAAGAAAAGAAACTATTGTATTACAAATCACTCCAATAACCAAGCCTGCAAGTCTAATTCTTTTATGTAGAATTTGGCCGAATATTCGGTTTCATTTTCGTTTTCTGCCCAAACTCTTAGTTTCGGCGAAAATACTACCGAATATTCTGTGTTACTATAACTGCCCCTCCCTACCCTCCCCCAAACGGCACTCTCATCCAAAGAGCCGCACATACTATGTATTCACATACAAGGGGATAAATCTAGAAGCTATTACTAATATTGATTAAATTCGCTATTTTTAAATTAAATTATTTTTTTTATATTTTTTTTATGTTTATAGCACCTTATATTTAATTAATTTTATTTCAATCAAATTATTTTTTAATTAATAATTATGTACTGCCGTTTCTACGCAAAACATTATTCCAGGTAACATGCATATATGTATGTTTATGGTAATTACTTTGAATTTATTTTTAAAACAGTTTCGCTTTAGTTTTCGGTCGAAACTAGGAAAGTAACCGAAATTCGGTTTCTGTCGAACACTATTTTTATGTTTGTAAATAAGCAGAAAATTTCGCATTATTGAATGTTAAAATATATTTTTTTGAGAATCGCTCTAAGGATTTACACCAGGGTTGGCAGGTTTTTGACACATGTTAGTTTTTGACAGTTTAAACTGTGGTTTAAACCGTCATGTCAAAAACCCCTTGTCAAAAACCTCGTCAAAAACCTCAAATACTTAGTGATCTGTAAAATTTCACATTAAATGTCACACATTAGATGTAATATTTAAAATTCACTATTACTGTAATTGTATAATTAGTATATAGTATTAGTAATAAAGTACTTCCCCTAGCCCACTCAAATAGCACTTCATTGCTAACAGCCTACATACTTTTTTTTTTTTTTTTTTACAGACACAGATTTAAAAAGTTACTGAGGTAAAACAGAAGCATATTAAAAGACTTCAATGATGAATTTAACTATTCATTTACCATGATGAGAAAAGTAGTAAAAAAAAAAGGGGGGGGGGTGTAGATATGAGAAATAAGGTGCAATTTTATATCTTTTTAACTTTTAGATTAAAATAAGATTTGTTTAACATAAATGCTGCCATTTATATAGCGGATGGAGAAGGATTGAAAGTGTGACCCTTGGAGCACATCACTGAAATTGCTGATTTTTTTCGTATAATCTTAAAATATCTCTCTTTTTAATGATAACAAAATGTCAAAAAAGCAAAAAATCGCAGATCTGCAGAAAAATCTAATGAATGCCTCCTCCAGCCCTCCCTCATTCTGCTGTAAAAATAAAGTTACTTGACTCATTACAGAACTTTATTAAAGTATTTTTAATTAATTACAAAATAATAATAAATTAAAACTAAAATATTCCCATAATACCTAAACATATGAAAATTAATTTTTCATGAAAATAATGCATAAAAATATAAACTAAAAATGGATGAATTTGGATATAAATAGTGAATCAATTTCAGCAAGATACTCAATCCATGTGACTGGCATTGAAATCGGATGTCAAATCTGATGCATGACTATTTTAAAATATTTTAATTAATTACAGAATAATAAAAAATAAAGAATATGTATTAAAATATTACCCAAACATGTGAAAAATGAATGTTTCATTAAAAGAATGCATAAAAATAAAAACTGAAATTCGATGAATTTATATTTTAAATATGAAACTTTATTTATTATTTTTTTTTTTTTTACAACCATAAATACTCAATCAATTTCAAGAAAAAAATATTATTAGTAAAAGAAAAATATTTCATGTGGATCACGGCCAAATAGTGATGCACAAAACAATGCATGACTATATCTTTAAAATAATTTCATTAATTACAAAATAATAGAAAATAAAAAATAAATGTTAAAATATTACTAAAACATGTAAAAAATGAATTTTTCATCATAAGAATGCATAAAAGTATAAACTGCAAGTCGATGAGTTTGGATTTTAAATATAAAACTTTATTATTATTATTTTTAGTCATATAAATGCTGAATGAATTTCAGGAAAACAATCTTTTGAAACAATGCAGGATTCTACTTTAAAACATTTTAATTAATTACAGAATATTGGAAAATAAAAAATACATATTGCAATATTACTTAAATATGTGAAAACTTAATTTATCATCAAAAGATTGCATTATCAGCATATAAATTGAAATTCGATGAATTTGGATTTTAAGATTTAAACATTACTTTTTCCTTTCAACTTTCCACTATATAAGTTCTTAATTTCTGAAAAATACACATTCCAATCTCGTAAACTCTGAATCTTGTTTACAAAATAAATAAATAAATATCAATTCTTACTTAAATCGCCTTTTTCTTAAATTGGATCCTGCTAAATCGATTTAACACCAGCTTGCCTTGTTTTCATTAAATTGTCTTTTTCTTAAATCGGAAAGCATGGAGGCTTGCGATGTTTGCTTAAATCGGATCGTACTAAATCGATTTAACACCAGCTTGCCTTGTTTGTCTTAAATTGGAAAGCATTGAGGCTTGCGATGTTTGCTTAAATCGGATCCTCCTAAATCGATTTAACACCAGCTTTGCATGTAAGTGGTAGATACATCAAAGTAGATAAATCAGTTTTCCGATGTTAGCTCTGAATCAGTATTTTGTTTTAAATTGATTTAAAGCCAATGGCTAAATCGCGTTTAAGACAATGGCTAAATCGCGATTTGAGATAATGGTTAAATTGCAATTTAAGACATTAGCTAAATCGCGATTTCCGATTTTAGCTTAAATCGATTTAAGACCAATGGTTAAATTGGATTTCCGATGTAAGCTTTAAATCGATTTAAGGCCCAGGCCTACTCAGCATCAATTAAGAGACAGACTATTTTCTAACGCTTCATACACTCTAAACTCAAAAATCTTTTGGGTGTAAATAAATGTGCTAAACACGTGGTGTGCTGCAGCATGCTGCGGGGTAAAATTGATCTGGATTATTTAATTGTACAAAATTATTTTCCTCTGGTTGAAAAATCCAAAAAAAAAAAAAAAAAAAAAAAAAAATATTTTATTGCAAATAATATATTTTTTAAATTATTAAATTTCAATAAAAGATCACATAAAACATTGACTTATTTAATGTTTATCTATTGTTAAAATGTTTTAGCGTGTTACATGTATTAGGCAGTTTTTGACGGTTTAAACCAGTTTTCGACAGTTTAAACCAGTTTATGACAGTTTAAACCAGTTTTTGACACTTGTCATGTCAAAAACCAGTTTTTGACGTCAAAAACCCAACCCTGATTTACACATAATCATAAGTTATAAATTTCGGAAAGTCGAGTTTTTATTTTAGCGGCTTTATCAACGGAATTAAGACTTCAATCTGGAATAGACGATTCTATGTAAGAAAAAAAAAGAAAAAAACACAATAAGAATTCTATTATAACTATAACATAAAATTGAAATTAGTTTTTCTCAAAATTGCATTTTTAAATAGATGACCACGACACGATAACTTTAATAATACTGTTTTGTTTCACTTCTAAGTCAGCTTTTTTTCTTATATAATTACGCAGTGCATTAAGGATTTTTTTTTTTCAAATCATTAAAAATCAGTGTTTTTCTACGATTAAAGTTGAATACCCTCTTCAAATAATCAGCATAAAAAAGAGCTTTTCTTAATTTCCACCCTTTGTCTCGTCTAGTCACTAAATTAAGTCATATTTAATTAAAAATTACTGTTTATTTTAATTTCAGATAAGCCAAATTTAAACTACAATGGTCGCCGCAACTCGCACGAAAAAAAAAAAAAAAAAATCGCACTAGAGCGGCAATAGCTTCAAATATATTTGCATTTTTAGGTGCGTTCGTAATTATATAAATACGTAGCACCTATAGTCGTCGTTCAGTCCGTCCGTCTGTCCGTCCGTCTGCCCGCATGTAACAGAGCAAAAACTACCCAAGCGAATGGTCTGAAATTTCAAATATATGATTGTTGCAAAATTTTGTCGAGCCATTTCAAATTTTATGAAAATCGGATGTATAGTTTAATTACAGGGACAGTCAAAAGTTTTTCTTTACATTAAGGCCAATGGGAAAAATTATTGCAAGTGCATTTTAATGATATTAGAGCCTTCCGAATGATCTGAAATTTTAAAGATATAACTGTTGCAAAATTTTGTCGAGCCATTTCAAATTTTAGGAAAATCGGATGTATAGTTTAATTACAGGGATAGTCAAAAGTTTTTCTTTACATTACGGCCAATGGGAAAAATTATTGCAAGTGCATTTTAATGATATTAGAGCCTTCCGAATGATCTGAAATTTTAAAGATATAACTGTTGCAAAATTTTGTCGAGCCATTTCAAATTTTAGGAAAATCGGATGTATAGTTTAATTACAAGGACAGTCAAAAGTTTTTCTTTACATTACGGCCAATGGGAAAAATTATTGCAAGTGCATTTTAATGATATTACAGCCTTCCGAATGGTCTGAAATTTTAAAGATATAATTGTTGCAAAGTTTTGTTGAGCTATTTAAAATTTTAGGAAAATCGGATGTATAGTTTAATTACAGGGACAGTCGAAAGTGTTCCGTTACATTACGGGGAATGGGAAAAATTATTGCAAGTGCATTTTAATGATATTACAGCCTTCCGAATGGTCTGAAATTTTAAAGATATAATTGTTACAAAGTTTTGTTGAGCTATTTCAAATTTTAGGAAAATCGGATGTATAGTTTAATTACAGGGACAGTCAAAAGTGTTCCGTTACATTACGGGGAATGGGAAAAAATTATTGGAAGTGCATTTTAATGATGTATCAGACTATGCGCTTTATGAAGTGCAGAAAAGTATACATTCAGTACAATATGGGGTGCAAAAAATAATTATAAAACTAGTTATAGTACGAACGCACCTCATTTGCCACGTTTGACGAGCAATTTCCAACTTGTTTAAAAGTAATATGTATCAAAATTATATTTAAGCACTGTATTACAAAATAAAAAACAAAGTCAAAGAAAATAGAAATATTTAAGGGGGCTGGCCACTCATCTTCAAAATTTTCCTCCATAATGTTAAGTCTATTAACTTTTGATGCATTCGTATATTTAAAATATTTTCTCGGGAAATTCACATTTTTAAAATCTTTTTTCTGTGTACTACTCTTCTGAAAGTATGTCTTTTTTCCCCTTAGTTCTCAAACTATTTCTAAAATCTAGGCTGAATTTAATATTTAATGTGTTAAAAGCGGGCAAACTGTGAGTCAGATTTTAACACTTCCTATAAAATTAAGTCTATACTTTAGAATTATTTTGAGAACTAAGAAAAAAAAAAGACATCTTTTAGAAAGTGTACACAAAAAATGGAAGTTAAAAATATTAATTTCCCGAGAAAAAATTTAAATAGACGAATCTCTCAAATGCCCATAGACTTTACATTAGTGAGGGGAAATCGGAAGCTGAGTGACCAACCCCTTAATTGCGTAATGTGGAAAAAAAATTGAAAAGAAGAGGAATAACACGTTTTTTCCTACTGCAATTAAACTTGTATGTGTCTATTCTTTTGTAGTTTTTTTTTTTTACTGGATATCTTGAAAAAATGAAATTTATCTAAAAAATTATAAGGTTTATTGGCAAAGTTATCTTATGTATGTATCAATGAAAATTATTTAATAATGTCGTCAAAAGTTTTGGGCAGCTAAAAATATGTAAAACAGTTAAGAATTCTCGACTGAAGAGGAATTTTGGGAAATACACCATACATGAATGTTTTGCGTTATTACACAAAACATTATAAAACTGCTATAACAGTTGCTTAATTCAATATTTTATTTTTCCGTTTTTAACGACTGTCTTCGCAGATGCCCATGCCAATACGCCGAGCGTGTCTCGTGCGTTAATTAGTATTTCATGGGAAAATAACTCCTCATTCGATTTCTATTTTCTCCAGAAAGATACAGAGCTCCAGAAATCTCAGAATACGAGGTATAATCAATAAAAAGTGTCACATCTGGTATTACTACAGGAATCACTGGGCATCTATAGAACCCATACATAGTTAAATTGAAATCCCGCCGAAATGGTGATTTGTCTTCTTAGGAACTCCCACGTTATTGACTAACAGCACTGAAAACTGAACACATACGCATCTGCACTTCTCTTTACTTTTGTTCATCCATTCTTCTGTAAAACGACTTTTACAATTGTAGTGGTTTATCTATTTATTTTAATTACATGTGTATTTTTCAATTTATAAATCGGGGTGGTGTTTGAAGTTTAAAGCGGTTAAGCAGATACGGTTTAAAAAAAAAAAAGCGTTTTTAGATATTGACATTTTCGGATGCTAAAATTACTATCGAGTTTTTAAATAGATATGAAAAATTAACATTTTCTTTTTTCAAAAGCAAAATTTACATAAGTTTCCATTGCAAAATCTTAAATTTAGCCTTTTGCGGTCTAAGTTATATTATCATTAAGAAATAATGGAATGCTCCACTAGTAGAACATCAATTTATGTGTGTGTTTGTGGCGCCAAGGGCGCCATGACTACAAAAACACGATATTAGTTTTTGAAAATTTATTTTTACACAGGCGCTGAAAAAAAATCTGACCATGGGCGCCATAATTACAAAAACACGACTAAGTTAGGCTTTACAAAGGCGCTGAAAAAATCTAACCAAGAGCTCCATGAATACAAAAACACGATATTAGTTTATTTTTTAATTTATTTTTACAGAGGCTCGGAAAAAAAATCTGACCAAGGGCGCTATGATTAGAAAAACACGATAATAGCTTTTTGAAAGGCATTTTTACAGAGGCGCTGTAAAAAAAAAAAAAAAAAAAAAAAAAAAAAATCTGACCAAGTGCGCCATGATTAGAAAAACACGATATTAGTTTTTTGAAAATTGTTTTTACAGAAGTGCTGAAAAAAAATCTGACCATGGGCGCCATGATTACAAAAATACATTAGTTTTTTTTAATTTATTTTTACAGAGGCGCTGAAAAAAAATCTAACCAAGGGCGCCATGATTGAAAAATACGATAACAGCTTTTTGAAAGGCATTTTTACAGAGGCGCTGAAACATATCTGACCAAGGGCGCTATGAATCCGAAAATCCGATATTGGTTTTTTAAAACTTATTTTTACAGA
Source organism: Maratus speciosus (assembly GCA_963932465.1). NCBI lineage: Eukaryota > Metazoa > Arthropoda > Arachnida > Araneae > Salticidae > Maratus > Maratus speciosus. The sequence goes on along the minus strand of OZ010800.1, from coordinate 350,650,242 downwards.
GGCGCTGAAAAAATCTGACTAAGGGTGGCATGATTACAAAAACACGATGTAGTTTTTTGAAATTTATTTTTACAGAGGCGCTGAAAAAAAATGTCCAAGGGCGCCATGATTAGAAAAACACGATAATAGTTTTTTGAAAAGCATTTTTACAGAAGCGCTGAAAAAAATTTGACCGAGGGCGCCATGATTACAAAAACACGATATTAGTTTTTTGATATTTATTTTTACAAAGGCGCTTAAAAAAATCTGACTAAGGGCGCCATTATTAGAAAAACACGATAATAGCTTTTTGAAAGGCATTTTTACAGAGGCGCTGAAAAATATCTGACCAAGGGCGTCATGATTACAAAAACACGGTAATAGTTTTTAACTTATTTCTACATAAGCACTGAAAAAATCTGACCAAGGGCGTCATGATTAGAAAATCACGGTATAGTTTTTTGAAATTTATTTTTACAGTGGCGCTGAAAAAAATCTGTCCAATGCCGCCATGATTAGAAAAACACGATATTAGTTTTTCGAAATTTATTTATACAAAGGTGCTGAAAAAAAAAATCTGACTAAGGGCGCCATGATCAGAAAAACATGATAATAGCTTTTTGAAAGGCATTTTTACAGAGGCGCTGAAAAAAATCTGAGCAAGGGCGCCATGATTACAAAAACACAATATAGTTTTTTGAAATTTATTTTTACAGAGGCGCTGAAAAAAATCTGTCCAAGGGCGCCATGATTAGAAAAACACGATATTAGTTTTTCGAAATTTATTTTTACAGAGGCGCTGAAAAAAATCTCTCCAAGGCCGCCATGATTAGAAAAACACGATATTAGTTTTTCGAAATTTATTTGTACAAAGGTGCTGAAAAAAAATCTGACTAAGGGCGCCATGATTAGGAAAACATGATAATAGCTTTTTGAAAGGCATTTTCACAGAGGCGCTGAAAAAAATCTGAGCAAGGGCGCCATGATTACAAAAACACAATATAGTTTTTTGAAATTTATTTTTACAGAGGCGCTGAAAAAAATCTGTCCAAGGGCGCCATGATTAGAAAAATACGATATTAGTTTTTTGAAATTTAATTTTACAGAAGCGCTGAAAAAATCTGTCCAAGTGCACCATTATTAGAAAAACACGATAATAGTTTTTTGAAAGGCTTTTGTACAGAGGCACTGAAAAAATATTTGACCAAGGGCGCATGATTTCAAAAACACGATATTATTTTTTTTTAATTTATTTTTATGGAATCGAAAAAAAAAAAAAATCTGTCCAAGAACGCCATGAGTAGTGAAACGCGATAATAGTTTTTTCAAAGGCATTTTTACAGAGGCGCTGAAAAAAAATCTGACTAAGAGCGCCGTGGTTAAAAAAAAACGATATTGATTTTCTGAGAGTTGTTTTACACTGAAAAAATCTGACCAAGAGATCCATGATTACAAAAACACGATATTAGTGTTTTGAAAGTTATCTTTACAGAAACGCTTGAAAAATCTGACCAAGGACACCTTGATTACAAAAACACGATATTAGTTTTTTTTTTTTTTTTTTTTTTTTTTTTTTTTTTTTTAAGTTATTTTAACAGAAACGCTTAAAAATATCTGACCAAGGGCGCCATGATTACCAAAGCCGACTTTGACGATGGGACCAAATGAAATTAAAATGAAAATCTCCTGTCTTAAATTGGCATACCTTTTTTTTTTTTTTCCTTTGCCGTTTGTACTTTTACAAAAAGCAGAAATATCAAACTACCGGGCAGCCACCCAGGGCGATACAGTGTTCCGTCGTTTATACTTGCACAAAAGGCAGAAATACACAAATACCTGGCAACACCAGAGGCGCTAAATTCTTCGACGCAGAAAATATGCAAACGTATTAGACGCAGCAGACTTATTATATTTATTAGAAGCTTTCTTAGAGCAGAACTTATTTAGGCGTATATATAAATAAGTGAATGCTTAATATTATTTTTCTTAGAATTTATCATTAGTACAGGCTTTGAAACAAAGTCTGGTCCAGGATACCATGTGTAACAATGGCATATTTGATAACTTATGTTATCTCGAAATTGGGTTATCTAATTGTCTTTGATCACACATAGTTTGCTTATGCTATACTTTAAAAAATAAAAAGCATTACTATTTAATTTTCTAAATGAAAATCTTTGAAAATTTTATGCCTTTCAGAATACACAACTTTAAGCGTGCTTAAACGGAAAAAATAAAAAAGTGACGATGGGCGCAACGGGCACTTGCCTCGTTGCCCGGTGGGCCAGTACGACCCTGCGTATGGGAAACATCAGTTTACGTCTATCATGTTATACATTGCGTTGACAAATCTATTATTTCCTTAATTAAGTCTTTCCGCCTTGCAAAGCACGATGAATGACTTTGAAAATATATATCTTAAAAATGAAGGAAACAAGGAGTACCTCGGAAGAAACACAAGAAATATAAAAACACATTTTCGATTTATTTTTCTGATGTGAATCCTATTTAAGGGTCACAATATTCTTAGTGGTTCCAAAGTACTGTATTGCGAAATATGTAGAAAATGTCAAAAAATATAAGCGACATTAAAAGCATACTATAAAAGAAAAAAAAAATATATATATAAGATTTCTTTTTTAATTTCAAGCAAAGAAATTTACAATCATTTGATCTGAACGTAGAAAACATGGAGTAAATTGCAATGCAATTGCATAGCAGTGTTACAAAATTGCATCTTTAACTGCATAGCCACTCAACCATTTTTTTAAAAGATTTCTATTATGACCAATGAGAATGCTCCATAGTATAGTCAAATAATCGTTTTCTATAAAAGTGGTGGAGTGACTATGCAGCAAATGCTATAGAATTTTAACAGTGAGCTATGATTTTCCAATTTATTTTCAATTCTGTGTCTTTAATTTAACTTATGGTGATTCATTTACATAACAATGTCTTCATCTAACATTTCAGACAATTTTAACTCACTTTCCACGACCGAAATTACCTTTAATCTATAAATTAAGCTTCTGACATGATCAAATTTTTGATTTCATAAAAATGTTGACATGATAAGGCTTTTTATATTAGGGGAGTCCTGGTAAGAAATTTAAAGTCTAAACAAATTGAACTCACTTCCTACGAACGAATTTCTCTCACATTTTCAAAATAAGTTTCACCAATGGTTAAAAATATATATGTTTTCACGTGTTAGGCTTTTTGGTGTCACTTGCGCCCTTAGTGGTAATTACACAAGTGCCCAATTTGAAAACATTTAACACAAACGAATTTCACTGAAATCTTAACAATAAGATTACTTAAAGTTAAATTTATGTCTTCATAAAAATTTCCGCATGGTAGGTGTTTTAGGTTAGTAGTTCCCGTGGTAGAAAACTACATACAACACAATTTGAACTTGCTTTTGAACGATCGCATTTCGCTCATAGTCGTATTTATGTTCAAACTGAACACAACATACATTTGTCTTACTAGCACCCTTTTTCGGAATAGTATAATTATGTGTATTAAAATTCATATTATCAATAATTTTACTTGCATTTTCAGTGTGATGATTCGATGTTGACTTCAAAACATGTTAACAGATCAACATTTTTCCTTTCCTTAGTCACTATTCTGTTGAAGTACAAGTTAAATTTTGCAAATGTAGTAATTTTCGGCAAAACACAAAATATGAAAGGAATCCATACAGTAGTTGCTTTTATCAATCTCGTGTTTTACCACTTTTAAAATTTATTTTAATAAATGTAGGTCTTTTATTTAATTATAAATTATACTAAATTAATGCTTTTGGGTATAAATAACTAGATTCTCGTTCGGAAATCATGAAAAAGCCTTTTTTTAGAATACTTCTCCATTATTAAGTTATTACCTTCGAAATGTCACAGTGCAGACAATTTGAACGTGATGTTAGAAAAAATTGTCACCCTCCAAGTAACTGAATATTTATTTAATTAATCTAAAATATACACCTACGTATGGCGAATATCAGTTTGCGCTCATCATGTTATACATTGCGTTGACAAATCTATTATTTCCTTAATTAAGTCTTTCCGCCTTGCAAAGCACGAAGAATGACTTTGAAAATATATATTTTAAAAATGAAGAAAACAAGAAATACTTCGGAAGAAACACAAGGAATGTAAAAACACATCCTCGTTTTATTTTTCTGATGTGAGTCCTGTTTAAGGGTCACGATATTCTTATTGGTTCTAGAGTACTGTATTGTGAAATATCTAGAAAATGTCACAAAATATAAGCGAAATTAAAACGTACTATAAAAGAAAAATGTATATAAACAAGATTTCTTTTTTAAATTTCAGGTAAAGAAATTTACAATCATTTGATTTGAACGTAGAAAACATGGAGTAAATTGCAATACAATTGTTGCACGGCACTGTTAAAAAATTGCAGCTTTAGCTGCATAATCACTTCACCATTTTTATAAAAGATCTCTATTATGACCAATGAGAATGCTCCATAATATAGTCAAATGATTGGTGTCTATAAAAGTAGTGGAGTGACTATGCAGCAAACGCTATAGAATTTTAACAGTGAGCTATGATTTTCCTATTTATTTTTAATTCTCTGCCTTTAATTTCACTTATGATGATTCATTTATATATCAATGTCTTCATCTAACTTTTCAGACAATTTTAACTCACTTTCCACGACCGAAATTACCTTTAATCTATAAATTAAGCTTCTGACATGATCAAATATTTGATTTCATAAAAATGTTGACATGATAAGGCTTTTTATATTAGGGGTATCCTGGTAAGAAATTTAAAGTCTAAACAAATTGAATTCACTTCCTACGAACGAATTTCCCTCACATTTACAAAATAATTTTCACCAATGGTCAAAAATATATATAATTGTTTTCACGTGTTAGTCTTTTTTGTGTCACTCGCTTCCTTAGTGATAAATTGCTTAAGCGCCCAATTTGACAATATTTAACACGAACGTATTTCACTGAAATCTTAATAATAAACTTACTTAAGGTTAAATTTATGTCTTCATAAATATTTGCGCATATTAGGTTTTTTAGGTTTGTAATTCCCGTGGTAGAAAACTACATACAACTCAACTTGATCTTGCTTTTGAACGATCGCATTTCGCTCATAGTCGTATTTATGTTCTAATTGAACACAACTTACATTTGTCCTACGAGCAGCCTTTTTCGGAATAGTATAATTATATGTTTTAAAATTAATATTATCAATAATATTATTTGCACTTTCAGTGTGATGATTCGATGTTGAGTTCAAAACATGTTAAGAGATCAACATATTTTCTTTCGGTAGTCAATATTCTGTTGAAGTACAAGTTAAATTTCGCAAAAGTAGTAATTTTCGGCAAAACACAAAATATGAAAGGAATCCATACAGTAGTTGCATTTTTCAATCTGGTTTTTTATCATTTTAAAATTTATTTTCAAAAATGTAGGTTTTTTATTTAATTATAAATTATACTAATTTAATGCTTTTGACTTTAAATAACTAGATCCTCGTTCGGAAATTATGCACAAGTACTTTTTTTACAATACTTCTCTATTGTTAAGGAATTTCTTTCGAAAAGTCACAGAGCATACGCACTGAACGTGATATTAGAAAAATGGACACCCTCCACGTAACTGAATATTTATTTAATTAATCTAGGATATACACCTACGTATGGGAAATATCAGTTTACGTCTATCATATTACACATTGCGTTGACAAATCTATTATTTCCTTAATTAAGTCTTTCCCCCTTGCAAAGCACGATGAATGACTTTGAAAATATTAGGGATGGGTAGAGAAACTTGGAACAGTTCCAAAAAAAAAAAGGAAGGAACTGTTTCTCTTCGCCAAAAGGAACCGATCCTTTCGAACTAAAATTCCATCTGTCGCCAAAGCAAACGTTGTCACATTTTTCTCTCACTTGCGATTGGTTGATGATGTCAAAAGGTTTCCAAACAATGAGAAACGTCATTAAAGTATCAAATGCTAGATGCCAGAAAAGGGGAAAATCGCCTGATTAACGATGCCAAATCCGAGGAGCAGTTTAAAAGGAACATATCTTTGGAAAAACAACTTCTCGTTTCTGTTTCATATCATTGCGCAGCCGCGGAAAAACGCAAGGAACAGATAGTGGAATGTGGAATGGAGCAGGAACAGGAGCAGATCGAGAAACGTACTTCAGGAACATGTTTTTTTTCGCTGTTTCTTCTTTGTTCCTATCATTTTAGAGGTATTTTGCTTGGATTAGTGTGTGTGAGGGACGGGAGAGAGGGGGGTGGGTGATAAGAAGCTCTGGTAAGAAAGGAACTTTGTTGGTGCCAGGTTGAAAATTCAGTTTTCACTTTGACATGAGGACATGACGGATAGAATTTGTCGGTCGCTGATAAATTAGACAAATAAAGGAAAGGGGAGAAGGTCTCTTAACCCTTTTTCTTACTGAAGATACGTCAGATTAAAGGTCTTTTGCATTTTCATGAATTTAGTACTATAATTTAATACGCATTATTAATGTAAAAAATAATTACTATTTTTTAAACCATACGATATTTATTTTGTATTTAATACATAAAAATTTCAATTTACACATTTAATACACAAAAATGTCAATTTCTTTTTTATTGTGAGTATCGAATTATGATAATAATATTTCTTTTCGTTCTTAATATTTGTTCAACAAATGTATGAATGTTAATAGGCACATAAAAATCAATACTAGTATTAATAATAGTAATAATAAACGTTTTCGTTTACATCTGAATGAAGGTTTCTAGTCCGACCCCAACTCTAAATTTGTTACTATAACTAAAGATTATTTTTTAACTATTTTATAAACACGATTTTTGCGCAGCTGAATAATAAGGATATGTTAAAATAGCAAAAGGAATGAGGTTAAATTAATGTTAATACAATAATAATAATAAAACAGCACTAGTAAGGTTATTTGTAAGGGAAAAGTTGGATGCTTTTTCTAGAAAATGCTTGCCTCTAACAAACGAATCTATAAACACTTTTAATTTATGAAGAAATCCTCAAAGAACGTTTAAAAGTTTAAAAAATGTAATTTTAATTAAATAAGCAACTCAATAAATGTCATTCTTTAAATTTGTATTACAAAATATTACAGCAAAAAATTTCATTTTAAATCTTGAAATTAAAAGAATTAAGGAATATTGCTGTAGATTCTAAAAAAGGATATTTTAAAAAATTGTAATCGAACGGTTTTTCAATTTTCGATAAATGAACTACATCTTGAGCTACAAACTATTGTTGTATCATGATGGTAGTTTTTCCTCTTCTCCGCACTGTCGCATCCGGAAATTCGCTTCAAGATATCAAATTCGCACAATTTTCTGAAACACCTGCCTTTATTGAAAATGGGGAAAACCCAATCGATTAGCTAATTTTGAGCAAAAGTACCTAGTAATTTTATGCGTTTGCAAATAAAAAGGAAAAGAAGAATGTGTCAGAAAGAACACAGTTTAGATTTGAGAATAGAGTTAAGATAATCAAGAAAGTATACATGAGGTCAGATATTTCTTAAATTCTTATAGTTAAAAAAAAAAAAAAAAAAAAAAAAAAAAGCTAAACCAGTTAAACAAATTGTTCGGGAAAAATTCATTATACATTATGCGTTTTTTCCGCTTTTCATAGACATCAGGTAGAAAAATATAGTTTATTATTAGTATTGTATTTATAGAATTTTAATTATGATGACCAATGAAACCAAAAGGAAATTTTCCTTAAATGTTTTTTTTTTTTTTTTTTCTGGATTTTCTTGAAAAATAAAGATATTTTATCATGAGTTCTTTTATGGATTCAAGTCAATTAAACAATCCTTTAGAAGATTTCTCAACAATACATACATAAATAAATAAGTAAAAAATAAAATAAAATAAAATAAATAAATAAAAAGAACGTAAGAAAGAAACTGCATCCAATTTGAAGTTACAAATCTTTGTTCATGTATTCATTTGAAATATTTCTGGTGTCAGCTTAATAATATATGCTAAAAAAACTTTGAAGCAGTGCCAGATATGCTCTTAATTAATTGATATCGGAATTAAGGTTTACAAAAGCAGCTACTAAACACTGAGAATATTTGCATTTAAAGAGTTCCTTAGGTTCTGTTAGAAACAAGATTTAGAAGTTTTTAAACGATTTTGAAATACACAACCAAGAACGCCCGAAAAAAAAAAATCACGGTGGCAATAGATTTTGGTGTTATTGGTGTTGGTGTTATTTATGACGGCCGATTATCTGCACGAGGGATATGGGCCCGAGGGGGAGTGCCCTCCGTGGGGGTCTTTCTAAGGGAACCTAACCCGTATTTACATATGGAAACCCAAGGTTAAAAGAAAACCGCTAAAAGTTCCGAACGATTATGCGGACGGGCGCCATTGGGTTGGAGCACAGCCCCTTCCGCTTATCACCTTCGAGAGCAGAAGCTCTCGGCCATTGGTGGGGCCGCACTAGATTTTGGAACGAATATGTCTGTCATCAATTGCCTAGTCTGTTTTTTCTTTAAATTTGGTATATACACATGAAATAGAACTTTGAAGAATTAAATTATTTTATTATCTTTTTTTGTCGAGGATTCCCCCCCCCCCCCCCCGTCCATCTGCCGTTTAGGATAATTTTAAACTCATGAACTTAAGGGAAATGGAATTAAATATTCTCTTCAACGACAGATTTAGGAGATAAAGCTTACCCGTTCACCAAGAAATCCTTACTGTATAATTATTTTAAGTTACTTGAAATATAAATAAATAATATTCATATTTTTAAATCATCTGATAAAAAGAAAATTTAGTTAATTGAAGTTGGAACCCCCACTTTTCCTTCCTCCCCCCCCCCCCCCCCATCCGCCTTCCTAGAACCATAACTATATCTCAATTCTTGGCCTTATTTTCAATTTTTAGCTTGCTAATTTTAATAAGAAGTCTCAAATTTTAAGTTTATCTAATCATATTAGTTTAAGTTTATAACTAATAAATTTGAAAAAAGGTATGTCACGGAATGTATTTATTGGATTATCTTAAAGCCAGTTTCGAGTCAAATGCTAACATACTATTTATCGCAGTTGTTTTAAACATTGGCCATGGGCTCCATTTTTATATTACTGGAAATATTATTAAATGTAATTTTTTTTTTTCATTTCTTTTTCAAGCAATATCCACTTCATTTTTTGAATAATCAAAATTTCCCCTTGAAAACTCAAAAGTAAAAAAAAAAAAAGAGAAAAGAAAAGGGAAAAATAACATGATGTATCCAGATTTTCTTTTGTATCAGAAGCCCTCACTGCTTTAAATTCCCTTCCTCAGTGTTATGTATTCAGTAAAGAAAAGAGAAAAGACGGCTTTTTTTAATCCCTAAAACCGAACAATCAATCAGTGCCCTGTCTGTTACAGCAACAGTTCCAGGAACAGGTCTTGGTGTCTTCGTTCCTCTCCTTGTTTGTTACGAGATCACGTGACCTGTTCCTAAGGAACAGTTCCAGGTTCTGATGGAACAGTTCGTTTTCGTTTTTGAAAAGGAGCAGGAACGCCCATCCCAAGTTATTTACACCTACGTATGGCGAATATGAGTTTACGTATATCATGCTGTACATTGCGTTGACAAATCTATTATTTTCTTAATTAAGTCTTTCCGCCTTGCAAATTGCAAAGCACGAAGAATGACTTTGAAAATATATATTTTAAAAATGAAGAAAACAAGAAGTACATCGCAAGAAACACAAGAAATGTAAAAACAGATCGTCGTTTTATTTTTCTGATGTGAGTCCTATTTAAGGATCACGATATTCTTGTTGAATCCAAAGTACTGTATTGCGAAATATGTAGAAAATGTCACAAAATATAAGCGGCATTAAAAGCGTACTATAAAAGAAAAATATATACATACAAGATTTCTTTTTTAATTTCAGGGAAAGAAATTTACAATCATTTGATTTGAACGTAGAAAACATGGAGTAAATTGCAATACAATTGCACGGCACTGTTAAAAAATTGCAGCTTTAGCTGCATAATCACTCCACCATTTTTATAAAAGATCTCTATTACACCAGGGTACTGTTATAATTTTATTGTGAAATCACGGCAGTTAAATAACTGAGCTTCTCTTCATGAATTATATTTAGAAAATAATGTTTTCCCTTTTAACATCTTCACAAAAAAGGAGAAAGATAAAATTGGCATGCTCCTACCTTTATTTTCAGCGTTGATCGAATCCGCGTAAGGTAATCCAACCTGCTATAAAAATCCAAGGTGAATCAGCACGAAAATATTCCACTCAGTAACAAAAGAGGGCACAGGATCACAGGACTACACTATTTAATTAAATGAACATAGAGAAAGTTAAAATTAAATTTACATTCAAAGTTATATATTTAATTAACATATTATATCTTAAAGGTTTTTGAGAGCGCAGACACACTGCGTGTTTTGCTTAGGGCATATATTTAGAGACTGACTAAAAAAAGAAAGAAAAGTTTTCAGTTCATTAGTCCTTCTTATTGCATCTCGTTGTGCAACACTTTTATGTATACCAGATGTTGGAAATTCCTTTTTTTTCTCTCTGCACGTGAAAAGAGGGAGAAATGGGTAGTTGCTTTCCACTCAGATAAAAAACGATTTCATCTATCAAATGCAATCTTGAAACACAGCTGTAATTATTTCACAATGTCTTGCAATTTCGGTAAATCATTATTCACTTTCTAACACCCCTGCATTATTTCTGAAGTTGCAATAGTTCTTAAGTTCAAGTTGTCTCTGTGTTTGATAAAGTCAAGTTTGGGAAGGGGCTTCGTAAAGATGTCTGCAGTCATTTCCTTACTGGGACAATATTCTAATTCTATGATTCCCTTCTCTCGTAAATCTTTAATTGAATTAAATTTGATATCCACGTGCTTTGTTTTTGAATGATGTTTATAATTTTGAGTCATCTTGATGCATGACACATTATCCTCATACAGAATAATTGGTAGGTTTTGGTTTAAATCTAGATCCTTTAATAGCTTTATCAACCATATGGTTTCTTGTGCTGATGTGGCTGCGGAAATATACTCAGCCTCAGCAGATGATAATGCAACTGAGTTTTGCTTTTTTGTTGACCAGGAAATCGCTGCATTTCCTAATTTACTTAAATTTCCTGTGGTTGACTTTCGATCACTTTTATCTCCTGCCCAATCTGAATCTGCAAATGTCGTCAGAATCGGATCATATTCGTTGCTTATAACTAATTTTAATTCTTGTGTTGTTTTTAAATATCTTATAACCCTCTTGACTGCCCTCCAGTCTTTTTCTCTTGGTTTCTCATTTCTGCGACTAAGGATGTTAATAGCCGCTGAAATATCTGGACGAGTTATCGTAGCTATGTATAGCAATGCCCCTATGGCTTGTCTATACTTATGATTATTAGGTAGTAAATTTTCATCGTCATCTAAGTTTAAGTAACCTGCCTCCATCGGAGTATCACAAGGTTTAGAGTCCTTTAAATTAAATTTTTCAATCAGTTCTTTTATTTTATTTTTCTGATCGAGTGCATAAGTTCCTTCTTTAATTCTTTTTATGTTTATGCCTAAGTAGTAATTTACCATACCTAAATTTTTCACTTCGTATTCTTTACTAAGTTGTTTCATTATTTCATTTATTTCCTTAGTTTCTATTGAAATTAACAGATCGTCGACATAAATGATGATATAAGTTTTATTTCCGTTAGTTTCTCGTGTGAAGAGACATGGATCAGCGGTGCTTTGCACAAAACCTAGATTGTTTAAACTTTCAGCTATTTTAATATTCCATGCTCTTGCTGCTTGTTTTAGGCCCTATATAGCCTTTCTTAGCTTACATACTTTATTTTCTTCACCCGGTTTAATATGTCCTTCTGGTTGCGACATATAAACAACTTCTTCTAAATTTCCATGGAGAAACGCGGTTTTAATATCTAAATGGTTTACATTTAAGTTTTTGTGAGCTGCACACGCTAGAAATGCTCTTAGCGTTGTATAGGCTACTACTGGTGCAAAGGTTTCATAATAGTCACTACCAAATTTTTGAGAATAGCCTTTCGCTACCAAACGCGCTTTGTATTTATTAATTTCTCCATTTGAATTATATTTAACCGTAAAAACCCACTTATTTCCAATTACTTTTACGCCTGGTGGAGGATCAACTAGATCCCAAGTGTTATTTTTTATTAATGAAGCAATTTCTTCACTAGTTGCTTCGTACCATTGGTTTTTCTCATGTGGATTGTTTAGATTTTTAATATCTTCGAAATTTTTCGGCTCTATAATTTTATTTTCTTTAGTAATGTATGCGAGTCTGTCTGGTGGAACACCTCTATTCGATCTTTGTGATCTTCTAGGTTCATTTGTTGTATTTTCCTCACTGTCTGTTTGTTTTTCTTCCCGCATACTTATTATAATTTCTGAGGAATTTTCCCCTGCTTTTTCGGGTTGTTTCTGAACTTCGCTATCATTTTTCAGATTTAAATTTGGTGTTGTGTTTGAATTAAAGTTTTCTAGAAATCTGACGGTTCTTGCTCGTATAATTTTATTATTACCAGTATAGATCCTATAACCTTTAGATCTATTGTCGTAACCGACAAAAATTCCTTCAATCGCTTTATCATCAAGTTTTCCTCTTTGGGATTTGTCGAGATAAGCGTAAGCTTTGCAGCCAAACATTCTAATGGTGCTTAAATCCGGTATTTTATTTGTCCATAATTGGTATGGAGTAGAATTGTGAGCTTTCGTGGGGAGTCGATTAGTTAAGTATACCGCTGTATTTAGAGCTTCACCCCAAAACTTCTGAGGTAGTTTCGCTTCCGATAACAGGCATCGCGTCATTTCAACTAGTGTACGATTCTTCCTCTCCGAAACACCGTTTTGAGATGGAGAATTTGGCACGGTTAGCTGATGGTGTATACCTGCTTCTTTTAAGTAATTTTCTATCTCATCACTGGTATATTCCCCGCCGTTGTCAGTTCTTAATTCCTTTATATTGCGACCGAATTTATTTTTCGTTATGGCTACGTACTCTTTTAGTTTAGTGATGACTTCATTTTTCTTTGATAAAAGAAATACCATTGTAAATCTACTGAAATCATCAGTAAATGTGAGAAAGAATTTCTTTCCTCCCATACTTTCTGTTGGCATCGGGCCACATACATCAGAATGAACCAAATCGAGAATTTTACTAGCTTTGTTTGTAGCTTGTTTAGGATACGGAGCATTTGTTAATTTACATTTTATGCAACTTTCGCATATTACTTCATGTTTACAATTTTCCATATTAAAACCTGTTGCTAAACTTTTAGTTTGCAGTTGCTTTAAAGCATTTATATTAGGGATGCACCGGATATTGATTTTGCCGGATATCGGATACCGGATATCCGAAGCTCCTTCGCCTGCCGGATTCGGATATCCGGCCGGATATCCGGCACTAGATATGTTTTTAATTATATAGTGAATTATTTCTCTATATAATGTCATCTCAGAACAATAAATTACAAACATGTTTCACACATCATTAAAACATTTTAAATGTATTGAAATATAATTTACAAAAACTATATCTCTTTGAATATCAGGGCTTGTAATTCAAGTTTTCCCAAGGGGAGTTTCATACCCAAAATTTATAAATGCAGGGGAGTTGAACTGTTAGAAAGGAAAACAAAAAAATCTTTAAACCCCGTTATTTTTTATGTGCTACTTAATGAATTACATTTATACAGACATGACAAAATACCATTGAAACAATTTAAATTAACAACTCAAGATAATTATTCAAAATTTTTATTTTATTAAAACAAAGGAACAGAATCAAGTTTTATATATATCATGTCTATTTTTCAACCTTCACTTAATGTTATGGGCAATTAACAATCAGGTTGCTAAATGAATTTCTTCATTTAGATTTTATTCCATTTTGTGTACTTTAGCCTCTTTCACAAGTTACACTTTTGACAAACAGCACAGAGCGACTTTTCAGGGTTGGTAAAAAACCTGTTTTTTTTTTTTTTTTTTTTAAAACAGGTTTTTTTGGTTTAAACCGGGCTTTTTAAAAATATATTTTCTATTACATATACATACATATTTATTGATAAAAATAAACATTGTTGAATATGTAAGTAATATAACTTCATTTAAAAATAATTTAAATTAAATAATTACAATAATTATGTAGAAAATTGAAATAATTTAGCATTTTTAGTAAAAGTTATGTCTTATGTTCCATGAATAAAATGCTCTACATAGTGAAACATTGATACCTTGAAAATCTTAATGAACAATTTTTTGATTACTATAGTCCTATAAATAAATATATGGTGTAGTTTCATAAATACAATATAATTTCCCATGGCTATTCAAAATCATTTCTTTGAAATATTTGCAATATGATATGTCTGATTTTTCTGTTAAAACACTACATGAATAATTATTATCTTTTATTAAAAGTAAAGCTTTTAAGCTTTTTATAAAGAATTCCTGGAATGATTTGAATTTAGCAGTAGAGTCTTTACACGTTTCAAGAAGTATTGTATATTGTCATTTGACACTTCTCAGAAACTGCCAGGTAAAAAAAAAAAAAGGGCGACAGTAAAATAAACAGAAATACCTATTTACCAGCTTTTTAGACTACTGAAAACATTGATCTTAAAATGGAAAGTAGATTTATAAAAGTTGTCAATCTTAAAAAAATTCAGAAGGTATATGTCGCATACCTGCATATACCCTCCACTACATCCCTGGTTAAAAGTAGAAATTATTTATATCTGATAATTTGAAACACTTAAATTACAAAAATGAGAAAATGTTATATTAGATTTTTTCTAAAAAACCAGTTGGTTAACCAATTGATTTAAACCATGCTAACCCTGCTGGTAACAATAAAATAAATCATAATGCAAAACCTCAATCCTAATGTAGGAATGAAAGAAAAAAAAGCTTACTAAACCCAATAGCCATGATACAACAAAGAAAACTCACCGCCAATCCTTCATTAGCATACAGAACAAAGAGTAACCAATGGAGAGAATTACTTATGATTATGTCATCATTGAGGCATAATGTAATCCTTAGTAAATCTTAACTAATCAAGCAATCTAAGTAGTAAAAGTGTATTTTTAGCTAGAATCTGCCATTTTGGCTATTTTTTAAAATAAAAGGCTTGAAAAAGAAGAAGAAAGAAAACTACTTCCCCCCCCCCCCCCCCAGCTAATTTTAGAAAAATTAGTCTGCCATGTAGACTTAAAGCTTATAAGAAAAGTTTGACTAAAAATGTTTGTTACTTTACAAGTTTATTAATTCATCATTTTTCTAAAGTTTTGCTTGTAGCTTCTGCATAACTTGGATTTTGCATTTTTCAATAATGTGTAAAATAAATGAAAACAATAGGGAAAAAGAGAAAAAAAACAGATGAAAAAAACCTACTGTTTAAACCAGCGTCGTTTAAACCAAACAACCCTGCGACTTTTAAAACTTTAGAAATTATCGGAAACACATAGTTATGCTCTCTTAAAAAGTTTTAGAAAACTTTGCAAAATCTGATGTGCATTCATTTTTAACTTACACGAATAATGCATATCGGTGATGGTATGTCACTTCTGAACAAATTTGTTTTATTATATCCTTAATGGAATTATATTCAAAACTGTAATCCCTGGTATTTTCATTAATTGAACTATGTTCTATGCATTGGAATTTTAAATCCATATCCAAAGTTTGAAAAGGGAATAGTCAATTGCTTTCTTCTATTACACGAGAAAAGGTTGATTTCAAAAAGTCATGTCCTAATTTCTGTTAATTGCGAGAGACAGCTAGTTTGCTGTTTCTAAATATGATTTTTTGAAGTTCATCAGTTTTTTTTTTTTTTTTCATGTGCACCACAAGTGTAATCTCATTTTGTTTAGTGCTGACTATTGTCCAATTTGGTAGAGCTTAGTCTCCGGTGGCCTTTGCTGCCCTTTTAGTTATTTCCAATTTTGGGCGCACAGGAAAAACATCGCAAAATACGTAAAACGGTCATAGGAAAAAACATTGCTGATTTCGTCAATCATGGTGAAAATAAATAAAATAATTTGTCGATTGGTTGCGAGAAAAAAATTGAAGTTCATGGGAAAACGAAAGTGGGAAAATATCACGAAATTCGTCAATCGATCATGGAAAAGTATCGTGAAATTTTCCAATCCGTCACGAGCAAATACCGTGAAATTCCTCAGCCGGTCGCAGAGAAAAAATGCGAAAATTTTCAATCAGATGCAGAAAAACAATCGTTACTTTCATCAGTATGTCACAAGAACAAACAGGGAAATTTGCCAATCGGTCACAGAATAAAATTTCAACATTTGTCAATTGATTGTGAAAAATTTTTTAATGAAATTCACCGATCGGTCTCCAGAAAAAAATCAAGAAATTCGTCAGTTGGTCGAAGAGAAAAAAACGCAAACTTTTTTGGTCAGATGCAGAAAAACCAGGGTTCGTAAATATCATGATATTTTCGAAAATATCAAAAATATCCGATATTTTGATATATATCCGATATTTTCGATATATATCGGATATTTTCAAAGCAGCCAACTTACCGCTGATAATAAATGTTTTCTAACATAATATAGATTAGAAACTAAAATATATTGTACTTAACACGAAAACTTAAACAATATTATAAAAATGCATTTTTCTTTTTATTTTCTGTTTGTTTTTTTTTCCACTTAGAACAAAATTGAAGATGAACTAATTGAAAACAGTAACAATTTGCTTTATACACTTAATGGTTGTTCTGAATTAATTACGTCCCACATAATTATTAGTTCAACATTTAAAAATAAAAGCTTCAAATCTAAAGCTAGAAAAATATATTTGTTTCCTTTTTTGGCTAAAAAGTCACATAAAGAAGAGACAAAAGTTCTTTATCTACAGATTCACACAGTCAATAACAGTTGAAAATTTATTTAATTTACACTGAAATATTATGAATTACGACTGAAAATATGAAAAATATCTTGCGCACATTCATATTTTGAAAATAAATAGCAAATGCAGAAAATATGAAACGTCTTGATAAATTGATAAATAAATATCAAGTATATATGAAAATATATAAAATCTTGATATTTTGAAAATAAATATCTGATATATACCCATTGGTATATATCAACGAACCTTGGCTGTATATAAATGATTATCTAAATTACATTTTATTTTTCAAAGGTTGTTCTGAATTAACTGCCTCGCATAATTATTAGTTCAAAAATTAAAAATAAAAGTTTCAAACATGAAGCTTGGAAAAGATTTGTTTTCTTCTTTTCTTAAAAAAGTTACTGCCAGAGGCAAAAGTTCATTATCTACAGAATGACAATATGTGGTCAATAACAGATGGAAATTTCATTTGCACTTGCTTTGACTGTAGAAAATATCAAAATTATCTTCCACAGTAATATCTTGAAAATAAATATCAAATTTACAAAATAACAAACATCTTAATATTTTGAAAATAAATATTAAGAATTTGAAAATATCGAAAATATCAAAAATCTTGATATTTTAAAAATAAATATCGGATATATATCAAGATATATATCATGATATATATCCATTGATATATATCAACGAACCCTGAGAAAAACAAACACTAATTTTGTCAATTTATTGTAAGAAGAAACTGTGAAAACTGCAAATCGATAGTGGAAAATATCATGAAATTTGTCAGTCGGTCCCGACACTTCATCGTCGTTTTACAAAGAAACATTTTCGGAAAATGATTTTTTGGAAACAGGAGCTTCCCGTCCCCAATGTTCTTTAGGGCACGAATCCTGCCATCCCATCCCGAAATTCAAGACATGTAACTGCCATTCAAGCCGTGTAATGTATATTAATAATGTTGTATAGAAAATGTAATTTAAACATTAAAATATTCTGTTTATTTGTACAATGAAATGCAAATGCTGATAATTGCTACTGGATTTGGATATGGCATTGACTATATTGGTAATTGCTAATAATTAATTTGTACAATGAAATGCTGATAATTTGTGTAAAAAATTTTAACCAATTAATAGGCTTTATAATTGAAGAGTATCTTCACAAAGAAATACATACGTTCTTTTTATAATTTAAACATAAAATATCTACTAATATTATCCATGATTAAAGAGTTATTTTCTCCAAATATAGGTTTAGTTGATGTCTTTTTAGTGTTTTAATTATTTAATACTGTTTTGCTTTGAGTCACATTTAATTTTATTTTAAGTTAAATTACTGTGATATTTATAAGTAAAAAGAAAATTACTTTTAATTTTAATTATTTTATTTATAATGAAGTTACAAAAATAACTAATTGGATGTGCCAATCCCAAAACATTTTTCTATCTCATACATCTTAATATTTCAAAAAGTAGTTCCAAATGTTAATACTTCGATATTATTAGTTCAATATTATACCAACTTTGATTTTGATCTAAAATTTCTATTCGTCAATAAATCAAAATATGAATAAGTTAATCTCGATCATGATATTTATTAAAATCAATATTTTTTTTCGTTATTCTGCTGTACATCAGCTGGTTGTGAATAACCAGCTTAGCAGGATGCGAAGTT
This sequence comes from Maratus speciosus, assembly GCA_963932465.1. Classification (NCBI taxonomy): domain Eukaryota; kingdom Metazoa; phylum Arthropoda; class Arachnida; order Araneae; family Salticidae; genus Maratus; species Maratus speciosus. The sequence continues at coordinate 350,631,642 of OZ010800.1, read as the reverse complement.
CCCATGGCTTCACGAGCCACCAATATACAGTACAAAAAACTGAGAAAATTTTACAAAAAATGCTGTCAGAGTGCCACCTTCTGGCGGAATATTTCCAAATTCAAGAAAAAACTGCTGGCCATAGCCAAAAATGTACACAAAAAATTGGTTCAATTGTATGCTTAGCTTCATACACTTTTCGATGATAAAATAATGGAAATAACACAAAAATCACTATTATAGCGCCCCCTTCCAGCAGAATATTTTCAAATTGAAGGAGGACCAGTTGGCCATAGCCAAAAACATACCCCCAAAAATTGGTTCAATTCTATACATAACTTCATACACTTTTTGATGGCACAAGAATGAAAATGGCACAAAAATCACTATTTCAGCGCACCCTTCTGGCAGAATATTTCCAATTTAAAGGAGAACCTGCTGGACATAGCCAAAAACATACACAAAAAATTTTGTTCAATTATATGGATAACTTATGATTACATATTTAACATACCGGGGATATGTTTAGGAAAATTTTAGGTCCTTTAAAGGACCCTTCACAACATAATTTATCTTAAAACAGGACCCTTCACAAAATTATTTATCCCCAAACAGGACCCTTCACAAAACATTTTATCCCAAAACAGGACCCTTCACAAAATTATTTGTCTCTTAAATAGACCTTTCATAGAATTTTTTCACTTTCAAATTGAACTTTTCACAAATTTAGTCATTTAAAAATAAAATCTAACCTGTAACTAAGCAGTTGAACTCACCAAAGAGCATATTACTTAGCTTTTTATACATGAAGGATAGGACATGAAGATATCGATAATTTAAAATTCACAATTTTCACAAAAATAAGAAAAACTTCCCAATTTCACAAAAACAGGACCCTGTGAGAAAAGTCTGGACAGACCCCTGCATACACTTTTCGATAGTACAATAATGAAAATGGCACAAAAATCGCAATTACAGCACTTTCTTCCGGCAGAATGCTTCCATATTGAAGAAGGACCTGCTGGCCACAGCCAAAAACATACACAAAAAATTTGGTTCAATTCTATGCATAACTTCATACACTTTTTGATGATGCAATAATGAAAATGGCACAAAAATCACGATTACAGCACCCCCTTCCAGTAGAATGTTCCAATATTGAAGGAGGGCCAGCTGGCTATAGCCAAAAACATTCACAAAAAATTTGGTTCAATTCTATGCACAACTTCATACACTTTTTGATGGTATGATGACAGACAGACAATTTGTATAAACATGTTTTGGGATCTCTGACCCCTAAAATCCCAGAAATCGAAAAAATCTCAGTTACAATACTTTCTTCTATTGAAGAAAGAGAGAAAGAAAATTAATAAAGTCATACTTTAATAAACAATTTCAGATTTTGTTTCACATTCTGAAAGTAAAGGTACAATTTTCTAAAAGATGTAAACATAAATTCTTAAATTTATTATAAAGAGTTCTAATACCAATGTTAGGAAAGCTGGCAATTCTTTAAACTTTTGAGAATTACCTTTTACTCATGAATAGTGGACTTACTTTCATATTTTGCATTATAAACAAAAGTTGTTCGGCATTGTTTGGATCAAACGATTTCTCTTATCCTTATATATTTACTTTGCTACGTATTGCCGGATATCCGGCAGAGAAGTCGGATATCCGGTGATTGTGATTCGGATATCCGACGGTATTTCGGATATTGAAAAATCAGCCGGATATGCCGGATATCGGATATTTGCCGGATATCCGTTGCATCCCTAATTTATATCTCTGTGTCCGAATCTTCTATGCATGAGTTCAATACAGTTTTTATTCTTGCATTGATGAGCTAAATTCGCATAGTTTACTTGTTTATGTTTGTAAAGGTCTACTTCATATAAATTACCTTTAATTTTCCCTTCTATAAAGGTTATGCCGTTTCGGATTAATTTACAGGTTTCGTTTTCAAAAATGAGTTTACACCCATGCTTCACTGCTTTATTAACAGACATTAAATTTGACTGTATTTCTGGCACGTACAAAACTTCATTTAAAGTAATGTCGTTTGATTGTGTTTGTAATTTTATTGTGCCTGTCCCGTGTGAAGCAAGAATTTTTCCGTTTGCAATCGTGACTGTGTTCTTATTATTTGTATCAATGTCACTGAATAGGTTTATGTCGTTACAAAGGTGTGAAGAGCTCCCTGAATCAATTATCCAGGTAGATTTATTTTCAATGTTCGCGTAAAAGGAACAATTGTTTTGAGACACCTTTGTATCTGAAGTGGTTTTGTTTTCTTTGCTACTCTTCCAAAGAGTCTGTGTGTTTCTTTGTACTTCTACTTCCGGAGTGATTTTGTTCGTTTCAGAAATTAATGCAGCATTCTGTCTCCCTTTATTCATTGTTTGGTTTTTAGAATTTGAATTTTTATTCTTAAGGAACCAACAATTTAATTTTATGTGATTTCGTCTTTTACAATATGTACAAAACATATTTTGTTCTTGTTTGCGATATTGTGGTTTAGTATTATTTTTTTCTGCTTTGTACGCATTTTCGCGCGACGTATTATTCGAGCTATCTTGTCTCCTTTGATACTCATCGGTCAATTTTCCTTTTATAAATTCAGAGTTTAACTCCTCTTCATTTCTCGCTTCAAGTGCGATAATCAAAGTATCATAACTCGGTGGGAGGGAGCATAAAAGTAACGCGGATAAATGCGTGTCCTTAATTTCTTCCCCTATCGCCTTTAATCTGTCGGCTGTTTCTAGTATTTTTACGATATGACTTATCATATCTCCGTTTCCCCCGAGTTTTATACTGTATAACTTTCTGAGTAAATATAATTTGCTCGAAAGGTTTGCGCGTTCGTGTATAGTTTTTAAAACATTCCAAGTTGTCTTGGCTGTCGTTTCATTTTTCACATAAATAAGTTGTGAGCCTTCTAAAGTTAATATAATTGTAGCCCTAGCACGATTATCTCGCTTAGTCCACTCAGTAGTTAGTGGTGTTGGGGGGTCATCCTGTGTATAATTAAATAAATCTTCCCTCATTAGGAGCATCTTGGTTTTAAAACTCCATTGGGCATAGTTATGCGGATTTAATTTTTCGATATTAAAGGTTTCTTTTAGGGAGGAGGCCATTGTTTTATCTTTAAAAGGTTTCTTTTATTTTAGTTTCTTATCTTTCAAGAGTTTTCGTTTATTTTCATTTATTGTCACAATAGTTTAAATAGAAGAGAGCGGTAACTTGCCGTGTTCACAGCCTTCAGTCTGTTCTCATAATCTGTTATAATTTTATTGTGAAATCACGGCAGTTAAATAACTGAGCTTCTCTTCATGAATTATATTTAGAAAATAATGTTTTCCCTTTTAACATCTTCACAAAAAAGGAGAAAGATAAAATTGGCATGCTCCTACCTTTATTTTCAGCGTTGATCGAATCCGCGTAAGGTAATCCAACCTGCTATAAAAATCCAAGGTGAATCAGCACGAAAATATTCCACTCAGTAACAAAAGAGGGCACAGGATCACAGGACTACACTATTTAATTAAATGAACATAGAGAAAGTTAAAATTAAATTTACATTCAAAGTTATATATTTAATTAACATATTATATCTTTAAGGTTTTTCAGAGCGCAGACCCACTGCGTGTTTTGCTTAGGGCATATATTTAGAGACTGACTAAAAAAAGAAAGAAAAGTTTTCAGTTCATTAGTCCTTCTTATTGCATCTCGTTGTGCAACCCTTTTATGTATACCAGATCTTGGAAATTCCTTTTTTTTCTCTCTGCACGTGAAAAGAGGGAGAACTGGGTAGTTGCTTTCCACTCAGATAAAAAACGATTTCATCTATCAAATGCAATCTTGAAACACAGCTGTAATTATTTCACAATGTCTTGCAATTTCGGTAAATCATTATTCACTTTCTAACAGGTACATCCAAATCGGTTCATAAATACGCCCATTATCACGTGACAAAAATCAGGACGTTTCAAAATGTCAGGCACGCTAGAAATTCAAAATGCTATAACTCAGCCATTTTTTAAGATATAGACGAAACAAAAACTGCTCCCGAATCTTTTTATCAAGGTCAAAGACATTAGAAAAAAATATTTTTTCGATTTTCAATTTTTTGGTACCACATTCAAATTTAAATTTTTCTTAAAAATTTAAATGGCCGTCATTTTTGAACAAGATGGCGGATGAAGCTGGCCAACGAACTCGGTCGAGACATTGGTATTTACTATGTATAAACGAAGTTACATCCAAATCGGTTCATAAATACGCCTTTTATCGCGTGACAAAATTCAGGACGTTTCAAAATGTCAGGCACGCTAGAAATTCAAAATGCTATAACTCAGCCATTTTTTAAGATATAGACGAAACAAAAACTGCTCCCGAATCTTTTTATCAAGGTCAAACACATTAGAAAAAAATATTTTTTCGATTTTCAATTTTTTGGTACCATATTTCAAATTTTAAATTTTTTTTAAATTTTTAAATGGCCGCCATTTTGAAACAAAATGGCGGATGAAGCTGGCCAACGATCTCGGTCAAGACATTGGTATGTACTATGCACAAACAGAATTACATCCAAATCGGTTCATAAATACGAGAGTTACAGTGTGACAAATGTCAGATATATATATATATATATAGCACATTATGTTTTAAATGCGTTTGTCAGATCTAGAATCCTGCACCATAAATAAACTAAGTATAACCATAAAACATCCAAGAAATTTAAATAGATATAACCTGAACAAGAAAAAACAACAAAAGGCTGTGGCCTCTTCAGGGGTGGGCATTTTTGAAAGCACAGCAATGTTTCAGATTAATTACAATTTACAACAAACTATTATTCAGTAGTGGCAGTGGGTTTCGGCCAGAGTGTCGCAAAGCATAAATCAAATGCATAACAACAATTGAAAGCATATAGCGAACACTCCCCCACCGGGCCCGACGCCACAATAAACAGTGCATTTCGAAGATACAACTGATTCAGAATGTATGTGTAATGTATACTGAAACAAAATTATTTTACACAAATCCGAGCAACACAGCCACAAAAAACAATAACTAAATTCCAGTGATCCATAATCTGTCCATAAACGTATAATTTTGTTTCAGTATACATTACACATACGTTGTGAATCAGTTGTATCTTCGAGATGCACTGTTTATTGTGGCGTGGGGTCCGGTGGGGGAGTGTTCGCTATATGCTTTCAATTGTTTTTATGCATTTGATTTATGCTTTACGACACTCTGGCCGAAACCCACTGCCACTACTGAATAATAGTTTGTTGTAAATTGTAATTAATCTGAAACATTGCTGTGCTTTCAAAAATGCCCACCGCTGAAGAGGCCACAGCCTTTTGTTGTTTTTTCTTGTTCAGGTTATATCTATTTAAATTTTTTGGATGTTTTATGGTTATACTTAGTTTATTTATGGTGCAGGATTCTAGATCTGACAAACGCATTTAAAACATAATGTGCTATATATAATCTGTGTGGTTATATGCAGCTGTAGCGCTTATCGCATGGATTTTATTTTTATTTTTATTTTTATATTTTACTTTTAGTTTTACTTTTGATCTTTTTGAGCTTTTATATATATATATATATATATATATATATATATATGTATAGATATGTCTATATATATGTCAATTTTGAACGGAGGGGGGTTTCGGGGCCTGTCATGATCGATGAAATATACCAAAAATTTTTGAAATCGCTTTCCTCCGAACGGCTGCAATAGGTAGCTTTTTGTAATGAAAGCTACCTAAAATTGCAGCTTTACCTGCATAATCACTACACCATTTTTATAAATGATCTGTATTATGACCAATGAGAATGCTCCATAATATAGTCAATAATTGGTGTCTATAAAAGTAGTGGAGTGACTATGCAGCAAACGCTATCGAATTTTAACAGTGATCTATGATTTTTGTATTAATTTTTAATTCTCTGCCTTTAATTTCACTTATGATGATTCATTTATATATAAATGTGTTCATCCAACTTTTCAGACAATTTTAACTCACTTTCCACGACCGAAATTACCTTTAATCTATAAATTAAGCTTCTGACATGATCAAATTTTTGATTTCATAAAAATGTTGGCATGATAAGGCTTTTTATATTAGGGGAGTCCTGGTAAGAAATTTAAAGTAAACAAATTGAACTCACTTCCTACGAACGAGTTTCTCTCACATTTACAAAATAATTTTCACCAATGGTCAAAAATATATATACTTGTTTTCACGTGTTAGGTTTTTTTGTGTGACTCGCTTCCTTAGTGATAAATTGCTCAAGCGCCCAATTTGAAAATATTTAACGCGAACGTATTTGACTGAAATCTTAATAATAAACTTACTTAAGGTTAAATTTATGGCTTCATAAATATTTGCGCATATTAGGTTTTTTAGGTTTGTAATTCCCGTGGTAGAAAACTACATACAACTCAATTTGATCTTGCTTTTGAACGATCGCATTTCGCTCATAGTCGTATTTATGTTCTAATTGAACACAACTTACATTTGTCCTACGAGCAGCCTTTTTCGGAATAGTATAATTATATGTTTTATAATTAATATTATCAATAATATTATTTGCACTTTCAGTGTGATGATTCGATGTTGAGTTCAAAACATGTTAAGAGATCAACATATTTTCTTTCGGTAGTCAATATTCTGTTGAAGTACAAGTTAAATTTCGCAAAAGTAGTAATTTTCGGCAAAACACAAAATATGAAAGGAATCCATACAGTAGTTGCATTTTTCAATCTCGTTTTTTATCATTTTAAAATTTATTTTCAAAAATGTAGGTTTTTTATTTAATTATAAATTATACTAATTTAATGCTTTTGACTTTAAATAACTAGATCCTCGTTCGGAAATTATGCACAAGTACTTTTTTTACAATACTTCTCCATTGCTAAGGAATTTCTTTCGAAAAGTCACAGAGCATACGCACTGAACGTGATATTAGAAAAATGGACACCCTCCAAGTAACTGAATATTTATTTAATTAATCTAGGATATACACCTACGTATGGGAAATATCAGTTTACGTCTGTCATATTACACATTGCGTTGACAAATCTAATATTTCCTTAATTAAGTCTTTTCCCCTTGCAAAGCACGATGAATGACTTTGAAAATATTAGGGATGGGTAGAGAAACGTGGAACAGGTTCCTAGGAACAGTTCCAAAAAAAAAAAAAGAAAGGAAGGAACTGTTTCTCTTTGCCAAAAGGAACCGATCCTTTCGAACTAAAATTCCATCTGTCGCCAAAGCAAACGTTGTCACATTTTTCTCTCACTTGCGATTGGTTGATGATGTCAAAAGGTTTCCAAACAATGAGAAACGTCATTAAAGTATCAAATGCTAGATGCCAGAAAAGGGGAAAATCGCCTGATTAACGATGCCAAATCCGAGGAGCAGTTTAAAAGGAACATATCTTTGGAAGAACAACTTCTCGTTTCGGTTTCTCATCATTGCGCAGCCGCGGAAAAACGCAAGGAACAGATAGTGGAATGTGGAATGGAGCAGGAACAGGAGCAGATCGAGAAACGTACTTCAGGAACATGTTTTTTTTTGCTGTTTCTTCTTTGTTCGTATCATTTTAGAGGTGTTTTGCTTGGATTAGTGTGTGTGAGGGACGGGAGAGAGGGGGGGGGGGGGGTGATAAGAAGCTCTGATAAGAAAGGAACTCTGTTGGTGCCAGGTTGAAAATTCAGTTTTCACTTTGACATGAGGACATGACGGATAGAATTTGTCGGTGGCTGATAAATTAGACAAATAAAGGAAAGGGGAGAAGGTCTCTTAACCCTTTTTCTTACTGAAGATACGTCAGATTAAAGGTCTTTTGCATTTTCATGAATTTAGTACTATAATTTAATACGCATTATTAATGTAAAAAATAATTACTATTTTTTAAACCATACGATATTTATTTTGTATTTAATACATAAAAATTTCAATTTACACATTTAATACACAAAAATGTCAATTTCTTTTTTATTGTGAGTATCGAATTATGATAATAATATTTCTTTTCGTTCTTAATATTTGTTCAACAAATGTATGAATGTTAATAGGCACATAAAAATCAATACTAGTATTAATAATAGTAATAATAAACGTTTTCGTTTACATCTGAATGAAGGTTTCTAGTCCGACCCCAACTCTAAATTTGTTACTATAACTAAAGATTATTTGTTAACTATTTTATAAACACGATTTTTGCGCAGCTAAAATAATAATAAAATATGTTAAATAATAATAAAATATGTTAAATAATAATAATAATAAAATAATAATAAAATATGTTAAAATAGCAAAAGGAATGAGGTTAAATTAATGTTAATACAATAATAATAATAAAACAGCACTAGTAAGGTTAAAATAGCAATTATAGCCTTTGTGCAGGAATATTAAAAAGCAGTAAACCAACGTTTAAAATGCACAAATAATGGATGCAAAGGCAGCAAACAGCTGTTTCGAATCTACAGCGAGATTCTTCTTCAGTGCAAGATAGGGAAAAAGGAACAGCGTGCTAGAAAAAGCAAGGCTGAGCAAAATGATAGACAGAGACGCGCTGCCTTATATACCCTATGCGGGTATTGAAAGCGCCAGAAACAACCAATGAGAGAGAAGCAGTGGAAACGACTGGGTGGACAAGTAGCGACATCTACCGGAGAAGGAGAGAAAAAGAAACCAAAAAAGAGGAAATTAAATTAATGCTTTCCAAATACTTGGAAAATCTGGAGTACTAGATAAGTCATTGACTAAAGAGTGAGAATTTTTAATGATGTGGTAAGCTTCCCAGAAATCAAGATCAAGGTTAGAAGAACATTTTTGGATAATGGTGGCTGAGGAAAGATCGAACCTATGTTGAGAAGTCCAAGAATGTTGAGCAATAGAAGAACGTTTGAGCTCCTGATTTTTAACATAACCTTCATGCTCTTTTAAACGAAATCTAAGAGCACGTTTAGTCTGGCCAATATAAGAAAGGCCACACTGGCAAGAGATTTGGTAAATACCCCAGTTGTCAAGGCGATCAACGGGGTGTTTGAGATTAATAGATTTTGAATTAATTGATAATTTTGATAGATTATCAAATTAATAGATTTTGTAATTTACGATTAAAAAAGTACAGGTTTTTGGAACACTTACATTTCCTACTTGACTGTAGGCGTAAGAAGGTTATTCCTAATTTCATTTCTATACGTTGTAATTTATTTTCTTCTAATAGAATTGACAAGGTCTTATTTCGTTCTAAATTAGCTCTTTTAAGAGCTTTGATTCAAGAGACTCGCCATAAAATTGCTCATATAGAACGCGAGTTATATTCCTTACATATCAGCCTCGCTAATTCTACACCTGATTTTGAGTCTATAGACAGAAGGTCATGGAGTAGAGTTCTCACAGCTTCTTCTGTTCATTGTTCGGTTTTAAAGAAGAAATTTAATGCACTTTGTAAAAGTTCTGTCGTTAACAACTCTAGCAATTTGCCTGTTGTTAACCAAAATGTTGTTGTCAATCTTTCTAGTGTTTCTTTAAGTGACAATCAGCTCGATGCTCTCAAATTGAATAACAATTTCTCTGTCTCTGCTTTTCCTTCTTTACCTAATCTAATTGCTCCTATTGAAAGGGCCTTTAAGCATAGCGCTCTATCTTCTTCGCAAAAAGAGTCCATCAGGCATCTCATTGCCAATACTGTTGATTTCAATTCTAATGTTTATAAGCCCAATCTTAAAAATCCAGTTAAACAATGTCTGAAAAATTTGCGTTCTGATCCAAACTTAATCATTACCAAGGCTGACAAAGGTGGTTAGATTGTTCTTCTCGACAAATCTTCGTATTTGGAAAAATCTCTTAAATTAATTAAAGATGGTCCTTATGTGGACATCCGCAAAGACCCTTCCACTAGTGAAATTAACTCTATTAAGTCTGCCATCAAGTCTTCTTCCATTATTCCTGCTAACTTTAAGAAGTCTCTTATTCCATCTATTGCGCATTGTGCCAGGTTTTATGCTTTACCTAAGGTCCATAAACCTGACATTCCTTTTAGACCTATTGTCTCTAGTATCGGTACAGCTTCTTATAAGCTTGCCAAATATTTAGTTTCTGTTTTTTCCCCACTTTTGAGCAGTAACTGTTTCACTGTTAAGAATTCTTTTGATTTTGTTAAAAAACTTCATAATTTTAAGCCGCAGGGTCACATGATGGTTTCTTTTGATGTTAAATCATTATTTACAAACGTTCCGGTTGAGGGGGCTTTAGATTGCCTCAAGAACAGGCTTTGTGAATTCCATTTCTCCTATTTTGAAATCGAGGAACTTATCCTTCTCACTCGCGCTTGCTTGTCGCAAAATACTTTTGTTTTCAATGGTAATTTCTTCCGCATGATTGATGGTTTGGCTATGGGTAATCCTCTTAGTCCAATTTTATGCGATATTTATATGCACTATTTTGAGGTCAAACTTTTTGAAATTTTAAAATTTCCGTTCTATGTTCGTTATGTTGATGATGTTCATGTCCTGGTTGAAATAAATTCGGATATTAATCATATTCTCTCTATTATGAATTCCATTGATCCCTGCATTCAATTTACCTCTGAAATTGAGACCAATAACTGTCTTTCTTTCCTCGATGTCCTTGTTATTCGTAGTGAAAATGGCTTTCAGACTACCGTCTTTCGTAAACCTTTTGCTGTCAGTCTCCCACCTGACAGGCATTCTTCTCACCCCCCTAACCAGAAATTCGCTGCTTTCAATACTTTTGTTTTTCGGGCTACCAATATTTGTTCCACTCCTCAGTTACTTAGTGCTGAACTTAATTACATCAAAGCTATTGCTGTTGATCGTGGTTATTCCTCTAATGATTCTATTTATAAGAAATTGACGAAATCCGTCCATTCTGAAAAGCATTCTAATTCCAACTCTAATACTTCAGTTGTGTTGCCATTTTTTCCTAAAATTAGTCAGCAAGTTGCTAAAATCCTAAGAAGGTTTGATTTTAATGTTATTTTTTCTCCTGTTAATAAAATCACTTTTTCAAATCTCAAACACCCCGTTGATCGCCTTGACAACTGGGGTATTTACCAAATCTCTTGCCAGTGTGGCCTTTCTTATATTGGCCAGACTAAACGTGCTCTTAGATTTCGTTTAAAAGAGCATGAAGGTTATGTTAAAAATCAGGAGCTCAAACGTTCTTCTATTGCTCAACATTCTTGGACTTCTCAACATAGGTTCGATTTTTCCTCAGCCACCATTATCCAAAAATGTTCTTCTAACCTTGATCTTGATTTCTGGGAAGTTTACCACATCATTAAAAATTCTCACTCTTTAGTCAATGACTTATCTAGTACTCCAGATTTTCCAAGTATTTGGAAAGCATTAATTTAATTTCCTCTTTTTTGGTTTCTTTTTCTCTCCTTCTCCGGTAGATGTCGCTACTTATCCACCCAGTCGTTTCCACTGCTTCTCTCTCATTGGTTGTTTCTGGCGCTTTCGATACCCGCATAGGGTATATAAGGCAGCGCGTCTCTGTCTATCATTTTGCTCAGCCTTGCTTTTTCTAGCACGCTGTTCCTTTTTCCCTATCTTGCACTGAAGAAGAATCTCGCTGTAGATTCGAAACAGCTGTTTGCTGCCTTTTCATCCATTATTTGTGCATTTTAAACGTTGGTTTACTGCTTTTTACTAGTAAGGTTATTTGTAAGGGAAAAGTTGGATGCTTTTTCTAGAAAATGCTTGCCTCTAACAAACGAATCAATAAACACTTTTAATTTATGAAGAAATCTTCAAAGAACGTTTAAAAGTTTAAAAAATGTAATTTTAATTAAAGAAGCAACTCAATAAATGTCATTCTTTAAATTTGTATTACAAAATATTACAGCAAAAATTTCATTTTAAATCTTGAAATTAAAAGAATTAAGGAATATTGCTGTAGATTCTTAAAAAGGGTATTTAAAAAAACTGTAATCGAACGGTTTTTCAATTTTCGATAAATGAACTACATCTTGAGCTACAAACTATTGTTGTATCATGATGGTAGTTTTTCCTCTTCTCCGCACTGTCGCATCCGGAAATTCGCTTCAAGATATCAAATTCGCAGAATTTTCTGAAACACCTGCCTTTATTGAAAATGGGGAAAACCCAATCGATTAGCTAATTTTGAGCAAAAGTACCTAGTAATTTTATGCGTTTGCGAATAAAAAGGAAATGAAGAATGTGTCAGAAAGAACACAGTTTAGATTTGAGAATAGACTTAAGATAATCAAGAAAGTATACATGAGGTCAGATATTTCTTAAATTCTTATAGTTAAAAAAAAAAAAAAAAAAAAAAAAAAAAAAGCTAGAGCAGTTAAACAAATTGTTCGGGAAAAATTCATTATACATTATGCGTTTTTTCCGCTTTTCATCGACATCAGGTAGAAAAATATAGTTTATTATTAGTATTGTTTTTATAGAATTTTAATTATGATGACCAATGAAACCAAAAGGAAATTTTCCTTATATGTTTTTTTTTTTTTTTTCTGGATTTTGTTGAAAAATAAAGATATTTTATCATGAGTTCTTTTATGGATTCAAGTCAATTAAACAATCCTTTAGAAGATGTCCCAACAATACATACATAAATAAATAAATAAAAAATAAAATAAAATAAAATAAATAAATAAAAAGAACGTAAGAAAGAAACTGCATCCAATTTGAAGTTACAAATCTTTGTTCATGTATTCATTTGAAATATTTCTGGTGTCATCTTAATAATATATGCTAAAAAAACTTTGAAGCAGTGCAAGATATGCTCTTAATTAATTGATATCGGAATTAAGGTTTACAAAAGCAGCTACTAAACACTGAGAATATTTGCATTTAAAGAGTTCCTTAGGTTCTATTAGAAACAAGATTTAGAAGTTTTTAAACGATTTTGAAATACACAACCAAGAACGCCCGAAAAAAAAAAATCACGGTGGCGATAGATTTTGGTGTTATTGGTGTTGGTGTTATTTATGACGGCCGATTATCTGCACGAGGGATATGGGCCCGAGGGGGAGTGCCCTCCGTGGAGGGTCTTTCTAAGGGAACCTAACCCGTATTTACATATGGAAACCCAAGGTTAAAAGAAAACCGCTAAAAATTCCGAACGATTATACCGACGGGCGCCATTGGGTTCGAGCACAGCCCCTCCCGCTTATCACCTTCGAGAGCAGAAGCTCTCGGCCATTGGTGGGGCCGCACTAGATTTTGGAACGAATATGTCTGTCATCAATTGCCTAGTCTGTTTTTTCTTTAAATTGGGTATATACACATGAAATAAAACTTTGAAGAATTAAATTATTTTAATTTATTTTTTTTCGAAGATCCCCCCCCCCCCCCGTCCATCTGCCGTTTAGGATAATTTTAAACTAGTGAACTTAAGGGAAAAGGAATTAAATATTCTCTTCAACGACAGATTTAGGGAGATAAAGCTTACCCGTTCACCAAAAAATCCTTACTTTACTTTTCTCTTACTGTATAATTATTTTAAGTTACTTGAAATATAAATAAATAATACTCATATTTTTAAATCATCTGATAAAAAGAAAATTTAGTTAATTGAAGTTGGAACCCCCACTTTTCCTTCCCCCCACCCCCCCGCCTTCCTAGAGCCATAACTATATCTCAATTCTTGGCCTTATTTTCAATTTTTAGCTTGCTAATTTTAATAAGAAGCCTCAAAATTTTTAGTTTATCTAATCATATTAGTTTAAGTTTAGAACTAATAAATTTGAAAAAAGGTACGTCACAGAATGTATTTATTGGATTATCTTAAAGCCAGTTTCGAGTCAAATGCTAACATAGTATTTATCGCAGTTGTTTTAAACATTGGCCATGGGTTCCATTTTTATATTACTGGAAATATTATTAAATGTAATTTTTTTTTCATTTCTTTTTCAAGCAATATCCACTTCACTAGATTATTTTAACACAATTATTGTAATTGGTAAACAAATCATATACATCTCAAACATTGGTAAACAAATCATATACATTGGTATACAATCATATACATACATTTACATCTAATATCCACTTCATTTTTTGAATAATCAAAATTTCCCCTTGAAAACTCAAAAGTAAAAAAAAAAAAAAGAAAAAATAACATGATGTATCCAGATTTTCTTTTTTATCAGAAGCCCTCACTGCTTTAAATTCCCTTCCTCAGTGTTATGTATTCAGTAAAGAAAAGAGAAAAGACGGCTTTTTTTAATCTCTAAAACCGAACAATCAATCAGGGCCCTGTCTGTTACAGCAACAGTTCCAGGAACAGGTCTTGGTGTCTTCGTTCCTCTCCTTGTTTGTTACGAGATCACGTGACCTGTTCCTAAGGAACAGGTAAAAGGAACAGTTGCAGGTTCTGATGGAACAGTTCGTTTTCGTTTTTGAAAAGGAGCAGGAACGCCCACCCCTAGGATATACACCTACGTATGGCGAATATGAGTTTACGTCTATCATGCTTTACATTGCGTTGACAAATCTATTATTCTCTTAATTAAGGGTGCTGATCACTTACAATCCCGTTTTTCGTTCTCCATGTAAACCTATGGGAATATTTTTTCTCACTTTTCTAAGGATATCTCATGAAAAAATTAAGATTTTTGAATTTTGTTTTCTGTATGCAATTCTTAAAACTTGCCACTATTCATCCTAGTTTTCATTTTATATTAAAAATAATTTTTAATATTTGATTTTACGTGAAATACTCGGAGCATGACCAAAAAATTTTCTAGCTCTCATTAAACTGTAAATTCTGGCAGTTCTATTAGGTCGTTTGGAAATTTAAAAAAACACAAAAAAATGTACAGTTTCTAATTTATCCATTGATATAAAGATATTTCATTTCAATTAATTAGGGAGGGAGCTATAATTAAAACAAAATGCATATATGTATATTCTGATCAGTCCATTGCCTACCCCCTCGACACAATCCATCACTCCATGGGGAGGGACACCCCGCCGCGTTTGCTCGGACTCCGGGGTAATAAAAGTTGGGTCGGGGAAATAGTTAAAGGGGGTAGAAATAGGTAAGAGATATGGAAGTTTTCAAAGTCAATTTAGCAGGCCTTGATTACCGAACAGGCACGTTTAGCTTCTGCTTCCCTCAGAAAATTTTGAAGGGACTCGAAATTGAGAAAACAGAATTCGAAACTGAGAAAATAGGCGGCCCCAAATGTTATATTAAATTAATTCCATTCAAAAATTTTATATATATATGTGTGTGTGTTTGTAATGCGCGCGTGTGTGTATTTATAAGTGTTTCATGAAAATATCTTTCATAACACATTAATTTTTCATATACATAATACACCAGTAGTTTAAACCACATGATCACAATTCTTCAGTTTGTCCATTATTTTAGATGTATGTTTATTTTACACATTGAATTTGAACAATATTGAACTTGATTTGTATGCACAACATAAAATATTAGTAACTTAAACTACTGCTAAAATTGAAAGAAATATTTCAAAATATTGATATTTTATATTGAGCATACATGATGAATTTAACATTTTTATGTCAATACTATGCAAAATTATTTTTCCATATTTTTCTTGATTGCGTCCAATTTTCCTGTTCATAGTATATATAAGAGAATATAAAAAGTTGTTTTATTAGCTATATGTGTTTAATTTTAATTTAAACCTTTTATAGCTATATGTGCACTCAAATAAGCCACTCTTTGGTGTAATATTTATAGCATTGGTGAATTACAATTTAGAAAACCCTTCTGGTATAACCCTTCTAGGGGGCACCGAAATGAAGCTGTACTTCCGATAGCTTCAGAGGTCGGGCCCTGCTTGGAAGTGCATTTAATTTTCAGGAATCGTAATTTTATAACCAAAATTTCTTTCCATGCTTTTAAACTGAATATTTTAAATCTTTATGTAGTTCATTTCAATAATTTTCCAATAAGTTTTATTATAGTTTTTCATAATTGTTCACTTTTTAAGTTCTCATATTCAATTTTAGATTATTTATATTAGCTATGTAGCTAAGTTATAACGGAAAAATACATCAAATTGCATTTAACAATAAAAAAAATCTTAATTCTCATTACTCTTATTTTTAGAGTAATAATTTTAATTTAAACTGCTTATGTTTTTTCTTTTTTTTCTTTCTTTTTTTTTTCTTTTTTTTTCACAAAATATTTTTTAAAAAGGTGAATTAAAGTTTTTCACCTATGTCAAAGTATTAATTTAGAATTAGTATTCGTTTCTTTAAATATAAATCAAGGAGTTTCAAGAATCAAAACAAAATACCTCAAGAATCAAAAGCCTTTTTTTAGTCCTTTCGAGACGGCATCCCTTGCACAAATTTTATTTGGATGGCAACGCTTTTTTTAAAATAGTTCCCTTTACTTGTAAAATACCAAACAATACTGTAATTAAAAAGGACAAAAAAATAATTTATTAATGAAAAAAACAGATTCCACATGAACTGAACCTTTTGATGATGCATATATGCATCACCCGTCCCGAAAGGGTTAGTATAGGGTAGCAATTTCTTAAATACAGTATTTGCGCATTCAATTCAAATGGCGAGGAGTTCCGGCATGTAGCAGTAGATTTTTAGAAGACTGTTTACAATTCGTTATTTCAAAATAATATAGTATTTCAAACTCAGTGTGCAGGAAGAAAAGGAAAGGAGGGCTGTGGGGTAAACATTTTGGAAGGGGTAGGGATATAGTGGGAGAGTAGAAAAATAAATAAATAAAAATGAGGAGTGACGAGTTTTAAGAGTGATTTTGCCTGAATTAAATTTCAGATTTATATATTACGCGCATAAAAATATATATGTAATATACAGGGCTGTACAAAAGAATTCAAGTACGTTTCTGCCTATTGGTAGTGAATTTTTAACTGTGTTATGCGTTTTCTTATTATACTAAATTTTAGCAGACTGTGTAGAATATGTAACAGATATATGGGTCATATACAGAGCTGCAGAGACGAATTAAAGTACCTTTCCGACTGTGGACGGTAATTACAGATATCCGATTTTCAAATGCGCTATTTCTAAAATGTTTTCTTGGTTGCATAATTTGGTAGTAAGCTATTTAAGTCAACTTATATAAAAAGTCCAGTCAAATATCGCGAAGATTCACAAAGATAGGGTCAATATAGTGAGTTGCTTCCTAGAAATAGCTTTATTATAAGGGATTTTCCACAACTTTTCAATCAGCTCGCTATATCTTTCTAAGTTTTCACAATATTTGATTGAACATTTTTTTGAAGTTGCCCCAAAATACTGACTACCAAATTATGAAATAAAAATTTTGAAATCTTCCGCGCATGCGCAGTTAAAAATTATCTCATAAAAATGCACATATCTCATCAAATATTCAATATATTCATGTTTTAATTGCAGTATAATGTTTCTACTACTCTTTGTCAGGTTTTTGGAAAGTGGTGTTAAATTTGGTTGAAAACTCTGAATGCTATAAACAAAAACCTTTTGAATTTTTCACAAAAACGTTAACATCCTCACGAATATGAGTGCTATGCTTACACAAATGCATACAAACGTTGAACAGGACCCAAATAGTCATTTACCACAGTGAAAAACCATTTCGAACCTTTCCTGTTACATAGGGGATCGCAAATATTATTTTATTATTAAATTTATTATTAGCCCTCTAATTGTACCTCCGACTAAATATTCACCGGGAAATATAAAATTAAACATGTTCTTTTCATCCCAGAAGTTCAAGAACAATTCGCCAATAATTTTTGTAGATATTCGACAAAACGTGTGCAACCGAAAGCATCCAGTCCCTGTACCTTAACTTTTGGAGGCCAGTGTAAATGATCTGTAAGAAAAAAGACAGATCGGGTAATATTTACATTCGGATGTAACTATGTCAATGCAGAATTAATACAGAAATTATAGTTTTTTGTTCTATAACAAAATTTTTATATTCTTAAGGAAAGGTGTAATAATAAGCTTCGGGGAAAAACATAAAATAATAATAATAATAATAATTTTTTGACAAGCATTCTGCATCTTTTTAATCTGAATTTACAATCACATAATTTAAAAAATGAATATTATTTGAAAATTTAAATATGCAGCACAAACCTATTATTATTTTTATTTCCCTTTCAGTTAATATTGTTATGAATATTTTTGGTGGGAGCAAGGTTGAGGGGGAGGGCAGGGGTGTACTTAACATGCGAAATACTAATATTCATTTGATAATACTTTCCCCCTCATTTGTATACATGTATTAGTAATACTTTGATATTTTGTCTTTGTGAATCATATATATATCGCATGTATTGCTGCATGTATGTTGTATCTAGTATATTTAATATTATATCATTTGATTGAATAGAGAAATAACTGAAGAATTACTTTATTCATCCATTTCAAAGTTCTTGCCTCTAAAATGTACAGTCGGAAAAAAAAAAAAAAAAAAAAAAAAGAGGGAGAGAATGAGTGAGTGAGATAAACACCTTATACATTTTAATCATCAAATTGTCCCTGAAATAAAGAAAAATAGCCATTATCTGGAAATTATATCTTAAAGATAAGTTTTGGTGTCGTCTTAGTAGTGAAATTGGACTAAACTCTGAAATTTTCAATTCGAACACATAATTTTGTCAACATATTTTTTTTTTTTTCCGGTAATATTTACATTAGAAATCAAAAGAGAAGTAATTCAGCAAAGTAGTTTTGGAGTTAGACAGGTTTCAAGTTTGGAATTCCTCATGTTAAATCAATCTGTAACGGTTGTAAACCAGATTGAAAGTGGTCAGTTTTTTAAACATAACTCAAAACTACTTCGAGGAGCTGTAATTTTGGTTTCCTATATCTAAAACTTTTAAAATTCGATTTTTTACCTGCATTGTCATCAATTTCTTTACAATGAAGATATGGTTAGTAGTTATTACAATATATTTATAAAAAAAAAAAATTAAAAAAAATGGCCATTTTTTCCCCCATTCTGACCAGAAAATCAGAGTTCTAACTTTTTACGGCTGCTCTTTCATCTTCACCTAACACTTCATTTATAATGGCTGTTTCATAATAATGGAAGCTATCAGTCCATCAGAAGGAAATAACTCGGCTAAAGCGGAAATTCGGTTAGCAGGACTCGGATAATCGGAACTTTACTGTACTTGCAAAAAAAAAAAAAAAAAAAAAAATTAGTCGACAATAATTTTGAAAATAGTGTTTCGGTTCGTATATTTTTCCATTTCCAGCCCTGATAAAAAGGCATATTTCTAATAAAATTAGCAATAAATGAGTGCCTTACACTACAACAATTTCTCCTCTCTAATTCTTATCATTATTATCAAAATATCTAAGCTAAAAAAAAAATACTTTTGATTGTTAAACACAACATAATGAATAAGTTTTGATTTGAGCACAGGATTTATGGTTGAATGTATTCTTTACAATACTGCTATTGATGAGTACAAATATGAAATTAAAACAGGTAAAATAAATATATTTTGATGGGATGTTCCAATGTGCGACATATTCCCCTGTCATTAAAAATATTTTACAGGATTATATTTTTTTACAGTGAACTATGAAAATACCCAATTTTTGGGTATTTACCCAAGGCTCGGATAAATACCCAGGTGCATACTCCAGGTAATACCTGCGTATTTACCTATCCCATATCACTGTGTGTAACTAATAGAATAAAATCGCCACTCTCTGTCCATATTTTCTTTACATAATGACCTATAATAATATTTTTATCTATAAACAGTTTTTTATTTAAATACATATTGTAGTAATTAATTATAATAGATCGTGTTTTGACTTTTCAGTAGTAAATTAATGTTGCTTTACATAAACAAAAGAAGAAATTCAGAAACTTTGAATATTACGTAATTAAATTTGCAAAACGAGTCATAAACAATATGTTTATTATTTAATTGTTTAAAATTTACAATGGTTAAATTTGAAGGCAAAGATGATAATATAATAAACACGATATAAATAAGTAAAGGTGAAACATGTAAATCATTTTAGCCAGAAAAACTATACTGAATCACTTTTTATTGTCATATTTCATTTTCATGAAACATTTGCTAAAATTTATGCATTTATAAAAGTCGTAATTATTCTACTTTAACTTACATGAAACAGCGACGGTTGCGTCGCTGTAATAATAATAATAATAATAATAATAATAATAATAATAATAAGAGTAAAATTGTTCAAAGTGATCTCGACTATTTTAAAAACTGCCAAAGCATTCTGTAAATTGAAGCATAGGCGTAGAGTTTTCAAAATTATTGGAGGGGCTCAAAAAGTGGCGGGGACAAAGGGGGGGGGGGTCTACATCCCCTGGAACAGGGAATTAATTTACTAACTGATGAATACAAAATAGTAAAACCTGCTATGACAAAATTAGAAATACCGCTGAAAATTTTCCGTTTTACACAGGTTTTCGTCTACCTAAGCAGGTAAAAATTCAAAGTGTTCCTTTCTATGGGATCATGAAATGTTTCCATTAGACAAGATTTCGTTATAGACAGGTTCCGTTTACACAGAACACAGGCTAACCTTATATCCATACAGCAAAACCTTTGAAAAAGCAATCGTAAGCGACCGAAACAATATTCCGTTTAAGACAGGTTTCTGGCTAATTAAGTAAAATTGTACGGCAATCTTTCCTTCTGGAGCATGAAAAGTTTCCATTTAAGACAATATTATGCCATAGACAGGTTCCGTTTTGACAGGTTTTACTTTACATATATCATAAATATCTATATATCTAATAATAAAAGACAAGATCGCTGTTTGTGTGTGTTATTCCTGATGGCTAGGGAAATCTACTGCCCGCAGAGGTGTGAAAATTTATATGAGAATAGTTCAATGCAGGTAAGGATGCCCCTGAGGCTCACATTTTTTAATTTTTGATAATTCGCCGAGATATTAATTAAAAACTCATCAAAAAAGAGAATTTGTTTTTTGTTTTTTTAAATTGGCGGAGGCGCGCTCGTGCATAACCAGAACCTGCTTTTCGAACGGAAAGGAAGGAAAAACTAAATACCCTTTTTTTTTCGTTTTGTTTTAATGTCCATCAGCCGTGCAGTTTAAAATACGGAAAAACGGACTACATATTCTTATAGTTCGTACTTTTACTTCTCAAACGCCGCACTCAGTGAAAAAAGAATATAGTTCTTAACCCTTTAAAAAAAAAATTCAAAAAGAGATTTCTCAGTCGACTTTTTCTCCCTTTCGCCAACGCTTACTCAGAGCTCAATTTTAGAGGTATCGATTCACAAAAAATTCGTATTTAAAGCTAAGATCTTCTTCTCGTCGCCGGTGCAATCAGTTTTCTAAAAGACTAATTTTAATTCTTTAAAAAAATTCGCGACCGCAGGTCACTTCGTGACTCACCGTGACGAGACTATCTTTTTTCCACATTCTTTTTACAGCATTTCGACAGACTGGATTTTACCTCTATTGCAAAAATTTCGTAATGTTCGAACGAGTAGAAGTATTTAAAAAAAAATCTTAAAACATTTCGACGAAAAAGCTAAAAAATGGTTTTGGCACAGTGTCGCTTGGCTTCGGCACACGTTTTCACTATTAAATAAGCATATTTTTCATGAAAATTCATAGAGAACTCGGGTACAGTTATATTTATAATATATTAAAATTTCGGACAGTTCGGACGACGAGAACTATTTTTTGTTGTTGTTGTTGTTATGTTAAAGAACTCGACGCGAAAACAAGAAAACTAGTCGGATGTGACAATCCCAAAATTTTCTTCTATCTCATACGTGTTAACACTTCAAAATTCATTATCACGGTGCAAAAATTAAATGACAATCTATGCTCATCTCCATCATAAGGATTCTAAAGATGTTCATTACATTGTGCGCATTTTAAAAAGGAGATATAAGCATCGCATCTTTGAAACAAACAATTGAATTTTGGCATCCACCCTCTTAGATGTCTGCAAGAAAATTTTTCAGCTCAAAGAGTATAAAAGCCACACCTGTCGCGCCGTATACACCCAAGCCTTAAAAAAGATCTATTTATGTGAAAGTGTAACAGAATATGAAGTCTGATTAAATTTCGTGTATTAGTATTTCAGACAGAACAATTGCGGAAATCGTGAAAAACGGAGCATAGCAGCGCCGCCTATTGCGCGATTTACACCAAAAAGTAATAAAGAACAACGTATATCAACGTCTAACTATATTTGAAATTTGATGAAAATTTGTGCATTAGTTTTTAAGATAGAGATATTGCGAAAATCTTGACAAATTATGTATCGCAGCGTCACCTCTTGGCCAATTTACACCAAAAAGTAATCAGCACCATTTTATATCACGGACTAACCTAATCTGAAGTTTGATGAAAACACGAGCATTAGTTCTTGAGAAAGAGCTATTGCGGAAATCGTGAAAAATGCAGCATAGCAGCGATACCTGATGGATGATTTACACGAAAACGTAATCAGCACGGAATAACATCAAGATATAATTGAATCTGAAGTTTGATGAAAATCTGATGATTAGTTCTTGAGATATAGCTATTGCGGAAATCGTGAATAATGCATCATAGCAGCGCCACCTATTGAGCAATTTACACCAATAATTAATCAGCACCAAACAATATCAAGGACTAAGAGAATCTGATGTTTTATGAAAATCTGTGCATTAGTTCTTGAGATATAGGACGATTTGCACCAACAACTATTCAGCACCAATTTATATCGGGGACAATTGAACCTAAAGTTATTAAATTCCGTGCATTAGTCTTGTGATAGAGCGCCCAAAAAATTTGTGTCACATACAGATAAACTTACAGACAGATTAACAGATAGACATTTTGTAGAAACATGTTTTTCGGGATCTGTGAGCGCTAAAAAATATAAATGTGTCGAAAACCGGATTTAAAAATTCTCTTTAATCCAATACTTTCTTCTTGCAAAGATAGAAGAAAGTAAAAAGGGAGAAGATAATATATTTATTTTCGAAGTAGATATCAATATTTTTTTTTTCAGGAAGTTTTTACACGGGCTGAGAAATGGTTATATTTATAACGATAAAATTTTAAAGAGTTCGGACCAGAAGAAACTATTTTTAAAAAAATTATGAAAACGACCGTGTATGAAAACCAGAAAATGACTTCTTACGAGTGCTTTTACAATTAAAAGTCAATATTTTTTGGAGATTTTTTCATTTAAAAATATAAATTTGGACAAAATCGGATTAAATGTATAAAATCACACAAATTTGTGTTTTATTAAAGGTTATTATCACGGGCCCGGACAACGCCGGGCGGATCAGCAAGTCTATAATAATAAGGAAAGAAGTTTCTCTGTCTGTCGCTTCTGAAAAAACCGCTGCACGCAGAGCTACAAAATTCGGTATGAAGGTACCTTTGTGTATTTAGTTATGCACCCCAAAGCCCGATTTCGGACTTTTTGGTTAGACTTTTTCAATATAATTTTTGATGCAATTTTGAGCGTTTTTTCACGGTTTGAGGCGATTTTTTTTAAATTACTAAAATAAATCCGATTTCAATCTTTTAGCGTATAATATAGTAAATTGTTTTCTCATGTCAAAAACGTTTATTCGGAATTCGTACAGCGATTTTTGAATTTTTCGTAAATATTTGCATGCGATTTTTAGCGTTATTTCGTGTTTCGCAGCGATTTTTACTTTCTTCTATCTTTACAAGAAGAAAGTATTGGATTCATGCAAATTTTCGAATTCCGGTTTTCGACGGATTTACACGTTTTAGAGGTCAGAGAACCCGAAAAACATTTTTTTACAAAATGTCTGTCTGTGAGTCTGTCTGTCTGTCTGTCTGTCTGTCTGTGTGTCTGTGTGTGACATAAATTTTGTGGGCGCTCTATCTCAAGAACTAATGCACGGAATTTAATAAAAATTCATATTCAGTTAGTCCCTGATACAAATTGATGCTGATTAGTTTTTGGTGCAAATCGCTCAACAGGTGGCGCTGCTATGCTGCATTTTGTATGATTTCCGAAATGGCTCTATCTCAAGAACTAATGCACGGATTTTCATGAAACTTCAGATTCTGTTAGTCCTTGATATGACTTGATGCTGATTACATGTTGGTGCAAATCGCTCAACAGGTGGCGCTGCTATGCTGCATTTTTTATGATTTCCGCAATGGCTCTAGCTCAAGAACTAACGCACGGATTTTCATGAAACTTCACATTCAGTTAGTCCTTGATAAGACTTGATGCTGATTACATGTTGGTGCAAATCGCTCGACAGGTGGCGCTGCTATGCTGCATTTTTTACAATTCCCGCAGTGGCTCTATCTCAAGAATTAATGCACGGATTTTCATCAAACTTCAGATTCAGTTAATCCTTGACATGAATTGAAGTTTTGTACAGTTTGGTGTAAATCGCTCAACAGGTGGCGCTGCTATACTGAATTTTTTACAATTTCCGCAATAGCTCTATCTCAACAACTAATGCTTGGATTTTGAACAAACTTCAGATTCATGTATACTTTGATATGAATTAGTGCTGTTTGTGTTTTGGTGCAAATCGCTCAACAGGTGGCGCTGCTATGCTGCACTTTTCAGAATTTCCATTATAGCGGTATCTGAAGAACTAATGCAACAATTTTCACTAAACTTCAGAATCAGTTAATCCTTGATATGAATTGACATTTTGTACATTTTGGTGTAAATCGCTCGACAGGTGGCGCTGCTATACAGCATTTTTCACGATTTCTTCAATCGCTGTATCTCAAGAACTAATGGACATATTTTCATCAAACTTCAGATTCAGTTACTCTTTGATATGAAATGATGCTGACTACGTGTTGGTGAATATCGCCCAATAGGTGGTGCTGCTATGCTGCATTTTGCACTATTTCCTCAATAGCTCTATCTCAATAACTAATGCACGAATTTTCATCAAACTTCAGATTCAAGTACACCTTGATAAATGTTGATACTGATTATGTGGTTGTGTAAATCGCTCAACAGGTGGCGCTGTTATGCTGCATTTGTCATGATTTGCGCAATAGCTCTATCTTAGAAACTAATGCACGGATTTTCCCCAAACTTCATATTCAGTTAGACATTGACACATGTGGGTGATAATTAGGGTCTGATGTAAATCACCCAATAGGTGGCGCTGCTATGCTGCATTTTGTTGGATTTACACGATTTCATGGACAGTAATATCTCAAGAACTAATGCACGGAATTTCATCTTTTTAGAATCCTCATGATGAGCATAGATGCACTGTGATAATGAATTTTGAAGTATTGACAAGTATGAGATAGAAGAAAGTTTTGTGATGGCCACAACATACTAGTTTTGTATTGATAAAAGGAATTTGGTTTCAAATTCTTAGCATTATACAGTAAATTTTGGCCTCCGAAATTTTTGAATCTTTAATTCGATTTTTAATGGGAGTTTTTGCGATTTTTCGTAACGAGTTTTGACACTCGTGAAAGAATTCTGGTTAAAATGTTTTAGAGCATTTTATAGTAATTTTCGACCTTTCCGACTTTTGGAATTTTTAGCGCTTTTTAATGCAATTTTCAGCGGTTTTTCGCATTCTGCAGTGACCTTTTTTACATTGGTAAAAGGAATTCGGTTTTAAACTTTTAGCCTAATGTAGTAGATTTTGTTCACTTTGCATTTATCCTATACTATTGCACTATATTATTACTATATTTATACTATATCGCCGCAAAATTTGCGGAAAGCGGCGCGCGCGTTCCGTCTGCAGTCCTTATCCTCTCTTATTCCGACTCTCTTGCGGGAGCCAGATTGAAAAAAATTCAAAAATTGAAAACGGGCAAATTTAAAAGGGAAATTACACAAATCAAAGATACCGAAAAGCGGGGAAGGAGGCTCTGAAGCTACCAAACGACCTCTGCTGCGTCGAGCTTTTTATTAGAGTTTTGATTGTTACTGTGATTTTATGCATTCCGTGGATATTTTTTGACATTCGTGAAATAATTCTGGTTAATGTTTTTATTGTGTTCTCGGCGATTTTTAATGCTCTTTTCTGCGGTTTTTTTTTTTCGTATTCCGTAGCGATTTTTTGACTTTCATAACATTTTTTCGTCTCAAACTTTCAGCCTTATATAGCAAATTTTCTCCTTTCCGCGATGTCTGATAAAAAAAATTTCTTCATTTCAAAACGATTTTTAGCGTTTGTACTCATTCCGTGCCCTTTTTTTTTACATTTATAAAAGAAATTCGTTTCAAAATTGTTAAACCCTGTAGTAATTTTTTTCCTCTGCGATTTTTGAGTTTTTTTGCGAATTTTTTGCCTCCCGCGGCCATTTTTTTTACATTCGAAAAAGGAATCCTGTTTTATTCTTTTAGCCCATAATAACAAAATTTTGTCATATGCGATTTTTCCAGTTTTTTTGCGATTTGCTACAATTTTTCCAAATTAGTAAAAGAAATCCAGTTATCTTCTAGCCCAAATAGTAAATTTTGTTTTCTTTTCATTTAAATTTATTTGAACTTCATGCAGCTTTTTTTTTTAATTTTTCGCGAATTTTTATTACGATTTTTTGAGTTTTTTCGTGTTTCGTACTATTTTTCGACGGACAGGGCGACGCCGGGCATGTCAGCTAGTTAGTGTATAAATGTATAATATAAATACTAGGGGATTGCTCACGAAAAAGTGGCACTGCTGTGTTTGCCATGAATGCGCATGTACAGATAGATACTTTCATATGAACATAGAAAAGTTTGAAAATATCACAAAAATCGAATCAAATGTCAGTCCGAAACGGCACGGGAAAAAATGGCCTGGCCCGGGTTTACAAAAAAAATGTAGACCCGGTCCCTACTCAGCCTGATATTAATGAAAGAAAATGGGCCTGAGAAAGGGTTTCTTGCTCGGCCCGAATAAGAACAACTGAACATGTACTGTTTAATGTTACCAGACCCTGGTAAATCGTCGTTTACTACAGAGACCGCTTGACAGATTTAGTTTATTTTAATAAATATGAGCTTTATATGCATCACTGAGAGACAATGAATTTCTCACTTTACATTCTATGCTTTGGAGACACTGGTCTTCTTGCCTGGCTTCTAGTTTCATCATTTGCAACAAAATTTAAACCCCTCCCTCCCGAGTTCATCAAAGCTCGTAAATTGGAACCACTTTCTTTGTAGGTTCGGGAAACTGCGAACCATCTTATATGTGCTCTAAGCTCTAATCAGATCATATCGGACACCATTTGTTGAGCGTTAAAAACGTGAATTTATTGCCCTATGACGCGTAATCAGAAAAAGAAATTCTTCCCAGAAAATGTGCCCTTCCCAGTATCCAAAGACGGAAGAAAATGCACCATGGAGATTGGAGAGTGCTTAGTTTTTCCTCATACGCCACGCTAAAATTTTCGAGTTCTTTTACTTGTCTACAAAGAATAAAAGTAAACAGCGAATTTAGAAAAAGAACAATTATCCATCGAAATCTTTACGTTAAAAACTTTTGTAAATTATATCAAATTCTAAAATCTGAGTTTTTTTTCTATGTCAGTTGGCGAAAAAAAAATATAGCCCATCTGAAAAAATTATTGGAGGGGCCCGAGCCCCACGGGCCCATATAACTCTACGCCTATGAATTGAAGTAATGTGCCCCTTCTATCTAACGAAAATGACTGCTAGAATATGGGCTGCTAGGAAAGTCCCTACCCCCACTGGGTCATAAATTTTTGTCAACAGACAGCTGATAAGATGTTGGACAGTTGGACTTCACGGCAATTAAGGATAAATGCTTCTTGACAGCTTGTAAGGGGGGTAGGAACAAACTACTCTCTCAGCCGAACGTGATATTTTCTGCAAGTGACCAACACCCTTAAGTCTTTCCGCCTTGCAAAGCACGAAGAATGACTTTGAAAATATATATTTTAAAAATGAAGAAAACAAGAATTACATCGCAAGAAACACAAGAAATGTAAAAACACATCCTCGTTTTATTTTTCTGATGTGAGTCCTATTTAAGGATCACGATATTCTTGTTGAATCCAAAGTACTGTATTGCGAAATATGTAGAAAATGTCACAAAATATAAGCGACATTAAAAGCGTACTATAAAAGAAAAAAATATATATACAAGATTTCTTTTTTAATTTCAGGCAAAGAAATTTACAATCATTTGATTTGAACGTAGAAAACATGGAGTAAATTGCAATACAATTGCACGGCACTGTTAAAAATTTGCAGCTTTAGCTGCATAATCACTCCACCATTTTTATAAAAGACCTCTATTACACCAGGGTACATCCAAATCGGTTCATAAATACGCCCTTTATCACGTGACAAAAATCAGGACGTTTCAAAATGTCAGGCACGCTAGAAATTCAAAATGCTATAACTCAGCCATTTTTTAAGATATAGACGAAACAAAAACTGCTCCCGAATCTTTTTATCAAGGTCAAACACATTAGAAAAAAATATTTTTTCGATTTTCAATTTTTTGGTACCACATTCAAATTTTAAATTTTTCTTAAAAATTTAAATGGCCGTCATTTTTAAACAAGATGGCGGATGAAGCTGGCCAACGAACTCGGTCGAGACATTGGTATTTACTATGTATAAACGAAGTTACATCCAAATCGGTTCATAAATACGCCTTTTATCGCGTGACAAAATTCAGGACGTTTCAAAATGTCAGCCACGCTAGAAATTCAAAATGCTATAACTCAGCCATTTTTTAAGATATAGACGAAATAAGAACTGCTCCGGAATCTTTGTATAAAGGTCAAATACATAAGGAAAAAATATTTTTCCATTTTCAATTTTTTGGTACCATATTTCAAATTTTAAATTTTTTTAAATTTTTTAAATGGCCGCCATTTTGAAACAAAATGGCGGATGAAGCTGACCAACGATCTCGGTCAAGACATTGGTATGTACTATGCACAAACAGAATTACATCCAAATAGGTTCATAAATACGAGAGTTACAGTGTGACAAATGTCAGATATATATATATATATATATAGCACATTATGTTTTAAATGCGTTTGTCAGATCTAGAATCCTGCACCATAAATAAACTAAGTATAACCATAAAACATCCAAGAAATTTAAATAGATATAACCGGAACAAGAAAAAACAACAAAAGGTTGTGGCCTCTTCAGCGGTGGGCATTTTTGAAAGCACAGCAATGTTTCAGATTAATTACAATTTACAACAAATTATTATTCAGTAGTGGCAGTGGGTTTCGGCCAGAGGTTCGCAAAGCATAAATCAAATGCATAAAAACAATTGAAACCATATAGCGAACGCTCCCCCACCGGACCCGACGTCACAATAAACAGTGCATTTCGAAGATACAACTGATTCAGAACGTATGTGTAATGTATACTGAAACAAAATTATTTTACCCAAATCCGAGCAACACAGCCACAAAAAACAATAACTAAATTCCAGTGATCCATAATCTGTCCATAAACGTATAATTTTGTTTCAGTATACATTACACATACGTTCTGAATCAGTTGTATCTTCGAGATGCACTGTTTATTGTGGCGTCGGGTCCGGTAGGGGAGTGTTCGCTATATGCTTTCAATTGTTTTTATGCATTTGATTTATGCTTTGCGACACTCTGGCCGAAACCCACTGCCACTACTGAAAAATACTTTGTTGTAAATTGTAATTAATCTGAAACATTGCTGTGCTTTCAAAAATGCCCACCGCTGAAGAGGCCACAGCCTTTTGTTGTTTTTTCTTGCTCAGGTTATATCTATTTAAATTTCTTGGATGTTTTATGGTTATACTTAGTTTATTTATGGTGCAGGATTCTAGATCTGACAAACGCATTTAAAACATAATGTGCTATATATAATCTGTGTGGTTATATGCAGCTGTAGCGCTTATCGCATGGATTTTATTTTTATTTTTATATTTTACTTTTAGTTTTACTTTTGATCTTTTTGAGCTTATATATATATATATATATATATATGGGGGTGAGACTCCATACAAAACTCACAACTCACTTTTAGGACGAGCACTGACATTTATTGGGACGAACACACAAATAAAAAATACTGATATAAACACTCTTCTCGTTCTTTAATTAGCTTAAAGTCTATAATTTAGGGCGTCGTTGAATATATTTCTGAGGTTTTCTTACGTCGTATAAATATTCAATCTTATTTCATCGAAATATGTTCTGTTCTTTAATAAAAAAAAACCTTCCGTCGTCGAACTCATTTCGTTCTCTTTACTTCTTCTGCATTTTTACTTCACACCGCTTCGTTAAGGCTCGTTTCCTTTTTAATCTCGAAGCGGAAAATACGGAGACACTCAGTCTAATGCAGGTGTTGCTTGCGAAATCTCCACAAGCGGCCGTCCTGACATCTGGAGCTGCCGCAGCGACATGTGGCAAAATAGAATCTGAAAAACAAAAAACAAAAACCAGTAACTGTTCTTAGGGGAAAAGAAAAAAAAATTAATCTGCACATCATAGTTGAAGTAGCGTAACATCGTATTTTTTTTTTTTTTTTTTAAGTTTCAGTTTTCGTCAGGCCAAGGTTTCATGTATTCAGCACAGGAGCTAGTATTTATCGGTCCTTTAGTTGATGAGATTTTCGTTACGTCGTAGGTGTCGTTAGACTTCACTTTGATTACTTTATACGGACCTAAGAATTTAGATTTCAACTTTAAACCTGGTCCTTGCTGGGTTCTCTTAATTCCTACAAGGTCACCAAGCTTGTACTTACGGGGTTTCTTATGTCGTAAATTATAGTGCTTGCGATTTTCTTGTTGAATTTCCAGAATATTCTTCTTGGCTTCTTTACGGAGCTCTTCTCTGTCTTTCATGAATTGTTCTTCGACTGCACTGTTTAAGAGGTCAATAATTTGTACATCTTCTTTCTGTTTCATTTTTGTACCAAATAATATTTCAAACTGTGTTCTCTTAATGCTTCTTTGGTAAGTTGAATTAATGACTTGTTGAACTTTAGGAACATGTTTAAACCATTTGGTCGGTTCGTCTTTGGACATTTTAGAGATTACAGAAATTATGGTGGAATTAAGTTGCTCTACTTGACCATTGGCACGGGGAAGGCCAGTTGTAACTGTCTCGTGCTTTATATTTTCATCTTGACAATAATCAGCAAATTCTTTGCTTGTAAATGCAGGACCTTTATCGCTAATGATAATGGAAGGATTGCCAAAAGTATGACTTTGTTGTCGTAGTTTTGATATAACTTCGGTAGCAGAAGTACTTTTACATGGATACAACCAGACGAATTTAGTAAATGCGTCTATTAAAGACAAAATATGTTTATAATTTTTGTTGGTTGTTTCAAGAGGGCCTAAATGATCAATGTGGTAGGTTTGGAGAGGAGTCTCTTCTTTAGGTAAGGGATGCAATTCACCTTCTTGTTTGCCACGTTTGCGATTATACAAAAGGCACGTTACACAATTTGCTATAATTTTATCAATTTTATTTGACATATTAGGGATGAGAAATTCTTCGTTAAGGAGTTCTTCACAGCGTTTACGGCCAAAATGTCCTTTGTCATGAACGTGTTTAATGACATTTAGCTGCATTTCATCCGGCACAACTATCAGATCGATACCTTTATGATTTTTATAGAGAACATTATTTTTAAGGAAATAGTTGTCATATGGCTTTGTTTTCAAAATTTCTTTGATGGCCTGTATATGTTCGTCAGTGTTCTGTGATTGTATGATTTTGGTAGTAAAACTATCTTGAATGACCATACATATTGGATTTCTACTTAAAGCGTCGACATGGCGCATGCGTGTACCTTGTCTGTGTTCGATTGTATAGTTATAGTCAGCTAACATTAAAGCCCATCGAGCAATCTTGGTGCAAAGATCTTTTTTATTCATAGTAAGGGCGAATGCGTTGCAATCTGTGACTATCTTGAAAGGAATACCTAGAATGTAAACGCGAAATTTTTTAAGGGCCTCTATGACAGCTAAAACTTCTAATTCATAACTCGAATATTTACGTTCGGCATCTGTGGTTTTTTTGCTCATAAAATAGACAGGGTGAAATTGATTGTCAATAGAAGACTTTTGAAGGAGGACTGCTCCGTAACCGTCAATAGATGCATCACAGTGAACTTCTGTTTCGTTACTAGGGTTATAAATGCTTAAAACAGGACCTGAAGAAAGGATGTGTTTCAGCTGATTAAATGCATTTCGTTGCTGGTCGCCAAAGTGAAAATTTAGTGTCCTTTCTAAGAAGATCTGTTAAAGGCTTAGCTATTAAAGAGTAATCTTGAATGAATTTACGAAAATATGAAGTTAATCCGACAAATGAATGTACATCTTTTATACTTTTAGGTTCTGGGAAATTAAGGACAGCTTTAGTTTTTAAGGGGGATGGGTGCAGTTGACCATTTTTAATGTGGTAACCCAAAAAATCAATTTCTCGTTGTAGAAAGTGGCATTTTTTGAGATTCAGTTCTAAACCATATTCGGATGCAGTTGTAAGGACGCGTTGTAATTTCTGGAGTCCTTCGACTTCGTTTTCAGCTGGTATTATGAAGTCATCCATGTAGACAATAAGTACTTTTTCATTAATGAGGTCTCGAAAAACGTTATAAATATATCTTTGAAACACTAACGGTGCATCGCTAAGGCCATAATTCATATATAAGAATTCAAATTGACCAGAATGTGTTACGAAAGAAGTATATTTTCTACTATTTTCTTCTACTTCGACATGAAAAAAAGCATTTTTAAGGTCAAGAGTAGTAAATACTTTTGCAGAATGCAACTGATCAATAATGTCATCAATTACTGGGAGGGGAAAACGTTGTTTATGTGTTTTAGAATTTAACTTCCTATAGTCAACACACAATCTATATGAACCATCTTTCTTTTTTACTAGGACAATAGGTGATGAAAAATTACTAGTGCTTTTACGAATAATTCCTTTTTCGAGCCACTCAGAAATTTGTTTTTCGACGAAGTTTTTCTCTATTTGCGCCAAGCGCCTGGGAGGAGAAGTAACAGGTTCTTCGTTTTCCAGATGAATTGATAATTTAACATCAGTTGTCTTTATTTTTTTAGGAGAATAATTTTGAATAAGTTCTGAAATTTTTGAACGTATTGTTTCATCGGTAATATGAGATAAATCAAGATTAAGATCGTCTAACACATGAGCAATATTAATCAAAAAATTATTGGACGCATCGTCATTTTTCTCGATTTTTTGCATCGAAATATTATTTCCAGAAATTGTTAAAATACTTTGTTGAATGATATCTGTACCAATAATAAGATCAAAAGATATGGAATAATCTGGGACTACATAAACATTAGTTGTATAATTAAAATCATCTATCATAATGTTCGTAGAGAAAAAACCTAGGGGTTTGATTATAGTATTTCCTAATCCAGTTAATGTGATAGTTGAATGTTCAAGGTTCGAAATTGTAGGGAGTTTGCGATAAATACTTTCCTTTAGTAAACTTCTTTCACTACCTGTGTCTACCAATGATGTAACATTTACAGACGAAATAATGACTTGTTTGGTCATGAAAGTGTTCGACGTGACAGTGGAAACATTGGAGGGTTCTGACTTAACTTTAGGCCTCCTTGGTTGATCACATTGAGCCGATTTATGGCCAAAATTCGAACAATTAAAACAACGAGGGCCTTTATCTTTATGTCTGCATTGGCTACTTTTATGATTCGACAAACCACAATTAAAGCAAAAAAGATCAGATTTTGGTCGAAAGGATTTCTCTTTCATTGGCATTTCAGGTTTGACTTTACGAAATTTAGTGTTCTCAAAGTCATGTCGAATTTTGTCATAAATTTTGAGCTTTTGCTTGAATTCTACAATGGATTGGCATCCATATAACATTGATTTTCTGAAAACGGGGTCGGGTATGCCGTTTATGATGTATTGCATTAATGCGGAATCCTCGATTTTACCACGCGAGCATATTTGTTTCATGATAAGAAAATATTCTTCTATTGATTCATTTTCTTGCAATTTTCGTTTATTTAATATATCATGTAACTCGGCAGAATTATAAGTGGTGCTAAATTCTGATATTAAGAGTTGTTTAAGTTTATCATATGAATTGATATGAAATTCTGTTTGTGCTAATAACTGGGCTTTTCCTCGTAATGATCTTTTACAAAATATGAATTTATGAAAGTCAGATAAATTAAACATATTAGTAACATACTCAAAATTATTAAACCATACCTGTATATCACTAAAAGAACTACCATCGAAAGGAGGTATTACACTTTCAATATCAGTAAAATTAATAGACGATTGCATAAAACTTTGAACTGGAAATTGCTGTTGTTTGTCAAAATTTGATAATTGAGTGTTATTACTTGAAGTCATATTATTTGAAGGCAGTTCGGGTTCCGAGCCGGTGTCACTTTCATTTTGTATAATATTATTTTGTAGTAAGGTCAAGTCTGAAAGGTATGTCACTAATCGGGTTGCGAGATCGTTTAAAGATCCCTCATTATCAATACAAAGTAGATTGCACACTGTAATCAGATCATTTAATGAAAAATCAGTTTGAACTTTAGTTATTTTATTTTTGAATTCGGTGCTGTCGGTTTGAAAACCGAAACCAGTGAAATCACGTATTCTCTTTCTATTAGAGCGATCACCGTCAGCATCAAATAGGAATTTATGCAGCAATTTAATTTTATGCGTTCGTTCGTTTTTAAACGCAACTTCCAGTTCTGGTATTTCAACTAACTTCATAATAAAATAATAGCAATGAACTCACCGTTAGAAGAATATCCGGCTTGAATATGTAGGATGAATAACTCTAATTAATCATATTGGTGGGTTAACTGTCACTTCTGACGCCAATTTATGGGGGTGAGACTCCATACAAAACTCACAACTCACTTTTAGGACGAGCACTGACATTTATTGGGACGAACACACAAATAAAAAATACAGATATAAACACTCTTCTCGTTCTTTAATTAGCTTAAAGTCTATAATTTAGGACGTCGTTGAATATATTTCTGAGGTTTTCTTACGTCGTGTAAATATTCAATCTTATTTCATCGAAATATGTTCTGTTCTTTAATAAAAAAATCTTCCGTCGTCGAACTCATTTCGTTCTCTTTACTTCTTCTGCATTTTTACTTCACACCGCTTCGTTAAGGCTCGTTTCCTTTTAATCTCGAAGCGGAAAATACGGAGACACTCAGTCTAATGCAGGTGTTGCTTGCGAAATCTCCACATATATATATATATATATATATATATATATGTATATATATATATATGTCAATTTTGAACGGAGGGGGGTTTCGGGGTCTGTCATGATCGATGAAAATATACCAAAAATTTTTGAAATCGCTTTCCTCCGAACGGCTGCAATAGGTAGCTTTTTGTAATGAAAGCTACCTAAAATTGCAGCTTTACCTGCATAATCACTACACCATTTTTATAAATGATCTGTATTATGACCAATGAGAATGCTCCATAATATAGTCAATAATTGGTGTCTATAAAAGTAGTGGAGCGACTATGCAGCAAACGCTATAGAATTTTAACAGTGATCTATGATTTTCCTATTAATTTTTAATTCTCTGCCTTTAATTTCACTTATGATGATTCATTTGTATATAAACATGTTCATCCAACTTTTCAGACAATTTTAACTCACTTTCCACGACCGAAATTACCTTTAATTTATAAATTAAGCTTCTGACATGATCAAATTTTTGATTTCATAAAAATGTTGACATGATAAGGCTTTTTATATTATGGGAGTCCTGGTAAGAAATTTAAAGTAAACAAATTGAACTCACTGCCTACGAACGAATTTCTCTCACATTTACAAAATAATTTTCACCAATGGTCAAAAATATATATACTTGTTTTCACGTGTTAGGTTTTTTGGGGTGACTCGCTTCCTTAGTGGTAAATTGCTTAAGCGCCCAATTTGAAAATATTTAACAGGAACGTATTTCACAGAAATCTTAATAATAAGCTTACTTAAAGTTAAATTTATGTCTTCATAAATATTTGCGCATATTAGGTTTTTTAGGTTTGTAATTCCCGTGGTAGAAAACTACATAACCCTCAATATGATCTTGCTTTTGAACGATCGCATTTCGCTCATAGTCGTATTTATGTTCAAATTGAACACAACTTACATTTGTCTTACTAGCACCCTTTTTCGGAATAGTATAATTATGTGTATTAAAATTCATATTATCAATAATATTATTTGCATTTTCAGTGTGATGATTCGATGTTGAGTTAAAACATGTTAACATTTCAACATTTTTCCTTTCCTTAGTCACTATTCTGTTGAAGTACAAGTTAAATTTTGCAAATGTAGTAATTTTCGGCAAAACACAAAATATGAAAGGAATCCATACAGTAGTTGCTTTTATCAATCTCGTGTCTTACCACTTTTAAAATTTATTTTAATAAATGTAGGTCTTTTATTTAATTATAAATTATACTAAATTAATCCTTTTGGGTATAAATAACTAGATTCTCGTTCGGAAATCATGAAAAAGCCTTTTTTTAGAATACTTCTCCATTATTAAGTTATTACCTTCGAAATGTCACAGTGCAGACAATTTGAACGTGATGTTAGAAAAAATTGTCACCCTCCAAGTAACTGAATATTTATTTCATTAATCTGGGATATACACCTACGTATGGCGAATATCAGTTTACGCTCATCATGTTATACATTGCGTTGACAAATCTATTATTTCCTTAATTAAGTCTTTCCGCCTTGCAAAACACGAAGAATGACTTTGAAAATATATATTTTAAAAATGAAGAAAACAAGAAATACTTCGGAACAATGGAACAATCAAGCAGGTGTGTGGATTCCCTAGTTGCATGGCAACTTTACATCCAGGCTAAAAATATATTGTGTTACAATGCAATGGGAGCCTTGGAAAAAAGAGCGTTTAAACGCGGCTAGTAGCCACGAAAAAATGGAGAGTAAAAGCTAAAGAGATAGACAATTTTTAAGAAAAAATTGTTAGTAGAACTAGTAGGGAAAAAAAAAAAAAAAAAAAAAAGTTCCATATGATCCACATAAATGTCCAGGACAGTCGAAAAAGCTACCAAAGGAAGCCCCATAAAAAAAAAAGACTCAATTCAGAGACCATACATTAATATAGCTTGTTATGTAAAAAAAGTTTAACACAGTGAATAAAAGAAACAAAACTAAGTATATACATATTTACAAGAGAAATTAAATTACTTTAAGTAAAAAAGAATAATAATGTAAGAAAAAGCTACAGTGAGGAGAGTTCATACCAAATAAACAGTTAAATGCAAAAGCCGAGGGGATCAAACGACAGCAAGAGGACGGCGTCCGCCCAGTCTAGTAAATGAGGAGAAAAAAACATGAAAAAGAAAGA
The DNA here is from genome assembly GCA_963932465.1 of Maratus speciosus. Lineage (NCBI taxonomy): Eukaryota > Metazoa > Arthropoda > Arachnida > Araneae > Salticidae > Maratus > Maratus speciosus. The sequence goes on along the minus strand of OZ010800.1, from coordinate 350,594,271 downwards.
AGTAAGAGTAATATTATGGGAAGAGCATAAAAATAAGAAAAGAAGTTTTTTTTTTTTTTTTTTTTTTTTTACAACTATTAAAACAAACAACACAGACAAAAAGAAGGAAAAAAGTTTAGCAAATGAAGAGCTTAATCTTCGTTGATGTTGATTTGACTAGCAAGTTTATCAAATTTAGTTAGTATAACCATCAGTTTTTGCATCGGATTATCGAGGTTTTTAGTCTGGGTTGAGATGTTCTTAATACATTTTAGGAATTTAGTGATTTGAAAGATTTGTTTGACTTCGTTGAAAGTATTAAGAATGTCTTTAATATCATTGGTATAATTAGTAGGAGCATTAGAATTTTCAATAGTAGGGGAGGAATGGGTGTTTGCGGTAGTACTATCATTGTTATCAGAGTTTAATTCAACATTACTTGTAGAGGGTTCAGAGTCTTTAGTATTTTTGGTATAATTATAATTCTTAAATATATCCGCTAAGATTTGGGTTTCTTGGGATAGATTGCTGACGCAATTACTTGTTTTTCGGTTCTGTTTATTTTCGAGTCTATAAGGATTTTTTGGACAACCACGGAAATTCGCTGGGTGCCCCAGTCCACAATTGGCACAAGTGGGTTTAATACGCCCCTTGTGGTGACAATCTGTACTTAAATGTTTATCTCCGCATTTTACACATTTAGCATCGAAGCCACACACTTCTGATGCGTGACCGTAACCCTGGCATTTGTAACATTGTTTTACACGATTTTTGCTAGTAAAAGCTTCAATCTTAACAGAAATATAATGTATATTGTTAATTTGGTAAATTTCTTCAAAGTTCTTACGAGGGATAACATTTACCATGTATATTGGCATTGGTTGGCCAGTTTTACGATTTTTAAGCATGGCAGCCCTAGTAACTGCGAAACCATGCTCCCTGAGACTATCTTCAATAATTTTAGTATCGGTGTAACAGGGGAGGCCCCTAATGCATATTTTTTTGGGTCGAAGTTCTTTAGGATCAAGAGTTGTATATTTCTTTTTGTTTTGGTCAAGCCATTTCTGAGTAGATTTAAAGTCCTTATCAGAGTTACATTGTATAACAATGCGTTCGACTTTTAACGTTATTTTTGGTTTTTCCAAGTTTAACACCGTAATTTCATGAGCTACCGCCGCCCAATTGCTGTCGACAGTAAGGGTATATTTATTACTTAGAGGGATAGGTGAACTCTCCTCTGAAAGAGGACGCTTAACGCCTTTCTTAACTGCATTGAAAATTTCGTTTTTAAGGTTAGTATTAGTAAGAAAAAAATTTGGAGTTTTTTTATACTTAATAGCGCAAAAAAAACTAAAGATAGCTGAATTTAACAAATTATCATGGGTAGGCTCCCCAAGCAAAGTAAAAACATCATGACAAGTTTTTCTTACCTCTTCCTGTTCAGAGGCAGAGTCAGAATATCCAGCTTTAGCCTTAATATCCAAGATATATTGGTCTACGAAGGTGCAAAAATCACCCAGTATAGTCTTTGAATAGTCCTCAAAGTTCGAAGAAAATCTATCAAATTGGTCTTTGAAATTACTGTTTAGCGATCCATTACATGTTTTGTCGATAACTTCCTTGATATAATAATCTTGATCTTCAGTAGCCGTCATAATGCAGCACTAAATAGCGAGCGAAAACTATTCTAACGAACCGCCACACCTGCCATTCACACTGCGAAAAATATAACTTGCGATGGAGCGGGAGCAATCTCCTCACATGACCCCTCTCAACAGAGCTCCAACGCAAACTGTCTGACTGATGATGATGACTGATGAAACCAAAATCGAAAAAAAATGAAAAAAAAAAAAAAAAAAAAATGAAATACTTCGGAAGAAACACAAGGAATGTAAAAACACATCCTCGTTTTATTTTTCTGATGTGAGTTCTATTTAAGGGTCACGATATTCTTATTGGTTCTAGAGTACTGTATTGCGAAATATCTAGAAAATGTCACAAAATATAAGCGAAATTAAAACGTACTATAAAAGAAAAATGTATATAAACAAGATTTCTTTTTTAATTTCAGGTAAAGAAATTTACAATAATTTGATTTGAATGTAGAAAACATGGAGTAAATTGCAATACAATTGTTGCACGGCACTGTTAAAAAATTGCAGCTTTAGCTGCATAATCACTCCACCATTTTTATAAAAGATCTCTATTATGACCAATGAGAATGCTCCATAATATAGTCAAATGATTGGTGTCTATAAAAGTAGTGGAGTGACTATGCAGCAAACGCTATAGAATTTTAACAGTGAGCTATGATTTTCCTATTTATTTTTAATTCTCTGCCTTTAATTTCACTTATGATGATTCATTTATATATCATTGTCTTCATCTAACTTTTCAGACAATTTTAACTCACTTTCCACGACCGAAATTACCTTTAATCTATAAATTAAGCTTCTGACATGATCAAATATTTGATTTCATAAAAATGTTGACATGATAAGGCTTTTTATATTAGGCGTATACTGGTAAGAAATTTAAAGTCTAAACAAATTGAATTCACTTCCTACGAACGAATTTCTCTCACATTTACAAAATAATTTTCACCAATGGTCAAAAATATATATAATTGTTTTCACGTGTTAGGCTTTTTTGTGTCACTCGCTTCCTTAGTGATAAATTGCTTAAGCGCCCAATTTGAAAATATTTAAGAGGAACGTATTTCACTGAAATCTTAATAATAAGCTTACTTAAGGTTAAATTTATGTCTTCATAAATATTTGCGCATATTAGGTTTTTTAGGTTTGTAATTCCCGTGGTAGAAAACTACATACAACTCAATTTGATCTTGCTTTTGAACGATCGCATTTCGCTCATAGTCGTATTTATGTTCTAATTGAACACAACTTACATTTGTCCTACGAGCAGCCTTTTTCGGAATAGTATAATTATATGTTTTAAAATTAATATTATCAATAATATTATTTGCACTTTCAGTGTGATGATTCGATGTTGAGTTAAAACATGTTAACATTTCAACATTTTTCCTTTCCTTAGTCACTATTCTGTTGAAGTACAAGTTAAATTTTGCAAATGTAGTAATTTTCGGCAAAACACAAAATATGAAAGGAATCCATACAGTAGTTGCTTTTATCAATCTCGTGTTTTACCACTTTTAAAATTTATTTTAATAAATGTAGGTCTTTTATTTAATTATAAATTATACTAAATTAATGCTTTTGGGTATAAATAACTAGATTCTCGTTCGGAAATCATGAAAAAGCCTTTTTTTAGAATACTTCTCCATTATTAAGTTATTACCTTCGAAATGTCACAGTGCAGACAATTTGAACGTGATGTTAGAAAAAATTGTCACCCTCCAAGTAACTGAATATTTATTTAATTAATCTGGGATATACACCTACGTATGACGAATATCAGTTTACGCTCATCATGTTATACATTGCGTTGACAAATCTATTATTTCCTTAATTAAGTCTTTCCGCCTTGCAAAGCACGAAGAATGACTTTGAAAATATATATTTTAAAAATGAAGAAAACAAGAAATACTTCGGAAGAAACAAAAGGAATGTAAAAAGACATCCTCGTTTTATTTTTCTGATGTGAGTTCTATTTAAGGGTCACGATATTCTTATTGGTTCTAGAGTACTGTATTGCGAAATATCTAGAAAATGTCACAAAATATAAGCGAAATTGAAACGTACTATAAAAGAAAAATGTATATAAACAAGATTTCTTTTTTAATTTCAGGTAAAGAAATTTACAATAATTTGATTTGAACGTAGAAAACATGGAGTAAATTGCAATACAATTGTTGCACGGCACTGTTAAAAAATTGCAGCTTTAGCTGCATAATCACTCCACCATTTTTATAAAAGATCTCTATTATGACTAATGAGAATGCTCCATAATATAGTCAAAGGATTGGTGTCTATAAAAGTAGTGGAGTGACTATGCAGCAAACGCTATAGAATTTTAACAGTGAGCTATGATTTTCCTATTTATTTTTAATTCTCTGCCTTTAATTTCACTTATGATGATTCATTTATATATCATTGTCTTCATCTAACTTTTCAGACAATTTTAACTCACTTTCCACGACCGAAATTACCTTTAATCTATAAATTAAGCTTCTGACATGATCAAATATTTGATTTCATAAAAATGTTGACATGATAAGGCTTTTTATATTAGGGGTATCCTGGTAAGAAATTTAAAGTCTAAACAAATTGAATTCACTTCCTACGAACGAATTTCTCTCACATTTACAAAATAATTTTCACCAATGGTCAAAAATATATATAATTGTTTTCACGTGTTAGGCTTTTTTGTGTCACTCGCTTCCTTAGTGATAAATTGCTTAAGCGCCCAATTTGAAAATATTTAAGAGGAACGTATTTCACCGAAATCTTAATAATAAGCTTACTTAAGGTTAAATTTATGTCTTCATAAATATTTGCGCATATTAGGTTTTTTAGGTTTGTAATTCCCGTGGTAGAAAACTACATACAACTCAATTTGATCTTGCTTTTGAGCGATCGCATTTCGCTCATAGTCGTATTTATGCTCTAATTGAACACAAGTTACATTTGTCCTACGAGCAGCCTTTTTCGGAATAGTATAATTATATGTTTTAAAATTAATATTATCAATAATATTATTTGCACTTTCAGTGTGATGATTCGATGTTGAATTCAAAACATGTTAAGAGATCAACATATTTTCTTTCGGTAGTCAATATTCTGTTGAAGTACAAGTTAAATTTCGCAAAAGTAGTAATTTTCGGCAAAACACAAAATATGAAAGGAATCCATACAGTAGTTGCATTTTTCAATCTCGTTTTTTATCATTTTAAAATTTATTTTCAAAAATGTAGGTTTTTTATTTAATTATAAATTATACTAATTTAATGCTTTTGACTTTAAATAACTAGATCCTCGTTCGGAAATTATGCACAAGTACTTTTTTTTACAATACTTCTCCATTGTTAAGGAATTTCTTTCGAAAAGTCACAGAGCATACGTACTGAACGTGATATTAGAAAAATGGACACCCTCCAAGTAACTGAATATTTATTTAATTAATCTAGGATATACACCTACGTATGGGAAATATCAGTTTATGTCTATCATATTACACATTGCGTTGACAAATCTATTATTTCCTTAATTAAGTCTTTCCCCCTTGCAAAGCGCGATGAATGACTTTGAAAATATTAGGGATGGGTAGAGAAACGTGGAACAGGTTCCTAGGAACAGTTCCAAAAAAAAAAAAAGAAAGGAAGGAACTGTTTCTCTTCGCCAAAAGGAACCGTTCCTTTCGAACTAAAGTTCCATCTGTCGCCAAAGCAAACGTTGTCACATTTTTCTCTCACTTGCGATTGGTTGATGATGTCAAAAGGTTTCCAAACAATGAGAAACGTCATTAAAGTATCAAATGCTAGATGCCAGAAAAGGGGAAAATCGCCTGATTAACGATGCCAAATCCGAGGAGCAGTTTAAAAGGAACATATCTTTGGAAAAACAACTTCTCGTTTCGGTTTCTCATCATTGCGCAGCCGCGGAAAAACGCAAGGAACAGATAGTGGAATGTGGAATGGAGCAGGAACAGGAGCAGATCGAGAAACGTACTTCAGAAACATGTTTTTTTTTGCTGTTTCTTCTTTGTTCGTATCATTTTAGAGGTATTTTGCTTGGATTAGTGTGTGTGAGGGACGGGAGAGAGGGGGGCGGGTGATAAGAAGCTCTGGTAATAAAGGAACTTTGTTGGTGCAAGGTTGAAAATTCAGTTTTCACTTTGACATGAGGACATGACGGATAGAATATCTCGGTCGCTGATAAGTTAGACAAATAAAGGAAAGGGGAGAAGGTCTCTTAACCCTTTATCTTACTGAAGATACGTCAGATTAAAGTCTTTTGCATTTTCATGAATTTAGTACTATAATTTAATACGCATTATTAATGTAAAAAATAATTACTATTTTTTAAACCATACGATATTTATTTTGTATTTAATACATAAAAATTTCAATTTACACATTTAATACACAAAAATGTCAATTTCTTTTTTATTGTGAGTATCGAATTATGATAATAATATTTCTTTTCGTTCTTAATATTTGTTCAACAAATGTATGAATGTTAATAGGCACATAAAAATCAATACTAGTATTAATAATAGTAATAATAAACGTTTTCGTTTACATCTGAATGAAGGTTTCTAGTCCGACCCCAACTCTATTTGTTACTATAACTAAAGATTATTTGTTAACTATTTTATAAACACGATTTTTGCGCAGCTGAATAATAAGGATATGTTAAAATAGCAAAAGGAATGAGGTTAAATTAATGTTAATACAACAATAATAATAAAACAGCACTAGTAAGGTTATTTGTAAGGTAAAAGTTGAATGCTATTTCTAGAAAATGAACAAAACTCGATCAATAAAAACTTTTAATTTATGAAGAAATCTACAAAGAATGTTTAAAAGTTTAAAAAAATGTAATTTTTATTAAATAAGCAGCTCAATAAATGTTATTATTTAAATTCAGTTTTTAAATTTGTATTAAAAAATATTTCAGCAAAAAATTTCATTTTAAATCTTGAAATTAAAAGAATTAAGGAATATTGCTGTAGATTCTTAAAAAGGGTCTTTAAAAAAACTGTAATCGAACGGTTTTTCAATTTTCGATAAATGGACTACATCTTGAGCTATTAGCTATTGTTGTATCATGATAGCAGTTTTTCCTTTTCTCAGCACTGTCGCGTTCGGAAATTCGGTTAAAGATATCAAATTCACAGAATTTTCTGAAACACCTACCTTTTTATTGAAAATGGGGGAAACCCATTCAATTAGCTAATTTTTCAGCAAAAGTACCTAGTAATTTTATGCGTTTGCGAATAAAAATGAAATGAAGAATGTGTCAGAAAGAACACAGTTTAGATTTGAGAACAGACTTAAGAAAATCAAGAAAGTATACATGAGGTCAGATATTTTTTAAATTCATATAGCTTAAAAAAAAAAAAAAAAAAAAAAAAAAAAAAAGGCTAGTTCAGTTAAACAAATTGTTTGGGAAAAATTCATTATACATTATGCGTATTTTCCGATTTTCATAGACATCAGGTAGAAAAATATAGTTTATTATTAGTATTGTTTTATAGAATTTTAATTATGATGACCAATGAAATCAAAAGAAAATATTCCTTAAATGCCTTTTTTATTTTGGCTTTTCTTGAAAAATAAGGATAATTTATCATGAGTTGTTTTATGGTTGATTTTTTTGACGGCCGATTATCTACACTAGGGATACAGGCCCGAGGGGGGAGTGCCCTTCGTGGGGGTCTTTCTAAGGAAACCTAACCCGTATTTACGCATGGAAATCCATGGCTCGAAGAAAACCACGAAAACTCCGAACGATTAGGCCGACGGGCGCGATTGGGATCAAACCCAGCACCTTCCGTCTACCAGCTTCGAGAGCAGAACCTCTCAGCCACTGGTGGGGCGTTGTTTTATGGATTCAAGTCAATTGGATAAACAATTCTTTAGAAGATTTCGCAAAAATAAATAAATAAATAAGTAAAATAAAATAAATAAATAAAAAGAATGTAAGGAAGAAACTGCATCCAGTTTGAAGTTACAAATCTTTAATAAATAAATAAATAAGTAAAATAAAATAAATAAATAAAAAGAATGCAATGAAGAAACTGCATCCAGTTTGAAGTTACAAATCTTTCTTCATGTATTCACTAGAAATATTTCCGGTGTCAGCTTAATAACGTATGCTAAAAAACTTTGAAGCAGTGCCAGATATGTTCTTAATTAATCGCTATCGGAATTAAGGTTTACAGAAGCAGCTACTAAACACTGAGAATATTTTCATTTAAGGAGTTCCTTAGATTCTATTAGAAACAAGATTGAGAAGTTTTTAAACGATTTTTTTAACGCAATTTTGAAATACAAAACCAAGGACCAACACAACAAACACAAAAAAAGAAAAATAAATCACGGTGGCACTAGATTTTGATGTTATTAGTGTCGGTGTTATTTATGACGGCCGATTATCCGCACGAGGGAAATGGGCCCGAGGGAGAGTGCCCTCCTTGGGAGTCTTTCTAAGGGAACCTAACCCGTATTTACGTATGGAAACCCAAGGTTAGAAGAAACCCCCGAAAAACTCCGAACTATTAGGCCGACGAGCGCGATTGGGTTCGAGCACAGCCCCTCCCGCCTATCACCTTCGAGAGCAGAGCCTCTCGGCCACTGGTGGGGCCGCACTAGATTTTGGAACGAATATGTCTGTCATCAGTTGCCTAGTCTGTTTTTCCTTTAAATCGGGTATATACACATGAAATAGAACTTTGAAGAATTAAATCATTTTATTATCTTTTTTTGTCGAGGACCCCCCCCCCCCCCCATCTGCCGTTTAAGTTAATTTTAAACTCATTAAACAGAATTAAATATTGTCTTCAACGACAGATTTAGTGAGAGAAAGCTTACCCCTTCACCAAAAAAAAAAATCCTTAATTTACTTTTCTCTTACTGTATAATTATTTTAAGTTACTTGAAAAATAAATAAATAATATTCATTTTTTTAAATCATCTGATAAAACGAAAATTTAGTTAATTGAACTTGGAACCCTCACTTTCCCCTCCCTCCCCCCCCCCCCTTCCCGCCTTCCTAGAGCCATATCTCAAATCTTGGCATTATTTTCAATTTTTAGCTTGCTAATTTTAATAAGAAGTCTCAAAAATTTTAGTTTATCTAATCCTATTAGTTTAAGTTTAGAACTAATAAGTTTGAAAAAAGGTATTTCACGGAATTTATTTATTGGATTATCTTAAAGCCAGTTTCGAGTCAAATGCTAACATAGTATTTATCGCAGTTGTTTTAAATACTGGCCATGGTGTCCATTTTTACATTACTGAAAATATTATTAAATGTATTTTTTTTTTCATTATTTCATTTCTTTTTCAAGCAACATCCTCTTCAATTTTTGTATAATCAAAATTTCCACTTGAAAACTCAAAAGTAAAAAAAAAAAAAAGAAAAAAAAAGAAAAGAAAAAGAAAAAATAACATGATGTATCCAGATTTTTTTTTGTATCAGAAACCCTCATTGCTTTAAACTCCCTTCCTCAGTGTTATGTATTCAGTAAAGAAAAGAGAAAAGACGGCTTTTTTTAATCCCTGAAACCGAACAATCAATCAATGATATGTCTGCTACTGCAACAGTCCCAGGAACAGGTCTTGGTGTCTTCGTTCCTCTTCTCATTCGTTACGAGATCACGTGACCTGTTCCTTTGGAACGGGTAGAAGGAACAGTTCCAGGTTCTGAAGGAATGGTTCGTTTTCGTTTTTCAAAAGGAGCAGGAACGCCCATCCCTAAGCTAATTTTAATTCCAAAACAGACAAACGGCACCAAGAATATTTAATAAAAATTTTCTTTTTATCATGTACGTGAAAATAAGCAAGTTCGCATTTTCTAATAAATTCGTTTATAAATTCTGGTGTCAGTTCATTATTTCATAAGTTTATAAATAGAATTACTCCGTGTCGGAAAGGATTAAGTGGTCGCAGGACTCTTAAAGCTTAAAAATTTAAGAAATTTTAATTTTTTTAGATGTTAAACTCTTATCTTTTCTGAGTATTTTGATATAATTGTTTCCTTGAAATTCCCATTAGAAGAGAAGTTTTGGCTTTTAGAATTCCACCCGCTCAATAGCTGAAGCGACGTTTTCGAAACTTCAAAGTCATTATTTTCCAAATGGCGTTTTTTGGACATAACGCGCAGGATACCTCAAAAACTTCTGAATATTTTTTCATGAAATTTTCAAAGCATATATTTCATGTTAGTCTGTATAAACTGAATCTAAAATTTCCTTTTTATTGTTCAAAAAAAATATTTTTTTAGGTGATTTTACTGTTGAAATTTTCAAAATTTTTTATTAGCTAAATGCAACATTGCATTAAAAATATAAAAATGCTTTAAATACAAAATTATTTAAGTTCAAGGAAATTATTACAATCTGAAGTATAAGTAAGCACCAAAATTTTCATTCTAGTTGCAATATTTATTTTTTAATCCTGCGCGTAAACAGTTATGCCAATTTTTTGTTCGACAAATGTCTAACAGTTTCGAGCCCCCTATAAATACTAATTCTGTATCTTGCAATTTTTTTATCCCAATTAAAATTGTGTTTTAAAATCATATACATTCTAAGACATTAAATGTTGAAAATTACCCTTTTTTCATTTTTTCCACTTTTTAGAGTCCCGAGACCCCTTAAATTAGTATGTTTTTAACAATTTGACGTTTATTGCTTTTATGCTGTTACTGGACATGACATTACACGTATATATCATTAAAAGTTGTTAACTAGGCATAGAGTACGCCGCCCCTGTCCTTGTGCATTTCCAAACTGACCGTACCTTTAAGGGTTAATATCTCGGCTAATTACCGATGATTTTTTTCGAAAATCATTATCAACAATGCTTTTATTCTTCTGCAACGATGGGTATATTCAGCGATGCTCAACAATTTTTCTGAATGCCCGTAATTCGAAATTTGTGTATAACAAAAAAATGCTAATTACTCAAAAACTATGTGACCTAGGGTAATCGCTATAATTTTCCGGCAAGGTTTACATTAACGTCTACTACCTCTAATTTTTTCATAATTTTAGTTTCAGTAGAATCGGAATTAGATGGAAGGGGGGAGGGGCATATTTTTGCGCCACATTTTCAACAATATCTTTGAAAATATAATACCTAAAATTAAAAGGAATGTATTTTTGAGTTCAGCGTTACAAAAGCTTTCACAGGATACCACACATGATATGCAAAGAAAAGATTTATTTTTTCAAGTAGCATAATTAGCCCCTGAACTTTTTTACTAAATATATTTAGGAACGTTTATTAATCTGAAAATATGTGGGTCAATGGTCTTTATTACTTCCCCGAATTTGAACTTTCCACGTTCCATAGTTTACGAGTAAAATGGCTGTGACAGACAGACGGACAGACACAGGAGAGATCTTATAATGGTTCCGTTTTTACTTTTTAATTACGGAACCCTAATATTGATGATATTAATTTTAATACATATAATTATACTTTTCCGAAAATGGCTGTTAGTAGGACAAATGTAAGTTGTGTTCAATTTGAACATAAATACGACTATAAGCGAAATGCGATCGTTCAAAAGCAAGATCAAATTGTGCTGTATGTAGTTTTCTACCACGGGAATTACAAACCTAAAAAACCTAATATGCGCAAATATTTATGAAGACATAAATTTAACCTTAAGTAAGCTTATTATTAAAATTTCAGTGAAATGCGTTCCTGTTAAATATTTTCAAATTGGGCGCTTAAGCAATTTACCACTAAGGGCGCGAGTGACACAAAGAAGCCTAACACGTGAAAACAAATATATATATTTTTAACCATTGGTGAAACTTATTTTGTAAATGTGAGAGAAATTCGTTCGTAGGATTGGGTTGGGTTGATTTTTGACGGCCAATTATCTACACGAGGGATATAGGCCCGGGGGGAGTGCCCTCCGTGGGGGTCTTTCTAAGGGAACCTAATCCGTATTAACGCATGTAAGATCCACGGCTCGAAGAAAACCACGAAAACTCCGAACGATTAGGCCGACGGGCGCGATTGGGATCGAACCCAGCACCTCCCGTCTACCAGCTTCGAGAGCAGAACCTCTCGGCCACTGGTGGGGCTCGTTCGTAGGAAGTGAGTTCAATTTGTTTAGACTTTAAATTTCTTACCAGGACTCCCCTAATATAAAAAGCCCTGTCATGTCAACATTTTTATGAAATCAAAAATTTGATCATGTCAGAAACTTAATTTATACATTAAAGGTAATTTCGGTCGTGGAAAGTGAGTTAAAATTGTCTGAAAAGGTAGATGAAGACATAGTTATATAAATGAATAATCATAAGTGAAATTAAAGGCAGAGAATTAAAAATAAATAGGAAAATCATAGTTCACTATTAAAATTCTACAGTTTTGCTGCGTAGTCACCCACTACTTTTATAGACACCAATTATTTGACTATATTATGGAGCATTCTCATTGGTCATAATAGAGATCTTTTATAAAAATGGTGGAGTGATTATGCAGCTAAAGCTTCAATTTTTTAACCGTGCCGTGCAATTGTATTGCAATTTACTGCATGTTTTCTACGTTCAAATCAAAGATTGTAAATTTCTTTGCCTGAAATTAAAAAATAATTCTTGTATATATACACTTTACTTTTATAGTACGCTTTTAATGTCGCTTATATTTTGTGACATTTTCTACATGTTTCGCAATACAGTACTTTGGGACGAATAAGAATATCGTGATCCTTAAATAGGACTCACATCAGAAAAATAAAAGGAGGATGTGTTTTTACATTTCTTGTGTTTCTTCCGAGGTGCTTCTTGTTTTTTTCATCTTTAAAATATATATTTTCAAAGTCATTCTGCGTGCTTTGAAAGGCGGAAAAACTTAATTAAGGAAAAAATAGATTTGTCAACGCAATGTATAACATGATACACGTAAACTGATATTCGCCATACGTAGGTGTATATCCCAGATTAATTAAATAAATGTTCAGTTACTTGGAGGGTGTCAATTTTTTCTAATATCACGTTCAATTTGTCTGCACTGTGACTTTTCGAAGGTAATTCCTTAACAATGGAGACGTATTCTAAAAAAAGTGCTTTTTCATAATTTCCGTACGAGGATCTAGTTATTTAAAACCAAAAGCATTAAATTATTATGATTTATAAGTAAATAAAAGACCTACATTTTTGAAAATAAATTTTAAAAGTGGTAAAACACGAGATTGATTAATGCAACTACTGTATGGATTCCTTTCATATTTTGTGTTTTGCCGAAAATTACTACATTTGCCAAATTTAACTTGTACTTCAACAGAATAGTGACTAAGGAAAGGAAAATGTTGATCTGTTAACATGTTTTGAACTGAACATCGAATCATCACACTGAAAATGCAAATAATATTATTGATAATATGAATTTTAATACATATATTTATACTAGTCTGAAGGTGGCTGCTAGTAGGACAAATGTATGTTGTGTTCAGTTTGATCATAAATACGACTATGAGCGAAATGCGATCGTTCAAAAGCAAGTTCAAATTGTGTTGTATGTAGTTTTCAACTACGGGAACTACTAACCTAAAAAACCTACCATGCGGAAATTTTTATGAAGACATAAATTTAACCTAAGTAATATTTTTATTAAGATTTCAGTGAAATGCGTTCGTGTTAAATGTTTTCAAATTGAGCACTTGTGTAATTACCACTAAGGGCGCAAGTGACACAAAAAAGCCTAACACGTGATAACAAATATATATATTTTTAACCATTGGTGAAACTTATTTTGTAAATGTGAGAGAAATTCGTTCGTAGGAAGTGAGTTCAACTTGTTTAGACTTTAAATTTCTTACCAGGACTCCCCTAATATAAAAAGCCCTATCATGTCAACATTTTTATGAAAACAAAAAACTGAGCATGTTAGAAGCTTAATTTATAGATTAAAGGGAATTTCGGTCATGGAAAGTGAGTTAAAATTGTCTGAAATGTTAGATGAAGACATTGTTATGTAAATGAATCACCATAAGTTAAATTAAAGGCACAGAATTAAGAATAAATAGGAAAATCATAGCTCACTGTTAAAATTCTATAGCGTTTGATGCATAGTTACTCCACCACTTTTATAGAAAACGATTATTTGACTATACTATGGAGCATTCTCATTGGTCATAATAGAAATCTTTTTAAAAAATGGTGGAGTGGCTATGCAGCTAAAGATGCAATTTTTTAACAGTGCTGTGCAATTGTATTGGTGAAACTTATTTTGTAAATGTCAGAGAAATTCGTTCGTAGGAAGTGAGTTTAATTTGTTTAGACTTTAAATTTGTTACCAGGACTCCCCAAATATAAACAGCCCTATCATGTCAACATTTTTATGAAATCAAAAATTTGATCATGTCAGAAGCTTAATTTATAGATTCAAGTGAATTTCGGTTATGGAAAGTAAGTTAAAATTGTCTGAAAAGTTAGATGAAGACATTGTTATATAAATGAATCATCATAAGTTAAATTAAAGGCAGAGAATTAAAAATAAATAGGAAAATCATAGCTCACTGTTAAAATATTAGTGCTTTTTCTGCATAGTCACTCCACCACTTTTATAGAAAACGATTATTTGATTATACTATTAAATCTTCAGATCAGGAGCCTCAACGTCAGCTCTGCAACTCATTGTTTTCATCACACTTTGAGTAATATTAATTTTTCTTCAAAACCGAAATTTATAGTTTTTAAATTACATAAACATTTATAAATTGAAATATATTTCGAAGGTTTCAGGCATTAGAAGCGTTAAATTAAACTCGTTGTTATATAATGGTATTCTGAAATTCTCACCAGCTACTTATTCTGGTAATTTTTAGATAATAAAGTAGACTTCTTCAGGGAGGCTCTGTACCCTTAACTCCCCCGTAGTGTAATTTAATTTACATTTGTAATTTTCAATTGTCCTTCAGTAATTTCTACTAATAGACGGAAACGTTAATGAATTCTTTTCTACAGCCCTGTATATTACGTGAAGATTTTTACGCGTCACATATTACATTTAAATTTAAGGCAGAGTAACATCATTAAAAAACGCTACAAAAGAATTTTCTTCAAACATTGTAATATTATGAATACCTTTGAGTTCCCTGTACGCATGCTGTAAGCGCTACACATAACATATTTTATAGTAACAATGTTCTAGTGCACCTTAATAATGTAAATAAATTTCATTACATTTAAAATTGTGTACACAGATGAATTTTTCCAAAGACTATAATGTAACGGAATAGTTTTGAGTGCCCCTGTAATTGAGCTATGAATGCTACACACTTCATTTTCAATACCAAACATACTTTGGCAAACCTCAATAACGGTTATCAATTACATACAATCCCGACTATATTTACGTGAGTTAGAGCACGTAGAGACACACAGGACGACAAACTGAAGTCATAAACACTTTTCAACTATGTTCGAAAGTGTTAAAACGGATTTATATGCCTTTAACTGTGCTTTTTTTCACTTATAGCATGGCAAAACATTAGTTTAAACATCCTAATCCATGCGATAGCAGTAACATATTAAAAGCCCCCCAAAATAGGCATATCTGGTGATCTATAAATCTACTGGAAAATCCTTCATTGTCATGCCCACTGTTAATTGTATAAATTGCATCGATTTGGTACTATAAAATATTTTTTCTTGTAGCCTTTCAATAGTACCTACATTCAAATTAACGTATTCAAATTAACATATTTGACGCAATGATAGGCTACGAATAACAGTCGCTAGGCAACAGAGAAAAGAAAAAGAAAAATATGAAATATGTATCATGTAAAATAAGAAAATTAATTTAAAAAATGCTTTATACTAGGACTTCCCTGAGAGGATTAGTCTGAGCGATATTGCTGAGAACATAGATTTAATAATAGCATATGAAAAAAAAAGAAAATGAGATGTTATCTTTAATTGTCCCTATACTGCGATAACTTGAAATGATGAAAATAAACGAATTATAGAATTACAAAATCTTATATATAAATTCGTATACACTGTTTAAAAAAGTGGGAAAGCAAACCATGCAAGACAGCCATGCATGGATATAAAATTGAAAGTAGGCATTATATTGAAATAAAATAGAAAATGAAACACTAAATTATCTTATATCGGAATTTTAACTGTATAAAATGATGTCAAGAGCATAATCAGACGCTCCGCACCAATTTGAGAAACTTTAAATGACAAATATATGATATTTGAAAATAATGGACTAAACTTTATATGGGGTGTGCTTCCTCGGAATAGTTAATATTCTACAATATCTGTTTTCCACGGATACAATGAGGCTGTGGATAAGAGTTAAGGAATTCTCTCTTTAAAATCTGATATAGTACCAAAGTAACGAACACATCAACAGTGGCATGCAATACGTCATTAGAGTGTGTTTTTGATATGCTCGATCGGATTTAAATGATGAGTGTATGCTGGCCACTACATATGCTGTATTGTTTTGTTTTCAAATATATTCTGCACAAGTTGAGATGTATTTAGCATGTATTAAATAAAAGAAATCGACAATAATTGCAGCATAAAGTATGACACGAGATCTGAATATACCGTCTGCACAACCTTTGAGCTGTCAAAGTGTCATTTGAAGTAATTTACAAATCCATACATATTTTTTCAGCAAATCATGTAAGCTAAAATACGCCAAATTGAACCCGATTATGAAATTTCACCAGAAAAAGTTAATATATAAAAAATCTACAAATGACAATTGAGAATATGACCTTATGATAAAAAATCTAGAAAAATGAATCAGAAAAAAAAATTCATATCAAATTTAAAACGGCACTTCCCTCTGTTAGTGGCCTTGGCAAGAGAGAGAAAACCCTAGAGAAGGTACACTTTAACAAGTACTGCCGGGCAACCTACTCACTGTTTCATACAGGTCTTTATTCACTATTTACACAATTTATTTAATGCTAGGTGGGTATCTATCAGTTTTGTTGCATTTAAATTGCATGTTTTGTGGAGGAAATGCATCATTATGAAACGTTTAATGTTTCTATACCTAATAATTCCAAATTAATGGTAATCGTGAACGCTTAACCGTTCATTTCATCTTTTAAAATTTTAAATTTTTTAGAAACCATTCATAGAGACATATTTATATTTTAAAACTAACCCGAAGCAAAATGTCAAGTTTTTGGGATCAGCAGTAACATAGAAATAGAAAAGTTTCGAAATTTTTTTGTTTCTGCAGTGTTTTATATAGCGACATTTTTAGAAATTGTTTTATTGCGAGAATTTTCGTCATGATAAATACAGCCATGTCAGTTTTCATGTTTATATTCCTAACAATTCCATGTACTTCGTTACTTAGATCATATTTAGATCTTTTCCCACTTTGTTTAGTCTTTTGATTTTTTAGAATTCGTTCTAGAACGAGCATTTACATCTTATAAATTACTACCATGCCAAAGTTCTAGTTTCTAACCCCAACAGTATCCCAGAAATTTCAGTATTCCAAATAAATCATAATTTAGAACCTTTCTAGAAATTTTTACGTTTATCTGTCAAATTGAATTTTTGAACCTTTTTGAGAGCGTTCATAACGAGTATTTACATCTTAAAAGTAACCACCACACCGAATTTAAAGTTTCTAACCCAATCAGTATCACAGAAATAGCAATTTTAGAACTTTTTTGCTCCTGCAGCGATGTAGGTTGTTGCACTGACATAAAATATAGTCTTTTTTTCGGAGCAGAGATGGCCACCAACATTTTTTTAAGTTGGCTATGTAGTTTCAGAGATAACACTTCACAAACGCACAAACATTAATAATATTATGCACTTTATAATATGATAACGCTTTATAAAATTAGCATAGACAGAAGCCACATATCTGTTACAAACTAAAGTGCCCGGCGTTGCCCAGAATTTGAAGAATGTTTGTTCTGAAAAATCAATTTCAAAATTTAACATACAACATAAAACAAACATTAAAAAAAAAAAGTAGTCGAAGTATTGTACACATGAATCTAATGAAAACACAATATAAAAATGTAGAAATGTATATAACAGACGCAAAGGAATACAGCTATAAATGAACTTATTTCAATATATCATTGGATCATGCTTCAATAAGGTATTTCACACTCATATGACGTTATACTACATTCACCACGTCCTTTATATTTCCAATATGACGTAATATTTTCCCTTTTCACGTGGAAACCTTGAAATAGAAAAGTTATGAAGATATATTCACTTTCATCTAAATTCGTCAAACTATTTATTTCATTTTCATTTTTCACGTGAATATCCTGCAATAGAAAAGTTATGACGTAATATTCACCCTTTTTTAAATTCGGCACACTGTTTATTTCATTTTCATTTTCCACGTGGAAATCTTGTAGTAGAAACTTAATTGTTGTAGTAAGAATTTTATTGTATATTTTAATTGCTGGCAACTGCTATAACGAAAAATGTTTAAACTTGATAAGAAATTGCTGTTAAATTGGTAGTTTTTTATTAATTAAAAATTAACTATAAATTATTTCGAATCTGGATTACTTTAGTTGTCTCGGCCCTGTTTTAATACACATGTACGTATCTTTTCACAATTCTGGCTTCCAAACTGTGGATTTGTATAGAATTACAAACATACAGATAGACAAATTTTCATTTTTATATATTAGATTATATACAAACATAAATAACTTATCTAATACATGTTAGTAGATGCATTCTTAAAGACATATATATATAAACCAGTATAATACTTATTCTGTTTTATTTTCATAGTCATTTATATCATCTGGTAAAAAATCTCACTTTCTTAACCCCGAATTGCGTGCATTTTACAAAAGCGCCAAAGTCCATATAACAGCGAAGTACCATGAAAAGCATGAAATGCATGGTAATAAGGTACTTAGAATGCGACATTTACGATCAATCATTATTGGCATTCAATCTTATAGTTTGGCGATAGATCTTTGGTCGACGGGATAAATAAGTGGTACCAAATACTGTACTTCCAATTTAACTTAATCTTCTCTATTCTACTATTTTAATATTTTTAACTTTTAAACATCGCACATTTTCAATTTTTATACCCTCGCATTGGGGAGAAAAAAGTACTTTTAAATGCAATTTGTTTGAAAACTGCATCACAATTTACTTTTGAAATATTAATTTTTTGTAGTTTTAGCGCCATTTGTTTAATTTTGGTAACTCAAGTACTCCATTTCTGTCGAAAGTAGGGGGGAAATAGTAATTATACCTTTTTGTTGTCCTTTTTCCTTAACAACTTTTAAAAATGTAATTAAAATACATGCTATTTTGAAAAAATATAAATGAATGCATTCTGATAAAATATGAAGCTATTATAAACAAAATTTAATTTTAAGTATCTATATTAAGGTTACAAACAGATGAGGGCATATGAATCATGAAATAGCAGATTTTTTTATTTTATTTTATTTTATTTTATTTTATTTTATTTTATTTTATTTTTTTGAAGAGTTTCTTGAATGACGACATCTCTTTTTTTTGGATTTGTGTATTATTCAGTGATAGTGACGTCCTATGTGTACTTTACTGTAGAAGATGTTTAAGAATGGATCGTAAATGAAGAATTCTTCAGCGGATGCGGTTTACTTCATTCTGTACAAAATAAAAGCGTGTGTTTTAAGTCTTAAAACTGAAATATGTTTTGTACTATCTATATTTATATATTTTGTTTTTCATCAAGGGTGACACTGAATTCTGAAAAAATAGACTTCCCGTTTTCTTCTTTTTTTCAATCTTTGTGCAGTTTCGGCCTCAAAAAGTGAGATGTGTTGCAGAAAGATATAAATAGCTATGAAAACAAACCTGATGAACTTTTATGCTTATTTTTACAATTAAATATGGCACAGATGTCATATACGCACCGAGGAACCTAATTGGCGCCAAAGTGGCGTTACTTTGCCTGATATGGTAACATGTGGCGGCTCGTGACTGCTATATTTTGGGGTACTAAATGCATGGCGGACAGTATTATTCTTTTCTTACCATTATTTTTTTAAAGAAATCGTTACCTTGTTTAATGGTCGAATATTCCGCCAACAAATATGGCAAAGATTTCTTTTAAAACAATAGCGGTAAGAGAAGAATAAATTTGGCAGCTATGGATTTAGTGCCCCCCAAAATACCAGTCACGAGCCACCACTGATGTTACGATATATAAGGTTATTATAAATTGTTTCGTTCTGTAATTATATCATTTATTGATTGTTATTTCCTTTTAAAGATAATAGAAAATGTTTTATTTATCGCTTTTTTTTTTTCATATTGAAATAAAAAATACCGTGCTATTATAGCACGCTATATGTAACTGATATTCGAAAACGACGTTTTCGCCAAATTAGCATAAAAAATCACGCCAAACCCGGTACGTATATGGCATATGGGCCATAAATATAAACATTTATCTATTTATAAAAAAATATAAGTCTCTGTGTGTCCCTCACAATTCCGGTTGGACCGCCTCATTGATCGCGGCCATGTCAGGGTTAGGAATTCCTATGGAGAAATCGGTATCAGCTTCAACAATGAGTAATTGTTGAAAAGTACGAATTACAGTGTTGCCAAAATAGTGCCAAATTTTGACCAACTTGGCAAAATATCGCCAAATTTGGCGACAAAAATAAATTGCCACATACCATATCAGGCAAAGTAACGCCACTTTGGCGCTAATTAGGTTCCTCGGTGCGTATATGACATCTGTGCCATATTTAATTGTAAAAATAAGCATAAAAGTTCATCAGGTTTGTTTTCATAGCTATTTATATCTTTTTGCAACAAATAACAAGCCAACTTGGCGATAGCTATCTAATTTGGAAAATTCCCATTGAAAACCCATTAATCTTTCATAATCGAGCTCACCGCTATTTAATTTAAACTCCGCGCGGTTTTTCTTTTCAAAATCTATGGGTCAAAATTTAAAGTGTAATATACAAAAATGTACGTCTTTACATCTTCATCCCGATGCTACTAATAAAATAACGTCCACTAGACGGAACTGTGCTAAGCTTCTAACTGCCCAATTTTAATGTGCTTTACATAGCTGGATACGGAGATTAAATTCTCGGTATTTTTCCAGTATTGGAGGCCTTGGCGAAATAGAGAAAACTTCCTTGGCGAAGAAGAAAATTTCGCAACCTAATTTCAGGCAACATATTTTCACATTTTAAAATGTGTGATTTTCATCTATCACCGCGGAACAAGCGAGAAAAACTGCTCATATTCTTGCACATGTGTTGTATATATGCATCTTTATATCTCATTTTCCGTCATTTTTGACGGGCTATCTTTCTAGTTTATACACAAAATATAATTTTTTTATATACAGTTTACTTTTGTTTTTATATAAAAATAGGTAAGTGACTTGTTAACACAAAATAAATTGTATAAATCTTTAAAAAATTGCTTGAGTGTATGAAACAATGAATAAGTTGCACGAAAATACGCATAAAAAGCTTACTTGTCTCGTCAAATCCATTTTCTCTACCTCGCCAAGGCCCTTATACAGGAAAAGTACCATTTTCCTTTTTAAAGACTAAAAAGAAATTAATATAAATGGAAATTGTTTTTTTTTTAAATCATGCTTTCATTAAAATTCACAAAAATTTAGAAAATATATATGTTTTTAAATGCACTAAATAGTAGAAAAGTCTTAAAAAAAGCCTTAAATGCACGGAGTTTAAATTTAATTAGGTGAGTTCAATTATGGAATATAAATGGATTTAAATGAAAATTTTGCCAAATTAGCCTGCTATCTCCAAGTTGGTTTCATATATAGAAACTTTTTTGTCGAAAAATTTGGCGATATTTCGCCACGTTGTTCAAAGTTCGGCGATATCGTGGTAACTCTGTCGTTAGTACTTTCCTACAAATACTCATTGTTGAAGCTAATGCTGATTTCTCTATAGAAAATCAAACGTAACCATTAAGTAATCCCCCCCCCCCTCTCACCGTTGTCCCCTTAGAGATCGAATTTAAAAAAATCAATGTCCAATTCATATATTGCCCACAGGAATACATATATTTATTTATTTATTTATTGAATAACAAACATACGACTTGTGTGCTTGACATGAGAGCCTGCTTATAAATCGGAGACAAGATAGCACAAGGAAATATCACAACACAAGAGAAATACACCCGGGGAGTTCCACACAAAGTGTGTGTGCAATGGAACCAGCGGGAATCGAACCCACAAACTCTTACGCACAAGCGATTAGCTGACTGGTGCTTTGACCACTCAGCCGCAGAGCCCCTTATATATATATATACATTCCAAATTACAATACAAAACAAACAATACATATAAGTAGGGGAGAAAGGGGAGTTCAGCGTCAGCAGGTGGTGGTGGTGTGTGGATGTGGGTGGAATCCACCTTGTGGATGGAGGAGGAGAGTGGAATCCACCTGTGAGTGAAAAGGGAGTCTTATCCTATAGTAGGAGGGGCTGGAGGAGGGGTTTGAAGACACTAAATTTTTCGATGGGCTTAATTTTTGAGGGGGGCTTAATTTTTGAGGGGGCTTAATATATTTTTTTCGAATTGATTTAGTATAAATGACCATATAAGGTGCTATCATACTATAACATAGTGAGTTTGGTGTTTTCGAAAGGTTGTTTGAGGGGTCTAAATATTTTAGTGGGGCTTATTTTTAGGGGGGCTTAATTTTTTTTTCTTCGAATCGACATAGAGTAGAAATGGAAATATCATACTATAACATAGAGATGTAGGTATTTTCGAAAGGGAGTTTGAGGAGCCTAAATTTTTTAGAGGGGTTTATTTTTTTAGGGGGCTTAATTTTTAAGGGTGATTATTTTTTTTTCTTTCTTTTTCTGAATTGTCTTAGAATTTGAATGAAGATAAAAATGTCTTATGTTTTCTGAAAAAAATTTTTGATGCTGCCATCTGTATGCGGTAGTGCGAATTTATTATTAAAAATGGTATTTTATTTTTGAAAAGTTTTGAGGAAGGTTTGAACCTGCAAAATAGTCTCTTGGCTCGATGATATGTTGAAGACTTAACTAATCGAGCCAAGAAACTATGTCTATATGTTTAGATTTTAGATGTTTCAAAACAAAAAATTGTATTCCCCCTTCTGTATGTGCAAAGAGCGGTTGGTTTCTTAAGATAACTCATTAATACCTATTTTAACTGCACACTTTGCGAATTCCTTTAATGTATATGATTTTTATTTTTAGTTTCACTGATTTTATCAATTTTACGTACGAGAGTTTAATTATTTTACGCACAAGTGTATGATCATTTTAGAAAGCCGTGGTTTCGAACCTGCGAACTCCCATTCAAATTTCATTTTTTGTAACTGATAAGCTATCCACTATTCAAACCGCGCCCCAATATTTTCTAACTTACTTTTGAACACTACATATTTTTAAAAATACTTACCTCTTCCTCTTTCTTATACTAGGGAAGTTAATACAATTTATGTTTAAATTGAAAAAATAATTAATTTTTTATATTTCTTTAATAAGCAAGTCATTTTTTTAGATCGATTAGAAGGCTACCAAACGATTTGAATTAAACATTGTTTTTACCAGTATTAATCCTCTTACCTAATTTTAAAAATTATACTTTTTCTTGTGAACCATATCATATTCATTTAATCGTCTGAAATACACTTCCTAAACCCTCTTATCAACGTTACTCACTATCTATCACAAACATCCGATAAGTCTAATCAGCTTTTTTCAACAGAAAATAGCTAATATGTAAATATTGATAACTATTGAAGAGGTTATTTCACTTGTTTACAGATTTTAAATGAAAGTTTGAAATATTTGTCAGATTTTCTATTTATCAATTATTATAAATTGAATCAACTCATAGTTTGTTATTGCAATAGATAATTATTTGATGATTCTACACTAGTTCTAATGAATTTTAAAACTACTGCTTCACTTCAACTCATTCTTTTATACAGTTTAATAAATTTAGTTTGAATTAATCCATTGGTTTGTCATATATTTCACTGAAATAATAAAATTAATGTGTAAAACCTTAGAATGACGAATTCAAAAACGTAACGTGATGAATCATATACTTTTTAAACATTACATAAAAACCTTTGGATTGATTCACTTCCTGTGAACTTCCTACACATACTTTTTTATGCCACGTGTTTTTCTGAAATTTTTGCACCAATCATATTACATGATTTTGCACTATCGTAATAATTTTTTAACATGCGCCCCCTATGATTATATATAAAATTGAATGAAACGAGACTTTTTCATTAGTGTTTGCTATTTTTTGAGTGTGTGAAGACGCTTTTTTCACTTAAGTTAATATGGCTAGTTTTCAAGATGGACATTCTACTATGTTAAGCGATGATGTATCAAGTTTGAATAATCAATATTTTTCATCAAGATTAAAGGATCAAGACATGGGATTAATAGTACAACCTAAAGTAGAACCCGTTTCAGATGATGAAGCGGAATCCTCCTCATCAGAACTAAAGAAACAGAAGCCACCTTTTTTGTGTACTGTTTGCAGCAAATCTTTTTCACGAAAAGGCAATTTAAAGCAACATTTGATGATTCATTCAGAAGAAAGACCATTTATATGTGACATCTGCCAAAAAGCATTCTCTAGAAAGACTATTTTGAATCGTCATAAACTATCCCATTCAAAGATTCCTTCCCAACATAAATGTGAATCGTGCGGTGAAGCGTTCTCAAGAAAGTATGACTTATTAAAACACATGAAGATCCACAAGTCCTCCAAAAAGGATAAATGTATTCAGCGTAGTGAAATATTCAATCCCAACTCCGATTTTTTATATCATTTGAAAACTTCACAGAGAGTTAGATGCAAAATTGATAATTCATCCTCTTTAAAAGATATGTTTTTGAGAAGGTTAAGCATTTTAAAAGGCAAAATGCGCTAAACATCTTTACTAAAACTGTAATCAACTCTAACGAGGAGAATGTTACAGACTTTAACACATTTTTTAATAGTATTCATTCGGACGTTTTAAACGAATTAAACTACCAGATTCAAGTTAAAAGATCGATGAAATGGTATGCAAGTGTACAAGTTGTTGTATATCGTGTAACACAGGAGGGTGTCTTAGAGATTGCCACACCCTATTTCCTTTCAAAAACTATACTTGAATTAACGAAACAAAACTTATCTGAACATGTTGAGGATACCTTTGCAAAAATTATTAAGTACTATGAGAAGTCCAACAGACGTGGTTTTAATTGGACATTAGATAAAATATTGAATTTAGAACTATCTACCTTTAAAATATAACATGATTTGAAATGTTTATACCTTTTTGAAATATGTGTACTCATGTTTTCACTATTGTAACTATTGAAAACGACGAATAAATAATGTGTAAATGAAAAAGCTGTTGTCTGTTTATTTTTGTTAGAACAACTTGTGATTTTTAATAACTCATGAAGTCGTAACGGCTTTACTTACTATTTTTTTTTTCAATTTCTTATCAAATGAAGAATGAGTTAACTATCTTTTATTAATTTCATATTGAAAGTCTGAAATTATCCACTGAAATATTTATTTTGCAATATTTCTAATTTATCATAATTATTTTTAAAGTTTAATATATCACTCGTTGTTTGTATAAACAACTGTTATTGCTCAATAATAATAATAATATCATTTATTACCATACAATTCTTTAAAAAAAGCATAGAACCATTAACATAATATATCATTAACCACTTTTTTAAAAACTGTTACCTTGTGTTACCATTGAATTCTTCAAAACAAAAAAGAATAAAACTAAAATCATTATCATTAAATATCATACACCACTTATATAAAAATTGTTACTTTGTGTTGCCATACAATTCTTCAAAAAAAGAATAAAACTAAAACTATTAACATTAAATATCATATACTGTAAATATAAAAATTGTTACCTTGTGTTGCCATACTATTCTTCAAAAAAGGATAAAACCATTGACATAATATATTATTCACCACTTAAATAAACTGTTTATATATATTTTTTTAGACTTAAATTAAAATTAATAACATTACTAATTCTTTTAAGTGTTTATCTGTAACCGACACTGATTTTTAACATATATTAAGGGATGTGCTGTTTCAAAACATTCAGTTTCCAACTGATTTTTGTTCTAACTTCATCTAATGTTACCTTTATTATTTGAAAATGGGTTCTGTAGTAAATATGTTAAAAAGATCTTCCGACAAAGTGGCTTCTTCTTCAAAGTATCAACGTTTAGAAGAACCTAATGATCCCACTTCTGCGAGTGAATTAAATATACCAAGATTGGAAATTCCTAATTTATTAAACACTGACTGTGGGACAATATCACGTGATTTATCCACTACTGATTACTCACCGAATGTGAAATCTGAAATCGATATGAATTTTTTTATCCCTAACTTTGGTGATGATACTACATCTTCCGAGAATTCATGCCAAGAGTCAATTTCTGTCGAGGACTATTTGAATATATTTTTCAAAGACATGAATTTTGAATCCGCTTTAACCTCGACCCCAGCTAATAACATAATTTCCCAAGACGAATCCTTTCAAGAACGTACTATTGACCAAGAGGTTTCTGATTCCCAACCAAGCAACCTTTCTAAAGCAAGTGATGAATTACAAAGCACAACCCCACCTACGAATGTCATTCCACAGTCTAAAACTAGCAAATCCAATCATCCTATTGTATTTCGAGAAGAACTCAGTGACTGTATCTTTTTAATTTTAAAGTTGCATAATAGACAATTTCATATTCATATTCGAGAGTTTAAACGCAGTGGGCTTACTAGTGAAGAAATTCTAACGAAAAATGGTATTATTATGGATGTTAACAGCTGGTTCGAATTTTGCAAGAAAATTTTTTCATTTAATTTGAGATATAAAAGTTCCTCATTTGTTTCTAAAAACATGATATTAGTGTTAAATTTTAATAATTCTATCATGCGAATTAAAAATTTAAAGAATTATTCTCACATTGACTTAAACGAGTATCAGTTGCTGAAATTAAAAGAAAAAATACATGATTTGAATAAGGAACTTCTTCAGCATATATATGTAAACCATATACCAAGCTTAATTAGACAGAAATATATCATTGGTCATATATCTACAGAAAATGAACTCATGTTGCAGTCTAAACTTATAACGTGTATTGAGAATAATGTATTAACTATACTAAACCGCATTTTTGAATGTGATGGATGTATTTTTAATCAGAAATCTCAAAGCCCTCATTTCTGTTGTATACTAAATAATCGACAAAAATTTGAAAAACTAGGAGAGATGTTATTAACACTTATAGATTTAGATTTTGTTATTTCCTCATTTTTAAACGGAGTGGATTGTGTTAGTGAAAACTTTTTATCAAACATTCATGTAGAAACAATTCAAAACGAATTGTTTAAAATAATAAAATAAAATGTATTGCTATCCTTTTAGGTAGCTTTCTTTACAAAAAGCTACCTATTGCAGCCGTTCGGAGGAAAGCGATTTCAAAAAATTTTGGTATATTTTCATCGATCATGACCCCCAGACCCCGAAACCACCCTCCGTTCAAAATTGATATATATATATATATATATATATATCAATATATATATATATATATATATATATATATATATATATATATATATCTGACCTATGTCACACTGTAACTCTCGTATTTATGAACCGATTTGGATGTAATTCGGTGTGTAAATAGTACATACCAATGTCTCGACCGAGTTCGTTGGCCAGCTTCATCCGCCATTTTGTTTCAAAATGGCGGCCATTTAAAATTTTAAAAAAAATTTAAAATTTGAAATGTGGTACCGAAAAATTGAAAATGGAAAAATATTTTTTTCTTATGTATTTGACCTTTATACAAAGATTCCGTAGCAGTTTTTGTTTCGTCTATATCTTAAAAAATGGCTGAGTTATAGCATTTTGAATTTCTAGCGAAGCTGACATTTTGAAACGTCCTGAATTTTGTCACGCGATAAAAGGCGTATTTATGAACCGATTTGGATGTAACTTCGTTTATACATAGTACAGACCAATGTCTCGACCGAGTTCGTTGGCCAGCTTCATCCGCCATTTTGTTTCAAAATGGCGGCCATTTAAAATTTTTAAAAAAATTTAAAATTTGAAATGTGGTACCGAAAAATTGAAAATGGAAACATATTTTTTTCTTGTGTATTTGACTTTTATACAAAGATTCTGTAGCAGTTTTTGTTTCGTCTATATCTTAAAAAATGGCTGAGTTATAGCATTTTGAATTTCTAGCGAAGCTGACATTTTGAAACGTCTTGAATTTTGTCACGCGATAAAAGGCGTATTTATGAACCGATTTGGATGTAACTTCGTTTATACATAGTACAGACCAATGTCTCGACCGAGTTCGTTGGCCAGCTTCATCCGCCATTTTGTTTAAAAATGGCGGCCATTTAAAATTTTAAGAAAATTTTTAAATTTGAAATGTGGTACCAAAAAATTGAAAATTGAAAAAATATTTTTTCTTATGTGTTTGACCTTGATAAAAAGATTGGGGAGCAGTTTTTGTTTCGTCTATATCTTAAAAAATGGCTGAGTTATAGCATTTTGAATTTCTAGCGTGGCTGACATTTTGAAACGCCCTGATTTTTGCCACGTGATAACAGACGTATTTTTGAACCGATTTGGATGTATCTTCGTGTGTACATAGTAAATACAAATAACTCAACCGAGTTCTTTGTCCAGCTTCATCCGCCATCTTGTATCAAATTGGCGGCCATTTAAAAAAAATTTTAAAATTTTAAATCTAAAATGAGATACCAAAAAATTGAAAAATGAAAAAGATTTTTTTTGTATGTGTTTGACCTTAATACAAAGATTCCGGAACAGGTTTTGTTTCGTTTATATCTAAAAAAATGGCTGAGTTATAACATTTTGAATTTCTATTGTGGCTGACATTTTAAAACGACCTGATTTTTGTCACGCGATAACAGGCGTATTTATGAACCGATTTGAATGTAACTTGGTCTGTACATAGTACACACCAATGTATCGACCGAGTACGTTGGCCAGCTTCATTCACCATCTTGTTTCAAAAGGGTTACCTTTTTAAAAAAAAAAATTTAAAATTTAAAATGAGGTATTAAAAAATTTGAAAATGAAAAAGATTTTTTTATGTGTTTGGTCTTGATACAAAGATTCTGGAGCAGTTTTTGTTTCTGAAAATTTGTTCTTTTGTTTATATCTTAAAAAGTGGTTGAATTATAGCACTTTGAATTTCTATCATGGCTAACACTTTGAAACGATCTTGTATTTGTCACGCGATACCACACGTATTCGCCTATTTCGATGGAAGAAGGCATGTGGATAGTATACATCAATATCTCGACCAAGTTCGCTGGCCAGCTTCATCAGCCATCTTGTTTCAAAATGGCGGCCATTAAATTAAAAAAAAATCATATTTAAAGTGAGGTGCAAAAAAATTAGAAATTGAAAAAGGTTTCTTTCTTAAGTATTTGACCTTGATATAAGGATTCAGGAACATTTTTTGTTTGTCTTTATCTTAAACAATGGCTCAGATATAGCAGTTTCAATTTCTACCGTGGGTGACATTTTGAAAAATCTGATTTTTTGCCTGCGAAAGCACTCGTATATATCAACCGATTCCGATGTGAGTGAGCATGTGAACAGCAATTACTAAGGTCTCGACCAAGTTCACTGGTTCACCTCATCCACCATGTTTTCTTAAAATGGCAGGCACTTTAAGAAATAGCCAAATTTGGCAGCCAAATATAAGTTACTTTAAATAAAAGCAGCTTGGATAAAGCTGACAAATTTCGCGAAATTCTTATTCATAATGATTTAGTATTGATAAAAATTAGTACTGAATCTCCTACATTCGGTTTCCACTTAATTGAGCTTCGTGTGGTTGAATAATATAAGTTGGCTTTTTTAAAATAAGGAATATGAAAGCTACCTCTTCCTCCCGGCACTGGCCGGAAGGACTTTTTAATACGTGTGTGTTTATTTTTCCAAAGAGTATGTTTATTTTGTTATGTCTTTTAGAACTTTTAATAGAGTGTTAGACTTAAATTTGCATATGTATATAACTAAAGAAATCAACAATTCTTTAGTAATTAAAAAAATTAACACAAGTTTAAAATATTAAACTAATAATCTTAATACTATAATTTCTACTTTCTAATATATATATGAAACTTAATTATATAAAAAAGTTTTCAATAGTAATAATAAGTTTAGAAAATTAAAAAGTTTAAAAAACAAAATTAAGGAACTCAATAAAAAAAAATATTTGAAAAGTTAAAAAAATAAAGTTTTCAAAATTAAAAAAATCTTTATAAAAAATAATAATAATTAAAAAAAATATATTAAAAAGTTTTCAAAAGTTAAAAAAAAAAAACTTGAAAAAAAATTAAGTTATCAAAATTAAAAAAAAATTATAAAAACTTAATACATTAAGTTTTCAAAAGTGAGTTTACCTATTCGTATATGTATACATGCATGTGACTTTCATTATGTTTTAGTTTAATACTTCTTTTTATCCTATAAAAGTGTTAGATTAATATATACTTATAAAAATATTTGTAAGTTAAATTAAAAAAAAAGTAACTTATAAAAAAATGCTTACAAAATTAAAAAACAAAGCCTTTCTAAATAAAAAAAAGTTTTCAAAATTAAAAAAAAACTATTTTAATAAAAAAATGTTTTCAAAATTAAAAAAAATGTAAGTAAAAAAAATTTTTTTTTCAAAATTAAAAAAAAATTATAAGTAAAAAAAAAAGTTTTTAAAAAAAAATACTTTGTAAATAAAAAAAAATATACTAAAAAGTTTATAAAATTAAAAAGTTAAAAAAAAACTTTGTAAAAAGTTTTCAAAATTAAGTTATCAAAATTAAAAACTTAATAAATTATGTTATCAAAAGTCAATTCACCTAACTGTATATATATCTGACTTTCATAATTAAAAAAGTTATCAAAAAGTTGAATTAGATTGCAAATACAAGTATACAATCAATCATATATCAATCAGTCATAGCAATTAATCGATCAATCAATTAACCAATCAATGATATCAATTAATCAATAAATCAAACCAATCAATCAATCATATTAATCAACCAAACAATAATATCAATCAGTCATATCGATCAATAAATCAAACCAATCAATCAATCAATCATATTAATCAACCAAACAATAATATCAATCAGTCATATCGATCAATAAATCAAACCAATCAATCATATTAATCAACCAAACAATATCAATTAATCATATCGATCAATAAATCATATTAATCATACCAAGCAATCATATTAATCATACCAAGCAATCATATTAATCATATCAAGCAATCATATCAATCAATCAACCAATCAGTCATATCAGTCAATCATATCAATCAACCAATCATTCATATCAATCAATGATTCATATTAATCATATCAATCGATCAATCAAGATACCGAATACAAGTATTCATACAAATAAATCACATAATTGCAGTTCAAGTATTACAAGTTAGTATAATAACATTATAAGAAAGTTTTGAATTAATACAATGATTAACTACCAACATTTTGTAACAGCACTTTTACAAAAGCAATGTATGAATAGATATTTTAGTTACAAAAAATATTTAAAATGCTTGTGAAAGTTAACAAAATTATTTTCCAAAAATGTTAAAAAACATTACAAGCTGCTAAAACCTACAATTTAACAAGAATGAGTTGTCCTATATTTACTTTGTATTTGCATGTCCTATATATCCTTTCTATTTGCATTTGAGTATATGTATACGGATTCCTCCTTTTAATTATGTTCTGTAGTATACACTTAATATATATATATATATATATAAAACATTAAATTAAAATATTCTTTAGTTATTAAAAAGTTTCAAAAAATTAGCAATTTTTTTAATATTATAAGATAACAAAAATTATTTTGTAATTTATTAAAAGTGAATTTACCTATCTCTTTATATGCGTTTAATAAGATAAATCTTGTTTATGTTAGCATCCTACCCACATTTTATTCTATAGTTATACACATCGAAACGAAAAAAAAATAAAATAAACAATATATTATTAAATTCTTCAATTTAAAATTTTAATACATACATACTTAAACATTTGTATAAAAATAATTAACTTACCATGTTTGAACTCAGAAAAGAGATGATGAGTTTATCACGTGGTAGATTATGACGTAATCAATTAGATATCACGTGCCTTCCTCGTGCCTTTTGATTGTCTTATCTACAATCAGATTGTATTATCAATCACGTCATCTAACTGATATGAGTCTATACCAAGACACTAGCCATTTTCACTTCAGTCATCAAATATGTAGGTCGAATATTTTTTTGAAAGTCTTTTATTTTATGCAATCTTCAGCAACATGACATCAGATATTTGCAAATAAAATCCTATTAAAATCTTTCTCGCAATTGTGAACAAAGATTAATTTTCATATTGTTTAAGTATAATCATTGATTATTTAACTGGATAATAATATTTTTAGAAGTAACTTAAATTTCTTATAAAAACGGAAGTATTTATTGCATCATTCATAGAATTCAAGTTTGAATATTAACCAAGTTTTTTAAACTTTTATAAACTCTTTATACTAGAATATATACTAGTTTTTACTAAGTACTAGTATATACTAAATACTAGTATAAATTATAAAAGTTTAAAAAACTTGGTTAATATTCAAACTTGAATTCTATGAATCATGCAATAAATACTTCCGTTTTTATAAGAAATTTAAATTACTTCTAAAAATATTATTATCCAGTTAAATAATCAATGATTATACTTAAACAATATGAAAATTAATCTTTGTTCACAATTGCGAGAAAGATTTTAATAGGATTTTATTTGCAAATATCTGATGTCATGTTGCTGAAGATTGCATAAAATAAAAGACTTTCAAAAAAATATACGACCTACATATTCGATGACTGAAGTGAAAATGGCTAGTGTCTTGGTATAGACTCATATCAGTTAGATGACGTGATTGATAATACAATCTGATTGTAGATAAGACAATCAAAAGGCACGAGGAAGGCACGTGATATCTAATTGATTACGTCATAATCTACCACGTGATAAACTCATCATTTCTTTTCTGAGTTCAAACATGGTAAGTTAATTATTTTTATACAAATGTTTAAGTATGTATGTATTAAAATTTTAAATTGAAGAATTTAATAATATATTGTTTATTTTATTTTTTTTCGTTTCGATGTGTATAACTATAGAATAAAATGTGGGTAGGATGCTAACATAAAGAAGATTTATCTTATTAAACGCATATATAGAGATAGGTAAATTCACTTTTAATAAATTACAAAATAATTTTTGTTATCTTATAATATTAAAAAAATTGCTAATTTTTTGAAACTTTTTAATAACTAAAGAATATTTTAATTTAATGTTTTATATATATATATATATATATATATTAAGTGTATACTACAGAACATAATTAAAAGGAGGAATCCGTATACATACACTATGACGCAAAAGTTTAGACAATGACATCATTCAGCTTTAAAATGTAGAATTATGACGTCAGAATTACAAAAACCTGTAAATGTATTCAAAAACTGATTTAAAATGCTATGTACAAAAGACAGTCGTTTTATTTGCTATAATACTAATTTTTTTCATAAAAATTCAAATGTGCTTGTCGCAAAAGTTTAGACACTATTCTAAATTTCTTTGAATATTCGCTGGCATATGCAAATTTAGAATCGATGATGTCACAAATTTGGAGTACTTAAGTTCTGCAAACGATCGCGCTTCATAGTCGACATGCCGAGAGCTAAAGAAATTCAAGTGAATGAGGTTTCAAGGATTTGGCAGTTGAAAGGTGAAGGGAAGAGCGTTTCTGAAATTTCTGCTATTATTAATAGGTCAAAAAAATCTATTTATCGAGTTTTATCGAGTGGTTCCGAATATAAAGCAAAATGTCGGTCTGGGAGGCCACGTGTGACAAATGTACGAGAGGATCGCCTGATACAAAGACTAGCGAGTACTCAACAAATGAGCGTACGTGGAGTTCAAAGCTCATCGGGACTCTCTGTATCAAAGGATACGATTCGTAGACGAATTTTGGAAAAAGGAACAATCGTTTATAGCAAAATGCAGAAGAAACCAGCTCTAAAACCACATCATAAGTTACAAAGACTTATGTGGGCTCGAAAGCATATGTCATATGGAGAGAAATGGCAGTCAGTCATATTTAGCGATGAAAAAAAGTGGAATCTGGATGGTCCAGATGGTTGTTTATCGTATTGGCATGACTTGCGGAAGGAACCTCGACGTTTTTTTAGTCGCAGACAAGGAGGGGGCTCGGTGATGGTTTGGGCAGCCTTTTGCTATAATGGACAAGTATCTCTGACCTTCACCAGTGGTCGTCAAACTTCACAGCATTATACACAGACATTAGAAGAAAACCTACTGCCATTTGCTGAGCTTCTAGGGGGTCCTCAGTGGGAATTTCAGCAAGACAATGCTTCAATTCACACTGCAAAACATTCAAAATCTTGGTTTAATTCCCATAATATAAGAGTTCTCGACTGGCCAGCATGTAGCCCAGATCTTAACCCTATAGAAAACCTTTGGAGCATCATGTGTCGCAAAGTTTATAGCAACGCTAGACAATACTCTTCTGAAAAGGAACTTAAGACATCTATTGAGAATGCATGGTACGATATCGATCCACATACTATGCAAGATTTAGTTTTTTCCATGCAATCTCGTGTATATGACGTAATACATAAGCATGGATGCGCAACCAGGTTTTAAAAATTGTTTATTTCGATTTTATTTAATTTGTGTCTAAACTTTTGAGACAGCAGTTTAATTTTGTTACCATTTAATTTATTGCAATATGCACAATTCCACTTTTCTTTGTTATAAATATTGTTTATATGTACAGCACATTAATTTCAAGCAGTGATTTGAAAATTGAATAAATATTTTTCAAAGTATGTAAGAATTTCTTCATTGTCTAAACTTTTGCGTCATAGTGTATACTCAAATGCAAATAGAAAGGAAATATAGGACATGCAAATACAAAGTAAATATAGGACAACTCATTCTTGTTAAATTGTAGGTTTTAGCAGCTTGTAATGTTTTTTAACATTTTTGGAAAATAATTTTGTTAACTTTCAAAAGCATTTTAAATATTTTTTGTAACTAAAATATCTATACAAAACAAATAGGTGTTGCTATCCAACGTACAATTTATTCACAAGTTTAACATAAAACTCTACGTTTCGGTTTAATCTTTAAAACCTTCATCAGGAGAAAAATTTTCTAAAATATAAATCGACAACAAACTCTTTACATGCTACATTTTGAAATCAATTCAAAATACAAAACTTTCTAACGGAAACCTCTTACTCCCAAATAAACAGTTCAGTGGCGCCATCTTTTAACCAAAGATGCAAACGAAGAAAGAAATGCTGAAAAAAGTGGAATTTTCATTGACTTTTCAAAAAAATTCCACTTTTTTATTCCACTTAAAAGAATTAGTAATGTTATTAATTTTAGTTTAAGTCTAAAAAAAATATATATAAACAGTTTATTTAAGTGGTGAATAATATATTATGTCAATGGTTTTATCCTTTTTTGAAGAATAGTATGGCAACACAAGGTAACAATTTTTATATTTACAGTATATGATATTTTATGTTAATAGTTTTAGTTTTATTCTTTTTTTGAAGAATTGTATGGCAACACAAAGTAACAATTTTTATATAAGTGGTGTATGATATTTAATGATAATGATTTTAGTTTTATTCTTTTTTGTTTTGAAGAATTCAATGGTCACACAAGGTAACAGTTTTTAAAAAAGTGGTTAATGATATATTATGTTAATGGTTCTATGCTTTTTTTAAAGAATTGTATGGTAATAAATGATATTATTATTATTATTGAGCAATAACAGTTGTTTATACAAACAACGAGTGATATATTAAACTTTAAAAATAATTATGATAAATTAGAAATATTGCAAAATAAATATTTCAATGGATAATTTCAGACTTTCAATATGAAATTAATAAAAGATAGTTAACCCATTGTTCATTTGATAAGAAATTGAAAAAAAAATAGTAAGTAAAGCCGTTCCGTTACGACTTCATGAGTTATTAAAAATCACAAGTTGTTCTAACAAAAATAAACAGACAACAGCTTTTTCATTTACACATTATTTATTCGTCGTTTTCAATAGTTACAATAGTGAAAACATGAGTACACATATTTCAAAAAGGTATAAACATTTCAAATCATGTTATATTTTAAAGGTAGATAGTTCTAAATTCAATATTTTATCTAATGTCCAATTAAAACCACGTCTGGTGGACTTCTCATAGGACTTAATAATTTTTGCAAAGGTATCCTCAACATGTTCAGATAAGTTTTGTTTCGTTAATTCAAGTATAGTTTTTGAAAGGAAATAGGGTGTGGCAATCTCTAAGACACCCTCCTGTGTTAAACGATATACAACAACTTGTACACTTGCATACCATTTCATCGATCTTTTAACTTGGATCTGGTAGTTTAATTCGTTTAAAACGTCCGAATGAATACTATTAAAAAATGTGTTAAAGTCTGTAACATTCTCCTCGTTAGAGTTGATTACAGTTTTAGTAAATATGTTTAACCCATTTTGTCTTTTAAAATGCTTAACCTTCTCAAAAAACATATCTTTTAAAGAGGATGAATTATCAATTTTGCATCTAACTCTCTGTGAAGTTTTCAAATGATATAAAAAATCGGAGTTGGGATTGAATATTTCACTACGCTGAATACATTTATCCTTTTTGGAGGACTTGTGGATCTTCATGTGTTTTAATAAGTCATACTTTCTTGAGAACGCTTCACCGCACGATTCACATTTATGTTGGGAAGGAATCTTTGAATGGGATAGTTTATGACGATTCAAAATAGTCTTTCTAGAGAATGCTTTTTGGCAGATGTCACATATAAATGGTCTTTCTTCTGAATGAATCATCAAATGTCGTTTTAAATTGCCTTTTCGTGAAAAAGATTTGCTGCAAACAGTACACAAAAAGGTGGCTTCTGTTTCTTTAGTTCTGATGAGGAGGATTCCGCTTCATCATCTGAAACGGGTTCTACTTTAGGTTGTACTATTAATCCCATGTCTTGATCCTTTAATCTTGATGAAAAATATTGATTATTCAAACTTGATACATCTTCGCTTAACATAGTAGAATGTCCATCTTGAAAACTAGCCATATTATCTTAAGTGAAAAAAGCGTCTTCACACACTTAAAAAATAGCAAACACTAATGAAAAAGTCTCGTTTCATTCAATTTTATATATAATCATAGGGGGCGCATGTTAAAAAATTATTACGATAGTGCAAATCATGTAATATGATTGGTGCAAAAATTTCAGAAAAACACGTGGCATAAAAAAGTATGTGTAGGAAGTTCACAGGAAGTGAATCAATCCAAAGGTTTTCATGTAATGTTTAAAAAGTATATGATTCATCACGTTACGTTTTTGAATTCGTCATTCTAAGGTTTTACACATTAATTTTATTATTTCAGTGAAATATATGACAAACCAATGGATTAATTCAAACTAAATTTATTAAACTGTATAAAAGAGTGAGTTGAAGTGAAGCAGTAGTTTTAAAATTCATTAGAACTAGTGTAGAATCATCAAATAATTATCTATTGCAATAATAAACTATGAGTTGATTCAATTTATAATAATTGATAAATAGAAAATCTGACAAATATTTCAAACTTTCATTTAAAATCTGTAAACAAGTGAAATAACCTCTTCAATAGTTATCAATATTTACATATTAGCTATTTTCTGTTGAAAAAAGCTGATTAGACTTATCGGATGTTTGTGATAGATAGTGAGTAACGTTGATAAGAGGGTTTAGGAAGTGTATTTCAGACGATTAAATGAATATGATATGGTTCACAAGAAAAAGTATAATTTTTAAAATTAGGTAAGAGGATTAATACTGGTAAAAACAATGTTTAATTCAAATCGTTTGGTAGCCTTCTAATCGATCTAAAAAAAAAATGACTTGCTTATTAAAGAAATATAAAAAATTAATTATTTTTTCAATTTAAACATAAATTGTATTAACTTCCCTAGTATAAGAAAGAGGAAGAGGTAAGTATTTTTAAAAATATGTAGTGTTCAAAAGTAAGTTAGAAAATATTGGGGCGCGGTTTGAATAGTGGATAGCTTATCAGTTACAAAAAATGAAATTTGAATGGGAGTTCGCAGGTTCGAAACCACGGCTTTCTAAAATGATCATACATTTGTGCGTAAAATAATTAAACTCTCGTACGTAAAATCGATAAAATCAGTTAAACTAAAAGTAAAAATCATATACATTAAAGGAATTCGCAAAGTGTGCAGTTAAAATAGGTATTAATGAGTTATCTTAAGAAACCAACCGCTCTTTGCACATACAGAAGGGGGAATACAATTTTTTGTTTTGAAACATCTAAAATCTAAACATATAGACATAGTTTCTTGGCTCGATTAGTTAAGTCTTCAACATATCATCGAGCCAAGAGACTATTTTGCAGGTTCAAACCTTCCTCAAAAGTTTTCAAAAATAAAATACTATTTTTAATAATAAATTCGCACTACCGCATACAGATGGCAGCATCAAAAATTTTTTTCAGAAAACATAAGACATTTTTATCTTCATTCAAATTCTAAGACAAATCAGAAAAAGAAAGAAAAAAAAAATAATCACCCTTAAAAATTAAGCCTCCCTAAAAAAAATAAGCCTCTCTAAAAAATTTAGGCTCCTCAAACTCCCTTTCGAAAATACCTACATCTCTATGTTATAGTATGATATTTCCATTTCTACTCTATGTCGATTCGAAGAAAAAAAAATTAAGCCCCCCCCTAAAAATAAGCCCCACTAAAATATTTAGACCTATCAAACTCCCTTTCGAAAACACCAAACTCACTATGTTATAGTATGATAGCACCTTATATGGTCATTTATACTAAATCAATTCGAAAAAAAATATATTAAGCCCCCTCAAAAATTAAGCCCATCGAAAAATTTAGTGTCTTCATACTTCCTCTCGAAAAGACCTATGTTATAGTATGATATTTCCATCTCTACTCTAAGTCGATTCGAAAAAAAAAATAAGCCCCTCTCAAAAATTAAGCCCCCCCTCAAAAATTAAGCCCCCCCTCAAAAATTAAGCCCATCGAAAAATTTAGTATCTTCATACTCAGTGGCGTAGCTACATATTCAGCGCCCTGGAGCAAGTAAAGTTTGTGCACCCTCTTGTCTCTCAAAAAAGTTCTGCGTAATTTTGTTTTGAAGTTACATATATATATATATATATATGTAACTAGCTGACCCACCCGGCGTTGCCCGGGCCCGTTATTATAATGTAAACAAAACTCAAGTTTGTCTGATTTTATATATTCATAATGTAGTTCAAATAAACCTGGTTTAAGGGGTGGCCGGCTGACTTCGGCAGCGTCTAGCGTGTTCCCGATAAACCTCTTTCTGAACGTACCTGTGGCCTGGGTGCCCGCTACCAAAGGCAGTGTATTCCAGGAGTGTTCTGTACGCGCTGGAGACAATAAAAAACTAAGTTGAATGAGTAAACACCGTAGTAATCGAGCCCATAGAACCCAAGATAAGAATGCGAATCCTGGCGGTGGAACTATAATCTTTACAACAATCGTAAGCTAAGTTGAATGGACCAATTTATGTTTAAATAGGCCAGTAACAACCGAGAAAAGAATGCGCCGTTAATGTTTGAAAATGGAGCTAACTGAAGTCTAAGACAAACTTTCATAATACAGAAAGTAGCTGAATCGTAATCTAGGTTGAATGAACCAATTCCCGTTGAAATCGGCCCCCTAGAAGCCGAGGAAAGAATGCAGCTTGAAGCAGTGGAAGGTGCTTCTTGCCTCCACCCCCTGTAAATTTAACGAATTATCTTTAGCATTAACGTCATATTTAATTTACGGATGAAATCCCATCCCCTCTAAAGTTAACCACTTACCTTTAACAGTAGGGCGAATTTGAATTCACGCTGTAATGAGTACACGTAAAGTTGATGCCGTAAAAGAAGATTAACATTCGAAAAAGGTGGTAGCTGGAGTAAAAGAAATTTTTTAGTGGTTTATAAAGTAGCCGAAAGACCCTAGAACTATGCTAAAGAAAATTGCAAGACTATCGGATAATTTTTAAAGAAACTGCACCAAGGACCCTAAGAAGGCGATTAATATTCAAAATTGGTGGTAGCAGAAATGTGAGTAATTTTTTTGTTGTTCATGTAGTAGCTAGAGGACCTGAGAAATTGTTAGGGAAAATATCCTAGTGAATCGGATCATTTTTATAAGGGGACCAAAAGGAGCCTACTGATAATTGAGAGCAAGGCCTAAGATGAAAACATGATAAAAGGTCCTAGTACTTAGTGCTTTAGATTTTCAATTAGTCGAAATTAAGTATAGGGCATAAGTAATTATCATTAGAAAAATTTTCAAAGAAATGCTTTAAAAAAGAGCCCTAGAATCCCAATAAAAATAGGAAGGCGTTGGCTCGGGGAGAGAATTACAAGACTCAATTTTGAAGTTATGCAATGAGAATGAGACCCAATTAGTAGGTGAAAAATGCATGACGCACAAAAAATTACCCTAAGGGGCCAGTGTCTGAACTGAAATGTAGAAATGAAAAAAAAAAAAAAACTAAATGGAAAAAGAGCCCCAAAAACGAAGGTCGGATTAAAAGGGTGCAATTTATTAACAATTTAGGGCACAAAAACTTCAAATGGACTTCTAACAAGCTCCAGGGGTCCAGGGGACTGGACCCCTCACTGGAATGAAGCTACTCAACTGGAATATAGCTGGGCAAGGGCCCCAAGAAGGCGATTGATATTCAAATTTGGTGGTAGATGAAGTCTAAAAAAATTTTATGTTGTTCGTGTAGTAGCTGGATTTCCTAAAATGTTGTTACAAAAAAAAGTTAGTGAATCAGGCCATTTTTAAGGGAGATATAATACGAGGTCCAAAAGGGACCAACTGATAGTTGAGAGCAGGGCCATAAGATGAAAACATGTTGAAAAGTTCCAGTACTTAGCGCTTTAGATCTCAAAAAGTCAAAATTAAGCATAGGGTATATATTAATCATTCGAATAAAATCTTAAAGAAGAATAAAAAAGAAATTTGGGAAATTCTTAAAAAAGGGCACTCGGTTCCCAATAAAAATATGAGAGTGCTGGCCCAGGGAGAGGAGTCCAAGTCTAAATTTTAAAGTTATGCGTTGAGAGGTTGACAATATTAGGGTGTGTAAAATGCATGGCGCACGAAAATTTCAAGAGGTCCAGTGTCTTAACTGGAATGTAGAATAATTAAATAGGAAAAGGGCCCCCTAAACGAAGAATATCGGGTAAAAAGGGGTCAAGTTCTGAACAATTCAGGGCATACAAACTGAAAGGTGCTATGGGGGCGCCGGTCTTAAAAAATTAAAAATCTGAGATCCAGGTGTATCAGGACTTGTCTTGGAATACCCGAAGCCTACACATTTAAAACAAATACTTGATAAATGATTTTACAAAAAACTAATTAAAATAAAATACGTATATATATATATAAAGAGAGGCCGCACTCTTTGGTACCAGACAGGCTGAAAATTCTTGGGGCACACCATGTCGCTATTGGTCACAGACAAAATTACAGAATATATACGTTAGGTTTTAAAAGATTTAAATGGTCCTCTGAAGCAAAGAAACTTTCAAGAAAAAATATCAATTCTTCTGCCTTACAAAGAGAAATAAAAATCATTAATAAAAAATGCTTCAAAAAAGTGTTTTTTTTAAAAATATTATTAAATGATTTAAGACTTTTCCTATCTAATGCTTATAGCAAATTTTAAAACTTTTAGCTTGACCTGAGGAGGGAGCAGCTTTACCTGGTTTAGGGCGCACCGACCGGCAGGTCCGTTGCCCGGCGGCCAGTCTGCCTTATTTAATACTAAAATTCTGCGATTAAATAAGGTTTAATGCGGGAAAATCCTGTTACAAAAAAAGTGGTGTAATTCTGCATAGGCTATAAACACTGAATTTGGTACTTAACTTTTTCTTTCTTTTTGAAGCTTATCGATTCTACATTTGACAATATTTTCAAAATCTCAAAAACAATACTCACAAAATTTAAGTTGCTGCTTCCCCTCACACCCCCCTCCCCTCCCGTCTAAATTTTGTCGCCGTGGGTTGATGTGGAATATGTTTAAATCCAGCTCTTATTATTGTTTTGTAATCGGTATTGATGCATGTTTAGTTTCCACAAAAAAAAAAAAAAAAAAAAACCTTAATTTTTTTTTTTTTTTATTTTGTCTGTAAAATAGTCAATAATTTTCTTCAACTTGTCTGGCTATTTTTTTTCGTTTCTTGGATTTCGTCTGTAAAATGGTCACTAATCTTCTTCAACTTGTCAGGCT
The DNA here is from genome assembly GCA_963932465.1 of Maratus speciosus. Classification (NCBI taxonomy): domain Eukaryota; kingdom Metazoa; phylum Arthropoda; class Arachnida; order Araneae; family Salticidae; genus Maratus; species Maratus speciosus. The sequence continues at coordinate 350,552,110 of OZ010800.1, read as the reverse complement.
ATTTTTTCCCCAAATAATAAATAATAATTTCGTAAAATAATTACCGTAAATTACTACTGTTACATCGTACATATAGGTTTCTCAGCGGTGAATTCTTTGGCAACCATTATTTCCATACAGTATCATCATGATAAATTTCTAAAAATTTTTTAATATAAATGTACCAGAAAGATTATTTTTTGGAAATAGTGGTGATGAGAGCCCTGTTAAATAAGTTTTTATTACTTTAAGATCTGAAAATCTTCAACAGTCGTCCCCAGAAAGTTACAGAAAAAAATCAGGCATGCTGAAACGGTGTTGGAGAAGTTATTTGAGGCTGCAATATGGTATGAATTAAAATTAAAACTTCCTGAATAGAAGTCATTTCTTTCAACTGTGTATGAAAACATGTTTTAAATAGAAATAGTTGAGCTTAAACACAAGGTAAAATATCATAGCTGAATACGCTGATTGTAAAAAGATTCATCTATAATGTCTGATTAATAATGAAAAAATTATGCAAATATTTTAAGAAATCTTCATTACTCTTTCTCTAATTTTGCGCCCTTAGGATTCGTGCGCCTGGAGCAGTCTGCTCCAACTGCTCCACGGTAGCTACGCCCCTGTTCATACTTCCTCTCGAAAAGACCTATGTTATAGTATGATATTTCCATCTCTACTCTAAGTCGATTCAAAAAAAAAAAAAATTAAGCCCCTCTCAAAAATTAAGCCCCCTCAAAACTTAAGCCCTCCTCCAGCCCCTCCTACTATAGGATAAGACTCCCTTTTCACTCACAGGTGGATTCCACTCTCCTCCTCCATCCACAAGGTGGATTCCACCCACATCCACACACCACCACCACCTGCTGACGCTGAACTCTCCTTTCTCCCCTACTCATATATATTCCAAATTTCAAAACTCTATGTCAACAGGAAGTGGGTGAAAAATGAATCACAAGATTTGAGTGCCACAGACAAATATAATTGTAAGTTAAAAGAAAGCATGTAAAAAAAAAAATAATAATAAAGAAGGAAAATAAGAAGAAATTATGCTATAAAGCAAAATATTTTATTAAACAGCATATAATTGTTTCTAATTTTCACACGCGAAATATAAAATGTGCTTTTGGCGATTAAAAAATACGATTGAGAGATTGTCGCAAAATCTCAAATCAAAGTTTTTATGCCTTTTTTTCTTTTAAAGAAAAACAAACAGATTTCTTTTCCTGTTTGATTAAATTTAAATATGTTTTATGGCACTTCACAATTACTGCGTGCGTATGTTTTTTTTATTTGCTCCATGTGTTCAAACCAGTTATTTATGAAAACATCCACCGGTGAAAGTGACGCACACCCAAATTTCCGTGACGTATGCAGATAAATTGTGCTTTTTTATCAGTTTTTTTTAATATAATTTTTAAACGGTTTGGAACTTATTTTTCATAGTAGGTGCATTCAGTAAGCGACCCTCATAGGTACCTTCTGATGCAATCAGAAACGAAATCCGACAAATATTTTTTGAGTTATGCTTGACGAAAGGTTTTTATTAGGCTTTTTTTTTTTTTTTTTTTTTTTAGTAGGACATGGCGTTAATATCAACCGTAGCTGTATGTGCATGGACAGTAATATTACGCTGAGTATTAGCCTTCGCTTCGCTCAGATAATTATTGGAATACATGTGTAAAGTTCCACAAAAATTATACATGTAAATTAAAAAATCTGACAATTATATTTTCACAAATTCAAAATAATAGGAATAATTTAAAACCCTAATTTGGAAATTTTAGTATCCATAATTTAACTTTAAATCCATTAATCAAACGTGCCATTTTCTTTCAACAAAGGGAAATTTGAAAATCGTCTGACTTGCCGTAGAAAAGCATTATGGAAGAGCCCGATCAAGCTGAAGTTGGCCCAGGGCCTGTTAAAAAGTTGCCTCCCCCCTACCTCCCCATTCCCGGCGACACTTTCAGAAAAAAAGTAGGTTTATTTGATGAGTTGACAAAGTTGTTTGGGTGAAAGTTTCAAGTTAACAAAAAAATTTTAATTTACAAGAATAATCAAGAAAATGAATTGCCGTCCACTTTCAAAATAAGCATTTGCCACAAACATCTATGATCCACAGTTTATGTTGCAGAATAAATGAGGACATCTTTTTCAAAACTCGCCTTACCCAAAGTCATAAAAATTGTGTTTTCCCTAACAATCTAGTAATCACTTTAAACTATAATTCTGACATTGTAAAATTCTTGTTTATATTGAAACCAATAGACACAGTATACAGTTTTTGGCATTTTCCCCAAATTATATTTTCTGGATACGGCAAGTTTTGAAAATTATAGGTACTCTCAAATTGAAAAGGACTTTTACAGAAAAATTAAATATGGAGGTTTTTTATTACAGTAAAACTTTGTTTTTACGTCAGGGACCAAAATATAAAATGCAAACAGTGGAAAAACTTAAATTGTGAGAAAATACACACAAATTTGTGGGCCCCTGAAATTGGTGGGTCCAGGGCCGAGGCCTCGGAGGCCCGTGCATTAATCATGCCTTGATTATGGAACAAAATAAAATCTTCCATACCTTCCAAACGAATTAACCAAATTTAACCAAAAACTATACAGCTACGTCTGGGTACGTCACGAATATGCTCAATTAATTTCAAGCTAACCAGATGCTGTTTACGACAGTTATCGCGGAACAGACAAACAGACAGACTAACAGAAACCCAAACATTTCGTGTCTCCACAGTAAGCCGTTACTGACGTTTCGGCAACTATGAGCATTCTCATTGGTCATAACAGAGATCTTCTATAAAAGTGGTGGAGAGACTATGCAGCTAAAGCTGCAGTTTTTTAACAGTGCTGTGCAATTGTATTGTAATTTACTCCATGATTTCTACGTTCAAATAAAATGATTGTAAATTTCTTTGCCTGAAATTAAAAAAGAAATCTTGTATATACATATTTTTTTTCTTTTGTAGTACACTTTCAATGTCGCTTATATTTTGTGACATTTTCTACACATTTCGCAATGCAGTACTTTGGATCCAATAAGAATATCGTGATCCTTAAATAGGATTCACATCAGAAAAATAAAACATCAACGTGTTTTTACATATCTTGTATTTCTTCTTTTTTAAAATATATATTTTTAAAGTCATTCTGCGTGCTTTGCAAGGCGGAAAGACTTAATTAAGGAAATAACAGTTTTGTGAACGCATTGTATAACGTGATAGACGTAAACTGATATTTGCCATACGTAGGTGTATATCCCAGATTAATTTTAGAAAATATAGTTTTACGAGTTAAAATATGTTGAAAATCTTGAATTCTAGGGATTGGATGCCTCTCGGGTATAGTTATATCATTTAACCTTTGATAATCGCAGCATGGGCGGAAAGAACCATCTTTCTTTGACACTATATGCAGAGTACTTGCCCATTCTGAATTAAAACTAATGATGGAGGGACTAATGATTCTATTTGCTAGCATATATTGAAATTCTCGTTTTGAGATTTCCAAACGATGAGGGTCTAAATGTCTAGCATTAAAATATACAGGTTGTCCTTTAGTTACAATATGATGTTTTACATTGTGCTTTACATTAGAAATAAAAAAAATAGGTTTAGTGATACTGGGATAGATATGAAATAAATCTGAATATTTACACAAACTACTCGTCATATTTACACTTTCATCCTCAGAGATGGATGCAACGTGACCGTGATCTGCAAGATCAGTTACACCATCAATTAACTTTCTATTCTTAATATCAACTAGTAAATGGAATTTGTTCAAGAAATCTACTCCTAAAATAGCTTTGGTAATTTTTGCGACAACAAATGGAAAATGAAAATCACTACGCAATCCTAGATCTAGAACTAAAATTTCTGCACCAAAAGTTTCAATTTCAGTGCCATTTGCTGAGTATAATTTATATTCACTAAGAAATTTGTGTTTGCTAGTATGAGGAATAAGACTTACATCTGCTCCACTGTCAACTAAAAAACGTAAACCAGTTTTTTGTCTCTGACAAATAGGCGGAATCTACGGCAATCTTCATTATTTGCAGCAGCAGAGCTTGCCGCAAAATTTACTGCTGAGTGAGGTTTTCCGAAGGCTTGTTTGTCCAAGCACATTGTGCTTTACATTTATCAGGTAAACACTTTTCACCAAACATAAAATGAAAGTAGCAGTACTTACCTGCAGGATTAAAACGCTTGCGAGATTTACTGCGATCATAAGAAAATTGACCTTTACTTCTTGATCGAGGGCACGAATATACAGTGACACTCAGTTTTTTCAGTTTAGTATCTAAAGTTGCAATTTTTTGTCGTAATTCAGTCGTAGCATCTGCACCTGATGAAGAAAAATTGTTTGCCAATACAGTTCTTGTTTTGGTGCACTTCTATAATACGATCAGCCATTAGTGCTAGCTTTTCTATGTCTTCATCACTAATCAATAGAATATTGCGTACGAAATCAGGAATTTTTGCAGGAATAGAGTTTTAAGGACTTTATCTGAAATCCATCGGTAGCCAGAGCTCGCATCTTTTGTAATACATGGCTGGGTTTCATGTCTCCTAAATCAATGCCTGTCAACAATCTTTGTAGACGTTTATTTTCACTTTCAGCTTAGATGATGTATATCCCCGATGAGGAATAAGACTTACATCTGCTTCACTGTCAACTAAAAAACGTAAACCAGTTTTTTGTCTCTTACAAATAGGCGGAATCTACGGCAATCTTCATTATTTGCAGCAGCAGAGCTTGCCGCAAAATTTACTGCTGAGTGAGGTTTTCCGAAGGCTTGTTTGTCCAAGCACATTGTGCTTTACATTTATCAGGTAAACACTTTTCACCAAACATAAAATGAAAGTAGCAGTACTTACCTGCAGGATTAAAACGCTTGCGAGATTTACTGCGATCATAAGAAAATCGACCTTTACTTCTTGATCGAGGGCACGAATATACAGTGACACTCAGTTTTTTCAGTTTAGTATCTAAAGTTGCAATTTTTTGTCGTAATTCAGTCATAGCATCTGCACCTGATGAAGAAAAATTGTTTGCCAATACAGTTCTTGTTTTGGTGCACTTCTATAATACGATCAGCCATTAGTGCTAGCTTTTCTATGTCTTCATCACTAATCAATAGAATATTGCGTACGAAATCAGGAATTTTTGCAGGAATAGAGTTTTAAGGACTTTATCTGAAATCCATCGGTAGCCAGAGCTCGCATCTTTTGTAATACATGGCTGGGTTTCATGTCTCCTAAATCAATGCCTGTCAACAATCTTTGTAGACGTTCATTTTCACTTTCAGCTTAGATGATGTATATCCCCGCGGCCGCCATCTTGGATTTCTTGGCGATTTTTTGTTGCCGATCTTTATTAATGAGGCAACCCCGACAAGTGACGTGTTCTGGTGTCGTTAAGCCTAACATGCGCATAAATCACTGCTTGGCGACATTATACTACTTGGCGGAAAAGGGGTTTTCACGCCAAGAAAAAAATACAAGATGGCGGCCGCAGGAATATACAGCATCTGTTCCTCACTTTCTTTGAAAGTGTTAAGAAGTCGCTCTTTAGCAGCAATATATTTAGCTGCATTTGCATCACTTATTATATCACACAAACTTTCTACAAATTTTGGTTCTAATTGCGAAACTAAATAATTAAACTTTGTTTCCTTGGCAGTGATTCCACAAATAGAAAATTGTGTTTCCACTTGATAGAAGCAGATCTCTGGTTTTTCAGCCCAAAACAGAGGTATACACTCACCTTTGCTATTTCATCTTTAGATGTAGATTGTTCTTGCATTGTGCACGTACAAGGTCACCAATTGTAGGTAGCAGTTTCTTTTAAGGTTTATTGCGTGTTCTTTTGTACTAATAACATTTTCAAATCTACTAATTTAAATAATATCTAACACTACTGCTACATTTTACTAAATACAGTGACCTCTCACTTATACGACTCTCAGTTATACGCCGAATTCTCTCGGTCCCGTCCACGCTTTATGGGAAATAATGCTAAACTTCTCTCAGTTATACGACTACTTCTCTCACTTATACGACGCTTTCAACGGTTCAGGCGATTTTATATTTCTCACTCTAGAATTAATTTTTATAATCTTTAAAGTACAAATCATTCACGTTTTCTTATATTTATCCTTTCATTATTGTTAAAGTGTTTATGAATAATAAATAACATTTCTTATCTACCTTCGTTTGTTATTAACGATGAAATCTATGGCGGGAAGGTGATTGTATGGAATTCTCTTGTGTCTGCCATTTAACAAAAGCCAAATGACTACCTGCAGATCACGTCTCTGTATGGCACTCGTGGAGAAATCAGGGTTTTTGCAAAATGCATTTTCCTGGAAAATTTTAGCAGCTTTAAGGAATGCGTCGTCTTTTAGGAATGAGGTTGTTTTAAGAAAAATAGACTTTTATTTTAAACTTAACAAATTGAAAATGGCAGTTCTTGAACATCACTAGAAAAAAAATACTAAAGCGAGAACATATCGGAAGCATATCCCAAGCTATAATCATGCCAAAAGACCTATGCGCGTACAGCCGGCACAGCGAAGGGGAAAAAACGCGTACGTCAAAGCAAATCGCTACAAGCTTCCATACCAGACGCGTGAAAGGTTACTAATTTCGCTGTAATTTTTTCAGTTTGCTGCATGTCGATACCTAAACTGAAAATGTCAAAACGTAAAGCATTAAGCATTCAATTCAAAGTTGAAACCATTAAGGAATATGATACAAATTTACTCCAATCAAAGAAGGCATTAGCTGCTCTCTTCAATCTGCCAGAATCGACACTAAAAGGAATTCTGAAAAATAAAAATGTCATTATAAATGCATCAAAAAATGTCGATTCAAAGAGATCCAGGATACAATGTGGCAGATTTAAAAAATTGACATCAGCATTACTCGCGTGGTTTAACCAAATGCGAGCTTCAAATTTACCGATAGATGGTGTGATTTTAAAAGAAAAGGCTCCGCACTCTTACTGAGAAGTATGGAATCGAGAATTTTTCAGCGTCTTGCGGTGATTCGAGAAGCTAAAAAAAGACATCGACTTTTGCATCGCCGCATCACAGGAGAAAGCGCATGTGTTAATGGAAATTATGTTAGACAATAGTTGCAAAATCTACTTATGTTAATTAAGGATTAAGGGACCTAAAGACATTTTTAACTGTGATGAAACGGACTGTTTTTCAAGCTGATGCCAGATAAGACATTATCATACAAAGAAGAACCATGTCAAGGGGGCAGAAAAAGTAAAGAAAGATTAACTATCCTTTTTGCACAAATAGTAATGGTTCAGAAAAAATAGAACCTTTAGTAATAGGAAAATCAAGAAAATCTCGATACTTTAAGAATAAAAAATAATTGCCATGTGGCTACAGAAATTTAAAAAAAGCATGGATGACATCAGAGATTTCCATTGATTTTTTAAAAGAGATGGATGATAAATTTCAAAAACAACAAAGAAAGGTTTTACTTCTAATGGATCAATGTCCATTACATCCCGATGTAAAAGATCTGCCGTTTCTGCAGCAAATTAAATTTTAAAATTTGTTTTAGGAAATTCAGTTTTCCCACAAGACCAAACTGCTAGTTCAACGAATGAACCTGATATTGAGAGCGTATGGAATCCTTTAATAACGAAGACTGGAATAAAATGTTTATGGACGAAGGTATTAATTTCAAAGATTATGTAGAATGCGATGATAAACGTCTTCTGTCAGAACTGAGAACTGCTGAAGAAATCTTTGAGGATATTAATAATGAAGACGTGAGCAAGGAGGATGACCAAGATGAGAGCAATGTTCCTGCTGTTGTAAATTTTTCAAAAGCAAGTACCGCTTTAAATACATTAAAGAATTATGTCCATCAAAATGATTATTCCCAAACTAGCTTAAGGTATCCGAACACCTTTAAAACGTAATTTTCGATCAAAACATCGATTTTTCAGTTTTGCAATAATATTAAAACTTAATCTTTTATCTATCGAAATCTGCTTAAATTTTGTCTGTATCTAAAATAGAACCCGAGTTACAGCCATTTAAAATTACATTTATTACGTTATTTACATTTACATCTATTCTAAAAGTTATTTTTAGCTTTTTCTCAAAATGAAGTTTTTCAGATTTTTACTTTACGCAAAGCATCCTAAAACAAAAAATTATGCATGAAATGAAATGCCACGAAATTTTCTGTACTTCTTTTACAAATGTCTTTTGAGGGAATAGACTACACTCATGATAATATATTAAATAGTTTTATATTTACACTGGTATAAATCACAAACTTGAGACAAATTTTGCGAATTTTTCATTACATTAGTACTTTAACTGCCATATCATCTGAGATAGAGATGCGATTATAATGTGTTGTCTAAGTCCCAGAGAAAGTTTTTCTGTTTATTATGCAATTTACAAAATGTCAATACATTGTTTTATTTTTGAGTTATCGCGTTTTGCGGAAATGCCAATTTTTGACATATTTTTGACTATTTTTCTCTTAAAAAATTATTTCTGGGTAATTGCTAAAATTTTTATATTTTTTTTCAAAGTTTTAAAGTAAATGTCATCATAAAAAATGCATAATGAGAGAAAATTTCAAAAATTTCAAAAATTCACTTCCGAAGGTGTGCGGGGGCCTATATCCCTCGTGCAGATAATTGGCCGTCATAAATACAACCAACCAACCAACCAACCAACCGAAGGTGTGCGGATACCTTAAAAAAGCTTTATTAGACTTAGAGAAAGACATTTTCTATTTCCATCTGCGACAGAAACAAACTAATATCACTTCATTTTTTGAGAAAATTTGATCTGTAAATTTTTAAAATAAACATAGTGGTAAATGAACAATTTTGTGAACTTTTTAAACATATTTTATGTTTAATTTTTTAATACATTTTACAAATTTTGTTAAAATATGTTCTTAGTACTCAAAACTTATCGTTTTTAGTATAGGTAAAATAATTAATGCCTATAAAGTTTGAAACTTGTATAATAAGACGGTCTCTCACTTATACGACTCTCTCAGTTATACGACTTTTTTCTACGGTCCCTTGAAAGTCGTATAAGTGAGAGGTCACTATATTTAATAACATTTACTAATTTAATATCAGAAAGCTTTTATTGACATTTTGCGTCGAACACCAATAAAAATATCTTTTTACAACTTTTCAGTTGCCAGATGCATGACACTATATTTGTTGCTGATAATATTTCGATATTTACATCTACAGGAGCAAGATCGCCTGATCAGAGATCCAGTTTAGACTTATTTACGTTCCACCCGGGGGTCTCCCCGTCACGCAGGGGCTCGCAGGCAAAAACCTTGCCCAGCCAGAAGGAGAAGGCACCTATCTTTTACAAAACATTAAAAAAAATTATTCAAGTAAAAATTAATTTACAAACTGCGGCCGAAGCCATGCTACCAAGGACCTGCATAATCAGTAGTTCTGGAAAGTTACAAACAATTTTAAGGTACCAATCGAAAAAAAATTACAATTATATTCTGAGTTTAACGATAACATGTTAAATTCAAGTGCATAGAATAAATATTCTCTGTGTCAAAAGAATTTACAATTTCTGTACACGAACAATTTGCCAGTAGATTAATTAACAACAGATTGATATTTCAATTTTGCTATAAATACTTTTGAATGCCAAAATGTTTAATCTACACCATTTTTGGGCCCTCAATATACTAAACTAGCCGCCATTGGCGACCACTTTGGTCTCCCTTAAATGTATGCTAAGCACTGTATCCAGGGCTTAATTTGCGCCGGAGCCCACCGGAGCCCGGCTCCGGTACTTCTCTGCTTTTAGTAAATATTTAAGTATTGGTCGGAATTCACCGGAGCTCATAAATACAGGGCTCCGGAGCCCAGTGCAATAGCGTTTCCGAAAAAGTGAAGCCTAAATTATCTTTTCCTTTCGTTCCCATTTCTAAGCTTTTGCATTCTTTTTTACCAAAACACTTAAAAGAGACGTAATGTGTCGCACACGTAGGAGATGGAGATAAAACGAACGATAAATTTTTATATCAGTTTAGGGGTTTGAACTGACTCGAGCTCAATCTGTATTACATTTAAAATTTTATTTGTTCATGTATAGAAAAAAAAACTTTTCCTCATTTAAATTTACGTATTATATTCTATTTCAAATCATTTTAATGCTATTTCGATTAGAATGAGGGAGAAATAGAAACCGTGTTTTTCTATTTCAAATTATGTCGGCGACGTGTTGATACAGCGCCACTCAGGAGACTGAACAATAAATTTGCTTTCAGTTCGATGTTTTTTTTTTTTTTTTTTTTTTTTTTTTGTGAGATTAGGTTAATTTTTTATTGGCTGGGTTTTTATTTTATTTTATTTACATATCTAACTTGAAAAGAATATTTTCTGTTTTAGCCAACGAGCATCAGCTTGAGGTTTTGTTTGAGGTTTTTTGTCTTCTATTGCATACGGGTATAAAAATCACGTTAGTTATTCTTCTATTTATTTTGTATCATGAACGGTACCCATGCTAAGGCTCTACTCTACACATTTACGGAATCACTTTCATTTGTAAGTAGCTATAATTGCCATGTATTGTTATTCTGATAGAAAGCAATCGAACAGTGTTTCCCCTTCTCCTATAAAAGCACCGATTCTTTCCGACAACGGTGTCAGATTTTTAATTTAATCTGATTTTCAGGGACACACCACAATAGATTGTTATGCGATTATTCGATTATTGTTTAAGATATGCACCTTTTATAGGAAATTGTAAAACATTGTTCCATTCTTAAGCATATAAATATTAATTTCTGTAAATTTCATTCATTTTTTTCCTTAAAAATGCATTGCTGCGAACTATCCTTTTTTCGTGTTAACACTATTTCTTAAATATAATCCTTACCATACTTAATCGAAGAATTCTGTAATTAATTAACATTAAAATTAGGCAAAGATTACTATTCAGAAGGAGTTATCACTAAAAAGTGGAATAGTTGACAGCTAATAGCAGCTGATAGATATATTTAAAATTTTTATTTTGCTAAAACAAAAAAAATGCTTTAGATTTTGCAAATAATGTACAAAATATAAATATGCAAGTTTGAGTGACAGGGGGGGGGGAGGAGGAGGGACGGTACAGCTGTTGTACCGGTACCACAGAATATTAGGGCTCCGGTACTTTTTTTGTTAGAAATTAAGCCCTGACTGTATCATGTTACTTTTATTTACAATTTAATTTGCTTGCTCAATCCTTCGCCAAATCTGAAGATTCTGATAGAGAAATCAAGACTATGTTACTGTTAAGACTGCTAATCAATTGCGTTAGCCTGATGCAGGTAATAAATAGCCAAGCATTGCTCTCGATGCATTTTCTCGTATTTCATCAATTTCATTTAAAATATAGTACTTTCACCCATTTTATATAAAATATATAACTTAAATTTTAAATTGAAACATTTAAAACTCATGACTTCCACTTATTTCTTAAGGGCAAAAATGAAAAATAAGAAAAATAATAAATGAAACCTAAACCATCATGTTTGATTTCAACATTAAAGCATTGTTTTAATTTACCACGCAAAAAATAAAATATGCTAACTAACGAGTTAAAAAATGCTATTGGCGAGATTTGCGCCCCGCCAACATCTCTATTTATATAAAATCCAAGTCTCTGTGTGTCCCTCACAATTCCGATAGGACCACCTCATTGATTGCAGCTGTATTAAGCTTCCTATGGAGAAATTTGTATCAGCTTCAACAATAAGGAAAAGGCAGCTGACGTCACTGTTGGTCGAATTACTGTGGATCAGCAAGAAAAACCCGTATGTTCTTTATTACTCCTACTGTACACAAGAGCTAGGGAAATTTGATTGGCCTACGTTTAACAGGTCTGTAATATAATTGGCCTACGTTGCCAAGACGATTCCTGCAACGATCACTATGCCAAAAATGTAGTGCTAGATTGGTTGACGGAAGTGTTTGTTTGTAAACTTGCCCTTTCTTTATGAGTAATTGTTGAGAAGTAATAACGCCAGGGGTTACTACAATTAGGGCTGGATTATTTATCAATATATCATCAAATATTGATATTTTTTAATTATCTCAATAACAATATCTGAATTTTGACTCTAATAATGTATCCCAATACCGATACCTAGGCTTTTACTCTAACCCACACATCTCGAGAACATTTTTTTTTACCGACCGCGACTTCAAACACCGAAAAAAAACGCTGAATATTCAAAACCATTAAAGCAATATCCCCTACTTTCAATCGTTTCTTTAGCGCCATCCATTAACCCCTTGAGGGGCACCGGTACATATTATATACCGCCTACGATTAATGAAGTTTTACGCCAGAAAAAATTTACTAAATTTTATTTTTCTAACTTTGGTGAAAAAAAGCTGTAAAATTGCTTTTACTTATTTTGAAATAGAATTTTTCAAAGATTCCGGTGGGAATTCAGCATTTCACAAACGTAATTGCTTGCCCCTCAAGGGGTACCGCTTTTTTCAAAGCACAGCATCCCACTACAGTGATTATCTGTCTTTCGTTAATACAAACTATTTCTATATATCCCAATACATTCTCTACGTTCTTCAGTTTCAACAGCAAATTTCATTCTCCGTTCTATAACGAATAATGAATGTTGATATCACCCACGTTTTAATTATGCTGCTGCTATTGGTCTAGATATATCAACGCATATCTAGATATGTCATGGCATACGGCATTGATATGTTTCAATAACAAACATGAACAAATAAAATACGTGTTGATTATTCTGGACTCCGTAGAATCACCTTAGCAGCTAAAAAGCTCGGCTGTAGAACAACCAGTCATAGTCTGCTAATGGTAAAGTTTTTCTTTCTGCTTTTTTTTTTCGTTACATTGGCGAAGATTCTCCGTTCGTTCATTGGTTACTTTTAAGCTGAGCTTCCTAACTAGAAACGTCTATGCTACGCTCAATGATCATTCATTTTATCTTTTCTTTTTCTGTAGTATTATCGGTAAAATAAAAGCTTTCAGGGTGAATTTATTACATCCTGTCTTAAAATTTTAGTTTAAAATGAATATTTATATTTAAAATACTAAACAAAATTTTAATTAGTATAAAACTATTTTCAATTGTGATTTGAAGACTCATATTTCAAAAAAGGTTTCAATGTTCCATTCATGTAGTGAAAGATATACTGCGAAATTAGATTTATTTTTATTTATTAGCTCCCCCGATATGCTATTACTTTCAGTCAACCATTAAAGTGGCGTTCCTAAAAAGTAATACGTTATATTAGCCAACGTAAACCGAAGCATATGTTTCATTGTACGGTTAAGGGGTCAGTTTACCTTTTCAATAACTTTGTTTATTTTTTAAAATATTGTTCAAATGGTGAACTCACTGCATTTCAATGTTCAAATAAGTGAATTTTGAAAAAAAAATCAACTGCATATTTATTTAAAAATTTTAAAAAGTTAAAAAAATACATTTTTAAAAATCGCTACTACTTTTTTAAATATTGATATTTTTGCCCAATGTTTTATTTTAAGATTTTCAAATGTGTATTACATAAGACTGCGCATGGATTTTCAGATATATCTAATATTACATTTAATATAATTTTTTTTACTGATATACGTGTATATATGCATATAGTGAAAAACGATGAAATCTAACACATCTTCATATACTTTTATTAAAGGAAAAGGTAACAAAAAAACTGTGGACTAATTCCTTGCGTAGCTTTATCACATATATAATAAAGAATATACACAAAAAAATTTAATTCCTAACTCAAATGCAAAAAATGCCTTAGCATTTTAAAAACTGGAAAGTGACAAAAATGTGAACAGGGAGAAAAAGCCATTTAAAGTTTTAATTTGAATAAGTGATTGCGCTGCGTGTATTAACAAAATTTACAATATCTCGCAATATTATTGCCGTATGGGTAAAAATGAGGTGTCAAAATATTCACAATTAAACAATCTTTCATTTAAGGGGGCACAGGACCTTTGAGTTTGACGAAACAATCAAAAATATCGCCTTCTTCAATGTACCAAAACACAAACAATATGCAATGAAGATATTTTTCTCCCCCTTTCTGCCTAAAGTATATATCCTTAAGTACCTTATCCAGAAAAATTAATGTTGTATGTACAAGATTAATATTTAAATTTTAAATTTAAAAATTCATCTCACTAATGCGTGATTAAGTGCTGCGCGCTTGATAAAACTCTAAATTATGCCTATAGAAAACAATTTTAGAACAAAATAGAAACATAACATGTCTTCTTATAACTTAAAACCAAAATATACGCAAAAAGCTTTGTTTAAAATTTAATTTTAGCACAATATGAAAAAAAGTTAAAAAATCTCAAGTTTTTTTTTCAAGTTTTTCAAGTGCAAAAAAATAAATAACCAAGATATCTATTTTTTTTTAAATTTTACCATGTAGATTATAAAGAAACGCATATTTGGTTAATTTTTTCTAAGCTGTAGCTTACATAGTTTAAAAGTAACAGTGCGCACAAACTCCAAATTTACTAATCTGAGAAAACGCTTTTCAAAGTTTCAATATCTACTGACCTTCTATTATACTCAATGTAGCTAGAAATGATTATAACTCAAGAAATAATGCAGATTTTTGAATGCAGTTTTTTACATATTGTTGAGAAATTTTAAAACATTCAGAATAAAGCAAAAACTGAAAACTGATTTTTTGAAAGTTTAAAGGTCCTGTGCCCCCTTATTGTTTAAAAAAGAAAATCCACTTTTCGATCAAGTTTGAGGTAAACTGCCCTCTTTAAATACTGATAATCTCTACTGCAATTTTTTTTATTCTAAGTATCGAACATTTTCAATTTTTACACCTTTGTATAAGGGGGAGGGGGGGTACTTTTAACTGCAATTTGTTTGAAAACTGCATCTCAATTTATCTTTGAGATATTAATTTTTTCGTAATTTTTAATCCATTTCTGTAATGGTGGTAACTGAAGTGCTGCATTTCTGTAGAAAGTAAAAGGAAAATAGTAGATTACTATATCTTTTTGTTGCCATTTTCTCAAACCAACTGAAAAAAAAAACCTGTAATTAAAATACGTGCTATTTACAGAATGAAAATAAATTATTTCTGACAAAACATCGAGCTGTTATAAATTATATTTAATTTTAAGTATCCATATTAATGTTACAAACAAATGAAGGTGTATGAATAATTAGATAGCCGATTTTGTCTGCCGAGTTTACGACATCCCTTTTTGCTGGATTTGTGTAATATTCCGCGATAGTGACGTCTTGTGCATACTTTTCAATAGATGTTGTTTATGACTGGATTGTAAATGTGGAATTCTTCAGCGGATGCAAATGACGACATTTTATATAAAATCAAAGCATACATTTCGTCTTAAAACGGAAATAAGTATTGTAGAAATATCTCATTTTTCACTCCAGTGGCTTTGAAATTCTTCGCATGTGGAGATGCTTCACTTTTGAAAATAACGCAATTGGAACCACACATTGATAAAACGCATGGTTTTACAAAAACTTAGAATGTCTTTATAGAGCAGCAGGGACCTTTTAGTTAAAATAATATTTGTTTGAGAGTTAGACTAACCAATATAAGATGCATTTTTTATTGTAACTAATTTTGTAGGTTTGCTATAAATTAATATAACACTTCCTTCTTAAACATATTATTTCGTCGAAATTCGACGGGTTCCGTCTCATAATAATAATAATAATAATCTTTTCGCATCAGGGGGTGGAGGGTGGCGACACTAAGCACTGAAAAAGCAGAATTCCTGCTTCCCTCGTCTTTATCCATTTATATATATTAAAAATGCATTGATAGCTTATTAAAAGATTGAGAAACAACATTTCTGCTGTATCTGCCATCCAATTAATGTAATCTAATGTAATGTGAGCCACCTAATTATATTTGTATTAGCATGACATGTGACATTAAATCTATTTCAGTTTTGCCTTTGTTACTTACCCATTATACGTAGTATAGGGTAAGTCTTGTAATCGCTTTGAAAATCGAAAAAAAATTTTTTTGACGGATTTACACGTTTCAGACACTAGAGATTCCGAAAAACATATTTTTAGAAAAAAAAAAATTGTCCGTCCATCTGTATGTGTGTGTGTCTGTAATCGCTCTATCTCCGGAACAAATTGAGATAGAGACTTGAAATTCGGTGTGTACTTAGGGAGTAATAATGGAAAGAAGCCTATTGAATATCAGTAACCTCGATTAACCGGAACTATTTATTTCGGACTCTTGAAATATTTGTTCTGATAAAAGGTATACAAAAATTTTCGAAATTGTTTATTTGAAGGAGTGAATATAAAAGACAATAAAAAAACATAAATTTTGCATCATGAATGAACTCGATCGGATAATTAGTTGCCGAGATATTTGTAATTCTATTTTTCACACTCTTCGATTTTTGCTGACCCTGTATTTCATTCAAATTTCAATTCAAAAATATATTTTAATTGGAAGTGAGACGCTTAATCCGACGCAGTAAACTGTTAGTTAATAGGATTATAATTTTTCGAGTTATAAGGATGTTTCTTTTACGCAATTCGGTACTACTCGATTATCCTGCCGACCAAAAAACTATCGCCAAACTATAAATGCCAATAATGGCTTATCGTAAATGTCAAGCATTTAATGCCTTGCCATACCTATAACGGAGTTACCGTAGGGGGGGGGGGGGGATACAGTTCTGTCGCCAAATATCGCCAAGTTTGTCGCCAACTTGGGCGATATATCGCCAAATTTGGCGGCCAAAATAAATCAAAAGTGACGCCAACTTGGCGATATCTCTAATATTTCGCCAAATTCCCATAGACTTCCAATGTAAACCTATCGGGATTACTTTCTTACAGAAAATAAACAAATTGGGATATTTTATTGCAACAAAAAGTAATATTAGCTTAAGGGGTTATATTAATTATATTTAAGGAAGTCCAAATAAATTAAATAATGAATAAAAGTAACATGGTGCAATGCTTAGCAAATATCACATGTTTTATTTTCATATTTTATATTATCTATATCCATGATGGGTAAGTATTACGGTGGCCCCCAACGACTAGTTTTTCACTTATTTTAATAATATTAAAATACGCAACGTCCTTAAGAATATTATATTCTAATTTATTTTTCATAATATACTCAGTCATTCCAGAGGAAATTAAATAGTTATAATATTATTAATGAATAATGTATAAAATAGGAAGAATGGGGATGTACTTTTTTTTAAAGAAAAAGGCCATGTAATCAATGGTGTGTAAATAGATATCGAACGTTGGTTCCTTTTTCTAAGATATTTCTATTTTTTATAATACATGTATATTTCAAGGACGCTGTATGAGCAAATAGGTATAAAACATTTATTCGTTGCTTTCTACATTTGTTTTTACACAAATTATTGCGACCTACTTTCAGGGGCGGATTTATTAAGTGAGGGGCCCCTCTCACTGGAACTTTTTGGGGGCCCTTCCATCTTGAAAAATTGGGTATATTTATAATATATACTAATAAAATAAAATTTCGCTCTGTGTGTGTGTATTCGCGATTGCTAGCAAAATCTACCGCACGTACAAAGCAGAAAATTTTTGTGAGGATAGTCCAAGGCCTTTCCTGATACATCTGAGACTCAGAATTCTAAAATATCTACTTATAAGCTGAGTTATTCATTAACAATCGCAACGCACTCTCATTAAAAACTCATCTCAGTCAACGAGAGGAAAAAAGCAAGTCTTATTTATGCATCATGAGAAAATGAACATCGAAAAGAAGTAATTCCGGGGGGGGGGGGGTATTTTGTCATATTAACTTCCATCGGCCAAACCGCTTACTAAAGTTACAAACGGAAGACATATTCTAAAAGATCGTACCCTTATGTATCAAATCCCGTAATCAATTAAAATATATATATATATATATATATATATATATATATATCGCGGTTAACCTTTTGAAAAAGAAAATTCAAAGAATGTCATTTTTTCAAAAAAAAAAATGATTTTCCCCCTTATGGCAACTCCCCTCCAGGGTGTAATTTTAGAGGTACCGACAAACCAAAAATATGTTCTTAAAGATAATTCTTTTTCTAAACGATGGTGCAATCGGTTTTTAAAAATATGAATTTTAATCCTTTCAAATAACAGGCGAACTCGGGTCACTTCGCTCCTCGCGGAGACGATATTTTTTGTATGCTGAAAGTAACTAAACATCCGTATGTACACAGTCTTTTTAGAGAATCTCAATAGGCTAGATTTAGATCACCTACAAAAATTATGAAACGTTCGGACGGGTAGAAATATTTTTTACAAAATAAAATGGTGTGAAGTTTTTGGCGAAATTTGTAGAAACTTTAGTGTTTCGTCGCGGTTTCGCCCTAGTAAAAACCTGAGTGTTTCGTCACGGTTTCGCTCGCTTTTGTTAAGCATAGACTCCAAAAAATCTAATTACGCTGAAAATAAAATACCAAATAGCATATTCGTTTAATTCAACATTTTTTCATTTAAAAATATAAATTCAGACAAAATGGAGTTAAAGATATAAAGTCATACAAATTTGAGGTTCATTTAAGAGTCATTCATCACGGGTCTCGGCAATGCCGGGCGGGTCAGCTAGTTTAAAAATAATAGCTATTCAAAACTTAATTACAATAATTACTAACAAATAAATTAAAATGTATTCAATCGTTAACGATTAATTATACGAAATTCATTTCATATTCAAATTACATCAGATTATTTTACATGAACTTACAAGGAGAGGGCCAACCTTGTTAATCACAGATTTTTATTATTTTAATATATGTTGTAGGGTAGAGGCCCCTTAGTGTCAGGTTCAACGGATTTTATCCAATGCTCCTTAGGCCCCACCAGTGGCTGAGAGGTTCTGCTCTCGAAACTGGTAGACGGGAAGTGCTGGGTTCGATCCCAATGGCGCCCGTCGGCCTAATCGTTCGGAGTTTTCGTGGTTTTCTTCGAACCATGGATTTCCATGCGTTAATACGGGTTAGGTTCCCTTAGAAAGACCCCCACGAAGGGCACTCCCCCTCGGACGTATATCCCTACTGTAGATAATCGGCCGTCACAAAATCAAATCAAATCAAACCAGTGCTCCTTAGTTCTTGAGAAACCGGGGGGGTCTAATATTAGTGCACAACTTAAATACTTACTTTGCTACAACAATGATAGGTCAGTCGTAGCTCAGTTGGTATGGTGTTA
This sequence comes from Maratus speciosus, assembly GCA_963932465.1. Classification (NCBI taxonomy): domain Eukaryota; kingdom Metazoa; phylum Arthropoda; class Arachnida; order Araneae; family Salticidae; genus Maratus; species Maratus speciosus. Next base: position 350,532,849 of record OZ010800.1, on the reverse strand, counting down.
ACCGGCTGATTGGCGGGCCCGGCTTCGATACCTGAATGCGCTACATTTGTTTTTCTCATTTTTTGTTTTATAAATTTACTTGTAAGTATAACTTAATAATCTCACTGTCAATTAAAATTTTTAATATCGTATATCAATTATAATTTTAACCTATTTAATTTTTTTACTTTTAACTGAATAGTTGTAATAAAACATCATAAAACTGTTTATTTTTTTTTTAAATCACTTTTAAAATGTATTTCATATATTCTTTATCGTTGCAATGATATTGAGCAATTGTGTCAATTCGTGATTTTAAAGAAACATCATTTACGCATTGCTTTAACAAAGGAAGTCAATGAGATAATACTATTATTCTGTTTTTAAAGTAACAAGCACAATCATATTAACAATTAGCATCAGAATTAAATTACAACCGATTTTTTGCATATTAAAGATTTTTAAATTTGTAATAGGTATGCTTGCGCTTTCAATTATTTTGCTTTCCCCTTTATCTTTTTTCTGCTTTTATTTTATTTGAATATTCCTTTTTTTATCATAACTAGATGGCACCACAACAGAATTTGTCACGATTTTGGAATTTTTATCATTCAGTAATAGATCCAATTTCTTTTTAAACCTCTTTAATGGATGAGAAATGATAGTTTACAAATAAGAAATGATAAATTTAAGTTTGTTAACATTATAATTAATGTTTGGTGTTAAAATTTTTAATTGAAATTATTAAATTATAATTATAACTATATTTATAAAACAAAAAATGAGAAAAACAAATGTAGCGCATTCAGGTATCGAACCCGGGCCCTCGGATCAGCCGGTAAACGCCATGCCAACTGAGCTACGACTAACCTGTCATTTTTGCTGCGAAGTAAGTATTTAAGTTGTCTACTAATATTAGACCCCCTGGTTTTTCAAGAACTAAGGGGCATTGGATAAAATCCGTTGAACCTGACACTAAGGGGTATCTACCCTACAACATATATTAAAATAATCAAAATCTGTGATTAACAAGGTTGGCCCTCTCCTTGTTAGATACTGTGACGGATAAGTGTGCTAAAATTGTGTATCTTATTTTCCTTTCAATTTTTTAAGAACATAAAATGATAATTCCAACCAAAATTAATCAGAAACTAAGGAGACAATATTTTAGTGTCTGCTGAGCCTTAACTCAAAACCTCTTTTCGCTGCTTTTCGTTTTTGGCTCATTTATTTCATGAAATAAGATCTAAATGTAATGGGGTATTAATGCATGGGGCTGCAGCGGTCTGCACTGCATGACATTATCTTGCTTGTAGTTTTAATTTCATGTTTTAATAAAACAATTTCAGAAATCAAATAAATTCATCCATTATAACCAAATTAAATTATATTTTTCTCCTTTTCGTTACGCAGCTGGGCTCAAAGAATGGCAAGTGCTTTATGGCTATAAAAAGGATTCGAAGCTCCACGAGTTGTTTTATAATAGTCCAAGAACCGACAGCACAAAAACTTATGTTATCTAGCACAAGAAAAAGACCTTTATTTTATGGGTGAGTAGAAGTAGGAGAATCTAAAGCCAAAAATAAATACCACCAGTGGTTCACTTGTAGTTTTATCATCGTGTTTGTCCTACAAACAAAGGTATGAAAACATGGAGGACTGGGAGCAGGAAAACACAATGATAAACCTACGAGTGAACCACTGATGATATTAATCTTTAGCTTATGCACCACTTCACTTTCGGCAGACATGGATCATTAGATTCCCCTACTTCTACTCTCCCATTAAATAAAGGTTTTTTTTTCTTGTGCTTGATAACTTAGGTTTTTGTGCTGTCGGCTCTTGGGCTATAACCATCTGCACTGCATTTTTATATAAATACTAGGGGGGGGGGGGTCTGCCCCTGCAAACGTATAATAGTCACGTGTAAATGATTTTTTAATTGAAATGAAATATTGTTCTTTGCGCTGTTTTGACAATTGGTGCTAATTCACCGCCAAGGATTTCATATTTTAGAAATAATAGCTGTGAAATACAATCAGTCGTTTCATAAAATCGTTTCATAAATTCGTTTCATTAGGATTATATATATATATATATATATGTGATATTAAAGCACATAAAATCTGAATTCCATTTTTAATTATTAAAGTATATGTGTACCTTAAATAATATATATGATAGATATTTTTTTAAACACCAATTTAATTAACTAATCTGCATATAAGTTTGTGTGTGTCTTATTAGCGAATGCCATAAAAATGGTCCGAAAAATGTAAAAGTGCCACTTTCACAACTGCGATTAGCAAAACATCTACTAAAATGAAAAAAAAAATTACATTGGGGAAAACTATTTGGGACATTGTCTTTGACAGTCATGATATATTTGATTGTCGTGTGTCATTTTTGATCTGGATATGGAGAATTTTATGAGAGGGAAAAAGTAATAACACTTATGATGCAATAATAAACTTCTGCAATAATAAAATATTGATTACTAGCTGACCCGTCCGGCGTTGACCGGGCCCGTTATAATAACCTTAAACCAAATTCAAGTTTGTATGATTTTATATCTTCGGAAAATCGGTGCCCCAATGCCTTTGGCATCATAGAGTTTTTCAAATGAACTTAGTTTTTCCCAGGCCCCAATGGCTTCGACCACGTCGAGTGTGTTCTCAACAAACCTCTTTCCAGTGGCGTATTCAGGGTGGGGCTCCAAATGCTCTGGATACCAGTGATTTTGTAAAGTTCAGTTCGCCTTATCTAATTGGAGAATTTTGTGTTAGTAATCAAGACGAAGAAAACTTTAAAATATTACTGGTATCTAGAGCACTTGGACCCCCTCCCTGGCTATGCCACTGTCTCTTTCTGAACGAACCTGTGACCTAGGTTGTCACTGTCTGAGGTAGCGTATACCCGAAGGGCTCCGCACGGCCGAAGACAATCGAAAATCAAGTTGAATGACACAAACTCCGTAGTTATCGGTCTCATAGAACCCGAGATTAGATTATAAAGCTTCCCCTAGTGGTAGAATATGGAACTAAAATCTTTATAACAATCTTAAACTAAATTGAATGAACCAATTTTCGATGAAATCGAACCATAGAAACCGAGAAACGAATGCCCCGTTAACGTTCGAAAATGGTGGTAACAAAAGTCCAAGATAAACTTTCATAATAAAAAGCCGAGGAAAGAATGTGGAAGGTGCCCCTCCATCTATAAATTTAACAAAGTCTCTTTAACATTAACCCAATATTTAATTTACGGATTAAATACCCCCACCTCTCTAAAGTTATTCACTTACCTTTAACAGAAGCGTTATTTTTAATTTACGACTGTAGTGAGTAAACGTAAGTTGATGCCGAAAAGAAGATTAATATTCGAAAAAGTTGGTAGCAAGGGTATAAGGAATTTTTTTAGTAGTTTATAACGTGGCAGGAGGACCCTAGAACTATATTAAAGAAAATTGCAAGGGAATCGGATCAAGGGCCTCAAGAAGGCGATTAATATTCAAAATTGGTGGTAGCTGAAGTCTGAGAATTTTTTTGTTGTTCATGGAGTAGCTGAAAAACCTAACAAGTTGTTAGAAAAGAAAAAGCTAGTGAATCGTACTATTTTTAAGGGAGTTATAATAGGGGGATCAAAAGGTGCCAAAGTGATAGTTGAGAGCAGGGTCCTGCGATGAAAACATGTTAAAAGGTCCTAGTATTTAGTTTTTTAGATCTCCAATTAGTCGAAATTAAACATAACGTACAAATTAATCATTAGAATAAAAAAGTTAAATAAATGCGCTAAAAATAAGGGGAAATACTTAAAAAGGGCCCTAACGCCCCAATAAAAATATGAGGGGTAGGTGGAAATCCTAAAAAGTTGTTAGAAAAAAAGCTAGTGAGTCAGACCATTTTTACGGTCGTGATAATAGGGGACCCAAAAGGGGTCAACTGATAGCTGAGAGCAGGGCCTTGAGATAAAAACATGTTAAAAGGTTCTAGTAGTCACTTTAGACCTTTAATTAGTCGAAGTTACACATAGGGTATAAATTAATCATTTGAATAAAAATTTAAAGAAATGCGCAAAAAATGGGGGGGGGGGTGCTTAAAAAGGGCCCTAGTGCTCCAATAAAAATATGAGGGTGTTGATACGGGGACAGGAGTCCAAGACTCAATTTTAAATTTATGCATTGACAGTGACAGAATTAGGGGGTGAAAAATGCGCCCAGTAGCAGAATTTTCTGTGTTAATCTGCAGCAAACCAAAATTTATCTGCGAACCAAGAATACTGGGCCAAACTTACTATCATAAAAAATTATAGTAGCCCATAAAATAAGTAAAACTTGCATTTGCAAAGAAAATACAAGAAGAAAATACAATAAATCTAGAGACAAAAATTATATTTTAGTTAATTTTCTTAGCCCAGAATTTTTTGAAAGTTGTTAGAATTGATCTGCAAGGTATAAAAAAATCTGCAGCACTGCTGCCGTGCTACACTGTTTCTGCTACAGGGAAAATGCGTGGCTCACAAAAAGTTCAAGAGACTCCGGGCCGGTCCGCAGGGAGCTAGGGCCTTCATTAACTAAATGGAAAAGTTGCTTTTAACAAAGATCGGATTAAAAGGGGCAATTATTAACTATTGAGAGCACAAAAACTTCAAGGGACCCTGTACCACGTCCCAGGGGACCACAATCTTAACTCGAATGTAGTTGGATATAAGGAAATTTTTTAGTAGTTTATAAAGTAGCCGGAGGAGCTACGAACTATGTAAAAGAGAATTGGATTATTTTTAAAGAAGGGCCCCAAGAAAGTCATTAATATTCAAAATGGTGGTAGCTGAAGTCTGAGAAATTTTTTCCTAGTTCATGTAGTAGTTGGAGGACCTAAGAAGTTGTTAGAAAAAAAAAGCTAGTGAATACGACCATGCAAAAGAGGCTAACTGGTAGTTCAGAGCAGGGCTCTTAAATGAAAACATGTTAAAAGGCTACTTTGAGCTTTAGATCTTCCATTAGACGAAATTAAGCATAGGGTATGAATTATTAGAATAAAATTTTAAAGAAATACGCAAAAATGGGAGGAGATGCATTAAAAAGGGGCCTTAGGACCCCAGTAAAAATGAGAGTGTTGGCCAGGGGACAGGAATCCAAAAATCAACTTTAAAGTTATGCATTGAGAGGGTGACACAATTATGGAGTGAAAAATGCATGGCAGACAAAAAGTTCAAGGGCCTCTGGACCGGATCCTAGGGGGCCAGGGTCTTAACTGGAATGTAGAATCTGGGGATAAACTAAATTGAAAAAGGGTACCAAAAGCGAATATTGGATTAAAAAAGGAGAGTTATTAACAATTTATGGTACAGAAACTTCCAGGACTCCGTATCGGTTCCCAGGGAGCCAGGATCTTAACTGAAACGTAGAAAGGGGGATAACTAAATGGCGAAATGCCCCAAAAAATGAAAAAGAGGCAAGTTATTAAAAATTTAGGGCATAAGAACTTGAAGGGCTCAGGGTGCCCGGGTTTTAAAATATTAAAAATCTCCTCAGGTATATCAGGAACTGGATTAGACTATCCTCACCGAAATGTTCAGACTTCTATGTGCGGTAGATTTTGAGAGCCATCGCACACAGACACACAGAGCGAAACTTTGTTTTATTAGTATAGACTAGCAGACCCACCCGGCGTTGCCCGGGGTCCGTAAATAATAACCTTAAACAAAACTCAAGTTTGTATGATTTTATGTCTTTAGAAATTCTTTTAAATGAACCTAATTTCGGAGGCCCCCATTGCCTTCCACAGCGTCTAGAGTGTTCCCAACAAACTTATTTCCGAACGAACCTGTAACCTGAGGTTCCGTTATCTAAGGCAACATGTACCGGAAGTGCTTCGCACGTGCCGGAGACAATCAAAAACCAAGTTGATTGAGCCAAACCTCGTAGTAATCAAGCCCAATTAATGCATCATTAATGTTAGGAAATGTTGGTAACTGAAGTCAAAGGTAAAATTTCATAATACAGAAAGTAGCCGAATTATAATCTAAGTTGAATGAACCAAATCCCGTTGAAATTGGGTCCTTAGAATCCGAGGAAAGAATGCGCCCCCAAGCGGTGGAAAATGCCCCCTCCCCTTGTAAATTTCACGAATTACTTTTAACATTAACACGATATTTAATAAACGGATGAAATCCCTTATCTAAAGTTACCTCTAAAGTAACGCGATTTTTAATTTACGGCTATAGTTTGTAACCGTAAGTTGATGCTGAAAAAGGAGATTAATGTTTGAAAAAAGTGGTAGCTGAGGTATAAAGACCGGGCCCTGGAAACCAGTGTTTTAACTAGAATGTAGTCAGATATAAGAAATTATTTTAGTAGTTTTAAAGTAGCTGGAGGACGCTAAAACTATGTTAAAGAAAATTGTAATAGAATCAGAATTTTAAAAGTTTTAAATAAGCTGCAACAAAGGCCCCAAGAAGCAGATTAATATTCAAAATTGGTGGTAGTTGAAGTCGGGGAAATGTTTCTGCCATTCATGTAGTAGGAGGACTTAAGAAGTTGTTTAAAAAAAGAAGCTAGTGAATCGGACCATTTTTAAGGGATCTATAACAAAGGGCCCAAAAAGGGTCAACTGATAGTAAAGAGCAGGGCCCTAACATGAAAACTTGTTAAAAGATCTAAGTTCTTAGCACTTTAGATCTTCAATTAGTCACAATTAAGTATAGAATAATATTTTAAAGAAATGCACAAAAAATTGGGTAAATGTTTAAAAAAGGGCCCTAGGGCCCCAATAAAAATATGAAGGTGTTGATCTAGGACGAAGAGTCCAAGACTCAACTTTAAAATTATGTACTGAGAAGGTGAGAAAATCAGGGGGTGATAAATTAATGGCACACAAAAAGTTCAAGGGGCCCTGGACCGGATCCTACGGCAGCCTAGGGGTCCCAGGATCTAAACTGGAATGTAGAAATGTGAGACTAACTAAATGGAAAAAGGATATCAAAAATGAAGATCGGATTAAAAGTAAGCAATTTATTAACCTTCTATTTGCACAAAAACTTGAAGGGGCCCTGTATCGAGCCACAAGGTGTCAGGGAGTAGAAAGTAGAAAGAGAGTAATCTGAAGAGAGGTCTGGAAGCTGGAGAGTAGAAAGGCGAGAATAACTAAATGGAGAAAGGTCCCCCAAACGAAGATGATTGGATAAAAAGGGGACAAGTTATTAACAATTTAGTACATAGAAACTTAAAGGGGCCCCGACCCTTAAAAAATTAAAAATCTGAGCCACAGGTGCATTAAGACCTGTCTTGGACTATCCTCACTTAATTTTCAGACTTCTATGGGCGGTAGATTTTGCTAGCCATTCGCACACAAACAGACAGACAGGGCGAAACTTAGCTTTATTAGTATAGATAATCAGTAACAAAGTAAAAATTCACTTAAAATATCAGCTTTATGAAAACTGCATACCAAATGTGGGGCCCCCAAAATCAGGGGCCTCAGGTTGACGGCCCATGATTTAATTAGTCCCTCAATCTGTATAATTAAATCGTCATAGAATGTCTCTAACAGTGCTTCTTTCGGCTCAGACCCAAGTTTCCTTTGAATCTCACCCTATCCGTCCACAAACGATCATAGTCCTGATAATTCATAAAGGAAAAAAAAGATAAGGGAAAACTAAAACATTTCTGGGACTAGAAAATGATAGAAAAAATTATATTTATTACATGAAAATGATATTGTAATATTAACTGAAAAATTTTAAAAACAACACTAAGAAAATCCATTTATCAAAACGTCACATTTCTCTTTGAACTCAAAAGAAGATTTGGGGGCTCCTTGGGATGCGGGGCCCCTCGCGATTGCGACCATCGCGACCCCTTAAATCCGCCCCTGCCTACTTTTATCTTTTGAAATTGGGCATTTTTTCTGTTCTTATACACTTTGAGGGAGTTATCGCAATATATAACCGGTATCGATATTAACTCATTGATATATTGTGATATTAAATTTCTGATATCGTCCACTTCTAACTACAATAGCGCAAATTTTTATTAACTTGGCAAAATATCGCCAAATTTGGAGACAAAAATAAGTTATCATATATGAAGTCAACTTGGCTATAGCTGGCTAATTTGACGAAATTCACATTGAAACCCATTAGCCTTTCAGAATGGAGCTCACCACAATTTAACTTAAGTTCCGCGCATTTAAGGTTTTTTTTTTTCAAAATCTATAGGTTAGAATTTAAAGTGTAATATATGAAAATGTACGTCTTTACAGCTTCATCCCGATGCTACTAATAAAATAACTGCCACTAGACCGCGCTGTACTATCTGAGCTCTGAACTGCCTGATTTTAATGTGCTTTACATTACTGGATACAAAAATTAAATTTTCGATACTTTTCCAGTACAGGGTTCCTTGGAGAAATAGAAAAAACTGCCTTGGCGATGAAGGAAATTTGTCATTATATTTTCTGACAACCTATTCGCTGTTTCAGTTCATATACACACGCATTTTTTTCAATATTTATGCAATTTATTTAACATAAAAAAGTCATTTATCAAATTTTACTCAGAAACAGAAGTAATTTGTACATTAAAAAATGTATATATATTTAATTAAAATACATAAACAAACAAACAAAAAATTTCATCAAGTTTGTTTTCATAGTTGTTTATATCCTTTGTGAACAAATCTCACTTTCTGATGTCCGAATTCCGCCGAACTTTTTAAAAAACGCCAAGGTTCCTTTAGTGGAAAAGCACCAAATTCTCTATTATTTTGAACTATCTGCACCATAGTTTGTACTATATGCAGGAGGAAAGAAACAATCTAAATTGTCCAAAATATGGATTTTTAAAATTTAAACGAACACTGAATAGACATGAACTGTAATCCGCGAAATGCCTTAAATCCGCACAACACTTGGAACCAAGGTGTGCAAATTAGTGGTATTCTACTGTACATAGTTTTTCATAAATGTGTTTCGTTTTTAAAATATGTTATTTTCACCTATCACTGCGGAACAAGCGAGAAAAACTCATTTCTGCACATTCTTTTATATATCTTTATGTTTCATTTTCCGCCATTTTTGAAGGGCTATCTTTCAAGTTACCAATAATTCTTTTCGATCATGGCAACTTTTATGTAGTTTTATTAATAAGAATAATTTTGATTAATAATGGTGATCTTTTATATGGGAAGCGAAGGGGTCTGCCCGTAATTGTTGATGACACTCACAACTCACATGACTTTTATTTTTTATAATATAGATGAAATGATGGTGATGGAACAATATTTGGCGATTTATCACCTGCGTCCGGCTAACATTAAAGTATCAAAATGGTCGCCTGGCATATAAAAAGTGAAGCGCTCATCCCGGAATTGTTGATGACAGTCACATGACTTAGGCTATTATTATAGAGATAATAGTGTTCTGAAAATGATGGATGAGGCCAGGGTAACAGAAAAATGCCACATTCAAACGGAGAAGTTTAGCAACCCGATTATAGAAGATATGGTGATAATATCCTTCAATCTTCCGTATCCTGTTAATATTTTTCAAAAAAGGGCACATTACTATACTTTCAGAGGCTGCGAGGTCTGAACGGGGGTTGGCGGGCATAGCTCGAAGGGGGCTGAGCCTCCTAGTATTATTATAATTTAAAGAACGTAGAAGTTTGTTTAGAACGTTTCTGCAGGGCTTCACAAAAATTTAGATTAAAACTTGCAAGATAATTTTAAACCAATTTCAATAATCTGATTGAGCTGAAACTTTGCTCAATATATATAGTTCTGATGACAATGCAAATATTATTATAATTTATGGAACGTAGCAGTTACACCTTTTTTACAGGGCCACATAAAAGATTAGTTCAAATCTTGCAAGACAATTTTAAATCACTTTCAATTATCTGAGTGAGCTGAAACTTTGTCTACATGTGTTTTTCCGATGAAAATTCTATTAAATTATAATTTGACGAACGTAGAAATTATGCATTTGTTACAGGGACACACAAATGATCGCTGAAAGATTGTTACTAAAGAGCAGAAATTTTAATTAAATTTCAACAAAATACTATAGGTTATTGATATACACAATAGCATTTTTTAAACGGGAAACAAAGTGCGTAGCAGTTGTATTTCTTTTACAGGGACACATAAAAATTTCGGATACATTACCGTCTATATGTAGAAATTTTATTTCAAATTGAATGAAATTTATGTAGGTTATTTATTCACACAACAGCATTTTATCAACCGAAAATAATTTTGGTAGCATTTATATGTTTTACAGGGTACCACAAAACATTAAAGTTTTTTTTTAATATGATTTTATTTTAAAAAAAATTATTTTCCAAAAATTATTTTATAAACTTCTCGAGCAATTCTGAGTAGACAAAAATACAAAAAAGAAATGAATGTTAACTTACATGTGTGCATTAAATTGGATTTTACTTAAATGTAAAATAAACATGTTTAACGCATTATTTGTAATGTATTATACAGGGTGCCCACTAAAGTCCTTCCCACGCTCTCAATTGCCAAACGGTTGCAGCTTTAGCAATAAAAGTGGTGTCTAGGTATAATAAAGGGGCTATGCGTACCAGGTGAGACCGCTTCCATCGCCACCTGGTGCAAAACAGCTGAGTTAGTATTCCTATCTCGAAAACGAGATTCATATTCAGAACGAGATTCATTTAGCATTCATGTTCACAAGGCATCGTCATTCATTTTTATCCATATTTTGAACCGTTTTCGCGATAGGAACGCTAATGCCACCATTTTGTACCAGGTGGAGCTGTAAGCGGTCTCATCTAGAAGCGCATAGACTCTTTACTATACCTAGACACCACGTTTATGAATATAGATGCAATCTTTAGGCACTTAAGAGGGTGGGAACGGACTTTAGTGGGCACCCTGTATTTTTATTTTAAGACATTGTTGTTAGATAACCGAATATTAATCACTGTTTGAGTATTTCATTAGTGATGGATTAAAAAACCCGGCAAAAACTAATTAAACTTTAACGAAATAATTTTGTCCACCTAGATCGTTAAAACGTCCCACCGTGCGTCGACAAGAGGAAAAAATTTACTTTCAAATGCAGTTTGAAATTTGTATCTCAATTTACTAGAGGTTTTATGAATTTTAAAATAATTTTCAAGCATACATATATATTTTTTAAATGTCTCAAAAATTGCGTGTAACCCAATCACGGAAGTTTAACCCGTTTGCAATTAAAACAATGTAAAAAAAAAAAAAACAATTTATCAAATTACAACGACCATTTGGAAAACGATTTTTTTGAAGACTAAAATTTAAGACATAAAAAATCGCACGGAGTTGATCATACATGCCATGAATTAAACATTAATAGTGTTATTACAAGTAAAACTTGCAAGCCAAAATATCGCCTGCGACCCGTCAGATTCCATGAAACTTAAGTATTATCCACCTGAAACTTACGTAAATATCCAAGCGTTTCATTGGCTGTTCGGGAAAAGGCTTTTCCATCGTCAGATTTCCAAGAAATCTGACGGCCAATTTTAAATGAAATTTCATTCTTAAACTTCTAAACATCCGACAACATTACTTTTTACACCGTCGGATAGAGAAAAAAATGTACTTTTAAATGCAATTTGTTTGAAAGCTGTATCTCAATTTGTTTCTGTGTTATTAATTTTTTTTGTAGTTTTTATTACTTTTTTGTCATAGTGGCAACAGAAAGTATCCATCGTTGTTGCAATTAAAGGGAAATACAGATTACTGTATAGACCAATCAGAAAACGAATAAACTGCGGATTAAACCAATGAAAATCTTCAGATATGCTTTTCATTTCCCATCCTGACGAGAACAATAACCATTTTTCCAAATGGTTAATAATTCTTGTTTGTTTCTTTTTAATCTTCCTTAACTAATTTGCCAAATGAAATTAACAGTTCATTGATAAATAAATAAATAATTAAATAAAGAAAACAGGAATTGAATAGATATGGTAATCGAACTACGCGCTTAGGTATTGAAATGAACAGAATAGAAACGCATAATAGCTTAGTTTCATTGCTGTACTAGCTTTATAATCGCTATACTAGCTATAATGTTTTCGCAATCAACTGCTGGCATGCGGCTAATACAAAAATAACCAAAATACTTAATCTATACACTAATATTATAAAGAAGCAACGTTTATTTGTTTGTGTGTTTGGAGGAGGTAATCTCTGGAACTACCGAACTAATTTAAAAAACAATGGTGGCAAAGTTCTAAGTGAACATCTCTGCTCCAACATAGGCTATATTTTTTGTCGGTATAACAACCTTCAAAGGATTGCAGAAGCAAAAAAAAAAAAAAAAAAAAAAAAAAAAAAAAAAAAAAAAAAACACTCTAAAATTACGATTTTTGTGATATTGTTGGAGCTAGAAATTTGAAATTTGGTGTGATTTATATACTTGCTATGAACGGATTCTAAAATATTCGAAATTTAAAAGGGTGAATACGATTTATTTTAAATCAGAGCTAGAAACTTCAAATTTGGCATGGATGTCTGGTATAGCTATTACTTTACACACGTAAATGTTCGCCAACAACAGAAATCTAAAAATTCGAAATTTAAAAGGGTGCAGAAGCAAAAAACGTTCTAAAAATTGCAATTTATGTGATACAGTTGGTATAGAAGGCTGGAACTTGGCATGATGGTTATTTTTAAAATGTAAATACTCCCCAAAAACGGTTTCTAAAAAATTCGAAATTTTAAGGGGGTGAAATGAGCAGATAACGTTCTAAAAAATTCTAAATTACTATTTATTTGGAATTGTTAAGGCTAGAAACTTGAAATTTGGTATCACTGTTACTCTAAAGGCGTAATTGCTCGCCCAGAACAGTTTTCTAAAAATTTTAAATTTAAAGCAGTGCAGGAGCGAAATATGTTCTAAAATTGTGATTTATGTGATACAATTGTACTAGAAGCTTGGAAATTGAAATGGTGGCTACTTTTAAGATGTAAATCCTTGCTAAGATCGGTTTCTAAAAAATTCGAAATTTAAAAAGATGAAATGAGTGGAATACTTTCTAAAAACGATTTAATTAAATCTGTACTAACTTACGATTTAGTTAAATCTGTACTAACTTACGGTTTAGTTGAATTTGTACTAACTTACGATTTAGTTAAATTTGTTTGGGTTAGAAACTTGAAATTTAGTATAGCGGTTACTTTTAAGATGAAGATGCACGGTATAAACAGTTGATTAAAAATTTGAAATTTAAAGGTGTGAAATGAGTGGAAAAAGTTTTAAATTACGGTTTATTTAGAATTGTTAGGGATAGAAACTTAAAATTTGACATGTCTGTTATTTTAAGACGCAAATGATCGTACAGAAAAGTTTTTAGAAAATTCGATATTAAAAAAAGGTCCAGAAACAATAAACGTTCTAAAATTACGGTTTTTGTAATTCTGCTGAGCTAGGAACTTGAAATTTTCACAGTGGTTATTTTTAAGACTTAGGTGCATGCTAAGAATGGTTACTAAAAAAATTCGAAATTTAAAAGGGTGAAATGACCAGGAAGCGTTCTAAAAACCTTCTAAGCTATGATTTATCTGAAATTGTCAGTTGAACACATTTTTAAAATTTAGAAATTTTAAAGAATGCAGGAACAAAAGACGTTATGAAGTTAGGATAGCTGTAATATAGTTGTTACAGAAGCTTGCATAACTAGAAGCTTGAAATTTGGCATGCTGATTACTTTTAAGACGTAAATACCCGCTAAGAATGATTTCTAAAAATTTCAAAACTTCAAATAAAAAAAGAAATTCAGCGGAAAATCTTCAAAATACATTCTAAATTACCATTTGTTTTAAATTAATTTTACTTCTCTTCTCATTAAGTCTCCTGTTCGCCTAAAGCAGTATAAGAACGATCTTTAGACAAACTGTGGCTTAGTTAGCATTTTTTTTTATTATTATCCGAAGCAGTACAATTTCCTCTAATAAAAATAGGCACCCAAATACCATTTGGCATATTTCAACGATTACGTGAACAAAGCTGTGGGTTTTGCTATATATACGTATATACTAACTTGCAAAATATCTATTGGTGTTTTCAATTAACCCTTAAGTGGTGAGGTGATTTTTTATAACGTAAGTGGTGAGGTGGGGTGTACGTAACCCCAAAATTAAATTTCTTGTGCACCCCATAAAATTTAGCGAATTACAATAAGAAAATTCCATGAGAATTTTGTATTATCTATTAGTATAAAAACAACTGAAAAAGTACTGTAAGTGTACATGCATGTTGCATTATCCCAACATTGGAAAATTTTTCTAGCTGAAATGAAGTAACTGGCTGTCACGATATCAGTAGTGGATCACGTCCAGCAGTAATAGAGTAGTATAAGTTATCAGAACAGGTAAATTCGATCTTGTTGTACTAGTATAACGAAACCTGAAATCCTGTCGTGTTAAAGACTACGACATTGACGTTATATGATGGATTGGAAGTTGTATCAGTCGACGAGTGAAGGCCATGGAATACATTTTTCCGTGAAAGTTTCTCCAGAAATACTTGAGACAAAACGTAAAATCAACTCAGCATTTTATTTAAACATCTTTCGGCGCCACAGTTTCCACCAAGAATATTAGCCATCGCTTCATAGCAGTAATTTAGGGATGAACAAAGTTGTAGATAATCGAATACGTGGACGGTGACCAGCGTGTGGTATGAAAAATGGAAATACAATTAGAATCTGCTGAAACACAGCAAGCATCGGCTTTTTGTGCGTCAAGTGTAGGAATACAAATATGACGTAGGTCGCGCTCTCAACCAATTAATAATTAAGAATACCACGCCATGGAAAGAGTGGATGAATTTGAAGGTAAATGGGATAACACGGAAATATGCGCGGGAAAATAAAATGGAAGGGAATATAAAATAGAACATTCTAAAAGAACATTCTAAAAGAAAAAAGAGCGGAAATAGAACATTTAATTTAAGAATACCAAAAGCGTAATATTTAAGTAATTTAGACAAGTGAGATATTAAATTAAAGGGAATTTAACAGAATTAACGATAGAGATTATTTAAGAATAAGGATTTAGTGAATAGAAAGTAGTAATTTAGAATAAGATAAGGAAATCGCGGAATTAGATCTAATAATGTAACATGCATATGTAAGTGTACAGTCCATCTAGTAATGTAAAATGACAATATTTCAGAATTTAAATTTCTCTGGTGTGAAAAACCCCCACATCACGAGTTAAGGGTTAAAAACAATTTCGACGCTAGGCAGCATATCGGGCATCTTTAACTCGGATAGCCCGGGTTGGATCGCCTCTTTATAAAAAAAAAATTAATTTTCAATTTTCCGTAATGTTACTGCTTTTCGATTATCTGAACGCAAAATTATACTGCAAAGTTGAAAATTCATCATCATTTACAGATAAAACTGGAAACTGATAAAGTGATTATCGATAAAGTCAGACAATAGGTGCTTCTGAAAGATACATAAAAAGCACTTGGCTTCAACAAAAAGAGAGGCTACGTTTCTAGAACTGCACGTTGACATAGTAATAAATGCTGCCCCATAGACTGAAAATCTGAAGAATTATTTTATGATTTATTATAAGAAGTAAACACACAAAAGGATAATTTGTTTAGATGATACTGAGCAAATTAAGTTATGTGAGCTATTTAAGGTTCATTTCTGATCTGGCGCTAGAATGAAGAAAAATATTGTAGGCTCTTCAAAGCTTGTTTCAAACTTCGATTTTTGAAGAAAACTAACGAGTAAGTATGAGTTTTAATTTCAGTTTGAAATTAAAGTAAATAGTTAAAAAAACCCCCATTTATTAATGTATTTAAAAGCAGAACGAGGCTGAATTTAGAACTCGTGTTTTATAAATGAAAAATAAATGTTGTCTATATGACATCGCATTCCTCTCAAAAACATGCATTAAATGTTCTGACTTAATGGATTGTTTATTTATTTATTTATTTATTTATTTATTTATTTTGCTCAATTTGTTTTTAAGATATAGCAACAGAAAAGAAGAAAATAAGAATGAAAGTAAAAAATAAAAAATAAAATAAAATTCGAAAAACGTTTTTATAAGCATTCAGTGTTTATCTTAAAAATCACGTCTAATTTCATGACTGATCTTGAAAACCCGTCTAATTTCACGACTTATCTTGAAAATCACATCTAATTTCATTACTGTAATTCATGTTTTTTTTTCAAAAATTTCCCTTACAATACATTAATTCGGCATAGGCTCTGTTTCTTTTTTAAAATATCGCAGCAGGAAAGAACAAGTTGGAAATTGCACGTCAAACATGGCAAATGAGGCGCGTTCGTACTATAACTAGTTTTATAAATATTTTTTGCACTGCATATTGTACTGCATGTATATTTTAGTGCACTTCATATGTGCATATCCATTTCATTCCGTTCGAAACGCTATAACATTATTAAAATGCACTTGAAATCTTTTTTTTCCATTGCCATAATGTAACGAAAAACTTTTGACTGTCCCTGTAATTAAACTATACCCCGATTTTCATAAAATTTGAAATAACTCGACAAAATTATGCCTCAATTATATATTTTAAACTTCAAACGATTCGGTTGGGTAGTTTTGCGCTGTTATATGCGGACAGACGGACAGGCAGACGGACTGGGCGACGAATATAGGTGCTACGTATTTATATAATTATATAACGCACCTAAAAAGGAGCATTATTTAAATTACCTATTCGCCTCAAGATTTCTGCATTGTTTTCTTAACGTATAATCATAATTTAATCAATATTAAAATATTAATTGATAAAAGCGTATTAAAATATATTAGTCTTTATTTGAGGACGTGAGTTTCAAAATTCGCCTTATCCAAAGTTTTTAAAAATGGAGTTTTCTCTATCAATCAATTCTATTTATGAACCTGCACCGATAAAACACTGCAATCTAAAAAAAAAAAAAAAAAAAAAAAAAAAAACTAATTTTATCCTGTATTTCCGGCACTGTAAAATCTTGGTTTACTATGAAAATCAACGGACGCACTCAGAGGCTTTTCGCGATTTCCCAAAATTTCATTTTCTGATAAAGCGAGTTTTGAAACTCACGTCCTCATTTTTATTTAACATTTTCTACTTTTTAGTATTTAAAATATTCAGTTTAACAGCCAGTTGACTTATGTTGAAAGCATATTTTGTCTTATAATTAACCCATTGTTTTTGGAATTCGCAAACAGTTATAACCAAAAGCTTATTTGAAAACTTATCCCCTGTGACTGGCTAAGAGAAAAAATGCCTTAAAATAAATTTATCTACCCTATATATATAAAATCCTAATGAAACGAATTTATGAAACGGATATATGAAACGAATTTATGAAATGGATATATGAAACGAATTTATGAAACAGATATATGAATCAACTGATTATGTTTCAAGCGATTTCTCCTAAAATATGGAATACTTTGCGATGAAATTAACACCAAAAATCAGCATTGATCTGCAGATCTCAAAACTGGTATTAGGATTTTTAAATTCGAATTAGTTTTCGAAATATTAATTTTTTTCTAATTTTATATACATTTTTCTAATGATGGCAACTCAAATTTTAATCAAACAGATATTTTTTTTTTCATATTTCAGAAAGGTTGACATGGTAACCCGGCTATTGTTGTTTATTTGATAATAATTGTCTATTTACTTTTATTTCTTTTCATAAATTATATAAATTATTTTGTTCTATAATTATTAATTAATTTTTTTATTTCCTTTAGAAAATAATAGAAAATAATTAAAAAATACGGTACTACTTAGTTATTCCGTCGACCAACTTCGCCAAATTATATAAATCGCCAAAACACTCGCCAAATTATACAAATTGACATAATTTTTATTTTTAAATAACGAAAGAACAAATAAATTAGTATAACATGAATAAATATACAAATAAAAAGTCGAAATAAAAATCACTTGATGACGTAAACACGTGTAACTTGCTTAAAGTCAAGTGAATGTGACATTTACGATCAACCATTATTGGCATTTAATCTTATAGTTTGGCGATAGATTTTTTGTCGACGGGATATCTAAGTAATACCAAAAATGCACATGTAACTGGCATTTAAAAACGAAATTTTTGCCAAATTTTCGTTAAAAAAAAAAAAAAAAATGCCAAACCTGCTGTGCGTATATGACATCCGGCCAAATATTACCACTCGAAAAAAAAAAAAAAAATGCTAACTGGCGAGAGTTGAAAAAAAGCTATTGGCGAGATTTGCATCCGGCTAGTGTAACAGTACCAAAAATTCTTTGCAATCATGGCAAATTTTATGTAGTTTTATTCGAAAAAAAATTTTGATTTTTTAATCAAAATGGAAAACTTACGGTCCCATATTGGCGCGAATTCTTTCTAACGCCAATGTCACAACGGGCACTTAACTGGCGCCAAAGTATTTAAGTATTGCGCGGCAGCGCAATACTTATTTATTTCCAGTGTCACTTCTCAATGTTAATTTAACATAGAAAAGCCTATGGAGATCATAACTTTTTCATTTTTTCTTCCCACCTTTTTGTCTCTGATGCCACTCATTTTTTATTCTTTACTAATTCTAATGATATTATAAATTTAAAATGTAAAAACATTTGTCTGACGTCAGGGTCAAAACGAATGGTAAAATGCCTTTGCATATGGGTGAATTATAACCCAGAGAGTAACATGGGCCAACTTGTTTTTACATCATTCAAATATTTTTCTTAATAATTCGAAATTTCGCTTTTTTCATTGAAAATCAACGGACATTTTTCATAGAAAATGTAACATTTTTTCTTTATTGTTGCAAATAATTCAAAAGCCGTAATAATAATTTGTCTATTTTCAGTTGAATGATTTTCACGTGAAACATGAAAGTCAAATAGTTTTTTTTTTTTTTTTTTTTTTTTTTTTTTTTTTTAAAGAATTAAAAAGAAGATGAATATGGCGTCATAGTGGAAATAAAAATGACATTTTCAAACAAATTTTTTAAGTTCGGATTAGATTTGTTTGACCAAATTACAGCAACCTGCATTACTGCACAGGTGAAACATTTTGAATTATACCTAGGTAAATTGCATCACAAATTGTGATGTGATATCGCATAAATCAAAGCCTGATGATTATACCCTCCATTAATTTTGAAATGTGTTCGTCTGAATGCAGTAGTTATTAAAAAACTTAACATATTAAACAAAAACCTAATTTGCAGAACAAATTAAAAAAAACAAAATTTATTTCCTAAATTGTTTAAGCCCGAGAAGGGCAGATATTAAGATATTTCATTCAATTCGTTCTACATTTAATGTTAAATTTTTGTAATAAATAAGTTAAACCAATTGAACATTAAAAAATAAAAATAAAATTCATACAATATGATACTTTAAACACCCTTAAAACTTGGATTCCGTTCAAACGAAATCGAAATAAATCTTAGACCTTTTTTGAAGTTTTGTATTTTTCATGTATGTCATTTTTTGTCCAATCGTCATAAATATAATACAAAATTTGCAATACAGATACCGGGTGTCCCAAAAAGGACTGACTGATTTTAAAATTCAATAACTTCCAAACGGTGACAGATATTAAAAAAATTCTTGCAGGAGGGTTATGCATAAAGTCAAAAGTTTTATAACAGTGATTTTCGATTTTAGTTCGAATTACAAACAATAGATGGCGCTGTAAGCAATAGTCGCTAAATACAGGCTCGATTTTTGGTCCTTTATCTTGTTCCATGCAGAAAAAGGAGATGGAAATGTATTATCCGGGCCACGAAGTACCAAAAATTGAGCCTGAATTTAGCCTCTATTGATCTCAGCGCCATCTATTGTTTGTAATTCGAACTAAAATCGAAAATCACTGTAAAAAAACTTTTGACTTTATGCATAACCCTCCTGCTGGAACTTTTTTAATATCTGTCACCGTTTGGAAGTTATTGAATTTTAAAATCAGTCAGTCCTTTTTGGGACACCCGGTATTTTGAATTAAAAATGTAAGACGTCTAAGATTTATTTCGATTTCATTTGAACGGAATATAAGTTTTTAGGGTGTTTAAAGTATCATATTACATGAATTTCATTTTTATTTTTTAATGTTCAATTGCTTTAACTTATTTGTTACAAAAAATTAACATTAAATGTAGAACGAATTGAATGAATTATCTTAATATCTGCCCTTCTCGGGCTTAAACAATTTAGGAAATAAATTTTGTTTTTTTTAATTTGTTCTGCAAATTAGGTTTTTGTTTAATCATTATTTTGCTTGATATGGTAAGCCGGATGTTGTTGTTTATGCTGTTGATGCGTTCCCCAAATTGGCGTCGTTAAAAAATCGCGCCAATATGGGACACGTATATGACATCTGTGCCAAACTTTCATATGAACAGCGAAGGGATCAGACCGTATTTCTTTATGGCAGTTGATGACTTGAACTATTATAATATAGATGAAATGATGGCGATAGAATAATATTTGGCGACTTATCACCTGTGCCTGGCTAACATTAAAGTACCAAAATGGCACCTAGAGTATAAAAAGCGAAGTGGCCCGCCTGGAACTGTTGATGATAGTCACATGACTTAGGTTATTGTTATAGAGATTGTTTTAAAATACCGGGAGACAAAGACTCTGTATACTTAATTTATTTTATTTTAGCTTCTTTTCAAATGTTTAACTGATCCTCTTTAATCAAAAACGAAAACAACTATTGGATGTCTTAACAGCAAATGATTCGCCCTTAAATCTTTGCAATCAAAGGCAATTGAATGGAAACCCGTTTACAGGGAGATCTGCACAGCTTTTCTCAGTATCATTCAATCTTCTCTAATATTTTTAAAACCCATCAGATTAGCGTGTTTTTTGATTCTGCGGTGTCTGAACGGGGGTTGGCGAGCGCAGCTAGCAGGGGGCAGAACCCCCCTAGTTAATTTATAATTAGACCAATGTCAGACGGGCGTCTTTTTTACTGTTTTTTTGCTTAAGTATTATCCATTCACAATGCTGTAGCATAAGCAAAAAAGCAGCAAGAAAGACGCTTTAAAAATATGGAAATGTTGAACCGTCATCGGAAACAAAACAATGAACATAATTTTTGCAATTCTAGCATATCAAGAAGTAAAGAAAATATCGATTACAAAGTTCCATCTTTACATGCAAAAACCAAGTTCAGATAAAAAAAGATACACTCGAACCCGGTTAAGACGCTCACGGTTAATACGCGATCCCGCTTAATACGCGGATTTTTTCCGATCCCTTGAATATCGCTCATAAGACTAATGTAAAAATATCATGTTTAATACGCGAATGGTTATTACGCGATAAATTTTTGGTCCTTTGAGGGAAAATAATCACACTTAAGACGCGGATTCATTGATCAAGATGCGAATTCCGTCTCTCTTCTCAAGTGTTGGCAATTTTGCGGATTATTTTTTATTCAGATAAACAACACTGTTTTCGAATAGTATTATTTACTTTATTTAATAACAGATTAATTAACGCAAAAATTACTAATCAGAAATAGTGGTAGATATTTGAATAAAACAAAGCCCCGCTAAATTAACAAAACTGCAATTCTTCTTTGATTCAGCCTTCTAACATTCTTTGCCTCTCGCTTCGTGTATGTTTTTACAGTAGTAAGAGAGATATAGACGAATTCAGGTTACTCAGACACATCATAAAAATTATTATGATTAGAGATAATCATGCCTGTTGTTAGTGAGCTTTTAAATGTACGTTATATCACTACTATGTTTTATAATGCATGTTATAGGCAACAAAAAATGAAACTCGTAAAGATTAAATAAATACGACTGCGATTGGATAATTCTTTTATGTTTTCTTTACTTTTTGTTATGCTAACAATATTATGTACACGAAGATTAATAAAAATAGTTTCTTCTTATATTAAAAAGGGTCAATTATAATGGTACTTATTAATACAAGTACTAAATTTGATTTTTAACAAGTTGGAAATTGCTCGTCAAACGTGGCAAATGAGGTGCGTTCGTACTATAACTGGTTTTATAATTATTTTTTGCACCCCTTATTGTACTAAATGTATATTTTTTTTCACTTCATAAGTGCATAGTCTGTAACATCATTAAAATGTACTTGCAATAATTTTTCCCCATTCCCCGTAATGTAACAGAACACTTTTAACTGTCCCTGTAATTAAACTATACATCCGATTTTCATAAAATTTGAAATGGCTCGACAAAATTTTGCAACAATTATATATTTAAAATTTCAGACCATTCGGAAAGCTAAAACATCATTAAAATGCATTTGCAATAATTTTTTCATATTGGCCATAATGTAACGGAAAACTTTTCACTGTCCCTGTAATTAAACTATACATCCGATTTTCATAAAATTTCAAATGGCTCAACAAAATTGTGCAACAATTATATATTTAAAATTTCAGACCATTCGGAGGGCTGTTACATCATTAAAATGCACTTGCAATAATTTTCCCCATTGGCCGTAATGTAAAGAAAAACTTTTGACTGTCCCTGTAATTAAACTATACATCCGATTTTCATAAAATTTGTATTGGCTCGACAAAATTTTGCAGCAATCATATATTTAAAATTTCAGACCATTCGGTTGGGTAGTTTTTGCTCTGTTATATGCGGACGGACGGACTGAACGACGACTATAGGTGCTACGTATTTATATAATTACGAACGCACCTAAAAATGGGTTGTGCTTCAAAGTTTTAATGTTTTATTCTTTTTGTTAGAAAATTTTTAGTCTAGTAGGAAAATTATTTTTGTTGTTTTATTTTTGCTTGCAAAGTACAAATCGACAACAAAACCAGGTTGGAATCCACATTTATTTTCCTTTTTTATTCCATTCGGTCATATAAAAAGAAACAAGGAGTTAAAGTTGAATACAATTTAATTTTAAACTAAACATATGTAAAAGATACAATTTTGTACCGTAAACATATAAACGAAAGCTCAAAAGTTCATTTAGACGATTAAATGCGTAAATAAGCCCAGTTCCTGCAACATGATACAAATCACCTTTAATACGCGATCCCGCTTAATACGCGACTTTTTCCACTCCCTTGAAACGCGTCTTAACCGGGTTCCACTGTATATAGAATGTAAAAGATTATAATTAAGGATCAACCGAAACAGGTTTTTAAGACCCGACACTGAGACCGGATTTCGATAATTATTCTGTCTTTGGCCGAAAACGAAAATGTCCAAATTCCTTTTTCAAGGAATTAATGCATACATAAATATATATAATTATTAATTAATTATACGTGTAATATTATATGTGTGGCCCAAAGTTGGCTCTCTGTGTCTCTCATCAAAACTGTTTATTTTCATATACAGTAAAATCTGTCTAAGGCGAAATCGATTTGGACCGAGAAAATTTTCGGTCGTAGACAATATTCCACCTTATGCAAATCCATAAAAACGAAAAAAGATATCGCATATTTTTAAATTTTTTTAAAAAAGGAGGGTTATTAATTCGACGCATATGTTGTTTTTTCTTTTTAACAGAGAGAGATAGAGTTTTGGGTATGAAATTTTGCATTTTATCAATTTAATGAATATAAAGGACAAAAATGTGCACATTTTTATTTGTTCAATCGACATTTTTCCTTTTTTATGATTGTTTACAGTTATTCACACAGATAAACTCCTATTTTTCTCAGCGAAATGGATACATACCGAATACCTACTTAAAATTAAACTATACTATTTTTTATTTTCTTCCATTATCCTAATAATATACAAAAATTATGATTTTTAAAAATTTGCTTTTTAAATTTTGACTGTATAACTTTTTTTTTTTTTAAATCTCGTAGTCTTATATTTACTGTTAAAGTAACGGCCTATATATCTATATATATAAAAGAAAGTCTGGATTTTGTATTAATCAACGCGCAGCCAAAACTACTGAACCTAAAATCTTGAAAATCGGAGTAAAAATACTTCTTATGATATAGAGTGCCGCTAAGAAAGGATTTTCCAGAATTCCACCCCTAAGGGGGGTAAAAAGGTAACGAACTTTAAAAAAAAATCCCCAAAAATCTGATTTTATAGTTATTTTTCAATTGATAACATATTTTGGTGTATTTTTGTATGCTGAATCGAATGGTACTAACTAAATTCCTTTAAGCCCAATAGTTCGAGAGATATTTCATGTTTTTCTAATTTGGCATTATCTTTGGCGCCAAAACCTGAATTTTTCAAGTGATAATTTCTAAAAACTCATTCTTTTCATTCTGTTACTATAGCAAGGGAAAAAATTCAAATTGAATAATTTTTTAACTAATCCTTTTGGTTAAATAAAAACAACTTCGTCAATTAGAAAAAAAAATTCAAACGCCTCAAAAACTAAAAAAAAAAAAAAAAAAAACTGGTACTTTTTCGTTCTAATTTTCGTCGCGATACCATGCCAAAATGTATGGTATCGCGCCTTTTATTTCAAATCTAATCGTGCAAACGATTTTTATTGCAAACCGTGCCACACATTAACATTTGCTAATTATTGAACGTGAATATTTTTATGCAGGAAATTATAATGATGGAATTAATTTTATTCCATCATAATCTCGCAAAACTTTTTTATTTGTTATTTTTTGAATAGAAAATATTTATTAGTGATACTGATATAGATTTTACCTGATGAGGAGAAGCTACAATAAAATTATTTTAGAAGTTAAGAATTATACATACAAAAATGTTTTGTTCAAAAAACCATGAATGTCTTCATTGAAAGAATGAAATGTTTACTGCAATGTGTGACATACGTATTACGTACGCCATGCTTCAGTAGTAAAAGACATTTACAATTTTAAGACTGCAGTTTAAATTGACTATATTTTATTACTTGCAAAATATTTATTTATTCTTATATTTTAAGTATTTATTTTGGTACCCGTCGACCAATTTTACCAAATTATATAAATCGCCAAACCACTCGCCAAATTATACAAATTGACATAATTTTTATTTTAAATAACGAAAGAACAAATAAATTAGTATAACATTAATAAAAATACATTTAAAACGTCGAAATAAAAATCACCTGATGACGTAAATACGTGTAACTTGCTTAAAGTCAAGTGAATGCGACATTTACGATCAACCATTATTGGCATTTAATCTTATAGTTTGGCAATAGATTTTTGGTCGACGGGATAAGAAAGTAGTACCATTAATTTTATTAATTTAAAAAAAAAATTGTAGGTCAAAGTCTGTAATTTTCAAAAGGTATATTTTTTAAATGCTCATTTTTTTATCAACAAAATTATTATTTTTTTCAAATGTATCATTTCATTTTTGTGCCAACTATTACGCTTGGTGACAATGGTGTTGGCATAACAGGGAAATACCAAAACAGTTACTGATTTTATTTCAAATGTAAAGAAAAAAGGTTTAATGAGCAATAAATATTGTAAATATGACTATAACTCAGATTCTACTTAACAGAATTTTGTAGAGCTTACACTGTTAAATAGTAAATTTGGTTTATAAATGGTTTAATTTAAAAACCATCATTCTAAGTTGCTACGGGAATTCTAAAATTAGGTGAACTCGATTATGAAAGATTTCAAGTCAACTAATTAAATGCACAGTAAGTTAGATAATATTTCAGGGATTTTCTCAATATTTATCATATCATTCTGTGTTGTTTAGTTACGGAGCTATGCGGAAAAAAATTCTCAGTGGTACAGTAAAGAAAATTGGAAGCTATACGCTACAGAGATAGGGTATACTATAGAGTATATATGCTATAGTTATGGAAGTTGAGCTGAGTTCCTTAAAAAATTCAGAAGTGATGCAGTACATACCTACCCCTACCTCCCAGAGAGTTCTATAATCAGGTTAACGCGATTATGAAAGTTATATTTAACTATCTCAATATATATGTAATGCAAAGAGAAATTTCATTCCGGCCGCTTATATCTTGAGTTCTTCTGAATAGATTTTGACGGGACTTACATTGTTAGTTAGATAATTTTTCAGAAAAGATGTTAGTATAAAACATAACGTTCTACGTTGCTTGGTTAAATAATTATGGGGAAAGTTCTAAATCAGATGAACCCAATTTTGAAAGATTTGCTTTTTTTAAAGGTTCCACTGAATGAATTTTAATGGGATTTAAACCGTTAATTAGATCCTTTTTAGGCAAGGTTTCGGTATATTTTCCAGTATAAAAGATTCTGCTAAGTGGATTTCGATGGAACTTGATCGGTTAGTTAATTTTCCAGTGAATGTTTTAGTATAAAGCACATATCATTTGCTGTTGCTTGGTTGTTAGGTTGCTTGATTCTAGAACTATAGATGAAAGTTCTAGAATCAGGCGAACCCAATTATTATGTAGGATCAGCCTTTTCAGTAAGTCCAATTAACAGATTCTGATGAGACTTGCACTGATAATTTTTCATGAGCGCATTTAGTAAAATACATGTTGTTCTATCGTTCTTTGCCGAATCCTACACTAACAGATCAACTAAAGAAATTGGTCCTTAACAGTCTAAATTTTGTATGACCCAATAAAAGATATAATAGCGTAATGACATTCATATTGCTTTTGGCAATTCGGTTAGATACACCAGCTAAATGTCCATATTGCTTTAAAACGCATGATCAAATTCACAGATATATTTTGTTTCATTCAAGATTTCTTTAGAAAAACCGACCAGCGTAGCGGGCGAAGGCGGCTAGTATATATATATATATATATTATTATAAGGGTAGTGAAAAAAAAATGCATATTTTAAATTTTTGTACCGTAAAAAAATATAAATTTATTTGGGTTAAAAATTATAAATAAACAGCAATTTTTGTCGAAGGATACAAACTGCATACGTTTTCCTTTTCATCAAATCCGCAAAAATTCAAAATTTCATAATTAAAATTCCCTCTCTATAAGCAAATGAATGCGTAAACATATGTTTTTATTAATTATTTGTATTTCATATATATTTATTTTTTATATATTTGATCTATCTATCAGTTTTAAAGTTTCATATGCTGGATGGTTTTCATTTTTAAAATATCCTTTTTTCCGCCTCATGCAAAAATTTGTTTTCGGCGGGACCTTAAAAACTTTTCCGTTTCCGCGTTGGGCAGATTCCGGCTTATGGAGCACGTATTAATGTTATTTTCTATGGATTCGCCGGGACTTGAAAATGTTTCCGTGGTAGATAAACTTCCGGCTTACACAGAGCCCGCATTAGACAGATTTTACTGTAATATAAACACTGCTGCAAATAGAAAATGATAGGGAAAACGAAATTGTCGTCATTAACCGGAGATACGTCTTAAACTTGGACGTATTAATGCGAGTCCACTGCTTTTCCGAAAAGTAGCCGTACGAACTCTGGTAAGGTCAAACTTTCTTTTTCGGAGCATATCATATAACAAAGGTTTAAAAGACATTATTATTCTAGAGAATTCTGTTTAAGATTTATGGCATTCGAAAAATTTAAAAATGATCTGTGTAGAGCAGGGCTTAATTTGCGCCGGAGCCCACCGGAGCTGAGCTCCGGTACTTCTCTATTTTCAGTAAATAATTAAATATTGGTCGGAATTCACCGGAGCTCATAAATGCAGGGCTCCGGAGCCCAAAGCAACAGCGCTTTTTTTTTTTTTTTCATGAACGCTGCCCATTTTAAGGCTCTGCTCTGCACATTTACGAAGTCACTTTCATTTATAAGTAGATATAATTACCATGCATTGTTATTCTGATAGAAAGCAATCGAGCAGTGTTTCCTCCTTTTTGTATAAACGTATTGAATATTTCCGATAACGGTGTCAAATTTTTAATTTAATCTGATTTTCAGGGACTCACCATAAACGATTGTTAAGCGGAAGGAATCGATTATAGTTTCAAATATGCACCTTTTATAGGAAATTGAAAAACGTTGTTCCATTCTTCAACATATAAATATTATATAAATATATATATTATATAACTATTAATTTCTATAAATTTCATTCACTTTTTCATGAAAAGGCATAACTGGCGAACTATTCCTTTTTTGCGTTAGCGCTATTTCGGAATCATAATCCTTACCATATTTAATCCTAGAATTCTACAATTAATTAACATTAAAATTACGCAAAGATTTCTTTTCGGAAGGAGTGATAACTAAAAAGTGGATTAGTTGACAGCTAAGTATATTAAATAATTATGCATTATAAGTGTATGCTGATAGATATATTTAAAATTATTTTTCTAAAGAAAAAATAATGCTTTAAATTTTGAAAATAATGTATGAAATATAAATATGCGGATTGGAGTGACGGGGGGTGGGGGTGGAGGGGCACGCTACGGTTGTTAGTACTGCAGAATATTAGGGCTCCGGTACTTTTTTTGTTAGAAATTAAGCCCTGGTGTAGAGTAACAAATGGCGGGCCAAAATTCTTTGATACATTTCAAAATCTAATAAAATTAAGTGATTCGAGTGTTCGGCTTGGACTAAATTTCTCTTCATTATGAAACGTTTTGATTAATCAAATAAAATTTCGCCTACATTGCCAGGGCCCGCTTAACACTTGGAAGTAGGGGAAGCCCGACATTACACAGGGCCCCTATTACTCTTCAAATTGCTTTTTTATTTACTAAATCCCTTTTTCGTATGCTTAAATAATTTGAAATTTTACCATCAAAGTTTAGAGTAAATAACACTTTTAATATTAAACTAAAACTAACTATCTATATATACATACTATGAAAAAGTATTTTATTATATTTTTAATTGTAAATAACCAATTTATTTTGTAAATGACAAATATGGAACTACAGTTGAAGATATTTAAACTTCAAAATATCTTTTGTGATTTACAAATTGCCACATAGTATGAACAAAAAAATTTCAAAAGAAAAAAAATGCATTTTTTTACCCTGATTGAGTTTCTTTTTTCTAATAATTAGTTTTGAAAAGTAAAATTGGGGCCCTTTTGTATCTCACTGGGTAAGCACGGGCTTCATGGGCCTATTCCATAAACAGGGGCTGTACATTGCCCGCTACTTGAAAGCCACCTCCACTTCCCTCGAAAACAAAGCATAAAATAAGCTATTTAAAAACATTTATTTACACCCAAGCAGACACAGAACAATTATTTGTACAGTCCAACACTAGATTTTAACGACTGCACTCCTTTCAGGTCTAAAGCGCATCCCACACTGAGACGAGAAGCGACATGTAGCCGCAACATATAGCGCAAAAATCGGTCGAAAAAAAGAAAGAAGTTGTTTCAAACCTGCTTTAAACCAGTTTTTCCAGCGAATTCAAGCGACATGTCTTATGTGTCGCCTTAGTGTGGGATGCGCCTAACGACATCGGAATAGAGCTCACTTCGCTACCACGAGTTCACTTGCACGTGTTGTGAAAGAGACTTAATTACACGTGCACACATGACATACGATGATAATAAGTTATACAAAATAAATGTTCTGTAATTGCTTGTGACTAAAAACCTTATAAATGCTTAAGATTTTTAAAATACTTTTTTGGCTATTTAAAGTATAGCGCCATCCATAGTCAAAAGTTTGAATCATTTTTTTTATTATTATTATTGAACAAAACTTTTCATCACCAAAAGCATTTCAGTCCAAACCGCACTCTCGAACTCGAATTGCCTAATTTTATTGTCGGAGCACAGCTCCGGCTTCCCTGCAAAAATTACACTTATTGTTAACACGATAGCGTCCAAAATATTTGACGCATCGACACAAAAAATGAGCTGGACGTTGGTAGTGCCAAAATCTCGGCGCGTATTGAAAATCATAAATATTCGTCAACCCTAACAGCCTGAAATGTCGGCTCAAAATTTTCCCATAGAGATGACATTGCGAGTTTAATTCTATATATTTGAAAGATAAGGCTTTCTTTTTTTGGTCATGTATCTTGAGCTTTTTTTGCACCAATTTTAATAATTCTTTTTTTTAATGAAAGCTGTTTCTTTATAGATTTGCCCGCACTAGCTATTTTTTTTTTTTAATATTCTCATTTTTATACTTAAATTTAAAAATTAAAAAATTTCTATGAATTTGTTTCAAAATGGTAGCAATTGGATTACTTCCATTGTTGTAAAGAAAGGAAAAATAATAAGGTTTGCTTATCTTTATTGATGCCATTTTCATAAAATTCAAAATAAACTTTCTGAAAAAATTGAACAGAAAATGACGTCATGCTTTAACAAAATACTCATGTTTTTCCGCAAAAAGCTGTTATAATTCAATTTTTTTTCATTCATTGAGTTTGAGACGCTTGGTGAAATGCTTCAATGAGGCAAAATGACATCATATTTAAATGAAAAGGATTATTTTCTCTGATAAAAGCAAATATTTTACTAAGAACGCCTCTAAAAGATATAAATTTCTGGAATTTTACTCGCCGATACAGAGATTAGAATCACAAGTCAAGAGTGCGAATGTTCACATGCAAAGTCGTAGTTGACAAACTTGATTTCAAGTTTAGAAATATATGTATTAATCACATATTGCGCATTGTAATATTTTTGAAATGGTGAATGTAAATATAAGAGATGCGTATGCAAATTATGAGACGGTGAAAATAACATTAAGTTTAGATTTTACGCGAAAAATAATTCCATGATTGACTTAAGGTGAAATCATTTTTTTTAAATTTCAATCGGCAATTTTAAACGGCACAGATGTCATATACGCCCCATATTGGCACGATTTTTTCTGACGCCAATGTCATATACCCAACGGGTACTTAACTGGCGCCAAAGTGTCGTTATTTTTCTTGATATGGTAACCCGGATGTTGTTGTTTGTGCTGTTGACGTTTTCCCCGAATTGGCGTGGAGAAAAAAATCGCGCCAATATGTGGCGTATATGACATCTGTGCCTTTTAAACATAACAGAACTCAATGGGTAATTTAAACAAAATTAAATATCTTGATTAGGTATAATAAATAATGCAGTTTAATTTTTTAATATTTTGAACAGTCGAAGTGTATGGAATTAGTATTTTGGTAACATTAAGTTAAAAATAATATTTGTTTTAAGAGACTAAGTAGTAACCTATGTATGAGTTCGTTTTTAAACAATTTCTTTCGTCGAAATTCGATCATTATGGAGTCGAATGTTGAAGTCGATGTTCATACATTGGTGACCTGAGATATAGATTGACCCCCCCCCCCCCTCATCCCTTTCAGAAGTTTTACATTCTACGTATGTAACAAACACTATTTTTTTTTCGAACTTTTCATTCTTTGTAAGCTTCCAAATCGATTTCATTTTGAATTTTAAATTAAGAGAAACGAAAAAAAAAAAATCGAATACGGAAAATACGATTTTTTGCATTAGTCGAATGGCTACGAGTGATACTCAAAGAAATCGAGAAAATATAATGTCATGTATTTTTCTCGATTTACTTTACTTATATGTATCTATTCTTATGTATGTATGTTTGTATTCAGACGAATGTATGTTTCTATTGGGAAATTTTTGTAATCGGGTTTGTAGACAAATTTATAATTTACTGAGCATTGTTTGATAAGCAAATTTAATGATTTGCAATTACTTGTAATTGTCCCAATTACTGACGTTTACTTAATTTTTTTTTTTTAATTCATCGTAAGTGAATATATGTATTTCAACTGAAATGCAAGTGAACATTCTGAAGTAAATGAGATAAGTATTTTTTTTTTGTCAAGATGCACACTAGAAAACAGAAATATGTAGATTACAAAATAAAAAATTCCTGTAAGGGTTGGAAAAGATACATAGGCGTAACCAGGGGGGTGTGTGTGCCCTGGGTGCCCGGGCACCCCCCCCCCCCCCCGCTTGCGCAGACTCAAGCACAATTATTTAAAAAAATAGAAATCTACAAAAGAAAAAAAGAAATGAAAGCAGAGTTTAATTAGTTTAGCAAATTAGCTTAGTTCAGAAAACTAACAGCCTAAGTTTAGAAATGTGATAAAAAAAGAAACCCACGTTCTTCTTTTTTGTTTCTTTTTTTAAGAAATTATGTTGTTTATCTTTTTTTAAACTAGAATATTTACATGAATCTGTATTAGTCATAGTAAGTCAAAAAGGTGGCTATATAATCCCACTTTGAAGTCTTTTGCAGTGGCGTAGCTACATATTCAGCGCCCAGGAGCAAGTAAAGTTTGTGCGCCCTCTTGTCTCTCAAAAAAGTTCTGCGCAATTATGTTTGAAAGTTACATATATACATATATATATATTACCATTAATTAAACATAACCTACCACCGTCAATTATTATGAATTAAAGCTGTAAGTATTAAAAAAAAAAAAAAAAACATATTATAAGAATTATTATGGAAGAAAAAAGAAAAAAGTGGACACCGACAAAAATTGAAAAGCTTATACATTGAATTACGTTATCAAGGGCACAGAATTCAATGATATAAGCAAAATGGTTGTTTTCTGTGGGAAAAATAAGCTAAAGCTAAAATTAATTTTCCCCTGTGCCCGAACAACCACTAAAATCAAGTGAATTGATTAAAAATGAAAGCAGAATAGAAACATTTAATATGAAATGGAAGAATCAATAAAACGTATTTAAATATTTATAGGATATAAAATATAAATAATAAACACCATACCGATTAATATTTCAGTATTTTACAAAAATCCATGTGCACATGTCTACCAGTATATCAAAAAGATTAAGGTGAATAAAACAGTTAAGCAATCACAGTAAATGATACCAAAGGATGTAGTTAATACATTTTGAAATAAAATTTGAAATACCTTGTAAAACAAATTTAATCTAATATAAAATAAATAGATATTAATTACATTATTTAAAATGCACTATTAAATTAATAGATAACAGTTTAACAATATCGTCAAAATTTAGCTAAAAATGCACCCTGGTGTATAAATTATAACTGAAATGGAGCTAGAAAAATTAAAAATTAGAGCAATCTGAAAGAGACAAATTTGGTGCTGCCATCTATTATTAATTATATTAAACATCTATCGCAAGATAAAAATTTGTAAGCTTTTGAATGTAAATAACTGTTTAAACAGCAAAACCAAACAAATCCTTATATATAGAGAATTATATACCTAAATATAAATCACACAATGTATTTAAAACTATTGTTAATAAAATTTAAAAGCATACAATATATTCTATTAGCTAACTTATTTAAACTAAACTAAGAGTTTAAATAATGCTAGAACATTGATAATATATAGCATATAGCTATATACTATAAAACAAAATAAATTCAGTAATAATTAATATAAATAATTATTAAAAATAATTTAAAAATTATTTTTTAATGAATTATATATAAGATATTTATAAAATGAACAGGAAATAAAAAACATGTGGAAGTATATAGAAGGTTAAATAATACTTAAAATCCCATTACTTAAAAAGCACAAATATAGAATGTGGATTATTTTCAGACATCCATAAAAATCCATAAAGTATGAATGTGGGACATTCAAAAACATTAAACTAAGAGTGGCATACTATTAGTAATTAATATGATATTGTCCTTAGTAAATTAAAATTTAATAACAAATAATTGTAAATTAGATTAATGAATAATTAAGCTAATTATAATATTAATGAAAATCTCCAATTTACATATAAAATATCAAATCAACATCCACATAAAATACATAACAAAAATATAGTAATAATACAAGAGCACCGCTATTTTTTTTAAAATAAATAATTAACCATTGCGTATTATCCAGACAACACCACCCTCCTCCGTACTCTAACATCTGCCCACCCAACCAACCTATAATATTTTTTTATATTATTTTACAATTTTTAATTTTTTATAGATATTTTTTTATTTTATAATTTTTTTGTAATTTAGTTTACGCATGTGTTAATTTGTGTTTATAGATCATGTAAGAAAAGTACTAATTGTATATTAATGAATATATGAATTTTTTTGGAAAACCATGATTTAATGCATCATAAATTAGTTTTTTAATATTATTGTTAATTAGAGGAGAAGAACATAAACATTTTATTCTATATAAATGATTAAGTATTATATTACGAAATACAGAATGATGTAGACAAGATTTAAAATTTGTAAATGTATTAACTGTGAATTTAAATTCTTTACGTTTGTCATATAAATCTGTGATTGTTTTATTGTCTTTTATTGTAATTTTAAGATCTAAGAAGTTAATTGTATTGTTAGATAAAAGGTTTTCCGTTAATTCCAAATTAGTGGGATAATCAACTGGAAATCGAGTAATTGCAGATTGATCAGTTTCAATTAAAATGATGTCATCAATATAACGATATAAATGTAGATTATTATTAGTAAAATTACGTTCATAATGAGATAAGTATAAGTCTGAGAGTAAACTGGAAGTACAACCGCCTTGTGGTATACCGACATGCTGTAAATATAAAGTATTATCTTGCAATATATAATTATTATAGATAATGAAGTTAGTTAAAGATTTAAAATATGCAATATCTATATTAGATGGTAATTCCAGTTTTTTATAATACTTTTTAAATAATGCATTTATAATTTTATGTAAATCTAATAGGTCTATATTATTAAAAAGATCTTTGAAGTCATATGTCGTTATATTACAAACAGAATGAAGATTTTTTTAAATATTAACAAGTTGATAGCTATTTTTTATACAATGTGTATTATCATTGTTTGTAGTAAGTTCATATATTTGATTAAGAATTTTTAAGAGAAGTGTATTGGCTTTATTATTATATGTATTACAACCAATAGTAACAGTCCTAAATTTAATAGGAGTTTTATGAAATTTGGGAATAAGAACTAAATATGGATAATTAAAATTAGTAGATAAAATATTTAAAAGTTTATAATAACTTCGAATTTTACGATTATTTACAATTACATTTTCATTAGTTTTTTGAAAAGACTTATTAGAAGAAATAGAATTTGTAAGAAGTTGGTGATAATATGATTTACATATAATAGCATAATTGTTAGGAGATTTGTCTACATATGTAATAACGAAGTTTTTTTGTAATTTAGTAATTTGTTGGAAATAATGCTGTGTATTAATAGAAACCAAATCAGCAATATTATTTTTTAAAGCCATAGTTAATTTTTCAATTACTAATATCTTCCATTGATTAAAATATTCAATAGGCTTATTATAAGAGATAGAAATTTTATAAATAAAAATATCAATATCATATGTAAACTGTTTGATAATAGATTTAACATTAAATTTAGATGGAAGTCTATATTTAGTACCATAACCCATTAGTTGTTTCAATTTAAAATCATGAACAATATCAAGATTTCCAGTGATTATATGTCCATGATCATTGTTTATGTATTTTTTTAGAGTGGGGTCTTTGCAGTTACACGGAAAAGTACTTGCAGCAGATGTATTTTTGGAAAATGTATTGTAGTTAAAAATTTTTCTCCCAATTGTATTCGGATATTTAAAGGTTTTTGATATATGAAGATTATTGATAGGAAAAAAACAATTTTTATCATTAATTATAGAATTGATATTAATTTTATTAAAAATGTGATCTGAAAAAGTAATTATCATTTGAGTATTCATGTTCTGAATTTTGTGTTTTTTTTTGTATATTAATATTTAAAAGATTAACCCTACTCATAATAAGGTCAAAGTAAATATCAGAGAAATGTTTAGAGAAAGATTTACTTAGAAAGACATTTAAATGTAGTACTAGCTGTTTCTTTTTAATAGCAAAGATGTTTTTACGAATTAACAACCAGTTATAATTATCTAAGTAATTTCGTTGAAGATCATTAATTTGTTTTGTGATAGATTTTTTGGAAACTACAACTGATGATGAACCCTTTCCGCGTTTATTACGTGTTGTTTTAGCATTTAAATTATGATTAAGAGTAGGATAAATTGGAGAATAGTCAATATTGTTATTTATAGATGTGAAGACTTTGACAGGTCTGTTAAATACTTCACTGTTAAGTCCATAAGGATAAATTGTGTTATAATATTTCATATATGATGATTCCATATAAAGACGTTCTGATTTATTTTTTAGAATTTTAAGGATTTCAATTGTCGTATTTTTAAATAGATGTTTATGAAAATGTTGAATTTCAGCTGTAGATTGTATATTTTTTGCTTTGTTATTATTAGAGTCTGATCGATGATGATTGATTCGTTTATGAATTGGACCTGATGTTTCACCAATATATTTCATATTACATAAGTTGCACTTTATACTATAAATAACATTAAATGCTTTACAAAAACTTGAATAATCAGGATCTGAGACAATTTGTGTCTGAGCAGCGTATGGACATGTCTTGCACCGAGAATCATAGCACTTACGAAAAAATAAAGGACGAGGGGGAGAGTATAAATGGTCGCTGGATGACGATCCAGGAACAACCCAATTATTATTCCTGTACCGGGCACTACACTGCATAGATGCTAAGTGTATCTTGCCAGTATCGAGATGTTTACTAAGAACTGCCATATAAAAATTATGTATGGAAAATGCAATAATTGTCATAAAAATAAGAAATTTTAATAATAAAAATTAATAATTTAATTAAATTAGCCTTGATTAAATAATAAAACTTGAGTATGAAAAAATATATACAATATTTACAATCATAGAAGCAGAACGCAGAAACAATCTTCAAATTATCCAAAAGCAAATTATGATAACCCAAATAACGTAGATTAATAATAGCAAGAAACCACTAGACTATTTTATAACAAATAAGTCTAAAAAGATCCGCATAACATCCAAATCCTAGAACAACTATAACCATGCAAAGACAACCAAAACGCTTACCCAACTAACTACTCAGATCAAAGTAATATGAATTTAAACTAAAGCAAATTAACATTAAATCTATGAATAGAAATAATTATTGCTACCATATTAATGTATATATAAAATGATTATCTCTACAGAATTATGTAAAGCTATAGCACAAATAGAAAATATATAGGACAATATCATACACTAACTACAAGAAAATTCAGATAAAATCATAACTAGAAAATTAAAAAACATTAAATAAATCGTTGCAATGATAGGAATGAAAAAATTAATGGAATCCTAAAATAGGTATCAGATAACTACATGGTAGAAATCTTATTGATAATACACATAGATTGTGCGCTAATTGCAGCAATTATCTAAGCGTATAATATTTAAAAGATTGCTAAATAATTTAGCGACCTGGGAATATATAAAAATATATATAAGATACCTTAAGGAAAAAATACATCAAAATGAATTGTTGACATTCAAAATGAAAAGATATTTAAAATATCATAAAAAGCATACATTCATAATTACTTGCGCAAATGCATCATAGTAATTTGAATGCTAATATATTACCATTAATTAAACATAACCTACCACCGTCAATTATTATGAATTAAAGCTGTAAGTATTAAAAAAAAAAAAAAAAAAAAAAAAAAAAAAAAAAAAAAATATTATAAGAATTATTATGGAAGAAAAAAGAAAAAAGTGGACACCGACAAAAATTGAAAAGCTTATACATTGAATTACGTTATCAAGGGCACAGAATTCAATGATATAAGCAAAATGGTTGTTTTCTGTGGAAAAAATAAGCTAAAGCTAAAATTAAT
The DNA here is from genome assembly GCA_963932465.1 of Maratus speciosus. NCBI lineage: Eukaryota > Metazoa > Arthropoda > Arachnida > Araneae > Salticidae > Maratus > Maratus speciosus. The sequence goes on along the minus strand of OZ010800.1, from coordinate 350,495,280 downwards.
TTTCCCCTGTGCCCGAACAACCACTAAAATCAAGTGAATTGATTAAAAATGAAAGCAGAATAGAAACATATAATATGAAATGGAAGAATCAATAAAACGTATTTAAATATTTATAGGATATAAAATATAAATAATAAACACCATACCGATTAATATTTCAGTATTTTACAAAAATCCATGTGCACATGTCTACCAGTATATCAAAAAGATTAAGGTGAATAAAACAGTTAAGAAATCACAGTAAATGATACCAAAGGATGCAGTTAATACATTTTGAAATAAAATTTGAAATACCTTGTAAAACAAATTTAATCTAATATAAAATAAATAGATATTAATTACATTATTTAAAATGCACTATTAAATTAATAGATAACAGTTTAACAATATCGTCAAAATTTAGCTAAAAATGCACCCTGGTGTATAAATTATAACTGAAATGGAGCTAGAAAAATTAAAAATTAGAGCAATCTGAAAGAGACAAATTTGGTGCTGCCATCTATTATTAATTATATTAAACATCTATCGCAAGATAAAAATTTGTAAGCTTTTGAATGTAAATAACTGTTTAAACAGCAAAACCAAACAAATCCTTATATATAGAGAATTATATACCTAAATATAAATCACACAATGTATTTAAAACTATTGTTAATAAAATTTAAAAGCATACAATATATTCTATTAGCTAACTTATTTAAACTAAACTAAGAGTTTAAATAATGCTAGAACATTGATAATATATAGCATATAGCTATATGCTATAAAACAAAATAAATTCAGTAATAATTAATGTAAATAATTATTAAAAATAATTTAAAAATTATTTTTTAATGAATTATATATAAGATATTTATAAAATGAACAGGAAATAAAAAACATGTGGAAGTATATAGAAGGTTAAATAATACTTAAAATCCCATTACTTAAAAAGCACAAATATAGAATGTGGATTATTTTCAGACATCCATAAAAATCCATAAAGTATGAATGTGGGACATTCAAAAACATTAAACTAAGAGTGGCATACTATTAGTAATTAATATGATATTGTCCTTAGTAAATTAAAATTTAATAACAAATAATTGTAAATTAGATTAATGAATAATTAAGCTAATTATAATATTAATGAAAATCTCCAATTTATATATAAAATATCTAATCAACATCCACATAAAATACATAACAAAAATATAGTAATAATACAAGAGCTCCGCTATTTTTTTTTAAATAAATAATTAACCATTGCGTATTATCCAGACAACACCACCCTCCTCCGTACTCTAACATCTGCCCACCCAACCAACCTATAATATTTTTTTATATTATTTTACAATTTTTAATTTTTTATAGATATTTTTTTATTTTATAATTTTTTTGTAATTTAGTTTACGCATGTGTTAATTTGTGTTTATAGATCATGTAAGAAAAGTACTAATTGTATATTAATGAATATATGAATTTTTTTGGAAAACCATGATTTAATGCATCATAAATTAGTTTTTTAATATTATTGTTAATTAGAGGAGAAGAACATAAACATTTTATTCTATATAAATGATTAAGTATTATATTACGAAATACAGAATGATGTAGACAAGATTTAAAATTTGTAAATGTATTAACTGTGAATTTAAATTCTTTACGTTTGTCATATAAATCTGTGATTGTTTTATTGTCTTCAAATGTAATTTTAAGATCTAAGAAGTTAATTCTATTGTTAGATAAAAGGTTTTCCGTTAATTCCAAATTAGTGGGATAATCAACTGGAAATCGAGTAATTGCAGATTGATCAGTTTCAATTAAAATGATGTCATCAATATAACGATATAAATGTAGATTATTATTAGTAAAATTACGTTCATAATGAGATAAGTATAAGTCTGAGAGTAAACTGGAAGTACAACCGCCTTGTGGTATACCGACATGCTGTAAATATAAAGTATTATCTTGCAATATATAATTATTATAGATAATGAAGTTAGTTAAAGATTTAAAATATGCAATATCTATATTAGATGGTAATTCCAGTTTTTTATAATACTTTTTAAATAATGCATTTATAATTTTATGTAAATCTAATAGGTCTATATTATTAAAAAGATCTTTGAAGTCATATGTCGTTATATTACAAACAGAATGAAGATTTTTTTAAATATTAACAAGTTGATAGCTATTTTTTATACAATGTGTATTATCATTGTTTGTAGTAAGTTCATATATTTGATTAAGAATTTTTAAGAGAAGTGTATTGGCTTTATTATTATATGTATTACAACCAATAGTAACAGTCCTAAATTTAATAGGAGTTTTATGAAATTTGGGAATAAGAACTAAATATGGATAATTAAAATTAGTAGATAAAATATTTAAAAGTTTATAATAACTTCGAATTTTACGATTATTTACAATTACATTTTCATTAGTTTTTTGAAAAGACTTATTAGAAGAAATAGAATTTGTAAGAAGTTGGTGATAATATGATTTACATATAATAGCATAATTGTTAGGAGATTTGTCTACATATGTAATAACGAAGTTTTTTTGTAATTTAGTAATTTGTTGGAAATAATGCTGTGTATTAATAGAAACCAAATCAGCAATATTATTTTTTAAAGCCATAGTTAATTTTTCAATTACTAATATCTTCCATTGATTAAAATATTCAATAGGCTTATTATAAGAGATAGAAATTTTATAAATAAAAATATCAATATCATATGTAAACTGTTTGATAATAGATTTAACATTAAATTTAGATGGAAGTCTATATTTAGTACCATAACCCATTAGTTGTTTCAATTTAAAATCATGAACAATATCAAGATTTCCAGTGATTATATGTCCATGATCATTGTTTATGTATTTTTTTAGAGTGGGGTCTTTGCAGTTACACGGAAAAGTACTTGCAGCAGATGTATTTTTGGAAAATGTATTGTAGTTAAAAATTTTTCTCCCAATTGTATTCGGATATTTAAAGGTTTTTGATATATGAAGATTATTGATAGGAAAAAAACAATTTTTATCATTAATTATAGAATTGATATTAATTTTATTAAAAATGTGATTTGAAAAAGTAATTATCATTTGAGTATTCATGTTCTGAATTTTGTGTTTTTTTTTTGTATATTAATATTTAAAAGATTAACCCTACTCATAATAAGGTCAAAGTAAATATCAGAGAAATGTTTAGAGAAAGATTTACTTAGAAAGACATTTAAATGTAGTACCAGCTGTTTCTTTTTAATAGCAAAGATGTTTTTACGAATTAACAACCAGTTATAATTATCTAAATAATTTCGTTGAAGATCATTAATTTGTTTTGTGATAGATTTTTTGGAAACTACAACTGATGATGAACCCTTTCCGCGTTTATTACGTGTTGTTTTAGCATTTAAATTATGATTAAGAGTAGGATAAATTGGAGAATAGTCAATATTGTTATTTATAGATGTGAAGACTTTGACAGGTCTGTTAAATACTTCACTGTTAAGTCCATAAGGATAAATTGTGTTATAATATTTCATATATGATGATTCCATATAAAGACGTTCTGATTTATTTTTTAGAATTTGAAGGATTTCAATTGTCGTATTTTTAAATAGATGTTTATGAAAATGTTGAATTTCAGCTGTAGATTGTATATTTTTTGCTTTGTTATTATTAGAGTCTGATCGATGATGATTGATTCGTTTATGAATTGGACCTGATGTTTCACCAATATATTTCATATTACATAAGTTGCACTTTATACTATAAATAACATTAAATGCTTTACAAAAACTTGAATAATTAGGATCTGAGACAATTTGTGTCTGAGCAGCGTATGGACATGTCTTGCACCGAGAATCATAGCACTTACGAAAAAATAAAGGACGAGGGGGAGAGTATAAATGGTCGCTGGATGACGATCCAGGAACAACCCAATTATTATTCCTGTACCGGGCACTACACTGCATAGATGCTAAGTGTATCTTGCCAGTATCGAGATGTTTACTAAGAACTGCCATATAAAAATTATGTATGGAAAATGCAATAATTGCCATAAAAATAAGAAATTTTAATAATAAAAATTAATAATTTAATTAAATTAGCCTTGATTAAATAATAAAACTTGAGTATGAAAAAATATATACAATATTTACAATCATAGAAGCAGAACGCAGAAACAATCTTCAAATTATCCAAAACCAAATTATGATAGCCCAAATAACGTAGATTAATAATAGCAAGAAACCACTAGACTATTTTATAACAAATAAGTCTAAAAAGATCCGCATAACATCCAAATCCTAGAACAACTATAACCATGCAAAGACAACCAAAACGCTTACCCAACTAACTACTCAGATCAAAGTAATATGAATTTAAACTAAAGCAAATTAACATTAAATCTATGAATAGAAATAATTATTGCTACCATATTAATGTATATATAAAATGATTATCTCTACAGAATTATGTAAAGCTATAGCACAAATAGAAAATATATAGGACAATATCATACACTAACTACAAGAAAATTCAGATAAAATCGTAACATATATATAACCATTAATTAAACATAACCTACCACCATCAAAAACCGTAATATTATGAATTAAAGCTGTAAGTACTTAAAAAAAAAAAAAAAAAAAAAGTGCCAAATAATTTATTATAAGAATTATTATGGAAGAAAAAAGAAAAAAGTGGACACCGACAATTAATGGAAAAGCTTATATATTGAATTACGTTTTTAAGGGCACAGAATTCAATGATATAAGCAAAATGGTTGTTTTCTGTGAGAAAAAAAGGCTAAAGCTAAAAATTATTTTTCTCTGTGCCCGAACAACCATTATAATCAAGTGAATAGATTAAAAATGAAAACAGAATAGAATCAAATAATATGAAATGGAAAAATCAATAAAACCGAATTAAATATTTATAGCATATAAAATAGAAATACTACGCAACATACCGATTAATATTTCAGTTTTTTTTTCAATATATCCTCACGCACATGGCTACCATAATATCGTAAAGATTAAGGTGAATAATACAGTTAAGAAATCACATTGATACCAAAGGATGCAGTTAATACATTTTGAAAAACCATGATAAATACAATTAATATAATGTAAAATAAAATAAATAGAAAGTAATTACATTATATAAAATAACTAAAATGCACATTTAAATTACTTAATTACTATTTAACAATATCGTCAAAATTTAGCTAAAATATCCACCTGGTGTAGGAAATTACAACTGAATAGGAGCTGCAAAAGACAAAATTTATAACTTATCGCCAAAAGACAAATTTTGGTGCTGCCATCTAGTAGTATTTTTATTATTCAAATGTCACAAGATGAACAATTGAAAGCCATATATATATATATGTAACTAGCTGACCGCCCGGCGTTGCTTAGGCTCATTATAATAACGTAAACAAAACACAAGTTTGTATGATTTTATATATTCATAAAGTAGTTCAAATGAACCTGGTTTTAGGGGTGGCCCACTGCCTTCGGTAGCGTTTAGTGTGCTCCCGACAATCCTCTTTCAGAACGAACCTGTGGCCTCGGTCACCGCTACCAAAGGCAGTGTATGCCAGGAGTGTTCCGTACACGCTGGAGACAATCGAAAACCAAGTTGAATGAGTATACCACGTAGTAATCGAGTCCATAGAACCCGAGATAAGAATACGAATCCTAGCAGTGGAACTATAATCTTTAAAACAATCGTAAGCTAAGTTGAATGGACCAATTTCCGTTGAAATAGAGCCCATAACAACAGAGAAAAGAATGCGCCGTTAATGTTCGAAAATGGTGGTAACAGAAGTCTAAGATAAACTTTCACAATGTAGAAAGTAGCCGAATAGTAAGCTAAGCTTAATTTTCCATTTACCGTTGAAATCGGACATATTGAACCCGAGAAAAGAATGCACCATTAATGTTTGAAAATGTCGGTAACTGAAGCCTAAGACAAACTTTCATAATACAAAAAGTAGCTGAATCGTAATCTAGGTTGAATTAACCAATTCTCGTTGAAATCGGCCCCCTAGAACCCGAGGAAAGAAGCACCCCGAAGCAGTGGAAGGTGCTTGTTGCCCCCTCCCCCTGTAAATTTAACGAATTACCTTTAACATTAACGTGATAATTAATTTACGGATGAAATTCCATCTCCTCTAAAGCTAACCACTTACCTTTAACAGTGGCGTGAATTTTAATTCACGGCTGTAGTGAGTAAACGTAAGTTGATGCCCTAAAAGAAGATTAATGTTCGAAAAAGGTGGTAGCTGGAGTAAAAGAAATTTTTCGTGGTTTCTAAAGTAGCCGGAGGACCCTAGAACTATGTTTAAGAAAATTGCAAGACTATCGGATAATTTTTAAAGAAACTGCACCAAGGACCCTAAGAAGGCGATTAAGATCCAAAATTGGTGGTAGCTGAAGTGTGAGTAATTTTTTTGTTTTTCATGTAGTAGCTGGAGGACCTAAGAAATAGTTAGGGAAAAAATCCTAGTGAATCGGACCATTTTTATAGGGGGACCAAAAGAAGCTTACTGATAATTGAGAACAAAGCTTAAGATGAAAACACGGTAAAAGGTCCTAGTACTTAGCGCTTTAGATTTTCAATTAGTCGAAATTAAATATAGGGTATAAATATTAATTATTAGAAAAAATTTCAAAGAAATGCTTAAAAAAGAGCCCTTGAATCCCAATAGAAATATGAAGGTGTTGGCTCGGGGAGAGAAGACCAAGGCTCAATTTTGAAGTTATGCAATGAGATTGTGACACAATTAGTGGGTGAAAATGCATGGCACACAAAAAGTTACCCTAGGGGGGGGGGGGCAGTGTCTGAACTGAAATGTAGAAACGAAAAAAAAAAAACTAAATGGAAAAAGATCCCTCTAAATGATAGTCGGATTGGGGCGATTTATTAACAATTTAGGGCACAAAAACTTCAAGTGGCCTTGTACCAAGCCCCAGGTGTCCAGGGTCTCACCTGGAATGTAGCTGGGCAAGGGCCCGAAGAAGGGATTAATTTTCAAATTTGGTGGTAGCTGAAGTCTAAAACATTTTTATGTTGGTCGTGTAGTAGCTGGATTTTCCTAAGATGTTGTTACAAAAAAAAAGTTAGTGAATCAGACCATTTTTAAGGGAGGTATAAAAGGAGGTCCAAAAGGGGCCAACTGATAGTTGAGAGCAGGGCCCTAAGATGAAAACATGTTAAACGGTTATAGTACTTAGCGCTTTAGATCTCAATAAGATTTGTTCTAACGTATATACAAAATAGCTGACTGCCGTTCTGATTATCACATTTATAGACAATGTTGAAACAGTCCCGTTTTCATGTTAAAATGTAATTTTTAACAAAAAATAATGTTTGAATTACGTTTTCTTTGCCGAAAATATTCTTTATAAATACTTTTGCACATCAAGCGCAAAAATCAATATAATACACATATATATAGGGGAAATCACAATCACAGCATTGTGCGAATACACGAAGCCTATACATTTCAAACAAATACTTGATAAATGATTTTACAAAAAAAAAAAAAAAAAACTAAATAAAATAAAATACGTATATATATATATTTAAAGAGAGGCCGCGCTCTTTGGTACCAGATAGGCGGAAAATTTTTGGGGCAGACCATGTCGCTATTGGTCACACAGAAAATTACAGAATATATACGTTAGGTTTTAAAAGATTTAACCCTAGAACTACCGGAAATTTTACTCAAGTTTTATAAAAACATTCTACACCAGAATTTTTACTTAAAACTATTTAATTTGTTTATTTAACTTATTATTGTCTGATTTATACATTTAGTTTGTTTTGAAGAAATTTCTGGTTTGAATAAATATTTTGAATGTACATGTCGGGTCCATTGGACCCTTCTGGTAGACAGAGGGTTAAATGGGTCTCAGAAGCAAAGAAACTTTCAAGAAAAAGAAAATCAATTCTTCTACCTTGCAAAGAGAAATAAAAATCATTAATAAAAAATGCTTCAAAAAAGTGATTTAAAAAATATATATATTAAGTGATTTAAGACTTTTCATATCTAATGCTTATAGCAAATTTTAAAACTATATTAGCTTCACCTGAGGGAGGGAGCAGCATTACCTGGTTTAGGGCTCACAGACCTGCAGGTCGGTTGCCCGGCGGGTCAATCTGCCTTATTTAATCCTAAAATTCTGCGATTAAATAAGGTTTAATGCGGAAAAGTGCTGTTACAAAAAAGTGGTGTAATTTTGCATAGGCTATAATCAGGCCCTAAGGAACACTGAATTTGGTACTTAATTTTTTCTCTCTTTTTGAAGCTTATCGATTCTGCATTTGACATTTGCAATATTTTCAAAATCTCAAAAACAATACTCACAAAATTTAAGTTGTTGCTTCCCCTTACCCCCCTCCCATCTAAATTTTGTCGCCGTGGGCTGATGTGGAATATGTTTATATCCAGCTCTTATTATTGTTTTGTAATCTGTATCGATGCATGTTTAGTTTCTACAAAACAAACAAAAAACCCTTCAAAATTTTCGTTTTCTTGTATTTCGTCTGTAAAATGGTCAATAATTTTCTACAATTTTATTTCCTATTTTCCTATGGGCTATTTTTTTTCCAAATCGTAAAATAATTATCGTGAATTACTACTGTTACATCGTACATATAGGTTTCTCAGCGGTGAATTCTTTGGCTACCATTATTTCCGCACAGTAATCATCATGATAAATTTCTAAAACATTTCTAATAGAAATGTACCAGAAAGATTATTTTTTGGAAATAGTCGTAGCCAGTAAAGTGACCGATGAGAGCCCTGTTAAATAAGTTTTGATTACTTTAAGATCTGAAAATCTTCAACGGTCGTCTCCAGAAAAGTCACAGAAAATAATCAGGCATGCTGAAACGGTGTTGGAGAAGTTACTTGATGCTTCAATATGGTATGAATTAAAATTAAAACTTCCTGAATAGAAGTCATTTCTTTCAACTGTGTATGAAAACCCGTTTTAAATCGAAATGGTTGAGGTTAAACATAAGGTAAAATATCATAGGAATACGCTGATTGTAACAAGATTCATCTATAATGTCTGATTAATAATGAAAAAAATATGCAAATATTTTAAGAAATCTTTATTTCGCTTTTTCTAATTTTGCGCCCTTAGGATTCGTGCGCCTGGAGCAGTCTGCTCCAACTGCTCCACGGTAGCTACGCCCCTGGTCTTTTGTTTGGGGGAGATTTTTTGTAATCGTTCTTTCGACACCGTTCTTTCTATTTCATTTTTCTGCAATTTCATGAGAAATTAAGGCTGTTCTCAACTGCTCTCTGCTCAACAAGCACAAAACGTTCTGACACATTTACAAATTCATTTTTTAACGGAAATATATAAAATTGGAAAGCCTGACAAGGGAAAGCGATTTGGAATCGAACTGTGTTTTCTATTTTTTGATCAATCAATTATGTATTGAGTTATAAGCGATTTGGATCTCGTGACAAGCACGTTTTTCGCCCTTTCTTGATTACTCTTTCTCCTTTCGCACGGAAATTCGGTTCAAAACGTCCACTTTGACACTATTTTCCGAAAGATCTATTGCGTTTGCAAAAAAAAAAAAAAAACGAAAAAAAACCAGCTCGATGACATAGTTTCTGAACAATAACACAAGCTAGATTCATGCGTTTCCGAACAAAAATAAATTAAAACTTATGTCACAAAGTTACCCTTTTGGATTTGAGAACAGCCTTAACGCAAGTTCTTGACGAGGATAGAAACTATTTGTCTCTTTGTTTTCCTGTATATTTTTGTAGGGTTACAGTCTTTCAAGTCAATATAGTGACTTTTTTCCTCTGAAAATTTTTATACGATTTTTAAAGTTTCTTCTCGTTTCGCGGTGTTCTTTAGAAAGTAAAAAAAGGGAACCCGGTTTCAATCTTTTAGTCCAGTGCAGTAAATTTTGACTAAATTCGTGATTTTATTTTGCGATCATTTCATGATATTTACAATTTTTTCAGAAAATCGTTTGACGAAATCTACGCGATTTTTTGTAGAAATCCGCACTTCTCACCACTAACCTTTGACAAAATTCGTATTTTTTACCGCAATCCTTTGACGAAATTCGCATTTTTTACCGCGATATTTTAACGAAATTGGCATTTCTTTAGCACCATCCTTTGATGAAATTCGCGTTCTCTTTCTACGATCTTTTGACGAAATTCGTTTTTGATTTCTGCGATCCTTTGACGAAATTCTCGCTTTTACCGCGATCCTTTGGTGAAATTTATTTTCTGTTGCGGCCGATTGACGAAACTGATTTTTTTACAGGGGCCATTTGTCGAAATTCACGATAGTTTTGCACGACCGATCGGTAAAATCCTCGATATCTTTCCGTACCAAATAACAAAATTCTGTACTCTTTTCCGCGACATTTTGACTAAATTTGCGAAAAATCTTCGTCAATCGTTTATCGAAATTTGTAATTTTTTGCGCAATCTTTTGACGAAATTCGCGATTATTTTCTGCACTCTTCTATCGAAATTCCCGATATTTTTCCACGATCGTTTGAAGAAATTCTCAATTTTTTCCGGGGCCGATTCACGAATTGACTTTGAAAAATTCCATAAAAGAAATAAAAATCGCGGATTTAAAAAATTTTTTTAAATACTCACTGAAGTATCACTGGTCTGTGAAAGAATTTGGAGGAGGGAAATACTGCACAGCATTTTTTTTTTTATGCGGGACTTTACTTTTCTGTTTGTCTTTCCTTTTTCTCGCGCGTTCCCGTTCGTTATTTCAAACCCTATCCCTCAAAGAAAAGTTCATGACTGGTTTAATTTCGTTGTTCTTTTTTTTTTTTTTAACGAACGTAGAATTAAACGATTCTAGGATTCAGGTGGAGACTGCCTTCGGCAACGTACTCCCGAGCAAGCTACGACCTCTTCTGTCTCGAAAGAAGAGAATCTTGAATTATTGCGTTTTTTATTTCGAGTCAAATTATATTTTCAGCTTCCTTATATGAACTGATTCGACATTCTCCCAATTCGAATTTAATCACGGCAATTACAAAAATTGCCGGGGAGTTTTTTCTGTTTAAAAAAATGTAAAAAATCGCATTAAAAATTCGGAAAAGTTTAAAAAAACTACTGGGAACGAAATTAACTAATTGGGTAAAAGATTTAAATCGGATTCCTTTTAGGAATGAAAAAAAAATCACCACGAAATCTAAAAATAACATTAAAAAATAGTTAACAATTGAAAAATCGCTGTAAGAATCTCGAAAACACTTTATTGAAAAGAAGACAAAGTTTATACTGGAGAAAATATTGAAACAAGATTCTTTTTTACTAATTTAAAAAAAAAAATGCCGCAAAATGCGAAAAAAATCGCATAAAACATTAATTGAAAAATTCCAGAAATTATGTCTTCGATATGGACGACTTCAGGCATACAGGTCCTGTTAAATCTTACGACTGCGTGGGTTGCATTGTTTTTACAGAATTCAGCACTCGCGCATACACACACGCATAGACAGACAAGCACCCATCTTTATTATTACAGTCGCATCATGATAGTATAATTTTTATCTTGATAAAATTTAGTGTATATTATCATGATCTATTTAATATATTCGACACATTTTGTAGTGAAAACATGAATTACCATAATTCCCGGTCTATAATCCACGGATCAAACAATTACGTTCGAACCCAGAAATCTTGTTCCATAAAACGTAACTTGATAAATCGTAATAAATATTTAACTTCGATAATGAAATAAAATTTGTGGATCGAAACATGATTGTTTGATCCACGGATTATAGGCAGGAAATTACGACATTAATGAATATTATAATTATTTATAATAATAAAATAATTATTTGTATAGACTTTCCTCCAAAATTTCTTGGGTCCCTCCGGTGACCCCTAAGAAGTCATGGAGTCACATTCTGAAAAACTTTCGTGCGTATGTACTGGTGTACCGCATGTATTATCTGAGATTTATCATCCTACAAAATTTCATCTACAACACTTTGACTGAGATAATTTTAGATCTCATGCAGTATTCCCCTGTGCCTATAGGAGTTTCCAGCATGATTAAAGCCCTTTTTTAATCTTTATAAAAAGTTAGGGTGCCAAAAGATTTTACACTTGTGACTTTCTCTTAGTCACTGTCTTATGTCGCTGCTGCAAGGAGATTTACATATTCTTTTTTTTCTTCTTCTTTTTTTTCTTTTTTACCATTAGCTCTTCTCATCCCTCCTCACGCAAACAAAAATCGCATTTGAGCCCTTATTAAAAGAAATGCCACACAACTATACCTTCTAAGATGAAAACCTGTCTAAAGCGTCAATTTGACTGGTTTTATGAGGTACCGTTTTAGTAGGTTTTACCATATAAGATATTGTTTGTATCCAACATGTTCAGGTTAAGAAGTCTGGGCACCCCCCCCCCCCCCCGTTCAGAAGGCTGGTTACGCCTATGAGATAGCTTCCCTATTTCTTGGTTTTAAGATTTTAGCTAATTTTACTGGAGAACACGAAGTTAAAATGCGAAGAACCCGGTTAGAGAAGAATCATCAGTACTGAATTTCAATGGAAATTTCGCCAAATTAGTCAGATACAGCCAAATTGGCTTAATTTTTGAAGACATGTTTTTGGTCGCCAAATTTGGCGATATTTCATCCAAATGTCGCGAAGCTGAGCTATAAATGCGACGTTAATGTATATGATTATGATCGCTTATGCTTATGATCGGAGAAATGGATACAACAATGAAAGATAATTCGTGAGAAATCATGTTCACTAAAAGTCATAAATCAATCCCTATTTTTTTTTAATGTGCTGCCTAGATTTAGTGTACATTTTAAGAAATATACATATTTTACATGTGCAACGTTATACACAAAAATTTCGAAAATGACGGTTAAAAGAAAGTAATTCAAATGTATAGAGTTATTCAGCTTAATTCTATGTGGAAAAGTCGCATAAAAATAACTCAGATGCGTCCTAATATTTTCATAATAACGATATAACAACAACTCAGATGAATAAAGGTATCAAGTTTGATAGAGGAGTACAGTCGAGCCCCGTTATAGCGAACCCGGTATATAACGAACTCTCGGATATAACGAACGAAAATTTTGGCCCCGCCGTTTTCCTATTGTATTTAATGCTAATTTATCCTTTTATAGCGAACCTCCGAAACCTTAAGAATCGGCTATAACGAACATTTTTTCCAGTCGACCATGATTTTTTTTTACTTTTCCGCAGTTGTGAAAACAGGATTTCTCCAATTTCATAAGAAAATCTATGCCGGTTAGTGAAACATAGTGCAAATCAGCGATAAGTCTTTTTATTAAAGGGTAGAAACAACTGCATTCTTTCTCTGCTACAATAGCCACTCTGCAGGTGTGATCCTGCCCACCCGTCATTTCCCCTTATTCCTGATCACAGCTGTGTGCAAGACTGGAGACGAAAAATCTTGGAGGCTTGTAACGGTTTCTACAATTAGAAAAAGTTTTCGACACGCCGGTCTAACAAAGAATATTGAAGATACAACGAATGTTTAAGAAGCAAAGAATGTAGAAGAAGAGAATGATGAATATTTACCTATCGCGATGCGGATAAAAAAAGCACAAAATTTCACCATTCTCATTTTGTGACATGCAATTGTTCGAAACATGTGACGATGAAATCATTACATATGAAGATCCGACTTATGAGGCAGAAATTAAAGTGAATTGTTCTGAAATCGATGATTCTGCATCTGATGCTGATGAAGAGATGCACGTAAATGACGAAATCCCTACAATTTCAGATGCTACAGCAGCGATGCATGTAATTAATTAATAAGTTTTTGCGTACACAAACAGTGGGAGAAAGGGTGCTGGAGTCATTTTATGTACTAGACAAAGAAATGCATAACATGTTTTTTGAAATCGCTATCACGTCAGCAGAAGATTACTACTGTATCAAAACAGTGAGCAATAATTAAAGGAAAAATGAATTTATTCCTGTTTGTCTTCATTATTAGTAAATTTCATTCGTATCGTGTCTAATATAATCGATTTTAGTCAATTTAATTCATTAATGATCATATTTATTAGATTTTACCTTTTTTTAAATACATCATTATTTAATATACACATAGCAACTAATGAGATATACATTTTGTGAACGCTAACGTTTTTCTTAACGATTCGGAAGCGAACCACCGGATATAGCGAACAAAACCTTCGGTCCCTTGAAGTTCGTTATAACGGGGTTCAACTGTATAGCAGACTATCTATGAGTGTGTGTTACATACGTGTTACAAATTTTTACCTGTTGTCATATTAAATAAGTGTGGGCTGTGCCAGACAAGCAAGTCTTTGAAGGCGCTTTGAAGTTTTCTACCGCTAACTCGATGGATCAAGTTCTCAAAGATCCAAAGATCGGAGCTAAATTAAAAAAATCAAAATCTCTCAAATACATCCGGGGGTAATTCTTTATCTTTACCGTACATTCTCTTATGCAATGGTTTCTCTTTACTTTTAACATTTCTAAATTATTCTACAGAACAACAAATTATGCTGCCTTCAGCTATGCACTGAACAGCTTTTGTCTTTGCAAACAATGGGTTACAAATTTCCCTAAATCAACTCTTATTATTGGAAAAGGAAGAGCTGCAAAATGTACAAAAATCAAAGAAATTATTAAAACAATCATAGAGCAGTTAGGATCAGAAGCTATCATTCTTTTGGCACTAACAGGTACTGCTGCATTTAATCTTAAAGACAAGGTAACTCACTCAGTGCTTAAAGAACCAACGTGTTTGAAATAGTTCGCTAAAATAAAAAGTCAGCAATAAATCTACAGCTCAGAATGGATACAGTGTTATTTCTCATTATTGACGAATTTTCAATGATAGGATGTCGTCTTATGGCTGACCTTGAACAAAGATGTCGCGAAGGTAAAATAGATAGCATTTAGCCTTTTAGAGGCTTATTTGTTTAAATCCTTGGACGTATTAGGTAGTTACATCGCGTAAAAGACATCCCTCTATATAAGAGACATTCTTTAAAAGTCATTTTGATTCTTCGTGGACAAAAAATGCTTAGAGCTTTTAAAAAATGTTTCACATTAACAAATTCGTTGAGACAAAACGACGATCAGCAGACACAGTTTCGAAAGACTCTGAACTCACTTTGCGTGAGTCAACTTTTTGTCTACCTCTCACCCCTTATGCAAAAACGCAAAGATATACTGATTTCGGCTAACTTGAATGATTTGAAGGTGCCATATGTCTTTTTCTCAAAACCAAGCAAGCTAAAGAATATAATCAAGAAGCACTTTTTAAATCAAAGCGTGGGCCAATAAACAAGAATTTTAGAAGATCACAATGATTAAATAGTAAGATGGAGTGAAGATGATCACGCGTCTGGACTTCAGTCTAGACTTTCCTCAGCAGCTGGATGCAGGGTTATGCATTATGCTACATACCAATATCTAAATGGAGTGAGAATTGGTAAACGTAAGTGCGATAAAAGATATTGCCTATGGCCCACGTTTTCAACCTCGAGGCTTGCCACAGGCCATAATAGTTCATTTTGTTGAGTATCATGAGTCATTTCTAACTGTATTTTTTTTTTTATCAAACCTGTTTGTAAATATTGGAAAGAAGAAAAAGCTTCATTCTCACGAAGTTAGTTACCTTTAACTGTTGCATGCCTTGCCACCATACATAGATCATCGAGTTTAACATTGTCAAAAACTGCTGTGGATATCCATCTAAAGGTGTTGTCACATAAAACAACTTATGTCATTTTTACTGTAGTTTGTCATTTAGAGAAAGTTCTATTGGAAGCAGTTTTCGTTAAGGACAGGCTTTACCCAAATTAGAAGTATGGGAGCACTTGCTGACAGATTAGAATTTGTGCATTACCCGAGGCAATTGACGACTGAGTTAAACACTTTAAAATGAAGTATCGACGATTGTTATATCAAACTTACTTTTATGCTATTAAACAGCAATCTAGAAAATAAAACGTTTTCTTTAAATATCTTTTTAGTTTACGCGCCTCCATGCTCCGACATTTCGGTCTGACGGATACTAGTATTAAACTTTGGAATATATCAAGGACTATTGGCCCACCATGTATATCCAAGCACTCAATTACTTAGATTCCAAATACTTTTTTGTTCAGAGAATATTTTGAAGAGGACTTAGTCCCGTTGCATCAGTATTTTTTATCTGATTTACAGTTAAACTTCTATAAGTCGAAATAGCTCCAAAACAAAATTTTTGTATGCTGAAGTAGTTTTATATTGTCTACAAGAAAGAAAAAGCAATTTTTTTTTTGTTTATTTTCTATTAATGAAGTTTTCATAAATCGAAGCATTTTTCTTTTCCGATGATGCTTCGAAATATTGACTTCATTCGCACTTTTCGCAATATTCGCATATACTTTTTCGCAAACAAAACTGATTTTTATTTATTTTTTCAATTCCTACTATTATCTCACACTCTCCCTATATTTATTTATATATTTATCTTGTACAAATTTTCAATCGTTAATAAAATACTCATTTTTCATCCTATCAGGTTGAAATAATTTTTTTTAAACTTGTACTGGATGACAATTGATGTTAATAAAGTTTTTTCAAATATTAATTAATTAATTAAATTTTAATTAAATAATTTTAGTTTTGCATGGGAAACAAAATGGCCGCCATTGGTTATTGAATTTCAATGAAAGTATTTTCAATAAGGGTTACCATAGGGGGGACCCTGTTCTGTCGCCAAATACCGCCAAGTTTGTCGCCAACTTGGCGATATATCGCCAAATTTGGCGGCCAAAATGAGCCGCCAAAAGTGACGCCAACTTGGCGATATCTGTAATATTTCGCCAAATTCCCATAGAGTTCCATTGTAAACCTACTTGCTTATAGAAAATCAACAAATTGAGATATTTTAATGCAACAAAAACTAATATTAGCTTGATTACATTAAATTTTTCTTTGATGGCCTAAGTAGGAATTGACTTTAAAAACAAAATTTTTATATTACTTGTTTATTTATTTAGAAGAGAACCAGCAATAAAAATGCAGTGTTGCGGTCCAACTGACCCCAACAGAAGGAGGAGTGACAATTTAGACAAAGAAATCGCCACGTGGATGAAAGAATATAAAAACAGCCTCAAGTTTTTGTTACTAGGTAAGTTGATAGGAATGGTTTTTTCAAAACTTTTGTACACGCCTCATGCGCATTTTTTTCTGGGTAGCGAGTAAGGTACTCGTAACGGAAAAACAGGCTGCCAGACTACGTTTCGCATTTTCTTCCCTTCAGAACGCTAGAGTCACGTGATGTTCATTTCGTGCACCGACATTTCTAGAGCTCCTATAACACAGGCTGAATAGTCAAGCATTTTGTTTCCCACTTAAACCAGTGAGCGATTGTTGCCCACGCGACGTGGCCAATCGTTCTACTCCTACAGGCAATTAAATGGCGGCGTGAGTCAGCCCGGTTATAGGAGCCTTAGACATTTCTGCTTTTCCTTGACCTGCGTCATGGAAAGATCATCATGTGATTCAAAAAATCCGAAAAGAGACAAACATGTGACGTGAAGCGGCAGCCTGTCTTTAGAAGAGTTACGTCATAGTGGAGGCCACAAAAAACAAATAGGCAGTTCTGATTGGTGAAATTACTCTGATCTCCACTTGAATTACAATAGTTGAAAAGCTGATTGCAATTTCCTATAAGTCTGATCTGTCACGCTCTGAGGTGAAATGCCCATTCGGATAAACTTGGGTTGAATAACCAAGTGTAGCCGAGCGACGAAGAAACAGAGAGTTGTGCGTCGCTGCTGCGCCCAGCTGTGTTTAGTTTTGTTATTGTCATGAAATGTTTCTATATCTTTTTTAATAACTAGAGGGTTCCTTCCTGTTATTAAAAAGACACAAAATATTTTTACATAAAACACATAAAAATTATTTTTAACTTACGATATAATTTAAAATAACGGAAACGGAATTTGCAGTTCTTTAGCGAAAGATATTTTGAGTCCTATATTTAAGCCTATTTTAACTCTTTGCACTCGAGGGCTCCGGAGCGGAGCCATTCAAAATATCTCTTCAAACTCGAGGGCTCCGCTACGGAGACAATGCAAATAATTTTGTGATACCTGTCTAGAAAAGCCAAGATTACATATTGGCAAATGCTTCGAGAGGTATACTTTGGACGATTACAAAATGTAATAATTTTATAATTTATATATATATATATATATATCATAACATTTGTAATCATAAAAATTAAAATAATAATAAGATATAAGTAAAATCGCTTCGAGTTGCTGGTAATACGAATGAAAAGAAACTTCGAGTGCAAAGGGTTAAAGTAGCAGTAGATGGAAAAGGATTTTTTTTTATTTTCTTTTTCATGCATTTTTCCTTTTCTTTCTTGACATGCATAAGTCAAATTATATAAAAAAGAGTGTTGTCCATATACAGGGTGATCATAAAAAACTTCCAGATATATATGAATCCTTAGCGGCCTAAAGGCTCAACCAATCGAAAATAAATTTTAGATATACTTATTTCAAGGTATTCGTTAGAGATCGTGGTGATTTAAAACAATAGAGCTCTCACAGTTACGGTTACAGTGAAAAAATTTCGAAATTTTTTGTATGGCAACCCCATTTTTTTCATGCTCAAATTCATCAGCGCATTGAAAAATCATAAGTGGCGTTAGAATAATACATGTACGATGAAAATTGCCGGCGTAAAACACTTGCAAAAAAGACCATTATGAGCACCAATGGCAACACAAGAGAGAAAAAAAAATTATTAGAATTAGCAGTTTTCAACATCCCCACCTTCTCAGACAATAATGCATTACATGCGTGAGACTGTTGAAAACAATGCCGAACGTAACGTCGCAGAAGGTATCTGTACAACTTCACGTTCTATGGCACCTTTCAATTCTGAGAAATTTCTTGGATTTGATGTATACACCTTTGATTTCAGATAACCCAAGAACCAGAAATCTATTGGAATGATTTCGGGGGGGTCGTGGTGGCCACGAAACTGCAAAGTTACGAGAGGTCATTCTATCATCAAATTGCTGTTGCAACACTTGTCGAACAGATGTGGCGGCGTGTTGAGGAGCACCATCTTGCATCCATACAATATCATTAACGACATTTCGCTGCTGCAATTCTGGGATTACGTAATTCTACAACATTGTTGTATACCGAGCACTTGCGATGGAGCACGTTTTCATACCTGTGGAAGTGACATCTTAGAAAAAGTACGAACTGAGAACGAATGTGCGATGCCGCACCACACAGTCACTTTAGATTCCTGTAAAGGCGTTGGTGTCACATCGTAAAGATTTCCATCAGCCTAGTGAACGCAGTTCTTGGAATTTACGTTTACAGATGAGAAAATAATTTGCAAAGTCCAAACGCTCGTCTCCAAGTTACAACATCTGGACGTGCTGCGAATCGGTAGGGAAACATCCGCAGAACAGTGCGCAGAATCTTGAAGACTGTTGTTTTCAGTACATCCAAACTGCGTGCAACACTTCTTGCAGTATGCAAGGGATCTGCAGTAATCCTGTTATGCACTTCCGCAACAACTTCAACAGGAATAGATGCACACCCGGATCGTGGTCGATGACTTGTGTATCCAGTTTCTTCAAAATTTTTCACCAAATTACGTACAGTTTTTACGGAACATGGGACTCGTCGTAACTTATGAGTTAGGCGATAAACTCGCACTGCTTCAGCTGCATTTTTCCCGTTCAGATAAAAAAGCTTTATCAATTCACATCGTTGTTTTATTGTAAGTGTCATCTTGTTGGCACGTTCGAACAACTGATTGAAGAAACAAACTTCCCACACTGCTTATTAAAAATTTATACACGCAATGATTTGCATATGGTGTTCTGTGATTTGTACTTCTACTATCTATTCCTGTGAATTATGCAAAGTGCGTCAGTTCAAAGCGTCTTTGAATTGTCATTAGTCGTTTACAATGCTCTTTTTTGCAAATGTTTTATACCGGTGTAACGACTCTAAATATCACTTGGAACGCATGATTTTTCGTAAGATGCGAAACCCCAAATAAATTCTGGACACACCGTGAGATACGAAAACAGGACATGCCCCAGAATTAAAGTCCTGTTAACGTGCGTCTGGCTGACTTCACTATTTTATTTTCGTCACTTTTATCGTATATCGTCTTTTTTCGATATGCAAAGAACGAAGCAGGTGCGAAACCCCAAATAAACTCTGGATACACCATGAGATATGAAAGCAGGAATTGCTTCTGAATTGGAGCCCTTTTAACTTGCGTCTGACTGACTTCACTATCGTACCAAAGGAGCACGCTTTCGATATGCGAGGAACGCAGGAGTGGCTACAAGGCATGTTTTTCAGTAGCCGTTTTTTTTTTTTTTGCTTGTGAACTGGGTAATGTTGTAACATTTGTTTTAAAATATGTTTCTGAGTTGTGTTTGTGTACAAATAGCGAAAATAAAAATGTAATCATTTGTTTTAGAGTGCTGAATATTACGTTGCATAGGACCTGATTAGGATTGAGTGCCACGATATTACACCGGCAATTTTAGTCATACGTGTATCATTCCAACGCCATTTATGGCTTTCAATGCACTGATGAATTTGCACAGGAAAAAAAAAGAGTGTTGCCATTCCAAAATTTTGAAATTTTTTCACTGTAGCGGTAACCGTGAGTTTGTTGTTTAAAATCATTATTATAAATTATTCATCACATTCATCATTAAATCTCTATTGTTTAAAATCATCACGATCTCGAGCGCATACCTTCAAATAACTAAATCTGAAATTTCCTTTGGATTAGTTGAGCGGTTAGGTCACTAGGGGTACATATATCGGGGAAGTTTTATTATGACTACCCTGTATTTTGTCATGAATGGCATGATGTATCGTCACTTACTTTTGGAGATCAGTTATTATAAAATTGACTCACTTCTTAGTATTCTAAATTCAGAACATATGAAAATAAAAAGTAAAATAAAAAGTATATTTTATAAAAAATATTTTTAATGAATATTGTTTAGCAAAAAATTATAAAGTTATATTTCAATCTATAAAGTTATACTAAATATATTCGAAATGTACAATTTTCAGTTTAAAACGCATATTAAAAGAAAGTTTCAGTTTATACTTTAAAAAAAGGAATGATGAGAACTTCGAAATATACACAAAAGCCGAAGCTTATATTCTATGATTAGGGTCAAGTGGAGGCAAATACAATTACGGGGTAAAAATAATAGTCATCCACCAGTAGATAAGTGCGAAGTTTTCGCACTGCAATCTTTGAGTATATTTTCTGACACATTAATTTATAATTAACTGTAATTTTTTTAATCAAAAAACTTGTTTTAACGAAATATGAGTATACTATGTCAAATAGACCGGAAGGCGTCAGTACAGACAATCGAGTTCACGGATGAAATTTCAGAATTAATTAAAACTTGATTCGCATATTAAAACGCAATCCGTCTGTCAAGTCCTATCTTGGTGGAAAACACCTGAAAACCAGATTTTTAACGGTTGGCTCGTACGTTTACCATTGTGTTTTCCTACTCCCAGCCCTCCATATTTTAATATCTTTGGGTGCAGAAAACACAATGGTAAACCTACGAGTCAGCCACTAAAATCGGGTTTTCCGGTGTTTTCCACCAAGGTATCGCTCACCCGCAAGAAAAGTGACACATCTCGACAAAAGTGAATTTCACAGGAGAGGCAAAAGAAAATTTTCATGATTTTACTGTAACATGAAATTATAGCATTCAGTTCTGGATGCAGGAGTAAAAACATGCATAAAAGCTTAAGAATGAATGACCCTTAAGATTGAAGCAGGGCCGAAACTAGCCTTTTTTGCACCCGGGGCAAACATGGATTTTGGCGCCCCCTCCCCTCTTCCACAAAGTATATTTACAAAGAGAATTTTACTAATTTTATAATAGATGACTTATTTTAAAATTTAAAACATGTAATCATAAAATATGTAATACTGAACTATGTAATCTACAGTGGCGGATCCAAGGGGGAGGTCCCTCTGAACGTCAAGAAAAATATTCTAAAGATCATTTTTAAAATGACATATTCAGTAGAGTCCCAATTATCCGAGTCCCGCCTAACCGAGTTTCCACTTTCACCGAGTTATTTTCTTCTGGTGGACTGATGGCTTCCATTATTAGGAAACAGCCATTATAAATGAAGTGTTAGGTGAAGATGAAAGAGCAGTCGTAAAAAGTTAGAACTCTGATTCATTCGGACCAGAAAATCAGAGTTGTAACTTTTTACGGCTGCTCTTTCATCTTCACCTAACACTTCATTTATAATGGCTGTTTCATAATAATGGAAGCCATCAGTCCACCAGAAGAAAATGATCCTTTCCAAAGGTATAATCCTTCATTTGGCGCCCGGGGCACATGCCCCCTCTGCCCCTCCCCTAGTTTCGGCCCTGGATTGAAGACATAGATGTGATTTGGAGGGTTGAGTAATTTTACCTCCCCACACAATCCACCTCCCTTCTTTGGTCACGAATGGACATATATCGTAATAAATCGATTTTCAGTATAACTACTCGTATGAAACGTCTTCTGTAGCAAGACGCATCTGTGACAGAACGTTTAATGGAATAAAACGCGAAATGAATTTTTGCGAGATGTGTCACTTTTCTTGCGGATGAGCAATATGACTAGGCAGACCAAATGCGTTTTAATATGCGAATCGAGTTTTAATTAATTCTGAAATTTCAGCCGTGAACTCGATGAGGTGATTGTCTTTGTCTGTCGGTCTAAAAAGGATGTTCAGAAATCTTTTGTATAGTACCCCATGCACCGTTGTGCGTTTTGTATGTGCATAGACAAGAGGATGTTGACATCAGAAATGATATGCATGAGATGATAAACAACCTAAAAGTATAACGAAAATTCAGTATGCAATGTAAAATGTGGCCACAAAATCCGATCCAATGATTCCTCATTCGTCGTTGTAGATTACATATTAGCTAAATTCAGTATGCCATGTCAGATGTGGTCAAAAAATCCTATCCAATGATACCTCATTCGTCTTTGTAGATTATATATTAGCTAAATTCAGTATGCGATGTCAGATGTGGCTAAAAAACCCTATCCAATGATACCTCATTCGTCTTTGTGGATTACATATTAGCTAAATTCAGTATGCAATGTAAAATGTGGTCAAAAATTTCTATCGAATGATACCTCATTCGTCTTTGTGGATTACATATTAGCTAAATTCAGTATGCAATGTAAAATGTGGGCACAAAACCTTATCCATGATCCCTCATTCGTCGTTGTAGCTTACATATTAGCTAAATTCAGTATGCCATGTCAGATGTGGTCAAAAAATCCTATCCAATGATACCTCATTCGTCTTTGTAGATTACATATTAGCTAAATTCAGTATGCGATGTCAGATGTGATCAAAAAATCCTATCCAATGATACCTCATTCGTCGTTGTAGATTACATATTAGCTAAATTCAGTATGCGATGTCAGATGTGGTCAAAAAATTCGATCCAATGATACCTCATTCGTCGTTGTAGATTACATATTAGCTAAATTCAGCATGCCATGTCAGATGTGGTCAAAAAATCCTATCCAATGATACCTCATTCGTCTTTGTAGATTACATATTAGCAAAATTCAGTATGCCATGTCAGATGTGGTCAAAAAATCCTATCCAATGATACCTCATTCCTCGTTGTAGATTACATATTAGCTAAATTCAGTATGCGATGTCAGATGTGGTCAAAAAACCCTATCCAATGATACCTCATTCATCTTTGTACGCTACATACCAGTTAAGAAAAAGGGATGTTGACTATATATGATAAAAGGTTCACCATTTGTCAAAATAGGTATACCAATAGGAATAGGTAGTCATGGCATACACTCTAAAAAAAGACAAATGTTTCTTAATATGCAAAAATATAACGTAAACACGAACGAAAATATACTGTAACCTCTACCGACTTACCCACGATTCCGGAAAGCTTTCTTTATCTTTAGAAACCTCTGAAAACAATATTTTTTGAGATTTCTAGAAGCATCTGTAATTTGTTTTTCTTTCGCTGCCACTAATTTTTGGAAACATTTCCGACTAGTTCATACTGTATATTAATACAAAATAATTAATACACTATTAAAAAGCTCTCGGAAACGTTTCCTAAAATCAACGGCGGCAAAAGAAATTGCGTTTTTTTTATAAATTCTTCCTTAAATGTCGAAAATATATTGGTTTTTGAGGTTTCCAAAGATAAAAAACGCTTTTCGTAATCGTGGTTAATTCGGAAGAGTTTATTTTATATTTTCGTTCATGGTTATGTTATGTTTTCTTAGATTAAGAAATATCTGACTTTTTTCTAACAGTGTCTATATAAACATTGCAGTATTCTTCCAAGATCTGATTCCATTAAAACACGTTTTAAACCAGAAATTTTATTTTAAAAAATTAATAATTACCACATAGAGCAAGAAAAATGTCCGTAAATGCATTTTCTGGTTGAAAAATTGTTTGTCACTGGTTAGACTTCCGAAAATTATTGAAATTTCGGCACAAAATTTGGCTTTACAATTTCAAATTTTTATTACAAACACAAATGAACATGTATGAAAAGAAGTATAATATTAGGAGCATATATTGAAGTGTTTTTTTTTTGCATGAATTAATAAACCTCTATATGTGCACCATTGGTTGCACAAAGTACGTCAATGTAATAATCGTCGACGTTTTTCTCTGGTACCGTCCCCCCCCCCCCCCCCCCCACACACACACTCCTAGCTTTATCCAATACTGAGACAGCCTCCATGAATTTCTTGTACCATTCACGGAGTTCACTGAGTTTCTTGTACCATTGATGAACGTGGCTAAAAGAAATTCACGGAGGCCGGCTCAGTATTGGATAAAGCAAGGTGTGGTCGGAAAAAAGTACCAGAGAAAAGCGTTGACGATTATTACCTTGATGTGCTTTGTGCAACCAATGTGCTGCACATATAGAGGTTTATTAATTGATGAAAAAAACCCCTTCAATGTATACGCCTAGTATTGTACCATTTTCCATATATGTATTTGTTCATTGTAATAAAAGCGTGAAAGTGTAAAGAGAGTGTTTGGGCGCCGTGCAGATTTGGTTAACGAATGTTTTATTGGACTCGTGCGCTGACACGCTGACATAGCTCAGCTATGTGGTATTTTAATTGTATAAGAATTAATGTTTCGGTTCGGTTAAGGAAGATCTCGGCAAACGAATATGATTTCGAAACGAATTATCTTTCTTAGTCAAGGTATCACTGTAATCACAGTTGCTTCACTTGAACCTAACTGATTCCTTGGAATCTCGATTTTTCGATCATCATTGATAATCGAAAAGTGAGCACAAATTAATTACATAAACAATAATCTACTTTAATTATTATATTTTTAGAACTTGAAAATGCACTTTTCTTAACGTAATATATTTTAAGCTATACTCCAAAAACTAGAAAAAAAAATACATATAAAATTTTGTTCGCATTTCTAGCGAAAATTTTTTCGACTATTGTTTATTTATATTGTTTTTGCTCTCCAGGGGCTGGTGAATCGGGGAAAACAACAATTATAAAGCAAATGAAAATATTGCGTATTCAAGGATTTTCAGATAGGTAAGTACTCATTTATGGTCTCACGTGTATACACAAATTTCTAAAAGCAATTAAGATAATTTAAAATTTACTGCAACCTATATGATATTTCACTAATAAGCGTCCATAAACGATAATATTAAAATTCTGCCATGCAATTGAATTAAAAGTTGAATTTAATACTTTCGTCAACGAAAACCGCAATATAGAATCTGCAATTAGTGATTACTTTAACTTTAAGTCTGTAGCGCACTTAAAATAAAACCAAACTCGCAATGAACCTGAATATCTGAGATTATTCACTTAGCAATATATTTTCTTCTTCTTCTTTTTCTTTTCTTTTTTCTTCTTTTTATAATCATTTTAATTCAACAACCCATTTTCTCTAAACACTGCTAGGAAAATGTTAATAGTCTGCCTCATTTGCAGATTTCATTATTACAAAAATTTTCAGATATATTTTTATAACAGATTATTTTATTATCAACCCATCTTATCTACATAATGCTGGGGAAACGATAAAAATTTGTCTCAACTGCGGATTTTATTATTGCAGAAATTTTCTCATATTTTTTTTTAATAATTATTTTCATTAGCAATCCAACTTCTCTATGTAATGATTGGAAACGTTAAAAGTCTGCCTCCTCTGCAGGCTTTATTCATACAGAAATTTTATTGTGCATTTTTTATAATTATTTTCATTCAGCAACCCATCTTCTCTACGTAACGCTGGACAAACACGCAAAAATCTACCTCATCTGCAGATTTCATTTATACAGAAATTTTTATAATAATAATAAATTTCATTTGGTAAACCGTCTTCTCTACATAATGTGGGGAAAACATTAAAAATCTGTCTCATCCGCAGATTTCATTGTTCCAGAAATTTTATATATTTTTTATAATTATTTTCATAAGCAACCCATTTTCTCTACTTAATGTTGAAAAATCATTAAAAATCTGCATCATCTGCAGATTTTATTGATAGTTTTGCACGGAGTGTTATCGAAAAATATTCCCTGAAAATAAAAATGAAAGCTCTGGCGTATTATCCGTGACTAAAATAGGCCTTTTCCAAACGAGAAACTTTACTTAATAAATGAAATCAAATAGGTGCAAATTAGAAATAAGTTACATTTTTATTGAATAAAATTTCTGGTAGGAAACAAAAATATTTGAGCCGCGACTTATATGCCGGAATTTACGGTATTCTCTAACCTTAGACAATCGCGTTAATGAAATCTGCCAATGACAGTTTTCTTATCCAATTTATTTAAGTCAAAATTCCTCCTCCATTTTTTATATTTATTTTTATTTTTTGTATGCATAAACATTCACTACCTTGAACATATTGGAATGAAACTTAATGAACCTTGGCTATTTGGACAAACAAATGGCATTTTCTATTTTGCCTAAAACTGCGCATGCTCATTGCAGAGAGTTTGAAAAAAAAAAAAAAAAGATCAAGCTGATTGAGAAATAAATGGATAATTTCCAATTAGCCTAACTCTTCACAGGCTTTTTTCAAAAAGCCTGAATAATATCAGGCCGACTGGAAAAAGAAAGATGATTCTCCAATAAGCCTAAAGTTTCTTAGGCTCTTTGCAGTAGGTGATATTAGGGTGTTTGGAAACTAGTCGTTGAGGGCCACCGTAAATACTTACCCATCATGGATATACATAACATAAAATATGAAAATAAAACATGTGATACATGCTAAGCATTGTATCATGTTACTTTATTCATAATTTAATTTACTTGGACTCCCTTAAATGTAATTAATATAAACCCTTAAGCTAATGTTACTTTTTGTTGCATTAAAATATCTCAATTTGTTCATTTTCTGTAAGCAAATAAACACTATTGGTTTACAATGGAAGTCTATGGGAATTTGGCGAAATATTAGAGATACCGCCAATTTGGCGTTACTTTTGGCGATTCATTTTGGTCGCCAAATTTGGCGATATACCGCCACGTTGGCGCTAAAATTGGCGACAGAACAGGGTCCCTCCTATGGTAACTCCCCCTTATAGGTATGGAGATGCATTAAATGCTTGACATTTGCGATAAGCCATTATTGGCATTTAATCTTATAGTTTGGCGATAGTTTTTTTGTCAACGGGATAATCCAGTAGTACCGAATTGCGTAAAAGAAACATCCTTGTAACTGGAAAAATTGTAATCATATAAACTAACAGTTTACTGCGTCGGATTAAACGTCTCATTTCCAAATAAAATATATATTTGAATTGAAATTTGAATGAAATACAGAATCATGAAAAATCGAAGACTGTGAAAAATATGATTACAAATATCTCGGCAACTAATTATTCGATCGACTTTATTCTTTATGCAAAATTTATTTTTTACTGTCTTTTATATTCACTCCTTCAAATAAACAATTTCGAAAATGTTTGTATACCTTTTATCAGAACGTTCGGGAGTCCGAAAAAAATAGTTCCGGATAATCGATGTTACTGATATTCAATAGGCTTCTTCCCATTATTACTTCCTAAGTACACACCAAATTTCAAATCTCTATCTCAATTTGTTAGGAACATAGAGCGATTACAGACACACACACAGACGGACGGCAAAGTTTTTTTTCTAAAAATGTTTTCGGGATCTCCAGTGTCTGAAACGTGTAAATCCGTCAAAAAAAAAATCGAATTTTAAAACGATTTCAAGACTTACTCTATACTACGTATGATGGGTAAGTTAAAAGGAAAATGATTTCCCAATTAGCCAGGCTCTTTGCAAACAGCCTGATTTCTCAATTAGCATTCGACATATATATTAGTAGAAGATATCCCGCCAGAATGACGTGTTTGGCCATGGGCAAATTTGACCATATAGACTTTGAAAATATATGGTGCTCCACCATTAAAATCAACAACTTTTGTTCGCACTGTTGTATGAACGAATATTTTCGCGAAAGTTCTTGTAATCAGGATTGCTCGGATCTATAACCAAGTTCAACAAAAAATTAGAGTATATGGCAAAATATTTCCTCCAGCATTTATAGGCTTCTCCAGTTTCAGCCTTCCTTTGCGGCAGTAACTTGTAAATTTTAGTCAGGCGGGCAATCCACTCTGAAATTTTTGGAGCCACAGAACTGGCAAATAACGTTCATAAATCAGAAATAGTGTTCAAATCACCGCGGCTTTGAAGCTCTCGAGAACGATCAGCATCTGCATCTTTTTCCTATCGTACTTGTTGAGTTGCAGCATTTGCCGCCCGAATTCTATCCCGCGACTCCTGTCTTTGCCTCGCTAGCCATTTTGTTTGCCTCTCATTATTCCATCATAAAAAAATCTATAACTTTCAATTTATTAAAAAAAAAAAAAAAAAAAAAAAAAAAAAAAAAACTGTGAGATTTCAATTTCTAATAAATTTGTTAGCTAATAGTAAACAAGTGGGTAAGTGTGATCATAGATCACACAAAGGGTTTCGTTTAATATTCCTTTCAAAACGTCCAGTACATTTATCGCTATGGAACATCTACTAAATTTTGGCAAACCCTTCCTAAACTATCGTAAAAACCTTCAAAGAGATTTGCCTTGTTATATTTCCTAATTTTGTTCGTGCCACCCCCCCCCCCCCGAAATGCTACGATATATCACATGACGGGTATCTGCCAAATTTAGAAAAGTGCCCACTTTGGGGGGGGGGGGGTGAAGCGGGGTAATGGTCACCATGATTTTTGACGTAGCCTGATGTTTAAAATTTTCGTTATGTTTTATAAGCTATATTAAAGTTTCAAGCAGATCGTCCAGCTATATTTCCTAATTTTGCTAGCGCCCCTCCCTAACCCCCCCCCCTCCTTGAAATGCGACACGCCATTCTTCTTTATACTTCATTATCATTTATTATAAAGTATCTTAAAGTTTAAAACAGATCGCATTATTAGATTTCCTACTTTAAATAAAATCGCGGTCTGTTAGTTCCACATTCTTCCACCAGGGAGCGCACTGTATTCTTAACAAAAGCGTATCTGAACGAAACTCCTTTACACAACCTATTAGTAGCTATGCTACTCGAGGGGTTGACGGTCTTCAGCAAGAATTTAAGTTAATTGTTGAAATTACTATTCGGAAATAGTGATAATTTAACTTTTGACATATTTATATTTAATAAGTAGCATGTATCTGAGGACTCCGTCAAAAAAACGCACCTGAAACGGTATGAAACAAAAAATAAATATTTTGCCCCTCCCCCTCTCCCCACCTGCCCGAAATTTCACACGCCGTATTTTATAAACTTTTTCTTATGTGTTATAAACTATTTTAAAGTTTCAAACACATCGCCTTGTTAGATTTCCTACTTTAAATGAAATCGCGGTCTGTTAGTTTCACATTCCACCACGAGGGAGCGCACTCTATTCTTAATAAAACTGTATCTGAACGTAACTGCGCTAAACAACCTATCAGGAAATATGCTAGTCGAGGGGGTGGCGGTCTTAACCAAGAATTTATTATATTTGCTGAAATTACTATTCGAAAATAGTGGTATCAATACTTCTGACATTTTTATCTGGCATAAGTAACATTTATGCTGTATTTTTAAAAATCGGACACCGTTCAGAAGTATACTGCAATGAAACATCACGTGACTGCCTTGTAAAATAAGTATATAATAGAAATAAATCAATTAGTGAAATTAGCGCCCCCTCCCATGCCCGAAATTTCCCACGCCATTTTTATAAACTTTTTCTTATGTGTTATAAACTATCTTAAAGTTTCAAGCAGATCGCCTTGTTATATTTCCTAATTTTAACAAAATCGCGTTATTTTAGTTCCACATTCCACCACCAGGGAGCGCACTCTATTCTTAACAAAACTGTATCGGAAGGAAACTCCGTTAAACAACCTATAAGTAGATATGTTACTCGAGGTGGTGGCGGTCTTAATAAGAAATTAAGATATCTGCTGAAATTACTATTCGGAAATAGTGGTAACTAAACTTTAGACAATTTTATATTAAATAAGTAGCATATATCTCAGGACTCCCTCAAAAAAGGCATCTAAAACGGTCGAAAACGCTAATTTTTTAAATGGAAATCTAGCGCCACCCCCCCCCCCTCCCCGGAATTTCCCGTGTCATTCTTTTTTACACTTTATCTTATGTGTTATAAAATATCTTAAAGTTTCAAACAGATCGACTTGTTAGATTTCCTAATTTTAACAAAATCGCAATATGTTAGTTCCACATTCCACACCAGGGAATGCACTCTATTCTTAACAAAAGCATATCTGAACGAAACTCCTTTACGCAATCTTACCGTAGATACATGGGTCGGAATGGTGGCGGTCTTAAACAAGAATTTAAAACATTTGCTGCGGTAACAAACGCAAAGATTTTAAAAATAATTCTAGCTCCCCCCCCTCCTCGAAATATCACACTCCATTCTTTTGTACACTTTTTCTTATGTGTTATAAACTATCTTAAAGTTTCAAACAGATCGAGTGGCGGTCTTAACCAGTAATTCAAGATATTTCCTGAAATTACTATTCGAAAATAGTGGTATGAATACTTGTAAACTTTCTGATGATGAATGAGTTTTACTTATCTCATAGCGCTGTTCAAAAACCCCACGCAAATTATTAGATCTCCTAATTTAAGTTAATTCGTGGTTAAAAAAGCACGTGTCTCCATTTTAATCGACGCATTTGATAGCAATAAACGGATTAATTAAATAATAATTAATATATCAGCTTGTAATTAAGATAGGACTTAGATATGGGTATCAATGAAATCAGCGAGAAATTTGACATCGGGATGCCAAAAAATTTAATCAAAAAATTTAATATTTAAAAAGTTAAAATTTCGTATTAAAATATGCTATTATGGAAAACCGCAGCGTCGTCATGTCTACCTGCTTTCCCGCCGAATTGCAATCTTTTTTTCCTTGTCTTTCCAATTAAAGAAATTAAATTTTTATCGATCGATTTTTAGTGGATATTTTAACTTATACACATCGCAGAAATGTGAACTTTATACCAAATGAAAGTAGATTTTTTCCGCGTCTGCCTATTCCATTTACAAATTTCTCGGACCAATATTTTCTGATATGCGATTTCGCTTTAAAATGTTCACTTCATTTTTCGGCTTAATTTCCTCCGTGGTAACCGTGCATCGGCTGATTTTACTGCCATCCCTTAGAAGAAACTCGGATGATTTGGAGAAGGTCCGTTTGAACCTGCATTAAAAAGGTGGATTGGTGAATTTTAGAAGTTAATTAGCCCGTAATTAGGTTAATTATTAACCTTTCCAAAATTTTATGATTTGTTGTTTGAAGTGAGGTGTTCAGCTATAAGTACCAAAAATTTCAAGTCTCTAACATGTATAGTTTCTGAGAACGGGCTCTGTGGCAGACAGACAGACGGACAGACAGACAAAGGAGTGAGACGAATAGGGTTTCGTCAGATGAACGAAATCCTAAAAAGAACACACGTTATAAGATTGAAAAACCAAATCTAAACAGTAAACATTTACTCGTGATTCCACTTGAAAGAATATATTTTCTAGATTCACGACTGTGAACAAAAAAAAAAAAAAAAAAAAAAAAAAAAAAAACCCAGCTCGAATATAAACTAGTCGTTGGGCGTCACCTTAGAGGAGGAATTGAATAGAGAGCGAATCCCTTTGTTCTCTCTGTCCAACCCTGATGCACTCATGTTGGAGATCTCATCGCCAAAAGGATGTCGTTTTTTGGCGGGGATCCCTTTCTTGGCAATTTGCTGTTTTCATTCTCGTGATAAAAGAAACGCTCCAAAACGAACGCAGAGGAAATAAGTCTCGGTGGGATGCGGGAAAAACCGGTTTGGCGCGCATTCTCCCCACCATCACGTGATGTTGGGAAGCATGATATGTGCATCAAAAAAAGGTTGCCATTTCTGCGTCCAGTTATATTAGAAGTCTATGGGGGTCACCGTAATACTTATCCATCATCATCTATATAATAAAAAC
The DNA here is from genome assembly GCA_963932465.1 of Maratus speciosus. Classification (NCBI taxonomy): domain Eukaryota; kingdom Metazoa; phylum Arthropoda; class Arachnida; order Araneae; family Salticidae; genus Maratus; species Maratus speciosus. Next base: position 350,462,651 of record OZ010800.1, on the reverse strand, counting down.
ACAAGTCATGTGACTGTCATCAATAGTTTGCAACAGGATAAAACTGCATAAAAGTTACACTTTTAGAAAGGCTTTTTTGAAACTATTATTCAAAAAACTAGCCGCCTCTGGCGACCAGTTTGGTCTCCCTTAAATGTATCCAAACTTGCAACATGTTACTTTTATTCATAATGTTATTTAGTTACGTACCTTTACTAACGTAAATGTAGAGATTCTGATAGAGAAATCAATAAATCTATGCGATCAGGGTAGCATTTCGTTTACATATTATATATATATAATTATATATCCTTCTATATATAAAAAAAAAGTTTTGATTTGGAAATGGACCAATGAAAATCTGCGTAGATATTCCCGGTAGATCGGCATCCAGTTTGAATGCTTAAGCATGGTCTTCCTTCGTTAATATTAAAAAGAAAACTGTTGCATACAAAAATATGAAAATCGGTGGTATTATAGAGAAATGTTTGATAAACACACTGATGCAGACAGTTTTCAAATCGAATAATTATTTTAAGATATATTTAATGTTAAAGTTGGTCCAAGTCGTTCCATTAAAAAAGTTTTATAGGAGCAAAAACTATACATAGGAATTTAATAATTCTTAGATCATTTTATACATGAGAAGTTCTCGGTGTGCCGACAGCATTCATCTTTTTTATTTTATTCATTTTTTGAGGACTTATTTCCATTTTAAATTCAAATTTTCAGCATTACCAGAGATATTTTTTACAAATTTTAGAAAAGGATATTATTTTAAATTGTTGCCAATTTTTAAAACAGTGCAAAGAATAATATTTCCTTCAAATTAAAAATTTATTTACACGTGGCTATTATAAACAGAAGAAAAAACTTTAGAATTAAATGATTACATGTTAAAAGCAGGAAAATTACGTCATAAGAACCATATTTACACTTGAATTTTAAAAGAGAAACAAAATTTTAAAATAAAAAAATCATGTTTTATTAATAAAAAATTTATTAATAAACAAGTGGGTAAGTGTGATCACAGATCGCACAGAGGGTTTCGTTTAATATTCCTTTCAAAACACTTTATCTTTTTGAAAAATCTATTACTTCCACATTTCGCAATCAGGGGGCACACTCGATTCTAAACAAACATCTATCCGAACGAAATCCCGTTTTACATACTATCCGCAGATATATTAGTGGAGGGGATTGGGCCCATAGCACCTGAGATCAGTAGGCGCACCTGGCGGTAAAAAATGGAACTAAAATATGTAAGGCTATGGTGCACAATATGAAAGAAGGGTCAAAGGCAAAGGGGTGTCGGCAAAAGGTGGAAAATTTCTCCCCTGGTTAAAAGGGCGGATGTTAGACAAATTACTTAAAATACACAAGCTAGAGCCCGGAGAGGTAAATAATATAAGACTTTTTGAAGATTTTATGATTTGTCGTGTGGTCTGAGGTATTCAGCTATACGTATGCAAAATTTCATGTCTCCAACTTAATTAGGGGCTCTCTTAGAAAGAATTGCTTCAAATACATATGTGGTAGCTCAAAGGGTTAAACGTAAGACATTTTCAAGATTTTATGATTTGTCGCTTGGCCTCAGGTGTTCTGCTATAAGTATGCAAAATTTAAAATCTCCAATTTAATTAGGGGCTCAGTTAGAAAGAATTGCTTAAAATACACGAGCTGGAGTTGAAAGGGTTAAACATAAAACTTTTTCAAAATTTATTATTTGACGTGTAATCTGGGATGTTGAGCTATAAGTATGCAAAATTTCACGCCTCCAACCTAAATAGGGGCTCACTTAGAAAGAATTGTTTAAAATACACATGTGGGAGCCCAAAGGGTTAAACGTACGACATTTTCAAAATTTTATGATTTGTCGTTTGATGTGAGGTGTTCAGCTATAAGAATGCAGAATTTCACGCCTCCAAACTAATTAGGAGCTCACCTTAGAAAGAATTGTTTAAAATACACATGCGGGACCCCAAAGGGTTAAATGTACGACTTTTTCAAAATTTTATCACTTGTTGTTTGATGTGAGGTGTCCAGCTATAAGTATGCAAAATTTCACGCCTCCAACATAATTAGGGGCTCACTTAGAAAGAATTGTTTAAAATACACATGTGGGAGCCCAAAGGGTTAAATGTACGACTTTTTCAAAATTTTATCACTTGTTGTTTGATGTGAGGTGTCCAGCTATAAGTATGCAAAATTTCACGCCTCCAACATAATTAGGGGCTCACTTAGAAAGAATTGTTTAAAATACACATGTGGGAGCCCAAAGGGTTAAATGTACGACTTTTTCAAAATTTTATCACTTGTTGTTTGATGTGAGGTGTCCAGCTATAAGTATGCAAAGTTTCACGCCTCCAACATAATTAGGGGCTCACTTAGAAAGAATTGTTTAAAATACACATGTGGGAGCCCAAAGGGTTAAATGTACGACTTTTTCAAAATTTTATGATTTGTCGTATGATGTGAGGTGTTCAGCTATAAGTACCCGAAATTTCATGTCTCCAACATAATTAAGGGCTTACTTAGAAAGAATTGTTTAAAATACACTTGTGGGAGTTACCGACATTTATTCTTCTGCGAGTTAAACCGATTAATTAAATAATAATTAATATTTCAGCTTGTAATTAAGATAGGACTTAGAAATAGGTATCAATAAAATCAGCGAGAAATTTGACATCGGGATGCCATAAAATTTAATCAAAAAATTTAATATTTAAAAAGTTAAAATTCCGTATTAAAATATGCTATTAAGAAAAACCGCAGTGTCGTCATGTCTACCTGCTTTGAAATCTTTTGAATTGAAATCTTTTTTCTTTGTCTTTCCAATTAAAGAAAATAAATTTTTATCGATCGATTTTTAGTGGATATTTTAACTTATACACATCGCAGAAATGTGAACTTTATACCAAATGAAAGTAGATTTTTCTCTGCGTCTGTCTATTCCATTTACAAATTTCTGGGACCAATATTTTCTGATATGCGATTTCGATTTATAATGCCCACTTCATTTTTCGGCTTAATTTCCTCCGTGGTAACCATGCATCGGCTGATTTTACTGGCAACCCTTAGGAGAAACACGGATGATTTGGAGAAAGTTCATTTGAATCTGCGCACTACCCCCTACATACTACATGCCTCTCGCATTTGACTCAAAAATGGAAGTCAGCAAGATTGATAGATGGCGCTACTGTTTGGGGTATGTTATTGCTGTATTTACATGGATCGCCTCATAGACCTGCCTTTGAAAGCTATTGTTTTTTTTTATTTTTTGCAGTAATTTGTGATTTTTTTTAAACAGAATGTTTACTTTTAATGAAGTTAATATATTCTCTATAAATTGCCATATTGCTGTGTGCCTTACTGCTGTTCATCCAGCAAAATAAAGGAAAATATTTCTTTTCACCATTCCTGTAGAAGACAGTCAACGAGTCTTTTTAACTTTTTTTCATTGTATTTTTAAAAATACAAATAGATATTTTTACTACTATTATTTGCATGTTTCTAATAACATTCCGTTGAATAATAATAAATTAAATTAATGTACAGTTGCTATTAATAAGATGTATTTTTATTAATTTACAATGCCTTAAAAGGAAAAGAGTACCTTAATCTGAAAGAATCTGAAATAATATTGTTATTATTAATAATAAAAATGATAGATCAAAGTATTTCTTTTTATAAAATAATTATGTATGAAAATGAAAATACAATAACATTCAAAATTATTTAAATTTCTTCCAGCAAAATTATAATGATAATAATAATAAATGATACACGATGAAATCGAATACGAATTAGTAATGTGATCAAAATAAATATGTATTCATAGCATTGTGTTTTGAAGCAATATAAATATTATGTAATTGAAATATATCAATAATTTCATTCCTGAAAGTACTTGATTATTACTTGTAATAATTAATAGTACAAATATAAAAAAAATGAAACTAAATTAAATGTTTAAAAAAAAAAAGAAAACTGCAGAATTGACGTTTTGAGGCCTTGACCGGAAGACTTGCTAGTTTCATTATCATAATAAATGTAATTAATATATATAGTATTATTATGACAATATCAATAAATTAATTATTTTATAGAGAAAATATAAAATAGGGAATTAAAAAAATACTATTATCAATTTATTGAGGCAACATATGTGTGTATCGGAGGGGGAGGGGGATAGTAAAAAAGATGAAAAAAGTGTCTTGGAACATCAGTGCACAGAATCGTATTTCCAACTTATTAAATTTCTTGAAAGTACTTGATCTATTACTCGTAATAATTAATAATGCAAATATGAAAGAAATGAAACTGAGTTGACTGTTTTAAACACTGCAAGGAAAAAAAAAAAAAAACAAAAAAAAGAGAGAGAGAGAGAGAGAGAGAGAGTTCCAATTTATTAAATTTCCTGAAAGTATTTGATATATTACTCGTAATAATTAATAATGCAAATATGAAAGAGATGAAACTGTGAGTTGACTGTTTTAAACGCTGCAAAAAAGAGAGAGAGAGAGAGAGCAGAATTGATGTTTGAGGTCCTGACACGAAAAAAAGATGTGTAGTAAAAAAGATGAAAAAAGTGTCTTGGAACATCAGTGCATAGAATCGTATTTCCAATTTATTCAATTTCCTGAAAGTACTTCATATATTACTCGTAATAATTAATAATGCAAATAAAAATGAAACTGTGAGCTAACTGTTTTGAACACTGCTAAAAAAAAAAAAAAAAAAAAAAAAAAAATAGAGAGAGAGAGAGAGAGAAAGAGAGACAGGGAGAAAGAAAAAAAAGCTGCCTAATTGACGTTTGAGGTCCTGACCCGAAGACTTGCTAATTTCATTATTACAATAAATGTCACTAATATTTATAATATTATTATCACAATATCAATAATTTAATTATTTTAGATATAAAATATTAAATAGGGAATTTCAGAAAAACACTGTAATCAATTTATTCAGGCAACGTGCGTGTGTATGTGGCAGCGCCGAAACTAAGGGGGGGGGGGGGGGCAGAGGGGGCATGTGCCCCGGGCGCCAGAATAAAGGGGCGCCAAACGAAGGATTTTACCTTTAGAATGAATCATTTTATTCTGACGAACTGGTGGCTTCCATTATTATGGAACAGCGATTATAAATGAAGTGTTAGGTGAAGATGACAGAGCAGTCGTAAAAAGTTAGAACTCTCATTTTCTGGTTAGAATGGGAACAAAAATGGCAAAAAAAATTATGCCCATTTTTTTCCCATTCTGACCAGAAAATCAGAGTTCTCGAAAAAAAAAATGGCCATAATTTTTTTTTTTTTCAAAAAAAATTTTGCCCATATTTTTCCCATTCTGACCAGAAAATCAGAGTTCTAACTTTTTACGACTGCTCTTTCATCTTCACCTAACACTTCATTTATAATGGCTGTTTTATAATAATGGAAGCCATCAGTCCATCAGAATAAAATAACTCTGTGAAAGCGGAAACTCGGTTAGGCAGGACTCGGATAATCAGGACTCTACTGTATATTTCATTTTAAAAATAATCTTTAGAATATTTTTGTTGGTGTTTAGAGGGACCTCCCCCTTGCCACTGTAGATTACGTAGTTCAGTATTACATATTTTAAATTTTGAAATAAGTCGTCTATTATAAAATTAATAAAATTCTCTTTGTAAATATACTTTGTGGAAGAAGGAGGGGGGGGGGGGAGGTGCGCCAAAACCATGTTTGCCCCGGGTGCAAAAAAGGCTAGTTTCGGCCCTGGTGTGTGTGTGTGTAGGGGGGAGGGGGGGGGTAGTCAAAAAGATGAAAAAAAAAGTGTCTTGGAGCATCATTGAATACTATTTAAATTTCCTGAAAGTACTTGATGATTACTTATAATAATTAATAATTCAAATATAAAAGAAATGAAACTGTGAGTTAAATGTTTTTTAAACACTTAAAAAAAAAGACTTGCTAGTTTCATTATTATGATAAAGGTAATTAATATTTATAGTATTATCATCACAATATCAATGATTTAATTATTTTAGATAGAAAATATTAAATAGGGAAGTTCAAAAAAATATTGCAATCTATTTATTGAGGCAACTGTATGGTACTAGTACTGGAGTGTCAAGTAATTATGTTATTAGAATTAAATTTTAATTCACAATGGGAAGTACAACTATGAAGTTAGTTAAATATTGTTGATAGATTAATATAATGTCAAAAAAACAGGAATATAATAATTATAATTATTAATTAAAAATTATTTTTAAAGCAATTCCTTAAGATTGTCCTTCACTGACACATTCACCCCACATTAACTTTGTTTATTATAAATATTTTGCCTGAAAGAAATACATGTCTTACTATTTAGTAAAATTTAATTTAATCAAATACTTTTATGTTTTGCAATAACCTTTTTAAACTTGCTCATAGTTTTTGATCCATTGATTAAAATTCATGTACCATTTTATAGTGTTAATAAATATTTTCACTTCATAAACCTTGTTTATTTTATTTTTGATGGAAATCTATTTACAAGTAAATGTAAGTGCTATTAATTTATATATTATAATTAATTTTTAAAAAGAACATATAATTTAAAATTCATATAATAAAATAAATTATGTGCGTTATTTTATCATTCATCATTTGAAATTGAAGAGAAATTATGAAATAATTTCTCTTTTCAAATATTTTATAGAAAAAATGTCATTTAATACAACAATTAAAATAAATACAAAAGAGAAAAAAAAAAGGGAAATTCTAGGAATAAATAAAAAAATTTTAACAAATTTTGCTTTTTAAGCTAATTTATTTTAAAATTTTCTATTTAAATATTCTCAAAACAACTTTTGTTTACGTTATTTTTCTATAGGTTTTTAAAAATCATGTCAATTGTCACCGATAGATGGCAGAGCATTTTGGGGCTAAGCTGACTTCCAGTTCTTATATGGGGAAAACGGTGAATGCGAGAGGCATTTAGTATGTAGGGGGTAGTGATCTGCGTTAAAAAGGTGGATTGGTTAATTTTAGAAGTTAATTAGCCCGTAATTTAGTTAATTACCAACTTTTTCAAAATTTTATGATTTGTTGTTTAATGTGAGGTGTTCAGCTATAAGTACCCAAAATTTCAAATCTCTAACATGTATAGTTTCTGAGAACGGGCTCTGTGACGGACAGACAGACAGACAAAGGAGTGAGACGAATGGGGTTTCGTCAGATGAACGAAACCCTAAAAATCATGTTCTATTTCGAGAGTCCGAAAAAAAAGTTCTTGATAATCGAGGTTACTGATATTCAATAGGCTTCTTCCCATTGTTACTTCCTAAGTACACATCGAATTTCAAGTCTCTATCTCAATTTTTTCGGGAGATAGAGCGTTTACAGACACACACACACCTAGATGGACGGCAAATTTTTTTTTATATAAAAATATGTTTTTCGGAATCTCCAGTGTCTGAAACGTGTAAATCCGTCAATTTTTTTTTTTTCGATTTTTAAAACGATTAAAAGACTTACCCTATACTACGTATGATATGGGTAAGTAAAATTCTAACAATATTGCCTTTAATACACACCTTCGCTTGCCTTAAATTGGAATTTTTTAAGAAGGATTTAATGCATGGAGGTTGTTCAGATCTCTATATTGCCAAGATCCATGGTCTATATTTTAATCGGAAACATTCATAATTAAACAATGTTTTTGAAATCGTGAAATTATTGAAAAAAAGAGTAAAGTCCTGTACTTATTTTACTACCTACATTTTATTCAAAATTTTAAGCTCTACAACATCTGTATTGGCAATTTTTTGATATAGCTAGCTGTTTTGAGATATTGTTAAGATAATCTGGTGTCTCCTATCTTGAAGTTCTTGATTAGTGATTAAAGCAAAATTTTGAAATGGAATTGTGACCTTAATTTTTAACAAAAATATTAATGTGGGTACTCATTTTATTCAGAATTTTATGCTCTACAACATTTGCATTGACAATGTTTTTGATAGAATTAACTATTTTGAGATACTGTTAAAAATATTAAGGAAAAACATGTTTTTCGAATGTAAATACGTACATATTTCCTAACGCTCACTTGGTACGAGGGGGAAAACATAGAATATTCATTTTAGACCTAATCTGAAGGGATTAAAACAATTTCCAGTTTTCCCCTAATTAATTCCGAGTTCAACTCTCTGACCACGGTGCTAAAACTTTAAAGTAGAATTGTGACCTTAATAATCAACAAAAGTATTAAGTGTAGGTACTCATTTTATTCAGAATTTTAAGCTCTACAACATTTGTATTGACAATGTTTTTGAAAAAGTTAGTGATTTCCAGATAGTGTTATGGTATTTTAAAAAAAAAACGTGTTTTTTGACTATAAATCAATGTATAATTCCTAACGCTCACCTAGTACGAGGGGGAAAACGTAGCATATTCATTCTAGACCTAAATTGAAGGGGTTAAAACAATTTTCAGCTTTCCCCTAATTATTTCCGAATTCAACTCCCTAACCACTGGGCTATTAGGCTTATCTTGTATTTTAATTCATAACTTTTTACATTTTTTATTTTATTTTACAGTGAACGAAAGGAAAAAGCAGACGAGATAAGGCGAAACGTTCTGGAAGCTATCAAGGTACCATGAATTTCATATCTTTTTTCGGAATAATAAGAACGATTATCCAGTTTGTTTATCGAAAACTCAGTCGGCCATTATAGTTTACGATAATCAAACATTATCTTATCCCGGTGTTTTGGTTTCCAATTATAGATATTGTTGGCTTTTCACTTGAAACAGTTATACTGATATACTTATGTGAGCATCAATATATTTGGAGTGATTCATGTGAAAGATAATGAACAAAATTTCATAAAAATAATTACAGAATCGTCATTTTTAAAAATACAAACAAAACCACGGTTAATGAGTAAACATGAAAGAAAAAGCATGCCTCAATCATAGATTATGAAACACTTTTCAGCACATTCAGAATGCAATGCTGTAGAAAAATTTCATCGTTTACTAAGGAGATAAATTATGTTTAAGTCAACAATTTGAAAAATTCAATAACACATTTGAAAACCCAATTTCAGCAATTAACATCTATAGTCGGAAAAATGTTCGAATTATTTAGTAAAGCCCTGTACATGATCTATAGATTTGTATATACGAGGGACAGACAAAAAGTTCCCGGAATTTCGTTGTAACTCTTTATTGCCACAATATAGGTACACATTTACTTAACACGTTGAGTACCACGTCAGTCATCAGTGACTGACACTGAACTTCCAGTTTACGCCTCGTCAGTCATCAGTGACTGACACTTATAGATTGTGTAACGGGAATCTTATTTCGTGGCCCAAACAGAAAGATAGACAAAATAGACTTGGCATTCAACGTGTTAATCGCCTTCAAAGTAGGCTCCGTCAGAATATGCACACCTGTTCAATCGCTCCTGCCATTGCTAGAAGCAACGATGAAAGTCCTATTTTGGTATCTTCCCAAGTTCAGCCCTCGCGTTAGTTTTGATGTCTTCCATGGCAGGCCTGTCGAACCTTTCAGTAAACAGGGGCGCCCCTCACCTAGTTATAAATAATAAAGGGCTGCATTATTTACATGACTTAAATCATGCAGCAATATTATCTCACTGTTGTAGTCGGCAGCGTCTGGTTATCGTTGCGGCTAACTTCTACCTGTATTTTTGAAGTGAAAACTTCTTTAGGCGCGTTGAGCTTTTTTTGAGACGGGTAAAAACCACTGATTTCGAGACACTGTAACGTAACGACATGCTAGCATTTTGACACATAGACACTAGCGCGCCAAGCGGTGAATGACAGGAACTTTTCCCTCTTCAGCTCAATCCGCAAAAGAAGAAGGAAGCTAAAACTCACTTTTTCTCCCGGCGTATTGCTAAAACAAATTATTATTTTGTTTTTCGTCAGTTAAAATGAATTATACCGTATTCGTGACCTACCTATTTCGTGTAACTAAAAACCGATAACGCTGTATTTTATCGTGTTGATGGTCTGGTCAATAACCAACAGTATTGGCGGGAATTTCGATTACGGAAGATAAAATACGGGGCACAGATGTCAGATACGCACTTGGGTACCTAATTGACAGCAAAATGGCGTTATTTTATTTTACAAGGTAACCCGGCTACTGTTGCTTATTTATTAATAAATTGTTCATTTACTTTTATTTTATTTTTTTAAATTGTACAATTGTTTTGTTCTATAGTTATTAATGAAATTACCGTTTATTTATTGTTGTTTACTTTTTAAAACAATAGAAAATAATTTAAAAATATATATTGTAACTGGTATTGGAAAACGGGCTTTCGCCAAATTGACGTTAAAAAATCGCGCCAAACCTGGTTCGTATATCACATCTCTGCCAAATTCTCGTTTTTTTTTATTTTTCGACTTTTTATCCAAATTTTCCGGATTTTTTAAATTTTCCCTTTCATTGTATCCCAAACACTACCTTCATACCAAATTTCAAGATTCTAGGGATACAGGACGTACCTCTGAGTTTTGATTATCGGTGAATCAGTGTCGAAAAGGGGAAAGTTTAAGTTCATATATCTTCTGAAATAAAAAAGATAGAAACGTGAAATTTCAGCATTTAGTTCCATTTCCACATTACTTTAGATTTACGAAGTTTCAAGTTACTGGGAATCACCAACACAAAGATATTGGGGGTCAAAAGTACCCTGAGTTGCTTCCAGAAAAAGATGCTTACGGCTGTGCTTTCAAGACTTGGCAGGGGCACTGCCGTGTCCCCAGATGCTTTCATTAGTGCTGCTACACAATTCAACGCATAAAACATTTCCTGACGATTAAAAAAACACACACGTAATTGTTGAAGTTTTCACTTCTATTGGCACTCCCGGAGTGCCACTGTTTTTTTTTGTATAGTAATCGTTGCCTTATTTAAATGCAGAATTTCTGTGATAAATAGGGCGTGCATTTACTATTCGGAAATATTGATGGAAGTTTGTTCCTAAGGTAATCACGCCCTGAGTAATGGTAGCTTTATATGTTACACACGTCTTATTCGTTGAACATATATTTCATTATGGTAGACATAAGGTCTTTACGATTCATAAATTCTATTCAAAAATAATTTGAAGAGATAACATAAAATAGTAAATTTAGAAAGACTTTTTTTTTAAGCGAAGAGGAGAAATTAAGGAGGTAGTAGTTTAGAGTAAGGAGGTAAAGGGTTTTGTAAAGGAAGGAGCCAGAAACTTTTTAATGAAAATTAAAAATATACATGCAAACATTATTTACTTTTTTTTAAAATTTTCGTTAAAATTGATGTTTATCCTTACAAAAACTTAGTGACATACGAAAGGGCGCCAAGAAAATCTTCAAAGAGCGTCATAGCGCCCGCGGCGCCGCGTTGGGCAGCCATGTTCTACAGTGTCAAAACGATTACCTTTGAGGTCCATTTTGATATTGAGGAAGAGGAGCAATCGTCATGTTTATAGTATATTCATTTGTCGCCTTCCGTTTGTAAGGCTAACAAACTCTCCGGAGCAGATTTCCTCAATCTGCACATGAACTTGATGTTCGTCCTTTGCTCGAACTTCGACATCGGGCCAAATGACCACCACACTCATACAGCTACACTACTGTAACACTACCTGTTATAAATTCCAGTAGTAAACAAACAAATGAATTATATTGTAGTATTAAGGCTAATGTCAGACGAACGTCTTTTTGCACACTTTTTTCCCTACATACCATCCCTACACAATGCTAGCGGCATTGTGTAAGGACGATATGTAGAGAAAAAGGCGTGCAAAAAGGCGTTCGTCTGCCATTAGCCTAAAGAGTTAAAATGAAATTCCGTGAACTTTTTGAGTGTCCCTTGTATACCATACAGTATACTAAAATTTAGTTCAGTTAGAAAAAGACAATTGAAAACGCCCTGTAGCAATTTCCGCCAATAAGCGGAAATGTACTCGAATTCTTTTGTTCAGCGCTGTACATGATGAGAATTTATACACGGCAAGTAATATGCATAAAATTAGTTAAATTTAAAACCGCATGCCACAATTGAAAACGCACTTCCAACAATGATTGCTCATTAGACAGTACTGTAACCAAATTCTTTTGTATGTCAGTGTGTCTCTGTAAAGGAACGGTGAATGCTATGCACACCCTATTCTAGAATAAGCATCTCGTAGTACACCCCAGTGACGTATATGAAGTTCATTAGATTTGAAATAGTTTAACATGATTAAAATACATTGCAAACGGTTTTCGCCATAGATCATAATGGAATGGAATTTTTTGTGTGTGTCCCTGTAAACGAACTATAAATGGTACACATGCCATTTTCAATAGCAAACATGACATAGTAAACCTCAATAACACACAGGGTGGTTCAGAACTATGTGTCAAAAATGTGAAGACAGGAAGAGAGGACCTAAATAAACAGATTTTGTAAAGGAATGTAGGTGCGGAAATGCAGCTTTCAGGCAGTAGAGGGCGCTGTTGAGTTAGGCGGATGAAAGCGCTTCGCTGACTTAAATCGTCATTCTCCGCTCGGATTTGAGCAACATGCGTCGTTACCTTGCCGACATGCATTTCATGTATGGGGCGGCTACACAAGGAAATGGAGCGGTTGCTAAAGGATGTACATGGAACGATTCCAGGGCAGGAATCTGCTGGGCGTCTTCATCGGGAGTTGTGCACGAGGAGATAATTTTATGCTTCGAGGCGTGAAACGGGCACTGAAAGATATCGCAGAACTAATGCAGTGGAAGAAGCAGTATTACGCACAGTAGAGGATAGTCATTTGACAGGCTCGAGAACTGTTGGGTGTGAGCCATTTCCTTGCGCAACCGCATACATGAAATGCATGGCAGCAAGCTGCGCGTTGGTGTAACGATGCAAGTTGCTCGAAATCTGTGCAGGAAATGACGATTCAAGTCAGCGAAGCGCTTTCATCCGCCTAACTTAACAACGCCCTCTACTGACTCAGCGCTACATTTCCGCACTCACATTCCTAGAAATTTGCTTATTTAGGTCCCCTCTACCTGCATTTACGTTTTTGACATATAGTTTTGAACCACCCTGTATGTCAGTTACATAGCAATCTGAGTATGTTTAGGATTTGAAGTGCTTCATATGGAAGAATAAAAGTAAAAGCAATAATAAAATATCTAGTCGGATGTGGTAATCCCAAAACTTTCTTCTATCTCATACATGTTAATACTTCCTGATAAATGCAGAACAGCAGCGTCACCGGTTAGGTGATTTACACCAAAATCTAATCAGTAACAACTTACGTGAACTTGTAATTGAATATGAAGTTTGATGAAATTCCGTGCTTTAGTTCTTGAGCTATAGTTATTGTGAAAATCATGAATAATGCAGCATAGCAGCGCCACTTGCTGGGCGATTAACACCAAAAAGTAATCAGCACCAATTTATATCAGGGACTAACTGAATCTAAATTTTTATTAATTTCCATTCATTAGTTCTTGAGATAGAGAGCCCACAAAATTTATGTCACACACACACAGACAGACTCACAGACAGACATTTTGTAAAAGCCCGTTTTTCGTTATCTGACCCCTAAAACGTATAAATCCGTCGAAAACCGGAATTCGAAAATTTTCACGAATCCAATAGTTTCTCAAATCACCAAAAATCAACGTTTAAACACGCAATAAAATACATAAGGTAATGTGAACAGACGTATACGTTTCGTGAGTTCCACGACTCACATCATCAGTGTATAAAATCTATAAAAACAATACCCTCCCCCCACCCCCAACAACATGTACGGCGAAAACCCAAATGTCAGAAAACACAATACCAAAAGACCAGCAGCCAATGAAATCAAAGCGGAAGTGAAGTGTCATGACACAAAAAATCCACACAGAAAGTTGAGATGTAAGGTACACTAGACAAATCGTTAACCAAGGAGTTTTTAAATCTATGGATATGAACCGCTTCAAAAAAGTCTAAAACGAGAGGTGTAATCCATTTCTTGACAATGGTAGCTGAGTCAAAATTGAAATTATGTTCCTCCCTCCAGCAATAAGAAGCAATAGAGGATTTTTGAAATTCTTTTTTCTTTACATAGTTTATGTGTTCTTTGACTCTGTAACGGAGTTTTCGTTTAGTTTGTCCAATATAGGACAAACCACACTGGCATTGAATATCGTAAACTCTCTAATAATTTTGAGGAGGAATTTTATCCTTAAGTTGTGAAAAAGTTAATTTATTAACTGGTTTAAAAACCACACTAAAATCATAATGTCTTAAGATATTAGCTATTTTAAAGCTAGTACTATTATAAAAGGGTAAAATGATAAAGTTAGAAAAGAAACCGCAGTAACAGAAGGAACAGGATTATTAACACATTTATTAAGATTTTGGGAAATTAAACTATTGATATAAGATAAACTAAAACCACGATCGATAGCAACAGATCTAATGTAATTTAATTCTACAACAAGAAAATTGTTATCTGAACAAATTAAGCGAGCTCTATTAATGACGTATAGTACTCTATTGGACAAACTAAACGAAAACTCTGTTACAGGGTCAAAGAACACATGGAAATTTTATTGAGGCACTCAGATGAGTGAGGAAGGCAAAATATTTTTTTAATTAAACATTTATTGATCTTAGATATTCCGGCACGCGAATAAAAACTTTCAATAAGGCAGTTTTATTTTCATTTATTTACTAGTAGGCTTCGTCCGATACGCTGGTCGGCTTCTCCAAAACGAATCTTTAATCAAACGAAATATACTGGTGAATTTAACCATGTGTTTTAAAGCAACACGGACGTTTATTTAGAATGTCCTTTCGCAATGCTGAAAACGATACGAACGAAACTGCGCTATTAAATTTAAAATGTGCCACGCATAATTAGGGCTATTAAGGACCCACTTTTTTAGTTGATCACTTACAGTAGGATTTGATAAACAACGATATGCAATATACTAAAATCATCCCTGAAAAATCCCCTAACAATGCAAGTATCTTCAAAATCCGCCAGTAATACTTTTTGAAAGGACAAATCTTTCAGAATCGGGTTCACTTGATTGCTGAACCCAACAATTCTATAACTAAGCAACGTAGAATGATATATTATGAACTAAAACCTCCCCTGAAAAATTATCTATTTAACTGTGCATGTCCCATCAAAATCCATTCAGCAGAACTCGAATGATAAGCAGCCGGAACGAAATTTCCCATTTGTATTTTATATACAGTGAAATACGTTTAACACGAAATTGAGGGGACCGAAATTTTTTTTCGTGTTAAAAGAATTTCGCGTTAAAAGATTCGTAAAAAAAAGAACAAAACTCACAAATATTTTCAACGTCGTCAAATTTTATTTCGATTTTCTGCTAAACTGTTAGTAGGTTGCATCCATTAGGATAAAAAGCAAGTAAAAAAAATTTTTTTTTTTTTGAAGTGTCTTTTTCAGCATTCTGAGATCTAGCTTGTTTGAATCAAATAAGGAAGGCTGTCTCTAAATCTTCGTGCTTTGCGGTTCTCATACGTTTTCTCTCTCGCTTAAACATACTGTGCTCAAACATTAAAGTAATGGGATCCTTGTTTTTTATTATTGAGTATAAAGTAGAATTGGCAATGCCCTCTTTGCAGATTTCTGTTTTCGTCCTTTTTTTCATCAACTTCATTAAGCAGCTTCCTCTTCATTTGAAGCGCAATAGCAGTTTGTTTTCTCACCAATTTCGCAGCCATTGTGCTCATAAAACAAAAGCTAATTTACAAAAAAAACACGAAATTCACTGATTTTCACCCAAAATTCAGTGGTTTTAACACAAAATTTACCAATTTCAACTCAAACTATCTACACTGGTTATCCAAAATTAAGGAAAAGTCACAAAATGCTAATTTTCAAATACGCAAACACTAAAAAGAAAATAATATAATTGAGTAATTACTATCTCTACAACACAACTAGTCCATATAACATCTCATTCATGTCACACATGGTCACAAGTGTCACAGTCACTACGGCGAAGCAAAAAAATAGGAAATTCAATACATCTCATTATGAGTCTCAAATGATCACTATATGTGACTCCACTGAGAAGTCACTGTGACTGCTGCTTTGTGGCGAGTCACCATGTAACTTTACAATGTAGTTACATTATGACTCTCATGTGACTGTCATTTGTAGATTCAATTTCAAAGTCATCGTGAACGCTGCATTGTGATAAGTTACCAAGTAATGTCACATTAAAGTCACATGATGACTTTCAGCTGACAGAGAGACTACTGTGAAGTCACCATTGTGCTCTTTTGGGAAAAGTCTCCATGTGACTATAATATGATATTATTTGGTGACTTATCATAATGCAACGTTCATGATGACTATGAAATTGAGTCTCAAAATGACAGTCACATGAGGGTCACAATTTAACTACATTGTAAAGTCACCTGGTGACTCGTCACAAAGCAGCAGTCACATTGACTTCTCAGTGGAGTCACATATAGTGATCATTTGAGACTCATAATGAGATGTATGGAATGTCCTATTTTTTTTGCTTCACCTTAGTGACTGTGACACTTGTGACCATGTGGGACATGAATGAGATGTTATATGGGCTAGCTGTGTTGTAGAGATAGTAATTACTCGAATTATATTATTTCCTTTTGAGTGTTCGCGTATTTGAAAATTAGCATTTTGTGACTTTTCCTTAATTTTTGATAACCAGTGTAGATCGAAAGCGAATTTTTTTCGTGTTAAGAGAAACAAAATGTATTAAATTGCATAGTATACTGTCCGGACCGCTATATCATTTCGTGTTAACCGAGTTTTTGTGTTAACCGTTTTCGTGTTAAACGTATTACACTGTATATAAATAGATATAGATTTATTGAATTACTAGCTGACCCATCCGGCGTTTCCCGGGCCCGTAATAATATTCTTAAATGAAACTTAAATTTGTATGATTTTATATCTTTAACTCGATTTTGTCTGAAACCCGTGCCCGCTGCACGGTGAGTGATTTGCCGATTCTAGCTGGCCAAAAGTCGATTTTTAAAAGTTTATCCTAGCGTAATTTATTTTTTGCCTGTTATAGCTCAATAGTTAGGGCGTTGTATCCTGCTATTGGTTTTGCTATAAATATAATTGTATGGTCCATAGACTAGTGCAAAGTTGGTGCTTCTTAGTTGGGAATGAATTAATCAATTAGAGTATAGTTCTTTAATCTGTTACTTGAAGCGAAATAAAATATACTGCTCGATTATGAACGCTTCCAAACAAAATATGGACTTTATTTTATCGGATTTATGTGCATAAATTTACACATATCAGCTGTTATTTCATATTTAATGTCACAAAAAACTCTGTTTTTTTTTACAATTTTTCAGTTTTAATATAGAAAAAGTTATATGATAAAGCACGATTAAGCTCAATTTTTGATATGATTAAATAGTTTAGATTATTTCCTTTTCGTTCCAATTTAACTTGTCTGCCCTGAGGTGAAGCCCTAGTTTTTAGAATTGTTTATATCTTATTAAGTCCATAGGCCATAGTGTAATGAAATTATTTTGAATGTCCCTGTAATGAAATTATGACTGCTACACACTACATTTTGCTACACCTAACATTCAATAGTGAATATCAATAACATTTTTCAATTTCATGGCAATGCGACTATACTGACGTTAAACATAATTTTGGCCAGCTAGAATAGGAAAATCACCCACCATGAGCTGGCTGAGTCAGAAATCGATTTAGAAGAAAAAGAAAACCTGATATTTACCGGTAAAAAGGCTCGAGATAAATGCCACGGAAAACAAAGGGGAGGGGGGACGATATGTTTCCGACAACTGCGTAATTTTCGTGTTAAAATTTTGATAATTAACAATAAAAAATGGAACTAATTATCGTTTATTGTATAACAGCTCTATAAAATATAAATGAATTCGTGATCTTTTGTTTTGTCTTATTCATTGTAGATGACAGCACTAAAGAGTTAGATTTTGAAAGAATATAAAAATAAATGATCTAATTTGTCTGCATATCTTTAGAAATTGAAGATTTATTTTTATTTATTTATTTTCGCATGGATGCATATAAAAATGAGTCCCAATTTTTATCTCAAATATGTCTATATTGTTCGTTAAATTATTTTATGGAACTAATTTCATTTATTTTATAACAGTTCTAGAATATTGCAAATAAAAAAAAAATTCCTTTTAATTAAATCCATTGGAAAGTGAGATTTATAAACAGAAAATTTCAACCTCCGTCCTCTGGTCCGAGTTTTGAATCGATGACCTTTCGTTCAGTAGTCCTGCGCTCTAACCACTGAGCCAATGCGTTCTAACCACTGAGCCAAGATGAGTACACGAAAATGACTGAAATTAAGGCTCCTGTGCCTGAGGGCGAAGGCACTCACGAGCTAATGCTAATCCTATGGGACAGGGGTTTATCTAATATCTCAGTTGCATTTCGACATTTTCAAATAACTTTTTTTGCATTTGTAGCTGAGGTTCGTCTCTATATTGTACCTTTTTTACTTTTTTGATTTTGTTTGCAGATATTTTTTAAAGAATGACACTTTCATTTTCAGAGCCAGTTTTGAAAGAGAAAATAACTTTATAAAAAATATCTGCGACCAAAATCGAAAAAGTAAAAAAGGTGCTATGTAGAGACGGATTTCGGCTATCCAATGCAAAAAATATATATGTTTAAAAATGTCGAAATGCAAACGAGATATTAGATAAATCCCTCCCCAGAGGATTAGCATTAGCTGGTGAGTGTCTTCGCCGGCAGGGACAGGAGCCTTAAGGTTCTGTTTCCTTCTGATGCATAAATGGGCATGTGCTTCGATGAACTGCGGATGAAATAGCTGTTTTTTTATGAGAGTGCGTTGCGATTTTTAATTAATAACTGAGATAATTAGAAATTTAAAATTATGAGTCTCAGATGCATTAAACTAGGCCTTGGACTATCCTCATAAATAATTTTTAACTTTGTACATGCGGTAGATTTCGCTAGCCATCGTAGACAGACAGACACACACATACACAGAGCGAAACTTTCTTTTATTAGTATAGATTAAACAATCTTCAATTTTGTGTAATACCTTAATATTTTTTTGTTTATTTACTTATTGTCTAAATATTCCTTTAAACGTGTTTTAGGAAATTGCGATCAATATGATGAATTTGAATCCGCCAGAATACTTGATGGACGAGAACAATTTGACGAGTCTGCATTTTGTGGAAGGCGTCAGCCTAATAGATGATTATGATTTCCCTCAGGTAACGTAAATAAGACTGCATTTTATTATACTTTCATATCTAATATGTAAAAAAATCTATATTTGTTTGCTCAAGCAACGAAGTTATGTCGACGAAGTCATATCAACCTCTTCCTTATTTAATACGCTGCACAGATTCAGTTATTTGAGCATAAGTGATGGAAACGCTGAAAATACGGTTTCTTCAATAGGGAAACAATTACTCATATACAGCCGGAAAAGAAGGATATAAATATACAATTAAATTTAAAAAATCAAAAAACCCGACTGCGTAAAAAGCGAACTAATTAATTATTTCTCATCAATGTGAAACTATTTTTTTTCTCAATTCCTACTATTAGCTCACACTCTCGCTATATATATCTTGTTCAAATTTTCAATCGTTAATAAAATACTTATTATTCATCCAATCAAGATCAAATAAATTTTTTTTTAAGTTGTAGTGGACGACACTTGATGTTAATCCAGTTTTTTTCAAATATTCATTAAATTAAATTAAATTAATTAATTTTCAATAATCGAGAGAGCCCTCTTCTTGATCAAGGTATTTTAAGACCGACAGAGCACTCTGCTTGATCCAGGCATTTTAAGCGCCACTCAAGGGGAAAGAAGAATGGGAGAAAAAAATTCTCTTATTGACCTAAGTAGGAATTGACTTAAAAATTTTTTTATTATACTTGTTTATATTACTTACCTTTTTTTTTATTTACTTGTATTGATGACTTTTAACTTGTGTTTAATTGTTAGTTCCTATCTATAAACACTGTTTTGATGATGTCTATAGATGTCTATGGTGGTTAGAGTGGCAATAAAGCTAGAGATCCTACCTACACAACTTCCAGGTTGTGTAATATTTTAACGGAGCTTCTGACTGTAAAATAGTCAATGAAACATCGTCTTCATTTTGAAAGACCTATCCAATGATATGCCACTCAATAGGGTGCGTAATTTTTTTTCGTCTGTACCGCCATTTTGAATTTATATATAAAAAAAAAACCTAGCCTATAACCATCGGGCCGTTAAGACGAATTGATAGAGACCTCATTCATTAAAATCCATCCAGAAGTTGGTATGTTTCGAGGGTATAAAAAAATCCACATACACAGATACGCGTGAAACACATAACTCTTCTTTTCAGTCGGGTAAAAATAAGTACAAAAGTAAAAACAGTTTTTTTTAAACACTCTTTTATAAGAGATCAGTGTTCATCTTGAAAATCACGCCTATAATTTTTTCACTGCATTTCATGTTTTCTACTAAACATTTCCGTTAACAAGTACAGTAGAACCTCGATTATCCGGAATAATTGGGACCGACACTCTTTCGGAAAATAGAATTTTTCGAATAATCGAGAATGTTTCAATTTTAAGGCGTAATATATGCAATATTTGTTATTATGGTAAAAAGTGTGCTTAATAAAAATAAAGCAATAGCAAAATAGAAACGAATAAATTACCTGAATTTTAATTTTGAAATTAAGTACGTTTTACATATATCACAAGGGTTTGAAAAAATGTTTTGTTTGTCGCAGTTTCGATTGCCTTTGCTTTGAAGCTCTATCACGGAGTTTTTTAATATTATTAGTTCGTCTTTCTGCTGCTTCAACCATGACAAAGCTTTTGCAAAACATTCAAAAGCTTCAGAATTGCTAATTTGTTCTTTTTTTTTATTCCACTCCCCAGTTTACGGGAGCTCAAGTTAAATTCAAAGGAACTCTAAGAAAGGGGATAGAAAATATTTATATGTACTTGTAGTTTGGAAAGAACCGCTTGCGCACAAAGAATATGGTGGATTTTGGTTAACCGAGAGTTTCGGTTAAAAGAGTTTCGGATAAAAGAGGTTCTACCGTACAAAACATTAATTTGACGTGAACACCGGACTCGTTTATGAAAAGTTTGCTGATTATTTTTACGCTTGGTAGAAAGTGCTGACAAGTGAATTTATTAAGCCATATATAATTTTTGCTCTGTTTCTTTTTTAAGATAGGACAACTGAAATAAAGGAAAACATTATTTAAACTATCTTTTTAGGATTTTTATATTGATTTCTCAACGCATAATCATAATTAAAATTAAACTACAGTCGAACTTCTCTTTAACGAAATTTCCTGCTGAACCTTGATTTTGAACGCCATTAACATGTAAATTAATCTCCATATTACAAAAAATATATTATAATATACAACGAAGTTTATTCCACTTTCGTGCGTGTACAACATTGAAATGGAGAGGTTGCTGTTGCGATGGATGTATGAATTTATTTCAGCGGATTGTATTAAAATGAAATTTTTTATCTATTTAATCATTTTTATTCAAAAGAAGAAATGGCAAAAGCCTTCAATACAATAAGGAAGGGATTCCAGTTTCATGAGAATGTTACAAATGAATTGTTCGGGTACTTACAAAAGTGCGAAAACTTTTATGAACAGTGCATTTTTTTCAATTCCTACTATTAGTTCACACTCTCCCTATATTTATTTATCTATTTATTTATTTATTCAATTCCTACTATTAGTTCACACTCTCCCTATATTTATTTATTTATATATTTATTTACATATTTATATATCTTGTTCAAATTTTCAATCGTTAATAAAATACTCATTGTTCATCCTATCAAGTTGAAATAAATTTTTTTGAACTTGTACTGGATGACAATTGATGTTAATACAGTTTTTTCAAATATTAATTAATTAATTGAATTTTAATTAATTAATTTTAGTTTTGCATGGGAAACAAAATGGCGGCCATTGGTTATTGAAGGTCAATGAAAGTATTTTCAATACGGGGTTACCATAGGGTTGTTCTGTCACCCTGTTCTGTCGCCAAATACCGGCAAGTTTGTCGCCAACTTGGCGATATATCGCCAAATTTGGCGGGCAAAATAAGTCGCCAAAATTGACGCCAACTTGGCGATATTTCTAATATTTCGCCAAATTCTCATAGAATTCCATTGTAAACCTACTTGCTTATAGAAAATCAACAAATTGAGATATTTTAATGCAACAAAAACTAATATTAGCTTAAGGGATTATATTAAATTTTTCTTTGATGGCCCAAGTAGGAATTGACTTAAAAAACAAAATTTTTATATTACTTGTTTATATATCTTGTTCAAATTTTCAATCATTAATAAAATACTTATTATTCATCGTATCAAGTTGAAATAAATTTTTTAAAACTTGTACTGGATGATAATTGTTGTTTATACAGTTTTTTCAAATATTAATTCATTAATTAAATTTTAATTAATTTTAGTTTTACATGGGAGACAAAATGGCGGCCATTGGTTATTGAAGCATTTAATGCATCTTCATATCTATAAGGGGGGTTACCATAGGGGGACCCTGTTCTGTCGCCAAATACCACCAAGTTTGTCGCCAACTTGGCAATATACCGCCAAATTTGGCGACCAAAATGAGTCGCCAAAAGTGACGCCAACTTGGCGATATCTCTAATATTTTGCCAAATTACCATAGAGTTCCATTGTAAACCTACTTGCTTAAAATCAACAAATTGAGATATTTTAATGCAACAAAAACTAATATTAGCTTGCTTAAGGGATTATATTAAATTTTTCTTTGATGACCTAACTAGGAATTGACTTTAAAAATAAAATTTTTATATTACTTATTCATAAGAAACCTGTACAAAAAAATATTACAGGCTTTTTTAAAGTTAAGGATTTAGAATACTGAAAAAAAAGAGAAAAGGTACGTTACGCTTCAGTTTTTGTTTACCTCTCTTTATTATGTGACTTTATTAGACATTATTGTAATTAAATTTTTCTCACATGTCTAAATTGCATTAAAAAAAAGTTACTGCCCGAATTAAAATACATTTTTCCAATATTTCCATTTTATGTACATTTTTCATTCTGTGCATGTGTATTTTATTATACAAATTTCATGAATTAGAGTTGATTTTTATTTAGCGAATTTTCTTCATAACGAAGTGTTTAAGTGTAACGACGGGGCTTCGTTAAATGAAAGTTTCACTGTACATATTAAAAGATAAAAGCGTGTTTTTATAAAATATTACACTCTTTATATTTTATATATAATTTGTTTTCTACTTTTCAGTCTTTAAATTATTCCACTGTTGCAGTTTCACAGCGATTTGGCATACTTTGACGAGCATTTATGGGCGTATCATTAAATCTCTTGTTTTTTCAACTCCCATATAAATTGTACGCGTTATAGTTGACGATTTATCACCTGTGGCGCACTGATTGAAAAATTCTTTAAAATTAATGTATTATATACAATTTTGGACTATTACACCATAGGTAATTCAAATATAAATGAGTGAAATGTAAATAAACTACAAATCATTTGCTAAAATGGTGTATGAACATTTAATACAGATTAAAACATTAAAAACACTAAAATATTTATTCTACGGTTTCAGTACACCTCCATGGCCTTCTTCGAGAATCTAAATCTTTTTTTAGATTCCTGAAGAAGGCCACGGAGGTGTGCGGAATCCGTACAATAGATATTTTAGTGTTTTTAATGTTTTAATCTGTATTAAATGTTCATACACCATTTTAACAAATGATTTGTTGTTTATTTACTTTTCACTCATTTATATTTGAATTAATGTAATAATTAATAATTAAGTTGTAAAATATTAAAATGTTGTATTGTCATCGGAAACACACCTTTGTACATAATTTGTATAATTCTAGTATAGTAAGGAGTGGGTTAAAAAGTGATTAAAAAATTCCATTTCTACATATACAAAAACCAGGTTGAGTTAAATAAAACAGTGAAAAAAGAGAGAGCTAGAGACAGAACATTTAATCTCCAAATTGTTAGAGAAAAAAAAAACGGAAATAGTCATTCTTCTGGAAATTGTCTCGTTTCAATAACAAGAAATAAACTTAGAAAACAAGAAAATAAACTTAGCGAGCGTCCTCATATTGAAATTGCATCAAACTTTGAAATTTTCAATCCCAACACCTAATTTTGACATTATATTTGGCTTTTTCGCTTAAATCAGGATTCAAAACAAGAAGCCATTTGGTGTGTTATAAATAATTAAAGAGGTGCCGTGAATAAGATAAATAAAAGAGTCAATGTGCCGAGAATAAACATAAGTGGCGAGAATAAACATTTTCTTGAATGCCGTAAATGGATCGTATAGTTAAGATGATAAGATTGACTTGCAGTAAAAATAAAAATAAAAGAAGGATGACTAAGTAAATGTAACGTTCTTATTTAATGATGAGATAACACATTGAAGGGACAGCAGTTATAAAAATCTTCTTTATTCGTTGATTCACTTGAGAGGTGGAAGGCAATTAGGAGAAGTAGGTCACCGTACATATAAAAAAAAAAAAAACGTTCCACGTAGCATTATCAGGCCCGGACTGGCGCGTTTGGGGGCCCTCGGCTAGAGATTGAAAAGGGGCCCCTTACCGAGAAATTTAGAGGGAATACAATATTAGAATATTTATTTTTTGAAAATTAGGCTTACGTGCCTAAAAACCACATTTAGCTATTTTGTTGCTTGTAAAATATTAGGTTGCATCAAATGTAACTTCATTTTCACAATGAAATCTTTGTTGCAATATTTTAACGTAAAATAAACGTATCACAAATCAGTATATAAACCATGAAATTCTATGGCTTCTTTCCATCTTCCTGAAAGTTAAACAATAACATTTTGATACCAATCTTTGGATTTGGAAGCAGAAAAGCCTAGAAAACCCCGTTGCAGATCGTCAATATTACACAAGCACCTGCCCCCCCCCCCCCCCCCGCCCGCAAAAAAATGATGCCATAGAATGGAACATGTGGCAGACCATAGGAGCAAGGTTCGGACTATATGGGAGATGAGGTAAATTCCGTCATGCTCTTCTACTTTATTAGAGACGTGTTCAGTTTTGCATTGTCTTATTGGAGAAGATGTCTCTCTCTCTCTGTTGACTAATGCAGGCCATTTGCTTTTCAAAGAAGCATACATCGTGTCCATCTGTTCACAGTAAATTTCAATTTCAGAGTTGACCGATAGACCATGTGAAATGATTTCAAAAGGAATTACATGCTCAAAATTCCATCAGACGTTGATCATGAACTTCTTTTCAAACCGCGCTTGTTTCGTAACATGTTGGACTGATTGTCATACATCAAACAATTATTTCTCGATTATCTGGATTCTGTAGATTAGGGATGCACAACCTGTGGCCCGCGATGGGTTAGAGTTTGGCCCGCGAATTTCGTCAATTTATAACTGGAAAAAAATTGTAATTTTTGTCCGTAGGTCACAAGAAAAAATCCTGCCTGTCGTCAATTTGCAGCATGAAAAATTGAAAATTGCGTCAGTCAGTTAAGAATCGCGAATTTCGTTGATCGGCTGCAAAAAAATAACGAATTTTGTCGCTGAGGCTCGAAAAAAATCACGAATTTGTTTGATTGGACACAAAAAAATCGCGAATTTCGTCGATGACGAGAGGAAAAAATTGCAAATTTTGCCTGTCGGGCATGGAAAAAGTCGAGTTTTGTCGATTGACTAGGAAAAATTGCGAATTTCATAGGTCGGACACGGAAAATTCTCGAATTTTGTCAATCAGACGCGGAAAAATCGCAAATTTTGTTGATCGGGCACGAAAAAATCGTCAATTTTGTTGATGATACGCGGAAAAATTGCAAATTTTGTTGATCGACTGCATGCGAAATCATGGGTTTCATCAGTCGCAAGAAAAAATCGCGATTTTCGTCAATTTGCGCAGGAAAAAATTGCAAATTTTGCCAGAGTCAGTCAAGAATAGCGGATTTCGTTGATCGGACGAGGAAAAATCACAAATTTCGTCGATCAGTGGCGGAAAAATCGCAAATTTTGACGATCAGTGGCGGAAAAATCGCAAATTTCCTCGATCGACCATGAAAAAATTGCGAGTGTTGTTGATCGGGCTCCGAAAAATCGCGCATTTGGTTGATCGAGCACGAAAAATCGCAAATTTTGTCGATCATGCGCAGAAAAATCGCGAATTTTCTCGATGATGCGCGGAAACATTGAAAATTTCCTTGATCGGCTGCGAAAAAGTCGAGTTTCAACAGTTTATCGCGAGAAAAAATCGCGAATTTCGTCAATTTGCTGAGGGAAAAAAATCACAAATTTCCCCGGGGTCAGTTAAGAATCGCGAATTTCGTGAATAAGCGCCGGAAAAATTACAAACTTTGTATATTGGGTGCGGAAAAATCGTGAATTTCGCTGGTCGTACACGAAGAAATCGCAAATTTGTCGATCGGCCGAGGAGAATTCGTGAATTTCGTTGGTCGTGCACAAAGAAATCGCAAATTTCGTCGAACAGGTGCGAAAAAAATCGCAAATTTTGTCGATCGGGAGCGGAAAAATAGCCAATTTCGTCGATCAGGCGGGGAAATATAGCGAATTTTGCCAATCCGGTGCGGAAAAATCGCAAATTTTGTCGATCAGGGGCAGAAAAATCGCAACTTTTGTCGACCGGCTTCGGAAAGTTTGCTAATTTTGCCGATTAGGCGTGGAAAGATCGCAAATTTCGTTGATCGGTTGGTAAAAAATATCGAATTTCGTTGAAATTTCGTTGAAAAATCGTAAATTTCATTGATCGGCTACCCCCCCCCCCCTTTTGTTCATAAATTTAATGTTTTTTCGGCACTAGCCGCTTTCATGTCCATGTTTGTTTTTAGCACTTTTAATAAAATAAAATTTACTCCCCCGAATAAAGTCAAGGAATCACTCCTTCCAAATAATCCTTGCTATATCTCTGTTATATATACAAGGGTAAACTGCTGATATATCCTTGCCAACTGAATTGGATATGCTGACTGGGTAACGGAACATAGAGGGGTACCCCTCCCCCCTCTGAAACCCTAATTTTTATCTGATTATAGGCCACAGATAACCCCCCCCCCTACCCCCGAAATAGAATTCTCTCCGTGTTACTGATATGGCCCTTGACAACCTAGAAAATTTTGTAAATGGCCCTTCTCTTAAAAAGGTTGTGCACCCCTACTGTAGATACATCCATTTCTCATCATATGTCACTTTGCGTTTGAAAAACCGCAAATCCCGTAAGTTTTCCAGAAGAGTTTTGTATATTTCCACTCTGTGATTTGCTTGCTGCATAATCAGTTCATAAAGAACTTCCCTAGAGTTCTTGTATGTTTTCTGTAGTTTATGTAATGTTTGGCATATCGTGTCCTTGGACGGTCCTATCTCCCTGAAAGTTTCCGTGTGCTGGTGGTTAGTTTAATCTCCACTCTTTGCTTCAAACCTTCCAGATTAACAAGTGATTGCCTCTCACTTCTGAGTTTCATTTTAAGTGACAAGTTATCTCCCTTAAAAAGTTTGAACCAATTTTGGGCTGTACGTTTGCTGATCGTATCATCCCCTTCAACTTCTAGAATTTTACGAGATGCTTCAGCAACTTTATGACCAATTTTAAAATAATGTCTTAAGATGGATAATATTGCAATATTTGTATCAACCATTATGTAACCTATAAATAGATAAAAGAATAGATATTAGCGTAATATAATTTGAAGGAACATATACTCTTTAATATAACATTTTGCACTAATCGTTAATTATAAGATAGTGTCATCTATAGCCTTTCATATATATATAGAGGTATCCTAAAAGCGAAAATACCTTTGATATACCCTAACACTTGATTTAAAAAATAATCTGCTTCTGATGTAGTTTACTTACTTTGATAATAAATATTTATATTATTTTATATACAATATCTAAACTAGTTCCATGTCAAAAAAAATAAATATATTAATTAATTACGAGTTGTTTGTAACTTAAAAATGAGAGGGAAAAATGCCTTTAGTTTTAGTCAACCAAATCCCTGTGTTGAAGCCATAATAATCTAAATCCTACTGTAATACCTAAGTAAATATTAACAAGAGCGAAAAATCATGCGTCCTGCAAAGATTATGTAATATGTTCTAACACATTCAGAAATTATAATAAAACTTTGCAGTTTATTAAGGTTAAAGATGTCTAAATGAACAATTTAGAAAATGCATGACACAGTTGTTCTACAATTACTGAAATTAAGATCAATAATCTAAAAAACATCAGATTTTTTTGTGCGGCCCTCTATATGATCTATAATTTTTTATGTATATTGCGTTGTATGCTAAAAGTCTATTAAATTAGATGCATAGTGCAGTTAAAAATTTCTAGCCAGCAATGTCCGCCAATAAATGGATATGTACTTAAGACCTTTTGTGTAGCCCTGTATATGATCTATAGAACTAATATTTGCCAAGTAATATGCAAAAAATAGTTACATTTTAAATTGCGTACCACAACTGAAAACACACTTACAGCAATATTATTCTTCATATTCAGTACTGTAACCAAATATTTTTGTGTGTCCCTGTAAATGAACAATAAATTATACGCACACCAGATTCTACAATAAGAGCTTTGTAGTACATCTCAGTGTTATACATCAATTTCAATATCCTTGGAAAGTGTTAAAAGGGACACAGCGGTAATAAAAAAAAAAAACAAAAAAAAAACAAGCGTATTAAAAAAAAATAATGTCCTCTTTAATTTTGATTTAATTGTTACAAATTGTAAAGTAGATTTTATAACAAAGAGAAAAAGGACTCTACTATACCTTGGTATAGATACAGCGAACTAAGAAAGGTTATGTTATTGTGAATGGCTGTTTACTAACCTAACAGCTTTTTGGCCAGTTCTTCACTGACCCTGGCTACGTCATCTATAATAACATCTTTATCCAAATTATGAGTCTCTTTCTACATTCATGAAAAGAAGATTAGACATAAAGTCTTGGCTTAAAGCAGACCTAAGTCGATTCTTAACTATTTAAGTTTAGAAAACACCCTTTCACAGGTGACTTTTTCTACAAGGTATGGTTAGTACAAACTTGTAAGCTACATACAGGTTTGTAAACATTCAAGATTGTGGGAGTTCAAAAAGAACAGAAAAGCACAGAAAACATTGTTTCTTGCCAGAGGAATAACCATAAAAATTCTTGTATTCTTCAAATTCAGATTCTACATCGTCATATTTACAGATTTCTTCAGCTCCATTCAAAGATTGTCTTGTTTTCTTTCAATGTTAGTTTTTGTAAAATTATAAACCATTGTAAAATTTTCACACTGATCTACAAACTATATCACCTCTATCAATAATTGATTTCTTTCAGCTTTACAAAGTTTAGAAATACTACAAATGACTTCCGTTGGAAAACTTTATAAAGCATTACGATTTCATTAATTTTCCTTGGTTCTAACTTGAAATCAATCGACTAAATCATCCTTCGATACTTGTCTTGGAACAATCTAAAACACTGAAAAAGCCAATTTATAGTTTTGAGCAGTTGAGATGCAAGGAACTTCGTCTATTGATTTTTCAACAGGCATTCCCCTACTCCTACATAAATATTGTTATCTTCAAATTTGCTATTACCTGTACTTGCATAATATTTTGTTTTTGAATACTGAACCTGAAAGTGTTTATCATTCCTTTTATCCCTTACTTGTTGAAGCAGCTTCTGTACCAAGTTCCAAGTTGTAGAATAGTCTTACTTTATAGTATTTTATCCCTTACTTTGTACCGCTACCTTTTATCCCTTACTTTATAATAGTTTTACTTTGTAAATGATTTAAAGTAGGAGATGCAAGAAAAAATAAGTCTAATAAAACAATATACATTAATAGGTTTTAAAATTTAGACTATTTAGTAATCAAATTTTTTGCCATGAATTTAGATTTGCATTCAAAATTTCCATTTGATATTTCTTTTAAAACGGTAACAAAATGAAATAGTTTCCCTGTGTTTGCACTTTCCTCACATCTTAAAATTCCCTCATCGATAATCGAAGAAAGAGCTTTATGCTCCTTCATCTTTTTGCTCATATTTTTTTCAACCTGTGCAGTTTATCATGTGTAATATATTTTCTTTTTGTTTTCCTCACCCATATTCTTTTTTGAGATGAGCTTAGAAAAACGACAGATTCTTACACCAACCTAAATAACTTTTCTGCCAGGAGAAACGTTACTGTTAAATCATCTACTACTAAGTTCAGTACGTGTCCTATACAGTGAGTGTAAATAAAATCTTTGTTTTCCCTTTTAAACTAAATGTGTACACCATTATAGCAGCCTTTCATATTTGTTGCTCCGTCAAATAAACAAGAAATAATAATTGATGTAGCAATATCACACTTGGCTAATTCTGATCTTATAAGTTCATACAAAGTCAATCCACATGAATTATCGACTACTGTTATTTCTAAAAATCTTTCATATATCTTTCCTTGAACGACATAGCGGACGCAAATTGCAGCCGGTCCATAACAGCTGCATCTTGAGTACTATCTGATACAATTTAAAGTTAAATATTAGCTTAAGGCTGTTCTTAACTGCTCTGCTCAACAAGCGCAAAACGTTTTTACACATTTACAAATTCATTTTTTAAAGGAAAGTTATAAAATTGGAAAGCGTGGCCAAGGAAGCGATTTGGAATTGAACTGTTTTTTCCATTTTTTGCACAATCAATTACCTATTGAGTTATAAGCATTTTTGATCACGTGACAAACACGATTTTCGCCCTTCACGGACTGGTTTTTCTGCTTTCTTCCGGAACTTCGGTTCAAAACGTCAAGTTTGACACTCTTTTCTGAAAGATCTATTGCGTTTGCAAAAAAAAAAACGGAAAAGATAGCTCGATTACATAGTTTCTGAACAACAACACCTGCTAGTTTCATGCATTTCCGGACAAAAATAAATTATAACTTATGTCAGAAAGTTGCCCTTTTAGATTTGGAACTTTTTGCCCTTTTGGAACACCCTTAATAAGCAAAGATTACATATTAAGTTAGGAATATTAGTCTTAACTACATCCCGTTTCTTAAGCACAAGAATAACAACAACGAGGTAAATAAGAAACATTTAGGAGGTTGCAGTTGTACAACTTAAAACAGGGCAAATTACTTCTTCATATTCAGAATAAAAGCCTTTTTTAAAAAGCAGATTCCTACGAAATGCAGCAAAGTAATGCGAATTGAAGGAATTACAAAAAACTTTTGGCAATTTTTTTCAGCTGTCTTGCCAATCCTGGTTACTATTTTCAGTGGAAATTGAGCATGTGCAATAAATCTTCGTAGGGAGGCTTCGCTATTTCGATCAGCCAGTGTCGCGATGTGCTCTGAACCTGAGCCTATGAGCACTGCACAGAGCGCGATGAACAAGTCAGCACCTCTCCTCCGTTTCGCCAGCTACACGACGCCACTACCGGCGCTTCTTACATAGGCTACCAACTACCATAAACAGAAACCAACTGGCAACTGCTTAAAATTGATTCGAAATGCGTAAGATTACGGGAAAACAGTAAAATTATCCTGATGTAACTGGCTATGAAGTAGAATATCCATTTTTGGAGGACCCTCCGGGGCCCTCTTACGTAGGCTACCATAAACCAAAACCAACTGGCAACTGCTTAAAATTAATTGTAAATGCGTAAGATTACGGGAAAACAATCAAACTATTCTCATGTAACTAGTTATGAAGCAGTATACCCATTTATGGAGGCCCCTTCGGGGCCCTCTTACATAAGCTACCATAAACCAAAACCAACTGGTAGCTGCTTAAAATTAATTGTAAATGTGTAAGATTACGGGAAAAGTCAAACTATTCTGATATAACTAGTTATGAAGTGGTATATCCATTTTTGGAGACCCCTTACATAGGCTACCATAAACCAAAACCAACTGGCAATTGCTTAAAATTGATTGTAAATACGTAAAACTACAGGGAAATTGCGTTGAAACTGTCAAATTATTCTGATATAACTAGTTATGAAGCAGTATACCCATTTATGGGGGCCCCTACCGGGGCCCTCTTACATAGGCTACCATAAACAAAAAACAACTGCCAAGTGCTTAAAATTAATTGTAAATGCGTAAGATTGCGGGAAAAAAGTCAAATTGTCTTGCTTTAACTAGTTATGAAGTAGTATATCCATTTTTGGAGGACCCTCCGGGGCCCTCTTACGTAGGCTACCATAAACCAAAATCAACTGGCAACTGCTTAAAATTAATTGTAAATGCGTAAGATTACGGGAAAACAATCAAACTATTCTGATGTAACTAGTAATGAAGCAGTATACCCATTTATGGAGGCCCCTCCGGGGCCCTCTTACATAGGCTACCATAAACAAAAAACAACTGGCAAGTGCTTAAAATTAATTGTAAATGCGTAAGATTACGAGAAAAAAAGTCAAATTATCTTGATGTAACTAGTTGTGAAATAGTATATCCATTTTTGGAGGACCCTCCGGGGCCCTCTTACGTAGGCTACCATAAACAAAAACCAATTGGCAACTGCTTAAAATTAATTGTAAATGCGTAAGATTACGGGAAAAAGAGTCAAATTATCTTGATGTAACTAATGAAGTAGTATATCCATTTTTGGAGGCCCCTTTACATAGGCTACCATAAACCAAAACCAACTGGCAACTGCTTAAAATTGATTGTAAATGCGTAAAACTACTGGGAAATTACGTTGAAACAGTCAAATTATTTTGTTATAACTAGTTATGAAGTAGTATACCCATTTATGGAGGCCCCTCTGGGGCCCCCTTACATAGGCTACCATACACAAAAAACAACTGTTAACTGCTTAAAATTGATTGTAAATGCGTAAGATTACGGGAAATTTACTGGGAAACAATCACATTATTCTGATGTAACTTGTTATGAACTAGTATATCCATTTTTGGAGGCCCCTCCGGGGCCCCCTTGTGCCGGGGGCCCTCGGCAATCGCCGACTAGCCGACCTGGCCAGTCCGGGCCTGAGCATTATTAAGACTTGAAGTAATTCCATGATAAAAATGAATGCTGGCTAAAATCCTTTCTTAGAGAATGTCTTGAAGATACAAAGTCCAAATTCGAAAAAGCATTGAATTAAATTCCATCGGCGATCTGCGACAAACTTTTACTTATTAAATGAGCACCTTAGAATAACATGATCGCTGAAGCACGTTCACAATCCTTCAAACAGGCACTAGGCCCGATTTGAAAAAGACAAATCACATTGTCAAAAATACATCTTAAAACTTTCGTAATTCTTAAAAATCTGTTAAAAAACTGGCTGCATTGATATATATACTACATAAAAAAGGGTTTACAAAACTACATCCAGAATTGATTTAAATCTATTTGTTAAATTAAATTTACGTATTATGATTAAATCGTATGAAAATAGAGAAAAGAAAAACGAAACTTATCAGAGAAAGAATGAAGCTTTTTAATTCGCCAATCGAAGACACACCCCAATATGACGCGAGCGACGTCACGCTGATTCTAAAAATAGAACAAGAAGAGGGGGAAAAGCTGAAATAAAAAGTTATCTGCTACTTGCGGTAAAAAGGAAAGAAAAAAAGCGATTTGAACGATGTTTTGCGTTGAAAATAAATAGTTTAAAACGTGAGATAATAATGCTGCATTACAATTAAAAAAATAAATAATAAATGTGATTACTACATCACATTTGGTCAAGCAGTTTAGGAATTATGAAGATTTAAATCTGAAAACTCCTGATATTAAATTCATTTGCAATCGTTACAAAACAGATTAAGAATACTTTTTTAAACACAATTTAAAAACCGTTGAATGTTTTCGGTCGCCCCAGAATCCTAGTGCCTATTGCGGCTAGGATATAAACAGGCACTGGGGTTACAACAGGAATAGGAATTAAATTTTGGTTCCCTTCATCAGATGGAGAGTTGAACAGCACCCTTGGAAGGTAAAAGCAACTATGGCGGAATATACAACCTTTTGTTCAGTTTGCTTTGTCATCTGTTGGAATTTCTCGTTATAAAAATCATGCTGTGTTTTTTCAGGAATTTTACGAGCATGTCATCCGTCTGTGGTCCGATCCAGGTGTACAGCGTACCTATCAAAGAATGAACGAATTTCCTTTAATAGACTCGGCAAAGTAGTAAGTATTTATACATGATACTGACTTTAGTATCTTCGTAAAATTTAGCACGCCATCATGCTTAATTTGATAGTTAATATGATTATTAGTATTTTTTGCAGTCAATATATATTAGTTATGTATATTAGTTTCCTCAAAAAAAGAAAGAAAAAATAAAACACAGTCTTCATATAAACGGAAACATTCAATTGTTAATAATTGTAAGCTAATTTCTCTTAAGGGGAGTCATCGGTTTTAAAGTATACAAATAATCGATATTTTATTTCCATATTTTTTAAAAATGTATACAATTTTGAATCGATCAAAACAAACCGCATGAAAATATTCAAATTAGAGCCGGGTCAGTTTGAAACTTCTATGACCACTTTAAAGCGGACTCAAACTTATTTTTATACTTTTCATCTATTTTTCTGAAAATTGTGATTTTTGCTACTTGCGCGCAGTGTAAAAAGGAAAAAAATCGCTTGCAGACAACCTTTTCTTTTTGTTTTTTTAATCCTTTTTTTTCACAGATAATTATAAAAGGATCATTACCAACAATCTCCATACACTGTTAAAAATATCGTGAGTAGTAGGAAAAGGACAGTTCCGGCTCAGCCCCAGGGGGGACCGTCCCCTCTGCGGTCCCTCCTCCGACACCCTCTCCGGTCCCACACCGCCTGCGACACCCCCTCCGGTCCTCCACCCCCTGCGACACCGCACCCCCTACGCCACCGCCCCCCTAGCGGGAAAAATGGCGTTTTTAGAGAATTTTTCTGCTATAACATGAGAGTTGAATGTTAGATCTACTAGATTATCAAACTATAAGATGAAGATTAAATTTACATTTGAATTTTGAACAACCTTTACCTTAATGAGTACTATTAATTAAGCAAAATAATGGAAAATAACAATTTTAAAGGAAAAAAGCTGATTTCTGTAGATTTTCTTTCAACTGCAAGATCAGAATATCAACTTAAATGGAGAAAGTTAAACATATATTTGAATTTTGGATGATTAACATCTTAATGAGCATTATTAATTAAACAAAACAATGAAAAATATCAATTTTTAATGAAAAAAGATGAATTTTTTAAAGTACAAGATCAGAATATACTCTTAAATGGGGAAAGTTAAACGCGTACATTTGAATTTTGAAGAATCTTTACCTTAATGAGCATTATTAATTAAGCAAAACAATGAAAAATAACAATTTTAAAGGAAAAAAGCCGATTTCTGTAGATTATTTTCAACTACAAGATCAGAATATCAACTTAAATCGAGAAAGTTAAACATATATTTGAATTTTGAACAATCTTTACCTTAATGAGTATTATTAATTATGCAAAATAACAAAAAAATATAAATTTTAATGGAAAAAGCAGATTTATTTATTTATTTATTTTTTTTCCAACCATAAAATGAGAATATGTCTTAAAATGGAAATTTAAACATACATTTCAGTTTGAGAACAACCCTCACCTTAATTAATTTTGATTAACTGAACAAATAACAAAAGTTAATATGGAATAAAAAGATGAATTTTATTAACTTTTATACTAGTTTGAGATTTTAACAGACATTTAAACACTAGTTATGTAAGATTTAAAACCTTAGACAAATACGTCCTAAGACATATATTAATTAATCAAAATAAATTCAATTTTCAGCTTAATCAATAATTGGAAATTTATCATTAAAAAATATATATATATATATTTTCATGATTGTACATATAAAAATAAGAGTTTACAAGCTAATTTCCTTAATTTTTAGAAGATTCAAAAGAATATTTTCAACAAGTCTGGTATAAGAAAAAATAATTTCAACCCCTATTCACTATCGTCAGCCGCTCATATTCCCTAAACTTGGAAGGCCGCAACAATAGAGTTTTGACGTCACAAAAGTATATCAGAAAATGTTTACATCCAAGAAAAATATCAATTTTAATGCTTATTTTCAACTGTTAAATGAAAGATATAAACTTATATCTTTCAGTTTTGAACAATCATTACCTTAATGATTAGTAATAATTAAGCGGAACAATGGAAAATATTGCTTTTTTAAGGAAAAAACGCATTTAAACGAACTCGGTTAACTTTACACTACTTTGAGATTTTATCGTGCTTTTTAGACGTTAGTTATGTAATATTTAATTCGTTAGATGACGATACCCCAAGATATATTCAATCTAATTTCCTTAATTTTAGCAGATTCAACAAAATTTTTTCGATAGGGCTAATAATTTATTATTAGCTAATAATTATTATCGATATAATAAGATAATAATTCCAGATCGCATTCACTGCACGCTACCCCTAGCATTCTTCAAACTTGGGAAGGGATCACAAACCTTCTCTGACGTCATATTCGAACTAATTTTTAGTTCGTGTTTACTGCACATGGTGAACTACAAAGCATAACAGAAAATGTTTCCATTCAAGAAAAAATATCAATTTTTAGGTAAAAAGAGACTGAATTCTTTACAACTGTTACATGAAAGATATAAACATTTATTTTAGTTTTGAACAACCATAACCTTAATGAATTTTAATAATTGAAAAATAACAAAGGAAAATATTATATTTTAATGAAAAAAAGACAAATTTAAACGAATTTGATTAACTTTTACACTAGTTGAGAACTGGAAATGAATAAAATTGTTTTATGAGTTCATTTGATCATTGACACATTCGAGATTTTGAACATATATCTGAATTTTGAATGAACATTATCTTAATGAATATTAATAATTAAGTAAAACAATGGAAAATATCAATTTTTAAGGAAAAAGATCAGAATATCAACATAAAAGAGGAAAGATACGAAGATTTCAACTTAAAAGGGAAATTTAAACATTTATTTCAGATTTTGAAAAACCATTACCTTAATGAATTTTAATAATTGAACAAATAACTAAGGGAAATATTATTTTTTAATGATAAAAGACAAATTTAAACGTATTTGATTAACTTTTACACTAGTTTGAGATTTTGTCATCCTTTTAGATGCTACCTATGTAGAATTTTAACCTTTCAACGAGACACACTTCAACAAATACTCATTACTAAACAAAATAAATTAATTTTAATCTAATCAATAACTGAAAATTTCACATTTTAAAAATATTTTCATGAATGTGCATAAAAATACGAGTTTACAAACTAATATCCTTATTTTTATTACATTTAACTAAATTTTTCTACATTCAAGCTTAATTTTTATACACAAAGCATTATTTAATCAAATCCAGTACTTTCAGATTTAATGAAATTCACCGATTTTCACTTTTTAAACCAATCCTATGAGTTAAAAAACAAGAGCACCTCCTATAATTTTATAGCATTGGGTGAAACGAGACGAATTAGCAGCACATTAAAACTTAAACATAATAAAAAAAAGTTATTAAATAATTGCTTAGTGCATAACTTTCCCTCAAAATGAAAAACAAATGAATTCTTGAAACCCCCAATCTTACTAAGTAAAAAAAAAAAAAAAAAAAAAAAAAAAATAAATAAATAAATAAATCGCCCTTGGACGGATTCGAACCGCCAACCCCATGGTTAACAGCCATATGCGCTATCCAATTGCGCTGCAAGGGCGTCGAAGATTTTTGAATTATTGCAGTACTTATCTACATCAAACTCGATTCTTGCTCCTATATATTTTACCATTACATAATTTTAAAAACTGTTTTTTTTTTCATTTATCAGAAAATTATTAAATCACAGAACGATCACACATCAAGTTGTTTCAAATATGAATGCTATCTTTACAGTTTTCTAATGATACAGGGTATACATGAACACAAACTTTAATTTTCAAACATTTCAAATATGAAATGTTAAAATTAAAGATTGCATTCATGTATGCTATGCATCATTAGAACTATAAACGTAGCATTAATATTTTAAGCAACTTGATGGATGAAAATTCAGAAATCTTCGATGTGTAAGATGAAACATATGATAATTTGGTTAATAATATGGATAGGATAACTCAGACTAGTCATGTATACTATGTATCATTAAACTATAAAGACAGTATTTATGTTTTACGCAACTGGATGGATGATAATTAGGAAATCTTCGAAATGCAAGGTGAAACAAAAGACAATTTGATTAATAATATGAGCAGAATAACCTAGACTAGTCCGAATTTCACTGAATCATAAAGTATAGAATATGATTAAATAATGTTTTGTGTGTAAAAATTAAGTTCGAATGTGATAAATTATGGAAATTGGTTTGTAAACTGTTATTTTTATGTGTACAATCACGAAAATATGTTTTTTAAATGTGAAATTTCCAGTTATTGATAAGATTATTTTTTTGTTTAATTATGAATATTTCTTGAGGTGTATGTCATCAAAGTGTTAAAATCTTACAAATTCGATGTAAATTTGTTAAAATTATGTAATGTTAAAATATAAAGGAGCAATAATCGAGTTTGATGTAGATAAGTATTGCTGTAAAGGTCAATTCGTTGTTGAATTTCAAGAAATTGTGTTAAAACAGAGTTTTCTATAAAGAGTTGATGTAATTTCAGTTACAGTTCTTGGAAAATTAATTCAAAAGTAGTTATCTGCTATTTTTTAAAAGGTAATAGTGAAAAGATCTAAGTAATATTTGCTCTTACGTGTGAAAATTTCAAATAGTTTGGTTTGAAATATAGACTATTTGAAATATGAAATGTTTGAAAATTAAAGTTTGTGTTCATGTATACCCTGTATCATTAGAAAACTGTAAAGATAGCATTCATATTTGAAACAACTTGATGTGTGATCGTTCTGTGATTTAATAATTTTCTGATAAATGAAAAAAAAAACAGTTTTTAAAATTATGTAATGGTAAAATATATAGGAGCAAGAATCGAGTTTAATGTAGATAAGTATTGCAATAATTCAAAAATCTTCGATGCCCTTGTAGCGCAATTGGATAGCGCATATGGCTGTTAACCATGGGGTTGGCGGTTCGAATCCGTCCAAGGGCGAATTATTTATTTATTTATTTATTTATTTTTTACTTAGTAAGATTGGAGGTTTCAAGAATTCATTTGTTTTTCATTTTGAGGGAAAGTTATGCACTAAGCAATTATTTAATAACTTTTTTTTTATTATGTGCTGCTAATTCGTCTCGTTTCACCCAATGCTATAAAATTATAGGAGGTGCTCTTGTTTTTTAACTCATAGGATTGGTTTAAACAGTGAAAATCGGTGAATTTCATTAAATCTGAAAGTACTAGATTTGATTAAATAATGCTTTGTGTATAAAAATTAAGCTTGAATGTAGAAAAATTTAGTTAAATGTAATAAAAATAAGGATATTAGTTTGTAAACTCGTATTTTTATGCACATTCATGAAAATATTTTTAAAATGTGAAATTTTCAGTTATTGATTAGATTAAAATTAATTTATTTTGTTTAGTAATGAGTATTTGTTGAAGTGTGTCTCGTTGAAAGGTTAAAATTCTACATAGGTAGCATCTAAAAGGATGACAAAATCTCAAACTAGTGTAAAAGTTAATCAAATTCGTTTAAATTTGTCTTTTATCATTAAAAAATAATATTCTCCTTAGTTATTTGTTCAATTATTAAAATTCATTAAGGTAATGGTTTTTCAAAAACTGAAATAAATGTTTAAATTTCCCTTTTAAGTTGAAATCTTCGTATCTTTCCTCTTTTATGTTGATATTCTGATCTTTTTCCTTAAAAATTGATATTTTCCATTGTTTTACTTAAATATTAATATTCATTAAGATGATGTTCATTCAAAATTCAGATATATGTTCAAAATCTCGAATGTGTCAATGATCAAATGAACTCATAAAACAATTTTATTCATTTCCAGTTCTCAACTAGTGTAAAAGTTAATCAAATTCGTTTAAATTTGTCTTTTTTTAATTAAAATATAATATTTTCCTTTGTTATTTTTCAATTATTAAAATTCATTAAGGTTATGGTTGTTCAAAACTAAAATAAATGTTTATATCTTTCATGTAACAGTTGTAAAGAATTCAGTCTCTTTTTACCTAAAAATTGATATTTTTTCTTGAATGGAAACATTTTCTGTTATGCTTTGTAGCACCATGTGCAGTAAACACGAACTAAAAATTAGTTCCAATATGACGTCAGAGAAGGTTTGTGATCCCTTCCCAAGTTTGAAGAATGCTAGGGGTAGCGTGCAGTGAATGCGATCTGGAATTATTATCTTATTACTAGCCCTATCGAAAAAATTCTGTTGAATCTGCTAAAATTAAGGAAATTAGATTGAATATATCTTGAGGTATCGTCATCTAACGAATTAAATATTACATAACTAACGTCTAAAAAGCACGATAAAATCTCAAAGTAGTGTAAAGTTAACCGAGTTCGTTTAAATGCGTTTTTTTCATTAAAAAAGCAATATTTTCCATTGTTCCGCTTAATTATTACTAATCATTAAGGTAATGATTGTTCAAAACTGAAAGATACAA
Source organism: Maratus speciosus (assembly GCA_963932465.1). Lineage (NCBI taxonomy): Eukaryota > Metazoa > Arthropoda > Arachnida > Araneae > Salticidae > Maratus > Maratus speciosus. The sequence continues at coordinate 350,421,971 of OZ010800.1, read as the reverse complement.
GTTTATATCTTTCATTTAACAGTTGAAAAGAAGCATTAAAATTGATATTTTTCTTGGATGTAAACATTTTCTGATATGCTTTTGTGACGTCAAAACTCTATTGTTGCGGTCCCCCAAGTTTAGGGAATGTGAGCGGTTGACGATAGTGAATAGGGGTTGAAATTATTTTTTCTTATACCAGACTTGTTGAAAATATTCTGTTGAATCTTCTAAAAATTAAGGAAATTAGCTTGTAAACTCTTATTTTTATATGTACAATCATGAAAATATATATATATATATTTATTTAATGATAAATTTCCAGTTATTGATTAAGCTGAAAATTGAATTTATTTTGATTAATTAATATATGCCTTAGGACGTATTTGTCTAAGGTTTTAAATCTTACATAACTAGTGTTTAAATGTCTGTTAAAATCTCAAACTAGTATAAAAGTTAATAAAATTCATCTTTTTATTCCATATTAATGTTTGTTATTTGTTCAGTTAATCAAAATTAATTAAGGTGAGGGTCGTTCTCAAACTGAAATGTATGTTTAAATTTCCATTTTAAGACGATATTCTCATTTTATGGTTGAAAAAAAAAATAAATCTGCTTTTTCCATTAAAATTTATATTTTTTTGTTATTTTGCATAATTAATAATACTCATTAAGGTAAAGATTGTTCAAAATTCAAATATATGCTTAACTTTCTCAATTTAAGTTGATATTCTGATCTTGTAGTTGAAAATAATCTACAGAAATTGGCTTTTTTCCTTTAAAATTGTTATTTTTCATTATTTTGCTTAATTAATAATGCTCATTAAGGTAAAGATTCTTCAAAATTCAAATGTACGCGTTTAACTTTCCCCATTTAAGAGTATATTCTGATCTTGTACTTGAAAAAATTCATCTTTTTTCAATAAAAATTGATATTTTTCATTGTTTTGCTTAATTAATAATGCTCATCTCATTAAGATGTTAATCATCCAAAATTCAAATACAGTAGACGCTCGTTTTTACGAACCTCTTTTTCACGAACACTTGCGATTTTACGAACTATAGAGTGGTCCCGAATACACTCCCATAGAAACAATGTAATTTTTCGCTCCCATTTACGAACTACGGATTATGAAAATCTCTTTTTTGCGAACTCAGTTTTGATACTTCTGCAATTTTTTTTTTTTTTTTATCGGAACGCAGTGTCACGTCAATTAAACTCTCAACAAGTACAATGAGACATCAGATGCATTCCAAGAATGTGTTGTTTTCCCCAATCTCTTTCGGAGGGAGGGGGCATAGCAACAATTTCAAGTAGTGGTTGTAAGGACTAAGGCACTTTTTTGAAAGGAGCAATAACTGTAAAAGGTTTTCAAGCACAGATAAAATGGAAATAATATATTTTCCAAAATGTAATTTAAAAAAAAAAGGTAAATGATTATTTCCATTCCTAATTTTTTATTTATGTTTTCATCTATGTATTTTTACCTGTTAAGTACTAATCCAGTCTGTATTTTCATATGTAATGTTTTTAAGGCATAAGTAACGTATGTTTCTGTGTACTAAAATTATTTTTTGTGCATAAATTTGCATTTATTTCTTGTATATTTAAAAATACACGTATAAATTTATTAAATAATAAATAATCTTGAAATACTGCTTCATTTGTGAAGAGGGGGCAGTTTGATAAAAATAGACAAAAATAATGTACGTATTCATATCATTTTTGGTGTTTTCCATTTTACGAACTTTCTATTTTACGAACTATTTTAGTGTTCCCTACGAGTTCGTAAAAACGAGCGTCGACTGTATATGTTTAACTTTCTCCATTTAAGTTGATATTCTGATCTTGCAGTTGAAAGAAAATCTACAGAAATCAGCTTTTTTCCTTTAAAATTGTTATTTTCCATTATTTTGCTTAATTAATAATACTCATTAAGGTAAAGGTTGTTCAAAATTCAAATGTAAATTTAATATTCATCTTATAGTATGATAGTCTAGTAGATCTAACATTCAACTCTCATGTTATAGCAGAAAAATTCTATAAAAACTCCATTTTTCCCGCAAGGGGACGGTGGCGGAGGGGGTGCGGTGTCGCAGGGGGTGGGGGACCGGAGGGGTTGTCGCAGGTGGTGTGGGACCGGAGAGGGTGTCGGAGGAGGGACCGCAGGGTGGACGGTCCCCCCTGCGGCTGAGCCCGAACTGTCCTTTTCCTACTACTATCGTGAAACATTACCTCTGTTTTTAAAAGCTATCTATTTTCTGACAAATGAGAACGCTTCATAAGCGCCTATGGGGCGTTATCATTTGTCAGAAAATAGATAGCCTTTAAAAACAGAGGTAATTTTAACGATATTTTTTAACAGTGTATGCTCTTTTGTCATTTAAACGGCGAATTTTATATGTTGCAATTTGAATGGTCTTTTTAGGATGTACCACAATAAAAAGTATATATAATAATTGCACCCATGTTAATTAAACACATTTTAACTACAACAAATAGAATTTACGTCGTTTAACTGAAAAGAAAGTGGAAATTGTAGGTATAATCATTTTATACAAAACTCTGAAAAAAAAAAAAAAATCTGTCTGCAAACGATTTTTTTTTCTTTTTTTTTGGTGTGTGTGAAAACTTTTCAGAAAAGTGGATGCAAAGTTTAAAAACAAGAAAGAAAAATCATGCGTCAAGCATAGATTATGAAACACTTCCAACACATTCAGAATAATGTAACAAAACTTCATAATTTAATAAGTTAAAATATTATGTCTAATTCAACTATATGGAAACGCATAACACATCTGTAAACCCAATTTCAGCTGGTCCCATCTTTACTATCGGAAAATTATTCGAATACTTTGAGTAGTCCTGTATATGATTAAAACAGTTAAATTTAAAAGCGCAAGCCGAAATTGAAAATGCACTTCAGCAATTATTGCTCAAAGGCACTGTTGCAACCGATTTATTTTGTGTGTCCCAGTAAGTGAACGACAAATGCTATGAATACCCTATTCTGTCGTATTCATCTTGTAGTGAAATTCAGTTATTTATATCAGTTTAATTACATTTGAAACAGCGTAATGTCATTAAAATACTCTGCAGACGATTTTCCCCCATACACCATAATCAACTGAATTCTTTTGGCTAGCCCTGTAAATGAAATATTAATCCCACATACTTCATATGCAATACCAAACATAGTTAAGTGACCCTAAATATGGATTATCAATTGCATGAAAATCTGAGTATATTTACGGGAGTTAGAGCGTGGACAGTCGGCCATACATAAATCGGAATGCTTACTAAAGTAGACATATCGATTTCAAACTGACTCAAAAGAGATTCCTGATTATTTTTTAAACGAAAAAAAAAAAAAACTAAACTTGAATATTAATGAATGTATGTGTTCATTCTTACACAAAAAAATAAAAAATATAATAATTGATATTAGTTCATTATTCCAACAAAATTGAAAAGTGTTTATGATTTCGGTTTGTCTGTTCGTCTGGCCGTCTTTCCACGTTCTAACTCCCGTAAATATACCCCGATTGCCCTGAAATTTTTGGATGGGATTGACAGTTACCATAGCACGTTCCTTATTTCAAATGAAGTTTGAAGAATGTTTAGTTCATTTACAGGGACAGTCAAAAGTATTCCGTTACATTACGGCCAATGGGAAAGAATCGTTTCAAATGATTTTTAATAATGTTACACGCTTTCAAACACAATAGAACTGATATGCATTTATGTAGTGCACTAAAATATGCATTGTGTAGAATATGCGATGCAAAGAATAGTTGTTATTCATTTACAGGACCACCACCCAAAGGAATTCCGTTACATAATGATATAGGGTTGGGGGGGAATTGTTTACGGCGTATTTTAATTATGTTAAACTTTTTCATATATAATGAAATTGATATACGTCGCTGAAGTTTATTATACCTTATTTCATGTATATTACAAAGTGCATAGCATTTACAGGGAAACACAAAAGATTTCAGATACTATATTGTATCCGAAGTACTGTACATTAGCGCTGATTACTGAAAAAGCATTTTCAATTATGATATGCGCTTTTATGTTTCACTATACGAGTATTTATGCATACTATATGGTGTGTATAAATGCTATAATTCATATACAGGGCTACACAAAACAATTCGTAAGGGTTACTGGGTATGAGCGCAAATTGCTTAAAGATGGTTTTTAACTGAGTTAGCATTTTTACGTTGAACTGCATTTAGCTTACTGAGAAATATTTGTAGAATATAGATAAAATGATATGCAGGGTCACACAAAGAATTGGATACATGGCCGTCTATAAATGGTAACTTCTGGAAATGTGATTTCAGTAGTTTTAAGAGTGTTTTAGTTTGAATTAAATTTTAGCTAAATAGCGGCGTCTAATAAAGGTTATACAAAAGTATTCAAGTATCAACCTATAGATCAAATACAGGGCTATTCAAAAGAATTGGAACACATATTTGGGTATGGACGGTAACTGCTGAAATCAGTTTTTCAAAAGTTTTAAGCGTTTTCTAAAATGTTTGCTTAGTTATCTTATTTACCTTATCTCCCTAAATAACGAAGTTTTGTTAAAGCATTCAGGAAGTGTTTCATAATCTATGCTTGACGCATGATTTTTATTTCTTGTTTATTATTACTAGATGCCTTACTGTTGCTCTCAGGCAACGTTATGCTATTTGACGAGCTCCAATTATGAAAAATTCACCGCTTTGATTTATGTTTAATAGAAAGCACACTGTTAAAAATTTGCAGCATTCTGTCCAGTCATTTGACCGTTTTTTCCGAAAACAGTTACACAACGTAATTTAACACTATTTTGAACATATTATTGTCCATTTTATGGTCAGAATATAGTTAAATTACGGTTATGACACCGTTATTTCAAAAAACGGTCGAATGACTGGACAGAATGCTGCAAATTTTTAACACTGCACAAACTAGCAAATTTTTAAGAAAATTATAATTTTTGCTCTGTTTCTTTTTACTTTCTTCTATCTTTACAAAAAGAAAGTATTGGATTCGTAAAAATTTTCGACTTCCGGTTTTCGACGGATTTACACGTTTTAGAGGTCAGAGATTCCAAAAAACATGTTTTTACAAAATGTCTGTCTGTGACTCTGTGAGTCGGTCTGCCTGTCTGTGTGTATGTGACACAAATTTTGTGGGCGCTCTATCTCAAGAACTAATGCACGGAATTTAATAAAAAATTATATTCAAGTAGTCCCTAATATAAATTGGTGCTGATTAGTTTTTGGTGTAAATCGCCCAACAGGTGGCGCTGCTATGCTGCATTTTTCGCGATTTCTGCACTAGCTCTATCTCAAGAACTAATGCACGGATTTTCATCAAACTTCAGATTCAGTTAATCCTTGATATGAATTGGTGCTGGTAACGTTTTGGTGCAAATCGCCCGACAGATGGCGCTGATATGCTGCATTTTGCAGCATTTACACGATTTTCGTAATAGCTCTATCTCAAGAAATAATGCACGGATTTTCATCAAACTACAGATTCTGTTAGTGCTTGACATGAGTTGACGTTTTGCACCTTGTGGTGTAAATAGCTCAACAGGTGGCGCTGCTATGCTGTATTTCTTGTGATTTCCGCAATAGCTCTATCTCAAGAACTAATGCTTGGGTTTTCAACAAACTTCAGATTCAGGTATACCTGGATATAAATTATTGCTGTTTATGTTTTGCTGTAAATCGCTCAACAGGTGGCGCTGCTATGCAGCATTTTTCTTGATTTCCACAATAGTTCAATGTCCAAAACTAATGCACGGATTTTTATCAAACTTCAGATTCAGTTAGTCCTTGACATGACTTGATGTTTTGTACCTTTTGGTGTAAATCGCTCAACAGGTGGCGCTGATGTGCTGCATTTTTTGTGATTTCCACAGTAGCTCTAGCTCCAGAACTAATACACGGATTTTCATCAAACTTCAGATTCCAGTATACCTTAATATGAATTAGTGCTGTTTGTGTTTTGGTGCAAATCGCTCAACAGGTGGCGCTGCTATGCTGCATTTTTCAGAATTTCCCCTGCAGCTCTATCTCAATAACTAATGTACGAATTTTCATCAAACTTCAAATTCAGGTATACTTTTATATGAATAAATTGATGTAATTTCTTGTACTATTTAAATGATTTAATTGACGTTATTTATATAGAAGAAAGTTTTGTGATGACCACAACATACTAGTTTAAAATATGGAAACATTGAAATAAAAAAACATTATTTAAACTTTCTATCGGGATTTCTAAATTGTTTTCTCAACAGACAACCATATTTTAGTTAATTTGAAACTATTAACTTATCAAAACTTATTTCTTTTAATTATTACATTCCTACGTAAGCAATAGAACACTAAAAACCTCAAAGAAACAAAACGTCAAGCTGATGATTGTTGACTAAAAACAGAAGAAAACATTCTTTTTAGGTTATATATCTAAATAAGAAATGAAATAAAAGATCCAATTAAAAAACATCCCACTGTTACGAAAGAAAATCGAATTGAAAGCAAATTCATTATTCGCTCTCTTGAGTGGCGCCCTATCAACATGTCGCCGCCATCAATATTGGACAAAAATCTGCAAAAATCGCTAGAATAGAAAACAAGATTTCTGTTCTATACATGAATAAATAAAATTTTAAATGTAAGACAGATTGAGCTAACGCCTGCCCAAGCCCAAAGACTAATATAAAAATCATCTTCATCACCTATGTGTGCAACACATTACGTCACACGTAAGTGTTTTGATAGAAAGAATGAAAAAGCTTGGAGATTTTTATGTACAGTACAGAATAACAGTTTAACTATACCAAGTTAAAGAATAATTAAAATAAAAAGAAAAGTGCCCAGTTAAATTGACGACATTGAGCTGGCAGGCTGTTCACAATAATTGTATGTTATACTCTTATTTATGTCTATTATTCATAAAATAGAACTCACTCTTTTTGAGCAAAACGGTAAATAGTCAGGGAAGCGCCTTATCGGAATAAACCGGTATACCAAATTTGAAGCAAACGGATAATTCTGCATGAAAAACCTATTTATCTAAATCAAGGGGAGGGTTAGCCCCCCCGTTCCCCCCTTTATACTTAACCAATGAGCCCCAAAACTAATCAGGGAAGCGCCTTATCAGAATGAACCTATTTACAAAATTTGAAGCAAATCGGATATTTCTATCAAGAGTTATCGCGTTATATACATACATACGTACGTACATACAGAACCCGCGGGCATATTAGCTCTCAGGCTTTGAACGCCTGTGAGCTGAAAACTAATAACTGTTGTGAAAATTTCATTTATTTGCAAATTGCAAAAAGGAAAAAAAAACTTGCTATTTGAGAAATAAGAATGTAGTCTAATTTTACGATCCTCTAAAAATCAGTTTGAAAAGGAATTGAATTTTTTTTCATGGGATACAAAGAGAAATGTTATATCTGATTCTGAAGCACGGTCATTGTGATTGTGCACGGTCAGTGTTTAGTAACACAAAGAATACGTGAGATATCCGTTGTCTATCCTCGCTTTTTATTTGAAGTTCTTGTCGAGAAATATTGAAAAACCGAACTCATATCTTTCTGCCATAGTTGTAGAGTGATATTTTAAAATAACAAGAATTGTGACATTTGTAGATTTCTGGCAGTGGTTTGTAATAAATAAAACAAATTGCCGGTTTAGACAGGTTTTCAGGAACATGAAAATCACGAAATTTTGTCATGAGAGAGTGTTCTGTTTAAGGAGCGATTTTTAAAAGGGAACATTAATCTTGAAACAATTTTTAAATGTTATTAAAAATTTTCGACTGCGCACTTTCGGTATTGGGCTCGGGATCAGAAAAAAGAGATTGGACTCATTTGTAGTGCACATTCGAAAAACAATCATATAGTTTTATTCTCAGGCATGTTTTTATTATTATTATTATTAGGTGCGTTCGTAATTATATAAATACGTAGCGCCTATAGTCGTCGTTCGGTCCGTCTGTCCGTCCGTCCGCATATAACAGGCAGCAAAAACTATCCAACCGAATGGTCTGAAATTTTAAATATATAATTGTTACAAAATTTTGTCGAGTCATTTCAAATTTTACGAAAATCGGATGTATAGTTAATTACAGGGACAGTCAAAAGTTTTCCGCTATATTACGGCCAATGGGAAAAAATTATTTCAAGTGCATTTTAATGATATTACAACCTTTCGAACAGAATGAAATGGATATGCACTTATGAAGTGCACTAAAATATACATTCAGTACAATATGCGGTGCAAAAAATATTTATAAAACTAATTATAGTCCGAAAGCACCTCATTTGTCATGGTTGACGTGCAATTTTCAACTTGTTATTATTATTATTGCCAAAATATTAATGACAGATGTATCTCTTTTTGAAAATGTTGCAACAGCAAGCTAAGCTTTTAAGCACATATTATTGATAGTTTATTAATTCCTGTGCTGGAGGAGTTTTTTTAATGACAATGTTCATGTTTCAGTCAAATTTGAGAAGTTATTTTAACTTTTGTGTAATTTCTGACCTTTTCTGCCTCTTTAATCTGGCTTATGTTGACTAAAGCACTCGGAAAAATCAAATGCCTTGGAGGGAGCATTGTACATAGAGGTGAGTTCGCGCTCTATTTTTGGTGTCTGAGCCTGACGAATCGAAATCGGAATCCGAAAAATTATGTCATCAAAACTCGACCCCGATATCGAAAGTAGAGTAGTAGTAGAAAATTGATAATAACATTTTAAAATTGTTTCAAGATTAATTTTCTCATTTAAAAACATATCTTCTTACGTTGAAATAAGTATTAACCCTAAATACTTCCTCATGACAACGTTCCCTGATTTTCATTTATCTGAAAATCTGCTTAAAATAGCAAATGTGTACGAGGAGGTAACAATAAGTTTTTGCCTTCACATAGAAATAATTGAATAAAATTTATGAAATTGCTACATTGTATTAGTCCTTTTCTATATAGTCACCGTGAACAGTAACTCATTTCTGCAAACGGTATTTCAAAAAGAGGGGGGGGGGGATATATTCCAGGAGGCGCAATAATACACGCAAAGGGCGGCATTTTTCTAGCTTTTACCGACCCCCACATATGACATATCGTTGGAAGGGCCTGTAACCACTTATTCATGTTATGCACATCCTGAGCCCCTCCCTCAAATTTGCCCTGCGGGAGGTGTCACTTTTCTAAATTTAGCGGACACATGACCCCCGGGGGCGAATTTGGGGGGAGGGGCTCGGGGGGTGCATAATATGAATAAGTGGTCACAGGTCTTTCCAACAATATGTCACATGTGGAGGTCGGAAAAAGTTAGAAAAATACCTCCCTCTGGGTCTACTATCGCGCTTCCTGGAATATATCATCCCCCCTCTTTTTGAAATACCGTTTACAGAAATGTGTTACTGTGCATGGTGACTATATAGAAAAGGACCAATACAATGTAGAAATTTCATAAATTTTACTCTATTATTTGTATGTGAGGACAAAAACTTATTGATACGCCCTCGTATGTGTTATTTATACCGAATCACAAGTAGAATTTTACAAAAGTCATAATTCTTATTCTTTTAAAATATCATTGTACATGCAACTGTGTGGAGAAAGATATAAGTTATATTTTTCATTAATTTTGAATGAAGGCTTCAAACAGACAGACACGACAGACAAAGTACAGTAAACATCCTCTAATCCGGTATGCTGGATAATCCGGCGCGACTTTCGGAAACACCACGGAATCAAGAAGAAATAACGGAGTGGGTTGAAGCAGATTTTGATGAGCCCAGAGAGGAAATTTTGACTGATGAGGTCATCATTCAGAGTGTTGATTGGCTCTGGTGAAGATGATGTGGACGAGTCAAACAACATCAGTTGGAATCAAGCAGCTGATACCTTGAAGAATACATTTTTCAAGTTTTCTGAACGCAACAGTTCGTTCAACCGTGCGGTTGAAAAAACTATTAGAAAACAAACTGATATTCCAGATTTGTTTAAGGTGTCTTCTACGAGTTGGCTTACTGTGTAGGCCTACGGTGCACGTTTTCATTTGATAGTCATATACATATGTTGTAGTTTACATTATTGAATTTTTTAAAAATTATATTCAACCTTTTTAAAGAATGAAAAACATGCTTTACTGTCATTTTTTGTTTAATTCTAACTCCTATACGTTTTACCCGAATTTCATCCTGTAATCCGGAAAATTTCGTAATCCGGCATGCTTCAAGTCCCGAACGTGCCGGATTAGATATGTTTACCTTACATCCCACGGAATTTTTATGTTATTAATGCTGGCTGTATCAGAGCCTCGGAATCAGATAGAATATTTCTCTTTATACCCCATCTATAGTAATTCAATTCCTTTTCAAATCGACTTTTCGAGGATTGCAAAACACTTTAAGAAACTACATTCTTGTTTTACAAGTAGTAGATGACAAGATTTTTTCTTTTTACAACATGTTAATAAATAAAAATTTCACTTTAAGCCCGAGTCCGTTTCGAGCCCGGACTCGGGTCGTCTCATCTTTAAACTGTCCTCCAAATAGCGTCTCTGATGTTGATATGTCATACTCTATGAAAAATTGCATTCAATCATTTTTATTCAATCATTTTTCGCTGCTGCAGAATCGTAATAAGCTGATTTTATTTTGCGTTTAGATATGCTCGCATTACTAATGTGACATACTTTTAAAAAGCATATAATAACTTTTCAGAAATAATTACAGATTTTTTTTTTCTAGCTTTTTGGACAAAGTTCATTCTATTCGAAAAGAAGATTATCTGCCAACAGATCAGGTATTTATATTAAAAAAAATTATCTCTTTTAAATGTATCTCTCTATACGAAGTTCGACGGTTACAGGCAAATCAATTGTATGACGTGACTGCTTCAAAAAATACCATTGTAACTTTATAACTAAATGCCATATAAAGATGTTCAACATACTAAAAGGACTTTTAGTGGGACTCAATGAAAGTGATTATACTGTACAATATTTTGCACAGATTTCCCTCGATAAGAGCGTTTAATTAATCCCGCAATATTACCGCACTAACAGAAACATATACATTGAATGGTGAAAACTGTAATAGATCAATAGACAACTTTCTCGAAAACCTGTATACATAAACAGAAAATGTAATGATGAACTACGATATTATTTTTGATGTATTATTGTTAGAAAATACATATTACAGCTTGATTTGAATTTTTTTTTTAAATGTTTATCTAGTCTTCAAGAACTTCCATTAATAAACGTGACGTGTCAGCTAATTAAATGAGTAACAATCAAGAAATATTAAGCAGTCATTTTTTTTATTTTGCGCATTACTACATTTCTGTAAGTTATTTATGTTAGCTTGCTTACCATTGAACCCATTATTATAATAAATTAAATAATTTAATTTTAAACTTATCAACATTTTAACTTATTTAAACAAAAAATTATATCAATTGCCAATTTCAGTTTTTTTTACTTTTTCGGAATACATCTTGTGATAACACAAAATTTGATTTCTTAACCTCTGTGTGTGCACTTGCATACTTCTACTGATGTCTGGGTCTATACATACTATATAAAATAGTGTTTGAAAAAATCTTATTTTTGAAAAGCTTTTTGAATTCTTTTAATGTTATTTCTTTTTTGAGCATTTTCTTCATATTTTATTTTCAAAAATTTGTACTACACACTAGTTTGCATTTTGTTGTCCCTCTGTTAACCCGTTCGCAACAAGCTATCTTTATACAGCTTTTAGGTATATCTGAAAAAAAAGCCTAATTTAATCACACTAATTCTGTGATAAAAAATATAAAGTTTTCTAATCAAAATTACTGATTATGAATCATGAAGGATTCTGATTTCTGAGCAAAGTATACGTCAGGCATATTAACGCTTTCAGAAGGACAAGATGCACACACATTTTCCCAGAGGAAGGAGTTAAAAATCTTAATAGTAGTGATAATAATAAAAGACATTAATGATTTAAAAATCAGTATAAAAGTAAAAACAGTTTATATATAAAAAAAAAAACCACTCTACTATAAACATTCAACGTTTATCTTAAAAATAACTCCTAATTTCATGACTGCAATTTATGTAGTTCCAAATTGCGTTACAATACGCGTTACTGTGGCGTAGACCCCGATAATGGAAAAATCACCGCTTTGATTTACACTTGGTAAAAAGAGCAAAGTAGCCAATTATTACAGTGGGCGATTTAACGAACTTAATTCGTTCCAAACAATGTTCGCTAACCGAATTGTTCGTTAACCGACCATAGATTTAGTATAGATTTGTATGGGGATTCAATTAATTCGTTCTTAAAAGCTAAGTGATATATAAAAATTAATATAAATACACCTAAATTTATTTAAATGTAATAATATTAAAACAGACATTACATATGATATTCAGGATCACATTCATTGATTAAATCATATCATTTCTTTCAATTTGACCTATCGAAAATTCTGTAAAAGTTCATGTTCTGTAAAAGATCGTATTTACTGCGGGGCTCGATACAGCTGAAGTGGAGCCTATTAATAATTTAGGAACTAAATTTCAATTAAAATAGTTAATTTCCAATTAAAAATAGTTCTTTAAAAAGGGACACAAAATATAAAAATTATTGTTTTTAATCTGTTCATTCTAATTTGGGGGACCTAAAATGTAGGCCCAAAGCCCTGGTAGTCCATAAATTAATTAGTTCATGAGTATACAACTTATTAAAATTGTTTAAAATGTTCTCTAAGTCGATAATAGATGCAATTAAATACAGATCTGCAAATCTGGAACACAGCATTGTTTTGTTTTGTGATGTGTTCGTTATCCAAACATACAAATATCTCGAAAGTGTTTGCTAACCGATCTGTTCGTTAACCGATCACCCATTGTATTATTATTATTATTTGCTCTGTTTCTTTTTTAAGATATGACAACAGAAAAGAGGTGGGAGCATTAGTTAAACTATCTATTCAGTTTCTGCTCATACAACCACAGTTTAAATAATGTTAAAAAATTAATTGATGAAACATATTAAAAAAAATACATTACACTTCTCATTTTTACTTTCTTGTATCTTCAATAGAAGAAAGTATTGTAATCGAAATTTTTTTCGACTTCCGGTTTTCGACGGATTTGCATGTTTTTGGGGTCAGAGATTCCAAAAAACATGTTTATAGAAAATGTCTGTCTGTCTGTGTGTCCGTCTGTCCGTCCGTCCGTCTGTCTGTCGCCATTGTACCATCAAAAAGTGTATGAAGTTATGTATAGAATTAAACCAAAATTTTATTATAAGTTTTTGGCTATGGCAAGCAGGTCCTCCCGGAATTTGGAAAAAATTCGCCGGTAGGGGGCGCTGATATAACAATTTTTGTGCGATTTTGAATATTGTACCATCCAAAAGTGTATGGAGTTATGCATAGAATTGAACCAAATTTTTAGTTTAAGTTTTTGGATATGACAAGCAGGTCCTCCCTGAATTTGGAAAAATTCGCCGGTAGGGGGCGCTGTAAATGCGTTTTTTGTGCGATTTTGAATATTGTACCATCGAAAAGTGTATGAAGTTATGCATAGAATTGAACCAAATTTTTATTTTAAGTTTTTGGATATGCAGGCAGGTCCTCCATGAATTTGCAAAAAATTCGCCGTTAGGGGGCGCTGTAACAGCGATTTTTGTGTGATTTTGAATATTGCACCATCGAAAAGTGTATGAAGTTATGCATAGAATTGAACCAAAAAAAATTTTTAAGTTCTTGGCTATGGCATAGAGGTCCTCCCTTAATTTGTAAAAAAATCGCTCGTAGAGGGCGCTGTAATAGCGATTTTTGTACAATTTTTGTGCCATTTTGAATATTGTACCGCCGAAAAGTGTATGAAGTTATGCATAGAATTGAACCAAATTTTACGTGTTTATTTTTGGTCATGTCACGAAGGTCCTCCCTGAATTTGGAAAAATTCTGCCGGAAGGGGGCACTATAATTGCGATGTCTGTACCATTTTCATTATTGTACCATCGAAAAGTGTATGAAATTATCCATAAAATTGAACCAAATTTTTTGTGCATGTTTCTGGCTATGGCAAACAAGTGCTCCCTGAACTTGAAAAAATTCCGAAAGAAGGGGGCGCTGTAATTCCGATCTCTGTGCCATTTTCATTATTGTACCATCGAACAGCGTATAAAATTATGCATACAATTGAACCAAAATGTTTGTGCTTGTTTTTGGCTTTGGCCAACAGGTTCTCCTTGAATTTGGAAATATTGCGCGGTAAAGGGGCTCCGTGCTAGCGATTTTTGTATACTTTTCTTGATTTTTCGTAGTTCTATTGTGCATCGGCGGCTCATGCAGCGGCGGGAACTCGCTTCCTGCTATGCCGGCTATTCGCAAACAGCTGATAACGACAGAATAAGGAAAAATTAATAATTTTAACAAATATCATGATATAGATTAACTCGTTTTTAGTCCGTTTAATTGACTTGAGCAGAAATTTAAGATGAAAATCAAAGTTGGTATAGTATTGAACCAATAATATTGAAGTATTAACATGTGTAACTAGGTTTTGAAATATTAAGATGTATAAGATAGAAGAAAGTTTTGGGATTGGCACATCCAACTAATTTATTTATATTTTCTACTTTTAGTGTTTAAAATATTCCGTTGTTGCAGTTTCCCAGACAGTTGGCATATTGTACTGGGCGTGGTTTGGCGGATAATTAACTCGGATGTTGTAATACGCATACAATTGTAACTCTAAAGAGTATGTTGTGCGATTTATCACCCGGAACCGACTAACGGGAGAATGCCTTAAAATTAATTTATGATTAAGTTCTAAAAATATTAAAATGTTTTATTGCCATAGGGAACAAATCGTTGCCCATACTTTTTATAATTAAGATCTATCAGGAAGTGAGTGAAAAATAGTTTACATTTAAATTGATAGTATTTAACCCTTAAATACCGAGTGTTGCTTTTCAGCAACATACCCAATTTAGGCTCTAAAATACTATTAGAATAATATTGAAGCTATAATGCCTAATGTTGCCAATAAAATACATTCTGAAAATATTATTAAATAGATTTTCAACATATAGATGGCAACACTTGTGTTGTTTAAGAATAAAGATACATTTATTTTTTCAATTGTTTTTACTTGTTTTTTTTGTTTTGTTTGGAAGCTTGCGAAATACCCTATTTTGTTCTGCAGTGAGCAAGTAAAATTTATTTCTTATTATAGTTCCTAACATTCTTGTGCGTTTAATATTATAGAATTTTATCAAGGAAAATTATTTTTTCAATTAATCACCAGTATTGCCGATTAGTAACAAACTGTTTTTTAGCCGTAAACCATACTTAAAACAAAATACGATTTTTTAAAGTATTTTTCCCATGATTTATTTTAAAAATGAAAGCCGAAAAACATTATTACAACGATTTTTGGAAAATCAGGCATTTAAGGCTTAATATATATATATATATATATATATATATAATAAATTTGAAATCACAAATATATGAAGAAATTGATAAAGTTCTAAAGATGATTTAGAAATGAACATATGAAACCAGTATGTAAAATAAGAAACTATGACTGACTCACAGAATCGTCAGAGGAGCTTGTGAGTTCATTCATAGAAGATGCGTTATTTCGTCCAATTTTGTCGGCATTAAGCCTAAAATGACAAAATTTAGCTCCTTATAACGCAAACATTACAGAAAATAGATAATTAAAAGCTAAGATATCCAAAGAAAGATACACCTCATACAGGATTTTAAAAATTATTAGAGCACAATACCTGAATGACATACTAAGAGTCAAAACTACTATATATATATATATATATATATCACTCCCTTTATTTTTACTTATATTTTCTACTTTTTAGTGTTTAAAATATTTAGTTGTTGATGTTTTAGACCCAGTTTTTTTTATGAGTAATTAAATCTGCTGTTTTTGTGACACAAACTGTTGTAACCACAAAGCTTATTGGGAAATTTGTCACTTGCTGGCCCTGCGGCCGGCTAAAGGATAAATGCCTTAAAATTATAAATTTATATGTTCTAAAAATATTAAAATGTTGAATTGCTATAGGATACCCAATTTTTATAATAGTAGCATATAAGGTAGAGGGTGAGAAATCGATTGCAAAATTTCAGCTTTGCATACAAAAACCAAGTTAAGTTTTTACAAGTTAAGTTTAAAAGTTCAGTTAAGTTAACAAGTTAAGTTGAAAATGGAGTACTTTTTGTTGTTTTCCCTTTGTTGAAATTGGGGTAATTAATATATTGTGTCATCCAGAAAGTTCTGCGGTTTTTCGAAACGAAGCTTGGTTTCATCTAATTATTTTGCTACTACTAATAAGCTGGGACCTTGAATGACTCAGAGATGTACAGTCGTGGAAATAAAAAAAAGTAAACACCCCCTACTAACTCCGCAACAAATTATCGTAGAAGAAAGTTACTGGTACTGAACGATTGGAAATAAAGTCTACTTTTAAATGATGTGTATAAAATTTGCTTAGGGGGCCATCTACATATTAAAACGAACCGTAACTTTTTTTTTCAATAGCAGTACACAATTCTGACAGCATAAATGAACTCTACACCCTTCAATTAGCCTAAAAATAAATTTTTATGCAATTCGTACCATAAGTTTATGAGAAATTAATTATTTTAAAACGAGCGTATTTTAACGGCTGTATCCAAATTGAAGTTCGGAACTCGATTGCTAAGCGAGAGAGCCCTCATCTTGATCAAGGCACCTTAAGAAGTCAATGAAGCCTGCTAGATTACACGACAGCAAAAGAAATTTCAAAATATCTAGTCACTCCTATTATGGACGGCC
Organism: Maratus speciosus; assembly: GCA_963932465.1. Classification (NCBI taxonomy): domain Eukaryota; kingdom Metazoa; phylum Arthropoda; class Arachnida; order Araneae; family Salticidae; genus Maratus; species Maratus speciosus. The sequence goes on along the minus strand of OZ010800.1, from coordinate 350,405,107 downwards.
CCTTAAACCATCATTTTGTCGTTTTTTAAGCATAATTTGAAAACTACTTGGAAGAAAAATGTGAAATTTTGGATTTCCATAAAGCAGGACTTAATAAATCTAATTCCATCAAAAAAATTGTAGGTTGCAATTCATAATTTTTTCGAGTATTAATTTCATAAATCATAATTCATATCATAAAGTTATAAAAATTGCAATTTCAGCGTATTTATGTTTGGGTATATTAGTATTATTGCTACACAAAAAATTAGCACATTAGGAGCATAATTTCTGGAGATATAAATAAAAATATGAAAATGTAATTTAACATTAGAAACACTAAATTTTGAATGTTTATAATTCAAAAACTTATCATTCAAATGACTTGAAAAACGGTGTCTAGGCATAGTTTGAACCAAAGATTTGAAATATCTCGTTAAAATTGGGTATTGTCATTGAAAAAAATAAAATTTGGATTCGTTTTAATATGTAGATGGCCCCCTAAGCAAATTTTATATACATCATTTAAAAGTAGACTTTATTTCGAATCGTTCGGTACCAGTAACTTTCTTCTACAATAATTTGTTGAGGAGTTAGTAGGGGGTGTTTACTTTTTTTCCACGACTGTGCATTCAGTCTTTTCTGCTTCGCTGCATAATTATTGCTTATATTGTCGCATAATTTTTGTTTCAGTGCAGTGCTGAGAAAGGAGATCTAAAAAGTTCGTTTTCGTCATATTATGTTCTTTTATTTCAGAAAAGGTAAAAATACTACTCGGATTTCTCGTAAAATTTGTGCTGTATAAATCACGAAGTGCTGTTTCAGATGACACAGTTCGAAAGTGGTTTGAGAAATTTAAACGCGGAAATTTCAACTTCAAAGATGACGCCCGCTCTGAATGACCATCATATGTAATGGAGGACCTCTTAAAAGAAGCCATCACTGAAAATCAGCATTACACAGTTCAGGGGCTATCACACAGATTAGATATTCCAAAAAGTACAGTGTATGATCATTCGAAGATTAGGTATGCAAGCCGCTATGGTGTGGGTACTCCATACTTTAACACCGCAGAATAAGCTTGCTTGAATTTAGGCATGTGATTCTTTGCTGAAACGAAATGAAGTTCCCTTTTTAACGGTTCATTACTGGATATGAGAAATGGATACTATACAATAACGTTATAAGAAAAATAATAATGTTGTAAGTCAAATGAGCCTCCCCAAGTGTCATCGAGGGAAGAGATGCATCCCGAAAAAGTAATGCTTTGTGTATGGTAGGACTACAAAAGAGTTGTTTATTAAGAATTGTTGCTACCAAATCAGACAATAAATACATAAATACACTGTTCCGAAATGCAGTTTTGAGAAGAAAAAAATCGAAGAAAATCGACCAAAATTGACCAATCGCCGAGGTGTTGTGTTCCAACATGACAATGCTCGACTCCACTTTACGATAAATGTCAGGCAACGCAAATTGAGTATGGCTGGGAATTTTTTATGTCACCCTTCATATTCATCAGACCTAGCCCCCTCAGATTTTCACCTTTTCAAATCACTTCAATGTTCTCTAAACCGCCAGGAGTTCACTTCTTTGGAGACTGTCAAACAGCACCTTGATAACTTCTTTACGAATAAACCTAATGACTTTTTTTTAATGGAATTTTTCAGCTGCCAGAACGATCACAAAAAGGGCATAGAACAAAATGGTACTTATGTGATACAATAAAATTTTCTTGTGATTCTGTACTTATTTATTGAAATTTATCATAAAAAACAGCAGAACTTTTCGGATGACCCAATAATTTCATGTGCCGCTCTTTACAGCAAAGATTTTTTTTATTACAAGTAAATTGTTACTTGTTCCTTTTCTTAACATTAAACCATAAATAAGTTTATTTTTTCTGTGAAAAATATTTTATAATAATGTCTTTGTTTAAATAATGAAAGTAATTGAATAATCAGGGTGATAAAGTAAATAAAAATCTTACATGTTATGCTTTTTAAAAACATACGCTGATTGATAAAATTTGATATCTAGGACATCTTGCATTGCAGAAAGCGAACTACTGAAATCCAGAAGATAGAATTTCAAGTAAAGGTTCCTAAAAAGTACGGAGGCGGGTTACAAACTTTTTGGTGAGTTAATGAGCTGAAAATTTCTTTTATGAATTAGTGAGCATGTAATAATATAAATGTAAATCACCAACTTCATTTACACGGTAATATATTCCAATATTCCATTAAACAAGTTCAACTTAATTAACAGCTATGACTAACAGTTTCTTAATTGTTTTAAAAGCGGTTAACGACAGACCCGTGCAGAGGGGGGTCGAGCCGGTACAAATAACCGAGGCCCGTCTACCCCATAGATTAATATACGATGGGACATTTACGGCAAAATCTGTAATGGCAATAGTAGTAGCGTCACTACCGACAAGGGGGAGGAATTAACAAGCCTGCGAAATTTACATATGTTGAAGAAATATGTTTACGCTGTATATTTTGAGTGTCTATTCTTTCCTAAAACAAAGAAGAGGCAGACGATATTCTATTTATGCTTTATTTATTTAGCTGCTTTTTTTTTTTTTATCGTACTTGTATTGTTCAACTTTAACTTACAAAATGATAATTAGAGTAATAATATAAAAGAAAACCCTAGAAAATTCTGCTAAGAACGTAAATATGTAAGCTTATGAGATTAAATTGTAAAAAATCAAATTCAGGTATTGTGTTAATTTATTCGTATCGAATAAAATTTTTTTGAGTGTAATGTCAGTACCTCTATTTATTTTTAACTTTTAAATTTATATAATTCTAAAAATTTGTCGAAAGAAATTTTTCCCCGTCTGTAATTTTATTATTATTTCTTATATGTTAATATTATAAATATTATTGGATTGATTGTACGTTATTTACATTAAAAACAATATTTTTATTTTATCTGTAAGAAAGGGAAAATACGTAAATTTTAAAAGATTATTGTAACGATAATAAAGCATCGGCTATAAAAATTTTCCTACCCAATGGGAATATTTATGAAATTTTCTGGGACTTTTAAAGTGCAATATTTCGTATATTTTTATATTACACTATTGCTTTTGATATCTAGCATTCAAGACGAAATTTTTACCTTGTTTTTCTTTGCATTTAAATCGTTCACTCATCATTTAAAAAAAAAATCATATATCAGTGCATGAACATAGAATAGATATTCTATTTTATATATATTAGATATATAAAATAGAATATCTATTCTATGTTCATGTACCGGTGTAAGATTCTATTGAAAACGTAAACATGCAACATTAAAAAAAGAAAGATCACAATAAGGTAGATACTCAATAACAAAAATTTTACAAGGATGGGGAGTTTCTTCCCCATTGTCACTAAAGGCGCTACGATCGCAATCGCATTACCATTACGCTCTATGGAAATGTTCGATCTTGTATGTTAATCTATGGTCTACCCTAGGGGGCTTTGGTCCTGGTTTTAAAGATAATATTATTAGTTATATAATACTATTATAAAATAATATTATATAATTATTTCTAATACATAGCAAAAAAGTATAATCGTACTTTTTACATAAAGTTTTTAAGTTAAAATAACTAACAAATAATAAAATAAAAAAGTCAGAAATTGCTGGTTTTTCTTTACGATATGGACACGGACAGGAGGCCCCGACTCAGGCTGCCTACTCCTGTATATTGTCATCTAATATTTGACAGTTGGGAGTTTTACATTCGAAAAACAGCATAGCTTTTATTAAAATTCAGAAAATCTCTCATCGCAAGGACGCAGGCGTCACACAGTAGGGCAAAATCCCGAAAAGCTGGCCAAAAGTTGTAAAATAAAGTTACTATTTAGGGAATTTTGACTATACAGATGGCTAGAATATTGTTTGGAGGGTCAGAATCTATATTTATAAAAAGGTTTTCGTTTTGGCTTGACAACCTGTATCATTTCAAAAGTGACGCTTGGAGGATCAACATCTGAGGTGAACAAAAAGAGCAAAAGAATGGTTCCTCTAAACACGTGCTACATTTTCCCATATCATCCGATTTTAATGCTTTAAACAGCATTCACACGATGATCGAGTGTAAATTATTTGCGCGTGTTACAAAAATTTTTATTAAGCACATAAAAATTAATAATTTCATGATTATTTTTGATAAAAATTTTGAAAAAATATCTTATTTTTATGTTTTTAAACATCAAAAAGTTTAAAAGTTCCACAGTGTTCCGCAACAACTTATAATGGAAATAGTAGCCTGAACTATTATCTAATGTATAAAGAAAAACCAGCTGCCATAAACTGCCATTCTGCATTCTATGCAGGTTTTTGTAACCACAAGTAAAAATGTCACTTTTTTAGTCGTTTCAAAAACTCTGAAATTTATTACTTGTCACAGTAATTGAGCTGGCAAACATTTTTGAAATTTTCAGATTAATCAGTTTTGTGATAGATTATTATGCATTATATTACAAATAAGTATTATAATCATGAGCATAAATGAATTTCATAAGCAATATTAGTAAAAAAAAAAATTAAAATAATTCTCTATCATCGATCCGATAGAAATACGTTATCTTATCTTTATAGCTAATAATTCTGTTTATTCTAATGTAATTAGAATAAATATCTTTTTAATTGCAATCTTTGCTAGATCATACTGCTAAACGTGTTTTATTAATGAAAACAGAAATTATTAAGAATCCGACTTCCGAGAACATTAGCAATCTGAATTTGATTTGCAAGTGGGGATGTGATGGCACATCTATGGTCAAAGTACCTTTAAACAAAAATTTAGCGATGATGATGGTAGAAAGTAGGTTCAAATACCTTTTTCACTTCTCTAGTGCCACTAGAACTTTTAAGTGTTGCGAATAATTCAGAAATCGTTATCTGGAAAAATTCGAGACCTTCATCTCCTAGATTTTTTTATGCCCATCAGAATCAATCTTTTCTCGAAAATACGGAAGCTACTGTCAGTGAAATGGATTATGCTGCAGATCAGGAGAGTAAACTTATTCCTTTTAAAGCAATCATTGATAGAAAATAAGTAGGCGTTAATTACAAACTAGATTTAAGGATAATTGATTGAAAAATTTTTAATGCCTTTACTAGTAATTTGTCAACTTAACTTTGGTAACTATGTCAGGCAACTTCAAGACAGTTTAATAACCTTGATGACATTTTCAAACTAAAAGTGAATGAAGGTCATTTACGATTCGGGATGACCACGTTACGTGCCTATGTAAGATGTTTTGAGTGTAGCTTGCATTTGGCATACAAACGGGATATAAAGGAATGGCAAGCGCGCACTCCTGACGAAAAGAAAAAAAATTGCAAAACAAAATTTACAAAAAGGATTTCGTTTACAGTTAGGAGTTCTCGTCGATAAACCAAAAGCCGGATTTGGAAGCACAAATGATGACAGTACAGCTCGTCGATTCTTTGAAAACGCGACTATTTCTGCTTTCATAAAGAGAGTAGACGAAGATTTGATCAAACGATTCCACGTCATATTAAAAGTGATTTCTTAACATTCATTTGATCGATTTCGTGGATTATTGATCACAAATAGCTTGTAAATTCGTTGAATTGTATTCCTAGTTCTATATGCCAACTTCAGTGCCCAGAATACTTATTCATGGCAAAGAAATAATAGCTTCCTCAATATTACAATTGGGAAAATGTCGGAAGACTCTCAAGAATCGTGCAACAAATTGATCAAATGGTACTAAGAAGATTTCTCGCTAAAATGCAGTAGGACAATGGAATATGGGGATTTTATCGGATTTGAATGTCATCAGATCCCATCATTTAAAGATTACATAAATTACCGTATAAGAAATTCAGATCCTTGTCCTTAGAGGCATAACAAGTGCTGTAAAATATTTCGACAACTTCCATTCTGAAGAATCTACTTATTATACTATAGATGATTCAGAAGACGAATTTCAGAATATCCTTTCGTTTTATTTTAATAATATAAAAATTAAACCTTTTAACATTTTACTTTCCATTAATGTACTTAATTGTGTTTAATGAATAAATATTCAACGTGAAATTTCTATTAAACATATCTTAGTTCCTTGAAAATTCTTTGTAACGTTTAGTCTCGAAACTTCACATTTTTTTAAAAATCTAAATATTTTTTGAATTAATACGCCATTTTTTTATTTTAACTTTTGAATCGTACTTAGCATCCTCAAACGACCCTGTATACGAAATTTCATACAAATTGAGTAACTTTCAAAGCATTTAAATTTTTAGTCCGCCATATTGGATTCGCTATATTGGATCCGCCATTTTGTTTTTTTGGAATTTTAACTTTAGAATCGTAATCAGCATCCTGAAAAACACCCGTTTACGAAGTTTCGTCCTTTTTAGGTGCGTTCGTAATTATATAAATACGTAGCACCTATAGTCGTCGTTCAGTCTGTCTGTCTGTCCGTCCGCATATAACAGAGCAAAAACTACCCGACCGAATGATCTGAAATTTTTAATATATAATTGCTGCAAAATTTTGTCGAGCCATTTCCAATTTTATAAAAATCGGATGTATAGTTTAATTACAGGGACAGTCAAAAGTTTTTCTTTACATTACGGCCAATGGGAAAAATTATTGCAAGTGAATTTTAATGATGTTACAGACTTCCGAATGGTCTGAAATTTTTAATATATAATTGCTGCAAAATTTTGTCGAGCCATTTCCAATTTTATGAAAATCGGATGTATAGTTTAATTACAGGGACACCCAAAAGTTTTCCGTTACATTACGGCCAATGGGAAAAAATTATAGCAAATGCATTTTAATGATTTTACAGCCTTCCGAATGGTCTGAAATTTTTAATGTATAATTGCTGCAAAATTTTGTTGAGCCATTTCAAATTTTATGAAAATCGGATGTATAGTTTAATTACAGGGACATCCAAAAGTTTTCCGTTACATTATGACCAATGGGAAAAAAATATTGCAAATGCATTTTAATGATTTTACAGCCTTCCGAATGGTCTGAAATTTTAAATATATAATTGCTGCAAAATTTTGTCGAGCCATTTCAAATTTTATGAAAATCGAATGTATAGTTTAATTACAGGGACAGTCAAAAGTTTTCCGTTACATTACGGGGAATGGGGAAAAAATTATTGTAAGTGCATTTTAATGATGTTACAGACTATGCACTTATGAAGCGCAAAAAAATATACATTCAGTACAATATGGGGTGCAAAAAATAATTTTAAAACTAGTTATAGTACGAACGCACCTCATTTGCCACGTTTGAGGAGCAATTTCCAACTTGTTGAATAACATTTTCATATTTTGGCCAGCTTTTCGGGATTTTGCCCCACTGTGCGTCAGGCTGTGAAATTTAAACAATCAAATTCTCAAGGGATTCATATTTTGATAAATATCCCTGCAATATAAAGCTTTTTATTTGGTCATTACTGCTACAATTTTTCTAATACATTAAAACCTGCCTATAACAAAATCCTGCTTTAAACGAAAAAAAAGTCATGATCGCGGTGAAAAGGAAATTATGCAATTATATCTCATAAGACAGAAAAAACCTTTCTAAAACAGTACTTTCATTGATCGTTTGCTTTTCCGCCATAGGTTTTATTGTATCATGCTTATAACGTGGGGGGGGGGGGGGGGCGCATTCGAATTACTACCTGGGACCGTGCTCTCTCTCTAAGGCTCTGGTTAACGAATAACTACTAAATATTTAACGTGAAATATAACATAACGATGTTTCCCATTAAGTCGAGAGATTTAATTTGAAAGAGTTTCTTCTAATTACTCTCATTGTATTTTAGCATTTATTTATTTATGACTCTTTTAGGATGTTTGACGTAGGTGGACAAAGAGGGGAGCGACGCAAATGGATTCAGGTCTTCGATGGTATCGCCGCAGTGCTGTTTCTCGTGGCCACATCAGCTTTCGATATGACTTTGAGGGAGGACAATTCTACAAACAGGCTGCAAGAGGCTCTTTCCATTTTTCACGATGTATGGAGAAGTCGGTAAAGTCCGTATACTATTCATACGAGGTCGTTCCTCTTATGATTTCCCAATAACTAATTTCTAAACCGTTAGTTTCAGAGGTATACTCCCAATTGCAAAAACGTTTCGAATGTTGTTCTTCATGACATGAAAATTCATTTAAGTAAAAAAAAGTTATGACACATAAATTTTTATACAGTCCCAGAGTCCTATAAATTATACTTAGGAAAACCTTTATCCGTTCTCTAACAAGTAAAAGAATAAAAATTTCATTATTCTACAACCAAAAATCACCCACGGTTCGTACGTTTTGGAAAAATTATAAAAAAGTGCTTGGAAAGAAAAAAATCATTTTCATGTACTTAGGCCTTGAAAAATATAATAATAGTCTTTGAATTCTGAAATGCAATTTTGACCATCAGATTTTCATTTGAAGGCCTTATCGGAGGTCTTTGAGAACTCAAAGAAATGAGTGCTGAAGGAAATTGTTGACTTTCATTTTCTTTTCAGTATTATCTTAAAATATTTATAGGTATAATATGTATTATGATAAATGTTAAGTAACAGGATTGTTTAATAAGGAGAAATCTGTAGCTTTCATTACTTTCTTCTATCTTTAGTAGAAAAAATTATTGTAAGAATTGAAAATTGTACAGCATGTCTCAAAAGTTTCCGTACAACTTCAAAAATTTATTACAAAAAAAAATAATAATAATAGGCCTACAGCAAAAATAATTACAGAAGTACATAGAGCAACTTAAAAAGATTTTTTCTACTACCCTAGTATACCTCTACATGAGATCCTTTCGTTGCACGCGACGTTTCCATGCGATGAAGCATTTCAACTGGAAATTCGAAGCGTTTCGCATAATCATCCGTTTGTAACGCCTGCCCAATCTGAATTTTGTAGGCGAAAGTTGTAATCGTTTATGAAGCACCCTCTGTATTGTGTTTTTTGACATAATAAGCTCTTGCGATGCTTTTCGAATTGATTTTACAGGGCTCCTAGAAAAAGTTTCACGTTCACGTACACAGTCGTTCCACACCTACCACTTCTTTTTTTATCATTCACAGTTCTCGTTGTCATAAATTTCTCATACCAGTCACGAATGCTCTGCAGGCGTTACAAACGGATGATTATGCGAAACGCTTCGAATTTGCAGTTGAGATGCTTCATCGCATGAAAATGTCACGTGGAACGAAAGGATCGCATGTAGAAGTATACTAGGGTAGTAGAAAAAAACTTTTTAAATTACTCTATGTACTTTTGTAATTATTTTTGCTGTAGACCTATTATTTTTTTTGTAATAAATTTTTGAAGTTGTACGGAGACTTTTGGGATACCCTATATGATAGTAAAAGTATTGTAATCGAAATTTTTTTCGACTTCCTGGATTTCGACGGATTTATGAATATTAGAGGTCAGATATCCCGAAAAACACGTTTTTACAAAATATCTCTCTATGTGACCTCTTTGTATTATCGAAAAGTGTATGAAGTTAGAATGCATTCGAATTGAACCAAACTTCATATATACAGGGTGACATAAAAAAAAACTTCTCCGATATATATACCCCTAGCGACCTAACATCTCAAACAATCGGAAGGAAATTTCAGATTTAGTTATTTGAAGGTATGCGCTCGAGATCGTAATGATTTAAAATAATAGAGCTCTCACGGTTGAGCTTACAGGGAAAAAAATTCAAAATTTTCGAATGGTAACACCTTTTTTTACTGCGCAAATTCATCAGCGCATTGAAAAACCATAAATGGCGTTGGAACGATACATGTATGACTAAAATTGTCGGTGTAATAGTGTGACACTCAATCCTAATCAGTTCCCATGTGCCATGTAACGTAATATTCAGCATTGTAAAAAAATAATTACATTTTTATTTTCACTATGTGTACTCAAACACAACTCAAAAACACATTTTAAAACAAATCTTACAACATTACTCAGTTCACAAGTGAAAAAAAATCGCCTGCTGAAAAACATGTCTTGTAGCCATTCCTTCGTTCCTCGCATATCGAAAGCGTGCTCCTTCGGTACGATAGTGAAGTCAGTCACACGCAAATTAAAAGGGCTCCAAATTCAGGAGCAATTCCTGCTTCCGTATCTCATGGTGTAACATGAGTTTATTTGGGGTTTCACATCTTACGAAAAAACACGCATTCCAAGTCATATTTAGGGTCGTTAAACAGGCATAAAACATTTGCAAAAAAAGCACTGTAAAGGATCAATGACAATTCAAAGACGGGGTGAACTGGCGCACTTTGCATAATTCACAGTTATAGATAGTAGAAGCACCAATCACGGAACTCCATATGCAAATCATTGCGCCTAGAAATTTTTTAATAAACAGTGTGGGAATATTGTCCCTGCAATCAGTTGTTCGTTCGTGTCAACAAGATGACACAATAAAACAACGAGGTGAATTGATAAAGCTGTTTTATCTGAACGGGAAAAATGCAGGTGAAGCAGTGTGAGTTTATCGCCGAAATCATAAGTTACGACGAAGCCCATGTTCCAGAAGAACTGTGCGTGGTTTGATGAAAAAATTTGAAGAAACTGGATGCACACGTGATCGACCACGATCCGGAAGACCATCTGTTCCTGTTGAAGTTGTTACGGAAGTGCATAACAGGATTACTGCAGATCCATTGCATACTGTAAGAAGTGTTGCACGCAGTTTGGATGTACCGGAAACAGGTCCTCAAGATTCTGCGCATTGTTCTGCGGATGTTTCCCTATCGATTCCAGCGCGTCCAGATGTTGCAGCCTGGAGACGAGCAACAGCGTTTGGACTTTGCAAATTATTTTCTCGTCAGAAATGATGAAGATAACAGCTGACCATTACAAATATTATGGACGGATGAGGCACATTTCTCACTAACTGAGAACATAAACTCCAAAAACTGCGTTCACTTGGGCTGATGAAAATCCTCACGATGCCTCACGACCAACGCTTTTACATGAAGCTAAAGTGATTGGGTGGTGCGGCATCGCAAAAACATTTGTTCTCGGTCCGTATACTTTTCCGAGGAGGTCACTTCCATAGGTATGAAAATGTGCTCCATCACAAGTGCTCGGTATACAAGAATATTGCAGAATTACGTACTTCCAGAATTGCAGCAGCGAAATGTCGTTAATGATATTATATGGATGCAAGATAGTGCTCCTCCACACGTCGCCACATATGTTCGACAAGTGCTGCAATAGCAATTTGATGATAGAATCTTCTCTCGTAACTTTCCAGTTTCGTGGCCATCACAATACCCAGACATCACTCTAGTGGATTTCTGGTTCTTGGGTTATCTGAAATCAAAGGTGTACACATCAAATCCAAGAAATTTGTCAGAATTGAAAGATGCCATAAAACGTGAAGTTGTACAAATTCCTTCTGCGATGTTACGTTCGGTATTGTTGTCAACGGTCTCACGCATGCAATGCGTTATTGCCTGAGAAGGTGGGCATGCTGAAAACTGCTAATTCATATAGATGTTTTTTTTTCTATCTTCTTTCTTGTGTTGTCATTGGTCCGTTACAATGGTATTTTTTGCAACTGTTTTACGCCGGCAATTTTCATCATATGTGAAAATTCCAACGCCATTTATGGTTTTTTAATGCGCTGATGAATTTGCGCATGAAAAACATAGATGTTGCCATTCGAAAATTATGGCAGTTTGAAAATTATTGTTTTAAATCATCGCGATCCTACTACGCGATCCTATCGCACATACCTTCAAATAAGTATATCTAAAATTTCTTTTTGATTGGTTGAGCAGTTAGGCCGCTAGGGGTTCATATATCGGGAAAGTTTTTTTATGACTAGATTGTATGTTTTTGGCTATGGCCAGCAGGTCCCGGTTGAAATTGGGATGAAGGAGGTGCTGTGAAAGTGATTTTGTGGCATTTTTCTTATTGTATCATCTGAAACTGTACGAAGTTATGCATAAAATTGAACCAAACTTTATATATACGTTTTTGACTATGGACGTCAGGTCCAGTTGAAAATGGAGACATCCTCCAGAAGTGGGCGCTGATAGCGATTTTATCGATCTTTTGTAGTTTAATTGAACAACTTATGAATCTTTTTCGACGAAATTTTAAATTTAGATATAATGTCATAGGCCGAGGTTTGTATAAAATTTTGAGGAACTAAGCATAAATAATAGCATAGCGAATTTAGGTGCAATTTTTCTTTTGTATCATTGTAAAGTGTATGGATTTATGGATAGAACTGAACCCAAACTTCATTTATATGCTTTTGACTATGGATGTCAAGTCCTAGTTGAAAATGGGAATATTCCTCCGGAAGGGGGCGCTGTGATAGCGATTTTTTTGCAGTTTAAATGAAGAATTTATGAATATTTTTCGACGAAATTTTATATTTAGATGTAATAGGCCGATGTATGTATAAGATTTTGGAGAAAATGGGCCTGAAATTGGCGCTGTGTCAGCGATTTTCTTTTCCGATTTTCGGGAGCAGCTGAAAAAGATTCACACTGAATCATCCAATTTTCCAATCTACGCTTAATTTGCATATTTGTAATATGCAAAAATGTTCCCGTTTTATTATACAATTTTTTTCCTTTACCAGCATGGTTTTGAAACATTTACGGACAAAAAACTTGAAGTTTAATACAAAAACTAGTTGGATGTGCCAATCCCAAAACTTTCTTCAATCTCATACATCATAATATTTCAAAAAGCAGTTACAGATGTTAATACTTCAATATTATTAGTTCACTACTATACCAACTTTAATTTCCATCTTAAATTTCTGCTTCAGTTAATTAATCGAGTAAAAACAGGTTAAACTCGATCATGATATTTATTAAAATCAATAGTTTTTCGTTGTTCTGTTGTACATCAACTGTTTGCGAATAGCCGGTTTAGAAGGACGCGAGCTCCCATCGCTGCACGAGCCGCTGATGGACAATAGAACTACAAAAAATCGAGAAAATTATACAAAAATCACTATTACAGCGTCCCTTTCGGCCAGAATATTTCCAAATTCAAAGAGGACCTGTGGTCATTGCCAAAAACATACACAAAAAATTTGGTTCAATTCTATGCATGAATTCATACTTTTCGTGGTACAATAATGAAAATGGCACAAAAAACGCTATTACAACGGCCCCTTCCGGCGATATATTTCTAAATTGAAGGAGGACCTGCTGGCTATGGCCAAAAGTATACACAAAAAAATTGGTTCAATTCTATGCATAATTTTATACACTTTTCGATGGTACAGTAATGAAAATGGCACAAAAATCGCTATTACAGCACTGCATTCCGGCAGATTTTTTTCAAATTCAGGGTGGACCTGCTTGCTGTTGCCATTAGCCAAAAACATACATAAGAAATTTGGTTCAATTCTACGCATAACTTCATGTACTATTCGATGGTACAATAATGAAACTGGCACAGACATCGCTATTTCAGCGCCCCTTCCGGCGGAATATTTTCAAATTGAAGGAGGACGTGCTGGCCATAGCCAAAAACATACACAAAAAAATTGGTTTAGTTTTATGCATAACTTTATGTATTTTTGCGATGGTACAATGATGAAAATAGCACATAAATCGCTATTACAGCGCTCCCTTCTGGGAGAATTTTTTCAAATTCAGGGAGGAAGTGCTTGTCATAGCTAAAAACATACAAAAAAAATTTAGTTCAATTCTATGCATAACTTCATACACTTTTCAATGGTACAATAATGAAAATGGAACAGACATCGGTATTACAGCGTCCCCTTACGCCGAAAAATGTCCAAATTGAATTAGAACCTGCTGGCTATAGCCAAAAACATATACAAAAAATTTGGTTCCTTTCTATGCATAACTTCATACTTCTTTCGATGGTACAATGGTTAAACACGGACAGACAGACATTTTGTATAAACATGTTTTGGGGGGATCTCTGACTCCTAAAACGTGTAAATCTGCCGAAAACCGTAAGTCGAAAAAAATTTCCATTACAATACTTTCTTCTATTGAAGGTAGAAGAAAGTAATAATTATGCTTTTTGAAGCATTAACATGTATGAGATAGAAGAAAGTTTTGGGGTTCGCACATCCGACTAGTTTAATTTTGAAGTAATGTTCTTTAAAAGCAAATGTTATACTGGTGAAAATTTAATATCGTGAAAAGAAACTTCACTCGAGAGATTTTAATTCTGATCTTGTAGCAGTGCTTGTCGTTTTCTTTTCTTTTTCCTGCTCCTAAAGAAAAAAAAACTGTTTTTTCTTAACTTTTACTGCTGCATGAAATTTCTGTCCATAGTATCCGATGTACTTTACTAAGTTAAAATATTTTATTATTTAAAAGTTTTCTAATAATATATTGTTTTAAAAATAACTATAGACAAGCAATACGATTATCCTTATGCATTATATTTATTCTAGAACATTTTAATGCATGTAATGTTAAAAAATACCTAAACATTAAAAATACATAAACAGCTCTTGAATATCCTTGAAAAGTGCTTGGATTTTATTTGTTCTTAAGTGAGAACACTTTGAATTTTATTAATTTTTAGTGTTTTTTAGCACTAAAAATGCGGGACCGTATGAAAATTTTAATTTTGTAGCTTTAAAAAATTATTATTATTATTATTACGCAAACGTCTTTTGATATGATGAAAAACAACATATGAAACATTCTTGCAACTGGAACTATACCTATACAACTAACAGTTCAGGAATTAGCTATTAGTCAAGGATAAGAAGAAATACCCTGTATAATAATAAACAAGCTCCTCTTTTTCGATCGGGACATACTATTTCAATACACATTGCAGTAATTAAAGCATTTCACTGAATAAAACACTTTTTTGATATAAGAAGTAAATTTAGCAGCATTTCCATGTTTTAAAAATTCAGCTGAATTCTTTCATAAATTCAGTGAGTATCACCTGCGCCAGGTATGAGATACCTGATTGCATACGGTTTTCATATTTGGCACCACTATTTCGAAATAATAATCTTCGATTTATTTTATCGCAGAATTTGAAGCATTCACCCCCTGTTAATAAGACGAGAATTATAATTGGTAAATATTGATGGCACCATGGAAACTGCACGCAGCCTGGGTATGTACGAGACTGTTCCCGTATTAAAATCCTAAACTGCTCAAATGGCGAAAAAGTGTATAGTTCAAGATAGTGTTAAATTTCGAGTGTGGTCCAGTTGGGTTATTCTCCTAGAAATGTACAAAACCATATCACGAAGTAATTACAATTGCAACTCAAAACACGTAATGAAGGTAACATGACGTAATATAACACAGGGGAACAAAAAAACTTTTTTTTTTTTACTGCGGCATTACATCTCTTTGGTGATTTTGATACATGCAAAAGTTTATAATTATGCAATATACAGTAGTTAATTGGAATGACTTTGCTTCTTGCAATAATTCATAGATTAAGAGCTAATATGAGCGTTAAAGGCATGCTTTACATAGTCATTTACACACATTTCCTGAAAACTTGGGTGATTATAGTGAAGAGCAGGGCATTGAACCAAGTTGGGCCGTTTACCAAGGACGTTGGAATCGCCACATGATGTCATATTATTCTTGGATCTTACAAAGAGATAGCTCTTAAAAGAATATCAGATTTCCTCTTAGTCCACACAACTTTGAAGAATCCTCCTTTACTTTGTTGATATGCTGCCCCTATATGATTACGTGATATCGGTCACGCTATGAGAGGATTGTCGAAAGGAATACTAACTCATTCAATTAAACTTAACTAACAATTTATTTATACATTACTTACAAATAACAAAACAATGTTTACAATTAAGAACTCGGATGTAGATGATCCGGTCAGACATTAAGTTACATATAGAAATTGCTTTCTACATACTGGTTTGCTTATTAAGATATTCTATACTCTCACACTACGTTAGTTAACAAAAGACTTATCGGAGATTACCTTTAATCTCCCAACACATCGGCTCTATACTCTAAGAGCCTCACCCAAATTAATATTCGCTCTGTCCAAGAGCTCTACTCAGGAAAAAGTGACCTCCTATATCGAGATCCACGCATCAACTCAACTCTCTCAGCTATTTTACTCATCTCCCCAAAAAACTAAACGGTGTTTTCCTATCGTCATCAGGGTCCACTTCCCTGCATCGAACCTCACCTGTCATATTCCCGTGAGTCCATTACTTCGCTATATGGTGAAACCCTTTTGTCTGTCTTATCTCCACTATGAATTTGAATAGGTAGAAGAATTGCTATTTATTGACACAAAAAACTTCAAGATATGAAATAAGTGTAACCTTAAAACCTCCCAGTACATAGAAAGTGACATGAATACAATATATAAGTAAAAATATTATATCATATACATTAATTCGAAATAGTATCTGCTCATCAAAACCTGACACTCCCCGCCTTAGCGGAAAATATGCCATTTAGGGGCTAATTTTCCCCAAACATATAGTACTATCGGTAACACCTTAAACATATAGAGGAAGAGTTCTACAGTTCTTTTGGAGGTTTCTCCATTATTATTAATACATACATATTTCAAGGTGTCTGAATATTATCTAATGGCATCTCTAATGAACTGTACACTAATATGATTACTAAAGAAAAATTACACAATACGATAATACACTGTTATAAATACAAGATACAAATACAATTACACATACACAATTTTTTTTTTTAATTTGATGATTACCCATTACTACTTATTAATTATTTAGTGACTGACGCCTCTGGGGTGGTCTTTGCTTCTTCCTCCCAGCTATTCCTAGGCAATCTAGAAATTGCGTTAGCATTCAAATGTTGTACCCCCGGGCGATAAGAAGTAGTCAGGTTCCAGCGTTGCAAGGCAAGAGTCCATCTAGTGAGTTTGGGGATCTTGGTGTTGTTTCGGTGAGATAGTTTAATGAATTATGATCAGTTATGATTCCAATTTGAGATCCATATGTCCATTTTTCAAACTTCCGCAACCCTAAGAGAACACTTCAAGCCTCTTTCTCTAAACTCGGCCAAGCACGCTGAGTCTCTGATAATTTCTGACTAGCAAAAGCTATCGGCTTAACCTGACCCTTTTCATTTTTTTGAGTAAACCAACATCCTACTGCCAGGTCTGAAGCATCGGCGTGAAGCTGATATTCCAGGCCTACCGTAGGTGTAGCCAAACGCGTCACATTACATAAATCATCTTTAAGGGTATTAAATGCTTTTTCTGCCCTTTCATTCCATGGTACAGTATTTTTAACCTTTCCTTTAGTTAATTCAGTTAAAGGTATGGCAATTTCAGCTTAATTTGGAATCGGAAAAAATCGGTAAAATCCCATTAATCCCAAAACAAATCTAACTTCCTTTTTAGTTTTCGGTCTCTTTAAACCCCTTATTGCTCCTATTTTCTCCTCATCCAGTGCATGTGTTCCACCCCCAATTACATGATCTAAAAACTTAGTTAACTTCTCTCCAAATTTACATTTATCCAGTCTAATCGTAAAATTTCGATTTTTAAGTTCCTCGATGACTGCTCTAACAATGCTCTTCCCAACTATCTGAGAAAATGATGACATCATCAATATATGCTTGTGCATACCTCCGATGAGCTTGAAAAACCTCATTCATATCCTTTTGGAAAGTAGCAGCCGCCCCTGACAAACCAAAAGGCGTAGTACGCCACTGATAAGTCCCATTATGCGTAGTAAATGCTGTCAAAGGTTTACATTCCTCAGCCATTTTGATTTGCCAATAACCCATCAATAAATCAATCGAAGATAAATATTTAGCTTGCTCATTAATATTATCGGCTACCGCGCAAAATACTTCTTGATGGATTATATTAGTTTTTCCGAATTGCGGAATAGCTAATGGTAATTTAACCAACGGTGATTTAGCTGTTTCACCAAATAGTCCGTGTAAATAAATAGTACCAGCTCCTTTTAATTTCTCTTTCGGTACCAAATCTTTATGAACGACACTTATTTCACATCCAGAATCTACCAACCCTTTTGCTTTCTTCCCATTTACACTAACTTCAATTTTCTCGAGTTTATTTAATTTCTCATCAACATTAGTTCTCTGTTTGGCCTTTGCCGATATCCTCCCCGCAATAGCTCCTTTAGGTAACTCTTTGTTTCTTTTCACGGCAATCTTATTTACACCCGCTTTCTGTTCTCGCCCTTTACTAGCATTATTATTTCTCTCATTACTCACTTTATTACAAAAACGTTGGTAATGACCTCTTAAACCACATTTGAAGCATCTAGGAGTATATCTCTTAAACTCAGTTTTCCTACCCGAAAACGAATTAGTCTCATTACTCCCGTTTTGTCTCCAATTACCACTAAATTTACTATCCTCCTTCAATCTCGTTTTTTCACTGTTTTGTTTACATATCTATCTTTACCCTTAAAACTTTTATATGTAACCGCACCAGATTTGTGTTTAGCGTCAAAATAATTGTCACATTCTTTAGCCATTTTAGAAGCTTCTAACCAATTACTCTGCTGAGTTAATCCAATATATGACGCGGTTTCCTCATCTAACGTATTTAACAACTTATCAGTAATTATTAACTGATTAACCTTTTCATATGAGTCCGCACCCCTAATTTTACAGTAATTTCCCCACGTTGCTATTAAACGCGATACAAATAATACATGAGTTTAATTTGTGGTTCTTCTAGCCTTCTTAAAATTTTCCATACATGCCTTCGGTGTCGGCTCGTGTTTCCATAGAACTACTTCCTTTAATTCCCCATAACTCTCAATTTGTCCCCTAGTGGTATAGATTAACAAATTATCCGCCTTATCCCCTAACATATTTAATAGAATTTCAGCTTGCTGGTTTTCCGGTACATTTTTAGCTTTGAATGTCCTTTCTAAACTGTTAAAAAACGAATTCCATCCCTCAGTCCCTTCCGATACTTTGATAGACAGAGTTTTAACACCTTTGATCAATTTTTCTATGCTACTTTCATAATTAGGTTCCCTAGCCCCATTTGAGTTATTTGCCGAACCTTGAATTTTCAGCCTCTCCATTTCTAATTCATGTTCCATTCTTAATTTTTCAGCCCTTTCTTCTCTTTCTAACTTTTCCCGCCTTTCTTCTCTTTTCCGTTCCGCAACAATAGTTTTAGATAATTCCATAATAACCCCCTCTTCATAGTCATTGCTCTCTATTATCTTTTTCCTAAGCTGAATTCTGGTCTCATCTTCCGTGAATTCAACCCCCAATTCTTCAAATATCATCTAAAAACCGAAAAAAAAAAAAAAAATTAGAAAATCAATTTTAGCACAAAGATATTATAACCTTCTCTTAAAAGAATAGTAAATATGGCTTTATTGTCTCATACATATCCCAACACAATTATTTGATTGCACATAAATTATCAAAATTTACACATAATTTATCTTAAATTATCATCAAATTACACAAAAAAAAAAATAAAATAAAATAAACACAGTGGGTTCGAGAATGTCAGCAGAATAGAATGGTCAAAACACCTTACCTTATACTTTATCCGCTGGGGTACTCCGCTGCTCACAAGTAGTTCCACGTTGAACTTAATATTCCACACTTTAGAGTCACTTTGATGAAATACACATAAAGTTCACTTTTAACACAGATCGGGCACACACACTGTAATTCGATTCACTGTAAACGACGATAGGGCACAAACACTGTAATTCGATTCACTGTAAACGACGATAGGGCACACACACTGTAATTCGATTCACTGTAAGGGATAGGGCACACACACTCTAGTTCAATTCACTGTAAACGACGATAGGGCACAAACACTCTGTACTTTAAGGGCTGTTGGCACTCTAAAATTCAGCTCGACGATCCGGCATCACCACGCTAAAATTCCGCTGGGCGCTCCGGAATTAACACACTATCACACGGCTCGCTGGTCATTGGTCTCAGGCGATTCGATCCCACCGCTGCCACCAATGTCAGATTTCCTCTTAGTCTACACAACATTGAAGAATCCTCCTTTACTTTGTTGATATGCTGCCACCACCGATATGATTATGCGATATCGGTCATGCTATGAGAGGATTGTCGAAAGGAATACCAACTCATTCAATTAAAATTAACTAACAATTTATTTACACATTACTTACAAATAACAAAACAATATTTACAATTAAGAACTCGGATGTAGATGATCCGGTCCGACATTAAGTTACATATAGAAATTGCTTTCTATATACTGGTCTGCTTATTACGATAGTCTATATTCTCACACTACGTTAGTTAACAAAAGACTTATCGGAGATTACCTTAATCTCCCAACACATCGGCTCTATACTCTAAGAGCCTCACCCAAATTAATACTCGCTCTGTCCAAGAGCTCTACTCAGGAAAAAGTGACCTCCTATATCGAGATCCACGCATCAACTCAGCTCTCTCAGCTATTTTACTCATCTCCCCAAAAACCTAGATGGTGTTTTCCTACCGTCATCAGGGTCTACTTCCCTCCATCGAACCTCACCTGTCACATTCCCGTGACATCCATTATTTCGCTATATGGTGAAACCCTTTTGTCTGCTTTATCTCCGGTACGCATTTGAATAGGTAGGGGAACTGCTATTCATTGACACAAGATATGAAATAATTCAAGATATGAAATAAATGTAACCTTAAAATCTCCCAGTACATAGAAAATGACATGAATACAGTATATAAGTAAAAAGATAATATCATATACAGCAATTCGAAATAGTATCTGCTCATCAGAACCTGAAAAGAAACATTCTAGAAAATCATACAGGAAACAGTTTTAATAATAATGTTATAAACCTATATTTTTGTTTCGCAATACCTATCTCACTCAAAATACAATCTTATATGTAAATCTTGCATGTATCAAAATATGTAAAATAAAAATAAATAAGTCTTTACATATTTAATGTCACTTTTTTGCACTTGTGTCATTCTCGAATTATTGGCTTCATTTCAAAAACGAAAGTCATTCCAGAAAATTTGCTATTATTTTCGCATTCAGCAGGCCAAAATTACTCGAAATCAGTTGCCTAATCCCGTGCAGCAAAATCATTGTTCCCCAGTGTAACCATTAAATACATGCAATTAATCAAATAATACAATATATTATTTCTTCAGAAAAATAATGTGTCCACAAAGTGTGACAATTGAGGCCTGTAGATCGTGCGACAGCTCTGTTTTTACCACTTATTGAGCATAAAACGTGATTTTTTTTTTAACCGTCAGCCGGAAACGTGAAAATCCCGTGCACAAACAGAACACTTAATAATTGAACTTAAACAGTTAATCTTTAATAGTAATGCATTAACAGGACCAAATTTTTAATATAACAGCATAAAAATAAGTTTGGAATGTCGGGGAGAGAAAATATTAAGGGCAGATATGTAGACGCAACCATCTCACAGATGTACAGGGAGCAAAAAAAGTATTTGCACACCAGGTAAATTTGTTGTAGCATATGTATAAATAAATAAAAAGCAACTAAGAATTAAAAATACCAACACTTTTACAAAAAAAAATAAACATATTTAATATCTGACTTAATAATTATATTTAAAATATGAAAAAATAAAAAAGTAAGCATTTGTACTGCCAAAAAAATATTTGCACACTAGCAATAAAAATAGAACTAGAGGAATTATTTATAAGTTAAAAACGGTGCTAATATTTAGTATGCATGCCCTTTGCTTCAATTACAGCTTGTAATCGTCTGGGCATAGATTCTATTAATTTGTGACATGTTTCACTGCTGATTTGTAGCCATTCTTCCCTAAGAGCTTGCTTAAGTTCTGATTTGTTAGAAATTTTCTTTTTCCTTATTTTCACATCCAAAATATGCCATAAATTTTCAATCGGATTGAGGTCTGGTGATTGTGGTGGCGTTTTCAATTGATTTTTTACATTATAAAGCAACCATAACCTCGTAATATATACAGTGTGTATCGGATCGTTATCCTGTTGGAAATAATATGAATTAGGAATTCCTAATTTCAGAGCACTATTATATAAATGATCTCGCAATATATTAATATATTGTTTAGCATTCATATTGCCTTCAATAAAGGTCATTTCGCCAACTCCGTTAAAAGACATGCATCCCCAAATCATTACATGACCACCGCCATGTTTTACAGTTGGTTTCAAGTTTTTAATTTGAAGAGAAGTATTTGGCTTTCGCCATACAGTTTTCTTACCATCTGAGCCAAAAATATCGGACTTGCTTTCATCGGAAAAAATAACAGTTTTCCAAAACTCTAGTGGTTTGCTGACATAAGCTTTTGCAAATTCAAGTCTTTTCACCCTATTTGTTTCACTAATAAATGTTTTTTTACGAGGGGCTCTTCCTCGAATATTTGCATCATAAAGAATATTTCTAATTGATTGTGGTGTAACTATTGTTCCCGACGTTGAAGCGACATCAACAGCCAACTCTCGAGCACTTAGAAAAGGGTTTTTTGAAGATTCTTTTATGATGGCTCTCCTTTGCCTGGCATTTAGCTTTCTTGGATGCCCAGTTCGCGGCTTATTTATTGTCGAACCAGTTTCTTTTTTCTTATTAATTACATAACGAGCACTAGAAAAGTTTAGATTTAATTTTTTACCTATTCCTCGGTAACTTAATCCAGAATTGTGAAGAAATATAATCTTCTCACGGGTAGCAACAGACAGTTCACACGTTTTCGGCGCCATTAGAACAAAAACTCCCCAGAATCCCTGCTCCAGTTAATATATTACGTGACTTTAAAGTGCGGGGCTAATGTACTGCGGGACTGATATGCTAAACATTTGCATAATGTTCACATTTAATGCCTTTTTTAACAGTCAATGAATGCTTCTTGTCCAAATACATTTTAGGTATGAGAAAATATTAATTTATTTTTTAAAATGTGTAATATTACTGTTTAAGGAAAATGGGTAGTTATTTTTATTTTCTTCTTATTTAAATAAATGAATAATTAAGAGAATAGTATCAAATTTGCTTTCTATGGTTACTTATGCAAAAAATCGTCTGCGTGCAAATACTTTTTTTGCTCACTGTACGTTTCCGGTTAAGGGTTTTAATGATAAATAATTTATTTTTTTAATCTAATCTCAAATTAATTTTCTAAGAGTAATGTTGTTTATTTATAGTTTTACTTGGCTGCTTAGCAACTCGATGTGTAGCCATTGCATTAGATGACAATCAGTGTTGAATTCAGACACTTTTCTCCCGGAGGGATTTCTGTGGCTCCGGGGGGGACATTGTAGAGTTTCGGAGGGGGGAAATTGCACTTTTTTACTATTGAAAACACAAAATCTCAAATCTTCCGGGGGGGGACCTCATTGCTCCGGGGGGGATATCCCCCCCGGCCCACCCCCTGAAATCAACACTGGATGACATTGTTCTTCATTTTATATGAAAGCAATCTAATTTTTTACTGCATTAAAAAAACGTACCATATTAGTCTTAGTAAATTTTTTTATAAGCAAGAAATTATAATTTAAATGTAGTTGTTGAAACTGAAATTTACTAAAACTACATTTTGTGTTATTTTGGTGTAATTATAGTAGTGTGCCTTTATATGAAAGGTGACATGCGGTAAAGAAGAAAAAATGGTCGAAAGGTTTTTAGATAAAATTTGAGGAGCTTGTCATTATATTTTGCAAAGTTCTTTTCAATTATTATTATTCAGATTGCTTGATTGCCACCAGTTATAGTCGAATGAACAACTTAGAAATAGCCGTTTTTTCTGAAAATCAAAGACAAACATTCCAATTTTATGGATAGATTTGATAAATTATTAATCCTCTTTAATAAAAAGCTACGCGTTGCTGACGACTGGCTTTTTCGCTAATCGTTGCCACAGATTAATCTCGGAAAATGCGACAGTTGAAGTTACAAAAAAAAAAAAAAAAAAAATTAATAGCTCGAAAAGTACTTGTCAAAAAATTGTCAGACAAACTACGTTAGAAATGTAAAAAAATTGTACTTTTCTTGATATAAATTTCAAATCTAATGATTATGCCGTTTTTCAAATAATGAATTTTAAAAATTAGCAAATTTCACAATGGAGTACCATAGCGTAAAAAGATCATGATAACGGCAATGTGTCCTGGCGTGTATACTGCCTATAGCACGAGTTACAAATTATAGTATTATTCTGATAAAATATAAAAGTGAATGATGATGTCACGAGTGCATCATTTTTATTTAATTCTCTACAAATACTAGATGAGCCATTTCTTTTTAGTTGGCAATAATATAGATTAATTCACGTACAACCTCCTATTTAAAACGAATATATGATTAATGCATGGCTTTTACAAGAGAAAGCAATATCATAAAGGGCTTTTCACGAGTTTACATTTTTTTTTTTAATTTCAAGAATCAAGACTATATTTATTGGGCTTATTAAATTTTTTTTTTAAATACTGGTATAAAAGCAACATTTCTCAAGGCTTTCAATGTATTAAAAAAAGAGAGCATATTTGCGCGAGATTCATAGCCCGTACGGTGTTTAATATTAAAATTGATTTTTCTAATCAAACATGTTTAAAACCCCGAGCAAAGCAAGGTATTTCAGCAAGTATCACAACAATAAAGTGAGTCGTGTCGTATATAGAAAATAAAAAGCTGCTAAAAAACTCAACAGAATGCATAGGACTCAGGAGTATAAAAAAGAAGCCTTTTAGCCCCTTTGAATGTAACAATAAGTTGTGAGCCTATCCTAAAAGAAAAAATAAAATACAATTACATAATATCATACACCAAATATGCTAAGCTAATTCTCTTTCACATAATGTTTATATTATAAATTTAGAATAGTTTAGCCCAGCACTGGGTCGGTTAACCCTATTTTACCCAAACTCAATCAGTGGCAAAGTCGCGCTGATTTTAGTCCCCCCCCCTCCCCTTCCTTTTCTGTTTTGCCGCGGGTCGCACCGGCTCTAAATTTTTCGGCTTCAGTTTCGGTTTTGTTTTCGCTGTTTGAGTTCCAGTATATCTGATTTTCAAAAAGAAAGCTGAGATTAAAATTATGTATATTTTAATATAAATTAGGAATTCCATTTTTCTAAAAAAAAAAAAATAAAAAAAATAAATAAATAAATAAATAAAAAAATTAATATTAGAGACGTGATTGTAGACTTTCCTTTCATAATTGCACCGGAATATAACATTAATTTCGGATTAAGGGCCGATGCAAATTAATTTTTCGGGTTCGGATCGATTTAAAATAGAATTTTTGGTGTCCTCAACCAGATCCATCGAGAATTCTTTGCATTGTATCGCATAATTTGAACTTGTTTTCTTTTTTGACATTTCAGGTTTTTAAAAGAATCTGGGTTCATATTGTTTTTAAATAAGCAGGATTTGCTTCAAGAAAAGATAGAAAGAGGTGCTAAACTTGGGAATTATTTTCCTGAATATCTGACGTATACACCAAATGGTAACATATTTTTCATATAAAAAAATAAAATTGAAGTTGATATCATAACACTTTAAGCCCTGACCCGCACAATTGTGCGGGTGATACTAAAGTAAAAGAGAATCACTATTTCCTGTTTTTGTAAAATTTAAAACCAAATCTGTACATTTATATGAGTTAATTGGCTTCAGATGTTTTGATAAGACACAACTAGGGGGCACCAACTACAATACAGCGTTAGATTTTCTGCTTAAAAAAAAACTATATCATCTGACAACAATAGACAAAAAGTATGTACTGTCGTAATTTCTTTTAAATATGCTTTTTAGTGTTTGCTTCGGTTTAATTTTTCTTTTCATATACTTTATTCATGATTTTAATTGATTTTGTCTTTGATAAATTTAATTAGGCTTTACAATTGTTGAAAAACAAATGACCCGCACAATTGTGGGAGTCCGGCTTTTACCACTTCCAAAATGGGCACAATTCCTAATATATAAAATTTTTATTTTTAAGTGATTTTTTTAAACTTATGTTTTTAGAAATTTATTTTTTATTAATTACATTTTTAAATCAGATTAATTTTAAATTAATAGGTTTGTACTATTCATGATTTCTATTTAAAATTGATAGTATTAGATATATAATATGCACATGTAACGAACTGTATGTTTCGCTCTGAGTTATAGATGTCATATATGATTTATAAGTTTTATAAGAGTTATATGTATATCATGAGATAGATTTTTAAGTTTGATAAATTCATTTCATTTTGTTGACACAGCAAGTAAACCACCAGGAATAAATAATAAATTATGGAAAGTTCAGGAAATGCTCGACATATTTTGTAGTGTCTGCTTGAATTTACCAGGAGATCAGGGAAAATTTTCCATAGATGAGCAGACGATTCCTTTTTTTAGGACGTGCCTCAGTAAAGCAATATATAAAAAACAAACCACCCTCTTTTGTAACAGTATCACCTGGGATAGTTTTAAATTTTGTAGTATACCAGTGGGAAAGTACAGACCTGGTCCATAAGGATCTAGGCTTAGGACTTGCTGTATGTAGTCCTTACTCTGGTTCAGACCTAGGTTTATGTACTTAGATCGATCGGTATTTCAACAAAATACAGCTGCTGGAAAAACTAAAAAAAAAAAAAAAAAATTAAGGATCAGGCACAATTTAAACGGAGTGAAGGGCATACCATTTGTCAACGGCTCTTAACACTAGAACGCCGAGTAGGTGTCAATTCGACACCGATCAATGGACTAATTGGCCATTCTAACCAGAAATTTCTTCATAAAATAAGTTAAATATAAATTACACTGAAATAAATTTAACGATTAACTTAAATAATTTTGAATAAATTTTCCGGTTTTATATATATTTTTTTTTTATAAAACTTACGTAAAATTCCCCGGCGTTCTAGTGTTAAGAGGGGTGCGAGCATTGAGCACGACTCAGAAAATGAAATTGTCGTGGTCTGTCAAAACAAAAATTATTTCAAACATTTTCATTGTGGCTGATGAAAATTATCTCAATAAACAACGACTTTTTTTGCTTAAACTTTTATCTTTAGATATCTGCACACGTAATCCCAAACTACAAAATTGCGTAGATTTAGCCCAAAAACGGCTGCATTAAGACCGAACCCGCACAATTGTGCGGGTTCTCCCTTGGCATAACCTGACATCGGGTATTTTTTTAAATATTTTTTTTCAATCAAATACGGTCCTATCGATAAGGGAAACCACCCGAACTTTCAATTTCTACCAAAAAACTTCCGGTCTTAAAGGGTTATAAGAAGCTGTACATATATAACGTTATCAACCTTTTGCTAATTTTGGACCAACTCCGCCCTTATAATATCATCTGTTATCATTCGTCGAAACAACAACCCCCCCCCCCTCCCAATTTTATCGTTATCAATGTTTAAAATTTTTTTCTTTCTTTTTATAAGCTGTGACACGTGATATACACATATAATTATACATTTATTAGCCGCATACTTTACGAATTCAAGAAGACAATACAATATCAATGCATGAAATAAATTTATATCAAATAACATCTAAAAGAGTTAGTTACTATTTAAAGGTATTTAATAACAGCTTATTGTTACATAATGCATTCAAATGTAATATTGTCTTGCACTTGAGCCCTGCCCGGGGAAGTTAAACGCAAGTATCACATCCTACATATTATGCCCCTGATTTCTCTAACAACGAATTACATGTGCATAAAGCAGAAGAAAAGGCAGGCCAAACGTTGAGGTATTCCAAATTTTGGAATGAAATGATTTTATAAAAATGTAACGGCTTTAACCTTTAACTGATGTCACAGAAATTGTCACATAACTAGTGTGAAGCGGTCTGTGAGACCGCTCCATCGAAAGATGAATAAAAGCCGCCATTAACTCATAGGATGTTGTTTTTGTACTGAACTTTTTGTACAGGAGTGTTATAGTTAAAATTCATCTATTCAAAAGAAACCGGTGTTAGTACTAAAGTTGCAAACGAAACAAAATTTCAGTAGTGTTTGTAGATAAACTGAAATTTGCAAGTTAAACTATGAAAATTGAAAAAAGCACCGGTCTGTGAGACCGGTAACATCAATTAAGGGTTAATAATAGTTTTGTATTTTCATAAAAACATATAAAAACAGTAATAATAAAAAAAGTAACAATCTATTTGGATGCAAAGAAAAGTTTGGTTGGATCAAAAATATTAACGATACTAAAAAGCAAACCCCTCCCGCCACCGATATCTTACAATATCAAGTGTCAGACCCCCCCCCCCCTTCCCCTAAAGTGATAACGTTATATATGTACAGCTCCTAATGTTACATTATATATATATATATATATATAAGGGGCATTTGATTTATAACTACGTTGCTAATACACAATTTATAATGGATGTTGATTCGATACTTTTATATGTATAATGGTGCAGTTATATTTATATATTTATCAATTCAAATTAAATTTATTCATACTTATTAATATTTAATAAAGTTAACGATTAACTTGTATTCAAATTTTAGCCTACTAAGGACAATATCATATTAATTTCTAATAGTATACTATCTTAAATGAGAATAAAATTTATAATGAGTGTATTTGTTAAACCTAATGCTATGATAGCATGGATTTTAATTTGGTAATTTTTTTTCCTCTATCCTTTTTAATCTTGTTTCATTTTGAACGTAATTGGTGTTCAATGGTTTATTTCTCGGTTTTCTGTGTGTGGTAGTCCCAAATTCATATTCTTTAGCTTTTTTATGGCTAATATGAAGATGAAAACACACACTTTGTTTGTGGAACTCTAGGCATTTGGGACCTGAAAATTCTGTCTAAGTTCTACAAATATCCATTTTTTTTTTTCTTCTCATTTTATTTATTTTTTTATGTTTGGTGGTAATTTGCAATGTTTTTTTAATGGTCATATATATTGGGAATATATATATATCCATCATTCCATTTCTGTTATTCAATTTCTGCTGTTTTTTACTATGTATTTGGAATCTATGTTAAGTGTGTTGGGGGGAATTGTATTTGTTAATGTCATTTTATTCATAATTTCACAGTTTTTGTTGGTGGTCGGTAATGTTTATTTAATGGTTATACATATATAGTCCAGGCAATAGGGGATTTTACCTGGCAAAATTAATGGTAGTTCTGGAAATTGGCAAAATTTATGTTTTTTGGGTCTCTGAATCCGAATTTGTAACTCCCCACCAAAATTTCCCCCTGCAACCCCCCCCCCCACATTTTGGTTAAATGCCCCCCAAAAAAGGTTTTTATTAAAAAAAGTCAAATTTTTTATTGTTTTAGGGAAAAAGTATCTAGAAATTCAGAAAGCAGACAAAATTTGCAACAAATTAGATATATGATATTATGACTTAGAATGAAGGGGAAGGAGGATCTGCCTCGGAACATGCGCCGCGGTGGAGCGTGGACTAAGTTGCGCAATTCCACTTAACCACTCACACGTTTACATTCGCCCTCCCATTTCCCCTCCGAACTTTCCCTATAAGGTTTACTTTAAGTTTTTTGGGTCACTGAACCCGAATTTTTAACTTACCCCAAAAATCCCCCCCACCCTCCCAAAAAAAAAGTTGTTTTTAAATTAAATTTTGTATTGTTTTAGGGGGAAACTATGTAGAAATTCAGAAAGTAGACAAAATTTGCAACAAATAGGATATATGACATTATGACGTAGGATAAACTGGGAGAGAGGAGGCTGCCTCGGAACATTCCCCGTGCGCTGTTCTCAAAATCCAATTTTTTTCAAAAAATCAATTTTTTGGAGGTTTGCCGGGTGAAATTTTGGTGGGAAGTTACAAATTTGGATTCAGCGGCCCAAACAACATAAAGTGAGTCGAAATTCAGAACTAACATTAATTTTGCCAGGTAAAATCCCCTATTACCTGGACTTACATAACTTAGCGCACATAGCGCCGCAGTGTATGATCCGAGGCAGCCTTCTCCCTCCCCGTTCATCCTACGTCGCAATGTCATATATCCTATTTGTTGCAAATTTTGTCTACTTTCTGAATTTCTACATAGTTTTTCCCTAAAACAATAAAAAATTTAATTTAAAAACAACTATTTTTTTTTTGGGGGGGGGGGGGAATTTTGGGGGTAAGTTAAAAATTCGGATTCAGCGACCCAAAAAACTTAAAGTAAACCTTATAGAGAAAGATGGGAGGGCGAATGTGAACGTGTTGGTGGTTAAGTGGAATAGTGCAACTTAGTCCACGCTCCACCGCGGCGCATGTTCCGAGGCAGATCCTCCTTCCCCTTCATCCTAAGTCAAAATGTCATATATCTAATTTGTTGCAAATTTTGTCTACTTTCTGAATTTCTAGATACCTTTTCACTAAAACAATAAAAAAATTGACTTTTTTTAATAAAAACCTTTTTTTGGGGGGTTGCCGGGGGAAATTTTGGTGGGAAGTTACACATTCGGATTCAGCGACCCTAAAAACATATACTAAGCCTTTTTCCAGAACTACCATGAATTTTGCTAGATAGAGCCCCTATACGGTCTCTATTGCCTGGACTAATATATATATATATGTATATATATATTTTCATGGTTTGAGCTTTATCTATTTTCATAAATTGCAATTGATTTTTAACACTTTCCAACATAGTTGAAAAGTGTTTATAAATCCGGTTTGTCTGCCTGGTCATGCTCTATAACTCTCGTAAATATACTCGGATTTCCATGCAAATTTTGTATGTTATTCAGGTTTACTATAAAACATTTGGTATGAAAAAGTGAAATGTGTAGTATTTATGATTCGTTTACAGGGATACAAAAAAAAATCCGTTACATTATGGTCTATGGGGAAAACAGTTTGCGACGCATTTTATTGATATTATAATATTTCAAACAGAATGAGATCGATATCCCTCACTGAGGTAGACTACTGCATGCTTTCTTAGGAGTATAAATTAAGTAGCATTTATAGTTCGTTTACAGGGGCGTACAAAAGAGTTCTGTAATATTATGATCTATGCGGTAAACCTTTTTTCATTTTAATGATATCATATGCTACTTCAAACATAATGGAAATAGTAGTCGGATGTGTCAATCCCAAAACTTTCTTCTTTCTCATACATCTTAATATTTTAAAAAGTTGTTACACATCCTTCAGTGTTATTACTTCAATGCTACACCAACTTTGATTTTCATCGTAAGTTTCTGATTCAGTTTACTAATCGGAGTAAAAAGAGTTACTCCCGATCATAATATTTATTAAAATCAATATTGCTCGTTATTCTGCTGTATACATTAGCTGTTGGAGAATCGCCAGGTTAGTTGGATGCGAATTGCCCGTCGCGTCGCTGCATGAACAGCCGATGTACAAAAGAACTACGACTGCTATTGCAACGCCTCCTTCAGAGGAGAAATCCCCATTTTCAACTGGAACTTGACGTCCATAGTGAAAAACATATATGTGAAGTTTGGTTCAATTCTATGCATAACTTCGTACACTTTTCGGGGATACAAAATTGGAAATGGCACAGAAAGTGCTATTACAGCGTCCCCTTCTGGCGGATTGTTCCCAAATTCACGTGCAACCTGCTGACATAGATATGAAATTTGGTTCAATTCTATGTATAACTTCATACACTTTCCGATGATACAAAGCGGACATACACGCATACCGACGGACAGCCAGACAGACATTTTGTATAAACATGTCGGGATATCTGACCCCTAAAACATGTAAATCCATCGAAAAAAATTCGTTTAGAATACTTTCTTCTTTAGAAAGAAGAAGGAAAAAAAAAGGGGGGGGGGGATCACTGAGATGCACTACAACCTAGATTTCTATATATTGTAGATTGCGTAGCATTTGTCGTTCAATTACAGAGACGCACAAAAGAAACTGGTTACAGGGCTGACTATGACAGATAAGTGCTGGAAGTATGTTTTGCTCTGTGGTATGCAATTATCTCTTAAGATGTATATGAAGTTGAGCTTTTTAAATTCCTTATTTATAGACCAGGAGGTGGGTGCACGTCGGGTTGACGGCTGAAATTCCAGGATTGGTTAACACTTTGGGGTCTAAGTCCGAGTGACACTCGGGTTGCCGTTTTCGGTGAAGCGAACAAAGCCCGAGTCTCTCGGGGTCAACTTTCAACTCCCTGAGCTATAAAAGTACCTACTATGTACATTCGCAGTCTTTTAAGATTTCAGATATTAGCTACGAACCTTTTATTTTGAAAAAAATATATACATGTGGCAGCACTAAACAGAAGTAAGTATAGTAGAACCTCTTTTATCCGAAACTCTCTTAACCGAAATCTCTTTTTAAACTTTTTTTTTTTTTTACTATAACTTTTCTTGTGTGCAAAATCCCTTTTAAAAGTTTTTTTTTTTTTTTTTTTTTTTTTAACTATTATATTCCTTGGGATTAGCGGTCCTTTCCGAACCACGAGTACATGTAAATATTTTCATCCCCTTTCTTAGAATTCCTTTGAATTTAACTTGAGCTCCCGTAAGCTGCGAAATGGAGCAAACGAAGAAAACGAACAAATTAGCGATTCTGAAGCTTTTGAATGTTTTGCAAAAGGCTTGGCTAGAGCAGCAGAAAGACTGTGATACTGGCGTACTAATAATATTTAAAAACTTCGTGATGGAGCTTCAAAGCAAGGGCAATCGAAACTGCGACAAACAAAACATTGTTTCAAACCCTTGTGAAATATGTAAAAGGTACTTAATTTCGAAATTAAAGCTCAGATATATTCTTGTTTCTATTTTGCTATTGCTTTATTTCTTTAAGCACTTGTTACCATAATAAGAAATAGAGCATATATTTGTCCTTAATCTTAAAATTGAAGCATTCTCGATTTTCCGAAAGAGGGTCGGTCCCAATTACTTCGGATAATCGAAGTTCTACATATGAAAATATCTAGAATCAGACCCTAATTCGAACTTATTGTAAACCTTGTGGTGTTGCTCTTGGTGCTTTGAAATGTACCACGCAAAATCAAATTTCACTGAATAATGTTTTTATACAAATAAAACCTATTTTTAGACATTTGTACAACATTTGGGTAAGTTTTTATTCAAGGCTATGTAAAATTATGTTTATGTTAAAAATTATGTTTTCTTATGCGGAACTTTAAAAAATATATAAAACATGATTTTTTCAATAATTTCTCATTAAATATTAATTTTTAGTACATTTAAATAGTTCCTTGATTATGAACAAGAACAGTTTGAAGTTTATAATAATAAAAAAAATTATTAAAGTACATATGAGAGGCTCACAACCATAGCAGACCAAGTCCATTTTGAAAAAAAAAATGAGATAGTCTATTTAGAAGGTGCATAAAATCTGTTTTATCCACTCCCACAGTAAACCAAGTCTGTAAACAGATGACATATATCAGAAAGTATGTGAAAACAGACTTTGTTGACTGTGGGAGTGGATGAAAAGTACGAAATACCCAGTCTAGAGGGAGATATGAGGTTGAAATAGGTCAGACTTCAAAGTGTTAAAATGGATTCAGATATTAAAATGCAACTGGTCTGCCAAGTCTTATCTTGGTGGAAAACCCGATTTTAGTGGTTGACTGGTAGGTTTAAAATTGTATTTTCCTGCTCCCATTCCTCCATGTTTTCATACCTTTGGGTGCAGGAAAACACAATGATAAACCTACCGATCAACCACTAAAATAGGGTCTGCAGGTGGTTTCCACCAAAATATGACTTTGAAGACCAGTTGCATTTTGATATGCTAATCGAGTTTTGTCTAATCCTGGAATTTCAGCAGCTAATTCGATGAGGTGATGGTCTGTGCAGATGCCTCCCGGTCTATTAGATATCTCATTTCCTTACATGAAAAAATGAAATTTCTTAACAATATTCTGTTAAAGTTGGAAAATATTTCTAACTCTCGCAGTTTTACATATAAATTGGGTTCACATTGAAATAGATTTTGATATATCTTTTATAATTTTTTTTTTTTATATTTAACAAGGGCACCACCAAACATGATGCGCACAGATTTTGATGATTTCAAAGTATGTTGTAGGGGTCATATCACTAATTATTCAGATGTAAGGATTTCTTCAAATGGGCCTTAGTTTTTGAAAAATTGGGGGTTAAAGTTCAGCGTATATTTCAAATACCCATTAGTATGACTATCTGCATATAAATTCGTGGCTCAGCGGTAGAGTGCGAGCTTACGGACCAGGATATTGCGGGTTCGATTCCACCCTGGCGCCCTTTTTTTCATTTTTATTATTTACTTTTATTTACTTTTTACTTATTTATTACATTATTTATTATAATCGCGTGGTTCAGGTGCAAATTCTTTAGGTACAAAATTCTCACGATCTTCATGAAATCCCGGATACTATAAAAAAAATATTTAAAATTCAGTTGTTTGATTTTGATATTTTTTAACAATGAAATATAACGATTTTTTTTTTTTTTTTTTTTTTTTTTTTTTTTTTTGCTAAAGTAAAAAATCATACCTTTGTAAATTCGTTAAATTCATCTTCTTCATTCAATATCAATTCCTCGGCCTCAATAATTTGTCGATCTTCTAATATTTCTAAAATTGCACCGGAATAGCAGCACCGGATATTTCATCCGGTGGAGAACTTTTAAACAGATCATCATTTTGTAACAACGTCTCGCAATATTTTAATACATTTGTAATTCGGCCTTTTTGTTTCTCTTCCAAACGAGAATTTTCCGCATCAGCGTTGGTTCTTTCCATAACACAATCTTTAGCATTCAATCTGTCACAATCTGTAGTCTTCTTTCAATTTTCATACCGAATTTTCCCTATATATAACAATATTTCAAATCTTCTAATTGTCTGAAAAAGAAGGTAAACGAGATCAATAAAAGAAATTTTTATTTATTTCAATATTACCGAGAAAAGAAAAGCAGACGATTAAAAAATATATAAATACATTTATATGTATCGTAAATTTTATCTCATTAACAGACGATTTTTGCAATCCAGTTGAATTTTTATGAATCACGTAGAGAGCGTTTTTATTTGCTATAATAATAATAAAAAAAAATATTCTTTTAAATTTAATTTTTTATTTGTGCAAACGAAAAATGATGTTGAGGTTGAACTTTAAAGATAAATGTATTTTACAGAGTATTAAAAATTTGCTCAACTGGTAAAAAAACTTGTATTTAAGCATTACTGCTTTAATATTTTATTACTCTTTCGAAGATATGCATTATTTGAATTATCTAACCCTAAATACGTTTGAGAAATTGCACCTGAAAATTATTTTGTATAATTTATACAAGAAAAGGATAAATTTTCCTTTAAAATTCCACAAAGTTAAAAGAAAAAAAAGATAGAAAAAAGAAAAATCATTATTTCAGAATTGTGCTTAAAATAAAAAATGTAAATAATAATTCATTTAAAAAAAAGTTTTAGGCATAAATTAGTGTTGGAGTTTTGTAAATAGAAATATTAGTTTAAAAATTGAAGAGAAAAATAAATTGCCATGAAAAATTCGAAAATCTAAATGTAGTTTATTAAGAAAATATCAAAGTTCAAAGCTGTAGAACGCCCAATTCTGTTTAAAATTTTTAACGTATGAAAAATATAAAAATAAGTAAAAAAGAAAAAAAATCCTCGAAGTGGAATCGAACCCGCAATGTCTTGATCTGTAAGCTCGCACGCTGCCGCTGCACCACGAATTCACATTCAGAAAGTCACACTAACGGTATTTGAAATATATGCTGAACTTTAACCCCCAATTTCTCAAAAACTAAGGCCCATTTGAAGAAACCCTTTCATCAGAATAATTAGTGATATGACCCCAACAACATACTCTGAAATCATCAAAATCTGTGCGCATCATGTTTGGTGGTGCCCTTGTAAGAGCAAGTAAGACAATGGTATTCTCAGTCTGCTGCTTAGAAGCATCGCTGGAAATAAAAGAGAGAAGTTCAACATTGCGTTATGCGCATAAGAAACTCTGAAACTGAGGTTTTTAACAATCTCACACATGTCGGACACAATTGAGCTGAAATCAGGTTTATGACCCTATTTTGAATGAAGCATTTTTGGCTGTATCTTGTTGATGCTCTGGAAAATAAGAAAAAGCTAACAAAGAGAAATAAATATTAATTGAAAATTAATTGTAAAAAAATTAATTGCTAATTAAAAAAACCCAAAAATCATTTTAAAAAATAAAGAAATCACTGAAAACAGCCTAATTTATGACTTTCTCCAATGAGGGATGTTGATCCATACACAGTATTTTACATATTCTGAAAACCTACACCAATCTCTTATAAATTTCATTTAGAGTTGTCAATACACCGTAACACACAGTTCACAGTAGGTTTAAAGTTAGGTCATAATGTTTGTGAAAATAATACACATTATATTTACAAATAATACTATGTGTTACAATGATATAACAACTCTACTCACAGAATAGAATCTGTGCAGTAGCATTAGATTCCTACTTAAAATTGATTATTACGAAAAACAAACAAACAACAACAACAAAAAATGAACCATTGTTGCATCAGATCTACCTAATGTATTAATTAATATTTTATTTTTCATTGTAAATCTGCGAATTGATCTGAACCCTGTCTAAAGTGATATTTTTGTCTGATCCCTTCAGTACATAGAGATTTCACAGTGTTAACTTTGTTTCAATAAATAAAAAAATAATTTCTTGAATTAATAAACTTAATTTTACGTCTTTATTATTATTATTATTATTATTTTGTTGCAGATCCCTCCATAACAACGGAATATGAAAAAGCTCGAAGTTTCATAAAAGATATGTTTTTGGTAAGGCTTTGTTATTTTGCAATCGAAATTATTAACCCATTAACAGATAAATTAATTTATACAATAAAAATAACTTCTTGAATACACGATCAAAATTCAGAAATGGCTATAGATTTTGTAAGATTTATTCTTCCTTCTTTTGGCTGCTTCACTAGCAGCAACATACTCAGCTTCAGTAGATGAAATTGCAACAGAATGTTGCAATCGAGACCACCAAGTTATTGCAGCATATGAATTAATCGAAACCATACCAGATGTTGAGCATCTGGTCTTTTCATCACCAGCATGGTCTGCATCACTAAAAACTGAAAATTCTGTTTTTACTTGCGACTTGTACAGGAGACCAACATTGCTTGTGCCTCGTACATATCTGTAAATTCTTTTCACATGTTTCCAGTCTTCTTTTGTTGGTTTGCACAAAGCTCTTGAAACCAAAGCTACAGCAAATGCTATATCTGGCCTAGTAGCAATTGCAAGATACTGTAAACAACCTACTGCTTCTCTGTAGGGAACATCAGCCATAGATGAATCTCCTTCCTGAGATTTAGCCACATCACAAGGTGTAGACAGTAGTTTTGAATTTTCAAGCCTAAATTTTTTCAGTATATTTTCGGTATACAAACATTGAGAAATAAAGATGTCACAATTATCTCTATGGTTAATTTGGACTCCTAAGAAAGAACCAAGAGGACCATCAGTAATTTTGAACTCTTCTTTCAGGTTACTAATTAATTTATCTATTTCTGAAATACTTGATCCAGCTACAAGACCATCATCTACATATAAGGCCACTATTAGTATAGATGAGTCGTTTCTCTTTGTAAACAGACAAGGATCAGCATGTGATTGCTGAAATTTCAGTTTCTGAATTGCTTGAACAAAACGTCGATTCCAGCAGCGTGGAGCTTGCTTCAAGCCATAAAGAGAGCGAACTAATTTGCACAAACGGCCAGAACCATCATCAAAGCCTTCTGGCTGTTTCATGTAGAGCTCTTTGTCGAGGAAACCATAGAGGAATGCTGTTTTCACATCAAATTGATGTAGGTACAGATTTTGCGAAACAGTAACACAAAGAACTGTGCGCAAAGTGTCGAATCTAGCTAATTGTGCAAATAAATCATCATAATCATAACCAGCTTTTTGCGAGAATCCTCTTGCCAGAAGTCGAGCTTTAGCTTTACAGGGAGAACCATCAGTATTTGTTTTTATCCTGTATACCCACTTGTTGTTAAGTATCCGTTTATTTTCCGGAGGTTCTGTAAGTTTCCAAGTTCCATTTTCTTCGTGAGACTGCAGTTCTTTTGTCATGGCTTCTTTCCACAGCTTAGATTCAGGTGACTTCACTGCTTCATCGTAACAGGCAGGAGTTTCAATTCCAGTAAGTGTGCTTACAAAAAGTACATAATTTTCTGAGAGAAATTGCGGCTTCTTATGTTCTCGTTCAGGGTATCATCTTCCAGGGTCAGGTTCTTCTTGGCATTCATCTTCATCACTCTTTTGGATACTTCCATTTTCTTCTTCTGAGTGCACTTCACTAGAAGTGGTGACTTCAACACTCAACTGCTCATATGGCAATTCATCACAAAATATAATATTGCAGCTTCTTTCCACTTTATTTTTAGAAGGTATAAAAACTCTATATCCATCATGAGCTTCATATCCAACAACCAGTCTTTCTACAGACTTTTTATCCCACTTTTTGCGTCTTTGTTTTGGTTCATGTACATAGAATTTTGTACCAAATATTCTCAGACGTTTCATGTTGAAGTTTTCTAACTTCCCATGCCACAATTCATATGGAGTTCTGTCTTCTACTGGAGTTGAACCTGTGGGATTTAACACGTAGACAGCAGTATTACATGCTTCAGCCCATAACTTCTTCGGCAAGTCCTTTTGATGAACCATAGCTCTTGCAGCTTCCACAATGATGCAGATCTCTCTTTCAGCAGCTCCGTTCTGTTCAGGCATCTCAACCATTGCCAAACGCAGATCAGTACCACGATTACTTAAAATCTTTTTCACACAATGGTTGTCAAATTCTTTGCCAGAGTTGCAACATATCTGTTTAACTGTATGTCCAGCAGTCTTTGCTTCATTAAGGAAAGTCTCTATACAATTTGGTACTTCACTCTTTGCTTTCAAGAAAAAATACTCTTGGAAATTTTGTATAATGATCTTTCAGAACTAACATAAAACGTGAACCACCAACTGAGTCTTCTTCCATTGGACCAGCAAGGTCAGCATTGATTTGTTCAGCAGGCTCTGTTGGTCTAACAGGTCTTGAGTGGAACGACTTTCTTTGGGATTTGCCGTATACACATCCTACACAAAATTCAGAGTTCTCACTAGATAAAGAAACGCCCTGTCTTTTAAGAAACTTAATACAGTGTTTCTTGTTCTGATGTGCCATTCTTTCATGCATCACTTGGAGAGTATCACTAGTACTTGAAATAAGAACAGTTGCTGGTTTTCTAGGATTTTTAGCAAGCATTTCCATCACAAATAGACCATTTTCTGATTTTTTAGCAACTGCAATGGTTTGATTACCATTTTTCACCAAACAAAATTTGTTTTTAAATACCACATTTAGTTCTTTACTTAGAGCAAGAGAAATGGAAAACAATTGATATTTTAGTTCAGGTACATACCAGACATCTGTTAGGTGATTTTCCTGCCATTTACCAGCCACACGAGTTTTCACATTAATTTGTCCAGAACCATAGGCCAGTAAGTTTCTGACCTCCTGCAGCATTGACTACTTCTGGGACAGCAAATTTCTTGAAACTTTCAAATACAGAAGAGTCAAATGTCATTTGCTGAGATGCTCCAGAATCAGCAATCCAACTTTTGTCATCCTGTGAAATTGCACATGGCATGGCTACACCAGATGAGGAAGGAAGTGTCTTGTTTTATTTTGAGGACAGTTTATTCGTTTGTGTCCAGAAAATCCACACTGAAAACAAGTAATATTTATATTCAAAGGCTTCTTATTATGCCATTTCTTGGGTTTAAACGTACTTCCTCTCGAATATTTGGCATTTGAATAATCTCATAACTTGGTAACGATGCTTGCCGGCTGAATTGAATTTGCAGGGCTGTAGTTTCACATTGTTGTTCTATTTGTTGCTCAAAAGCACATAATCGTTCAGTTAATAGTTTGATTGATTGATCTTTCAACGAAATTCCATCCCATACAGTCTTAAATGCAATGTATTCTTGAGGTAGCATCGAAATAATTCGAAAGAGTAACATTGCTCCGGGAACTGCATATTTTAAAATACGCTGCAATTCATCGATTGCTTCAATAAAAATATTTTGACTTCTACTTATAAAGGATGCAATATTCTCACCTTGTTTCCATTCCAGATGAAAGAAATCAGTCCATAAACGATCGAGTCTATGCGTCGATGATTTACCATAAATCGCGACCAGCTTTTCATATGCATCTTTTGCTGTTGAACACGTTTTAATGTAATCAAATTTCATGTCATCAAGTGCCTGGGATATAAGTAAAAGTGCCTTTGCATCGGCCAGTTCAAACTTCTTTTTCGCTTCTGCTAGAGTGGCAGCATCCGCGTATCCATCCGTCATTTCCGGCAAAGTCTTTTCTCCTGTCACATGACTCAGCAAATCGTGCGTTTTTAAAAATAATGACATGGACATTTTCCATCTAGTCCAGTCTTTCGCCGATTCCAACTTTTGAATAGTGGACTTGAAGTCCATTGGTGCAATTTTTACCCGACTGAAAAGAAGGGTTATGTGTTTCACGCATATCTGTGTATGTGGATTTCTTTATACCCTCGAAACATCCTAATGGCTGGATGGATTTTAATGAATGAGGTCTCTATCAATTCGTCTTAACGGCCCGATTGTTATAGGCTAGATTTTGTTTTTATAAATTCAAAATGGCGGTAGTGACGAAAAAAAAATGTACGCACCCTATTGAGTGGCATATCATTGGATAGGTCTTTCAAAATGAAGATGATGTTTCATTGACTATTTTACAGTCAGAAGCTTCGTTAAAATATTATACAACCTGGAAGTTGAGTATCTATTGTGGATCTCTAGCGTTACTGCAACTCTAACCATTATAGACATCTATAGACCTCATCAAAACAGTGTTTATAGATAGGAACTAACAATTAAACACAAATTAAAAGTCATCAATACAAGTAAATAAAAAAATAGGTAAGTAATATAAACAAGTAATATAAAAAATATATTTTAAGTCAATTCCTTCTTAGGTCAATAAGAGAATTTTTTTTTCTCCCATTCTTCTTTCCTGTTGAGTAGGGCTTAAGATGCCTTGATCAAGAAGAGGGTTCTCTCGGCCTAAAAATACCTTGATCAAGAAGAGAGCTCTCTTGATTATTGAAAATTAATTAATTTAATTAATGAATTAATATTTGAAAAAACTGGATTAACATCAAGTGTCATCCACTACAAGTTAAAAAAAATTTATTTGAGCTTGATTGGATGAATGATAAGTATTTTATTAACGATTAAAACTTTGAACAAGCTATATATAGCGAGAATGTGAGCTAATGGTAGGAATTAGAAAAAAAAATAGTTTCACATTGATGATAAATAATTAATTAGATCGCTTTTTACGCAGTTGGGTTTTTGATTTTTTTAATTTAATTGTTTTTAAATTTCAATTCGGAGTACACAACGCGAGACGAAAAGAAATGGCACGACGCTTAAATTCGATAGCTTAAAGTTCAAATAAATACGGCATATTTCGCAGAGGAAACGTTTCTGGAGGCCATAACCTTTTGAGATTTTGATAGTAATGTTAAATAAAGACTTGATTACGCAATCAATATCTGGATTATGCCTTTTAATTAAAGAAAAAATTGCTTAAAAGATGGACGGCAACAAACGCACGTCATATCAACATGAACTACATCGGTGTACTGGCGAACGCGTGCACAAGCTACGCCAGGGAAGGGAAAGTCGCCAAGCACAACCAGAATTGGCGAGGTATTGCTCAAATTTAACAGAATTAAAATAATTCTAATATAAATAAAATTTCAAATCACAATATGGAACCATTCATCATTATATCACTTTAAAAAATTTCATCAAAAGCCAAAATTCATTTTTTTAAAAGGATACTTCATATAGGGGAAGGTGGCCTAAAATTATCCTAGCGGGCATAACGATCCACATATGTTTACTTCCAGACAGGGTCGCGCTATCTACCTGGTAACATGTAAATTATTGGGTCGTTCGGAAAGTCGTGTCCGTTTGGGAAAATCAATTCGTACCGGAAAATTCTGCCCGGTAATTATTAGACATTAAATATCTGAATCAATGTCTAATAATTAAATGATAGAATTTTCCGGTACGAATTGATTTTCCTAAACGGATACGACTTTCCGAACGACCCAATAATTGTGTGTCAATTGAAGAAGAAGCAATGACAGTATTCAAGCGATTGTAGTATTAGGAAATCCGAATAGAATTCTTTGAAAAATTGGGTTTTAAAACATCTGTTATAAGGTAAGCTCTAACTTTCACATTTATTTAGATATACAGTCTTCCATGTACAGAAATATGATTTGGTTGACTTAATGAGGTATGTTTTAAGATGTGAATTACACTTGCTAACTTTGTTGTGTTTCTCAGTATCATCCAGTAATATGATTTAAAATGGGCGGACTGGCATAGTTTGGACCACCCCGCTAGACTTATGCATTGGCCCACCAATCGACAACCCAATTGTTAAAATGTTTGAATACTGACTATCATCACGACCCTTTTTTTTTTTTAACTCTATGAAGATGACTCAACTCCAATTTGTGATATATTAGCATCTTTGTAATCGGTAGTAATTTTATAGTGAAAAAAAATTTGATTGAGAGAGGTTAACTTGTTTAATTTTTATTTATTTTTTGAATATGTAAACTTTAAACAATTAACATGTATACGCAAAATAAATAAAAATGTTTGAAATTTCTTATGGAAATTCTGTTCAGATATTTTTATTCTTTGTATTTAAAAAAAAAAAAAAAAAAAAGTTTGATCCAATGGCGGAGCAATTGAGCTGTTGGCTCAATTGCTCCGCCAGCAATTGTAGCATCTTGATACTCTTGAGCTACAAAATTGAGCTGTTAGCTCTACTATTGTAGCATCAAACAACAACGATATCGATACAATCGATGATGGCTTCTTGTGAAGGTGGCTGCCAACGGTAATAGGGCATCCCTGAGTCTAACGTACGGAAATTTATCAATTTCTCTGGGTCTTATGTACCAATTTTTTTATTTTTAGAATCTTATACTTGGAGTAAAAAATTTCATCTAACGATGTGATTTTCAAAACTGTAGGTACGGTAGATTTTTAATTATCGTGTAACCCGATAAAATCGTAGTACAAACTTTTAATTAAACTGCAGCTGTCTTCCTCTTTCAATCTTGTAGACGGACTATTTCTTGCCAATAAAAGGAATTTCGGCAGCAATTTAATTATTTTGATAATTAATAACTCGGGAACTTATCGATGGATATTTTCCTCTTTGATTTTTTTTTTTTTGCACAATTCGATACACCAAATAGTTAAGGAGATAGGAAAAAGAAACGATTATTCTGTTATCTGGCAACACCATCTAACCGCATTCATTCTTGCAACAACGCCGAAATTTCAACTCGAAAGGAAAATACAAGGTGTCTATAACAGGTCTGACACATTTTGATGTTTAATTATTCATAAAATAATGAAGATAGATTTAAATTAAAAGCATTAATGGTTGGATAGATTCAAAAACCCTTCATGAAATCAAGCTTCGTCGGAGAACATTATGCGATGAAGAAATTCAGTATCATCCTCTATTCTCTCCTTTCCTTAGCATGTCTGTTGCAAAGTCCATCCTCCTAATGGTTGAATAAGTGAGAGCACAGATAAGTGAGGTTGATGCTAAGCGTGTCAGAGCAACACCTACTTGACATCAAGTAGGTGTTGTGATCAAGAGTATCAAGTAGGTGTTGGTCAGAGAGACATTCTTACACAGACCTAGGATATCTGTGAGATCAGCGGCAAGAGAACTGGATGTCATTTTCGACTGTGCAGAAGGTTCTTAAGAAAAGATCAAGACTGTGTGCTTACAAAGTTCAAATTGTTCAAGACTTGGAACCTGACAATAAGCCTAGTTGGATGGACTTGGTAACAGACATGCTAAGGAAGATAGAGGATGATGCTGAATTTCTTAATCGCATAATGTTCTCTGACAAAGCTAAATTTCATCAAAGGTTATAAAACTTTTTAAATATATGTAACCATTAATTTAAATCTATCTTCATTATTTTATTAACAAGCTGACCCAACCGCGATGCCCGGGCCTGTGATGAATGACCCTTAAATGAACTTCATATTTGTATGATTTTACATCTTTAACTCCATTTTATCTGATTTTTTTTAATGAAAAAATATTGAATTGAAAGTATATGCTATTGGTTATATATTGGTACTTTCTTTTCTGCATAATTTGATTTTTGTAGTCTGTGTGTAATTTAAAAATATGCCGGAAAAGGGAGGGGCAGTGTTCTTCTGATATTTTAAATGCTTAAAAAAATTGTCGTTATCCAAACTATTTGAAATTTTTAGGGGTTAAAAACATGTTTATG
Source organism: Maratus speciosus (assembly GCA_963932465.1). Classification (NCBI taxonomy): domain Eukaryota; kingdom Metazoa; phylum Arthropoda; class Arachnida; order Araneae; family Salticidae; genus Maratus; species Maratus speciosus. Next base: position 350,360,758 of record OZ010800.1, on the reverse strand, counting down.
TAACCTGGGTGAAAAAATATTGATATTTAGTGGAAATCGTAAGAAGACACTTTTTTTTTTTTACTGCGACGACACTCAGGTTTTTATTGATTGACTCGAAATCTTCACACATTTCATTTTGTAAAAAATATTTCTATTCGTCCGAACGTTTCGAAATTTTTGTAGATTATGTAAATCCGGTCTATTGAGATGCTCTAAAAAGATTGTGTTAAAATGCGGACGTTTAGTTACTTTTAGTGCAGAAAAAATATCGTCTCCTTGAGGAGTGAAGTGACCTGCAATCACCAGTGTATTTGAAAGGGTTAAAAGGCATTTTTAAAAGTCAATTGTACTATCGATTAGAAGGTTTCAGCTTCAAGAGCATGTGTTTGGTTTGTCAGTGCCTCTAAAACTGCGTCCTGGAGGGACGTTGCCATAAGGGAAAAAAAAAAATTCAAACGGCCATTTTCGAAAATAATTTCAAAGCGTCAGCTGCGACATTTTTTTTTTAATTGATTGCGGCATTTGAGACGTAAGAATAAAATCTTTCGGAATATGCCTTTCAATTTTAACTGTACCGAGAGGTTTGCTCGAGTTGGTTTAAAACAATATTGTCAAAAAACAGAAATAAAGTTGAAAAACGGTTCTTCACTAGCTTCCGATGAGTAAATGGGTTTGTGACCGTGCGCAAGCGCTTTCTTTGACCGGGGATCAAATAGATCACCTTTTGATGAGAGTGAGTTGCAATAATTAATAACTGAACTAATTATTAGAAATTTAAAATTCTGAGTCAAAGGTGGATCAGGAGACACTTTGGGCTAACCTCACAAAATTTTTCAGTCTCGTACAAGCCATAGATTTTACTAGCCATCGCACACAGATATACAGACAGAACGAAATTAGTATAGATTATAAAACATCAAAATGTGTCGGACCTTTTATAGACATGCTGTATATTCTGGTTCGAAAAATTCTTTTCAAATTAGAAGATTTAATAGTAATTTTCATTCGATTTTTAATTAATTACCGAATTAGAACCTAACCAATCAAAAAAAAAAAAAAAAAAAAAAAAAAAGATGCTTCACGGGGGGGGGGGGGAAAGGAGGGACAAAAAAATAGTTTCCTAAGGGAAAAAAAAAAAAAAAAAGAATTTTTTTTTAGATTCACTGAAAAAGAAAAGCTTAAAAATATATTATTTTGGCCCACCCCGTGATCGCGGGATGGGCCAGTCCGCCTTTGATACCGGGTAAAAAAAATTTATCATTGTGGCAACACTTTCCAATTCTGCATGTGCTCCTCTGTGATTGGTGTTTACCTTACAGCTAGCGTCGCCAGTCGCACTTTTTGTAAACTGTCTTCTTTCCCCTTTCTGTTCATTTGTGATCTTGTCCCCTTATGGACGCGTGTTTACAGCAGCCCATGACCAGCTGTTATATTTTCCAGTTCGAAATGTGTCCTGTGAATTGCTTTGATTTTATGGGGACTTATATAAAGCTTTATTATTTTAATTGTGATTTATAGCCAGTTTTTGGTGCTGTTTCAACTGAAGGATCATTTTGCCCTTTGTTGCGGGTAAAATGATCCTTTGAACACTTATTCAAAAATCTATTATTTTCATTACTCAATTTGGGTTTAAAATATTATTAAAATATGTTTATAATGCAAAATATAGTGTAAAACATACTAGCATTGTGCCAAAGTTATATTTAAACTGTTATGTTTTCTTATACAAATTTTCTGCTTAAGGGAATCATTTTAGGCCACCTTTTCCTACATATAAATGTTTACTATTGATAAATAGACATACAAGCCAACACAATTTCTGTAATGACCTTGCAAATATTCAAGCTATCAAAAATTTAAAGAATGTGTAGACTAGAAATGGTATTAGTTAGAAAAAAAGAATACAAGAAATAACAAGGAATCACTCTGTAGGCTTCACAAGCATGGCTGCTTTTTTAAGAGCATCAGGGTCAGCCTTCCCTTTAAAGACATCGAATTCAATAAAAATTTTGAGGCCTTAATTACTTTCAAAGATGAAACAAAACAAAACAAAACAAAACAAAACAAAAAAAAAAAAGAAAAGAAAAAATAAATTCGGAATACTTGACTTTCCAAACACTTTTTATAGAATACTTTATTCAGATACGAGATAATCCACAAGTAACTGAAAAAATATGCAAAGTAACATATTCTATGAAAATACTTCAATTTTAGAGCTTATCTTCTGTAATCGGATTCACAGACAAAGTTGGTCATAAGCAATCCCAGCAACGATTAGTTTTAAGTGCAAGAGAATTACAGCCCTTTTTTCACCGAAAAGGTACCATTTAAACATATTTTGCAAAAGTATTTTGTCTATTTTTTTAATGTAGGTACTTTTTTTCTTTTTCAACAAAATTAATACATAAATTTCCGTATGCTTTTATTTAGTAATTTTTTTTCCCTTACAACACAAAATAAAAATATTTTCTTGTGAGAAAACAAAAAAAAAGGGGGGTGGGATTACTAAATTACGTTTTGGTAAAACATAGTTGTTGTGTTGACATAAGATGAACACGAGCAATAAAAATTATTTAGTTGAAATATAAGAAAATCTTAATCAGATATAGTCACAGAATGAGTGAAAAAAGGTTTAGATATCAAATCCTTTAGCCGATAATATATATATATATAGTTCTTGCAACAATGGAATGTAATATATTCAACAAAATAGGAACTCAATTGAAAGTACAGTTTGGCTCTATCGTGTTCACTTACACATATACATACACAGAAACTAGTGTTTTAGTCGTAAATAAACTTGAGGATATACGCTAGAGTCATAAACGTTAATGGCTAGAGTATGTGGAATAGCTCTATTTAAGAAACAGAAAGCATATGAAGCATCTTTAAAAAATTCCAAAAATATACCTCTGTATACCTTCCACTATATCCCTGACAACAACACCGTCGAAAAATCTGCAAAAATGAGCCCAAAGGACCTAAAAACATAAGGAAATTACAATGTACAGTCGTGGGAAAAAAAAAAAAGTAAACACCCCCTACTAACTCTGCAACTAATTATAATAGAAGAAAGTCACTGGTGCCAAACGATTGGAAATAAAGTCTGCTTTTAAATGATGAATGTAAAATTTGATTAGGGAACCATCTACAAATCAAAACCAGACCAAACTTTTTTTTCAAGGCAACACCCAATTTTGACGATATATTTTAAATCGTCGGTTCAAGCAATAATTAGAAAAGAAATTTCAAGTCATTTGGATGATGAGTTTTTGAATTATAAACATTCAAAATTTAGAGCTTATAATGTTAAGTTACAGTTTCATATTTTTATTAATATCTCCTGAAATTACAATCCTAATGTGATAATTTTTTTTTGTTTGGTTACAATACTAAAAAACCCAAACATAAATATATTGAATTTGTAATTTAAAAAATTATGTGAATTATGAAATTAATATTCAAAAAAATTATGAATTGCAACCTACAATTTTTTTTATATTTATATTTATTGTGTCCTGCTTTATATGAATTCTTAATTTCAATTTTTTTTCTTGCAAGTAGTTTTTGAATTGTGGTTAAAAATCGCAGTTTAAGGAGCCATCTATGCTGTGCAGAAAAGCATAATTTGAAAAAAATATATTTTACTCATTTTATTGAAACATTTGGGCTGTCAACAGTCAAACCACATTAAAGGGTCATATTGGCAAGAAATAACACATTAATAAAAGTGTCATAGTCATTCTGTAGCATTTCAACAATCAAGTACCTGAACAGGGTTCCTACACAATTTTGGTAAAAAAATTCCCTGACCTTTTACAAAAATTTCCCTGACTTTTCTCAATAAAAATTTGGCTTATCTTATTGTTGTAAAACCCTCCAGAATGGACAACTTTAGCCGAGATAAATGCTAAAAAAAATATGCACTGTATAAATTTCCCATTTTTAGTTATTTTTCATATTATGCTATTGTTATATAGTTTGCATAAATTTTATATAAAAATTTTAGGTTGGGTGAATAATTAATTCAAAATTTCTTCATTTACAATGATAATCGAGATTCTGATGGGAAGTAATACATAAAAAATTCCCTGACCACTTCAAATATTTAAGAAATTCGCTCATTTCTTGCCTAAATTTCCGAACTCCCTGACTTGTTCCTAACCCGTAGGAACCCTGCTGAACTTTGAATACAATTCCTAAAATATGCTCGTTTTAAAATAATTAATTTCTCTGAAACTAATCGTAAAAATTTCATGAAAATTTGGATTTAGGCTAATTGAAGGTGACTTGGGTATTGTTATAGGAAAAAAACAGTGTTTCGATTTGTTTTGATATGTAGATAGCCACTAAGCAAATTTTATATACATCATTTCAAAGTAGACTTTATTTCCAATCGTTTGGTACCAGACACATTCTTCTACAATAATTTATTGCAGAGTTAGCATGGGGTGTTTATACTTTTTTTTTTTTTTTTTTCTACGACTGTACATATATGGAATCACTGAAAAATAGCAAAAATGGATTCAGGAAATCCCAAAATGTACCAATATTTCTATAATCGGATTTTTATGATGATTACAATACTTTCCTTACACTGTATGGGTACAGAAAGTAACTAGTCGGATGTGGCAATCCCGAAATTTTCTTCTATCTCAGACATGTTAATACAGTAGACGCTTGATTTTACGAACCTCTTTTTTACGAACTATTCATTTTTAAGAACTGATGTACTGGTCCCGACCAACATCCCTCTGAACTAATGTTACTCCCATTTATGAACACATTGTATGAGTCCCACCGAGTTTGTAAAATCGAGCGTCTACTGTACTTCCTGAAAAATGCCACATATCAGCGTCACCGATTAGTCGATCTAAAGTTTGATGAAAATCCGTGCATTAGTTTTCGAGATAGAGCTATTGCAGAAATTGTAAAAAAAATCTGTATAGCAGCGCCAGCTGTTGGGCGATTTACATCGAAAACTAATTAGGACCAATTTATACCAGGCAGTAACTGAATCTGAAGCTTGATGAAAATTCATGCATTAATTTTCGATATACAGCTATTGCGGAAATCTTGAAAAATGCAGCATAGCAGCGCCACCCGTTGAGCGAAATACACCAAAAGTTAAACAGGAATATTTTATATCTGGGACAAACTGAATCTGAAGTTTGATGAAAATTCGTGCATTTGTTCTTCAGATAGAGCTATTGTGATAATCATGAGAAATGCAGCATAGCAGCCATTTCACCAAAAAGTAATCAGCATCAAATTACATCATGGACTAACTGAATCTGAAGTTTTATAAAAATCCGTGCAGTAGTTCTTGAGATATAGCTATTGCGGAAATCGTGAAAAATGCAGCATAGCACTGCTACCTGTAGGGCGATTTACACCAAAAAGTTATCAGCACCAGTTTATATCAAGGTCTAACTGAATCTAAAGCTTTGTGAAATTCCGTGCAGTAGTTCTTGAGATAGAGTGCCCACAAAATTTTTGTCACATACAGACATTTTCTAAAAACCATCAAATCGAGTTCAGGACAATCTAAAACGTATAAAAACATCGAAAACTGGAAGTTGAAATTTTTCACGAATCCAATACTTTCCCTCTTGAAAAATTAGAAGAAAGTAAAACGAATAAAACAAGGGTGTTTCTCTCTTACTGAGAACATCTGTGCGCAAAAGGCCCGAGTACATTGAAACAACTGAATCACCCTTATGGCCCCGTTCTGAAAACATTTTTATCTATTTTGTTTAAAAAGACAGCTTAAATAAATATGCAATCAGAGCCTTTATCCAGATGTAGTTATTTTTTTTTTTAGATTTCTAAAATGTTTTATAAAGAAATAAAATAGATCGTGCAAATGCAAAACTCCTTGAAATAATAATATTATTAAAATTAATAATTATCACTGGTTTATTATTAAATAATATGCGACTTAAAACTATTTGACCACTAAATTAATGTTCTAAGAAGGGGGGGGGGTGTTCTTATTACTAATGAATCCCAGCCTTTTATCTTATTTTGCCCACCAGCCATCACTGCTGAACTACAAGAAATTTAAATAAAATGCCACAGATTCAGTTCATTTATAAAACAGTTCATCAAGTTTGAAATGTACAACTCTTATTCTTCAAATTACAACTTCTCTTGAAATCTATATGTAAAATGAATTAGTATGGGATATATTTCTCAGCAAGATTTTACATAGTCACTGTTATATTTAAAGTAAACTATTAGTAATTTAAATTTTATATAGCCTCTTATTATTTTTGGGCATTTGCAAGTTGCAATTATCACTGATAAATTCTCCTCTTTTTCCTAATCAGTTTTCATGTACTGTTACTTAACTTCTTGAGTTAAATTTTCATTTTTTTTTTAACCTTTGATGTGAAACACTTTCTGTAGTTTCATGACTTGCAATGTTTTGCATGTATTGCATTTCAAGCAGTGTTTACCATAAATCACGACTGTAACTCCTCCCCCCCCCCCCCTTAAAAAATAAGTCCCTTCTCACTTTTAAGCAATTTTGATTTTCTTTTCCATTTTCAAATATAAGTACCTTTTAAAGTTCTAAATTTGTTTTTTGATATCGGACTAAAGGTAAACTGGAAAGTGGTAGGTAGGAGCAGGGGGAGGGGGGGGATGATAATTTTTTAGGATTTTAAATTTTGAGTGTTCAGGGGGTGAGGAGGAATACGATTTTAGTAGAGGGATTTAGGCTACTTTTTTAAACTGTAATCCATTAAAACAAAGAAGATTCTCGCCCTTTATTTACTTTTTTTACTTCTAAATTAAGGATAAAAACAGCTTTTTAACGAAGAAAAAAATCTCAATTATAGGCCCTTCCCTATAAATTTAACTGTTTTTGCTTTTGTAAAGGGAGGGAGGGGGGGGGGCTTACATTTGGGATTTTACAGTACATTTGTTCTTAATTTAGATTAAACTGCTTTAAAAATATTTGTTTCTTATTGAAAGAGGTAGACCATTATTATTATTTTGTAGAAAGAAACAAGGAAGACCACTACTCCAACAGATGAAGTTTTCTACTCTGAGTTTAAGAAAAGCACCAAAAGCAGGAATTGTTACTGGCATTACACAACAGCAACAGATACAAAAAATGTGAAGAAAGTATTTGAAGATATACATACAATGATCATCATGCAAAACTTGGAAAGCATAGCACCAACATGATAAAAATATGTCATGGTGTAAAAATGTTCCAAGTATTAAACAATATGATTATTTCACTAACCACGTATGCATGCACATATGACTGACTATATTTTTTGCTTTCTGTATAACTATGTAAATGTAAATAAAATCCAATAGTCATTTGTTATTCATACTCGAAAGAAATAAATATTTTTTAGACTAAATTTTCTGCCATTTATTTCCACTATTCAGAATTTCCCATTATGGAGACTTTCAGGGGTTATTTTTTTGTATTTAAAAATTAACTTTGTTACTTTACAATAGAAAACTTCTTTTTTCAGGATCTGAAAATTTAAAAAGGAATTTTCATACTAGAAACCATGGCATTAGATCTAATATGAAAAGTAATTTAAAATTGTTTTGAGCAAATGTAACTGTGTCACATAAATAATAAAAACAAAATTAATTTTCAAAACATTTATTAATAATCAGATAATTAAGAATAGCACTTTAGGTTTTAAAATTATTTTACATATGTTCATGATGTTTCGATTTTGATAAAAATATATTGCATAAAAAATGAAAAATTATTTGCATACTGAAAGTACATAATATAAGCACCTAGTATTCACACAGACATCTGACAGGTTATATTTTAGCTGAGTAGAATTTTATATTAACAGTTAGTACAATCTTCAGCTACACATTGCTTCACAGTGGTAGAATCAAATCTTTAAAAAAAGTAGATCACATGATTCAGAAAATCACGACCCAATTTTTCTTTAATTTATATAAAATACTTTGCAGAAACTGAAATCATCTTGCACAAATTAATAGTACAATGAAAATTTAGATATATACCAGGGAGCAGTGAGCTTTGTATTAAATATATCCACAATCCATCCTCATTTTGAAGTTGAGTGTCAGTATACGTAAGGTTCTTACCTAATTTTAAAGATTCTTGATTATCAATAAAATTTAGAGCAAGAGAAACACAAGCTTACTTTTTAATAACAGCTTTATGCAGCTTAGGACTGTAATGTAAGAATATGATGTAAGGAATTGTATCTTATCCCTGCGCTTCTTTGAAAAGTGGTCAAAATACAACCAATAAATAGTGTAGTGGGCTGAGGATGAACATAACAATGACTACAGATTTGCATCAAGAATATGTTTTACAGTCAGCATGTTTTAAATATGCACCAAAAAATGTTACAATATTCACCAAATGAAAGGACTAGAGCCCTGCACTGGATCAGTTCAGGTTGACTCTGGTTTACAAAAATATTCCATCTGATAAAAAAAAAAAAAAAAAAAAAAAAAAAAAAAAAAAAAAAAGCAAGACAATCCCTTCTAGTGCATACTATAAACACATTGACTATAGTAATGATATGCTAAAACTTACATGGTAACTATCAAAACGTGTAAAAATATATGCATTCAGGGTTCTTGCTGGCTTTTGACCAACATTAGCGATTTGGAAATATAAAACAGTAGCCAAATGAAAAGATATGTTAGCAAAACAGATTTGGCGTGAAACACTGAAAAATCTATCTTTAACCTCTTATTGTATCCCCTTTTTTTTCAATATGTTCTAAAATAACCTAATTTTTTGCAATTGCTCACAAAATAGAAATTGGACTATCCGCTACAGAAGCTATTAAAAATAAGTACATTCTAAATGTCTCCTAAATGTTTCAGACATCTTTTTAACAGTCTATATAAAAATTAAAAACAGCTATCTTTGATTTACCATTGTGAAATGAGCACTTAAAATTGTTATGAGATTTTGACTCTTAACCAATAGAAAAAATTTGACCGGCCAATGATACTTTGCATACAACTAATAAATAGTAATGGTAACTGGCTAATTTCAACTCTGCATTCCAGCAAAAATTTTCCCTACTTGGCACTTGATGAGAGTAATTTTGTTTGTGTTAACACTGATACGACGCTGGTGGAAAGACAGTGATTAACAAACGATAGAGAAATAATAATCGCATAAGCCTTTCTGTGTATTGGTGTTCAGTCAGTGGCTCTATATATAGAACAATGTAAATGACACAGTGCGATTGAACATGTGAAGCAAAATCAATCGTTTGATAATGCAGATAATAATCGCGACTGTATTGGTCCCACACATACAAACACACATAAAGATCAGAAATTGAGCACTTGCAATTTGGCGAATTTGATTGTTCGTTTACTCGCCGAATGCAGCATTTTGTCGTGATCTGACACAATGGTGAGTAGCAGTGAGAATCCTGTATGCATTATATTTTGTTCAAGACATTCAAAAATAAATCATGATCAATAACGACTCATTTTAACAAACATCCTTGTGAATCCCACAGGTCCAGGTTTTTTATTTATTCATTTTTTTTTACCCCTATAGACTATTTATAGACTTTCCTATATCTTTAGTTATTAACAAAAGTACAGTACATCATAATTTCAAAATGAGGCTAAATTGTGGATGATCTTGTTATTAAAAAAGATTAATACAGGGTTATTCTAAATGATGGACCAATTTGCAAAAAATTGTATTTATTAAAGTACAAATCCAAAATGAACAATCTTTATACCAATGAAAAGAGGAAGTTTCAAAGTTTTTTTTTAAGATATTATAAATGTTCAATGTGTCTACCGTTTGCTGCATAGCAAACATCTACGCGATAGTCAGACTCGTCTCGAAAACCTTGTGCTCCACAGTAGCTATCTCACTTACAACTGACAGTGAAACGAAATCGCAGCCTATTGCCATGCGACCTCTACTGCTGCTTCTGAACCTTCATTGTTTTGAAAGCCGTGCATTCAGTAACAGCAGATACGATTTCTCGTGTTTCAACGAGTTTGGCTATCGTGTAGATGTTTGCAGTGCAGCAAACGGTGGACACATTGAACATTTATAATGTCTTAAAAAAAACTTTGAAACTTCCTCTTTTAATTGGTATAAAGATTGTTCATTTTGGATTTATACTTTAATAAGTACATTTTTTTTAAAAATGGGTCCATCATCTAGAATAACCCTGTAACACCAAAAGCATTAATCACAAATCTAATGTAATTTACATTAACTTCAGTATTATATCACTTATCCCATAATAAAGTAGATACACTAGTTACTAAACATCCTGCCTATACAACTGTGGACAAGTTTGTTTAAAGGTACTATATGTTCACTCAAGAGCAAAATAGCATGGGAATTTATCACACATGTACAAAATACACAGATACAGCAGATCATAACAGGCCAATACGCTGCAAGTGATTTGTAGCACAAAATGACAAGTGGTGGCTTTTAATGTTATGGAGAAGACATATACTTACTTTTATGAAAATTTTGAAATTAAAGAAAGAGTACATAAGAAAGGGGAAAGGGGTATGCTTCTCTTCATTGGATTTTGAAACTTTATCTAATTCTTCTTTCTTTCACCGTTTTGGGGGAAAAATCCTTTTCTCGATTAAAATAGTTAAATATCAACAGAAAATATAACGACTTACGTAAAAACATCTTTATTTACTATAATAAAGCATTAGTTTTTCACAAAAACCTCCCCCAACACCAAAAAGAATTTTTTTTTTTTGTTATTCTCTGTATTTTCTTCTGTTGGCGCTGATGGGCATAACCATAATTAATGCAAAAATAGAAATGTTTGCATGTTCTTGATAGATTAGGCAAACCGGTGATAACACTTATGAAATTATACAGTAAAATTAGCATTATTGTATTTAAATAAATTAAATGAAGTATTAAAACAATATTTTCAAATGAAATTTCTTGAAGGATTTTAAAAATTCTTTAAACAAATTATAATTTTTTTTAGCTCAGCATGGTCCAATCTGCAGTACACTGTTTGCATATAAACAAGTAATATGCTTGAATACATGATTACTAGTTATTAAACCAGTGCATAAAATTTAGAGTCTAAAGGCAGTCACCAGTCAAAATACTGGTTGTTCTGATTTTATACCAGTTGAAAAACTTTAATTTATCATCTGAGAATGTAATGGGGTCTTTTCTTGTTTATTTTTTATTTGTTTATAGCATTTTACTTGTCTGTAATACTTATTACAGATTAATATAAAGTAAAAAAACATGTTCAAGTTGTATCTATTATTAAATAATTGTAAAACTTTTAATTAAATCACGGATACAACCCTGATCAACATACTGGCATACGGTAGGATTATATTGAAAATTAAATAAATAAATGTACAAGTGCAACCTGTTACAGGAATCAACCAGTAAATTACGGGACAAAGGGATAAGAAAAGCTCTTATCCGTGAAGAAGTAGAAAAGGGGATAATATGGAAGGAGTGATGTTAGTTAATTTTTGGCGAGAGTAAGTAAATGTTGCTTCGAGTTACAAAACAGACAGAGTGCATTATCTATGCTGCCTTCTATTTGTGATCCTCAAATTTGCAATCATTATGACAAAAAGAAATTTCACACCCTTTACTAGGCATCTTACTTCAAATTTTATTACAATGCAAAAAAAAAAAAAAAATGCTTATCCAGTTAAGGGACTACTTCACTCATGCAAAAACACCCGATCACTAATGTTAATCCTATGAAAGAAATTAAAAAAAATATCTTTTTAGCATTTCTATATTTTTAACTGATTTTTATTTTGCATTGGATGGCTGAGGTTGATCTGTACAAAGGCCATTTTTTACTTTTTCAATTTTGTCTAGGCTTTTCTATTAGGATATTTTCCCTTTTGGAACGGTTAAATGTCTGTTGTTTAATTTAAAAAATCAAAAATATTGATTCCATGACAACATAGTAATATTTTCAGTTTTCGTACCAGTATACCTCCCTACCCTTTAACAAAATGAGGATTATTTTATTCAGTTCTTTAAAACTTTCTGTAGTTTCTGAAAAATTTCTGTGAGTGGCATTTACATGTTTGTCTGCATTTTCTGAGCACAAAGAAACAGAAATAACATAAATGCCATTATAGATTTAAAAAAACATTCTGGTATTGAAATAATTAGAAATTTTACTTACAAGAAGAACAGCAAAAGTTGAAGTCACCACTTTCTTTAACACAATGTATGTTGGTAGAAGAACAAAGTTATAAAACTTGGTTACGAAGTAATTAAGTACAAACTTTCAAAAATAAAAAAGAATTTAAAAACCTTGCAGATTACTGTTACATCTACTTAAAATGTTTTGTCTTATCAATAAGACAAGCACAATTTTAATTTCAAGCTTCTGTCTATAGGTTTTGGGTTCAAAACTCATGCAGGCCTTTTAATTCAGATTTTTCCTTTATTTTTTTATTTATTTAATAATCTTTCATTAGTTTCTTCACAGTTTTCATGATAAATAGTATACTCTTGATAAAACCAATTTTTTATATTAACAATACTTATCAGATTTATTTCTATTAATAAAGTCAAACAATTATTTAAATATGATGTTATGACTTCATTAAATTTAAAATTTTACATAATAGCATCTTTCAATATTTAAAGTTTTATTTCAATGCAACATTATCAAATGTTTAATTTTTGAAGCAGATAAAAAACAAGAATTTTGTTCAAATATCCATTTGTACAAATGATAATTTCTACAGATATTCTTTTATTGAGTACTTCAACTTTGAATTATTATGGACAATGCAAAAGAATATGCAAAGTAAAAAATCAATGTGGAGTGTAAAAGATTCAATAATGATTCACTATTTTATTTAAAAATAAATATAAGATATTTCTGGAAAAGGTTAAATAGCTACATGAGGTTTGCTGTCAAGCTTTGTAAAAGTGCTGCTACACGAGGCGTGACACCATGTTAAACCCATGACTTCAAAACTGTTGCTCGAAAAACAAGCAACTTTTTATTGTCTGAGAAATTTTGTCGCCTACAATGTATGTTTACTTAAGTATTTGATGAGCAATGTTGTCAGAACCACTAATCAAATGCTTGGAAAACTGACATAGGAAAAGCCTTTCCCAAACAGGCAATGAAATGCTTAGAAAACTGATGAGTCGCAGGCAACTTTTTATCCTATTTTAACAAATATTTTATTTTAAAAATAGAAATAAATCAGATAAAGGTAATTAATATCAAAATTTATTTTATCAGGAACATTCCATTTATCATGAAAAATATAAAGAAACTGATGAAACATTATTAAATAAATAAAAATAGGAAAGGAAAATCTGAAATAAAAAGATTGCATAGTTTTAGAATCTAAACTATCCAGACAGAAGACCAACACTATAATCACTTGATCAGGGCCCTTGTCTCAGTTATGCAATAAAACATTTTAAGAAGATGTAACAGTATTTGCAAGATTTTTAAACTCATTTGCTATTTTCTACTTTTAGTCTTCAACTAATATACATTGTGCAAGGAAAATTGGTAACACTAATGTCTAGTGCTCTTCTTGTTAAAAATCAACACATGAAGATTAATTAGCACGCCAAAGTTTTCTACATAAGCCACCGTTACACATACTCATCATCATGCTATATCAATTTAACTACATACAAAAATAACTACATCAAATCTGTTTACCAATGTGCTTTGTTCATACATGAACATATATAAAATGACTAGCCATATCATTTTAAAGCTTCTTTGGTACAATTTTATTAATCTTCCTATAACTCTGATTATTGCATTGTAAACAACTGAAGTTTGATAATTACAAATAGTTGAATATTTGTCAATTAAATTGTTGTCATTCAGATAAAACTAACACTAAAATAATATTGCTAATTAAAAAGAAAATGATTCATTAAAATGATCATTATTGTTTTTTAAACCAAAACATTTAAAATTTTAGATTTAGAAAAACAAATCACACATTCTTTTAAAAACAAAAGTTGTCAAATGAGGAAGAAGGATGCTTGTATAGGCAACATGGAAAAATAAAATATAAATATTTCAAAATTAAAAGTAATATATATACATTAAAAAAGGGACCATTCAACTGTCAAATGGACATTACTTTTTTGGAAATTTTCAATTAAAAGTCATAATTTAGATTTTCTTAAGCAATAACTTATTTCTAAATAAAAAAGATAACACAGAAAGCTCCAATAAATATTATCAATAAACCTGTAACAAAAATTAAACATAAATAACTTTGTTCATAGCTTACCAGTTTTGCAAGCTTTTAGATTACATAATGATTAATTATCAATATATAATTAAATTGTTAGATTCTTACACACAAAGAAAAAATATTTTTCTTTGATAACACATTAAGTATAAAATAACATATTTGAAAGAACAAAGCAAGAGTTATAAGAGCTTCAATATAATATAAAATCATGTAAAATATATTGTATTTTTAAAAGCATTTTCATATATATATATATATATAATTTTTTATGGTTTTTTTTTTTAAATTATTTTATTGAGAGAATAAAAAGTTAATTTTAACCCCTTGCTTGTGACACCCGAAGTCAGTTCGGGGCAATGCAAATGTGCCAATTTTGGAATGCCCGACCTGGGTTCGGGCAAGAGAAAAATCGGGGTTTCAATTCCGTGAAGCCCGAATTCAGTTCATCCAATGCATAATATGTAATTTACCATTTTCCCAACAGATGGCGATACTTTCCCACAAAAAGTTCGGCAGTTTCGAGCCATTTGTCGGATTTTTGTAATTTTGCAGTTCTTCCCCAATTTCATTCAAATCACATTATGTTTGACAGGCAGGTATATAAATTTTTTGCAAGTTAAAAGTTTCTTTGCATTGTTTTTAATGCTCCTGCCAATATCTTGTCCTGAGCTACGAGAAAAATCCTTTGCACCCACACATTGCCAGTTATTTCCCCTGATTTAGTCAGGCAGTTCGCATTTTACAAAGTTTTTGCGTACAGCTGAATTCGGAGAGTTTTTCCATCTGTTTTTCTTATTTCCAACATCTTGGTTTATGCAAATTTTTTGGGCAAATGTGTGGCGTGACATAATGAATTAACTGCATGTATATATAGTGTGTCAAATAGAATGTTTGTAGTCTGTTGGTGATGTT
Organism: Maratus speciosus; assembly: GCA_963932465.1. Lineage (NCBI taxonomy): Eukaryota > Metazoa > Arthropoda > Arachnida > Araneae > Salticidae > Maratus > Maratus speciosus. The sequence continues at coordinate 350,345,623 of OZ010800.1, read as the reverse complement.
GGACACATAAGAGCTTTGTTCTTTTTTTGGAAATGTGGTCCGAGTCTGATTTAATCTTACTGAATTTCTTCAATGTTCATAATGTCGGAATCAGACGATGATGAAGAATACTTGTTAGGCTCTTCATGCTCAGATACTAATATTTCAACAGAAGAGTGTGACTATTCTGAAAGTGACGACAAAAGTGAAACTCTTTCATGCCGAACCTGGATGCCGCTATGTTTGAATAATCTTCCTCCAGTACCACCAAGATTTCCATTCCAACAACCACGAGTGGGTGCAACAATGACACCTCTACTTTTACTCAAGAAAAACAATATTTTAAACTATTTTTTTATGACAATTTGATTCACATCATTACGGAAGAGACTAATAGATATGCACTATGCATTGAAAGGCAACATCTGAAGCAAAAGGTCTGATTAAATCAAAAAAAAAAAAAAAAAAAAAAAAAAATCAAAATCTGATTAAAAAAGTGGGTGCCTAGAAATGACAATGAAATGAAAATATTTCTGTTGTTCCATGTTTTACAGGTTATTAATCAGAAGCCCGATGCTTCAATGTTTCGGTCAAAAAAGACATGTCCATTCTTTCTCAATGTTATGTCCTATGACAGATTTCAAATTATAAGAAAATAGTTACATTTTGTAAACAATGAAAAGGTCGACCTTCAAACACATCCTAATGCAAAACTGCACAAAATTTGGGCCATTTTTCAATTTCTCAATGCCAAATTTTGTTCACTTTACATCCCACTCGTGATGTCATTGTAGATGAAAGCCTGATGCGATATAAGGGTAGATTGGGATGGATCCAATACATGCCTCGAAAAGATCTCGGTCTGGCATAAAAACATTTATGCTATGTGAGAGTAAGACTGACAACATTTTTTCAAGTATCATCTACATGGGAAAGGACACAAAGCTTGATAGTGAATGCACATCTCAGCATGTCTGGTCAAGTAGTTATGTCATTGATGAAACTTCTGTTAGACAAAGGATATTGTTTCTGTTTGGTCACAATTATTATACTCCTCCACAGTTAGCTGATGAGATTGTTCAACAATATTCTACAGACATATATGGAACTGCATGGGCAATCAGAAAGGGCTTACCACTCAATTTCAAAAAAAAAAAAAAAAAAAAAAAAAAAAGAAAAAAAAAAAAGAAAAATGACATTCTAGCATTCCAGCATGGGAAAGTCACAGTCCTGAAATGGCACGACAAGAAAGAAATTTACCTGCTTTCTTTGGTCCATACTGCAGAAATAATTGAGATAGAAGATTGGAAGAAGCAAAAGAAACTGAAACCTAAAGTAGTTGCTGACTTTAACAACATTATGGGAGGTGTTGATAAAGTTGATCAACACCTTATAGGCCAACGGCATGCAACTGGCGGACTGCGGTCCACATCCAGATTGCGGAATGTTGAAACTTGGGCCGACGAAAAAGATATTGCAAATGATAAATTTATTTTATTTTCCAACAATTCTTGAATATAAAAAAAAGAATTCCGAAATACACACTGCAGTGTTCCAAAGTTTTGTGTCAGCTCCTATCAAGGAATTTGAAAGAAAATTCCAAGGCTTTGCAGAGATAGGTAAATTGTCTCAAAATTTGCCATTTTAATACATTTAAATCGACTTATGGAGTTGCTCCAGCTACAGAATGGACTGATATCACTGCAAAGTTGCTCAGTCTTGAAAAAACTTTTTTTCAAATGGAGATATTTGACTTCAAGAAGATATTTCCTTGTGAATGTATATAAAACTGCATCCCCTGAAAAATTCTGGGGTAAACATGTCTCAGAAAAGTAGTAAAATTGCAAAAAACTAGTTATTAACCTTGCTGCTATGTTTGGCTCCACATATATATTTATGTATGTGAAATAACTTTCCCCAAAATGAATTTTTTGAAGAATAAATATCGTTCGAGATTAACCTCTTTGCAACGAGCGTCTTTTACAGAATTTTTAACCTATAATCACCAGTTTCTCAAAATCTAAATTTTTAATTAATTGAATCAGCAAAATGCCCAGATTAAATAAGGCAAAAATTACTGGTGGGAATAATCAAGGATTCTGAGTACCTTACACGTCATGTATATGTGACGCTCGCCCCGAAGGGGTTAACAGACCTCGATAAATTTTTCCAAAAATATTCGCATAATAATTCGCAAAATATTCCCACTTAAAAGTACTTGCTGACCCCTGTTATAGACTATCCCATTGCCAGAAAATGTTGAATGAAATACTACTTAAAGATATATTTCCATCTTCTGGATCAAGCACTTTGGAATTCCTTTATTATTTATTAGTCATCAGGTGATGGAAAATGTAATATGGACTACAGAATTTCAATTGTGGAAAAAATCATTGAAGATAATAAGCCATACATTCAGCCGACAAGACCAGAGCATTCTAATATGAACTTGTTGCGATTTACGTGTCGACACTTTCCTGAACCCATTCCACAAAGGGAGAAAAAGACTACTCCAACCAGACAATGTTCCCTTTTTTGTCTTAAAACTAATGAAAAGGGAAAGAAGATACGACGCGAGACTCGAGTTTATTGTAAAGACTGTAATGTAGGCTTGTGTGCCATGCCATGTTTTCGTATTCACTATACTGTAAAGGATTTGTGAAATTCAATGGAATCTGAGGGACATGGAATTCATGACAGTTGATACAAATAATAATATTGTTGTATTAGTTTATTATATTTATCTTGAAAATTATGTCATTTGATTTATTTTGCTATAATTTGAGCAAGAATTACTGTAATCCATTAACATTTCCCATATATGTGAAAATATTGAATAGTTATTTCGTTTAATTTTTTTTTTTTTTTTTAATAATCTATTTCTAGCATTTTGATAATAATGAACAAAATTAAAGAGAACATATTTTTTTTTTTCCATTTTTGGCCCGTTTTTCTCAAATATATTCCACAGGCAAGAGGTTAAAACATTAATCAACATAGAACTAAATCATTATAAAGATTTAAAAGCATTTCTTTTTTGAGTGTTGATGCATAAAAATCGAGTATTTCCTTTTAATATTTATGATCACTATACTGTAAATAATAATAAAAAAAATAATAATTTCCTATTCTTTGAAAGCCATATTTGATATTTAACACAGTATTTGAAATAGAATTTATAATTTAAAAAGGGAAAATGAAATATAATTGAATTAATACTTAACTGTTTATATATTTTCCAAGCAAATAAATAAATAAAGCAACTTTTTCTGCTTTAATTCTTTCCCCACACAGAAGTCTTATCAATCTCTTTTCAATTCAGTTTAAACTTTACTTTCAATTAAAATAAGCACCACACTTTAGCACCATGCCATACTATTTGAGTCGAACAAAATGAGTTTAAACAAAATATGTCTAAGGTACCAAATTCGTAAATTTTTATTGAAAATGGTAGAATTTTATTCTGTCAGCTATAGAATTTATTTTCAAATCAAGTGCTAATGTCAGAATTAAAATCATGCAGCGACAAGCATATACAGATGGATAATAGAAAAAGTTATCATTATAATACTTGTAGGTGACATATATATATATATATTATCAGTACTTTTCAATCCTTGGCGAGAGAAGGAAATTTGGCAACATAATTTCTGGAAACCTATTCACTGTTTCATATAAAGCAGCAATATTTTTCAATATTTATACAATTTGTTTAATATAAAAAAGCAATTTATCTATTTTTATATACAAATAAGTAAATTGTATATAAAAAAATAATAATAATATCTATAAATTAAATTTATACATGTAAATTCTTATAAAACTAGCTAACAGTTCATAAATTTTTGATTTCATAACTGTTTGCATCATTTGGCAACAAATCTCACTTTTTGAAGCCAGAATTGCACAAAGATTAAAAAAAAAAAAAGCAAAGGCTTCTTTACTGAAAAAGTACCAATAAATCTTGCATTTAATTTTTCATTTTCCACATTTTTCACATTTCTGAAAGCCAGAAAATAACTGTGCGAAATAATTTATTTTTTACGAATTTATTTTAGTGAAATTCGAAAAATATTTTTTAATGTCAATAATGCAATATTTTCCATTTTTCACTAATTTGTTTACGGAGTATTACTAGTAGTATGCACCAGGTGGCATAACTTACGGGACAAAGTCAGTTAATAAGTGGGCAATTATCGCAGACATTTTCATCCATAGAATTTCCCCGGATTGTCAAGTCTGATATATGATAAGGAAGTCTCACTCTTAATAATTAATTGCCAATGAAAGAAAATTTTTTTGGTGCTGGTTGGGAGAAAATGGGAGGGCCAACCACACTGTGGCAAAATCTAACCTGATTACAGAAGATTGTTGCACATAGGGTTTGTATTATAAGTTTGCCCTTTAATTACTCAAAATCACAGATTGAATTTCAAAAATTGGGCCGCATTATTACCTCTGTCTTACTAAGATGGGAAATTACATTGTAATTGAAGAGCTGAGTGGATGAACATGTTAAGTGATATGGAACAGACGTGTTTCGACAATGCACATATGTTTGGCAATTTTTTGATTGGCATGCTTTTCTAGTCCATGCCAAACTACTGTTTTCTAATATGTTGAAAACTTTTAATCATGGGAAATATACTACTTATAAATGACGACGGATTAAAAAGTACAAAAAAGATGTATTTTTACAAAACAATCAAAATAAAGCAAAAACACATGTACTTTTTATATTCGTTTTTGTAATATTTATAAAGTGTAAATAGTCCTTTTACGGGAAGTTTTAAGGGACAAAAAACTATCTCTGATGTAGAAGGGCACTTTACACTGTTAAAAATCTGCAGCTTTTGCTGGTTAGTCACTCCATCGCTTTTATAGAATATATCTATTCTGATCAATGAGAATACTCCATAATATAGTCAAGTAACCATTTTCTCTAAAAGCGGTGGAGTGAGTCTGCAGCAAAATCTGAAGATTTTTAACACACTCGATACAAACAATAAGATCGAATTGATGCATTGAAGTTAGATTACTTCGAGATAAACTTAGAAATTCTGTAATTTTGATATTTCATCATCAATGACAAATAATACATTCGCAATAATTTTCCTTACTTTTTTTTTTCCAGAACCATGCAAACGAGGGTCCCACAATCAAATCTCAACAGCAATAGCTTAATTCAAGCATAATAGGCAGGTTACCATTGAAGGAAATAGTACCAAAGTTTGGCGATATTTTTCCTTTTTTAACCGATAAAACGGTGCTTGTGATGTGAGTAAAGCATCTTAGCTTTATCACTTAACATGTTCATCCATTCAGCTCTTCAGTTGTTTACGCCACTGCCGAGAAATCATGTTCATTTTCTTTTAAGATTGGTGTGTATACATAGGAAACTTTGCTTGCCTTAGACTTGCTGCATTTCAATCAGTCCGACTGCTATGAAATTGACATATGTTATTTGAGTGTAATGTGGCATGTTTGGTATAGAAAATGAAGTGTGCAGCATTTACGGTTTGTTTATAGGGGAACTCAAAATAATTCTGTAACATCACGTTCTATAGGAAAAAATTGTTTGAAGTGAATGTAACTTAATGATATTACATTATTTTAAATATATTGAAACTTATATATATATATCATTGAGGTGTACTACAAAGTACTTACTGTGGAATAGGGTATGCATAGAATTAATCGTTCATTTACAGGGATGCACAAAAGAATTTGGCTCGAGTACTGTCTATGAACAATAACTGCTGGAAGTGCATTTTCAGTTTTTTAACTATTTCAAATTTAACTATTTTTTTTGCATATTACTTGGTGTTTATAAATTCCATAAATCATATACAAGGCTGCACATAAGTTCTCAAGTACATTTCCATTTATTGACGGAAATTGCTGAATGGGAATTTTCAAATGTGCTATGTGTTTAACTTTGCTAACTTTTAGTACACTATGCAGATACAAATCTATAGATCATATACAGGGCTGCACAAAACAAATCGGATATTTTTCTACTTAAAGGTGATAATTGCAGAAATTGGGTTTGTAAATGTGTTATGCATTTTCCAAATTGTTTATTTAGACATTATCTTTACCTTAATAAACTGTGAAGTTTTGTTACTATATTCTGAATGTGTTGGAAAGTGTTTCATTATGTGAATTAGAGAAAATAGAAAACGTAATAGCACTATTATTTATAATTTTTTCATAAAATATATATTTTCATTTCCTGAAGGACTTAAATTTTTTTTTTAGGGTAGACATATTTTCACATATAAGTTTCTTCAAAATAGTCCAGCACCAGCATATAACATTCCTGCCATCTATTGCGAGTGCAAAGGGTGTAGATTTTAAATTTCCAATCCCATAATCCTGCATTGACAAGGAAAGACATTTCAACAAGGCTGTTTGTTGTCTTTTTACACTCACAACTATATTTTGCCGTGACTTATAAATCAAGAAACATTTTTTAAAAGAGGGGCCCAGCATGATTGGAACATGATATCAGAAGATTATGTTCCAATATGAAACTAGTGGATAACAGTTCAGCTTTTATTACTAGTTGCTCATTATAAGAGTATTCAGGTATGTAGGCTTTTTTTTTTTCTTTTTTTTTTTTTTTTTTTTTTTTTTACTTGCAAGCTTTTGCATACTTTTGATGCACAGCAGTTTTTGGCAATCCTCTCTTCCAGCATGAGAAATTGTAACATTTCTAGAGCATTCAGTGCAAAAAAACATATTCTGGCGCTAAAAACGATTTAATCAAATGGGGCCATTCTTTGGTGTACTCATGTTTACTTTTTAAGTCTCTTTAATTTTTTTGCAGCATTTTCCACAACTTTTTTTTTTCGACATCTAGTTGTTCTGCCCTCCCTTCTGCATTTTTTCTCGATCCAACTGTTTCAGGACCTAAAAGCTTAACACAACTTTTGGATTTTTATACCGATTCTGCTTAACTATTTATTTATAACAAATAAGGCAAAAAAAAAAAAAAAAAAATCATGTTGCAATCTAATATTAAGCAAAGCCTAAACAAAAATCCATCACACACGCTGTGTCCACAATCGAATCAGTGTGGGGAAGTTTAGTTGTATTACTGCTTCAAGAGTCAGTGATTGCAACAATGATATGCAGCCAGATAGTTGTGATGCAATTTGTTGGAAGGGAGTTTTCAAAAACAGCATTTTATACTTTTAAAACATGTGTAGGTGAATCATTTAATTAGTTAGGAACATTATTTAAAAAGCACCCAGGGAATACTTTTGACTGTTTATAGTTGATCACCAATGTTTAAAAATGAAACAATGGTAGCTAACACACTTCTTTTATCGAAAATACTGCAACTTTTGTACAGATAATGTTCGGATTGTGTTAAAAAAAAAACTTAAAGAACAATCTTTAATTTTTAATCTATATCAGTAACACCATAATTTTTTTTCCCATATCCATAACAATGATGGAGAAATTGTAATACTTCGCACATCTGTAGATTAAAAAAAAAAAAAAAATCTGCTGTAAGTAAATACTGGCAATAAGTTTCTTCCATTTTGAATAAATAAAATACTCCATTTTCGTGATTATTTTTGTGCAATATATCACAATTTTCGCTATTATTTATTCACTGACATTATTCATTTTCAATCTAAAAAACTTTACAAATCAAATCAATAGCACAAAAATTAAAAAAATGTGGTACCTACTGTGATATTTCCTGGATATACTTAAAATTTGGCAATGAATAAAATATCTAAAAGTCCAAGAATTCAAATTCATTGCCAAACTAATCATTTGAAAGACTGCCATAAATGAAACGAAATATTGTGAAAAATATCACTCTTTGAATGATAAACAAATAAATATAAAACAGCAAAAATTTTAAATTAATTTTATCAAGGACAGTTATAGAACTAGTATATTGCTACTAAAAATGTGTGGAAAAAGTTATTAATTATTAAAATTAAAATGCAATACAAAATAATGATCTTTTTATGATCACTATATATGGCATAGTGTAAAAAGTAAGTTGATTTAGCATAATAAAGGTAAGTAGATTTGGTGCTCAATCATCCATCAGGAAAATACACAAGCACTGAAAATATTTATATCCTTATGAGCAAAATTTTATGTGGGAAAGAATTAAAAACTTCACTGAACAGAGAAAATGCATCTAAAAATACAATATATTTTCTTGCTAAGCCTCTGAACCACAACATCAAGCAGGTACTGGTTTTACACAAATCACAGTTAAGTACAACAGAATCACTGCAGATCCTGATTTATATAAACATTGTTATAATAAATTAAAGGATCTGTCAAAGGATATAATAACACTATCCATAATATCAAACCTAAAACAAAACAGATCATTAAAACAAACTTTTTTGGCTGTTCAAGCTCAAAGAGTTGCCCAAAGTCAGGAAATCCCATGAAATTACAGAAGGCATGGACAATGAATGGCGCTGCCACATGACCTAGAGAAAAGATAAAATAATGATAAATATGCAAACATGAACATCACAGTTATTGGGTCCCTATCAGATTCCATTAGGGTTGGATTCCTATTGGCAGAAATTAGTTTTTGCTATGCCAGTGCAAAAGCTAATTAAAACTTGCCAAAACCAGCAGAAAATGGCAATAAATAGGGAATTTAATTAAACTTTATAACAATGTCTGTCAAATATTAATGAATGAGATTTGTTGCCCTTCATGAGATTCAGAAATGTGACTGTTTAGGTGCATATCATAGCTTCCAACATATCAATATTTTCCAGAACATTGTGCAAATATGAGCTAGGCATATCAGCATGTTTCAAATTGGAAATTTTACTTATAAAACTAAATACAGACTTCATATGGTTTCTTTGAAGTCTGTATTAAATACAGACTTCAAAGAAAATAGATACAATTTATTAAATAAAGATTATAAAGAAAGAAGACACAATTTATCAAAAAAGATTTCTTATTAGAAAAATGCTTATTTGCCATAGAAGATATCAGTATAGTACTCCAAAAGTATTAGTATATTGGCAGCTATGCTATATGCTTGTGAGATTTATTTCATTGTGATGAGGTACTGTAAAAAGTAGATTTAATGAAGCATTACATTTGAAACAGGAAGCAGGAATTCTGCTTTTTCAATATTAGTGTCGATCCCGAAGGAAAAAAAAATATATATATAAATATAGATAGCATAAAACATATTACAGTTTTAAGACTTAAAACATGTGCTTTTATTTTATATAAAATGACATCATTCGAATCCGCTGAAGAATTCTACATTTACGATCCAGTCTTAAACAACATCTACACAAAAGCTATGATGTCACTAACGCAGAATAATACACAAACCCTTCAAAAAGCGATGTCGTCATTTAAGAAACTAAAAAAAAAAAAAAAAAATATATATATATATATATCGGCTATCTAATGATTCATATGCTTTCATTTGTTTGTAACATTAATATGTATACATAAAATTAAATACAGTTTATAATAGCTCGATGTTTTATCAGAAATCATTCTTTTACATTTTTTCAAAATAGTGCGTATTTTAATAACTTTCTTTTCTGTTGTTATGGGAAAATGGCAACAAAAAGATAAAATAACAGGGCTCCCAACACATTTTAGTCCTCAAAAGGGGGGAAAGGGGACCATTTTTATTTAAAAAGGGGACTTTGGGGGACCATTTTTATTTAAAAAGGGAACTTTGGGGGACCATTTTTATTTAAAAAGGGAACTTTAGGGAACCATTTTTATTTAAAAAGGACTTTAGGGGGGGGGGGGGCATTTTTATTTAAAAAGTAGACTAAAAAAGGATCATGAGTAAAAACATTGCCCCAATTTTCCTAAATATGCAAGTAAATTTTTAAAATTACTCCAGAAAATATGTTAGATGGTTATCTTTATGAGATGTCATTAAACAATGTACACAGCTTTATAGAAACATATTTAAATATCCTACTGCAAGAATATAAAAAGTATTCAATATTTCGGCATTCACCTTGATATTTCTCTTTATAGGTAAAAAATAACAGTGATTAGTGAATAAAAAGAGCACAGCATAATAATGATTCCTGTTGGATATTAAAATTTAAAATTAGATTAATATATATATTATTATTTTCCTCAAACATAAAATTTAGTTTCTTTCTACACAACAGAAGCTAGGATAAGCTATAATATTCATCGGAAAACGTCTAGTATGGCAAAGCCCCGTGGGAGTGATCAAAACCAATATTGAATCATCAGTTATAAATAATCATCTTACGTATCAAATCTGGTGAAATTTAATCCCAAACATGCCGCATTCTGGCTTTCACAGAAGTAATTAAAATTGCAATCCAGTAGTGCATGTCACCTGTCATGAAATACAGCAAAATCTAATCAGTTACGAATTTATGCCAAGGATTAAATGAATGTGAAGTTTGGTGGAATTTTACCCTAACAAAGGTAAGGTATACTAAGGTATACTAAGGTATAATTATCATGTAAATTGTGAAAAATGTAACATAGCAATGCCACCTGTTGGCCCGTATACACCAAAACCTAATCAGCACCTATTTGTGCTAAAGTCTAATTAAATATGGCATTTGATGAAATTTCATGCTTTAGTTTTGAGATCAGGCATGAAAGTGGGAAATGAGAAAAAAGGTGGTAAATTTTTTCCCTCTATACAATAACGCCAAACTCGTACAATTTAGACACATTTTAATAGTTATTCATACAATAAAATTAATTATAACTGTACATATGATTGTTATTTTCTTTTTGTAACTTAGAAAGTATTAAAAGAAAATAAATAAATAACAAATGTATAAATTCATCCAAATGTATCTGATGAACTTATGTGAAGTACAGAGATTAATTTTTCAAAATGAATATAGTATTTTGAATGATTTGAGTGCTTAAAAAAAAAATCTCCATGCTAAATATATGCATACCAAATTGATCTTTACTTCAGAAATACATTTCCAAAAATACATCACTGAAATTACCCAAATGTGTTTTATAAATAGAATAAAATATTCTATTCCAAAAAGCACCTTTTGGAAACTTCATTTCCCTAGTTAAAGAACTTAATTTACATGACTCAGATGCTTATAATAAAAGCTCGCCTTTGATTTGATAGTACAGCAATTCGGGAACTAACTCCAAGGATTTCAGCAGATAAAATGTCTAATTAAGTTTTCTAGACCCCCCCCCCCCTCCCATATGCTTGTAATATTTTCTTTGCATTTTTGCATCAATCCAGAGAATGTCCAAATTTGCTTTTAAAAAGGTGGAATTCCTCCTTTAGGAGGAACTCTGTCACGCCTGTGAGATAGAGTAGCTACAAATTTCGTATCACAAATGGAGAGAGATTTTTAAAAATAGTCAAATCGTATTCAGGTCAACCTAAAACATATAAATCTATCAAAAAATGGAAATTATTTTCATGATTCCAATACTTTCTTCTGATAAACTAGGCCGCTCTGTCCCCCACGAGCTACACTCGACAAATACCGTTCAGATACTGCAGACTCAAAAAACACGCTAATTTGATCCACTTTAAAAAGATTATGGAAGATTTGAATAATAATTAAACAACCAGTGATGATCTCACTGTAAACAAATTTCCATTCATTTCCACTTTACTGATGGATTTTAAGGTATAATCAGCTGCTGTTCAGACATTTAATGGCTGTTTTCGTGATTGATTAAATAAGATAAGTAAATAGCATTTGAAAATCAGTCTATATAAAATGAACAAATTCTGAATATAATGAGAATAAATAATAATATATAATAATGAGAATTCTGACAATTTCGTATTGTTTCCAAGAACATAAAAAAGGATTTTGCTTTTTATAAGGTAATAAGCAGTTAGCAGGGCCGGTGCAATATTGCACAGGGCCCTGGCAAAGGAGTTAATGGGGATCTAACGTATACTGCCATACTGATCTAATAAAATTTACTTTTAAATTGTATACATCATAGAATAATATATGACGACATGAGTTTCAAAACGCACCTTATCCAGAAAATCAAATCTGGGGAAATAGTAAAAAACCTCTAACTGCGTCCATTGGTTTTCACTGTAGATCAAGATTTTACAAGGGCTGAAATACAAGATAAAACTAGTTTTTTTTGCAGACTGTTGTGCTTTTTCAATGCAAGAATAAATTTATTGAGACAACTCAATTTTTGATAAGGCGAGTTTTGAAACTCACACCCTCATATAACATAGATAATAAATATACCAAAATACCACTAATTTCACATGTGATAGGCATAATTATTTTCGATTTTGAAAAATCTTCTATAATTTACAATACTTTAAATATTTAATTTTTACGTTCACAGTTACTTTCACCAAATCTATACATTCCCCGAAAATTATATCAACTTTGCTTGTAAGAAATAAAGTTAATACTCACTTTTTTCTTTATCATGAAAAAACATTTAAAAACAAATGCAGATAAAAAATATACCAAGGAAACGTTATTTCGAATTCTACAGGGGCATTCCTGGGCACTCGCTCCGTTTGACCGATGGTTGCACCGGCCCTGGGTAATAAATACAGGGGTAATACTGGTCCTAGATGATATTTCAGGACATACTTTTTCCAATATTTGAGGACAATTTCAGGACACATTTACCTGCATGCTACTTTTTTTTCCCACGATCAATTGTCGAAGTTTGAGATTTTTTTCTGCAGTCACTAGCCAAAGTTCGACATTTTTTTCCCGTGATCGATTGCTGAAACTCGAGAATTTTTTTACGCGATCGTTTGCTGAAATTCGAGATTTTTTTTCTCGGGAACGTTTGCCGAAATTCGAGATTTTTTTCCCCACGATCATTTGTCGAAATTCGTATTTCCCCCCCCCACAATTGTTTGCCGAAATTCACGAATTTCAGCTAATGACAGACGACATTCCCGATTTTTTAAGAAATTGGTTGAAGACTATTGCAATTTTTTTCACCGACCAATTAACAAAATTTGCAATTTTTCTTCCTGTCCAACTGACAAATTCCCGATTTTTTTTTCTGTGTGTGTGTGTGCGATCACTTGACGAAATTTGTGAGTTTTTCATCATCAGATTACAAAACGTTTCACTATTTTCTGACTCTAAAGCACCTATTAATTCCAAAGTACTGATTTTGTGCAATTCCGCAAAAAAACAAATATATATATATTCACGGAAAAATCATGACTGTTTGTGCTATAGTACAAAACTCTCAAAATTTCAGGACATGTTACCATATTTCAGGACGTTTTTTCATTTTTCAGGAATTTAAGGAAAGAAGTTAAGAAGTCTTTAAGCCAAAGAAAACATGTTATGATAATTTGGATGTTTAAATATGTATTGTAGCATTGTTTTCAGTTATAAATTACACTGTTAAACAATTTTAAATGGTATGAAAAATAAATAATGAGAAAGAAAGAAATTTTTCAATTCTTGATTCAACCGAAAGTTTTCTGTAGAGGTATATCGTCTTGTTTGAAAGAAATTGCATTCCAATAATTAAAAATATGCAAAAAGGCATTTTACTCTATCCATTTCCTTTTAAATGATTCAGAGTTGTGAGCTTTAAATTCATTTTTTTTTTAGTTTGAATCTTTTGTCTCCTCCTAATTCAATGCTTCTCTCCATTTGACATTTTTTTGGGGGGGAGCACACAAATGCTCGGTCTTTGAAGACTGGTCAAGGCAGTAGCTTAACATAGTAACTTTTGTGTTCTGCGATTTTTTAGTTTTTAGGATTTTAATGAGATTTCTTAATGAGTTTCTTAAAATGTATCCGTATTCAAAGGTCATTTTTTAACATTCGTGGAAGAATTCCAGTTACAACACTTTAGCCCACTGTAACAAATTTTGTCCTCTACGATTTTTGAGCTTTTAGCGATTTTTAGAATTCTTTTGATTTTGCGGTGATTTTTTTCAGTCACTGAAAAGGGGACTAGGGGGACCAAAATGCATAAAAGGGGACTAAAGGGGACCTTTTTTTAAAAAGGGAACTTTGGGGGGAAAAAGGGGACCATTTGGGAGCCCTGAAATAACTCACTATTTTCCAACTATTTTTCTTTTACTTTCTACAGAAATGGAATAATTCAGTTGCCACCATTACAGAAATGCATTAAAAGCTACAAAAAAAAAAAAAAAAAATTAATATCTCAAAAATAAATTGAGATGCAGTTTTCAGACAAATTGCATTTAAAAGTATTTTTTTTCCCTGTATAAAGGCGTAAAAATTGAAAATGTGTGATGCTTAGAAGTTTAAAAATTTGCAGTAGAGATTATAAATATTTAACCGTACAATGATACATCTGCTTCGTTTTACGACTGTCTTAAGTAGCAAAGGCTTATTTTTTAGGGACAACACTTTAGCTGTTGCCTGAAAGAAATAGCATATCATGGGCTTAAAAAAAAAAAAAAAAAAAAAATGCAAACTTTAATATCAATCTTTTTGAAAACGGATTGTAGCGTTTTAGAATCATAAGTACCTTCTAATAATGGGGTTTTTTTGTTTTCAGTTTGCCAATGCGAGCTTCAAAAGACAAAGGAAAGAAAAAGACTGGAAAAAGGTGTTTCGAAATTAATTTTTTTTAAAGGATTAATATTAACATCATTTTTAATGGATCACACCTTTATAAAGGAAATAGTATAATAATGAAATGGATATTTTTTGTTTTTTTTCATATTTTGTTAAGAAAAGCCAATAGGGGTTTCGAATGATGCAAAAATAATTTTTGACTATGCTATGCCATCTTTGAAATACACTCGGAAAGCTTTTGAATGGTAAACACACGCCATGTATAGTGCTCATTATGGTTTTTAATTAATATCTCAGTTAACTGGCAAAAAAAAAAGAAATATCTGAGCCTCAGGTTCATTAAGACCTCTCTTGGGCTATTCTCATTCAAATTTTCAGACCTCTATGTCTAGTAGTACATTTTCCTAGACATCGCACACACACAGACAAACTATTTTCTTTTATTGCTATAGATTATTATATTTCTATTAGAATACAATCATCTGCATAGTAAAAGAAGGTTTCTGTCTGTCAGTTGGCAATGGCTAGAGAAATCTAATGCATGTAGAGGTCTGCAAATTTGGATAACAGACCACAGAAGACAAGTTTGAATGCACCAGAGACTCAAATTTTCCAGTTTTTGATAATTAGCCACGATATCAATTAAAATTTTTCATCGAGAACTAATGAACAAGCTTTAACTTTTTTGCAGTTTGCTGGCATTATATCTGTGATTACGATCTGTGCTTCTTCAACCTTTGTACTACATCTTCAAGCACAAAGATAGTAAATGTTCTGTTTTTTCTACATTTTAAAATTTCTAGCATCCCTACAGAGTCGCAATAAAAAAAATATATATATATAATTAAAAATGCAAAATAAAAAATTTCGCGTAATTTAGATGGAATGTTTTGATAAGTGTTGATGCCTTGACAATCAACAGCTTAATAACAACCTTTTTTACAGACTGCTCACTAGAAAGAGCTGGTTATCCTTCTGGAATGGAACAAATAGGATGGATGGGTGGGTAGATGTTAGAGTATGGAGGAGGGCGGCATTGTCTGAATAATACACAATGGTTATTTTTTAAAAAGGGGGGGGGGGGGAGGGCATTTGATTAATAATTACGTTGCAATAATACATTTTAAAATGGATGTTGATTTGGCATACTTGTATACATAATTATATAGTTATATTTATATATTTATTAATTTTAATTAAATCTATTTATTTTCTTTAATAATTATTGTATGTGAATACTGTGCGTAACTTTAGGAATGAAGACGACTAGGTTTCTTTTTCACATTTTTTATAACACACAGCACAACAAATGTTACAACAATCACAAACACTGAAAAACATATAGAATGAGGCGGTGACTTTGGGGTAATAACCCGCTGTTAGAACAAGTGGCGTTCGTAAAACATCTTTTGGGGAATACTCCCGCTATAAGCAACAGAATAATTGGGGATAAGACCCGCTATAGCATAATGTGCCACAATGGCAGCTCAAGAACAACATACTATACTTGGGGATAAGACCCGCTCGAATACACAATGTGCCGCAATGGCAGCTAAAGAACAACTAAACTGGGTCACATGACTGCAAAGCTACGGAGCTCGTTCGGCATGCGCACAAGGTCCGAACATGCCGCCCCGCGTTGCAATGTGCGTAGCACATTCAAAATATTAAAAATACACTATAAATACAAGAACTAAATAAAATACCAATACCACAAAATAATATTACAATACAAATACAATAATAATAAGTAGCAACAATAAGGACTATACAATACAATAAAATTAAATTCTTTGTTACAAAATTTAAGCTATTTTCTAAAAATAGTTCTATATTGTTCTTAAGAAAAGTTGAATGTAAAATAACATGTAAATCTTAGGTGCACTTTAAAATAAGTAGACAATGAGAAAAGGTATGTACATTAGGTTTCATTAATGGGCAAGACACACAATCTAGATATGGATCTAAGAAAGATATTTGAGGCTGTTTTAACCTTTGCAACCCTAACATTACCATCCTTTCCTGGTATAACCTCTAAGATTCGTCCTAGCATCCACTTACAGGGAGGTAAATTGTCCTCCTTTATGACTACCATCGCCCCTGGTTTGATGTTTTCCCCTTTTACCTGCCATTTTGAACGATTTTGGAGATGACTCAAGTAATTTAATTGCCAATTTCTCCAAATTAATTGGACGAATTTAGTGATTCTCTGCCACCTAGATAATCTCGATTCTGTGATATCAATCAACTGAGGTTCTGGAATGGCATCGATAGGCCGACCAATTAGGAAATGGCCTGGTGTCAATGCATTAAAATCATTTATATCGGTCGATAACGGAGTTAAGGGACGCGAATTTAGTACCCCTTCGATTTGGGTGGTGACTGTTTGGAATTCTTCCATAGTCAATCTAGCACCCTTTAATGTTCGTTTAAGATAATACTTGAAAGATTTTACACCAGCCTCCCATAAACCACCGAAGTTGGGCGATCTAGGAGGAATGAACTTCCATTCAATAGCTTCTGAAGTAAGGTAATTAGCTAATTTTTCATCCGGTCTACGAACTAACTCATGAAGTTTGTGCAATTCTGATTTAGCACCCCTAAAATTCGTAGCATTGTCTGTCATAATAGAAGCGCATTTTCCTCGCCTTGAAACAAAGCGTTTAAGTGCGGCGATAAACGCATCAGAAGTTAGATCCGTTACTATTTCTAAATGAATAGCCTTTGTTACTAAGCAAACGAAAATCGCGACATAAACCTTATGAAAAATCCCTTTTCTTTGATTTTTATATTTAATCTCAAAAGGGCCGCAAAAATCGGCTCCTGTATGGTTAAACGTAAAGTTTGGAGTTACTCTTTTTGATGGGAGGTCACCCATGATTTGTTTAGCAGTAACTGGGTTGTTCCTAAAACAGACAACGCAATCATGCACTACTTTTCGCGCTAAATTTTTTCCACTTACGGGCCAAAACCGCATACGTACGTAATGGATTAAAGTTTGGGGACCAATATGAAAATACTTCCTGTGAAAATGCTCAAATATGAGTTTTGTGAGCTTATGGCCTTTCGGCAAAATGATTTGATGCTTCTTATCAAAGTTTAAATCTGAATTTTCCAACCTACCGCCAACTCTTAAGATATTATCTTGATCCAAAAAGGGGGATAAACATTTAATTTTACTGGAAGGGGGAACCCTTGATTCCCGTTTTAAACCCTTAATCTCTTCCTGAAATTCTGCATTTTGTACTAATCTAATTAGAGAAACTTCTGAATTTTTTATTTCTGGGGTTGTGAGGCTGCCTCTGCGCCGGTCTGCTAACTTACATTTGCAATTGTGAAAAAACCTATAAACATATGCCAGTATGCGAAGAATACTATAGTATTTACCACTTATGTTGAGAAAAAAAATTTACTTCTTCAGGATTCCTGAAAAGAGAAAGAGAAATATTAGAATTGAAATCATTACAGTTATTTTTATATTTTGATTTAGTCTCGGGAAAATAATCTGTTTCTGGCACAGAAATAGTTTCTTGCTCAGTCACTAAGTCATCAGCTGCTAGGAATTTTGGTCCCCTAAACCACATTGGATTCTCTACAAGAGAATTAACACTCGCACCTCTGGTCAAGAGATCGGCAGGATTGTCCTTGCTAGAGCAGTGATACCAAGAGTTTGAATCTGAAAGTGCATTAATCTCTATGACACGGTTTGCCACAAACTGCTTCCATCGCTTTGATGATCCTTTGATCCAGAATAAGGTTATTTTGGAATCCGTCCAATAGTACACTTTCAATGTGATTTTTTGATCTAGGATGGGTTTTACTTTATTGGTCAGTCTTGCACTTAGTAAGGCTCCGAGAAGTTCTAGCCGAGGCAGAGTTATCTCCTTTATCGGTGCAACACGACTCTTTGAAGTCACGAGATTGACTTCCACACCACTCTCTCTTTTTATTCTCAGATAAATTGCAGATCCATACGCTATTTTACTAGCATCAGAAAAGGCGTGTATTTCTACAGCTATTACTTGATTCAAGCAACCAAGAATTTTCCTCGGAATTTTTAATTCTGCTAAATTTGCAAGTTCTTCGAGCCACTTTAACCATTTTTCGTGCACATTAGTTGGTAACTGTTCATCCCATGCTGTCTTCTTTAGCCACAGTTCTTGGAACAGGCATTTTATTCTAATGGTGAATGGCGTCAGCATGCCTAACGGATCGAAGATTTTACCAACTGCTTGCAATAGTAGACGTTTTGAGCTTTTTTGCGATGACAAGAATTCTATTAAACCTTTGACTTCGAATGTCAGACAATCTTCTTCTGTTTTCCAGGACATTCCTAATACCTTGCTTAGATTGCTTCCTAGGCTTATTGCAGCATGTTCTGCTTGAATATTTAAACCTTCCTTTTGCCAGCACTGCAGTAACGCTTCATCATTTGTTATCCATTTTCGAAGAATCATTCCTGCTTCAGACATTATTTTGTTAGCATTCAGGGAAACATCAAGAGCTTCTTGCAGCGTATCTTCGCCAGATATAAAATCGTCCACATAAATATATTTATCGAGTAGGTGAACAGTTCTTGGGTGTAGGTTCATAAACCGCTTGATGTGCTCCTTTATTGTAGCAGATAGGAGGAATGGAGAGGCATTGACTCCAAAAATAACACGTTTGAATCTGAAGACCTTGAAAGATTTTAAACCATCATCATACCACAGAAAACGGACAGAATCCCGATCTTTTTCAGCTAGTGAGATTTGAAGGAACGCCTTCTCGATATCAGAAGAAAAGGCAATTTCGTATAATCTGAAGTGGATTAAAATATCAAATAGAAGTGGATTTAAGTTGGTGCCAGGCCATAAACAATCATTAAGGGACAAATCATTGTTATCGTGAGAGCTGGCATCGAAGACGATTCGGACCCTTGTAGTAAGTTTATCTTCTTTACAGACCGCATGATGGGGCAAATAATAAACTGCCCTGTCTAAAACAGGTTCATTTTCTTGCACCTGCTCTATAATTCCTTGCTTTAAATATTCCGTGATTATTTCAGAATATTGTCGAAAAAGCTCTGGGTTTCGATAAAATTTTCTTTTTAGACCTTCCAAACGCTGTTTCGCAACATTAAAATTATCATTTAAATCCTTCCAGTCTTTTTTCCAGGGTAACTGAACTTCATAACGATCGCCTACAAATTTGACAGTTTTATCGAATATTTGTTGTGCTTGATCAGTTTCCGATATTTTCGGATCATCATGTTTAATGCCTATAGACTCAAGCTCCCAAAATTGTTTTAAATTATCATTTATTTCATCGAAATCTCTAACGAAATTGCACATAGTAATATTGTTTGTTTGCGTGTTCTCCTCTAGCGTCCCAGTTGGGATCCATCCAAAAACAGTGTCTTGCAGAAAAAGTTTATCATTTATCTTAACTGAATTATGCTTTAAAATTCTATAAAATAATTCAGCGCCAACCAATGCGTGAATTTTTCCCGGTTTGAAAAATGTGGGGTCTGCCAATTCCACAATATTCGGTAAATTAATGTCCGATACATTTAATTGCTTTGATGGAATTACATCCGTGATTTTGGGAACAATTAAGAAATCTATATTCTCCCTGAAAGAGCCATCTTCGTTTGTAATTACACTCGAAATTTTATTTTTTACATTATAAGTATAACCGTTTAATCCTGTAACGGGTACATTAATTATCCTTTTTTTAAATTTCAGCATGTCAGCGCAATCCTTAGTTAAAATATTGACATTGCTAGCATTATCCAAAATTACTCTAAACCTTCGTTTATTTCCGAAATTATCTTCTATAAAAACAAAGCATGTACTCAATAAAATTGATTTTCTTTCTTTACTTATATTATTCAAGGTCTTTAAAGATTCGTCATTATTTACCGAAATGTTTTTCATTTCTCTATTTACCGCACCTGCAAGAGGGGAGGAAATTTGGGGGGAAGCCAATTCATTTTTGGATTTATTTTCTTTTTCTCGATGAAGCGATGAGCTGTGTCGCAATCCACAGGTATTACAATTATATTTTGAAATGCAAGAATTTACGAAATGAGAATTATTCAAACAATTAATACACAGCTTATTTTTCTTCACAAAATTGTATCGTTCAGAAACATTCATTTTTCGAAACTGAGAACATTTGTTCAAATTATGAAAAGCCAATTTACATAGAATACAAGTTTTTCCATTCGATTTATCATTCGAATTTAGCATGAAATTTTTTTGTTTGTTCGAAAGAGGAATGTTTTTGTTTAAGGGTTTTGAAGCAGAGTATCTATTTACGCTTTCTAACGTAGAACTGCGGTTTTCCAAAAATGACATTAATTCATTAAATTGCGGGTATTCTGATTTTTTAATCGAATATTCAAATAATTTTCGAGATTCCTTATCTACCTTTTGCAATATAATATTGATAAGGATAGCATCAGACAGATTGTTTTGTTCATATTGTAATACTTTTAAGGCCCTCAAATTTTTATTTACACAATCAATAAAAGATCTCAATTCTTTAGAAGACTCGTAATGTATTTTTTCATAATTAATTATGGCTGAT
The DNA here is from genome assembly GCA_963932465.1 of Maratus speciosus. NCBI lineage: Eukaryota > Metazoa > Arthropoda > Arachnida > Araneae > Salticidae > Maratus > Maratus speciosus. The sequence goes on along the minus strand of OZ010800.1, from coordinate 350,324,531 downwards.
AAATGAGTGTCAATGAGCAAACGTTGATTTTCAAATCTTTCAGTAAGTGCTGTAAACAATGATTCAAAGGAATCGTCTGGGCTCTCTAGTTGTTTTGCTTCATTTTTTAGCGATGCTCGCAAATAAAACAGCTTCTGAGCGTCATTTAACTGAGCATTATTGATAATTAAATTTGTAAATTGTACTTTAAAGATTGACCACTCTTCATATTTACCATTGAATGTTGGTAGTGGGATTTCAGGTAACTTAACTTTAATATTATTCAAACTTTTAGATTCAATACTATCAGCATGCACATTTATTTCAGAAACTTTAAGATTTTTAAGAAATAGGTTGAGACTTACCTCAAGTTTCTCGAGACGATCTTCGAGTTCATCTAACTCGTTTTCGATTTCTGGTAAGTCCTTAATATCAGGGATATCATAATATTTATCCCGTATTTCCGATACTTTTGCTTGAAGCTCAGGTAATTTTCGAATCTTTATTTCGAGCTCGGTACTCGAGTAATTAATTTCGTCTGTATTATCTTTTACGAAATTTTCTAATTTCGTTATAGCACCTTTTAGAGCACCTTTTGTTCTATTTAATTTTTCCATAGCAGCTATTTCGCTGCGAAATCGACGGACCACAACAATGTATGTGAATACTGTGCGTAACTTTAGGAATGAAGACGACTAGGTTTCTTTTTCACATTTTTTATAACACACAGCACAACAAATGTTACAACAATCACAAACACTGAAAAACATATAGAATGAGGCGGTGACTTTGGGGTAATAACCCGCTGTTAGAACAAGTGGCGTTCGTAAAACATCTTTTGGGGAATACTCCCGCTATAAGCAACAGAATAATTGGGGATAAGACCCGCTATAGCATAATGTGCCACAATGGCAGCTCAAGAACAACATACTATACTTGGGGATAACACCCGCTCGAATACACAATGTGCCGCAATGGCAGCTAAAGAACAACTATATACTTGGGGATAAGACCCGCTCGAATACACAATGTGCCGCAATGGCAGCTAAAGAACAACTAAACTGGGTCACATGACCGCAAAGCTACGGAGCTCGTTCGGCATGCGCACAAGGTCCGAACAATTATAATGTTAATGTTTAACTTGTATTTAAATTTTAGACCAATGAGGACTATATCATATTAATATCTCATACATAGTATATTATATTACAAGAGGATAATGTGCATGTTTTAATTATAAATTTTATTCTTTGTTCTATCCTTTCCTCCTAAATTAGGCATATTAAATTTTAAGAATGTTTGTAGACACATGAAATGTAACTAATTAATTAAAAACAATTTTTTTTCAACACCTAAGCATCATAATTTTAATTATTTATATTTAATTATATATTTATTTAAGTGATTATGCAATGTTGACAAAGTGATTTAAATATTGATATGTTACTACAGTATAGTACATTTATTCATGTGAAACATTAATTAATGAATCATCCATATCACTATCTATATATATATATTACGCTAACGTACGTGGCACAGAAATCACGATTATTTGTTATTGTTTAATGGCAAAGCCCGAGAAACGCATCTGATTCGTTATTGTGTAAGAGTCCTTGGCAGGATTTAGGGCGATTGGGTTTGTTTACGTTTTGTGTTTTCGGTGCAATATCTTTCGCTACAATTATGTAGCTTCAAAATATCATTTGAAATGCCCGTAAAAAATCTCGGTGAATGCTTGAAAGTGAAGAAGAAAACGAATTCGAGTTGAATCGAAATAGATTCGAAAATCAAATAGAATTGATCGAGAATGCCGTTAAGCGATCGGCGAAATAGGCTTAATAATTTTAGCATGCACGACTTGCTACTGAAATCGAAAGTACTGATTTAAACATTCCGAGACATGCATAACTGTGGGTGAAACATGCAATTTCTGCAAAGCAATGTATTGGAAATGTGAATTAAACAGCAATAAGAAGTTTACAAAATGTTGTCATGACGTAAAAAGTAATTTTGTACGGACAGGTAGTTTTGACTGTATGGACCTGCGATACAAATTTCAGGTTCATTTAAGAATATTTTTACCCCCCCCCCCCCAAAAAAAGTAAGATACAATAAAACCTGCTTAAACGGAAACGAAAACGACCAGTGATAAATTCCGTTTTATTTAATATAAAATTATTCAGGTTATTTAAATTGAACAACGCATAATAGCATTTTTTTTTTGAGGGGTGGGGGGGAGAAAGAGCTGGAACTTTTTTTTTCGTTTATTGCAGGACTCCGTTATAAACAGGCTTTACTCTATTAGAAAATAAATTTGCTGGATGGTACTTTTAAAAAAAATCTATATAGTAATATTTTCTTACAATTTTCTTATTTCTTTTTCAGTATTACACTTTATGTTGTATTTGTAATTACTTTTTTATATAAAGATTTTAAATAAAAAATTAAATTATTGAAAATATAATTACATTTTAATTAAATTCATCAGTTAATTTGGAATAAAAAAGTTTAAAGTTTGAGACATATAAAAATTAAAAAAACTTAACCTTTGACTTTATACAACTTTGGAACTGAACAAGAGTCAGGCTCTGGTAATTTGCACCGTCTCCACCCGCCCCCTCTGTACGGATCTGCGATAAAAAATTCAGATTCATTTAAGAATATTATTATTACGGGTCCGGGCAACACCGGGCGAGTGAGCTAGTTTTACATATTATTATTATTTAATAAATCATTTACTTATTTTTTCTTATATACTGTTATAAATCTACTAACATATTTTTAATTGACGAATACAAAGATGAAACCACACACTTTATTTGTGGAACTCAAGGTATTTAGGACTTGATGAATCTGTCTTGGTTCTACAAATTTCCATTATTCTTTTTCTCCTATTTTTACTATATTTTTAAAATCCATGTTGAAAATGTTAAAGAAATTAGTTTTATAGTCAATGAATAAATTTCTTTTTTATTTATAATTTCACAATTTATATACAGTAACTTTCTGGTACTGATAGTACTATTCATTTTATTTTAAAAACTATGTATATTTGTTATTTCAAAGAAATTATTTTCTGGAGGTTATTTTCAAAAATTTTCTGCAATTTGAAACTGTTATTCACAGGGCCTGGATGGAAATACAAAATAAATAAGTAAATAGATTTTCCTTTCCCCCCTACTTCTAATGGTACCTTTCACTTAAAAAAATCTAAATACTTAACTATTTGAAAAAAAAAAAAAAAAAAAAAAAAAAAAATTAAGGCTATTTATATATTTTCTGTTTCTTTTTTCCCCCTTTCTGCAATTTTAAATTTTCATCCGTGTAGGGGGAAAAAAGAGAATACCAATGGATAGATAGTACCTTTCTAAGGGCACAGGCAACATCATGTGGGCATGCTAGTTTACATGAAAAACAACAATACAAAAAGATCTATTTAAGAATAATAATAATATAGTTAAAAGCAATATAAACAGGCACATAAATTCAAATGCATGCAAATTTAATAATTGGTAAGCATAAGAAAAAGTTAATTTTACCCGTTTGTAGGAATAAGAAGGTAGAATAAGCACCAAAAACTGTGGTATATGCAAACTGAAACACTATAAAATGAAATGAAAATTAATGATATATTTTTTATTAAAAATTAAGAAAAAAAAAAACCACAGAGACTCAAAGACACTCACATGACTGCAGAACAGCAGCTTTAAATTTAGCTCCATAAGCCAATTTTTCAATTAAATGATGAAGATGAGCTACAAAAAAAAAGAAAAGGGAAATTATTAGCGAGCAATTTAATTAAGTAATACATTTATTTACTGTAGAATCTTAAAAACAAGAAACAAAATCTATACTGGTAATGAAATATGAAAGTAAAACGTTCCGAGATATCTAACGAAAATAATACAGTAGTCCCTCATTATACAGCACATGTCAGAAAACAACAAAAAGAGATAAAACTGAAGTTTTACAAAAAAATAAAGGAAGGCCTACAAATAAGTACTTCATATTTGTCTCCAATTTTTATTTTATACACATATTACAATTTCTTAATAAAATTAATAATAGTTAATTATACATAATAAAATTCGCTAAAACAGTATCACAAGGGACAAAAGAAAATTTATGTTTTACATAGACTTCTGTCTTTTCATGTATACCATCTGCTGAAATTATATTTTTTTTGCTGGGACATGAGAATTTTCTTTTTAAGACAGCATTACATAAAACAGGCCTACCACCCTTAGTGAGTACTAATGTGTAGTATTTTTTTTTGCTGGGACATGAAAATTTTCTCTTTAAGACAGCATTACATAAAACAGGCCTACCACCCTTAGTGAGTACTAATGTGTAGTTCAAGCTCAGAAAATGTGTAATTTGAAGGTATCAAATGTAATGTGAAATTTTAAGGTTGCTAAAATTATGAATACATTCAAATTGTTAAAGCAACCGCTTTCTAGTTTTCATGACATTTGAGTTTGCCACAACTTTTTGATCAAAATACGATACACCTCTTGTTAGTTACAGATGGGTGATTTTCTAGCATTTTGTTTTTGCTTTCATGATGAACTTCAAAAAGCTTTGTCTAAACTGCAATATGAGGAAAGTTCTTACTTTCCCTGTGTTTCTGCTTACTTTTGAAATGACATTTTTTGTAGCATATTACAACAGAGTAGGGCCTTGATTTAGGGTGATGTACTACACAGTTATATGAAAATTTATTCACAAGCAGAAATTTCAGGGGGGGGGGGGGGGGATTGATGTTTTTGTACCAAGTATCAAATACAACAAAAAATCGAATGTTTAAAAATTTGCTATTGCAGAAGTGGGGGGAAAACAGAAATTTTGGGAGGAGGGATATTTTGGATGATTGATTATTTACTTATTGTTACTAGAGCAACGGATATGGCAGACTTTATTTAAATAAATAGTTTTAAATATTTTAAGCTCTGCATGTTGGGAAAGGCAAACAGAGAAGGAGAAATCTAGGTGGGACAAATTATATAACTGCTTATTTATTGCCACGAGACATTAACAATTAGGACAGCTCTTTTCTTCTAAATAAAGATTTTAAACCTGTTTGCACACTGGAGAGAAAAAGGGGGAAATGTAAATTTGGGAGATGTGGATGATTATTTATTTACTGTTATTAGTGAACAGCAAACAGGGAAGAATTATTTTTGTTAAAATAAGGAGTTTTGAAAGATTTAAAACTCTGCATGCTAAAAGCAGAAATTTTTGGCAGAGGGAGTAATTTATATGCCTGATTATTTACTTTCTGTCCTGTGTGGTTTGTGTTACCTCCTGTATGTTTTTCCAGATGCAATTTTTTTTTTTTTTTTTTTTTTTTTTTTTACCACTTTTAAAAGTTTTCCAGGCCAGTAAGGAAATTCTCTGCCTTTTCACGTTTTTCCTAGTTGCTTGCTACCCTGAGTATATAATATAAAAGAGGTTACCCCTCAAAATTGCAGCTTTTAAAAAAAAAAAATCATAAAACATGCAGAATATTGCAGTTTCTCGTTTTAGGAAGGGCTTAATTCACTATTTAATCCTTTAGCACGTTAAAAAGAAGAGAGGTGTTGGGGAGAGGGATCCTAAATTGGTATACATCTCATCTTATCCTTTTCCTTCAGACCCATAAAGCTGCAAAATTTCCTATCTTTAGCAATAATAGATTTTAAGATCTGGTGACAAGACTGTTAGGACAGGAAGATTTTGAAAATCAGTCTTTGTGATTTCAACAGACTATTTTTTAAAGAACATTATATGTGCTGACTTATCGGGTATTGTAATTATTCATGTTCTAAATAAACAAAAGAAATGTGTCATAACAAATGCAACAAAATGTTTTGGAGCTTTTGGGCCCCTGACCCACCTTGCATGGGAAAAAAGGATGGGGAAGGAAAGAAACAGGAAGAGTGTGCATTTCAAAACTTTCCATCTATTTCACATTTATATGCTGTTATTAGTCATTGCGCAAAATTTATTGTTTTCACAGATTCCAAGATGAAATCCACCTCCCCTTCCTCTTGGGGAAAGGAAGAGAATTTTTTACAAAAAAGCTTCTTTACTCTTTTGCCAACACTTAATATTCTATAAAATTTCTAGTCTTCAGTTTTTATAAATTCCAAAGGTCTGATAGTTGGTCATTAAGTAACATGATAAAAGTAAATACCTAAAAGAGCTAATAAATTAGAAATTTGAGTTTTCAAAGCTTTAAAAGAGATGTTCAGAAGTACCTTTTCTCAGATGGTGTATTGCACAAACACGATATCAAAAGTTTCCTATCAGGAAACACAATAATAATTTTTCATAGAAGTTAAAGGGAAAATCAATGAAACTGGCTGCCGTTAGTCAAGAAAAATGCTGTTTGGGAGAGGTCCTGAATATCTGGAAAAACTGCACTGGGATTGGCAATTTTTTTTTGTTGCTTCGTATTTAATAAAGTTTTTTAATAAAGTTATTTAATAAAGCAATGTTTATTTGGAAAAGCTAGAATAAAATTTTCAAAAAAGTCTCCTTTTTTATAAAATAGTTGCTTTTCAGACACTTTTCACTTAAAAAAGTTACCTTAGTCTGCTCCTGGAGCTGAAAATAGTAGCATTTTAGTAGCAAATAGTAGCTGTGTTGGTGTCATGGTCCCAAGAGAGAGTGGTAATGTTAAGGGTTAATCAGTTGGGGCAGGAGAAAGTTCTAGAAAAGTAAATAACTGCAGTTTTGAAATCATTATTTTCAATGATCCAAAGGTTGAATCAGACCATGAAAATATTAAGGTGTCTTTAAAGATTTTTGCATAAAAAATAAAGGTGATGTGCTCAGGTATAGTGGTATCATTTGCAAACAAAACAAAATAAGTTAATACTGTATGAGAGCATTAAAAAAATAAGTTGAAAAGTAATACTTTCTCCTATTTCAGTGATGTTAGTCTATAAATTTTCTTAACTTACATTAATACAGTGGAACCCGGTTAAGACGCTCACAGTTAATGCGCGATCCCGCTTAATACGCGGATTCTTTCCGATCCCTTGAACATCGCCAATAAGGCTAATGCAAAAATATCACGTTTAATACGCGAACGGTTAATACGCGATCCCGCTTAATACGCGAGAGATTTCCGGTCTTTTAAGGCAAAAAATCCCGCTTAAGACACGAATTCATTGATCAAGATGCGAATTCCCTGTCTCTTTTCCAGTATTGCCAATTTTTTATATTTAAATAAAAAACAGTGTCTCCAGATAATAATATTTACTTTATTTAATAACAGATTAATTAATTCGAACATTACTAATCGGAAATAGTGGTAGTTATTTGAATTTTAAAAAGTCCGCTAAATTAGCAACACTGCAATTCTTTGATCCGCGTCCTAATATTCTGTGTTTCTCACTTCGTGTATGTTTTGACTGTAGAGAGAGAAAGACGAATTCAGGATATTCAGATATGTCATAAAATTATAATTAAGGATGATTATACCTATTGTTAGTGAGGTTTAAAATGTAAGTTATGTACCTACTATGTTTTAAAAAGCATATTATACGCAAGAAAAATGAAACTTGTAAATATTAAATAAATATGACTACGGTTGTTTAATTTTTTTATGTTTTCTTTTCTTTTTTGTATGTTAACAATATTTTTTACAAAAAGATTAATAAAGATAGTTTTGTCTTATAATGTAAAGGATAGATTATAATGGTACTCATTATCATAAGTACTAAATATGATTTTAACAATTGGACTGTGCTTCAAAAGTTGTTTAATATTTTTTATCTCTGTTAAAAAAAATTAGTTTAGCTGGAAATTATTTTTTTTATTTTTGGTTGTAACGTAATAAGCTACAATAAATCCGTTTAAATTCATTTTTTATTTTCAGTTATTATTACAGCCGTTCCTAAAAAGATAATAATGAGTTAAAGATGAATACAATTAAATTTAAATCTAAATATACCTAATAGATACAATTTTCTACCAGAAGCATCTGACAGAAAGCTCTAAAGTTCATTTAAATGATTAGATGTGTAAATAGGCGAATAGTTTCTGCAACATTATACAAATCACGTTTAATACGCGATCCCGCTTAATACGCGACTTTTGTCCACTCCCTTGAAACGCGTCTTAACCGGGTTCGACTGTATTTCAAAAATCATTTTTTGAGTTGTGTCACTTTTAAAATAAATATGGGATATGATGATTGCACGTGATTCAATATATTAGATGCAAAGAAATAAAAATTTTAATACTATAAAATGTACCAAAATATTGCTGCTTTTTTTTTTTTTTTTTTTTTTTTTTTTTTTTTTTTCCCCATGCATGTGAAGTCTAGCTGTGCTTATATAACAGTAATTATTTAATTATTTTTGTGAATCTCAATACATTTAAATGCAATTCAATATGGTGTTAATCAGTTTTTAAATATCTAATTTAATAATAAAGGAAAAATGTGCTAAATATTCCTCAATTTAATTTTTTATATTGATTCTTGCATTCTTAAAATCTACTTAAAATATACCTACAAATCTTAGAAGAAGAAAATAGATTTTTAAAATGCAGTAATATTCCTTACTCTTATAATAACCACAGAAAAAATAAAATACAGTAGCCTCCCTCTTAACCAGAACTTTGCTTTAATGGGCTGACTTTTTTTCAAACAATAGGCAAAGTTTAGGGATGACAGCCTTGGAAACTTAGCTTACACTTTCAAGTTGAAGTGCAATCCCGAAGGGAAGCAGGCAAAATTCAGAAAGGAGAACGTCGCATCGTTTCGAATGCATACATGTTGACCTTCACCAGTGTTGAATCCAGGGTGTGGCCCGGGGGTGGGGGTCAGTGGAACTATCCCTCAAGAACAATGAGATGTCCCCCGGAAGATTTGAGATTTTGTGTTTTTAACAGGGTTGGCACGGTTTAAACCAAATGGTTTTAACCCTGGTTTAAACCACGGTTTAAACCAATTGGTTTTTTTGTCAAAAAAACCATTTGGTTTTTTTAGAAAAAATATAATATAATATTTTCTCTTTTTTGTAATTTAATTGTTTTGAATTATTGATAGAAGTAATTTCTACTTTTAACACTTCATCTCAGCAGTCAACATGAGACATAATGAGTCTAGGTCATGTTTCTATGCATGTAGAATGAAAATTAGCATGTGCTGATGAACATATCTGGCACCCTAAAGATTTTTCTTAAAACATGTGAAATTAGGAAAGATAAAATAGATAAATAATATTCAATATTTAGCATAAAATATTTTCATTTAAAAAATGCAGTTTATTTACAGCAGTTAATAACAAAATACAATGATCTTTAAGATTTTGATTAAGTTCAAAAAGAAAATCTTCTGAATTGGGATTGGGAAAGATTATCCTTAAAGAATTTAAAAGAGTAACTTAAGATATCAAATTGAGTAACACAGCTTGCAAAAACTGAGTGCTAGTTATAGCATTTTAATAATACCAATTAATCTTTTCTGTTAGTTGCTGAATCTAATGGACAAAAGTGTTGATTTGGACACTTGGAGTTATCACTCGGAAAACAAAATAACCAGAAGTATTTGGATATTTAAAAAAATAATACTAATAACAACCACAGAATAATATATTATATTCATGAAACTTCATCAAATGTTTATTGATTGATTATTATATTATTAATCAAAGGATTCTTCATACGATTTTCAAGGTATCGATGTTTCACTGTGTAGAGCAGTTTACTTGAACACAAGACATATCTGTTACTAATAATGTTTAAATTAGAAATTATTTCAATTTTCTATATAATTGACTGTAATTATTTAATTTAAATATTTTCAAAAGTTATATTACTTATATAATATCCAAATGTGTTTATTTTATCAACAGATATGCATCTGTATGCAATAGGAAATTATATTTTAAAAAACCCGGTTTAAACCAAAAAAACCTGGTTTAAACCAAAAAAACCGGGTTTTTTTGGTTTTTTACAAAAAAACCCGGTTTTTTTCCAACCCTGGTTTTTAATGGTCAAAAGTGCAACCCCCCCCCCCCTCCCGGAACTCTATAATGTCTGATATCTATCTGCAAACTGTTTTGTACAAACATTTAAAAAGCTTGAGGGATGTGAACAGATCACCGTAGCAGGTGTATGAGAGTTGTTTGAGTCTGATAAAGATCTCAAGCATGAAACATTATTTGATGAGGATATAATCAATCATATAATTAGGACTGTAACTTATGTAATACGAAGACGATCCTGATGGTGATCCAGTTGAAGTAGACACTGCTAAAATTCCTCATAAGGAAGGGGTAAAAGCATTAGAGTTGGCGCTATGCTATGTTGAGCAGCGGCTAACTGCTTCCTCGGTTAAACTTATGATGTTGATAGAGATTATGATGATGATAGTTTAAGAGATGGAGAGATTATGCTGTAAAATTTCAGGCATCTTGCCTTCAACAGAAGTAAGTCACTGATTTTCATGGTTGATTAACTTAAATATAAATAATGTAGAACAATTTAAACTTCTTTTAAAAGTGTGTGACACGATTTTCAACAATTTAATTTATGTTAAATATTTTTTGTTATTTGTTATCAGTGATAATTTTTCTTTCAATTCAGTTAATGATAACTAGTATTCATTTCAGAAAATATAGAAAATATGTAGTTTTTTTAAAACTACACAAATTGAAATAACTAAATGCCTCATATGGGTTTAATTATTTAAATTATGCAGATACTTATTTAATTTTCTTTTTACTTCTCTGTTTTAACCGTTTTTTCTCTTAACCGGCTAGCCCTCGGTCCCGTTTAGGCCGGTAAAGCGGGAGGCTACTGTGCTTTCCCTCCTAGTTAAAAAAATAGTAATTAATGAAAATGAAAGTTTATCAGACTTCTAAAAACTTCGGCCATAATGCTGAATAGAAGGTTTTTCAGGAAGAATTGTATAAATAGATTTTAAGAAGATGGTTAAGGAAAGTTTCAAGATTAAACTTGTGAAATTGGCCAAAAATTCATTGATGTGAGGTCGTTCATAATGTGGAATTCTCTGCCTATTTATGAATTTAATATTTACCAGAGCTTAAAATATTTTTAATATTAGAATAAACAAAACAAAATGGATAAACAAAACAATTTCTAAGTTTATATCAAATGCTATGCAAAATAAATATACAGGAAAATTATGCATTCACACTGGATTTTATAACTCGTTCATAATTCTGTTATAGAATTATGATGTATGTTAACTACATGACATTTAATTCGTTTCCTACTACAACTCTTCTAACTTTTGAACAATATTTGTTATTCTGCAAAATTACTCAAAACAACATATAACATTTAAAAAATAATTAAAACATTATAAATATCTCACCAACACCAAAGAAAAATGGACATAAAATCACAGAAGCTTTGTTTCCAAAACATGGCACCAATATAGGCAGCATACAAGCTCGAAAAGTAAATTCTTCAAAAAATGGTGCCTGAAAATCATAAGTGATGATTAAAGCAGGGGAAAAGCAATAAAATTTTAAAACTAAATTCAAAATCAACAATACATTTTTTTTCTAAAGTATAATACTTACAATAACATGATTTCTTAACCAAAGAACATTTGTAATACTGTAAGACCACACTTTCCAATCTAGAATAATAAAAATTATTTTGATTAACTATATACATATAGATGGATGATTCAAAATAAGAGGTTAGAAGGATTTTTCTTAAATCACTGATGATAGAAACTCACCTCCTATTACAAAAAAGTATACAAATCAAGTACAGGTATCCTTTGACCAGTGTGGTTAATGAATCACAAGACATCACCACGCTAATTGAAATACATATTGAATGGGAACAATTGCAATAGTTCTCCAGCGAACTTTCTCAAAAACTCAATATACAGTACAGAACCATTTATCCGGAATGCTTGGGGTCAGATGTATTCCAGATAACTGGTTTTTCCGGTTAACTGGTTGTGCATTAAAGCAGCATCCATTTGATAAATTTTATGGAATATGTGTGTTGTGGCATTATTTCTCATTTTAAATTATTAGATTAGTTGGATTAATAATCAATGCAAGAAAGATAAAAAATTAGCCAGAGTTTAAAAGAAGGCAATTTATGGGAATCCCTTAGGAACAAAAATTCTTCTGTTTCCTCTGCATAAAAATTAAAACATCTAAAATACAACTAAATGTGATGACGAAAAATACTAGATGTTGTCATCAAATTATACAATTGTTTCAAGCAAAGCCTATGTCAAACTGGCAATGTATGACACCTTCTTCTGCAAAGATTCTGAAATCAGTCTATCAGAAATATCATTCTGGATAACTGGTTTTCTGGTTAACTGGTTTCTGGATAAATGGTTCCATACTGTACATAAATAATCACTACATCAATATACTACTATATTGATTTTGATGTATTATTCTTAGAAAGTACATATTACAGCTTGATTTGAAAATTTTTTAATTATCTATTTTTCATGAACAATAATCAACATAAATAAGAGAGCTAATTTAATAAGTAACAATCAAGAAACATTAAAAAGCCAATTTTAAGTTTAATTCGGCATTACTATAATTTTTTAGGTTAATTTTGGTAGCTAAATAACTAACAGGTTAAATTCACATAATTTGATTTATTTATTTATTTTAATGCAATTAATTTGATTACTTCATATTTACATGCATTTTAACTTATTTAAGGGAAAACTTGCCAATTGTCAATTGCACACAATTTTTTCCTTCTTTTTTATGGAATACACCTTGCAGTAATGTGAAGTTTGATATTCTAAACCTCAGTGCCCTTGCATACTTCTACTGACTCTCAGATCCATTTCTAGTAGAAGCCATTTGATAAATTCTAATTTTTGAAAAGTTTCTTTAAATTCTTTTATTGTTATTTTTTTCCAGCATTTTCTACAATTTTGGTTTTCAAAAATTTTTGCTGTCATGCTGCGAGAAAAAGGTAACACCTAATTAGTGCTTTGAGTACTAATTTAAATTTTCTCAACACTAATTGAGGGAGCACCTAAGAAAGTTTACTGCACTAACTCAAACCACACTTAGAGAGGGAAACATGTACAGCATTTATTTTAGCAAGGTGCTGTATGCATTTGAAAATATGAAATTTAATTTTTTATATACCTCCTATTCCTATAACATAAAAGTAAAACAGCGAAAATTTCATTTTTCTACAACCAAAACCGGGTTTTGGAAATATAATTTTTCAAAATATCAAAAACATCCAATATTTTTTTTATGTATATATGATATTTTCAAAATAGTCAACTCATTGCTGATAATAATTATTTTCAAGCATCATATAAATAAAAAACTAAAACGTATTGCACTGAACACGGAAACTTAATAAAACAATATTCTAAAAATGTATTTTTCCTTTTTTTTTTTTTTTTTTTTTTTTTCACTTAAAACCAAATAGAAGATAAACTAACTGAAATCAGATATAATTTACTTTACACACTCCTAAAAAAACAAACTATAGGATTGAGTATCAAGAAAATTTTATGTTTTATAAAACAAAATTTTAAATACAAAATAGTTTTTTAAGTGAAAAATTTTAACATAAATGTAAGCTTGACTTCTTTTCTATTCCCTAACTTCTTTTACAGTTTAAACTCAACTAAACCAAAATTAGAATACAGTGAAATACGTTTAACACAAAACTGAGGGGACCGAAAAAATTTTCCATGTTAAAAGAATTTTGCGTTAAAAGATTCTTAAAAAAAGAACAAAACTCATAAATAGTTTCGACGTCATTGAATTTTATTTCGATTTCCTGTTAAACTAATAGGATAAAAAGCAAGTAAACAAAATATTGTTTTTGGCAGAAAAAATCAGATATCTTTTTTTTTTAAGTGTCTTTTTCAATATTCTGAGATCTAGCTTGTTTGAACCAAATAAGTTAAGCTGTCTCTAAATCTTCCTGCTTAGCAGTTTTCAGAGGTTTTCTCTCAGGCTTAAACATACTGCGCTCAAACATTAATGCAATGTGATCCCTGTTTTTTATTATTGTTGATTATGTATAATTGGTAAGGCAAAACTCTTTGCAGATTTATGTTTTCATAGTCAACTGCATTAAGCAGCTTCATCTTCATTTGAAGCGAAATAGCAGTTTGTTTTCGCACCTATTTCTCAGCCACTGTGTTCATAAAACATAAGCTAATTTACAAAAAACACGAAATTCTCCGATTTTCACCAAAAATTCAGTGGTTTTAACACAAAATTCACCAATTTCAACTTAAACTAACTAGCTCCAATGCGAATTTTTTTTGTGTTAAACGATTTTTGTTTTGTCTTAAAAGAACAAAAATGTATTAAATTGCATCATATACTGTCCGGACCACTATATAATTTCGTATTAACCAATTTTTCATGTTAAACGTATTTCACTGTAGATACTTTTCTAATGAAGCAGTAAATAACTTATCTAAACTGGACAATTTATCATTCAGTGGCTGTTCTGAATTAATTATGTCACACATAATAATTAGTTCTACATTTAAAAATTCAGCTTCAAATATACAGCTTGGAAAATATATTTGTCTTTTTTCTTTGACTAAAAAATTCGCTGCCAGAGACAAAAGTTCTTTGTTTGAATAACAACACAGTCAGTAACAGTTGAAAATTTCATTTACATTTGTTTTGACTGAAAATATCAAAAATAACATGCACATACTATGAAAATAAATATCAAATACATGAAAATTTATCTTTTTTTAGAGCCAGAAAGCTCTCAAATATCATAAAATTCAAAGTGTCATATCTTGAGAGTTTTAGTCTGAGAAGAATGGAATTTTAACTGATTTCCATGTCAGAGTATGGTTTTAAATTTTTCTAAATATAACTTATATACACTTAATATATTTTATTTATAACTCTAAGAAGATTTAATTAAAAGTATATAAATAAATTATATCTTTTCTTGCACTGTCTTGATCCAAGAACTCAAATATGGGGTGTGGGTTTTACCATTATTTAAAAATCAGAGTTGCTGTAATTTTTAATACGTATATGACTTCTATTTCAAAAATTGCATCCCTTTCCTGGAAATTCTGAATTTAATGACACCTTTGATGTCATTTTATAACAACCTGCAAATAAAGACAGGTGTATATATATTAGGGTGTTTCATTTTTCCAAAGGTGTGATTTTCATATGACTTTGATTACGCCCCGAGTCTCAGTATTTTAAAAGATATACATGCAAAATTTCAAGAAGATTGGATAATATTTAGGGGTTGCACACATTTATCACTTTTTTCTGAAAGTGAAATGTCTAATATTGAAGTGTTTTTTTACTAATGGGCTTCTCATGTATTTCTTTCATCTTTAGCAGATAATTCAACATTAAAATGGGAACCAAAAGAGGAATTTGGCAGCTAGAAAAAATGCCTAGTGGTGAGTTTTTAGAAGTGCGGCTCCCTTCAAAGGAACAAGTACTTTTAGTTTTTATTTACCATCACAAGGAAATGAAAGAAACACTTTCGGATGTTGCTAGATCTACCAGTACTAAACTACAGGAAGTGTGGAGGAAAGCAAATATCCCTGTTAAGACGGAGGAAAATATTCATGCTGGTATACAAAAGATGTACAAAGAATACCAAAATCTGGCTAAAGAAAAATCAAGAAACACGAATAAAGCAAATGTGAAACGGCAGATTTGGAAAGGTGATCTCGATGAGTTATTTGACATTTCTTGGCAAAATGTGATGGATATGACTAGCGTATCACAAGAAGATAAAGAATTTCTTATGTCACAAAGAGAAGATCGTACAAGTTCATCAATGGGTGGAGTAGACAAGGTTTTCGCCTCAAAAATAAGAACCAAGCGTAGAAAAGAAGAGAAAAATAAATCATATAAGGATAAACAGTACAAAGCCATCGATGAAATTAATAAAACAGTTGTACTGGAAGACTCATCTCCATCATTATCACCACCTAGTGACGATGAGACCGCGTTTTTGCCTCGGCCTCCAGCAACGAAAATATTACATTCAAGTCCTAGATTAAATCTTCTTGATCAGACACGCACGTCTACTTGGGATCGAGAACAGCTCTCTATTCGACAAGCAAGTACATCCTTTATAGCAACTGCAAAGAGCCTTGGCCATGATGTTTCAAAAATCTCCGTATCTCCAGCTACTGTTTACCGAGTTCGGGTAATCAATAGAAGCGAAATGGCAAAGAAAATCGAAGGGTCACTCTTTGAAAATCCTCCTTATTTGGTCTTGCATTGGGATAGTAAAATATTGCGCTCAATTACCCATGGGAGTGTCAAAACTTTGGAAGATAGAATTGCAGTTTTAGTATCTGGCAAAGATTTTGAGCATTTGCTTGGTGTACCTGTTGCCCTGAAAGGCACTGGTGAGCAAATGGCTGAAGTAGTTATTCGGGAAGTGGACCAATTTGGGATATGCGACAATATCATCGGTATGTCTTTTGATACTACAGCATCTAATACAGGAGTGATCCAAGGGGCATGCACCAGAATTGAAAGGGAATTCGGACGAACATTGTTGTGGTTGGCTTGTCGTCATCACACCTCCTGAACTACTATTGAAAGGAGTGTTTGAGAAGTGTTGCGTCATACTCTCAAGTGGTCCTGACATCCAGAGTTTTCGGAAATTCCGAAGTCTGTAGGCTTCACTTGATAAGAGGTCATATATGACAATGCTGGATGAAAAACATACCGTTCAAGGTTTTCTAACTAGAAGAACAACGAATGAAAATGGTTAATTACCTCCAAAATGTCCTAAAAGACGGAAGTCATCCAAGAGAAGACTACAAAGAGTTATTACAACTCTCACTCCTGTACCTAGGAGGTTGGTCTGAAACAGATTTCAGTTTCAGGATTCCAGGAGCTCTGCATCAAGCACGGTGGATGGCAAAGGCAATATATGCACTTAAAATTGTCCTTTTCACTAAACAGTTGAACATTTTACAACGAGAATTGCAAGGAATGAAACGTGTTGCACATTTTGTCAGCCTCATATATGTTCGCTTTTGGCACGAGGCAATTGTAAGTCGATGGGCTCCAAAAAATGATTTGGATATGCTACAGCTTCTGAGCTCTTACCCAGATGCAGACGTCAAAAATAGTGCTCTCACAGTTGCTAAGAGACACCTTTGGTATCTATGAGAAACAAACGTATGATTGGCTTTTTTGGACGAACGTATTACACAGGCTGAGAAGGAAAATATGATTAAAAATTTAGAAACCAAACCAACAAAGAAAAAAGAATTGAAATGATTAGAGGGTAAAAATATTGTTTTTGAAGGAAGAGACCTGAGCCATTTCGTTACTAAAAAAACAAAGACTTTCTTTGAAATGTTTGGGATCCACGACGTGACAGAATACTGCAGTGATTCTCTAAGAAGCCATGTGGATGCTCTTAAGATAGTCAATGATACCGCAGAAAGAGGAATTGCCCTGATAAAAAACTTTAACGAATCGGTCAGGGATGAACAACAAAAACAACTTTTGTTGAGGGTAGTCGAGCATCATAGAAAAGTCGTCACCAAGCGAACAAAAGAAGGGATTGCATCGTTCAAAGTTGATTAATATAACACGTTTGCCTATTATACTACCTATTAATTTTAGTGTCCAGTTTTAGTATTATTTTAAGTTTGTGATTTCTATTTTTTTTTTCAATAAAAATGATTAATATTGAAAAATCGTATTTTTTGCCTACTTTTACAAAACTGGTCAAAGTGTGCAACCTGTAAATATTATCCAATCTTCTTGAAATTTGAGATATATATCTTTTTCATCACTTAGACTCGGGGCGTAAGCAAAGTCTTGAAAAAAATTACATTTTATTTTTTGCCATACAAAATGAAACACCCTAATATATATATATAACAGTTTTATTTTGTGACTTTTAAAACTAAAATTATGTATGACTTGTGTTCGGAGAGGGAGGGAGAGAGGGGGGGGGGGGGGGGAAGTAATGATAATAATAATATATATATTTTTTAATCATTGACATTTAGAAAAATTGTGAGACATACTTTTTTCTATTTTACCAAACTCAGAAAATTAATGTTTACATAAATAAGGATTTCTAAACTTTACATTTTACCATTAAAGAAATTATATGAGGACAATTTCTAACTTTAAATAAAAACCTTAAAATAATTTAAAATAGTATTTTATTTACATCATCTTATTAAAATACAATTTATAAACAAAATTAAGATATATAACATAGACAAATGCTATTGAAAGCTTCTAAATGAAAAGTGACATTCATAAATTAAAGATGAAATTATTTTTAAGAAGATTATACTATATCCTTCAGAGCAGTAATAGTCTTTACTTTAAGCAAAAATGTATGGTCTATAAGTGTTGTTCACAGTATTTACCATTCATCACACAATTCAATATAATATTATACAATGTAATCACTGTTGCCAGAATGTTTTTAATTTATTGTGAATGATATGGATTTTATAGAAATAAAAAAGGCCAAACGCTCACAAAAAAAATTATATATATATCTGGATAATACGCAATGCAGGGTTCCCAGCAAAACATGACTGGCAAATTCCCTGACTTTCCAGGACCAAATCAAAAAAAATTCCATGAGTTTCCATGACCAAAAGGGCATATAACGAAATTTGCTACTTATTTTTGCAGTCCTTTGTCAAAATTAGCAATTTTTTCCCCGAGAATATTTGATGAATTGCGCATCATTTTTCATTTTTTCTCCAAGACTTTTCCATGACTTTTTAGAAAATATTTGTAAATTCCCTGACTTTTCCTATATATTTTGAAATTTCTCTGACTACTTTGAAATTCCATGATGCTGGAAACCCTGCAATGGTTAATTAAAAAAAAAAAAAAAAAAGGAAGGGGGCATTTGATTTATAATTATATTGCTAATACACATTTTATAATGGATGTTGATTCGATACTTTTATATGTATAATGGGGTAGTTATATTTATATATTTATCAATTCATATTAAATTTATTCATATTCATTAATATTTAATGAAGTTAATGATTAACTTGTATTTAAATTTTAGCCTACTCAGGACAATATCATATTAATTTCTAATAGTATACTATCTTAAATGAGAATAAAATGCATATAGTATTTGTTATGCCTAACGCTATGGCAGTGTATATTTTAATTTGCTAATTTGTTTTTTTTCCTCTATCCTTTTTAATCTTGTTTCATTTTTAACTTAATTGGTATTCAATGGTTTATTTCTTGGTTTTCTGTGTGTAGTAGTCCCAAATTCATATTATTTGGGTAATTTATGGCTAATATGATGATGAAACCACACATTTTATTTGTGGAACTTAAGGCATTTGGGACCCGATGATTCTGTCTAAGTTCTACAAATTTCCATCATTTCATTTCTGTTATTCAATTACTGCTGTTTTTTACAATGTTTATGGAATCTATTTTAAGTGTGTTGGGGGGAACTGTATTTGTTAATGTCATTTTACTCATAATTTCACAGTTTTTGTTGGTGGTCGGTAATGTTTATTTAATGGTTATATATATATATCACCAACAAAAACTGTGAAATTATGAATAAAATGACTTTAACAAATACAGTTCTCCCCAACACACTTAACATAGATTCCAAAAACATAGTAAAAAACAGCATGGTGATTAGTAATCTTTATTTAATGGTTATATATATATAATCATTAAATAAACATTACCAACCACCAACAAAAACTGTGAAATTATGAATAAAATGACTTTAATAGACACAGTCCCCCCCCCCCCCCCAAAAAAAAACACACTTAACATAGATTCCAAAAACATAGTAAAACAAGCAGAAATTGAATAACAGAAATGGAATGATGGAAATTTGTAGAACTTAAGACAGAATTGTCAGGTTCCAAATGTCTCAAGTTCCACAAATAATATGTGTGGTTTCATCTTCATATTAGCCATAAATTAGCTAAAGAATATGAATTTGGGACTACCACACACATAAAACCGAGAAATAAACCATTGAACACCATTCATATATATATGCATGTTTTACTCATCTTTCCCCAATATTTAAAAATTTCATCTTTGATTGGGAGAAAATATAGGAACAAAAATTTTAAGGGAGAATTTAGATGATTGACTATTTAAAAGGTATAATTTAGTTGATCAATTTATTTGACATTACTGCAAATAACAAATAGTGTAAACTAAAACTTTTAAAAAGTAAAGAGATTTAAAGATTTAAAATTTTGTATTCTGAGGGTGAGGGAGAAATTTAGATTAAAAAAATATAAGTGGAAATCTGCTTAGTTTAGTTGAAACAGATACTTATTAACTTTCGATAAGTGCAAAAGGGAAAATAAAATTTTCATTACAGTTATTTTAAAAGCATAATGATTACTGGAAATTTTACACCTAAATTTTATTATTATTATTGCTGTAAAGTGAAAGATATAGCTCTAGAATCTTAAAAAACATGAGTATCTTGTTAAATCTATAGAACATCTTAAGAGCACAGCAGTTATATATAAAGATAAATACTGGTTAAAATAATTCACTAATGAACTGATCAAAGGCAATATAATTATTTTTATTAATTAAAACATGATTACTCTAAAATAAAATCTTACTTTTTTTTAAAGCAATAATTAAGTATCAGTGATAACATTTCCTAAACAAGAGAAATAAGTTATTTTAAAAACTATCCATGAGTAAATAATAAAAAAAGTTTTGTATAATAAAAGTACAAAAATGTATTTGCTTCTGAACAAGATCCGAGATAATGTATTTTTATTTTTAAGAAATGAAATATTTAAAAGATTTTTACAAATAATAATAATATGAAATATAAGAATAATATGGTGTGACATCAGTGGTTTATGCCCTAAAATGAGAAAATATAGTGCATTATTTTTTATTTTAACTTGAATTTACATGTGATAACATGTATTTAAGGTCGTAAAGTCTGTTTTGTTCTGATTTTTTATCACAGGGTTGTTGATACTGCTTGCAATATGCTGAACTGGCATTTTCCCTCTATCTTTATAAGGTAGTAATTATTAATTCTGAAAACTATTAAAAGTATTATAATAATTGTTATATCATTGAATAGTTGTTATTCTGCAGTGTAAACGCTTTAAAGTTAGTACATAATTTAAAATTATAATCTTTTGAGCCATTTTTGCAACGTAACTTGGGAGTGCCATTATGACAATATGTTCAACAGAAACATAAATAAATTTATTCACTATTTTTATGGATAATTAATAAAAATAGACTGAAATTTATTTTTAAGAAATGAAATATTTAAAGATTTTTACAAATAATATGAAATATAAGAATAATATGGTGTGACATCAATGGTTTATGCCCTAAAATGAGAAAATATAGTGCATTATTTTTTATTTTAATTTGAATTTACATGTGATAACATGTATTTAAGTGTAAAGTTTTTTGTGTAAAGTCTGTTTTGAATAATAGTATGACATTTTACCAAATTTAATGCATAAGATTTTTATTAGAAATTATATTTATTCAATTTAAGCTTTGTTCACTCAACAGAGGGCACAAGAATGCTATCCTTTTGTGATGAATATCATATCTGTATCTCAGTTTCCATTGGGTGTAAATATACCAAATATTATATTTTAATTATTAATTGAAAATATACATACGTTGGTCTAATGAATAAATTCTGTTTTGAATTTGTCCATTTCCGAACAAATAAAAAATCATGCATTAAAGGGTTAAAATGTAAATTAATAGATTTTGATAGAAATGACATTTATAAGCCTGGAGTCTTGACGTATGTACAAGGTATGAGCTCAGATTAAAAGTTTTGGTCCAAACCTTAGCCACACACACTACAGAACTTGGCAACACTCACCTGGATGAATTCGCTTAGGCTGGTTAGACAAAGTAAATAAACATTGGCTTAGAAATAATCAGTGAATAAAAAAATACAGTTCAACAGCGTCCCCTATTGGCATTCAAATACAAATTAGACCAACGTATGTATATTTTCAATTAATAATTAAAATATAATATTTGGTATATTTACACCCAATGGAAACTGAGATAGAGATATGATATTCATCACAAAAGGATAGCATTCTTGTGCCCTCTGTTGAGTGAACAAAGCTTAAATTGAATAAACATAATTTCTAATAAAAATCTTATACATTAAATTTGGTAAAATGTCACTACATAGGTCCCTATCACGAAAATCGTGTAAAACACAGCAATACGAGTACAGTGCCTCATCTTGAGCGATATCCACTCAAACCTATTCAGCATTAGTCTAACTGAATATAAAGTTTGATGAAATTCCATCCCATAGATGTCAAGATATGTCTATCACGAAAACAGTGAATAATGCAGAATAGCAGCACCATCTGTTGGGCTATATGGGTCAATATCACAAAATACAAAAATTTCAGTCCGCACAATAAAATTACTATTTAATGTTATATAATGCAATTTTATTTTTTACATTATAATAAAAAATATTCTTAGAAGTATTTTCAAGGGATATTATATTCATAATAATGCAAAAATAAAGCAATTAAAAGACTTAAAATTTCAGATTGTCATTTTCCTGGAATGTCACACTGTGATGTGTGCAAAGTAAAAAGCTTTCTGCTATCATGTACAAATGTCTTTTTCTAGCTTTTTTAATTTCTAATTAATAATTATACCTTATATAACACATATATGTGGAAGGTGACAAGTTCTGTATTTTACAAATAATTTTCCATAATTAAAATATGATTGTAACTGAAAATGAATGTCATTGTCCTGTCCTGCTCATTTTAGTTCTTTATGAGGTATAAAGATGGTGCTGCAGAGCAATTCTTCTTGTTCTTGACATAGTTCAAGGTCAGAAGTAGTAAAATCATTGCTACCAGCAAGATCTTTTAAATATTTCTTTGAAAATAATGTGTTTAAAGGCTTTTTAAAAATTGAGTAGAATTTTATTATGTCATTTTCCTGGCTTCTATAAATTACAAATAAAACTGAACATTACACTGAATTTGAGGTACTATAGAGGAAACATGTTCCTTTAAACAAAATTAAAATGTTAGAACTAAAAAACAAGAATGTGGAAAATGTTTTAGAATGAAATTGTCATTATCCTGGTATACATATGCCAAGAAAATGACATATAATTATAATTGCATAAAAATGAACTTACACTCCTCAAACTTTAACAATTTTACATATAAATTCCTTTATTCAGCTGTTCAACCAACATTTTTTTTTTTTAAATCAGAAGCTTTGAAACAATTTAAATTTTCATTTATTTTTTTTTTAAATCTCGCATTTTGTGATATTCACCAATATACACAAGAACCTAATTAGCATATCAGCATCTATATATGCTGAGGAATAACTGACTATCATGTTTGATGAAATTCCATCCCACCCAATTCATATCAAGGTTTAACAGAATATGAAGTTTGATGAAATTCCACGGAATAGTTTTTGAGATAGAGTCGCCCAAAAATGTGTGTCATGGACAGCCATTTTCCAAAACTATTCAAATGAAGTTTAGGACTTTTTAAAACGTGTAAAATTAACAAAAAACGGCAATGAAAATCTTTGCAATTCTAATACTTTCTTCTTATATACATAGAAGAAAGTAATAATAAAAGAATAGGAATATATTTTAAATCTGCAGAAAAATTAAACAAATACATTGCCAATACATAATTTAGTTAAAAAAAAAACAGCACAGTATTTTTTAAAATAAAGTTTCGTTTGGCGTTTACTGATTTTGCTGTACATATTCTTCATAAAGATATCAGCCGTGATATATTTTAGCAGTTTTAGAAATGTTGTGTAGTAGAAAAGTAGCCTTGTGTTTGAAACAACTAAATATTAAATGTAAAGCTAAAGAAGTACACATAGTAGGTAATCAAAATTAAATATGTAAATAATCATTAGATTATCAATGTATAATAATAAATTAACTTATGGATAAATCTGTTGATAATTAAATCTATAATTAAAAGTAAATAAATATTTTACAAAATAATTTAACTTAGTTGTAAAAATAAATAATATAAAACAAGTTTTACCACAAAAATTGTTATACACCCCGTCAATGTACTGAAGTGAAATGGGACCTAGAAAAAGAATCTGTAAAAGAATGTGGGAAATAGGAATTTAAGTTAAACAACTATTTAAAAACTGAGATATCACACATTTACAGCTTTTTAGTAAGTTATATTTTCTTTTCACATCCAACAGAAACATAAATTATCACAACATTAAATTTCATGTAAACCATTAATTCATTTATATTAGAATCCTTATTTTCAATAACTTTGGATGCTTACTTTATGATTAAAACAAGCACAGAAAAAGTAGTAGATCAACCCTAATGATGTAACAAATAGTGATTTGGCCAAATTTTAGGCCGGATACAAACTTTTTAAAATGTTAATTTGAACTAAAGTAAAATAAAAATTTATCTTGTATTACTAGTATGTTTAAAATTTTAACAGGTTGATGCTAATTAATAAAATTAAATCTAAATTCCTAGAAGCATAATTGTATCTTTTGATAGATGTAATTCATGTGCATTTTAGCTAAAACAGGAACTTATTATTATCGCTGTTAAATGTACTTTTCAATTATTTTTTTATTATAAAAAACTTATGTGAATACAACAAAGCAAGAATTTGCATTTCACCTTTTTATACTCAAACGTATCAAACTAATTTCCTGTAAGTGAGGACGTGATTTCCATTAAAATATATTTCTACTACCCAGCCATATTTTTATTCTTTCTTATATTCAATGTTAATGGGGCCCTCATAATGCTCAGTCTTTCACATTATCGTTGAGATATCTCTTGAGATGCCATCATGAAATAAATTTTGTTGCAAGAAGTTTGTAAAAAATCCCCTTGTGTATTAAAACATGAAGTGTAGTATATATGTTACTGTAAAAGCCTGAAGTCTAGTAAATCCTAGCATTTGACAAAGTGAGTTGGTAAAAGACCGAAATATGCTTTTAAACACTTCTACATTGAGCTTGTAAAGATTTGAGCTATATCAGATTCGCCATATAGAAAGAACTAATGTATTTCTAAAACAGAGCAAAAATATGATAAAGTCTTCTAAGCCGGACGGCAAGATAAAATAAACTGTTCAATCACCATCGGTCTTGGACATTTGACAATCGGTGACAGTTTGCTAATGCAAAGGAACAGTCGGAACTCTTGTGATCTATGCATGGGAAAATAGCTCACAGAGCTTCTCACAAGAACAGATAATCAGAGAGTCTGTGTGCAAAAAAGAGGAGGTTCTTAAGTCAACCATTCAAGGGATAGCCAAGAAAATCCCGGGGAGGTTCTTGAATGGTACGGACAGTGAGTGGCTGAGAAACTCACCATTGTTTTCAGAGGGAGATAATTGAGATATATATATACGAGAGGAGGATGGAGAGGAGATTAGATTTTTTTGGCTGGAGTTGGAAGAGCGACTTTGAGAGGAGAAAGTTCTCTCGGGAGAAAAGTTGAAGGCCGAAAGGGCCAAAGTTTACAATTCTTAGGACCGGGGACTTATACCTGGGATCAGCGGCGACAGGGCACCAGGTGCCGTCACGGTCAAGAGATCTTGTCTCTAAAATAAGACAAGTGTCTGCCGATAAAATAATGCATTGCCTTGTGGACTTAATCGACGAGCTGCCACCTTCTCACGAACATTATTTTGATTGATGCATAAACTTTTTGTTCAACAAAATTACATTGTTGTGTACATAGCTACTTTTATTTATTCAAGAATATTTTTTATTTTGTTATAAAAATAAAAATCATGTTGTCATATTCTAAAAGAATATTAGTTGTTATGCCTTCGAAGTAAAAACCCTCGACCATCGCTACCGCCTTCTTAGGACTCGGCACAAGCTTTTACTGGTAAATCCTAACACTTACTGAAATGGTTCGGTAAATGGTAGGATTACCAGTAAAAAAATACATGATTATATTAAGTTAAGTTAATATTTTTATAGACTTTGATTAAATTTAATATGAAAAAGCAAATTAAATAAGAGTTCACTAGATTAATTTTAACATAATTATTCAAATTGGAGTTGTTTTAAGAGGTTGAGACAACAGCTGCAAAATTACATGTAAGAACCTCACATTCATGTAGCTCTCTCTCAAGAACTAATGAAACGATATCAATATTTTTTAAATGGGTATGGGGTAGATAAATTATAAATTGATCATCGGTTAAAAATAAATGCAACAATTATGTTAAAGAAAAGAAAAAAAGATTTTTTTTTTACTTGTGCGACTTTTCTATTTTTATTTTTTAATGAACAATCAATTTATAGTTTGGGTATTTCCAAAATTATTGAAATATGTATTGAAATCGCATGAGTAGTTCCTGAGAAAAAATTATATCAATGCTGATTTACATGATTTCGCTTCTATTGTTGCTCTCTTAATCTATTAATCAATTCACATAGTATTTTAAAAAATAAAAATAAATAAATGTTCAATCTAATATAACATCTATTTGTGTTAGGGAGTAAAGTATGTTTATCAACCCACTTTCCAAATCCTATGCTAAGCTAATCAATTTTTTTGGCCTCAAAAAAGGAAAAAAAAAATCGATAAATCCTAGCATTTAGCGAAATGATCCAGTAAAAGTCTGAAGTTCATTGTGTTAAGAAGCATATTTCAAATCTTTTACCAACTCCCTCTTGTAAATGCTAGGATTTACCAGATTTCAGGCTTTTACAGTAACATATATATTATGCATTACAGTAATTAAAGTTAGAATGCTTCTTTAAATGTACAACGCAAGCATGCAGCAAGAAAAATACTTTTATTTATATAACATCACTATTAATGTTTATTTATAACTTAACATTGAATGTCATGTCAGTCGCCGGTGACTGACACTTATAGATTCTGTAATGGGAGTTCAACTAACTGACATTCAGTATTCAGCCACCCGAATACCTGCCAAAAGGGCTGAATATTTGATATGTTCCTAATCTACTCTAAATCTTGTATAATATAATCTCCTATATAAGTAATGATACTAATCTCTACCATGCAATCACCTCAAAAAAGAAATCATAAAACTTAACCCTTTCAACAAATACATAGAAGAATCTGCTGAAGCAGACATTCACACACATTGAACTTTGATACAAAGAGACAATTGTTCCCACTCTAATAGAACTGAGTTTAGATCAGCAGTTCCCAACCTTTCATTGGCCATATCCTACCAAAGCAGACATAAAATCACCATACAATTTATTTTTGGTAACCCTGAAAGGTATATATATATAATATATTAGCATGTCTGGAACACATGTGTTACAGGTAAATAATAATAAAATAATTCAGCATAAAATAATATAAACTGCTAAATTTCAACCTTTAAGACAATGTTAGAGTAAACTCCCTTAAATCCGCACAGCTTGGGACAAGAGGTTGTATGGATTTTAGAATTTTGCAGATTTCTGGTCATTGCTTTGTTTACATTTTTTAGACAGTAATTTGACTGTAATGATGCGCTCAAAATTATAATGAATCCTTATAATATTATAAATGTCAAGGTGTGTCCGAAAGTTTGAATGAAGTCAACGTCTAAACAGATGAATTAATGCTTTTGTGTTTTAGGATATAGATGGATTACAACCTGGAAATGAACATAGGCTATGTTTAATTTATTTTATTCAAATAGTTTTCTTAATAATTTAAAATTTCACTATTTTACATACAGAATCAATTGACAATTTTCCTATAATATTAAACCATCTTTCTTTACCGCTGCAAAAAAATCAAAACCCAGAATAATACTTTCTCCTTGACAATTAATTTTGAATTGAACAAGTTCCACATGAAAATACAAAGAATTCGAAAGAAAATATATGACGTCATAGATGGAAAAAAAAAGGGGGAGGGGAATATTTTTTATTATACATAAAGCATGAATATCTGTTACGTTAATAAGAGGTTTTCTGTCAAAAATGGCGTAATAATTATAAGGAATAATAACAAAAATGAATTATAATATTAAGAAAATATTTCGCTTGGAAAAATATGACATCATATTTGAAATAAAACAGGCATTTTCAAGTATTCGTTAAAAATATAAGGAACATGAATATCAGTAACTAATGAAAATAGATAAATAATGACGTAGTACTTAAAATGAACAACCTAAATACTTTCTTCTAATACTGATTAAAAAGTGTGAATATAAGTTACATACAAATGAGAGTTTTCATCCAAAATTTACTTTATGATTATCAGGACATTTTCTTGTGGAAAAAAAGGGGGAAATAAAATGGATTAATATATTTTTTGACGCTATTTTCTCTTTAAAATTGAAAAAGAAAGTAAATTTCTCAGAAACTAAAAACACATTTCACACATTAAAGCTTCATGAATTAATTTATTCCACAGAAGCGAAAATCATCTGTCAACACATCGACATTTACAACCAAGGGTGTAAATGTAACTTCCGTGCATTTAAGTGGGTAGTAATTGCCCCCTATTCGTACAAATTGAATTTTTTAAAAAAGCATATACTATTTTAATTAATTATTTTTAAATGTTGGCAAATTAAACGTTTCACAAAAGGGTTTTTAGTAAAAAGTTTTATCAGGTAAAAATGGTGTATATTTTTTCATGTAAAGCGTTCATTTTAATTAGAACGTATTAATATACATTTATTTTAATTCTGTCAAAGTGATGTCATTTTCAATTCATATAACAATATATTTTTCAGAAATAACGTTTTGCATCAAAAGTCGTATAATTTCAAAATGCAATTTTAGCTTACATTTTAAATACAATTTCTTACTTGAAATTTAGTATTTAATAAAATTAATGTTTCAGTGTTTATCTAAATGTACAATAATATTAGATTTCATTAAGCGATTTCATGTTTTAAATAAATTAAAATAGATATTTTTACATGATTCATGAAGTGAAAAAATATTAATATAAACTTTAATTTTAATATAAACTTTTTAAAATTTCTGTCTTTTATGTTATATAAGTGAATGAACGGTAAATATATCATTTGATATTCCATCTATATTTTTCCAGAATACCCAGTCCTCCATCTTTTCATACTTTTGGGTGCAGAAAAACACAATCGTAAACCTATGAGTCAACCACTAAAATCGGGTTTTCAGGTGTTTTCCACCAAGATATGACTTGGCAGACCGATTGCGTTTTAATATGCGAATCGAGTTTTAACTAATTTTGGAATTTCAGCCGTGAACTCGATGAGATTATTGTCTCTGCTGCTGCCTCCCAGTCTATTTTTATATGTGCCCGCACTTGATATTTAAAACTATAATCCCTTTTTTATATTTTTATTTTAATTTAAAAAGTATTTTAGGAAATTTCTTCAAAGTGCTGGCAACTGGGTTACTTCCATCGTTACCGAGAAAAGGAAAACAATCGGAATTTCTATATCTTTACTGCTGCCATTTTCTCATTGCAATTAAAAATAACTGCTTTTTTCTTTTCTTTTTTTTAATAGAAATTGGCATCATGTTTAAAAGAAAAAAAAAACCCTTATTTTTACTCATAAAACTATTACATTTCAATATATTATACATTACGCTGATAATGAGATTGAGACGTTCATCTCAAAGGTCTTCAGTGAGCTAAAATAACTTCACAGTAAAGAGGAAATGAGTATTTTCTTTGATAAAACTAAATATTATCATATATTTGATAAAACTAAATATTATCAATATATTTGTTAAGATAAAACTAAATTAAATACAGTGCTTTTACCCTTGAATTCTCTCGGGACAGCCGGTGAAGTGGTTAAGGTACTTTTCCGTTATACGGACACCATTTTCACCAAGCGTAATATTTGGTACAAAATGAAAATCACGTGAATTGAAACATTTGGAAAATAAAAGAAAAAACATTGTCGATAGTAAAGAAAGCATTTTAAAAATATAACATTTGAAAATTACAGACTTTTATGAACTATTTTATTAAATCACAAATATATACTTAAAATAAGTGAAAAAATAACTGTTATACAATAAAGAAATAAAATAAAACTCATATTAAACTGCTGACATAGTACATTTTGGCGTGGTGTCCGTATAACAGAAAATTACCAAGTTTAATCATAAAAAACAGGAGTCAAATTATTACAGATTCTCTGAAATTGTAAGCATGCTTTTCCCAAAAAATAGAAACATTTTTCATTTTTGTAACTTAAACATAAGATTGTCTTACATTACAAAAAAGTTACTGAAAAATCTGAGGCTGGTACCACTGAAAAAATCATATAACATTAAATTTGAAGAAAAATGTCTACAAAATACAATTTTTTAATTTGCATATCTGCCAACTTTAGAAAATAAAAACGTGTAAAATGACATGGGAAAAACATGACAAACACTCATTTTTTAAGTAACAAGCAAATGAAATTTTGCTTGTTACTTAAATTGCCTATTACTAGGCCCTTTTCTTAACACATAATAGAAAAAAACTGTTAAATGATGACCCTAAATCAGGGTTGGCAGGTTTTTGACACGTGTCAGTTTTTGACAGTTTAAACCGTCATGTCAAAAACCTCAAATACTACAGTGATCTGTAAAATTTCACATTAAATGTCACACATTAGATGTAATATTTAAAATTCACTATTACTGTAATTGTATAATTAGTATATAGTATTAGTAATAATTACAGGGTTGGCAGGTTTTTGACATGTGTCAGTTTATGTCGGGTTTAAACCACCATGTCAAAAACCTCAAATACTAAATTGATCTGTAAAAATTCAAATTAAATGTCACACATGACAACATTACATGTAATATTTTAAATTCACTCTTACTGTATATCAGTAATTAGTACATGGTAAAAAAGTATTATTGTTAAGTACAACTTTTTAACAGGGTAAAATTTTTATTTAATTTTTTTTTTTTTTGTAAAATTGTGTTTTCCTAAAAACTATACATTATAAGCTCACCTGAGCTGTACATTTTTTCTCTTACTTAAAATCGTTTTCATTTCTTTTATTTTTGAGAGCTTAAAGCATTAGCTAGCTTTTTTTTATGGGGAAAAAAACTTAGAAAAGTGCAGATTTTTTTGTATATATAACAAGATAAGTGCATCAATGTTATTCTAGTCTAGGCAATAACCATTCCATTCAAAATTGAAATTGGATTATTAATTTTAAACGTTTACAAAATAAGAGAATTAATAATAATAAAAAAAAAAAGCTTAAAGTCAAAATCTTTTTAAAACATGCTTTCTTTCAATATATAAAAATGTTTTCGATTTTAAAACTGAACAAAATTGGCTTGGTCATCTAAAAGAAAATTCCTTTAAGCCCATATTGAAAAAGTGCATAATAGAAGGAATCAAATCATGAAACCATACCATTGTTTGGCTTATACTTTGCATCCCAACCATCAGGGGCAAAGGTTGACTGCTGTATCAGTTGATTCAGCTTGCGCTTGAGCTACAGAGAGAATTTATGGATGCTTACCCATACTGATTGTGTATGAAGCTAAAGAATCCCCTTTCCAGTCTTCTTATTTCAGTGCTATAGGGAGGACTCCATTGCTTGGTGGAAAGGTATCATTAAATGCAACAGCTTTTTGAACCTGCTTCAAAACTTGCTCATCTAGCAATGCTTTTGCTATAAAGTCCTACTAGCAAAGCATCAATTAAGAGACAGACTATTTTCTAACGCTTCATACACTCTAAACTCAAAAATCTTTTGGGTGTAAATAAATGTGCTAAACACGTGGTGTGCTGCAGCATGCTGCGGGGTAAAATTGATCCGGATTATTTAATTGTACATACAAAATTATTTTCTTCTGGTTGAAAAATCAAAAAAAAAAAAAAAAAAAAATTATTGCAAATAATATATTTTTTAAATTATTAAATTTCAATAAAAGATCACATAAATCATTGACTTATTTAATGTTTACCTATTGTTAAAATGTTTTAGTGTGTTACATGTATGTATTTGGCAGTTTTCGACGGTTTAAACCAGTTTTTGACGCTTGTCATGTCAAAAACCCAACCCTGCCCTAAATTATAAAGATATTTTAGTATGAAAAATAGACACAAAGGTAATTTATTGTATTGACTTCACTTATTAAGTTTGAGCAAAAACTTGTTCCAATCATAATTTCATTTTAGATACTATGAAAAATAAAAAACATCCTAATAAACAGGTTTCAGTATAAAAAAATTTCTAGGCATGAAATGTTTATCACTTAGAAGGTAAATCATAATTTTTAAGTGAAAAATGGAGCTTAAGAGAAATACTGCAGGAATTTGTTAAAATAAGTAATCTAAGAGCAAAAGTATAAAAAATAGTCAAAATGTATAAACATTACTCCTAATGCGTTGGCAAGTATGTGTTGTTTGTTCAATTAAAGAAGTGAAATATAAAAAATATGACAGCGAATGAAATAAGAAAATTTAATGCACAATAATTATCTGAACAATTAATTAATAAATATATATTGCATATATTCCATTCTTACCATGGTTAATATCAATGGCAGTATTGTTGAAGAAAGGAGACCTGACAGGCGTAAGCCCAAGAGAGATGAAAAACTGACATCCTGCAAGAACAACATATAAATAAATTTCTTTAAAAGAAATATAAGAATACAATGCATATGCAAAACAAAAAATACTTGTTTACTTTCTTTTTAACGTCTTTCTGACACCAATCAATGTTACTTAAGGCCAATAACGGATACGCGTGATATAAGAACACACTCATTTCCTCAGTTCATGTAACCCCTATTAATTTTCAAAAAGATAATTTGTAAATGCAAGGGTTGATCCAGGCAGAATTTGGGACCTATCATGGGCCCCTTCACAAAAATCTATTTAATAATACAGGCCCCTTCACAAAATTCCTCTTAATAAAATAAGCCCCTTCACAAAATTCCATTTCATGAAAATATAATCTTCATTAATTATTTTTGTTTTATTAGATTTTAAAATGTTCAATTTGCATACAAAACAAGTTCACCAGAAAAGAAAATTTTAACAGAAGGACTTAAATAAGTTATTAATAATAAATGATTGATTTGAATAAGAGTAATTGGGTTCCATCTTTCATTACAAAATGTTATTTTTCACAAAAATATAATAAATTTCACAAAAAATAACTTACTTTTCACAAAATGTCAAAGACGAAAACCCTGCATCGACCCCTGATGCAATCACTATCTCGTTGCTCAAATCCAACTGCTCTTTTCCGAATTCAATCGATGCTAATACTTTTTACCAGCTATAAATAAACTTTAGCGCAATAATAAAAGTAATTTTGGAGCAGTGGAACTGCATCCCTTTTTAAATAGATATTCACTTATATCAGTTTTTTACATTGCTTTTGCCATTGTTTGTAGATCAAAAGTATTTTCTTAAGATGATTCACAAAAAAAAAAAAATATTTTTTCTCACTCAGAAACTTTCTAACACATTTAGAGACCCATTTTTAAAAAATAAAAACATAATACTTGCAGGCATGATTATTGAAGTGATTAGTAATCAAACAGTTACTTTCATTTTTCCATAAATAAATTCTATATCGAGTTATAAGCATTTGTTGTGACATGATGGCAGTTTTTTCCGTACTCACACTGTTACTGTTGATTCTGGAAATTCAGTTCAAAGCAGCCACTTTGGCAGCATTTTTTGAAAGATCCTGTGCCTGTACTAAAAAATGGAAAAAATATTCAATTGCATGGTTTCTGAATAAGAGTATCTGCCAACTTCATGAATTTGTGAACAAAAATTAATTCAAAAATGTGTCAGAAAATAGACAGTTTCGATTTGAGAGCAGCCTTAAATAAGAGAGAAAAACAGAAAAAAAAAACAGGTAACTTATATCCTTCATTGCAAAAAGTAAACAGGCTTATCTGCAAAACAAATAAAAATTGTATATATATATTGCATGCAACAGACAGTATCCAGATTTAATTACAGTTAGTTAATCCAAGTTAATTACAGAATGTTGTAATCAATTATGATTATTTTCAATTTCAGATAAAAAATTATGACTATATATCTGTTTATACAAATTAGATTATGATTTTTTTTTAATTACCAATATTTAAATTTGAGAAAACAACTATCCTTAGATTACAATTACTTAAAAAAAAAAAAAAATCTTAACAGGTTGATTATGATTACAATTCAGTTACATTAATTTTGGATTTTATTAAATAACAAATCCTGTTTGTTTTAATGGTTTATTTCACTACCTGCATGTAATGTTAAAATTTTATAAAAGTTAAGGGGACAGTTTATCTTTTCAACAATTTTGTTTAGTTTTTAAAATATGGTTCAAATGGTGAACTCACTGCATTTCAATGTTCAACTAAAAGTACATTTTGAAAAACAAAAATTTTTTTAACTGCATATTTAATAAAAAGTTTTAAAAAATTTGAATTTTTAAAAATCCCCAGTGCTGTAGTTGGACAAAAAATGTGTGGGAACACACCTTTTCATAGAGTAGATGTTGATACTACCGGATTTTTGCTAAGCCAAAATCCAATTTAAAGCCTTTAGCTAAAAGCCAACTTTTTCCAATTAACAGTTATAATTATTATATTCTAGTTTTTATAGTACTATATTTATATAGCATCCATCTAAAAGGAATATTTAATCAATCTCATAGTAACATTTTCCATTATAAATCACAATAAATTGTAATAACAGGAATAAATCCATATATTACTTACTGACACATCTATCCTAAAGTTTTCCAAAAGAACGATGATGAGAGGTGTTTTTTGTGCGCTATGATTTACGACAAGCTGCCTCGTCAGCTATTTTTTTTTTTTTTTTTAATCACTACCAAGGTTTCAGTATGATTTAGGACAAAATTTTTTAAGGGAGGTCCTACACAGTGAAACAGATCTTCTTAAAATTAGCATAAATTATTGTTTTGCTTGAAAAGAAAATTGTGCTTGTATGCAATACTTTTTTTTTTTTTTTTTTTTACAGTAACAAACCAAATATTTCTGGAAACGGCATTCCCAACTACAGCACTGAAAACCCCTACTACTTTTTTAAATATTGATATTTTTGCCCCCTCCCTTTTTTTTAAGATTTTCAAATGTGTATTACACAAGACTGCACATAGATTTTTAGATACATCTAATATTACATTTAATATATTTTT
The DNA here is from genome assembly GCA_963932465.1 of Maratus speciosus. NCBI lineage: Eukaryota > Metazoa > Arthropoda > Arachnida > Araneae > Salticidae > Maratus > Maratus speciosus. The sequence continues at coordinate 350,289,415 of OZ010800.1, read as the reverse complement.
TTTACTGATATATATAGTGTAAAATGATAAAATCTAACACATCTTCATATACTTTTTTTTTTAAATAACAAAAAACCTGAAGGCTAATTCCATGCGCAGATTTATCACATATATAATAAAGAACATGTGCAAAAAAGTTTAAATCTCTATCTCAAACACACACAAAAAAAAAGCCTTAGCATTTTTAAAACATGAAAGTGAGGAAAATATGAAGATGGAGAGAAAGCCATTTAAAGTTTTAAGTTGTGTGGGTAATTGCGCTGGGTGTATTAACAAAATTTACAATAACTCACGATATTATTGTCGTAAGGATAAAAATCAGGTATCAAAATATTCACAATTAAACAGTATTAACAAAATTTACAATAACTCACGATATTATTGTCGTAAGGATAAAAATCAGGTATCAAAATATTCACAATTAAACAGACATTCATTTAATTTTAAAAATAAAAATCGGCTTTTTGACCAATCTTGATGTAAACTGTTCTCTTAATGCAATAATTATTCACATAAGCATACATCTCTCTTTTTTTTTGTGCCACTAAAAAGTGGTGAGCTTACATATAAGAATTACCTCGACTCTATGCAATTTTGAAAAAGACAATGTGAGTTCCATTTTCTAAGGAAGTTCATTAAAATCAATTGTATTAAAAAACAATTTTTGACATCAAAAACAAATTTAAAGTCAGTGATCCCATCTCCTTAAACTAAAAAAAAAAAATTATGGAAAACGATGCTCTTAAATGGAAATGCACCTTTAAATTGAAAAAAATGTTGCATTAAGATATTTAGAGAAATCATTTTTATACATAAATGCATAAAAATTTCAGATGTTATTGAAGTGACATAGAATCAAACAGCATCTTTTATTTTCCTACATATATGGTATACCTTTAATTATAATCGATTACTCCCTGATGATTTCCTTTCTTTAACATCCGACAGTTGTGGCTTAAAAGTTAGTTCAAAGCACCAACTTTAACACCAGGTAAAATAATTTGCGTTTATAGCAAAATGCGAAACATTGTTAGATTTGTTGGTAGATGAAGAATATCTTTATTTGGGATTTGCAAGGGAAAAGCCTGTTCCGTTACAGCAATTTTGATTTGAGACATTATCACTGTTCGGACCTTGTGCGCATGCCGAACGAGCTCCGTAGCTTTGCGGTCATGTGACCCAGTTCAGTTGTTGCTTAGCTGCCATTGCGGCACGTTGTGTATTTCGAGCGGGTCTTATCCCCAAGTATAGAGTTGTTCTTTAGCTGCCATTGCGGCACATTGTGTATTCGAGCGGGTCTTATCCCCAAGTATAGTATGTTGTTCTTGAGCTGCCATTGTGGCACATTATGCTATAGCGGGTCTTATCCCCAATTATTCTGTTGCTTATAGCGGGAGTATTCCCCAAAAGATGTTTTATGAACGTCACTTGTTCTAACAGCGGGTTATCATCCCAAAGTCACCTCATCATTCTACATGTTTTTCAGTGTTTGTGATTGTTTGTAACATTTGTGTGCTGTGTGATATAAAAATGTGAAAAAGAAAACTATTTGTCTTCAATCTTAAAGTTACACACAGTATTCACATACATTGTAGTGGTCCGTCGATTTCGCAGCGAAACAGCTGCTATGGAAAAATTAAATAGAACAAAAGGTGCTCTAAAAGGTGCTATAACGAAATTAGAAAATTTCGTAAAAGATAATACAGACGAAATTAATTACTCGAGTACTGAGCTCGAAATAAAGATTCGAAAATTACCCGAGCTTCAAGCAAAAGTATCGGAAATACGGGATAAATATTATGATATCCCTGAGATTAAGGACTTACCAGAAATCGAAAACGAGTTAGATGAACTCGAAGATCGTCTCGAGAAACTTGAGGTAAGTCTCAACATATTTCTTAAAAATCTTAAAGTTTCTGAAATAAATGTGCATGCTGATAGTATTGAATCTATGAGTTTGAATAATATTAAAGTTAAGTTACCTGAAATCCCACTACCAACATTCAATGGTAAATATGAAGAGTGGTCAATCTTTAAAGTACAATTTACAAATTTAATTATCAATAATGCTCAGTTAAATGACGCTCAGAAGCTGTTTTATTTGCGAGCATCGCTAAAAAATGAAGCAAAACAACTAGAGAGCCCAGACGATTCCTTTCATTCATTGTTTACAGCACTTACTGAAAGATTCGAAAATCAACGTTTGCTCATTGACACTCATTTATCGGCCATAATTAATTATGAAAAAATACATTACGAGTCTTCTAAAGAATTGAGATCCTTTATTGATTGTGTAAATAAAAATTTGAGGGCCTTAAAAGTATTACAATATGAACAAAACAATCTGTCTGATGCTATCCTTATCAATATTATATTGCAAAAGGTAGATAAGGAATCTCGAAAATTATTTGAATATTCGATTAAAAAATCAGAATACCCGCAATTTAATGAATTAATGTCATTTTTGGAAAACCGCAGTTCTACGTTAGAAAGCGTAAATAGATACTCTGCTTCAAAACCCTTAAACAAAAACATTCCTCTTTCGAACAAACAAAAAAATTTAATGCTAAATTCGAATGATAAATCGAATGGAAAAACTTGTATTCTGTGTAAATTGGCTTTTCATAATTTGAACAAATGTTCTCAGTTTCGAAAAATGAATGTTTCTGAACGATACGATTTTGTGAAGAAAAATAAGCTGTGTATTAATTGTTTGAATAATTCTCATTTCATAAATTCTTGCATTTCAAAATATAATTGTAATACCTGTGGATTGCGACACAGCTCATCGCTTCATCGAGAAAAAGAAAATAAATCCAAAAATGAATTGGCTTCCCCCCAAATTTCCTCCCCTCTTGCAGGTGCGGTAAATAGAGAAACGAAGAACATTTCGGTAAATAACGAATCATTAAAGACCTTGAATAATATAAGTAAAGAAAGAAAATCAATTTTATTGAGTACATGCTTTGTTTTTATAGAAGATAATTTCGGAAATAAACGAAGGTTTAGAGTCATTTTGGATAATGCTAGCAATGTCAATATTTTAACTAAGGATTGCGCTGACATGCTGAAATTTAAAAAAAGGATAATTAATGTATCCGTTACAGGATTAAACGGTTATACTTATAATGTAAAACATAAAATTTCGAGTGTAATTACAAACGAAGATGGCTCTTTCAGGGAGAATATAGATTTCTTAATTGTTCCCAAAATCACGGATGTAATTCCATCAAAGCAATTAAATGTATCGGACATTAATTTACCGAATATTGTGGAATTGGCAGACCCCACATTTTTCAAACCGGGAAAAATTCACGCATTGGTTGGCGCTGGATTATTTTATAGAATTTTAAAGCATAATTCAGTTAAGATAAATGATAAACTTTTTCTGCAAGACACTGTTTTTGGATGGATCCCAACTGGGGCGCTAGAGGAGAACACGCAAACAAACAATATTACTATGTGCAATTTCGTTAGAGATTTCGATGAAATAAATGATAATTTAAAACAATTCTGGGAGCTTGAGTCTATAGGCATAAAACATGATGATCCGAAAATATCGGAAACTGATCAAGCACAACAAATATTCGATAAAACTGTCAAATTTGTAGGCGATCGTTATGAAGTTCAGTTACCGTGGAAAAAGGACTGGAAGGATTTAAATGATAATTTTAATGTTGCGAAACAGCGTTTGGAAGGTCTAAAAAGAAAATTTTATCGAAACCCAGAGCTTTTTCGACAATATTCTGAAATAATCACGGAATATTTAAAGCAAGGAATTATAGAGCAGGTGCAAGAAAATGAACCTGTTTTAGACAGGGCAGTTTATTATTTGCCCCATCATGCGGTCTGTAAAGAAGATAAACTTACTACAAAGGTCCGAATCGTCTTCGATGCCAGCTCTCATGATAACAATGATTTGTCCCTTAATGATTGTTTATGGCCCGGCACCAACTTAAATCCACTTCTATTTGATATTTTAATCCACTTCAGATTATACGAAATTGCATTTTCTTCTGATATCGAGAAGGCGTTCCTTCAAATCTCACTAGCTGAAAAAGATCGGGATTCTGTCCGTTTTCTGTGGTATGATGATGGTTTAAAATCTTTCAAGGTCTTCAGATTCAAACGTGTTATTTTTGGAGTCAATGCCTCTCCATTCCTCCTATCTGCTACAATAAAGGAGCACATCAAGCGGTTTATGAACCTACACCCAAGAACTGTTCACCTACTCGATAAATATATTTATGTGGACGATTTTATATCTGGCGAAGATACGCTGCAAGAAGCTCTTGATGTTTCCCTGAATGCTAACAAAATAATGTCTGAAGCAGGAATGATTCTTCGAAAATGGATAACCAATGATGAAGCGTTACTGCAGTGCTGGCAAAAGGAAGGTTTAAATATTCAAGCAGAACATGCTGCAGTAAGCCTAGGAAGCAATCTAAGCAAGGTATTAGGAATGTCCTGGAAAACAGAAGAAGATTGTCTGACATTCGAAGTCAAAAGTTTAATAGAATTCTTGTCATCGCAAAAAGGCTCAAAACGTCTACTATTGCAAGCAGTTGGTAAAATCTTCGATCCGTTAGGCATGCTGACGCCATTCACCATTAGAATAAAATGCCTGTTCCAAGAACTATGGCTAAAGAAGACAGCATGGGATGAACAGTTACCAACTAATGTGCACGAAAAATGGTTAAAGTGGCTCGAAGAACTTCCAAATTTAGCAGAATTAAAAATTCCTAGGAAAATTCTTGGTAGCTTGAATCAAGTAATAGCTGTAGAAATACACGCCTTTTCTGATGCTAGTAAAATAGCGTATGGATCTGCAATTTATCTGAGAATAAAAAGAGAGAGTGGTGTGGAAGTCAATCTCGTGACTTCAAAGAGTCGTGTTGCACCGATAAAGGAGATACCTCTGCCTCGGCTAGAACTTCTCGGAGCCTTACTAAGTGCAAGACTGACCAATAAAGTAAAACCTATCCTAGATCAAAAAATCACATCGAAGGTGTACTATTGGACAGATTCCAAAATAACCTTATTCTGGATCAAAGGATCATCAAAGCGATGGAAGCAGTTTGTGGCAAACCGTGTCATAGAGATTAATGCACTTTCAGATTCGAACTCTTGGTATCACTGCTCTAGCAAGGACAATCCTGCCGATCTCTTGACCAGAGGTGCGAGTGTTAATTCTCTTGTAGAGAATCCAATGTGGTTTAGGGGACCAAAATTCCTAGCAGCTGATGACTTAGTGACTGAGCAAGAAACTATTTCTGTGACAGAAACAGATTATTTTCTCGAGACTAAATCAAAATATAAAAATAACTGTAATGATTTTAATTCTAATATTTCTCTTTCTCTTTTCAGGAATCCTGAAGAAGTAAATTTTTTTCTCAACATAAGTGGTAAATACTATAGTATTCTTCGCATACTGGCATATGTTTATAGGTTTTTTCACAATTGCAAATGTAAGTTAGCAGACCGGCGCAGAGGCAGCCTCACAACCCCAGAAATAAAAAATTCAGAAATTTCTCTAATTAGATTAGTACAAAATGCAGAATTTCAGGAAGAGATTAAGGGTTTAAAACGGGAATCAAAGGTTCCCCCTTCCAGTAAAATTAAATGTTTATCCCCCTTTTTGGATCAAGATAATATCTTAAGAGTTGGCGGTAGGTTGGAAAATTCAGATTTAAACTTTGATAAGAAGCATCAAATCATTTTGCCGAAAGGCCATAAGCTCACAAAACTCATATTTGAGCATTTTCACAGGAAGTATTTTCATATTGGTCCCCAAACTTTAATCCATTACGTACAAATGCGGTTTTGGCCCGTAAGTGGAAAAAATTTAGCGCGAAAAGTAGTGCATGATTGCATTGTCTGTTTTAGGAACAACCCAGTTACTGCTAAACAAATCATGGGTGACCTCCCATCGGAAAGAGTAACTCCAAATTTTACGTTTAACCGTACAGGAGCCGATTTTTGCGGCCCTTTTGAGATTAAATGTAAAAATCAAAGAAAAGGGATTTTTCATAAGGTTTATGTCGCGATTTTCGTTTGCTTAGTAACAAAGGCTATTCATTTAGAAATAGTAACGGATCTAACTTCTGATGCGTTTATCGCCGCACTTAAACGCTTTGTTTCAAGGCGAGGAAAATGCGCTTCTATTATGACAGACAATGCTACGAATTTTAGGGGTGCTAAATCAGAATTGCACAAACTTCATGAGTTAGTCCGTAGACCGGATGAAAAATTAGCTAATTACCTTACTTCAGAAGCTATTGAATGGAAGTTCATTCCTCCTAGATCGCCCAACTTTGGTGGTTTATGGGAGGCTGGTGTAAAATCTTTCAAGTATTATCTTAAACGAACATTAAAAGGTGCTAGATTGACTATGGAAGAATTCCAAACAGTCACCACCCAAATCGAAGGGGTACTAAATTCGCGTCCCTTAACTCCGTTATCGACCGATATAAATGATTTTAATGCATTGACACCAGGCCATTTCCTAATTGGTCGGCCTATCGATGCCATTCCAGAACCTCAGTTGATTGATATCACAGAATCGAGATTATCTAGGTGGCAGAGAATCACTAAATTCGTCCAATTAATTTGGAGAAATTGGCAATTAAATTACTTGAGTCATCTCCAAAATCGTTCAAAATGGCAGGTAAAAGGGGAAAACATCAAACCAGGGGCAATGGTAGTCATAAAGGAGGACAATTTACCTCCCTGTAAGTGGATGCTAGGACGAATCTTAGAGGTTATACCAGGAAAGGATGGTAATGTTAGGGTTGCAAAGGTTAAAACAGCCTCAAATATCTTTCTTAGATCCATATCTAGATTGTGTGTCTTGCCCATTAATGAAATGTAATGTACATACCTTTTCTCATTGTCTACTTATTTTAAAGTGCACCTAAGATTTACATGTTATTTTACATTCAACTTTTCTTAAGAACAATATAGAACTATTTTTAGAAAATAGCTTAAATTTTGTAACAAAGAATTTAATTTTATTGTATTGTATAGTCCTTATTGTTGCTACTTATTATTATTGTATTTGTATTGTAATATTATTTTGTGGTATTGGTATTTTATTTAGTTCTTGTATTTATAGTGTATTTTTAATATTTTGAATGTGCTACGCACATTGCAACGCGGGGCGGCATGTTCGGACCTTGTGCGCATGCCGAACGAGCTCCGTAGCTTTGCGGTCATGTGACCCAGTTCAGTTGTTGCTTAGCTGCCATTGCGGCACGTTGTGTATTTCGAGCGGGTCTTATCCCCAAGTATAGAGTTGTTCTTTAGCTGCCATTGCGGCACATTGTGTATTCGAGCAGGTCTTATCCCCAAGTATAGTATGTTGTTCTTGAGCTGCCATTGTGGCACATTATGCTATAGCGGGTCTTATCCCCAATTATTCTGTTGCTTATAGCGGGAGTATTCCCCAAAAGATGTTTTATGAACGTCACTTGTTCTAACAGCGGGTTATCATCCCAAAGTCACCTCATCATTCTACATGTTTTTCAGTGTTTGTGATTGTTTGTAACATTTGTGTGCTGTGTGATATAAAAATGTGAAAAAGAAAACTATTTGTCTTCAATCTTAAAGTTACACACAGTATTCACATACAATCACTTAATAATTATTAAGGCATAATTTAAATTTAAAAAAAAAAAGAGTATCTATATAATTTAAAAGGAGACAACAGGTTATGAAAATTCAACATTGTAAAAAGTGTAATTAATATTACCTATTCTTCTGCTTTAATAATTTTATACTTAATTAATAAGAAAAAAAGTGTCTTTTCATATGAACCTTTAAGTTAGATTTTATTTTGGTTTATACTCAGACATTTAATAAGCAGCGCATTAATACTTGAAATACTTAACCCATTAAGCACCGCTACATTAAGTGCGTTATCTAAATAAAATTTATGAATATTTTTTATATACATAAGATGCCAATATGATAAAGCAGTTGAAATTTTTTTAACAACTGTAACCGTTTATAATATATATAACATGTTCCCATAGCGGGAACATTGGCGTCTAATATGGGTTGAACCTCTCTCCGAATCGGAAAGAAACACACATTATTTTCTCCTGCCCCAATGCAATTGCGGCTAGAAAAAATTAATAAAAACTTCATTTTTTGGCAAGCTGCATACAATTTTATACAAACATATAAATAATTACAAAAAATACATACATTAAAACTTTAATATTAATATCTGAAAAACACTTTCATTAAAATTTTTTGAACGAGTAGTCAAAATATCAGAAATATAAACCCACTCTTACACTTTTTATTATTTTCCTACACGTTGTCTACAGACATTCTAGGAAAACTCTGATGTAACATTACATTGCATTATACACTACACATACATATATATATGTTTTACATTTAGGTTTATTCTATGTACTTATATTAAAGTAGTTTATTACATCAACACGTTTTCTATTAGTTACAACTATATATACTCCTAAATGATGTATTAAATTTTCTCTTTTATCTGTATCAAATAAAGCAATTGTTTTACAAATGGAAATTAAGACATCTTTCATGTAAAAAAATAAATGCTTTCACGTTATTTTTACCACGCTATGCTATTCAAATTATTTAATAAAATACATTATTTTTTATTACTTCTGTAATAATAGGCCTGCGGGTATTTAAAAGTTGATCTGCACGAGTATCGCCGTTAGTAAAATTAATATAAAATGGAATAATTCTGATTTTTCATAATTTTTCTTTTCGTATTTGGTATATGAATCTACGTATGGAAGTCTATTTCAAAAGTAGCTGCTAAGTACTACTTTATTACACCTTTATTTATGCTTAAATTTCTTGTTACAAGAAATTAGAAAAATTCTTTTTTAATGTTTTACTAATAATTTACAATTACTCATAGCACAATCCTGTACCTTTTATCTTTTGTATTTTAAATCATCCTTTTTTTTAATTTCTAAAAAGGATAAACACCATAAATATAGCCTTTTTCTTTTATTTTGTTTCAAGATGTTATAAATGCTTTTTATTAAATCTAATCTGCTTCAAAGGGGTTCTGTTTTTTGTTTTTTCATATAATATTACACGTCCATACTCAAGCGAACTGAAATATATTGCTGTTCATAAAAATGAATACAAAATGTCCTTTGACTCAATTTATAATTACTATATCCAATAGTCATATGGTCTATAAATAATCTTTTTTCATAGAGCAGTTTAACTGATTTCTTTTAACTTAATGCCTAGAAAAACATTCTTTCTTTATGGAAGCACGCTTGCAGACAAATTGTAAGAGAGATTTGTAAGACTTGCGAGAATTGTAAGCACAAGTCGCCAATGCTCCCTTTGTGGGAACATTCCGAAGAAACCTGTCTAATATGGCTTTAAATGGATATATTTACTTCGGGTTAGGAATGTATGGTTAGTTGAAATGTAGACTTTAAATATTCAGTCTACTTGTAAAAAATAAAGGGTATTTTTCTTTCATTTTTACTGCTTTTACTTAGGATAGTCAAAAACCCAAAAATTCTCTTTTTTAAAAGATCTGCAGAAAATGGAAAATATATATATATCATTCTGAAAAAAATATATATTAAACTGCATAATAATAACTTTTAAATACAAAATGTATTTTTTAAATTGTTAAAAAATATTTTGAGAAAAAAATTAATATATAGTTGTTCCCGCAACAGGAGCATTGGCGTTTAATGGGTTAATATGAAATCAGAAAATTCTTTCCAGGGCATCTGACGGACATTTAAGAAAACAAAATGGGAACCATTTATGCCATATTTGTATGCATTTAAACTCAAGGAAGCTTCATCTCTCCCCCTGGTGATTGAGTTGATACATATAAACCATAAACACATTAAACATGGTATTCTTCCTTTCTTTTCTTCTGCTTTTGAAAGTGACCAAGCTATATGACACCCATATTCCCAATATCAATTTCTACCACTTCTAGAAGAGGCTAATTTTGTCAGAAATACAGTTTGGTAGAACATCAGTATTACTGCCTTTTTTTAATCAGGCATGGTCAGATGTACGAGAAAAAAAGTATAACTGTTTGAAGTATATTTTAATGAGGTCACACAATTTCAAATATTATGAAACTGGTACATAATATTTACAACATATTTTCCACAGTAAATGATGATCAAAGAACTTATTGTTCAGGGAGACACAAAAGAATTTGATTGCATTGGTGCATGTAGACAAAAATTGTTTGAAGTGCATTTTTATAAAATTGACATACATTACTGAAGTGCACTATAAAATATTTGATACAAAAAATAGGACATATGACATTTGTTTGTTTACAGTCACACAAAAGTTATGCACATAGGTTATCTTCTTTGAGCAATAATTGAAATTGCTTCTCAGTTGTGTTATGCATTTTCAAGCTCAACTAAATCTCTATATAACAAAACACAGTGTAATGTGTCTGGGGCGAACCATTCTCGAGAAAAGCTATTATCACGGCCATGTTAGGCATAAATATTCAAGAGACCGTAAGTTTGCCGATTGTTCAATGTATGGAAATGTACACATAATCTGCTTTATATCACATCTATTCTTCGTATTTTCTGTAAAACATTCAAAATCTATCAAATTATAATTTTTAAATTCTAAATTAAAAATAACGGATAACCAGCTATTTCCATGTAAACAACGGATAACAAGAGTGCAAGATGAGTTTAACTTTGCTTTGGTGCCATCTTTCGGCAATCGATATAAATGAAAACTTTCAATATCGATTGAAATTAGAGTTTCTTATTAGAAAAAAAAAAAAAATGCGGACGTAATGATGTAATTTGAGATCAATTTTTTAAAGCTTCATTTATATAATTTTAAAATTTTATTCAATATAAATAAAATGAATATTATTTTTATTATGATGACGACTTTGATAGAATTTTAATTTAGTTTTATTTAGCTTAAAATTTATCTGCTTATTTTTATTTTTTATTTTTTTTTGCATTATAAATGTTTTTTTTTTTTTTTTTTTCCCCAGATGTAACTGAAATATAAGATGTTATGATTGCATTAGTATGGCTGAAAATTATCTTTTCACTTATTAAATTATAATTTTATTTGTTCAAATGTTATGTTAAAAATCGAAATTTTATCTGCATTGATATAATTAATATATATAGTACATAACATGGTATTGTGTATTCCTTACATTTTAATTACGCTTGATATAAAATACACTTACAATGCAAGTCAATTTCAAGTGGATATAGCTAAGTTCTTAAAAATTGATAAAATCAAATTAAAATTTTACGAAAGAAATAATAATAATAATAACTTTTGATTTTATTTATACCAAATGAAATTTTAAAGTTATATAACTGAAGATTTCAAAAATTTATCTTTAATTAAATCAATGTGTCCCCTGCGTATTTTCTATACAAAAAAAAAAAAAAAAAACCTACAAATTTTAACAAACGTTCCTTTGTTTATATTAACTGATGATAAATGACGCCAAGTCCATATCCATAGATGAGTAAAACCCACTAACTTGATCCCACAGAGTTCTAATGCAGTATCTCTATCTCTTAACTCCGTGCCTTGATCCGCCCCTAAAGAAAAGCGGTGGAACATTCATTATTCAGATTCATTCATTTTTATATATATATATGTTACGAAACAATTTAGTGGGTGTAGTTGAAATATCACATCATGCTTATTATGTATTACTGGAGTCATACCACATTTTAATCAGCCGTTGGTGATATTGTAAGCAATCCTACCACTTAGCACAAGCATTGCTAGCAGAGGTATCAACTCTAGGAAAATATAGCAGCTGTAGAGTGATGATAATATGGGTATAGTCCAATCAAACACTTATTATTTCATTATGAAAACAAGGCAGCGTGAGTGGTGGAAAAAGGCGTATGAAGAAACATGGGGCTTTCCCAATTAAACACATGGAAACGTAGTCATAGAACAACTGTTTATTCCATCAGAACACACCAACACTAAACAATTCCCGCAGATGAGAAATCAGAGTATTCCACTAGAGCATAAACTAGTTACTCATGCTAAATAGATGTTAATTTACGAAATGAATATTCTACATGGCTAAGGAGACCGGGTAACAGGTTGTGTAAACAATCAAACGGCACAAAATCTCTCCTTCTGAGCTCATGCTCTCGCTATTTATGAGAATGCGCGGAGGAATTCCGATTGAAATGAAAACTTCAAGCTAAACCAATGAAAATCACGAACGAGCCTCGAAGTGAAACTGGGATCTGACACTCAGCCAATGGAGAGCGATCAAGAAACGTCACAGGAAAGAATCCCAGCGCCGCTAATGGAATGATTTCGATGTGAAAAGGTTGTCTCCCAGCTGGCGGAAAAAAGATATGAAATAGAATAAAAAAGTAAAAATGGCTTTGATAAATATTCGAAAAATAAGTAACTGTGTTCAGAACTTTACAGTTTGGTAGACGATAAAGATTAATGAAGGGATTAAAAGTTTAGATTACGTTTTAGAATAAATCTATTATTAAGATACGCGTTTTAAAAATAGAGGAATTTAGCTAGAAATAAATAATAGAGCGTATTAAAAAAAAAAGGAAACAATGAATAGGCCGGCAATTTAGAATAATTTAAATGAATAGTAAAAGGTAAAATTTTTATATAACATATATATATATATATATATATATATATATATATATATAAAACTTTTAACGCATTGAATATTTAATTTTAATATTTATTTTGTGAAATCTTCATAAATTGTGTTTCACTTTGCTTATTATTATTGTTGCAATAAATACTGCTGTTTGTTTTGTCTAATTGTTAACGCAGATCAACATTCCATCATTTTTGACGGGGTTATACACTAGTTTTATTATATTATGTAGTGTGTACAAATTATACAGAGCTATCTAAAAGAATATGAATTAACTGGCTACTATGGACAACTTTGATGAAAGTGTATTCAACTGTGCTATATGTTTTTGGGTGAACTAAATTAGCATGCAGAGCGAGTATAATAGTTTCATTATTGTAATAAATGTTTTTAGAATTAAAGAAATTCATATACGGGGCTGCACAAAATGATATGGATAAACAGTCACTTATAGGTGGTAATTGCCAGAAAAATGCTTTGTTTTTTATGTATCTCCCAGCAGAATAAAAATTTAATTTCACTGAGTAAAAAGCTACAGGTCATAAAGAGAGCTGTATAAAAATATTTATATGTTAATGTCAACAGACTGTAATTGCTTAAAATGGGTTGTGCTTTTTAAATTCTTTAATGATGCCACTCAAAAACTAACAAAAAAGAGGAATGAAATACACATGAAATAAAATTTGACCTTTTTAACAACATTTATGCATTAATTTTGTAAACTATATTGTGTGTGCTAAATGTGAATTTTAATTATATTTAAAGTGCCCATGAATATAAATATGCAAAATACAGGACTCAACAAACGCATTCGCAAAGTTGCTAATGGTGATTGTATTTATATCACTTTACAAAATTAATTTGTTAACTGAGTTCTGGGTTCTTGAGTTAACTCTTTCAGGGGCAAGGTGCTTCTATTCGTAAAATGCCAAAATTAGTGAACGACACTGGAATTTACAAATTTATTTAAAAATAGGAAAAATCTTTTGCTCACATACTTAATAAAAGGAAAATTTTCATTTCAATATTCTGATGCCAATGTGGCGTTTAGGAATTAAAATTAGGTGGTCCAAAAATGAACCACCACCCTTGAAGGGGTTAAAGGAATTCGTGATATGCCATTCCTATGCTAGTAATTATTCTTCATTAAATTATTAAAAATATATATATATACTTTTTGAACATGATTAATTAAAGTGTGTATCAGTGGTTAAGGAGGGCATGAATGTTTTTACCAGTACAGTAGAAACTCCCATAATTGAACTAATGTGGACTGGGGTAATCTGGATATGAGAGAGGGATATATTTCTTATTAAAAAAGCGTCATAAATGTATCTAATCAACATATAAAAACGTTTATTTTCACTTTTTGTTATATGTGCACATTATTTTTGCAATTACACTTTGAAGAACATAACTTTATTTTTAAATATTGCATTAAATTTGTCTGTTCTATTCTTTGCTTTATTCACTGACAATCTACTACCTCACACCAATACATCATTATAATTACGTCAGAAGGAATTAATCCATTGTGCTGTTCTATAAATTGCAAGGCAACCTTTATAAAAAGGAATTAAAAATGTATAAAATTCAGTGTCAACTTTAAAAAGTTAGAACAAAAAAATGCGTACTACCTTCAATGCTTGATAATATGAATAACTAACTGTTGTACAACTTAGAGCAGCAAAGATACAAAAAATTTGTTTCAACATCTTTTGTGAATATGTCAAACAAGTGGGCAGAATTAAAAAAATAAATAAATAAATTTACAAGCGCACAATATGACATTTTGTGTTTTTATCAATCTAGATATGGTAATGTCTACTGTATCTAGAAATTTTTGCTAGCAACTAAATTTCTTCCTATTTGTAGAGGCCTGGTGTCAACTACCATCACTTAATGTCTTTTTTACTGTTTTCCATAATTTCCATGAACAATGTATAAAAGATTCTTTGCTTTGAAATTACATTTTTTAGTTTTTACACCTTACTTTTTATTTATATCATAAATAAATAAAATAAAATTTCTATACAAAAATAATACCTTAATTCATAGAAAACAATATTATAAGACGACAAAGCAATTTTTCGGGTAATTGGAGAATGCCCTTTAAGGATGGGAAAAGAACTTCTCTTCATTCTACCCTTGATTCATTATTAATTTGTATTCATAATGTACTTGTTAAAAATTACTTACATGTCCAAAATAGTCTCGATCAGTAAACAGATATACAAATACTGCAGAGACAAAGGACATTAAAAACACACTCAGACATCTTTTCTTCACAGTAGAAGGATGATCCCTATAGGAAGAAAAAAAAGTGTATATTATAACAAATTCAAATATTGAAATAGAACTAAGGCATAAGCACAGAGCAAGCAAAAATTGTTCTAATACTAGCTAGGGGCATTTCCACGAAAAAGTGGATATGAGGGTTGAAATTATATATTGAAGTAATATATCAAATTAAAGGTAAAAATATGACACATATGAAATTACAGAGAACTAAGCTGTAAAACTTATTCTTTTATGGTTTATCTAGGGTCAAAGTTAGAAAACTTTCTAGAATGTAAAATAAGGTATTTTCATTCTGCCAGATGCAATATTTAAAACAGCAGCATTTTCACTCTATGAGCATATATTACTATTTGTGACCTTTGTTTACCTTTTGAAACACTTGATTTTTCAAAATAACTTAAAAGACCCGATCTTTTAATGCAAATATATTTATACTATCTTTCTGTCACACCCGTCACAAAAAAATGCTCAAGTTATTATACAAAATTTATTTTTTCTCAAAATTACATGAAACTTTCTGAAAGTCTAATTATTGCAAGTCTGAATAAACATGAAATAGTAAAAATTCATTAAATTTTTATTTTGTATGGAATTTTAGTGTGATGGGTGTGACAAAATCCTTGTGACATGTGTGACACCATTTTAAATTGTTTAGAAATATGTTTAAATGTTTCTTAAATTAAGTGTAAGGATGAATCATTATTGTTTCTAAACATATTAAGACAAATGTGGCTTAAAAAAAAAGGTAAATCATAAAATATATATATTTGAATTATTTTAGCAAATTGTGAGTTGGTGGCAATTTACTTTAACTTTAGATAGATTTTCAAGAAAATGAAAATTTATTATTAATATTCTTTACATAACTGTAACTTGACCCAGTTACTTTGAAGAAGCGAAAAATAATGTGTGAGACACTGAAGCAATAATACAAGTGGGCTTTGCCGAGAACTATAGTGTTGTCTTTCAAAATGAAATCCAGAGTACTCACGGGACTCATCCTCAAATCACCATTTTTACATGCTTTGCTGTTGAAAGGTAATGTGTTTCGCTCTTATGTAATAATATAGTAATCAATAGTAATATAGTAATTAATAACAAATTGCAGCATGTTAAATAAGTATGCTGTATGGGAATTTTTAAATGCCATTACTAGTAGTCTGAAAATAGAGTTTCTCCAACTCAAAACAGTGAAAAAATTTTCTGATGGCTGTGCAGCCCTGTTTAAAAACAACATTTCGAACTTGTGCTACTTTATCAAAAATTTTAAGCTAACATGTGAATGGAACTTTTTGGCCACTTCTCATGGTAAAGGAGCAACAGGCAGAATTGATAAAGTCAAGAGTGTGGGCTTTGCGTAAGTCCAGAAAATCAATAGTTAATTCTGCTTTGGCTTTTTTTTTATGTGCACAGGAGATTGGTGCAATAAAGACATTGTATGTGTCAGCAGAGAAAATACTGGAAACTAAACAAATGCTGACAGAAGGATGGGAAGGCATCAAGTCTTATCACTACTTTAAGGTAAGTGCTGATAGTACCAACTTTTTGATTGGAAAAACTACGGAATCAACACAAAGGCAGGTAAGTCACTGCTAATTGTGAATCTTCCCCCAGAAAGATTTTGAAAATATCAGATTTAAATATCTGAGACTATGTTGTGGTTTTCCTGGCCAGTAACAAAAAGCACAATAGCTTGTACCTTGTACTACGGTAATGTCTTGAATATCAACTACCATAAGGAAGAAATAAGCTTGAAATACATGCAAGCCAGTGGACCACACTGGATTTGGCCAGAGAAAGATGGTATCTCAATGGAAAACTTTTTTGCCATTGTAAAACAAATAGCTACCCCAGCACTTATAACAAGTAGGGGGCACTACAAATTTTAAACTAACTGCATAAAGATGTTAGTTTTATTAAATTTTGTTTGTATATTAGCTATTGTCGAGTTTTCTGTCAATACCAATCGCTGTTTTTTTTTATAAATAATTTTAAAATTGTATACTTTGCATGATGTCACACCCATCATAACTTTGTCACAGCCGTCACAGGAGAAAAAAATTTCTTATACATTAAAATAATTAAATTTTATTATGAAAATTATGCATTAAGTTTAATCTAAATCTCTTTTATTAGAAAAACATTGTTTTAATAATGCAACATTAAAATATTCACAGGAATTTTAACAAATGTGTATGCTAGTGAAAACTAATGTCTGGAGAGAGTCACACCCATCACAAGATTTAATTTTTTTTTTTTTTTTTTTAATTGAAAGCTATTGAAGTTTCGTGTTTGCACAATTATTCAAGCAAATGCATGGAAAAACATATTTTAAATACTTTTCAGAGATTTATTAGCTAATTTATTGTCCAAAACACAGATATAACCTCTTAAAATTGTGTTTGGATGTTACACCCGTCACAATGGAAAGGTCCCTACTAGGTATTAATAACAATCACAGTAAAGAGAAAATATTAGACTATAAATTTTCTATTGAATTAAGATTTTTTGGCTAAGATGTGTTATTATCCCACCCTCCGCGATGTTGAGTATTTGGCGATTTTTATCGCTCTGGCAACCCCGGCGTTTGGCGTCTAGTAACTTATTATGGCAACCCCCTTTTTTACGACGCGAGAGCGTGCTTTTTGCGTGAACATCTCTCGTGCTTGTCGTCTCGCTCTTGTACCAGGTTGTATCTTTTTTTTTTTTTTCATTTTATTTTGAGGATACGCGACAGAGAATTGTTTTTTAGTTTTTTAAAAGAGATTGGCTTATTGAAATCTAGCATGTGTTGTAATAAATGTAGCGGCGATTTGAAAATTAGAAAAAGAACGCAATTCTCTGACTGTTGCACGTGGGTTTGTCGTAATAGGAGAGTTGTGGATGGTCAGAATAAAAAGTGTAACACTGAAATGTCTTTTAGATATGGTTCCTGGTTTAGAGGTTGTAGTAAATTGAAGATTGAGGAGATTTTTTTGCTAACGTTTGAAATTGTTATTGGGACAAAGACAAATCAAATTGTATCGCAGTATAAGTTTAATAGTCATACTATGGCCGATTGGAGGCAGTTTATCAACGAGCAGGTGTTGGAATATATTGAGAGTAAGTCAGATTTTTTTTCATATTTTAAGTTATCGGGAGATACAACCTGGAATCGGAAATATAACTTATTATAATCCAGAATTTTCATTTTTTAATTTTTTCGGAATTTGTTTATTTAAAGTGTGTGTATTTCAAGTCGGAAATATAACTTATTATAATCCAGAATTTTACTTTTTAATTTTTTCGGAATTTGTTTATTTAAAGTGTGTATTTCAAGTGTAAAAAAAAAAAAAAACCAAAAAGGTAAGTAATCTTGAAAATCTAATATTTTTATGTGTATTTTTCCAGAAATATTGGTTTTATTACAGAGAATCTAATGTCATTTTTGTATTTTTTTCGGAAATATTGCTTTTAATTTAGAGGGGAATTAATTTTGGTTACATTTTCTTTAATGTGTTTTTTAGTGATTTATGTGTATGTTAGGCTTAACGAAAAAAAAATGTAAATTAGACAAATTTACATTGTTTTTGTTAAGCCTAACATGCGCATGTTTTCTTCATTATTTACATTTTTTTTCGTTAAGCCTAACATACGCATATATCGGTACTTGGCGACATTTTCTACTTGGCGAAAAAGGGGTTTTCTCGCCAAAAAAATCCAAGATGGCGGAGGGTGGGATAATAACACATCTGTTCCGATTTTTTTTTTTTTTAATATTATTCTCAGAAACAATGGCTGCATATACCAATTTTCTAAAAAACAAATTATAGTGGATTAACTAAAACTTTACAGAATAAAAATTATAATACATTAATCTGTGGTGCAAGAATCGAGCAAAAGAAGCATTTGTGTCTCAAATCATGGAGAAATATTTTTTTAACTCTCATTTTCTTAATAAAAAGTGTATACTACTTAAAACAGATAAATGTAACTTCCTTTTATAGCAGTTTTTTTTTTTCTTTTAGGCAGACAAAAATTTTAAAAGCTTTTACTGGCTTTGTTCTTTATTCATGTTTCATATGATAAAAAACTAATTTTGTAACATATGACTAAATTATTATGTTGTTTATCATTAATTATATTTTTCACATAACATCACCATTTAATGACTTAACTGTTATTTTAATTAACGAAATAACTAATAAATCAGTAAACTAAACTAAAAATACTAAACTTGTGGCTATATTTACGATCCTTGAAGGATCAGGCCTACAGTACCCAACCCTGTTTACTTGACCCTGGGCCTCTGATGTGCTATACAGCATATGATGGTCAGATGACCAGTCTAACGCGAGACCCTCGGTGTTGTGTTTAGTTCCCAAGCAAGCGTGGTACTCATATTGACACTGAAGGCATGAAAGGCTGAGTGAACCTTGCTCAGACAGGAATCGAACTCGTGATCTGTAGCATGACAGACAGGTATGCTGACCTCTAGGTCACTGGGCTTCCATAAATCAGTAAAAATACAGATAAACGTCAAATTAAAAATTACTTGATGACATAACAAACATGTGTAATACATCCGATGCAAGTGAATGTGATGCCACAATCATGCATTTATGGCGTTAAATCGTATAGTTTGGCGCTTTTTTTTTTCTTTTTGGTGTGTAAAGTTATCAACGGGATAAAGGAGAAGTACCCTAAATTGGATTCGAAATGTTGCAATATTGTGTTTTTTATTTCTTAGTTTCAACTACGTTGTCATTAGCTTTTCAAGACAAATGTCAATGTTAAGATTTTAAATTGAAACACATTTTGGTGTTCTATTTTGCATTAATGGAATGCATTTCTAAGTAGTACATAGTTTTATGAATCAGTAAGAGGGCATTTACAGTTTAGTACTTGCATATTTGATTTTTTTTCTCTATGCTTATTTCCTGTTACCCCTTTCATCCAAACTGTTGTAGGGGCATCTTAGCATACAAAAGGGCAGTAGCAATTGACATCATGCTGGAGGTCACACACTACAAATAGGCAGTTCTGATTGGTGGAACTACCCTGACCTCCACTTGAAATACAATGGCTATCAGCTGATTGAAACTTCCCTATACAAAACTATTTGGAAGACTAAGTTTGGCTAACTATTTGGTTAACTATTGGCAAGACACTGTTTACTTGACCCTTTGCAAATGCATTTTGAAAACGAAGTTTCATTCAACTTCACTTTGTTATTTTTTGAATAATTTATGGATTAATAGAGAAGCTTGGAACCATATAATTTTTTTTTTTTTCAAAAAAGAAACAAAAATCAGAAAAGTTTTGGAACAGCAGTTTTAAAGAGAAGGCAAGAAAATAAATGGAAGAATCGGAAATCGATAATGAACCAATTGGAAATTTTAAACAATAATAATAATATATAAGTAGAGCACATACTGTATCAGCTAAAATAGATAAATACTTAAATACAGAAGCCGCCGTTTATATGAATCACATTTAAATCAAAACCACCAAGTGAGATAGTAATTTTATGCTACACTGATCGTCACTTTATTTTCTTAATAATTAAAAAAAACAAAAAAACAATATGTATTTAAACAGCGATTACTTTACAAACTATGATTCAAATATAAGATAGTCACCTTCCCTCTGATTTACCCCAAATGTATAAGCTCCCTACATATAACGATGCAAGCAATACGCATATAATAATATTAAAAATACAAATTGGTTCCACATGACTTTGAAAAAACAGGTTCATTATAACACCTTAATTATATGAGATTATAAAAGTCTATTTTTATAATTTTACACATGTCGTATCGAACACATCGGACACACCGCATGACATTCTTAATTCTTGTAAACAAAATTCATTCAGCCAATCATCTTGGGGAAGAAGTATTTCTAAATATAATTTTTGTTTTGTTGTATGGCAACAGTCACATTGCATCTCTGTTCACGAATTACGATCGGGTTGCTTGCGCGTAAAAGAAACTGACAGATGGAGTAAAATAATTTCGCCCAAAGACTTTTAAGATACATAGACCTGCAAACTGTCAGTTTAACTGAAGATTTTTGATCATAGCTGTTGTACGGCAGTATATGTGCTTTATATTTTAATTTACCTAAGAAAATGCTTTTATCGGCGTATTTTTTCATTGCGGATCATTAAGTATTAGCCTACCCTATTTCATTTAGGCCTTTTTTTTTAAAATACCTTATTATTAATCATTTTTTTTTTTTGTTTTTTTTTTCATATAGCAAGTAAGTATTTCAATAAATATCCTCCAAGAATAAAAATATAGTGTTACTTTCGTTAATATGCAATTTTTTTAATTACCTTTTTGCATAAAAATTAGTTTAAAAAACGTAGATTTCTTTCCAGGTTATTTAAAATTTTGTAAATTGCTATATTATGTTACAGTTGCTACCTTTAATCTGAACTTTCCTACCAGTTACTTTTTTAAGTCAAACTTTAAAAAAAGTGGAATTATAAACTTTAACAATATGTTTCCATGTAAATTTCGCCTTTATTTAGGTTTATAAGGCATATTAAAATTAGATAATCTTTTCTAAATATTCCATCCATAAAATTATTATTGGTTGCAGCCGAAGGAAGCCATCCGGAAACTTAAATATGCACTACGAGGTCGCCGCTCGCCGATTAGGCCTAGTGCGTTGACATACGTCGGTTGCACTGTTTGCCGGAGTTACGTTAAAAACTTTATTTTTTTATGAAATTCATTATAAAATTTATCTTCGTCGCCACTGAAGTAAACCTAGCTATGTAGGATAACTTTAATTGATAAATTATGCAGGATGCATTTGGATATAAACATTTATTCGCGCATACAAGATCCGACCGTCATTCAAACATCGCGGTTAGCTACGGACTGCCGATCTACACCAGATAACATTTCGCTGGCGCTGATGGTGCCATCTAGTGCATATCAGAACAGATACAACAGAAATAGTGTAACATGAACAAAATACATTACAAACAATTATTCCCAATAGAGCGTAATGTAACTTAATTCTTTGTAGCGTCCCTGTAAATGATCGATAAATGCTATCCATACCATATTCTATAGCAAGCATCTTCTAGTGTACTTCATCGGTATGTATATAAATTTCAATGAGTTTGAAATTATGGAATATCATTAAAAACTACTGTAAAAGATTTTCCCCCATAGGCCATATAGTAATGGAATTCTTTTGAATGTCCCTGTAACGGAATCACGCGCTTCATTTTCGATACCAAACATGCCATATTGAATAACAATAACATTTTTCAATTTCATGGCGATGCGGCTATCTTGACGCCAGAAATAATTTTGGCCAGCTAGAATCGGTAAATCTTCTATGTGGTGGCGCAGTAGCGTATCCAAGGGGATCCGGATCCGCTCGCCCCCCCCAGAACGAAGAATTGCTTTACTGAATCATGGATACAACGGCTAAGACAGAATCACAAAGAATCTATGAAATATTCCGCTTTAGACAGATGTTCGTCTTAGAAGGTATAATTCAAAGGTATGTCTATCACCGGGACAATCAACTTTTCCGTTTCAGACAAGTTTCCGTTATTAACACTTTCCGTTTTCACAGTATCCATTCAAACTGCTAAAATACACTCACTTTTCAACCTTTTTTTCTTTCACGTGGCCCTTTCCTAGGCTTTTCATTTCGGAGTATTTCTATTTCTCATAAACACGCCCCTCTCCCCCCTCCACTCAACGAGATAACGTAAACATGCTTTTTTTCATTAGTAATCTTCTTATCACAACTATATAATAAATCGATGCAAATTACCTTACATTTTTGTGACCTTTTCTAACCACTGACTTCCGCCATCACCGATATTATTTTCACGTACCCCATGTTTGGAACCGCTGCTATGGTATACCTCCGAAGAGCATAAATATATTACAGGAAAATCTGTGAAGATGACCTATCTCAAAGGAAAACAATTCAAGATTCGACGAAAACAACACTATATATTTATGTTTGCTAACGTTTGAAACCTATCTGAAATGAAACTTGTTCCAATTGTGATTCCTTCTTGGCAGGTTTTCTGTAAACACGGAATCCTCTTGAAGAGGAAAACATTTTAATGCCCCGAGACAAAAGGATAACTATGCGATTGTACCTGCTATTCCGTTTACACAAATTTACTTAACTAGATTAAACGTAAAACTACTTTATCTTGGACTTCGATGGAACCAACTGTTGCCGACACTTATGGGAAAGGACGAGTTTATACGAACGCAATAACGGCATATTGGTTGAGTTTCGTGACCCTTATCTTTGTTCAATTTATAGCGGACGACATTAACAATTACTTTAAATCTGCTGCCTGCAATTAATAAAAGTAACTTTATTTTTGGACTGGTTATTTTTTACCCATTCAAAATACACTGGCCAGAAAAATTAAAGGAGCAACCATGAAAGGTGCTTTATGTTAATTATTTTTAAACCCTGTGGGACGAGCGACTGGTATACGTGCCGCGTAAGGTGCTCAGAATCCGCGATTATTCTCACCAGTAAATTTTTAATGTAAATTTTGCCTTATTTAAATCCGAGCATTTACCCGATTCAATTAGGCAAAAATTTCTGTTTTAAAAAAAACGGTGATAAAAGATTAAAAATCCTATAAAAGACGTTCGCCCGAAGGGGTTAAGGGAACTTCGATGAAAGGTGATTGGATAGTAACTCAATGTCAACGTTATCACGTAGTCCAATGGAGTTAACTTTCGCTACAGAAGTGCACATGGGTAATTTGAAGTCGAATTTCAAGGCTTGTACACGTAATTAGGTAAAATTTTCGCTTGTAGTAGGTGGAATATGTCATCCAGAAGACATTTGGCCCATTGTGAGAAATTGCGTGCGATAGGGAGAATGGAAGCAGGACAGACACTCTCAGGGATCTGTAAAGATTTAAAAATAGCCAAAAGCGTCATGTCAGGAATCTGGAAACGGTTTAAGGACACTGGTATAATGTGCACAGACAACCAGGTCAAGGTAAAAACGTGCTACAATAGGCTCTCAGGACCGTTATTTGCCAATGATTGCTAAAAGAAATAGGCAATTGGCGTCAGTTCAGATTGCAAGGAAGTTTGCTGCAGCAACAGGAACTCAACTATCCAGGTTTATAGTGTTGAATTCAGACACCTTTCTCCGGGAGGGAATTCTCTGGCTCCGGGGGGGGGGGGATTTCACTTTTTGACCATTGAAAACAGAAAATCTCAAATCATCCAGGGGGTACATCTCATTGCTCTGGGGGGAATGTCCCCCGAGTTTAGCGAGTTTCTATAGACGTGTTACCATATGGAGGGAGAAAATCACACACAATAAGGCTGCAAACATCTGTGAAATGTCGAGAGATCATGGTATGGCCGGGCATAATTTTAAATGGCGTCAGTGACCGACACATTTTTACCAGTGCAACTGTGAAGGCTGAAATATACAGAGATGAAGTTCTTGATCCTCATGTCAAGTTGTTTAAGGGTGCAATCGGAAGATTTGGGATTTTATGCTTATTAGTGGGTCTAGAAGTGCTTACCCCCCTCCATGGAACTCCAAAGTGTCCATTCCAGAGCTGCATAAATCCCACCCGCAAAAAAATGTCTCGATTCAACATTACCTTTGACCCCAATTACGATTTGTGAAAGCCCACTTTAACATTACTTCAAGAAATTTCATGGTGGTAATAAGAGTTTTGTATATGGAGAAGGTCTTGGGTGACATTTTGTCTTTAGCAATGAGAAATCGAAAGCATAAATTGAAGCTAATCTGCGTACCAAACTCCGAAGCTTACTGCTGAACTTGGAGAACACTCTAAAACCTTTCGAACCATCTAAAATAACTTGGTTGGGAAGTACAATAACAGAAACCACCTTTATTTTTTACACATCCTAATGCTTTAAAAAAAGTGCTAATATATCACAAATAAACTTATTACAAAACTTTAACTTCTTTAACACTAGAGCGTCCGGAAGTTTTACCCAACCTTAATAAACACATTTTAATACCAGAATTTTTATTTAAAACTATTTCACTTATTTCTTTAACTGAGTTTTCTCTAGTTAAAATTTAACTGATTTTACGAAAAATTCTGGTTCGAATCGACATTTTATCATTTGATTGGTGTCGAATTGGCACCAGCTGGACGTTCTAGTGTTAATGAGGACCAGATATTGGAAACAACTCTTAGATCGAATATGGTATAAAAAATGACGAGACATGAAACATAGAAACCAAAAATGAATTATGGCTGAATTAGACAATCGTAACAAAACTACTTATTCCAGCATGAACTATATTTGATGTGTGTGCTTTTCACATTACTAGTTTCTGTAGCTGAAAATGCAACATCTTTTTCTTAAAGTTAAAATCTTATCTCAAAAACTTCCATGGGGAATTAACGGCTCACGCGATTGACACTTATGTGAAATCGTTATTCAGTATCTATTACAGCATAAGTTCTTAATTTAATGATAAGAAATTAAACATGGAAATTGCTGTTTTAAACAACCGCAAAATTTTAACTTTATTGAAGGCAAATGTTATGTAATATGAAACTTGATTTTATTAAATTTAACTCTTCAGTATGCGCTCAGCTTTTTACATCATAGTGAATCTTTTTCACTGGTAAATATTAGGTCTACCGGTAAATATTAAGTCTACCGGAAAATTCTGTCGGTTAATGTTCTTTTACGCCTACTTTTTAAAAATTCTGACTTCTTCATTGCACCACTTTTTTGAAATGGTAAAATTCCCATTGCTTTCATCTTAATGTGAAATGTGAAAACCATCGGAATTTTACCGTTTCAAAAAAGTGGTGCTAATGAAGAAATCAGAATTAAAACAAGCAATATAAAAATTTTGTTTTTAAAGTCAATTCCTACTTAGGCCATCAAAGAAAAATTTAATATAATCAAGCTAATATTAGTTTTTGTTGCATTAAAATATCTCAATTTGTTGATTTTCTATAAGCAAGTAGGTTTACAACGGAACTCTATGGGAATTTGGCGAAATATTGCAGATATCGCCAAGTTGGCGTCACTTTTGGCGACTCATTTGGGCCGCCAAATTTGGCGATATATCGCCAAGTTGGCGACAAACTTGGCGGTATTTGGCGACAGAATAGGGTCCCCCCTATGGTAACCCTTATTGAAAATACTTTCATTGAAATTCAATAACCAATGGCGGCCATTTTGTTTCCCATGCAAAACTAAAATTAATTAATTAAAATTTAATTAATTAATTAATATTTGAAAAAACTTTATTAACATCAATTGTCATCCAGTACAAGTTTAAAAAAATTTATTTCAACCTGATAGGATGAATAATGAGTATTTTTAACGATTGAAAAATTGTACAAGATAAATATATAAATATATAAATAAATATAGGGAGACTGTGAGCTAATAGTACGAATTGAAAAAAGTAGGCGTGAAAGAACATTAAACAACAGAATTTTCCGGTAGACATAATATTGAATGTAACTTCAATGTACACTAGTGTCCAAAATTAAGGACCAATCACAAAATGCTAATTTTCAAGTATGTGAATACTCAAAAGGAAACAATATAATTCGAATAATTACTATCTCTACAGCACAACTAGTCCATATAGCATCTCATTCATGTCACACAGGGTCACAAGTGTCACAGTAACTACGGCAAAGCAAAAAAATAGGAAATTCCATACATCTCATTATGAGTCTCAAATGATCACTATGTGACTCCACTGAGACATCAGTGTGACTGCTGCTTTCTGACGAGTCACCATGTGACTTTACAATCTAGTTACATTGTGACTCTCGTGTGACTCTCATCTGTAGACTCCATTTCAAAGTCATAGTGAACTCTGCATTGGGATAAGTTACCAAATAATGTCACATTAAAGTCATATGATGACTTGCAGGTGATAGAGAGATTACTGTGAAGTCACCATTGTACTCTTTTGGGAATAGTCACCATGTGACTATAATGTGATATTATTTGGTGATTTATCATAATGCAATGCATATGATGACTTTGAAATTGAGTCTAAAAATGACAGTCACACGAGAGTCACAATGTAACTACATTGTAATGCCACCTGGTGACTCTTCACAAAGCAGCAGTCACATTGACGTTTCAGTGGAGTCACATATAGTGATCATTTGAGACTCATAATGAGACGTGCGGAATTTCGTATTTTTTGTTTCCCCGTAGTGGCTGTGACACTTGTGACCATGTGTGACATGAATGAGATGCTAAATGGACTAGCTGTGCTGTAGGGATAGTAATTATTTGAATTACTAGGGGGCTCGGCCCCCTACGAGCTGCGCTCGCCAACCCTCGTCCAGACACCGCAGACTCTAAATGCACGCTAATTTGATCGGCTTTAAAAAGATTTCGAAAGATTGAATTATAATTTAAAAAACAGTGTCAATCTCCCTATAAACGGATTTCTATTCATTTTTCTTTGATTTTTTTAACGCCATTTTTGACATTTTTAATCACAATGACATTTTTAACGCCAAATCCACTGCGGTACTACTTGATTATCCCGTCGACCAATTTCGCCAAATTATATAAATCGCCAAACCACTCGCCAAATTATACAAATTGACATAATTTTTATTTTAAATACCGAAAGAACAAATAAATTAGTACAACATTAATAAAAATACAAATAAAACGTCGAAATAAAAATAACTTGATGACGTAGACACGTGTAACAACATTTCAAAATAAGCTAATATAAAAGGAATTAAGTAAACAGTCTTTGTCTTCTGGTATTTTTTAACAAAGCGAAAAGAAAGTTCTTTTAAATGAGACATTTTAAATTAATCGTTTTTAATCTGACGTAATTTTGACCAAGCTATTCTTTCTCAATTCAGTTTCCTTTCTCTCTTAAAGTTCACGTGTATACTTTTTATGACGTAATTTTTAATAAGTTCCTGCTTTTTGTACATAATTATTTAATTCTAATTCCAAATGACTTTTCTGTTTATAATAGTCACGTGTAAATAAATTTTTAATTTGAAGCAAACATTATTGTTTGCGCTGTTTATACTTTTGGCAACAGTATAAATTAATACCATTTTCTAAAATAATGTAAAAAATATCCCTCGAAATGCTGAAAATTTGAATTTAAAATAGAAATAAAACCTCAAAAAATGTGTCAAATCAAAAAACTAAAAGCAATCTGCACACCGGGAAATTCTGACGCATAAAATGATCTAAAAATGATTAAATTCCTATGTACAGTTTTTGCTCCTATAAAACTTTTTTAATGGAACGATTTTGTCCAACTTTGGCATTAAATATCTCTTAAAATAATACTTCGATTTGAAAACTGTCTGCATCAACGTGTTTATCAAACATTTCTGTATAATACTACGGATTTTCATATTTTTGTATGCATTATTTTTCTTAATATTAACGACGAAAGACCTCCAGTCACAAAAAATTCAAAACCGGCGGCGGCGGTGACAGCGGTAGTTACTTTTTTTTAGAATAGAGAGATATTATTTCCTTTTAAGCATTCGCTTACTTAAAAATTAGCATTTTGTGAGTTGTCCTTAATTTTGGACACCAGTGTATTTTTAGTTGCAGTTATAGATGTCTTACATTTTTTATCCATGTTTTTTTTTTTTTTTTTTAAATTAAGAAATTAAATAAGGATATATCTAAATTCTTAAAGTTACTCCAAATACTTCTGTTATACATACACAGTCAATCCTGTCAAGACATGATTGCAAGGGACTGGTAAAAAGTCCCATTTTAGACAGGCTTCCCTTTAAAGAAGTGTAATTAATTACACTTCTAAGATGACCTACCTCAATAAGATCTATTGTTCGTTTCGTCGGGATCCTGAAACTCTTCCGTTTGAGGCAGGATTCTGTTATAGAAAGATTCCGCTTTCACAGATTTCGCTATGTTTCACTAAAGACCGACGAAAATCCACTTTCAGACAAGTTTTTAGCAAATTTAATTGTATCGCAATTCATATTAAGATCATGTAACGCTTCCGTTAAAGACAGGGCTCTGTTACAGATAATTATTATTTTGTCAAGTTTTATTCTACTCAAATGATATAAATAAGTATATTTATTTAAATACACAAAACTTGTAAAAATGGAGCCTGCCTATAACGGAATTCTGTCTTAAACAGAAATCTTCCATAGTGCTATAGAAAAGAATACTATACAAATACCAGATAACACGAAAACCTGTGCAAAACGGAACATTTCACCAATATTTGCGATTTCATATTGACAGGTTTTACTATATATATAACATGACGAAAAAATTCCGGATCCTCCCGAAACGAAACCATGGCTACGCCACTGGTGGAGGGTCGACGCTAAATCGCACAACCAAGGACTTTTAGGATTCTATTACCATGTACACAACGCTCTGGGATAAATAATAATTAGTCTCCTTCCACACAAGAAATGATTGCCTCTTCTCGGTAATTCTCTAAAAATAAGATCCCCGGGTGCTCTTGAAATTAATTTTACGTTTATTTTTCCTTCTTAACAACGAATTAAAAACATTCTTCATAGTATCTCTCTATTCTAAAAAAAGGTAACTAACGATGTCACCGCCGCCGCCGGTTTTGAATTTTTTGTGACCGGAGGTCTTTCTTCGTTGATATTAAGAAAAATAATGTATACAAAAATATGAAAATCGGTGGTATTATAGAAAAATGTTTGATAAACCACGCTGATGCAGACAGTTTTCAAATCGAAGAATTATTTAAAGCGATATTTAATGCTAAAGTTGGACAAAATCGTTCCATTAAAAAAGTTTTATAGGAGCAAAAACTATACATGGGAATTTAATCATTTTTAGATCATATTATTTGCTAGAAGTTCCCGGTGTGCAGACTGCAATTATTTTTTAAATTTGACTCATTTTTTGAGGTTTTATTTCTATTTTAAGTTCAAATTTTCAGCATTTCGAGAGATTTTTTTTTTTTTTTTTTACATACAGTCAAACCCGGTTAATACGCGAACCCGCTTAATACACGGATTTTTTCTGGTCCCTTGAATATCGCTCATAAGGCTAATGATAAAATATCACGTTTAATACGCGAACAGTTATTGCGCGATCCCGCTTAATACGCGATAAATTTTTGCTTCTTTGAGGAAAAAAATCACGCTTAAGACGCGTATTCATTGATCAAGATGCGAATTTCTTCTCTCTTCTCAAGTATTGCCAATTTGGCAGATTATTTTTATTCAGCTGTTAACACTGTTTTCGAATAGTATTATTTACTTTATTTAATAGAAGATTAATTTACGCGAAAATTACTAATCGGAAATGGTGGTAGGCATTTGAATAAAACAAACCTCGTTAAATTAGTAAAACTTAAATTCTTCTTTGATCCCGTCTCCTAACATTCTTTGTTTCTCGCTTCGTGTATGTTTTTACTGTAGTAAGAGTGATATAGACGAATTCAGGTACGTCATAAAAGTTATTATGATTAGAGATAATCATGCCTGTTGTTAGTGAGGATTTAAATGTACTTTATATCACTATACTATGTTTTATGATGCATATTAGAGGCAACAAAAAATGAAACTCGTAAAGGTTAAACAATACGACTGCGGTTGGATAATTATTTTATGTTTTCTTTAACTTTCTGTAATGCCAACAATATCATGTACACAAAGGTTAATAAAAATAGTTTTTTTTTTATATTAAAAAGAAGGGCTGATTACAATGGTAGTACTCATTAATACAAAAACTAAATATGATTTTTAAAAGTGCGTTGTACATCAAAGATTTAATGTTTTTTTTTTCTTTTCTTTCTGTTAAAAAAATTAGTCTAGTAATAGGAAAATTATTTTTGTTGTTTCATTTTTGGTTTCAACGCACAAATCGACGATAAAACCATGTTGGAATCCACATTCATTTTCCGTTTTTATTCCAGTCGCTCCTATATAAAAAGAAACAATGAGTTAAAGTTGAATACAATTAAATTTTAATCTAAATAAATTGTAAAAAACACAATTTTCGACCGTAAACATGTAAATGAAAGCTCTAAATTTCATTTAGACGATTAAATGTGTAAATAAAGCCAGTTCCTACAACATTACACAAATCACGTTTAATACGCGATTTCGCTTAATACGCGACTTTTTTCCACTCCCTTGAAAAGCGTCTTAACCGGGTTCCACTGTATTTTAGAAAATGGTATTAATTTAAACTGTTGCCAACTGTATAAACAGCACAAACAATAATGTTTGCTTTAAAAAAATTATTTAGATGTGACTATTATAAACAGAAAAAAATCCCTTCAAATTAGAATTAAATAATTAGGTATAAAAAAACAGGAACTTATAGAAAATTACGTCATAAAAACTATATTTACACGTGAATTTTAAAAGAGAAAGGATATTGTAAAATAATAAATTCATTAACATGCGTTATAAGTCTTAAATAGGAGAAATTAAGTTACATTTACGTCACATTACACTTATTACGTAAAATGAACGAAAAATAATATTGCAAAACAGTTTAAATTTAAAAATTGCGCGAGACATTTATTTGATATTTTGAGATGATCTTTTAAACTATTTCAGCGCAAATAATATTTCATTTCTAGCAAAAGTCTTTTCACATGAATATTAAAAAGAAAAAGAAAAGTCTCGTGAAAATTACGTCAGATTAAAAGCGATACATTTAAAATGTCTTATTTAAAAGAACTTTCTTTTCGCTTTGTTAAAAAATACCGCGAGACAAAGACTCTGTTTACTTAATTCATTTTATATTAGCTTATTTTGAAATGTTTAACTGATTTTATTTAATCAAAGACGAAAACAGCCATTGTATATTTTAACAGCAGCTGATTTGGCCTTAAAATTCCCTAATCAAAGAGAAATGAATAGAAATCCGTTTATAGGTAGATCGCCAGTGTTTTTTAAATTATAATTCAATCTTCCGAAATCTTTTTAAAGCCGATCAAATTAGCGTGCTTTTAGAGGCTGTGGTGTCTGAACGAGGGTTCGCGAGCGTAGCTCGTAGGGGGCATGGCCCCCTAGTTCTTAAAAGTAATAATAAAATAATAATAGTTATAATATGTTCTTTCTGTGACTACCCATAAAATTTTATGGTATTATCTTCATTTCAATTTTATTTTCATTTTATGACTAGCTATTACACGTGACTTCGTTCACGTAACATTTAAAGAAGAAATTCATCAATTAAGCAAAAAATTTCGATAATTAAAAGCATATATAATTAACCTTTCACATTTTACAATAGAAACGCTTCTGATTATCCCAATTTGCTTATTTTTGTTTATATATACAGGATCATTTAAATTTCTTTCGTGAGCTTGAAATTTCATACACCTTTCTAAGATTAAGTGAGGAATAAATTTACATCTCTCTTATTCCATTTTATTATTTATATTTTTTCTATTTTCTATTTATTCCTTTCACGGATATTGATTTAATTTATGTTTTCGAGACAAAGAATATTATTTAAAGAAATATATTAGTAAATACCTTTAAGTGAAAGTGGTTAGTAACAGGTCACTTGAGACTTGACTTTGATTCGATTAGAATAATAGAAAAATCAACGTACAACATTATGTTTACATTCCAAAAAATCACATCTTGGAAAAAAGGGATAAATGACATTTAAAAAAATCAAACGTGGTGAAGCATCACAGTTCAAAAATATATAATAAGAGTAGGAGAAATATCTTTAAAATATTATTTTTCAAATATTTATTATATTTTTATTTCACGGTACCACACTTTTATCAGCTGTAGATCTACCAATAATATCAAAATGTTTATCGCGCTCCGAAGACTCTCGAACCTAAATACTTATTATTTAAGCAATAAAGCTGCTTATTGCTTTCAATCGCGGAATAAATCTATTTATGGAAAAGAACCCTAATTATGAATAAATATTTTCATATCTATTGTTTCGCTGTAATTTTGGATTATGTAAGCTTTGGAATTTGCAGGAATATGCTCCAATGGGGAACAGAGATTGTGTTTCAGAGATATTTTTAATTATAGAATTTAAATCGACTTTCATGTATCATTTATTAAATTTCATTGAAACCAGAATTCTGGGAGATTGTACGGTAAATAGGTGTTAAACTTATGTATTTACGATTGTTAAATTCTCTGCAAATCACGCCATTTTGTATAACTGCTATAAAATGCTAATATTTTCTAAAAGAAAAACAGCTGATGATTTAAAATATGACGACGCTTTCACTAGGTTAGTTTTTCCTACGGAATGATACTTGTCGAGATAAAAAAAAATATTATTTCACTTCATGAGTCATTTAAACTATGCATTTTAATTTATTTAAAACATGAAATCGATTAATGAAATCCAATATTATTGTACATTTAGAAAAACATTGATGCAATTTTTTATAAATTAAATACACTAAATTTCAAGTAAGAAAATGTATTTAAAATGTAAGCTAAAATTGCATTTTAAAATAGTGCGACTTTTGATGCAAAATTTTATTTCTGAAAAGTATATTGTTATTTTAAGATTTCGTTTCTAATTTCGAAACTGGTGTGATGAAAACGGCATCGCTTTGAAGAAGTTAAAATAAATATATGTTAATGTTTTCTTAATGAATGCTTTCCATGAAAAAAGTTATATTTATGTCCTTGGTTTAAATGTCAATATGTTAAGAGACGATTTTTTGCTTCTGTGGAATAAATTCATTCATGGAGCTTCGTTGTGTGTAAATATGCTTTTAGTTTTGGAAAGAATTTTGAATTTACTTTAATCATGTTTTTGTACAATCTATACTAATTTAAATTCAATTGTTTTTAATTTTAAGGAGAAATAGCGTAAAAAAAATATATTAATCCGTTTTAATTCCCTTTTTTTTTCACAAAAATGTCCTCTCCTGATAATTATAACGTAAACTTTGAAAGAAAACACTCATTTGTATGTAACTTAAATCCAAACTTATTAATTAGTAGGAACAGTATTCCTGTGACGCCACAATTGGTTAAATGACGGTTTTTATAGTCTCGAACCGAAAGGGAGAATGGTCCATTAGTAAAAAATATTTCTGTTATTCGTTTTAATATGACGTCATTATTTACCTATTTGCATAGTTACTAATATTCATGCCCCTTGTATTTTAAAGAACACTTGAAAATACCTGTTTTATTTCAAGTATGACGTCATATTTTTCCAGGCGAAATATTTTATTAATAATATGATCCTTTTAAATTCTTTTTCCTTCTAATTATGATTCCATTTTTGGCAAAACACACCTTGTTAACGTAACCGATATCATCCTTAATGTATAATAAAAATACTCCTACTTTTGTTCGAAATATGATGTCATATTTATTTTCGTTTGAATTCTTTTTATTTTAATTTTTCACGTGGAAATCGTTCAATAGAAAATTAATTGTAGAGGAGAAATTATTATTGAAGATTTAGATTTTCTTGGCAATGAGAAAGAAAGATGGTTAAATTTATCGGAAAAAGGCCGATTGGTTCTGCATGAAAAAGAATGAAATTTTGAATTATTAAGAAAAATAGTTGAATAAAATAAATAAAATATAGCCTATGTTCTTTGCCGTTTTATAATACACCTATATGCAAAGTTACAAAAACATTAATTCATCCGTTTAGACATTGGCTTCATTCAAACTTTCGGACACACTTTCACATTTATAATATTACTAGCTGTTACCCGTGACTTCGTTCACTTAACATTTAAAGAAGAGTAAATTCATCAAGTAAGGAAAAAATTTTGATAATTAATAGCATATGCAATTAACCTTTTATCATATTTTATAGTAGAATCACTTCTAACGATAATTTGTTTATTTTTGTTTAGATATATAGGATCATTTAAATTTCTTTCGTGAGCTTGAAATTTCTTACTTGTTTTCTAAGATTAAATGAAGAATAAATTTACATCACTGTTATTCTATTTAATATTTATATTTATTCTATTTTATACTTATTCCGTTCATAGATATGGATTTATGTTTTCATGACAAAGAATATTATTTAAAGAGATATATTAGTAAATAATGATTATTAACAGATCACTTCAAACGCGTCTTTGAATAGATTAGAATAATCAAAATATCAACATGCAACATTATGATTCTATTCCAAAAAAATCACACCTTAGAAAAGAAAAACAGATAAATGGTTTTAACCCCTTAATTCTCGCTCCCGTGATATTCACGGGCTGTCTTTTATTCAGAGTATTCAAATTTGTTTGATTCTCACCAGTTTTATAGAATAGTGCAATTGACTTTATTATGGTATCACTTTACCTGTCATTAAATAAGGTGAACATTTCTTTTTCAAAAAAGTGGTGACAATAAGCAATTTGAATTTTTAAACCGTAATTTAATGCGCCCGTTAAGGGGTTAAAAAAATCAGACATAGTGAAGCATCAAAAGTCAAAAATAAATAATAAGGCACGAGATATATCTTTAACTTTCAAATATTTATTACATTTTTATTTCATCGTACCACATTTTTAATAGTTATAGATCTAACAATAATATCAAAATCTTTATCACGTTCCGACGACCTTCGAAGCCTAAATGATTATTTAAGCAATTGAGTTGCTTATTTCTTTCAATCGCGGAAGGAATCTATTTATGGAAAAAAAAAACAGTCCAGTTACGGCTAAATATTTTCATATCGGTTGTTGTGTTGTAATGTTGGATTATGGAAGCTTGGCTGTTTGTAGGAATATGCTCCAATGGGGGACAGAGATTGTATTTCAGAGATTTTTTAACTATAGATTTAGATATTTTAAAATCGAAAGAAAATTTCCCTTCTTCTCTTTCGCTTTTCGATAATCAATGGCGCCTTTAAAAACTAGAAGGATGTGAGGTGAAAGGCGAATTTATTGCTTAATTGGTGATTTCACCTCTTCTTTACATGTAAACGATGTCATATGTGAAGCCTAATCCCTAATTAAAATTACTTGCTAAACTTTCTTATATCGAATTCCTGGGAGATTTTAAGGTAAAAAAGGATGTTAAACATGTATTTACGCATGGTAAATTCTGTGGAAATGAAACCATTTTATATAAGTCCTATAAAATGCTAATATTTTCTGAAAGAATACCGGTTAAAGATTTAAAATATGACGACGTCACCTGCTTAGTTTTTCATACGGAATAATACTTGTCGAGATAATATATATATATATATATTATTTCACTTCATATATCATGTGAAACTGTGCATTTTAACTTAATTAAAACATGAAATCGCTTAACGAAGTCCAATATTATTGTACATGTACATTTAGAAAAAATATTAAAATTTATTTTTAATAAATGCTAAATTTCAAGTAAGAAAATGTATTTTTTTTGAAAAAATGCGACTTTTGATGCATAAACATTATTTCTGAAATGTATATTGTTAATATAAGATTTCAGTTTTAATTTATAAACTTGTGAAATTAATATTACACCACTTTGACGAAATTAAAAGAATTATATATTAATGTTTTCTAATTAAAATGAATACTTTACATGAAAAAATATTACATCATTTTTACCCGATAAAACTTTTACTGAAAACGCACTCGTGATATTTTTTTAACTTCCATCTGTTAAAAATAATTAGTTAAAATAGTACATGATTTTTTTTAATTCAGTTCGTAGGAGCAATAAATTTCCACTTAAATGTACGGAAGTTTAATTTACATCCTTGGTTGTAAATGTCACTATGCTGACAGGCGATTTTTCCTTCAGTGGAATAAATTCGTTCATAAAGCTTCAATGTATGAAAATATATTTTTCGCTTTAGAAAAAATTACTTTAATCATGTTTTTGTACCATCTATACAAATTGAAATTAAATTCATTTTAATTTTAAAGAGAAAATAGCGTCAAAAATATATTAATCCGTTTTATTTTCCTCTTTTTTCCCATAAAAAATGTCTTTTACTGATAATCATAACGTGAATTTTGAATACAAACTCTCATTTGTGTGTAACGTATATTCAAACTTATTAATCAATATTAGTAAAAAAAAAATTCTCATTCATTTTAAATATGACGTCATTTTTTTATCATTTTCATTAGTTACTGAAATTCATGCTCCTCGTATTTTTAACGAATACTTGAAAATACCTGTTTTATTTCAAGTATGACGTCATATTTTCCCAAGTGAAATATTTCATTACTAATATAATTCTTGTTCATTCTTTTTCCTTCTAATTATATCGCCATTTTTGGCAGAAAACCCCTTATTAACGTAACCGATATTCATGTTTTATTTATAACAAGCAATAATTTTTTTTAAGTCAATTCCTACTTAGGTCATCAAAGAAATAATCTCTTAAGGTAATATTAGTTTTTGTTGCATTAAAATATCTCAATTTGTTGATTTTATATAAGCAAGTAGGTTTATAATTGAAGTCTATGGGAATTTGACGAAATATTAGAGATATCGCCAAGTTGACGTCACTTTTGGCGACTCATTTTGGTCGCCAAATTTGACGATATATCGCCAAGTTGGCGATAAACTAGGCGGTATTTGGCGACAGAACAGGGTCCCCCTATGGTAACCTCCCTTATACGAATGAAGGTGCTTTAAATGCTGATCAATAACCAATGGCCGCCATTTTTTCCCCATATAAAATTAAAATTAATTAATTAAAATTTAAT
The DNA here is from genome assembly GCA_963932465.1 of Maratus speciosus. NCBI lineage: Eukaryota > Metazoa > Arthropoda > Arachnida > Araneae > Salticidae > Maratus > Maratus speciosus. The sequence goes on along the minus strand of OZ010800.1, from coordinate 350,251,815 downwards.
TAATGAATTAATGTTTGAAAAAACTGTATTAACATCAATTGTCATCCAACAAGTTAAAAAAAATTTATTTGAACTTGATTGGATGAATAATAAGTATTTTATTAACGTTTGAAAATTTGAACAAGATATATACAGGGTGTCCGGTCTCAACGGTGTCCAATGGCTAATTCTTAAACCGTTAGTCATAGACATATAGTTCTAATTACAAAAATGTTTTAAATCAGGTAAAGAAATATTTTAAAAGCTATTTGGGTCAAAAAATACATTTCTTAAAAAATTACGAAATTTAAATTTTTATACTGCCCCCCGGACCTATATGTTATATTTAGTAAAGTTTTTCTGTTACACTGACAAGTAATACAAAAAAAGTCCCGTTGTTCTACGATTAAAATTGACCGAGTAATAACTGTTTAAAGTTGGAGCATATTTTTTGCTGCAAATTGGGGTCATTCACAAATTTAGTCGAAATATAATTTCGTCAGATATATTAAAAAATGATTGAGAGTAAAATTAACATTGCAATATAAATTTCAAATCTTTAGTCATTCTGACATATTAATGCAAAATATACAATTTGTAATAAACATTTAAAAAGAAAGAATAAAAAAACAGAATTTTTGTTAAATAAAATGATACTAAATTAACAGCCTCAATTCTTTACAAAATGATACGTATTTTAAAATATTATTAGATTACACTAGCCTGTAAAAGTTGGGTTATTTCACGTTTTTTAGCTTTTGATAATTGATTCTTATGTATTCTGTACCGCTGAATCCGGAATTGACCTTCATTTTTAGCCACCACATCAGGATTTTTCGCAAATTGTAAATTTCAAAGTTAAAAAGTTCAAAGTTAAAATTTAATCTCCTCCTCCATCTCATCACATCACCCAGCTGTAAGAATCCCAAGATAAGCAAAAATATCGAATAAATTATTGAATAAAATAAAGTAAAAAAAGTTTTACATATGTTTTATAGTATGAGATTTTCGCTATATTTTAACTTACACATTTGCAAAAAAAATCTAACGTGATGGTTAAAAATGAAAGTCATTTTCAGATTTAGTGCTAAAAAGTACGTAAAAATCAATTATCAAAAGTTAAAAAATACAACCATCTCCTCTACTTTATAGTATCCGATTTTTGTTATTCTTTAAATTCGACAATTTATGATTTGCGAAATATCCTAACATGATACTTAAAAATTAAGGCAATTTTCGGATTCAGTGCTAAAAAATACATAAAAGTTAAAAAACCCAACAATCTCCGTATTGTATTATCTAATCTAAAACTTTTTCTTAAACTTCTTGGCGGTAATCTATCCGAAATTTTTTGTGTTATCCTGTAAAATAAGTATAAATATGGTAACCACCGAAAATCATAATAATATTAGATTGTTATCGGATTTGCGCCAGTATGTAAAATGTAATCTCGATCGGATATTTGAAAGTGGGTTAAAGTTCGAATACAAATTTTGAACTGGAAAAACATACATAAGATCGTTGAAGTAACATAAAAACTTATAAAAATAACATAATTTTATTAAAAGAAATCATAAAAGAAACAGTCTCAAATCCTGACAAAATAAAACATATGTCATTTCAGCCAATCTGAAACTTAATAAATGTTAACTTAATCGTAATACTTGTACGATTTTTTTTCAAAGCGCAGATACACGGGAAATGAGATCTTCGAATACTTTAAGCACTTGGAATGTGACTCCTCAAAGCCAAGCCGAACTCATTTGTTTTCAGAGCAGAAAAGTGGCATAAGTCATGCATTTTTAAAGTTTCATAACTCGCACAATTTTAGTGTTACATGAATGGGGCTTTTTTTTTTTTTTTTTTGTCTTACTTGTCAGTGTAATAAGAAAATTTTACTAAATATAACTTATAGGACCGGGGGACCGTATTAAAATTTAAATTTCGTAATTTTTTAAGAAATGTTTTTATTGACCCAAATTGCTTTTAAAATATTTCTTTACCTGATTTAAAGCATTTTTCTAATTGGAACTATATGTCTATGACTAACGGTTTAGGAATTAGCCATTGGACACCGTTGAGACCGGACACCCTGTATAGGGAATGTGTGAACTAATAGTAGGAATTGAATAAAAAAATACTTCATTTTTTTCGTTTCAAATATGACGTCATATTTATTTTATTTTTATTCTCAGTTTTCACTTAGAAATTGTTCAATTAAAAGTTAATTGCCAAGGAGAAATTATTACTCCAGATTTTGATTTTCTTGGCAACGGGAAAGAAAGATGGTCAAATTTTATCGGAAAATGTCAATTGATTCTATTTGAAAAAGTATGAAATTTTGAATTATTACGTGAAATATTTGGATAAAATAAATAAAACATAGCCTATGTTCTTTTCCTTTTCATAATCCATCTATATGCAAACATACAAAAGCATTGATTCATCCGTTTTGATGTTGACTTCATTCAAACTTTTGGACACACATTGACATTTATAATATTATAAGAATAAGGATATGACATCATAAGCTAATAAATTTGAAATAAAATTTCTTTAAAGCAAAAATAAATAAATAAATAAAGAAAGAGAGAATATTTAAGTTATATGCCTTAATATTAAAGTTAAATTTAAGTATATATGTGTACGTGCACTTTAATATATGTATAATGAATAATTTTCTTTCCGGAAATCCTGAAAAAAAAATCTCTTTGCACTTTATCTAGACTTACGAATAGCATCTGTTAATATTGGCATGTTTTTATTTATTTATTATTATTATTATTTTTAAGGAAAATTTATTTCAAATTTACTAGTTTATGATGTCATGCATCTTGTTAAGAAAGAAGAAAAATTTAATTTAAATAACGCTCTAAAATTTTTATTTCATAATAACATTTTGAAATTATACTTAACAAAAGAGAAATGGAGGAAGAAAATATTGATAATATTAACAATTACTTTCAAATAATTTTAGCTATCAATTACTTTCCAATACCTTTAGTTAAATCTTACTTAAAAATGCAAATAATTTTTAAAAATGAAAATAGTACAATTTATACAAAACAATTACAAATTCAACCTGTGGGGGGAAATCCCAAAGGATTTCGAATCCGTTCGACTTTTGTTGCATTTTGCTATCGACTTTTGTGACATTCCGGCGACACTCGTATATCTCGAAGTAAATGCAGTATAGTAATCAAGGCCAACCCTCCGTTATCATGAGAATATTGGAGTGCAGTCAGGGGGGCGAGTAGAAGACAGGCTCCATAAACATTGAAAATTTTCCCATGGCATAATTAATAGAGTCATCGTAAATTTAAATGTTGTTTATTTGACAAAAACGTATCGTAACACTTCCAGTAGCTTGTCCGAATAAACTCTCGAATAATCGATGATCCACTTCATAAAACTTAAGATGTTAAAAGAAAAAGATAAGAAGTAAAAAGATTTACACATTAAAGTCTTTCACCCCAAGTGACGTAGATTTATTAAACAACCGGAAAAACGTAAAATCTCTCGCTCCTCGTCGATGTAATAGCATAAGTACTCAAAGAAACAGAACGCGGACGGATACATTATTAGTGGAGAACCAACTCCAGCAGAGAGAGGGGGAGGAACGGGACAGGAGACAGGCTATGATTCGATGGGAAAGGTGACGAACACTTTTGGCAACTAATTTTGGTCGCCAAATTTGGCGGCATTTGGCAACAGAATAGGGTCTACCCTTCGGTAAACCACCTTATAGGTATGGAGATGCATCAAATGCTGGAAATTTACGATAAGCCATTATTGGCATTTAATCTTATAGTTTTGCGATAGTTTTTTGGTCGGCGGATAATCGAGTAGTACCCAATTGCGTAAAAGAAACATCTTTGTAACTCGAAAAAATTATAATCATATTAACTAAAGTTTACTGCGTCGGATTAAGCGCCTTACTCCCAATTATAATATTTCTTTGAATTGAAATTTGAATGAAATACATGGTCATGAAAAATCGCAGAGTGTGAAAAATATGATTACAAATATCTTGGTAACTAATTATCCGATCGACTTCATTCTTTATGAAAAATTTATTTTTTTAGATAGATTTCGTAAGAAATACTACCTATTGCAGTCGATACCATGGTGCGACTATTGAAAAATTCCTTCATAACTTTTCATTATATGACCCCAGCAACCTAAAACCACCCCAACCTAAAGAGTTTCTATATATATATGACCCCAGCAACCTAAAACCACCCCAACCTAAAGAGTTTACACACACACACACACACACACACATATATATATATATATATATATATATAGTATATATATATGTATGTATGTACTAAATTTTGTCCGCACGATAAAAATCGCAATTATGCACAGATCGTCTTCAAACTCGACAACAACTTTGAGATGGCTAAAATCTCGGCGGGGATTGAAAATGGGCAAAATCGGCCCAAGGGAATGGAAATGGGGATGGTTAAAATTTTTGAATACCGTCTTGACATGATTTATTTATTAAACAACAAACATACGACTTGTGTGCTTGACATGAGAGCCCGCTTATAAGTTGGAGACAAGACAGCACAAGGAAATATTACAACACAAGAGAAATACACTCTGGGAGTTCCACACAAATAGTGTGTGCAATGGAACCAGCGGGAATCGAACCCACAATCTCTTACGCTCGCAAGCGATTAGCAGTCTTGACATGATTCTGATAAAAACAGCTCTTACACAACAATGACAGGAAAAAATAAATATTTTTCATTATAGCAGTTGCCAACAATAAAAAAAAGCAATAAAATTCTTACCACAACAATTGCTTTTCTATTTCAAGATTTTCAAATGAAAAATTAAATTACATATTTTGACGAATTGAAAACAAATTGAATATTATGTCATAAGTTTTCTAGAGCAAGATTTCAGCATGAAAACTCAAAATGAAATAAATAGTTTGAGGAATTAAAAAAAATATTGTGTCATATTGGAAATATGATGGATCTCAGCAGGTGAATATGTAACGTCATGTGAGTTTGAAGAAACGTATTAAAACATGATAAAAACTGGAAAATATTAACATATTTTAACACTTTGAGGTTCTCTGAATTTACTTTAGTCATTTTTAACCTATTCCATATACATGCGTGTGTGTATTCGTGTATATAAGAATTTTCACAAAAAGTTTAGCTCCCTAGAGCTCATTCTTAGTGAAGAAACCGTGTTTATGTCTAATCTTGATTTAAGTTTTGTTGGTGAATTTAGTACTTAACTTCGAAATCTACCTCCGCCTGTAGGCCGAGCCGGCAGGGATTTTTTATTGTCTTTTATATTTACTCCTTCAAATAAACAATTTCGAAATTTTTTGTATACCTTTTATCAGAAGGAATATTTAAAGAGTCCGAAAGAAATAGTTCCGTGTAATCGAGGTTACTGATATTCAATAGAATTCTTCCCATTATTACTTCCTAAGTACACACCAAATTTCAAGTCTCTATCTCAATTTGCTCGGAAGATAGAGCGTTTACAGAAGGCAAATTTTTTTTTCTAAAAATATGTTTTTCGGAATCTTCAGTGTCTGAAACGTGTAAATCCGTCAAAAATGTTTTTGCGATTTTCAAAATGATTACAAGACTTACCCTATATTACGTATGAAGGGTAAGCAATAATACCCTTTTCTAAAAGTTGTAAAAAATATCTCTCGAAAGGCTGAAAATTTGAATTTAAAATAGAAATAAAAAATAAAATCTCAAAAAATGAGTCAAATTAAAAACATAAATGCATTCTACACACCGGGAACTTCTAAAGTATAAAATGATTAAATTCCTATGTACAGTTTTTGCTCCTATAAAACTTTTTTAATGGAACGATTTCGACCTGCTTTAACATGTGATATCTCTTAAAATAATTCTTCTATTTGAAAACTGTCTGCATCAGAGTATTTATCAAACATTTCTCTATAATACCACCGATTGTCATATTTTTGCGTGCAATATGTATCTTAATATTAACGAAAAAAGACGTCCAGTCAGAAAAAATTAAAATCCGGCGGCGGTGACAGTGTTAGAGTCTTTTTTTTTTTTTCAGAATAGAGAGATGCAGTTAATATTTCATATATTTATTGTACGGAACCCTCTGAGCGCAAGTAATAGTCGCACTTGACCGTTTATTTAATTATAATTCAATCTTCCGTAATCTTTTTAAAGCCGACCAAATTAACGGATTTTTAGAGTCTGAACGAGGGTTGGCGAGTGTAGCTCGTAGGGGCAGAGCCCCCTAGTATTTTAAATAATTGTTTATACGAATTTTTTAATATCTATTTATCGGATAGTATTTCATACAAATAAATCTAAAGTATTTTATGCATGCATTTAGCTGTATTTATGCTGCATCAAGTGATCAAATATATAAACAAACTTGCTAGCCTCGCTACTTTTACGCCATGTGATTTCCACTATGACGTCACAGGAATACTGTCCATAAGAAAATCGTTTTAAATGTATCGTTTTAATATGTGGCGTAGTTTTCTTCATTAAAAGAATTTCGCATGTAATAATTTTATTATTTTAAGATTTGTTTTCTTTTTTAATATTCCCGTGTAAACATGTTTTTTGTGACTAAGTTTCCCCATTTCCTTCTTTAACACGTGATCTTTTAATTTATTTAACTTTTCTTTGTTTTTTCAATAGTCACGTGTAAATACATTTTTTTTATTCAAATGAAATATTATTCTTTGCTATGTTTTACAATTTGGCAACAATTTAAACAAATATTTTTTTGGTATATATATTTTGGTACATACCTCTACATACGTATGTGTACATTTGCGGACATACATTCCTATGTAAAACCGATTTCCCTAACGTATTCTCTACCTCCCCACGAAAGGGTCTAGCCGGATAAGCATAGCGAAATGGCCCCCATGGCCGATTTTGAAATAACATGTGTGGTAATAAGGCTCACCATGAGAATACAATATAAAGGATTTTTAGCCCCGGACCTTGAACTGCCCTTGAGATAATCGGTGAAGTATGCGCCGGCGCTACTATTTTTCAAATATGTTTTATCAAAAAGTACAAAAATAAAAAAAATGAAACCAATGCCAATTATTGAAGAATATATTAGTTCACATTATACAGTCGAACCCGGTTAAGACGCTCACGGTTAATACGCGATCCCGCTTAATACGCGGATTTTTTCCGATCACTTGAATATCGCTCATAAGGCTAATACAAAAATATCACGTTTAATACGCGAACGGTTATTACGCGATCCCGCTTAATACGCGATAGATTTTCGGTCCTTTGATGAAAAAAATCACACTTAAGACGCGAATTCATTGATCAAGATGTGAATTCGTTTTCTCTTCTCAAGCGTTGCCAATTTTGCGGATTATTTTATACAGATAAAAAACACTGTTTTCAAATAGTATTATTTACTTTATTTAATAACAGGCTAATTAACGCGAAAATTAACAATCGGAAATAGTGGTAGATGTCTGAATAAAACAAAAAGCCGCTATATTAGCAAAACTGCGATTATTCTTTGATCCCGCCTCCTAATATTCTTTCCTCTTGCTTCCTGTATTTTTTTTATGGTAGCAAGAGAGATATAGACGAATTCGGGTTACTCAGATGTCATAAAAATTATTATGATTAGAGATTATCATACCTGTTGTTAGTGAGTTGTACGTTATATCACTACTATGTTTTTATAATTCCTATTATAGGCAACAAAAATGAAACTGATAAAGATTAAATGAATACGACTTCGGTTGAATAATTCTTTTATGTTTTCTTTACCTTTTTTATGCTAACAATATTATGTAACCATAATGTTACTCCTTACTACAAGTACTAAACGTGATTTTTAAACTAGGTTGTGCTTCAAAGGTTTAATGTTTTTTTTCTTTCCGTTAAAAAAATTAGTATAGTAGGAAAATTATTTTTGTTGTTTCATTTTTGGTTACAAAGTTCAAATTAACAATAAAACCAAGTTTTGTTTGAAGCATCTATTTTGCGTTTTTATTCCAGACGCTCCTATAAAAAGAAACAATGAGTTAAAGTTGAGTACAATTAAATTTTAATATAAATATATGTAAAAGACATAATTTTCGACCGTAAACACATAAATGTTTACACAATTTGTTTACACAATGTAAAACACATAACTCTAAAGTTCGTGTAGACGATCAAATGTGTTAATAAGCCTAGTTCCTGCAACATTATACAAATCACGCTTAATACGCGATCCCGCTTAATACGCGACTTTTGAACACTCCCTTGAAACGCGTCTTAACCGGGTTCCACTGTATATATTTTTCACATTTTTACTCAAATTTTAACTTAAAATAATAAACAAAAATATTTTTCAAAAAAATTATTAATGTAGTAATTTTATACTTGCATCAACCAAAAAAATTACAGAATAATGCTCAAAGTATGTACTTTTAAGAAAAAAAAATCGTTAAAATCGAAGATGCACTTTTTGAGTTATAACAAAAATAATGCTAGCAACTTGCTAAAATATTTCTAACTTTCCCTGTTTGTATTTGCAGAAATACGCTTCTGCTACCAATCCATTGGTCGATTCGTGACATTTCCACCCGGGCAGGATGCGCAGTGCACAAAAATAAGATAATGTTTCCACGCATACTACTTCTCTATAAGTTTGTTTCATGTTTGTAAATATTCTGTTATTTTGGCGTACTGCGCATCCTTCTCGCGTAATAATATCAAGAACTGACAAACAAAATGATACATTTTCCTACCATGATTTTCCCATAGAAGAAGGCTATGTGGTTGTACAGTGTACACATGTAACGCATCTCTTTAGGGGTGAGTGTGTGTGGATGCACTTGACATCAAAAGTTACCTGTAGGGGGAGGGGGTTGTCATTTGATATTGTTATCATTTTTTATAAAACCAAAATTTACTTTTTTGGTATCTTTTTCTTTACATCTGTTATCTTAAATTTTTTAAGTCTGTTTTCTGCTTTTTTATGAAAATACAAAGTTATTATTAAAAACATTGAAATGTTATGAAACATTTCATTCCAAAATATGGAATAACCCAACGTCCACCATTAATATTCTCCTGCCATATGCGTATCTAAATCGTTGTTAGAGAAACCAGATTAGAAATCGTACTTGTTATTTTTGCTAGTAAAAGATGGGGAAGAATGTTGTACACCTGTTTTGTTTGAAAGAAGTTCTGTTTAGCCCTGTGCAAGGGCGAAGGTCAAGAAGACAATACTGTTCAATGCATTATGTAACGAAGAAATATTATTAAAAACTTTTAAATACTACGGGGGCTCCGTCACCCCCCCCCCCTGCTCGCTACGCTCACCAAACTCCCTCGGAATCGCGAAGCAATCCTTATTTTCTAGCCTACCCCAGACATAATTGTTTCGCGTGTCCATTCTGGATCGCTTCGCAATTCTTTATTTTCTATACATTCAATTTTAGGTAGCTTTCTTTACAAAAAAGCTACCTATTGCAGCCGTTCGGAGGAAAGCGATTTCAAAAAATTTTGGTATATTTTCATCGATCATGACCCCCAGACCCCGAAACCACCCTCCGTTCAAAATTGATATATATATATATATATATATATATATATATATATATATATATATATATATATATATATCTGACCTATGTCACACTGTAACTCCCGTAATTATGAACCGATTTCGATGAAATTTGGTGTGTACATAGTACATACCAATGTCTCGACCGAGTTCGTTGGCCAGCTTCATCCGCCATTGTGTTTCAAAATGGCGGCTATTTAAAATTTTTAAAAAATTTTAAAACTTGAAATGTGGTACCAAAAAATTAAAAATGGAAAAATATTTTTTTCTTATGTATTTGACCTTTATACAAAGATTCCGAAGCAGTTTTTGTTTCGTCTATATCTTAAAAAATGGCTGAGTTATAGCATTTTCAATTTCTAGCGTGGCTGACATTTTGAAACGTCCTGAATTTTGTCACGCGATAAAAGGCGTATTTATGAACCGATTTGGATGTAATTCAGTGTGTACATAGTACATACCAATCTCTCGACCGAGTTCGTTGGCCAGCTTAATCCGCCATTTTGTTACAAAATGGCGGCCATTTAAAATTTGTTTAAAAATTTAAAAATTGAAATGTGGTACCAAAAAATTGAAAATGGAAAAATATTTTTTCTTATGTATTTGACCTTTATACAAAGATTTCGGAGCAGTTTTTGTTTCGTCTATATCTTAAAAAATGGCTGAGTTATAGCATTTTGAATTTCTAGCGTGGCTGACATTTTGAAACGTCCTGAATTTTGTCACGCGATAAAAGGCGTATTTATGAACCGATTTGGATGTAACTTCGTTTATACATAGTACATACCAATGTCTCGACCGGGTTCGTTGGTCAGCTTCATCTGCCATCTTGTTTAAAAATGGTGGCCATTTAAATTTTTAAGAAAAATTTAAATTTGAAATGTGGTACCGAAAAATTAAAAATTGAAAAAATATTTTCTTTTTATGTGTTTGACCTTGATAAAAAGATTCGGGAGCAGTTTTTGTTTCGTCTATATCTTAAGAAATGGCTGAGTTATAGCATTTTGAATTTCTAGCGTGGCTGACATTTTGAAACGTCATGATTTTTCTCACGTAATAACAGGCGTATTTATGAACCGACTTGGATGTACCTTGGTGTGTACATAGTACATACAAATATCTCGACCGAGTTCGTCGGCCGGCTTCATCCGCCATCTTGTTTAAAAATGGCGGCCATTAAAAAAATTAAAAAATTAAAAAATTTAAATGAGATACCAAAAAAATTGGAAAGTGAAAAAGATTTTTTTTGTATGTGTTTTACCTTAATACAAAGATTCCGGAACAGTTTTTCTTTCGTCTATATCTAATAAAAATGGCTGAGTAATAGCATTTTGAATTTATCTTGTGGCTGACATTTTAAAACGACCTGATTTTTGTCACGCGACAACAGGCGTAATTATGAACCTATTTGGATGTAACTTGGTCTGTACATAGTACATACCAATGTCTCGACCGAGTTCGTTGGCCAGCTTCATTCGCCATCTTGTTTCTAAAGGGTTGCCATTTAAAAAAAATTAAATTTAAAATTCAAAATGAGGTATTAAACAATTGGAAAATGAAAAAGATTTTTTTATGTGTTTGGCCTTGATACAAAGATTCCGGAGCAGTTTTTGTTTCTGAAAATTTGTTCTTTTGTTTATATCTTAAAAAATGGTTGATTTATAGCACTTTGAATTTCTAGCATGGCTAACATTTTGAAACGATCTTGTATTTGTCACGCGATAACACACGTATTCGCCTATTTCGATGTAAGAAGGCATGTGGATAGTATACATCAACACCTCGACCAAGTTCGCTGGCCAGATTCATCAGCCATCTTGTTTCAAAATGGCGACCATTAAATTAAAATATATATATATATATTTAAAGTGAGGTGCAAAAAAATTAGAAATTGAAAAGGGTTTCTTTCTTAAGTATTTGACCTTGATATAAGGATTCAGGAGCATTTTTTGTTTGTCTTTACCTTAAAAAATGGCTCAGATATAGCAGTTTCAATTTCTATTGTGGGTGACATTTTGAAAAATCTGATTTTTTGCATGCGACAGCACTCCTATATATTAACCGATTCCGATGTGAGTGAGCATGTGCACAGCAATTACTAAGGTCTCGACCGAGTTCACTGCTTAGCCTCATCCACCATGTTGTCTTAAAATGACAGGCACTTTAAGAAATTGCCGAATTTGGCAGCGAAATATATGTTACTTCAAAGAAAAGCAGCTTGGATAAAGCTGACTAATTTCGCGAAATTCTCATTCATTATATTGATAAAAATTAGTATTGAATCTCCTATATTCGGTTTCCACTAAATTGAGCTTCGTGTGTTTGAATGATATAATTTGGCTTTTTTTAAATAAGGATTATGAAAGCTACCTCTTCCTCCCGGCACTGGCCGGAAGGACTTTTTAGATTCCACTTTGTTGAAATGCGCTCCTCCCCAACTCATGACAATTTTATTTCCTTATCTCCAAGCACATAATCATTAGAGCTTACTGAGTTTCATAATTATAAGAATTATTAAATATAAAATTTTATGTATAGTGTTACGAATATTGTAAATAGTTAGTGTTTGTGCTAAAAATAATGTAAATAGTTCAATTAAGCTCTATTCATGAGCTAATATTAGTTTTTGTTGCATTGAAATATATCAATTTGTTGATTTTCTGCAAGCAAGTAAACCCTATTGGATTTCAATGGGAGCCTGTGGAAATTTGGCGAAATACTGGAAATAGCGCCAAATTGGCTTCACTTTTGGTCGCTAAATTTGGCGATATATCACCAAGTTGGCGACAAACTTGGCGGCAGAACCTCCCCCTCCTTGGTAACCTCCCTTATAGTGTCACAAAGCTCTGACCAGTCAGATGCATTTCGCGGTATCTACGCAGATTTTCATTGGTATATTTCCGAATCGTTACTTTTTTTTATATGTAGAAGGATAAGTATTTCTTTAAAATGTTATTTGATATAAAGTTATTTCTTATATAACAATGATATTTTATGAATTTCTTATTATTTAAATCAGTATGATATGTGACTAAAAAATGTACAACCATACCTGTATATCATTGCAAACATATAAAAAGAAAAGAAAGTAAAAAAATAGTAAAAATAAAAAGAATTTTCAGACACTGATAACAATATTATTAGGGAGAGGGGAATTCGAGGAAATGATAATGTAGGATATCGGAAGGTTAGGAGGGGGTCCGAAATTGCCAGAAAGTTGATAACCTTATATATTTACAGCCCCTATTCAGCTTCACCCGCACAATCGACTAGGCCATCGGCTTGATATTATTACGCGAGAAGGATACATATTACGCCAAAATAACAGAATGTTTACAAACACGAAACAAACCTATAGGGAAGTGGTATGTATGGAAACATTATCTTATTTTGGCGCACTGCACATCCTGTCCGAGTGGAAATGTCACGAATCGACCAATGCATTGATAGTAGCGTATTCCTGCAAATACAAACAGGGGAAGTTAGGAATATTTTAGCAAGTTGCTAAGCTATTTTTATTAAAACTGAAAAAGCGCATCTTCGATTTTAACGAAATTTTTTTTCTTAAAAGTACGTACTTTGAGCATTGTTCTGTAATTTTTTGGTTGGTGTAAATATGAAATTATTACATTAATAATTTTTTTGAAAAATAATTTTGTTTATTTTTCTATGCTAAAATTTGTGTAAAAATGTGAAAAAATATATAATGTGAACTAATATATCCTTCAATAATTGGCATTGGTTTCATTTTTTTAACTTTTGTACTTTTTGAGAAAAACGTATTTGAAAATAAACAATTAAATTTAAAAAAATCAAAAACCCGACAGCGTAAAAAGCGAACTAATTAATTATTTCTCATCAATGTGAAACTATTTTTTTTTAATTCCTACTATTAGCTCACATTCTCGCTATATATATCTTGTTCAAATTTTCAATCGTTAATAAAATACTTATTATTCATCCAATCAAGCTCAAATAAAATTTTTTAAACTTGTAGTGGATGATACTTGATGTTAATCCAGTTTTTTTCAAATATTAATTCATTAATTAAATTAAATTAATTAATTTTCAATAATCGAGAGAGCCCTCTTCTTGATCAAGGTATTTTGAGCACCATTCAAAGGGAAAGAAGAATGGGAGAAGAAAAAATTCTCTTATGACCTAAGTAGAAATTGGCTTAAAACATTTTTTTTTATTACTTGTTTATATTACTTACCTATTTTTTTATTTACTTGTATTGATGACTTTTAAGTTGTGTTTAATTGTTAGTTCCTATCTATAAACACTGTTTTGATGAGGTCCATAGATGTCTATGATGGTTAGAGTTGCAGTTAAGCTAGAGATCCTAGGAAGTATTATACAATACTTCCAGGTTGTATAATATTTTAACGGAGCTTCTGACTGTAAAATAGTCAATGAAACATAGTCTTCATTTTGAAAGATCTATCCAATGATATGCCACTGAATGGGGTGCGTAAATTTTTTTTCGTCTCTACCGCCATTTTGTATTTTACGGCCACCATATTGAATTTATAAAAACAAAACCTAGCCTATAACCAGGGTCGTTAAGACGAATTGATTAAGACCTCATTCATTAAAATCCATCCAGGCGTTGGGATGTTTCGAGGGTATAAAGAAATCCACATACACAGATACGTGTGAAACACATAACCCTTCTTTTCCGTCGGGTAAATAGTAGCGCCGGCGCATACTTCCCCGATTATTTCAAGGACAGAGTTCAATGTCAGGGGCTAAAAACACTCTATATTGTATTCTCATGGTGAGCCTTATTACCACATATGTTGTTTCAAACATCGGCCATGGGGACATTTCGCTATTCTTATCCGGCTAGACCCTTTGAACGATAAGTTTTGAATCACCCTGTATACAAATCTGTAGATCATATAGGTGCTGCACTGAAAGAATCGGATATTTTTACGACTATTGGTGATAATTTCAGAAATTGGGTTTTCAAATGTGTTATGCTTTTTTTTTGGGCATCATCTTTCACCTTAATAAACTGTAAAGTTTTGATACAGTATTCTAAATGTGTTGGAAAGTGTATGCTCGATGTATGCTTTTTCGTTCTTGTTTAATTTGTGAATAAATCAAAATTTTCCTTTGAATTTGATCCCGCCCGAGCTCAAAGACTGGTATAAAAATCTAGCCGAGCCGTTTTCGGACCTGGACACGGGCTAACCCCGACTCATCTCTATCATCAACCCTTTATGTACTGAATTATGCATTCATGAAAATTTTATGGGTTAATGCCTCCCCCCCCCCCTCCCAACGCCAAGAAAGCTGAAAAGATGCAAAGGCAAAAGAAATCATCCTTTTGAAAATATTTTTGTTTTGTGTAACCCATAATGCTTTTGGAACAAGATAAAGTAATGTATCTATAACTCATTTTTAAACTGTATTACAACTAATCGATGCATTAAATGAATTTTATAACAAGCTATTTTAATGGTACTCATAAGTACCGTCAGTAGATAAAGGGTTAAACCATGGACAAACTGACTCCCCCCCCCCCCCCCGATTTTAGAGCCCATAAATTTCTTATTAAATTATTGGCTGGTCACTCAGCTTCGGAATTCTCCTCCGCAAATATTAAGTCTATGGACTTTTGATGCATCCGTATATTTAAAATATCTTCTCGGGAAATTAATATTTTTACCATCTTTTTTCTGTGTACTCTTTTGAAAGGATGTCTCTTTTTTTCTTAGTTTTCAAAATATTTCTAAAATTATGCTGAATTTAATATTTTATGGGTTAAAAGTGGGCGAACTGTGAGTAAGATTTTAACACCTATAAAATTAAATCTATACTTTAGAAATATTTTGAGAACTAAGAAAAAAAGAGACATCTTTTAGGAAGTGTACACGAAACAAGTAATATAAAAATTTTGTTTTTAAAGTCAATTCCTACTTAGGTCATCAAAGAAAAATTTAATATAATCCCTTAAGCTAATATTAGTTTTTGTTGCATTAAAATATCTCAATTTGTTGATTTTCTATAAGCAAATAGGTTTACAATGGAAGTCTATGGGAATTTGGCAAATGTTAGAGATATCGCCCAGTTGGCGTCACTTTTGGCGACTCATTTTGGTCGCCAAATTTGGCGATATATCGCCAAGTTGGCGACAAACTCGGCGGTATTTGGCGACAGAACAGGGTCCCCCCTATGGTAACCCCCCTTATAGATATGAAGATGCATTAAATGCTTCAATAACCAATGACCGCCATTTTGTCTCTCATGTAAAACCAAAATTAATTAATTAAAATTTAATTAATGAATTAATATTTGAAAAATCTGTATTAACATCAATTGTCATCCAGTACAAGTTTAAAAAAATTTATTTCAACTTGATAGGATGATAAGTATTTTATTAACGATTGAAAATTTGAACAAGATATATATATATATATAGATAGATAGATAGATAGATAGATAAATATATATAGGGAGAGTGTGAACTAATAGTAGGAATTGAAAAAAATAGAAGTTAAAAATATTAATTTCTCCAGGAGATATTTTAAATATACGAAAGCATCAAACGCCCATATTAGACTTTACATTAGTGAGGGGAAATCGGAAGCTGAGTGACCAGCCCCCTTTATATCAATAAGTGTTCCATAAAAAAAAAAAATGAGATTTTTTTTAAATATTTAATTAATGCAAATAGAAAGAAAAATGTACAATCCATTCTTTCTTTTCTTACGGATTATAATAAATTTTCTAATCATTATTGCCTAGTAGAAAAAAAAAAAAAAAAAAAAGTAGAGAACCAAGGTTAAAGTCACCTTATCGTCTGCTTCATCAGATGGAACATTTCGGCATGTTCTTGTATATGTGTTTGTCCATCTCTCTACAACTTTCTGGAACTCGAACGATTTTATCTCTCGTCTCTTCGGAGCACGGATGTTATGAAAAACGGCAAGCTACGCGTGACCTGCTCAAATTGTTATTTCATAAAAGTTGATAGTTTCCCGGTGTTAAGCTGCATGCAATAAATATGGCGTTGAGGCACGCGGATTTTTATAATCCTCTCTAAAATTTAAATCTGGAATGTGTGATTACCACTATATATATGTAATTAAAATTAAATATATGTATAACCAGAGTTCTCGCTCACTTTTTACGGACGCTAGCAATTTGGCCGATTAGAAATAAAAAAACATTCGCCAAATGAAAAAAAAAAAAATTAGCAAAATAAATTTGTTGTGAAACTATGAAAATTCAATCTGTAACCCTTAATGTAGCCCCTTTTTTTCAATATATTTTAAAATAACCCAAGTTTTTGCAGCTGCTTATAAATCAATTATTCATCTAAATTTAATTATCCGCTGCAGAAACTAAAAAAATAACTATATTCTAAATGTCTTACGCAATCAAGAAAAAAAAAAATACATCTGATTTAACTCAATAAAATGTAATGAAATAAAACTTCCAATTCCAGTAACTCAGGATTTTAAGATATTTCTTTCAATGAATTCTGAAAAGTTCAAAATTATATAAACAACAAAATGTGTCAAAAACTTTATTTTTCGAGAATTCTTCGGCTTTTCATTGAAGCCCATACTTCAAGGGTAATTTCAAAATTGCCCTATTGGTCTCATTAACACATACTGAAATGACATTTTTGCTTACTGTGACTTTGGCTGGTGCTAAATTGAATTGGTGTTGGGTTAGTATCTTTAAAAATAATATAAATTGTACCGTACGATTGAACATGATGTGACATCAATCGTACAGTAATATAAATATGAGTGTCGCATATAATGATACACACTCACACACAAAAAAAAGAGCAAAAATTGAGCACTCGCAATTTGGCGAGTCTAATCATCCGTTTACTCGCCAAATGAAAAATTCCGTCGTGATTTGGCGCAATGGCGAACGGCAGCGAGAACCCTGTGTATAATTTTAAAAAAAATTAGACCTGATGCACTGAATTAAAATATACAGACAGTTTTTTTTAATGCAATGTGCAACGTTTTATGTTATGTTGCAACATTGCATAAAATTGTTGCAACGTTATGTTGTTTTATGTTATGGTGCAACGTTTTATGTTATGTATGCAATGTTAAACCCGAATTCCAAGAAAAAATATCGATTTTATAGTAATTATGAGATAAAATAAGCTCAATTTACCACAAAAAACGTTTTAAAATGTTATTTTTTTAGCTTTTCATACATTTATACTGTTTATAAGAATATGCCTAATTTTAATCTATCAATTAGGGCCTAACTTTGACTCAAGGAGGCACTGAACAAACCAGACAATGGGACACCGAAAATTTGACAAAAGAGTGCTTTGTTAGTTTGTGATTATATGCTGTTTATGCAAATACCAATACGCAGTGCAATCACTGATTGCGATTAAAGCAAAATCAGTACGAGAGATATAAATAAATGTCAATATTTCTATATTTCTTAAAAAGAGAAAGACAAACAGGAGAGAGTTTCTATGAAAGAGATTCTATTAATAATGCATAGATATGCAATTCATTATATATATTGTCCTGAATGAAAAAATGATCAGTATCTATCCATTAGTAATAACGTGTCTTAATGAATGCTATACTTAACTTTTGCTTACAGAGTCGTCTACATATAGTAATTATAACAAACTTTAAAATTTAAAATATTAGAGCCTAATTTTGACATCATGTTTAGATTATTCGATAACTTTTTACTTTCGAATACCAAACGGGAAGTCATTCGGTCAAGTAGTTTAACAATTATGCAGGTTCAAAACTGGAACTCTAAATGCAATATTCATTTTTAATCATTGCAAGATAGATTGCAATGCGGGTAGTTTTTCAAATATAACTCAAAAACTACTTTGCTGAATGAGTGATAATTTTAGATTCGCATATTTGAAGCTTTTAAAAACAGATTTCTGTTAAAAAAAATTATAAGTTACAATTCATATGTTTTTCGAAAAAATACTTAAAGTAATGCATATTAAAAAAATTAATTCTCGAGAAAAATATGTGAAATATAACGTATAATTTTTTTTCTAAACAAAGCTCGATTTCTAGAAGTTTCAAATATGCGAATCATAAATTACAGTTCATTCCGCCAAGTACTTTTTGAGTTATGCTTAAAAAACTACTCGCGTAGCAATCTGTCTGGCAACGATTAAAAAGGAATTTAAAATTAGAGGTTCTAAACTTCAAACCTGTATAATTACCGAAAGTACTTGACAGAAGGATTTCCAGTTTGGTATCAGACGGTCTAATTTACCGAATAATCCAAATATGTTGTTAAAATTATTTGTTGATATTGAACATTTTACAGCTTGTTACAATTTCAATATGTAGGCGATCTCTTAAGCAAAATTTAAGTATAGCGTTAATTAGGAGACGTTACTATTAATCGATTGGTATCAGTCACGTTTTTTTTTATGATGATTTGTGGCCGAGTCAGTAGGGTGGGGGAAATCCTCACTTTTTTTATTGTAGGGTAGACTGGGGCACGTTTACGCATGGGGTACGTTGTTTCAGAAACGAGTTATAACTGGCACGCCACCGTCATGACTGATTGATGCTGTTCCCTAGTGGTATTCTCACACGTTTTTGAGCGTCAGTCGAGTTTCGGTCTAGCATGAGGAAAGGATAATCTGTTTTCTGTCAAGGGGAGTAAATTTTGTGTTGAACTTATTGAAACTTATTGTGAACGAATAATACTTAGTTAAGGATAAACAAATATATGAACATTAGCAGAATTTTATCCTTTTTTGAGAAGTATATTTGTATGAACAGAAATGTTATTAATTTTCGTTGCACGTTAAAAATAAATCCAAACATGGCGACGGGGCACGTTTACGCATTGACATCGGGGCACCTTTATGCACGTTCAGAAAGAAGAAATTACGTAAATATTTACTAGTTTCTATGGAAGTAGAACACGAAGATAGAAAATGAAAAAGTATAAAACCAAAAAACTGCAAAAGGGAAAAAGTTTGTACACTCTGGATGGTTGGTTGGTTGTATTTATGACGGCCAATCATCAACACGAAGGATATGGGCCCTAAGGGAAAGGGGGGTGGAGTGCTCCCCGTGGTGGGCTTTCTAAGGAAACCTAACCCGTATTTAAGCAAGAAAATCCAAGGTTCGAAAAAAACCACGAAAACGCCGAACGGTTAGGCCGACGTGCATGATTGGGTTCGAACCCAGCACCTCCCATCTCCCAGCTTCGAGAGCAGAACCTCTCAGCCACTGGTGGAGATGTATACTCTGGAATAAAGAAAATAGTGAATGAATCCGATGACGAAAATGAAAACTGTGTATGTATTTATTGTTTGAAATCACACAACCAACCCAAAAAAGGTCAGGAGTAGCTTCAATGTCTTAGATGCAAAAGGTGGTTCCGTGACAAGTGTGCAAAAAGAAATACTTTATTTTTTGTTTCTAAAAACTGTAACAGTGATGATGATGAAGATGACTAAATAGTTTCTGCTTTTAATTAGCAATAAGCCCTATTTTTTCAGTTTAGCCTATAAAATGTTTTTTAATTAATTCCCTTTAATTTTTTTAAATAGTGTTTTAAGTTATAAATAAAACCTTTTAATTTGATTAAATATTTATTTCACTTACTCCTTCGTATCACTTATAATATGCGTAAACGTGCCCCACTTGATGCGTAAACTTGCCCCGTTCCCGGGGCAAGTTTGCGCAAAAGACTTGGACCTAAAAAAAAAAAGTTTTTTTTTTTTTTTTTTTTTTTCGGTTAAGAGCACAAACAGGACAGCAACTGAATACACAAATTTAGACTTTATTAACTGCTTTATAAAACCACAATGTCTAATATTTCCTAAATTAAAACATAAAAAATAGAAAATTCATTGAAAAAAAAAATCTGCGTAAATGTGCCCAGGTCTATCCTACCTTAAAATTTTTTTGGGGGGTCTTCTTTTCCACTATCATGCTGAAAAAATGATAAATTACATCATCAAAATTTTCTTCTGTACCTTTTTCCTGTCTCAAACAGACATCAATTACGAGTAGTATTACTATCCGTTTTCTTTTCAACTGGCGGATGACCTTCATAGTCACCGTCATTAATTTCCATGGAATAACTAATTTTTCCCACTCTTTTATTTCTTGACTATAAAAGCTCTGAAATAACCTCAAATGTAGTGTGAAAAAAGTATCCAACTGGAGAATTCAGAACCCCTTATCAGAGAAACACCCTCAAAGTCATACGCCTGTTTTCGCGAAAAATAGTAATATCATACGATAAATGTGATTAAAACAACATTAATTATAAACAGCATTAGAAAATACTTTTAGAAATCGCTATTTTTTTTTCTTTTCAAAAATAATAATAAAAAAAAAATTAGATTCTGTAGTATCTCTCACAGAGATTTTAGTAGTAATAGATGAAAACACATTAAATTATTCTACATAAATGATTTTTTCGCACTCATGCTGGCAAAATTGATGATTACATCCTCAAAATCTAGTTTTAGAGCTATTTCATTTTCACTACCCAACATTATGATTGAAACAAAATTAACATTAGTATGAATTATTCAAAAAATACGAATTTTTTTTTTTTTTTTTTAAACACAAAGACAAAAAATCTACTAACAAAGGTTTTATTACTCTACTACTAAATTTAAAATAGGTGCTGACGATACTTGGGGGGGGGGGGAAGCCCTGATAAATAGTGCGATTGAGGATTTTTAAGTAAATGTTTTTATTTTATTTGTATTTTGTTCTCTATTTTATTGTTCAACAATATTATGAGAATGGTGTAGAGGGGTTTTGGCATAAAATAAAATAAAATGTTAATGAAAAATAAATAAATAAAAAAAGTAAATAAAATAAACATTAGCTGGATTTAAAAAAAGCCTAAATTGCTATTAAAGGAATTAAAATAAAAAAAAAAGGGGGCGGGTAAAGGCTATTGAGCTTGTCAAAGACTAAGTCACCAAAAAAAAAAAAAAATCTCTTTAGCACTTTCCAACATAATTGAAAAGTGTTTATGAATTCGGTTTGCCTTCCGTCTGACCGTCTGTTCCTTCTCTAACTCGCGTAAATATACTCGGATTCGATGTAATTGATATATGTTATTGAGGATTACTATAGCAACTGCGATATTGCGAAAGGAAATGTGTAGCTTTTATAGTTCGTTTACAGGGAATCAAAAAATTGATACAAAAAGATTGATACAACTTACTCAAAAGAATTCCGTTGCATTGTGCTCTATGGGGAAAAATCATTTGCAATATATTTTATGAAAGAGTTACACAGTTTCCAACATGATTGTACACTTTTTCATACATGCTGAAACTAATATGCATAACTTAGGCGTACTACAAGATGCATACTGTAGAATATGGTAAGCATAGCATTTATCGTTCCTTTACAGGGGCACACACAATAATTCGGCTACAGTGAGCGATTGCTGGAATTGCGTTTTCAGTTGTAATATTTGTTTTTAAATGTAACTAATTTTTGCATACTACTTGCTACGTATAAATTCTATAGATCATATACAGGGTTGCACAAAAGAATTCTTGTCCGTTTATTGACGGACATTGCTGAAAGGGAATTTTCAACTGTGTTTTTCGTTTCCTAATTGATCTATATTTTAGCATGCTATGATATATACAAAGCTATAGATCACATACACGGCTTCACAAAAGAATTTAAATACTTTTCCGATTATAGATGATAATTGCTGAAACTGAGTTTGCAGATGTGTTATGCGTTTTTCAAATTGTTTACTTAAATATCACCTTTTACCTCATTAAAAGCGGAAGTTTTGTTTAATGCGTTGTAAAGTGTTTCATAATCTATGTTTAACTCATGCTTTTTCTTTCTTGTTTCAAATATAGAAACGAAAAGGATAGGAAAATTGAATTAAAATGAGATTATGAATTAAATGTCTCATTGACAACCGTCTCCTACGTTTTATCTTTTTTCTTTGCCTTTATAAGGAAGATCCAATATACCTTCTCACGTGGAAGATTTTTTGACACCAAAGAACGAAATGTCTGAGTCTTGCAAGGTCAGATAAAACAGCATGAAAATACTTACTACTTACAGGCTGTTTTTACTTAAACCATATCAAGTACACCAAACTTTTAATAAAAATTACTTGTCTGATCATTCAGCGAACACGTATAAATGATGTCCGAAAAACAATCTCTTCTTGCATCTTATCAAATTCGATAAGTCCAGTATGGAAGCATCAGCAGATTACGTAAATCTTCCAAGGGCACTGGCAAGCCACCTATCTGCTGTTGTCTTAAATCAACCGCTGAAGCTGCTGTGCTGTCCGGCTCTTTAAAGTCTAGGTAAGTCATTCACTATATTTAAATTAAATACAATTGGCTATTTTGACAGGTCACGTGAAGACTTTTCTGTAGCTGTAATTTACTTTAGAAAAAAAAAATGGCAGGTTTATAACTCTTTTGTTTACAACCCCCTTGTTTTTTCCTGATAAAAAATTGCTGTTACTGAGGTCAAGTTATACAAACATGTAAAGTTAGATGACTAGCGATTTTTCCCAACACCTCTTATGGAACGATGATAGTGATGATTCTTTACTTATTTACAATGTAAAAAACGATATATCATGTGCTTAGTGATTAAAGTTCTTAAGGGGGCTGGTCATTCAGTTTCGGAATTCTCCTCCGTAATGTTAAGTCTATGGACTTTTGATGCATTCTAATATTTAAAATATCTTCTCGGAAAATTCAATTTTTTGCATCCTTTTTCTGTGTACTCTTCTTAAACGATGTCACTTTTTTTTCTTAGTTTTCAAAATATTTCTAAAATCTATGCTGAATTTAATATTTTATGGGTTAAAAGCGGGCGAACTGTGAGTAAGACTTTAACACTTCCTATAAAATTAAGTCTATACTTTAGAAATATTTTGAGAACTAAGAAAAAAGAGAGACATCTTTTTGGAAGTGTACACAAAAAATAGAAGTTAAAATATTAATTTCCCGAGGAGATATTTTAAATATACGAATTCATCAAATGCCCATAGACTTTACATTAGCGAGGGGAAATCGAAAGCTGAGTGACCAGCACCTTAATTCCTTAGTTATCACAGACCCACTTTTAGTATTATCTTTATCTTCGAAGATCCCCAAGGATTTAAAAATGAAATTATTAAAAAATAATAATAATCTTTTAGTTACCAATACCCTTTTTTAAAATTTACACTGTCTTCACACACCCTCAGGATTTAAATTAAAATTAGTAAATAAAAATTGAATTAAATAATCTTTTAGTTACCAGGGGTCTCCTTCCGTATTTCCTCTGTTTGCACGGATACGCAGGATTTAAAATTTAAATTATTAAATAAAACAATTAAATACTCGTTTCCGAAAACTTTCCTTTCGTATTTCACTATCTTCGTGAACCACTTAGATTTAAATTAAAATTATTAATATAAAAATGAAATAATCATGTAGACCACGGACATCCTTTTCGTATTCCTTCTGTCTTCACTGATATCCAGGATTTAAAAGTTTCCACAAACTTTCCTTTACTTATTTTCTTTGTATTCGCGAACCCTTAAGATTTAAATAAAAATTATTAAATAAAAAATTAATTAAATAATCTCTCAGTTACCACGAACATCATTTTCATATTCTCTCTGTCTTCACGGATACTCAGGATTTAAAATTGAAATTATTAAATAAAACAATTATGTACCCTCTTAATTTCCACAAACTTTCCTTTCGTATTTCCTTGTCTTTTGCAGACCCTTAAATTATTAAATGAAAAATGAACTAAATAATCTTTTAACTATTACGAACCAGAGTTGGGCAAATTTGTAATCTCAATTATCCGCAGTGTAATTACAGGTTAATTGCATGTAATTGATTATAGTTACACACATTCAAACACAGAAATTTTGTCAAATAATAGGATGGGGGCGGTTCCGGTTAGAGTGCTGCAAGAATTTTTTACGGCATGTAATTTTAACTATGATTAATTACATACAATTAAACTGTAATTACATTGCAAATAATTGGAATTACAAATTTGCACAACTCTGTTACGGACATCCTTTTCGTAATCCCTTTGTCTTCGTTGACATCCAAGATTAAAAATTGAAATTATTAAGTGAAATTGAATTAAATAATCTCTTAGTATCCGTAAACCACCTTTTCGTATTTCTTTTGTCCTTGCGGATCTTTAGGATTTCAATATGAAACTATTAAAAACAAAATGAAATTAATTAATAAAGTCTGAGATTAAGAGAGAATTTAAGAAGAAAGTTCTTGTTGTTGTTGTTTATTTACTATATACAATTTGTGCATTTAAAAACAAAGTAGGACCAATAAGTTCCACAATAGTATTGTGGA
This sequence comes from Maratus speciosus, assembly GCA_963932465.1. Classification (NCBI taxonomy): domain Eukaryota; kingdom Metazoa; phylum Arthropoda; class Arachnida; order Araneae; family Salticidae; genus Maratus; species Maratus speciosus. The sequence continues at coordinate 350,226,911 of OZ010800.1, read as the reverse complement.
GCTCAGTGAGTAGGCATAGCTGCCAACCTCCCAACAATCTTCTATAATATTTGGATTAATTTGACCCAGGTTAACAACGGTTCAAATCAGAAAATTTATTTTAAGAACCTTTAATTAATTCCAGATTTGTGCATGGAATTTATTTAATTTCACTTCTTAAATAATTTCTGCTTCCAAACGTATTAAACCTGGGTTAAATTAACTCACATATTACGGAAGATTTGTGGGAGCTTGGCACCTATGATATAATATATTTGTAATGCGGCGGGACTGAGACTGAATGTACAACCAAGAAACAAGCATTATCTTGATAAATTAATCTGAATTATCTGACTGTTTCAATCAAACAAGCATAACCTTGCTCTTCCCTTTTATCTAACATTTTGATTTTGTGTCTGTTAATGCATGGTAATGGTTCCGTCTCACTATACGATAATCGTTTCAAGTTGTTTTAATTATGAACTATTTTCTTAAATCAGCCGCCCTTGGCGACTAGCTTGGTCTCCCTTAAAATTTATGTTTGGGAAAGCATGCTAAGCATTGTATCATGTTACTTTTATTCATAATTCAATTTACTTGGACTCCCTTAAATACAATTAATATAATCCCTTAAGCTAATATTAGTTTTGTTGTATCAAAATATCTCAATTTGTTGATTTTCTGTAAGCAAGTAAACCCTATTGATTTACAATGGAAATCTATGGGAATTTGGCGAATTATTAGAGATATCGCCAATTTGGCGTTACTTTTGGCTACTAATTTTTATCGCCAAATTTGACGATATATCGCCAAATTGGCTACAAATTTGGCGGCATTTGGCGACAGAACAGGGCTTCCTTTTATGGTAACCCCCATTTATAGGTATGTAGAAGCATTAAATGCTGTTCAATAATCAATGAGATGGCTTTTTTCAGGCGTTATTATTAAACAATTAACAAATAATCGCTATTTCTGTGTTACGTACGATAGCGTAATATATATATATATATAAAGTTTTAACATTGCATACACAAACATTTTCGCTACGATAAATACTGGACGAACACCATTTTCCTGTCCCTTTTCCAAACTTCAATCGTGCTTTCCAATTAGAGCCGTGCATTAAGTAGGGTAAACCGGTTTTACCAAAAATAGACTGGACACTCAGTCGTGGTCGGTTCGGCCAAAATTTTCATCTTGGGCTCCAGGAGTTAATTATCCAGGATTTAAAATTGAAATGATTAAATAAAACAATAACATATACAGTAGGGCCATTACCAAAAAAAAAAAAAAAAAACGTACAGTATGCAGTCATTACCAATTTCTATTCCTTCAGTATAATTTAAATGTGATATCCAAATTAAAGGAGTAAGAAACAGATGTCTTCCATATATTCCTATTTGAAGAAATGTAAAAAAGTAAAATCTTTTTAAGTACGTCCGCAGACTGTGATATGTCATGTCTGTGGACTGAAACTATTCCGTTTTTACAAGTATATATGTAAAAATACCCTTTTTAAATTTACCTATCCAGATAGTATTGTTATTAATTTGGATAACAGATGTATTTTCTGTTCTTCAATAACATGTTTTTTTCTTTAATTTATTATTGTCACTAATTTTTGTGCCCTGTCTGTGGTCAGAACGTAATTTTACATAACAACCTACCAAAAAGCAGCACAGTGCAATTTGAATGTTAATCTAAACTCTTTTACAGCAATTTTGTACCAATAAGTTAGAAGTGCAGGTTTGGTTTAAGTATAAGTGGGTATATATCTTCCCGGTTTTGCAATAATTGTAGATTGTCCAGATCATAGAACCACATCTGTGCTTTCTAAAAAAAGGGCAAAATAATGTATGCTGCTACAATATTTGCAAATAATGTAAATGTGTATTATATAGAATTGACCACTTCAATTTTATAAAGTATGGCTGAAAATTACTTCTTTCAAAAAAAAAAAAAAAAAAAAAAAAAAAATGCTTGAATGTCATATCTGTGGACATGCCATGTCTACAGATATGGCTATAGACAGAATTTGAACATAATTTACATTGTTTTACATAAAATGATAAACTTTATTGATGAAATTAATAAGCAGTGCTTATACAAATTTTCTAAATTAAAGTTTTTCACCCCATAAAATTCTCTATAATTTTAAATTCCTTAAGTAATAGTTATCTACACAATTCTGCTAAATAAGACAGCCAAAATCCAATGTTAATTGTTATCATAAGAACTTAATTGTTGTATAATAATTAAAATGGTAATACAGATGTAAATACAGATACCAATAGTTGATTGCGTCTGTAACATTTCGGAGATTGTTTGTAAATTCAAATATTAAACATATAAAAAGAGAAAAATTGTTGAAAGAAAAAAAAAAATAGTATTAGGTTCCTCGGACAAGACGTAAATACTCGAATGTGCGCAGGAAAAAAAAAACAATTACAAGGACTAAAATAAAAAGAAAACAGAAGAAAGTTCAAAGTGACTCAATGTTAAACCTTTATAAGAAATTTATTGGTGATTTTCCACAATTCCAAATGATGAGTTATTCAAAATTTTGCCATTTAAGACACTTTTGGGTGGTGAAACGTAACTGTTTAAAACAGAGATGCATGTTTGTGTTTTGTGCATGCAAACTTTCCACTACTTGTGAAAAAAAGTAAATGCAGTAAAGATGATTGATGCAAGCTCTCTAAAAGAAGTTATTGCATTGCATACTTGTTCGTATAACAGGAAGACGAAAGAAATGCCAAGAACGAAAATGGTGTAAATGTTCAGAAAAATCATTAAAATAGAATGAATTCGAAGATAAAATTTTAAGTTATCAGTAGTGGATTAAAAAAGATTCTATCCCCCCCCCCCAAAAAAAAAAAAAAAAAAAATGTTAAGAGGACCGTGAGCCTTCAATTGGGCAAAAATCGACTAAAAAATTGATTTTTTAAATGTTAGTTTATTAATATACTTTAATCTTAATTGCATCATTTGCAAACCGCATGCAATTGCAACGATTCATAGCGAAGTTACGAGCATTTCAAATTTGTATTCCGTAATTGAGTAACACTAAAAATAAAAACTTAAATCGCGTTTTCTCAAAATAAGAAGTTTCGCTGGGTTAGTATGTTCAAAATGTTCCATGCATTTTATTTTTTTATCCAATTTTTCTAATATTAAGTACTATTGTTTGAAATACGTTATATTTTAAAACTTACTATTAACCCTTTATCTACTAACGGTAAGTATTAGTTATAAGTACCATTAAAATAACTTGTTATAAAATTCATTTAATACATCGATTAGTTGTAATACAGTTTAGAATGAGTTATAGATACATTACTTTATCTTGTTACAAAAGCATTATTGGTTACACAAAACAAAAATATTTTTAAAAGGATGATTTCTTTTGCCTTTGCATCTTTTCAACTTTCTTGGCGTTTCGGGAAGGCGGAGGGGATTTTTCAATTCGGAAATATTTCTATATTTCTATTGTAAGAATATTACTATATCTGTACATTTCCTAATTTTACAAAATACTAAGAAAAATATTTAATATAAAAGAGTTGAGTGGGGTTATAAATATTGCACATAATCCCTATAAATTCAAATTTAATTAATCCTTCTAAATCCTTCAATCCTTCTAAAATACTTCTAAAATTTATTAAATGATTATGTAAATCTTCTAATGTAGTTTCAAAAATTCACGAAAAAGGCTCCAGAAGATAAAATTTTCATGAATTCATAATTCAGTACATAAAGGGTTGATGATAGAGATGAGTCGGGGTTAGCCCGTGTCCAGGTCTGAAACCGGCAGGAGATTTTTTATTATTTTTTCTGAATATGTTAGTATAATTTAAAAACGATTCCAACATTTGTTGCAATTTTATAAAGCTACCATTTAACAAAACACCAGTTTCCTAAAGCCAAATTTAATGCGCATGGAGCATTTTTAATTAGAGTGATTAATTAACATATTTTAATTAATAACTTAATTAATTATACACATTTTTGAATAAAATACATTAATTTACTTATAATACGTATGCATTATTAAGTGTGCAAAATTTTCGTATGACCAAGTGAAAAATGAAAAAAAAAATGGTTTTGAACGCCCGCTGTCCCCTTAACTTTCGCTGTTTTTCGATCATTCTGAATAGAATATTCATCTAAAATGAAACCTAAAATAATAAGTGTGGCAGTACACCAAATCGAGTTTTCCGATCTTCTTTGTCTGCTATTAATTCTTGAGTAAAACAATTTGCGAACAACAATCACATTTGGTACTACATTACAACTTCTCAGAGAATAACAAGTTGGAAATTGCATGTCAAACGTGGCAAATAAAATGCAGTTGTACTATAACTAGTTTTATAAATATTTTTTGCATCGCATATTGTGCTGAATGTATATTTTAGGGCACTCCATGAGTGCATATCAATCTCATTCTGTTCGAAAGGCTGTAACATCATTAAAATGCGCTTGAAATAATTTTTTTACCATTGGCCGTAATGTAAGGTAAAACTTTTGACTGTCCCTGTAATTAAACTATACATTCAATGTTCATAAAATTTGAAATGACTCGAGAAAATTTTTCAAAAATTATATATTTTAAATTTCAGACCATTCGGTTGGGTAGTTTTTGCTCTGTTATATGCAGACGGACGGACAGACAGGCAGACGAAACAAACGACGACTATAGGTGCTACGTATTTATATAATTACGAACGCACTTAAAAACGTATGTGGATTAAGGTTATTTTCATTCCAAAATTTATGATGTGCCACCGACGATTGTTAAAATTTAGAGTGTCGCTAATCCAAAAAAGTTGAGAAATACGGGTGTTGAGATTATGAGACTAACATGAAAAATTTAGCTTTAGAAAAATATATTGGAAATATGACTAGTTAACATACTTTTAATTCGAGTGTAAAAAAGCATGGAAATATTAGAAGTCAAAAATTGAACTGGTTTAAATGTTTAAACCTTCAAAGAACCGAAAACCAATTTATTGCATTTTTTGAAAATTTGAGCTTTTCTGAATAATATTCTAAAAACCGCATGAAAATATTCCTATTAGAATGCCCGTAGTTACAAAAAGAAATGTCGATGTGAGATTTAAAGAGTACTTTTAAAATTTTTAATGCGATTTTCTCAAAACTGCATTTTTAGGTGCGTTCGTGATTATATAAAAACGCATACCGTATTTTATGGAAGAAACGCCGCGGCGTTTACGAGTTTGAAAGTTATTTTTTTGTCAAGTGCGGCGTTTACGATTTTTTTTTTCGCTCGCATAAAATTGGGATAAAATAAAAACTCGTTAATCCCATGCATAATAATATATATATTATTATAAGACTGTTCTCAAGCCCCCTGCTCAACAACGCGAAACCTTCTGACTTCACCGATTATGAAAACTGTGACATTTCGGATGATGATACTGAACCATACAGGTGGACAAAGAAAATTTACTACTCTTCCACTTGACAGCTCCGAGTTTGAGGGTTTCAAGTTGAAGCTAAAAAGGGCTAAAGTACATGCGACGTAAAAAGCGTCTAAGTTGCGACGGCCACTTAAAAAAATGTGGAGCGCCTGAGGAGAGGGTCCGCGTCCCGCGCTCTGGATGGTTTTAATGCCAATTGACGTCTCCTTAATTAAAAAAAAATTACATAAAAATATTTAAAACCTGATTTAAATATTTTAAATAAAATTTTAAAATCCTAAATTATTAAAAATGAGGCACTCTACACTGTTCAGAAAACTTTGATTAAAGCTAAGTCAATGAGACACTGTCGACAAAAGTAGTGTTCCCAAAGGTGCGGCGTTTACGATATTTTTAATCTTATTTAGATCAATTTTGAGGAGTGCGGCGTTTACGACAGGTGCGGCGTTTCTTCCATAAAATACGGTACCTATAGTCGTCGACTGGTCCGTCCGTCTGCCGCATGTAACAGCAAAAATGTACCCAACCGAATGGTTTGAAATTGCAGAATTTTGTCGAGTCATTTCAAATTTAAGAAAATCGAATCAAAGCTTAAAAAGATATTAATAAAAGTTTTCTTCCTTCTATTAAATCCTATCATACGTCATTAATTCAATGGTATGCCATGATAGGTAATGATTCTAGGTTGCCATAGTGATTGACGTCCTATTTAAGATGGAGTCCGATTATTCCCATATTACTGAATTTAATATATAGAATCGTAATAAATTTGTATTCATGCATTTTTGAATAAGAGTGCAACAGCTATTGCACCAAGATCTGAATATTTATAAAACTAGTTATAGTACGAACGTACCTCATTTGCCACGTTTGAAATACGATTTCCGACTTGTTACAACTTGCGCTCATGATTCTAAAACAACTTGCGCAGATATTACATTCAAACTTTTTCAGTAAGTATATGATATTAATATACATAACACGCACCTGTTTTTTTCATGTTTTTTTTAATTTATTATTTTGAAAAAAAAAAAGAAAAAAAACATTTATATGTAATACAAAGCAGCAATTTTCGATTTCCATTTTTTCATTGTAACCAGGGATATTTTTTTTAATTAAAAAAAATATTTAGTTGTAGGTTATCACCTATTGTATTGGCGATTATAAAAATATAAACATTTAAATTGTACATTAATATTTTATTCTGTAAGTTAAAGCGCAGTAGCTCATTATCAAATGCTCGTCAATGACGGAAACCATGACTATTTTATGTAATAAATAAATTTCCTGTTTTCTGATAATTATGGAAATGTATACACATATTTATGAATGATAAAAGAATCACATCTAAAAATTTTATTCAGATTGAGCTATAAATAAAGGCAGGGCTTAATTTCTAACAAAAAAAGTACCAGAGCCCTAAAATTCTGCGGTACCGGTACTAACAACGTACCGTTCCCCCCCACCCCCCTGTCACTCTAGTCTGCATATTTATGTTTCTTATATTATTTGCAAAATTTAAAGCATTTTTTTCTTTAACAAAATAAAAATTTTAAATATATCTATCAGTATAAATCCGAATAGTAATCTTTGCCTAATTTTAATGTTAATTAATTTCAGAATTCTGCGATTAAATATGGTAAGGATTATGATTCGGAAATAGTGTTAACACATAAAAGGGACAGTTCTCAGCTATGCATTTTTATGAAAAAATGAATGCAATTTACAGAAATTAATATTTATATGCTGAAGAATGAAACAATGTTTCTCAATTTCTTATAAAAGGTGCATATCTTAAACTATAATCGATTCCTTCCGCATAACAATCTTTTGTGGTGAGTCCCTGAAAATCAGATTAAATTAAAAATTTGACACCGTCATCGGAAAGATTAGATGTTTTTATAGAAAAAGGGAAACACTGCTCGATTGCTTTCTATCCGAATAACAATACATGACATATCTATTTACAAATGAAAGCGACTTCGCAAATGTGCAGAGCAGAGCCTTTGAGAGGGCCACCGTTCATGATAAAAATAAATAGAGAAATCACTATCATGATTTTTATATTCGTACGCAAAATAAAACAAAAAACATCAAACAAACAAAAACACAAGGTGATGCTCGTTGGATAAAAACAGAAAATATTTTTTTAAAGTTAGATATCTAAATTAAACATCCAATTAAAAATTATGCTACTGTCACAAAAGAAAAGCGAACTGAAAGCAAATTGATTGTTCAGTCTCTCGAGTGGCACCATTTCAACACATCGCTGCTATCAATGTCAGACATAAATTTGCAAATATCATTAGAATAGAAAAACACGATTTCTCTTTTACCTTCATTCTGATCAAAATAGCATTGAAATGATTTGAAATAGAATATAATACGTAATTTTTAAAAAGGGATTTTTTTTTCTATACATGAATAAATAAAATTTTGATTGTAACACAGATTGAGCTTGAGTTAGTACAAACCCAAAAACTGACATAAAAATTGAGTCCGTGTTATCTCTATCTCAACGTGTGTGACACATTACGTCACACATAAGTGTTTTGATTAAAAAAAAAATGGAAAAGCTTGGAGATGGGAAGGAAAGGAAAGAGTAATTTACGCTTCGATTTTTCAGAAGCGCGAGCCCTGCATTATGAGCTCCGGTGAATTCCGACCAATATTTAAATATTTAAGAACAAAAAATCTTCTTAAAACACCATCAAAAATTTTTAAATGCGCTAGGCCTTTCGAAAGATTTGAGTCTTTCTTCGTCAGGCACAAATAAGACGTCCTTCTACTATGAAAGCAGCAGCACGACTGAAATGAGAGATAAAGGAAGGAAAACAAGCTGAAGAAACAGCCAATAGGAAGTGAGAAATGAACAGCCAATAGGAAAGTAGAAGACAACAGTCAATCACAGAAGAGTATAATCAAAACAAAAGAACACAGAGAAGGAGGGGCAAAAATTGGGAGGGGGAAATGGTCTCTAATATCGGTACTGTTACTTATCCTCTTGCCAAATTTTTAACATCCATTTTTTCTCCGTTATGCATTTCTAATTCTCATACGATAAAAAATTCTTATGATTTTGTTAGTAAATTAAAAAATATTAACCCATCCAATTGTTCTATGCTTTCTCTTGATGTCAAATCTTTATTTACGAATGTTCCGATTGAAGGTGCTCTTTCTTGCTTGGAAAAAAGATTACGTGAATTTCATTTCTCTGATATTGAAGTCCAAGATTTTGTTAATTTAACTAAAATTTGCATCACTCAAACTACTTTTGAATTTGATAATAAATTTTTCAAACAATCAAATGGCTTAAGTATGGGTAATCCTTTATCTCCAATTCTTTGTGATATTTATATGCATTATTTTGAGGAAAAGTTATTAAATCTGGTAAATTTTAAATGTTGGATGCGTTATGTCGACGATACTTTTGTTTTAGTTGATAATCCTTTTGATATTTCTACCATTCTTCATACTGTCAATTCTATCGACCCACATATTCAGTTTACTTTTGAATTACAAAATTGTAATAAACTTCCTTTCCTTGATGTTTTAGTTACCAAATGTGATTCTTCTTTCAAAACTTGTGTTTATAGAAAACCTTTTTCTGTTTCTAATCCACCTCATGCTCTCTCAAATCATTCTGTCAACCAAAAAATCGGTGTTTTTTACACGTATGTAAATCGTGCTCTCAAAATTTGTTCCGATTCTGTATCCCTTAAGGCAGAACTTAATTACTTAAAAACCGTTGCTGTCAAAAGAGGTTTTAATCCTTCTGTTATCAATAATGCTGTAAAGAAATTCAATAGACCATCTAATACATCTTCTCTTTCCAAATCTGCCAAAAGCAAACCTGATAATTTGGTTGTCCTCCCCTTTTATCCTCCTTTATGTTTCAAGTTAGCTAAAGTTTTACGACGTTTCAATTTTAACATTATCTTTAAACCTGTCAATAAATTCAAATTGCCCTCCACTAAATCTCCTGTTCCTGATCTTCGAAAATGGGGAATTTATAAAGTTCCTTGTAATGGTTGTGATTTATCTTATATTGGTCAAACTAAAAGAAATCTCGAAATCCGCTTAAAAGAATCTTTCGTTATGTAATCAATCAAGAATTTTCTAAATCTTCTATTACCAAGCACACTTCGGATTCCGGCCATAGTTTTAATTTTCAAAATGCTAAAATTATCTCTAATGCCAATAGTATCTCTGAATTGGACTTCCTTGAAAATATAGCTATTTATCTTAATCGTGATGTTATTGTTAATGATAAATCTGATTCCACAATGCTTTCTGCAGCTTGGAAAAACCTTTTCAGTAATACCATTTAATTTATTTTTGTATTAATTAATATTAGTCTGTATTTTATATATTTTTTTTTATTTCTTTCTTTATTTTTTTTTTATTTTTTTAAATTTTTTTTTTAATTTCATGTGTTTCCATATTTTATTATATGTATTTTCCCCCTTCTACTCTGTGTTCTTTTGTTTTGATTATACTCTTCTGTGATTGGCTGTTGTCTTCTACTTTCCTATTGGCTGTTCATTTCTCACTTCCTATTGGCTGTTTCTTCAGCTTGTTTCCTTTCCTTTATCTCTCATTTCAGTCGTGCTGCTGCTTTCATAGTAGAAGGACGTCTTCTTTGCGCCTGACGAAGAAAGACTCAGATCTTTCGAAAGGCCTGGCGCATTTAAAAATTTTTGATGGTGTTTTAAGAAGATTTTTTGTTCTTATTCATTCACACCAGTTTTAACTTATTTTATTTAAATATTTACCGAAAACAGAGAAGTACCGGAGCTGGGCTGCGGCGCAAATTAAACCCTGAATAAAGGTATAGTAAAGCTTTGAAAATAGTTCCAAAACACCTCTTTTCAGTAACTTGAAGGTTACAACTCCCGTTAAATTATTCCCTATAAATATTCATCTTGGATTTCGACAAAGTTTGCGCGCAGTAACTCATTATCAAATGCTCATCATTGACAGAAACTATAAATATTTTGTGTAATAAAATTTTTTCCTGTTTTCTGATAATTATGGAAATGTATACACATATTTATGAATAATAAAAGAATCAGATCTAAAAATTTTATTCAGATTGAGCTATAAATAAAGGTATAGTAAAGCTTTGAAAATAGCTCCAAAAGCGCCTCTTTTCAGTAATTTGAAGGTTACAACTCCCGTTAAATTATTCCCTATAAATATTCATCTTGGATTTCGACAAAGTTTGCGCTCAGTAACTCATTATCAAATGCTCGTTATTAACGGAAACTATAAATATTTTGTGTAATAATTTTTTTTCTGTTTTCTGATAATTATGGAAATGTATACACATTTTTATGAATAATAAAAGAATCACATCTACAAATTTTATGCAGATTGAGCTATAAATAAGGGTATAGAGGAAAAGGTGCAAAAACGGGCACATGTGTAAATATGGGCACCTCTCCCGAAGTGGCTATTGGAGGTGCTGAAAACTGGCGGCCAAGGGTTGTACATGATGCCACTTATTGATATAAGATAATAAGGAGCAGTTGGAACCATTTTTTCAAATAGTGTGGATGCAGCGTGAGCTATTGTGCAAATTAGTGTTTATTTAGGACTGCAAACGTTTGACAGGTATCTGAAATCGTTTTCTTTTCATGTCCTTATAGTTAGTTTAAAATAATTTCGGAGTGATATCGGGAAAGCAAAGATCCTAAGCTGCTTTTAGAAGCACGCCTTTAGTCATGCAAGGCTTTAAGTTACATATGAAAGTGGTCATCTTTCTTAGTTGGAGTTGATGTAAATATGGGCACCCTTTCTTGGTGTAAATATGGGCACCCTTTCTTGGTGTAAATATGGGCCCCCTATTTTTTAAATTATTTTGATATACAAGCACATTTAACTATAGCTATGGTAATTGATGAAGTTGCTGAAACACCGCAATGTGCCCCGGGAGCATTAAATATAGTTTCTTCGGTCGACATATATCCTGCCCCCAACAGGAAAAAGAGTACTACTTCTCGTGGATGCAAATCGGCAAGGTTCAACGTCATGGTTCAACATTCAAGGTTCAACACCGGTTCACCATGCAAAGATCAGTTGACCAAGTCGCTTGACAAAAGTGCTCACAAGAAGACATCCTTGAGTTTTCCCGGAGTAAGAGACCGATCATGCGACAGGGGTGAGAAGACCAAAGGCCTTAAAAAAAAATCGACCCACGAAACGATAAGATTTATTCTCAGACTCATAACTGACTCTCCCCTTGTGGGACAGTAATGATGATATAAACCTGGATATTAACGATGGGACTGAACCAGTCTCGAGTGATGCAACTTGCATCTTTTGTGATGGAAAGTTCTGTGAAGATACTCGCAGTGAAGTGTGGGTTAAGTGTGCTATGTGACAAATGTAGGCATGTTTAGATTGTGCCGGACCAGTTATGTTTTCGATTTCTGAAAATAATTTTTTTCTGTAATAAATAAATTCTCTACTATTTTGTATTATTTTATCCTGTTTTAAAACTTTTAAAACTAGTATTTGTGACCTTTTTTGGAGAGAGGCCATATTTGCACCCCATTTTTTCTGGTGCTTTTTTCAAAGCTTTTTGTAAATTCTCGTTTTTGAATTGAAACAATTGATATCAATCATTGTTTTGCATCCCCTCATTTAGTAAACTTGTTATAGTCGTTAATGAAGGTCAAAAAGCTAATTTTTTTTTTAAATGAAGGTCACTTTAAGTCGAAACCAAAAGAGGGTGCCCGTATTTGCACCTTTTCCTCTAGTAAAGCTTTGAAAATAGCTCCAAAAGCACCTTTTTTCAATAACTTGAAGGTTGCAACTCCCGTTAAATTATTCCCTATAAATATTCATCTTGGATTTCGACAAAGTTTGCGCGCAGTAACTCATTATCAAATACTCGCCATTAACGGAAACTATAAATATTTTGTGCATTAAATTTTTTCCTGTTTTCTGATAAGTATGGAAATGTATGCACATATTTATGAATAATAAAATAATCACCTCTTAAAATTTTATGCAGATTGGGTTATAAATTAAGGTATAGTAAAGCTTTGAAAATAGCTTCAAAAGCACCTCTTTTCAGTAACTTGAAGGTTGCGACTCACGTTTAATTATTCCCTATAAATATTCATCTTGTATTTCGGCGAAGTTAGCGCGATGTAACTCACTATCAAATGCTCGTCATTGACGGAAACCATAAATATTTCGTGTAATAAATTTTTTCCTGTTTTCTGATAATTATGGAAATGTATACACACATTTATAACTAATAAAAGAATCACATCTAAAAATTTTATGCAGATTGAGCTATAAATAAAGGTATAGTAAAGGCTTGAAAGTAGCTCTAAAAGCACCTCTTTTCAGTTATTTGAACGTTGCAACTCCCGCTAAATTATTACTTATAAATATTCATCTTATATTTCAATTCACACTAATGTATTTCAGTTTGATACGTTTGATTGAATTCAGAAGAACTTTTAGATGGCACTTCCATTTAATTTTACCACGGTTAGAAAAATTCAATAGTTTTACCGTTTACATTTTTGTTCTTCTTTTTCTCTTTTTTTTTTTCTTTTCATAAAGAACATTTTAAGTATTTTTAGAATATTATGAATCTGAATAAAAGAAAAACTGTTCAGATTTTTTTCGGTGTTTTAATGGTAATGAGATGGCCTCAAAAATAAACGTTCTGTATTATTTATTTAGAAATCTTTTCAGTTATAATTTTAATCATTAGTAAATTCGATAGAAATTAAGATGGCCTCAAAGATAGCCTAAAGAAAAGTCCAACATTGTATATTTAAAATTTCTTAGTGTTTTTAATTTTAATTATTAATTAAGTTCAATAACAATTAAGATGGTTTCAAAGATAGCCCAAAGACAAAAGACCAACAGCGCTTATTTTTATATTCTTGGTGTTTTTAATTTTGGTTATTAGTAGGCCAGATGTTAGTAAGATGACCTGAAAGATAGTCCTAAAGTAAAATGCCATACAGTATTTACATAGAATTTCTCAGTGTTTTTTATTTTAATTATTAGTATGTTTGCTAAAAATTAAGATGGCTTCAAAGATAGCCCCAAAGAAAAAGTCCAACGTTGTATAGCTAAAATTTTTTAGTCTTTTTAATTTTAATTATTAGGTAAGTTCGATAGCAATTAAGATGACTTCAAATAGCCCAAAGAAAAAAGACCAACAGCGTTTATTTACATAGCCTTGTAGTTTTTAATTTCGGTTATTAGCATGCTAGATGTCAGTAACATGCCTTGAAAGATAGTCCTAAAGTAAAAATTCCTACAGTATTTATTTAAGCTTTCTTAGCGTTTTGAATTTTAATTATTAGTATGTTCGCTGGCTGGTTGATTTTTGACGGCCAATTATCAACACGAGGGATATAGGCCCAAAGGGGTGAGTGCCCTTCGTGGGGGTCTTTCTAAGGGAACCTAATCCGTATTTACGCTTGGAAATCCAAAGTTCGAAGAAAACCACGAAAACTCCGAACGATTCGGCCGACGGGCGCGGTTGGGATCGAACCCAGCACCGCCCGTCTACCAGCTTCGAGAGCAGAACCTCTCGGCCACTGGTGGGGCGTATGTTCGCTGGCAATTAATATGGCTCCAAAGAAAAAAAATACAACTGTATTTGTTTATAATTTCTAATTCTTTTCAGTTTTAATTATTACCGTGTTCGATAGTAAGTAATACGGCCTCAAAGATAGATCTAGAGAAAAAAGTGCAACTGCATTTATTTAGGATTAATTAGAGTTTTTAATTTTTATTATTTGATGTCTTCTCACAATTAATATGGCCTCAAAAGTAACCCCCTTTCCTCCAAAAAGTACAACAGCATTTATTCACAATTCGTTAATGTTTTTTATTTATCATTAAATTATTAGTATAATCGATGACAATTAAGATGGTATCATAAAGATAAGGCCAAAGGGGCCCAAATCGTATGATCTCGGAGGACAGTTCACATTACCCTTTCGAGAAATTACTTATCGACCAAAAACGGAACACTGTTCTCTCATATTGCGTGTGCTGTAGGTTTATTATGTTGCAAATAAACTCCTGAAACGTTGATTCTATTAAGTTGATGAAAGGAAAATTCATTCAATATTGGTTGTGAAAGCACCGCCAGTAGCCATGGCCAGCAGTCTAACACCGTTGGATTTTTTTCTAAAGAGCTATCTGAAGTCTAAAGTTTATGCGAATAAAACAAAAATACTTGATAAGCTAAAAGCAAACATCTGTGTAAAAATTTTAAAAATAAATTTATGAAAATATAAATGAAAATTATGACATGAGATTCGATGTTTATAAATACGAGTTGGAACCCGTCGAAATTCGACGAATTAAAATGTCGAATTAAAATCTCGACGAATTAAAATCTAAACTGTACGTGATTTTCACATTCTCAAAATTTACATACGCACCATTCAAATTCGCAATTTAAAAGTATTTTAACCCGCAATACATTATTAATGAATGTATTTCCAAACTTAAAGTCACGTTTGTCCGATACAACTTTTCATGCGAATATTCGCATAAAACTTTAAGTTCTAATCTCATTACCCGCAAAAGTTTACCATTCAGAAATTTGCCTTTAGTTGCCATAGTATTGGCCATTTAATATCGGTCAAGTATTTAGTTTTATCAAAGAAAATGATCGCTTTGTTTTAAATATGACAACATTTTTACTCACTGAATCATTTTGCCTAGTGTCTCAAACTCAGTATCAGCTTAATGTAAAAATATCAAAATATCGTCTTCAATCTTTTGATTTATGAGGAAGAATGCGTGTTTTTTCTAATCGCTGACGTCATTTTCTGTTCAAAAATTAGATAAAACTTACTTTTATTTGTAATGTGAAAATGGCATCAATAAGGATATAATCAATAAAAATAAATAAACTGTGACTATTTTCCCTTTACTTTTAATAGAAATGGAGTACTTCAGTTGCCACAATGACTAAATTGGTACTAAAAACTATAAAAAAATTAATATCTCAAAAATAAATTGAGATAGAGCTTTCAAAGAAATTGCATTTAAAAGTACATTTTTTTCCTTATGCGACGGTGTAAAAATTGAAACTGTGCGATTTTTAGATGTTTAAAAATTTGCAGTAGCAAAAATTGTAAAACCGAAATTTCATTTCAAATTTCAAAGTGTTGCCATTCTCAGAATGACGTATGCGTTGCGCACAGATATGTTTGTCCTTTATAATATAGATAGTCAGAATGATCATTGAAAAAATATGTCGCGTTGGCTTTAGAGTTGTAATGGTTTGGCGGGAGGAACACCCAGTTTAAACCTTGAAATAAACTGAGTTTTTTAAAAAATAAATATCATGTTTTTTGAAAATATCTCGGCTTTTTCTGGAATAAACTAGGGAAAACACGAATGTTTTTGCAACACTTTTCTTGCTTTGCCTTTGAACATAATAATAATCAAACTTAAAAAGAAATTCTAGATAATTATTATTGTATTCAAATTTAACACACTAAAGCTATTTTTAAATTATTTTTTATTAGAACCTCCAAAAGAGTTTACTTTTAAAAAGATCAGACAATTCAAACAGGGCTACCAGGGTTGAAGATACCCGGTACACTGCTCAGTGTACGAAATAGTAAATGAAAATTGTTTTTACTTTCTTCTATCTTTACCAGAAAAAAGTATTGGATTCGTGAAAATTTTCGATTTCCGGTTTTCGACGGATTTACACATTTTAGGGGTCAGAGATTCCGAAAAATATATTTTTACAAAATGTCTGTCTGTCTGTATGTGACACAAATTTTGTGGGCGCTCTATCTCAAAAACTAATGCACGGAATTTAACAAAAATTTATATTTAGTTAGTCCCTCATATAAATTGGTGCTGATTAGTTTTTGGTGCAAATCGCTCAACAGGTAGCGCTGCTATGCTGCATTTTCACGATTTCCGCAATGGTTCTATCTCAAGAACTAAAGCACGGATTTTTATGAAACTTCAGATTCTGTTAGTCTTTGATATAAGTTGGTGTTTACTATGCTTTGACGTAAATCGCCTAAGAGGTGGCGCTGATATACAGCATTTTTTACGATTTCAGCAATGGCGCTATCTCAAGAACTAATGCGTGGATTTTCATCAAACTTCAGATTCAGTTAGTCCTTGACATCAATTGGCGTTTTATACATTTTGGTGTAAATCGCTCAACAGGTGGCGTTGGTACACAGCATTTTTCAAGATTTCCACAAATAGCTCAATCTCAAGAACTAATGCACGGATTTTCATCAAATTTCAGATTCAGTTAGCCTTGACATGAGTTGACGTTTTATACATTTTGGTGTAAATCGCTCAACAGGTGGCGCTGCTATGCTGCATTTTTGCGATTTCCGCAATAGCTTTATCTCAAGAACTAATGCTTGGATTTTCAACAAACTTCAGATTCAGGTATACCTTGGTTTGAATTAGCGCTGTTTATGTTTTGGTGCAAATCGCTCAACAGGTGGCGCTGCTATGTTCCATTTTTCAGAGTTTCCAGTATAGCTCTATCTCAATAATTAATGCACGAATTTTCATCAAACTTCAGATTCAGGTATACCTTAATATCAATTATTGCAGTTTACGTTTTGATGTAAATCGCTCAACAGGTGGCGCTGTTATGCTACATTTTTCAGAATTTCCGCTATAGCTCTATCTCAAGAGCTAATGCACGAATTTTCATCAAACTTCAAATTCAGATATACTTTAATGTGAATGTGTGCTAAATCGATGTAATTTCTTGTACTATTTAAATGATTTAACTGATGTGATTTATATAGAAGAAAGTTTTGTGATGGCCACAACATACTAGTTTTTATTTAAAACTCCAATGGATTTTTTACATTTCGTAAAGTTTCTTAGACTGCCCAAAAACTACACCAAACTAGACGGATGTGGCAATCCCAAAAAATTTCTTTTATCTATTACATATTAATACTTCCTGAAAAATGCAGCATTATCAGCGCCACCGATTAGGTGATTTACACCAAAAACTAATTAGGACCAATTTATACCAGGGAATAACTGAATCTGAAGTTTGATGAAAATTCATGCATTAGTTCTTGAGATACAGCTATTACGGAAATCTTGAAAAACGCAGCATAGCAGCGCCACCTGTTGGGTGATTTACCACAAAAACTAAACACCACTAATTTATATCAAACTAACTGAATATGAAGTTTGATGAAATTTCGTGCATTAGTTCTTGAGATAGAGCTATTGCGATAATTATGAACAAAGCCGCATAGCAACGCCACCTATTGGGTTTCACCAAAAAGTAATCAGCGGCAAATTATATAAAGGACTAACTGAATCTGAAGTTTTATATAAAAATCCATGCATTAGTTATTGAGATATAGCTATTACGGAAATCATAAAAAAGGCAGTATAGCAGCGCCACCTGTTGGACGATTTACACCAAAAGTAATCAGCACCAGTTTCTATCAAGGTGTAACTGAATCTAAAGCTTTGTGAAATTCTATACATTAGTTCTTGAGATAGAGTGCCCACAAAATTTTTGTCACATACAGACTCACAGAATGACAGAGTGACAGACAGACATTTTCTAAAAGCAACCAAATCGTGTTCAGGAGCTTCTAAAACGTATAAATTGATCGAAAACCGGAAGTGGAAATTTTTCACGAATCCAACACTTTCTTCTTGTGAAGATAGAAGAAAGTAAAAAGTATAGTGGCACTTTCGGGTAATTGTCGCATGCCATCGATCAATCGCAAAACAGTTCGCTATTTATAAAGAAATCTTTGAAATATAAGTGTAATCTTTGCGATTCTGATTATTTCGGTGTTAATACACGTAGTTAGATTGCATAGATGTTAAATTCGTGTTTTATTTATTTATTTACTGCCTGGCTCTGCCTCCTGCGCCTTTTGTGAGCCAACCTCGGACTGTTTTTGGTCTGTTTGTCTCTCTCTCTGTATGTCGGCTGACTGTTTGTTTATTGTCTGTCTGTTTCCTGTCTGCTGTATGTCTGTTTGTTTACACTCTCTCGGCTGTCTGTATGCTTTCCGCCTGTGTCTGTTATATGTCTACTATCCGTTGTCTATCTATAAGTTCTCTTTCTGTCCGTCTGCTTATTCTCTCTGTTTGTCTGTCTGTTTCCTCTTTGCCTTCTAACTGGCGGCTGTCTACCTACACATTTCCGTACGTCTGTAGGCTGTCTTTATATTTACATTCTGCCTGCTTGCTCTCTCTGCTGTTTGTCTGTCTGACATCTGCTGTCTGTTCAAACTCTGCCAACTGTCTGTCTGTTACCAGCTGTTTGCCTACACTTTATAAGCAGTCTGTATGCTGTATGTCTGCCTGTTGTATGTCTGTCTGCTGTCTGCCAGTCTGCTATCTACTGTCTGTCTACAATTTGTCTATTGTTAGTATGCTGTCTGTCTATCTTCTGTTTGTCTGCTTTCTGTCTTCTTGTCTGGTGTCTGTTATCTGCTGTCTGTCTGCTCTCTGTTTGATATATGTCTATCTACCATCTACTGTATATTTGTCTGCTACCTGATATATGTATGTCTCCTATCTGCTTTCTGTTGCATGTCTGTCTGGCGTCTATCTGTCTGCTATCTACTGTCTGCTATATGCGCTATATGCTATCTGCTCTCTGCCTACACTCTGTCAACTACCTGTCTGCTGTCTGGCTTTTCCTGTCTGCCTGTTTGTTATCTGTCTGTTATCTACTATCTGTCTGCTATTTGCTGTCTGTTTTCCGCCTGCTGTCTGTCTGCTATCTATCTACATCCTGTCAACTGTCTGTCTGACAGCTATCCTTGCTGTTTGTCTGTTTTTTTCTGCCTGCTAACTGTCTGTCTACACTCTGTCAACTGCCTGTCTGCTGCCTGGCTGTTTCCTGTCTGCCTATTTGTTATCTGTCTGTTATCTACTATCTGTCTGCTATTTGCTGTCTGTTTTCCACCTGCTGTCTGTCTGCTATCTATCTACATTCTGTCAACTGTCTGTCTGACAGCTATCCTTGCTGTTTGTCTGTTTTTTCTGCCTGCTATCTGCAACAACATACTAAAAGTACATTACCGTCAGTGTTCAACAAACCGCGCATTTAACATATATTCGTTTCATGCATTCGTATTCTTTCGTGCGGACTTGTAAAATAACTATAAACGCTACATACACCCTCTTCAAGAAAAAACGTGCTGTAAGTGATCGTAACAATATATTAAAATTACCTTACCGTTAGCATTCTACAAATCCCGCATTTAACATATATTCGTTTCATTATTTTTTGTGCGGCCCTGTAAAATAACTATAAATGCTATATACACTTTCTTAGAGAAAGAACATTCTGTAACTGACTGTTACGGCATAAATTACATCTCCATCAGCATTGTACAAATCCTGCAATTAACATATATTCGCATTCTTTTGTTCGGTCTTGTATAAATAACTATAAATGCTATATACACTATCTTCTAGGAAAAACATTCGGCAGATAACTGCAACAACATACTAAAATTACATTACCATCAGCGTTCTACAAGTCCCGCAATTAGCATATATTCGCATTATTTTGTGCGGTCCTGTATAAATAACTATAAATGCTACATACACCCTCTTCCACGAAAAACATTCTGTAGATGACTGTAACAGCATGCTACAGCTAAATTACTATCAGCGTTCTACAAATCCCGCAATTAACATAAATATTCGTTTTATTCATTTAATCAGTCATTTCATAAAATCGTTTCATTAGGATTTTATATTTACTATAGCGTAGATTTATTTGTGAAGTTTTATTTCGGTTGGTAATTTAGTGATGGAATACACATTGAAGCAAACAAATGATGAATTATTTAACATTGTTTTTAAGTACAAATGGGTTAATCTTCAGTAATTGTATTGCACGCAGATTTAAAAATATTCATATTTAAAAATTATTTTGAAAACTTAAAAATATGTAATCTGAGATACAGTTTTCAAGCAAATTGTATTTGAAAGTACACTTTTCTTTCTATTCGACAGTGTGAAAATATAAATTGTGCGATATTTAAAAGTTAAAAAATTGCAGTAAAAGCGAAATTTATGGACCTGGTCGTTGCAATCGTCAATATGATGCCATCGTTACTCACGGGTATGTTTTTGCTTTATAATAGAGACATGAAAGCAATGTCAGTTATGAACATTTATATAGGTAATTTTTGATGTTATGATATTTCGTTTAAAAAATATCACACAACGAATGGACGTATTACATTTTCCATTCATTGAACAGTTTCAAATGTTTTTAATCTCGTAATACTAATTCTGTTACTGCTCGAAGAATTTCTTTATAACCACTTTATGCAATGTCTTGAAATTTTCAGGAGTCGTCGATGTTGCAATTTTAATGAAAGTGTCTACAGAAATTGTAAAAAAATAGTTCCCTGATTTTTACCTGACTATCTTTATCAGACTTCCCTGACTTCCATTATTAACAATGCACATACCGTATTTTAGGTAGCTTTCATTACAAAAAGCTACCTATTGCAGCCGTTCGGAGGAAAGCGATTTCAAAAAATTTTGGTATATTTTCATCGATCATGACCCCCAGACCCCGAAACCACCCTCCGTTCAAAAGTTGATATATATATATATATATATTACCATTAATAAAACATAACCTACCACCGTCAATTATTATGAATTAAAGCTGTAAGTATTTAAAAAAAAAATATATATATTATAAGAATTATTATGGAAGAAAAAAGAAAAAAGTGGACACCGACAAAAATTGAAATGCTTATACATTGAATTACGTTATCAAGGGCACAGAATTCAATGATATAAGCAAAATGGTTGTTTTCTGTGGGAAAAATAAGCTAAAGCTAAAATTAATTTTCCCCTGTGCCCGAACAACCACTACGATATTTTAAATATCATTTCATTTTGAATGTCAACAATTCATTTTGATGTATTTTTTCCTTAAGGTATCTTATATATATTTTTATATATTCCCAGGTCGCTAAATTATTTAGCAATCTTTTAAATATATATATATATATATATATATATCTGACCTTTGTCATACTGTAACTCTCGAATTTATGAACCGATTTGGATGTAATACGGTATGTATATAGTTCATACCAATGTCTTGACCGAGTTCGTTGGCCAGCTTCATCCGCCATTTTGTTTCAAAATGGCGGCCATTTAAAATTTTCTTTAAAATGTTTAATTTGAAATTTGGTACCAAAGAATTGAAAATGGAAAAATATTTTTTTCTTATGTATTTGACCTTTATACAAAGATTCCGGAGCAGTTTTTGTTTCGTCTATATCTTAAAAAATGGCTGAGTTATAGCATTTTGAATTTCTAGCGTGGCTGACATTTTGAAACGTCCTGAATTTTGTCACGCGATAAAAGGCGTATTTATGAACCGATCTGGATGTAACTTCGTTTGTACATAGTGCATACCAATGTCTCGACCGAGTTCGTTGGCCAGCTTCATCCGCCATCTTGTTTAAAAATGGCAGCCATTTAAATTTTTAAGAAAAATTTAAATTTGAAATGTGGTACCAAAAAATTGAAAATTGAAAAAATATTATTTTCTTATGTATTTGACCTTGATACAAAGATTCGGGAGCAGTTTTTGTTTCGTCTATATCTTAAAAAATGGCTGAGTTATAGCATTTTGAATTTCTAGCGTGGCTGACATTTTGAAACGTCCTGATATTTGTCACGCGATAACAGGCGTATTTATGAACCGATTTGGATGTACCGTGGTGTGTGCATAGTACATACCAATGTCTCGACCGAGTTCGTTAGCCAGCTTCATCCGACATCTTGTTTCAATATGGCGGCCATTTAAAAAAATTTAAAAATTTAAAAATTTAAAATGAGATACCAAAAATTTGGAAAATGAAAAAGATTTTTTTCGTATGTGTTTGACCTTAATACAAAGATTCCGGAACAGTTTTTGTTTCGTCTATATCTAAAAAAATGGCTGAGTTATAGCATTTTGAATTTCTATTGTGACTGACATTTTAAAACGACCTGATTTTTGTCACGCGATAACAAGCGTATTTATGAACCGATTTGGATGTTACTTGGTCTGTACATAGTACATACCAATGTCTCGACCGAGTTCGTTGGCCAGTTTCCTTCGCTATCTTGTTTCAATAGGGTTGCCATTTAAAAAAATTAAATTTAAAATTTAAAATGAGGTATTAAAAAATTGGAAAATGAAAAAGATTTTTTTATGTGTTTGTCCTTGATATAAAGATTCCGGAGCAGATTTTGTTTCTGAAAATTAGTTCTTTTGTTTATATCTTAAAAAATGGTTGAATTATAGCATTTTGAATTTCTGGTATGGCTAACATTTTGAAACGATCTTGTATTTGTCACGCGATAACACACGTATTCGCCTATTTCCATGTAAGAAGGCATGTAGATAGTATACATCAACATCTCAGCCAAATATAAGTTACTTTAAATAAAAGCAGCTTCGATAAAGCTGACTAATTTCGCGAAATTCTCATTCATAATGATTTACTATTGATAAAAATTAGTATTGAATCTCCTATATTCGGTTTCTAATAATTGAGCTTCGTGTGTTTGAATAATATAAGTTGGCTTTTTAAAAATAAGGAATTTGAAAGCTACCTCTTCCTCCCGGCACTGGCCGGAAGGACTTTTTTTTTCATATATGCTGGCTTCCTCGTATAACACACTTATCTAGCTTCCTCATATCTCATTTGGGAGAAAAAGCAAGAGAAAAAAGTAAAAATTGCCTAATATTAATTAAGTATTGGTTGACGGTTTTATAAATACGAATTCAAAATTTAGTCCAACAACTTCATATAGTGGCCAATGGATATATGACCAGAAAATTTCTCCATTTTCTGAAAATTTTTCAATTCTAAGATTTATCTACATGTGACGGGATAGCTACTTGCATTAAGCTAGCCATGCCTGGTCAGGTTATGCTAATGTATCATTTAAAATTTTTAATAATGGGTAAATTGCCTTCAATATAAGCGCTATCTACAGAAAATGAGGACATCTGATCCCTTAATTTGCATTAAATATCAAAAACGCATACCATGTGCATCTTTTTTAAAATATTGGGAAAGACTAAACAGCATGTGAAAAAATATGGTATATAAAAAGACGAATCAGTCTCGTTGGCAAGGTGAAAATGCAAATATTTTTGCATATAGACAAATTTCCCCGATTGCCAAGTATTTTTACAAAGTTCCCTGACTTTTTCCTCATTTTTCCAAATTGATAAACCTCCCTGATTTTTCCATGATTCCTGATTTCCAGATTCTGTAAACACTCTGTTAATATACAACCCTTGGCAAAAAGTTTCCGATCAGTGTTATCAAGTTTATTTTGCATTTCGAAGCATATATTTCGCGATTCACGAACATAGGGGCGTTTAAAATATGCTAAATAAAAGAACACTTATTAAAATATAAATGAAAAGTGAATTCAATATAACAATAATATAATTTATAATTATACTGCAGGCGAAAAAGTTTCCTCGTGAGAAAAAAATATCCGATCAAGACGGAAGTTGGAAAATAGTAATCGATCACTGAAGAAACAAGTTTGAAATTTGCATATTGAAGACAGATAAGAGTTCCTACGCGTGCGTACAATATCTGGATTCTATTTAAAAGAAGAAATCGTCCAGATGCGAAATCAAACACAGCTCTGAAGTTCTAGACAATGGCTCGTGTGAAAAACCTGTCTCGCGATTTAAAAATCAGCCTGATTAAATTGCTGAAGAGGGAAATTCACAAAGGAAAGTAGCTGCTTTATTAAATTGTGTTCAATGTACGGTATGCGATATTTGGAAAAAATATCAGTTGACTAACAGCGTGGAAAATTTACCTCGAAGTGGACGTCCACGAATGACAACGCCTAGGGAGGACAGAAAACTTGTGGAAATAGCAAAAAGAAAGCGGCGAACAACCACAAAACAACTCAGTGCCAAATGGTCTAAGTATAACGCAAAGGTATGTGACCGCACTGTACGTAATCGTCTAAATGCAGCAGGATTTAAATTCTGTAAAGCTAAAACGAAACCTTACTTGAAAAAGAAGCATAGAAAAGAGCGTATTGCAATGGTGTAAAAAACATGTACACTGGCCACTTGATAAATGTAATAAAGTTATTTTTAGCGATGAATCTCGCATATCTCTTGGAATAGGTGGTGACTGTGGAACATTTGTTTGGAGGAGAGTTGGTGAAAAGTTCAACGATAAGTGTGTCAATACGAGAACTAAATTTTCACCTGCATTTACAGTTTGGAGTTGTTTGACATCACAAAACATCGGCAAGTTGTGTATTGTGTTACGTAGAGTAAACTCTGAAATTTACATTGACATTTTAGAGAGTTTTTTGATTTCCAGCATAGATCAATGGTTCGGGGATCAAAATGACTTCTTATTTCAAGATGACAACGCAGCTCCCCATCGTATCAAATCAGTGAAGAAATTTCTACAAAATGTAGTTAATAATCAAATTAAAATCATGACTTGGCCATCCAATAGTCCGGATCTTAATCCCATCAAAAATCTGTGGAATATATTAAAAAGAAAAATCGATTTTCGAAGGATCACAAATGCCATAGAACTACGTAAAGCTATAAGGGAATGCTCGTGTGAAATTGCTCCCAATGAGTGTAAAAAGCTTATTGAATCCATCACACGAAGAATTTTGGCTGTCATCCGAGCTAAAGGTGGATTTATTAAATATTGATTACAGTAATCGGTTATTTTTTTCCAAATCAAAGCGTGATTGGATAATTTTTTTTTGGTGTTTAAATTTCAATCACCATTTTTCTGTTCATAAATTGACGTATAATGATTTTCCTTTATTACATATTGTTTTTCATTATATACAATACAAATGTATTATTGCTAATAATCGTTTAATTTTTTATGCAGTGAGAATAAATAATCTTTTCTTACAAAAAATGGTAGTGTTGTGTAATGATCGAAAAATTTGTGCCAAGGGTTGTATACATTTTAGTCTACCATGTAAATGATGGTTAGGCGTATACTTTGTCATTATAAGAAAAGTGGTTCTTAACGCTGCTAATAAATTTTGTCATTTTATGATTAATTGGTGAGCTTGAATTGCTCGATTTTAATGTGTAAAGAATTTTCCGCGAATCAGTCTGTCTTGTAAAATGCATGCTTTGATATTATTAAAAATGATTGTACTATTAAGTTACTAACAATATTTTTGTATATTTATGATTCATCTGTGGATTTAAATTGCCCGATTTTAACGTATACAGAATTCTCCGTGAATCAATCTGTCTTGCAAAATGCATGCTTTGAAATTATTAAAAATTATCACCAGTAAGTTATCAACAAAAATTGTGTCTTTTTATGGTTCATCTGGTGGCTTAAAATGCACGATTTTAATGTATATGAAATTTTCCGCGAAATAGTCTATCTTATAAAATGTATGCTTTGGATATTATCAAAATGCTTACCAGTACATTATCAACAAAAGTTTTGGCTTTTTTTTTAATGGTGGACATGTCTTTAATAGAAAAAAAAATGCCACAGCTTATCAAAAATTAATAAACCCTAAATATATAAAATCCCTCCTTGCATGCTCGAGTTGTTACAAGCACGGAGAAACAGATTTCATAGATCCTTTTCACACCTGATCAAGAATGAAAGGTAATTTCAACTGGTTGCAAAAATCACTCATGAAAAACAACTGTCAAACAGCGCAAACTTTATGCTTTGGTGCTAGGCGGTTTCACAAAAGCTGTGCTTTAGCTTGATATTTCGAGTGTGTTTGAGAAACATTCGAGGATTTTTTGTTGTTGTTATTACTTCCAGATTAATGTCCATATTGCTTTAAAACACAAGATCAAATTCACCGATATATTTCGTTTGATTCAAGACTCATTTGGAAAAACTGACAGGCGTAGCGACTGAAGCTTATTAATTAATAATATTAAAAATTTCCTTAGCATTAGCTCCCACCCGTCCCCCATTTCACCGCACAGTGGAGCATTTGATCCAACAACCTGCCCAAAAATGGAAAAATTAAAATTTGCTAAACAATTGTAAAAAGCGTATTTATTAATAGCTGACTAACTGGTGCATCGATCTATGTCTATTTCAGCAGCATGAGTCATATCCGATGGCTCCTACACTCTGAGAAAAAAAACTGTAAATTTATGAGCATTTGCTCTTCAATTTTCACGGGCAACAGCCTTATTTGATGAAAAACGGTCTGATCCACTAAAAATATACGGTACGACCCCATACATTTTCCTCCGCTAGGGTGTAACCCTTCATTTTAGTCGTGTTTCGAAAAATAATGTGACTTAACCGCGATCGTAACATATTTTTTAACCCGCCAAAAAAGCGATTCTTTGGTCGTAAAATTTAAAAATATACACATAAAAAGGTATATGACAAATCTGTAATAATAAAAATGTATTTATTTAACATAAACTTAATTTAATTAATTTCGTATGAAGAGGAGAAAAACTTTTTACTTAAAAGTTAATTATCATAAAAAAGTATCATTAAAAATTTTATTCTGTTGCCAACCACCGTTAAATCGCTAAAAAAAGAAAAAAGAAATGAAATTTTCAATATTGTTTTACGAACGGTAAATCCTGATTTCGCTGAAATTTTTCTGTATAAAAACATATATCCCCATTAAAAGAATATTCTGTAGTTTTTTTTTTTTTTTTTTTTTTTTTTTTTTTTTGAGTATGCGCTTTAGGAGACTTTTCTTAATATTATTCTATAAAACTTTCAGAAGTAGATTTTCAGTAAATATTTTCTTATCCAGGTGACAAATATAGGCAGCAAAGAGGATGAATAGCCAAATAATGTTTCAATGGATCGACTTTGAAAATAAATACTTCTTTTGAGCTGTACAAACATGTTCCTCTCATATTTAAATAATGCCGTTTTATGCAATTATTTCTCATTAAAACTGTATTTATTTGTATTTTTAATAAAATCAGTAATAGTTTTTACCCGGCTGCCAAGAAGGGTTATGTGTTTCACGCGCATCTGGGTATGTGAAATTTTTTTTATACCCTCGAAACATCCCAACGACTGGATGGATTTTAATGAATGAGGTCTCTATCGGTTCGTCTCAACCGTCCGATGGTTATAGGCTAGATTTTGTTTTTATAAATTAAAAATGGCGGCCATAAAATACAAAATGGCTGTAGAGACGAAAAAAATTTTTTACGCGCCATATTGAGTGGCATATCATTGAATAGGTCTTTCAAAATGAAGATAATGTTTCATTGACTATATTTTACAGTCAGAAGCTCCGTTTAAATATTACACAACCTGGAAGTTGTGTAGGTAGGATCTTTAGTTTTACTGCAACTCTAACCTTCATAGACATCTATAGGCCTCATCAAAACTGTGTTTATAGATAGGAACTAACAATTAAACACAACTTAAAAGTCATCAATACAAGTAAATAAAAAAATAGGTAAGTAATATAAAAAATAGTTTCACATTGATGCGAAATAATTAATTAGTTCGCTTTTTAAACGCAGTTGGGTTTTTTTATTTTTTAAATTTAATTTTTACTTGTTATATAACTAATCTACGTAGAACGACGTGCTACATACGAAAACCTTCCCTGAAATAATAGCTGTCTATAACAGTGCAAGTTCCATCAAAATCCATTCATTCGAACTCGAGTTATAAGAAGCCGGAACGAAATTCTCATTTGTATTTTATATATACTGGGTGTCCTAAAAAGGACTGAGTGATTTTAAAATTCAATAACTTGCAAACGGTGACAGATATTTAAAAAAATCTTGCAGGAGCGTTATGCATACGGTCAAAAGTTTTTTTTACAGTGATTTTCGATTTTAGTTCGAATTACAAACAATAGATGGCGCTGTAAGCAATAGGCGCTTAAAATCAGTCAGTCCTTTATAGGACACCCGGTAAAAGTAGATATATTATATTCATTATTTTATATTCCGATTTCCGATAGAGAAACGCAGGTATATGCGTTGTCTTGATTCTCCTAGGCACAAGGCGTAAAACCAACATAGTGAAAAAGTATCCAACCCTGGCCTGGATACTTTTTCACTGTGTTGGTTGCCAACTTTGGTTTGTTGGTTTCACTTTTTCGCTTTGTTACGCCTTGTTAGCAATGTAAATAAAATTTCACGTAATTAAAATTAGATTTCTCGGGCGTATGTCATCGTTTAAGAATATCTAATATATCTAATATTAGATATATTAGATATATTATCGATTCAAATTGCGCAATTTAAATTTTTCAAACATTTTACGAGAAACGTTCTGCCGTGTAATTCATGGGTAAAATGTATTTCAATTTATATCTTGTGGAATCTTGTCATTATCAACATAATCTCTTCGAGCCATTGTCCTTCGACAGTAACTGGATTTATAATATAAGTGATTATTAAAGAAGCCTTTAAATGTTGCTTATATCATTAAAGAAAATAAATGAATAAATATGAATTAAAAACAACTTTATTAGGCAGTTTTTTTTTCACACTAGAATGATTAAGATAAATAAATGCTTTTATAATTTTTAAATTACCTCCATGCCGTAAACATTTCGTTTATTAAAGTCATATTTATCATTCACTAAAACGCCTCTTCTATGTTTACAAACTTCGATAAACAGCAGAGTTAGCGTTACGCAGTAATAGCCATTTTTTTTTTTTAATTAAATCTTGAAAACGGTATGCGAGATACGAACAAAAAATTCTTAAAAATTTGAAATCAAATATTTTATAAAATATAATATATATATATATATATATATATATATATGTAGTAGTATATATATAACGTCAACAGGTGTAGCTTTGTCTCATTTTTTGCTCCTTGTAGTTTTAAAAGATCCAAAAATTATTGAAATATTTATTTAAACAATATCTAGTTCTTTTTTTTATAGTTCAAAGATATTAACTGCAAATTTTAAAATTCACATTTAGTATTTGTAAATTATTGTTTTAAAGAGTGAGACAAAGTCACGTTGGTTTGGGGTGACTTTGTCTCACAACTAAAAAATCATTGGATAAGCCTTGAAAACCTTGCAAGACAATGTAAACGTACTATTATGATACGATAGCGAAATAAAATGTAAAAAAACTACACCATTTCGTCATTAATATGGAAAGAAAAATCATACGGCAAGCATAGATTATGAAACACTTTCCAACACATTCAGAAAAACGGATAATACATTTTAAAACCTAATTTTAGAAATTTCTATGCATAGTCGGAAAAATATCCAAATTCTTTTGTGCGGCCTTGTACATGATCTATTTGATGATTTGTATTTATACTACGTAGTATGAGACATTCTCACAATTTTTTTTAACTTTCAGGAATAAAAATCTAGTGAAATTAAACTTACTAAAATAACATTTTAAACGTATAAGACGAATGCCTTAATGATTCAAAATAAAGAAGAAATGGTCAGCAGTGAAAATGTTTTTATTTAACTGAGATTTAAGTAAAATTTACGAGTTTAATTTTCCTTACCATTTTACCGCTTTAACTTTTTCTTTTCTTCTAAATTTTTACTTATAATGATTTTGCATAGTACCCCCAGGACATTCAAATAGAAATAATAACATTGTAGTATTTTTAGTACAAAATTTTGGTATAACATTATCTTAAAGGGGTGTTAAAGAAGGGATGGTAAGGGGAAAAAAACGGATGGTATAGGAAAAAAGGGACGGTAAGGGAAAAAAAAGGGTTGGTAAGAATGGGACGGTAAGGAAAATTGCCACCTATTTTTAGGTAAATCATGTTAAGACTAAGTGATAGCCACAATGTTCATTGATTTTTAGAAACAGTTATTTACATTGGATTAAATTAAAAAAAATTAATTTATCTCGAAAAGTGTAAAATAAACCTTGGGGACAGTAAGACTAAAGCCACGACGCTTGAAATTGATATTTAAATGCTGATTTAAATTCTGCAGTAAATTTCCTGTCAAAGAATTTTAGCCATTCCTTCTGTAGCATACTTCTGCATGAGAAAAAAGTTGAAAAAAATTCTGTGGCTGCATCTGAAGTGATTTTCTGTATAATTTTAGCAAGAGGGACGATAAGGAATCTAAAATCCAGGGACAGAGTTAAAAAAATAATAACAACCGTAAAAATGTGTGCAAGTTAATTTTTTGCTACATATTTATATAAAACAATAGTACTAGTTTCGGAAAAAATTACACGGAATTACTTTTATTGAAATAATTTTATACAGACAGCTCCAAACTTAAAAATCAACATTAGGGACACGGGACAGTATAGGAATTTCGTGGTATATTTGGACCCCAACATCGTCCAAAACTTATTTATCTCGTTAATATTGTTATACACTCATGGAATGGTATGTTCTCCAGTATAAGAAATAAAAAACCACAAGAACATGTACTAAAATAAAATTATTATTCAGGGACTTAAAAGTCAAAAATATGTAAGAATGACTCATATACATTTGTATGTATACTATGAAAAGGTTTAGTTCAGTTAGGAAACGCATAACACAGTTGAGAAATTTTTTCCATTCAGCAATTTCCGTCAGTAAGCCGAAATGAACTCGAATTGTTTTCTGCAGATCTGGAAATGATCTTTAGAATTTATACACATTAATATGTAAAATATTAGTTACATTTTATAACGCATACCACAATTGATTAAGCATTTCCAACATACACAGAAAAAATAAGACCTAAAACGGGTAGAAAAATACCAGAATTGGGTAGAAAGATACTCAGGTATGAGGTTACCCAATTTGGGTTCATATGGCTGTTTTGGTTACTACTGTGTATCCATTTTGAGCACTGTTCTATTCAATTCGGGTATTTTTCTTATCCGTTTAAGGTCTTATTTTTTTCTGTGTAGACAGTACTGTAACCGAATTGTTTTGAGTGTCCTTGTAATTAAACGATAAAGGTTATGTACACCCTTTTCTATAGTAATCATCTTGTTGTGCCTCTCAGTGATGTATACGAGGCTGGTTCAATAATTATTGTACCGAGTGGGCATAAAATATTTGCACTGCTATGGTTGATGTAGAATATTGAAGCCTAATGTCTTAGATGCCCATATGCTCAATTTCAGAACTGTAGCTGCTATATTAACATATTTCTTTTCGTTTTAGGTGTGAGAGGTGGCACCTAGCTTGAAAGGGGGGGGGGGGGCGAAAGGCTGGTTTGGAGCTTATGGGGCCAGACCTGTGATAAATTTGTGACAGTGGGTGAGACTTGGCTACATCACTATGATTCCGAATTCAAACGATTGTAGCCATGTTTCATCCACTGTCACAAATCTATCACAGGTCTGGCCCTATAAGCTCTCCAAACCAGCCTTACCCCCCCCCCCTCCCTCTTTAAGCTAGGTGCCACCTCTCACACTTAAAACGAAAAAAAATATGTTAATGTAGCAGCTACGGTTCTGAAGTTGAGCATAGGCATATAAGACAATAATCATTCAGACAATATTGTGGCTTCAATATTCCACATCAAGCATTGCAGTACAAATGTTTTATACATATTCGGCACAAAAATTATTGAACACCCTTGTGCTAATTTCATTATATTTGATACAGTGTAACAACATAAAAATACACTGCAGACGATTTTCCAAAATATATAATAATGTAAGGGCATTCTTTTGAGTGTCCTTGTAATCCGACTATATTTACGTGAGATAGACCACGGACAGATAGACGGCCAGACATACCAAATTCGTAAACACTTTTCAATCATGTTGGGAAAAGTAAAAAACACGAATTTTGTATGAAAATTGATAGAAAACGAAATTTAGTTCATAAATGACCATTATCCAAGACATGTAAAAACAATTAACAACTACGATATGGTAAGATTAATATTTTTCGAGAAAACAAAATTTTATATGTAGTATTTGCTTATTCCAGGTACTGAAAAAAACATTTCTTTTAAAAGAAAGGTCATGTAGGATTAATTTATTTAGGACCTTTTAGATTATTCTTTAAAGCTGTGATTAGAATTTAAGATTTTTCTGCGACTTTTCTTTGTCTTAATACATGTTGTAGAACAACATTTTGTTTTCTTCAGCTTTTCATCAATATAGTTTTTATAATTACTACTGTTTATGGAAAATTTATATTTACAAGGCAGTATTTCAGCAGCTGCACAAAGTAGTAATAAATCTAAACCAGTACAACGTTTAAAATTTGCAGTAAATCTTTGCTTTTATGTTTATATTTTCAGAAAAATGAAATATTATCAATAAACTAAATTTGTGGTGACTTTGACCCAGGATAATCTCTCCCCAAATTGCACTCAAAATGCCGATTGTGAATAAAGTCAATGGAAAATGGAAAATATCAAATTAATATATGTAAATCTCATTGATTTGTAAAGAAAACATATTAAGAAATTAAAAAAAAAATACTTACTACTTTACAGCAACAAGCATAAATAACTTTTCCAATGGAAAGTTTCCCCTAGTATTTTATTTATTTATTGAACAACAAACATACGACTTGTGTGCTTGACATGAGAGCCCGTTTATAAGTCGGAGACAAGATAGCACAAGGAAATATTACAACACAAGAGAAATACATCCTGGGAGTTCCACACAAAGAGTGTGTGCAATGGAACTAGCGGGAATCGAACCCACAATCTTACGCAAGCGATTAGCAGTGTGGTGCTTTGACCACTCGGCCGCAGAGACCCCTCCCCTAGTAATATCACGCTCAGAAAAGTAGCAAAACAACAACAGAAGTGATGCCAAATTCAATTTGTAAAATGCTAAATTAAATAATTTATGTTTAACCCAATTATGCCTACCCAGCAAAGAGGGAATTGCTGGCCCGCAGCATGATAGGTACTGGCAATGATGGAGAAGTGCTGGCTAATGGTCTACCACTGCATGACCACTGCTGGACAGCTTCAGTCAACTTTGCTGTTGGAAATCATCAGATAAAATTCTGGTGGGCTTCCGTTTTATCTCATGCGCTGGCCCACCACTACATGGAAGTGCACGAACTTTTGCAGTATTATTGCTGGGAACCCTTAAGCTAGGTGGCGTTGCGAATATCGAAGACATTGAGTATTTAAACACAAATCTGAAATGAATATCTTAGCACAATTTAAACTGTGAAGCTAATTTTTCTTAAACTGTAAATAATATAGCACCACTGCCACTAACAAAATAAATAAGTAAATGAATAAATAAATAAATTCTTTATTTCAACGCACTTTTTTTTCTCCTTAAATCTGGTTTTACTAAGATACAAAGGATTTCGGTTTTCATAATTTACACAGTTCAGAATCAATAATAAAAAAAAAGCATATAAAATATATAGGATTTCTATATAATACAATAATTTCTATGCCAGTTTAATGATTGGGAACGTAAATCACAAAAGAAACAAACTTGAAATAGTGTAATGAGAGATAGAAAACTACGAGCTGTCGTAGCATACGCTGAAAGTGCTTGTTCATGTCCGATCTCGAAAACCAAACAGCATCTAGCGCGGTTAGTACTTGGGAGGGTGACCACATGGAAACTGCTGCAAGTTCAAATATTTCTATAGACATTGCTATTATAGACACTTCTACAGATATTTCTATAGCTGTTGGTGAAACTAGCTTATAGAAAAAAGAGCCGTAATACTTTGTTTTTTTATAGAATTCTATAAGAAATTTTTGTAATGGAAAGTGCTGGGCCAGCAAAGGAATAGCAGTGGGATATGTGCTAGCACTGCTGGAAAAATGCCGGATTGAAGTAATGTGATGGCATATCAATGCTGGCCTGCTGTTGGCCATCACTGATGGGCCAGCTGCATACCGCACGGACACTTTTTGACTGGTTTAAGTAATGGCACCATTGCACTTTACCGCTGATGGCAGTGATGGCTGCCTTCTTTTTACCACTTGATGCCCACTGTTTCTTTCTTTGCTGGGTAGCTTCTCCTTTTTGGGATGCTTCGAATTTTAAATTTGTATAATATTCTTTTCTTTATAACGTGAAAAATGTATGAAATGTTTACCTATAAATGTCGTTATCTCTTACCGAAAGATTGAAGCATAAGGTGGATATTTATTTGCTTAAAATGAAGGCTTTTTGCGAAGTTTATAAATTTTTCATTTTCCAGATGGCGAAGTGAAAAAAGTAAGTTTATTTTTGTTTTTACAACCAATTATCCAAATAAATAAGTCATAATCGTAGCTTCTAGACTTCTTTGAAATATGTATTTTTTTAAATTGTGAAATTATGCGTTCAAGCCTATTTTTTTTTTTTTTGCATTTTTGTAACTTGCAAAATATAGGGTGCTAAGCACGAATGGGTACATATTTCTATTAGCCATTTAGGGGACAGTTATTTATGTCAAGTCCTTTTCAAGATGATTATAAAACAAATTATTTTTAAGCCTCAAATACAATTATTCTTAGTTTATTATTACTATTATTTCTAATGTTATTAGTCTCTGTAAAGAAATATCTATATTTGTTTAGTAATTCATAAATTGCAAATATAGTACATAATATACAATTTAAAAGTTTATTTTATATAAATATAGACAGAACATATAATTATGCACATTATATTATTACAAATATTATGCATATTCCCATATTTAGTACGTTTACATTTTATCAAATAAATACAAAAAATTTTTAGCGTATTTTTTTTAGTATTTTTCCAGTTCATTTTACAACATTTTAAAGAGATTTTACCAACCAATTTGAGAAAATAAAAATTCAGGCACAAATGGGTTAAGCTAATGCTGCAATCCATCAGGATTCGGCAAAACTATAAGAATTACTAAGAATTCTTATTGTAACAAGTTTCATTTAAAAGACGTTTTGTCTTTATCCAATGGATGGGACAAAGTCAACCCGGGTTGGAGAAAGTCACCATCGGTTGGTGATATAAATATATGCGATTTACGCAATGTTCATTTAAAACTGTTAAAAATATCCAGAAAACTGTCCAGTCATTCAACCAGTTTTATAGAAAACTGTTACACAACCGTAATTTATATCTATTCTGAAAATGAGAAAACCCGAATTACGGTAAAGTAACCGTTATCTATAAAAACAATTTAATGACTGAACAGTTTTCTGCAGATTTTTAAAAGGGCATTACATTAATGAAATTTCTTCGCTAAACCTCAATTATCTTTTAAAAATCTGGGAAATCGTAAAAAAACTAAGATTGATTGATGTAAAATACTGTGTGAGATGATTATATTATATACATATGATCGTTATGTAAGAAGCTGTGCTGTACTATACTATTCACGGCAAAATTGAGTATTGCGTGATTATCAATATTAACGATATATAGTATTGATTATTGCTATCAATATATATTGAAGATATTTATTATCTACCAGGGGGCTCTGCTCCCTACGAGCTACGCTCGCCAACCCCGTTCAGACACCGCAGACTCTAAAAAGTACGCTAATTTGGCCGGCTTTAAAAAGATTTGGATAAATTGAATTATAATTTAAAAAAACAGTGGCGATCTCCCTATACACGGGTTTCTATACATTTCTCTTTGATTGGGGAATTTTAAGGCCAAATCAGCTGCTGTTAAAAGATACAATGGCTGTTTTCGTCTTTGATTAAGTAAAATCAGTTAAACATTTCAAAATAAGCTAATATAAAATGAATTAAGTAAACAGAGTCTTTGTCTCTCGATATTTTTTAACAAAGCGAAAAGAAAGTTTTTTTTTTAAATAAGACATTTTAAATGTATCGTTTTTAATCTGACGTAATTTTGACCAAACTACTTTTTCTGTTTCAAATATTCACGGGAAAATACTTTTGTTAGAAATGAAATATTATTTGAGCTGTCCTAAGAAAAATAGTTGAAAAGATCATCTCAAAATAGCAAATAAGTCACGGGGTCTCCGTGGCCGAGTGGTCAAAGCACCACGCTGCTAATCGCTTGCGAGCGTAGGAGATTGTGGGTTCGAATCCCGCTGGTTCCATTGCACACTGTGTTGAACTCCCAGGATGTATTTCGCTTGTGTTGTAATATTTCCTAGTACTATCGTGTCTCTGACTTATAAGTGGGCTCTTATGTCAATCACACAAGTCATATGTTTGTTGTTCAATAAATAAATAAATCAAATAAATGTCTCGCGCAATTTCTAAATTTAAACTGTTTCGCAATATTATTTTTTGTTCATTTTATGTAATAACTGTAATGTGACGTAAATGTGACGTAATTTCTCCTATTTAAGATTTCTAACGAATGTTAATGAATTTATTATTTTATAATATCCTTTCTCTTTTAAAATTAACGTGTACATATAGTTTTTATGACGTAATTTTTAATAATTTCCTGCTTTTTATATACGTAATTATTTCATTCTAGTTTGAAAGTTTTTTTCTATTTATAATAGTCATGTGTAAATATTTTTTTTATTTGAAGCAAACATTATTGTTTGCGATGTTTATACAGTTGGCAACAGTTTAAATTAATACCATTTTCTAAAATATGTAAAAAATATCTCTCGAAATGCTGAAAATTTGAATTTAAAATAGAAATAAAACCTAAAAAAACGAGTCAAATTAAAAAAAAAATAAATACAGTCTGCACACCGGGAACTTGAAACGCATAAAATGATCTAAAAATGATTAAATTCCCATGTATAGTTTTTGTTCCTATAAAACTTTTTTAATGGAACGATTTTGTCCAACTTTAGCATTAAATATCTCTTAAAATAATTCTTCGATTTGAAAATTGTCTGCATCAGCGTGTTTATCAAACATTTCTCTGTTATACCACCGATTTTCATATTTTTGTATGCAATATTTTTCTTAATATTAACGAAGAAAGACCTCCGATCACAAAAAATTAAAAATCGGCGGCGGTGACAGTGGTAGTTATTATTATTTTTTTTTAATAGAGAGATTATAATAAATATTCAATTACATTGAGGTTTTATTGTAATAAACCATTAAATCATGCTACTTGCTAGTTTTGATTTACAGCGATAGCAAATGATGACCACGTATATCAATAATTTTGATTGATGTACTAATATAACTAGTACATTTCATCTCATCAACACTCCTATGTACTAACATAACAATTGAGATATGATAAAATGATATTAACATTCATCATTTTATTTTGCGCCAATACATACAATCAATGTGAAATGATTATTTTGTATAATTGAACTGTAAGACTGATTATTTCTATGAGTTATGAAAGTGTTTTTTTTTTAAATCTTAAAGTAGCTTTAGAAAAACTTTACAATTTTTTAAAATGGTGATTACAGTAATTATATGATGCATCTGTGCCATATCATTACAGTAAGTTATATTAGATGCAGCCATAATGCGTTGCTAAGAATCTGAGCAAATTATCCAGTCTTTCGATCGTGTTTGTAAATAATGCTTTCGAGACCATACTATGAAGGTATTAAGACCATATTATGGTCAGGATAGATTAAAATTACGGTTAAGTTACCGTTATCTATAAAAACGGTCGAATGACTGGAGAGTTTGCAGTAAATTTTTAACCGTGTAGTCTTCTTCGCACACGCTAAATTTAAATTTACCAATTAAACATCCTATTCAATTCCAAATTCTAAAGTTATTTCATGCATAAGGCGTTTATTTTGAACATAGAGTGCTTAAAAGCAATTTAAAATAATCATAAAAAATAACAATATTTACATCAAGCTATGTTATCGCGTGCATCAATTATTTCTCTTCATTCCCCCATCGCGAGGATCTAGGTTCTTCTGCGTCAATGGCGGATCCAAGGGTGAGATCATGGGGGTCATGACCCCCTCTGTACACCAACAAAAATATTCTAAAGATTATTTTAAAAATGAAATATACAGTAGAGTTCCGATAATCCGAGTACCGCTTAACCGAGTTTCCGCTTTCACAGAGTTATTTTCTTCTGATGGACTGATGGCTTCCATTATTATGAAATAGCCTTTATAAATGAAGTGTTAGGGGAAGATGAAAGAGCAGTCGTAAAAAGTTAGAACTCTGAATTTCTGGTCAGAATGGCAAAAAAATCGCCATAATTAAAAAAAAAAATTATGGTAATTTTTTTCTCTATTCTGACCAGAAAATCAGAGTTTCAACTTTTTACGACTATTCTTTCATCTTCACCTAACACTTCATTTATAATGACTGTTTCATAATAATGGAAGACATCAGTCCATCAGAAGAAAATGATCCATTCCAAAAGGCATAAGTTAGATTGAAAAAACTATTTAATACTTTGAACAGAAAGAAGAGGCTACACCTGCAATTTTCATGATACTAGTAGAATCACATAACTGCCAATGTGTACGGTTTTGTTACCTCTAAAATTTAATACAAATTTTTGCCATATTTAAGCATTGGCAATTGTTAGACTTTTTAAACTGAATTTCCTGAAGTGACAGCCAATTGTTCCCTTGTGACGACATTTCTGTGGCTGTCAACTCGTAAAACCTGACTAAAAATGCTAACTTTGACAACAATTTCTGAATGAATCTTTACCTTTATTTTTAAACTGGGAAACTCTTTAATTTCTTATTCTCTGAACAAAATCGGTAAATTTTATATTTTTACGAATATTAATGCAATTTTTTTGTATTTACGAAGGAAAATGATTTCCCGAAAGTATCACAAAAGTAGTTAGTTTGGATTTGGGAATAGCTTTCAATATAAAAAATTCTCATAAAAAGATGTAATCCTCTCCCACCCAAAAAATGGAAATCTCTGACACCCCCTCTAAATGGTGAGCTGGATCCGTCCTTAATAAGAAATATGTTTATTTTGAACATATAATGCTTAAAAGCAATTTAAAATAATCATCAGAAAGAACAATATTTACATCAAGCTATATTATCGCGTGCATCAATTATTTCTCTTCATCCCGCCATTGCGAGGATCTAGGTTCTTCTATGTAATGACATATTTCGATGTCCTTCCCTGACTGTTAAATTGTTCTTAAGCAAACAGTTTATTGTAACTTTGCTGTTTACTTATATTTCGGCATAATTTTAGAGCATCGTGAAATTTTTGTTCATATCTTAGTCAGATGGTCGTTTTAGAAGTACTAAGAAGACGACGGAGATTTTTTTTTTTTTTTTGTTCCTAGCTTATTCGGATGCTCCTCGTTTTAAAAGTATTAACCCTTACCACTCCGTTGGCTCCGCTGCGGAGACATAATCTTTCTTTGCAAAATTTGTTTTTGGCACCAGTAATAAAGGAAAATAAAATTTACCTTATTTATCAGAGCATTTTTGAAATTGTGTACTTGAAGGAAACTTCTTTTCAAAAAGTGGTGCCGATCGAATGAAACTTGTGTAAGAGTCGCCGGGGCGCAAAGGGTTAAGAAGATGACGGAGAATCTTTTCGAAGTGGTTTGCTTTTACTTAATGATAATTTATTTATTTACTTAATTTAACTTTTTGCGCCCCACACCAAAATTTCAATCACCTACCAGTAACTTCACGCCATCCTTACATATTTGAAATAATATGTGGGGAACCCCCTAAAAGTATGTTTATTTGTTGTATGTTCATTTATTGTTTACTGTATGGGTGTCAGTGGATTTGTAGTTAAACTTAGTATGTCACCGTATCCATAGTCAGTGGATTTTTGGTTAAACTTGTTATGTCACCGTATAGGTGTCAGTGGAGTGCAAAAGGTTAATTACCTAGGATGCATTAAAACATACCTCTGTGCAGCTCCCACGTGACATTTTAAACTTCTAAATCTATGCCTGGAATACTGTTATTGGCATACCGACAATAGTATAAATAGTGTCTATTATATATAGCGTGCGGTGGTTGCACCGCGACTAGAAACTTGAATTGATTGAACTATCGCTGGAAAAGTGTACCGACGTATTCATTATCACGAACTTCAAAATTGACATACATTGTATTTAAAATTAAGTTTTTATATGAGTCATATACAGTAATGAACTAGGATATGAGCCATATAAAGTATAATAATCGATAGGATACTTCTTATAGTCATATGAAACAGTTTTAGTTTCTAAATATATCTGTGGAATATTCTTGTAGGCATAGACAATAATTTAAATAAATTATTTGCATCAACGTCTACTGTGTGAATGGCGTTTCTTCTCGCTGAAACTTTTAATCGATGAAGTTGTCGCTAGAATATTAGTCATGTTTTTCATATTTATGAACGCAGTGTCCTAACATTAAAATTAGGTTACAATATGAGACACATAAGGTACGGTATTGCTTTTTTAGTATTTTTGGTATTTTGTTTTTATATTTTTAATATTCTTATTAGTAATCAGAGAGTAATTCAAACAGACTGAAATCAGCATCTACTAGATTATTCCACTGGTACGAGAAACATCAATGGACTGTGCTGTTTTAATAGCTAGTTGCATGGCAAGCCGATGTATTGCTTTTGAATTCCATGAGATCATTCGATTCTTTTGGAGAAAACGAAATCTAACTTTATTGTAATTTGAGAAAACAATTATAGTATTAATTTTCTCAAACACAATATTTAAAATAATATACTTACAATTTAAGTCAAAAGCTTTCCCAATGAAAATGCACATATTCTATAACTTTATTTGTCAAAAGCTTTTCGTTCTTCCAAGATTTGGCTTCTAATTTCGGGTCTGGCAGAGATGACGTCATTTGGGTGAACTTATACAAAAATGACTTTGTTTTTGGCGAATTTGTTCAAAAGAATTTTATATTTACGCATTAAAATAAATGCTTAGATAAGTATAATTTTTATCGCTAAAATATTTTGTTTTTAACGTCCTTGTGAAAAGTTTCAATCGCCATCTTAAAGAAATAGTTGAAAATCTGTTTTTCTATTTTCAACTAAATTACGAAAGCTTACGATGGATTTTTTTTTCTTTTTATGTCAATGAAATTTTTCTCAATGTTTCAATCGACAGACGATTTTTTGCCTTATAAAATAAACTGATTCCTGAAGGTTGAATATGTGAAAATAATTTTGTATTTCTTGAAATTTTCTTGAAAAGTACAATTCAATCACAATGTCATTTTCACTATCTGTTCAAATACAAGTTAATTTCAATTTGAAAATGATGTCAAACGAAGAAATCTAATGATTCCTATCCTTTTCCTGTTCACCTTTTCATTCACAAAAATAGAGCCATTTAGTTGCCATCATTATAGAAATGTCATTAAAAATTACGAAAAAACTAATATCTCGACAACTAATTCAAATTTTAAAATTCTAAGACCTCTTTAGACATCCTCGGATCCATGCGAATAACTAGCGTTAATTGTCCAACTGCCTATATTCTAGGAGGAATAGCTGTGACATACAAATGGACACTTTTTAATAACAAAGTTACTTTTTAATATAATAGATTGATGAAGTTTTAATTTCATTATGAAAATTTAGCCAGAGACAAATGCTGAATTAGTTACATTATTTTAAATGTAAATGGGTTATTCCGTACTGGAGCAGGCACGCGATGGAGATAGATAAAAAAAAATCCATGCTTAAAAATTATTTTAAAGGCCATAATAAATCAGTCAATTAAGATACAGTTTTCAAAAAATTGCATTTGAAAGTAGAATTTCTTTCCTATATGACGGTGTAAAAATTGAAAATGTGCGATGTTTAGAAATTAAAAAAATTGCAGTAGCAAAAATTATAAAAACGAAATTTCATCGTCAAGTGTTCCCATTCGCAAACTAACGTCAGCGTTACGCATGGATGCATTTGTCTTTTATGATATAGATAATAATAACATATTTGATATATATGCATACAGTATCACACAAAACTAAAATGAAGACAAAATTAAACTGCGATATGGATTACATAAAGAATATAAAATGAAGTAATCAACAAAATGGCTCTAAGAGAGTTTTTTAAAG
This sequence comes from Maratus speciosus, assembly GCA_963932465.1. Lineage (NCBI taxonomy): Eukaryota > Metazoa > Arthropoda > Arachnida > Araneae > Salticidae > Maratus > Maratus speciosus. Next base: position 350,184,622 of record OZ010800.1, on the reverse strand, counting down.
GACTTTAATTTTCTAAATGCATTTCTATATTAATGTTGACATACAGATATTAAATTAAATATATGATTGACATCAGCGTGTACAGTATGAATTCGACTGTTGCTGAATATCTTATGAAAATTTGTGGAGGAAAATTTGATAGATTGATCTTTCTCTAGAATATCAATACTTTTATTTGATATTTAATTTGATATATACAGTATCATCCTAAACTGAAATTAACATAAAATTAAGCTACAATATGCATCATATAAAGTGAATTAATCAAAAAAATGACTCTAAGAGAGTTTTTTGAAGGACTTTAATTTTCTAAATGCATCTCTGTACTAATGATGACATACAGATGATAAATTAAATCTATTACTGACATCAGTGTGTACTATATAAATAAGGATTCGACTGTTGCTGCATATTTTATGAAAATTTGTGTAGGAACTTTGATGAATTGAGCTTTTGTTAGAATACCAATATTATTATTTGATATTTATGTATACAGTATCATACAAAACTAAAATTAAGACAAATTCAAATTAAGCTACGATATGGATCATATAAAGTGAAGTAATCAACAAAATGGCTCTAAGAGATTTTTTTAAGGGCTTTAATTTTCTAAATGTATCTCTGTACTAATGTTGACATACAGATAATAAATTAAATATATGATTGAGATCAGCGTGTACTATTTGAATAATGATTCGGCTGTTGCTGAATATTTTATGAAAAATTGTGCAGGAGCTTTGATAAAATGAGTATTCACTAAAATATCGATACTATTATTTGATATTTATGTATACAGTGTCATAAGCAATTAAAATCAAAATTAGAATAAAAATTAAGCTATGACATGAATGACATATAGTAAAGTTTTTTTAATATAAAATATCCTTATAACACCATTTTTGGCATATGTTCACAGACTTCGTTGATAGATACGGTAATCTAAATTAGAGCTACATTCTAAACTTACTACTCATGTTTGTGGTGCTATTCATATGCGGCTGCTTGTAAAAGATATCCATTTCTCCTTTAATTAAAATAATTATCAATGTCATAGTAACTGTTAAATCATTTTAAATTTTTAATTCAGAAAAATGAAAAAAAACTGCACATTAAATACTATTTCTATCGCTTCACTGTATGCGCCATCTTTAGAACTGTATTCCATATTGAACGATAGTAAAGTTGTTCATGTTTGGGATGCAATTCTTATACGCCTCTTTTCACAAGTTTTCCGAGTTCCATTTAAAATATTCACACCCTATGATGACGAATATGGTGTTAGTTTACCTGATGGAAACTGGAGTGGAATAATGGGCATGGTCGGACGTTCCGAAGTCGATATGGCAGTTGGTAGTATTGCGCTCGTCGAGGAACGATTTCAAGCTGTCAATTTCAGTTACCCTTACCTCTTCTCTGATATTACTTTCATAACAGATAAGCTGCAACCACTTTCTGCAGATTTAGCCTTACTTTACCCATTTTCATTAATATTGTGGATTTTAATAATATCAACAATTTTCTCTGTATCATTTATCTTATTCATTTTAATAAACAAGAAAAAAACATTTCAAGACATTCTATTTATGCTATTCGAAAGTCTGATGGGAATATCCATCCATTTTAAAGTTCGGAAAATAACCCTCGGATTACTTCTAAGTACATGGTTAATTTTCGCTTTCGTTATTACCAATAGTTATAAAGGACTTTTATTGTCATTTCTATCGTTTCCTCCTTTCACTGGAATTCGAAATATTCCAGATTTAGCCAAAGCTGCAGAACAAAATTCAATAACTTGCTACACATACAAAGGTCATGTGTTGCCACAGATATTTCACGAATCAAAATTTGAATTGTGGAGATCTATTGGGAAATGTCTGATGCGGAATGTTATTACATCTGGAGATCCGGAAGAATTATTTTTTAACGCTCCCCCCAACAAAGCGTTTATTGGTGGGAGAATCTTTATGATGTCGTTTAAAAAGGATTTTTTTATTTCTGAAGAATCATTTTTTAATGTTATGTATGCCTTACCGATATCAAGAAATTTTTGCCGACAGAAAGGCTTAAATAAAATTATACACCGTCTTCTTGCAGCTGGACTGTTCTCTAAACATTTGAAAGACGAGCAGCTCCTGTGGGAATTAAACATGCCAACATCTAATGAAACTGAGTCAAGTGATCCTAAAAAATTACGAATTACCGATCTTAAAGGAGCTTTTCTCATGTTAATTTCTGGGTACATTTTAGCGTCAGTAGTGTTCTTTATAGAAATAGCCATAAAATACTACTTTCCCAGATGAAATATTGCAATTATTTATTGACAAAGAATCGTTATCATGTCGCATAAAAATGATTATCTCATTTCTGAAAATTTAGTTTTTAATGTTATGTACGCCTAATCGATATCCAGAAGTTTTTCCAGTCAGAAAGGTTTAACTAAAATTATCCGCCGTCTTCTTGCGTCTGGACTGTTCTTGAAAAGCCTGAATGAAGAACAGATTGAACTACCCATGCTAACATCTAATGAAATTGAGTCAAGTGTTCATAAAAATTTACGATTTGCCGAGCATGAAGGAACTGTTCTCCTGTTAATTTGTGGGTATATTTTTGCATCAGTCGCACTCTTCGAGGAAATAGCCATAAAATACTACTTTCTCTGACTTTATATTGCAGTTATTCATCGCTAAAAAGACGCCCGTTAGCTAGAGATCTGCGTTAGGTCGACCTTTTGATAGTTACATATGCCATATAGCATCTCAGGCTGTGTTTACGAAAAGGGAATTGGACTCCGAAGGCCATAATCCATATAATGGATTCTAACACTGTGAAGTTTAGTTTCAGTTTTTGTGGCTGAAAAAGGATTTCAATGAAAACAGAAGTGTTTTGAGGATTACTGATAAACGAATTTCTGAAAAATAAGTGTAGAACTTCTAACATCTTTATAAGAAACCTAAAGAATATAGTAAATAATTTTTAAAAAATTCTTTCTTTTATTCCCGCATTATTTTTTATTTTTTCAATACTTTGTATCTAGAACGATATATAGAAAATAAGTTTCTATCTTAAAAATCTTTTTAATATCGCGAATTTACAAAATTTAAAGGTTTATAAAATCTTGCATATTTTTTGCACCGTAAACAAAGAATTAAAAAAGATCTATAACTTGCATATTTTTTTCTCTTTGATCATCTAATTGTAGTAGATTTATCTGTATGTTTTTTTAATTGGGTACTTTGAAACATACCGAAATATTAGTCCAAATGCCAATTTTTGAAAAATTATATCTCATGAAGGGAAATATAATAACTCAGTTTATAAGCGTTATTACCACTTCCGATTATGCCCAGAAACAAACAAACAAACAAACAAATTAAAAAAAAAAGAGCAGGCTGTTACCCTTTTTCCCTCTAGATTTATAACAATGTATTATAATACGAGCAAATCTTGCGTCCGTCTCTCTGTGTGTGTGTGTGCAAATTTTATCTAAAAAACAGCTCTGACGATTTTGACTAAATTTTGTATCCTAATGTTTTGCGGTTCAAATACAAATATTCGAGAAAATCCGACTAGTGGGTCATTTTGGAGTCACTACGGGCCAATGCATTTCAATGGGAATGCAGATTGAAACAGTTATTAAGTTGGAAGAGTTGGCAGAAAACGGCATGGCAAAGTTGGCAACATTTCGCCGAGATATTTGGCGAAAAATTGTCGACATTGACAAGATTTGGCGAGAAAATCGACTTTCAAGGTTACCAATGCGCAACACATGCTTGGCGCAAAATGAAAAAATGTCGCTATTTTGACGACATTTGGCGAAAAAATTAATTTGGCGAAAATTTTAATATTAATTGTTTCTGTAAATAATCTCTATATTCTAAAAAAAAGTAACTACCGCTGTCACCGCCGCCGCCGGCGGTTTTGAATTTTTTGTGATCGGAGGTCTTTCTTCGTTAATATAAAGAAAAATATTGCATACAAAAATATGAAAATCGGTAGTATAATAGAGAAATGTTTGATAAACACGCTGATGCAGACAGTTTTCAAATCGAAGAATTATTTTAAGAGATATTTAATGCTAAAGTTGGACAAAATCGTTCCATTAAAAAAGTTTTATAGGAGCAAAAACTATACATGGGAATTTAATCATTTTTGGATCATTTTATACGTTTGAAGTTCCTGGTGTGCAGACTGTATTTATTTTTTTAATTTGACTGATTTTTTGAGGTTTTATTTCTATTTTAAATTCAAATTTTCGGCATTTCGAGAGATATTTTTTACATGTTTTAGAAAATGGTATTAATTTAAACTGTTGCCAACTGTATAAACAGCGCAAACAATAATGTTTGCTTCAAATTAAAAATTTATTTACACGTGACTATTACAAACAGGAAAAAACCTTTCAAATTAGAATTAAATAATTACGTATAAAAAGCAGGAACTTATTAAAAATTACGTCATAAAAACTATATTTACATGTGAATTTTAAAAGAGAAAGGATATTGCAAAATAATACATTCATTAACATGCGTTAGAAGTCTTAAATAGGAGAAATTACGTCACATTACACATTACGTAAAATGAACAAAAAATAATATTGCAAAACAGTTTAAATTTAGAAATTGCGCGAGACATTTGTTTGATTTATTTATTTATTAAACAACACACATATGATTCGTGTGCTTGACATGTGAGCCCGCTTATAAGTCAGAGACAAGATAGCACTAGGAATATTACAAAACAAGAGAAATACATCCTGGGAGTTCCACACAAAGAGTGTGTGCAATGGAACCAGCGGGATTCGAACCCACAATCTCCTACGCTCACAAGTGATTAGCAGAGTGGTGCTTTGACCACTCAGCCACAGAGACCCCGTGATTTATTTGATATTTTGAGATGATCTTTTCAACTATTTTCTTAGGGCAGCGCAAATAATACTTAATTTCTAACAAAAGTATTTTCACGTGAATATTAGAAACAGAACGAATAGTTTGGTCAAAATTACGTCAAATTAAAAACGATACATTTAAAATGTCTTATTTAAAAGAACTTTCTTTTCGCTTTGTTAAAAAATACCGGGAGACAAAGACTCTGTTTACTTAATTCATTTTATATTAGCTTATTTTGAAACGTTTAACTGATTTTATTTAATCAAAGGCGAAAACAGACATTGTATCTTTTAACAGCAGCTGATTTGGCCTTAAAATTCCCCAATTAAAGATAAATGAATATAATCCCGTGTATAGGGATATTGCCACTGTTTTTTAAATTATAATTCAATTTTCCGAAATCTTTTTAAAGCCGATGAAATTAGCGTACTTTTAGAGTCTGCGGTGTCTGAACGGTGATTGGCGAGCGTAGCTCGTAGGGGACAGAGCCCCCTAGTGCTGTTATAAAATAAAATGCTTTATAGCAATAATACAACGAGAATTTATTGTCATATTGAGTTGAACAAAAGCTAATTTTAACCGAGCATAGCTTGGCCTTTACCACTGGTAACGATTTAAATGTTGAAATTTTTCAAAAATCAGCATTTCCGCCAATCTGTGATTCGAATGGAGGAAGTAGTATTCATATGCGATTTGGCAAGGAGGGATTTCTGAATATACTGTCTGTAATCTGTAAATCGTTTTCTGTTTTTCCAACTGTTCTATAAAATTCGGAGCCTTGATATTGGAGAAATAAGAATCAGCCCGGAATAGGGAACAATTTACCAATTTAGGCATTTCTTGGCTTCCTAGTTGACGCCTACTTTACACCCTGTCTAAGAGTAGCTGTATTTCTAAAACTTAGGGAGCTATAAGAGAAAAGGAGCATAACTACCATTTAAACTACATACAACTGAGTATAATTATAATTAGAAATCGTCCGAGAATATTCGGTTCCGTTTTCGGCCCCAAATCAGAATTTCGCCATAAATTCGTTTTCGGCGAAAATGCTGTCGAAAATTCAGCCGGACCGAAGCTCGACTGAAACCTTCTGTACCCCAAAAATCTCGTTTCTTCATTTGGAAATTTTCAACATGACCCATTGACTTCAGCTGTATTGGCTCAAATCAGACACTCTTTATTTATTGCTATGAACTTCACTGTTTATAATTACCTGCCATGACTGACTCAAGACATGAGTGTAAATTATAAAGCAAGTTCTGCATATATGACTAAACTTTGAAGACTTTTTACCCGACTGAAAAGAAGGGTTATGTATTTCACGCGTATCTGTGTATGTGGATTTCTTTATACCCTCGAAACATCCCAACGCCTGGATGGATTTTAATGAATGAGGTCTCTATCGATTCGTCTTAGCGGCCCAATGGTTATAGGCTAGGTTTTGTCTTTATAAATTCAAAATGACGGCCGTAAAATACAAAATGGCGGTAGAGACGAAAAAAAAAATTACGCACCCTATTGAGTGGCATATCATTGGATAGGTCTTTCAAAATGAAGACGATGTTTCATTCACTATTTTACAGTTAGAAGCTCCGTTAAAATATTATACAACCTGGAAGTTGTGTAGGTACTGTAGATTTCTAGCTTTACTGCAACTCTAACCATCATAGACATCTATAGACCTCATCAAAACAGTGTTTATAGATAAAAACTAACAGTTAAACACAACTTAAAGTCATCAATACAAGTAAAACTAGTCGGATGTACCAATCCCAAAACTTTCTTCTATCTCATACATGTTAATACTTCAAAATTCGCTATCACACTACCAAAATTAAATGGCAATCTATGCATCTCATGAGGATTCTAACGATATGAAATTCCGTGCATTAGTTCTTGAGATATGACTATCGCTGAAATCGTCTAAATTCAGCAAAATGCTGCTTAGCAGCGCCACCTATTGGGTGATTTATACCAAATCCTAATCAGCAACAATTTATGTCAACGTCTGACTGATCTGAAGTTTGGAGAAAATCCGTACATTAGTTTTTGAGATAGAGCAATAGCGAAAATCGTGAAAATTTCTGCATAGCAGCGCCACCTATTGGGTGATTAACACCAAAACCTAATTAGCAACAACTTGTGTCAACATACAACTAAATCTGAAGTTAGATGAAAATTGGTCCATTAGTTCTATTGATAGAGCTATTGAGGCAATCGTGAAAAAGGCAGCAGAGAAGCGCCACCTGTTGGGCGATTTACACCAACACCTAATCAGTAGCAAGTCATATCAAGTACTAACTTAATCTGAAGTTTGATGAAAATCCGTGCGTTAGTTCTTAAGATAGAGCTATTGGGGAAATCGTGTAAATCCTGCAAAATTCATCATAACAGCGCCACCTGTTGGGCGATTTACACCAAAACGTAATCATCATCAATTCATATCAAGGACTAACTAAATATGAAGTTTGATCAAAATCCGTGCGTTAGTTCTTGAGATAGAGCTATTGCAAAAATCGTGAAAAATGCAGCATTGCAGCGCCACCTGTTGAGCGATTTACACCAAAAACTAATCAGCATCAATTTGTATTAGACACTAACTGAATATCAATTTTTATTAAATTCCGTGCATTAGTTCTTGAGATAGAGCGCCCACAAAATTTGTGTCACATACACACAGACAGACAGACAGACAGACAGACAGACAGACTCACAGAGTCACAGACAGACATTTTGTAAAAACATGTTTTTTGGAATCTCTGACCCCTAAAACGTGTAAATCCGTCGAAAACCGGAATTCGAAAATTTTCATGAATCCAATACTTTCTTCTTGTAAAGATAGAAGAAAGTAAAAAAAAAAAAATAGGGTAAGTAATATAAACAAGTAATATAAAAAAAAAATACATATATATTTTAAGTCAATTCCTACTTAGGTCAATAAGAGAATTTTTTTTCTCCTATTCTTCTTTCCTTTTGAGTGGTGCTTAAAATGCCTTGATCAAGAAGAGGGCTCTCTCGGTCTCAAAAAACCTTGATCAAGATGGGGGGCTCTCTCGATTATTGAAAATTAATTAATTTAATTTAATTAATGAATTAATATTTAAAAAAAATTGATTAACATCAAGTGTCATCCACTACAAGTTTAAAAAAAATTATTTGAGCTTATTGGATGAATAGTAAGTATTTTATTAACGATTGAAAATTTGAACAAGATATATACAGGGTGTCCGGTCTCAACGGTGTCCAATGGCTAATTCCTAAACCGTTAGTCATAGACATATAGTTCCAATTGCAAAAATGTTTTAAATGAGGTAAAAAAGTATTTTTAAAGAGATTTGGGTCAAGAAAAACAGTTATTAAAAATTACGAAATTAAAAATTTTATACGGTCCCCAGGTCCTATAAGTGATAATTAGAAAAATTATCCTATTGCACTGACAAGTAAGACAAAAAAAAGTCCCATTCTTCTGCGATTAAAACTGACCGAGTAATAGATGTTTAAAGTTGGATTATCTTTTTTGCTGCAAAATAGGGGTCAGTCACAAATTTATTAGAAATAAAAATAATCGTCAGATATAAAATTTAACATTAAACATTGAGAGTAAATTAACATTACAATTATATTTTGAGATTTTTGTTCATTCTGACATATTAAAACAAAATATACAACTTGTACTAAAAATACAAGTAAAAAAAAAGTAACAGAAATTTTGTTAAATGATTATAAAAGCAACAGTCACAACTCTTTAGAAAATGATACATATTTGGATTTTTTTATCCAACCAATCAATTCTAAATATTTACTTGCGTTATTTGAACTTTTAATGTGTAAATATCGCCTACACCCTCGAACAACAACAACAAAAAAGATAATCTGTATCATCTACAGCAGAAGGCGGGGGAGAAGGGGGGGGGGAGAAATATTCTCTGACGACCTATCTTAAAATAATACTTCCATGGGATTAACAATAGCGAACGTGTGTTTTCGCGTGAGTTGGGGGAAGAAAGAGTAGAATTTTTAGGGGGTGGATGTGGTAGGTTGGTTAGTTATTTCTTGCACAATAAAATAAAATATATTGAAAAATATATAATTTTAGACAGTATTGTATTGGCCGAGCAAAAGTTAAGAGGGGGGGGGGGTATAAATTTTAGGGAGGATTGAGATGATTATTAATTTACTGTAACTATAAAGTAACGGCTAACTACAAAGACTAAGTATAGAAAAATTTCCAAACATTTTAATAAGGTTATTAATTTTAATAATTTTAAATTTAATATACTTTTTTATATTTTTTTAATTTAACAGTATATATATATATTTTTTTTAATTTAATAAGTAATTTATACTTAAATAAAATTATAATTGAAATCTATAATTGCTTATATAAATTATAAATTTTAATCTTTTCAAATGATTTCAAATTTAATAATTTTTAAAATTATTACCTCTTTATGCTCTAATAATTAAGTGTTATAATTAAGACAATAGGAAATAAAATTTTTAACGGGAGTGGAGTTTTAGAAGATGCATTATTTAATTAGACAAATAGAGTAGAATAGTAAAAAATATATATATAAACCTCTATAGATTTTTAACTTTGCGTGCAGGTGAAGCAAAAAGTGGGGAAGAAAAAATTTAAGGGGCCGATGAATTTAGATGAAAGTCTTCAGAAAAAGCGAAAATCTGCTGATGAGCAAAGGATTATCTCGCTGTAAAACTTGGGGAAAAAAGGCCCGTTTTCTTTATTGCTGCAATAATTAATAAGTAATCCATAATCTAAATTCCACCTGAAATTGCAATTTAAACTTTTCCCTCACTGGCTCTCATACACACATATTTTATAATCCTGAAAACTACATTTTTTTTTATGCACAAATATTTGTTGTAGTAATGAAAACTAAACAGCCGTATCAATTCCCCTTGAAATCTCCGCTCCAAATTTTGTTACATCCCCACCCACTCTCCTTCCCGTCCCAAGCACAGACACGTGAAAGCTCAATTTGCAAGTAATTTGTTTGTACCATCTTAATGTTCTTTCTTTTTGTTGTTGTTGTTGTTTTTGTATGCGTATATTTTATACATAACTTTTGAATGGCTGTTCTGAATATGTTAAGGAAATTAATATGTCCCTTTTTGAAAATGATCCTCGTATCACTTTTATTTTCTTTTACAGTAAACATCAATTATTTGAATTATATGATTCTACCTGTGCGATTAATTCAATGATTTAAATAAACATGACAAAATTGTTACAATATTTTAATATTTGGTTCTAATAGAGCACAGATTAATCCATTAAAGGTCGGACATCATATAACCGCCCACATTCTCTCTTTTTAATTAACTTTTCTTTTTTTTTAAGATTTTGTTCCATTTGTCATTTTATTGTAATGATAAAAAAATAATAATAATTATTATTTTTACATTACCCCTTCTGAAAATTCCACTGTCTCTCCCCTCAGCAAATATTCATTAGAGCAGCTATTTCTTTTTTATTATTTTTTAATTAAAAATTAGGGGGAAAATATTGTTAAATCAAAACATATATTAAATTATTAAATTTTAACATTTAACAATTTATATATATATATATATTTTTTTTCTTTGCCGTACTTGTCGCTAAGCAAGTTTCAAAAGTATATAAATCACTTTTGCCATTAAACACTTGCCTCTGCACTTGCCAAGCACGAATACCGCCAAGATGAGCCACTTTGACGTCAAAACTTCTGGCCAATCAGATTACAAATTGGCAAAACATGGCTGTACGAACGTCGCAAGTTTAAAGCTTATAAAAAATAATACAACTTTTTAAAATAAAATCATCAAAAGAAACACACTTATTTCCTTACAAGAAAAAAAAAAAAATAATGTTAAAATACAATTGAGGACGTCAGTTTCGAAACTCGCCTTATCCGAAATTTAAAAAATCGTGTTTCTCTATCAATCTATTCTATTGGTATAACTGTACCAATCAAACACTACAATCTCCAAATTTTCAATGAATACCAATGGGCGCATTTAAAGGTTTTACGCAATTTCCCAAAATTTGATTTTCTCGATAAGGCGAGTTTTGAAGCTCACTTCTTCAATGATTTTAACCAATCTGAAAGTTAATTACTAAAAATTAACACTACCGTAATATTTATACGGGGGCAACACCTTCAGTTAAATCGCTTTAAAAATACTTCTTTACATTATTTAAAACCTTTTTGTAATTGGAACTATATGTCTTTGACTAACGGTTTAGGAATTAGCCATTGAATATCGTTTGGAGTGGACGCTCTTTATAATACACTGCTCAAAACAATTAAAGGATATTGCAGTTTTAGGTGGATTTTGTATCTGGTAAACTGTTTAGCTGATTGATACATGGTCGACAGACATGGTAGTTTATATGAGAATAAATTACACATGTTTGGCAGAAAAAAATGCATTTTATTGCGCATTTGTGTACTAAAGGAAAAAAACACAATTTGTGCAAATGAGAAAAAAAGAATAAGAAAAGGTGTTTTCTTCAAAGAAAATCATTTTCAGTAGGGGGTATGGTTTCCACGGGCGGCCAGCAACGTTGAACACCTTTGAGGCATGGACTCAATGAGGCTATTAATGACGAGTTGGGGTATTCTGCCCCACTCTTCCAGAAGAGCTCTTTCCAGTTCTTGGAGAGTTTGTGGGGGTTGTTGGCGGCCAGAAACTCGTCTTCCTAGAGCGTCCCAAACGTGCTCGATTGGATTCATGTCTGGAGAACACGCTGGCCATTCCATTCGAACGATTCCTTCCTCGAAAAGGAAATCCTCCACCAGGTTTGCACGATGTGGCCTGCAGTTATCGTCCATTAAAATGAAGTTATCTCCGATTGCTGCAGCGTAAGGGACTACAATAGGTCTGAGGATCTCATCCCTATATCGGCGACCAGTCAGAGCTCCATCTCGAATGATGTAGAGGTCAGTGCGCCCGTCAATGGAGATGCCACCATACACCAACACTCCTCCACCGCCAAATCTGACACTTTCGTGCACGAATGCAAGATTATTCCTACTGCCACGGTCCCTCCAGATGAAAATACGCCTATTATCCGGATGCACAGAAAAACGGGACTCGTCAGAAAACAGAATATTGCTCCATTCATTTCTCCTCCAGTTGACATGCTCGGTTGCCCACTCCCTGCGGTCGCGACGATGCCTTGATGTTAATCTAACACATACCATCGGTTGGCGAGCATACAGACCTACAGCATTGAGCCGGTTTCGGGCAGTCTGAGTTGAAATCGTGGTGCCTGTAGCCGAGCGAAGGTGTTGTTGGAGAAGAGTAGCGTTCATGGTTCGGTGTCTCCGAGCTGTTAACGCTAAATACCGATCTTCATTGGGCGTTGTTGCCCGTCTACGACCTTGCCCTGGTCTTCGGCCTTCACATCCACTCTCCAAAAAACGGTTCCAGGTCCTGGAAATGACACTTTGTGACACTCCAATGGCTTGCGCTACTTCGGCTTGAGTTTGGCCCCCTTCTAACCTACCAACAATTGTCAAAGCTTCTGAATCTGTCAAATGACTTCGCTGAGACATCGTACTCATCGAAACAAAGCAATCACTGAATGCCGATCATCCTTGTCTTCATTCTCTTTTATCCAGTTGAAAGTCAAATTTCATTCGCTGCCGCTGAAGCGACGTTTTTGACGTCGAACTCAAAATTTGCATACTCCACAGTTTGAAAACCAGAAAAATTTGCATTTGTGATTCTCTTCTTCTATTTTCGGCAAAAAAAATTTCGTTTATATCTTTATTTTATATAAAACTTCAAATATCCTTTAATTGTTTTGAGCAGTGTACTTTAAGCACTTCGTGTACGACCCCTGAAAGCTTGGTCCAACTCATCTGTTTTCAGTTACAGAAAAGTGGTTTAAGTCATAAAATTGAAAATGTGAGTACAAAATGACTCGGTCAATTTTAGTGTTAGATGAATGGGACTTTTTTTGCCGTACTTGTTAGAGAAATGGGAAAAGTTTACTAAATATGACTTATAGGACCAGGGGACCGTATAAAAATTTAAATTTCGTAATTTTTACGTAAATGTTTTTTTTTTTGTTTTTTTTGTTTTACCTAAATCGCTTTAAAAATACTTCTTTACCTCATTTAAAACATTTTTGTAATTGGAACTATATGTCTATGACTAACGGTTTAGGAATTAGCCATTGGACACCGTTGAGACCTGACACCCTGTATAGCGAGAGTGTGAGCTAATAGTAGGAATTGAAAAAAAAAAAATTGTTTCACATTGATGAGAAATAATTAATTAGTTCGCAGTCGGGTTTTTTGATTTTTTAAATTTAATTGTTTATTATTTTCCATGTGCTCATTAAAAGCTGCAGGCTTATTAGAAATATAAAATTTTCAGTTTGAAACCACAGAAGTGTTTCCAATACCGTTTAAGAAAGTTTTAGAATAACATATGATCATTTACAAAAATCAATATGAAAGATAAATCGCTGTATGTATACCTAAAACATTTTTTAATTAGATGAAATTTGTATAATTAGAAAATCTTTCTGTGTCGTTGATGAATTAATTAAATTTTATTTGATATGAAAATAAAAAGTTTTGGTCAGAGACACAGAATGCCAACTTGGGCCAGACGTATAGTTAATTAATAATTATGTATATTTAATAAAACGTATAATTAATTAATAATTATGTATATTTGTGTATGTATTAATTACTTAAAACAGGTTTTGGGGACATTGTCGTTTTCGTTTTCGACTGAAAATAGGAAGGTTGCCGAAATTCGGTTTCGGTTTTAAAAATCTGTTTCGGTAGATCCTCAATTATAATTAAAGATAGAAAAGCGTTTATAATAGGATTAAAAATTAAAAATATAATTAAATTTAAAAAAATAGAATAATTGTAAATTAATTTTTTTTTTAAGTAAAATGATAAAATGTTCAATTGTTCAAAACAGTCGAGATTAAGGAGGAAAAGGCCAATAGGGTATTTTCAATTGATAGCCACGCTGTTTTAATGTTAATAGTAACAGTGTGGATATAAAAGAAAAAAGTACTTAACCTATGTACAGGTAAATATTTAACTACCGTTCCATTTATTTTAATATGTCACTTTGCATAATATGTTGTTTTAAAATAATGGAACGGCAGTTAAATATTTTTCTCTACATTAGTTCAATCCAAGCCACTGCTACTTCTACTTCCAGCTATCCTAATAGTTACAGATTCTCCTATTTCAAACGAAGTTACGTACTTCAATGAATGGAGTAGCAATTAATAAAAATATTCCCTGACGATGGCCGCGTGATTGCAGGCCAAAAGTACTAGAAAAGTGAAATAAAAAGTATATTTTTAACTTGTAGCATCTATATTATTATTATCTAGTAATTTGCTGGGTTTCCCTGGGTGGCCATCCTCGTCCTCATCCTCGTCCTCATCCTCGTCTTATTAAGTAAAACGGTGAGCTCTTTCCAAAGTTCATAATGTGTATTTTGTGACGTCAGTAATATACAGTGTGTCCGGTCTCAGCGGTGTCCAATGGCTAATTCCTAAACCGTTAGTCATAGACATATAGTTCCAATTACAAAAATGTTTTAAATCAGGTAAAGAAATACTTTAAAAGCTATTTGTGTCAATAAAAACATTTCTTAAAAAATTACGAAATTTAAATTGTTATACGGTCCCCCCGTCCTATAAGTTATATTTAGTAAAATTTTCCTATTACACTGACAAGTAAGACAAGAAAAGTTCCATTCATAAAATACTAAAATTGATCGAGTTATGAAACTTTAAAAATGGATGACTTATGCCACTTTTCTGCTCTGAAAACAAATGAGTTTGGCTTGGCTTTGAGGGATCACATACCAAATGCTTAAAGTATTCGAAGATCTTATTTCATGTCTATCTGCACTTTGAAAAAAATCGTACAAGTATTACGATTAACATTTATTAAGTTTTATATTGGCTAAAATAACATATGTTTTATTTTGTCAGGATTTTAGACTGTTTCTTTTATGATTTCTTTAAACAAAAATTATGTTATTTTTATAGGTTTTTATATTACTTCAACGATCGTATGTATGTTTTCCAGTTCAAAATTTGTACTGCAACTTTAATTCACTTTCAAATATCCGATTGAGCTACATTTTACATACTGGCGCAAATCCGATAACAATCTAATATTATTATGATTTTCGATGGTTACCATTTATACTTATTTTACAGGATAACACAAAAAATTTCGGATAGATTACCGCCAAGAAGTTTAAGAAAATGTTTTATATTAGATAATACAAGATTGCGATTGTTGGGTTTTTTAACTTTTATGTATTTTTTAGCACTGAATCCGAAAATTACCGTAATTTTTAACCATCCTGACAGGATATTTCGCAAATCATAAATTGTCAAATTTAAAGAATAACAGAAATCGGGTACTATAAAGTAGAGGAGATGGCTGTGTTTTTTAGCATTTGATAATTGATTTTTACGTACTGTTTTAGCACTGAATCTGAAAATGACCTTCATTTTTAACCATCACGTTAGAATTTTTTTGCAAATCGTAAATGTGTAAGTTAAAATATAGCGAAAATCTCATACTATAAAACATATGTAATTTTTTTTTTAAATTCAATAATTTATTCAATATTTTTGCTCATCCGGGGATTCCTACAGCTAAACAGCTGAGTGGCCCGATGGGATGAGGGAGGAGATTCAATTTTAACTTTTAACTTTTTAACTTTGAAGTTTGCAATTTGCGAAAAATCCTGATGCGATGGTTAAAAATGGCGGTCAATTTCGGATTCAGCGGTACAGAATACATAAGAATCAATTATCAAAAACTAAAAAAAATGACATAACCCAACTTTTGCAGGCTAGTGCAATCTAATAATATTTTAAAATCCGTATCATTTTGTAAAGAATTGAGGCTGTTAATTTAGCATCATTTTATTTAACAAAAATTCCGTTTTTTCTTTCTTCTTAAATGTTTATTACAAATTCTATATTTTGCATCAATATGTCAGAAGGATTAAAGATTTCAAATTTATATTGCAATGTTAATTTTGCTCTCAACCATTTTTTAATATATCTGACGAAATTATATTTCGACTAAATTTGTGAATGACCCCCAATTTGCAGCAGAATATATTCTCCAATTTTAAACAGCTATTACTTGGTCAATTTTAATCGTAGAATAACGGGACTTTTTTGTATTACTTGTCAGTGTAAAAGGAAAATTTTACTAAATATAACTTATAGGACCGGGGGACCGTATAAAAATTTAAATTTCGTAATTTTTTAAGAAATGTTTTTATTGACCCAAATCGCTTTTAAAATATTTCTTTACCTGATTTAAAACATTTTTGTAATTGGAACTATATGTCTGTTGGCGCCGAAATTCATCTGACAAATAAATTTTCAAAATCCAAGTGAGATGGGAGAGCAATTAGGTTAAATAGTTTATTAAATAAAACTGAAATAGTATGTAAATTCTATTCATCATTAGAAGTTAATAATTGTTCCATAATAGTAATTCTCCGTATTTAACAGAGCCAATACAAAAAAAAATGTGTTCTCTGCTTGGTTGCAGAGTCAGGACTTCCACTATACACTCTGTATTAAACAGAGCCATGATTTAACAATTGGCATCTCTGATTACAGAGTCAGGACATGTTACATGTTCTCTGCTTGGTTACAGAGTCAAGACTGACCATTTTAAAAATGATACATATTATATAAAATAAACATCAAAATAAAAATTACAATATGCAGTTATAAATCTTCTAAATAGCTATAATATTCATTTAAATGACATCCAAGTAATTATAAAACTAATAAATCACCATCAATTCAAAATTATTATAAAGTAAATAAATCTATATTACATGACCTTGAAATCATAATGTTACTCATAAATATTGATTCAGGGTTATAAACAATTTAGATAAACAGATTAGATTTTTTCTGTCAAAAGAAATCAGTTTTATAATTATGTTTTACAATATGAAAGATAAACAGAGTTAAATTATAAACAAATAAATTTGAGGGCATTTACGCCGAAACATCCTCCGCCTCCATGAACGAAGTTCATCAAACAATTATAACTTACCAAATTTCCACTATCACATACTAAATAATCAAATATTAAATACAAAATTAAAATATTACCTCAAATGTTAAGTATAACTAAAATGAAATGCAATTAAATCCTACTACTTCTATAAAAAACAGTTTCTGGAACAACTAAAAATAGAAAAAAAACATTAATATACAAAATAGTTCAGAAAGTTACAAAAATTAGACATAGAAAAAAATAATAATAATAAAGTTAGTTAAAATAAAGTAAAATTCTATTATATTAAATGTCCATCGGTAGAGGAGACAATTTTGTGATAGGGCGTTTCAATTCACCAGTAGAAGTCTTTAATTTGACAACACGAACAATATTATCATCCCCAGGAAATAGTTCAATTATTCTGCCCAATTTCCACCTTAATGGGGGCTGGTTTTCTTCCTTTATCAACACCAAGTCATTGATTTTTAAGTTCGGGTTGCTTCTAAACCACTTTGTACGTTGCTGCAATTGTGAGAGATAGTCTGACGACCACCTTTTCCAAAAACTTTGGAAAATCTTTTGTAGCAATTTCCAACGTTCCAAAGGAGTTACATAGGTAGAGGAGATATCAGGCTCAGGTAAGGAGGTCAAGGGTGCTCCTATAATAAAATGTCCTGGCGTCAGAGCCGTAAAGTCATTTGGATCAGAAGACTCAGCGACAAGCGGTCTTGAATTTAAGCATGACTCAATTTGTGCAATTAAGGTCAAAAATTCTTCATAAGTTAAAATCTGATCACCAATTGTTCTCTTCAAATGATTTTTCATTTGTTTTATTCCCGCTTCCTAAAGGCCTCCAAAGTGAGGGGCGGAAGGTGGGTTGAATTTCCATACTATCATTTCGTCAGTAAGATACTTGTGCAATTTTTCATCAGAAGCAATTAGAGACATCATTCTCTTTATTTCGCGGTCTGCCCCTACAAAATTTGTACCTCTGTCGGAAAATATTTCTAGAGGTTTTCCACGTCGAGCCACGAATCTTTTCAATGAGGCTAGAAAGGTTTCAGTTGTAAGATCAGTGACTAATTCAAGATGGATAGCTTTTGTTACAAAACAAACATACAGACAAACATAATGTTTAAAGGGTTTCACACCACGTCCCTTACGAGGTTTGATCAAAAAGGGGCCGGCTAAGTCGACTCCTACTCTTGAAAATACTCGAGCTTGTGTCACGCGTGCTGATGGCAGATTTCCCATCAACTGAGATGAAAGGTGTGATGAATTTCGGAAACATTTCATACATTTCCTTATTTCTCTTTTCACAGCTTCTTTAGCATTAATTATCCAAAATTTTTGTCGAATTGCTGAAATTGTCAATTGAGTCCCGCTATGAAGATGTTTCTCATGAAAATACTTTATTATCAAGTCTGTAACATGATGCCTTTTAGGGAGAATGATTTGATGTTTTTGATATTCAGACAAGTTTGCATTTTTTAGCCTACCTCCAACACGAAGAATATCATTTTCGTCAAGAAATGGATGTAAAGGAAGGAGTTTGCTTTTAGAATTTAGGATCTTACTGGATTTTAGAATTTTCAGTTCGTCTCCGAATTCATGGTTTTGAATTAATTTCACAATAGCATTTGTTGCCCTTTCAAGTTCTGGAACAGTCAAAAAACCATAGACTCGTTCAGATGGGCATGTACTATTTTTGATGAATCTGAGGCACCAAGCCGTAATTCGTTTTAATTTAGTCCAGGATGAAAATTTAAATAAAAGCTCAAATTCTGGAATATTTTGGGATATGGAGCAAACAAGCGTTTTACGTTGTTCTTGCAAGACCTCTTCATCAGGTAGATTAGGTTGAGTTTCAGGGGGAAATACTGGTAACGATTCTTCCTTCAGCCAGCTAGGACCATGTAACCATACCTCGTTATTAATCAATTCAGATGCAGAGCAACCACGAGAGAGAACATCTGCAGGATTTTCCTTTCCTTTACAAAATTTCCATTGTACAGGAGCAACAAGTTCCTGAATTTCGCGTACGCGGTTTGCCACAAAGGGCTTCCAGTTGTTAGCACTTCCTTTAATCCAGTGCAAGGTAATTTGGGAGTCACTTAGACAAAATATATTTTCATTCACAATTTTAAATATTTCCTTTAAATAATTCGCTAATCTTGCAGCCGTAAGTGCTCCAAGAAGTTCGATGCGCGGCAATGTAATTTTCTTGAGAGGCGCTACTCTCGACTTTGCTATTACAAATGAAGTTTCACAAGAAGAAGAATCACTTAAATAAGCCACTGACCCATACCCCTTTAAACTAGCATCAGAAAATATGAAAAGTTGAGCGGTTTCAGGATTTAATTTTGGGATAGTTACAAAATATTTTCTAAGAATTTCAAAATTTACCAAGTCTTTTATTTCATTATGCCATTTTCTGAATTTTCCACTTAAAGAATCTGGTAATGTAGAATCCCAGTCAATTCCATGTTCCCAGAGTTCTTGCATTAAAAATTTAATTCTTATCACGAAAGGGGAAATGAGTCCAATAGGATCATAAATTTTTGCCACAGTTTGTAAAACAATACGTTTGGTAATAATTTTATGGTCAAATTCTACTAAAAGTGGTTGTATGTCTATTTTCAAGGTGTCACTTTCTGTTATCCATATAATTCCCAATACCTTCGAAAGATTTTGTTCAAGAGTGTCTTCCTCAAAGTTTATTCCATGTTCCTTCCATAAAAATTTTAAATCGGAAGAATTGGTTTTAAATTTTCTGAGTTTCATATTGGCCTCACTCAATATCTTCTCTGCACCGTTTGATAAAACAAAAGCTTCATTTACTGAATCAGCTCCATGAAACAGGTCATCAACGTATAAGGAAGTATCCAGCATATTAACTATTTTTCCAAACAAATCTTTATACCCCTCAATGTGATGTTTGATGGTTGCAGAAAGGAAAAAGGGTGAAGTTGTTACACCAAAAGTTACACGGGTCATGCGAAAAACCTTCAAAATGGGATTGTTACTAGTGATATTGTCAAACCACAGGAACCTCAAAAAATTTCTATCTTCTTGTTGTATCTGGATTTGCAAGAATGCCTTTTCTATATCGGCCAAGAAAGCAATTTTGTGGAGACGGAATTTTAAAATAATGTCCAATATGTTAGGATTTAGATTGGGCCCAGGAAATAAGCACTCGTTTAACGATTTTGCCCCCTTATCTTTGGATGACGCATCAAAAACAATTCTTACTTTAGTTGTCGATTTATCTTCCCTTATTACTGGTCTGTGAGGCATGTAATACGTGTTTATTTCATCTTTATTAAACTCACATTCTTCAATTATACCCAAACCACATTGTTCATTTAATATTTTCTCATATTCCTTAAGTAACCATTCATTTTTGCACAGTTTTGATTTTAATCCCCAAAGTCTATGTTTAGCTACATCAAAATTGGATTCCAATTCATTTTTATTTACTTTCCACAAAAGTTTAGTTTCATATCTTCCATTTACAAAATTTAAATTATCATTAAATAAATCAAGAGCATCTAAATCCTTTTGTGAAAATAATTCATTTTTACTATCACAAATACCCAAAGACTCTAGTTTCCAAAACTTTTGCAAATCAAAATTTTCTATTTCATTAACAGATACAAGATGAGCATTAACTGTTTCGTTACCTTTAGAGTTTATTTTTCCCACTATTGTGTACCCAAAAAGTGTATTAGCTACATATAAATGGTCATTAATTTCTTCAACGACACCTCTCTGAACATTCCAGAAATAATCAGCTCCAAGTAAAATTTGTACTTCGGATTCCTCGGGCGTAGGGTCGGCTAACCTCCATCTTTTACTTTCAATGTATTTTATAACTAGAGGGTCAGAATTGGGAACCTTCAATGTTGTTGCACTTATCAAATCGGTAGCTAGCACCTCAACATCTATAAAACGATG
The DNA here is from genome assembly GCA_963932465.1 of Maratus speciosus. Lineage (NCBI taxonomy): Eukaryota > Metazoa > Arthropoda > Arachnida > Araneae > Salticidae > Maratus > Maratus speciosus. The sequence continues at coordinate 350,163,732 of OZ010800.1, read as the reverse complement.
ATAATTCATTTTACTTCGCAATTTAATTTTAAAAACATCATATTCTTCTTCGCGACCTTGATCCATGCCAAAAGAGAATACAGTTAAATGTTCTTTTCTTAAAACAGGCAAATTTAATTCACGAGCTAATGCTTTTGTTATGAAGCTTTTTTCGCTTGCAGAATCAAGTAATAATCGAACTACCTTTGATTTAGAATTACCTTGAGCAGTTACACAACATGTTTGCAATAAAACAGCATGCTTAGAATTTCTAAAATTACAATGAGAATTAGATACAACTGTTTGATTTTGATTTTCATTAATTTCCGGTTTCAAACTTTTCTTAAAGCAAAATAATTTGTTATGTTCAGTGCTCTTACAATTTAGACATGGCTTTAATTTTATGCGGCATTGTGAAGATAAATGCGATTTCAAAAAGCATTTGTAACATCTACCCTCCTTACGTAACATTAATCTTTTCTTATCATCAGCTAAATTTTTACACTCGGAAGATAAATGATCATTACCTTTGCAAAATACACAAAAAACTTTAATAGTGGCATTTAAGGTATTAGCATGTTGATATTTATTTGATGTTTTCTTTTCACGAAATTCAGTTTTATTTTTATGTACAAAAGAAGAGGAATGCATCATTTTTAGAACTTGTCATTGACAAAGCCTTTTCTCTACATTCTATTTCACATTTCAGAAAGGCAATTAGATCGGTTACATCTGACTCTTTGCTAGTATCACGTTTTCTATGATATTCAATCACTAATTCATGGGGCAATAGCTTTAGCAAAATAGGATTTAGCAATTGTCCATAAGAACTGGATGTTACCCCCAAATTTCTTAAACTTCTAATATTAACTTCGCACATGTCATGCAATCTTCTTAATGCATTTAAATTTGAACAATTTTTAACTGGTTCCATATTTAATAAATTAGTCATGTGTTTATTAATAATAACATCAACCTTACCAAAACGGTCCTTTAATAAATCAATACAAGTATCATAATTTTGTTCTGTCAAAGGAAACCCTTCTACCACATTATAGGCCCGATTACATAACAAGGATTTTAGATAAGCAAATTTTTCTATCTTAGATAGTGATTTATTCTGGTGTATCGATGTTTCAAAACAGTTAAAAAATTCGACCCATTCTTCGATTTCACCAGAAAATTTTGGAACATTTAATTTAGGCAATTTCATGGCAGAACTCGTTTCTGTTCCACTAGCAGAACCATTCAATGAATTTACACGACTAGTTGCTATCATAGAAACATTATCCTTTTTACATTTTCTTAATCTATTTTTAATTTTAAATTTAGCACTGATCAATTGGTCAGTGTACTTTTCACTATTAGCAATGTCCTTTTCATATTCTTTTAAGTCGGATATTTGAGCTTCAATATCACGATTCAAACTTTGGAAAGCCGTTTCTTTTAAGAGAAATATTTCTTGAAGCTCTAATAATTCATCGGTTTTCGTATTATCAATGTCATCATTTAATAATGTTTCTAATTTTGTAATTAATTTCGTGAAACTCGTTCGTTCAACAGAACGTTTTGCTTTCAGCTTTTCAAGATTTTCCATTTTAAATAAAGAATAATTCTTATTTTAAAACATTAACCATTCATAGAAAATGAAAAAAATATTTTCTTACCTGTTAATTCCAGGTAATGTAGATGGCATGTCGTAATCCAAATGGCACAATAATAATTCCACACTAATCACAGGTTGAAATATAAATCACACACTAATCACATGTTGAAAAATAAATCACAGTTGTTAATCACAAATCTCTTTCACAATAGCTCACTATTATTTCCAAAAAATGTTTCGCGGGTTACTCGGCACCAAAAATAAATGTTGGCGCCGAAATTCATCTGACAAATAAATTTTCAAAATCCAAGTGAGATGGGAGAGCAATTAGGTTAAATAGTTTATTAAATAAAACTGAAATAGTATGTAAATTCTATTCATCATTAGAAGTTAATAATTGTTCCATAATAGTAATTCTCCGTATTTAACAGAGCCAATACAAAAAAAAATGTGTTCTCTGCTTGGTTGCAGAGTCAGGACTTCCACTATACACTCTGTATTAAACAGAGCCATGATTTAACAATTGGCATCTCTGATTACAGAGTCAGGACATGTTACATGTTCTCTGCTTGGTTACAGAGTCAAGACTGACCATTTTAAAAATGATACATATTATATAAAATAAACATCAAAATAAAAATTACAATATGCAGTTATAAATCTTCTAAATAGCTATAATATTCATTTAAATGACATCCAAGTAATTATAAAACTAATAAATCACCATCAATTCAAAATTATTATAAAGTAAATAAATCTATATTACATGACCTTGAAATCATAATGTTACTCATAAATATTGATTCAGGGTTATAAACAATTTAGATAAACAGATTAGATTTTTTCTGTCAAAAGAAATCAGTTTTATAATTATGTTTTACAATATGAAAGATAAACAGAGTTAAATTATAAACAAATAAATTTGAGGGCATTTACGCCGAAACAATGTCTATGACTAACGGTTTAGAAATTAGCCATTGGACACCGTTGAGACCCTGTATAAAAATAATATTTGCTTTGTTTAATTAGGCATTTTAGTGATTAAATTGTTAAAGGTAATTGTTTTTTTTTAAGTGGTGCCAATCGAATAAAATTCTTGTATTAAATTAGCTTTATATTCATAGCCAATAGATATAAAGAAAATACTATAAGGATTTTTTCAAACCACAGGCGTCAGATGAACAAAAGAGGTTTTAAAAATTTGGGTGGTCATTTTTAGGTGTGTTCGTAATTATATAAATACGTAGCACCTATAGTTGTCGTTCGGCCCGTCTGTCTGTCTATCCCCCCGTCTGCATATAACAGAGCAAAAACTACCCAACCGAATGGTCTGAAATTTGAAATACACAATTGTTTCAAAAATTTGTCGAGTCATTTCAAATTTTATGAAAATCGAATGTATAGTTCAATTACAAGGACTGTCAAACAGTTAAAAGTTTTCCGTTACATTACGGCCAATGGGGAAAAATTATTTCAAGTTCATTTTAATGATGTTACAGCCTTTCGAACAGAATGGAATTGATATGCACTTATGAAGTGCACTAAAATATATATTCAGTGCAATATGCGGTGCAAAAAATGTTTATAAAACTAGTTAAAGTACGAACTAGTTATAATCATTTGCCAAGTTTCATGAGCAATTTCCAGCTTGTTAAAGTAAGCAATCTCCTTAATCTCTAGTATTGAGCACGTAAACAATTTTCACAACGTGTCACCTTTTTAAGAAATGAAATTTGTTTTTCCTTTTTGGGAATTTCATCCACATAATTAAGATGTTCTAATGAGATAAATTTCATATTTATTTTGCTATATTTACATTCAGTGAGCATTCAGCGAGCCGTTTAAAAAATATTTCATTGCGTTATGCATGATTATTACATCACAGTACTCGCGAAGATCATTCAACAGTAACTGATAACGTTCTTTGAAGTCATTTGTCATGGGAGATATTCAGAAGAAAGTGCTTGATCTTTTTTTATCCTTTTCATATTCATAAATCTCTGCATTTACTTATTTTTAAATCTCAGTAGAAAATTAATTAATTTTTATTGTTATGAGATGGATTGGACAGTGTAGTTTTACTTCCTGAGGTAAGTCTATTTCTTTCAATGAGTTATAAAATTTACTTGTATTTTTAAGTAATATAGGGAATCACATTGGTAGAATTATAAAGGTGGACCAGGACTAGTGTTGCCAGATGTCCCGATATACGCGGTATGTCCCGCCTTTTTTAGCGGTTACAAGACCCGTCTCCCGTAGGCTTTTCCCGCTTTGCACTAAGAGTACTGATTTTTTATAATGTATAAATCATTTTAAGTTTTTGAACGTACAGTCGTGGAAAAAAAATGTAAACACCCCTTACTAACACTACAAAAAATTATCGTAAAAGAAAGTTACTGGTAACACACGATTGGTAATAAAGTCTACTTTCGAATGATGTATACAAAATTTGCTTAGGGGGTCATCTACATATTAAAACGAACCATAACTTTATTTTTTTTTTTTGTTCAAAGCAGTACACAATTCTGACAGCATAAATGAACTCTGCACTCTTCAATTAGCCTAAAAACAAATTTTAATGCAATTCGTACGATAAGTTTTCGAGAAATTAATTATTTTAAAACAAGCATATTTTAGGAGTTGTATCCAGATTGAAGTTCGGTACTCGATTGTTGACCGAGAGAGCCTCCTTCTTGATTAAGGCATCTTAAGCGCTACTCAAGTAGTCATTGAAGACTGCTAGATTACAGGATAGCATAAGAAATTTCAAAATATCTAGTCACTTCTATCATAGATGGCCCCTTAAACCATCACTTTGTCATTTTTAAAGCATAATTTGAAAACTACTTGGAAGAAAAATGTGAAATTTTGGATTTCCATAAAGCAGGACTTAATAAATCTAAATCCATCAAAAAAAATTGAAGGTTGCAATTCATAATTTTTTCAAATATTAATTTCATAATTCATAATATTAATTTCATAAAATTATAAAAATTGCAAATTCAACGTATTTATGTTTGGGTATTTTAGCGTTATTGCTACACAAAAAATTAGCACATTAGGAGTTCAGGAGATATAAATAAAAATATGAAAATGTAATTTAACATTAGAAGCACTAAATTTTGAATGTTTATAATTCAAAAACTTATCATTCTAATGACTCGAAATTTGGTGTCTAGGCATTGAACCAAAGATTTGAAATATCTTGAAAAAATTGAGTATTGCTATTGAAAAAAAAATTAAGTTTGGGTTCGTTTTAATATGCAGATGGCCCCCTAAGCAAATTTTATATACATCATTTAAAAGTAGATTTTATTTCCAATTGTTCGGTGCCAGTAACTTTCTTCAACGATAATTTGTTGAGGAGTTAGTAGGGGGTGTTTACTTTTTTTTCCCCACGACTGTGCGTCATGCTTTTCTCTACTACTAAGCTCTTAAGAAATGAAAATTTTGCGAAAAAATAAGAGAAAAATATTTAATGTACCAAAGATAAGATTTCCACATGTATTATATTTCTACAAGGATTACAGAAGAAGTTTCGTTACTAACTGTTGGGGTTAATATTTTACTCACACCCCGTTTCAATAATATTATAAAGAAATATTGTATTGTACTTGAAAAGAAAAAAAAAGCTCACCAGTGCATGGTTATTGAAATTATTTTGTCTTCTTTATCTGAAATAATAGTCTTTCCAGTGTTTCCGTACAAATCTACCGTATTCCCCCGCATTAGCCGGCATGCCGCAAAATTCGAGGGAGACCAGATTTTTGAATATTAGTCCCTGGTCTTTCCCGGCATGCCGGAAAAAGCGAGGGTCTTCGAAAACGGAAAGGAATGAGCTTCATTACCTGTATTTAGTAGCAGCAATTGGTGTTGGGCAGGAGGGGTGCAATATACAGTTTTCCTCCACTTTTCTAATTATTTAGTTTACCTTTTTTACATATTTAAAAAAAAATAAAAACGTGTTTCATGTGTCTCATACCATTTCACATAAAGCTCTCTCCTCAGAACCAATCCAATATTTACAATGTAGAACTCATAAATTATTACGTGAATAGAAATATTCTTACTATATATAAAATAAGAAAAATATAATAATTATCTAAACATATAAAGATATTTGCTTACCTTTCATCAAAAAAGTAATTTTATATGATAATTTAAAAAACTGCAATTTAACTGAAATTCTTTGTTTTATTTAATAAGAAAGAATTAGAAATACAAAATGTACTCTATATTTTATCATTTATTATCACTGTATTCGCTTTCTTCGTCTGTTAGACCAAAAGTCTCGTCTTTGGTATCAGAATAATGTTTTTTCGTTAAAATGAAAAATGTTGTTAGAAAAACCAACAAAAATCAGCCACCCGTCCACCAGTAGCGAAACCTCATATTTTCCGGCATGCCGGTAAATACGAGTTTTTCCGGCATGCTGGTATACCTGGATTTTTTCCGGCATGCCAGCTAATGCGGGGGAATACGGTATATTAACCCGGGAGAACTCGCTGCATGAGATTTTTACTCACAGTCGTACCTTTTTAAGACTCTTATTTAAATCATTTTTCATTTTAATTAAAATTTCAAAATGTTTTACAATTATTTTACCTATTTTGTGAATAAAAGTACTAAGCCAACCAAAAAAAGTTGATATTATATGAATGTAAAGCAAAAGAAAAGCAATTGGGCATTCTCACTAGCGAGTTCTCCCGGGTTAAAAAGCATAAAGGTATCCGTGAGTAATGCTAACGTCATATTCTCGGTGACAACACCTGTTCAATAAATTTCACTTTTACAGCAATCATTATAACTTCTACACATCGCACAATTTCAATTTTTACACCGTCGAATAGAGAAAAAATGTTCTTTTAAATGCAATTTATTTGAAAACTGTATCCCAATGAACTGATTTCTTATAGATTTTGAAATAATTATCCAGCCTGATAAAAAAAAAAAAAAAAAAAAAAAAATCTTTCTCTATCGCATTCACTCCGTTTTACAAAAATAACCTGTTTGCACTAAAAACAAAATAAATATTTCAACAGTTGTTTCCAGCTAATATTTCATTACGAAATTGACACTTCATCAATAAAAAAATAAAATAAAATAAATAAAACACAAATTTAAGATATATGTAATCGAATTTCGGGCTTAAAACTCTGAAATAATCAGAATGTAAAAGGCTGCTCTAAGTATCGAAATCTATGGCGATTTCTTCAGCTGTCAACCCCTGGTATACGGCTAATGCGAAAGTATCGCTTTTAATAAATTTCAAAACTTTATTTGAACGAATAATTTATATTTCTCACGTTAAAATGATTTTTGGTGTTGTTAGTGGCCAATCTAAAAAATACACTGATTGCAAAAAATCTATTAGAGTTTTCAAATAAAAAAATAATTTTCACCTGTTTCTATGACCCGGGAGACCCGGGTTGGAACCCCTTATTTTATTAAGATCGATGGACAAACATTACATTTTTAAGAAGAAAATCTGCTAACCATCTCTTATATAGTATAGGGGTCTGCACGGGCCGACATTTCCAGGCCCGGGACCGTTCCGACTCAGAGAAAAAAAATTCGACCCGGTCCGTGCAATAAAAATATTGGCTTGGCCCGGTAAAAAAGTTTAAACTTCAGCCCGAGCCCGGCCCGTAAAAAAAAATTATTGGCCCGGCCCGGTATAACAGCTATAAGTTCGGCCCGAGCCCGGCCGGCCCGAGTGAATTGTTACAAAATATCGATTTTTACGTCGATTCGGTTAAAAGTTTGTCTCGTACGAAGAGTTCTGACCAAAAATATTTATCTTAACTTTTTTTTTCATGTTTATAATCTTCATTTTTATAGAAGTGCCGCAGGGTGCGATATCTATTTTTTTAATGAATTTCTATTTCTTGTATGTAAATGTTTCAGTTATCATTAATATTTTTAATCCATATTCCATGTATTGAAGTGTTAAAAATCTGAAAAATGCTATACAGTAAAATCTAAGACGGAATTGCTTAGAAAAGAAAAAAAAAAATGCGTTATAGACAAGTTCCCTTTCTTAGCAAGTGTAAATGTATTACATATTCTTTTCTTACATAGTAGTATATTAATTTGGCATGGATCAACACGTTTTTCAGTTTAAAACAAAATTCCGTCATAGGCAGGTTCTTTTTAATACATTTTACTATATTTTAATAAGCGTAGAAATCTACTATTCTTTAAAAAGAATGAATTTGAATGCTTAATATGTAGAATAATGGCGATTTTAAAAACGTATGCATTTTTTGAAAAAAATTTTGTGCCAAGCCAAATTTTACTGACCTTTGAACGGACCAGGCTACGCCGAGACAATAAGTTTCATACGTGCAGGGCCAAAACTAGGAATGAAAATTTTGGGCCGTGACGATTAGGAAGGAAACCGGTACCGGCTCTGTGCAGAAAAAGTAAGTTAAGCCCAGCCCGGCCCGAACCTTCAGGAAAAAAGTAAGGCCCGAGCCCGGCCCGAGTGCCGTGAATGAAAGTAGGCCCGAACCCGGCCAGCGTGTCGGGCCGGGCTCGCGCTTCGGGCTACGGGCCAACCCGTGCAGATCTCTACAGTAGACCAGGATCTATAGCGAAAACATTTTCGTGGTTAAATATGTTAGTAATTAAGATGATTGCGTTTTTAAAAATAATCATTGCGGTAATCCAGGTTCGTAGACCCTTGAATATTAAAGACAAGTACAAAAGAAGAACTCTGCAAATTTGAAGACGGGATGGCTTTATTGGATATAGATATGAAGAATGTGAGTATCAGAGAGGGACCCTTTCAGTCAGCTGTTAACAGTACGATGTACAGGCAGCGAAAGAAGGAATAATTTGTCAGATATCGTTGTCAATGTGTCGAGCCAAAATCTTGGTACCCTGGACCATTATAACGCCAAAGATATATATCACTTAATGGAACTTTGAATTAAAATGTAGCCAAAAGGACTGTTTATTGGCGTTTCAACATTTCAACGTACAAATACGAATGCCAAAGCTGATTGAATGGAAATATGCATTTAGAAGCAGCAACGCAGATGCCGGGCGCCAATTTTAATATAAACAGAGTATATATTTGCGGCCGTAAAGGCATTTGTATTGACTATCAAACTGAGAACTGACACTGAGTGTACGAATTACTGCTACAACAGGAGCATATGGTTAAATAAATATATATTTTATATACTAGGGGCCTCTGCCCCCTACGAGCTACGCTCGTCAACCCCCGTTCAGACACCGCAGACTCTAACAGCACGCTAATTTGATCGACTTTAAAAAGATTTCGGAAGATTGAATTATAATTTGAATCTGACAATTATAATCTCACGTAATTTTCACCAAACTTTACTTTCTCTTTTTAATATTCACGTAAAAATACTTTTGTTAGAAATGAAATATTATGATCATCTTAAAATATCAAATAAATGTCTCGCGCAATTTTTAAATTTAAACTGTTTTGCAATATTATTTTTTGTTCATTTTACGTAATAAGTGTAATGTGACGTAAATATGGTGTAAATTCTCCTATTTAAGATTTCTAACTCATATTAATGAATTTATTATTTTACAATATTCTTTCTCTTTTAAAATTCACATGTAAATACAGTTTTTATGACGTAATTTTCAATGAGTTCCTGCTTTTTATATTTTCTGTTTATAATAGTCACGTGTAAAATAAATTTTTAATTTGAAGCAAACATTATTGTTTGCGCTGTTTATACAGTTAGCAACAGTTTAAATTAATACAATTTTCTAAAATATGTAAAAAACTATATCTCGAAATGCTGAAAATTTGAATTTAAAATAGAAATAAAACCTCAAAAAATGAGTCAAATTAAAAAACTAAATGCAGTCTGCACACCGGGAAATTCTGACACATAAAATGATCTAAAAATGATTAAATTCCTATGTACAGTTTTTGTTATAAAACTTTTTTAATGGAACGATTTTGTGCAACCTTGGCATTAAATATATCTTAAAATAATTCTTCGATTTGAAAACTGTCTGCATCAACGTATTTATCAAACATTTCTCTATAATACTACCGATTTTCATATTTTTGTACGCAACAGTTTTTTTTTTTTAATATTAATGAAGAAAGGACATGGTTAAGCATTCAAATTGGATGCCGATCTACCGGGAATATCTACGCAGAGTTTCATTGGTCCATTTCCAAATCAAAACATTTTTTTATATATAGAAGGATTCGTTAACCGAAGGAAAGCGTGCTCGCACAGTAAATGATTTCAGAATGACAAAAAGAATTGTTTTTTTTATTTATTTATTTATTTTATTAATGGCTTTGGGTGAACTTGGGAAAACTTAAATAACTGAAACTAAAGCGCAAAAGAGAAGAAATATATTCTTTTTAGAAAGAAGGGGAAGTTTTGACTCAGTTCATAATTATGAAAGGAAAAATTAAATTTTAAAATGGGTAATTTAATTTTAAAAAGGCGATAAATAATGATATGTGATGATATGTTATTTTCAACATCCACATCTCTCTGTTATTTTACTTACGCAAAAATACGCCTGTCCCGCGTATTTAAATATTTGTTAATGTAAATTTCTTATTCAAAATACTTATCCTTTTGTATATGGTGAAAGCATAAAAAATTTGAATATATGTTTTAATCTTCAGTTACCACAAATGTGTTAAAACTTCCGTAGTAGTTAACCCTCAAATGCCTGATTTTACAAAAATCATTGTAATAATGTTTTTCGGCTTTCATTTTTTAAATAAATAATGGGAAAAGTACTTTAAAAAAATCATATTTTGTTTTAAGTCTGGTTTACGGCTAAAAAACCGTTTGTTACTAATCGCCAATACTGGTCTTTAATTGAAAAAATAATTTTCCTTGGTAAAATTCTATAATATTAAATACACAAGAATTTTAGGAACTATAATAAGAAATAAATTTTACTTGCTCACTGCAGAACAAAATAGGGTAGTTCGCAAACTTCCAAACAAAACAAAAAGAACACGTAGCAACAATTGACATCTTTATTCTTAATCAGTATAAGTGTTGCCATCTACATGTTAAAAATCGATTTAATAATATTTTCAGAATGTATTTTATTGGCAACATTAGGCATTATTGCTTCAAAAATTTCTAATAGTATTTTAGAAGTCTAAATTGGGTATGTTGCCGAAAAGCAACACTCGGCATTTAAGGGTTAAGAGGGGATTTGCTTTTTTTTCGGTTGAAAAAGTCGATTTTTTTTTTCTTTTTTAAGGGGTCTCAGGACTCTTAAAGCTTTAAAATTATCTAAATTTTAATTTTTTTAGATATTAAACTACTATCTTTACTGAACATTATTGTATAAATGTTTCCTTGAAATTCCTATTAGAACAGAAGTTATGGCTTTTAGAATTATACACGCTCAATAGCTGAAGCGGCGTTTCAGATACTTTGAAGTCAATTTTCTCCAAATGATGTTTTGGGGTATAACGCGCACGATATCTCAAAAACTTCTGAATTTTTTTTCATGAAATTTTCAAAACATATGTTTCATGTTAGTCTGTATAAACAGAACCTAAAATTTCCTTCTTATTGTTCAGAAATATATTCTTTATAGGTGATTATACTGTTGAAAATTTCTAAATTTTGCATTAACTAAATACAACTTTGTATTAAAAATAGAAAAATGCTTTAGATATAAATTTATTTAGGTTCAGAGTAATTATTAGAATATGAAGCATAAGTAGGACCCAAAGTTTTCCTTCTACTTGCAAAATTTATTTTGTAATCGTGCGCATAATCTGTTATGCCCATTTTCCGCTCGTTAAATGTCTGACATTTTGGAACCCACTGTAAATTCTAATTCTGCATCTTGTAATTTTTCAAATACATGAAATGAAAGAACATATTTATATCTTTCATCCCAATATAAAATTTTGTCTTAAAATCAATTACATTTTAAGATATTATATGTTGAAAATGGTCTTTTTTTTTCGATTTTTCCAATTTTAAGAGTCCTGAGACCCCTTAAACATTTCTATAATCCCCATAGTCTGTAGATTATCCCAGTGAAACGATTTGGCCAAATTCGAAGTTCTCTCGTATAGTTACTTACTGATTTAGCGCAACGCGTCCGTAGACTTACACTACTTTGGAGCAATGTAAACGCATTTTACGCACAATGACTTTTTTCAAACTGGGCGGGATGGGAACGCTATAACTATTAAACAGATCTTGCTAATTGTTTTTAGAAATTAAAGGTAATATAATTTATTGCAGCTTGAACCACTTTCAAGCATTTTTATAAAAAAAAAAATAAATATTTTTAGAAGCACAACAAAGGGCGAAAAAAGCAGTCAGAAATAGACCTTTTCTTTCAAATGGCTGTCATGTTGTTCATTTTCAGCTTTTTGACTTCAAAGTACTTGAAGCTCCAGACAATGTTATCTACTTTCATAATCCTTAATGGAAATCGATTGCAAATGACTCTGGCGATCTGTCGATCCCGTCAGATTGGAAATGCACGGTGCGCACTCTAGGACACCCATCCACGCAGCTGGAGCCACATCATGAAGTTTTTATGATTTTTTTTTCTTTTTTTTTAAAAATGTTCTTTAAATGGTAATAAATATCATGTAAAAAACCCGGACGCAAATTTGAACGCATTATTGCTGTTTTTCATATAAATATGATTTTTAGTATTGTTAATGGGCATGCTAAAAGAATATATATAATATGTAAAAAATCTATTAGAGTTATATACATATATTAATCAATTTTCATGTGTTTAAATGGTTTGATTGTACAAAAAGACTATATATATATATATATATATATATAATAAATTTGAAATCACAAATATATGAATAAATTGGTAAAGTACTAAAGATGAATTAGAAATGAACACAGGAAACCAGTACGTAAAATAAGAAACTATGAATTACCCACAGAATCTTCAGAGGAGCTTGTGGGTTCATTCATAGAAGATGCGTTATTTCATCTAATTTTGTTGGCATTTTGCCTAAAATGACAAAATTTAGCTTCTTATAATGCAAACATAACAGAAAATAGAGAATAAAAATCCAAGAGATCTAAAAAATATACCTCACACAGGATATTAAAAAGTAATAGAGCACAATACCTAAATTATATACTAGGAAACAAAACTACAGCATGTCTGGATGGAAAAACAGAGTAAGGACTATTTTAACATATGGGCCTACAGTTGAATATCTGACTGAAACCCATAACTTTGCTGCCATCTGGTGTGAGGAAGAAAAAAATGTAAATTGGAACTGGTTAACAATAATGTTTAGTGCTACCATCTTTACCCAAAAAAAGGAATGAAATTTATTGAAGAAACAAAGAAATGACTTAGATTAACATTTCGTTAAAATAGAATGAAAAAAAAATAGGAATAAACTTGATAAATACTGAGTAAATACAAAATAAAATAAAGAATAGGAATAAATTAATAAAAATGAAAATAAAGAATTCTATAAAAATAAATAAATAAATAAATAGAAGGGAAATTGATTAAATTAACTAATTTAAAGACAAAATATTATAATATAAAGAATAGGAATAAATTAATAAAAATGAAAATAAAGAATTCTATAAAAATAAATAAATAAATAAATAGAAGGGCAAATGATTAAATTAACTAATTTAAAGACAAAATATTATAATATAAAAAATGAGAATATAAATAACATTTAAAAAACAGTGAGGAAAATTTTGAGATAGTAAAATATAGCCTTGTATTATGTAACTAAATGTGAAAATTTAAAAAACGATGAGGAATATTGAGATAGTAAAATATATCCTGGTATTATGAACAATATGTGGAAATTGATGAGAAATTTATGATGTTAAATGCATGGTATCCCGCTTTTTTTTTTTTAAATATATCTATACAATATATAAGCATATATACATACACATATACAGGCTCACACGTATATAAACATATAAGGTTTTAAACTTTTTTTAGCATTCCCGACCTCAACCCTCCGTAATGGTATTTTTATTTTTTATATGTGTTTTTTTATTAAAATAGTGTATAATGTATGGGAAAACATACACACACACATACATTTTTTTGTAATATATATAAATATACATATATATATCACATATATAAATTTTGTGTGTATGTTTTTTTTATTTTATATATACATATATATATATATATATACGTGGAGAAACTCGAACGCTAATGCTAAGTCTATGGGAGCGCTATTTTCAAATTTCTCGCTCAAATTTTAAAATTTTTGAATGATTTTTTTTTTATAGGTGTATCTACTGAGGTGTATCTACAACCGAGCTAGCTTTTACTTTTTCGATTTTGATTATAGCTTTTCTTAATAGGATAGTTAAAACTTCAGAACCGGTTCCAACCTGTTCCAAAAGTAAAAGTAATTTTTTTGAAAAGAATCTAAAACCGAAATCGAAAAAGCAAAAATTAGCCCGGTTGTACATCGTCCTCAGCTATCCTAATGCAGAAAAAAAATCATTAAAAAATATTAAAATTTGAGAGAGATATTTGAAAATAACGCTCCCATAAACTTAACATTAGCACTTTCCTCTTTTCCCGTGACTGAAGTGGGCTCTTAACTGCAAATTGTTTTTCTTTTTATTTCAAACAATGCGTTTTAACATATAATGCGTTAACATATAAGTATACTACATCAAAAACCACTTGCAGAACCTTTCGAAAAATACCTCATTTATCTCTGTGCCTTTAACCCCTTCTCTGTGGGCGTCGCATGTCATACGTTAGGTGTTTTAGTTCAGGTACGGTCGGCGTCGCATGTCATGCGACGCGAAGAAAATTTTCATCTTTGAAAGTGAATTTGTCACAACTTCGATATATTCGGGATCGCTTTTTATATTTCTGCATAATGCTAAGAGATGGCACAACTAGTTCTATTATTTTCGAATTTGCTGTAATATCGGCGTTCGTTAGTTATTGTTCCATGTCAAAATGGTAGATTCAAAGAGTGATTCTTCTGAGGGAAGTGATTATAATATCTCTCAGTCAGAAGATCAGAGCTCTGACTTATATAATACCTATATATAATAATTTTTAATAATTCTTTTTATGCAGATATTTATATCTAATATTATAATACGAGAAAATCTTTTATGTGTGTAAATTTTATGTAAAAAGCTGTTCAGAAAATCAAAGTTGGCAAGATTTTGCCAAATTTGGCGAAATGTTGCCAACTTTGTTTTTATACTATACAGGGTGTCCGGTGTCAACGGTGTCCAATGGCTAATTCCTAAACCGTTAGTCATAGACATATAGTTCCAGTTACAAAAATGTTTTAAATCAGGTAAAGAAACATTTAAAAAGCGATTTGGGTCAATAAAAACATTTCTTAAAAAATTACGAAACTTAAATTTTTATACGGTCCCCCGGTCCTATAAGTTATATTTAGTAATTTTTTCCTATTACACTGACAAGTAAGACAAAAAAAGTCCCATTCATATAACGCTAAAATTGAGCGAGTTATGAAACTTTAAAAATGCATGACTTATGCCACTTTTCTACTCTGAAAACAAATGAGTTCGGCTTGACTTTGAGGGATCATATGCCAAGTGTTTAAAGTATTCGAAGGTCTTACTTCACGTGTATCTGCGCTTTGAAAAAAAATCCTACAAGTATTATAATTAAGTCTCAAATTGGCTAATATAACATAGGTTTTATTTTGTCAGGATTTGAGACTGTTTCTCTTATGATTTCTTTTAACAAAAAATATGTTTTTTTATAAGTTTTTATGTTACTTCAACAATCATATGTATGTTTTTCCAGTTCAAAATTTGTACTCTTACTTTAACCCACTTTTAAATATCCGATCAAGATTGCATTTTACATACTGGCGCAAATCCGATAACAATCTAATATTATTAAGATTTTCGGTGGTTACCATTTATACGTATTTTACAGGATAACACAAAAAATTTTGGATAAATTTCTGCCAAGGAGTTGAAGAAAAAGTTTCAGATTAGATAACACAAGACTGCGATTGTTGGGTTTTTCACATTTATGTATTTTTTATAATGAATCCGAAAATTACCTTAATTTTTAACCGTCATGTCAGGATATTTCGCAAATCATAAATTTTCAAATTTAAAGAATAACAAAAATCGAATACTATAAAGCAGCGGAGATGGTTGTATTTTTTAACTTTTGATAATTGATTTTTGCGCACTTTTTAGCACTAAATCTGAAAATGACCTTCATTTTTAACAATCACGTTAGAATTTTTTTTGCAAATCGCAAATGTGTAAGTTAAAATATAGCTAAAATCTCATACTATAAAACATATGTAAAACATTTTTTATTTTATTTTATTTTATTTTATTTTATTTTATTTTATTAAAAAATTTATTCGATATTTTTGCTTATCCTGGGATTCTTACAGCTAAACAGCTGAGTGGTCCGATGAGATGGGGGAGGAAATCCAATTTTAACATTGAACTCCTTAACTTTGAAATTTGCAATGTGCGAAAAATCCTGATATGATAGTTAAAAATGAAGGTCAATTTCGGATTCAGCGGTACAGAGTATACAAGAATCAATTATCATTAGTTAAAAAACATGACATAAATCCAACTTTTGCAGGCTTGTGCAATCTAATAATATTTTAAAATACGTATCATTTTGTAAAGAATTGAGGCTGTTAATTTAGAATAATTTTATTTAAGAAAAATTCTGTTTTTTTTCTTTCTTCTTAAATGTTTATTACAAATTGTATATTTTCCATTAATATGCCAGAATGATTAAAGATTTCAAATTTATATTGAATTGTTAATTTTACTCCCAGATATTTTTTATATCTGATGAATTTATATTTCGACTAAATTTGTGAATGACCCCCAATTTGCAGCAAAAAATATGCTCCAACTTTAAACAGCTATTACTCGGTCAATTTCAATCGTAGAATAACGGGACTTTATTTGTATTACTTGTCAGTGTGAAAGGAAAATTTCACTAAATATAACTTATAGGACAGGGGGACCGTATAAAAATTTAGATTTCGTAATTTTTTAAGAAATGTTTTTATTGACCCAAATCGCTTTTAAAATATTTCTTTACGTGATTTAAAACATTTTTGTAATTGGAACTATATGTCTATGACTAACGGTTTAGGAATTAGCCATTGGACACCGTTGAGACCGGACACCCTGTATATGATAAATATAGTTTCAGAGTATTTTTTTTTTATTATTTTAAACTTGAGTGCATTGAAGGAAAAACTGGGGTTCAGTGACATTTTGATTTTTTTTTTTTTGACCAATGGTCAAACAAAAATTGGTTACAAACGAAAATATTTTACATTTTCCAATTCAAGATGGAACATATATTAATTTTCAGCCATTAAAAAAAAAAAAAAAAAAGGGCTCTTTTGGGATTGCAAATTCAAAAAAACCCGACAGAGAAGGGGTTAATATGTGCTGAGAAAAAAAAAATGTTGATATCAGAAATAATATATACCCGGGAAGTCCGGATTTATCCCCTAGTTTATTTTAAAAGAAAAGGTCTGTCACATCTAACCTAATCTAACGTATTACACCCCGATTACGGTAAAGGACATAATTTATAACTGAATGGATTTCAAAGATACTTGCACTATTAGCAGATAATTTTGCGAGAAATGTCAGTTCAGTTTGTTAAACATCTTATTTTAGAGCATTTGGTTATAGGCGATATTTGTTGACAAATCAATGAAAAGTCTTACATCTGACATATCCACAGTTGATAATGACACATCCTCCAAGTAGTGTTGCCATGTGTCCCGAATTACGCGAAAAGTCCCGATTTTCAGGTGTTGCAAGACGCGTCTCCTGGAATTACTATGCGAGACGCCAAATGTCCCGATTTTTCATAATGCACAAATTCGTTTAAATTTCTTTTCTTATCATGCTGATCGTTAGTCTGCCATAAGTAGAACTTAATGCAGTAAAACTCGTGAAAAAGAAACCTGTCCACACCGAACACTTTTAGGGTCCTGCTGAAGTGAATGCGCGTACAAATCGACCTGCTCAGATGAAATATTTTCCCGGTCACTAATTTTACAAGGTGTACCTTGATGTACAGTCGTGGAAAAAAAAAAAAAAAAAAAAAGTAAACACCCCTTACTAACTCCTCAACAAATTATCGTAGAACAAAGTTACTAGTACCGAACAATTGGAAATAAAGTCTACTTTTAAATGATATAGATAACATTTGCTTAGGGGGGACCATCTACACATTAAAACGAACCATAACCTTTGTTTTTTACTTTCTTCTATCTTTACAAGAAGAAAGTATTGGATTCGTGAAAATTTTCGACTTCCGGTTTTCGACGGATTTATACATTTTAGAATGTCCAGAACACGATTTGATGGTTTTTAGAAAATGTCTGTCTGTGAGTCTGTCTGTCACTCTGTCACTCTGTCTGTGAGTCTGTATGTGACACAAATTTTGTGGGCGCTCTATCTCAAGAACTAATGCACGGAATTTCACAAAACTTCATATTTAGTTAGACCTTGATATAAACTGGACCTGATTAGTTTTTGGTGAAAATCGCTCAACAGGTGGCGCTGCTATGCGGCATTTTTCACGATTTCTGCAATAGCTATATCTCAAGAACTACTGCACGGATTTTCATAAAACTTCAGATTCTGTTAGTCAAAGATATAGTTTGGTGCTGATTACTTTTTTGTGAAAATCGCCCAACAGGTGGCGCTGATATGCTGCATTGTTCATGATTACGCAATAACTCTAACTCAAGAAAAAATGCACGAATTTCCATCAAACTTCAGATTCAGTTAGTCCCTGATATAAATTAGTGATGTTTAAATTTTGGTGTAAATCGCCCAACAGGTGGCGCAGCTGTGCTGCATTTTTCACGATTTCTACAAGAACTGTATCTCAAGAACTATTGCACGGATTTTCATCAAACTTCAGATTTACTTAGTCCTTGACATGAATTAACGTATAAATTAATGCTGTTTGATTTTTGGTGTAAATCGCTCAACAGGTGGCGCTGCTATGCTGTATTTTTGCGATTTTCGCAATAGCTTTATCCCAAGAAATAATGCTTGGATTTTCAACAAACTTCAGACTCAGGTATACCTTGATATCGTTTAGTGCTGTTTACTTTTGGTGTAAATCGCTCAACAGGTGGCGCTGGTATGCTACATTTTTTCAGAATTTCCGCTATAGCTCTATCTCAACAACTAATGCACGAATTTTCATCCAACTTCAAATTCAGATATACTTTGATATGAATTGGTGCTAAATCTTTGTTATTTCTTGTACTATTTAAATCATTTAATTGACGTGATTTATATAGAAGAAAGTTTTGTGATGGCCACAACATACTAGTTTCAATAGAAGTACACAAGTCTGACAGCATAAATGAACTCTACACCCTTCAATTAGCCTAAAAACAAATTTTTATGCAATTCGTACCATAAGTTTCCGAGAAATTAATTATTTTAAAACGGGCGTATTTTAAGGGCTGTATCCAAATTGAAGTTCCGCACTCGATTGTTAACCGAGAGAGCCCCCTTCTTGATCAAGGCAGCTGAAACGCCACTCAAGGAGTCAATGAAGCCTGTTCGATTACAGGACAGCAGAATAAATTTCAAAATATCTACTCACTTCTATCATAGATGGTCCCTTAAACCATCATTTTGCCGTTTTTTAAGCATACTTTGAAAACTACTTGGAAGAAAAATGTGAAATTATTTCCATAAAGCAGGACTTAATAAATCTAAATCCATCAAAAAAATTGTAGGTTGCAATTCATAATTTTTTCGAATATTAATTTCATAATTCATATCATAAAATTATAAAATTTGCAAATTCAGCGTATTTATATTTGGGTATATTAGTATTATTGCTACAAAAAAAAAAAAAAAAAAAAAAAAAAAAAAAAAAAATAGCACATTAGGAGCATAATTTTAGGAGATATAAATAAAAATATGAAAATATAATTTACCATTACAAGCACTTAATTTTGAATGTTCATATTTCAAAAACTTATCATTCAAATGACTTGAAATTTGGTATCTAGGCATAGTTTGAACCGAAGATTTGAAATATCACGTTAAAATTGGGTATTGCTATTGAAAAAAATGAAGTGTGGATTCGTTTTAATATGTAGATGGCCCCCTAAGAAAATTTTATATACATCATTTAAAAGTAGACTTTATTTCCAATCGTTCGACACCAGTAATTTTCGTCTACGATAGTTTGTTAATGAGTTAGTAGGGGGTGTTTACTTTTTTTCCACGACTGTACAGTGTTTAGCAAAACCTGTGAAAACGGAACCTGTATATAACGGAATCCTGTTTTAAATGTAAAATGTTCTTAGTCCTTATGGAAATAGCCCCATAAAATTATCGTATATGCTCAGTCGAAATCCTCTCCAAAACAGAATTTTACTTCGGTCCCTAACAATTCCGTTTTCACAGATTTTACTCTATAAGATTATTGTGTTTATTCAGTACAATAAAACCTACTAAAACGGAAAGTCAAGTGGCAGGAAAAGATTTCGTTTTCGACAGGTTTCCGTCTTAATAGGTATAAATATATGGTATTCCGTACGTAGGGACTATGAATTTTTTACGTTTAAGGCAGGATTCCGTTATGGACAGAAGTTCCGGTTTCATAGGATTTATTATATTTTTATGTCCCGATTTAAAAGCCGCTGTCCCGCTTTTTGTGAGAGTGGTCCTTGCAACACTACTTACAACCCTCCTGATTTTGAGTACCACTATTGACGAATAGTTAACATCGCGTAATGTTATCGCAGAATTTCTGTTATGAAATAAAGCCTGTTCGGAAACAGAGATACCGTCAACCTTTGGGCCACTTTTTCCTGGTTCCACTCACATTTTCATTATTAAAAAATATTATATGTGATTTTTCAACGTCGAAAGTTAGTTGTAAACAATTAACATGAAACAATGAAGCAAACTGCATGGTTTTTAAGAGGAAATTATTTATTTTTTACTATTTTTAAAGTTTTGGAACAAAGTAGCCCCTGCTGGGGGCTTCTTTGGTCCATTCACTTAGTTTTATATAAAATGAATACATTTCATATGTAAATGAATACATTTTTATTGAAACTCCCTTGCAATAGCATTTTCTAATAAATTAACACTGCAAACTCGATAAACAAATGTTTTCTTTTAACATTTAAATACAATAAAACAATTGTTAATATTAAAGAAACGAGAAACAGTTTTCGCCATGTTATCCTCAGCAACTGGAACAAAAAATATTAATGTAACGTTTTGCTACAGTAACATTTGAGAAAAAAAATGTTACTTAAAACATGTTTTAACAAATTTGGTTGTATAAAAGCCTATTCTAAGTAATTGGGATTATTTTCGGACCAAAAAAGGCCTGGCACAAAGTAGCCCCGAAATACTAGTTTTCATATTAGCTTTTTGAAAATGCGAACATTTATAATCAAAATAAAAAGTTAAAGGAAAATCTGTGATCACACATGGATTATAGGTTATTAAAGATAATATTTTGACACTTACCTTATTTGTAGCTCTTATCCAGACTGTTTTACTGTAGAAAGTTTGGAGAGTTAAAATTTACACAGGAAAACAGTTGTTTACAAACACATCCAGTGTTGCCGCTAAAAAAAAATTAAATTACCCCCAAACTATTCAAATACCCTATAGTAGTGTATAAAATATTTTTCAAGGGCAAAAACTCCAAATTATCTTGTATTGTTTGTTCAATACAAAGAATAAAAACTTTTTTTATGGGATGGACCAAAGTACGCAAGGACCAAAGTAGCCCCATGTTGACGGTACTCAAATAATGGACTGTTATCTAGTCATGCAACGAGAGAAATCCCAATATCTATCACTGACCATTAAAATCCTGAATTTTGGAAGAATGGCATTTTTTGTAATTTAAGTACTCACAAAAAGTATTTACAGAGTATCTATATTATAAAGGACAAACATGTCCGTGACTAACGCTGACGTCACTTTGATGTTGACAACAGCAGACGATTAAATTTCGCTTTTATAGCAGTTTCGTTATTTTTTTGAAACTTTTAAAAATCAGACATTTACAATTTTTGCATCTTCGAATATAGAAAAAAAATGTACTTACAAATGAAATTTGTTTCAAAACTATATTGCAATTCGTTTCAAAACTGTGTCGCAATTTACTATATTTGGCAGATTCTCAAAAGGTGGGATCATTAAACGTTAACTATATGTAATTTTTAAAATTTTCAAATTTAAGGCCAATTTTTTTAATAGTATAGTATTTTGTCTATAAATATAATATATAAATATTTTATAATAGTATGTCTCCAAAATTATACACAAACAGCAACTATTCTGGAAAATTAATGATTAAAGCATTTAATTAGCAGTTACGTACGTTACAAATTTTGGACACTCTTTCGCACGTACGTTACAGATTTTGGACGTTGCTCTTAGTATTTGTCCGAAATTGGCCTCTTTAGCATAAAATAATAAAATTTTAAGATATTTATACAAAGCTTTTACAATAAATTATGTCATTTTCTGTCTCTGAATAGAATTAAAAACTCAGTGTAAAAAAAAATAATAATAATAAAGTCAATGATAATTAAAGTTATGTTTGAAAGGCTTAAAGTTATGACTTGTGTCTTGTGCCCACCTTTTGAGAATCGTCCATTTATGGTTTTAAAAATAATTTTCAAGCATGAATTTTTTTTCCTAAATGTATCTCTATCGTGTGAATGAAATTTATGAAAGATAAATGCGTTTGCACTTAAGTTAATATAAACAGTTCAGCATTTGTTTCCGGCTGATATTTCAAGACGAAGTTAAAACTTCACCAGTAATATAAAATAATATAAAAAAACATAGAAATTTAACAGACATCTAATCAATCTACGCGCTTAAATAACTGAAATAATCAGAATTAAAAAGGACTACTGTAAGTAACAAAATATTTAGCGATTTCTTCGGCTGTTAAATCATACCAAAGTATATCTTTTAATAAATTTCAAAATTTTATTTGAATGTAAAATTGATACTTTTTAAATAAAAGTTCTTTTTGATGTTGTTAGTAGGCAATTTAAAAAAAAGTATTAATATAAAAAAAAATTATTATTATATTCTCATCCCTTATATTCTGTAACCCGGGAGGTAAGTGTTGGATCCCCTAGTTTAAAATAAGCGCAATTTAGAAATTGAAAATTATTTATTATTCCTCGTCTACTGTAATTCGCAAATAAAATGTGCCAATAAGGCAGTTTATTTGCATTTTTACTTTCTACTAACTTCAATAGAAGAAAGTATTCTAATCGAATTTTTTTTCGACTTCCGGTTTTCGTCGGATTTACACGTTTTAGGGGTCAAAGATCTCAAAAAACATGTTTATAGCTGTCCGTGTGTCCGTATGTCCGTAGTCGCCATTGTACTATCAAAAAGTGTGTGAAGTTATGCATAGAATTGAACCACATTTCTTTTTTTGTGTTTTTGGCTATAGAAAGCAGGCCCTTCCTTAATTTGAGAAAATTCCGACGGAAGAGGGCACTGTAATAGTGATTTTTCTGATATTTTCATTATTGTACCATCAAAAAGTGTGTGAAGTTATGCATAGAATTGAACCACATTTCTTTTTTTGTGTTTTTGGCTATGGAAAGCAGGCCCTTCCTTAATTTGAGAAAATTCCGACGGAAGAGGGCACTGTAATAGTGATTTTCCTGATATTTTCATTATTGTACCATCAAAAAGTGTGTGAAGTTATGCATAGAATTGAACAAATGTTCTGCATAGGTTTTTGGCTATGCTAAGCAGGCCCTCCATGAATTTGGAAAAAATCCACCCAAAAGGGGCACTGTAATAGCAATTTTGGTATAATTTCCTTGATTTTTCGTAGTTCTATTGTACACCGGTGGCTCGTAAAGCTACGGGAGCATTGCATCATGATAAACCGGCTATTCGCGAACAACTGGTCTACAACAGAATAACGGAAAACTATTGATTTTAATAAATATCATGATAGAGATTAACTCGTTTTTATTCCGATTAATTGACTGAAGCAGAAATTTAAGATGAAAGTCAAAGCTGGTATTATTAAACTAATAAAATTAAAGTATTGACATTTGTAACTACATTTTGGAATATTAAGATGTATTAGATGGAAGAAAGTTTTGGGATTGGTACATCCAACTAGTTAACACTTTTTTCCCTTTTATATATGAAGAGCCGTAATCCCCTCTTTCTCAACACATCTAACCTGAAAGTTTTGTATAATGTTAATTCTTGCTGGATTAATCTTGTAATATAGCTTGCAAGCTTAATCACGAGTTCTTGTTGTTTTAAGCTTGTAATACATTAAATGTAAGCTTGCATTAAGCTTGTAATACATTCATGAGTTACATTTTCTTTTCGAACATATTCGTTCAAATTCTAAATCATTCAAATGGACATCAAGAGATGTAATTTAGTGGAACTTAGTGGTGTCGCTAAAGGTTAATTTTTAATAAAGATAATTTTTATTATAATAGGCCTTTACACAAAGTTCAGCGCAGAAACAGTATCTTATGAGTCAGTCATCCTTTTTATTCATTCTACGATCAAGCGGTCTCGGAGACCGCACACAGTATTTACGAAACAATTTTTGTCACATCAGTTAAAAGTTAACTACAGTTTGTGGTCATACAGACCTCTGTTTTTTTCTTTTTTCGCGGTTTAACTTATAATTTTCAGTTTAAATATAGATACTAGTGAAATTTACTAATGTTTTACATAACTCATTTGTTTTAGTGGAAATGAGGCAAAAATCCGCAGTAATGGGGCAAAAATACGCACTGCGTATCTTTGCCCCACCACTGCGTACTTTTACCTCAGCCATTTTTTACATTTTAGTAATGGGACAAAGATACGCAGAGCAATGTTTTTTAAAATTTGCAATTCCTCACGAAATTATAATTTGACAGAATATCGGTTGATGGTGCACGTGCCTAAAGGTTCTAATATAACATTTTAATCATTCGTCACATAAGCTTAGACAAATGTGTTCGTTAAAAATAAAAATCTATGGAAAGTGCGTATCTTTACCCCCACCTACTCTATATAAATATCATATGTCTTATCTTCGTGAGAGTCATTTTTTAGAGAAAATCACATTAACTGAAGTTAAAACCTCTAAAAGAACTAGTGATTCCAAAAGCTGCCAGAAACTAAGGTAACTAATCACTCCTCCCTATCCCCACCTTTTTCTTGGAAATTTTCATGTAATATAGTAGTAATAAGGAAAGGGCATGCTTACAAACAAACACTTTTGTCAACCAATTTACCTTGTACGTTTTTGTTTCAGTGATCATTGCAGGAACCATCATGGCGATAATGACCAATTGCATCACAGAGATGTTAATTGTGTACCAATCAGATCGCCTGAATTCTTCTTATAATAGGAGTTATAAAGACGGATAGGAAATTAATGTGGATCCACAGTAATTTTACCCACAGTGACGTCAGCTGCCCTTTCCTTATAGCCACAGCAATTTTCTATCTATTGATTTCACGTACCTTTTTCATTTTAACAGTGAAATAAGAGACATGAAAAGGCTGGTTATTATGGTTTCAGAGTCTAGATTTAAATGAAGAAGCAAATAAATGTTTTCACATATATAATAATCGTTACTTTGTATGGCTCAGTTGTAAGTTTAGAAAAAGGCAGTATTCGAGATGTACAATTTGCATATTTCCTCCTTTTTTCTTTCATCCGTTCAACCAGTACTTTTGGATATTTCTTTGCATTTTTTTGAAGGGGGCAGAAAAGGTTGAAATTCTGTCTGGCAAAACTGATAAATCACTAAATTTTCAAAGATCACCGAAAGACAACAGTGTTCGACAAAAAGTGATTTCATTCCTAATTTTACCAAAATTTCCGCCGAAAATCGCATTGAAGCGAAGAAATATTTTGCTCTTATTAGTCGTTATTTAGCACTGTATCTCGTAAAAAGTGTAAAAAGCTTAATATAGCTTAAGTGATGAATTATTCTGAACGTTCAATCGGTTTCATTTTATTATATTTTAACAGTTTTTGGGTTCTTTTAAAATGAACTTTTACCCCAGTTAACGAAAGGAATTACATATACACCATCCTCAACGATTTTTAAACATTTTACAGTTTTCTTGTTTTCATGATTATGATCCTATTTTTTTAACTTCATTTTGGACTTCAAATGTCACTAGAATGATAAATATCAACAATAAGATATTGATGATCATAACATTTTGAGTAAGAAATTGTTGTATCTTTGCAATCCTGAAATGCGACAATATTTCTCTTTTCCTAAAGCTTTATGTTTCCCTTAACCCTTCGCCAGGCACATTTCAGGAGACTCGGTTTTGGGCTCAGAGCGCCTAACAGGCGACTGTTTTAAAATCGTCATTAGCACCTCGTTAACTCAATGTCAGAGCGCTTAAAGTAATTAATGATCTTCATTAGAAAGTACAAAGACAGAATATTCGAGATCTGATTCAAAAAACCTCATTTATTAATCTCAATACAAGTACAGAGTTTGTATAAAAAATAGCCAATTTCGGGAAGAAATATGTACAGATGATATCACTACAAACAATTAAAATTCTTCAAAATAAGACCCTTGTGTGCCTATTGACATCTGCAGCGAGTTGTGCACTTTCGGAAGGCGTCCTGGAAGTTCTTTTCCGGAACGTCCTTCAAGCAGTGCGTCGAAGCCATTTGGACATCTGCAACGGTCCCTTGATGGTGTCATTTGAGGACTGCATCCTCCCGTGGAAACAAGAAAAAGTCCGTCAGAGTCAGATCGGGATTGTAGGAAAGCTGGAGAAGCGTTGCGATGCCCTTCTGGGCCAGGCAGTCGTGACTGCACTGTCATGATGCAGCTTCTAATCAGTGGCAATGTCTGGCCACATCCGATTGACCCTTCCCTTCAATATTTTCAGCACTTCCACGAAGAAAGCACACTCAGGTATACATTTGAAGAGGACCACACCCCTGGAGTCAAAGAAGATAATGAGCATGGCTTAGGCCTTCGACCATTTCAAAACAGCAGTTTTTGGTAGACTTTCACTCCCAAAAAACTTTCTGGATCATGGTCAACGTTTGCATAGACGATTTTTCGAGCCCCACACAGAATTTAATGGCGTAGCGTACCCTGGAAAACACCGAGTTCCGAGGCAGCCTTCATTAAGCCTTGGAAGTGCTCCTGTCAGGTACGCTGCACCCGACCGAGAATTCTGAATGTATTCCACTAAAAACCAATTCTAAACTTATTTATAGGCTTAAAACAATGCAAAAGATAAATTGTGAATAAAAATCTGTATCATATGAATTTCCTTTCGCATATCTTTGTAACTCTATAGGTAGTTTTCCTTTTTTAACACTTTTAAACATAGCTGAAAAACGTTTATGACCAGCTCATCTGTCCGCACTATAAGATTCGTAGGCAATACTTGAAATGCCACACTATTTCTGTATGATTTTGTGTTTTATTACAATATGATCCCTATTAGAAATGAAGTGTATAGTGTCTTTAATTCGTTTACAGGGACACTAAAAAGAAATTGGATACATATGGTCTACGAGCGATAATTCTTTGACATACAATTAATGATGTTACATTGCTTCAAGTAATAGGAAATTGGATACATATGGACTCTGGGTGATAATTGTTCGACGTACAATTTGATGATACTACACTACTTCAAACAATATTAAATTGATACGCAATGTTGTTATAAACTAAAATATGCTTATTGTATGCATTGAATTTATTGTTTAAATACAAGCATACACAAAAATTTTGATTGCCGCACAGGTCTATAGGCAGTTTTTGTCTGGCGTGCGCTGTATGAAATTGATATACGAGTTTAAGGGGCGCGATGACAATATCGTAAAAATACCGTAAAAAAAAAAAAAAAAAAAAAAAAAAAAAACTTTTGATTTTTCAGAGAAAATAATGCCAGTTAGGACGCAAATAAAAAACTTTATTTTACCAATATAATCTGTATTTATTACGTAAATACGGCTAAAATGTGTTAAAGTTATAGAACGTGTGTCATAAATACAGTTTATTTCAGTAAAATAAGCAGTTTTTTACTGATGTCCTTGCTGACAGTTTTTGTTTTCGGTAAAGTCAACAGATTTTTTTTTTCTTACAGTTCAGCAAATAGGAGATATAGCACTTAATGTCATTTTACAGGATCACACAAAGTATTCTGAAACAATATCGTTTATGAGTTATAATTGAGAAGTGCATTTTCAGTTACGTTGTGCGTTTTCAAGTTTAATTAAATTTTATTATATTATTTGGTGTATATAAATTCTATATATTACATGCAGCCCCTCCCCCACTAACCGGAAAAATTTGAATTTATTAACTTCTATCGACCGGGATTTGCTGAAAATGGTTTTTCATCACTATATAAGATATTTTTCAGCTAAACAAATTTTACCAAACTATCTAGTGCGAATATAAATAAATTCATATAATGGTTTGCACAAAAGGATATTGACACATTGACATCTATGGATGATACATAGCGGAAAAGTGATTTTAGTTGTATTATGCGTTTTCCAGCTGAATTAAATGTTAGTACATATGACAGACTTGTAAAGTAAAGACTTGAAAACTACCCCTTTGAGTAAGGAGAGACATAACTCGGATGGTAGCAAACTATGAAGGGCGAGATTATTCAGATGACAGAAATCCTATAATAATGTTTTCGCACTGCCACAGTGGCAAAGCGCGTTTTATACGATGCACATATATCTCACAGTGATAGATGTGAGACAATATTGATTCAGGCTCATGTAAAAATACTTGAAGAGGTCGGATTGGCGCTAGAGAGGATGGAAGCAGGGATCTCATGAACAGTTCGCGAGAACATCAGCGTCGAGCAAAAGGCCAAGCCAGTTACTCTAAGTTAGTAACGCGCTTGATACTGTTAAAGTAATACTATGTCCGCACTGAGATAGTTGAGTCATCTAACTTTTAGTCACTTAACTTTTTTGAAACGGGATACCCGGAATTACGCTTCACCTGTTCACATTGCAAAAAGTTTTAAGAGCCTTAACTTATGTTAAATGTGTAACTACAACTTCTAACTATACATAGTTTATAGATGTAAATTTCCAACTGGTCGAAAAATGTCCGGACCAGGATTCGAATTATGACTTGTTTACCAATTAGAATAACTATGTTAATATTAATCTAGTATACATAGTTTATTATTGTTTTTATACTTTGCGGCGTGTTAATTAAATAAACGATTTAAAAAATCATTTGAAAAAGCTGAATAATTATTTGTGGAACTCAACTCTAATTTTAATAACAGTTTTAAATAAGAAAAAAAGTTCGGCAGGTAGATTTCCACCCAACTCGTGGTTAAGACAGCATCAAAAGTTAAGCGAGTTTCAGAAACTTGCTCAAGTCATAATATTGATTCCGGGTACGTCCGCTTCAAAAAACTTCAAGTTAAGTGACTCAACTATCTCAGTGCGAACATAGTATAAGATGAGATCGCTACACACTCCATCCCCTGTGAGGAAGACGTCTTACAGAGTCCGACGAGCGTTATGTATTCGTGGGTGATGTTGTCGTACTCACGTGTGATGCGCGGGAGGATAGGCTTTGTGTGCAAGGGATGATCTATCTCGTGCTACCATCTGTTGTGAAGGTTGTGAGTTTGATCACGTTCGGCTCCCCAATGTTGAGGTCAGAAAGGCGCTGTCGGGGTTTGAAACAGGGACCTCATGAACAGTAGGCGAGAACGTTAGCATCGAGCAAAAGACCAAGCCAGTTACTCCAAGCTAGTAACTCTCATTTTACTGTTCAGGTGAGGTGAGATCGTTACATACTTTGCAGAAAGAAACATAAATTCTAATAAATTTAATGTTGAATTTTCTGGGAGGGGTTCTATTTCGAAACCTTTTGTTGGGGAAGGAGCCAAAAATCTAAATCACACCAATAAATGATAATAATAATAATAATTTTTATAATAATAATAAACTTTCAAATATTATTGATTTAATGAAATCCTTCTTCAAAATTGATTTTTATTCTTTGGAAAAGCTAGTAAGAGGAAGTATTAGAAAAGTCGCATTGGAGCCATCATGCAGGCGCTGCGTTGGACAGCCGTGGTATAAGATATGTATAAAAATATATAGGTCACATTGAGCACTACACAAAGGGTTCGAATCACTACCATAATTGCAATTGGGTTATATGATTTCTAAATGGTTTATCTAGATATCTATTTTTATCATATGAAAAAATGAAATTTCGTAACAATAGTCTTACAGAGCAAATACGATTTCATTATAATACCAATTTCACCTCTATTGAAACAATTTTGAGAAAGTTTGAGCAATTTCGTTAGATAAACAGGTCCAAGAATTAAACTCAAACTCTTTTAGCTTGCGGAAGCTGTAAAGTACACATGTACTAGCCGGGCTACGCCCGTCTAGATATGGAAGTAGAGTTCCATTTCAATGTGCTTGATCACAAAGATCAAGCAAACTTTGTTTTAATCTCAAAGCTAAAATTAAAATTAAAGATAGACTTGACTTTTGTCGTAGAGTTCAAAAGCAGAGATAAACAATCTTGATAATATCTCATCAAGATTCCGTGTAGAAATTAAGCAATCTTTACTCAACGCTATAACTTAATAAACATGGATAGAGAAAATGTTTCCAGCTCTTTTTAGAAGAACATGCTTTCTGAATGCACATGTTACTGCTAAGTATTTGCAGCTACCTTGTTGTAAATCAGTCATCACTGGTTGCTGTAAACCCTTGCTAGATAAAAACGCAATGACAAAAGTGAGTGATGAAAAATGAAAATGTTTTAGTTAGGCTGCCCTGTTCACATATTGGCAGCCTTTCATGTTTAGCTCCCACGATCTCTTTTAGTGGTTATAGCATTGCACTGACTACTAAATGATAGGTCATTAGTTCCGCGCTTAACTTCCCATAATGTGTTTATCTTTTGCTCCCTCCTCATCCCTCAAAAATGCCACAGGCAATTTGAGACCTTTCTATTGACTTCTTGATTAACTAATGATGACGTTAATGTATAATCAACGCTTGCTGTTACAACCGGATGCTTTTTTTAAAATAAATTTCTAAACTTCCTCGTGCCCTTTTGACTCGTGGTACTTCGACGATGTTTAAGTTTTGTGTTTCCCATGTCTTGCAAAAGGTGAGTATTCACATTTTTTTCACGTTTTATTGTTACGAGTGTTGGTCAGCCAGCTTTCCAATTGCCCTCTCCTATGTCAAACCTGCGGACATAGAATGCATTCGTATTTCTAAAATATCTCCTCAGCTAATTAATATTTTTAACTTATTTTTTATTGTGTAACTCTTCTTAAGGTATGTGCCTCAAATCGCTGTTTTTGCGTAAATTTTCAAATTTTTTAAGTATTTTAAAGTTTAAATATTTAGGATTCCAAAAATGCTTTACTTTTGGTTCAGCGATAATTAAAAACAAAGTTATAGCCCAAAATATAAATCGGAAATAAACTTTCTGAAACCGGAATTTACCGTTTAAAGAGCCACAGAAAGATAAACAATACATTTAATACACAAATATGTAATATATATACACAAATACATAAATACCTACAAATATGATGAATTTTAAAATTGTAAATTTTATACATAATTTTGTGTGTTATATTAAATTCTTAATTTGCATTTTTCATTGTGTACGTTTACGAGAAACATCATTTCCTAAAAAGTTTTTAAGATATTGAAATAAAAATCTGTAACAAGGTTCTGCTTATCCGTTGGTACGTTATGAAGCAAAATATAGCTTGTATCTTTGTATATATTAATTTAAGAATTATTTTTACTGAAAAATAAGCATTTTTTTTTCAAAAATCATGTTTTTAATACAAAATTTGGTATATATTAGTAAATTCAAGAGGTATTGCAAGTCTTTTGCTTCATAACACATGTAAGAGATTTACTAATATATTGTTAAAAAAAACCCAGTGAAATATATTGAATAGATTTCGCTGTGGAAGGTTTGGCATAAACGCATTTTCTTTACTAAAATTTGAAAAGTTAAGTAAAATTCTATAAAAAAATTATATGAATTCATAGTTTTATTCCCTGTTTTAACTAAAAACAGAAGTGTTTGATAAAAATTTCATATTTAAAAAAAAAAAAAAAAAGTGTCCCAAAGGTAGGCACATTACCGTCAAACGGGGCGAGCTACTTTGGGCCACTTTTTCCTGTTTCCACTCACATTTCCATTATTAAAAAATATTATATATGACTTTTCAACGTCGAAATTTAGTTGCAAACAATTAACACGAAACAATGAAGCAAACTGTGTGGTTTTAAAGAGGAAATTTAAAAAAAAAAATTTTTAACTATTTTTTAAAGTTTTGGAACAAAGTAGCCCCTGCTGGGGTCTTCTTTGGTCCATTCACTTAGTTTCATATAAAATGAACACATTTCATAAGTAAATGAATACATTTTTATTGAAAACCTCTTGCAAGAGCATTTACTAATAAATTTATATTGCTAACACGATAAACAAATGTTATTTTTTAAACATTTAAACACAATAAACCAATTGTTAATATTAAAGGAACGAGAAACAGTTTTCGTCGTATTATCCTCAGCGACTGAAAAAAAAAAATTAATGTAACATTTGAAAACAATGTTACTTAAAACATGTTTTAAGAGATTTGGTTGTATAAAAGGCATTTCTAAGTAATTGGGGCCATTTTCGGACAAAAAAAGGCATCCTTTCAGAAGAATTACACACACACAAAGAAAAAGAAGTTACAAATATTAATTTCTTAGATATTTCAAAAAATTCGAATGCACGCTCATAGATTTAACATTAGTGAGGGGAATTTGAGATCTCACCGATCAACGCCCTTAATCCCTTAAGGATTGCTTAATATTTGCAAAAAAAAAAAAACATAAAAAAGTACCTATTTTTTTATTGCAGAAATCGAATAATTATAATGTTTCTAAATAAAATATGCAATTAGTTTTTTTAAAGCGAAAAAAAGACGTTATAGAACAAATTCACATTTGTAGAAAAGCCATGCGAGAGTTCTGTGTTTTAATATTTGTTTTACACCATACAAATTAATGTGAAGGTATTTTTCACATCTTAGATCTTTATTTATCATCATCACACAATGTTTTACTAATAATATTTGAAATAACATATATACATTAAATTTTGATAATTAATAATTTTTTTGAGTGCTATATATTTCGAAGCATGCAATACAAAGTCCAACATCACAATCAGCGCCAAAAAACAGACCCAAACGGTAATATTCAAAGACCACATAACGGAAATGCCAGTTAATTTTTTTCTGGTTCCAGAAGTTTTTTCCAAAATCTCCAGCCCGGAAATATGACGAGCACGAAAAATAACGAACGACACATCAGCCCGTGATATTGATGGGAGCGATAATTAAGGGATTAATACAATAGTTTTAGTCTTATGAATGAAAATTGTGAAGATAGTATTGTTCCAGTGCCCAATGCACGATGCAGCATGTGGTAGTATAACAAACAAATAAAAGTAGCATGTTGCGACCATCACTAAACTTTCTTTTGTGTAAATCTTATCGCCTGCAATCAAAATTATATGACAATCTATTTGCTGTTGATGTAGCTATCCCGAAAATCGCGAAAAACAAATCATAGCACCTGTTGGGCGATATGTACCTAGACATAATAAGGATCTGTTTATGTCAAGGTTGAACATAATATGAAATTTGATGAAATTCCGTGCATTAGTGCTTGAGAATTTTCTATTGCAAAAATCGTGAAAAGTGCAAGATAACAGTTGAGATATTTACACCGAAACCTAATCAACGTCTATTTATATCAAGGTCTAACAGAATACGATGTGTGACGAAATTCCGTACAGTTTTTGATATATAGCTATTGCCAAGATCTCGAAAAATGTAATATAGCAGCGTCACCTGTTGGGACATTTACGCCAAAACCCAACCAGCACCAATTTATGACAAGTTTTAACTGAATTTAAAGTTTGATTAAATTCTGTGCGTTAGTTTTTGAGATAGAAAGCTCATAACAGTGTTGAATTCAGGGGATGGCCCGTGGGTGGGGGGGCATCCACCGGGGAGCAATGCGATGTCTCCTTCGGAGGATTGAGATTTGGTGTTTTTAATAGTCAAAAAGTGCAATTTCCCCCTTCGCCCGGAACTCTATAAAGCCCCCACCCTCCGGAGATACAAAAATCTCTCCCGGAGAAAAGTATCTGAATTCAACATTGGCTCATAAAATTGTGTCATATGAAGACAGACACACAGACAGACTCAGACATTTTCTAAAAACATTACAATCGTGTTCAGGGGCTTCTAAAACGTATAAATCTGTTGAAACTCAAAATGTTTCACTAATTCAATACTTTTTTCTCGTAAAGATAGAAGACAATAAAAGGGAAACATTATAATTGCGTATATTTATCATTTACAGGGCTCGAAATGTACCACAGCAAACCGAAACGACAGTGGCGTACCCAGGATTTTATTTCGGGGGGGGGGGGGGGCTGACTTAAATTTCCATAATGTTCTACATCTTACGAAACACGTTGTATTGTGCTGTATACAGAAATCATTTTTGCCAATAAGGCCGTAGCCAGAGGGGGGAAAGGGGAGGGGCAGGGGTGACTTTGTTCGAAATTTTCCGAAAATTAAAAAAATTCGGTCTTCAGTCCGAAAATTCGAACTTAAAAAAATATAGCGATTTTCGATAAATGGTCGCCGAAAAAAATCAATTTCGTCAGTTGTTCGCAGAAAAAAAATCTCCAATTTCTTTAAAGGATCAAGGAAAAAACAGAATTTTATCATAGAGCCGCGGTTAAAATGCGAAGTTTGTCAAAGGATCGCGAAAAAAAGTCAAATTTCGTCAAATAATCGCGGAGAAAACGCGAATTACGTCAAATGTTCGCGGAGGAAACACGAATTTTGTCAAATGAGCACAAAAAACCCGAATTTCTTTGTAAGACCGAAGAAAAAACGCGATTTTCAACAAAAAGTCGAAGAAAAAACAAGTTTCGAAAAAAGATCGCTAAAACACGCATTCCGCCAAAGAACTTCGTAAAGGATCGCAAAAAACGCGAATTTCGTCAAAGGGATACGGAAAAACGTGAATTTCGTCGAAAGACCGCAGAAAAACGCAAATTTCATCAAACAAACGAGAGAAAAAACGCGAATTTTGTCAAAAAACCGCGGAAAAACGTTAATTTCGACGAAGGATTGCGAAAAAAACGCAAATTTCGTCAAATGACCGCAGAAAAAACGCGATTTTCGACAAAGGGCAGCAGAAAAAACGCAAATTTCGACAAAAGGTTGCTAAAAAACACGCATTCCGTCAAAGGGAAACGGAAAAACGCAAATTTCGTCAAAGCGACACAGGAAAAGCGTGAATTTCGTCAAAAGGCCGCAGAAAAACGTAGATTTCATCAAAAAGACGAGAGAAAAAACGCAAATTTCGTCAAAAAGCCGCGGAAAACGCGCAAATTTCGACGAATGTTGCATAAATATGCGCGAATTTCGGCAAATGACTACAGAAAAAACGCAAATTTTATGAAAGGGCCGCAGAAGAAACGCAAATTTCAACAAAGGAACGCTAAAAAACACGCATTCCGTCAAAGGAAAGCGGAAAAAACGCAAGTTTCGTTAAAGGATCGCAAAAAAGAAAAAGGGTGACAAGAAGGGCCACAGAAAAACGTGAATTTCGTCAAAAAGGCTGCGGAAAAAAGCGAATTTCGTCAAAAAGCCTCTGAAAACGCTAATTTCGTCAAAAAACACGGGAAAAGCTAATTTTGACAAAGGAACTCGAAAAAAAACGTGAATTTCGTCAAAGGGCCGCAGAAAAAACACGAATTTCATCACCAGGTCGCGGAAAAACGCGAACTTCGAACAAAGATCGCTAAAAACACGCATTCCGTCAAAGGGCTGCGAAAATAAAGCTACTTTCGTAAAGGATCGCAAAAAACGGGAATTTCGTCAAGGGGACGTGAATTTCGTTAACAGGCCGCAGAAAAACGCAAATTTCATCAAAAAAAGGAAAAAAATCCCGCAATTTTCGTCAAATATCCGCGGAAAAAACGCAAATTTCGATGAAAGATTGCGAAAAAAACGCGAATTTCGTCAAAGGGCCGCAGTAAAACGCAAATTTCTACAAAGGATCGCAAAAAAAACACGCATTCCGTCAAAAAGATGAGGAAAAAAGCGAATTTTGTCAAAAAGCCGCGAAAAAAACGCAAATTTAGATGAAGGATTTCGTAAAAAAAAAAACACGAATTTCGGCAAAGAGCCAAGAAAAAAACTCTAATTTCATTGAAAAAACGCAAATTTCGTCAAAATCACGAAAAAAAACCATACGAAAAAAAACGCTAATTTCTTCACAGATCCGCAGAAAAAACGCAAATTTCGACGGAGGATTACGTAAAAAAACGTGAATTTCGGGAAAAAAAACGTAGAAAAACGCGAATTTCATCAAAGGACCGTGGGAAAAAAATCGACAAACGATCATGAAAAAAAAAACACGAATTTCGTTAAAGATCCGCGGAAAAACACTAATTTCGTCAAAGGGTCACGGAAAAAACGAATTTCGTCAAAAGATCGCGGAAAAAATGAATTTCGTCAAAAGATCGCGGAAAAAATACATACAGATGTCTATGTTTATTATTATAGGTATAGTTTTTAAACTGAAATAATATACTCAACTAACTTTTTAGAAATCTGGTTAACCCAAACCCAACTTGCAGGAATCTACACTCAGCCTGAAATTGACCTGAAATGAAAACTGAGTTAACCCAAACTACAACAAAAATAATTAGCGGCAGGAAGGGATTTCCTCCCCTTCCCCCTCTGCTGTAATCTTTCAGAAAATTTGCTGTGAATTTCAGAATTTTCTTTTTACTCAGAATCAAATCTGGGGGGAAGGGGAGGGCACGAGCCCGATCCTAAGGCCGTCCCACGTCGAAATATGTGGAAAAGTGTTATTGGGTTTTTCTTAATACCTTCATTTAAAAGAAAGTCATTATAGCTTAAAATCTATAAAATTGTTTTTCCAACCCCCGAAACTAAATTCTGGCTACGATTCTTGTTTAACAATAAATTAATATTGTAACAAACACAAAATATTTTTTGTACATTAAATATTTTTATACGCATATATAAAATAACGACTTTGTTTATTATTTGTGCATTGCACAAGTAATAATAAGGACTTTAACCCTCTCGCTGCGTAATTGTTTTATCAAAATAGCTTCAAAAATTACGTATTTAATTCCTTCGCGACGAGCGTCTTTTAAGAATTTTTAATCTTTTGTCATCGGTTTTTCAAAACAAAAATTTTCGCCTGATTTAATCGGGAAAATGCTCCGATTAGATGAGCAAAATTTACAATAAAAAGTTACTGGTAGGAATGATCAGAGAGGGTTAATTAGACGGAAAAAATGTAACCCGATGAAATCTCGGGTTGTACAAATTTTGCTATTTTTACGTTGCCCAAGAAAACCTCGGGTTGCGCAGCGAGAGGGTTAAACTGTTCCAGATGAAAAATACTGGCTGCAAAGTTAGGACAGAATAGAAAGTGGGGGGTGGGGGTTACCGAACTCCATAGATGTCTTTGCAGTCAAACAAGAAGTCACTGTGTATCTTACAGATACGAGGAAGTAATCGAGTGTTAAAAACGAAAGTTAATGAATATCATTCACAGTCAGCTCTTCCGCGCATATATAGTTCCTGACTTCAGACTTAGCCGAAATTCTGCAGAGATTTGCTAAAGTGTCACTATGCACAAATATGGGACTAAGAAGAAAGACAATTGAGATGCATGACAAATATATATATAATTGAATTGATCTAAAAAGTTAGAAGGAAATATTTTTACCATTTAACTCCGACCATTTTGGCAGGGAAAAGAGGCTTAGTCCCTTTAACCCTCCCCACCCCCATATTTCGGTATGGCATGGAGATGCGACTGAAAAATGAAAGTTAATCAGCTACTTTTACAGTCAACTCTTCTGCACCGGATTTCTGATTTAGCCGAAATCAACTTGAGATTAGCTGTGGTGTTACTGAGCATTAACATACTTCCGCATCGACAATTTTGGCATCCGCCGACTGTGAGAGAAATTAAAAAACTCCTTAAATTAAACTACTTTTAGATTTGTCAAATTTACTAGTAGGTCTCTTGAACTCAGCATATATGTTTTCATTTATTCAGTAAAACAGGGATGAAGCTATTTTTCAGTCATTTGAAAATTGACTTTGTGGTCTCAAGTAAATTTGGTCGCAGGACTGAGGAAGATATTGGATTAACGAGAAAAACAAATTCGTGGCATGCCAGAAAAGAAAACAAATTTATCTGAAAAAGAAAGAATATCAGCCCTTTTTCTCATTTCACTGCGATCTCTTCGGAGGTGAAATGGAGCTGTAACCTCATGATCTCCGTTCCCATCGACTTCTTTGGGTGATGCTGGGGCATCACTATGCACTAATATATGGGACTAACAGAACAGCTGCGTCGTAGAAAAAAAAATAAATTTTTATCTCAAAATAAAGAAAAAAAAACAGGAGGTTTTTTTTCATTTCATTTTTGATTATTTCGAAAGGGGGCTTGTAACCCCATCAGCCCCTTCCCCTCATTGGGTAAGGGGTGTGGTGTAACTGTGCGCTGATGTGAGACTAGTCAATACGTTTAGTTCGTTGTATTGCAGAAAACAATTGCATTAAAAATTTATCTCAAACAAAAAGAAAAAAATCAGCACTTTTTTCATTTCATTATCGAGTATTTTGGGAGGGGGCTGTAACCCCATCATCCCATTTCTACTTCTTTGGGTATAATGTGATGTCACTGTGCACTAATATGGAACTAAAGAGCAGAGAGCGGCTAGTATGTTGAATAGGAGAAAAAAATACAAACTTATGTCAAACAGAAAGAATAAAAGCAAAATTTTTTTATTTTGACGATTTTGGGAGTCGGGGGCCTGTAAGCCCATCAGCTGCCTCTCCTTTTTTCAGTATGCTTTTTTCAGGATGTCAATGTGGACTAATATGGGTTTAACGAGAATGGCTATTTCGCTGTATGGCAGAAGAAAAATTACAAATTTATCTCAAACAAGAAGAAAAAAATCAGCCTTATTTTCAATGCGTTTTCGACTATTTAGGAAGGGGGTATCCCATTAGCCTCTTTCATCTCTTTGGGTATCATGTGAGGTCACTGTGCACTAGCATGGAACTAAAGAGAAGAAAGCGGCTAGTCTGTTGAATGATTGGGGGAAAATACAAATTTACCTCGAACAAAAAGGAAAATATCAGCACTTTTTCATTTCATGTTCGACTTTTTTGGGAGAGGGCTGTAACCCCATTAGCCCCCTTCTACCTTTTTGGGTATAATGTAGTGTCACTGTACACTAATATGAAACTACAGCGAAGGGAGCAGTTAGTCTGTCGAATGATAGGGGAGAAAATGCAAATTTATCTCAAACAGACAAATAAAATCAGCACTATTTTTTCATTTCATTTTCGACTATTTCGAGAGGAAGGGGCTGTAATTCCATCAGCCCCCTCCCCATCTTTGGGCATGCTGTGATGCAATGTGGACTTATATGGTATTAATGAGAATGGCTATTTTGCTGTATGACAGAAGAAAAAATTACAGATTTATCTTGAAAGAGTAACAAAAAACACTTTTTTCATTTAATTTTTCGACTATTTCTGGTTGGAGGGGGGAAGGAGGGCTGTAACCCCATCAACCCCCTTCTCTTCTTTGGTGTCAATATGGACTAATATAGAACTAAAGCGAATGAAGTGCATAGTCTGTTGAACGATAGGGGAATAAATGCAAATTTATCTCAAACATACAGAAAAAATTCAGCACTATTTTTTCATTTCATTTTCGATCATTTCGAGATGAGGGTGCTGAAATTTCCTCAGCACCCTCCCCATCTTTGGGTATGCTGTGATATCAATGTGGACTAATATTGTGTTAACGAGAATGCCTATTTTGCTATATGACAGAAGAAAAAATTACAGATTTATCTTTAAAAAGTAAAGAAAAAACACTTTTTCATTTAATTTTTCGACTATTTTGGTAAGAGGGGGCGGGGGGGGGGGGGTGCTGTAACTCCGTCAGCCCCTTTTTCTTCTTTGCTGTGAATGTGGACTAATATGGGACTAATGAGAATGGCTAGTCCGCTGTATGCATGGAAAAAATTAAAAATTTTTGCGAAAAAAGAAAGACGAAAAATCAGCATTATTTCATATCACTTTCGAAAATTTCGGGGGGGGGGGGGCTGTAGCCCCATCAGCCCCCCCCCCCCCCTTGGGTACGCCCGTGCGAAACGATGTTCCGGTTTGTGTAAGTACGGAAAATATTGTTCCGGTTCGTGAAAGTATGGAAAATATTGTTCCGGTTCGTGAAAGTAGGACAAATATTGTTCCGGTTCGTGGAATTATTAAAAAATATTATTACAGTTTCATACATATGGCCATAATCAAAAAATGGTCATAATTAAAAAAACAAAACAATTATCGCCATTTTTTTCCCATTCTGACCAGAAAATCAGAGTTCTAACTTTTTACGGCTGCTCTTTCATCTTCACCTAACATTTCATTTATAATGGCTGTTTCATAATAATAGAAGCCACCAGTTCAACAGAAGAAAATAACTCGGTTAAGCAGGACTCGGATAATCGGGACTTTACTGTACTTTCAAAAAAAAAAAAAAAAAAAAAAAGTGCACTTACTGTAGTCAGTTGCAACCGTTTTTCAGGAGAGCTTTTTTTAAAAAAAAGCACATGTAAATTTACAAAATATTCCCATCCGGTTATCATAAAGATCTTTCCCGTTACGTAAGCGGTCGTATATTCCACTGACCTTAGTACAATAGGTACAAAGACATGTTTGTTTCCTACATGTAAAGAAAACAGCTTTAAGACTTCTTTTAGTATAATCAATAAAAAGTTATTTAACGAGAAGCTTAAGCATCAATCTTTTAATCTTCTTGCAGTAAAATTAGTAACTATTCTGCAGACAGTAAGAAATAAATTAATTTTTTCTGGTTATAAATGCAGTAGTAGATGTTTCAGGAGTTAAAAAAAGCTTTCCATTTAGTCTAGAGCCTAAAATTTCTGCAGATCTCTTAAACCAGGGACGGCGAACCACGGGTGCCATAAGTGGCATGCGACAGAAACAAAAATAGAATTAAATTAAACAAAATACAACAATTTAATCTCTTGCTTCAGACGCCCGAACTCAGTTCGGGCAACGCAGATGCGCCAATTTTGGAATGCCCGACCTGAGTTCGGGAAAGAGAAAAATCGGTGTTTCAATTCCTCGAAGCCCGATTTCAGTTCGTCCAATGCATAATATTTAATTTACCATTCATTTCCCCAATAGATGGCGATACTTTCCCAAGGAAATTTCCGCAGTTTCGCGCCATTTGTCGGATTTTTGTAATTTTCCATTTCAGAGCAAAATTAAAGAGAGTTTTTTTTCCATTTTTTTCTCAAATATATTCCACAGGCTAGGGGTTAAACAAGCTGATCTTTTCTAATGTTTTGAAATTTTTGCTGATATTAGAGAAAATGAAATGCAACTTATTGAATTCAAGGGCTCAATAATTTATCCAATTAAGAGAAGGTTCCGAAAACATCGAAATGAAGGATCATCAGCAGGGACTGAATGATGCAGGGCATGTGGGGCAGCTGCTGCCCGGGGCCTTCTTTTTTTTTTGGGGGGGGGGGGGTGCATGGGATAATCAGGATTTTCGTTAAAAGGTGACAAAAGGTTAAAATTGGCCAAAAGTAATGAAAATTAATATGACCATCTTCCCCTTTCTGCTTCCTATAATCCCCCCACCTACGTTAAAAGAAAAAAAAAAAACGAACTATATCATTAGAAAACTAATAATTAAAATTTTATTCTAACAACTTAGTATTCTATTGTTTAAAAAAAAAAAATGTTTGCTGGTGTTTTCCTCGCAACGAGACAAGTTAAAACCATTAATCCTGACCAATTGAGGGTATTTTCTTTTAGACATCTTATAACATACGTAGATAAGCAAAAGGAAAGCGTATTCTACCTATGCCAGCGAGTCATTATTTTCGAAAATAAATGATATAAAAATCTCAAATCAAAACAATTTGTCAGATGACTCCAATTCGCATGGCCATCTGTTCAAAGTAACTAGGTATCAACCCGATATCAATTATTTCGCATCCAAGATGCAATAACAGAAATGGCATTTCATTTTTTACTACTTTCTAAAATGTAATTGTTACTACAATTATTACAATGTAATACCCACATATATGTAAACCACCCATATTATTTAATCCTAATAAACTAAAATTTAAGTAATTTTGATTTTTTTTTTTTTTTGGGGGGGGGGGGGGGCACGTGAGGCTCACGTAAAATTTTTTTTTGGAAAACTTTTGGTACGCGAATATGAAAAGGTTCGCCGTCCCTGTCTTAGACAATCTAAAATCTTCGAATAAATCAGAGTGTTCATATCGAATGAAAGTTGAGGGGCATCACTGTATATATTACACTAAAAATCACCATCAGCAACATTATCGGAATCGAAAATAAGTGGCCTTCAAATATGTCGTGTAAAAGAGGATCAGAGATTTATTAAATTGTGGATAAGGAACCTACACTATAACACACAGAGAACTCTTTAGACACGCGAAGGTACTCGTCAGCTAATGTTAAACCTATCGGAACGTTCTTTTCAAATTTCTCGTTTACATTTCAATATATTTGTACTATTTTTAGTTTGATTTTAAATTCACTAGGCAGCATATTATTAATATTGATATATATTCAATATAAATATTGAAAAATCCTTTTATGAAAGCAAAGAACTTTTAGAAATTTCGGGAAATCGCGAAATACGTATAATTGCGTCCATTGGTTTTCATTGTAAACGAAGATTTTACAATGCCAAAAATATAGCATAAAACTTTTTTTTTTTTTTTTTTTTTAAGATTGTAGTTTTTTTTTTTAGTACAGATTTATCAGTAGAATAGATTGATAAGGAAAACACAATTTTTTATATTTTGGATAAGGGAAGTTTTGAAACTCACGTCCTCATATAAACTATAACAAGTTGGAAATTGCACGTCAAACGTGGCAAATGATACGTGGCAAATGTTCGTACTATAACTAGTTTTATAAATATTTTTTTCACCGCATATTGTACTGAATATATATTTTAGTGCACTTCATAAGTGCATATCAATTTCATTCTGCTCGAAAGGCTGTAACATCATTAAAATGCACTTGAAATATTTTTTTCCCATTGGCCGTAATTGTAACGAAAAACTTTTGACAATCCCTGTAAATTAACTAAACATCCGATTTTCATACAATTTGAAATGACTCTACAAAATTTTACAACAATTTAATATTTAAAATTTCAGACCTTTCGGTTGGGTAGTTTTTGCTCTGTTATATGCGGACGGACGGACAGACAGACGGACCGAGCGACGAATATAGGTGCTACGTATTTATATAATTACGAACGCGCTTAATAAAGACTGCACAGAATTCATAATACACAAATGAAGAAAAGTAAAAGAAGAAACTCAAATATGTTATGAAAATTATCTGTAAAATATACAGATTAGAAACAATTGAAATAGATGAAATAATTTGATATAATTCTTGAACCATGACAGAATTCTCAAGCCCAAATTACCATAGATTCCACAAAACAGATATGATGTCATCTTTGCACGAGCTAAAAAAAGCTAAAACTGTATGATATTTGGTTTATCGCACATGTAAACGCCATAAATTATGTATTAAAGCTAGGAACAAATAGAGTAAGTATTGAAGTAAGTTTGTGAATACAAATCAAAACTACATGCATAACAGGAGACATGCAAGCATGATTTGTTATATATATATGTGTGTGCCTGTGTAAAATGCATTCCATTTTATAAACAAATAACAGTATGTTTCTACTGTTAAATGGAACTTTAAAATAGAAAAATAAGAAAATAAATAAAGCTGAATGCAAAAAGAACACCAGGTAATAATTGAGCCAAGGTCAGCGAAATGTAATACAAGTTCGGGAAGTAATTCAGAGGGGATATCCTCCCGGAGCATCGGAATATCCCCCTTGGGATATTTGGATTTTTATGCTTATTAACCCTTTATTTACGGAATTATTTATCAAGAAATTGCTTCACCTCAATAATTATCTTTTTTAATATCTGAAGATATGCTGGAATTTTTAAATAATAATAATGTGAAATTTAGATAAGTTTTTTATATTAAAACTGATTAAATAAATCGGTAATTATAACACTTTTTTGTAAAATATTTAAAAGACTCTCTGTAAATGGAAAGGCTTTTTCTGTTGAAAATTTTTCATATAACATTTTTAGAAAAAGAAAAGCTATCCCTATGTAAATGATGAGTAAATAACCATTTTTTTTTTTAAATATTTAGCTTCTACTGTTTCTCTACGCTTTTTAAATTTGATCGAGCAGAGTATTTTGTGTGGAAACTAAAATATACTTTTATTAACACCACAGTAGTCGCGTTTCGGTCTTTTTGCCGCCCATATAAATTATCTTCTTCTAACTGATATTCCCTTACAAATACAATAGAGAACTACCATGTAGCTGACTTTAAATGCTTCCACGCCATCATAGTAAAGCAACAAGACATCTCTGTTTTTCCTTCAGGTACATTTTTACAAGCAAAGCTAAAATTGGTGGAAAAGTCTGCGTAACGA
Organism: Maratus speciosus; assembly: GCA_963932465.1. Classification (NCBI taxonomy): domain Eukaryota; kingdom Metazoa; phylum Arthropoda; class Arachnida; order Araneae; family Salticidae; genus Maratus; species Maratus speciosus. Next base: position 350,119,376 of record OZ010800.1, on the reverse strand, counting down.
TCGCTAATGTCAGTTCATTTTTACTTTTTCCCATAATTCCAAGTACTCGTGAATAAAATGTATAATTTATGTGTACTGCAAATTTATAAGTTCATTGAAATGCAATATTCGAATATTAAGTGAAAAAAATTTCTTATTTTACATTTTCTGTATCCGGGGGCCCGGCGGCAAAAAGACCGAGCGCTACTAATAACGTTCTGAAAAAAGATGCGGGTCTACTCTCGGGTTAATAGACAGAGTAAATAAATTTTATTTTAAATTTTCTTCAATGGTACTTAAAAGTACCGTTAGTGCATAATTATTATACATAGAATGACACAAAATGTATAACGCTTCCGGGGTTGAACTCATCCGTTTCCTGATAATCCAAACGCGGCCACGTTAGGCTTAAGTATTCCGATGCCGTATTTGCCGACTGCCTTATTTAATCTGTCTATCTATTTGTTGTGTAACATATTCTTCTTCAATTTTTCTTAAACCTTCAAAAAGTATACAATTATAACGCTTTAAGATCTAATTTAAAAATAACCAGATACCAACAACAGGGTTCCGATGTATACAAGCGATTACCGTTGCCATTCATAAGCACAAATTACAAATCCAAAAACAAATGAATGACTCTTTCAGCTATTCATTAAATGCTCTTAAAATATTTTGCAAAAGCATATTAATATTTTGAAATACGTTTTTCACTTTTGTTTACATTTATTTACAGTTTGAATTCAGTATACACGGTTAAAAATATCACGAAAAATTACCTCTGTTTTTCAAGGCTATCTATTTTCTGACCAATGAGAACACTTCATGGTGTTCAGTGAATATAGCTATATTCGGTGATTCATTGCCGTGAATTATTTTGTACCGGATTAACGTTTCCTTTCTAAAAACAAACGTATTTCAAATTATTTAAAAGCTTTATTATGGTTTTACAAATATTTTAAGAGCAAAATCGGATGTCGACTGTATTTTTTAATGATTCGTTCAAAGAGTCATTCAATTGCTTCTGGATTTGGAATTTGTGTTGTACATGTGGCATCACGACACACGAGTAAATGTTGATTTTGATTTTCAATCTTAAAACGTTGAGTAACACGTGCTTTCTTTTCCACTATTCACAAAAGTTACATTTTTAGACAGATTATTCAAAATAAATTAATATTTATAAGAGATTACATTCAATTATCTAATATTCAGCTGCGATAACTTGAGTTAAAATTAGATTGGTAGCTTTATCTATCCCTATATGAAAGTAAACAAACAATTGATTCATTCGTCTTGAACTTTTAAAATATTAAAACAAACGTTTATATGCTCTGTTGCGCCATCTGTCGGTAGTTAAAAAAAAGAAATTTTCTTTTTAAAATGTTTTTTGAATTCTGAAGACATTGGGGGGGGGGGATGAATATTTCTTATAAAATGAAATTAGAATATCAGAAATATGTAATGCCGTGTATTACATATATATATATATATGTATATATATCAATGCATTATTATGATAAATAAAATTTTGTATTTTGTATGGAAAATAAATTTGTAATTTAATAACAGAATTTGGGAAAATAAATTGTTAATGTAATTAATAGTTGCAATTTACTTATGTGATAAAAGATGATTTTTAATTAATTTATTACAGGTTTCTTTTATGCATGTTTAAAAAAAATCGGGATTTTCTCTGTTCAACTTTTTAAAATTTAAGTTATATAATTATTATTTTGGCAATTAATAAAAACAAACTTTCTGTTGGAATTGTCTTTTATTTTACCACATACCATCAGATAAAATAGTTAATTGACAATATGTTTTAAAATAACATTATTAGTACTAATTTGAATGTTTTTGTGAAATATTTCTTCAAATTTTGTGAGTGAAGTTCATTTGCATACTTTATATCAGTATTTTACCAATTCAATTAATAATTTTCTTGCCAATTAAATTTCAATGAAAAATGGGCTGTTTTTACTTTACCCCACCTGACCCTATTAATCAGACAAGACAAAATTTATTACTTCATAATTCTTTTTATAATGCAATGCTATATAATTTTTTTGAAAATGCAAACACGTCATTCTGACGGGCTATATTCTAGTGTGTTAATAATGCAGAAGCGAAAATTCTCAACAGCAAAACTCAAGAAACTCCCTCCACTTTGTAGTTCAAAATTCTTCCCCTCCCCAGAGAAAAATGCTTAAATTCCGATGGAATGTCTTAAGACGACTCTGTCAGCAACATGTGATACAGTTGTAGTATAGGCTTATCTAACTTCTTAACCTAAAGATAAGAAGAATCCAATATTTAGTTTGCTGATAAACAATCTGATTAGGCCAGTAATTATCGCGTTTTATCATCTCTCCCTCCGTTTTCTATACCATACACATTAACTTTTGAAATAATGAATCTCGCATTGGATTCAATTAAGTAAAATCTAATCTGGAATTAAATTAAAACTTTTTACTTGTATCGATGAAGTCAGCGTATTTAAATTTAAATTCATAATCTCTCTATTCTGAAAAAACGTAACTAATGCTGCCACCGACGCTGTCAATGAAATTTTTGTGACCGGGGGTCTTTTTTCGTTAATATTAAGAAAACTGTTGCAAACAAAAATTATGAAAATCGGTGGAATTATAGGGAAATGTTGTGTTTGATAAACACACTGATGCAGACAGTTTTCAAATCGAAGAATTATTTTAAGGGATATTTAATGTTCAAGTTGGTCAAAATCGCTCCATTAAAAAAGTTTTATGGGAGCAAAAACTATACATAAGAATTTAATCCTTTTTAGATCATTTTATACATTAGAAGTTCTCGGTATGCAGACTGCATTTATTTTTTTTTATTTGATTCATTTTTGAAGGATTTATTTCCATTTTATATTCAAATTTTCAGCATTTCGAGAGATATTTTTTACATATTTTAGAAAAGGGTATTATTTTAAATTGTTGCCAATTTTAAAAATAGTGCAAAGAATAATATTTCCTTTAAATAAAAAAATATTTACACGTGGCTATTATAAAAAGAAAAAAAAAACTTTTAAATTAGAATTAAATGATTACATGTTAAAAGCAGGAAAATATTGAAAGTTACGTCATAAGACCTATATTTACACTATAAATTTAAAAGAGAAAGAAAATTTTAAAATAAAAAATTCCTTGTTATGCGTTAAAAGTCGTAAATGGATGAAATTGCGTCATATTTAAAAAGGCCAAATAATAATGCAAAACAGTTTAAATTTAAAAATACAACATATTTGCGCGAGACAGTTTAAATTTAAAAATACAACATACTTGCGCGAGACATTTATTTCATATTTTGAAAGAATCTTTTCATCTATTGTTGTGAATTCTAAGACAACGCAAATAATATTTCCTTTCTAACAACAAAAGTATTTTCACGTAAATTTAAGTATTGCGCGGCAGCGCAATACTTATTTATTTCCAGTTTCACTTCTCAATGTTAATTTAACATGGAAAAGCCTATGGAGATCATAACTTTTTCATTTTTTCTTCCACCTTTTTGTCCCTGATGCCACTCATTTTTTATTCTTTACTAATTCTAATGATATTATAAATTTAAAGTGTAAAAACGTTTGCCTGACGTCAGGGTCAAAACGAATGATAAAATGCCTTTGCATATGGGTGAATTATAATCCAGAGAGAAACATGGGCCAATTTTATTTTACATAATTCAAATATTTTTTTTTTTATAAAGCTCCAAATTTCGCTTTTTTCGTTAAGAATCAATGGACATTTTTCATAGAAAATGTAAAATTTTTTCTTCATTGTTGCAAAAATTTCAAACGCCGTAATAATAATTTATTTATTTTTAGTTGAAATATTTTCACGTGAAATATTAAATTGAATTAGTTTATTTTTCAAGAATTAGAAAGGTGAATATTGCGTCATAGTGGAAATAAAAAGGATATTTTCAGAATAAGTTTATGTTTTAGTAAAAAGTTTTAAATGATAGCTATTTTTACACAGGTAGCGAACTTAGTGAGGAATTACATAGCGTAAATTTTAAAATGTATTTTTTTTTTCGAGATGAGAACTATTTATACCTCACGTTAAACTTAGGTAATAATTTTCTGATGTGTTTACATCAGCCCTTGAGAGAGAATAAGGTAACAAAATTTAAGTAAAACTTTTATTTTTTATTTTGTACTGTATCACAGCTATAATATTGTTAAATAGTAGCAGTAAGGATTCAACACAATTTATTTTTGCATTCATAGCGTTCCTGAGTAGGAAATAGGGTATCTAAATTTCAGTGAAGTTAATTTTTTATGTTTTGATTATAGATTTTTTACGTTCAGATTGGAAGTTTTTGTCCAAACTGCAGCAACCTGCCTGCATTACTACAGTGGTGAAATATTTTGAATTATACATTGGTACACTGCATCACACATTGTGATGCAATACTGCGTACATCAAAGTCTGATGATGATACCCTCTATTAATTTTGAAATGAGTTCGTCTGAATGCAGTAGTTATTAAAAAACTTGACATATTAAAAAAAAAAAACATAATTTGAAGAACAAATTAAAAAAAAAAAAATTATTTCCGACATTGTTTAAGCCCGAGAAGGGACAGATATTAAGATATTTCATTTAATTAGTTCTACATTTAATGTTAAATTTTTGTAACAAATCAGTTAAGCCAATTGAAGATTAAAAAATAAAAATAAAATTCATACAATATGATACTTGAAACACCCTAAAAAATTAGATTCTGTTCAAATGAAATCGAAATAAATCTTAGGCTTTTTTTTTTAAGTTTTGTATTTTGCATGGATCTTATCATTTTATGTACAGTTGTCATAAACATAATACAAAATCTGCAATACAAATATTTTCAATTAAAAATGGAAGAAGCCTTAAGGCTCCTCATCAATCAGACTGCAAATTCCCCTCTCTCTTTCTAAACCCTTGGGCTTAGAATGCATCCGTATTTTTCAAATTTCTCCTCGGAAAATTAAAATTTTTTATCTTCTATTTTCTGTATCTTTTTCTTGTAGAGCCTTTCTTTCTTTTTTATTAAACAAAATATTTTAAAAATAAATTGTTAGTTTTGTTTTTAAAGTGTTAAAATCTAACTTACAACTCGCCTGCTTCACTTAGATTTTGACACTTAAAATATATAATTAAATCTATATTTTAGAAACATTTTATCAAGTAAAAAAGAAAGAATCATTCTTTAAGAAGAGCATAGGGAAAACAAACGGTAAAAATTTTAATTTTCCGAAAAGAAATTTGGACTAGTTGGATGTGGCAATCCTAAAACTTTCTTCTATCTCATACATGTTAATACTTCCTGATAAATATAGCACAGCAGCGCCACCGGTTAGGTGATATACCGGCAAAAGGTGATTTCGCCGTAAGAAGGACATTTCACCTTGATTTTTATCTCGAATTACTTTACTTTCATCTCTTAACCGATCCCTCGATGAAAGAAAAAATCATGTGCAAAAATCTCAAACTTTGAAGTTTAATGAATAATGAATTTTTGGCAGTTAAAAGGAATTACATTTTCTTTCAATTCCTTTTAACTGTGTCAATTTTTGTAGTACAAATGTCAATTTTTTTGTGTTATATCTGTTATGATATGTGTAAACTTTTACTAAATATAACTATAGGGGCTGGGGGACCGTATAAAAAGTTAGATTTCGTAATTTTTATAAAATTGATTTTTTACTTTAAATAATGCCATAGCATGAATACTTACATCATTTGAAACGTTTTTGTAATTGGAACTATGTGTCTACGACCAACGGTTGAGAAATTAAAGGTCGGCGATAGATAACATATTGCACCCTGTATATCACTGTTGCAATCGTAAAGTTCATTGATTTTATTGCGAGTTGCTATACCTTGTTTGCCTAAGAGCTGCATTATAAAAATTATTCTTGATATAATGGCAGCGTTTCGTTTTTTTATGCGGATAATTATTTCTTACAACTAATCAATAGAAATTTTGCTTTTTAAAGACGTGGCGAATTCTGCCTACTTTTGTAGTGCTCAAATGAACAACAACAACGTTTGCAAGCAAAGGCTTGTAATCGAAAACTCATACAAATGTCTAATTTAAACTTTTACTCTAAACTACTTACCGCAGCACTTATTAGATCTAGGATCAAGATTAAATTGAATTCTTAACCCTTCACTGCACGATTTTTTTTCTATTTTTATCAAAAAATTATTTCAAATCTATATATCGGTCTAATAATTGGAAAAATAGTAACAAAATTAAATTTCAAATTTTCAGCAAAAATTTGATATTTTATGGCGTGTACCCTATGTGCACAATTAGGGTTTTAAAATGTTGTATTGCTATATTTTACAACTAAAGCTTAAATTAATTTATTTTATCTGCTTAACACTCTGCAACTTTTTTTATATTCATATTTTTAAGTATTCAGTAAAAATAATGAAAGTAAATTTTACCTTAATAGCTTGATCGAAATTTTTGTTTTGTTTCCGAAGAACAAATTGTAATTTTTTGTCAAATGCAGCCATCTGACATGGATAAAATAAGTGTTATTCCATTCTTTCTACTGTTCTTGATCAGGGATAGAGATCATATATTGGCCAAATTCATGGCACATAATAAGAATTGCAGTGGTTTTAGGTATGTGCCAGATATGGCACGTGGTGCAGTGAAGGGTTAAGGGCTGTTAGTACCTTTCGGGACCCAATTTTGCTCATAATAACACACTATTTTTCGATTTAACGTAAATAAATAAGATTTGCATACTTCGAAGTGAAATTGTTACAGTTTCAGAAATAATGTTCTAGTTCTACAAAATTGCCGCATTATTTGCAATTTAGATAATATATATATTTTTAATAATATATAACGTATCCACAAAAGTAAAAGAAAAATGATATACTCACTTCTCTTTCTTATAATATAACTTTTGAAAAATACATAAGAGAATCTAAATTTCTATATCAAATTAAAGTTAAATATCACCTTTATTTTATAAACCTAAAACATTGAATTTATTAAATATTTTATAATTTTTTTAAAATTATAAATAAAAAAAATTGTAATTTTTATTTTATTTTAAGCATTTATTACGCTTAATTTTAATTAAAAAATTATAAAACATTAAGCTAGATTAAGTTAAAACAATAAATAATAATATTAAGTTATTTGTTTGAGGAAAATCTATTAAAAATAATTAAAATTGCAAGAAAATGTAATTCCTTTTAATATGATTAAATTAAATATTCTTTTTTCCAAATATTTCTCCTCGCCTAAAATCTTTGGCGCCTGTGTGCACCGCACACTTTGACTTTGCACACTGGGTCAGTGCGCCCCTGTGAAGTACCATAAGTATATGGATTCTGTAAGAAACTGAAAATGACGGTTTTTGAACGTTTAATTTTATCAGCAATTTTTTGAATTGACGTTCCAAAGTTGTTATCGAAGTCAGAAAGCATTTTTTAGTAATATTAAGTAATTTGTTTGAGGAAAATCTATTAAAAAGTAATTAAAATTGCAAGAAAATGTATTTCCTTTTAATATTATTAAGTTAAATATTCTTTTTTCCAAATATTTCTCCTCGCCTAAAATCTTTGGCGCCTGTGTGCACCGCACACTTTGACTTTGCACACTGGGTCAGTGCGCCCCTGTGAAAGTACCATAAGTAGATGGATTCTGTAAGAAACTGAAAATGACGGTTTTTGAACGTTTAATTTTATCAGCAATTTTTTGAATTGACGTTCCAAAGTTGTTATCGAAGTCAGAAAGCATTTTTTTAATAATATTAAGTAATTTGTTTGAGGAAAATCTATTTAAAAATAATTAAAATTGCCAGAAAATGTATTTCTTTTTAATATTATTAAATTAAATATTCTGTTTTCCAAATATTTCTCCTCGCCTAAAACCTTTGGCGCTTGTGTGCACCGCACACTTTGACTTTGCACACTGGGTCAGTGCGCCCCTGTGAAAGTACCATAAGTAGATGCATTCTGTAAGAAACTGAAAATGACGGTTTTTGAACGTTTAATTTTATCAGCAATTTTTTGAATTGACGTTCCAAAGTTGTTATCGAAGTCAGAAAGCATTTTTTTTAGTAATATTAAGTAATTTGTTTGAGGAAAATCTATTTAAAAATAATTAAAATTGCCAGAAAATGTATTTCTTTTTAATATTATTAAATTAAATATTCTGTTTTACAAATATTTCTCCTCGCCTAAAACCTTTGGCGCTTGTGTGCACCGCACACTTTGACTTTGCACACTGGGTCAGTGCGCCCCTGTGAAGTACCATAAGTAGATGCATTCTGTAAGAAACTGAAAATGACGGTTTTTGAACGTTTAATTTTATCAGCAATTTTTTGAATTGACGTTCCAAAGTTGTTATCGAAGTCAGAAAGCATTTTTTATGTCCCCATTGTCAAAAGGTTTTTCAAACTTAACTAATGCAAATTTTAATTTGCAAACTTAACGAATTAAATGCGCTCAGAACCTCTTTTAAATGCTTTGTCAAATGACACGCGAAAATATCTACCAATCACTAGCTGCAGTTGAGAAATATTTACGGTGATCTCATCATTTTGCTCCAGCGTAAATTTGCAAAATATTTATAATAAAGTAGATTTTTAAAAAATGTATACAGTTTTTGTAAACGATTGCTTAAATATAAATTGGAATATTATGTGTTTATTTTTAACAGAAAGATTTCCAAATCTGAATTTTCTCAATAATCTTCTGTTATGTGTTGGAAAGTGTTTTATAATCTTTGATTTTTCGTTCTTGTTTGACTTTAATAGGTTGTAACTTTCGTAAAAATTGGCCAATCGTCACGCATTTTGAATGTGGTGTTAAGTTACGCAGAGTGCTACATTATGTTTTTTATATAGTCGTTATATCGTGTATAGTTTTTTTTTTTTTTTTTTTTTTTTTTTTTTTTTTTTTTTTACAGCGACGCACAAGAAAAGAGGTTACATGGTGGAGCATGATACACCTTAAAATTTTTAATATATCATCGTCTACTGAGTGTCAAAATCAGCAGTTTTGACAACAATGAGATATAAAATGAACATGGATCATGTCGAGTAACCCGATCCCACCACAATTGTTTAGTGAATCGGGTTGGCAGTAATTTATTTAGTTGTGTGTCGAGTTTTGATTGGACTGGCTCTAATTGGATTTTGACTCATGTGGGCCAGGTAGGGTAAGCCAAAATAAAAATAAAAAAGTCCACAGTATTGTTCAAGCTGAAAATTACATGTTTAAATTTAAAAAAGTATATATATGTTACATTATTAGATCTAATTCCGCGATATCCTTATCTTATTCTAAAACTACTTTATTTTCACTAAATCCTTATCCTTAAATATTCTCCATCGTTAACTCTGTTTAATTTCCTTTAATTTAATGTCTCACTTGTCTTAATCGCTTAAATATTACGCTTTTAGTATTCTTAAATTAAATCTTCCAATTCCGCGCATTTTTCTTTCGAGAATATTCTTTTAGCTTCCATTTTTACTTTCCCGCGCATTTCTGAGGTTATCCTTTTTTACTCCAAATTCATTCGCTAGCTCTGTCCGCACTCTTTATATGACGTGACATTCTTAATTATTCATTGGTTGAGAGCGCGACCTACATCATATTTGTATTCTTACACGTGAGGAACAAAAAGTTGATACTCGCTGTGTTTCAGCAGATTTTGAAAGTAGATTCAGCAGATTTGAGTCGTATTTCCAGTTTTCATCCATCCCCTGGTCACCGTCCTGTTATTCGATTATCTGGAACTTTGTTTAAACCTAATTACTACTACGGAGAGATGGCTAATTATCTTGGTGGAAACTGCACCTTTTGCAAGATTTCTAATAAAGTGCTTAGCTGATATTATGAGTTGTTTCAATTTCTTCTGGGGAAACTTCACGAACGATGTATTCCATTGTTTTCATTCGACAACTGCATTTCAACAATTTGTTCTACTACACTGGTGAAAACAATTAAAAAGACAAACGGTTAAAAAAAAAAAAAAAAAAAAAAAAAAAAAAAAAAAAAAAACTGTTATCCCCATACGCAAATAAGGTATCAGATGATAGTTAAGCTCCTCGCGGACACACCTGTCACGCAGTGGTCTGTGTCGTCATAAGGGAGTGGTGCTGTGATCGCGTTTGTGCAGAGGTACCTCATTTGACCGCCGAAGCTTGTAGCGTAAGGACGTTTTGAAACATCGTAGCATAACCCAATCTTTGTTTTTTGAATTTCTTTGTTTACCCATTGTTAGTATGGCTAGTTATTATCGTCTAGATGATGCCACAAGATGGCGGATTGTTGGAAGACTCGAAGCCGGCCAATCACAGGCTACTTGTTCTAATGACCTCGGTGTTTCGAGAAATGTGGTGTCCACTCTGTGGAAACAGTTCAGTGAGACAGGAACAGTGGTCCGCCGACCTGGTCAAGGCCACAAAAGGGCAACAATGCCGGCTTATTTGAGACTTCTAGCCAAAAGGGATAGGTCCGCGACAGCGACACAACTGTCTCGTCACCTGTATAATGCAACAGGAACATCCATTTCACGAATAACAGTCACCCAGAAACTTAATGCAGGTGGCCTGTATGCTAGGTGCCCTGTAGTCTGCATCCCTTTGACTGTGAATCACAAAAAACGCCGTCTAACATGTTGCGGAGAATACCTGTCCTGGACAGAGGATAGTTGTTAGGCTGGTTCTCTTCAGTGATGAGTCGCTATTCAGTCTGGACAGTGACTCGAGACGTGTTCTCATCTGGAGAGAACCCGGGAGTCGATATCGGCCCTCAAAGAATGTCGAAAAGGATCACTATGGTACAGGTGGCCTGATGGTCTGGGTAGGTATCATACCAGACGGGCATACCGACCTTCATGGGTTTTACGGTACAGGGACGAGATCCTTGCACCCTATGTGAGACTTTTCCACGGGGCATATGAACCAAATTTCGTCTTTATGGACGATAACGCGCGTCCACATAGGGCTCAGTTGGTGAGCGAATATCACTAATCGGAGGATGTTCAACGAATGGAGTGTCCTGCGATGTCCAATGACCTTAATCCTATCAAACACGTATGGGACACCCTTGGACGATCAATTGTAGCTCGAACACCAGCTCCAATGGCCATCGATGAGCTCTATGGTGCCTTGGTGTAAGAGTGGGTGCAGTTGCAACAGGGATTGATAAGGATCCTGGTAAACAGTATAAAACGCCGATGCGAGAGTTGTGTAGCTGTTACAGACGATCATACACCCTATTATACGTTTTTTCTCTGACTGACAGGGTGTCGGTCAGCTGTGGTGGACACGTGACCAGTTTCCTTATTTAGGGTGCAGGTTGTGCCCATTTTTCTATTCCCATATATTGATCTTGTATCGAATGATATTTTGGCCAAGTTTGGTTTTATTTGCTTTGTTAGATTTTCTTTTAATTGCACAAAGAACATTTGTCCCTTTAATTGTTTTTACCAGTGTAATGTAACAGATTCGAATTATCTGTTCTGACCACTTCTTTTACGCCATTATCGCTGGATGTGATCCGCAACTACTATCGTGACAGCCAGTACTGCATTTCCAACGATAAAGTCAATCCATTGTTGCTAGAATGCAACATTTATGTTACTTTTTTTTTATATAAAAGATAACTTTGGTATTGGAAGTACAATTACAGAGTATTTCCCCCTAAATGCATTTAAAATATTGGTCAATTATCTTTCATTTCATGTTTCGGGTCGGTTTCTTGTTGAAATGCATCAGATTGGAGTCAGGTTTCGCGTTGCCTTCAAACAGATTTTTCGGATGCGGGCCAGTATAATCTGACCCATGTGCAACTCTAATGTTAATAACAATACAAGGTTGTCACCAGAAAAAAAACACCCACGAAGGTAAGAAACAATTACTTTAAGTTTGTTTTGTTTTTTGTTAAAAATTACTTGTTATCGGAAGAAGGACTGTTGAAATTATGATTGAAACATTTTTGTAACTTTATCACTGTTTACACAAATTTTTACAAAATAATCCTTTCTTTTATTGATTGCGATGAAATCCTGTTTCATTCGTTGTAGCGTTACGGATAATAAAGGATTTCGCGATCTCTTCTAAAGACGATTTCACGGTTTAGCATAATATGCATGCCTCTGGTGTTTACGCAAGCAGAAATTATCAAGGAGTGATGAACTCCCACCTGCCCCCTCTCTCTCTCCTCTCTGTATGTGTGTGTGAGAAAGAGAAAGAGAGAGGGGCAGCTTATAATTAAATACAGAAACAATATTTTTGTTATACATATTCAATATGTCTATTGCCTTTATTAGAAAAGTTTTATTTAGTTCGAATTTGATTTCTTCAGAAATTCTATTGCAGTCATTTCGTTTATCTATCTATCTATAAATATATCTTCGTGACCGGATCCGTAAGAATCAAATTTCAACTCGAAACCGAACCGAACCCGAAACATTTAAATTCAACTTGACCCGAATCCGATCCGCAGTGAAAAAAAAATGGCGTCAACCCGACCCGAGATGCATAACTCTATTTGCAACAGTGGACCTGGTAACACTAATCTGGATTTATTTTCTGTTGTTAAAAATAGGAATTAGCATTCAAGTTTTGAAAGTTTATTCCTATTTCAATATGAAATCCCATTCTCTTAAATTAATTTAAATAGATTTAAAGAAGACAATGTAGCGCTTTTTAACACTTTCCAACAAAGTTGAAAAGTGTTTATGAATTCGGTTTGTCTGTTTATTTGTGCTCTAACTCGCGTAAACATACTCGGATTGACTTGTAATTGATTTACGTTATTGAGGTTTGCTATACCATACCACATTTGGTATTCAAAATGAAGTGCGTAGCATCCACGGTTCATTTACAAAGGCACTCAAAAGTATTCCGTTACATTATGGTATATGGAGAAAAATCATTTTCAGTATATTTTAATGATATTACATTATTTTCAACATGCTGAAATTTATATATACCATTGAGGTGTATTGAACTGAGCTAACTGTAGAATAGGGAGCGCATAGAACTTATTGTTCATTTACAGGGATTTACAAAAGAATTTGGCTACAGAAGCAATTAAACTGTTGAAGCCTATGAACACTAATTGCTGGAAGTGCGTTTTCAGATGCGGTACGCATTTTTAAACTGAAATGTATTTTAAAAAAATATTACTTGGTGTACATAAATTCTATGAATCATATGCAGGGCTGCACAAAAATTCTCAAATACATTTCCGTTTATTCACGGAAATGGCTGAATGGAAAATTTCAACTATTGTATTCGTTTAACTGAAGCAACTTTTAGCATATTATGTAGTATGCATACAAATCTATAGATCATATACAGGACTGCACAAAAAAGACAAAAAAAAAAAAAAAAAAAAAGAATCTTTTTCCGACTATTGATTGTAATAGCAGAAATTAGGTTTTCAAATGCGTTGTATTTTTCAAGATGTTTATTAGCCCCCGGTATGCTATTTCTTTCTCCCAGCTTATTTTGCGTCGTCTCCAAAAAATAACGTTACGTTGTATAAGCTAGCCGTAAAACAAAGGAGATGGATCACTGTACGATTAAATACTCTACAGAAATTTTTTTAACTTCTAAGCATCGCACATTTTCAATTTTTAGACCGTCGTATTGGAAAAAAAAAGTACTTTTAAATGCAATTTGTTTGAAAACTGTATATATTTATTTTTGAAATATTAATTTTTTGTAGTTTTTAGAGCCATTTGCTTAATATTGGCAGCGGAAGTGCTCCATTTCTGTAGAAAGTAAAGGAAAAATAGTTCTAAAATTGTTACATTATGAAAATATATTTTATATCAAAAATATATAAAATATATTTTTATATATTTTTGTTGCCATTTTCTCCTAACAACCGAAAGAAAATGTAATTAAAATACATGCTATTTTGAAAAAATATAAACGAATGATTTCTGTTAAAACAGGGAGCTATTATAAACTATATTTAATTTTAAGTATCTATATTAATGTTGCAAACAAATGAAGACCTATGAATCATTAGATGGCTTTTTTTTTTTTTTTTTTTTTTTTTTTTTTTTTGTCGAGTTTTTTTAATGACGGCATCTTTTTGGTGCATTTGTGTTTTATTTCGCGATAGTGATGTCCTATGCAGCTTTACTGTGATGTTTAAGAGTGGACTGTAAATGTGGAATTCTTAAGCGGATGCGAATGACGTCATTTTACATAAAATAAAAGCTTGTGCTTTAAGTCTTAAAATTGAAGTATGTTTTGCACTATTTATATATACATTTTTTTTTCATCGGGGGGCGACACTAAATTCTGAAAAAGCAGAATTCCTGTTTTCTAGTTTAGACGTTATGTTTTATCTTAATAAACTGTGAAATTTTGTTATTGTATTCTGCATGCGTTGGAAAGTGTTACATAATCCATGCTAGATGCATGATTTTTCGTTCTTGTTTTTTCTTTCTTCTGCGATAATTTGGTGCTTAAATAGAATGGAGATTTCCTCTTTTCTTTTCGGGCTGTACACCTAATACGGCGAAGAAATAGAGTTGCAGAAATCTTGATAAATAAAGATCGTATGTTGCGCATAAATTGCAATGAAATTCTTTACTTTATATAAGTTGAATTGGGTCACATCATATAAATACGCACACACACACACACACACACGCACAAAAAAAAAAAAAAAAAAAAAAGAGATGCAATTTAACAAATTACAACGACCATTTGGAAAATGATTTTTTCAAAGACAAAAATTTAAGACATAAAAAATCGCACGGAGTTGATCATACATTACATACGCCATTGATTACATTTTTCGGTACTGTAAATTTTTAAACTTCTACGGAGCTGGTCATACATTACGTGCGCCATGGATTAAACATTAATATTCCTGGACCCATTTTAAATAAAATTTCATTCTTAAACTTCTAAACATCCCACAATATTACTTTTTACACCGTCGTATGGAGCAAAAAAAAAAGTACTTTGAAATGCAATTTGTTTGAAAGCTGTATCTCAATTTGTTTCTGAGTTATTAATTTCTTTTTTTTTTGTAGTTTTTATTACTTTTTTGTCCAGAAGTATCCATCTCCGTTGAAAGTAAAGGGAAAATACAGATTACTGTATAGACCAATCAGAAAACAAATAAAATGCGGATTCAACCAATAAAACGCTTCAGATATTTTTTTGATTTCCTACCCCGACAGAGGACAATAGCCATTTTCCCAAATGGTTAAAAGAAAAGCAATTTAACAAATTACAACGACCATTTGGAAAATGATTTTTTTCAAAGACTAAAATTTAAGACATAAAAAATCGCACGGAGTTGATCATGCATTACGTACGCCATGGATTAAACATTGACATCCCTGGACCCATCGTGAACAAATTTTAAAAGAAATTTCAGTTTTACAATTTTCGGTACTGTAAATTTTTAAACTTCTACGAAGCTAGTCATACATTACGTACGCCATGGATTAAACATTAATAGTCCTGGACCAATTTTAAGTGAAATTTCATTTTTAAACATCTAAACATCCCACAATATTACTTTTTATATCGTCGTATAGAGAAAAAAATGCATTTTTAATTGCAATTTGTTTGAAAGCTGTATCGCAATTTGTTTCTGAGTTATTAATTTCTTTTTTTTTGTAGTTTTTATTACTTTTTTGTCCAGAAGTATCCATCTCCGTTGAAAGTAAAGGGAAAATACAGATTACTGTATAGACCAGTCAGAAAACGAATAAAATGCGGGATTCAACTAATAAAACGCTTCAAATATGTTTTTGATTTCCTACCCTGACCGAGGACAGTAATCATTTTTCCAAATGGTTAAAAAAAAAAAAAAAAAAAAAAAAAAGATAAGATTCTGTCAAAAGTTAGGGACTGGTCGGTTTAACACCCTCGCACTTCCACAATCAGCATGCGTCTTTCCTATTTTTTTTTTCTTTAATTTTGCTTAGTTTTTCTGAGTTTCACGTTTAATGTGTCTGATTATTTTAAACAGTCTGAAGTTCAGGGTCGCGTTGTTTAGTCCGGAGGTCAAGACTGATTAGAAAAAATCGATAATTTCTTTACTATTTTAATTAAATAAGACGCATTTCCAAACGCTATATTTCCTGAGATGGTTCCCAAATTATGCATTTTTATTCGTTACGTAATTTAGTGTTGAAAAATGGGGGTGGGTTTCATGTAATTTATTAAACGCATTGCTAAAATTATACTCGTAGATTCTCTGTCTCTTTTTTAATACTTTCTAACATAGTTGAAACTGTTTATGAATTCGGTTTGTCTTTGCTCTAGCTCGCGTAAATACACTTTGATTGGCATGTAATTTGCATACGTCATTGAGAGTTAGCATGGTATATTTGGTACTGAAAATGAAGTACAGTAGAACCTCTTTTATCCGAAACTCTCGGTTAACCAAAACCCATTTTTAAAGCTTTTTTTTTTTTGTTTAACTATCATATTTCTTGGGTGCAAAATCCATTTTGAAAGCTTTTTTTTTTTTTTAACTATCGTATTCCTTGTGTGTAAGCGGTCCTTTCTGAACTACGAGTAGATATAAATATTTTCGATCCCCCTTTCTTAGAGTTCCTTTGAATTTAACTTGAGCTCCCATAAGCTGCAGAATGAAACGAAGAAAACGAACAAATTAGCAATTCTGAAGCTTTTGAATATTTTGCAAAAGGTTTGGCATGGCTGAGGCGTCAAGAAGATTCTGATACTGGTGAACTAATAATATTAAAAAACTCCGGCATAGCGCTTCAAAGCAAAGGCAATCGAAACTGCGACAACCAAAACATTTTTTCAAACCCTTGTGATATATGTAAAAGGTACTTAATTTAAAAATTAAAATTCAGGTAATTTATTCTTGTTTCTATTTTGCTATTGCTTTATTTTTATTAAGCACTTGTTACCATAATAAGAAATATTGCATATATTTCTGCTTAATCTTAAAATTGAATCATTCTCGATTATCCGAAAATTTCGATTTTCCGAAAGAGGGTAGGTCCCAATTACTTCGGATAATCGAGGTTCTACTGTATGTAACTTTTATAGTTCGTAGAAAGGAGCACTTAAAAGAATTCCGTTGCATTATGGTCTATAGAGAAAAATCGATTTCAGTGTATTTTAATGATGTTACACTATTTCAAACATGTTGAAGTTTATATACATGACCGAGGTGCACTATAAAATTTTAAAAATAGAATATGCTGTGATTATTTTTCACTCATTTACAGGGATACACAAAAGAATTCGGCTACAGTTGTGTATGAACATTAATCGTTAGAAGTGCGTTTGAATTGTGATAAGCATTTTTAAATTTAACTGATTTTTATTTTCATGTTACTTGGTGTTTATAAATTCTATAGATCGTATACAGGGCTGCACAAAAGAATTCGAGTACCTTTCCGTTTATTGGTGGAAATTTCTGAAGGGCAATTTTCAGCCGTGTTATCACTTCCCTACCTGAACTAAATTATTGCATACTGTGTAGTATATATAAAGATCTAAAGATCATATACAAGGCTTCACAAAAGAATTCGGATGTTTTTCCTACTATAGATGATAACTCTGAAATTGGGTTTTCAAATGTGTTATGTGTTTTTAAAATTGTTTACTTAGACATCAACTTTCTCCTCATGAAACGGTGAAGTTTCGCTACAGTTTTTTGAATATATTAGAAAGTGTTTCTTAACCTATGCTTGACGCATGATTTTTATTTCGAGTTTTTCTTTCCACGGTGAAAAAGAGCTTTTTTAATGAGTAACAGATTAACATTTCACGAAATATTGTCAATATAGACCTTTCAAAAAATATATTGATAGTTAAAACAGGTTTTTAGCTCACAGGCTATCAAAGCCTGAGAACTAATGTGCCAGCCGGTTTTGTATGTACGTACGTAACGGTATAACTCTTGATAGAAATATCCGATTTGCTTCAAATTTCTTTTCTAGGTTCAATCTGATAAGGCGCTTCACTGATTAGTTTTGGGAGTTCATTGGTTAAGGATAAAGGGGAAAAAGGGGGGCTAGTCCCCCCCCCATAATTTAGATAAACGGGTTTTTCATGCAGAATTATTCGATTTGCTCCAAGTTTGTTATACCGGTTTATTATGTTAAGCAGATTCCCTGATTAGTTTTGGGGGTTCATTGGTTAAGGATAAAGGGGGAAAAGAAGGGCTGGTCCACCCCCTTAATTTAAATAAATGGGTTTTTATTGCAGAATTATTCGATTTGCTCCAATTTGGTATACCGGTTTATTATGTTAAGGAGCTTCCCTGATTAGATTTGGAGGTTCTTTGGTTATGTATAAAGGGGGGGAAACGGGGTCTAATCCCCGTTCATTTATTTTTTGAGGGGCATTATTCTTTGACATAAGAGTATAATATACAGTGTGAATAGCCTGTGAGCTCAATGTCATCAGTTTAACTGGATACTTTTCTTTTTTATTAAAAGTGTTCTCAGTTTTTATATTATTATTATCTTATACTCTAGATACATTGTTTTCATATATTTGCAGACTTATTTTCATTTCTATAGACGTTCAGGTTCCATTTTTTTAAAGTGCTTTCGTAATTATATAAATACGTAGCACCTATATAGTCGTCGTTCGGTCCGTCTGTCTGTCCGACCGTCTGCATATAACAGAGCAAAAATTACCCAATCGAATGATCTGAAATTTTAAATATATAATTATTGAAAAATTTTGTCGAGTCATTTCGAATTTTGTGAAAATTGGATGTATATTTTAATGACAGGGACAATCAAAAGTTTTTCGTTACATGACGGCCGATGGGAAAAATTATTTCAAATGCATTTCAATTATGTTACAGCCTTTCGAACAGAATGAGAGTGATATGCACTTTTGAAGTGCACTAAAATATACATCCAGTACAATATACGGTGCAAAAAACATTTATAAAACTAGTTACAGTACGAACGCTCCACATTTGCCGCGTTTGACGTACAATTTCGAACTTGTTTTATTCGGGAGTCAATGAACCAAACGTATTTTCTTATTTTCCCTATAAATGTAATAAAACATTAGTTACACTGTAACTAATGTTTTGTACAGGCGATTGCTACTACGCGATGACTATGTTTATGTAATCGTTATGTCAAAAAAGCGATTCGAAATACTGTATTTTGCAATATTTTCCGAAAGATTTTGTTTTCAAATAGGAACATAAAACGTTAGTACCTGAATGAAAATACATGTAAAATTTAAGTATTCAAGAATGAAGATAATTTGTTGAATCTCTCAATAAAACAAAAATAATAACTAACGCTGTCACCGCCGCAGTAAATGAATTTTTTGTGACCTAGAGTCTTTTTCGCTAAGATTAAGAAAACTACTGCACACAAAAATATGAAAATTGGTAGTATCATAAAGAAAAGTTTGATAAACCCACTGAAGCAGACTGTTTGGAAATCAAAGAATTATTTTAAGAGATATTTAATGAAAAGATTCAAAATCGTTCCATTAAAAAAGTTTTATAGGAACAAAAACTATACATAAGAATTTAATAATTTTTTCGAAACATATACATTAGAAGCTTCCGGTGTGCAAACTGCATTTATTTTTTTAATTTGACTCCTTTTTTGAGGGTTTATTTCCATTTTTAATTCAAATTTTCAGCCTTTCGAGAGATAGTTTTTCATATTTTAGAAAAGGTTATTATCTTAAAATGTTGCCAATTGTATAAACAGCGCAAAAATAATATTTCTACAAATAAGAAATTTATTTACACGCGACTATTATAAACAGAAAAAACTTTCAAATTAGAATTAAATGATTATGTATTAAAAGCAGGAAAATATTTAAAGTTACTTCATAAAAACTATATTTATACGTGAATATTAAAAGAGAAAGAAAATTTTTAAATAATAAATTCCTTAATATGCGTTAAAGCTTTAAATGGATAAACTTACGGAAAATTTAATATGGCCAAGTAATAATATTGTCAAACAGTTTAAATTAAAAATATATTTACATTAGACATTTATTTCACATTTCTAGATGACCTTTTAAACTATTGTTATCAATTCTAAGGCAGCGCAAATAAAAATATTTCCTTTCTAGCAACAAAAGTATTTTAATTTGAACATTAAAAGAGAAAGAAAACTTTAAAATAACAATTTCATTAATATGCGTTAAAAGCAGTAAATAGGAGAAAATACGTCATATTTAAAATGGCCAAATAATAATATTGCAAAACAGTTTAAATTAAAAATATATATTTACACGAGACATTTATCTCAGATTTTAAAGGATCTTTTTAACTACTGTTGATAATTCTAAGACAGTGCAAATAATATTTCCTTTCTAGCAACAATAGTCTTTTCATGTGAATATTAAAAGAGAGAAAGAAAAATTTGGTGAAAATTAAATCAGATTTAATATGATACATTTAAAATGTCTTATTTAAAACAATTATCTTATACCGTTATTAAAAAGTAATACCAGGAGGTAGAGGTTAGCACGGGCCGGAATTTCCAGCCCCGGGCCCGGGCCGGCGAGAACGAAAGCTATCTTCACCCGACCGGGCCCTATGTAAAAATTGGAAGTTCGGCCCGAACCCGGGCCGGCCCGTTTGCATTTTTACAGTTCTCGGCCCGGCCCGGCCCGGCCCGTACAAAAATCAGTAAAAACAGGCCCAGCCCGACACAGTTTCTACAAAAAAAAAAAAAAATTCAACCTACCTTTTTTTTCAACCTGCAATTAAGATTCTTTTAATGAATACTACATACCTATTTATGGGAACATTTTACAGTATATTTTACATTACTATGATGTTCGCAAAACAGAAAACACTCAATAGTAAACATTAACAATTACAGTGTTTTAGTCATTGTATCTACAGACATTTCAAAATGGAAATAAGGATTTATTAAAAGATTAATGTAGTTCAGAACAAATTATTAAAAACATGTTAACATTTGAAGCTGTATAATAAAAAGTAGATTTGTGAAAATATTTCTCTCATTTTTAAGGCTTTTCTCAAATCTAATGGAGCTACATTTCGACACATTTATGAATTCTTTTCTTTTCAGAAACGCGTAAGATTGGCAGGTGTTCTTATTCAGAAGCTATGTAAATGTCGTTTTTTTTTCATAGATAAAAGCAATATATCCTTCTGAAAATACTATCAAAGTTAGCGTTTTGAATCGAATTTCCGGAAGCGATAGCACAGGAAAGGAGAAAAACGTACAGTCACGTGACAGGAATCTCTGTTATCTCTGTAAGTAATTTATCAAATATGGAAAAAGCTATTCGTTTCCAAATGCCTTCAATAGGCAATTTTATGCTTTTATAGTTAAAAATTTTGTCAGAAAATGTGTCTGAAAGCTTCGCATCGTTGAGCAGTGAATATGAGAACCACCTTAAGGTACATTTCCAAAGATACTGTTAGGAGAAGTTCATTATCACTATTAATACTACAAAACACAATGACTGTTCTACACATCCAGAGATCGATTAAGACCAGTTCCGTCCCGGCACCAGTCTGCTGAAAAAAATTAAACTCGGAATCAGACATTTTGTAACTGTACGATGCCGATCTCTACGATGGACATGTTACATTTCTGTATTGATGTTGTTAAACTCGCATCGGCTCGTGACGCACATTTATACTTCTCGAGAAAATCATATTCATTGAAAATGGTTCGTATTTTATCTACTTCGATTATATTCTTATATCGGGCCGATAGGCCCGATTAATTTTTTTGCCGGCCAAGGCCCGGTCCGTTTATTTTGTCTGTCGGCCCGGGCCCGTGCAGACCTCTACCAGGAGGCAAAGACTCTGTTTATATGGTTAATTTTATGTTAGATTTTTTTTCAAATGGTTAACTGGTCTTATTTACTCAATCATGAAAACAGCCAGTACATATTTAAAAGCAGCTGATTCCGCCTTAAAATTCCTCAATCAAAGAGAAATGAATAGAAACCCGTTTACAGGGAGATCGCCACTGTTTTTTTTTTTTTTTTTGTTGTTGTTGTTTTTGTTTTTTTTAATTATTTTTCAATAATCTGCAATATTTTTAAAGCTGATAAAATTAGCGTGCTTTTAGAGTTTGCGGTGTCTTAATGGGGGTTGGCGAGCGTAGCTCGTAGGGGACAGACCCCACTAGTCTAAGACAAAATAGCAAATTTGGATGCGACACAAGCAGCCATATCGGCAACACTGTATAAACATTTACTTCTTACTCATTAGCAATACACTGCTTCAAAAACAAAAAATAAAAAGGTGTAACTTTTTTTAATGATTTCATAGAGCCACTCTTTAACATGTAAATAAAAATTATCTTTATATACTTTATTTGATTTCCAATCATTATAACTCAACCCTTGTAACTCAAAAGATAATTGAGATTTTGAGTTCAAAATTTTACTGAAACCAAATGATACTTAATGCAGAGCCTTGTCTCTATGAAATCATTTGAAAAAGTTTGTGCATTTTTATTTGGTACATTCATCTTTTATGCAAGTTCCATGGATAGAATTTAAAAAATCGTTGATTTTAATTCTGGATATTTACAAAATCAGGAATCAAAACCAGCATACTACTATTTTTGAAAGAGGAATTTTAAATTTACTAATCGGGAGAATTTCGTTAAATTAGATGAAATGCAAAATATTAAGCAGATTTTTATGGATTGAACAATTAATTCTGACTGCGTTTTCTATTTGAAATTAAATTGTGGATTTTAAGCTGAAATTAAGCTCTTACTAGGACACGTGAAAAAATAAAAGAGCGGTAGTGTGTGTGTGTGTGTGTGTGTGGGGGGGGGGGGCGTTTCGGTATAAAATGGGACAAAGAGTGAAATTTTTCAAAAAAATGGCTTTATACAAATTTTACAAAAATTAATAACAATAAACAAGTCGGAAAT
Source organism: Maratus speciosus (assembly GCA_963932465.1). Taxonomy (NCBI): domain Eukaryota; kingdom Metazoa; phylum Arthropoda; class Arachnida; order Araneae; family Salticidae; genus Maratus; species Maratus speciosus. The sequence continues at coordinate 350,096,499 of OZ010800.1, read as the reverse complement.
TGTACGTCAAACGTGGCAAATGAGGTGCGTTCTAGTACCTGTAACTAGTTTTATAAATATTCAGATCTTGGTGTAGTAGCTATTACACCCTTATTCAAAAATGCATCACTACAAAATTTATTACGATTCTATATGTTAAATTCAGTAATACGCAAATAATAGGATTCCATCTTAAATAGGGCGTAATCTCAATACCAGCCTATAATCATGACCTATCATGCGATATCATTGAATGAATTACGTATGATAGGATTTAATAGAAGGAAGGAAACTTTTATTAGTATCTTTTTAAGTTTTAATTCGATTTTCGTAAAATTTGAAGTGACTTGACAAAATTCTGCAACGATTAAAATTTTAAACCATTCGTCTGGGTAGTTTTTGCGCTGTTATATGCGGACAGACAGATTGACGGATAGACAGATGAGCGGACCAGACGACGGCTATGGGTGCTACGTATTTTTATAATTAAGAACTCTCCTAAAAAAATACCAAGCAAAAAATATTAAAATCAGATCAAAAACATACACGTATAATATTATTCAAAAGGACAAAGTTCTCTTTGGAATATTTTTTTAGCGAAAAAAATGTTTAAACTAATAGCGAGTTTCTTTCTTGTTTTGAATCCGAAGTCCAGTATTAAATAAGATGAGAAGGAAATGTTTTGGAAATAGCTATACTTAAGTTATTATTTGAGAAGTTTCTTGTTCAAAATAAGGGTACGTCTTAATTAAGTTTTATAGGATAGTTGGAAAATACATAAATAGCTTGCTAAGTTCCAGCCTGGAAAATTGTTTTTAACTCCTTTTCTACCCCTTCTTATAAAATTTTGGAACCGGACTCCCATAGTGAAATGGTGCTTGATATCATTTTAGGTTTCGGATTTTTATTTTATTCTTTATTTTTTTAGATTAGTTAATATTAATATCTATTTAAAAAGTAATAATAATAATAACTAACGTTGCTACCGTAATTAAATTTATTGTGTCCGGATTTCTTTCTAGGCTTATATTTTAAAAAAAATATTGCATACTAGGTAAAGTACCCCGAAGGCGTTACCCCGAATTTTAAGAATGTTTGTTTTGAAAAATCTCCGATTACGTGTTAATTTATGTAATTTTCACTCCTTTTTTATTTTTCATTTAATTCGGACGACAGATTACCTACTTAGTAAATGTGATCTGGATTGAGACTGAGATTAAAATCTTATGATGAAAAATTGTTTCCGCGTATTTCGTTGTTTAAATAATCTTTTCATGATTAAGAAAAATGGCAAGTACAAAAATTCCATGAATTTTATTTTTTAAAAATCTGAACTCTTTATTTCAGTTCTTCACTAAGAATGAGCTCTAGGTACCTGAAGATTTAAAAATGGCAGAAATAAATTCAGAAAACCTCAAGATGTAAAAATATGTCAATATTTCTATATAATCGGGTTTTTATCATGTTTCAATACGTTTTTTCAAACTCATATGACTTTATATATTCACCATCTGACGTCCATTACACAGGGTCATCGAAAAATAATGCCTAGATTTAAAAAAAAATCATAACATCGAAACCTTTTATGTTAAATAAGTAATTGGTCAAACTGCTCCTGGTGCTCACATTGCGCACATTTGCTCCTGGTGCACACCGAACGGTGCTCACATTGAAACATACTAACAAGGGAACCACTTTTGGTGTTGGTCGCACCTAGCATTGAGACCTGGTGCATTTTAAAGCCCTATATTATGAAGTTTGAGAAACGATAAAAATTTTCTGTTAAAATAACTAGTGGATCGTACCCGGGCTACCCGGGTTGAAGAATATGTGGGAAAACATTTTTTTAAATTAAAACTAATAATTTTTTAATATGTAATAAATTTTTTAGATTGCCCACTTACATTAAAAAAGCATTTTTCATATGGAAAATACGAATTATACAATCAAATAAATTTTTGAAATTTATCAAAAGCGATATTTTCTTATTAGCCGCATGCTAAGAGTTATTTGACCAAGATTTTGTTATTTATGGCATCCTTTTATATTCTGATAATTTCAGAGCTTATACATGTCTGTTAAATTTGTGCTTTATTTATATTATTTTATTTATTTATTCATAAGGAGGTTTTTTTTAATGGATATTAGCCGTAAGAAAATGATGAACTCTTTATTTTGTTTTCAGGGCAAACGGATTAATCTTTCGTAATCGAGCTCCGCGCAATATAGATAAATTAAAAAATATTTCATGCTTTAAAATTGTTTTTAAAACCATAGACAATCAGTAAACTGAGATGAACTTTGTAAACAAATTCCATTTGAAAAAAAAATTCTATTTGGTGATCTAAAAATTTAAATATTACGATATTACAAATATGTTAGATTTGTGTTTTTATAATATTATTCTTTTATTTGTTTATAAAAGAAGTATTAATTTCGTTAATTTGTCTTTCACAAATATGTTAGATTGGTGTTTTTTTTAATATAATTATTTTATTTACTTATAAATGAAGTATTAATTTCGTTATGCAAAAATAGTCAGAAACAAATACTGAAAAATGTTTGTTTCTTTTTGTGCAAAATGTTTATTATTATTATGTATTGAAATCGGCACGTGATAAGATCAGCTTAAAAAAAAAACCATGCTTAAAAATTATTTTAGAAAATATAATACATCAGTCAATTAAGATACAGTTTTTAAACAAATTGCATTTTAAATGTAAATTTTTTTCCTATGCGATGAAAATTGAAAATGTACGATGGTCAGACTATTAAAAAATTGCAGTAACGAAAATTTCAAGACCGAAATTTGATCGTGAAGTGTTGCCATTCGCAAAATGACGTCAGCGTTATGCACAGATACGTTTCTTCTTTATAATATTGATACTTAGTCAGTAAAATATAATAAAGATAAGTTATTAGGATGTGGTTATCAACTGAGGCTCTCATGCTTGGTATTCCGGAATGAAAAACAGCAATTTTCACCTTCTCAAAATTTGCATACGCACTTCTCATATCCACATTCATCATTTTAAAAAAATTGTATTTTGTTTGATTATTTAAAAATCATTTTAACTCAAAACTTGAAGTCACGATTGCCAGCAACATCTTTTAAGTGAACAGACGCAACCTTTACTTGAGATTCTAATCTCAATTCCGGAGAGTAAAAATTTCCGCAATTTATGTTTTTTAGACGCATTTGTGTTAAAATGTTTAGTTTTTTCTAAGAAAATTATCGTTTTCTTTTAAATATGACTTCATTTTCACTTAAATAAGCATTTCGCCTAGTGTCTGAAACTTAGTGCAGAAGGAAAAACAATATACAAAATTTATGAGGAAAAATGCGTGTTTTCAAAAACAGTATGTCATTTTCCGTTATTATGCACCTAATATAATATTCTGCTCCTAATGAGATTTTGCGACACTAAACCCTATACAACAATTTTTATCAACAATTTTGAATTTTTATCAGAAAATAGCATGAATAAAGATAAAAATACCTCATTATTTCTCTCATGTTTTTAATAATGAAAGCTACTAACTTTCACCATTTTGAAGAAATTTCATAAAATGCTTTTAAAATTAAAATATAAAGGTGGGGATATTAAAAAGGACAGATAGTGCGATCACATCTACAAATGAAGAGCTTTCAGTTATATTAGTAAAATTGGTACAGCAGAAAAATCAGAGCAGATGACTAAAAAACACACTTGTGTTTTAACTATATAGATTATATAAAATTAGGAAAAATTAAATTAAGCAAATTATATTATTTTGATAAAACTATAGTAGAATATCCTAAAGAAGAGCATTAAAATTTTATTATTCGAGAGAATTTTGGATAAAAACTTCAGGAACATATTATTTTAAACCACGAATTATTTGTTTGCTTATCTAACTCGGCGAAGCAAATCCATCCAGGCGAGAATCATCAATTTCTGTAATATAAATAAATCGCTATTATTTGCATGTCACCTCTCTTCTATAAAGACACTCTAAATTTTTGTAAAACATTGCGTTTTATCAGTGTGTGATTTCGATTACATTGTTTTCAAAAGTGAAGCATTTCAAAGCAGCTGGGCTGTGAAAATGACGCATTTCTACAAAACATAAATCAGGTTTAAGAATTAAAATACACGCTATTTTATAAAATGACGTCATTTGCATCCGCTAAATCAATCCACTTTTACAATCCAGTCTTAAACTTCGTCTATAGAAAAGTATGCATATGACGTCATTATCACGGAATAACAGACAATATTCTTGACATAGCCCATATTTTAATTTCAACTTTTTTTTTCGGGTTTTATGTGAAAATGGCAACAAAAAGATACAGTATCTCCTATTTTTGACTATTTTCCGTTTACTTTCAATGACTTTCAATAGAAATGGGGTACTTTTGTTGCCACGATAAGAAAAACGGTACTAAAAACTGCAAAAAAATTAATATCTCAAAAATAAATTGAGATACAGCTTTCAAACAAATTGTATTTAAAAGAGCATTTTTTTCCTTATACGACGGTGTAAAAAATTTAAAATGTGCGAGGTTTAGAAGTTTAAAAATTTGCAGTAGAGAAAATTGCAAAACCAAAATTTTATTTAAAATTGCAAAGTGTTGCCATTCGCAAAATGACGTATGCGTTACGCACAGATATGTTTGTCCTTTATAATATAGATATTTCTTGATTATACAGCAGCATAACTTTCTGAAAATGCAATTTTCGAGACCACTTATCGGACTATTAACATTGATTTTTTTTTAAAGAAACGCATTTTAAAATAAAAATTAGTTAATAATAGGTATAAAATATTGAAAAAAGTTTGAAAATTCCTTCAAAAACCCACGAATTTGATTTTGAAAAATTGCAACTTTATATTCATATTTTTGGCGGGGAAACAGTTGGCGTTTATTTTCAAAAGTAGAGCTTTCCGGCAACTCTAGCCAAATGCCATAGCTGAATTTGTCGAGGCTAACGAGAAAGACAGGCTACCGCGGTGGGTCCGATTCTTCTTTTTTTACAGACCGCTGGAGTCACGTGGTGCTCTTTTCGCACACATTCATTAGTGCATTCGAGCATCACGTGACTCCAGCGGTCTGTAAAAAAAGAAGAATCGGACCCACCGCGGTAGCCTGTCTTTTTCGTTAGCCTCGTGAATTTGTAATAGCTAGAAATTGCAATGTCCGACCTGTTTCGTCACAGTAATTTTTCTAGATTGTGTAAAAATATTAATTTACTTTATGATTACTTTTACCGAAGGACTATTTAATACAGCAACATTTTATTTTAAACATTCGAAACTTTATTTCATTCGATTTCAAAAGAAAAATAGTTTGCTTATTTTGTATTTCACTAAAAAATAGTTTTCAATGATCTTCGAAGCTTTTATAGAATTATATTTATTACTCATATATTTATCGTCTGCATAGAAAAAAAAATAAAAACCTAATATTTGTTTCTTATGCTATCAATTGTAAAAAAAAATCGCAATCTGATATAATTCTAGTAATGTTCTGTACATTTTCTCTTTGGACAAAGCGGGCGGAAAAATTGTAGCGCCCTATTTGGCGACTTAACTCACTTTTGGCGTGAAATAAACAAATAAATATGTAATAATAAAAAATTAAAAGTATAAAAAGTATATAAAATATTATTTTAACAGAGAAATTTTTTCGATTCTCTATTCAACATCTCTAACTTTTATGTATAGGGAGGGCTACAAAACGCACCAGGTCTCGATGTTAGGTGCGAGCAACACCAAAAGTGGTTCCCTTGTAAGGTATGAAAAAAAAATTATTTTTTGCTGCACATTATAAGATTAAAACCTATAAATTACCTTTCATAGTTTTTTTGTGACTGTTATTTAAAATCTAGGCATTATTTTTCGATGACACTGTATTTCCAATATGACGTAATATTCATTTTTTTAAAAAAAATTCGTCAAAATATTCATTCCACTTTCATTTTTTTAAGTGGAAATCTACCAATACAAAATGTATGACGTAATATTCACTTTTTTTAAAAAAAAATTCTTTAAACGATTTATTTTATTTTCATTTTTCACGTGGCAATGTACTTTCCTTGAAAAGTATAATAGTGTAATAGTTGTAATAGGTGTAATAGGTGTAATAGTTGTGGTAAAAATTTTATTGTGGATTTTTAATTGTGGACAACTGCTATAACGGTAAATGTTTAAATTTGATAGGAAATTGCTGTTAAATTGTTTGTTTTTTTATTAATTAGAAATTAACTATAAATTATTTCGATTCCGGATTACTATAGTTGCCTCAGCCGTGTTTTAATACACATGTTCGTAACATTTCTCAATTCTAGCTTCCAAACTGTGGATTTGCACAGAATTGTAGACAGACAAATTTTCATTTTATGTATTAGATAAAAACATGAAAAATGGTAGTTTTACAGAGCAATATATGATAAACACGGTGCAGCAGACTATTTTTAAATCGAAAAACTATTTTAGGTGCTATTAATGTTGAAATCGGTCATGATATTTTAGTTACATAGCTTTAATAGGAGTGTGATGTGCGGTGCCCAATTCCATTTTTTTAATTTGTCTAATTTTTGCTAGTTTAGTTATTTTTCAATTTATTTTTCTTAATTTCATTATCTGAAGAGAGATTTATGTCAAACTTCGAAAAAGCCGTTTTTTATCTAGTGTTGGCAGATTTGAAGATAAGGCCCAAATAATATTTCCAAACACTTTTCAATTGAAAAAATTTACTCGTAAAAAGAAAGAAAACTGTAAAATAGTTAAATTATTACGTGCGAAAATGATGGCTCCACTCGTGGGCTTGCTGGGTTCGAACCCAATCGCATTCATCGGCTTAATCGTTCGGAGTTTTCCGTGTTTTTCTTCGAACCTTGGTTATCCTTGCGTAAATACGTGTTAGGTTCTCTTAGAAAAACCCCACAGAGGACATATCTCTCCGGGCATATACCGGGGGCATATCCTCCAAAGGCATTTTGGGCCTATATCTCTCGTGTAGATAATCGGCCGTCATAAAACAACAACATCTGCAACATTAAATGGAGGAAATTACGTAATATTTAAAATGATTTTCTTATAGTTTCAAAGAAAACTTTTCTTCTAGAGGTAATTATCAAAGTCCAGAAGGTAGCGGCATTTTCCACTTTATTTATATTTTACTATTCTATACAAGCTGAGTTTCAAATGTGGGATAGATATTACTTAATAGCACATCAAAACACCGTCAACTGTCGCGATTGCCACCTTGGAAAAGGAAAAATTTCCCAAGTCAAAGGGATATGAAGTGCATCCCAATTACAGAAGATCGGCACTGGTCTTGATAATATAATTCCATTTTCCGTAATCGGGTAATATTTTTAAAACAGAGCAAATTAATGTGTTTTTAGAGCCTGCTGGGCCTAAACAGTAGCTCATAGGAGATAAAGCCACCTAGTTCTTAGCAAAACAGTACAGTAAAACCTGTGTATAACGATACTGTCTATAACGGTCTTATAGTATCGTTATAGACAGTCTTCACTGTATTGGGTCACTGATTCCTCATAACAGATTAAGTTAATTTAAAAAAAAAAACTTGTTTTTTTTTTTTCATATAAATCTTTTTGACTTTACACTTTCTTTTCTCACTCGAGGAATCAACTATTCTAATTATGCCACAGATAAAACCTGTGGCATATACAGGCAAAATTGAACGCATGCTAGAAAATACGGTAAAAATAGCCGCTGAAAGTCAAACATAAAATTTGAAATCGAATTTACAACGAAATAAATAAATAAATCTAATCCGAAGATTCTCAATCCACTAAAAATAGTATATTTCTGTCAAATTTCGTTCCTGTAAGTCTTCTCTTCATAACACTACACTGTTTACCGATAAATTCCTTCTTTTATTATTTTAGAAGCCCTAAAATTTGACCAGAAAAAAAATCTTTAGATAAAATCCTCCAGTTACAATTATTTTTTTATAAACTTAATACAGCGGATTCTTTGCAATTTGAATTTCAATGAGATGTATAAAAGGTTCGAATTATTAAAAATTCGAATTGTGCAAAGCTTGCATATTAAAGAATAGCAATGAAGTATAACAATATTAACAATATCATAGAATAAGAATAACATGTTTGTCTTTATGAGTAACATGTTTTACGTGTTAAAATTAAATATATGCATATTATTTATTTATTTAAAACAAATCAAAATCTTCGCAATATTTATTTTTAAAAAATCCATGAATCTATTATATTAAAGTCTGTCTGTGCGTTTGTATTTCGCAAGTGCTCTTCATAGAATAAGGAATGTTGGGTGTTCAAACTAACACCAGTTATATGTATGGATCCAAGGATGTCAAAAGCGGTCTCTGAATTTTAAAATTTGAATTACTTTTCGAAATATTAATTTTCTTGTAATTTTTAATGACATTTCTGTATTGATGGCAACTGGATTACTAAATGTTTGTGGATGAAAGATAGAAATGGGGAAACAATAGGGATTATTAGATTTTTTTTTTTTTTTACGTCATTTTCAAATTGAAATTGAAAATTTTCTTTTATTTCAATAGATGGTGTGATCAATATTGTGACTGAATTGCACATTTGAAGAAACTGAAACTTATTTTTCATATATTTAAGCATCAGGGCGTTTATTAAATTCGCTAATTTGGCGAAATTCTCATTCAAACTCAGTATTTACGAAAACTGGGAATGAAACTTTTGTAATCGGGTTCCAAGCATTTTAGTTTCGTGTTTTTCAGCAAAATTGGCTGAAACTTAAAACAAGAAATAGGGTAAGCTATCTTTTCCTCCCGGTGCAGGCCGGACGGACTTTTTAATCTATTGTCTTCTTTCGAAATCCCAACTATCCTTAAATTTCAAACTGCTGTATTTCAGCCATTTCTTAAGATATGAACGAAACAAAAACTGCTCCGAAAACATTTATCAAGGCCGAAAACTTAAAGGAAAATACTCTTGGGATTTTTAATTCGAAATATTTAAGAGGCCGCTATTTTGAAACAAGATGGCGGATAAAGCTGGCCAACGAACTCGGTGGAGACGTCGGTAAGTCCTGCTTAACCCTTTATCTACTGACGGTACTTATAAGTACCATTAAAATAACTTGTTATAAAATTCATTTAATACATCGATTAGTTGTCACATAGTTTGGAATGAGTTATACATACATTACTTTATCTTGTTCCAAAAGCATTCCTAGTTACACAAAACAAAAGTATTTTTAAAAGGATGATTTTTTTTTGCCTTTGCATCTTTTCAGCTTTTTTGGCATTGGGGGGGGGGGTGATTTTTCAATTCGAAAATATTTCTATTGTAAGAACATTATATTTGTACATTTCCTAATTCTACAAAATACTAAGAAAAATATTTAAAATAAAAGATTTGAGAGGGGTTATAAATAGTGCACAAAATCCCTATAAATTGTAATTTAATTAATCCTTCTAAAATCCTTCTAAAAGTTATTAAATGATTGTGTAAATTTTCTAATGTAGTTTAAACACTTCACGAAAAAAGCTTTAGAAGATAAAAATTTCATGAATTCATAATGCAGTACATAAAGGTTTAATCACATACAGTTCGGTTCATAAATACGAGTGATATCGCATGAAAAACATCATATATACATAGTATATATATATATAAATCAACACTCGAGTGGAGTATGGTTTTGGGGTCTGAGGGTCATGATCAGGGAAAATGTACCGATAGTGCTTTTTTCCGGAAGGCTGCTGTAGGTAGTTCCTTACATTTTGCAGTAGAAGTTACTTATAATCTGTAAGTTTGAATTAAACAATATTTCAAGCTATTCAAGTTTAAATTAAAATGGGGGGACTGTAGTTTCTCAAGCGACCCTTTATGATTTTTTTTTTAGCACTAAAATTTGTTTTCATATTTTATAAATTTATGCAGATGTATATCAAGCATTGAAAATTCACCATCAATAATGAATTAAAGTAAAAAACATAATTTGTATGTATTTTTAGAATATAGTCAGATACTATAATAAATTATTCCTTTTATTTTACTTTCATTTTTATTAATTTTAAGATATCATTTGATAGACATTTTTCTTTTATTCCCTGTGTTTCAGCTTCTTTGTTTACGCGTTCCTCCTGACAGTTATTTCTATTATGAAATTACAATGAAGCTATTTGCTATTTCTTATCAGTGAAAGATATGTTTTACTCGAGATAACTTGTTTTCGTATAAACAGTTATAAAATATAAGATTAGACATTACTTAATCTATCAATTCCTTTTTCAATGGAGAAGGAGAAAGCAGAAAGGGTTTTTTTAAACGACTACACTTTTGCATATAATTATGGAACGGATGAAAAGATTTTTTATATTATTTTTATTTTAAACTTTTAAGTGAGAGAATATCTTTCCAAATGACTTACGCACGCTCACACACACACACACCTATATACATAAGGACATGAGTTTCAAAACTCGACTTATCAAAAATTAAAAAAAAAAACGTGTTTTCTCTATCAGTCTATTCTATTGGTAAACCTGCACCGAAAAAACACAACGATCTGCAAAAAAATAGTTTTATCCTGTATTTTTGGCATTGTAACCAGGGTTCGCAAAGCTGGTCCCAGTTTGAAAAAACCCGGCGGGTTTTTTCAGAATAGGCCCACTTGAAAAAGCCCACTGAAAAACCCACAATGTGGGTTTTTTCAATTTTCAGAAATATTTAAAATTTTAAACAACATATATATTTAATGAATTTAAATCATTTCAGTTAATTTTGAAAAAAAATTAATATATAAAAGCCATTACATAAACACCCGAAGTAAAATAAAAATGTATTTTAGCACATTGAAATACTTTACTAACGTACAACATAGTAGGCAACATACATAGTACAATTATAGGTAAAGGCAATATCATAAGAATGTCTTTATATAAAAAATTCAAATGAACTATACTCATGAAAATAAAATATATGTATTTTTACTTTATCTCCTATCTTTACAAGAAAGTATTTAATTTGTGAAAAATTTCGACTTCCAGTTTACAATGGATTTATACATTTTAAAAAGGTCCTGAAGACGATTTGATGGTTTTAGAAAATATCTGTCTGTATGTGACAAAAATTTTGTGGGTGCTCTACCTCAACAACTAATGCACAGAATCTCACAAAGCTTTAGATTCAGTTAGACCTTGATGTAAACTGATGCTGATTAGTTTTTGGTAAATATTGCCCAACAGGTGGTGCTGCTTTGCTGCATTTATCTCAATTTTTGCAATAGCTTTATCTAAAGAACTAATGCACGGATTTTCATCAAACTTCAGATTCAGTTAGACGTTGACGTAAGCTGTTACCTATTAGGTTTAGGTGTAAATTGCACAGTAGGTAGTGTTGATATGCTAAATTTTCACGATTTTTGCAAAATCTTTATCTCAAAAACTATTGCACGTGATTTAATCAAACTTAACATTGTATTTCATTTTCATGTAAATAAATGCTTATTAGACTTGGATGTAAACTGAACTACAGATGTTGATTTTATACTGTTTGGGTTGGAAATTTTGGCTGTGGACATCCGAGAGGGTGGGTTCCAGAATCCAATGATTTGTTTGAAACAATGTGATACTTACATCTCCTTGTTAAATGCATCCAATTCAATGAACCTATATTTTACAATCCTTGTGATGGGCATAGATATGGCACTGCGAATTTTGAATTATTAACATGTGTGAGATAGAGGAAAGTTTTGGGATTGGCACATCTGACTAGTTTACCCCTTTTTTTCTTCCCACTTGTATATTTTAAATATTAATATTCTATTCATTATTTGATTTTAAAGCAAATTAACAATTTTTTTTATCTTCTATTATATTTAAAACTAATTTGTGAGAAACACTGACACTTTATTAATTTAAATTCATATAATTTATAACTTGTAAAATAGTATTACAATTATATTGTATATAAGGGAACAATATATAGTATATATAATATATAAATAATATAGAATGCAATAATGTAATATCGCATATATTGTACTTTTGAAAAAACCCGATTTTCCCGGGGAAAATTGGGTTTTTCATGAAAAAACCCATGTGGGTTGGGTTTTTTTAAAAAAAAACCGGGTTTTTGCGAACCCTGATTGTAACACACATATATATATGGGCCTGTGCATATATAACGTTATCAACTTTTTGTTAATTTTGTACCCCCCTCCCCCTTACGATATCATGCGTTATCATTCCTCGAATCCCCCCCCCCCTCCGGTAATGATATCGTTATCAATGTATAAAAAATCCTTACATTTTTGGAATCTTTATCTTTTGCTTGGAGTGATATACAAATAAGTTTAAATTTTTAACATACTGTATTGATTCAAATAAAGGGCAGTCAATAAAATATTATTTTATATATCAAATAACACTTAAAAGAAATACTTACTATTTAAAAGCATTTAATAATATCTTTTTGTTACATAATGCATTCAACAGTAATAATGTCTTCTTGCACTTGCCCCTTGCATGGGGTGGGGCAGACAGAAGTTCTTATCAACAAAACAGGTAGGCACTATTCTTTCGCTTTTATTTACTAAACACAAGTATCATTTCAAACATACTTCGCAAAGCATCATTTGAAAAAAATACTTTACTGATTTTATTAAAGCATTTGGGTTTGGCAATAGTCGAAACATATTAAGCGAGTGAAATGGTTACATTGGCAAGAAATAATACATTAATAGAAGTGACTTAGTCATTCTATAGCATTTCAACAATCGAGTACGAAACTTAAATTTGGATACAGCCCCTAAAATAGGCTCATTTAAAAATAATTAATTTCTCTGAAACTAATCGTACGAATTTCATGAAAATTTGGATTTCGGCTAATTGAAAGGTGTACAATTTATTTATAATGTAAAAATTGGGTATTGGCTATTGAAAAAAAACAAAGTTTGGGTTTATTTCCCCCTAAGCAAGTTTTACATGCGTAAGTTAAAAGTAGACTTTATTTCAATCGTTTGGTAGCAGTAACTTTTCTTCTACGATAATTTGTAGAGTTAGTAGGGGGGTGTTAATTTTTTTTCCACGACTGTACGTAAAGGAATAATGGAATTCTTGAATGGCGAAACCGTGAAAGTGTATTTAGATTTCGGCCCAAGAATAGCTGTACAAAATAAAAGGAGAAAAAACTAAAGCCTGATTCTGAGCTTCTAAACATAGCTTGTATTTAAACTTCTGAACCTCTAAACATAAATTGTACTTGAACTTCTGAGACTCTAAACATAACGTATAACTTCCTTCGTTATATTTCAATACTGAATAAAGGCTCCAGTTTCTAATTTTGTAAGACAAAAATATTTTTTGTATAGTTAACTCGGGGTCCCTCGCTGGTTTTCGGCATTGAAGTTATCGGTGTTGTCATAAAATGAACTTTTTCTTCAGTTCTTTTGGACCCTAAAACAACAGAGCGGAATGGTTTCATCAGAAAAAGATGGCGTCATAAATATAAATTTCATTCATAAAACTAACAAGTAAGAAAAATCATGCATTAAGCATAGATTGTGAAACACTTTCCAACACTTCCTGAATTCTTTAACAAAACTTTGTTATTTATGGAAATAAGGTATACAAGAGCACTAAGTAAACATTTTGGAAAACGCATGAAACATTTGAAAAACTGATTTCAGCAATTACCGTCCTTAGCCAAATATGTATTCCAATCCATTTGAACAGCCCTGTATTTGATCTGTAGGTTGATATATATACTATATAATGGGAAAATTTAGTTTAGCAAGAAAACGCATAACAGGTTGAAATTTCTCTTTCAGCAATTTATACTAATAGATCAAAACATACTTGTATACATTTGTACAGCTCTGTAGTTAACCTAGTACCTTTATTACAAGCCACTATTTAGCTAAAGTTTAATTCAAAGTAAAATACTCTTAAAACTACTGAAATCACATTTCCAGAAATTATCATTTATTTGCGTGACCCCGTATATCCTTTTATATATGTTCTACAAACATTTCTTAGTAAACCAAATGCAGTTCCGCGTAAAAATGCATAAGTCATTTAAAAACCACCTTTAAGCAATTTTCAATCATACCCACTAACCATTACGAATTATTTTGTGTAGTAGCCTTGTATATGAATTACAGCATTTATACACACCATATAATGCATAAATATAGTGAAACATAAAAGCACATAACATAATTAAAAATGCATTTCCAGCAATCATCGCTACTGTACAGTACTTCGGATACAATATAGTATCTGGAATCTTTTGTGTGTCCCCGTAAATGGTACGCACTTCGTATTATATGGGGCATTCTCACAATCTTTTGACTTTCATGTCCCTGAATAATAATTTTTTATTTAATACACTTTTTTGTGTTTTTTTTATTTCACTAGCAGGAATGACCAAGCTAAGCTCGGTCAAAATTAGCTTTGTGTTTATCTCGATATATTATTCCCACTGAATCATTCTTGCTGTTTTAGATGCAATTAGCTTGACCCTGATCCATATAGACCCAAAATGATCCACTAATCGAATTTTTTCGAACATGCAACCTAACACAATGCTTTTCTCGAGCCTGAAAACGATGGAATTCAAAATTTAGTGAATTTAGTCGTTTTCTAGATAAAATAAGCTTGACCCACGTTATTTAAAAATGACCCACTAACCGAAATTTATTGAACATGCAACCTATTCCAATGGTCTTTTTGTACTGTGAAACGGTATAATACAAAATTTTGTCAAAATCGTTTGAAACTTTTTGAGATACAGTTAGCTTGACCCCGAACCATTATCACCAAAATGACCCATTAATAGAATTTTCTTGAGCATGTGACCCAGCCCAATGGTTTTATCTTGTCCAGAAACTGTGTAATACAAAGTTTTGTCAAAATCGTTTGAGCTGTTTTTAAGATACAGTTAGCTTGATCCTGATCCATTAGGACCCAAAATGACCCATGATTGAATTTTGTTGAACATGCAATCCTGCCCAATGGTCTTATCATTCCCGGAAACGGTATTATACAAAATTTTGTCAAAATGCTTTGTACTGCTTTTTAAATACAATTAGCATGACCCTGACCCACTGTGACCCATTAATCGAATTTTCTTGAGCATGCGACCTAGCCCAATGGTCTTCTCGAGCCCGAAAACGATAGAATACAAAATTTAGTCAAAATCGTTTAAGCCGTTTTTTAGATATAATTAGCTTGACCTTGACTCATTATGACCCAAAATGACACACTAATAGAATTTTCTCGAACATGTGATTCAGCCCAATGGTCATATCATGCTCAGAAACGGTGTTATACAAAATTTTGTCAAAATGTTTTGTACCGCTTTTTAAATAGAATTAGCTTGACCCTGACCCATTATGACCCAAAATGACCCACTAATCGAATTTTCTCGAATATGTGACTCAGCCCAATGATCATCTCATGCCCAGAAACGGTATATTACAAACTTTGTGAAAACGTCTTGAGCCGTTATCTAGATAAACTTAGCTTGACTCTGGCCCATAATGACCCATGACCCACTGATCGAATTTTCTAGAACACGTGACCCATCCCAATGATCTTTTCGTGCCCGAAAACAATAGATTACAAAATTTCGTCAAAATCGTTAGAGCCGTTATCTAGATAAACTTATCTTGACCAACGGTGACCTAAAAACGACCCACTAATCGAATTTTCACGAACATGTGACTTAGTCCAATGATCTTTCCGTAATCCAAAACTGTAGAATATAGAGTTTAGTGAAAATCGTTAGAGCCGTTTTTTAGATAAAAATAGTTTGGCCCACAGTGACCCAAAAATGACCCACAAATTGAAATTTCTCGAACATGTGACCTAGTCTAATAGACTTCTCGAAACCGAAAATGGTTGGATACAAAATTTAGTCAAAATCGATTCAGCCGTTCTTTAGATATAATTAGCTTGACCCTGACCCATTATGACCCAAAATGACCCACTAATCGAATTTTCTCGAATACGTGATAAATCCCAATGGTCTTTTCGTGCCCGAAAACGGTAGGGTGCAAAATTTTATCAAAATCGTTAGAGCTGTTTTCAAGATAAAATTTACATACACACACAAACACATACAACTTTTGCTCGCATTAGACCATGGATAATACTTAAGCAAAAAAGCAGCAAAAAAGACGCCCGTCTGACATTGGTTGCACAACAATATTAACGAGATAAATAAGTTTTGGACGATGTTGGAGGTCGAAACACCTGGAAAACTCCTATACCGTCCCGTGTCCCTGATGCTGATTTTTAAGTTTGGATAAAATTGGATAAAATTGCCTGGATAAAATTGTTTCAATAAAAATAATTCGATGTAATTTTTTTCTGAAACTGGAACTATTGTTTTATATAAATATGTAGCTAAAAATTAACCTGCACACATTTTTAGGGTTGTTATTATTTTTTAAACTCTGTCCCTGGGTCTTAGATTCCTTACCATCCCTCTTCTAAAATTATACAGAAAATCACGTCAGATGCAGCCACAGAATTTTTTTCATGTTTTTTCTCATGCAGAAGTATGCTAGAGAAATAATGTCTAAAATTCTTTTGCAGGAAATATACTGTAGAATTTAAATCAGCATTTAAATAGCAATTTCAAGCATCGTGGCTTTATTGGTAGTCTCACCGTCCCCAATTTATTCCTGCACTTTTCGAGGTAAATTAAAAAAAAAAATTAATTTAATCCAATGTTAACAACTGTTTCTAAAAACCAATGAACATTGTGGCTATCACTTAGTCTTAACATGATTTTCCTAAAAATAGGTGATAATTTTCCTTACCGCCCCTTTTTTTACCATTTCGTCCCTTTTTTCCAATACCATCCCCTTTTTTACTTTCTTCTATCTTTCCAAGAAGAAAGTATTGGATTCATGAAAATTTTCGAATTCCGGTTTTCAACGGATTTACACGTTTTAGGGGTCAGAGATTCCAAAAAACATGTTTTTACAAAATGTCTGTCTGTGACTCTGTGAGTCTGTCTGTCTGTCTGTCTGTGTGTATGTGACACAAATTTTGTGGGCGCTCTATCTCAAGAACTAATGCACGGAATTTAATAAAAATTGATATTCAGTTAGTGCCTAATACAAATTTATGCTGATTAGTTTTTGGTGTAAATCGCTCAACAGGTGGCGCTGCAATGCTGCATTTTTCACGATTTTTGCAATAGCTCTATCTCAAGAACTAATGCACGGATTTTGATCAAACTTCAGATTTAGTTAGTCCTTGATATGAATTGATGATGATTACGTTTCGGTGTAAATCACCCAACAGGTGGCGCTGTTATGATGAATTTTGCAGGATTTACACGATTTCCCCAATAGCTCTATTTTAAGAACTAACGCACGGATTTTCATCAAACTTCAGATTAAGTTAGTCCTTGATATGACTTGCTACTGATTAGGTGTTGGTGTAAATCGCCCAACAGGTGGCGCTTCTCTGCTGCCTTTTCCACGATTGCCTCAATAGCTCTATCAATAGAACTAATGGACCAATTTTCATCTAACTTCAGATTTAGTTGTATGTTGACACAAGTTGTTGTTAATTAGGTTTTGGTGTTAATCACCCAATAGGTGGCGCTGCTATGCAGAAATTTTCACGATTTTCGCTATTGCTCTATCTCAAAAACTAATGTACGAATTTTCTCCAAACTTCAGATTCAGTCAGACGTTGACATAAATTGTTGCTGATTAGGATTTGGTATAAATCACCCAATAGGTGGCGCTGCTAGGCAGCATTTTGCTGAATTTAGACGATTTCAGCGATAGTCATATCTCAAGAACTAATGCACGGAATTTCATATCGTTAGAATCCTCATGAGATGCATAGATTGCCATTTAATTTTGGCAGTGTGATAGCGAATTTTGAAGTATTAACATGTATGAGATAGAAGAAAGTTTTGGGATTGGTACATCCGACTAGTTTACCTTACCGTCCCTTCTTTAACACCCCTTTAAGACAATGTTATACAAAAATTCTGTATTAAAAGTACTACATTGTTATTATTTCTTATTTGAATGCCCTGTGTGTACTATGCAAATTCATTATAAGTAAAAATTTAGAAGAAAATACAAAGTTATAGGAGTAAAATGGTAAGGAAAATTAAACTCGCAAGTTTAACTTAAACCTCAGTTAAATAAAAAAAATTTCGCTGCTGACCATTTTTTCTTTACTTTGAATCATTAAGGCATTCGTCTATCAGATTAAAATGTTATTTTAGCAAGTTTAATTTTGTCAGATTTTTTTTCGCCAAAAGTCAAAAGATTGTGAAAATGCCCCATATATGAATTAAGTTATAGAAAACCTCAGCGACGTATATAAATTTCATTATACATGAAATAATTTAACCCAATTAAAATACGCCGCAAACAATCCCCCCACCCCCACATCGTTATGTAATGGAATTCTTTTGTGTGACCCTGTAAATGAATAATAACTATTCTTTGCACTGCATATTCTACAGAATGCCTATTTTAGTGCGCTTGATAAATGCATATGAATTTTATTATGTTTGAAAGCATGTAGCACCGTTAAAAATCATTTTAAACAATTTTTTCCCATAGGCCGTAATGTAACAGAAAACTTTTAACTGTCCCTGTAAATGAACTAAACATGCTAGAAACTTCATTTGAAATAGGGATCGTGCTGTGGTAGATGTCACTAACATCCAAAAATTTCAGAACGATCCGAGTATATTTACGAGAGTTAGAGCACGGACAGACAGACAGACAAACCGAAGCCATAAACACTTTTTAACTTTGTTGGAAAGTGTTAAAAAGAATTACTCTCAGCCAACGAAAGAGGAGTTATCCACCCACTGAGCTCCACAATAGCACGGAGAGCTAATGGCGACCAACGACGTACAAAGCCAGTTCATGACGTTTGAAGAGTCACACCGAGTGAACAGTGGCTGCAATTTATATTAGACCGGGAGCCGGCAGCACAGACAGTCACCTCATCGAGTTCACGGATGAAATTCTAGGATTAGTTAAATCTTGATTCGCATATTAAAACGCAATCGGTCTGCCAAATCCTATCTTGGTGGAAAACACCGGAAAACCTGATTTTAGAGGCTGACTCGTTGGTTTACCATGATGTTTTCCTGCTCCCAGTCCTCCATGTTTTCATACCTTTTGGTGCAGGAAAACACAATGATAAACTAAAGAGTCAGCCGCTAAAATCGGGTTTTGAGGTGTGTTCTACCAAGATATGACTTGGCAGACCGATTGCGTTTTAATATGCGAATCAACATTTAACTAATCCTAGAATTTCATCCGTAAACTGGATGAGGTGATTGTCTGTGCTGTCGACTCCCAGTCCATATGGGACCGTGGGGCCCGAGCTCACCCAATAATTTGCGCTTCTAGACCACCGAATTTTCATTATTCTATTTCCATTCTTATTTATTTTTCAATCGCTGAAAAGAAATTATTTCGTTCGCGTTTACAAAATTAGTTTGTTTGAAAATACTGTAACAATAGCAATAACAGACATATTTAGGAGCGTAAAACATAACCTCCCTCCCCGCCCTTCATCCTAAAAACATATAATCAATTTTCTCTCAAAATGAAATTTCTTGCATATTCGCGAATTAATTTTTCTTACTAAATCCATCCGGCATATGCATAAATTTGCAGTTATTGCTATTCAGCACTTTCTTCTTTTTGGGTTAAAGGATCATTCAGAAAATGCTACGAAAACGTTTTATGACAACTTTCAACATGCATCACATGCATTCCACTATGTCAAAGAAAGGATTGAATCAAATTACTATAACACATAACTTTTTACAACGTGAATAAGGACAGTGAGGAAAATTCGTTTAAGAGTGTTTATGCGATGCCTTTATTGGAAGATGCGCAATTAAAGGAGGTCATATTTGCAACACGCGGTGCTACATAAAAGATGGGTTCATTTTATTAAAATATCATTTAAGTACTTATAAATAAGACAGGGACAGGTACTTTTCAACGCCAGAAAACAATGAAAATTCATAAAATTCAATTACTCAGTATGTTTTGCCCGTAAAAGAATTTCGTTTATTGTCCTTGTTAAGACTTTGTTCTAGTGTCATTCTTTTTCTAAATATAGGTTATACGAAAAGGAGGCCGTATAAAAATTAAATTTCGTATTTTAATGTGAATGCAGCCCGTTTTTAAATAAATGCCATGCCTGAAAGATGTACTTCGTTTGTATATTTTTTGTAACTGGAGGTATCTATTACCAGCGGTTCAAGAAATTGTATCTATTTGGAATCATCAGTATAGTTTAAATAAATAGCGCATTTCAGTGTATTTGCATTAAATGCCCATTTAAAAAATTTTTAGTCTTTTGCGTTGTAATTTGTTGTCAAATTCATGGCACAATAGTAACAATAGTAAATATTGGAGTCTATGAAATGAATACTCCATGAGAATATAATTAAATAAAATAGCAAGTTTATTTTCTACTCTAAAAAAATATTTCATAAACTATCTAAAAAAACTTATCATAACTTGAAGTATCATCGTTTCTCAAACTTTCAAAGAAAGCAAAATGTCAGTGTTTTTACCCTAGAATGGTTTTGAGCCCATCCAATATTTTTCAAAAGTTGGCGCCACTGGAAGTGGATCATCTTTACACGGTGATTGGTACACAGCGTCGCGCTCAACGCTTTGTGCCAATTTCCGTGTAAAGATTATCCACTCCGTGTGACGTCCTAAAAGTCATGAACTGGCCTTGTTTGTCGTTGGTCCTGAGCTAACACACCGGTTCACTTTCTGCCACGACCGCATCACATTTTCAATGCGCGCAAGTAATGAATCCTGCACTTTATATTAGAAACATTTTATCAAACTTTTCCGCATACTTTTTATCAATTTTGTTCATTTCTAACCTTTCTGATATTTTTGTGAGCAATATTTAAAAAATATATATATATTATTTTTTTGTTGTTGAGCTTAACTAAAATTTCATTTTTAATTGTATTCAAGAGCGGACCGCTGGATTCGGCGTATCAAAAATTAGGGAATGGAGGATATTCCAACTATGGGTTCGAGGCTGAAAAAAGTCACGTAATACCGGTAATTTACCCAAAGAACTTCTAACTGATAAGAAGGGAAGATGCTACTGCTTTGCCTCATGAACTGTTTCATTGGCTAGCGGGGATTTACATTACACGTCTACGGAGCCTTCCCTTCTTTACGCTAGAAGTTTTTACTTTGACCACGTGATCGAAACGGAGATGGAATAGCCTCCATGGAGGATATTCCATCTACGTTTTGATCACGTCGTAAAGGTAAAAACTTCTAGCGTAAAGAAGGGAAGACTCTGTAGACGTAATGAAAAACCCTCGTCAGCCAGTGAAACAGTTCATGCGGAAAGTAGTAATAGCGTCCCTTGTTATCAGTTAGAAGTTTTTTGGGTAAATTACCTGTATGACGTGACTTTTTTTAGCCTCGAACCCAGATTTGGAACAAAGTCCATTAGCCCTCCGTACTATTGTGGAGCTCAGTTATAACGTCTAGAATAAATAGTGTGGAAATTGGCTATCTCAGTAATACTTAAAAAAGTGCTAAAATTTTGAATTCCTTAAATGTACAATGGTGCTGAAATCTGAAGAGTTGATCGCACCGACGTTTGCGGGATATTTTCTAAAACTGCAAGATGATTGCCAGTCCAGACGCTGTAATAATGCGATGTTTTCATTGAAATTTGAAAATATCCCGCACAGAGTCGCTCTTCAGGCTTCAGCATCGTTGCACATTTAAGGGACTTAAATTTTTAGCACTGTTTGGATAGCAGATTTCGACGACATTTATTCTAGACAATAATGCCTAGAAGATATATCGCAGCAATCGACCAACCCAAAAAGTGCTAAAAAATTGAATCCCATAAATGTTGAACGATGCTGAGCTGTAAATAGCGACCGCAGCGACATCTGGTAGTTCAAAGGAAACATTGTATACGCATTCAATGGAGGATATTCCAAATCTGGGTTCGAGGCTGAAAAAAGTCACGTGATACCGGTAATTTACCCAAGGAACTTCTAACTGATAAGAAAGGAAGATACTACTGCTTTGCCTCATGACCTGTTTCATTGGCTAGCGGGGATTTATATTACACATCTACGGAGCCTTCCCTTCTTTACGCTAGAAGTTGTTACCTTGACCACGTGATCAAAACGAAAATGGAATATCCTCCATTGAAAAACCGTTTAGGTATAGCGCCTAGAATACAGTCGAACCCGGATAAGACGCGTTTCAAGGAAGTGGGCAAAAGTCTCGTATTAAACGGGATTTGTATAATGTTGCAGGAACTGGGCTTATTTACACCATCTAATCGTCCAAATGAACATTAGAACTTTCATTTATATGTTTACGGTCGAAAATTGTAATCTTTTAGGTATATTTACACTAAAATTTAATTGGATTCAACTTTAATTCATTTTTTTCTTTTTATAGAAACAATTCAAACGGCTTTATTATGGATTAATATGCTGCAATCAAAAATAAAAATAATAAATTCCTGCTAGACTAATTTTTTTGTCAGAGCTAAAAAAGTATTAATCATTTGAAGCACTTGTTAAAATGATAGTTAGCACTTTTGATAATGAGTACAATTATAATCTGTCCTTCTTTTCATTATAAGAAAAACTATCCTTATTATTAGTATTTGTGTAAAAAAAAAAATGTTAGTATAGCAAGGAGTAAAGACAGAAGTAAAGCAAGGAGTAAAGAATTAAACAACCGCATTCATATTTATTTAATCTTTACGAGTTTCTTTTTTCTTTTTTTTTTCTTTTTTTTTTTGCCTATAATATGTATTATGAAACATAGTAGGGGTATAACGTACATTTAAAATCTCACTAACAATAGGTATACTAATCTTTAATCATAATAATCTCATGACATATGTGAGTATCCTGAATTCGTCTATCTCTCTATACTACAGTAAAAGCATACACGAAGCGAGAGACAAAAGAATGTTAGGACGCGGGATCAAACAAGAATTTTAGTGTTGCTAATTTAGCGGGTTTTTTAAAATTCAAATAGCTGTCACTATTTTCGATTAGTAATGTTCACATTAATTAATGTGTTATTAAATAAAGTAAATATTACTATTCGTAAGCAGTATTTTTTATTCGAATAAAAAAAAAAAAAAAAATCTGATAAACTGGCAACATTGAAGAAGAGACAAGGAATTCGCATCTTGATCAATGAATTCGCGTCTTAAGAGTGATTTTTTGCCTGAAAGGACCGAAAATCTCTCGCGTATTAAGCGGGATTGCGTATTAACTGTTCGCGTATTAAACGTGATATTTTTGCATTAGCCTTATGGGCGATATTCAATGACCGGAAATAATCCGCGTATTAAGTGAGATCGCGTATTAACCGTGAGCGTCTTAACCGGGTTCCACTGTATATAGTGTGGAAATCGGCTATCCCTGTAATACTTAAAAAAGCGTTAAAATATTGTATCCCTTAAATGTGCAATGATACTGATGCAATAGGCAGATCGCAGCGACATCTGCAGGATATTTTCTACAACTGCAAGAAATTGCTGGTCTATACAATGTAATACGAAAATCCCGCAGATGTCGCTGCGATCCACACTTGAAATTTTAGCAGTATCGTCACACATTTAAGGGATACAAATTTTTAGCACTGTTTGGATAGCATATTTCCACACTAGGTATTCTAGGCGCTGAACTAGACGCTGTACTTGGGTCGTGATCCAGGTAGATTTTGCGCTGTTAGCGAAACGAGATTGACCAATCAGAAACCTGCATTTTTGCGAACTTTTTGCTGTTTTAAGTTGTTGGCAAAAAAGCCGCCTCTGCTCTGCACAGTAAGTTACGCGCGCTAATACTTAGATAAATAAATAAATATTATTTTGAATCTGGCCATGAAAATACATTTAAATATAATAATAATATAGGTAATTTCTTACCTTTATCTTTCTTCAGCAGCAGCTTCCTCTTATAGCAGCTTGACACACAATTTAAATGCGGTGGGCACGAGTTATCCATATCGCACGAAATCCTATAGTGTATGAATAGAAAAGTGGATGTTTAATATTTTATCTTATTTATAAATGATTCCGTTCTTGACACCTTTTCTTTGGTTTAAGAAATTATATTAGTATAACTTTAAGTTTACATTTTGGTTAACACTTTACATAAGGCTGCTTTTTGCAGCAACAATTTTAATATTACATCCCTTTTGATTGAGATAAACAGAGCAACTAACTTAATAATAAAAAAGTTTTTCTTGAGTCATTTAGAGTTCTATTTGATGACGATGATGTTGACGTCACACAGCTGGGTTGATATATGAACAAATTTCACAAACATATTTCACATATTAATATCATTATTTATTTGTAATTGTATAACTTGAGTAGGATAATTTAGCTAAAATAGAAAAGTTTGTTTATTACGGAATGATTTATTATTCCTTAATGTATTTATTTATGTGTTCAAATGTTTGTATTCTTGAATGGTTTCCTGTTTTGAAATCAGTTAATGATATCTGAGATGATTACGAATTGATTTACTGCTACTAAATAAGTTCATTTAAGTATCAATGTTTTTGTGTCCTTGAAAATTATTACTTGTTTAATGTTTCGAAAGTAGTTTACTGTCCATATCTGAGAGGGTTATAAATCCATCATAAGTAAGCAAATTTTCTGATTGATCAGTATCTTTTCGCTAACAGCGCAAAATCTACCTAGATCCCGGTACAGCGTCTAGAATACCTAGTGTGGAAATATGCTATGCATACAGTGCTATAAATTTGTATCCCTTAAATGTGTGGCGATACTGCTAAAATCCCAAATGTCGATCGCAGCGACATCTGCGGGATTTTCGTATTACTAGTATTACATTGTATAGATTAGCAATTTCTTGCACTTGTAGAAAATATCCTGCAGATGTCGCTGTGATCTTCATATTTCAGCAGCATCGTTGCACATTTAAGGGGTACAATATTTTAGCGCTTTTTTAAGTGTTACAGGGATAGCCGATTTCCACACTATATATTCTAGACGCTATACATTACGCTCTATGGAAGTGTCCTATCTTGCATGTTAATCTATGTCTCAACCAACCCCTGTATGTCGTCTCTCTCATATCGAGGCATACAACTGTACGCGTTGCTAACTAACCGATATCACCGGTGATTTCGTTAAGATCACGCTGAATACGCCCAATCTTTAAATTTTTGACGTATCACTAAACAACTGGAAAATAGTAGTTTGTCATCAAATGTTTAGTTTTCAATACGTAATAATTATGATTTTTTTAATATTTTACAGATTGAATTCAGATCCAGGTATATTTTTAATTATTTCATTTCCACTTTCTCTTTATAACGTTTGAGTTTAAAGACATCTATCATTCAGACTGGAGAGGAAAAAATATTTTATTCTACATGATTTGTTTTTATTTATGATGTATTTTATCAATTTTGATGATAAATTATATAAAATTTAACAAATTAAAAACTGCATTTATTATGCAAGCCATTTTTAGTCTTTGTCGTTTTATAATTTTATATGAATATTTATGCTGTACACTGCGCAAAATGGCAAATAAGTATAAAAGTAAAAATATTTTTTATAAAAATTCAATATATATATCTTGAAAGTCGCGCCGAAATTCATCACTAAGTCATGATTTTTTCGAAAATTTCCGTCTCAGTGCATTAACACGTTGAATGCCAAGTCTATTTTGTCTGTCTATCCATTTAGGCCACGAAATAAGACTCCCGTTACAGAGTCTATAAGTGTCGGTCACCGATGACTGACGTGGCATTCAACATGTTAATGTGGTGTGGGCGCTAGGGCTGTACGATATAAAAAAAACCCCTTAATATTGCAATGCATAAACTTGTTGACATTGCTGATATCGTGATACTAATTTAAAGGAGTGTGTGTCTGGGGGGGGGGGGGGGGGATTTGCTATTTTCGAAAGACAAATGATATAAACTCTGTGTAAGGCGGACTCTGTGTAAGACGGAAATCTGTCTAACTCGGAAAGATTTTCAAGTCCCTGCAAATAAATAGACATAGAGTAAAATTTCTCTAAGGCGGAATATTGTATACTACGGAAAATTTTCCCGGTCCTGATCGATTCCGCCTTAGACAGAGTTTGCTGTAGTATCAAAATTTTAAACATATATAACTCCATATTACCATCTACTATGTTATACGTTTTTCATTTTCATTTCTTATTGATGCTTTAATTCTTGGAAAAACACCAGAACTAACCTATTCCAAGAAAAAAAAAAAGTATCAAAAGCTAAGCATTTCTTCTAAATCTACTCGTTGACATTCATTAAATACTAAGAAACAGATGTGTTATTATCCCGGGGTCTGCCATCTTGGATTTTTTTTCTTGGCTTGAATTAAAAATTATTTTTTTTATTAATATTAATATTTATAATTATTATATACCAGTTTTTTCAATATTATATTAACCTATCAACAATATTTAACCATTGGCGACATTACTACTTGGCAAAAAGGAGTTTTCATGCATGTAAAAAATCCAAGATGGCCGACCCTGGGATAATAACACATCTAAGCCAATACTAACTCCTACTACTCCCTCAAATACTAAGTTAATAAAAATTGACAATTTGTAGAAAATCCCTTATCATTCAGCAGCTTTTAGAGAACAACTAAGAATCAGCTCACTCTATCGCCGATATCTTTCTGAATTTTCACGATATTTGACTGACTTTTTTTTTTATGAGTTGATCCATAGGGTTGACTATTAAAACATGAAAAAAATATTTATCATGCGCGAATGCGCAGATAAAAAAACTTCATACAACTGCTTATATATTTCATCAAATGTTTAATATATTTATATTCCAATTGCTCTATATTATTTCTACTTCATTTTGTCAGATTTTCTGAAACTGGTGTTAACTTTGGTAGTAAACCTTGCATGATATAAACAAACATACAAGAATTGTTTGTACTTTTAAAAAGAATCGATATATCTCCATGAATATACGGGCTATTCTTGCACAAATGAATACACATGTTGTACAATATCCACATATTCGTAAGCTATAGCCATAGATCATTTCGAGCCTTTTATTTTACAGGGTGATCCCAAATATTTTTCTCTTATTTTTTATTGGCCCCCCTATTTGCTCTTCTGATCAAATCGCTGCCGATAAATATGAAGTCAAACATATTCTTCATAACCCTGAAGTTTTAGAAAAATCCAAAAAGTATATTTTTAAATATTCGACAAAAAGTCTAAAATTGAAAGTGTCCGGTGATTAATAATTATATAGTGTAGGGGGAACTTGGGATACTTGACCCAAGGCCTTTTTCTCAGAATTGGGAAAGTTTTGTAAGTTGGAAGTGGCAACACTTTCTTTCTATCAGTTAGCTGACCATATGTTGAAAATAACTGAATCATTCCGTAAGTTTTTAAACTATCAGGCAAAATACATTGTCATGCTCCAAAAGTAAATTTTTTGTTCTGTACACTCTGGTGTTTTAATTTTTTCTGTTTAAAGGTGAGATTTTCTTAATTGATCATTTGTTTTATACAGGTTTTTAGCTACAGTAACATGCATAATAATATTAATATTCTCATTAGAAAATGGATGCATTTTAGGGTTATGTAGTAAATGTGCAACTAGGGATACTTGACCCAAGTCGCCTAGGGATATTTGACCCAAAATTGGGATTAGTATTATTCAAATGCATTTAGCATGTTTAATTTATGAATTAGAAATATTATAATATTAAATATTATAAACATATAAATATAACTATTAAGTAAATAATATAAATATTATAAGTAAATGACTGAGTTCTTGTCAAATATTGTGGGAAATGGAATAAAAGAAGATTTGTTGGAAAGGTTCTTGAAATCAATTCTGACAGGCTTACTATTTAGTTTGCAAGCAGAATGGATGGTACGGGATTTAAATGGCTTGAAATGAATGATTATGTCATAAGTTGATCCTGACCAAATAGAAGCTATTCTTCATCCACTTGAGTTTTCGACACAAATGATAGAATTAAAAGTTTTGTGTTTAAATATGATTTTACATTTGGAGTTTAATAAATTATTTTCTTATTCTGGAACTTATTTAAGCAGAATGAACTTTGACTGCTAATATTTTGAACTTTCTGCAATAAAAATTAAAATTGAGTATATTAATATTAGGCCTATGTACTAAAAATTAAAAGCATTAATTTTATTTAACAAAAATAAAAAATTATTAACCTTAATATAATTGTGTTCTTATGTAAAAGTGTTTTGTTTATTATTTTTAATCATACTCTTACATCTATGATTTGAGTCGAGTATCCCTATACATTGGCATACTTGACCCAAATTGAAAGTTTTGAATATTCATATTTTTCTACCTTTTTATAATTAATACTTCGGAATAATAGCAAATACTGTGTAATACTTCATTAAGTATATATAGACTGCATTTACACACCCATAAGTAACGTAAAAGAATAATTAACAATCAAAAACTAACAATTGGGTCAAGCATCCCTAGTTTCCCCTATATAATCGTTGTAGATTTTTGTTGAGACATTTCAAATTTTATGAAAATTGAATCAAAACTCAAAAAGATATAAAAGTTTTCTTCATTTTATTAAATCCTATGATACGTAATTAATTCAATGATATCCCTGATAGGTAATGATTCTAAGTTGCCTGGTGATTACATCCTATTTAAGATGGAGTCCTACTATTTCCATATTACTGAATTTAAATATAATCGTAGTAAATTTTGTATTCATGCATTTTTCCATAAGAGTGCAACAGCTATTGCACAGAGATCTGAATATTCATAAAACTAATTATAGCACGAACGCACCTCATTTGCCAAGTTTGACGTACAATTTCCGACTTGTTGATTATTAAGTTTTTCGTAAAATCTGTATAAAAGCAGTTAAAAAATTTTTTTACTCTTTGTCCCATTTTATCCCGAAACGTCCGTCTACCGCTGCCCCCCACCCCCAAAACCCCAACCACTCTCTTTCTTTTATTTTTTGACGTGTGCTTATAAAGAGCTTAATTTCAGCTTAAACTATAAATTTTAAGTATATAGTACGTGATTTATCACATTGCTAACGAAGCGTAGAACCAACAATGTGAAAAACGTCCAAGCTGGGAATCGAACTCTGAATCCTTGGAATAGCGCTCCAAGTGCTCTACCATTTAAGCTACGAGGACGATGCCCAGTTAAGCCTTTCCCACATATGTTGGTAAGGCTGTGCATAGATGCTGGGTTTGTTTGTGTCTCATGTTTCGCCGCAGGATTGTGTGGTCATGAAGACTATTCCATCATGTGCTGCAGTTGCAACCTTAGCAACATATGTGGGAAATGCTAAGCTGGGCCTCGTCCTCGTAGCTTAAATGGCAGAGCACTTGGAGAACTATTCCAAAGGTTCCGGGTTCGATTCCCGATTTGGACATTTTTCACATTGTTGGTTCTACGCTTCTTTAGCAATGTGATAAATCACGCATTATATACTCAATAATTTCGAGCGTCATTTCACTGTTGAAAATTAATTGAAAAATTAATTAAAATTATCTAAAATTTAATTTCAAGTAGAAGGCGCAATCAGAATTAATAAATTTTAAAGTTCATATGACAATCCATGAAATGCTGCTGAATGTTTTACATTTCATCTAACTTGCATACGAAATTCTCACTATTACTAATATACTATTACTGATACATTTTTTCCAAGTCAATATGAGTGAAAATTAATATTTGCCTTTACATGGTCAAATCATTTTCAAGTGAATGAAAAACGCATTATGCACTTAAAATAGATTTAAAATGGATTATAGAATTAATAGAAATATATAGAAATGGATTAAGAACAATTAATGTGGAATTTTTAAAGATCTTGCATTTATTACAAAATTTCGGAACAAACCCCATATGGGTGATATTCCCAAAAGTGTATGTACACAAAGCCCTTTTTCAATATTTGACATGAATATTTTTGAACTCATTTATGTTTTCTATTGAAAGTGAAAGAAGACTAAATGTGGTGTGTGCATACATTTTTTATAGTTAGGGTAGACCGGGGCTAGTTGGCCATAGGGGCATATTGGCCCAGTCGCGATATTTTTTAAACTTTGCGTTAGATGGACATTATCAGTCGAGCCAAGTATGCGTTGCTTCGCTTTCCTCTTTCAATATCAGCACCATTGAAGTCGGAGCGTCCGTTAAAGAATTATTGAGAATTTTCAAAATTTTGCAAAGGTAAGTAAATTTCTTTTCTTATAAATACTCGTTTTTTATTTGTTTGTATATTACATTTTAGATTTTGATATATAATAATTCATAAAAATAATTGTTCGTAGTTATTTTAGGGCATAATTTTTTATTGAAATACTTTCAGAATAATTCCTTGCAGTCATGAAAAGAAAAATGGCGATACGGGGTTAGTTGGCCCAATTGGCACGGGGCATGTTGGCCCGACTGGCCAACATGCCTCGTAGGAATTTGTCTCTGGGGTATTGGAATTTTGATAGTTTTAATGAATTAATTTAATAAACATTTATTATTATAATTAATTTATTATTAATTACTAGTAAGGCATTATTTTATTAATTGAATTCCTGGTTATTCCAGTCAGTCTTTTGTAAAAGTTGCTCCTATCAAAAGCTTATCAATACAAAAGTTGTAAATAATATTAAGAGGATTTATGATAAATTCGAGTGAATTCTATATCTTGTGAATTAACGAAGCTACGAATTTTTTTCTTCTAAAAACCCTATTTTTTGCACTCCTTGAAGCCATTTTTAAATATATCAAAAATCTGTCATGCATAATTTTTTGGCCCTTTTCCTAGAAGTTTTGAAAAATTTAAACTGATTGGATACGTTATCGTGTCCGTAGAAAAGTAAATATATATATAGATAGATAGATAAAGTTTTGAATTGGTTTTGGGATCTAGGGGTCATAATCGGTGTAGATCTGCAAAAGTTTTTCAAAAATTCCAACATATGGGAGATTGCAATAGGTAGTATTTCTTACGAAATTTACCTAAAAGTTCGGCCTCCTAGTGTTACACGCTACTGCTAAAAGTAACAAATCTAACAATCAAAATCTACCCGACTCTGATATTTCTCAATTATTAATAAAATCCCCTTGTTCCCCCGTCCAGAGAAGAGTTTGCCACAAATAATGCTTTAATAACACCACATTTTATGAAGTGAAAACCTCTTATCTGGGTAGTTATTCGTTGAGAATAAATAATCCTTTCTGTCTTCATAATCCATAAAAAGGGCAGTTTCAGGAAACAATTTTTTAATTATAAAAAATATCTTTTCCTTTAAGAGACATGTTGTCCCTTCCATAAACAGAATAGAACTAACACTTCCTGAACCGTTAATAAAGATCAGCAGTTCAAACAAAAAATATAAAAAATGATATCATCCAACATAATTATATCAAGCACATTGCTATATCCTAACTTATAAGATTATCTAAATCTCGTTATACCATAATAAATCATCAATGTAATCAATAATATATATTTTTCATGATAAACAAACTGGGTTTTTTAACACTTGATTAGGAATAAAAGTTTTATATAAAAAAAATTATCATTATTTCAAAGAATCTGGCATTACCCAAAGCATCATGACGCAATATTACATTTCAGTGACAGAAATTTGAAGGGAATGATGCGTTAGAAAAACATAATAAACGAGAGAAAAGAATTATTGCACTTAACAGATATACAGAGGCATTGATACAATTTATTTTTCATCTGGTGTTTATAATAAATCACCTAACTAAGGACGAATGATTTCTTAAATTACTGTACTCTAAGATTTACGGTGTTTTCACACATAGCACGTCTTTATTAAAATTCATTACTGTTCCGTAATGTATTAAAGACATTTTTTATGAGAAAATAAAATCAATTTTTAAAGCAATTTTTGGTCGAAGTTAATACTTTGAATAACTCACAGTTTCAGTATTTAAAAATTTTGTTTTAATTTAGAAGGCTATATTGTGTTTTCGCTCGCAAGAAATAAAAATTAAGATTTGGTAAAATCTGATCATTTCTTAAGCTTCTACACTAACAGAACATTAAAAAGTGACGTGGGCCAACTTACCCCGAAATCGGGGCAGGTTGGACCAAGCGACTTGGTGTCAATTTGAGCTTCTAAACTAATACTTGTAGTTAATATTTTCAAGTTTTACTATTGTGACTTCTTCCTGAAAGTACACTGATAGTGGCAAGATAAAAAGAAATTTAAAATGTTGAATTGTAATTTTTGAAAAATTATTAGAAGAAAAAGCGGGCCAACTAGATCCGGTCTACCCTACTTTATATTTTTTATTTCTTAGTACACAGCATGCGAGATCTCACCTCCGTGTCCATGTCACACAGCCAATGTTACTAAGGAAAATGTTTGATTACTTATTTTATTGAAAAAAATTAGAAGTAGCTAGAATAATTATTCAATTATCTCAAGAGCAAAATAACTTAATAAAATAGTTAATAAAATAACTTAATAATAACTTAATAAATAACTTAATAAATAACTTAATAAAATAAATAACTTAATAAACTTAATAAATAAATATTCATAATGTCATATATCCTATTTGTTGCAAATTTTGTCTAGTTTCTGAATTTCGTAATGTTTTTCCCCTAAAACAATAAGAAATTTAATTTAAAAACAACTATTTAGGGGGGGGGGTTCGGGGGGAAATTTTTGGGGGAAAGTTAAAAATTCGGATTCAGCGACCCAAAAATCTTAAAGTAAACCTTATAGAGAAAGTTCGGAGGGGAGATAGTAGGGCGAATGTAAACGTGTGAGTGGTTAAGTGGAATTGAGCAACTGAGTTTACGCAGCACCGCGCGCATGTTCCGAGGCAGATCCCCCCTTCCCCTTCATCCTAAGTCATAATGTTATGTATCTAATTTGTTGGAAATTTTGTCTACTTTCTGAATTTCTAGATACTTTTTCTCTAAAACAAAAAAAAGATTTTTTTAATAAAAACCTTTTTTTTTGGGGGGGGGGGGGGCTTTTTACCAAAATTTGGGGAGGTTGCCGGGGAAATTTTGGTGGGAAGTTACAAATTCGAATTCAGCGACCCAAAAAACATCTAGAAAGCCGATTTCCAGTACTACCATTAATTTTGCTAGGTAAAATTCCCTATTGGACTTATAATTCTGAAAAAGGATTTCAAACAGAAAGAGGATAAACAAAAAAAATATCCCGCGGGCTTCATTGTGTTACTAACACTGACCATGTAAAACTTCAATATCAGAATATTTCTCTCTACATCCTATTTATAACAATTCCTTTCAAAACAAATTTTTTAAGATCCTACGCAAGCCAGGTGAAGACACTCGCACGCTAATTTAAAACCTATGGGAGAGTTCTTTTCAAATTTTTAGCTTGCATTTTAATATTTTTTAAAGATTTTTTTTTCATAGGATAGCCGAAAAGTCGATTTATAACTGGGCTAGTTTGTACTTTTTCAATTTTGGTTGCAGTGTTTTTTTTTTTTTAATGGTGGTATTTATGACGGCCGATTATCTACACTCGGGATATAGGCCTGAGGATAAATGCCTAAGGGAACCTAATCCGTATTTATGCAAGGATTGAAGAAAACCAAGAAAAATTCCGAAAGATTAGGTCGATGGGCTCGATTGGGTTCGGATCCAGCACTTCTCGTCTACCAACTTTGAAAACATAACCTCTCGGCCACTAAAGGGACTTTTTTTAATGAGGCAACTTTATATTAAAAAAGAAAGAAAACTTGCAACAAAAAAAAAGTACTAACTAGTCCGGTGAAAGATCGACCTCAGCTATCCTATACAAAAATCATTTGAAAAGATTAAAATGCAATCGAAAAGAACCCTCCCACAGGTTTAACATTAGCGTGCGAGTGCTGTCGCATGACTAGTACAGACTCTTAAGAAACAAACTACATTATTCTTTCTAAAATACCACTTACTAAGTTTTTCTTCCTTTTTTCACTTTGTGAATAAATAAAATTTCCGAAAAAAAGTCCGAGCCCGAAATAAATAAATTAACTTAATAAAATAAATAACTTAATAAAATAACTTAATAAAATAGTTAATTACTTTCTTTGTATTTTTGTTTGTTTTCTGACAAGGGAACCACTTTTTGTGCTGCTCGCACCTAGCATCGAGACCGATGCATTTTGTATGCCTATACATAAAAGTTAGAGAACCGATAAAATTTCTTTGTTAAAATCATAATTTAGGTATTTTTTTATACTTTTTACTTTTTATTATTGGAGTTTTATTTGTTTATTTCACGCCAAAAGTGAGTTAAATCGCCAAATATGGCGGTACAAAATTTTCGCCCGCTTTATCCCTTGAGTATATGTACGATATGTATAGAATTAACGTGTTCATCACTAGAGATGAGAAAGGCTTATCCCGGACTCGAGCTCTATTTCTATATGTTTTCGGGCTCGGACTTTCTTTCGGAAATTTTATTTATTCAGAAAGTGAAAAAAGGAAGAAAAATTTAGCAGGTGGTATTTTAGAAAGAATAATGTAGTTTGTTTCTTAAGAGCCTGTACTAGTCATGCGACGGCACTCGCACGCTAATGTTAAACTTGTGGGAGGGTTCTTTTCGATTGCATTTTAATCTTTTCAAATGATTTTTGTATAGGATAGCTGAGGTCGATCTTTCACCGGGCTAGTTAGTACTTTTTTTTTGTTGTTGCAAGTTTTTTAATATAAAGTTGCCTCATTAAAAAAAGTCCCCTTAGTGGCCGAGAGGTTATGTTTTCAAAGTTGGTAGACGAGAAGTGCTGGATCCGAACCCAATCGAGCCCATCGACCTAATCTTTCGGAATTTTACTTGGTTTTCTTCAATCCTTGCATAAATACGGGTTAGGTTCCCTTAGGCATTTATCCTCAGGCCTATATCCCGAGTGTAGATAATCGGCCGTCATAAATACCACCATTAAAAAAAAAACACAGCAACCAAAATTGAAAAAGTACAAATTAGCCCAGTTATAAATCGACTTTTCGGCTATCCTATTAAAAAAAAAAAATGTTTAAAAAATATTAAAATGCAAGCTAAAAATTTGAAAAGAACTCTCCCATAGGTTTTAAATTAGCGTGCGAGTGTCTTCACCTGGCTTGCGTAGGATCTTAAATCTGTTTGGAAAGGAATTGTTATAAATAGGATGTAAAGAGAAATATTCCGATTCTGAAGTTTTACATGGTCAGTGTTAGTAACATAATGAAGCCCGCGGGATATTTTTTGTTTGTCCTCTCTTTCTGTTTGAAATCCTTTTTCAGAATTACTCGAAAACAGAGGTCGTCTTTCTCCAATAGTTGCACAGTGATAGTGCGGCTTTTGCTGATTTTGAAAAAGTGATTGGGTATAAATAACAAATTTGCTATTTTAAACAGATTTTTAAAGACACGAAATGTCATCATTGGAAAAGCATTTAAGATGAATAGCTATTCCTATAGCTATGTAAAAAAATAAAATCCCTGCCGGCTCGGCCTACAAGTGAAGGTAGATTTCGAAGTTAAGTACTAATTTCACCAACAAAAACTAAGTTAAGATTAGAGTTAAAACCAATTTAACATTTTTATCTGGTCGCTTTTGACGAGTTTTTAATTTCCTTTGTCTGTGAGAGCTGCATTTATCAGAATCATTTTAAGGCGGTATTAAAAAAAATATTTTCCTCCGCTCAACAACTCAAAATTGTCGGACTCATTTTTAAAGGTGAAAACATAAAACTCGCTGACTTGATTTTTGAAGAGATGTATAAGCGGCCGCGTGTTTCCATTTATCGCTCAATTAATTAGAACTGGATTTATAAACATTTTTTCCCAGTACAGTCGTCCCCGTTTAAACGAATATCGGCGGTTCCAGAAATAATATTCGATTAAGCGGGTTATTTTATTAAGCGGGTAATCACAACTAATATTTAATGCATAATAAAAAGGTAAAAAAACCATCTACAGTATATTTCATTAACAACATAATAAATCGTTAATAAAATAACTTAAACTAAAATAAATACAAATGCTAATATAAAGTAAATACGTATTAATTTAGCGTCAGTACATACATTTATATGGTTTACATCACAATGCAGCTCGTTTGAATTTGGTCAAAACTTTTATACGTCTAATTTACGTTACTTATACTGCCTTAAAAAAATCGTTTAAAGTGGTTTGTTTAAGTGGAATCTTTAAGGAGTAAATATCGAGTATTTTCTCGAATGAGTGCAAAATATCACAATTACCATCTCGAATCTCGAAGTGACGGCGCATTGCCTGGTTAACAGCAAGAAGTGATGTGAGGGGATCAAAGTGGGGAAATCATTTGACCTGTCCATTATACGCCTGCTGGCTGAAATCATTGTAGGAAGAACTGAAAATTTGTTTTCAGCGTAAAAGAACTAAAAATGACAAAAGGTGAAAGGAAATTCCAGCTGAAACGTGCTTTCCGCGCCTATTTTCAAACATCGGTCACACAGTTGTTATTCGATTAAGCGGGGACGTTCGTAAAAGGTATTTGGTTTAAGCGGGGAAAAATAGCATAGAACCAATAAGAATATATTCGGTTAGGGGGATTCTATTCGAATAAGCGGGGTATTCGATTATCCGTGACCCGATTAAGTGTGGAGGACTGTATGACCATTTTTTTTTTCGTTCCCAGCTCTCGCTTCGGGAAATACGTACAAAACAGCAAATTTGACAGCACTTTTTTGCAATATATTCTGCCTTTATCAAAAATCGACAAGCACGGCGCATTATATAGTTTCTGAATAAGAGAATCTGCCAGTTTCATGCGTTTCAGACCGAAAATAAGTATTAATGAATCAGAAAATAAGCAGTTTGGATTTGAGTACACCCTTAATACGATAATTGTCTGAGCGAAGCGAAGGCTAATACTCAGCGAAATATTACTGTCCGGACACATTACTACTACGATGGATATTAACGCCATGTCCTACTTAAAAAAAAGCCTAATAAAAACCTTTCGTCAAGCATAACTCAAAAAATATTTGTCGGATTTCTTTTCTGATTGCACCAGAAGGTACCTATGAGGGCCACCTACTGAATGCACCTACTATGAAAAATATGTTCCAAACCGTTTAAAAATTATAATAAAAAAACTGATAAAAAAGCACAAGATATCTGCATACGTCACAGAAATTTGGTGTGCGTCACTTTCACCGTGGATGTTTTCGTAGACAACTGGTTTGAACACATGGAGCAAATAAGAAAAATATGCACGCAGTAATATTGAATAGATCAGTTTCAACCACGTAATCACAAACCTTACAACAACCCGTGGCAACCAGTTTTGGTGGGCAAACAATTAATAATACAGTACGGGCTAAATCCAGCTAAAAACTCAGGTTAAAAGATAGTTGTCAGTCTATCGACTGGAAATTAACAGATTTTTTTAATACGCGTATAACGAAATTTAGAAACGATTGTGGTTGATTAAAACAAATGACATGAGTGTTTATTGCTCCGGGAGGTGATCTTTCTCTGGATGTCTGGCTGTCTATCATACAGCATTCAATTTTCTTGTAAAGGATGATATTATTATGCAGTAAAACGTCCATAACGGACACACCCGATTAGTGGACACCTCTATTTAGCGGGCATTATTTTCGATTACCAACCCTTAAATAACTGTACACTTTTTAATCTCAGTAGCCGACACCTCCAAATAGAGGACAAATTCTGCCCTCCCGAGGTGTTTGCTATTCAGAGGTTTTACTGGTTAAAAACTCCATAACGGACACACCCGATTAGCGGATACCTCTATTTAGCGGACATTTTTTCGATTACCAACACTTAAATAACTGTACATGTTTTACTCTCAGTAGCGGACACCTCCAAATAGGACAAATTCTGCCCTCCCGAGGTGTTCGCTATTCAGAGGTTTTACTGGTAAAAACTCCATAACGGACACACCCGATTAGCGGATACCTCTATTTAGCGGACATTTTTTCGATTACCAACACTTAAATAACTGTACATGTTTTACTCTCAGTAGCGGACACCTCCAAATAGAGGACAAATTCTGCGTTCTTGAGGTGTCCGCTATTCAGAGGTTTTACTGTATGTATATATTATTGATAGTTATTTTACAGGGCCGCACAAAAGAATAAGAATATATGAAACGAATATAAACTAAATTCGGGATTGGTAGATCGCTGATGGTAATGTAATTTTAGGATGTTGTTACAGTCATCCGCAGCATGTTTTCAGAGTTTCGTTCATCTAACGAAACACTACCTGTCTCACTCCTTTGTCTGTCCGTCTGTCACAGAGCCCGTTCTCAGAAACTATATATGTCGGAGGCTTGAAAATTTACATGCTTATAGCTGAACACCACACATCAAAAGGCAAATAATAAAATTTTGAAAAAGTCTAATATTTAACCCTCTGGGCTCTAACTTGTGTATTTTAAGCAATTTTTCTAACTCAGACCCTAATTAAGTTGGAGACATGAAATTTTGCATACTTATAGCTCAACACTTGCGATAACACGATAAATCATAAAATTTTGAAAAAGTCATATTTAACCCTCTGGGCTCTAACTTATGTATTTTAAGCAATTTTTCTAACTCATCCCTTAATTAAGTTGGAGACTTGAAAGTTTGCATACTTATAGCTCAACACTTGCGATAACACGATAAATCATAAAATTTTGAAAATTTACATACTTATAGCTGAACACCTCACATCAAATGACAAATAATAAAATTTTGAAAAAGGTCTAATATTTAACCCTCTGGGTTCTAACTTGTGTATTTTAAACAATTATTCTAACTCAGCCCCTAATTAAGTTCGAGACATGAAATTTTGCATACTTATAGCTGAACACTTAACATCAAACGACAAATAATAAAATTTTGAAAAAGGTCTAATATTTAACTCTCTGCGCTCTAACTTATGTATTTTAAGCAATTTTTCTAACTCATCCCCTAATTAAGTTGGAGACTTGAAAGTTTGCATACTTATAGCTCAACACTTGCGATAACACGATAAATCATAAAATTTTGAAAAAGTCATATTTAACCCTCCAGTCTCTAACTTCTGTATTTTAAGCAATTTTTCTAACTCAGCTCCTAATTAAGTTGGAGACATGAAATTTTGCATACTTATAGCTGAACACCTCACATCAAACGACAAATAATAAATTTTGAAAATATCCATTATTTAATCCTCTGGGCTCTAACTTGTGTAATTTAAGCAATTTTTCTAACTCAGTCCCTAAATAAGTTGGAGACTTGAAAGTTTGCATACTTATAGCTGAACACTTGCGATAACACGATAAATCATAAAATTTTGAAAAAGTCATATTTAACCCTCCAGTCTCTAACTTCTGTATTTTAAGCATTTTTTTCTAACTCAGCCCCTAATTAAGTTGGAGACACGAAATTTTGCATACTTATATCTGAACACCTCACATCAAACGGCAAATAATAAAATTTTGAAAAAGGTCTAATATTTAACTCTCTTGGCTCTAACTTGCGTATTTTAAGCAATTTTTCTAACTCAGCCCCTAATTAATATGGAGACGTGGAATTTTGCATACTTATAGCTGAACACCTCACATCAAACAACAAATAATAAAATTTTGAAAAAGTCTAATATTTAAACTCTAATATTTTGTCTAGCGCAATTTTTAAATTTAAACTGTTTTGCAGTATTATTTTTTGTTCATTTTGATAATAAGAGTAATGTGACGTAATTTCATCTATTTAAGACTTCTAACACATGTTAATGAATTTATTTTACAATATACTTTCTCTTTTAAAATTAACATGTAAATATAGTTTTTATGGCGTAATTTCCAATAAGTGCCTGCTTTTTATACCTAATTATTTAATTCTAATTTGAAGGTTTTTTTCTGTTTATAATAGTTACGTGTAAATAATTTTTTTTTATTTGATGCAAACATTATTGTTTGCGCTGTTTATACAGTTGGCAACAGTTTAAATTAATACCATTTTCTAAAATATGCAAAAAAATATCTGTCGAAATGCTGAATATTTGAATTTAAAATAGAGATAAAACCTCAAAAAATGAGTCAAATTAAAAAAAAAAAAATAATAATGGAATCTGCACACCGGGATCTTCTATTGAATAAAATGATATAAAAAGGATTAAATTCCCATGTATAGTTTTTGCTCCTATAAAACTTTTTTTAATGGAACGATTTTGTCCAAATTTAGAATTAAATATCTCTTAACATAATTCTTCTTTTTGAAAACTGTATACATCAGCGTGTTGATCAAACATTTCTCTATAATACCACCGATTTTCATATTTTTGTGTGCAATAGTTTTCTTAATATTAACGAAGAAAGACCTCCGGTCACAAAAAATTCAAAACCGGCAGCGGCGGTGACAGCGTTAGTTACTTTTTTTAGAATAGAGAGATATATAAAAATGAAAACTTGTCTATCTGTCTGTTTGTAATTCTATAAAAATCCACAATTTGGAAGCCGAAATTGTGAAAAGATACGTACATGTGTATTAAAACATAGCCGAGTCAACTAAAGTATTCCAGAATCGAAATAATTTATAGTTAATTTTTAATTAATAAAAAAACCACCAATTTAACAGCAATTTCTTATCAAATTTAAACATTTTTCGTTATAGCAGTTGCCAACAATTAAAATACACAATAAAATTATTACTACAACAATTAATTTTCTACTGCAAGATTTCCACGTGAAAAATGAAAATGGAATAAATAGTTTGCCGAATTTTAAAAAAAGTGAATATAACTTCATAACTTTTCTATTTCAAGGTTTCCACGTGAAAGAGGAAAATATTACGTCATATTGGAAATATAAAGGACGTGGTGGATATAGTATAACGTCATATGAGTGTGAAAAATGTATTGAAGCATGATAAAAACCCGATTAGGGCAGTGCCATCGCTAAGATTTTTTATTGGTGGGGGAGAGAAGCTTAAATTGCCAAGTCAAATTTCAGCATTTGCCAACTCGTTTTATAATTTTGCCAACTTACCACAGTTAGAAAATGTAATATAGTTCTTATTTGTTAAAAGTTTAATAATATTCCCATTTAGTTTTGTAATTTTTGCCAAGTCTATCAGAAATAGAAAATATATTATAGTTTTTATTAAAATTTTAAACAAATTTGCCAACTAAGTTTGTAAATTTGTTTAAGTGTAATAACATTCGCAAATGTTTGGGGGGGGAGGCTCCCCCCGCCCCCCCCCCCTTTAGCGAGGCCCCTGGTTTAGGGAAATACTGGCGTATTTTAATATTATTGCTCCAATTATAAATTGAAATAAGTTCATTTATAGCTGTATTCTTTTGCGTCTGTTATATTACATGTACACATTTTTATGTAGCGTTTTCATATAATTCATTCATACAACATTTCGACTGCTCTTTTAAATGTTTGTTTTGTGTTGTATGTTAAATTTTGAAATTGATTTTTCAGAACAAACATCCTTCAAATTCTGGGCAACGCCGGGCACTTTAGTTTGTAACAGATAAATGGCTTTTGTATCTGTACATCTAATGCTAATATTATAAAGTGTATAATATTATTAATGCTTGTACGTTTGCGAGGTGTTATCCCTGAAACTACATAGCCAACATTAAAAAAATGTTGGTGGCCATCTCTGCTCCGAAAAAAAGACTGTATTTTATGTCAGTGCAAGAACCTACATCGCTGCAGGAGCAAAAAAGTTCTAAAATTGCGATTTCTGCGATATTGATTGGGTTAGAAACTTTAAATTTGGTGTGGTAGTTACTTTTAAGATGTAAATACTCGTAATGAACGCTCTCTAAAAGGTCCAATTTGACGGATAAACGTAAAAATTTCTAGAAATGTTCTAAACTATGATTTATTTGGAATACTGAAATTTTTGGGATACTGTTGGGGTTAGAAACTAGAACTTTGGCATGGTAGTAATTTATAAGATGTAAATGCTCTTTGTAAAACGAACTCTAAAAAATAGAAAGACTATACAAAGCGCAAAAAGATCTAAAGATGATCTAAGTAACGAGGTACATGGAATTGTTAGGAATATAAACATGAAAATTTACATGGCTGTATTTATCATGACGTAAATTCTCGCAATAGAACAATTTCTGAAAATGTCGCTATATAAAACAGTGCAGAAACAAAAAACTTTCGAAAATTTTCTATTTCTGTGTTACTGCTGAGCCCAAAATCTTGAAACTTTGCTTCGGGTTAGTTTTAAAATATACAATTGTCCCTATGAATGGTTTCTAAAAAATTTAAAATTTAAATAGATGAAATTAACGGAAAGCGATCTCAATTACCATTAATTTTGAATTATTAGGTATAGCAACTCTAAATATTTCATAATGCTGCATTTCCTCCGCAAAACTTGCAATTTAAATGCAACAAAACTGATAGATACCCACCTAGCATTAAATAAATTGTGTAAATATTGAATAAAGACCTGTATGAAACAGTGAGTAGGTTGCCCGAAAGTACTTGTTAAAGTGTTCCTTCTCTAGGCTTTTCTCTCTCTCTCCAAGGTCACTAACAGAGGGAAGTGCCGTTTTAAATGTGATATGAATTTTTTATTTGATTCATTTTTCTATACATTTTATCATAAGGTCATATTCTCAATTATCATTAGTAGATTTTTTATATATTAATTTATTCTGGTGAAATTTCATAATCGGGTTCATATTGGCGTATGTTAGCTTGCATGATTTGCTGAATAAATATGTATGGATTTGTAAATTACTTCAAATGACACTTTGACAGCTCAAAAGTTATGCAGATGATATATTCAGATCTTGTGTCATACTTTATGTTGCCGTATAAAGTATAGTCCATTCTTTATAAACATCATATATTTGTCATTTAAAGTTATTCAAATTGGTGCGGAGCGTCTGATTATGCTCTTGACATCATTTTATACAATTAAAATTCCGATATAAGATAATTTAGTGTTTCATTTTCTATTTTACTTTTAATATATTGCGTACTTTCAATTTTATATCCATGCATGGCTGTCTTGCATGGTTTGATTTCCCATTTCTTTAAACAGTGTATACGAATTTATATATAAAATTTTGTAATTCTACCATTCGTTTATTTTCATCATTTCAATTTATCGCAGTATATGCACAATTAAAGATAACATCTCATTTTCTTTGCTTCCACATGTTATTATTAAATCTATGTTCTCAGC
Source organism: Maratus speciosus (assembly GCA_963932465.1). NCBI lineage: Eukaryota > Metazoa > Arthropoda > Arachnida > Araneae > Salticidae > Maratus > Maratus speciosus. Next base: position 350,053,278 of record OZ010800.1, on the reverse strand, counting down.
AATATCGCTCAGACTAATCCCTCTGAGGGAAGTCCTAGTTTTTTTCTTGAACTGCTATTTGTTTTTGCTGTAAGAATTGGCCCTATTGGAAGAATTGGAACACATTTTTAATTTTATCAAAAATCTGTCGCACATTAATTTTTGGCGCTTTTCCTAGAAGTAATAATAACTTTCAATTAATCTGACATATATTGCAATTAAGAAGTTATGGGGTTTTTCGATTTTCACAAAACCCCTCCCTATTTCTACCCCCTTGGTTCGATTTTGCCAATTAATGAACTTGACCGAGATTTTCTATCCCTTGATTTTATGTATCGGTTTGGAAGAGATTTGTTCAGAATTATGAAAGTTATCGTGTCTATAAAAAAAGTGATATAAATAGTTTTTAACTGGGGGTAGTTTTGGGTTCTAGGGGTCATGATCGGCGTAGATCTACGAAACTTTTTCAGAAATTTCAACATAGGAGAGAATGTTTATTAGGTTTTTATAAATTTCTTACGAAATCTACCTAAAAAAATTAGGTGTGGACGGGGGGGAGGGGGGCTGATGCAAGGTTTTTGAGGCATTGAACTGCATAATAGAACGGAAAACTTAACTCCTCGGTTCATTTTCAGCATCGACGAAACCACCCCTTTTTATGTGTGCAAGAAATTATTCCGTACTTTTCTTAATATTTAATGGCATTTTTTCAAACTTTCTCGCCGTTCTCTTTATCAATTTTAATTATTTCTACACATTTTTCATATTTTTATGAGCAACATTCAACAATTTTTTTTATTTTCCTTATTGAGCTTGCAGAAAAGTTTATTTTTAAATACGACGAAATTAAATAATATATATAATTTTTTTTAAGTAAAAAAATATAAATAAGGGAAAATTGTAAGCAACTTCATCCTATTTTAAACAAGTTGGAAATTGCTCGTCAAACGTGGCAAATGAGGTGCGTTCGTACTATAACTAGTTTTATAATTAATTTTTGCACTCCATATTGTACTGAATGTATATATTTTTAACTTCATAAGTGCCATAGTCTGTAACATCATTAAAATGCACTTGCAATATTTTTTTTTTCCCATTCCCCGTAATGTAATGGAAAACTTTTGACTGTCCCTGTAATTAAACTATACATCCGATTTTCAAAAAATTTGAAATGGCTCGACAAAATTTTGAAACAATTATATATTTAAAATTTCAAACTATTCGGAAGGTTGTAACATCATTAAAATGCACTTGCAATAATTTTTCCCATTGGCCGTAATGTAACGGAAAACTTTTGACTGTCCCTGTAATTAAACTATGCATCCGATTTTTATAAAATTTCAAATGGCTCGCCAAAATTTTGCAACTATTATATATTTAAAATTTCAGACCATTCGGAATGTTGTAACATCATTAAAATGCACTTGCAATAATTTTTCCCATTGGCCGTAATGTAAAGAAAAACTTTTGACTGTCCCTGTAATTAAACTATACATCCGATTTTCATAAAATTTGAAATGGCTCAACAAAATTTTTCAACAATCATATTTAAAATTTCAGACCATTCGATTGGGTAGTTTTTGCTCTGTTACATGCGGACAGACAGACAGACGGACAGACGGACTGAACGACGACTATAGGTGCTACGTATTTATATAATTACGAATGCACCTAAAAAGAAAACCTAATTTAAAAATATATAATCTCCATACGATTCTATTGAAGGAAAACAATGTTTTGCATACATTTATTTTCCTTCGGAAGCTATGGCATTTTGTATTCATTGGCGGACAGCTGCATTCAGTGTAACAGAATAGGGTTTTAGCACTCTGTTCTATTATGAAGCTCAGTGTTTCCGAAATTTTCTCGTACGTGAGCGATGATTCGGGTCATTTTTTAATCAAAAACCTCTCTGAAGGCATCCCTTCTATATAGCAATATGGGCAATGCTTAACATATCGTTCTCTCCTCTGCACCCCCCCCCCCTTCAAATGGGAGCTTCGATCTGTAAAAAATTAAAACAAGATGTCTCTTGTAATGGATAATTCGCTCGTTTAAGAGGCTACTTCAGTCACGCGAAAACACCCGTTCGCTAATGTTAATCCAATCGAAGAAATTTTTTACGTATCTCGTTTTCATTTCGATATTTTTAAATGATTTTCTTTCATTTGATAGCTGAGGTCGATCTCTACAAAGGCCGTTTTGTACTTTTTTGATTTTGTATGCAGTTAATTTTAATTAGGACAACTTCACTTTCGGAACCGGCTTCGAAAGCGAAAGCATCTTTGGGATGTTGAATATAACATATCATCACATATCATTATTTATCTTCTTTTTAAAATTAAATTTCCCATTTTAAAATTTTATTTCTCCTTTCATAATTATAAACTGAATCAAAACTTCCTCTCTTTCTAAAAAGAATATATCTATTTCTTTTTCTCTTTTGCACTTTAGTTTTCAGTTATCCCAAGTTCACCCAAAGCCGTTAATAAAATAAATCAAAAACAAATCTGTTTGTCATCCTGAAATCATTAACTGTTCGAGCATATTTTCCTTCGGTTAACGAATATATAAAAAGATATTCTTTGACCATATGCTCCAGTCGTAGTAATTATTTATACACTCAGTGTTAATTTTCAGTTTGATAGTCAATACAACTGTCTTTTCGGCCGCAAATATTATACTCTGTTTATATTAAAATTGGCGCCCTGCATCTCCGATGCTGCTTCTAAATGCATATTTCCCATCATTTAGCTTTGGCATTCGTATTTGCACGTTGAAATGTTAAAACGCCAATCAACGGTCCTTTTGGCCACTTTTTAATTCAAAGTTCCATTAAGTGATTGGGGTATAATGGTCCAGGGTACCAAGATTTTGGCTCGACACATTGGCAACAATATCTAACAAATTATTCATTCCTTCTCTGTACATCCTACTGTCAACAGCTAACTGAAAGGGTCCCTCTCTGGCATTTACACTATTCATGTCTACAGCTAATAAAAGCCACCCTGTCTTCAAATCAGAGTTTTTATTTTGTGCCTGTCTTTAATTATTCAAGGATCTACGAACCTAGGTTTCCAGAAAAATGATTATCTTAAAAATACAATAGTTTTGTAAAATGTTTTCGCTACAGATCATGGTTTACAGTACAATCCTCATAAAAAAATATCTTCAAACAAAATCGAAAAAGTTCAAAACGGCATTTGTAGAGATCGACTTCAGCTATTTAATGAAAAAAAAAAAATCATTTGAAATGCTCACTAGATATCTTTAAAAAAAATTCTACCATTGGATTAACATTTGCGAACGGGTGTTTTCGGGAGACTGAAGTAGCCTCTTTATTTTACATTTTAGTAATTAAACAGTTATTTCAGTAAATTTTCCAAACACATCGTATACATAAATATTAAAATATTTCCGGCAAGTATTCCCTAATCTGTCCGAAATAAAACAGTCTAGAGACGTCACAATCACGAGAAACTGAAATGAATGGAGTTTGACCATTCTTGCCTTTGCGAATGTTTTCCTTGCTGATAAAAAAAAAAATCTATATTTGTAGATGGGTATTTTACAACAGCTTATCCCATTCATCTACAACTTAGTAACACGCCAAAATCCCATGGCAAGATAAGTTTTCTGTTCCATTATCTCCCGCATCTACACACGAAAATTACAAATTTCTATAAGAATGGGTAAAAGTGTTATTTGTCGATTAGGTAGCCGGCTAATTGACATTTTCTGTGATCATTTTATCTTCATCGTAACCACGTGCTGTTCTCGTGAGGTGTTTGAATTGACTCAGTGTCTTTTCTTTATGTATTTACAGTGCGGGACAGTCGCCCAAAGCTTAGCAAATCTCCTCGATGTATCTCTATGTGATTGTGTGTTCTAACTCTCTGTGCGGATGCTGGATTGGCAGTTCCAATGGGCTAAGAATTTTCGAATTGGATTTATCAAATAGGAGGTGACTTCTCTTTTACCCCCATCAACAAAATACTGGAAATCGACATGGCAGTAGATTTCTATGCAGGTTGTCTTGGAGGTAAGTGATATTAAAAGAAAAATACATTGTTAATTTAGTAAAAGATTTTCCAGATTTATTTACTTTTATGCATAACAAATTCTTTTAAAATCTAACATCGCTCGTAGAATGTTTTTTAATTCCAATTCTTTCTCAGTATGTTTTTAGATTTTGTTATCTAAAAAAGTCTCAGTAGGCTTTAGATATCTGCACAGTCAATTTTATATCATTAAACTTAGGTCAGCTTCGGACCCGCAGACCCAAGTTCAGCAGACTCAGTTGAGATTCATTCTTCCAGTAAATTCAATTGAGATTCATTCTTCCAGTAAATTCAATTGAGATTCATTCTTCCAGTAAATTCAATTGAGATTCATTCTTCCAGTAAACTCAATTGAGCCAATATCACGCCTGATTTCCTTTTTTCATGTGCCAGGTCGGGCCGGAACAGACGTGGACCGAAATTTTAGCCTTCACAGCGGCCCAAGATGGCTTTTATTTGGACAGGTCCCGGGACTGAAAGTTTCATAATTCCAATTTATTCTCAATATGTTTTAAGATAAATAATAAAATTCTATATATTGGCGAAAAATCCTTAGTAAGCATCAGATATCTGTGCAGAAATTTTTATACCATTGAACTCTTAACAGGCTCGGCTTTTTTTTGGCAGACTCAACTGAGTCAGGTCAGACCTGATTTTATTCAATTTTTGCATGTGCCCTGGCGTAGACCGAACTTCTCACATTTACTACGGTCTTTGACAGATTTTGTTTGGACTAAGCGTGGACTTGAAATTTTCAGCCGTTTTAGGCTTCTGGCAGATTCTCGTCAAACAATATACAATCGATTTAATGTATCTATCTATATTAAACCTTAACTACTATTAGCTGTCTCTCAGACCATTACTTTATCCGATATCCACATTATATCATATTTATATAATTGGACATTTCCTTAGAAAATTTTGCACGCCTATTTTTTAATAATTTGAAATTTTAATTCCTGAAATTTTATTCAACTTTTCTAACAGACTTAAGATCAAAAGAATGAAAAAGTGTCCAGGCCGGACTCAAACCAGGGCCACTGACATTACGTGGCAATGCTATACCACTGAGCTACCTAGACAGTTCCAGCTTAGCACTTCTCAATCTTATCTGTTGGCAAGGCTGCATGCGCTGCCATTAATAGAATATTCGTGAGCCACCATCGTCCAGGTCACCAGGAGCCACCATCGTACAGTGGCAGAGCATTGCTGCGTAGTGTCGACCCTAGTCTCAGTCTAGGCTCAGGGCTTAATTTCTAACAAAAAATGTACCGGAGCCCTATTATTCTGCGGTACCGGTACAAGAACCGTACCGTCACCCCTTCCCCCCCCCTGTCACTCCAATCTGCATATTTATATTTCGTAGATTATTTGAACATTTTAAACCATTTTTGTTTTCTTTAGCAAAATAAAAATTTTAAATATATCTATCAGCATATACTTAGCTGTCAACTATTCCACTTTTTAGTTATCACTCCTTCTGAATAGTAAATCTTTAACTAATTTTAAAGTTAATTAATTGCAGAATTCTGCGATTAAATATGGTAAGTATTATGATTAGGAAATACTGTTAACACAAAAAAAAGGATAGTTCGCAGCTATGCATTTTTAAGAAAAATGAATGAAATTTACAGAAATTAATATTTATATGCTGAAGAATGGAACAATGTTTTACAATTTCCTATAAAAGGTGCATATCTTAAACTATAATTGATTCTTTCCGCATGACAATCTTTTGTGGCGAGTCCCTGAAAGTCAGATTAAATTAAAAAGTTGACACCGTTATCGGAAAGAATCTATGCTTTTATATAGAAAGGGGAAACACTTTTCGATCGCTTTCTATCAGAATAACAATGGTAATTATATCTACTTACAAATGAAAGTGACTTCGTAAATGTACAGAGCAGAGCCTTAGCATGGGTACCGTTCGAGATACAAAATAAATAGAAAAATCACTAACGTGATTTTTATACTCGTGCGGAATAGAAGGCAAAAACCTCAAGCTGATGCTCGCTGGCTAAAACAGAAAATATTCTTTTCAGGTTAGATATCTAAATAATAATAACAAAAATAAAAATCCATCCAATAAAAAATTAACCTAATATCACAAAAGAAAATCGAACTGAAAGCACATTCATTGTTGTCTCTTGAGTGGCCCCTATCAACACGTCGCCGCCGACATAAATTTGAAATAGAAAAACACGATTTCTGTTTCCCCTTCATTTTTATCAAAATAACATTAAAATGATTTGAAATAGAATATAATACGCAATTTTAAAGGAGGAAAATGTTTTTTTCTATACATGAAAAAATTACATTTTAATTGTAATATAGATTGAGCTCGAGTCAGTCCAAGCACAAAAACTGATATAAAAGTTGAATCCGTTTTATCTCCACATCCTAAGTGTGCGACATATTACGTCACATATAAGTGTTTTGGTTAAAAAGAATGCTAAAGCTTGGAGATGGGAAGGAAAGGAAAAAGTAATTTAGATTTCGATTTTTCGGAAGCGCTATTGCACTGGGCCCTGTATTTATGAGCTCCGGTGAATTCCGACAAATATTTAAATATTTACTAAAAACAAAGAAGTACCGGAGCCGGGCTCCGGCGCAAATTAAGCAATGTCTAGGCTTGGTCTTAAGCATCTTACGAGGAAGGTCTCCTTAAAGCGCATACTCAAAATATTTTGAAAAAAAAATGCTAATGAAACGTGTGTAATAAAGGATCAGTCAAATTTGGCGGTTGAATTCCAGTAAAAAGTCTGTAAAAAAAATAATTAAAAAAATTTTGAATATTCGGCGAAAAAAGACGAATGCGTCACGCAATTTGGCGAGCAACCTTTTCCCTCGCGAAATGCAAACGATTTTAATGCATTTTGAAATTGCTAGTTAGTGTTTCAATGCATAGTTCTTAATGAATTTATACTTAAACTATGAAACAGTTGATTTTTTTTTTTTAATCTAGGCTTATATAATATAAATAACTGTACTAAGCTGCATGAAGTTCAAGTTATTTAACGGTTACACTGTTTCATTATCTGGGCAAGTTTTAAGTGTATTTTAAATGAAAATGATCGATTAGGAAATCTCTCCTTATACAATTTGTTATTGAATAAATAGTTGGTTCTATGGCAACAATACTATTCTCTTGTCTCCGACACTAAGAATATCGAAGTCAAATATTCAGTGCTCGGAATCGGACCTTAATTTTAAGTTCGAAACAATTTTAATTTATTTAAATTTCGTTCTAAATCGCTTAATAAGATCGTTAAATTTAATTAAATATAAATATAAATGTATATGATAAAATTATAGTTTAGTAATTTTAACTCAAATAAATACATTTTTTAAACAAGTTCAGCATGAAAACGTTTTTATTTAAATAGTATTTGGCATAAAAGCGTATTTATTATTATTATTGTGTCACCAGCTGCTGATAAATCGCCAAATAAACTAAATTTTCCTTATTGTTTTACGGACGCTTATCGAGGTTCCCGCCTGAATTTTTTATAAAAACATACATCCACATGACAAGAACATTCTGCATTTTTTTTTTTTTAATTTTTCTGAGTAAGCGCTTATGGAGTCCTTGTTACCCAAGTTGAATAATAATAATTATAGCCCAGTGGTAGGGGAGCAAAAAAAAAAAAAAAAAAAAAAAAGGTCCAATTCGGAAATAATTAGGGAAAGCTGGAAATTGTTTTAATCCCTTCAGTTCATGTCTAGAATGAATATGCTACGTTTTCCCCCTCGTACTAGGTGAGCGTTAGGAATTATACATTGATTTATAGTCAAAAAACGCGTTTTCTTTAAATGCCATAACACTATCTCGAAATCACTAAATTTTTTTAAAATATTGTCAGTACAAATGTTGTAGAGCTTAAAATTCTGAATAAAATGAGTACCTACACTTGATACTTTTGCTTAATATTAAGGTCACAATTCTACTTTAAAGTTTTAGCACCGTGGTCAGAATTGTGAACTCAGAATTAATTAGGGGAAAACTGGAAATCGTTTTAATTCCTTCAGATTAGGTCTAAAATGAATATTCTATGTTTTCCCCTTCGTAGTAAGTGAGCGTTAGGAAATATGTACACATTAACATTCAAAAAACACGTTTTTCATTAATATTTTTAACAATGTCTGAAATTGCGACCTTAATTTTGAACAAAAATATTAATGTGAGTATTCATTTTATTCAAAATTTTAAGCTCTACAACATCTATATTGGCAATGTTTTGGTATAGTTAGCTGTTTTGAGATATTGTTAAGATATTCTGATCTCTCCTATCTTGAAACTCTTGATTAGTGATTAAGGTAAAATTTTGAAATGGAATTGCGACCTTAATTTTGAACAAAAATATTAATGTGGGTGCTCATTTTATTCAAAATTTTAAGCTCTACATTTGCATTGACAATGTTTTTGATAAAATTAACTATTTTGAGATATTGTTAAAAATATTAAGGAAAAACATGTTTTTCGAATGTAAATACGAACATATTTCCTAACGCTCACTTGGTATGAGGGGGGAAACATAGAATATTCATTTTAGATCTAATATGAAGTGATTAAAACGATTTCCAATTTTCCCCTAATTAATTCTGAGTTCACCCCTATGACCACGGTGCAAAAACTTTAAAGTAGAATTGTGACCTTAATATTCAACAAAAGTATTAAGTGTAGGTACTAATTTTATTCAGAATTTTAAGCTCTACATCATTTGTATTGATAATGTTTTTGAAAAAGTTAGTGATTTCGAGATAGTGTTATGGCATTTAAAGAAAACTCGTTTCTTGACTATAAATCAATGTATAATTCCTAACGCTCACCTAGTACGAGGGGGAAAACGTAGCATATTCATTCTAGACCTAAACTGAAGGGATTAAAACAATTTCCAGCTTTCCCCTAATTATTTCCGAATTCAACTCCCTAACCACTGGGCTCTTAATAAAATCAGCAATTAAAATTTCAAATCCACATTTTAACTTGTAGGTTTAACTACAGCTACTAGTATAATTTTGTATTTTTTTTTTAGCCCTAGTACTACCGAAAGACTTTTAAATAGGTGTATTTTAACTATAATAGCTCTGTACATAAAGATTAATACAGAAACAGTACCTTATTAGTTAGATGAGCTTTACATTCATCTTTTTTAGCAAGCAGTCTCAGCGACCGTTCAGTCAGCCGCGCGATAATTTTGTCACAGCGACAGCACTTAAGGGTTAAATCTTAACCCTTAAGTGCTTTCTTATAGTAGTTATACTTTCTTATAGTAGTAGCTATTGTAAAAATGTAGATAATAATACAAATATGCCCTCAAGAAGTGTTAATAACAACGCTCACTCAGGGTAAATATATAAAAATGTGTTAACAATATTTATCGGTGTAGTTCATCAGAATATTTCAATAAATATATAGTTAAGGGGATTTCGCTAACCTTTGAACATTTTTTTTTTCACTGTTTTATAATACATCTTGGACATTGTTAAATGTTTTAATGAAGAAAAATGATTTAATTAAGAAAAAGTGCAATTCTTGTAGTAAAATATGATTTATCTTTTTTTAAGTACATTTTAAAATCGCAATTCTAGAATTTGGAATTTTAGCAAAAAAAAGCTTTTTTCATACTTTCCGTACAAATATTCTATCTCCTGAGAAACAACTCGTTGTAAATGATCCCGCCAAGCCACAAATCTAAAACGTCAGTTATAAAAAGAAGTGATATCACATAAAAAGAAGCTATATCGATGTGCATACTCAGAGTGCCGTGTAAAAAGCTATCACTACTCATGTTTCCAAAAGACTCTGAGTGTGATACACTGTGTGAAACTGCTCGGCGACCTGCAGACTTTTATAATGTTTGTGTCTCCGTCACTTGCTTACTTGTTTAACAATTTTCTTCTTGTATTACTGCTCCCATGAAACTGTAAAAAGTTTAAGCTTTCTGTGTGTGTATGTCCATTCTCATTTATCATGATGTAGGATCGATTTCTAGGTTTTATTTACCATTATTTGAACGAGAAATACCACTTTTAAGAGGAGGATTTTTTAAGTAAACATGTAAACATTTTGAGTTTATAAAATAATAAAGCAAATAATGATCATGTTCATATTAATAACAATGCACCTAATAATAGACGTTAACTAAGCTGAGATAAAACTGAAAGCGATAAAGAGCACAAAGGCTACGTAAACGGAATTGCACATGATTGAGGAAAAATCTGTTTTAGTAAGGCTCCTGTTTAAATAGTATTATACGAAACGTCCACTCTTAACGATGTCTAATGGCTAATTCCTAAACCGTTAGTCATAGACATATAGTTCCAATTACAAAAACGTTTTAAATGAGGTAAAGAAGTATATTAAAAGCATTTTGGGTCAATAAAAACATTTCTTAAAAAAATACGAAGTTTAAATTTTTATACGGTCCCCCAGTCCTATAAGCTATATTTAGCAAAAATTTTCCTGTTACACTGACAAGGCAAAAAATGTGCCGTTATTCTACGATTAAAATTCACCGAGTAATAACTGTTTAAAGTTATAGCATATTTTTTGCTGCAAATTAAGAGTCATTCACAAATTTAGTAGAAATATAATTTCGACAGACATAATTAAAAAAAAAGGTTGAGTAAAATTAACATTGCAATATGAATTTGAAATCTTTAATCATTCTGATATATTAATGGCAAATACATAATTTGTAATAACCATATAAAAAGAAGAAAACATTATTTTTGATAAAAGTAATAAAAATTAATAGCCTCAATTCTTTACAAAATGATGCATATTTTTAAATGTTATTACACTAGCCTGCAAAAGTTCGGTTATGTCATGCTTTTTAGCTCTTGATAATTGATTCTTATGTATTCTGTACCGCTGAATCCGAAATTGACATTCATTTTTTAACACCTTGTAAAGAATTTTTACAAATCGTAAATTTTAAAGTTAAAGAAAAAAAAATAGCGAAAATTTGATACTATAAAATAGATATGGTTGTTGTGTTTTTAAATTTTGATAATTGGTTTTTATGTATTTTTTGCCGGTGAATCCGAAAATGACCTTAACTTTTAACCACCACGTTACGAGTTTTCGATAATTATAAATTTCAAAGTTAAAGTTCAAAGTTAAAATTGAACCTCCTCCCCCCACCTCATCGGAACCCCCTTCCCCCCCCCACCTGTTTAGCTGTAAAAATCCCAGTATAAACCAAAAAATTGTCATTTTCAGATTCAGTGCTAAAAACTACATAAAAATCAATTACCAAAAGTCAAAAAACACAACCATCTCCTCTATTTTATACTATCTAATTTTTGTAAATTTTTAACTTTGACAATTTATAATTTGCGCAAAATCCTGAGATGATAGTTAAAAATTAAGATAATTTTCGGATTCAGTGCTAAAAAGTACGTAAAAAGTTAAAAACACAACCATCCTTGTTTTGCGTTATCTAATCTAAAACTTTTTCTTAAATTCTTGGCGATAATCTATCAGCAATTATTTGTTATCCTGTAAAATAAGTATAAATGGTAACTACCGAAAAGCATATTACGTTGAGTAAAAAGTTTCCTGCCAAAGAGAGATACCTTCACGCAAGCAGCTGTCATTTGTGTGGCTTTTAGCTTTTCCACCAACCAATTTTTGCATTCGAAAGCAGGGCATATGAACTACATGACTGTGTAATTTGTTTGTCAAAAATTTAGTATCTTGTGCTTCAAAAAAGTGCTTAAAATGGAGCTATCACGTCAGAAAATCATCACGATTATGTACCACGAGCTCCGTAACAAACTCAGTGCGACTGAATGCCACAAAAAATATTTGAAAGTTTAGGCAACAATACTGTTTCTTATGATATAGTCCAAGTTTGGTTTCGGAAGTTTAAAGCTGGAAATTTGGACATTAAAGATGAACCACGTTATGGCCGCCCAATTGAAGTTCATTATATGTAGTTGAAACATTTCTGTTTTGATCAATGATTTGCTTTAACACTAACTATTGCGTTAAAGCTTAACGTAGGCCAAAAAACAATCGTTAATGCTCTGAAACTCGTAAATCTAAAGTTTAAGTACAACCGCTGGGTGCCTCACGATTTGACTGCTGAAGACAAGCGCAAGAGAAAAAACTGTTGTTTGGCTCTGATCAAAGGGATTTCAGAGAATTGTGACCTGAGAAGATCAGAGAATTGTGACCTGTGATGAAAAATGAGTGTACTACAACAATACAAGCCGTAAAGGAGGGTGGTCAGCTCCTGGGGAATCAACAGGCTTGGTTGCAAGACGTGCCATAACTAACAAGTTTGGCCATAACTTTCTCTGCATTCCGTGGTATTGTCGCGGAATTCTGTACAAAGAGTACCTGAAAAGCGGACAGACTATCAACACTGCAATATACAGCAACATTCTAATCAAAGTTCGCGATGCCATTCGCGAAAAACGAAGAAACGAGTTCAGAAGGAAGGTGGTTGGTGGTTCTCTTTCATCAAGATAACGCCCATCCCCGTGCTAGTACGATGACTGGCTAGACGCTCTACAAGCTGAAGTGGGATTTGATGCAACATCCACCATACAGCCCCAACATGGCCCCTTCAGATTTCTATCACTTTTCCCATATGCAGCTGCACCTTGATGGCGCAATCTTCAATTCAAATGAGGAGGTCATAAATGCGGTCGATCTCTTTCTAGACTCGCGCACGCCACAATTTTTCGCAGAAGGGATTGAAAAGTTGCCAAAATGTTGGCAGACGATTGCAGATTTGAACTGAGATTAGTATCCTCATAGCTTTGATGATTTTGTATGTATTTATCATTTTAGAATAAAAAATTTTGGCGGAAATTTTTTTATTCAAGGTAATAATATTAGATTGTCATCGGATTTACGCCAGTATGTAAAATTTAATCTCGATCGGATTGTTGAAAGAGAGTTAAAGTTCGAGTAAAAATTTTGAACTGAAAAAACATGCATACGTCCATTGAAGTAGTTAAATAAAAACTTATAAAAAATAACCAATTTGACAAAAGTTAGGCCATTTAATATTGCTTATCTCCTCTATGTTAAGTATAAGAATTCAGTACTTTTAACTGGTGTAAATAAAAAAATAATCGATATTTGTATATGAAATTTTAAAGGTTTGAACTGCTTATAAAACAAATAAACCAAACCGCTTAAAAATACAATAATTGCACATCTCTGTAGTCCTATCAAAAGATCTTTTGAGCGACTCTGTGAACGAAACGTAAATGCTACAATTCTGTTTTACAATAGGAAGTTTATACTTGGGTCAACTGTAGTAACATATCTTAATATAATCTGTATACGACTATTTTTTAAGAGTTAATTTTTTAATATATTTTGCTCTATGTTAAGTATAAGAATCAATTACTTCAAACTCATATAAATCAAAATCTAATTAATGTTTTAAATGAAATTTTAAAGATTTGAACAGCTTATAAAAACAAATAAAATACAGCAAACCACATAAAAATCCGATAATTACACAACTAGTCCTATTTAGAGATCTCTTGAGTTACCCTATACACGAACAGTAAATGCTAAAATTCTGTTTTACAATAGGAAGCTTACTTTGGTCGACTTTAGTGACATAATATCATATGTATACGTCCATTTTGACAAGAGTTACGCCATTTAATATTGCTATGCTTTATGTTAAGTATAGGAATAAATTATTTTAAACTGGTATAAATAAACTACATATTTTTACACGAAACCTAAAGGTTTGGACTACTCATAAAAGCAATTCAAATGCAGCAAACCACATAAAAATCTGATAATTAGGCAACTCTTTAGCCCTATCAAAAGATCTTTTGAGCGACGCTGTAAACGAACCTTAAATGCTATAATTCCGTTTTACATGTTCGGTATTCTATATGAAGTGTGTAGCATTAATAGTTCATTTACAAGGGATACTCAAAAGAATTCTATTATATTATGGTATATGGGGGAAAATCGCTTGCAGAGTATTTTAATGACATTACGCTATTTCAAATGTATTGAAACTGATACAAATCACTGAACTTCACTTCAAGATGATTAACATAACACACAGCATTCATAGCATTTGCCGTTCATTTACAGGGACACACAAAAGAAATCGGTTAGTGTCTTTGAGTAATAATTGCTGGAAGTGAGTTTTCAATTTCGGTATGCGCTTTTAAATTTAACCAATTTTTTTAATGTTACTCTTTGTATATAAATTTTATACCTCGCATACATAGTCCAGGGGAAATGTGCATTTTACCTTGCAAAAGGTCGGGTAAAAGATTTTTTTATTTTGAGTTATTTATAATGATGCCAACATGGAAAAACCAAATTTTCTAACAAAATTTCTTAAGGCTAAATTTTCTGTGGCCAAAAAACAAAACTTTGGGACTTTTTTTTATTTTTTTTTTAAATATCTCGAGACTTGTTGTCGTAGCATATTATTTGTCAATTGCAATATTAAAGAGGACAAAATTCTCTACAACTTTCATGTTTACAACTTTTTTATACACTCAATAGCAAGCGCAGTACGCCATTTCAAAAATAAGACAATTTTTTCAATTTTCTTAAAAACGGTGAAAAAGGTAGTTTTGGCCCGGTTATTCAAATGTTCCCCGCGGATTTAATTGTGTATGTCGACTTCTAACAATTGATAGCAGTAAATTATCTATTATTTGCACACTCACGTCTTTATTTTCATCTCAACAGACATTTTACATTTAGTAAATTTATATAATTTTAAAAGTAGGGCACAGTGTAGATGAAAGACAATTTCCATATTTAGACAGTAACTTTAAGTGTATACAATGTTAACTTCAAAGCATTGTTTAAAAGAATACTTCAATATTTAGTAACTTATTTTCACGATAGTTTCAATTAAGAAAGAATTCTTGTTTAATTTTAATAATTTTATAATTTTTATAATGCATACATATTTTACAAGGTATCAATGGAATAGGTATGAAAATTTGCGAAAAACATATTTTATTCCACACTACAATGGTATATTTTATTTACTAATTATTGATAACATATGTTTTAATGTTAGCAAACATTGCATTGTAGTTCCATATAAAAGGGGGTCTCAAAAAATAAATATATTTTATGTAAGAAATAGTACTTTTACCTTATGAAATAGCTACAATAAAAACGACAACAGATTATTTAACTAACTAATGTTATGCATTTTTCTCTTGTAAAATTTAAAAATTTTGTCAATAAAATATTTGAGAACACTGGTTTCTTAAAGCTAATTAAAAGATTAGTTTTAAAAAATATTGTCAATATTTTTTCCACTATATCAATAAATATATCAAGAGATTATATCATTTTAGCATGCAAAAATATGTAAAACATTTAAGATTATCTATTAATTGCTTTAAAGTTCAAACAGAAAAACTTACTTTGGTTGTTGAAAAATATACTTTGTGGAATATTCTAATCATCTGTAACATGTACTGTTTTAAAACTATATATGTTTAATTATCTCAGTGATACCATTTATCAAATGAAATACCAATTTATTCATGATTGTAGATCATATAAACGTTTTTGTTTTCGCATTGATCACCTGTTTTATTCAACTCCATTTTCCCAACACATATCATATAATAAATGAATAACATGCCATCATTACGCAATATGACTGCATAAACTAAATGGAAAAATGTATTTTAATAACTAATCCGGTTATAATTCAACATCAGTAATTCTAAGCCAAAAAAAAATCATTTTAAAACTATTAAATTGCAAGCGAGAAACTGTAAAAAGAACGCTCCCATAGATTTAACATTGGTGTTCCAATGTTTTCGCGTGACTAGTGTAGTCTCACGCTAAAACATTTGTACGCTAACGTTATGCCTATGGAGCATTCTTTTCAGAATTCTTGCTTGAATTTCAATATTTAATTTTTTTTCATATGATATCCGAGGTCGATATCCAACATTGTGCGTTTTTAATTTTTCGAATTTGGTTGCATTTTTTTAATGAGGATACTTTAAATTTCAGAACGGGTTCCAAACAGTTTTTCAAAAATGAAAGTGTCCGAATATTAAAAAATCCCTGCCGGCCCGGCCTACAGGCAGAGGTAGATTTCGACGTTAAGTATACTAATTTCATCAACAAAAACTAAATCATTATTAGATATAAATCCACTTTAACAGTTTTATATGTCTGCTTTTGACGGGTTTATATTTCCTTATTTATAAAATAGATGGTTTTATCAGAATCATGTTAAGGCGATATTAAAAAAATATTTTTCCATGCTCAACAACTCGAAATTTTCTGGCACATTTTCAGATTAATTTTTAATAAAAAAAATATGAAACATGCTGACGTGATTTTTGAAAAGATTTATAAGCGACCTGTGTTTTTATTTTTCTTTCAATTAATTAAAACTTGATTAATAAACCATTATTTTCTCAGTAGGGCAATATTTTTCGTTTCTAACATAATCGCTTCGGGAAATTCTGTTCAAAATGCCCACTTTAACATCATTTTTTGAAATACATTCTACCTCTATCAAAAAATCGATCATTACTGTACATTATATAGTTTCTGAATAAGAGAATCTAGCAATTGGATGCGTTTGAGAGCAAAAATGAATTTAAAAATGAGTAAGATAATAGACAGTTTGGATTTGAATGCACCCTTAATAAGATGATTTTTTTTCTTCAACCGCTATGTATTTTTAATTTGTTTTAGCTTTAAGAATTGGCCCTATCAAAAACTTGTCTATATAAATGTTGACGACAATATTAAGAAGATATATGATAAATTCATGGAGATTTTATATCTTGTGAATTGACGGAGTTATGAAAAATTTTCTTCTTCAAACTTCTTTTTTTTTCTTCGTTTTTTTTTTCGGTACGAATTGGTCCTATCAAAAACTTGTGAATATAAAAGTTGTAGATAATATTAAGGAGATGTATAATAAAATCATTGGATTTGATATCTCGAGAATTGACGAAGTAAGGAATTTTTTCTCCGAAAAACCCTATTTTTGCGCCCCTTGAGCCAATTTTAAATTTTAACAAAAATCTGTGATGCATGAATTTTTTGTCCTATTTTTAGAAGTAATAAAAACTTTAAACTGATTTGATATGTACAAAAATTAAGAAGTTATGGGGTTTTTTCGGTTTTCACAAAACCCCTCCCTATTTCCATCCCCTTTGTCCGCTTTTGCCCATTAACGAACTTAACCGAGATTTTATGTCCCTTGATTTTATGTATCAGTTTAGAAGAGATTTGTGCAGAATTGCGGAAGTTATCGTGTCCAGAAGAAAGTGATAACACAATTGCTTCGGGAAATTCCGTTCAAAATGCCAACTTTGACATAATTTTTTGAAATATATTCTGCCTCTATCAAAAAATCGATCATTGCGGTACATTATATAGTTTCTGAATAAGCGAATCTACCAATTAAATGCATTTGAGAGCAAAAATGAATTTAAAAATGAGTCAGAAAATAAGCAGTTTGGATTTGAGTGCATCTTTAATGCAATGATTTTTCCAACACAATCCGCTTCGGGAAATTCGGTTCAAAATGCACACTTTAACAGCATTTTTTAAAATATATTCTGCCTCTATCAAAAAATCGACCATTACGGTACATTATATAGTTTCTGAGTAAAAAAACGTACCAATTGGAAGCCTTTGAGAGCAAAAATGAATTGTAAAATGAGTAAGAAAATACGCAGTTTGGATTTGAATACATCCTTACTTAGATGATTTTTTCTTCAACCGCTATGTATTTTTAATTTGTTTTTGCTGTAAGAATTGGTCCTATCCAAAACTTGTCTATATAGATGTTGTAGACAATATTAAGAAGATATATGATAAATTCATGGGGATTTTATATCTTTTGAATTGACTGAGTTATGGATTTTTTACTTCTTCAAACCCCCTTTTTGTTTTCCTTTTTAATTTTTTTTTGCGGTACGAATTGGTCCTATCAAAAACTTGTGAATATAAAAGTTGTAGATAATATTAAGGAGATTTATAATAAAATTAATTGGAATTGATATCTTGAGAATTGACGAAGTTATGAATTTTTTTCTCCCAAAAACCCTATTTTTTTGCGCCCCTTGAGCCCATTTTTAACTTTTTCAAAAATCTGTGATGCATAAAATTTTGGCCCTAGTTTTAGATGTAATAAAAACTTTAAACTGATTTGATATGTACAAAAATTAAGAAGTTATGGGGGGTTTTCGGTTTTCACAAAACCCCTTCCTATTTCCATCCCCTTGGTCCGATTTTGCCCATTAACGAACTTGACCGAGATTTTATGCCCTTTGATTTTATGTATCAGTTTGGAAGAGATTGGTGCAGAATTACGAAAGTTATCGTGTCCAGAAGAAAGTGATATATATGTATATATATATATATATATATATATATATATGTTTTTTACTGAGGGTGGTTTTGGGTTCTAAGGGTCATGATCGGTGTAGATCTGCAAAAAGTTTTCAGAAATTCCAACATAGGAACGATCCCAATAGGTAGTATTTCATACGAAATCTACCTAAAACAAAAAATGCAACTAAACCCGAAAAAGCACAAAAGCACAACATTCGATATTGATCTCGGGTATCCCCTAAAATAAAAGGCAAAAAAAAAAAAAAAAAAAATTTTAAAGTAATAAACTGCAAGCGAGATATTTGAAGAATGCTCCCATATGTTTAATATTACTTTGCGAATGTCTTCGTGTGACTAATTTAGTCTCATAATTCATATTAATGTGACTTTAAATGCCTCAATACTACAACTACCGTAAAATCTTTAAAAATGAAATCTGTATATACGGAATCCGGTCTTTAAAGAAAAAATTATGTATTTTCAAGATAGAGAATATTAACAATTATACATGCTAAGATGGAAACCTGTTTAAAGCGGAATAATTTCGGTTCGGTTTTCAAGGTTTTAATGAATCAATATTTGGCAAAGCTTATTACGCAGTTCACATTACGTATTTAATGATTACACACCTAAAATCTTCACAATCCGGCTATTAGAGATTTATTAAAATTCTCGTGGTAAATTTTCTTTTTAAGCGGGGGGGGGGGGGGGAATCCATGTTTGCCACGGGAGAAAAAAGGCTAGTTTTGGCCCTAAAACATTTAATTTACTGATAGCAATATATAGAAGTTGACATACGATTAAATCCAGGGGAAACATTTGAATAATCGGGGCAGAACTAAGTTTTTCACGGTTTTTAAGAAAATTGAAAAAATTGTCCTATTTTTGAAATGGCGTACTGCACTTGCTATTGAGTGTATAAAAAAGTTGTAAATATGAAAGTTGTAGAGAATGTTATCTTCTTTAATATTGTAATTGACAGATAATATGCTACGGCAACGAGTCTAGAGATATTTTTAAAAAATCAAAAAAGGTCTCAAAATTTTGTTGTTTTTTGGCCACAGAAAATTTAGCCTTAAGAAATTTTGTTAGAAAACTTGGTTTTTCCATGTTGGCATCATTATAAACAATTTAGAAAAAAAAAATCTTTGGTACTTTTCGGTTAGCCGGGCGCCAGTGTTATATATACATGGATATGTATATACAGATGTGTGTATATATATATATATATATATATATACACACATAATATACAAATATGTGCATACACATGCATATATGTGTATATATACAATATATGTATATATACATATATATATATATATGTATGTATATCCATGTATTTATAACACTGGCGCCCGGCTAACCGAAAAGTACCAAATATTTTACACGAACTTTTGCAAGATAATCCCTTTTTTGGTACATTTCCCCTGGACTAACAGCGATGTACGAAAGAATTCACGTACCATTACAGGGCTGCACAGGCGACTATTTTTTAATTCTATTTTGTACCACTTTTTCAAGACTAAAATCTTTTGCTTACACTTTGACAACATTTGCAAAAGAAATATACTACAAAATGTATTTCTTAAAAATAGTGGTGCAAACAGAATATAAAAATAGTCGTCTGTGGCAGCCCTGCATTTTCCTTATTAGCGGAAATTGCTGAAGGGGAATTTTCAACTGAGGTATGTATTTCCTAACTGAATTTAATTTGTGCATCATGCATTAATGGATACAAATCTATATTATAATATACAGGGCTGCTCAAAGAATTTGGATAATTTTCCGATTCTAGATGGGAACAGCTGAAATTTGGTTTTCAAATGTATTATGCGTTTGCCTAGGGTGGAATTACATATATTTTAACTTATTAATCGGAACAGCTTTGCTACATTATTCCGAATGTGTTGAAAAGTGTTTCAGAATCTATGCTTGGCGCAGGATTTTTTTCTTTCTTGTTATTTATTATTCAAATAAATTCGAAATATTGAAAATGGCGAAATAGCATATCTGACATTTAGTAAATAAATTCTCATTTTAAGAAATTACCAGTTATAAAATGTTTTAAAGAGTGTAAATAATATTTGATTTTAAGTATTACATTAACCTCGTAATCTGTATTCATGCATAATTTTATTTTGAACGCATGCGTGAATAATTTTTGACTACTTAAGTAATAGGCGACAATACTTTTTATCACGTCCGAGATATTCCAAGGTTTTTAAAATCTTTTTTTTAATATTTACTTTTATTTTACAGGTTGTGCTGGTGTTTTGGTTGGTCACCCTTTTGATACAGTCAAGGTAAATTTCAATACTTTGAAGTACTTTTGTTTTAATTGATAAATGAAAAAGATTTATCTGCAAGAATGAATCATTTCGTGATTTTTTTTTTTTTTTTTTAAGACTGAATTCATGCTTCATTAATTCCTGAATTACTGCTTTAGGTTATGAATATATTACATAAAAAAGTTTCATAAAAAAAAAAACTAGCTATGAATGCTAAAATTCATCTTAATATAAAATTACATAAATGATTCAATACTTAAAAGATGATTAAACATCTTAATTGTTTAATCACCTTTTAAGTATGTAATGTTATTTTTTACATTTGTCTAATTTATATTATAAAAAAAAGTTATTTGAATTTTTTTTTTCAAGTTTTTAAAATCATTTTTCCGAATGTTGTAACATTTCTCCTTGATCGAAACTTGTAAAATTGATGTCCGAATGCTGTTGGAACACAACGCTTGTTTATGGTCTTGCTGAAGTCTATTAAATCCGGTTTTAATCGAACCCGACCCGTGACGTGGTTCGCGTTAGGTTGGCGGTACATATATATTTTTTTGTTTTTGTTGTTAAATATAGAGTTCTGGCTTAGTTGAAGCATTTTTTTTTTAACGCTTTCGACTAGAGATCGGGTTGATCACGATTTTCCCATTAAAAAAATATTGTTTCATATTAAAAACTATATCTGAATATTAGTTTTACGTGCGGTGTGCGAGCACGCGCGCATTTCTACATGAAAGATGTTATCCCTTTATGACCGGGAGTTTTTTTGGTAGAAATTGAAAATTTGGGTGGTTTCTCCTAATCGATAGGATCGTATTTGATTGAAAAAAAAAATATTTTAAAAAATATCCGATGTCATACTAAATCTACACAATTGCGCAGTTTGAGATTATGTGTGCAGATATCTAAAAGTAAAAGTTTAAACAAAAAAAGTTGTTTATTGAGAATTTTCATCAGTTACAATGAAAATGTTTGAAACAATTTTGTTTTTTGACAGACCACTACAATTTCATTTTCTGAGACGTGCTCAATGCTCGCACCCCTCTTAAGAGCCGTTGGCAAATGGTATGCCCTTCACTCCGTTTGGATTGTGCCTGATCCTTCAAATTTATTTTTTTTAGTTTTTCCAGCAGCGATATTTTATTGAAATACCGATCGAAGAACATAAAACTAGGTCTGAACCAGAGTAAGGACTACAGCAGGTCCTAAGCCTAGATCCTTATGGACCAGGTCTGTACTTTCCAACTGGTATACTATAAAATTTAAAACTATCCCAGATGATGCTGTTACCACAGAGTGTGCTTTTCTTTTCATACTGCTTTACTGAGGCACGTCCTAAGAAAAGGAATCATCTGCTCATCTATGGAAATTTTTCCCTGATGTCCTGGTAAATTCAAGCAGATACTACGGAATCTGTCGAGCATTTTCTGAACTTTCCATAATTTATTATTCATTCGTGGTGGTTTACTTACTGTTCCGACAAAATGGAATGAATTTATCAAAGTTTAAAATCTATCTCGTGGTATGCATATAACTCATATAAAACTTATAAAGCATATGTGGCATCTATAACTCGGAGCAGAAACAGTTCGTTACATGTGCATATTGTATATCTAATACTAAACATTTTAAATAGAAATCATGAATAGTACAAACCTATTAATTTAAAATGAATCCGCTTTAAAAATGTAATTAATTAAAAAATAAATTGCTAAAAACATAAATAAAAAAAAATCACTTAAAAATAAAAATTTTATATATTAAGAATTGTAACTATTTTGGAAATGGTAAATGCCGGACCCACACAATTGTGCGAGTCATTTGTTTTTCAACTTTTGTAAAGCTTAATTAAATTTATCAAGGACAAAATAAATTAAAATCATGAATAAAGTATATGAAAAGAAAAAGTAAATCTAAGCAAACACTAAAAATCATATTTAAAAGAAATTACGACAGTACATACTTTTTGTCTATTTCTGTCAGATGATAGTCTTTTTAAAAGCAGAAAATCTAACCCTGTATTGTAGTTGGTGCCCCCTAGTTGTGTCATCAAAACATCTGAAGCCAATTAACTCATATAAATGTGCAGATTTGGTTTACAATCTCACAAAAACAGGAAATAGTATTTTTCTTTTACTTTAATATCACACACACAATTCTGTGGGTCAGGGTTTAAAGGGTTAAAAGATATAAAAGAAAACTTTTTTTTCCGTAATTGCATTAACACGTTGAGGGCCACGGTGACTGACACTCAAGCTGAAAAATTTATAGTGTTTTAAGTAATTTTTAAGAAAGTGTGATCCTGTAATAAATAAAAGGTAAGTAAATTTTAAATACATTTTCAGTAATTACTTAAAACAATATATACATTTTTAGTTTTATATTATATATTTTAGACCGGCAGTCATCGGTGAAAAACGTGTTCTAAACGGAAAGTTGAGTGGGAGATTCTCAAAAGTTGGGATCATTAAACGTTAACTATATGTAATTTTTCAAATTTAAGGCCAAATTTTTTTAATAGTATAGTATTTTGTCTATAAATATAATATATAAATATTTTAATAGTATGTCTACAAAATTATACACAAACATTAAAAGACAGCAACTATTCTGGAAAATTAATGATTAAAGCATTTAATTAGCAGTTGTGTACGTTACAAATTTTGGACATTTGCAGATTTTGACGTTGCCCTTAGTATTTAAAAAATTCTTAAGACTAAGAATGTAGTAAATGTGTCTGTATACATATAGATATGTATAATTAACTTTTTGTTATCCAGTAATCTATAATAATAAAGAAAGAAGTTTGTGTGTGTGTGAGTGAGTGAGTGTGTCGACGGCGTTCTGAAGAGACCACTGCACGTAGAGCTACAAAATTTGGGGAAAAGGTACGTCTATATATGAAATTTTGCACCTCGAAGCCCGATTTTCGATTTTTTGATTAGATTTTTTTAATTAAATTTTTTATGCGATTTTTAGCGCTTTTTTATGTTTGGAGGCGATTTTTTCCATATAAGTGAGAAGAATATGGTTTCTTTCTTTTAACCCAATATAGTACATTTTGTTCTCTTTTCAAAAAAGTTTATTCGGAATTCGTGCAGCGATTTTTGAATTTTTATGCAATTATTGAACAGCATTTAATGTATTTCCATTACTATAAGGAGGTTACCGTAGAGGGACACAGTTCTGTCGCCAAATGCAGCCAAGTTTGTCGCCAACTTGGCAGTATATCGCCAAAAGTGACGCCAACTTGGCGATATCTCTAATATTTCGCCAAATTCCCATAGACTTGCATGGTAAACCAATATGGATTACTTGCTTACAGAAAATCAACAAATTGAGATATTTTAATGCAACAAAAACTAATATTAACTTAAGAGATTATATTAATTCGATTTTTCCACATTAGGGAAAATAATACGGTTTCTTTCTTTTAACCCAATATAGTAAATATTGTTCTCTTTTCAAAAAAAATTTATCCGGAATTCGTACAGCGATTTTTGAATTTTTAGCGAATTTTTTATGCGATTATTGAACAGCATGTAATGCATCTCTATACCTATGAGAGGGGGTTACCGTAGGGGGGATCCTGTTCTGTCGCCAAATAACGCCAAGTTTGTCGCCAACTTGGCGATACATCGCCAAATTTGGCAACCAAAATTAGTCGCCAAAAGTGACGCCAACTTGGCGATATCTCTAATATTTCGCCAAATTCCCATAGACTTCCACTGTAAAACAATAGGGTTTACTTGTTTACAGAAAATCAACAAATTGAGATATTTTAATGCAACAAAAACTAATATTAACTTAAGGGATTATATTAATTGTATTTAAGAGAGTCCAAGTAAATTAATTACGAATAAAAGTAACATGATCTAATGCTTAGCATGATTTCCAAACCATAAATTTTCAGAGAGCCCACAGGGTCAAAGGAATTTGACTTTAAACTTTTATCCAATTATAGTAAATTTTGAGTTTCGTGATTTTTGAACTTTTTGTGATTTTTAATGCGATTTTTACGTTTCTTCGCGATCTGCTGCAATTTTTTGACATTCCATTTTTGACCTAAAGTACATACATTCTGCCCTCATTTCAATAAAGTATTCGTATTTCGTATAGCAATTTTCGAATTTTCGGGAATTTTGTATGTGATTTTTAGTGTATTTTAACGATTAGCTGCTATTTTTTCACATTAGTGAAAGGAATCAACTTGCAATCTTCGAACACAATATAGATATATATATATTTTTCTTTTTTCAAAATTTGAGAAGCGATTAAAAAAATTTTCGCGATATGTTATTGTGATTTTCAGATCTTTTTCGTAATTCCTGCTGTTTTTTGACGTACCCGGGCAACGCCGGGCAAGTTCGCTAGTAATAATAATAAAATCAAATGCTTTGTTACGTACGTTACTTTCGGACATAACAAAATACAGAAAAAATCTTAATAGAAAAGTCCTTCTATCTTCAAAAAAGCAATAAATCAGCCTGCCATCTCTTAACGAAATTATCAAAAAATCATTCGTTTCCATTCGTTGTTTACCATTAGAACCACCTGGAAGCAAGTTAAAACTCTTTTTCTTGGTGGTACATTGGAGCAGTTAACGTTATGAATGTCCGAAATTGGCCTCTTTAGCATAAAATAATAAAATTTTAAGATATTTATACAAAGCTTTTACAATAAATTATGTCATTTTCTGTCTCTGAATAGAATTAAAAACTCAGTGTAAAAAAAAAAATAAAGTCAATGATAATTAAAGTTATGTTTGAAAGGCTTAAAGTTATGACTTGTGTCCAGTGCCCACCTTTTGAGAATCGTCCCAGTGTCAGTCACCGGTGACTGACGTGGCGCTCAACGTGTTAAAATACGCATTTTCGGGTTTGGGTTGGAATATGATTGGTTTCTCGTCGACGAAAATTATTTTGCTGGTTTCGGTTCAAAGCAAATTTTTTATAGTGTTTCGGTATCGGGTTCGTCAAATGCAGGATTCTAGTTGATATTTCAAAAGCAGTTAAATCGAAAATATGCATAAATTTTGCAAAATCAAAGTATTATAAAAAACAAAGTAAATAAATATGCAAAATATTATAGTGTCTACACCGACATAAGACTTTTTGTGCATGATTAATGGGTTTTATTTTTCAGTAATTTATATTTTTTCAAAGCAAATTTTTATAGTGTTTCGGGGTCGGGTTCGTCAAATGCAGAATTCTAGTTGATATTTCAAAAGCAGTTAAATCGAAAATATGCATAAATTTTGCAAAATCAAAGTATTATAAAAAACAAAAAGTAAATAAATATGCAAAATATTATAGTGTCTACACCGACATAAGACTTTTTGTGCAGGATTAATGGGTTTTATTTTTCAGTAATTTATATTTTTTCAAAGCAAATTTTTATAGTGTTTCGGGGTCGGGTTCGTCAAATGCAGAATTCTAGTTGATATTTCAAAAGCAGTTAAATCGAAAATATGCATAAATTTTGCAAAATCAAAGTATTATAAAAAACAAAAAGTAAATAAATATGCAAAATATTATAGTGTCTACACCGACATAAGACTTTTTGTGCAGGATTAATGGGTTTTATTTTTCAGTAATTTATATTGTTTAAACAACTAATTTAATTTTTGTAATTTCATATTTCAACTTAAAGCTGGATTTAAATATATAATAAAATGATGTCATTGGAACTTCTAATGAACATATGCAAATTAAATTGTATATTTATTTATTTTTCACATGCATCGGTGAAGATTTTGATTTTTTTTTTCAAAGTTTTTCGTCATAGTTTATGCATTCTCCCACAGAAAGTTATTTAACGCATTACAGTAGAACCTCGATTATCCGAAGTAATTGGGACCGACCCTCTTTTGGAAAATCGAAATTTTCGGATAATCGAGAATGCTTCCATTTTAAGATTAAGGAGAAATATATGCAATATTTCTTATTATGGTAATATGTGCCTATTAAAAATAAAGCAATAGCAAAATAGAAACAAGAATAAATGACCAGAATTTTAATTTTGAAATTAAGTACCTTTTTACATGGGCCACAAGGATTTGAAAAGTTTTGTTTGTCGCAGTTTCGATTGCCTTTGCTTTGAAGATCTACCATAGCGTTTTTTAATATTATGAGTTCACCAGTATCACCAGCCATGCCAAACCTTTTGCAATGCATTAAAAAGCTTCAGAATTGCTCATTTGTTCGTTTTCTTTGTTCGACTCCGCAGCTTACGTGAGCTCAAGTTAAATCCAAAGTAACTCTAATAAAGGGGATCGAAAATATTTATATGTACTCGTAGTTCTGACAGGACCGCTTGCACAAAGGAAGATGATAGTTTTTTTAAAAAATGCTTTCAAAATGGATTTTGAACACAAAGAATGTGATAGTAAAAAAAAATGTTTAAAATTGTATTTCGGTTAACCGAGAGTTTCGGATGAAAGAGGTTCTACTGTACTTCTGATGTTTTTATGGAAAAGAAACTAAACTTAGCGGATATTCGCGTGAAAGACAAAGAAAAAAGTATCACCGCAGCTAATTTGCCTTTTTTCACCGCAGCTAATTTGCTTTTTTTCACACTCTAAATAAAAAGGAGTGACTATTCACTCCGGAGGAGTGAATAGTCACTCTATCACAGAGTCAAAATATGCCCAACCTCTTTAGAGTGACTATTCACTCTGAGCAAAAGTGAAATTTTTGACTCTCTGAAAGAGTGAATAGTCACTCCTGGAAAGTGAATATTCACTCTAAACAGGGGTGGATAATCACTTTTTCGGAGGAGTGACTATTCACTCTTGCTAAAGGAGTGCGGTTTTTCAACCCTGGTAGGAGTGAATAGTTACTCTTTCATAAAAGTGAATGTTCATTTTTTATGTAGTCGTTTTTTTTTTTCGCTTCTATGGTCATTTTAAAAGAATCACATCTTTTACAGCATGCAATGAAAATAGATACAAGCGTAGTAAAGATTGGAATAAAATACTTTATTAGCAATATTTATTTAATTCATAGTTTGTAACACTAATTGAACTTTTAGGGAAAAATTCAGTTAAAGTTACATACGAATTTAAATTAGATTACTAATAGTAATAAACTATTTTATTCCAATCTTATCCTTTGTGTTTGCTTTAATTGCATGCCCTATAAAGATACTACTTTTAAAGTTTTAATAATAACATTTTAATCAGCGGATGTTATATGTTTAACAATGTTTGATTTGATTTTAATTTTTGTTTTAAATATAAAACCGTACTTTTTTTTTAAATTATTGCTATTTTTGCAAAGTCCTATTGTTCTAAAATATTTTTAATTTTTCCATTTAAAAAACAGTACTTATAAACTCACATCTTTTTTAAATAAGTTCTAAGCATGATTTAAATATTAAGAATGTATATATATTTTTTATCCGCTGTCATTTGCTTTTGTTTTATTTAATATGAACATGGAGTCTAAAGTTAAACTTTTAAGTTCTCTGGAATATGTATATATTTTTCCTTTAAACATATTCCTTAACTTAATCATGATTTCTAATTTTCGTCCGTCATTGCTGAAAAATGAAATTAATACAATACTTATTAATGAAATGACGCGATAAGCCATGTTTAATTTAATTTTTTTATTCGCGTAGATATTGTATTTTGTGAATATGAGCAAAATAGATTTTATGTGTTTTATAGGAAAAGATTGACCTGGGAAATAGAAACAAGTTGGAAATTGCTCGTCAAACGTGGCAAATGAGGTGCGTTCGTACTATAACTAATTTTATAAATATATTTTGCACCGCATATTGTGCTGAATGTATATTTTGGTGAACTTTATAAGTGCATATCAATTTAATTCTTTTCAAAAGACTGTAACATCATTAAAATGCACTTGAAATAATTTTTTCCCCATTGACCTTAAGGTTAACGGAAAGCTTTTGACTCCCTGTAATTAAACTGTACATCCGATTTTCATAAAATTTGAAACGACTCGACAAAATTTTGCAACAATTAAATAGGGTAGATGTGCCAGTAATGGACACTCTTAAGGAATTTCTTTTAAAATTATTTTTTATTAATAGTTATAATTATTACATTCCAGTTTTTTCAATATTATATTAGTCTATCAACAATATTTAACCATTCTTATAGTCTCATTTCCCAATGTGAATCGAAATTTAATTTTAAATAACAGAAATATACCAAAACACCCAAAAGCCCAGTAATGGACACCCCATAAAAAGTAATAAATATAATTGTTTTTATGACTGTATTTAGAACCAGAATTTAACGAAAACATACTAATGAAACAAAATGGTTATTTTCAAATAAATTTAACAATAAGGATACCAGTAATTAATAAAATATTTGTGATGATCATTTACTGTTTGCATCAATTATTGTAATTATCAGACGATCAATGTTTTAATTATTTTAGATGGATAGTTTAAAATACTATCAGGCAATTACAGCTATTAAATTATTGAAACAGTGGGGGATTTAAAAGGTAATAGTAATAAAAAAAAGTTTTGGAATGTTAGTGATGTTTAGTTTTGTCTCGCTATTTTTAACAATTAATCTTCCAGAGACTACTTGATATATCATTTATAATAATTAATATTGCAAATATGAAAGAAATGATATTGTGAGTTGAATATTTTAAATGCTAAGTAAAATAATTTCAAAATAAAACTGTAGAACTGATGTTTGAGGCCACTGATCTGCAGATTTACCAGTTTCATGAATATTGCCTATAAAGTAAGGAATATTACTTTTTTTTTCCTTTTTTTTTTTTTTTTTTTTTTTTTTTTCCAGATAAGAATAACCAAACATTTAACACAGAAAATAGATTTTTAATAGCTTCTGTAACTTAATTGCTTTTATTTAAAAAGGAGAGGTATTAAGCCCTATGAGCCCGTCTTTGGCTGTGCTCTTAAACAATATTTTCTACTACCTAGCTGGTTTGATTGCCAGATTTTAAAATAGCAAAGTATATATACATAAAAAAAGAATAAAATATTGAAATTTTATTAATCACATAAACTAACTTAAAAGCAGCTATTTAAAAAGTTTTGGTGGAAAATGACTAATTAACCATTCTAGTAATAGACACCCTCTCTCAAAACCTTAAAAATAAATGAAATTTCGTAAATGACCGTTAGTATATAAAAGTCTAAGTTTTCTATTGCAACTCAAACAAAAGCATTCAAATTTTGCAAGAAAATAAATAATATATAAATTAATTAAACGAAGCCAGCTCTTAGCCTCTTCATTAAGATTTTCACAGAAAAACAGCAAAACTTTGAAACATTATTTTCTACTTCCTAATTGGTTTGATTAAAAGTGTCAACAATAACCCAGTTTTATAAAACATGCAAGGGGAAATTATAAAAAAATTAATTAAAGTTAAATATTTATTACTTATTTTTTTATGAACCAAAAACATCAAAGGGTGACCATTACTGGCACATCTGCCCTATTTAAAATTTCAGACCATTCGGAAGGCTGTAACAACATTAAAATGCACTTGCAATAATTTTTCCCATTGGCCGTAACGTAACAGAAAAATTTGACTGTCCCTGTAATTACACTATACATCCGATTTTCATAAAATTTGAAATGACGCGACAGAATTATAGAACAATTATATATTTTAAATTTCAAACGATTCGGTTGGGTAGTTTTTGCGCCGTTATATGCGGGCAGACGGACTGAACGACGACTATAGGTGCTACGTATTTATATAACTACGAACGCACCTAAAAAGCGATTTTTATTTTTTTATATCATTAAATAGTTTAAACTTTTGTCTTTCCAACGATGTGTCACACATGTGTATATATATAAAAAATAAGTGTTGAAATTATTCATTCTTTCTAAGAGTACTTCACAGCTTAATGGCAATAAATCTTTAGTCGACTTTTTCTCAAAACTTGGATTTTTCATGTTTATGTTCCTTTTTAGGTGCGTTCGTAATTATATAAATACGTAGCCCCGATATTCGTCGTTTAGTCTGTCTGTCAGTGTTGATTTCAAGGGGTGGTCCGGGGGGGGGGGGCATTTCCCCTCCGGAAGATTTGAGATTTTGTGTTTTCAATGGTCAAAAAGTGCAATCCCCCCCGGAACTCTATAATGTCCCCGCCCCCTCAGGAACCACAGAAATCCCTCCCGGAGATAAGGGTCTGAATTCAACACCCGCATATAACAGAGCAAAAACTACCCAACCGAATGGTCTGAAATTTTAAATATATAATTGTTGCAAACTTTTGTCGAGTCATTTCAAATTTCATAAAAATCGGATGTATAGTTTAATTACAGGCACAGTCAAAAGTTTTCCGTTACATTACGGCCAGTGGGAATAAATTATTGCAAATACATTTTAATGATGTTACAGCCTTCCGAATGATCTAAAATTTTAAATATATATTTGTTGCAAAATTTTGTAGACTCATTTCAAATTTCAGGAAAATCGGATGCATAGTTTAATTACAAGGACAGTCAAAAGTTTTCCGTTACATGACGGCCAATGGGAAAAAAAATATTTTAAGTGCATTTTAATGATGTTAAAGCCTTTCAGAACAGAATGAAATGGATATGCACTTATGTATTGCACTAAAATATACATTCAGTACAATATGCGGTGCAAAAAATATTTCTAAAACTAGTTATAGTACGAACGCACCTCATTTGCCACGTTTGGTGAGCAATTTCCAACTTGTTTCAATATCTATTATACTCAGATTATTAAACTCAGATTTTTTTTAATGCTTATACTATGTTATATTGTATACACAGGGATTTAATGATTTGTTGAGAATTATTTATTTTAGGCAGTGAAATCTTACCAAAAAGTGCTAATTTAAAAATGACTTTCAATAAATAATTAATAATTAATTTTGAATTTT
This sequence comes from Maratus speciosus, assembly GCA_963932465.1. Taxonomy (NCBI): domain Eukaryota; kingdom Metazoa; phylum Arthropoda; class Arachnida; order Araneae; family Salticidae; genus Maratus; species Maratus speciosus. Next base: position 350,021,713 of record OZ010800.1, on the reverse strand, counting down.
ACTTAGAACGAAAATGGTCTGTTAAAATACGTAAAACATGTTATTCAAACTACTCTAAAAAATCTAGACCTCTATCTTTCACCATTTCTGAGAAAAATGTACATAAAGTTGGTGAATTTAACATGGCGGAGATACGGCTTTCCCGGTCCCCTTAAAACAATTACATTTCAGTCCGCTACATGAAGAAATCTCACAATCACTTTAGAACGAAAATGGTCAGTTAAAAAACGTAAAGCATGTTATTCAAACTACTCTAAAAAATCTAGACCTCTATCTTTCACCATTTCTGAGAAAAAGGTACATAAAGTTGGTGAATTTAACATGGCGGAGATACGGCTTTCCCGATCCCCTTAAAACAATTACATTTCAGATCGCTACATGAAGAAATCTCACAATCACTTATGAATACTCCACGATCAATCTTTTGCTATACAAACATACAACTATTTAGCTCATAATCTGGACATTCCACATATCTACACGGATAAATGCTTAAAATTAAACAAGACTTACCTTCATTTTATGTATTCCAAAGAATAATTTTAATGATATCCTAATCTTAAAATGGCGGACGAAAAAGTGATCATTTTTCTTATCTTTAAAGGGTGTCGTCGCCTTGCTGCTCTGATTGGTTAATAAGCAATGCACACGTAAGTCACTCTTCTTTCAGGAGTGAGACATCTCACTCCTTTCTAGAGAGTGGAAAACTCCACTCTTTAAGGAGTGTATTTTTATAAAACTCACTCCAAAAAGAGTAAAAATGCCTGTCACTCTTTCAAAAAGTGAACTTTTCACTCCTCCCAATTTTAGAGTGCACCGCAGCTAATTTGCCTTTTTTCACCGCAGCTAATTTGCCTTTTTTCACCGCAGCTAATTTGCCTTTTTTCACCGCAGCTAATTTGCCTTTTTTCACCGCAGCTAATTTTTAAACGTTCTCCAGCATACGAATTGAATGTTTCCAACTGAGCGAAAAAAATACCTAAGCCGGGAATCGAACCCAGATCCTTGGTTTACATTGCCAATGCTCTACCGTTTAAGCTGCACTGGGCTGAGAACCGGCGAGCATATTTTGCTCAGATAATTTTGTTTACCAATAAGGTAATCTGAGCGCAATATGTTCGCCGATTGTCAGCAAAGATAGCTTAAAGAGACTCTTCACTCACTTGAAAACCCCCGCTCCGTAATGTTAAATCGATGGATAGGTTGTTTTCGAATTTCTCGTTTAAATTTGAATATTTTTAAACGAATTTTTTGCATATAGGATAGCTAAGCTTGATCTTTAATATGACTATTTTTTACTTTTTCGATTTTGATTGCAGATTTTTTTAAAAAAAGGTACTTTCAGTTTCGAAAGCGCTGAAAGTAAAAGTAACTTTATTAAAAAAAAATCTGCAACCGAAATCGGAAAAGTAAAAAATAGCCATATTAAAAATCAACCTCAGCTGCCCTATGCAAAAAAAAAAAATTCGTTTAAAAATATTCAAATTTAAACGAGAAATTGGAAGACAACCTACCCATTGATTTAACATTACGGAGCGGGGTTTTTCAAGTGAGTGAAGAATCCCCTTAAACCAGGTATGTTAAACTCTTCTACCGCTGCGGGCCAAATTAAGCGTTGCATACAAAGACGCGGGCCACATCAAACAAAGTAGATAATGTTATTAGACTTGCACACAGCAATATTTGTACGTACAAAACATAGCCATATTAAACAAATATTCAAGTAAAGTTCCAAAGTTATTATTATAATTTATAGTTTATTTTATCTTATTTTTCGAAAAAATACTTATCATTACTTTTTATCAACCAAATCTACAAAGTTTAATCGGATTTTCTAAATTGTATTACCTTAAAAAAATTATTTTACACAAACTATATTAATCTAGCAAAGGTATAACTTTTAATCTTCCGGATTTTTTTCGAGGAAAAACTTAAAAAAAAAAAAACATTTTGGAAAAAAAAAATTATTTAATAAATTGTCTTGTATTTATGCGCTACTTATTTCATTTCATTTATGAAACAGATTTTCTAGTTCAAATTATGTTGCTATTACCAGAAAAATTTTGCTACCGAACATACTTAATATATGTTTAATTGCTCACTTTGCCTCATTGCCAGCTTTTTCACTCAGTTGGAAAATTGCAACTCGTAACTGAGTTAACCCAAAGTAAAATGCCAAAGGATTGGCGGGGCCACAAAGAAGTTGTCCGCGGGCCGCGTGTTTGACATGCCTGCCTTAAACGGTAGGGCATTGTCAATGTAAGCCAAGGATTTGGGTTCGATTCCGGCTTGAACATGTTTTCACTCAGTTGGAAATATTCAATTCGTATGATAACTTTACCAGTCAGTATGACTGCGTTAAAAATAATAGTATTTTCCAACAATGTTGAAAAGTTTTTATGAATTCGGTTTGTCTGCCTACTGCCTGCCTGTCTGTCCCTCCTCTAGCTCTCTTAAATATACGCGGGTTGCAATGAAATTTTTATATGTTATTGAGGTTTACTATAGAATGTTCGAAAATGAAATTGAAGTCTGTAGCATTTATACAATTTTCTTTACAGGGACACACAAAAGGATTCCGTTACATTATGGTCTATGGGGAAAATCGTTTGCGGCGCATATTATTAATGTTACGATATTTAAAAACTAATGAGATTGATATATATCATTAAGAGGAACTGCATCATGCTTTCTTAAGAGTATAAAATAAGTGCCATTTATAGTTCGTTTACAGGGACGCACAAAAAAAGTCAATTACATTATGATCTATGGGGGGGAAAATCGTTTGCAGTATATTTCAGTGATGTTATACTTCTAACATAACGAAATGACTGAAGTGCATTGAATGTTTTTATATATTATAGAACAGATAGTATTTATCGTTCATTTACAAAGACATTCAAAAGAATTTGGTTAAAGACGTATTAAATCGATAATGGCTGGAAGTGCATTTTCCTCTATAGAATGCATTTTTTAAAGTGATCTAATTTTGAGTGTATTAGTTAGTGTGTATAACTTTTTTTAGATCGCATACATGGCTACACAAACTGCGCACACATTACCAGATATGGATAGCAAATGCTAAAATTGGATTTTTACTGACAAGTGAACCACTTTTGGTGGTGCTCGCACTTGTCATTGAGACCTGGTGCAGTTAAAGCCCTATATTAGGAAGTTTGAGAATCGATAAAATTTTTCTGTTAAAATCATATTTTTTTATTTTACAGCAACATAATTTTCTGAAAATGCAATTTTCGAAACCACTTATCGGACTATTAACATATTTCTTTTTTTTTTTAAGAAAAACATTTAAAAATGCAAATTAGCCAATAAGAATAAAATAGTGAGAAAGGTTAAATTCCTTCAAGAACCTACGAATTTGATTTTGAAAAATTACAACATGTACTCACATTCTTGGCGGGGAAAAAGTTGGCGTTTTTTTTTTTTTTTTTTAAGTAGAGCTTTTCCAGCAATCATAGTCGAATGTCATAGCTGCTTATCATGTGTTAGCAGTGGTTTAGACTTCTCTAGAAATTGTAATGTCCGACCCAAATAGACAAAGTAAATTTTCTAAATTGTATAAAAATATTAATTTACTTTATGATTACTTTTACCAAAAGACACAACATTTAATGCAACAACATTTCATTTTTAACATTCGAAACTTTGTTCCATCTCTCTTCAAAAGAAAATTGTTCGCTTATTTGGTATTTCACTAAAAAAAATAGTTCTCAACGATCTTTAAAGTTTTTAATAGAAATATATTTATCATTTATACATTTATCGTCTGCATAGAAAAAAAAAACCTAATTCTTGTTTCCTATGCCATCAAACAAATCGCAATCTGATTTATTGTTAATACGTACCCTGCAAATGCTCCAAGGATAAAGCGGGTGAAAAATTTGTAGCGCCATATTTGGTCACTTAACTCGCTTTTGGCGTGAAATAAACAAACAAAAGTCCAATAATAAAAAATTTGAAGTATAAGAAATATATATAAAATATGATTTTAACAGAGAAATTTTATCAGTTCTCCAACTTTTATGTATAGGGCTATAAAATGCACCAGGCCTCGATGCTAGGTGCGAGCAGCATCAAAAGTGGTTCCCTGAGTTGTGTGTGCTTTTTATGTTGCTTATTTAGATAACACGTTTTATTTCAAGAAAAAATGGAATTTCTTTGTATCCTGTTACTGCTGGAAAGTGTTTCATATTTTATACCCGATACATGATTTTTCGTTCTTGTCTTTTAATATATGTACAAACAATCTTTTGTATATTAACAAGAAAGAAAAATCCTGCGGCAAGCATAGATTATGAAATACTTTCGAATAATGTATCATTCAGAATAATGTAACAAAACTTCACAGTTAAATAAGTTGAAAGATGATATCAGGAACTTGGAACAGTAAGGGCGAATTCGAAAAATCGTTTTTTGTTTTTTCCGCGTCAGAGAGATGTAGGCAACACGTAGATAAGTCGTTTTGCCCTGTTTCGCCCTTAGTATTTTCACAGTGTCGAGCTAAGTATCCTATTCTATAACACTACTTGCAAAATTTTGAGTTTGATTTCCCAACATCCAAATTTCGAGATTCGCCCTTACTATTCCAAGCTCTTGATATCTAAGTAAACAATTTACGAAACACATAAAATATTTGAAAAATCAATTTCGACAATGACAATCTATTTCATTGCGGTGTGTCCCTGTATATGAAAGATAAATGCAACACATCCTATTTAAAAGTAAGCATCTTGTTGTCCGCCTCCATATATGTCAATTTCAAAGTGTTTGAAATAGTGTAGCATTATTAAAATATACTACAAATGGTCCCCCCCCCTTATAGGCTATATTATTACGGAATACTTTTGAGTGTCCATGTAAACGGACTATAAATTCTGCACGCTTGATCTTCAATACCGAACATGCCATAGTAAATCTCAGTTACACATATTAATTACACAGCAATCCGGAGATATTTATGCTAATTAGAGCTCAGACAGACAAACCGAATTCATAAATACTTTTATACTATGTTAGGAAGTGTTAAAAAGCAAAAACGTGTCCGCCACTTGCATTGACATCATAACGCTGGTGCCAAAGACCTGAGCTATCGCTTTCTCTTTTATCCGAAATATGCCTTTTTACATTTTAATTTCGATTTTTATATTATCGAATAGAATATATAAATGTATTTTCAAATAAAATATGTTTGAAAACTAACGATTAATTTTTTTTAATGTTCAATCAGGATTTTTTAAATATCTATTTTCTATTAAAATAAAACATTTTTTTTTTTTTTTTTTTTTTAATAATGATTTGCCGGTATTTATTTAGATATCATGCTGTTGGAGAACAAATTAGAAGTAAAATATGAAGAGTCCAAAAATGATTATTTAAAGGTTTTTAGTTAGTTATTATTTAAAGGTATATTATGATTATTTAAAAGGTTTATACTCCTTGAAGGTTAAAAAAATATATTACAGTCCCTCAAGTAAAAAAGGTTGAATTTATCCAATCAGTGCTTTTGAGTTTTTTAAACAATGATAATATGGAGTTTGAAAGTGATAGTGATATACATTACAGCGCTCCTCTTGTTATGTGCCAAAATTGCGGGAAGCGCGATAGCGCTCCTCTTGTGTTATGCTAAAATTACGGAGAACGTGATAGCGCTCCTATTTGTTGTATCCGTTTGGTGTGCATTTAAATTGATTGTACTTGCGAAGCGTACGATTTCTGTGTCGATCATTGGCTTACAAGTAATTTTTTTAAATATATTATGTACCCAAACACATTCGCAGTGTTGGCATATATCCACAAGATTTGTTCCACACTCAAACGGTTAACTCTTTAAAATATAAACTAAATTCTCTATCATATACGTATTTAATTTGTTACCATTTGCTGTATTCTTTTATCGTACAAGATTTACAATTAATGAACCTATGTAAGAAAAAAAAAGTGCTTTTTTCTTTCGCTTTTAAATATTTATTGAAACGTATTTCCATAAATGTGCGAGTTTATATAGATAGGTTCAAATAACTGTTTAATAATAGGTTCAAATAACTGTTCAAATAACTGTTGTAACTGGTAAAAACTATTGAATCATTCTCATAAATTTTAGTAGTGAAAATATTGATCGGATGCACTAGGCTCAAGTATTTTTCTTTCTTTTTTTAGGTTCGTCTTCAAACTCAAGATAGCAATAACAAACTCTATCGTGGTACATTCCATTGCATATCTACCATAGTAAAAAGAGAATCGGTAAGTGTATTGCTTCATATAAGTAATTATCGATAGCGATAGCTGGATAACAGTGGTTCTGTCACAGAACTGAAATTAGTTGATTCTAGATCAGTTTCTTGCGCTGATTCCTAGTATGTGATCCGTTTTTCTCTAAGTGGTCCAGTTTTTGAGAAATTTGCATATTTAAGTGTATGCAAATGTAAGCTTTTTTTGTGCCATTTTCTGCAAATTTTAGGTACAATAAATGTCAGATTGAATTAACTCTTTTAGATAATGACTGTTGGACCATTTACTTTTGCAATATGCATATTCTTAACATTTATCTGTCAGTTATTAAGCCTAATTTGCATATCTTTCAATGACGTACATTACTTTCAACTTTAAAGTAGTTGCTACACAGAATTGACGTAATGTTTTTCTAGACTAGATTTTTATGAAGATTTCAAATCTGCAATCAAGTTTCGATACATCACGTTAAATTTTTGAGTAAAAGGTATTTTTACTTTTGTAGTATTGACAAAAATTTTATATAAAATGCTTTTTAGGGGTGTGCACCTCATTGTCAAAAGCGTGAACAGAGTCAATTTTCTATCAGGGGCCTAAACGATAGGTATAATAATAATAAAAAAAAAAAAGCAGAATCTATCCTAACTAGCTCAAGTACATCACAAAGTAGCATAAAAAGCATTTTTTGACCAAAAGATAAAATTTCACTTTTTTTCAAAAACTAGACGTGATAGAAGAAAACGGATACCAGATATGAAATCGGCACCAAAAACTGGTTTAGAAACATATTAGCGTACTCATGTGTCATAAATGTTTGGACATCAAGAACGGTTATTAAAAAATTTACTAATTATACAAATTCTAACTATACAAATTAGGCACAATATTTCACAATCGCATGTCGGTATAATGTCCGAAACATTTTTGTAGTGTAAACTGGACAGTAATCATAACATAAAACAACAAGAAAGAAAAGTTATGTGCTAAACATAGATTATGAAACACTTTACAGCACTTCCTAAATGCTTTAACAAAACTTCATTATTTAGGAAAATAAAGTACATAAGTTAGTAAACATTTTAGAAAACGCATAAAACATTTGAAAAACTTATTTCAGCAGTTACCATCCATAGCCAAATATGTATTCTAATTCTTATGAACAGCCCTGTATTTGATCTGTATGTTGATATATATGCTATATAATGGGGAAATTTAGCTTAGCAAGATACACAGTAACCATTACGAATTCTTTTGTGTAGTCCTGTATATGAATTATAGCCTTTATACACATCATATACAATGCATAAATATAGTGAAACATAAAAGCGCATAACATAATTAAAATGCATTTACAGCAATCATCGGTACTGTACAGTACTTCGGATACAATATAGTATCTGAAATATTTTGTGTGTCCCTGTAAATACTATGCACTTCGTATTATACATGAAATAAGTTACAGTAAACCTCAGTGACGTATATCAGTTTCATTATACATGAAGTAATTTAATATTATTAAAATACGCCGCAAGCAGTTTCCTCCACCCCTATATCATTATGTAACGGAATTCTTTTGAATGGCCGTGTAAATGAATAACTATTCTTTGCACCGCATATTCTACAGAATGCATATTTTAGTGAACTTCATAAATTCAAATCAATTTTATTATCTTTGAAAGCGTGTAACATCATTAAAAATCATTTGAAACTATTTTTTCTCATAGGCCGTAATGCACAAAATTTTTGACAGTCCCTGTAAATGAACTAAACACGCTACAAACTTCATTTGAGATAGAGATCGCGTTATAAGGAAAGGGCAGCTGACGTCAATGTTGGTCGTATTACTGTTGGTTCAGCAAGAAAACCTGTCCGTTCTTCATGACTCCTACCTGTACGCATGAGCTAGGGAAATTTGATTGGTCTACGTTTAACACGTCTCTGATATGATTGGCCTACGTCGCCAAGACTATTCCTGCAATGATCTTTATGGCAAAAATGTAGGTGGTAGATTGGTTGACGGAAGTGTTTGTTTGTAAACATGCCCTTTCCTTATTGTAAACGTCAATAACATCCGAAATATGCAGGGAATCAGAGTATATTTACGGGAGTTAGAGCACGGCCAGATGGACAGACAAACCGAAGTCACTTTTCAACTTTGTTGGAAAGTGTTAAAAAGCCAGTCTGATAATGCTTTATGCTTTAAATTTCATATAAATGTACAAAAATTCTAAAATTTACATAAAACGAAATATGCAAATATCTCAAACTAGACGTGCTGGAGAAAAACTTAAACAAGCTTGGGAATCAGTACAGAAAATGGAATAAGAAAAAACTAATGTCGGTTTTGTGACAGAGCAAAAGTTCAGTTTCGTTGACCAGTGTAGTTAGACAAGTTTCCTTCTTTTTTTTTTCCCTTTAACTTCGTTTTTTGTATGTAGAGATCGAATTTTATAATAATTTTTTACTCTCTTTCTGACACGCTAAAATTTTAAAAAATTGTGTACACAGGTTTTTTCGATGGCAATACAATATTTTAATAGTTTTAGAACATAAATTAATTTTAAGGCATTTTTCCGTTAGCCTGCCGGAAGTGATAAATCGCCAAATAATCTTTATGGTTACAACTGTTTATGAGTTACAACAACATTGTAGTTAATTATGCGACAAACCACGCTCGTTACAATAGGCCATCTGGCTGTGAAACTGGAACAAAGAAGTGTTTTCAAACCCTAAAATGTACAAAATATAAATAAAAAGTAACGAGCAATAACTAAAAAGTGCCCTTTTAGCATTTAATAGTTTAATATTAATTAAATTATGATTATACTTTATAATATACTTATAACTACTTAAAAGGTGACAAAAACATATAAAAAATATAATTTAATGCAAGCCGAGATCTTTCGAACACACACGTTCATTTTCAAAGGGGAAAAAAGATGATTGACTGAATAGAAATACATTTAAAAAAACAAAAATAGCACGCATGCGCAAGCGGAGTTCAGTCCATTTTTCTGCTGAGGGGTGAAAAGATCAGCTCATATAATCAGGAGGTCTGGAAATATTTAGGATATTGTACCAAATAGCGGGAAGGACATCGTTACAAACATTATCACTTCTAAGTAAAATTTCAATGGATTCACGAATTATTGGCGAGTAGACATTGAAATGATAATTTTAGCTTTTTCGAAGTTTATTCTAATATTTTCTTTTTGATGCAATCTGGATAAAGCTGTATTTGGTTTGTTAAACTTGATATCAGAAATGTGCTCTCTTAATCTTTCCTTAAATTTTCGACATGTCATGTCAATATAAAATAAACTCTTTTGCTGTTCTGTGCTGAATGGGATGATGTAGGCTCCTGCTTTTTCATAATCGGGAATAGGATCAATTTTATTGTGAATTAACTCTTTTAATTTTGTTGGAGATTTAGCTATTAAATTAATATTATATTTTAGTGATGCATATCTCAATCTTTCATAAAGCTGTGGGATATAATTAAATGTGCAATAAATAGACTTGCTCAAACTTCATTCCTTCTTCTGTCTTGGTTGTTTTGTTTGATTAATTAATTTATTAATGTGTTGAGGAGGGAAACCATTCTCAATAGCAATTTGTTTTATGATACTAATCTCGTTTTCTAAGTATTTATCTGTACAAACTTCGAAGTCACGTTTAAGGTAAAACCTGTAGGCAGCAATTTTCAATGGCGGATCTGGGGGGGGGGGGGGCGAGGGGTAGAACGCCCCCCCCCCCCTTGGACAAATAAAGGGTTTGGAAAACGGTATTATGCATTCCCACGGGAAATGACTTGGGGCGAAGCTCGAGCCCAGCGCAACCCGGGTCGGGTCGCGCTGTCTCTTTAAATCCACGAGACTCGGCTCTGGTAAGGTCTTCTCTCTGTTAGAGCCGTGCCCTGATCTTAAATTTTTCTGAAAATTTGGGTCAGGCCAGACTTTTTTCCAGGTCGAGCCAGGCCTGGACTTCATTCTTACTAGAGGTCTGCACTTGTCAAAATTTCCAAGTCGGGGCTCATCCCGGAATAAAAGATAAACGTTCATTCCGTGTCAGCCCATATGATAAGCAGTATTGGCCCGATCGCGACACATGCACTTCTCTAAATTCTTCTGCCCGAGCCCAAGTTGGTCTAGCATCTTCCTTATTTGTTATTCGTTAAAATTAAATTTATGTTGTACATTTGTTTAGCGAAATCTTAAAAATTTAATTTGATTTGATAAGTTAGAGATGCATTTTTAAAAATTTACTTTTTTTCTTTGTAGAGCTTTAAAATTGTGATTTTCTTTTATCATCCGTTTCTTTCATTCTAAACTGATTTTCTTACTGGATTTTCATTTGAATGTATTTGTCTAAGTAGTGATTTTTACGTAGTGTTTATGTACATAATTGCCTAAATAGTCATTTATATTGATGTTTTTCTGTATTCTCGAATTTCGAACATAATCTAAAATAAAATATGAGCATAAGTAAGTGTGCTTTATGAATAAATTTAATTGCAAAATGCAGGCTGAGCTGGAGTCGATTTTTTAGCTTATATACCGGACCGTGCCAATATTTTTTCTGTGTGGGTTGGACCTGGAAATTTCAGCCCGGGTAAACCTACAACTGACATATCGAAGAGAGCTTTATTATTTTTAATGCTTCTTTCAGCCACCATATCATAGCTACTGAATATACCGTGTGTCCTAAAATGGACTGACTGATTTTAAATACAATTCAATAACGTACAAATGGTGACCACTATTTAAAAAAAAAATGCTTGAAGGAGGGGTATGTTAGATCTCAGGTGCAGGGGTGATTCTGTTCCGAATTTTCCGAAAATTTAACCCTATCGCTGCGCATCCCGCGATTTCCACGGCCAACGTAAAAGTGGCAAAATTTGCGCAACCCGCAATTTCCGCAGCAGCAAATCCTTTTTTGTGACCTAATTCTAGTTAAACAAGTTGGAAATTGCTCGTCAAACGTGGCAAATGAGGTGCGTTCGTACTATAACTAGTTTTATAATTATTTTTTGCACCTCATATTGTACTGAATGTGTATTTATTTGCAATTCATAAGTGCATAGTCTGTAACATCATTAAAATGCACTTGCAATAATTTTTTCCCATTCCCCTTAATGTAACGGAAAACTTTTGACTGTCCCTGTAATTAAGCTATACATCCGATTTTCATGAAATTTGAAATGGCTCGACAAAATTTTGCAGCAATTATATATTTAAAATTTCAGCCCATTCGTAAAGCTGTAACATCATTAAAATGCACTTGCAATAATTTTTCCCATTGGCTTTAATGTAAAGAAAAACTTTTGACTGTCCCTGTAATTAAACTATACATCCGATTTTCATAAAATTTGAAATGGCTCGACAAAATGTCGCAATAATTATATGTTTAAAGTTTGAGACCATTCGAAAAGCTTTAACATCATTAAAATGCATGTGCAATAATTTTTGCCATTGGCCGTAATGTAAAGAAAAACTTTTGACTGTCCCTGTAATTTAACTATACATCCGATTTTCATAAAATTTGAAATGGCTCGACAAAATTTTACAACAATCATATATTTAAAATTTCAGACCATTCGGTTGGGTAGTTTTTGCTCTATTATATGCGGACGGACGGACGGACAGACAGACGAACTGAACGACGACTATAGGTGCTACGTATTTATATAATTACGAACGCACCTAAAAAGAAACTCTTTCACAAAGATTTTGGACATATTTGAACTCTAAAATATATGCAGATTTGAAATATGTAATAAAATAAAGGCTCAATTTTTAGGTGCGTTCGTAATTATATAAATACGTAGCACCTATAGTCGTCGTTCAGTCCGTCTGTCTGTCCGTCCGTCTGTCCGCATATAATAGAGCAAAAACTACCCAACCGAATGGTCTGAAATTTTAAATATATGATTGTTGTAAAATTTTGTCGAGCCATTTCAAATTTTATGAAAATCGGATGTATAGTTAAATTACAGAGACAGTCAAAAGTTTTTCTTTACATTACGGCCAATGGGAAAAATTATTGCACGTGCATTTTAATGATGTTAAAGCTTTCCGAATGGTCTCAAATTTTAAACATATAATTATTGCGACATTTTGTCGAGCCATTTCAAATTTTATGAAAATCGGATGTATAGTTTAATTATAGGGACAGTCAAAAGTTTTTCTTTACATTAAAGCCAATGGGAAAAATTATTGCAAGTGCATTTTAATGATGTTACAGCTTTCCGAATCGGCTGAAATTTTAAATATATAATTGCTGCAAAATTTTGTCGAGCCATTTCAAATTTCATGAAAATCGGATGTATAGCTTAATTACAGGGACAGTCAAAAGTTTTCCGTTACATTAAGGGGAATGGGAAAACATTATTGCAAGTGCATTTTAATGATGTTACAGACTATGCACTTATGAATTGCAAATAAATACAAGTAGTATATGGGGCCTACTCTGGAACACTTTTCATACTCCACTAAATAGAAATATTTAACGATTTTTGTAAGATTTTGCTCAAAAAAATTGCCTGTTAAAATATCGAGGATGTAACGATTTTATTACGATTTATCGAGCAAATAATGATAAAAAATTGTATGATTTGCATTGGTTGGATATTTTTATTTTTTCTACAAAATTATGTAAAGAAGAAGTTTTAAGAAAGGGTTATAAAGAATCAAATAAACGGGATAATAACGTAATCAATTTAGATTAAATAATGATCATTTTTAAATGCTAATATTTAATTATTATTGTGATGAAAAATTTTGACAGACGTCCTTTCTTAATAGTCTATCAATTGCTAATAAACAACCTTCCTCTAGGATAATCTTGATAGGAAAAGCAAAGAGCAGCGTTATATAATAAGTTATCGGCATTATAACCAATCCTAAAATCTTTAGTTGCATTAAAAGCTATAGAATAGTATAAGTTATTATCTCCGGGAATATAAATATGAAAATATTCTTTTGTTTCTGGTATTATATTCCAATTGTCATCACATTTACTTTCTATCCAAAAATAAACACCAGGTTGAGAAAATTTAGAGGCTTGATCCATTTTATATATTTTAGCGGTGAAAGTTAATTTTATTGTATCATTGAAACTATGAAATATAGTATAATTATTAGAGTTATCGATGCTATGATTTGTAATAACGGGGTCAAATTTAAAATAATGAAAGGTAGGCGAAAGACAATTAAAGAGTAAAGTACTTATGACAAAATATTGTAACATTTATTTAGAAAAAAATTGGACGTCAAATAAAGGATATAATCCTTCGGCTTAAAATTGAAATGTTAATTAAAAACCGTTGATATGATATCCATTCCCAGTCAACTTTATCATTAAATTCTTTTAAAAAATCTTCGGATAAGACCTGATGATAGGAGATCCCTTCCCAGTCAACTTTATTTTTAAATTCTGTAATAAAATCTTCTGATAGTGTCTGATGAAATGATATATAACACCAGTCAACATGATTTTGAAATTCTCTAATAAAATCTTCGGATAATGTCTGATGAAATGATATACACCGCCACTCAACTTTATTTTGAAATTCTCTAATAAAATCTTCTGATAATTTTTCATTCTGTGATATACAATTCCAATTAAGTTTATCCTTAAATTTTCTTATAAATTCAATGGGCAATTTCATAATATTTTTACTTAAATGAAGATCAATTTTATTCATATATAATGAAATAAATGTATGAAATGTTTTATGATGGGATAAATTGATAAATAAATCTTTATATTTATGAATTATAATATCGTCTAATCTTTGAGCCGACCCCATTTATATAGAAGCATTTTTATAAACACTTTTATTTTTCGTCTTTATTTAAAAGCAGTCGCAATTCATTAATAAATCGTATTAAAATATTTTTTAATTCCAAAACTTCATCTATTAACCTTTCTCTGTGAGGTTCTTCTTCTTCATAATAATGGCCAAATTTTTTATTTAATTCACCAAGTTGAACGGAAAGAATTTTTTTCCATTTATCGTTATAAAAATTATCTGGTAATTGATCAAACTTATATTCAATGAGATTACAAAAATCGAGTTTATGCATATATTTTTCTAAAAACCTTTCACCAAATGTTTGAAAGCGGGTTATTAGCAACCAATTCAATCCTTCTTCTAATGTGCACATAGTGTTTTCTGAAAGTTTTTGGAATCTGGATACTTTATGTAAATCTAATTTTTCATGATAGGTTTGAATAAATTCGTCACTTAAGGTTTGATATTGAGAAATAACAACCCAATTTATATAATTGGAATGTTTTAATATAAATTCTTCAGACAGCTTTTGATTTTTAGAAACTAAATTCCAATCTAATTCTTCTTTGTACTTTTCGATAAATTCTTCCGAAAGTTTTTGAAAAATGCATATAACATTCCATTCAATATAATCTATGAGCTCTTCCATAAAACATTCGGATAATACTGAATATCTACAAACTAACTTCCAATTGAGTTGATCCTTCAAATTTCGTAGGACATCTTCGGATAAATTTTTCGTTTTAGAAAATTCGTCCCAGTTGATATCCATTTAATAATGGACATATTTTAAAAAGGGATTTTTTCAATATGAATATAAGGTTTTAAACTGTCTGATTCGCCATCAGGCAATATTGAAAATGTAATGATATCATTGCGTTTTCCATAGGCCAAGCAAGTTGCTGAATCTCTTTCAGCCATTCTTCTTTCTAAAATAATTTTATCATTGATTTTTAATTTTATCAATGCATTCGTATTAAGATCATAATCAGCATAAATATTATGCATGACTACCTGTTTCTTTTTTAAATATATAGTAATTTTCATATCCATATCAGTAGATAATCGCATTTCTTGATCCAGTAATTTAGAACTTATCAAGTCGAAATTTACTTTTTTAAATTCTTTATCTGTAAAAGTCTGAAAATCATCTTTTATAGTAACCCAGATATCTTTACTGTCTACATATATTTTATTGACTACGTCTGTATAGTTTTCGGGTTCCGAAATATTCGTAATTATTTTATTTTTTGCATCAAATTTATCACTCTTTAATATTAACGCATTTTTTTCTAAATATCGTTTATTCACAACATTTTTATCATCTTTCGGATCTGCGACATTTCCTATTCTTTTTCCTTTAGCGTCGTAAGCTTTTCCCTCGATTAGTTGTAAAGTGTTTTCATCCAATTCTTTAATTCTCTTACCAGTTTCTTCAGCGAAGGTTAAAAAATTACTATCGTAATTAGTATTATTTTTTTCTATAAAATCTCTTAATTGGAAATGATTATTCTCTATTTTATTCAAAACGAAACTTTTAGTAGTTAAATCTAAATCATCGATTGGATCTGAAGCATTTTTTAATATCTTATTTTCCATATCGTAATGACCATCGTCCGTTAATTTAAAACCTATACCGGGGGGTCCGATAGGGCCTTTTCGCACTGGATTATCATACGGTGGATAATAAACAGCCATTTATAAAGACTAAAAAATGTTATTCTCCTAACGTTTTAATCATAGTAATTTCTTTTTTATTCATATTTAATATACATTTCTTCCTTACTTCTAAAATGTAGTAAAATACATATTCTTTGGTTGTTTCTTTTTCTAATTTCCAATTGAATTCTATTCTCAAATTTTCAAGAGTGGTGTAGTTTACATGATTTGACAAATCAAAATGAATTACAGGATATAATTTACCAAAATCTGAATAATTTACCATACAACCGGTTTCTGTATTTAGATTATTGAGACCTGATTCCAGAAAAGATTCATATAATCTATTATATTCTTTTTTACCAAAATCCATAGTATATCGCTCTGCAGGTAACGGCGATCTGTTAATCATCAACCAACATTCGATCATATCCAAATTATCAAATATCATATTATTTTTTTTAGGATTTTCATTTCTGTCGAAATATTGCGGTATGACGAATAATCTTAAAACTTCATCGGATGTAGCAGATATAGAATCGGAACCACTTTTATATTTATTAATAGGACTAGATCTGTTAATTTCATACTGATTCCAGTTTATTTCTATATCCGTATTAGATAATTTTAACTCGTTATAGAGAATCTCAGCACCATTTTTAAAGTCGACGTATCTCACCCACAGCGCTATGTCTTCAATTTCTACTTTATAATCTGGATTTGCAGCATCTGTGTAAATCATATTTCTACTATCGTCTCTTTGGAATTCCAGTCTTATTATGAAACCAGAAATGGCTTTTTTATATTCTGCGACGAAATCAAAAATTTCCTTTAAAGGCGTCCATGTTGTAACTGAATTACTATTTTTCGACAATTCCCATCTTTTTTTAAATCCTTTATTGTAGTTTTCATTTTTTACAATTTTTAATTTATTGACGATATCTGTTATAGGGGTGGTAGCAGTTATCGTACCATCGCTTTGAAGTAAACTTTTATTTCTATCAGCACTATCACTGGTATCTGGATAAAAACCTATATTGGTGGCTCCTGATGTTGAATAATCTCTGGTATAATCCTTCAGTCTCTTAACCTGCAGAATGTAGGAGTGATAGTCTCCAACTGATTCGATTATTTGTTTACCTATCTGAAGTTTTACGCCTTTCATAGAGCATACAGCTGTGACATTATCATCATTTATAGAATCGCCACTGGATTTTATAATTTTCCACTTTGTCTCAAGGTAACTCTCCGATAATGAAATAGGATCATTTGTATCGGTAATTTCGAAATGAAACGTAGTATTTTCTTTTTTGTCATTATGGCTTGTACTAGGCAATCTTATTTTTTTTAATTCGCTACTTTTTATATCGTTATTATAATAATAATGAGTATCTCTTAGATCATAAATTTTTTTCATTTATTTAGGAAGAATTTTTAGACCTGTTCCTTTCATCTTTTTTGAAAATATTTCATTCAATATGTCAGCATCAGTCAATCTGTCAACTACTGTTTTTTCATTCAAATCTACTTTTTTAGATTTAAAAAATCCTTTTCCTTGAATTCTTTTACTTTCCCTATATAATCTGTTTTTATTCATTTATTTACTGAGAAAATTTAGTTAATATCAATTGATATATTTTTTCAACATAGTCCTCTTTTTCCTCTACGACTCTAAAATTATATTCAATCAAACCGTTATTTAAATCGATTAATTCACCATTTTGATTCGTAACTCTCATCCTTATTCTACGAATTGAATCCCTATTCACAGGATAATATATTAAATTATTGAATTCTTTTGAAATGATAACACCCGGTACATCCCTCGGTGTAAAAGAATAAATAACTTCTGAATTATTCTGGTTGATTAAAGATCCATTAACTACATCACAATGAATATATATAATGTCGTTTCCGTTTGTTATATCTGCTATATTTTCACCTTCTATTACAGTCTCTTCATCATGACTTTTATAAACTTTTTTTTCAAAGCCTATTAGTTTATGAAAATCGCTTTTTGTTAAATCGATATTCCAACCTTTAGTTAATTTAATAAGCATTCTTAGTCTAGATTGTATCCTACCAAATTTTACCGGGCGATCGTCTGAACCAAACGCTTTCATTACATCTATGTTTAAATCTTCAACATTTTTATTACCATAAGGAATAGTGATAGATTTAACATTATTCTCATCTGTGTACAGGTCAAACGTATTAGTTTTATCGGTTATGTTAAACCATGAAACTGTCTTAGTAAAAGATTGCAATGCTATTTTTTTTAATTTAAGAGTTTTAGGAAATTCAACAGTGAAATCCTCTGATTTTTCATTACTTTTTGGTTTCAATTTGATCATTTATTAGACAGAAAAAATCTTTAAAGATGAAAAACAAGCTCTTCGTTATAATCGCTAGGCTGTTGAGTAAATGAATTAAGTACACATTCCGGACATTTACCTTTATTTCTTTCTTTTATATATTTCATACAAAATAATCCACATTTGACAGAAGTAGTTTTTTGTAAGAAACTATCATTGTGAGCTATATTGACTTTTTTATTGGAAAGTTTAAGAAATTTCATAATATTTTCAGGAATATATTTTTGTTTGAGTTTAATATTTTTATATATATATTCCCCGAAAGGATCGAAATATTCTACATAATTATAATTTGGATCATTATAGTAACAAACCCAATGTGTTCCAGGACCCGTCGAAATATCTAAATTAATAATCCCGCTTTCAAAATTTCCAATCTTTTTAGGAAGTAAATCGGAAGAGAAAACACCTCTGAATCCTTTTTCATCTTTCATATTTTCTTTAATCGTTTCATCTGATATACCCAATTTTGTTATCGGGATTTTTTTTTTTAGAAAGGGGCGCTTTTTTAAGACCAGATCCTTTGTTTTCCCAAGGTTGAAAAACTCCAGATCCCGAAATTTTATCCAGGATTTTTTTAGTTCCCCAACCCGCTGCACCACTCGCAGCACCGAGTCCTAGTGATGTTAAAATAGGAATTAAAAAAGGTAAAAATCCACCGTTTTTATCTAATTGAGTTTTGCTTATATTTATTCTTTTACCTTTACTAATCTGATTAATCTGTGTTTTAGTTAAATACATTTCATAATTGGGAGGTTTAGAATTGTCTATCTGCAGTGTCAGTTCTTCTTTTTTTCTGAGAGCAGATTTCAATTTACTAATCTGTCCGTCACTCAAATGAATCTTCTTTTTTACATAACTCATTTATTAGGCAGCAAAAAGCTGACGCTTTCAAAGAAGAAATTGATTGTATAATCGTTCTTTATCTCCGTTAGTTATTTTTTTAGTTTTAATAAGTTTGTCTATTAGCAGTTTGACTTCATTTTTTAATTTTTTCGACTTGCTACCTTGACATATTTTATCAATTAATTCAGATAATAAATCTAATCCTTTACCGACTTTCATTACTTCACTACCTCGAATTGTAGTTAATCTAGCTAGATATTTTTGTAGCTCATCTTCTTTAGATTTAACAGCGTCTAATTCATCCTTTTTCTGACTTAATTCCTCCTCTGAAAGATTTTTAGCCCGCGTAATTGTGCTTTGTAAGTTGCCTTTTTTCCTCGATAATTCTTCTTTTAACTGCTTTGCCTTTGCATACATTTCATTTAATTTTTCTTTATTGTCTAGGAGTTTCGAAGGCCTGTATAATTTTTCAGATATTAAATAATCTGTATTTAAATATTGATCAACATTATAAATAAGCGGTGGTTCTTTATATAATTCTTTGACATCCTCGATCGCTTCAGGAATAATTCTAGATGATTCTGCAATAGGCTGTAAAGATATATTTAATTCGTCCAATTTTTCGTTGATAGCTTTAATATTTTCTTTTCTACTTTTATCCTGTTCTTCTAATTTTTTAGTGACAGGTTTATGAAATTCAGTTAAACTTTTGTCTATACCTAGCTTTCTATCACGCTGTTCTTCATTATTTTTTCTAATATCTGCTTGTAATTTGACAAGTTTTATTGCATTTTTTAATTCTTCTTTTTGTTTCTTATTTCGATCTTTTTCTAAATCGTTTATTTTATCCATTTATAGACAGCGAAAAGCTGTCGCTTTCTATTTTAAAATTAGAAGCGACAGCTTCGCCGTTTATTTTTACTGACAGCTAATTAGAAGCGATAGCTTAGACGTCTATTTTTACTGACAGCTAATATGTTTTTACTGGCAGCAACATTCGAAAGCGTCAGCTTTTCGCTGTCTAATAAATGATTAAAATTAAAGATTACACAGAACCGGAAGAATTGCCTGACCCTAAACAACATCGTTTTTTACCCAGACATCCTTTCAGATTATTAATAATCGGCCCATCAGGTTGTGGAAAGACAAATTTACTAATAAATTTATTAAACGGCTTTGAGAATCCTAGTAATTTAAGATTAGATTTCGACACTTTATATTTATGCGCAAAAGATATTTCCGAGCCAAAGTATTCTAAATTACAAGAAAATTATACACAGTTTGAAGGTGTTGAAATAGACGATATCATAAAATGTAAAAAAAATAAGTAAAAATAAAAGAAAGCAATTATTAAAATTGTATGATAAATATAAAAAGAATGTATTATTTTCTTCAGATTTGAGTGAATTTATTACTGTCGACGATTTAGATTCCTCAGAAAAAAATCTCGTTGTTTTCGACGATTGTGTTACAGAAAAAGACCAGAAAGTTATAGAGGATTTGTTTATAAGAGGTCGAAAGAAAAATGCATCCATTATTTATTTAACGCAGTCTTATTACTCAACTCCTATCAATATTAGAAAAAATTGTAATTACTTCATATTTTTTAAACTACAGCCTAGGGAAATCAATCAGATAATAAGAGAAATAGACGGAAATCTAACAAAAAAAGAATTTCTAGAAAAATATAAATCTTGTATGGGTAATTTCTTTATGCTAGATTTAGTAAATTCTGAAATGAGATACAGAAAAAATTTTGAACCTATATAAATGGAAGAATATTTAGAAAAGATATTATATGTTTATAGGAAAAGTTACAATTTGTATCAAAAGATAAGTATTTCCTTATCTGTTAGCAAATTTATGCTAAGTGCTTCGGGATTATCAGCTTTTGCGTTCATACCACTGGCCAGTTTGAGTTTGAGTGCTGGAATTGTAGAAGTCATTGAGAAATCTTTAAATATTTTGGAACGAAAAGAAGAATACAAGCAATGTTATACTTTCTATAAACAACAGTTAAATTTATTGAAAGCTAAAAAAATTTCAGAAGAAGAAGTGTATGTTAGAGAACAAGATTTTATAAATAATTTAGTATACTTCCCAATCGAAAAGTATGTGAAAAAAGTACAGTTGAATGGATATAAATATTCTTCTTAGAAAGCGTCAGCTTTTTGCTGTCTAATAAATGAGTTGTAAAAGTAAAAAAATTGGTGTTACGTCTTTAACTAAAAAGGGTAATTTTAAAGGCGGATGTTTAAAATGCGGACAAACTGGATCGGGTATTCTGAATAAAATCATTAGTAATTTACCTTTCGAAATGCATTTACCTAATCATAACTTCACAGGCCCAGGTACACAATTATTATGGGGGAAAACGCGATTAAATCCTGATTTAACGTATAAAAATCCGTCTAAACCTGTTAACAGAGTGGATGAAATTGCATATAAGCATGACAAATGTTATTTAGAAAATAAAGATACGAAAAGTAGAAATGAAGTATGCGATAAGAATATGATTGATGAATTAGATAATATTCAAAATCCAACGATGAGAGAAAGAATTGAAAGGGGAATTGTAAAACCGATTATTAAAGCTAAAAAGTCTTTTGGTATGGGATCTATAAATACAAAGATCTATTGTTTAAAATGTAAAAACCACACAGAAACTAAAGATATTAAAAATGCAATGTCTAAAAATAATAGGCCAATGATAAAAGGTATTTGTCTAGATTGTGGTTCTAAAAAGAGTGTTTTTTTAGGAAAACCTTAGGGATGAAAGATCCTAAAAGTATCTTGGGGATGAAAGATCCTAAAAGTATCTTAGAAAAAATATATTATCATCCTGAAAGTGGTTATTGTGGGATCAATGAATTAAAACGGAAAACAGGTTTCAGTCAAAAGCAAATTACCGATTTTTTACACAGCCAAGATGTTTATACCAGACATAAGCCTTTAATTCGTAAATTTAAACGAAGACGCATTTATGTCAGTCATATCGATGATCAATGGCAAGCAGATTTATTGTTTATCAAACCTTTTAGTAAATATAATAACGGAACTAATTACTTATTGACAGTAATAGATATCTTTAGTAAATATGCTTGGGCTATTCCGATAAAAAGAAAAACAGGACAAGAAGTAACTGAAGCATTTAAAAAGATATTTAACCCTAGAACTACCGGAAATTTTACTCAAGTTTTATAAAAACATTCTACACCAGAATTTTTACTTAAAACTATTTAATTTGTTTATTTAACTTATTATTGTCTGATTTATACATTTAGTTTGTTTTGAAGAAATTTCTGGTTTGAATAAATATTTTGAATGTACATGTCGGGTCCAATGGACCCGTCTGGTAGACGGAAGGTTAAAGAAAGAATTCCTGAAAGATTACAAAGTGATAAAGGAACCGAATTTGTAAATAAATGGACTTTAAAATTATTTAAAGATAATAATATTCAGTGGTTTACTACAGAAAATGTTGAAATAAAATGTTCTGTAGTCGAACGATTTAACAGGACAATTAATAAAAAAATTAGAACCTATCTAGCAGCCAACAATACTAAAAGATATATAGATGTATTGGACGAATTAGTTAAAAATTATAATAATTCCAAGCATAGGTCTATCAAAATGACACCTAGCGAAGCGAGTCGAGCAGAAAACGAATCTGAAGTTTATAAAAATTTATACGAAGAAAAAATAATAAGAAAACCGAAATTCAAGGTTGGCGATAGAATAAGAATTTCGAAATACCAGACTGCTTTTACCCGCGGATACCAACCTACTTTTACGGAAGAAATTTTCATCATTTCAGAAATATTAAACACTGACCCTATTACTTATAGGATAACGGATTTGAATGGCAACGAAATAAAAGGAACTTATTATGAACCGGAATTAGTTAAATATAATAAAAAAGATAAAATGTATAAGATTGAAAAAATAATAAAAAAGAAAGGAAAGAAATGTCTAGTTAAATGGTTAAATTATTCCGACGAATTTAACTCTTGGGTTGACGAAAAAGATATCAAGTCAATTTAATTTTTCCGTTATAATATCAAACCTCCCGCCTAGACGGGACTTTTTCAAATATCATTATGTTATTAAAATAACTCATCAAAACTCCCGCCTAGACGGGACTTTTTCAAATATTAAAATATAAACAAGCTATAATGTCAAAACTCCCGTCTAGACGGGACTTTTTCAAATATCATTATGTTATTAAAATAACTCATCAAAACTCCCGCCTAGACGGGACTTTTTCAAATATTAAAATATAAACAAGCTATAATGTCAAAACTCCCGTCTAGACGGGACTTTTTCAAATATCATTATGTTATTAAAATAACTCATCAAAACTCCCGCCTAGACGGGACTTTTTCAAATATTAAAATATAAACAAGCTATAATGTCAAAACTCCCGTCTAGACGGGACTTTTTCAAATATCATTATGTTATTAAAATAACTCATCAAAACTCCCGCCTAGACGGGACTTTTTCAAATATTAAAATATAAACAAGCTATAATGTCAAAACTCCCGTCTAGACGGGACTTTTTCAAATATTAAAATATAAACAAGCTATAATGTCAAAACTCCCGTCTAGACGGGACTTTTTCAAATATCATTATGTTATTAAAATAACTCATCAAAACTCCCGCCTAGACGGGACTTTTTCAAATATTAAAATATAAACAAGCTATAATGTCAAAACTCCCGTCTAGACGGGACTTTTTCAAATATTAAAATATAAACAAGCTATAATGTCAAAACTCCCGTCTAGACGGGACTTTTTCAAATATCATTATGTTATTAAAATAACTCATCAAAACTCCCGCCTAGACGGGACTTTTTCAAATATTAAAATATAAACAAGCTATAATGTCAAAACTCCCGTCTAGACGGGACTTTTTCAAATATCATTATGTTATTAAAATAACTCATCATTTTTCAAATATCATTATGTTATTAAAATTACTCATCAAAACTCCCGCCTAGACGGAACTTTTTCAAATATTAAAATATAAACAAGCTATAATGTCAAAACTCCCGTCTAGACGGGACTTTTTCAAATATCATTATGTTATTAAAATTACTCATCAAAACTCCCGCCTAGACGGGACTTTTTCAAATATCATTATGTTATTAAAATTACTCATCAAAACTCCCGCCTAGACGGGACTTTTTCAAATATTAAAATATAAACAAGCTATAATGTCAAAACTCCCGCATAGACGGGACTTTTTCAAATATTAAAATATAAACAAGCTATAATGTCAAAACTCCCGTCTAGGCGGGACTTTTGGTTTTAAATGCATTACATTAAAATAAGTTTAAATAAATGAATTGTGACTTTTTTAAAGACGTTTTAAGAGATGATTCTGATTCTAACTTAATGGATTCTTTTGACAAAGAAAACAGATGTCAAATACCCGAAAAATATCTCAAAATTTATGACCAGATGAAAAAAAGTGAAATAATGTACGATTCGGACGGTGAATATTTTACATATAAAAATATAGATGTTTTTTTAAGCGAAAGACGCAAATCCCGGATAAGTCGCTTTAACGCATTGAAATGGAAATTGCAGTTAAATATTCCATATAAAGCTGAAGAAATGTTTATTCAATTTTTAGATTTAGTGTATTATAAAAAGTCGATAAATTACCTATATTTCATAAAGAAAATATTAGATTATTATAATATTGATAATAATTTGAAAGTAAAATTTAATAAGAAAAACGAAGACATTTGGAATAGCTTTCTAAAAAATGTTTCTTAATAAATGGAGCTGTCTAAAATTTGCAAGCATTGTCAGATGACGAAACCTTTAGACGAATATTATACTCGATTTCGTTACGGCAAAACAGAACATTACGCTAATTGCAAAAGTTGTCATTTAGCTATGAAAAATAAAAAAATTGATTGCGAATGTGGTAAAAAATACACTTTAGCTCATAAAAAGAGACATTTAAAAAGCAATTATCATATCAAACGAACGTCAAAATAAATTTATGATGTTGTGTTTTAAATTGAATGCATTTTTTTAGTTGAAAATATTATATTGAATGTTGCGTTTTATATTGAACTTGCTTATTCAATGTTGTGTTTTAAATTGAACGTATTTTTTTAGTTGAAAGTATTATATTGAATGTTGCTGTTAGTTGAAAATATTATATTCAATGTTGTGTTTTTAATTGAACGCATTTTTTAGTTGAAAATATGATATTCAATGTTGTGTTTTTAATTGAACGCATTTTTTAGTTGAAAATATTATATTCAAAGTTGTGTTTTTAATTGAACGTATTTTTTAGTTAAAAGTATTATATTGGATGTTGCATTTTCAGAAATTATTCAATGGGAGTTAAAAAAAACTCGATAGTTTCAAAATATAGAAAAATTCCAAGACAGAGTGGATTGGTATTTTATATTCAAATGTCAGAAAAATTTTATTTAGAATTTAAAGGTAAAATAGAAGTGCCTGATTATGACAGTGATTTTTAGGCTAAATAAATGGGTAATTCAAAAAGTACAAAGATTTTGACAGGTAATTGTACAACTGAAAGAATAAATGTAGATTGGAATCATACCTTTAATGTTCATCCCAATGTTCATATAACGCCTGTATGTAAATACAGCGAACCATTTTTTGTTAGAATAACAGAAATAGATAAAAACGGATTTCGATTTGAATGTTTAAAATTGAATGGCGAACCTGTAGGAAAAAATTCAGATTTCTTTCAATGGACAGCAATTAGTCCTTTTGAGTAAACGATCTTCTTTTTGAAATATATTTTTTAATAGTTGTTTTCAGAAATTCTTCAATTTAATTTAATTCATACTTTTAAAGACATTCATTTTAAATCGCTTAATGTAAAATTACCTGCCACCGAAAGTGGTCTAATTTAACGAGCATTTATAGATAGTGGTCGCTTTTAAAAATGTGTCGCAAAAAGTATTTATAAAAATGTTTGTATATAAATGGAGGAAACTCTAAGATTGATATCTGTTTCAAAAATACATATTTCAAAATTAAGGCAGGTCGTAAAACTTTTAAATATAAACCAACCCCAACATTGTAAAAAAGATGATTTAATCAGATTGATAATAAGATATATAAAAGAAACTGGGGGAATACAAATATGTTTTAGTAGATTTATTAAAATTAGATGTCACAGATTATTTAAATAAAATACAGACAAAATTTATCGAAAATCCTAAAAAAAGAAATAAATTGAAAAAAATATTCGATTCTTTCGATTTAAAATTTAACAATAACACAGAAGAATTTGATCCAAAAAATAACGAAGAAAAAAAGATAAAAACAGTGGTAAACCTTAAAAAATTATTTCCTGATTTGAATGAAAAATTGAAACAATTTATAAATGAACCGAAAAACCGTCCAAAACTTAAAAAACTCTTTGATTATTACGGCTTGAAATATAAAGATGAAAAATTGATCAAAAAGACAGAAAAGAAAGTCAAATTGCAAACAAATTTGGAAAATCTGTTTAGACCCGATTACGAAATTGTTGAGAAAGAAAAAAAAATTATTAAAAAATTTAATACTTATAGATATGTTTATAAAATAAGACAAATAAACAAACTCACACCGGGCCAGTATTATAGTATCTTAAAAGATTTATTCAGGAGAGCAATTGGAAAAATTGAAGGAAAGGTAGATATAATTGTATTCAATCCCTATTTAACACAACCCTTCCACCCTAAAATGATGTCAACGAAAGAAGCCTATGAGACCTATTTAGATGTTTTAACGCATAAAATTGAATACAAAGAGTTGGATATTAAAGACTGTGAATTTATTTTTACAGTCGTTGATTTGCCTAAAGGTGGTAAACATTTGAAATTACTGAACGATAACGATGTTGTCACTAAAAAAAGTATTCTTCAAATTAAAAATGACGATAATATCTGTTTGGCTAGATCCATCGTTACAGCCCTGGCTATTCAAAATCGTAAAATTTTATGCGAAAAATTAAATCTAGAAAAACTTACAGATTTAGATGTTAAATACATAAAAATGGGTAGAAAATTACAAAAAAGTTTAGCGATAAAATTGCATGAAATGTGTGATATTCCGTTAGAAATGTGTAATTTAGAGCATATTAAACAATTCGAAATTTTTTTAGATATTCAAATAACTATATTTTGCAGAGAAAATTTTAACAAAAAAATATACAGTGGTACCTATAAATCTAATTGTGTTTACATTTTAAAAAATAGAAATCATTTTGATGTCATTACAACGGTTACAGGATTTTTAGGAAAAAAAAATTATTGTGATTATTGTAAAGTCAGTTATAAAAGAAGTGATCAACATAAATGTTCTTTAAAATGTAATAGATGTTTTAGGAAAGAGAGTAATTGCGAAGGAGATGATATTCAGTGCAATGATTGTTTTAGATCTTTTAAAGGAAAAAACTGCTTCGAAAATCATAAAAATGAAGCAGTCTGTGAAACACTGTGGAAATGTTTAAAATGTAAGAGAAATATCAATAGAAGACAAAGAAAACCGAAAGATCATAAATGTGGAGAAAGACTATGTAAAAACTGCAGAGGATGGGTTTTGGAAGATCATAAATGTTATATACGTAGGAAAGAATCTAAGGGAGGGATTTGTAAAAATATCTGTCCTAAAAATATAAAAGACAGAAAGAAATGGTGTGAGAAATGTGAAACGTCAGAATTTACAGAAAAATATATGTTTTTTGACGTTGAGACGAACCAAGAGACAGGAAATCACCAAGTCAATCTAGTTATAAATCATGATTTTAACGGAAAAGAAAAAATATTTAAGAATGAAAATGAATATTGTGAATGGTTATTCCAAGAGAAACATTGCGGTTATACAGTATTAGCGCATTATGGAAAAGGATTCGATTTTCAATTTCTAGCTAAATACTGCTTTAAAAATAAAATTAAAGTGTTTACAATATATCAAGGAAATAAACTCATATATATGCAAGCAACCGTATATAATATAAGGTTTATCGATTCTATAAATTTTACACTGATTCCGCTAAGAAAATTTCCTAAAACGTTTGGACTAACGGAATTGGCAAAAGGTTATTTTCCTCATTTGTTTAACACTAAGAAAAATCAAAATTATGTAGGAAAATATCCTGAAAAATACTATTATGGTTATGATACTATGACTTTAGATCAAAGAAAAACTTTTGATAAATGGTATAAATCGGTAAAAAACGAAACATTTGATTTTCAAAAAGAAATTATAAAATATTGTAGTTCTGATGTTGATATTTTAAGAAAAGGATGTTTAGAATTGCGAAGATTATTTCTAAACATTGCTAATATTGATCCTTTTAAATATGTCACTTTAGCTGGCGTTTGCATGGCTATATACAGAGATAAATTTATTCCAGTGAATACAATAGCGATTGATGAGGAGTGTATTCCAAAGGATCAATTCAGTAAGAAATCGATCATTTGGCTAGACTATCTGTCTGAAAAACACAATATCAAAATACAGCATGCTTTAAATGGTGGTGAGAAAAAATTGAAATTAGGGGATAAAACTTATAAAGTAGATGGTTTTTATAATAATACCGTTTATCAGTTTCAAGGATGTCATTGGCACGGTTGTCCTCGCTGTTTTACAGAATCCACCGTCAATCTTCAAAATCAGATATGTATGAAAGATTTGTATGAAAGAACTCAAAAAATAAATAAAAAAAATAAAAGATAAAGGATTTGAATTGATTGAAATATGGGAATGTGATTTTGATAGTGACAAAGAAATTAAAAAATATATGAAAAATGAATGGAAAAGAGATTTTATAGAACCTTTAAATCCTGGAAACGCATTCACCGGAGGTAGGTGTGAACCTACGAAATTAATATACGAAATGAAAGAAAATGAAAAGGGTAGATATATCGATGTTTGTTCACTTTATCCAACAGTGAATTACTTTGATTACTATCCTGTTGGTCATCCGGTAAAAATTTATAATCCGAAAAAATATGATAAGAATTGGTATGGTTTGATACAATGTAAAGTACTTCCACCTAGAAAACTCTATCATCCTGTTTTACCTTATAAAGGAGAAAAATTAATATTTAGTTTGTGTAAATTATGTTCAAAACCTATAAAATGCGAAAAGAAACAATGTAAAAAATGTTATGATATGCGGAA
Source organism: Maratus speciosus (assembly GCA_963932465.1). Classification (NCBI taxonomy): domain Eukaryota; kingdom Metazoa; phylum Arthropoda; class Arachnida; order Araneae; family Salticidae; genus Maratus; species Maratus speciosus. Next base: position 349,992,613 of record OZ010800.1, on the reverse strand, counting down.
TAATGAATGTAATCATACGGATGAGGAGAGAAGTTTTACTGGTACGTGGACAACTACCGAAGTTGAACTGGCTATTGAAAAAGGTTATAAGATTTTAAATATCTATGAAGTTTGGCATTTTGAAAAAAAATCTAATACATTATTTAAGGATTATGTTAAAATGTTTTTGAAAATCAAATTAGAAACAGATGATAAATGGCCTGAAAATTTCAAAACTGAAAAAGAATATAAAAGGTGCGTAGAAAAGAAATTGGGTATAAGGTTAGGAGAAATCAAAGAAAACCCAGGAATGAGATTTATATCCAAAATTTGTTTAAACTCTTTATGGGGAAAGTTCGGACAGAGAAAAAATATGAAACATACAGAGAATGTTACAGAATTGGCAGACTTTTATAGAATTATACTGAACGACCGCATTAAAGACTTGAATATGATATTTTTAAATGATGAGTGTGTGCAAATGGATTATAAGATGAAAGATGAATATGTCAAGAATAACTTTAATACGAATAATTATATAGCGGCTTTTACAACCAGTTCGGCTAGAATAAGATTATATGAAATGCTTGATAAATTAGGAGATAAAGTAATGTATTACGATACAGATAGTATTGTTTATATCGATGATGGCTCTAATAAAGTAAAAACAGGCTGTATGTTAGGCGAATGGACCGATGAATTAGGAGAAGATAAATATATGAAATCGTGGATATCTGGAGCTAGTAAAGATTATGGTTATATTCTGAACGATGGTTCTGTAAAAGGAAAAGTAAAAGGATTTAAAATGAGTTATGAGAGCGAAACTAAGCTCAATTTTGACGAGAGAATGAAAACAATAACTGGGGAAATTGAGCATATAGATGTAGAAATAAATCAATTTCAGATACAAAAAGATAAAAATATTAAAGTGAATAAAATGAATAAAAGATATATGTTTGGATATGATAAAAGAAGAATTTTAGATAACTTTGATACTGTACCTTTTGGATTTTAAGCCAGATTTTTAATTTATAAAAAATCTTTTCTAATAAATGGACGATGTCACTCTTATCATAAATGTTCAAGGTTTTATACTTCCGTTCAAATCTATAGCGAGAGAAATAAGCTGGGTTCATTTAAAAGAAGGAATAGGTGAAACGATTTCTGTATTTACACCTAACTATGAATTAGGTGATCAAGATCATGGAATAGTTCGTAGATGTACTAACGATATCCATGGTTTAAGATTTAAACGATATTCAGATAATACAGGCTTATGGATTAGTAGCGACAATGTAAAAGATTATCTCTTACAATTGCATCAGATATACGGAGGGACATTTGCTTTTAAAGGAGGAGTTTTTCCGAAAAGTACCTTTGAAGAATGGGGAATTCCTATAAAAATATTAGAAGTACCGAGATGCGTTCGAATCCTAGGACAGGGTTGTTCTATGTACAGATGTCTGTACTATAAAAATTTTCTTTCAAAAATTGTTTCTTAATAAATGGAAGAATTCAACAGTCTCAGATCGTTCCCTGTAACTCATAAGCTAAAAGATTTAGAGACAGGGAAATACAAACTGATTTCGTTGAAGAAAATTCAAACAAAATTTGGAAATACCACTATTGCAAGATTAGAAGTTAATGATGTAGAAAAGGATTATTTTCTTAAAAAGAGTCATGGAAAAATTTCTGAAGCAGCAATAACAAAACTGAATGAACGTGGTTATATCTTTCATTTTAAAGGAAAAAATAATGACGGCTTTTATGATTATGAATTAGAAAAAGCTTAATCCTACAATTTGTTTTAAATCTTACAATAATCGAATGGACCTTTTATCGAACTATCAAACTACCAGAATAATATTTACGGAAATCAAAAATATATCTGTTTTTAAGTACAAATTTCTTTTCTGGCAAAGATGGGTTCATTTCCACACAAACTATTTTTTTTAATTTTATCGAACTATCAAAATATCCAGAATAGTATTTATTATTGCTAATAAAAAAGAGAGATCTATTCAAAATTTAAAACATATCATAAAAATCATTTAACTTTTATTTCAGACTTCAATATAATGCAATTGATATTTCTTATTTATTTCATCTGTCTAAACTTTGTTCGAATGGATTTTATTTAATCTATCGAAAATTTATTTAGAAATAAATGTTACAATATTTTGTCATAAGTACTTTACTCTTTAATTGTCTTTCGCCTACCTTTCATTATTTTAAATTTGACCCCGTTATTACAAATCATAGCATCGATAACTCTAATAATTATACTATATTTCATAGTTTCAATGATACAATAAAATTAACTTTCACCGCTAAAATATATAAAATGGATCAAGCCTCTAAATTTTCTCAACCTGGTGTTTATTTTTGGATAGAAAGTAAATGTGATGACAATTGGAATATAATACCAGAAACAAAAGAATATTTTCATATTTATATTCCCGGAGATAATAACTTATACTATTCTATAGCTTTTAATGCAACTAAAGATTTTAGGATTGGTTATAATGCCGATAACTTATTATATAACGCTGCTCTTTGCTTTTCCTATCAAGATTATCCTAGAGGAAGGTTGTTTATTAGCAATTGATAGACTATTAAGAAAGGACGTCTGTCAAAATTTTTCATCACAATAATAATTAAATATTAGCATTTAAAAATGATCATTATTTAATCTAAATTGATTACGTTATTATCCCGTTTATTTGATTCTTTATAACCCTTTCTTAAAACTTCTTCTTTACATAATTTTGTAGAAAAAATAAAAATATCCAACCAATGCAAATCATACAATTTTTTATCATTATTTGCTCGATAAATCGTAATAAAATCGTTACATCCTCGATATTTTAACAGGCAATTTTTTTGAGCAAAATCTTACAAAAATCGTTAAATATTTCTATTTAGTGGAGTATGAAAAGTGTTCCAGAGTAGGCCCCATATACTACTAATACACATTCAGTACAATATGGGGTGCAAAAAATAATTATAAAACTAGTTATAGTACGAACGCACCTCATTTGCCACGTTTGACGAGCAATTTCAAACTTGTTTAACCTATTATCATAACTATATATATATATACCCAGCGAGAGGGTTAAGGCATTCGGTTCCGAAAATAAAAAAAATTCATCAACTCGAAAATTCGGACATAAAAAATAATCGCGAATTTTGACAAATGGTCGCCATAAAAAATCTATTTCGCCAATCGTTCGTAGAAAATAACTTCAATTTCGCCAAAGATTCATGGAAAAAACGCGAATTTGGTCCAAGGGCCACGGAGAAAACGCGAAATTCTTCATATAATCACGGAAAACGCCAATTTTGTCAGAAAATCGTGGAGAAAACGCGAATTTTGTCAAATAACCGCGAAAAACGCAAATTTCGTCACAAGATCGCGACAATAATGCAAATTTTATCAAAGAATCGCAAAAGAAACGCGAATTACATTAAAGGGTCGCGAAAGAAACGCGAATTTCGTCAAAAGGTCGCGAAAAAACTCAAATTTTGTCAAAGGATCGCGGGGAAAACGCAAATTTATTCAAAGAATCGCAGAACAAAAAGTTAATTTCTTCAAAAAATCGCGGAAAAATGAATTTCATCAAAGAATCGCTTAAAAAATGCGAATTTCGTCAAAGGATCGCTGAAAAAGTGCGATTTTCGTCAAAGGTTTGCGGAAAAAATCTGAATTTTGTTAAAGGATCGTGGGAAAAAAACGCAAATTTTATCAAATACAAAATTATACTAATTTCGTCAAAGAGTTGCAGAAGAAACTTAAATTTCGTCAAAGGGCAATGGAAGAAATGTGAATTTCATCAAACGGCTATAAAAAAACGTGAATTTTATCAAAGGGCAGCCAAAACATGTGAATTTCTTCAAAGAGTTGCGGAAAAAACGCGAATTTTGTCAAAGAGTCGTGGAAGAAATGCGAATTTTATGAGAGAATCGTGGAAAAAAGTACAATGGTTTCTTTAGAAAAGAGCACACATACATACATCTATGTTTATTATTATAGATAGTTTTTAATCTGAAATAATATGCTGAATTAACTATTGAAGAAGACGGGTTAAACCAAACCCAGCTTGCAGGAATCTGCACTCAGCCTGAAACTGACCCGAATCGAAAGCAGCTAACCCGACCTGCAACAAAAATAATTAGAATTAGTACCAGGAAGGAATCCCCCCCCCCCTCTGTGTAACACTTCAGAAAATTTCAGATTTTTTTTTCCTTTAACTGAACCCCTGATAATGAGTTTTTTTTACTGAGATTTTTAATTTTAGTTTAAAATTGAAATGACAGATAGCGCTGCCAGCAATAGGCGCTAAATCGGTGCCTGACTTAACGACTACTGTTTGCAGCGTCATCTATCGCTGCTATTGTAAAGTCGAGAATCGCAGTAAAAAAATCTCCAGACATCTTACATGACCCTCTTGCAAGATTTTTTTTTTTAATTGCTGCCACCATTTGCAAGTTACTGAATTTTAAAATCAGTCAGTCCATTTTCGGACTCCCAGTATGTTTTTTAATAAGTTTGAAAGCATTCTTTACTGAATTACAATTCATCTTAGATATAAAGAGACAAGTAGTGTTATACCAAATTAGTATTTTTTACATAATCCTGAAGATTAAAAAGTATTATTAAATAATCGTTTTGGCGTGCCCGTTATGGAGCTTTTAATGTATACTAGGGTATCGTACCCGGGCTTCCCGGGTTAAAGAATATAGGTGAAAACATTTTTTTTTAATTGAAAACTAATAATTTTTTTAGATTGCCCACTTACATTAAAAAAGCATTTTTCATATGGAAAATACGAATTTATACAATCAAATAAATTTTTAAAATTTATCAAAAGCGATATTTTCTTATTAGCAGCATGCTAAGAGTTATTTGACCAAGATTTTGCTACTTATGGCATCCTTTTATATTCTGATAATTTCAGAGCTTATACATGTCTGGTAAATTTATGTTTTATTTATATTATTTTATTTATTTGTTCATACGGAAGTTTTTTTAAATGGATATTAGCCGTTAGAAAATGATGAAATCTTTATTTTGTTTTAAGGGCAAACGGATTAATCTTTCGTAATCGAGCTCCGCGCGATATAGATAAATTTAAAAATATTTCATGCTTTAAAACTGTTTTTAAAATCATAGACAATCAGTAAACTGAGATGAACTTTGCAAACAAACATTTGAAAAAAAAAAATCCTATTTGGTGATCAAAAATTTTAATTGTACGATTACAAATATGTTAGATTTGTGTTTTTACGATGTTATTGTTTTATTTGTTTATAAAAGAAGTATTAATTTCGTTAATTTGTCTTTCACAAATATGTTAGATTGGCGGTTTTTTTAATATCATTCTTTTATTGGTTTATAAAGGAAGTATTAATTTCGTTATGTAAAAATAGTCCAAAACAAATGCTGAAAAATGTTTGTTGCTTTATGGGCAAAATGTTTATTATTATGTATTGAAACCGGAACGTGATAAGATAAACTAAAAAAAAAAAAAAAAATCATGCTTAAAAATTATTTTAGAAAATATAATACATCAGTCAATTAAGAAGTTTTTAAACAAATTGCATTTGAAAGTAAATTTTTTCCCTATACGACGAAAATTGAATATGTACGATGGTCAGAAGATTAAAAAATTGCAGTTGCGAAAATTTCAAGACCGAAATTTGACCGTGAAGTGTTGCCATTCGCAAAATGACGTCAGCGTTACGCACATATACGTGTGTTCTTTATACTATATATACTTAATCAGTAAAATATAATAAAGATCAGTTATTAGGATGTGGTTATCAATTGAGGCTCTTATGCTTGGTATTCCAGAATGAAAAACATCAATTTTCACTTTCTCAAAATTTGCATACGCACTTCTCATATCTATATTCATCATTAAAAAAAATTGTATTTTGTTTGATCATTTAAAAATCTTTTTAACTCAAAACTTGAAGTCGCGACTGTCAGGAACATATTTTATGTGAACAGACGCACCCTTTACTTGAGATTAATCTCAATTCCGGTGAGTAAAAATTTCCGTAATTTATGTTTTTTAGACACATTTGTGTTAAAATGTTTAGTTTTATCTAAGAAAATAATTTTCTTTTAAATATGATTTCATTTTAACTTAAATAAGCATTTCGCCTAGTGCCTGAAACTTAGTATCAGTACACATGCAGAAGGAAAAACAATATAGAAAATTTATGAGGAAAAATGAGTGTTTTCAAAAGCAGTATGTCATTTTCCGTTATTATGCCCCTAATATAATATTCTGCTCCTATTGGGATTTTGCGACACTAAATCCTATACAACAATTTTATCAACAATTTTGAATTTGTATCAGAAAATGGCATGAATAAAGATAAAAAATACCTCATTATTTCTCTCTTGACTGCAATAATGAAAGCTATCTAATTTTCACCATTTTGAAGAAATTTCGTAAAATTCTTTTTAAATTGAAATATAAAAGTGGGGATATTTAAAAAAAAAAAAAAAAAAAAAAGGAAGAAACAGATAGTGCGATCACATCTATTATTTTGATAAAATTATAGTAGAATGCCCTAAAGAATAGCATTAAAATTTTATTATTCGAGAGAATTTTGGACAAACATTTCATGAACATGATATTATCTTAAACCACGAATTCTTTGTTTGCTTGTTTAACTCGGCGAAGCAAATCCATCCACGCGAGAATCATCAATTTCTGTAATATAAATCGCTATTAATTACATATCACCTCTCTTCTATAAAGACACTCTAAATTTTTGTAAAACATTGCGTGTTTTATCAGTGTGTGATTTTGATTACATTATTTTCAAAAGTGAAGCATTTTCACCTGTGAAGAATTTCAAAGCAGCTGGGCTGTAAAAATGACGCACTTCTACAAAACATAATTCAGGTTTAAGAATAAAATACACGCTTTTTTATAAAATGACGTCATTTGCATCTTCTAAAGCAATCCACTTTTACAATCCAATCTTAAACTTCATGTATAGAAAAGTATCCATATGACATCATTATCGCGGAATAACAGACAATATTCTTGACATAGCCCGTAGTTTAATTTAAACTTTTTTTTCTGGTTTTATGAGAAAATGGCAACAAAAAAAAATGCTGTAATCTATTTTCCGTTTACTTTCAATGACTTTCTATAGAAATGGGGTACTTCTGTTGCCACGATAAGAAAAATGGTATTAAAAACTACAAAAAAATTAATATCTCAAAAATAAATTGAGATACAGCTTTCAAACAAATTGCATTTAAAAGAGCCTTTTTTTCCTTATACGACGGTGTAAAAATTTAAAATGTGCGATGCTTAGAAGTTTAAAAATTTGCTGTAGAGAAAATAGCAAAACCAAAATTTTATTTCAAATTTCAAAGTGTTGCCATTCGCAAAATGACGTATGCGTTACGCACAGATATGTTTGTCCTTTATAATATAGATAGTTTTTATCTACAAAAGTATTTAGACTTTCTTTTCAAAATTTGGGTCGGCCCGAACCCTTCTCGCAAGAGTGAAAACCCAATCCGAAACTGACCTAAACGCGAAATCATGTACGTCAATCTGTCCCAAACCCAACGTGCTAGAGCGCAGCTAAATAGTACAAGTCAACCCCGACCGCAACAGAAAAGTAGAAGTCAACCGGACCCAAACCCAACGTGCTAGAGCGCAGCTAAAAAATACAATCAATTCGACCCGCAGCTAAAAAGTACAAGTAAACCCGATCCGCAGCAGAAAAGTAGAAGTCAACCGGACACAGGCGCGACCCACAGCAAAAAACTATAGTCAAGTGGACCCAAACCCGACCTGCAGCAAAACGTAGAAGTAACACGAGCCGCAGTGAAAAAAATTAGCCCCGGCCAGCGTATCATATTGAAATCTCCAAATTTCTAAAATCGAACCCTCCCCCTTGAGGACTCTACAGATCCGCTCTTGGCAATTTTATATGAAAATAGTGAGTTACAATCAAAAGGAATAGTGTTGTTAGATCTGCATTGTTTTCTATAAATAGTACGCTCCAATTTATTTCCAGACCTATTCTTTATTAATTTAATATCAAGGAAGGGTAAAATACCCTCTTTCTCAACTTCTAACCTAAACTTTATCTTTGTATCCAACTCATTAAGTTTTAACAAGAAATTATTTAAAGACTGCAAATCATGATCCCAAATTATGAAAATGTCATCTACATATCTTATCCAAATTGATGGCTTGATTTCAAAATCTTCCATAATCTCTGTTTCTAAGGGTCTAAGTTTTAATTCGGCTAAACATCCTGAAATGGGGGATCACATAGGAGCACCATTTCGTTGTCTGTAATATTTATTGTTAAAAACGAAAACATTATTTTGTGTAATCAGGTTAACTGCTGATTTTAACGTGGTACGAATATCTTGATTAAAATTTGGGTTAATTGCAGGGCCAACGTATAATCAAAGGCGCAAACTCTGATTATACGTTGAGAAAACAATTTAGAAATCCTGAATAAATACTTAAAATAATGCTTTTTTCCCGTTGTAATATCTTTAAAAAAATCCCTCCCACCTCGGCCTATAGGCACAGGTAGATTTCGAAGTTAAGTACTAATTACACCAACAAGAAATAAAGATTAGAGATAAATCCAATTTAAGAATTTTATCTGGCCGCTATGACGAGTTTTTTATTTCATATTTCTGTAAAAGCTAGTTTCAGCAGAATCATTAATATGATAATTTTTTTCTTCAACCCTTATTTCTTTATTTTTTTCCCTCTTAGAGTTGGTCATATCAAAAACGTGTCAATATAAAAGTTGTAGATAAGGTATATCGCCGACCGAGACTAATAATGAGCTCGAAGCAGCCAGGAGTCGTTCGGTAGCTTCATCGTCCCGAGATTTTTCCCTGATTTTTTTTTTTTTCAACGTTACTTTCGCTAAAGAGTCTTTCACTCGGGACGTGGCTGGGGACCTACGAATCTTGCTTCCACAAAAGAGTCTGACTAGAGTAGAAGAATAAAGGGCTGCGGACGAAAATGGGCCGCTCACCGCGGCGGGTGACCCCCGCCCACCCCCAACCTCCGACCGAGACTAATAATGAGCTCGAAGCTGCCAGGAGTCGTTCGGTAGCTTCATCGGTAGCTTTCAGTGGATTTCAGAGCCCATTTTTAATGATATCAAAATTCTCTTATACATAAATTTTTAGCCCTTTTCGTAGAAGTAATAACTTTAAACTGGTTTGATATGCATTATAATTAAAAAGTTATGGGTTTTTTTTTTCTGTTTTCACAAAAATTCTCCCTATTTCCACCCGCTTGGTCCGATTTTGCCCATTAACGAACTTGACCGAGATTTTCTGCCCCTTGATTTTATATATCAGTTTGGAAGAGATTTGTGCGAAATTACCGAAATTATCGTGCTCATAAAGTGATATATAAAGTTTTGAACTGGGGATGGTTTTGGGATCTAGAGATAGTTTGGCGGTATCGGCGTAGGTCTGAATTTTCAGAAATTCCAACATAGGGCAGAATGTAATAAGTAGTATTCCTTACGAAATCTACCTATGAAACGGAGTAAAAATTATAATTGTTTTAAAGAATTCAATAATTCTTACGCTTTCTTCCAAGGGGACTTCCACAAATGATGTCACGCTTGGAGGGGGTGAGGGGGGGCTCGTGAAATTGTAACAGTTTGTGACAAGGGGGTGGGAGGGGGTAAGAAGAAATGTAACATAACACATTTTTATTAAAATAAAAACATTAAAAATCAGCCAAATAAATTTTGAAGTTGTTTTGAAATTAAAGTATTTTGTGTTTATAAAGTAAGGATATATTAAATTCTATTTCAAATTCCAAAATACGACTGTTTTCAAATGGCTCTTTCGTATTTATTTTCGTATTTTATTACTATTGTACATTATGTTTTTGTTATAAACCTTAATCTTATTTCATACAAAATAAGTACATGAATCATTTTTATTGTTATGCTCAAATGTCTTTAAAACACATAGTTAAAGTTTAAAAATAAAGTTTGAAATATGATCTATAACGTAGTGCTTTGTTTCTGAAATGCAAGTATACGTTTATGTAATATAGCGTGACAAGGGGGGGGGGGGGAGGGGGTCAAAAATATTGAAAAAAAGTGTGACATGAGCGTCTCCAAGCGTAAATTAAAAGTGTGAATCTTCAATAATCGGAGACCACGGTAAATTAACTTACTGTAACGGAATTTTTTCGAAAGACAGGAAATGCAGTTGTAAAATGAGGCATGGATTTTAAGCGTGTATGTATTGAGGCGTGAATGGTAATAAAAGAGGTTAAAAAAATTATTTTTCATTTTAATATATGCAGTGTTTTTGCGTATTTTTAGAACTGAATGTATGAAAAATCAAAATTTTAAAAACAGGTGATTTTACTTTTTATAAATTTTTTATAGACCTTGCTTGACAGGTTCTTAAATTTTTAGTAAAATTTTTTTTAATTTTCATCGATATTTTAATGTAGTAGATACCTGAAAAAAAAATAAAACTTTGAGAGAAGATAATGTAGATTTTGATTATTTTTCCGAATTACTCCAGTGTCATTAAGATTGAGTTGATGGTGGTGACTGGTGAGAGGATTTAACTTACAGAAACGGAAATTTATCTGCAAGTGACAAATCTGGAGAATAAGGAAAATTTCAGAAAACAGTTTTCTATAAAGTGATTGGCAAGAATAAAAGTTGGGAAGAATCCGGCGTCTCTCAATTTTTGAAAAAAAAAAACCGTACAAGTTAAGAATTTAAAAATATCTCTCTATTCTAAAAAAAGTAACTAACGCTGTCACCGCCGCCGCCGGTTTTGGATTTTTTGCGGCCGGAGGTCTTTCTTCGTTAATATTAAGAAAATTATTGCATAAAAAAATATGAAATCGATGGTATTATAGAGAAATGTTTGATAAACACACTGATGCAGACTGTTTTCAAATCGAAGAATTATTTTAAGAGATATTTAATGCTAAAGTTGGACAAAATCGTTCCATTAAAAAAGTTTTATAGGAGCAAAAACTATACATGGTAATTTAATCATTTTTAGATCATTTTGTTCGTTAGAAGTTCCCGGTGTACAGACTGCATTTACTTTTTAAATTGACTCATTTTTTGAGGTTTTATTTCTATTTTAAATTCAAATTTTCAGCATTTCGAGAGAGATTTTTTACACATTTTAGAAAATGGTATTAATTTAAACTGTTGCCACCTTTATAAATAGCGCAACCAATAACGTTTGCTTTAAATAAAAAATTATTTACACGTGACTATTATAAACAGAAAAAAACATTCAAATTAGAATTAAATAATTAGGTATAAAAAGCAGAAACTTATTGAAAATTACGTCATAAAAACTATATTTACACGTGAATTTTAAAAGAGAAAGAAAATTGTAAAATAATAAATTCATCAACATGCTTTATAGAAGTCTTAAATAAGAAAAAATACATCATATTGCACTTATTACGTTAAATGAACAAAAAATAATATTGCACAACAGTTTAAATTTAAAAATTGCGCGATACATTTATTTGATATTTTGAGATGATCTTTTCAACTATTTCAGCGCAAATACTTCATTTCTAACAAAAGTATTTTCACGTAAATATTAAAAAGAGAAAGAAAAGTTTGGTTAAAATTACGTCAGATTAAAAACGATACATTTAAAATGGTCTTATTTAAAAGAACTTTCTTTTCGCTTTGTTAAAAAATACCGGGAGACAAAGACTGTTTACTTAATTCATTTTATATTAGCTTATTTTGAAATGTTTAACTGATTTTATTTAATCAAAGACGAAAAACAGCCATTGTTATCTTTTAACAGCAGCTGATTTGGCGTTAAAATTCTGCAATGAAAGAGAAATGAATAAAAACCCGTTTATAGGTAGATCGCCACTGTTTTTTAAATTATAAATCAATCTTCCAAAATCTTTTTAAAGTCAATCAAATTAGAGTGCTTTTGGAGTCTGCGGTGTCTGAACGGGAATTGGCGAGTGTAGCTCGTAGGGCCCCCTAGTATCTATACAAAAAAAAAAAAAAATAGGCCTGCAGCAAAACTAGTTACAACAATAGATAAGTAGAATAACTCTGTTTTTTTTCTACAGTATGTTTCTGGTTATAGATGGTGCTGCATAACACGTAAACGTCTTTTTTTTTTAGCAATTCGAGTAAATCTTTTAATATTTTGTTCACAGCTGATTTCATTTAAGAAAACGCTTCAAATTGAGAACATTTTCTTTGTTTCAACACAAAATACTTACTATACATTTATGAGTACAAAATACGTATTTTATATACATAAATTTATAAAGGCTTTGCGGGCCAGTAAAGGTATCGATGGGCACAAGCGGCCCGCTTTCACGCTTTTGTCGACCGTGCTATCCTAAACGGTCAGATATTTCGTACCACATTGATTCCAAACTGATGGCATGCACTAAGTTTTCTTGTTTCTCTCTGAAAATGAATTAAATGAATTCTGCAAACCGGAAGTCGTACATAAGTTTAACAATTGATCTGTTATCACCTTTTTTTTCGCCAAGCTTCATAATTTTAGGACAATAACTTCGTATTAGTTAGTACTGGTAAATAGTTAACATTGCCTGATGAAAAACTTATAATTTCAGCATTTTAGAAAACTTTCATAGAAAAGCATTAGGCTATTCTGAAAGCACAAGTAACACATCGGCTGATAAGTCCCCGGTCTAAGGAAGAAAACGCAACTATTTTGGTCAAATTCGATTTTATTCATCAACATAGTGTCTTTTAAGAGCGATACAATCATTCCAGCGCCTCTCTAACATTTCAATACCTTTCTTGAAGAACGAATTATCTTTGGCTCAAAATAGGCGTTTGTTTCGGTGATCACCTCCTCATTCGAGCCAAATCTCTTGCCGGCGATCATTTTTTTTGAGGTCTGCGAACAGGTAAAAGTCGCTGGGAGACACATATTGAGAATAGGGGGATGCGGAAGAAATTCGAAGTGTAATTCGTGCAATTTTGCTATCGTAGCCAAAGACCTGTAACAGGGGGGAAGGGGGGACGCGGCACCCATTTCGAAAACGGCTTTCACATACACAAATGTTCCTGCAAAATGAAGCCTATACGTTCTTTTGATATGTTTAGAGCATCAGCTATCTCCTTCAACTTCACTTTAGGGTTTTCTAAAACGATTTATTTGTGGACTTTTTTATGTTTTCTGGATAACCACCTCTTTTGGGCGACTAGAGCGTTGCGCATCATCGATGTTTGTAAGACCACGCTTAAATTCAGTAAACTAGTCAATAATGGTTGATTTTCCTACTGCAGAGTCCGGATATCATTTATCAAGCCAAGCTTTTGTTTCCACGGTGTTTTTCCCCCATCAAATAACAATGTTTTATCAAAACACGAAATTCCTTTTTTTTTTTTTCATTGTTTTGAAAATGCAAAAAATTGTTTCCCTAAAACCACTGTCACTTTTGAAACAACCGTCAGATCGTCATAAAATATTTACAGCTACCTTTTTAAGGTTAGTACTTACTAAACAGAATATTAATTCTGTATTTCTGGTGCCATCTGTGTGTCAGACCGAGACCGTATCAGCCGATGTGTTATATAGTTATATGCAATTCTGCAAACAAATTATCTTCCCCCCTCCCCACAATTGCCTTCATTATTTACAAATGTTGAAGTTAATTCATATAACGGAAAACAAAGCAGTTTAGAAAATCTACCTATGGGATTAAGGAATTGTAATTGTGACCAAATTAATCCACTGTTACTTTTTGAAATATTTCTTTTAATTTTCAAAGCGTTGATTCTGAGACTGTTTCTTAACCTTTAACTGGTGTGACAGAAATTGTCACATAACTACTGTGAAGCGGTCTGTCAGACCGCTTTTCGAAAGATGAATAAAAGGCGCTATTAAATCATAGTATGGCGTTTTTGTACTCAACTTTTTGTACATGACTGTTATAACTAAAATTCACCTATTCAAAAGTCTCTGTTGATAGCACTAAACTTCCAAACGAAACAAAATTTGAGCAGTGTTTATAGTTAAACTGAGTTACAAGTTAAACTATAAAAATTGAAAAAAGCAGCGGTCTGTGAGGCCGGTAACATCAGTTAAGGGTTAACATAAAACAATAGGAGAATGGTATTGACAGTACATTAGTACCGTCACTAGGTATTATATTGTCACTCGCCTCGTATCTGTATGATACAGTATGAAATTTTCTGAACTAGCAATAATTCGGATATTAGGATGAAAAAATTCACGACTAATTTTAGAAAATTTATTAATAGTCCCCCCAAAAATTCAACAAATTAAATGCATTATCTATAACACACAGTAGTGGGCAAAATTATGGGAACTTTTTGGAAAAATATTTCCGAAGTTTGATCCGTAGTAACTATTCGTTTTGAAGTAATACCTTAACCGGGCCTGATAGACCCAGAGTGCGTATGGTTTTTACAATTATCACCACTATTTTTAAAAGTAATCTTCAACTTATTTTATAAATTGTCTCCGGCTAAATAAGGTGACGATTATTATTTGTATTTATTGGTGACAAAGTATAAACCATTCATACCCTGGGTATGCGCGCATTCTCCCGGATTAAAAGTATATTTATGTCAACAGAAAGATAGTTTAATTAAAAAAATAATACAATAATTGTTTTGAAGGAATTTTTTGCATTAATAAGAGCTATTAAGAATAAAATTGAAACACATAGAAAACTGTATGTAGGGGAGACCGGGGGAATGGCGACACCTTAAGGGAATTTAAATTTTTTCACCTCAAAAAAATGTTTATTTTTTAATAGCAAAAATTCTAAAGCTGAATCATGATCTTTAGTATCTGTATAAATTTAACCGTAATCATAACTGTAAAGTAAGCCTACATAAAAAAAATATTTTTTAAACCTCTTCACAGTGGCGGGATTACCCAGGACACTGGGGTAATTCCGCCACTGTACCGGGGTAATGCCGCCACTATTAATGACCTAGTACATGCATCAAATGGATACTATGAAACCCATAACCTACCGAAAATAGTTAGAAAGCAATGTAATTGAGCAGAATAATGGTTAAGCTTACAATTTACTTCATATTGCAAAAGTCACTCTGCTGAATCAACTCCACTACATTAAAATGAGGCCATTTCTCACCTGATTTGCATGGCGGCGGCATTACCCCGAGAGGACAATATGGCGGAAATCCCCAAGCAAAGCCGAAAGAAGAACCGAACTTGTTCAACACATTGCATCAAAATGTCGGCGAATGCATGTAGATTACGGGTCATATTATCTTAAATACCTAATGTTACAATAAAAGGTGCTTATCTCTACTCATTTGAAGCTCCAAAATTACAAGCAACTAGATGAAAACTACAATTTTCACTAGAACAAACGAACGACGTATAGCAAAGTCACTCCTACTTTAGACACTGTTTATATTGTTGGCCGCTATAGTGCAGGCACATTCACTATCTCAAACTGCCCTTAGTTTTTAAACTAGGTGGGGTGGCGGCATAACCCAGGTTGGTGGCATTCCCCCGGTCTTCCTATGTAACATATTTCATCAAGTCAGTTAATACTAAATTGGACTCCTTTTAGCGTTAATCGCAGCCTTATAACACCTGCCCATGAAATGAACCAGATTTTTTAGTTGTATACCTGTTATAATATTAAATTACTATTCATTTCTTTCTGATATTGATTTTATTGATGGGTTACCTCCAACCAAGAAGTTTCTTTATTGGTCACTGTACAGTAGGGTGGAACTGAAAAACGAAGTTTCGAATTTTATATTCTAATAGTGATTATATTTTTCCTTTTTAACTCCATAAAAAGAAAATATTTTTCTTTTAATTTTAAAATGATATTTTCCGGTTCCTCAAAGCGTCTGATTTTCCATAAAAAACGAAAAAAAGCCAATAATTGCATGAAAAGTTTTTTAAGCTTATTGTTAAATTTATATTTTGCAAAATTAAATTAAGTGTTAATGTCCTGTAATAAAGAGAATAATTTAGTTTGAGTGCCTTAGAAAAGTTAGCCCCACGTTATTTGACTTTAGTAGAAACCAGCGTCGTGGGCGTTGGCTTTCATTGTCTCTGATTTATTTGGCTGCGACACATAACAAGTTAGTCCAATTTAACGGGTGTTAACAGTTTCTTTAATTATTTTTCGATAAACATTCGGTATCAAAAGTGACAAAGTCTGTTAACGTACCTAAACCTAGATAATTGTTGAAGTGTCCTGTATTTCGTGAACCAAAGCAATTAAAATTAGATTGTCATCTTTGACGAACATATGAAGTTATGAAACATTATTTTTGGGTTCAATTTAACTTAAAATCTGACAGCTGGAATCTGGTTCACACTATTTCTAAAATATCTAAAGCTGTTGATGATACAATTAAAAGTGTATTGCCTAGACCTTCAATTCCAACGGTTTCTGATACACAAATCATAAAAAATGATTAGAGACTAGTGCGAGAAATGTCAAAATTTGAAGAAAAATATTAAGATTAGAAAGAATAATCCCACATCCAATATAAAGTTGCAAAATGTTAGGTAATCCTGTAAAAAACATTTCTTTGTGTAAAAGCACTAAATATTACCGTGTATCAGAACAAGAACGTCACTTTCTCAAAGACCAAAGAGAGATGGGGTGATGACAATAGGATCAATAGATATAAAAACTACAAAAAATGTGTAGCAAGACTGGAAATGGAAATATCAACGAAAAAAGTTATTTTAAAACAAAAAAATGATGTTTTGGTTGAATGATCGTCAAGTGTAAAAAACAGTTCGGAAGGAAATAGTTCAATCGGTTGTTTTTCTAAACCTGAATTTGATAATCAACACGGTGAAAGAACCGGAGTATTAGACAGAACTGCAAATATTACTGCAAATGGCACCTTAGAAGATATGGGTATTTCTGATGATAATAAAGAAAAGGTAACTGAAAGAAGGACTTGAAGACGACAAAGAGAAAAGAAAAGGAAGAATTTGAAAGAACAAGAAAGACGAAATGAGTTAATTTTAGAAGGTTAGTATTTTTATGGCAGAAAGGATAACGCTATGATAACTGAAGCAGAGGGGAAAAAGTATAAAGAATCATTAAAGATGAACATCTGGTCTCAGTTCAAAAACCAGGACAAAAATATATTGGTCATATTTCATTGACATCTTCTTATATTAATATAGCCACTGCAATTTTGGTGTATTTTCAAAATAATAATACAGACATTTCAAGTTTGAGAGTTATTAGGTGAAACAGAAACGCCTTTAATGCAGGATGCAAATCTGGAGTTGTTAAAACATCGGAAGCAATACCCTAAAAACTTTATAATGGATGATTTGATTATTACATGCAAATGAACTTTTTTCTTAGATACTTATTTCAACATCTTGCTGAAAAACTACGGATACAAAAGGATTTTCTGGACCAGTAAGAAAGCGACTTGAAAAAATGCGAACATATTGAAATTATAGAATATAAAAACATTGATCCTATCTTGACGGTCTGATCGGATGAAGAACTTAAAAAAAGTACAAACAGGGGATACACCTGAATTTTAGATTTTCCTTGTCATACTCAAACAGTGGAAACGTGTGTCAAAATTGTCCCGCGAGCTGCGTCAACCGTCTTTAAATATTAAGCAAAAGACGGCTTAATCTTGGGAAAGTTTAATTCCCACAATGTAATGACAAAGTTTGCCTAAAAAGACAGTAGGTTGAATATCCAATTTAATTAATTCATAACAAAGGGAGGTAAGGAGGGTGGAAGTCTATATTTAACCACCTCCTCGTGGTGACTTCTGGATAGTATTTGCTAAATAAAAGTAGATATGAGCTAACAGCTACGTTGTTTACTTTCATTTACTTTATACTGAAATTTCAAAACTTTGACCTCCTTGAGGAACCGGAAAACAACTTAATTTAAAAAAACCTTTTCAGCCAAAAGTTTAGACATCCAAAAAGGAAAAAAGTTTTCACTATTACACATTAAAATAAAAAAGTTTTTTTTTTTTACCCTATACTTAAGTTCCACCCTACTGTACAGTTGTTCATTTGTACAACATCACTCTACAGTTGTTCATTTCAGTTAAGGTATTTGCTATTCCCAGGGCATTCCAACAGTGGAATCTGATTATCTTGAAACCACTTTTTGCATAAAGTAGCAATGTGACATTTATCTGAATCTTGTTTAATAGAAAACTCTATTATTGTGGAAAATATTACGTATGAAAGTCTTCAGATTGGATTCAACTATCTCATTTATCTATTTATAGACATTTAACAATGAAAAAAATCATTAACGGTGGAAATTATGCCCACAACTTTTGATTTTGTAGAATTTCAGATCATAACATTAACTGGTTGTTAGGATTAATGCAATCATAACTATGACTCTTGTCAGATTCTTCTCCTTACGGGTTTTATGCCACACTACCAAAAAGAGTGAATTTTGCCTCATCCCACCAAATAACACGGTTACCTTGTTCTGCGGTGCGGCTAACATGAAATTTAGCCCATTTTAACATTCTCAACCTTTGCTCCAGAGATAAAAAATGGCTTTTTGTGGAGTTCCAGTATTTAGATCAAACTCGCGTATTCTTCGCCGAACAGCCCTTGCACTGCAGTTTCACCTTTCATTTTGTATAATCCAGCAGTTTCTCCAATTCCTTTTGTATATACTGAGATTTTTTTTTTTTTTTTTTTTTTTTTTTTTTTTTTTTTGTCACTTAAACATTGCTTCTTAGCTATTATCGTGCACCTTTTATAGTTTCGGCTTGGTCGTGGCTTGGTCCTTATAACTTTTCAAAAATTTAGAAAAGCCACTTTTAGATAAACTTTAACTGATGTTAGCGGTCTCACAGACCGCTGCTTTTATCAATTTTCATAGTTTAACTACAGGCACTACTGAAATTTTGTTTGGTTTAGAACTTTAGCACTATCGCCAGAAACTTTTGAATAGTTAAATTTTAATTATAATAGTTCTGTACAAAATATTTAGTTCAGAAACAGTATCCTATGTGTTAATCCAGTTTTTTATTCATCTTTCGATCGAGCGGTCTCACAGACCGCTTCACAGTAATGTGACAATTTCTTTCACAGCGGTTAAAGGTTAATTTTCCGCAAATTTTTCTTCTAATTTCTTCATGACTGTAGCCCTCTTCACTTAATAATACTCTTTTACATCACTTTATGGGTTATCGGCCAACACCTCCGACATTTCTATAATTTCATTTCGTTTTACATGCTCAGCAATTCAAAGGACGCAAAAACTTTAACAACTTGAAAAGAAGATGCATTGCGCAGCAACAAAACAGCTCCAATACATGACATTAATAGTTGAAATCATACTCATTGCTTGATTGACATTTTACTCTCGCGATCAGTGGCTTTAATCATATGAAGGAGAGTTACTTTATACCAATCTAACCTAGTTGTACTACATTTTTCTGAATTTTTAACTATAATTTTTGATTGATAAAGTGCTAATACTTGATGACACTGTATTGCATTACATATTTGATTCAACTGAAGAGCTCAGATGATAAAGGTGGTAAGTGAGAAAATCATCATTTAGATAAAACTGGCTGTAAAGTTCCAAATATTTATTTGCGTTTAACATACGCTTAAACTCAGTATGTTAAATTTCAGTTGATAAAGGTGCTATGTACTTCGTGAAAATGTACGTCATTTTATCAACTAAAATGACTTTTTTGCCACATACCACCTTTATCATCTGAGCTCTTCAATTATGTTTCTATTGATATATATGTATATAGTATTACTAATCGCAATGTGGAGTTATGTGCCATAAGATCTCAAAAAGTCTTTTTTTCTCCCAAAAGGTTTCTATAATTTTGGCCACTGGTGTAATAATTATTCACGCTGCATCTGTAAGATATACGGATCATGTGTCTGTCAGACCTCGTGCGCCTAGTGAAGTGTTAAAACTATGAAATTGTAGAAAAGTGAACTGAAAAAAAAAATTCGGTAGCTCACTTGTGAAACATCTGATTTCTTGATTTATTTTCAGAAAATAAGGAATAATAAAAAGAACAATATTTGAATACGAAAAGTTAGGGTATTTTTTTTCTTCTTGTATATTTTTAATTTCCATGTACAAAACGGAAAGAAATTTAATTTATTCAGGCAAGATTTTTACAATTTTGCACATGTTTTTTAAAAGTACGTAAAAAATATTGTTAAATAGCAATTCTGGTGCTTAACAAATATTTTGAACAGTTTTCGGAGTACTGTCCTTCTTGCTATTACAGTTTTTGAAATAATAAATGAGATTGCTTTAAAAGAACAAATTTTAATTTAAAATATCAATATGAAAAAGGAAAAATTATTAGGCAGTTGACTTTTTTATGCTGAGTTGCCATAATGCACAATATTTCAAATGTAGTCTATAATTTCCAGCTAAACCTTATACAACTGTTTAATATAATGTGCGTTATGGTGAGTTATAACTCACTTTACGGTAAAGATATTTGTTTAAATAATAAAAACCTATTACTTAAGCGGGCTGGTCACTCAGCTTTGGGATTCTTCTCCGTAATGTTAAGCCTGTGGACTTTTGATGCATTCGTATATTTAAAATATCTTCTCGGGAAATTCATATTTTTAACATCTTTTTTCTGTGTACTCTTCTTAAAGTATGTCTCTCTTTTTCTTAGTTTTCAAAATATTTCTAAAATCTATGTTGAATTTAATATTTTATGTGTTAAAAGCGGGTGAACTGTGAGTAAGATTTTAACACTTCCTATAAAATTAAGTATATGTTTTAGAAACATTTTGAGAACTAAGAAAAAAAAGAAACATCTATTAGGAAGTGTACACAAAAAGTAGAAGTTAAAAATGTATATTTCTCGAGGAGATATTTTAAATATACGGATGCATCAAATGCCCATAGACTTAACATTACGGAGGAGAATTCTAAATCTCAGTGACCAGCCCTCTTAAGTATAAATAAGTCTTTTGTACTCTTAATTGCTACCTATAAAATTCAATGCATTACATATACAGTAAAACTTGTGAAAACTGAACTTGTCTAGAACGGAATCCTGTCTTAAACGGAAAACTGCCATGATCCCAACGGAAAGAATACTATATAATTGTATGATATTCCTTCCAGATTATAACTGCTAACACAAACCTGTCTAAAATTGTACTTTTTTCGGCTTCTTGCTATTATGTTTTCACTGATTTTACTATATTTCTGAAACATTAATGTTTGTTTACAATGTCAATTCTTCAGTTTCAGGGTCTTTTTAAAGGAATGTCGTCTCCCATGGCTGGATTGGCAGGGATTAATGCTATAGTCTTTGGCGTCTATGGAAATATAATCAGAGCCTCTTCTTCGCCCAATTCACTAAAGACTCAATTTCTTGCTGGAAGTACTGCAGGTTTTGTACAAAGTTTCATCACTAGTCCCATGGAAATGGCCAAAATCCAAATGCAATTACAGGGACAGGCAGATCCCAAGGTCAAACTTCCTTTTTGGCAGAAAAACAGAGTCCGATACAAGAATCCCCTGGACTGCCTCGTAAAGACATTCAAAAACGAAGGCCTCTTCGGTGTTTACAGGGGTTTCTGGTGTACTATCTTGAGAGATTCCCCTGCATTTGGCGTGTATTTTGCCGGATATGAATATCTCACTGAAAAGGTTACCGATCCCAAAGGGAATGTGAATACTTTAAATCTACTCCTCGTAGGTGGTCTTGCGGGTGTGTGGTCATGGGTTGTTATCTATCCCCTGGACGTAATCAAATCGCGACTGCAAACGGACGGTATGGACGGAGGCGCTAAAAAGTACAAAGGATTGTGGGACTGCATGAAGAAAAGCTATAAAACTGATGGACTTGGTGTGTTTGCAAGAGGTCTCAATTCTACTATAATTCGTGCTTTCCCTACAAATGCTGCAACTTTCGCTGTTGTTACGTGGGTAATCGCGATATTTGATTCACCCAAAGCCAAATTTGATGTGGAGGATCCAAAAAGTGTTTTGATGCTGGACAAAGACAAACTCGCTCTGGCATGTTGATTATAACTAATTATTCTACAAATTGGTTATTTCTTTAATATTTTATATTGTACATAAGAACCTGTCGGATGAGCTATTGTAGATTTTAATTTATGAATCAAAGTTTTTATTGTGACTCTGAATCAGAATTTGACCCTGATTTTATTGGGAGACTCATGAACAATTTTATTTATAAATATTTGAACTTTTATATGAGCTGTAAGCTATATTCCTATTTTATAAGAAGTGCATTTATGATAATGTTTTTATTGAGTGTTGTTGTTCAAAACCTTACAAAATGAAAAACTTCGCATTTGACATTGGATTTTGCCACGAAGATCTGCTTTTCTTTTTTGACTCAATCTAACCAAATGAAAAATAAATTTTTTACCTTATGTTTGTATTTATGTTAACTTATTTCCATGTGTTCATTCATGACTTGATCATACAGAGGTGCGCTCTCCTTGAATATTTTCAAATTTCTTGGCCTAGAAGGAAAATTCCACTACGCAGTTCCTCCCGGAGCGAAGTTCCTGAAATCTGTACTGTTTATCACCCGTAAAATAATTTTTACAGATAATTTATATTAAAGAAAAGTAACTTTGGGAAAGTTGATCAGAGGACAGATTCGAACCACTGTAATTACTTTATTTAACCCATTTTAGGCTAGTGTGTATGTATATGTGTGGTGCAGGCGCGGATCCACGGGGGCGATCGGGGCGATCGTCCCCCCCCCCCCAAAAAAAAAATATAAATCCACCGCTTATCGCAACTTTCGAAAAATGGTTGCCGAAAAAAATCAATTTCGTCAATCGTTCGCAAAAAAAATCGCCAATTTCGTCAATCGTTCGCAAAAAAATGCGAATTTCGTCAACGGATCACCCAAATACGCTAATTTCGTCAAATGACCGTGAAAAGCACGAATTTCGTCAAAGAATCGCGAAAAAACATGAATTTCGTCAAAAAAACGTGCATTTCGTCGACCACGAAAAAAAAAACGCAAATTTCGTCAAAGGATCGCAGAAAAAACGCGTATTTCTCCAAAGAATCGTGGAAAAACGCTAATTTCGTCAAAGGATCTCGAAAAAAATGCGAATTTCGTCAAAGGTCCGCGGAAAAACGCATAA
The DNA here is from genome assembly GCA_963932465.1 of Maratus speciosus. Classification (NCBI taxonomy): domain Eukaryota; kingdom Metazoa; phylum Arthropoda; class Arachnida; order Araneae; family Salticidae; genus Maratus; species Maratus speciosus. Next base: position 349,969,455 of record OZ010800.1, on the reverse strand, counting down.
TTAGCGCCAGGAGGAAATTCCCCAGGTTCGGATCCACCGGGGGCTGCGATCGGGACGGTCCCCCCAAGATATAAACCAAACGCTTTTAATGGCAGTTTTCGCGGAACAGACAGACAAGCAAACGAACACCAAACACTTTGCGGGTGTCAATGGTAAACCTCACTGACGCGACGTTTCGGCAATTAATGAACAAAAAAGGATTATGTCCTGTTAAAAGGCATATGGCGCAATAATTTTTGACACTATGGGTTGAGGTGGGGGACGATGTCACTTCGTGTACCTTTTGTTGAATCTCTACAGCAGAAAATTTGCACCGTTATGCAGATCCCTTTAAAATGTTGAAACTTTTTTATTCTTTCAAAGAAGCTGCAATTCTAATTTCTGTATAATGATATTTTTGAGGAGTGCTCTATTATTTGAGAAAAGAATGGGTTTCGTAGCAATTTCCAAAGAAATAAAGAAACAAGAAAAAGAAAGGTCCTTTGAAAAATTCAAGCATCTTGATGTTTTCTGAAGAAAGACACTAATGTGTAAAAAATAAACTGTTATTATTACCCACATTGGTAAATTTCAGTTTGATGAATGAATAAAAAAGGATTATGTCCTAATCCTAGTCAGTCAAAAGCTAAAATGCATATATGGTGTGTTGATTTCTTAAAAGCCAACTTGGTAAATTTGTTCTTACCTTATTTATGTACTTAACCCGGGAGAACTCGCTAGTGAGAATGCCCAATTGCTTTTCTTTTACTTTACATTCATATAATATCAACTTTTTTTGGTTGGCTTAGTACTTTTATTCACAAAATAGGTAAAATAATTGAAAAACATTTTGAAATTTTATATAAAATGAAAAATGATTTAAATAAGAGTTTTAAAAAAGCACGACTGTGAAAGAAAATCTCATGTAGCGAGTTCTCCCGGGTTAATGAAAGGCCTTCTTGGTGTTTTGAACTGAAAATACTGCCATACTGTCACTCACAGTTCATTGTTTGATTTATCATTTTTCGCTGTATTTCTGGCTCTTGCAGCGGAGCTGTGGAAACAGACCTGAATAGATTATGAAGAGGTATACACACCACTTAGATGACACATTTTGATTTTCAAGGATGTTAAGGCCCCATCAGATTTCTGAAGGGGATCTTCTTTCAGAAATCTGATATTAAAAAATAGATGTAATGGTTATGTTTTTTAGCTTTCGATAATTGGTTCTTATGTATTTTTTAGTGCTGAATCCAAAAATGACTAATTTTTTACTATACTATCACGTCAGGATTTTTCACAAATAGTAAATTTTTAAATTTAAAAAAAGTGGAAATATTGAGAAAATCTGCTCTTATAAAATAGACATAACTTTTTACACATAATAATTTATTCATCTTTTTCCTTATACTATGCATTTTTACAGTTAAACATGTAAAATATTGTGTATTTAAAATCCTTACAACTTTATTCCATGTGTGGAAGTTTCTTTGAACCGCTCATGCTCTGCTTCGCACTGTTCCTTTTATCTTCTCTACGGGGTTCATCTCAGTATCCTCTTCGATTTTAGCGGTTGATAAGGCCGGGAAATTTGTGGTAGAAGTAGTTAAAATATTTACCTTCTTTTGTTAAGGCTTTGACAAATTGCTTTGAGAGATTTTCGCTATCTTTTTACTTTTTAACTTTGAAATTTATGATTTGCGAAAATCCTGACGTGATGGTTAAAAATGAAGGTCATTTCCTGATTCAGCGCTAAAAAATAAATCTAAATCATCTATCAAAAGTTAAAAAAATACAACTATCACATCTATTTTATATTATCAGATTTTCGCTACTTTTTTACTTTTAATCTTTGAAATGTACAATTTGTACAATTTGCGAAAAACCTTGACGTGATGGTTACAAATAAGTCATTTTCGGGTTCAGTGCTAAAAAATACATAAAAAGGAATTATCAAAAATTAAAAAACACAATCATCTCAGGCTTGTATCATTAACGTTGTTAAAACTTCACAAACTAAAAGAACAAAGAATAAGATAAATAATTACCAAAGTACAAGAGTAAAAAGAAAAAGAAAAAAAATAAGACATTTAATAAATAAATTCTGTTATAATGTTTTTAATTTTTCGACTTTATAAGTAACAATAAACCATATTTTGCTGAGAGGGAGGGATTATATAATAAGAGTGTCGGTTAACCGAGTATTTCGGTTAACGGATGACTGATAATCGAGTGTCTGTAATATTTTCAAATCGCATTATGTTATATTCTTTTAATAATTAACTGCAAGGAAGGATTTGACCAACAGAAATTATGATGTTGATTATGTGTCACTCAGTATAGCCCCCCCCCCCCCAAAAAAAAAGTCTCTGGATCCGCCCCTGGTGTGAGGAGGGTGGGGGAGGTTATTATATGACCCAAGGCTTTGAATTTTTTTGTTTTTTGTTTTATTTGGGTTGTATGATGATGTCTGTCATTTAAAGGTATGTTGAGAAAAATGTCGTCATAAACTTTGCTACAGTATGCATTGTACAGGGATACAACAAATGAATATTTTTCCCAATTTATGTAGGATCATTTTCAGAATGATTTTCAAACATTAATTTCGATTTGTTTAGATAACCACTGTCAAATTAGGAATGTTATGCTATCTAAAAGTGCAGAAAATATAGATAGATTGAATACAAAGGTCGGAATTTCATGGAACTATTGAATAAATGTTTGGGGTCGTACATGACCCTGTGGCCATATTTTTTTTTTTTTATATTAACTATATTTTACAAAAATCGTGAATGTACCCGTAAAAACATGTCAAATAAAAAATAAGGGAAAACATTTTTTTTTAACCTTTGCCTTAAATGGGCTAAGGAGGCAAACAATAGTTACGAAATCATTTGTGAAAACAGATGGATTTGGCGCTACCTTTTATAGTAAATATTGACTCGGCAAGGCAGCAATAATTTATTTTAGGTAAGGAAATTTCACTTGCCTTCTTTTTTAGCCAGTCCACAACGTTGAGGCGTTAATCTATGAGTGTAGGACGGTGATTAATTATCCTAAGCGATTGCTTTATGTAGTTGTACAATATTTGAATGCTCTTCTAACTAAGGAAATAATCAATGTTAGTAATTTATTATGCGTCATGTTTTAAATTATTACCACAGTTGCGACTTTAAAGATAAATTTATAATTCGTTAAATATTATACATTTCTGGAGCACGCATTTTTGCTCCGTTCGTTGCAAACACTTTCTACATTATAAGGATATAAAAAATACATTAGGAAATAAAGGTTCATGAGTCAATAACAGTTCCTATTCCTACGTAATGGGGGGGAAATGTAGTTACACATTAAAGCTATTTCATCTTGAGAGTGAAAATCTTATATTTATGATCTAATATTTCCACTCATTTTGATTTAATCAAAAAAAGTTCAAGGTGTGTGTTGAAATGATCTAATTTGAGGAGAATACATCTTCTTCCGAACATCTTTTTCTCGGAAATTTCTGAAGGTAGTTCATTTTTTAAAAATTCCTTTATAGTAACATAAAAAAATGAATTTTTATGCGCGAAATCTCACAACTGTTGTAATTTTTTATTGTTTTTACCGAACGATCCATTTATATTAGATGTAAATTTCCAACTGAGCGAAAAATGCCCGGACCAGGATTCGAACCAGGGATCTCTTGGCTGAAGCCGCCAATGCTCTACCATCTGAGCTATCCCGAATGAATCTGGTGGAACTTTTTCACCCAGCTAACATTATTGATTATAGCATCTGGTCTGAAATCTGGTTGTTTTTTTCGCCCAGTTGGAAATTTACATCTAATATGATTTATTTACCAATTAGAATAATTGTGTTTAAAATTAATCTAGTGTAATTACGTATCCAGCGATTTCGGGAGTCCCATTACCTGCTATTTATTCAGTTGAGAGCTGAACCAGATTTCAGACCAGATGCTATAATCAATAAGGTTAGCTGGGTGAAAAGTTCCGCCAGATTTTTCCGGGATAGCTCAGGTGGTAGAGCACTGGCGGCTTCAGCTAAGAGATCCCCGATTCGAATCCTGGTCCGGACATTTTTCGCCCAGTTGGAAATTTACATCTAATATGATTTATTTACGAATTAGAATAATTGTGTTAAAATTAATCTAGTATTTAATTTATAGTTTAGCTACTGCCAAAACATTTAAGTCATTGAAATAGCTACAGTAGTTCCTGAGAAGAAGTGCACCTTAACAACAGCTGTTTCACATGTTATTTCTAAATTGCTGTTGCTCCTTTAAAGAAAGTTTCGATAATAAGCACTAGATAGAAACATAGAATAAGTCTCCAATAATTATGTTTTAGAAATTTGCAGTTAGAATAAAGAAAAATCTTGGTATTTTGTAACTTTTACGAAAACGAATTTCCTAATTACCAATTATAACCTCCTGTAACAATTATAAATAAAGTTGAATGATAAAGTTAATGAGAATACAGTACAGAACCATTTATCTGGAATGCTTGGGGTTAGATGTATTCTGGATAACTGGTTTTTCCGGTTATCTGGTTGTGCATGAAAGCAACCTCCATTTGATAAGTTTTATGGAATATGTGTGGTTGTGGCATCATTTCTGATATTAAATTATTAGATTACTTGGATTAAAAATCAATGCAAGAAAGATGAAAAGTTAACCAGAGTTTAAAAGAAGTTAATTTATGGGAATCCCCTTAGGAACAAAAATTCTTCTGTTTCCTCTGCATAAAAATTAAAACATGTAAAATACAACTAAATATGTTTTCATTTCAAATACTAGATGTTGTCATCAAATTATACAATTGCTTCAAGCAAAGCTTATGTCAAACTGGCAGTGTATGACACTTTTTTCTGCAAAGATTCTGAAATCAGTCTATCAGAAATATCATTCTGGATAACTGGTTTTCCGGTTAACTGGTTTCCGGATAAAAGGTTCCATACTGTATATTTGATTTGAAGTGTGTTTTACTTAATTACAGTTTAAAAAATAAGATAGTTAATCTATTTTGATTTAAGTATTGCAATGTGTTTTTTTCCAAAAACGCAGTAGTGGAATGTTTCATCCATTACATTTTTGGATCGTTTTTCCCGATTCAAACCTTCTAATTTCCATCTATAATAACCGATTACATTTAAAATTTGTACTTTTATTTAAATTATTTAAAAAAAATTAGGTTATTTTAATAATAAATAGCATAATTTATTATTAATTTTAAACATAACTATAATACCACATTCAGATGGAAACTGAATACAAAAATGCTAATTAAAGGATGATGTCAAAAATAAATTCAATTAAAAATGTTCTCACACGAAATGTTATTTTCCAAATAAGTGAAAAGGTGTCCAGACCAGGATTCGAACCAGGGACATTTCGGCTTAAGCTGCCAATACTCTGCCAGCTGAGCTATCCTGAACAAATCTGGCGGACACAATTCACCCAGAGAATATTTGTTGATTATAACATTTGGTCTGATATCTGAATCAGCTCAACAGAATAAATCGCAGGTAATGGAACTCCAAGAAAACGTTGCATACGTAATTACACATTATTAATTTTAACACAATTATTTTAACTATGGTAAAAATAAATCACACGAAATGTAATTTTTCAACTTAGTAAAAAGGTGTCCAGTCCAGGATTCTAACCAGGGAACTTTCGGCTCAAGCTTCCAATGCAGATTTGTCCAGGTTAGCTCAGTTGGCAGAGCATTGGCAGCTTAAGCCAAAAGTTCCCTGGTTTGAATCCTTGACTGGACACCTTTTTATTCAGTTGAAAAGTTACATTTCGTGTGATTTATTTTTACCAATTAAAATAATTTTGTTAATATTAAATAGAGTGCAATTACGTATCCAACGTTTTCTTGGAATTCCATTACTTGCGATTTATTCTGATGAGCTGATTGGCCAGATGTCATAATCAATAAGGTTCTCTAAAGGGGTATCTCTAAAAGGTTCTCTATAAGGTGAATTGTGTCCGCCAGATTTGTCCAGAATAGCTCAGTTGGCAGAGTTTTGGCTGCTTAAGGGGCTACTTCACTTAGGCGATCCCATTAACACCCGCTCGCTAAGGTTAATGCGAGAATTATTTTTAAATATCTTGTTTGCATTTCAATATTTTTAATTTTTTTGCATTAAATAGTTGAGCTCCATTTCTACAAAGACCGTTTTTTACTTTTTCGATTTTGTTTGCAGGTTTTTAGGGTTCCGTACTTGAAAAGTAAAAACGGAACCTTTATAAGATCACTCCTGTGTCTGTCTGCCCGTCTGTCACAGCCATTTTACTCGTAAACGATGGAACGTGGTAAGTTCAAATTAGGGGAAGTACTAATAAAATCCATTGACTCACATATTTACAGATTTCTAAACATTCACAAATGTATTTAGAAAATATGTAGAGGGGCTAATTAAGCTACTTGAAAAAAAAAACTTTTCTTTGTATATCGTGTGAAAACTTTCGTAACGCTGAACTCAAAAATACATTTCTTTTAATTTTAGGTATTATAGTTGCAGAGATATCGTCGAAAATGGAGTGCAAAAATATGTTTCCCCCCCCCCCTCCTCTCTATTTTCAAATTTACTCAAACTAAAATTATGAAAAAATTATAGGTAGTAGACGTTAACTTAAACCTTGCAGGAAAATTATAGCGATTACGCTAGGTCACGTAGTTTTTGAGAAAAGCACATTTTTCCGTTACACACAAATTTCTATTTGCGGGCATTCAGCAAAAGTGTTGAGGAGTGCTGATGGTACCTTTCGTAGCAGAAGTATAAAAGCATTGTTGATAATCATTTTCGAAAAAAATCGCCGATAATTAGCCGAGACATTAGCCTTTAAAGACACGAACGGTTTGGACATACATAATGACAGGGGCGGCGTACCCTATGTACCATCTGCTTTTAAAGCGTGGATAACAACTTTTAATGATACATTTGTGTAATGCAATGCCCAGTAGCAGTATAAAAGCAATAAACGTCAAATTGTTAAAAACAGACTAGTTTAAATAGAATTAATCGCATAAATACTATGGGACTCTCGACTAGTTTGCATTGGGTGGATCTCTCAATACGCATCCCGTGTCTTTAAAAGTTAATTAAAAACCTATCTGGAAAAACGCGGCACGGACCAAGGCGGCGTTGCAACTTTGCGACCTCCATTCGAAGCAGAATGCCAAGTTTAAACTTTGAACAAGGAAGATACACTGTAAAAAGAAAAGATTATTACTATGCTGAATTTAGTTTTATTAAAGGCTAAATATGCACTACTTTTATTGTCAGTACTGAATTAAGTTCATCATAAAGAGATTAGGATAAGATTAAAAAAAAAAGTTATACAGAATAGAAATATTTTATATTATTTAGGCTTCGTATCACTTAGAACTTTTATTATATACCCATTCACATACATTTCTAGTAGGGTAGACTGGGGCTAGTTGGCCATAGGGGCACGTCGGCCCAGTCGCGATATTTTTTAAACTTTGCGTTAGATAACATTGTCAGTCCAGCCAAGTATGCGTTGCTTCGCTTTTCTCCTCCAACATCAGAACCATTGAAGTCGGAGCGTCCGTTAAATAATTATTGAGAATTTTCTAAATTTTACAAAGGTGAGTAAATTTCCTCTCTTATAAATAATCGGTTTTTATTTGTTTGTAGATTACATTTTAGGTTTTGATATATAATAATTCAGAAAAATAATTGTTCGTAATTATTGTAGGACATGTTTTTTTATTGAAATACTTTCAGAATAATTTCTTATAGTCATGAAAAACAAAAATGTCAGTACGCGGTTGGTTGGCCCATTTGGCACGGCGCATGTTGGCCCGCCGGGCCAACATGCCCCGTAGAAATTTGGCTCTGGGGTATTGAAATTTTGATATATTTAATGAATTATTTTAACAAACATTTATTATTTTTTAATTGATTTATTATTAATTAACAGTAAGGAATTATTTTATTAATTGTTTTCCTGGTTATTTCAGTCAATCTTTAAAAAAAAATGAAGTTATAACGTTGTTTACCTCCTCTCCAAATTATATCAGCTGCTCCTGTTGTACAAAAACATTTATAACTTTCATAATTATAGAAAAATCTCTGCTGGCTTGGCTTACAGGCGCAGGTACATTTCGAAGTTAAGTACCAATTTCACGAAGAATTTAACGGATTAAGGGAAATGTGATTTTTTTCTTATACAACCCCCCCACCCCACACACACACACACACTTTTTTTTAGTTTTTAATTTCTTTTTGCTGTAAGAATTGCTCTTATCAAGAGCTTGTAAATACAAAAATTGTAGATAATATTAAGATGATTTATGATAAATTTAAGTGAATTTTATATCTTGTGAATTCACGAAGTTAGTATTTTTTTTCTTCTGAAAACCTATTTTTTGCACTCCTTGAAGCCATTTTTAATTATATCAAAAATCTGTCATGCATAATTTTTTAGCCTTTTTCCTAGAAGTTTTGAAACTTAAACTCATCAGATATGTTATCGTGTCCATAGAAAAGTAATATATATATAAAGCTTCGAACTGGGGGTGATTTTGGGATCTAGGGGTCATGATCGGTGTAGATCTGCAAAAGTTTTTCAAAAATTCCAACATATGGGAGATTGCAATAGGTAGTATTTCTTACGAAATCTACCTAAAAGTTCGGCCTCCTAGTGTTGCATACTACCGCTGAAAGTAACAAATCTAACAATCAAAATCTATCCGACTCCGATATTTCTCAATTATTAGTAAAATCCCCTTGTTTCCCCGTTCAGAGAAGAGTTTGCCCAAATAATCCTTTAATAACATCACATTTTATGAAGTGAAAACCTCTTACCTGGGTACTTATTCGTTGAAACTAAATCATCCTTTCTCTCTTCATAATCCATAAAAAGGGCAGTTTCAGGAAAAAAATTTTTAATTATCAATAGCTATGTTTTCCTTTAAGAGACATGTTGTCCCTTCCACAGACAGAATAGAACTACACTTCCCTATCCATTGATAAAGAGCAGTAGTTCAAACAAAAAATATAAAAAAATGATATCATCCAACCTAATTATATCAAGCACATTGCTATATACTAACTTATTAGATTATCTAAATCTCGTTATACCAATAATAAATCATGAATGTAATCAATAATGTATACATTTCATGATAAACAAACTGTGTTTTTTAATACTTAATTAGGAATTAAAATTTTATATAAATGAAAATTATCATTATTTCATAGGAGCTGGCATTAGCCAAAGCATCATCAATAAATATTACATTTTACTGACAGAAATTTGAAGGGAATGATGCGCTAGAGAAACATGCGTTAGAGAAACATAATAAACGAAAGAAAAGAATTATTGCACTTAACAGATGTACAGAGGCCTTGATACAATTTATTTAGCATCTGGTGTTTATAATAAATCACGTAATTAAGGATGAATGATTTTTTAAATTAATGTACTCTAAGATTTACGGTGTTTTAACACCTAGCATGCCCTTAATAAAATTTATTACTGTTACGTAATGTATTAAAGACAATTTTTATGAGAAAATAAATTCAAATTTTAAAGCAATTTTTCGTCGAAGTTAATAATTTGAATAAGTCACAGTTTTAAAATTTTTATTTTAATTTGGGAGGCTATATTGTTTTTTCGTTCGCAAGAAATAAAAATTAAGATTTGGTAAAATTTTGATCATTTCTTAAACTTCTACACTATCAGAACATTAAAATGTGTCGTCAAAAGTGGCTGGCCAACTTACCCCTCAATCGGGGCAGGTTGGCCCAAGCGACTTGGTGTCAGTTTGAGCTTCTTAATTAATACTTATTGTTAATATTTTCAAGTTTTATTATTGTGACTTCTTCCTGAAAGTACGCTGATACTGGTAACATAAAAAGAAATTTTAAATGTTGAATTGTAATTTTTTTTAAATTATTAGAAGAAAAAGCTGGCCAACTAGCACCGGTCTACCCTATACACAGCTATACCTAACCTTACGTTGTAAAAATAGTTTTTTACAAAGGTTCATTGTTCTTTTAGCAACGATTTTTTTAATAATACAGTTCATAATTCACATATTTATTGTACGGAACCCTCAGAGCGCGAGTCATACTTGTACTTGACCGTTTATTATTTTTATGAGGATACTTTCACTTTCGAACTGGTTTCTCAAAAAAGGAAAGAAAAACCTGTAAACAAAATCGAAAAAGTGAAAAACATTCTTTGTAGAAATCGACCTCAACTATCCAATACAATAAAAGCATTTAAAAATATTGAAATGCAAACGAGATATTAAAAAAAACCCCATAGAATTAACATTAGCGAACGGGTGTTTTCGCGTGAGTGAAGTAACCTCTTAACCATTTGAGCTCTGCTGGGTGAATTTCTTCCCACATAATTGTAATCTCCAAATGTCACATTGGCACCGGAATATTCGACCAAATTTATTTGAAAATAAATTAATGCATTTTTTTCGTGTATATAATAAACTGAATTTTTTGTTTGCAAAATACTGGTGCTAATGTGACATTTAGGTATTTTTAAGTAATTCACCCTCCAGAGCTCAAAGGGTTAAGCCTAGTTCAATGGTCCCTGGTTCGAATCCTGACCTGGATGCTTTTTCACTCAGTTGGAAAATTAACATTTCGTGTGATTTTATTTTTATCAATTAAACTAATTGTGTTAAAATTAATAAAGTACAGATGTTTAACTAATCGAAATAAATTATTCAAAACAAGTAATAATTAAATTTAAAAAATCAAACCCGACTGCGTAAAAAGCGAACTAATTAATTATTTCTCATCAATGTGAAACTATTTTTTGCATTACTTACCTATTTTTTTTTATTTACTTGCATTGATGACTTTTAAGTTGTGTTTAATTGCTAGTTCCTATCTAAAAACACTGTTTTGATGAGGCCTATAGATGTCTATGAAGGCTAGAGTCAAAGCGTTATAAGTAAGCGAAAAAACTTAATGCTGGAATCAGGCGTAAATTAACATAGTTGCGCCACCTTGTGGACGGAGTGATAATTCACTTACGTAAGCTTTTAGTGTGGCGCGTATTTTCTAAATCTTTAGTCACTCATAGAAATTAATTTTGTTTGCCACATTTACTGCAATATAATGGCGTAGCGAGGGGGGCGTCCAGATGCACTTGACACCACGAAGTTTTCTTCGCCTTATCAAAGGACTTCAGTTATTAATCAAGGTGACAAAAACTTTACAATTTTAGTGGTGTGAGTATGAAAACAGTTAGGTATCTACCTGTAGTTCACACTCCATCCGCTACGCGGCGCATGACCTTCATTGATGCGACCTCGCTTTTAATCTTGGGGTTACTTCTCCCATTTAAGATAGGACGCTTACTTATATCGCTTTGGCTAGAGTTGCAATAAAACTGAGATCCTACCTACACAACTTTCAGTTTGTGTAATATTTAAACGGAGCTTCTGACTGTAAAATAGTCAATAAAACATCGTCTTCATTTTGAAAGACCTATCCAATGATATGCCACTAAATAGGGTGCGTAAAAATTTTTTTTCATCTCTACCGAAAATAATATATTACGAGGTGGAACCCGTCTAATTTCGACGAAAGAAAATGTTTAAGAAACTGTTTCATTAATTTATAATAAACCTACAAAATTAGTTACAATAGAAATGCATTTTATATTGGTTAGTCTAACTCTCAAACAAATATTATTTTAACCTAAAGGTCACTGCTCTTCTATAAAGACACTCCAATTTTTTGCAAAACTTTGCGTTTTATCAGTGTGTGGTTGCGATTACGTTATTTTCATAAGTGGAGCATTTCCACCTGTGAAGAATTTCAAAGCCGCTGGAGTGAAAATGGTGCACTTCTACAAAACATACTTCAGTTTTAAGACTTAAAATACACACTTTTATTTTATATAAAATGACGTCCTTTGCATCCGCTGAAGAATTCCACATTTACGATCCAGTCTTAAACAACATCTATAGTAAAAGTATGCATATGACGCCGGCATATATCGTGGAATAGTATGAAAACCCAGCAAAAAACAATGTCGTAAACTCTACCCCCCCCCCAAAAAAAAAATGGTTGTTTAATGATTTATATTAGTCCAATTGTTAGGGGGTTGAATTCTGAATTAATTAGGGGGAAGCTGGAAATTGTTTTAATCCGTTCAGTTTAGATCTAGAATGAATATGCTATGCTTCCCCCCCCCCCTCGTACTAGGTGAGCGTTAGGAAATATGTATAGCTATATAGTAAAAAAAACATTTTTTTTAAATACGATAACGATATCTCAAAACAATTAACTCTATAAAAAACATTGTCAATACAAATGTTGTAGAGCTTAAAATTCTGATTAAAGTGAATACCTACACTTAATATTTTTGTTAGATATTAAGGTCACAATTCTACTTCAAAGTTTTAGTCCTGTAGTCAGGGGTTGAACTCAGAATTAATAAGGGGAATACTGGAAATTGGTTTAAACTCTTCAGTTTAGGCCTAAAATGAACGTACTATGTTTTCTTCCTTGTACTTGGTGAACGTTAGAAAATATGCACATATTTATTTTCGAAAAACACGTTTTTTCAATTACCTTAACAATATCTCAAAACAGCTAACTCTATAAAAAAAAAAACATTGTCAATGCAAATGTTGTAGAGCTTAAAATTCCGAATAAAATGAGTACCATCATTAATATTTTTGTTCAACATTAAGGTCGCAATTCTATTTCAAAATTTTACCTTAATTGCTAATCGAGTTTGAAGCCAAGAGAGACTAAGTTACCTTAACAATATCTCAAAACAGCTAACTCTATCAAAAAATTGTCACTACAACTGTTGTAGGGTTTGAAATTCTTAACAAAATGAGTACCCACATTTATATTTTTGTTCAACATTAAGGTCGCTATTCTATTTCAAAATTTTGACTTAATCGCTAATCAAGAGCTTGAAACCAGGAGAGACCAAGTTAACTTAACAATATCTCAAACTAGCTAACTCTATCAAAAAATTGTCACTGCAACTGTTTGTAGAGCTTAAAATTTTTAATGAAATGAGTACCCACATTAATATGTTTGTTCAATATTAAAGCCGCAATTCTATTTCAAAATGTTACCTTAATCGCTAATCAGCCAGGAGAGACCAAGTTATCAGTCCACCCTGCTTCCAATTTTTATATACATGTATTTTTGTAAGTTGCTGAGGCCTTCCCGATGTTTTTGTAATTATTTTAGGGCTTTATTTTGTATATTTTGAGGATTATAATTTAACCACAAAGCATCACGCGAAAGCTTCATCAGTGTTTCAGAGGAAATTGAAAACAACAACGTTTATTATTACAAGCAACAACATTATTATTACATTTATTATTATTACAAGCCTTTATTATTTACCATTATATCTGAAGCAAATTATTTGCATTAAAAAACTTATAATTAAATTTCTTTTTTTTAGATGTTGAAGCTGTTATCAATATCACTTTGTTCATTGTCACTTTTCTGAAGTTGCACCATTTTACCCTCTACCTCCAATAAATCAGCTTCTGAAATTACCTTTTCCATCATGACGTCAATTCCATTATTAATTAACATTTTTATTAAATCCATCTTAGTCTTTTTCGTAAAATATCGAAGTTTAAAATAGTGCTATTGGTTGACCTAGAAATCTTCTAGCGAGCGACAAGGCTTCTGCACACTCATTTGTTCGCCCGCCCCCCAATCCTCGCACTTTATTTTCAACCTGCTGAATTTTAACACATACGCACTATTATTCACTCTTTATGCGTCATATTAAATACTACCCACATTTCAAATACAATATCGGAAATAATAAACAATATTTCCCATCATTTACGAATCATTTTTGAAATATGCTAAAATCATGAAAAAATGCACCTTTTAAATTATTAATTTGTCCGTAGCGCCAAAGGCTTATGCATGAGGGGCAAACTTAGTATGTTAATTTCTGACCTATGTAGAAGGAATTAAAACAATTTCTAGCTTTCCCCAAATTAATTCCGAATTCGGCCTTTCTTTCATCCCCTACCTCTGGCCCGTAAGCAAGCCGTAATTCTCAAAACATCCAAAATAATGACCTAAAATAATTACAAAAACATCGTAAATGCCTCAATAATAATAAAAAATTGCATGTATATGTTACCGGCCAAACCCGATTTTAGGCCAAACTAGATTGGCCTAGGCCAAACTAGTTTATCCTAACGCGCATCGGATAAACTAATTTTTCCTAGGCCAAACTAGTTTATTCTAACGCTCATAGGATGAACTAGTTTTTCCTAGTCCAAACTAGTTTATCCTGACGCCCGTAGGATAAACTAGTTTTTCCTAGGCCAAACTAGTTTGGCCTAACGCTCATAGGATAAACTAGTTTAGCCTGCTATTCATTGGTCTGAACTAGTTTATCCTAGGCCGATATAGTTTATCCTAGACCAATTTCATTTGGCGTGCTTTTATTGATCCCAAAGACCGCTTCTGCGCAAACAATACAGGTTTACATTCTGATTTATCCTAGGCCAATGTAGTTTATCCTAGTCCAATTCAATTTGATGTGCTCTAATTGATGCCAACAAAGTGTTGAGCATGCTGAGGGAAAAAAAAAAACGACCTAATTCAAATTCAAATTCAATTTCTCAAAAATAAGTCAAATTCATGCTCAAATTCAAAATATTTCAAACGAATTAGATCAACTCAAACACGTATCTATAGAAATGAGCAAATTTCACTAAAAACTCATTTTTTTATTTATTTATTTTTAAATATAATAGAAATTTAGCGTCCTGATTTACAAAATTTTGTGAGCTAGTCTTTAGTTTATTCGATGTAAGGGTCTTTACGAGCCCGCCCAATTTTCATTCCTGTCACTCGGCAGACTTCGTTTGGGGATTACATTTTTCGAGAGGTTAGGACCGAGATGGACCGGAGCTTATTTTTCTTTTCCGGCTCAAGTCGGGACTGAATTGCATTATTCTTGAGGTCTGCGCAGAAATTTTCAGTTCAATTTCGAACCCAACTCATATGAAAATCATTTAGACAGGCAGGATCTCTGGTCTGGTCAGTAAAAATATCAGTAACACTTGGCCCGGCCCAATTTTTTTAATACACGTATTTTTAAATCGCTATTATTTCATAATTGAAATTTATATATTTATTATTTTTCTTAATTTTTACTTCCTTCTATCTTTAAAAGAAGAAAGTATTGGATTCGTGAAAATTTTCGACTTCCGGTTTTCGACGGATTTTCACGTTTTAGGAGTCAGATATCCCGAAAAACAGGTTTTTACAAAATGTCTATCTGTGAGTCTGTATGTCTGTATGTATGTGACACAGTTTTGTGGGCGCTCTAATGCACGGAATTTAATAAAAAATTATATTCAGGTAGTCTTTGATATAAATTGGTGCTGATTAGTTTTTGGTATAAATCGCCCAACAGGTGGGGCTGCTGTGCTAAATTTTTCACGATGTCCGCTATAGCTCTATCTCAAGAAGTAATGCACGTATTTTCATGAAACTAGATTCAGTTAGTCCTGGATATATATTGTTGCTGTTTATGTTTCGGTGTAAATCACCCAACAGGTGGAGCTGCTATGCTGCATTTTGCAGGACTTTGACGATTTCCGGAATAGCTCTATCAAAAGAACTAATGTACAGATTTTCAACAAGCTTCAGATTCAGTTAGTCCTTGATATGAATTGACGCTTATTAGGTGTTGGGGTAAATAGCCTAATAGGTGGCTTTGCTGTGCTGCATTTTTCACGATTTCCTCAATAGCTCAATCTAAATAACTAACTTCGGATTCAAGTGTACCTCGATTAATATTGCTGCTGATTATGTCTTGGCGTAAATCTCTCAACAGGTGACGCTGATATGCTGGATTTTTCACAATTTTCGCAGTAGCTGTACCTCAAAAATTAATGCACGGATTTTCACCAAACTTTAGATTCAATTAGACGTTGACATAAGTTGTTTCTGGTTAGGTTTTGGTGTAAATTATTCAACAGAAAGCACTGCTATGCTGCAATTTGCAGGATTTACACGATTTCAGCAATAGTCATATCTCAAGAACTAATTCACGAAATTTCATATCTTTAGAATCCTCACAATGAGCATAGATTGCCATTTAATTTTTCATTATGATAGCGAATTTTGAAGTATTAACATGTTTGAGATAGAAGAAAATTTTGGGATTAGTACATCCGACTAGTTTTAAGATGAGTAGATGCATTTTTAGTTAATAAAATTAAAGTAAGGTAAAACCTGAGAAAAATAACCTGCCTATGACGGAATCCCGTGCTAAACAAAAAGAAAATACATGTATGTTGATCTATGTAAAATGAGGATATTAGTACTTGTAAAAAGAATATAACGCATTTAAAACACATGATGAAACGTATGATAAGGGAAAATGCATATAAAGGATTTTTCTTCTTTCTAATGCTATTCCGTTTTAGAAGATTTTATTGTATAGAATTCTTAAAATTTTGAAATCTCCAAGCCATAGAATGTAGATTAACGATATTAATGATTCTATTGTAAACTATATTGATTTTTAATGAATTTCTATCTGTATGTAAATATCTGAATAATTACTAATACCACTAATTTTTTATACGGCTTGGAGACTTGAAAAACTGAAAAAATTATATAGAAAAACCTTCTAAGACGGAATTACATAGAAGAGAATAAACTTCGTTATAGTTAAATTTTTTAGCAGGTCCGTCGTCTCTAGAAAATATATTATCCCAACAAAAAGTTTTCGGTAAAAAAAAAAGCGCCAAGTTCTCCTTAATGTTTCTGCCAGCAAAAGTAGTGATATCTGAAGTTCGCACAAGGGCACAAGTTAAAAGCCAAACATCCCAAATCTTTCATTGAAAATGGCTTCCTGCGACTTGGCCGTTAATGCCTTCTACAGCATTTCAAAATTAATGATTGGAAATTTCGCATTTATGAATTATTTAAATATTAAAATTAATATTAGTATGCAAAGAGGCAAATTCACATAAAGACATTATAAGTAAAAGATTTCTGATAAATACCGAGGCAAATTCACATAAAGACATTATAAGTAAAAGATTTCTGATAAATACCATTCAATTTCAACAAACAATAGATTTGATTACAGATCATTTAGTCCACATGTGGTTTAATTGACATTTCGTACGGTCTAAAGCTAAAGTCATTAACGTAAAACCTAAGAAATAAAACAAAATTTACTTTCTTCAAATCTCACAATATGTTACATTATATTATACTGTATAATATTAAAATCTTGTGCATTGACGAAAGAGATTTTTTCGTTTGAACATTTATTATAGTTTGTTTGCATACATTAAGAGGTATTCGATTTATAAACTGTTAAAAGCTGATACTAATTATGTTTTAGCAATTAGGGATATTACCTTCTGAATACAAGTATTTTGTTATATTTAACTTCTAAGCATTTAAATAGACTGAAGTGGTTTAAATGCTTTTTTTAAATGTGTATTTTATTTCTGTACTTTGTGCCACAAAATGCCTAAAATAATCATAAAATGTAGTTGTCATGTAGCTTATTTGTACATACTTTAAAATTTTAAAACTCTCTCGAAGGCATTAACGGCCAAGTCGCAGGAAGCCATTTTCAATGAAAGATTTGGGATGTTTGGCTTTTAACTTGTGCCCTTGTGCGAACTTCAGATATCACTACTTTTGCTGGCAGAAACATTAAGGAGAACTTGGCGCTTTTTTTTTTACCGAAAACTTTTTGTTGGGATATCACTACTTTTTGTATGTTTTTTCTAGTTTTTTTCTAAGCTATATTAATATAAAAAAACTTAAATTTCAGTACTTTTATGTAGCCGGGAGCAAATCTCTTAATTAGCATTTTGTTTTTTCGCCAATAGAAGTTTTCATTTTTCACATGTGTAAATTAGAAACAATGCTTTGATTTTCAAATAAAATATTTTGGTTTATGTTATTATTTGTTATTTATTTATTTATTTCTATGTTAAAAATTCTATTAAATAAAATGAGGGAAATGAATCGATTTTAAATGAGATGACTGAAAATTTTATATTTTTAAATGAAATGAATGCAATATGAACAATAGAGTTGGGGACAGTATTTGGCGATTTGCCACTTGCGCCCGGCTAGCATAAAAATACCCAAATTTATATTATTGAGCTTTACAAATTCATACTTTATTTCTTTTTATATTAAAGTACTAGCCGCCTCTAGCAAGCAGTATATACTCTATTAATTGCATGTTAAACGTTGCCTCATGTTACTGTTATTCATAATTTAATTTACTTGCCCATTCTTTCGCCAAGTCGGAAGCTTTTGACAGAGAAATCAAGAACTCTTTATGATCATGGAAGCACATCATATATTTTGTGTTGTTATGTATTTCATTCTTTCATGACAAATATCTCTTAACTCACGTATGCATGTTTCCTTATCGATCCGTTACGATTCGTTCTCTAATGCGGAAATTTTTAATCGTATTAAGTAATCTTTTCTAATTGGGCTTACTGCCAATTATTGTATTTTAACTGATACGATTGGGTACAAGTGAAATGATTCTTATTAAATCCTTTGATAATATCTGCATTTTCATGCTAACCTTTTCAATAGACTCGATTACGGAAGAATAGAAGGTCTACGGGCTCACTGCTATGATCCATTTGAAAATCTATCATTCTTCTCATCTAATCGTGTTGAAGAACTAGCCAATTTGCCATGGTTTTAAGTTTTTAGCTAATTTTATTCGAAACCTGAAAACTAAAATGTGAGGAACCGGATTATAGAAGATTCCTTCTAACGGTACATATCGATTAACAGGTTACATATTATAAAATTATAATAATCATAAGGAGAATTGTCAGTTTCGGTGCTTTAATAGTTTTCGTAAATTCTATTTATATAATACAGAAGTTTCAGCAGAGTAAAGATTAACAACATAGTCACAGTAAGTATAATAACAGTACAATATATTAACAATAGCAGTGACGAAACTACTGGCACTTTGGAAATATTCGTACGTTATATTATTTAACTATTCAGATGATATGCAGAAAAATATAAATAGATGGCTCGCATTAATAATTAACTCATTGAAAAATAGCCACAAACGTCAAATATTCGCCACGCTTGGCGACATTTAGCGAAGTGTCACCAAATTTGGTAATATATCATGTCAATTCCCAAATTTGGCGACAAAAAATGTTTTGTTTGTTCTGACGTCATAATGCTGCATATGTATTATTTATTATACACATACCTATAATATGTATGATGCAAATGTATTACGTATTATATGCATATGTATAAAGTTCTTTAACATCACTAAAACACACTTAAAGGAATAGTGCTCCATAAATAGTAGGGATATTTGCCAGATTGACCAGAGTGCTATTTAGATTAGAATTCCGACATTTATAATAGACCAGGTGGCGTCTGCACACACCATCACCTCATCGAGTCTACAGCTGAAATATTAGGATTAGTTAAAACTAGATTAGTACATTAAAATGCAACTGGTCTGTTAAGTCATATCTTGTTAGAAACAACCTGAAGACCTAATTTTAGTGGGTGACTGATAGGTTTACTATTGTATTTTCCTGCATCCAAAAGTATGGAAACATGGAAGAATGGGTGCAGAAAAACACAATGGAAAATCCACCAATTAACCGGTAAAATCGGGTCTGTAGGTGGTTTCCAGAAAGCTATGACTTAGCAGACCAGTTACATTTCAATACACTAATCGATATTTAACTAATCCTAAAATTTCAGCCGTCAACTCGATGAGGTGATGATCTGTGCAGACGCCTCCCGGTATTTAATAAAATTTGTTTTAAGGAAGTAAAAGATACAAATATGGACAGATAAACTGAAAGATTTGCCTTATTAAGATTTTTGTAAAAGCATATAAAATTTCATTCAGCTTGAAATCATGTAATACCTTTATAACTCAGGCTAATTTTCTGTAATCGGGTTTTGGCGACCAACATATCTTATCTATAACTATAATCTTTATTTACAGATTTAAAATTAACAATAAATTAACAGTAAGTAGGCTAATAATACAATATAATAACATTAGCAGCGGACTTCGGACGCCGCATCTGTCGCACATCGTTAAAGACAGTTTATTAGTTGCACATTTCATTTAATTAAAAGGAGATTTTTAAACTTTCATATGGAATTAGGATATTTTTCCACTATAGGAACCTTGGCGTTTTTTTAAAATCTTGGCGCAATTCGGACTTCAGAAACTGAGATATATTGCCAAATGATATAAACAACTATGAAAACAAACCTGATGAACTTTTATGTAATTTATATATGTTATATATATATGTATATACATATAAACATTTTATTTATACACGTATAAAATATTGTTTTTTATATACAAGTTATTTATGTATACAAAAATAAATAAACGGGTTCCTTACATTAAATAAATTGTATACATATGGAAAAAATTGCTTGTGTATATGACACAGTATATAGGTTGCCAGAAAATACGTTATTATCAAATTTCTTTTCTCGTCAAGGCTATTTTCTCTATTTCGCCAAGGCTACTATATCGGAAACATACCGAATTGCGGTTATATTTTGTTAAATGTTTTAAAATCGTGAATATATCATAACCTATACTGATTAAAATTTTTAGGTATGTTCATTTTTTTCTATTTAACAAACATCTTTGGAAAAGCATATATATAAGGTTTTATTCTATGTGAAATTACGTGACCCCTTCAAAACTCTGTAATCGAGTATTGGCGACCAACATTGGCGCAATTAAATGTGAAGGAACTGTTTACGGCCAAATCAACACCCCCTGTTTTAAGGGTTTAGAGGCGGAATTTCTGTGTTTTCAGATTTTTCTGGTTAATTGTGCTACAAACCCGACTTACTTGTGAAATTTCATGATTCTACGACTTTTAGAAGTACCTTAGTTATTTGATGATGCGAAGTGAGTCAGTGACAAAAAAGCGCTTTTTCGGAATTTAATATTTCGAAAACTACTAAATACAGAAACATGAAATCGTGGAATCTTAGTTCAGTTTGACCATACGAACATGTGTATAAAAAAAAATTTCTATATCTCTCCCTAAAACGACGTTATGAGGGGGTGAAAAGTATGCCGAAATGGTTCAGGAAAAGGTAGCTTACGGCTTGTGCGAACTTGGCGGACGCACTGCCGTGCTCCCAGATTATTTATTTTTTTTTTCAAAATGATTATTCTATCCAATTTGCACCGATTAAAAAACAACGTTTAAAACAAGATTTCTTCATACATAGATTCTTCTAACGGGCTTTACAGTACTGTATCCCCATCCGTATAAATGTATATGTACTTTTTTTTAAAAGAAAATTTTAATTGTGGAATAACGGTAGCATAAAAGTATATGAATTTTACGACAAACTGGGACTGGAACTTCGCCGGATTTTTGAAAATTCCAGATTTCTAAAAGAATATCAATTGTTCTTCTGATATTCTTAATGGTGCATTTATTCATAAATAATTCAAATCCTAATGATATTTATGTCAGAAAAAAATAAATATCTCTAAATTCTTTCTCTCCTAAATTTTGTGGTAACCTCTTATCCCATTCTTTGGTCCTCCAGCACACAATTTATCATATGGAACATATTTTATAAGCATCGGCGGCGGTAAAATGGTGAAGATAGAGGGGCAGTATCTCACTCCCCATCGAATAAAATACATTACACAGGGGTGACGGCAATACTACTTTGCACAAGGTTTGCGCCGGAGCAGTAGTTGAGATCAACAAAAGCACGTCAAATTGCATTGGCCTAAGATAAACTAGAAGGTTGTCGCCGGGGCGATCTTTTTTATCAATAAAATCATGCCAAATGGAATTGACCTAGAATAAACTAGATCGCTCTAGGATAAACTAGTTCGGACCAATGAATAGCAGTCTAAACTAGTTTATCCTATGAGCGTTAGGCCAAACTAGTTTGGCCTAGGAAAAACTAGTTTATCCGATGCGCGTTAGGATAAACTAGTTTGGCCTAGGCCAATCTAGTTTGGCCTAAAATCGGGTTTGGCCGGTAACATATATAATAATTAGAAGCAGGGTGGACTGATAACTGGGTCTATTCTGGCTGCGAGCTCTTGATTAGCGATTTAGGCTAAACTTTGAAGTAGAATTGTGAACTTAATGTTCAACAAAAATATTCAGTGTGGGTACTCATTTTATTCAGAATTTTAAGCTCTACAACATTTGTACTGACAATGTTATTGATAGAGTTAGGTTTTTTTTTTTAGATATTGTTATGGTAATTAAAAAAACCTGTTTTTCGACTATAAATCTGTACATACAGTGAAACTCGTTTAAGATACGAATCAAGGGACCGAGAGCATTTCGTATCTTATCCGGCTTTCACAGATTCTCGAGTTACAATGCATATAAAGCCAGTGCACATTGTTATAAACTTATTTTAACCATTTACAACTCTCATTATATTCACTTCTAACAATTTTCAGATTTTGAAATAAAGAATAACTTTATTTTTCTCCAAAATTTCATTGAGTCATCGATTGTACAATAATAAAATTAAAATGCCTTGATGCAATACTCTCTGCCAAATTAAACGAGTAAGAAAAATCATGCGTTAAGCATAGATTATGAAACACTTTCCAACACTTCCTGTATGCTTTAACAAAACTTCGTTATTTAAGGAAATAATGTATATAAAAGAACTAAGTAAACATTTTAGAAAACGCATAAAACATTTGAAAAACTGATTTCAGTAGTTACCATTCATATCAAATATGTATTTCAATTCATTTGAACAGCTCTGTATTTGATCTGTAGGTTGATATATATGCTATATAATGGGGAAATTTATTTTAGCAAGAAGACGAATAACAGGTTGAAATTTCTCTTTCAGCAATTTATACTAATAGATGGAAACATACTTGTATACTTTTGTACAACCCTGTAGTTAGCTTAGTTCCTTTATTACACGCCGCTATTTAGCTAAAGTTTAATTCAAAGTAAAACATTCTTAAAACTACTGGAATCACATTTTCAGAAATTATCATTTATAGACGGCCATGTATCCAATTCTTTGAGTGACGCTGTATATAATTTTATGTATATTATGTATGTATATTATCTATTATATATTATCTATGTTTTATAATTTTATCTACAAACATTTCTTAGTAAACAAAATGCAGTTAGGCGTAAAAATGCATAACTCATTTAAAAACCACCTTTAAGCAATTTACAATCATACCCAGTAACCATTACGAATTCTTTTGTGTAGCCCTGTATATGAATTACAGCATTTATACACATCATATACAATGCACAAATATAGTGAAACATAAAATCGCATAACATAATTAAAAATGCATTTCCAGCAGCCATCGCTACCGTACAATACTTCGGATACAATACAGTATCTGAAATCTTTTGTGTGTCCCTATAAATGCTATGCACTTCGTATTATACATGAAATAAGTTATAGTAAACCTCATCGACGTATATCAATTCCATTATACATGAAATAATTTAACATAATTAATATACGGCGGAAAAAATTCCCTCCACCTGTATATCATTATGTAACGGAATTCTTTTGTGTGGCCCTGTAAATGAATAATATTTATTCTTTGCAGCGCATATTCTACGGAATGGATATTTTAGCGCACTTGATAAATGCATATCACTTTTATTGTGTTTGAAAGCGTGTAATATCATTAATAATCATTTGAAACGATTCTTTCCCATAGGCCGTAATGTAACGGAAAACTTTTGACTTGCCCTGTAAATGAACTAAACACGCTACAAACTTCATTTGCGATAGGGTTCGTGCTATGGTAGAGGTCACTAACATTCAAAATTTTCAGAACGATCCGAGTATATTTACGGGAGTTAGGGCGCGTACAGACGGACAGACATACAGACAAACCGAATGCATAAACACTTTTCAACTTTGTTGGAAAGTGTTAAAAAAGACAATTAAACGAAATTTTTGTTAATCTTTAGAAAATAGAAACTAAAATACACTACATACTTAAAGAGGAAAAATAATAAATTTTCATAATTATTTTTAGAAAGACAAACTAAATGTATGCAATAAGCAATAATTATTTGATACATTATAAAAATTAAAGTGCGTGAATTAGTTTTAGTTTGTTAAATAAAAGTCATTTACCTTGGTTTGGTGCAGAGTAGGGACAATAGGCGTAGGGCGAGATTTTATCACGAAATTTTCTGCCTTCTTGATGTGGTAGAAAAAATCTTCGGCGGAGGGACAAGCATCCATGTCGTACAGTCGAAGTAAGCTAAACGAGCTCATTATAGATACGAATGATGGTGTGGTTGATACATCCGTTTCTTCATCCGCGTCGTCTTCTGCTTCTGCTGAAGGCCTAGGTTCATCGGAACTTTTGACGTCCGCGATTATATCCGCGATAGAGCGAACTTCACTTGTTACATCCTGATCGTCAATTTTGATAAATAAGTCTTAATCTTTGCATTCTTCTTGATGCTACTCCTCTTCTGCGATGTCAACGTTTTACAAAATGCCGTCGAAGTCAAAGACTTTGCAGAAGCAGTTCTCAATGGTGGTCGATGTTACGTCTTCCCAGGACGCACTCAGGAAATGCATGGCGTCCAAGAGATTAAAAAGCTTACAAATTGGGCAGGACAGATCCTTTTCCCCATGATCAATTTGGTGTAGATGACGTACAACGACACGACTTTTGTATTTCATTTTGAGAACATGAATTATACCCTGATCCATGGGTTGAACCACACTAGGCGCATTGCATGGTAAAAAGACTTGTTCCGTATTTTGTAAGCCCGGGGATATCCTTGGGATGAGCGGGACAGGTGTTGGCGAGACACAATACTTTCCTGGACTCCTTTTTAATTCGTTCATCGAACTTGCGAATCCACTTAACGAATATATCGCTTGTCATCCATATGCTTTGGATTGACTTTCATAATCGCAGGGCAGATTTCTAGCATTTTTAAAGCAGCGAGGATTCCGCGACTTCCCGATGACGGGGGGTTTTAATTTACCCGTTCCTTTATTATTTGATCCAACGAGAACAGTGATACGTTCTTTGCTCAGTTTGCCTCCAGAACATTTTTCACCCTTAAACGCCATTGCTTTATCAGGCATTAATTTTTTTAAAAAGCCCATCTCGTCGACATTGTAAATATCGCATCTTGAGTACTTTTTCAATAGCGGCGCGAGCAGATTATTTTTCCAACAATTGACATCATCTGCATTCACAGCTGTCGATTCTCCGTATACCTTCCTATAAGCTATGCCGTATTTTTGTCTGAAGCAGTCTAGCCAACCGTTGCTAAATGTGAAATCCACTCCAAGACGTGTAGCAATTTCGCAGGCCTTTTCCTTAATCAATGATCTGTTACCTGAAATGTTCGTCGATCGCGTTTGGGTGAACCACTCAAGTAAAATCTTCAATTCTTTGAATTTTGCCATCATCATTTTCTTTCAAACAGAAACAGAGCCTCCAGCTGATGCACTGTTTTCCAGTTTCTGTCTATTTTTAACAAAGCTCGAAATGCTGACTCGTGTATTTCCGCAGATTTAGCGAAGACTGCCTTGCTTATCACATTCTCGGCATCGTATTTCCTTAAGACATCCAATTTTTCAGTCAAAGAAAGTGCTTTTCTCTTTACTTTAAGTTGCTCATTCATTATTACTCCTATCACTATTCAGCAGATAAAGAAAAGACTAGATTTACGCAAAGTCCTTTCGATAGCTTTACCGGTACTGAGGTTTCGAAGGCACGCTATGGCGTTGCGTCACGTCACGTGATTGTGACGTAAAGGAAAACTTTCCCGAATCTTCCGTAGGCATTCTGAACTACCGGTACCGCGTTCATACAAAGCCGCCTCAAGACTACAAGCCAAACACGAGGTTTCGTGACGTCACGACGCGGGGCTTAGATCAGCCGTGAAGAGCACATGCGTTATTTAAAACATATTAATTCTTTCCTCTATATACCAACTTATTATCACAACATATGGGGAAAAAATAAAAACGTATAGTTTAAAGACGCTAATTAAGTGCTTTTTAATCAATTTCGATCACTTGAAACAATAATAATAACGATAACACAAAAACAAAAATTATGAAATAATATCACTGTGTCAGTCAAAATGTGCACTTAATTAAAGTTACATTAAAGAAAAATGATTGGTTAATGAAAAAAAAAATCGAAGTATTAAATTTAATTTAGTGAATAGTTTTCATTATTTATTCTACTTTGTAATTTACAAAAATATCAATTATCTATTTTCTATATATTCTAAAACAAGACATTAATAAATATATATAAGCAAAATCTACAAATATGTATATAATATATATATAAACATATATATGTAGCTTTAAACACATAGAGAGAATTACTTTGCTTTCAATTATTTCATTTTCAAAAATAAATAAATAAATACCAATATTCTGTCAATCAAAACCCACATTTAAAATTAAATTAAAGTGGATGAAAAATGATTGTTAAATGAAAACAAATTCAAGTTGTATGCTATTTTTATTATTCATTGTGGCTTGAAATTATACAATAAATATCCTATTAAATATTTAGTGATTTGAAACCTGCAAAGGAGTATAATAAATTTAATATAAATAAATACTAATAAAACTACAGAGTGCATGAAATTAGGTAACAACACAGATAAATTTTTCTTACTGTAAACTTTACTTAGCAGAAGTGGGTCATTTTCACATAAAATCGATTAAATTGAAAAACACAAAGCTCTCATAATAAAACAAAACAAGGTCATGAAACAGAAAATTATTATTTTCTTAATTTTTGTATTATTTTAAGATATTATGCAAGGTACAAGCAATACAGTTTTTAAAAAGGGTACTGAAACCTGATGAGAACAAAAGAAAGAAAGAAAACACTTCCATCCATTGGAATTGAAATATTCCTAACATATATTTATTTTGTTCAGATATTCAAGAATTAAGATTTTGGACTTTGTACTATATATCATTAGAAAACTAATGATTTAAATTTTATTATAACAACTTAGTATTACATTGTTTTCAAAAGAAATTCTTCATACAAGTTTTCCTCATAACGAGTCAAGTTGAAATCATTTATTATGGACCAATTGGGGGTATTTTTTTTAGACACCTTATAACATAAATAGAAAAACAAATAAAAGTTTGCAAACAAATACTCCTTTGCAACAAATCCATGATTTTTTCTACTATTATTCTACTAATATTTTTTCATAAAGTTGTGACCATCTTTTTGTGATACCCTGTATACAAATGGAAATAGTACCTGGTACGAAATTTATGCATGCATACAATACGTATGAAGTTTAGCACTAACCACTTATGCATTATTCGCGAATAATTTCTACCGATAGATAAAAGGGGGGTCCCAGAATGATGCTTGCTCCGAGGACCTAGATAAACAAAGTCGGGTCCTGACTACACAGAAAAGTAAATTTATAATTATGTAACAATAATTTTATTTATTGTTATTTTTAATTAAACGTTAAAAGTTATATAAAAACACACAAAATTTTTGCGAATTCGGAAGGGGGGGGGGGGGGAATAAATTGTTTACAGTCATTGTAAAAATAAAGAGATTCAGACATATCATTCCCATATCCGTAATTCTCATGTATAAGCATGCACTGTGTAACAAATATTATAAAATGAATTTTTATTAAGAGTTTAAGATTAAAAAACACCAATAAATTAGTATGTATATTGATCGGGTTTAAAAAGAAATATACAAGATAACAATGTTATGCATCCATAGAAATTATGATGAAAGTTTCTAGTACATTTAAATTTTTAAGTATGAAAATATCTATAAAAATACATAAATTTTGGTATCAAATTAAAGCCCAATCAATTCTGCCTACAGAATAATCAGAGTTATACTATTCTCACGACCAGTGTTTTCTAAGAAAAGTCGATCATTAAAAGTCACTCTAATGAGAGAAAACAAAACAAATTAAAAAGATAGGAAGGTGTGACAAGTTATAAATTACATAATAATTAAGCTTGTAATTAAGACTTTTGGCTGAAAATGTTTTAGCATGATTAGTATCCAAGAAACTCAGTCTGACGTAAATTTCAGCTATCTGGTGCCAGTATTTCCGAGTAAATAAAGTCAGAAGTTTTAATCGAAATTATTGAATAGCAAGAAAGGTAAAGTTTAAACTAATAATATTTATGCTGTACTTACTGTATACAAAATTTCATCAGTTTTCAGTGGTAAATTTCTGAGTAATAATAATTTTAAAGTTTTTTTTATTAATTTGTTTAAATTAAAAGAACTAATTAAAATTTCCACTTGAAAATATAATAGTTGAGGTAGAAAAATATGTCGCATAGGACATTAAAATTTCAAACTGAATTGGCCGTATAGCTTCCAAATTATAAGGAGAAATATGTTGGCCCGAACAGAGCTGTCTAGCTCTGGCACATATTAAAATGAAGCTATTTTTACATATTTATAAAGAATATAATTAAACAATGAAAATGTTATTAATTAATAAATTTTGTGATAATTCACCGATTCACACCATTCAAGCACCAATTTTTAGCAAATTACGATAGACGGGGAATGATATAAGCCTCGATACGATTTAGTGATTTTTGCCACTTTAAATTACTGCTGTTTTTGAAATGAAACATAAGTACAATAATATCGTTTTGTTTTGAAACACGTACACGGGATTGTTGACAATACGATACTGGGATTTAATAGTTAATTTATTTTAATGAAGTTAAAAATAAAAGATATTCTGAACACAAAAAATAGAGCTAGTACTAATAAAATATAAGTAGTTAATTTGAAAATAAAACTTACCTTCAAAAGAATATGTTCTATTAGTTAAGTAAACAACACGTGCATACGTTACATTTTAATTCTAAACAACCAGATACAAGTTTCAAAATCTCGGCATTGGCGCCAGCCCCGGGTCGTTACGTCACACATGTGGGGGAATGAAATCGTGTCTGGCTTGATAGTCTTGAGAAGGCTTTGGTTCATATGGATGAAAGGGGAAGAAGAAACGGGAGGGGGAAAGGTGGCGCGAGAGACTTGAGCACAACTCAGTTGCTCTTTTACCTATTCTGTCCTAAAGACACTTGATAAATGGCATAAGCACCATTTCGTATATTAAGCGGGTTTTTTGACATCAAGGGACAAATTTTCTTCGTATATTAAGCGGGATCATATCTTATGCTTACGTTTATTAAGCGGGTAATTTTACACACGTTTAATGGGCATTTTTCAAGGGACCGAAGATAATTCGTATCTTAAGCGGGCGTATCTTAAATGAGTTTCCCTACATTTTCTAACGCTCACCTACTACGAAGGGGAAAATTTAGTATATTCATTCTAGACCTAAACTAAATGGTTTAAAACAATTTCCAGCTTTCCCCTAATTAATTCCGAATTCAGCCTTTTTTTCCTCCCCTATTACTGGGCTATATGCCTTGTTTGTAACATTAATATGGATACTGAAAATTAAACAGTTTATAATAGCCGCATGTTTTATCAGAAATCATTCATTTATATTTTTTCAAAATAGCACATATTTTAATGAAATTTTTTTTCAGCTATGAGAAAATGGCAACAATAAGATGTAGTAAGTAATCTACTATTTTGCCTTTACTTTCTACAGAAAGGGAGTACTTCAGTTGCCAACATTACAAAAGTGGCATTAAAAACTACAAAAAAATTAATATCTCAAAAATTAATTGAAATGCAGTTTTCAAATAAATTGCAGCTAAAAGTAATTTTTTCTTCCTATACTAGGGGACTCCGCCCCCCTGCTCGCTACGCTCACCAACCCCCGCGTAATCGCTTCGCAATTCCGTTCGGTATCGCGAAGCAATCCCTATTTTCTAGCCAACCCCAGAAGTAATTGTTTCGCGTTTCCATTCTGGATTGCTTCGCGATCCCTTTTTTTCTATGCATTCAATTTTTAGATTCCACTTGGTAAAAACGCGCTCCTCACCCTCCCCCCTCCCAAATTTTTGGCGCGCCCACATTTTT
The DNA here is from genome assembly GCA_963932465.1 of Maratus speciosus. Lineage (NCBI taxonomy): Eukaryota > Metazoa > Arthropoda > Arachnida > Araneae > Salticidae > Maratus > Maratus speciosus. The sequence goes on along the minus strand of OZ010800.1, from coordinate 349,939,403 downwards.
AAAATTTTTATTATGTGTTATAAACTATCTTAAAGTTTTGAAACAGATCGCTTTGTTATATTTTCTAATTTTGTCCTCACCCCTCCCCCCCCCCCTCCCGAAATGTGACGCGGCATTCTTTTTTATAATTTTTATCATGTGTTATAAACTATCTTAAAGTTTAAAACAGATTGCCTTGTTAGATTTCCAAATTTTAACAAAATTACGTTATGTTAGTTCCACATTCTACCACCAGGGAGCGCACTCTTTTCTTAACAAAACTGTATCTGAACGAAACTCCGTTAAACAACCTATCAGTAGATATATTGCTCGAGGGGTTGGTGGTCTTAAGCAAGATTTTAAGATATTTAATGAAATTACTATTCGAAAATAGCGGTAACTAAACTTTTGACATTTTTATATTAAATAAGTAGATTGAATAAGTAACATTTATGCTGTATTTTTAAATATTCTAGACCATTCTGAAGAATGCTACTATAAAAAGTCGCGTGACTGTCTTTTAAAATGAGCATTTAATACGCTGCTGGCCATCCAAAATGCAACACCAAAAAAAGACAAGAGATATCAAAGCCAAATTTATTTTAGAGATTACACATAGTATCAGTGTTAATTGATTCCAAAGACAACCTTCTTTGAAGTGAAGTAGACGGGAAAATCAGTAAGAACTGCTACCTCCACGTCTGTCAATAACCGCTGCTACACGCTGCGGCATAGAGTGAAAGAGGCTTTGAATGTGTTGTTCTGGATTGTCATCCCACACTGCTTCCACACGTAGCAAAGTTCATCTTGTTTACTCGCGGCGGGTGCGGCATTCCGGGATAGGCGTTCTCCAATCATTGACCCGACATGTTCGATGGGTGGTAGATCTGGTGAACAGGCAGACCAGGGTAACAATAGAATATGGTGAGCTAAGAAGAAAGTTTGAACATTGCGTGCAACATGTGGTCGTGCATTATTCTCTTGAAATAAGGCCGCAGGCAAGCCCTGAAGGTAAGGGAGAAGAACAGGCTGCAAAACCTCAGAAATATAGCGCTGACTGGTAAGTGTACCATTAATGCGTACTAGGGGCGTTCGGGAGTTGAATCCAATACCACCTCACACCATAACACCGGGTGCAGGACCAGTATGATCATGCATAATAGAGCAGTTGAGCAGCCTCTCCCCACGGTGTTTCCAAACTCTAATCCGATCATCGTGATACTGTGATTCATACGAAAACACAATGCTATGCCATTCGGATGTCCATCTGTACCATTCAGCGGACCATTGTAAACGCAAACGCCTGTGGTTTAATGCCAAATGTATGCGAAGCAATGGACGCCTAGCGGACAATCCCCTGTACTGCAAACGGCTTCGAACTGTTCGTGCGGATGCTCATTGTTGTGTTAGAGACGGAATTCGTTGCGTTATGTTTGCGGATGTGGCAGTGCATTCCATCAGTGCCATGCACACAATATCCCTGTCTTCCAGTGGAGTGGAGTGACGAGGCGGTTGCAATCGCTCCTGTTGGTCTGTCGTTCCCTCCTGCATCCACCGATTCCATATTCTCATGACTGTTGCTTGGTTACATCCGGTACGGTGACCAATTTCTCGGAAGGATAATCCGCAATTTCTGAATGCAATGATTCTTCCGCGATCGAAATCAGTAACGTGCTCGAATGGTGCTTGTGTTTTTCCACGAGTCATACTGCATATGTACACACAAAAAATCGCACGTGAAAACAATTCACGTTCTTCAAAACGATAATCTTTCTTCCCTTTATATACAGATTGTAAAGAGGCGCTGCAGTCGCCCACGATGTGCGCGAGTGCTGAATTTGTAATCATTTGCATATCCTACCGAGGTGTATACGCTGTGTAAATTTTACGCTTTTTGGTTGATCCCTTCATGGTGTTGCATTTTGGATGACCAGCAGTGTAGAAATAAACCAATTAGTGAAATAATAATTAATATCTCAGCTTGTAATTAAGATATAAGAATAATTTTTAGAATATCTGTAAGGGAATTTTTTTCCGTCTGGCTGTCCAAGTTTCGAGTTTTTACGCTCCTTAGATTCTGAGATCCCTTTTAAACCCCCAGTACACTTTATTGCTTAACATCCGTATCTGGAAGCCTTGCCTTTCGCATTTTGGCAACCCATGGGCATGAAATAAAAGGAAGTTTTTATTGATCATTTTTAGCCGAATTTTTCCGTTCTACCGTACACATCGGAGTATTTTTTTTTTTTTTGAATTTCTGACAGTAGAGTTTTTTCTGCGTCCAGCTGTGCAATTTTCGAGTTTTTCGGCCCGGTAGTTTCTGCGATGCGAGCCGATTTAAAAAGCCCTGTTCACTTTTTCGATGCGGTTTCGCGGCATCTACGCAGATTTTCATTGGTCCATTTCCAAATCGTTACTTTTTAGGTGCATTCGTAATTATATAAATACGTAGCACCTATAGTCGTCGTTCGGTCCGTCTGTCTGTCCGTCCGTCCGCATATAACAGAGCAAAAACTACCCAACCGAATGGTCTGAAATTATAAATATATAATTGTTTCAAAATTTTGTCGAGTCATTTCAAATTTTATGAAAATCGGAGTTTAATTACAAGGACAGTCAAAAGTTTTCCGTTACATTACGGCCAACGGGAAAAAATTATTTCAAGTACATTTTAAGGATGTTACAGCCTTTCGAATAGAATGAAACTGATATGCACTTATGAAGTACACTAAAGACTAAAATATACATACAGTACAATATGCGGTGCAAAAAATATTTATGAAACTAGTTATAGTACGAACGCACCTCATTTGCTACGTTTGACGAGCAATTTCCACCTTTTTTTTTTATATATGGAAGACGAAGGTACAAAAATTGAAAATGTGCGATGCTCAGAAGTTTAAAAAATTGCAGTCGAGATTATCAGTATATAACCTTACAATGATACATATGCTTCGTTTCACGGCTGGCTTGTGTTACGTAACGTTATTTTTTAGTGACGACACTTTAATTGTAGCCTGAAAGAAATAGCATATCGAGGGCTAATAAAGCTATATGAATCTTAATATATATAGTGTCAATAAGGTCTATTACGAGATAAAATTCTAAACTTTTCATAGTCCATTTCGATCTTTTGACTGTAGTCCCAAATGAAAAATACTCTAATTTGTGTTTTTATTCCCTTTGTCTATTTATGGATTTTTAAAATATGCTTTCCATAAAAAAATAAAGGTAGATATAATTAATTTAGATTAATTTTTAACACAATTATTCAATTGGTAAATAAATCATAACAGTTGTGAATTTCCTAGTGGGTGAAAAAGTCCGGGCCAGGTTTCGAACCAGGGATGTTATGGTTGAAGCCGCTAATTCCAAATTCGTCAGGGATGGCCAGGGGCGTCGCCATGGGGGGGGGGGTATGGGGGGAGCCTCCCCCCCCCAATATATGGGAAGTTGGGAAATTTGAGCTTAGAGTTGGGAAATTCTAGATTTTTGAGACATTTTCTTTTTTTATAGTAACAGTAAAAAAATTACGAAATTTTTATTGTTTTGGTGATTATTTTGAGTACTGCAACAGTAAACAAGTTAAATTATCAAAAGAAATACAAAAAGAAATCAGCCACACTCAATCTATCGTTGTATTTTTCAGTTCTACAAAAATATTGTACATCTACCAGACCTAAATTTCTCTACTCCTGTCCATCAATAACTGACTAACCAGTTCCTTTATTTCCTCCAAAACTTTGTTCCTTTCTCAAAAATTTCAGTACCTCCCCTTCTCCTCCCAAAAGAGAATCCAGCTATTTTAATCCAAAGGGATTGCAGCTTCTTTTGAAAATTAGAGATCACTTGTAGCACAACAGAAAGGACTGTAGTAACCTACTTGAAACACAGCTATGAGCAAGAAGAGTTGATGAGTTTTCACAACTTTTTTGACTAATTTTGCAATTTTAGGATAATATTTTACTCATTATCGTGCTTTTTTTGCCGCAAAAATTAGTTAACCCTTCGCTGTCAAGTAAAAAGCGTTATATGAGCAAATGCGGATATAAGAAGTCGTTAGTTTAGATAAATTTGTCCCATTTTACTTTTATTTGTGTGTGGAAATATATATCAGTCCTGTTCGTTTATATTCATATGTGTTTATAAAATTTTAAACCAAAAGTCCAGTGTTCTGTGTTTAAAGCTGCTCTAAAAAGTTACTATAAATCTCAGCACGAAGAAACCCTTCATAATAGGAAAAGAGTTTTCGTGCAAGATTTTGGAGCATCTAAAAATCCATTCGAGGATGAAAAAGGTAAAAAATGGACGATTTTAATTTGGAACAGAAATATGACCATGAAAGCAGTCCGTCAATTGAAGAAAAAATCGACATGCACTGTAACACTGACACGTTGCACTTGAATAAAATTTTGAAGAAATAAAGATTTCCTTACAGACGAGTTCACAAACAATTATGAATATTAGGATGTGACTGGAGAAGCTGAGTTCCGAAAGTCCCATAGGAAAACGGTTTCACCAAAGGCAATAGATAAAAATAATAGCACAGCAATGGACATTTGATACACATAAGTTTTACAGTAAAGAATTATAAGAAATACAAGAAAATTTCGGGAATTTAGTAATGGGCTTAAATGGGACTTTACCCATGTGACGTCAAAGCAGGTATATAAAAGGAAAACACCAATAAGCGTGCAGAATTTTTTAATGCTGCTTCCCCTTCGTCCAATAAACAGTCATTTTCGAAGGCTATATACCTACAGAGGCGTGGCTTTGGCCATTCCTGGGTAAAGTCCATTGCAGCAATGCATTCCATATTTAAATTACAATTGTGCAAGGGAAAAGTTAATAATGTTTCCACCTGAATATGAGAAACCGGATGTTCATGACTTGCAGAGTCAAATAGAAATAAACCAAATTCCAACTCACTTAACAAACCTTTTACTCATGCCATGAAATTCAAAGACTATTTTGGTCACGCCGTCAAACTATATACTCGTACCTTAACATTCACAGCAGCTTATCTTCATGGCGTTGCATCTAATGAAAGAATCTTTAGTCAAATGAAAATTAAAAAAATATATATTGCAAGCTACAATGAGGGATGACAGACTTGACAACCTAATGCTTTTAAAATATGAAAGTGAAATAGGGAATTTTATTAAACTAAGCGATGTTATTAACAGGTGGGCTTCTTTGAAGACCACAAGAATTAATATTAAGTGAAAACTAGTCGGATGTGCCAATCCCAAAATTTTCTTCTACTCCATACATGTTAATGCCTCAAAATTTGCAATCACAGTGCCAAAATTAAATGACAATTCTTTGCCTATAATAACAAACTCTAAAGGTATAGATTTGTTGAATTGTGTGCAATTAAAAAGGAGATATAAGCATAGCATTTTTCAAACAAATCATTGAATTTTGGCACCCAGCCTCTTAGATGTATGAAACCAAAATTCCTTACTCAAAGGGCACAAAAGCGATAGCTTTGGACAGTACAGACCCAAGCCTAATAAGGATCTATTTATGTGGAATATGAAGTTTGACTAAATTCCGTGCATTAGTTTTTGAGATACAGCGATCGCAAAATCGTGAAAAATGCTGCGTAGCAGCGCCACCTGCTATATGATATACATAAAAAGCTAATCTGCATCAAATTATGTCAAGGTTTAACAGAATATGACGTTTGATCAAATTCCGTGCAATAGTTTTTGAGGTATAATTATCGCTAAAATCATGTAAATCGTGAAAAATGCCGCATAGCAGTCCCACCTGTTGGACAATTTACACCAAAAACAAATCAGCAATAATTTTTATCAAGGTACAGTCAAAACTCGTTAACACGAACTGTTTCCGATTGCCTCGTCCAGTTATATGGAATGTAGTTAAGATCCGATAACACGAACTACTTTTAATGCGAAGAAAAAAAGTTTCCCCTTGAGGGTTCTCGTTAACGAGGTTCGACTGTATAAGTGAATCTCTAAAGTTTTATTAAATTTCGTGCATTAGTTCCTGTGTTAGAGCGCCCACAAAATTTGTATCACATATAGACAGACAGATATTTTCTAAAAACAGTCGAATCGTGTTCAGGACTTACTAAAACGTATAAATCAGTCTAAAACCGGAAGTCGAATTTTTTCACGAATCCAATACTTTCTTCTTGTAAAGATAGAAGGAAGTAAAAAGCGTATTTATTTTTTTAGTGAACAAACCCATAATCAGAATTTTTAGGTTTTCAGTTTTAGAATTTTTATGTTTTCAGTTTTAGAATTTTTCTTTGGAAAGGAATTTTTTATGCAAAAGTATCATTATAATTATTACACACGTTGTGCATATCATTTTAGTCGAAAATTGGAGCAATTTGTTTCAAGTTGGGAAATTTTCGAATTCCCCCCCCCCCCGAAAAAATATCTGTGGCTACGCCCCTGGGGATGGCTCAGTTGGTAGAGCATTGGTGGCTTCAGCCAAGACATCCGTGGTTCGAATCCTTACCCGGATTTTTCACCCACTTGGAATCTCAGAACTGTTACGATAAAATTAAGTCAAAATGAAAGATTAAAAAACAACTGAATAATTCAGCTGAAACATCAGATCCAGGGAAACTTTGATACAGGCCTCTCATTTTCTTAGTGCTTACAACCCCTTAAAACGTATGGTGTCTCAATTCAACCCAATAACCATCTCATATTAGCCCCATTAGTCCAACGAGGGCTAATATGAGATGGTTATGTAGCTAAAGTGAGATCTTTAATTTTAAGAGGTTGTAAATACTAAGAAAATGAGAGGCCTGTAACAAAGTTTCCCTGGATCTAATATTTCGACTGTATTATTCTATTGTTTTTAGGTGCGTTCGTAATTATATAAATACGTAGCACCCAAAGTCGTCGTTCAGTCTGTCTGTCTGTCCGTCCGCATATCATATAACAGCGCAAAAACTGCCCGACCGAATCGTTTGAAATTTAAAATATATTATTGCTGCATAATTTTATCGAGTCATTTCAATTTTTATGAAAATCGGATGTATAGTTTAATTACAGGGACAGTCAAAAGTTTTCCGTTACATTACGGCTAATGGGAAAAAATTATTTCAAGTACATTTTAAGGATGTTACAGCCTTTCGAACAGAATGAAATTGATATGCACTTATGAAGTGCACTAAAATATACATTCAGCACAATATGCAGAGCAAAAAATATTTATAAAACTAGTTATGGTACGAACGCACCTCATTTGCCACGTTTGACGTGCAATTTCCAACTTGTTTAATATTTCATTTTGACTTAATTTTAAGACGTCTTTCATGCGTCCGCTAGAAAACTGATGAAAGCCAATTACAATAAACTCCCTCTTAATTTATAAAATAATTTAGTGTAAAAAACTAAAAAAGTTATCTGAAGTGCTAACTATATGCGCTTTTAGAAGTAAAGTTGCAATGGTAATTTGGCGCTTGTCTACGTATTTATATTGAATAAATAAGCCATTTTTGAGTCACACCACAATATTTAATAAAACACTCACAAACGAACAAATAGAACATGAAGAATAATAAATATGAATATCAGATATCGTTTGTTGCCATGCAACTGGTATAAATTCTCAACTTTTAAAAATTTCGTTTCCTTCATCCATGGAGCGATGAGATTGTAAGATGCACGCGCATGAAAATAAATGTATTAGAGAAATTTAATTATTAGAGAAATTAGAGCAATATTACACGAGTATCCCCCCAGTGACGAAGGAACGATACAACAAAAAACAATGTGAAAATACAAGATCATGTAAATAACACAATATATTTATTAAAAAAATCAATTGTATGAAGTATAGTTTATTTCAGTTATCAGTCTTTTAGAAAATATTACTCGTCTGCCTGATTTGGTAGTTGGTGCTTCTGATTTTACTGGCTGGCTATCAACTGGAAAACTTTTACCAATTTTTTCGTGATACCAACATTGCTGTCTGGAATCTTTTGAAATGCTACGATTCCTCCCAAAGGAACGCCGACGAAAAGGGCTTCGTGACCTACGTAATTCCAGTTGTTTAATTGGATCATTCAGTTTTTTAATTTCGCATAAAGTTTCTGAATTAGCATTTGATGGTACTGAAACAGCATTTACTGCGGTGGGATTATATTCCAAAATTCGGTCAGCAACTTCGGCTGCTTTATCAAGTAACAGTGGTGAGATTTATGCTAAAATGCTCTGTACATATGACGGTAAATGCGAAATAAATAATTCCAACATCAATTCATCGGATACATTGTGGGACTTAGCTCTTCTTTGCATTACTCTTAAAAGATCACTGGGTTTACTATCACCAAGCTGTTCACCAGCTAAGAATTTCCTTATTTCAGATCTTGGCGAGTCGCTTGTCCGTTTTATTAATTCCATTTTTAAATCCTCATAAGGTGTATTATAGGACGGTTTGATAATTAAATCCCGTACAACAGATGCGGCATCTGGAGGTTAGTTAGCCGAAATATAATTAAATTTATTTCGACTTTCTGTTATGGCCTTTGGATGAGCTAATTCAAATTAATGTTCACACATGGCGAACCAAAGACCAACATCATTAAAGTTATATGGTGGAATACGAACAGCGCTAATTTCTGACATTTTCCAAAATAAAATGAAATATTACTCACTTATAACAGAGTTCTTTTAACGTGCTCTAGTACGGGTCACCAATTTGGCGCTTGTCTACTTATTTATACTGAATAAATAAGTCATTTTTGAGTCACACCACAACATTTAATAAAACACTCACAAACGTACAAATAGAGCATGAAGAATCCTTATCCTTATCCTTATAATATTATAAATGTCAATGTGTGTCCGAATGTTTGAATGAAGTCAGCATATAAACGAATGAATTAATGCTTTTGTATTTTTGGATATAGATGGATTACAACAAGGAAATGAACATAGGCTATGTTTAATTTATTTTATTCAAATATTTTGCTTAATAATCCAAAATTTCATTATTTTTCATACACAATGAATTGACATTTTCCCGATAAAATTTAACCATCTTCCTTTTTTCGTTGCCAAAAAATAAAAACTTAGAATAATAATTTAATTTCTAATTGAAAGATTAAAATGGAAATTTTCAAGTATTTTTAATAATACAAGGTGCATGAATTTTGAGTAAGTGCGGAAAGAAGGCAAATGTGACGTCATATATGCAAAATATAAAACTGATATGCTTTGATGTTGAAACAAAATGAGATTGTGTTATGGTATTAATTCTTATTATTTAAAGAAAATTGTTATCAAGGCTTACGGTTTATCGTCTGCGCACGGTTAACACAAAGATTTAAATTTCAATTTTAAATTAAAAAAAAAACTTTTGAAGAGCAAATGGATAGCAAATGTCAATAATATGCCCAGTAAAATTATCACTGTCGAAAATGATGTAATGATTATCAGGAAATATGTATTTTCATTCTTAAAAAATAAAAAATTAACTAGATAAAAAGGTTACGTTCTGTAATCGGGTTCGTAATCAATTTGTTTTTTTTAGAGAAAGGAATTAGGTGCAAAAGTAAATACATTGTTGTAAACAGGTTTTTTTTTGTGTGGTAAAGACTTAATAATATTCCATATGACCAATTCTTCGCCCACTTTTGATGACTAGTATGATTGTAAAACATATAAAACAGTATCATCCGATAATTTTCTTGGCACAGATGCCATATACGCACTTGGTTTGGCGCGATCTGTTTTTGATACCAATTTGGAGAAAACATCGTTTTCGAATACCAGTTACATGTATATTTTTAAATTATGTTCTATTACTTAAAAAAGGAAATAACAATAAATAAAAAAAGTTTCATTAAGAACTGTAGAACAAAGCAATTTATATAATTTTAAAAGAAAATTAAAGTAAATAAACTATTTATTAATAAATAAACAACAATAGGTGGGCTACCATGTCAAGCAAAATAATCTATGTTGGCGACAATTAGGTACCCCGGTGCGTATATGACATATTTGTCATTTTCTTATTACTTCATGATATAAACAGACATCCTTGTTCAGTGTATAAACCTAAGTTATGTCAATGACCTTATAATAAAGAAATACCTTAAATTACTCATACTAGCCCCCTTTGACGACCAGTTTGGTCTCTCTTAAATTTTATGTTTAGGAAAGGATGCTAAGCATTGTATCCTGTTACTTTTATTCATAATTTAACTTACTTGGACTCCCTTAACCCTCTCGCTGCGCAACCTGAGATTTCCTCGGACAACGTAAAAGTAGCAAAATTTGCGCAATCCGAGATTTCCTCGGGGATTCATTTTTTCACCTGGCGACTATTTTTTATTTCAACTCGGACCATTTTTCAAATACAAAAAATTTCATATAGACTTTAACAACATCTACAAGAGAAATATACTGCAAAATTGATTTTATTACAATAGTGGTGCGAGACTATAAAAATAGTCTCCATTGACAGTCCTGATTTCGCCTAATTTCTAATATCATATCCTATTTAAGATCTTGAACTCTTTTACAAAAAATGTTTACATATTTAAACTCTAAGCTATATATAGATTTGAAATACGTAATAAAAAAAATGCATGATTTTTGAACCTATTTTGATGAAAAAAAAAATACGCAGTGAAAGGGTTAAATATAATTAATATAATCCCTTAAGCTAATATTAGTTTTTGTTGCATTAAAATATCTCAATTTGTTGATTTTCTGTAACCAAGTAAACCCTATTGGTTTCCAATGGAAGTCTATGGGAATTTTGCGAATTATTAGAGATATCGCCAAGTTCGCGTCACTTTTGGTGGCAGAATACGGTCCCCTACAGATCCCCCCCCCCTTATAGGTATAGAGATGCATTAAATGCTGTTCAATAACCAATGAGATGCATTTCATTTGGGCGTTGCCATTAAACAATTAACAAATAATTGCGATTTATGTGCCACGTACGATAGCGTAATATATATTTATATATATATAGATTGTCTATTATGAAATGTGATAAACAATTGGTTTGTTATATATTTTTTTAATTATCGGAAGGGAAATGCTTTGCTTAATTAATTCATTTCTTCTTTTTATGTTACGTGAACGACGTCACGGGTAACAGCTAGTAATAAATATGAATATCAGATATCGTTTGTTGCCATGCGACTGGTATAAATTCTCAACTTTTAAAAATGTCGTTTCCTTCATCCATGGAGTGATGAGATTGTAAGATGCACGCGCATGAAAATAAATGTATTAGAGAAATTAGAGAAATACTACAGTGTTATTGAAAAGAATTAAAGTAAAAAAAAAAATAAAATAAAATAAAAATATGCTTTCATTAAAATTTACAAAAATGTAGAAAGAATATATATTTTTTAAATGTACTAAAAAATAGAAAAGTCTTGGAAAAAAAACTTTAAATGTGCGGAGTTTAAATTGCTGTGAGCTGGATTATATGTGTTGCGACCGGTTCTGGGTTCAGCGGATTTCTTTATTAACTAACGCTGTCTTAATTTAAATCAATTGGCACTTACTCAATTAATTCGACGGAATATCATTTTTCCTCTTCCTTTTTATTGGAAGACATATTTACAGCTATAATACGCTATACTACATATATTTACAATAAAAAGCGAAAACATGTTCTTAAAACATTCTATCGACACACACCTACTCATACAGACAGAGAGACCAGGAGGCGAACAACCCCTCGTAAACAATAGAACCACCGCCATCCATTTATCGCTCAATTGGCGTTAAAAAATAATTCTCCACACACTCCGCACCTGGACTCATGAGAGTACATAATGATAAATCAACATAAAAACATTCTTATAATAAACATAACCTTAATTCCCAATTCAAATGATAAAATAGAAAATTTTCGATCTACAGGTGTTGAAGTATAAAGAATTAAACATAAAATAACAAAGTCATGATCAATATAGATAAAAACAAGTTGGAAATTGCACGTCAAACGTGGCAAATGAGGTGCGTTTGTACTATAACGTGTTTTATAAATATTTTTTGCACCGCATATCTTACTGAATGTATATTTTAGCGCACTTCATAAGTGCATATCCATTTCATTCTGTTTGAAAGGCTGTAACATCATTAAAAGGCACTTGAAATAATTTTTTCCCATTGACCGTAATGTAATGGAAAACTTTTGACTGAGCTGTAATTAAACTATACATCCGATTTTCAAAAAACTTGAAATGACTTGACAAAATTTTGCAGCAATTATATATTTAAAATTTCGGACCATTCGGTTGGGTAGTTTTGCTTTGTTATATGCGGACGGGCGAACAGAACGACGACTACAGGTGCTACATATTTATATAATTACGATCGCACCTAAAAATAACACTCTTATAACATGTAGCTACATAAACATATCTGGCCAGATATTTTACCTGAATAAGATTAACTGAATATATATATACCGGGTGATCCAAAAGTCAGGACGAACTTTAAAAATGAATAATTCGAAAACGAATCTAGATACAAAGATATGGTTTGCACCAAACATATGGAAAAGAAACCGGGTTTTGTGTGGCAACGAAAAAATATAGTTCTGTTGGCGACCAACAGATGGCGCTACAGTGTTTTATTGCACTAAAAGATGATTTACAAATGAAAAAATGTTGACAACTTACAAGTCAGCTTAATTACAGTTAATAAGTACTACAGTAAATGTTAAATGTGCTGTCCATCATTCAGAAGTACAGCTGTGAAAAGAGACACCATACCGTTCACAGCATTTAGTACCATTTCTTGCGTTATGGCAGACACATTTTGGCGGATTGAATCTTTCAGTGCTGCTAGTGATGCTGGTTTGTCGCGGTACACTTTTGACTTCAAGAATCCCCACAGCCAAAAATCACAGGGTGTCAGATCGGGAGATCTTGGAGGCCATGCGCGATTAAAGTAGCGACTGATAATGCGATCCTCTCCAAATGTTGAGCGTAGCAGGAGTTGCACAGGCAGAGCAATATGAGGTGATGCTCCATCTTGCATAAAGGTGACTGTTTGGAGTAACTGTCGCGTTTGCAGTTCAGGAATAATGTTGTTCTTTAACAGTGCTACATATCGCTGACCAGTGACAGAAATTGTTTTGAAACCCGTCTGTGTGACTTCCTCGAAAAAAAATGGAACAATTATGAAATCAATAGTGAAGTCACACCAGACTGTCACTTTAGGCTGTTGCAAGGGTACCTCAACTTATGCATGTGGATTTTCTGTGGTCCACACTCGACAACTGTGGGTATTAACAGCGCCAGAGAGTGTGAAATGCGTTTCATCTGTCCAAATCACAGTGTGAAGCCAGTCGTGCAGTTCTTTCATCTTATTGAATACCAAATTCGCAAAATTTCGGCGAAAGTCGAAGTAAGGAGGTTATGTTGCAACTTGTAGGGATACCGTTGCAAAGTTATTCGAAGTGCCCTCCAGACACTTCCGTACTGTCCGACTCCTGTCTGCCTCGAAATTTCTCGAACACTGCACTCCCCATGTGCAGCAACCGCCAACATGGATTGCACCGTCTGCTCCACTGACGTTGCAACAGCAGCGGCTGTTGAGGGACGTCCACTTCTTTGACGTGACACCAAAGAACCTGTAGCTTCAAATTTCCTCATTATTTTGCTCAATGCAGAAGACGTTATTGTTCATTTGCTATCTCCCATACCGTTCATGTAGCGATATGCTCGCAATGCCGCAGTGGCACTTTCAGAATTCTTGTAATACAGTTTAACTAAGAGGGCTTTCTCAAGTATGGACAGCATTGCGATGCATACAAGCTTCGACTACCATTGCATGCTGCAGTTGCTCCTTTTTATATCGTTTGTTGCTTTGGATAATCCTACATCAAAAATCCGACAGCGCCATCTGTTGGTCGCCAACAAAACTATTTTTCCTTTCGTTGCCACACAAACACGGCTTCTTTTCCATCTGTTTGGTGCAAACCGTATCTTTGTATCTTGATTCTTTTTCGAATTATTCATTTTTAAAGTTCGTCCTGACTTTTGGATCACCCGGTATATATATATACATAATATAAACAAATTAAACACCATTGTTAATTCAATAACCTTTTCAGTTTGAAATAAGGTACAATTATGCATAAAATGAAACATTTTTACTAAATGGATAAACATATATTCCACATAAATAAAATTGATAAAACATATTGCAAAACACTCACAAAAAAATATTTCCAACTATAAATTTATAAAACAAACACATTTTGATATTCAAACATTAGTAGGAAAAAAAATTGCTGAAATCATTTATCATTCAACAATCTAGTTCAAAAGGATACAAAAGTTGTACTGGTTTTCTCAGAAGTCCTTTAGCAGTTTTTATTATGCAAGGACGAATAAGTTTATCTCTGCCAAATGACTTCCTTGACTATTCGTAAGTCCCACAACAGTTTAGATTTAGCAGTACCATCTATTAAGACAACTTCTCCATTTTTTAGATTTTTGTGTCTCTAAGGAGTTTTAAATTGATGAATTTAACTTAAATTCAATAAGTATTGTTCCTTCCATTTAATCCACAACTGTTTCAGCAACTTACTTTGATATCGTTTTCTTCTTAACAAAGTTTCTTTGGTAGAAATTTTATTATCTAATTCGGCAAAATGTAGAGAAAAACTAATGTTTTTTTTTCCTAGTTGAAGAAAATGAGCCGGTGTAAGTGTCTCTGGCTCGCCGAAATCACTTGTTGTATAGGTTAGTGGTCTCATATTTATTATGGCTTCTATTTCTGTCAGGATTGTAGCCAATTCTTCAAATGTGATGAGAGCTCTTCCTAAAATTTTCCTTAGGGTTTCTTTTACACTTTTTACGAGTCTTTCGTAAAACCCTCCCCACCTTGGGGAACGCTCGACGATAAATTTCCATGTCATACCTTTATTTGATATAAAATCCTAAAGTTATTGGTCTTTAAGGATTTTTTCAAATTGTTGTAGTTCTTTATCAGCAGCATTAAAACTCAATGCATTATCAGAAAAAATGATTTTATAGTTTCCACGTCTTGAAATAAATCGACGAAAACACAAAATGAAAGATTCTGTAGTCACATCCCTGGCTGCTTCCAAATGTATGGATGGCTTTTGTTGTGGCACAGGTGATCTCTTTATTCTCTGTTTTTTATGATTATCGGGCCTGCAAAATCCAATCCTATAACGGTAAATGCAGGAGATTCTGAGATTATTTCTTTCGGAAATTGGACAGTTACTTGGTCAGCTGCTTTTGCATTATATTTTTTACAAATTAGACATTTTCTGTCAATTTTTCTGATTAATTGTCTTCCTTGTGGAATCCAAAAATTTTTTTTCGGATTTATGCAAGTGTCAAAGAAAATCCATTATGCAACAATTTTCTGTGTTCTTGCATAATTAGCAACTCGGTAAAGTTTTCATTCTTTGGCAATATGACTGGATTGGTTTCATTTGAACTAAAGGAGCCTTCATTAAGTCTGTTTCTTATTCGTAATATTTTATTTTCATCCAAATATGGACATAGGGAATAAATTTGTGAGGTTTTCTTAACAGGATTGCCTCTTTCTAAATGACTCAATTTCTTCCTTATAATTTTTCATTTGTACTTCTTTGATCAATAATTCTTCAGTTTCTTTCAATTCTTCCTCAGATAATGCACCTTCACGTTCAATTGGATTTCCTAGATTGAAAACAAATCTTTTAATTCTTGCCACTGTTCTAATTGCCTTCAAGAAAGAACTAAAACTCTCAATCTCTATAAGTGGTTTCTGTTGTTATGATGAACAAAGGTTTTGGAAAATTACTTTTTTCTTTATCTTCTAGTTGTTTCATATCTTCATCTACTTCTCTGTCTTCCTTGAGCCATAAATTTAAATCTTTAATTAACCATGGAGGCTCTCACCATCATAGATCACCGCCCTCGAGGTCGAGAAGTGAGAGCTCTCTTGGTCAGCAGGATATGAACTATCGGGACAATGTCGCCAGTTCATCGGATTTGATAAAGTTTCTATTTCCGATACTCTGTTGCTTACTAATGGTTTCCAAGCACTAGATGAACTCTTGATCCAGTGAAGTACGATGTTCGAGTCAATCCAATAGTGTACTTTGTTTGCACTTATCTTGAGAACGGGCATTACCCGCTTTCCAAGTCTAGCTCCAATCATAGCACATTAACTACAAACGTGTTAAAGTTAACCTTTTTATGGGAGCAGATCTGCCTTTTGATGTAACAAAACTTGTCTTTATGCTATTATTGTTGTTATATCTAAGATAAATAACGCTTTCATAAGCTTTAATACTTGCATCACTAAAACAGTGAACTTCTACACTGTCATAACCTTCTATGTCCTGAAAATAATATCTTGGGATTTTTATTTTAATAAGATATGGAATCTGTGAGCACCAATTATCCCATTTTTTTTCTCCGAATGTTCTGGCAATTTTTGGTCCCAATCGATACCGTGTTCTCATGATCATTGAAAAATCATTTTAACTAGAACTTCCCTCAGAGGGATTAGTCTGAGCGATGTTAGTGAGAACATAGATTTAATAATAACTCGTGACAAGAATATAAAATGAGATGCTATCTTTAATTGACAATACGTGGCCTGTCTTAAAAATGTTCAACCTTTGTCCGAAAGAAATACATAAGTTACCTGACAGGATTAGTACCCTTATCCCTTTCGAGGCAGGCCCCTTGCGCCTCCACACAAACAAATCGGCATTGATTGCAATATAAGTTATGACGCGAGATCTGGAATATCTCGTCTGCATAATCTTTGAGCTGTGAAAATATTATTTCGAGTAATTTATAAATCCGTACATATTTTTACAACAAATCATGCAAACTAAAATACGTCAATATTAACCCGATTAAAAAAATTTACCTGAATAATTTACTGTATAAAAAATTGTCTAATGACAATTGAGAAAATGACTTCATGATTAAACCTCTAGATTAGTGAAGCTGAAAAAAAAAATTGCATATCAAATTTAAACAGCCACTTTTCGACACTTTTGCCCAGAGAAGTAACATTTTGACAAGTACTTTCGTGCAAACTATTCGCTGTTTCATACCGACATTTATTCAATATTAACACAACTTATTCAATGCTAGATAAGTACCTACCCGTTTTGTAGCATTTAAGTTGCATGATTTTTTTTTTGTTTTTTTTTTTGGGGGGGGGGGGGGGAGGGATGTAGTTTAATTTAATATTTAAAGTTTCTATACCTAACAATGCAAATGAATGGTAATTTAGAACGATTTCCGTTCATTTCATCTTTTTAAATTTTGTATTTTTTAGAAGCCATTCTTAGAGAGCATTTACATTTTAAAAATATCCTGTCCAAAAATTTCAACCAAAATAAAAAGTTTGTGGGTCAGCAATAGCACAGAAAAAAAATCGAAAATTTTTCGTTCCTGCATCATTTTACATAGCGAAATTTTGTTCTATTGCGTGTATCTACGTCTTAAAAGCAACATTCATGCAAATTGACACCTTTATATTCCTAATAATCCCATGCACTTCGTTATTTAGGTCGTCTTTAGAACTTTGTCCGCTTTATTTAGTCTTCTTAATTTCGATTTTTTTAGAATTCGTTCAAATGCGTGAACTTGCAATTTGAATTCTTTCTATAACGAGCATTTAGATCTTATAAGTTACTAGCATTCCAAATTTTAAGTTTCTAGACCCAACAGTATCACAGAAATTGCAGATTAGATCTTTTTTTATGGTGCACCCTTTTATTTTATTTTATTTTATTTTATTTATTTTTTTTACTGACCGGCATTAACGACTTAAAAGTAATAGCCATGTGAAATTTCAAAGTTTCTTTCTCTAATAATTTCAAATAAATCGTGATTTAGAAACTTTCTAGAACGTTTTGCTTTTATTTCTAACTTTAAAATTTCGAACCTTGTAGAAAGAGTTCATAACGAGTATTTACGTCTTAAAAGTAACCACCGCACAACATTTCAAATTTCTAGCCCAAACAATATCTCAGAATTCGCAATTTTAGAACTTTTCTGCTCCTGCACCCATGGAGGTTGCTGTACCGACATAAAATATCGTCTTTGTTGGAGCAGAGATGGTCACCAGCATTTTCAAACCTTTATTTATTAAATCGGCTAGGTAGTTTCTGAGATTGCATTCCACAAACACACAAACGTTACTGCTTTATAATATTAGCATACACGTAGATAAAAGAGCCGTTTAACTTGTATTATATAAAAACATAAATAATTTATTTAATAAGTTTTAGCAGATGTATTTATTAAAATACATACATAAACAAGTTTAATACTTCTTCAATTTTATTTTCATAGTCGTTTCTATCATTTGGTAAAAACATCTCACTTTCTTAAACCCGAATTGGGTCAAACTTTTTAAAAAAGCGCTAAGGCCCATATAACAACGAAGTATCGCGAAGGGTATTAGACACAATAGACACAGGTAATAAGGCACTTAGCCGGATACAGGAGATAAATAGCTAACTTTCGTCATGCATTCTTTTCATTTGAAATACATAAATTAAATGCATTTAAAAAACACGACTTTGACTCATTTCTTTTAAAATACAAATAATTAAAAATAATAATAAGAGATAATAAGTCAAAACATTTTCTTTCAACACCAAAGAATTGTTTCTAAATTACTCGTGGGAAAAAAAAGTTGCTTTTGGCCAAAAAAATGCTTGTACCTAAATTTAACACGGCTAAAAATAAAGTACCGTAATAGGAATGTTCCGTTGTCTGGTTTGCAACCAATGTCCTATTTTAAAAAGCGTCGCTTAACGCCAAGTTAATTTCATTGCGATAACTTTTTTTGTGTGGGGGGGTGGAGGGGGGGGGGGGCTGCAAATATAGGGATGATAAATGGATTTACATTTGAATTTCAACTTTTCTTTATATATCTGTTTCTTGTATAATTAATTAGTACCTTGATGATCGAGCTTCACTCGAAACATATGTAAAATACTCCTTCTGTGGTTGTTTGCTCAAAGTCAGTTTTATATGACTATTATAACTCTCATACAGTTATAACAATGTTGTTGTTAGTATTATTCTTGTTTGACGGCAACCTTGCCTGTGTATCTGAATGCTGATTATTGGCCATTTTTCTTGTACAAAGAGTGCTATAACATATTTGTTTCATTTCGCATACCATGAACCCATTGCTTCACAGATGTCATATACGCACCACATTGGCACGATTTTTTCTGACGCTAATGTCATATACGCACCGGGGTACTTAACTGGCACCAAAGTGTTGTTATTTCGTCTGATATGGTAACCCGGGTGTTGTTGTTTATTTATTAATAAGTTGTTTCTTTACTTTTATTTTATTTTCTAAAATTATGTATATTTTTTGTTCTATTGTTGTTAATTAAACTTTTTTTTTTATTTATTGTTATTTCCTTTTTAAAAATATATATGTAACTAGCGTTCGAAAACGAGGTTTACGCAAAATTGGCGTTACAAAAAAATCGCGCCAACGTGGTGCGTATATGACATCTGTGCCCCAATGGCAATATTGATACTTTTATGTTGATACTTTTATGATGATAAATGGCCAAAAAATTTTCCCATACCATATTCATATTGCATTCATTTAAAACGTAATCATTTCATTTAATACGTGACAGCAACATAAAATATAACCTATGTTGGAGCAGGACTGTCACCATCAATTTGCTGCCATTACTTTTGAAATCGGTTTGCTATTTCCTGATATTGTGTAGAAATCACAATTTAGAACTTTTTTAGAACGCTTTTCGAGTATTTTGACACCTTTTAAATTTCCAATTTTTTCGAAACTGTTCTTAAAGATCAATTATATCTAATAAATATGTAACATTCCTAATTTCAAGTTGCTAGCACGGGTCACAAAAATCGCAATTTAGAAAGTTTTTTGCTTCTGCAACTCCCAGGTAGTAGAGACATTAAATAGCGTCTATTTCAGAGCAGAGGCTATCAGCATCAATTTCCTACCATTACTTTTGAAATCATTTTGATTCTTTCTCAGATTGTTCACAAATCGGCACTTAGAACGTTTTCAGAACGCTTTTCGCGCCTTTTCACCTCTTTTAAATTTCAAAATTTTAAACAAATGTTCTTAGAGATCATTTATATCTAATAAGTATATACCATGCCAAATTTCATGAACCTAGGTCCTTCCATAACTCAAAAATCGCATTTGTAGAACGTTTTTTGCTACTGCACCCCCTTTGGGGTAGTGGAAACAGACATAAAATATAGCCTATCTTGGAGCAAGAGCTGTTACCATCATTTTTACACCATTATGTTTGAAATTGGTTCAGTACTTCCTGAAATTGCAAAGAAATCGCAATTTAGAAAGTTTTTTTTTTTTGAACGCTTTTCGCGCATTTTCACCACTTTTAAATTTCGATTTTTTTTTTAGGAAATGTTCTTAGAGATCACTGATATCTTATAAGAAACTACCATTAAAAATTCCATGATTCTAGGCCCTATCATAATACAAAAACCGTAACTTAGAACGTTTTTTGATCCTGTAACCCCCAAGTGGTAGTGACACAAAGATAAAATAGAGTCTATGTTAGAGCAAGGGCTGTCACCATCAATTTACAACCATTACTTTTGAAATCGATTTGATACTTCCTAAAATTGCACAGAAATAGCCGTTTAGAATGTTTTTTAGGACACTCTTCGCGCATTATCACCCCTTTTAAATTTCGAATTTTATAAGAAGTGTTCTTAGAATTTTTTTTTATATCTAATAAGTACCTAATATTCCAAATTTCATATTTCTAGGCCCTTCAGTAACACAAAAATCGCATTTTTAGAACGTTTTTTCTCCTGCACCCCCTTTGGGGTAATGGCGCCGACATAAAATATAGCCTATCGTAGAGCAAGGGTTGTCACCATCAATTTCCTACCATTACTTTTGAAATAATTTTGATTCTTTCTCAGATTGTTCACAAATCGGCACTTAGAACGTTTTCAGAACGCTTTTCGCGCCTTTTCACCTCTTTTAAATTTCAAAATTTTAAACAAATGTTCTTAGAGATCATTTATATCTAATAAGTATATACCATGCCAAATTTCATGAACCTAGGTCCTTCCATAACTCAAAAATCGCATTTGTAGAACGTTTTTTGCTACTGCACCCCCTTTGGGGTAGTGGAAACAGACATAAAATATAGCCTATCTTGGAGCAAGAGCTGTTACCATCATTTTTACACCATTATGTTTGAAATTGGTTCAGTACTTCCTGAGATTGCAAAGAAATCGCAATTTAGAAAGTTTTTTTTTTGAACGCTTTTCGCGCATTTTCACCGCTTTTAAATTTCGATTTTTTTTTTTAGGAAATGTTCTTAGAGATCACTGATATCTTATAAGAAACTACCATTCCAAATTTCATGATTCTAGGCCCTATCATAACACGAAAACCGTAACTTAGAACGTTTTTTGATCCTGTAACCCCCAAGTGGTAGTGACACAAAGATAAAATAGAGTCTATGTTAGAGCAAGGGCTGTCACCATCAATTTACAACCATTACTTTTGAAATCGATTTGATACTTCCTAAAATTGCACAGAAATAGCCGTTTAGAATGTTTTTTAGGACACTCTTCGCGCATTATCACCCCTTTTAAATTTCGAATTTTATAAGAAGTGTTCTTAGAATTTTTTTTTTTATATCTAATAAGTACCTAATATTCCAAATTTCATATTTCTAGGCCCTTCAGTAACAGAAAAATCGCATTTTTAGAACGTTTTTTCTCCTGCACCCCCTTTGAGGTAATGGCGCCGACATAAAATATAGCCTATCGTAGAGCAAGGGTTGTCACCATCCTTTTGACACCATTATTTTTTAAATCGGTTTGGTATTTCCTGAGATTCCGTAGAAACCACCATTTAGAACATTTTTTAGAACGCTTTTTGTACATTTTCACCCCTTAAATTTCAAATTGTTTAGAAAATGTCCATAGAAATCCTTTATATCTAATAAGTAACTATTATTCCAAATTTCATATTTCCAGACCCTTCAGTAACACAAAAATCGCATTTTTAGAACGTTTTTTGCTCCTACACCCCTTTGGCGTTGTGGCATCGACTTAAGATATAGCCTATATTCGAACGTGGACTAACACAATCATTTTGATACCATTACTTTTGAAATCCGTTCGGTAGTTCCGGAGATTACCTCCTACAAACAAACAAACTTTACTTCTTTATAATATTAGTATAGACTAAAATATTTTGTCTTTTTTCTTAAAATAAAAAAAATCCATATGTATTTTCCTGTTTAAATAGGTTTTATTATACTTTAATATTAGTACGTGCATATTTTCTTTGTTCCATGTGCTGTAATCCGATTTTCTACGAAAACATCCAGTCAGTTTAAATGACATACACTAAATTTCCGTGACGTATGTAGATAAAGTGTGCTTTTTTATCGTTTTTTTTTTAATATAACTACGGGGCTCTGCCCCCTGCGAGCTACGCTCGTCAACCCCCGTTCAGACACAGCAGACTGTAAAAGTACGCTAATTTGATCGGCTTTAAAAAGATTTCGGAAAATTGATTTATCATTTAAAAAACAGTGGCGATCTCCCTATAAACGGATTTCTATTCATTTCTCTTTGATTGGGGAATTTTAAGGCCAAATCCGCTGCGGTACTACTTGATTATACCGTCTACCAATTTCGCCAAATTATATAAATCGCCAAACCACTCGCCAAATTATACAATTTAATTTTTATTTTAAATAACGTGTAGGTAACTGTTTCTCAGAAGGTTTATTGCGTGAGTTTTTTAAATGCTAAGAATACTTTCAAAATCTATTAATTTAAATAATATCTAACACTTTTAAACTACTACTACATTTTACTAATTTAAATAATATTTAATAACATTTACTAATTTAATATCAGAAAGCTTTTATTGACATTTTGCGTCGAACACTAAATAAAAATATCTTTTTATAACAACTTTTCTATTGCCAGATGCATGACACTATATTTGTTGCTGATAATATTTCGATATTTACATCTACATTACTCCCCTACCAGTAACGAAGTTACGTTACTTTGAAAGCATGGTAGGATGTAATGGTATTAATAAATACTGATGCAATTATACACAAAAATACAAATTATATGCAACAAAAATAAATAAATAAATACATAGAAAACATAGCGAAATTCTTGAGTAAACATTAAACAATAATTAAAAATATAATAATAAAGTAATATAATATTTTAAATAGATCAGGAACAGTCAACAACGTCATTAAAACGAACTGGAAGTTTCACTTGTCTTCCACAGCGTGTCCGTTTCTCAGATTGCTCTAATTTTTCACTTGGCACAGCGCTGTGCGTCGCCGTTGTCTGTGGAGTCTCCGGTCACAAAAAAATCGCAAAAAATTCAAAACCGGCGGCGGCGGCGGTGACAGCGGTAGTTACTTTTTTACTTTCTTCTATCTTCAATAGAAGAAAGTATTGTAATCGAAATTTTTTCGACTTCCGGTTTTCGACGGATTTACACGTTTTAGGGGGGGGTCAGAGATCTCAAAAACATGTTCATAGAAAATGTCTGTCTGTCCGTGTGTCCGTCTGTCCATCTGCCCGTCTATCTGTCGCCATTGTATCATCAAAAAGTGTATGAAGTTATGCATAGAATTGAACCAAAATTTTATTTTAAGTTTTTGACTATGGCAAGCAGGTCCCCCCTGAATTTGGAAAAAAAATCGCCGGTAGGGGGCGCTGTAATAGCGATTTTTGTGCGATTTTAATATTGTACCATCCAAAAGTGTATGAAGTTATGTGTAGAATTGAACCAAATTTTTATTTTAAGTTTTTGACTATGGCAAGCAGGTCCTCCCTGATTTGGAAAAAATTCGCCGGTAGGGGGCGCTGTAATAGCGATTTTTGTGCGATTTTGAATATTGTACCATCCAAAAGTGTAAGAAGTTATGCATAGAATTAAACCAAATTTTTATTTTAAGTTTTTGGATATAGCAAGCAGGTCCTCCCTGAATTTGGAAAAATTTCGCCAGTAAGGGGCGCTGTAATAGCGATTTTTGTACAGTTTTGAATACTGTACCATCGAAAAGCGTATGAAGTTATGCATAGAATTGAACCAAAAAAAATTTTAAGTTCTTGGCTGTGACAAGGAGGTCCTCCCTTAATTTGTAAAAAAATCGCCGGTAAGGGGCGCTGTAATAGCGATTTTTGTGCAATTTTTGAATATTGTACCGTCGAAAAGTGTATGAAGTTATGCATAGAATTGAACCAAATTTTTTGTGTTTGTTTTTGGTCATGGCACGAAAGTTCTCCCTGAATTTGGAAAATTTCTGCCGGTAGGGGGCGCTATAATTGCGATGTCTGTACCATTTTCATTATTGTACCATCAAAAGGTGTATGAAGTTATGCATATATTTGAACCAATTTTTTTCTGTATGTTTCTGAGAAGATTGATTTAAATGGGAATTTTGCCAAATTAGCCAGCTATTGCCAAGTTGGCTTCATACATGGCAACTTATTTTTTTCGAAAAATTTGGCAATATATCGCCGAGTTGGCCAAAATTTGGCGCTAATGTGGCAACCTTGTCATTAGTACTTTTCAACCAATATTCATTGTTGAAGCTGATACCGATTTCTCCATAGGAAATCAAACTATAATTGTGCAAGTAAATTTCCCCCCTTAGGGACCTAATTAAAAAATATATGTTCAATTCATGTATTGCCCTCAGGAACGCATATATATTTCAAAGTTTAAAGCTCTATGTCCACAGAAAGTGGATGAAAAATGAGTCACAGGATTTGACTGCCACGTACAATCAGAATTGTAAGCTAAAAGAAAACATGTAATAAAGATTTTAAAAAATGTAGCCCGTGATCTTAACTCCAAAGTCAAATCCGGTCAACAGTGAGTACGATTTAAGCGTTTAGCCGAGCTTAGCTGAGCGATTTTCGAGCTTAACTGGCACTTGAGGTAGGTAGGGGGAATGCAAACGTAAGTATGCATAGAAAACTTTCATGCCTAATGGCATAATGCTTTAAAATAGAGACAAATTTATGGAGGAACTACGGAGCCGGAGTCCTTTTGCCACAAATTTCAATATTTTTACGAAATTTCCTTTCAAATAAAAATATTTTAAATTTTGAATAATAGATTACAATAAAGAATTTTTTTAGAACTGAGATCACGAGATATTGAGCAATATGTTTTATCGTAAAGAGAAAAAGAGAGAAAGAGGGAGAATTTTGTGCCAATGTATTAAAATGTAACAAAGCATAATAAAAGCACAAATAGAATAATTTTAAATTATCATTTGTGCTTTTCCTTACATTATTTGGCACATTATTGTGCATTTTATCAGTTTATACACTATATGGACAAAAGTGACCGGCCATTTGCGATTTTAGTCGTTTTGTTAAATACCTAGAAAAATACATGAGGAATTAACCTGAAACTCCAGGTGTGTAAACAGTATAGTATAGGTCATATATTTGCGCGAAGATTTTTTTTTTTCGAAACCCCATAGGGGACCGTCAACAAATTGAACAAGTTGGAAATTGCACGCCAAACGTGGCAAATGTGGTGCGTTCGTACTATAACTAGTTTTATAAATATTTTTTGTACCGCATATTGCACTGAATGTATATTTTAGTGCACTTCATAAGTACATATTAAATTCAATCTGTTCGAAATGCTGTAACATCATTAAAATGCACTTATATTTAGCACGCGACGCCATTATGTTATGCTGAATAACATAATGGCGTCGCGTCTGGCGTGTTTACAAAACAACACAAAGTTCATGTTGCCACAGGAAAAAATATATCGGAAGTAAGATATTTAACTCTAATTTACCTCTATGTTATGTTAGTCTATAAATTGTTGGAATATAGATGTATTCTGTATGTAATTTACTCGACGATCTAGAAACAACGCGGGAAATCAAGTATTGGACAATCTACCTCCATAAATTGTTGGCATATGAACATCATGTTGACGTTTTTTCTTTGACAAACCAGTTTATATTTTAGAATGAACGTTAAGTCTACCTCCATATTATATTGGTCTATAGATTGTTGGGATATGAATTTTATTTGAATATAATATGTTTATTAATTTTTTGGCTGTTTTAATTTAGACTATCAAAGTTCAATTTGGTTTTTAATTTTATAAATTTTTAGTTGTATCAAGAAGCAGATTGAAAATTGTTTATTCAAAACAGCATTTGCAACAACCACTGAATCTAATTAAACAAAAACATAATTTGAAGAACAAATTAAAAAAACAAAATTTATTCCCTACATTGTTTAAGCCCGCGAAGGGACAGATATTCAATTATTTCATTCAATTAGTTCTACATTTAATGTTAAATTTTTGTAAAAAATTAGTTAAGTCAATTGAAGATTAGAAAGTAAAAATAAAATTCATACAATAAGATACTTAAAACACCCTACAAAATTAGATTCCGTTCAAATGAAATCGAAATAAATCTTAGACATTTTTTTAAGTTTTGTGTTTTGCATGCATCTTATCATTTTACGCACAATTGTCATAAACATAATACAAAATCTGCAATACAAATATTTTCAATTAAAAATGGAAGAAGTCTAAGATTTATTTCGATTTCATTTGAACGGAGTCTACTTTTTTAGGGTGTTTTAAGTATCACATTGTATAAATTTTATTTTTATTTTTTAATCTTCAATTGGCTTAACTAATTTGTTACAAAAAATTAACATTAAATGTAGAACTAATTGAATGAAATAGCTGAATATCTGTCCCATCACGGGCTTAAACAATGTAGGAAATAAATTTTGTTTTTTTAATTTGTTCATCAAATTATGTTTTTGTTTAATATGGTCAAGTTTTTCAATAACTACTGCACTCAGACGAACGCATTTCAAAATTAATATAGAGTATCATCATCAGGCTTTGATGTATGTGGTATTGCATCACAATGTGGGATGTTTACCAATGTGTAATTTAAAATGTTTCACCAGTGTAGTAAAGCAGGTTGCGGTGGTTTGGACAAAAACTTCCAATCTGAACATAAAAAAACTATAATCAAATCATAAAAAATTAACTTCACTTAAATTTAGATACTCTATTTCCCACTCAGGAACGCTATGAATGTAAATGTAAATTTGTTGAACCCTTACTGCTAATATTTAACAATATTATAGCTGTGATACAGTAAAAAATAAAAAAATAAAAGTTTTACTTAAATTTTTAAACCTTAATCTCTCCCAATGGGTGATGTAAACACATCAGAAAATTATTACCTAAGTTTAACTTGGGGTATAAATAGTTCTCATCTCAGAAAAAAAAATACATTTTAAAATTTAAGTTATCTAATTCCTCACTAAGTTCGCTACCTGCGTAAAAATAGCTATCCATTAGAAACTTTTTACTAAAATATAAACTTGACCGAAGCAAAAACTTATTCTGAAAGTATCCTTTTTATTTCCACTATGACGCCATATTCACCTTTTTAATTTTTGAAAAAAAAAATTGCTCAATTTAATATTTTACGTGAAAATATTTCAACTAAAAAGAAATAAATTATTATTACGGCTTTTGAAATTTTTGCAACAATGAAGTAAAAATGTTACATTTTCTATGAAAAAATGTCCGTTGATTTTCAATGAAAAAAGCGAAAATTGGAATTATTAAGAAAAATAATTGAATAATGTAAACAAAAATTGGTCCATGTTTCTCTCTGGGTTATAATTCACCCATATGCAAAGGCATTTTACCATTCGTTTTGACCCTGACGTCAGGCAAACGTTTTTACACTTTAAATTTACAATATCATTAGAATTAGTAAAGAATAAAAAATTAGTGGCATCAGGGACAAAAAGGTGAGAAGAAAAAATGAAAAAGTTATGATCTCCATAGGGTTTTTCATGTTAAATTAACATTGAGAAATGACGCTGGAAATAAATAATAATTGCGCTGCCGCGCAGTAATTAAATAATAGAAGTGATGTTTACTTAGGTGCATATGCATGATACAGTTTGAGATTTGGATTAAATAGGATTATATGTAAGTAAGTCCTTCGATTTCTTTTTCTGGTTTTCATTGCTATTCTATTTTAGTACTTTTTGTAGCATTTGCGATTTTTAACCTTATCTTTAAAAAACTACAAACAAATTTTTAGCCATATAATTAATTTTGGATTAACTCCTCAAGTTTTATGATCTTCTCTATTCCTATCATATAATTAACTGATCATAGTAATCTCTGTACTTGATTTACATGCTTACTCATCGGTTTTACATTTTAAATGTTTTGATTTTTCAGTGAATCGTAATTTTGTATATAAAACTTTACAAACTGTTTGGATTATATTTAATTTCTTATACTCCTTCTCCCATACCCCTCAAACTTTATCTAATGCGGATGCTATAAAATATATAATTTTATTTTGTACTAGCAGGCTATGCCCGCTGCGCTGGTCAATATTTCCAAATGAACCTTGGATTAAACTAAATGGTGAATTTGAACTTGTATTTTAAACAATATGGATCCTCAGCTTGACCTTGCACATTACTGAAAACGATGCGAACGCCATTGCTATATAATGTTATCTTAAGCGTTGGACAAAATTTAGCAATTAAGAAGTAATTGTTTTAGTTGATTATAAACAGCGCACTTATGGTCGGGTAATGAGACCGTTATGACAACAGGAATTAATACCTCTGTAACTAATCAACATATAATGAAATTGTATATACTAACACCATTCCTAAAAGTCATGCAACAGGGCCACTTGTAACAAAATATGTTCTGTAGATTTTTTTTTAAAAGGCTAAACTTTCATAATCAGGTTCACTTAATTTTTGAACTTTTACTGTTGCTCTATAACTAAGTACCCTTGAACAATATGTATACACTAAAACCTTTCCAAAATTATTACCTATCTAATTGTGGTATATCCTACGAATGTATTATAAACAATCGGAATGAAATACAAATTTCCGTTGTAAATATATAGTAGATGATGATGATGCGATTTTGTGTAATAGAATTCATAGTAAAGTTTTCGCTTCAAACAAAAACGATGCTTTCAACATTAAAGCTAATACACCAATATGGGAAGTATCCGATTACGGAAGGTTAACTTGAATTCTCATGAGCAACTACTCAAAGAAAAGTGAATATGTGGCTTTTGTGATACTTTTATGTCAGCCGGGCGCAGGTAATAAATCAATAAAGATTGTTTTCATAGCATATTCTTATTTTATTATTTTCATTTAAAACACAAACCTTTCACTCATTTAATTTAAAATGCATGCCTTATACTAATTTCATTTAAAAAACTGAAAAGATAAACAATAACAGGAAATAATGCCATAATTAAAAGCAAAAAAATATTTTTAATTTACATACGCAAAATGTAACTACTGCTACTGGGAATTTTAAAAATGCTATCAGCGAGATGTGCGCACGGTTGTTATAAATGTACCCATTTTTTCTTCTTATCGAGGAGCAATTTATAAATCGCACAATATTATTCCAATTCCAATTTCTTTCATTGAGGAACCTATGACCGGAAAAAATGGAAAAAAAAAAAACTCTTGTAGATTCTTCGGATGACGGCATCTGACGCCATAAACCGAGTTTATATATATGAAAATAATTTTTAAGTCGTTACAAACATTGCTTTCATACTTAAATATTTTCATTGGTACTACTTGTTATCCCGTCGACCAATTTCGCCAAATTATATAAATCGCCAAACCATTCGCCAAATTATATAAATTGACATAATCTTTATTTTAAATAACGAAATAACAAATAAATTAGTATAACATTAATAAAAATACAAATAAAACGTCGAAATTAAAATCACTTGATGGCGTAAACACGTGTAGTTTGTTTAAATTCAAGTGAATTTGATATTTACGATCAACCATTATTGGCATTTAATCTTATAGTTTGACGATAGATTTTTGGTCGACGGAATATCTAAGTAGTACCTTTTCCATTTTTGTTTTATAACGGTAAATTCTCAGTAATTTTTTCCCTTTTATTTTACATAAAATCACTATTTTTTTAAAAAAATTAAGATGCTTGCATTTATATTTCAAATTCATAGAGCCGTTTTTATTTTTTAGCCAAAAGGGTTGATTTGAATTTTTTCCGTTGCTAGAGTAACGGATGTAATGATAGATATTTTGAGGTTTAGATGCCAAAGACACCGCCAAATTAGAAAAATATGAAATGTGTCATGAACTGTTGAACTTATAAAAATTTATTTGGTAGCATTCGATTCAGCATACAAAACTACATTAAAATATGCTATCATTTGACGCATAATTTTGATATTCGATTTTTTTCCCTCCCCGTGCAAAAACCATTAGGGGTGACACTTTAGAAAATCCTTTCTTAGCAGAAGTTTATGTCATAAGAAGTATTTTTACCACGATTTTCAAGATTTTAGGTTCAGTAGTTTGCGCTGTGCGTTAATTAGTCCACGAATCCAGACTTTATTTTATATACTATATTAGATATGCGATTTTGCGGTGAATCGATCATCGAAAATTAGTCCAATATCATTTGAAATATTACATAACAGAGGAGAAAGTACGAAGAAAGACGAAGAAGAAATGACGAATTACTAAAGACTTGTAATTTTTTTTTTCAAAATGTTGAATTTTTCCATAGTAATAACGTATTAAAACATAAATTTCCTTAAAAATTATCTTTATTTCCTAGATTTCGAATCTGTGAATTTTCCTATAAATGAAATTGGCGATATGACTTGAGAAAACAGATAATATTTGCTTAAATAAAATGGGTAATATTCGTTGATCTGAGTTCGAGTTTATAAATATCACATGCTTTCGGAATTACGGCGAAAAACATTTTTAAAAGTATAAAATTATTTTACAATATGTATGTGTGGCAGAAATTCACACTGAAATTTAAGTATTCGATTCCATTTTTAAAATATTAACTGATATCTATATAAGTTACAATTGAATATGAAAATGTACTCAAAAAATGATCTCTTTCACCTAAAAAAACACCATTTGTGAGAACATCCTCAAGCTAATGTCACGCTTATGCATTTTTGGCTTAAAATCACATTGTTTGGCGACAAAAGAAAAATAAAAAATTGTAAAGAAACAAATAGAAATTACACATGTGACTCACAATTACATCTGCTTGTTTCTTCTGTAAGTCACGTGATGGGACAATTAGATATATAAAAAAAAGAAAAGAACAGAACAGAAAGAAAACGTTAATTTTCATCTAATCAAATTTTCAGATTCGTTTCCATATCTAACGCAAGCGATAAAGAGCCAAATATTGCGTATCAAGTGTAATATTTCTTATTAAATTAATTTTTAAGCATTACAAATATTTCTTTCAGGTTTTGATTAAATGTTTCCGTTTTTTAATATTATCACTCATTAAAACGGATTTTCTTCTTCTTTTTTTCTTTTTTTTTTTCATTTAAATAAAATTAGTAACAGTTTTTCTTTTATTTTTCGAGGTTTAATAGCCGTTTCAATTTTTTTTTATCAACCATGAATTTCGCCAAGAAATAAAATGGTAACCTTATCGCCCAAAATAACAGAATTTTCCGTCATAATTCTAAAACTAATATAGGTAGAATAATGTGTTATAGATTAAAACCTTCCCTGAAACAATACCTATCTAACGGTATAGGTTCCGTAAAAATATATGCAGTAGAACTCGAAATCTAGGCGTTCGGAACGAAATTTCCGTTTGGATTTCATATATATAATAGTAATAGAATAGATAATAGATTATATATATATATAATAGAATAGATAATAGATTATGTGTTATGAACTATCTCAAAGTTTAAAACAGATCGCATTGTTAGATTTCCTAATTTTAAAAATATCGCGTTATGTTAGTTCCACATTCCACCACCAGGGAGCGCACTCTATTCTTAACGAAAGCGTATCTGAACGAAACTCCTTCATGCAACCTTTCCGTAGATACAGGAATCGGGAGGGTGGCGGTCTTAACCAATAATTTAAGATAATTGCTGAAATTACTACGAAAAATATTTTAAAGGGGCTTCTACGCGGGCATCTAATAGAGTTAGAGGAAATCGGAAGACGTCAAAATAATCGCGGGGAAAAGTTTGCTTGGGTGCTTCGGAGCTACTTTTGGCGCGAGATCTAAGCTCTACGACCAATAGGAGACCAGATATTTAAGGAAATATGAAGTAACAAAGTCCAAAATAATAGAATTTTCCGTAATAATTTTTAACTAATCTAGGTAGAATGATGTGTTATAGCTTAAAACCTTCCCTGAAACGATACCTATCTAACGGTATAAGTTCCGTAAAAATCCATGCGGTAGAACTCGAAATCTCGGCGTTCGGAACGAAATTTCCGTTTGGATTATATATATATAATAGATAATTACAGTGCAAACACTTTTTGGGGTCGACAGTCTGTTTCGGCAAAAAAATAAAAATAAAAAAAGAGAGCGAGAGAGAGAGAGAATATTTATTTTCAATAAAAACTTTCAAATGGTGAACTTGTCTTGAATAAAAGAAAGTAATGCTAACAAATGAGATCCAATGAAAACAAGGATAAGTTAACAGTTTACCTAATAATAACAAATAATTTTTTAACATTGAAAATAAATTATCACTTTATTATGTTCTTAAATTACTTTATTAAAAATTTATTGTTTCATAAAAAAGTTTCTTAATCTCAAAAGTTTATTTTCATTTATTTAATTTTATATATTTAATGTATTTTAAGTTAAATCTGCATGTCTTGTTAGGGATGGAATGATTATTTTCATTTATTCAAAAATTATTGATACCAAAATAATAGGAGATTCTCCATTTGAAATATATAATTATAAAATTTTATTTAAATTGTCATTTAGGTACATTTCTTTTACAAGTATAGCTATAGATTTATCTTATAGTATAGGTCTTCAGTTTAAATGTAATTATCTATTAAATTAAAAATTTACTTTTTTTTTCAAGAAGCATTTATTATTATTCTTACTGTTTTTTAAAATGGAATTCATTGTCAAAAAAAGAAATGCTTTCTATGGAAGATTCTTTGATTTGAGTGCATATGTTTGAGCGTATAATAAAGTTTTAGATGAATCGGGAATTCAATAAATTCAGCGGTCAAAATAGTATGTTAGAAGTAATGAGGAACTATAGTAGATCCTAGTTTTGTCATTGTTCGTTGTATAATAATGTTTTTTTTTTATCATATAATTTAGCGAGTAATGTAATCTTAAAAGAAAAAAAACTAGTTTGTAGGGGGCATCAGTGTTATTTTTGATGTTACATCCAGAAACAGTATCTCAATCAATACAAAGTATGCCAGTGGAGATAGTGTCAGGTGGATCAGCTGGTGCCGGGAAAGATCTTCAAATTTGAATGCTCTCAGAAAATCACAGGTGTGTAGTTTTATTATATAACAAGCAAAACCCGCGGCTTTGCTCGCGTAATAGGTGAAATATGCCAAGTGATATTTGCATGACTATTTTTTATTACAAGAACACTCTTTGAAATAATTCAAAAATTACAAATTAAGCCACAGTTTGACTAAACTTCATTATAAAAGTGCAATAGTCAGAAATGAGATTTTAATTAATAAGAAGAATTAAAACTAATTCCAATTAAATGATAATTTAGAAAGTATTTTGAGACTTTTATGCTCAATTCATACGCTCATTTCAGTATTAATTTGAAGTTTTGAATTTTTTAGAAACAATCTTAACACATTTACATCTTAAAATTAACCATCATTTCAAATTCCAAACTTCTTGTCTAATAGTTTACCACTTCTCTGGTGTCAGTGGCACCAACGTAAAATGCCGAAACAGAGTTGAAATAGAATGTCTCGAAAAATGTTGAAACGGAGACTGTCACCAATTAATTTGACGACATTAACCTTGAAATCGGTTGGTATTTCCTAATATTCTATAGAAAACGGAATTTAGATGTTTTAAAGGCTTTCTTGTTGTTCCTGCCAACTAGGTGGTAGCGACACCGGCATAAAATATAGCCCGTATAGGATCAGGGACTATCACACTTGATTCGCAACTAATAACTTCTGTAATCGGTTTATTATTTCCTGAGATTCCATACAAATCGTAATTTAGGACTCTTTTAGAACGCTTTTCGCTCCTTCCCTTCGCTTCACCCCTTTTTAATTTAAAATTTATTTTCGAGTGTTCTTAGAGGACATTTATATTTTATAAGTAACTACCGTGCTATATTTAAAGTTTCTAGCACCTTCAGTACCACAGAAATCGCATTTTAGAAAGTGTTTTGCTCATGCAACCCTCGACATAAAATATAGTTTATGTTTGAGCAGGTTCTATCACCATCAATTTGAAATCATTATTTTTTAAATCGGTTTCGTATTTCATAAGATTGCATAAAAATCGTAATTTAGAACGTTTATAGAACGCTTTTCGCTCACTTCATCCTTTTAAATTTGGAATTTTCTTTCGACAATTCTTAGAAAGCATTTGCATCTTTGAGGTTACCATTCAAAATTTAAAATGTTAGACACCCCCCCCCCCCCTCAGTAACACAAAAAACGCAATTTAGAACATTTTTTGCTCCTGTAACCCCAGGCGGTAGTGACAACAACGTAAAATATAGGCTAAGTTGGAGCAGGGACTGTCACCATCAATTTGAAACCATTACTTCTGAAATCGGTTTATATTTCCTGAGATTGCGTAGAAATCGCTATTTAGAACGTTTTTAGAACGCTTTTCGTTCAGTTTAAATTTCAAATTTTTAAGGAACTCTTCTCAGAGAGTATTTACATCTCATAAGTAATTACCATGCCAAATTTCAAGTTGCTAGCCCCTTCAGTATCACAAAAATCACAATTTAGAACTTTTTTTAAAATACAACCGCAAGGTGGTAGTGACGCCGACATGAAATATATCCTATATTGGAGCAAGGGCTGTCATCATTAATTTCCAACCATTACTATTGAAATCGGTTGGGTACTTTCTGAGACTGCGTAGAAATCGCAATTTAGAACGTTTTTTAGAATGCTTTTCGTCCATTTTCACCCCTTTTAAATTTCGAATTATTTAGGAAATGTTCTTAGAGATCATTTATATCTTATAAGTAACTACCATGCCTAGTTTCAAGTTGTTAGCCCCTTCAGTATTACAAAAAACGCAATTTAGATCGTTTTGGCTCCTTCACACTTTGGGATAGTGGCACCGACATGAAGTACAGCCTATGTTGGAGCGAAAGCTACCACCATCGTTTTTACACCATTACTTTTTAAATCGGTTCGGTACTTCCTGAGATTGCGTAGAAATCTCAATTTAGAAAGTTTTTTAGAATGCTTTTCGTCCATTTTCACCCCTTTTAAATTTCGAATTATTTAGGAAATGTTCTTAGAGATCATTTATATCTTATAAGTAACTACCATGCCTAGTTTCAACTTGTTAGCCCCTTCAGTATTACAAAAAACGCAATTTAGATCGTTTTGGCTCCTTCACACTTTGGGATAGTGGCACCGACATGAAGTACAGCCTATGTTGGAGCGAAAGCTACCACCATCGTTTTTACACCATTACTTTTTAAATCGGTTCGGTACTTCCTGAGATTGCGTAGAAATCTCAATTTAGAAAGTTTTTTAGAACGATTTTCGCTCATTTTCACCCTTTTTAAATTTCGATTTTTTAGGAAATGTTCTTAGAGATAATTTGTACCTTATAAATAACTACTATGCCTAATTTCAGGATTTTAGGCCCTTCAGTAACACAAATCACAATTTAGAACGTTTTTTGCTTCTGCAACCCCTAGGTGGTAGTGACACCGGCATGAAATGGCGCCTATGTTGGAGCAAGGGCTGTCATCATCAATTTTCGACCATTACTTTTGAAATAGGTTGGGTACTTTCTGAGATTGCATAGAAATCGCCATTTAGAACGTTTTTAGAACTCTTTTCGCGCATTTTCACCCCTTTTAAATTTCAAATTTTTGAACAAATGTTCTTAGAGATTATTTATATCTAATAAGTAACTACTATGCCAAGTTCCATTTATCTGGATCCTTCAGTAACACAAAAATCGCAATTTCGAACGTTTTTTGCTCCTGCACCCCCTTTAGGGGTAGTGGCACCGACATAAAATGTAGCCTATGTTAGACCAAGGGTTGTCACCATAATTTTGACACTATCATTTTTTTAATTATTTGGTACTTCTTGAAATTGCGTAAAAATCGCCATTTAGAACGTTTCTTAGAACACTTTTCGCGCATTTTCACCCCTTTTTAATGTTGATTTTTTTAAAGAAATGTCCTTCGAGATCATTAGCATTTTATAAGTAACTAAAATTCCAAATTTCATGTTTCTAGGCCCTTCAGTAACACAAAAATTGCATTTTTAGAACGTTTTTTGCTCTTGCACCCTCTTTGACCAGTGGCACGGACATAAGATACAGCCTATGTTCTAAGTTGGACTGACACCATCATTTTATACCATTACTTTTGGAATCGGTTCGGTAGTTCCAGAGCTTACCTCCTACAAATAAACAATTTTTACAACTTTATAATATTAGTATAGATAGATAAGGAACTACCATTAGTGATCTTCTGCAAGCAACTGGAATTTGCCTGGTGTCCTTGGACTGTATGCTACTTTTGCAAGGATTATGGATTCATCTTTCCATCGAAAATTTTTAAAAAAACTGTGAGTATGGTAGGACTCTTATTGCTATGCCAAAAGAGGAGACAATAAAGTAAGTTTATTAAAGTAACCTCAGTAATAATATTGGCTCTCCCTACAAACTAGTTTTTTTAATTACATTACTCACTATAAATTATCTTTCCAAAAAATTAGCATGTTATGCTACAAACTATAGGAGCACAATAAGAAAAGTAAGTACAAAAATTATTTAGCTGAAAATATTTTTAAATGCCTATGTAATAATAAAGTAAAACTGTAAATATAATGTGAAATAAACATTTATATATTTCAGTCTGGGGCATAAATAAAATCTGCCACTAAGTAAAAAAAAATAGTGTGGGCCAGCCTTACATATACTCCCACCTTGTTTCTTACCAGAGCAATTACACTATTTGATTTGATTTTAAAAGATGAAAAAAAGGGTGGAGGTGGGGATATGATGTTTTTAGATAATAAAAGCTTTTAGTGTTTTGTTTAAGATACAAAGGGAGTTTGTTTTTTAATTCCTACTATTAGCTCACACTCTCCCTATATTTATTTATTTATTTATATATTTATCTTGTTCAAATTTTCAATCGTTAATAAAATACTCATTATTCATCCTATCAAGTTAAAATAAATTTTTTTAAACTTGTACTGGATGACAATTGATGTTAATACAGTTTTTTCAAAAATTAATTAATTAATTAAATTTTAATTAATTAATTTTAGTTTTGCATGGGAAACAAAATGGCGGCCATTGGTTATTGAAGATCAATGAAAGTATTTTCAATAAGGGGTTACCATAGGGGGGACCCTGTTCTGTCGCCAAATACCGCCAAGTTTGTCGCCAGCTTGGCGATATTTCGCCAAATTCCCAAAGAGTTCCATTGTAAACCTACTTGCTTATAGAAAATCAACAAATTAAGATATTTTAATGCAACAAAAACTAATATTAGCTTAATATTAAATTTTTCTTTGATGGCCTAAGTAGGAATTGACTTTAAAAACAAAATTTTTATATTACTTGTTATATTCATGTGAGAATTAGTGTTTTTAAAAATAAAAAAAAAAAAAAAAAAAAAAAAAAAACATTTTTAAAAGATAAAGCGTTTATGTTGTTTTAAGATAATAAAGAGTATTATTTTCTTATGTTAATTATATTTATTGTCATCAGAGCAGTTACACGATACGGTTGGTATGATTTAAAATACAGTTATTACAGTTTAGCTAATAATGGCTAATAATTTGTGCTTTTTTCCAAAAATTTTGATGTTTTAAAATATTTTTTTAAATCGTAAACTTTTCACGCATACTATTTTTTGTAATTAAAAAAAAAACAAGATTGCAGAAGGGTCTGGGTATACGCACACTGTTCCATATTGCATATATATGATGTATATATATGTACACATTACATAGATATTATGTATATATATGTACATGTTACATAGATATATGTAGTATACTTATATATACACTGCTCAAAAAAATTAGGGGAGCAAGCAAAAAAGTGAAGAGAAGAGTGCAAAACAGCAATGTATGGGCATAAAATGGATAGCAGACGTGTAGCAATGCGCAATACATAAAAAAAGACGCAAAAAAATGGTAAGGGAGCTTTTATTTTTTGAAAAGATGAAAAGAACGTGAAAAGATGGTTTAGGGCAATAATCTGGTTTCATGTAAATCATAAAAAAAGCATTGTTTAGAAATGATGCAAGATTTTTAATATGGCATGTGGTCTCCTCGAACAGCTAAGACTGCTGCACATCGGTTTTCATTAAATGCGATGGGGTTATCGATAAGACCTGGGGAATACTATTCCAATGCTCAAGAATTGCAATCTTCATGTCCTGGACAGTAAAAGGAGGCCTCGGTCTCGTATCAATGCGTCGTCTCAGTATGTCCCAAACATGCTTGATCGGATTTAGGTCAGGAGAGCGTGCTGGTCATTCCATACGCTGTATTGTTTTAGCTTCAAGCATGTTTTCCACAAGACGAACTGTATAAAGTCTGGCATTATCATGCATGGAAAAAAAATCACTAATTACTGCAACATAAAATACGGTCTCGGTATCTCGTCTGTATTACTCCGGACCGTCAAAGTGCCATTCTGAATGATATGCAGGCCCGTACGTCCACCTATGCTGATTCCAGCCAAGAGCATCAACCCACCTCGTCTGTAATGTGATCTTTCACGAACGAATGTGGGATTATTTTGAGCGCCTCTTTCTCTCCATGCCAAAACACATCAGATGTCACATCCAGACTAAATCAGGACTCGTCTGTAAACAGAATTTCACTTTAACAACGTTGCTTCCAAACTCGACGTTCAGTTCCCCACCTTCTTTTGGCCGCACAGTGGCTTGAGGTCAACGGAATACAGTCCATTGGCTTACGTGCATACAGACCACTCTGATGAAGCCTATTTTGGACTGTTTGGCTGGACACCGTTTTTTCTTTGGCCAAGAACAACTGTGTTTGCAGCTGAGTAGCATTGCCCGTACCGTCTCGACGGTCTGTTAACAGGATACATCGGTCTTCAGTTTCTGTGTTAGCACATTTTCGACCTTGCACTTGTCAATGACTACTGTTCCATGTGTCTTGGAATCGATTCCACAACCTTTCATGTACACTTCTTGCGACTCCAACAGCGTCCACTATACTTCGTTGTGTTCCCCAAATTCAACTGTCCCGATAACACGCCAAGCCATGGATTGAGGTAAATCATGTTGTTGTGACATTTTCAAGCCATCTTTTCTCAAAACACAAGCTGAGCAATTGAATTTTACAACTGAGGCAGTGAAACAGACGTTTCTGCAAAATCCTGATTTCTGCACTTATCACCTTTTTCCAGTTTTTGACGTCATAAACTTTAATTTACGTGTGAAGTTTTCTTTATCTATTTTCTACAGCACTTTAAATTATGTATGTTTTATTTTACGTTACTTACCGGGTGGGAAACTATCTGGCGTTTTATGAGTACGTGAACTCTAGCTTTCGAGAGATCTAAAAGCGGATTTGGTAGTGCATTGACCCTCTAACGATACGCCTTTCACTTTACGTGATAACCGTTAAGGTCACAAGAGCAGTTGTGAAGTGTGAAATAAATCCACTACTTTCTTTTTTTATTTTGTAGATCTCGTATTCCTGTGTTCAAGGTTTCGAACTTGGTTCGAAACTTTTTATTTTTTCTTTGAAAAACTTTCTAAGTTTTTCACGTACCATAAAATAGGACGAGTTGCGGCGCCTTGGCGTGGCCACCCGGCTCCTCGACGTAGGAGAAGCGTTGAGGCCTAAGTCCGTCTCGTCGTCCCGGTCTTTTTAAAATTCCGGGAAGCCAGAGTAGCCAGTAGTGGTAGTGCAGACCTGTCAAGGAGCTTAAAGGATTTGAGTTAAAGGAGTTGAGTTACAATAGTTAAAATGGCTACTAATGTAAGTAGTCTCTTAGTGGACCTTGAGGAGTCCACGTTGAGTTCCGACCGGAGGCTGGCTGCTAGAGATTTAATTGGTAAGTTAAAGGTTCAGATAATGGCAGCCTTGCCAGGCAAAACTCAAAAAGATAGAACACAGCTGGCAGCGATTAATGCAGATCTGGATGACGTCTACGAGCTGTTCGTTGAACATGCTCTGGAGTTGGCTAAGGCCAGAAATGAAATAGAGGGCTTAAACGTACAAGTGGCCGAACGGGACCAGCGAACCTCTTTCGCGGACGTCACTCGGACGTCGGTTCCGGAAGAAACAGAGTGTAGACATACGAAAAGTAAGCGTCCGGTTGGGAGTGGTAGGAAGACCCGTGCCGCAGGTCCGTCCACCGACCATGTCCTTCTGATCTATCCAAAGGATGGAAAGGAGGGATGCAAGTCCGTGGAGAAGAGAGTGGTGGAGGCCATAAAGCCTGTCGAGCTTGGAGTAGAAGTCCTCGGGAAAAGGCCGACCCGCTCAGGTGGTCTGTTGGTACGCCTCAGCTCCCATAGTGACGCTGAAATTCTGGAGAAAGCTGTGAAGGAGGCAAAGGGGCTGAGGGATACAGTGCAATGCTCTGTTCCGAAGCTCCGACGCCCCCGGATCGTTATATTTGATGTTCCTCGAGACATCGAAGGGAGTGAAGTGATCGCAGCTGCTGCAGAGCAGGCTGGTGTGGAGGCGGATACTATGTCAGTCAAGTTTTCTATGAAAGGAAGAGAACTGAATAACTGGGTGCTGGAATGTGCCCCTTCTGCCTTCCACCGGCTATTAGATTTACGCCGGCTTGTCATTGGATGGTCGAGGTCGAAAATAAGCGAGCACCTACGTGCTACGCAATGTTATAAGTGTGGTCGATACGGTCA
The DNA here is from genome assembly GCA_963932465.1 of Maratus speciosus. NCBI lineage: Eukaryota > Metazoa > Arthropoda > Arachnida > Araneae > Salticidae > Maratus > Maratus speciosus. The sequence continues at coordinate 349,898,429 of OZ010800.1, read as the reverse complement.
CATCAGTTCGTCTTGCAAAAATAAGGAGGTCTGCTTGGAATGTGGGAGCACCAAGCATAAGGCGGGCAAGTGTAAAACCTTGTCCTGCCTCAATTGTAAAGTGGTAAACAAGTTTTACCCGGAACATCAGAGGGCAAATTTAGATCATTCTGCTCTCGACCCCTTCTGTCCTACGCGTGCCTTGGAGTTGAGCCGTTTACAACGGAGAGTCGACTATGGTTAAGTTGACTATTGGGCAACAGAATGTGAGCAAATCCATAACGACCATGAATACTTTACAGAAGGATCTCGATGACTATGACATTTTGTGTCTTCAGGAGCCGTACATCCTGGGGAACGGGAAGTTGGGTGGACTTCCCGATGATGTAGTGGCCCATTACTCGTCAAAGCGGTGTAGGGCCGCCATAGCCGTCATAAATAAATCTCTCCCGGTCATGGAGGTTTTGACGGCGAGTAATGTGGTTGCAGTGTCAGTGGACCTCGGCCCTGAAGTTTCTATTCTGATTGTATCAGTTTATATTCCGCCCAGGGGCGAGATCTCTGTGAAGCTTGACGTGGTCAAGGATTTGCTTGATAGAAATACAAGTAAGTCAGTAGTTGTAGTTGGGGATTTTAACTCCAAGAGCACTGTGTGGGGCAATTCGTTGCAGACGTCTGATGCCCGTGGAGACCAGGTTGTGGAGTTTTGTTTGGAGAACGACCTGCTTATAATGAATGATCCTCTCAGTGAAGAGACATTCAGGAACGCCAATGGCTCGAGCTGGATTGATCTAGCTCTTGGGCGGTTTGTTGATCCCACGAAAGTGCTTGCTTGGCAATTGGAGCCTCGTGAGACGAGCACCCAACATAGGCGTATAAGGACGGTTCTTTCTACGAAGTTGCCGCCTTCCCGGCCCAAATACCGGGTGAGAGTAAAGGAACTGAACCTGCGAGACTTTCGAGTGGCCCTGTCTCATGAGATAGGGAGCATGTCTATCGACTGGCTAAATGGGAAGTCTGTCGACGAATGTGTTGATTCCCTGACTGAGATCCTTCAAGGACTCAGTGATTCATGCAGTAAGAAGAGGAGTGGCAAGAGAAGAGCTGTTCCGTGGTGGAACTCCAATTTGACCGTTGAACGCAAGATGGTCCAGGCGGCTCGCCGTAGGTACCAAAGATGTGGTGACGTTGTATTAAAAAAGGAGTACGATGTTTTATATCGTAAACTCCAGGGTAGATTTAGACGATCGGTCCGTAGTGCTAAATGGGTCCATTATCGTACGGTTTTAGAGGAAATCGATCAGAGCAACCCGTTTGGCCCGCATTTTGACTGGTCACTAGGTCGATCTTCTAATCGACTCAAACTTTGTGGAGTTGAGACACGGTCCGGGAGTAAAACCGCGGATTACAGCTCGACAGTTGAGGAGTTACTGCAATATCATTTTCCTAGTGAGAATGATGTAGACCGCCTTGTTCAAAACATCACTAGGGAATCGGCACATAATCTCGGAGACGACGACCCGGAATTCACTCAAAAGGAGGTCGAGTCAGTGTTCAGGGCTTTGAACAAAGGAAAGGCTCCTGGCCTGGATGGTTTACCTCTCGAAATAATCGAAATGCTCTTCAGGGCCAACCAACCCCTATTCATAGGACTATTGAATAAATGCCTCAGAGAAGGCGCCTTTCCCTCATCATGGAAAAGGGCAGATTTAGTCCTATTCAATAAAGTGGGCAAAGATCGTTCGGCCCCTAGTTCGTATCGTCCAATATGTTTATTGCCGGCCTGGTCAAAAGTGTTGGATAAATTGGTGACCAACAGGCTCACTTTTCACGCCAGGTCCCATAACTTCCTTCACAGAAACCAATTTGGTTTCATGGCTGGTGTCGGAACGGAGAACGCACTCCATGAATTGCGTACGACAGTAAGAGACTGTCATAATCGGGACAAAGATTGTTGTCTCGTCATGTTGGACGTAAAAGTGGCTTTTAACAACTTGTGGTGGCCGTCGATCTTCAAGGCCCTAATAAGAATGGGGTGCCCGCGCAACTTATTCAATCTAGTGAAGAGCTTTCTGTCTGAGAGGAGGGTTTTGTTTCGAACCGACATTCAGGTCTTTGAGCATGAGTACAATGTTGGGTGTCCGCAGGGCTCTAATTCCGCGCCCTTCTTTTGGAACTTGGTCGCCAACGCACTCCTTGAGCTGGATTTGGGGCGATTTGTGAAGTTGATAGCCTACGCGGACGACTTTGGGCTTCTGATTGAGGCCCCAAACGCTTACCAGTGTGGTAGGCGCGCTGATGTGGCACTCGCAAGAATAGCGCAGTGGGCAAGGGAGCACAGTCTCATTTTCTCTCCGGAGAAAACAACCTCCATCTATTTTAGGAAGATGAGGCGCAGAGGGAGGAGGGCAAACCCGCGGGCCCCTCCTCGTATCCACTTTCTGGGAAAGTCGATACAACCAGTGAAGCAGGCCCGATACTTAGGTGTCGTGGTCGATGCCAAGTTGAATGGCTTGGGACACGTTGCGTACATTAAGGAATCGATCGCTAATTATGTTAGGTCACTACACTCGCTCAGTCGGCGGGACTGGGGTCTAAGAGGAGAAGTTCTGAAAAAGCTTTATAAGTTGGGAACTGAGAGACTTGCAACATATGCCTGTAGTTTCTGGTGGACGGGTACGAAGTGCATGCGTGACAGACTGGTCTCGGCTCAGAGACCGGCACTTCTATCCATTACCCGATGTTTCCGTACAACAAGTACGGCATCGGTGCAAGTACTTGCGGGTGCTCTTCCACTGGATTTGCAGGTCGAGAAGGAGAGTCTTCTCGCGCGGTCTCTCAGGCTAAATGAGGACCTTAATTATGGTCCGATTAATTTTAGTGCAGATGAAATACAAAGAGATGTTGTCAGATTCAGAACGCATCCCTCGAGGGCTCCGGCCATTGACTGGGTTGAGGCTCCTCAGAACATCGAGGAGTTTGGCCTCTCAAGAGTAACGGTCTATACAGACGGCTCTAAAACAGACCAAGGTGTCGGGTCTGCTGTAGCGATATTCGATCATGGTGTTTTAGTTGCGGAGAGGTCATACGGCCTCCCGCCGTACGCAACTGTGTTTCAGGCGGAGTTGATTGCAATTTTGCGGGGGTTGGAGCTGTGCGGCTCACTGTATGAGAAATTCTCGGTGCTCAGCGATTCAATGTCGTCGCTTGTGGCGCTGTCTAATCCAAATAGTAGAGATCCGCTCATTGCGGAGATCCACGAGGCGCGGGAGGATCTTGAGATTGATTGGTTTTGGGTCAAGGCTCATGTGGGAGTCCGAGGCAACGAAGCTGCCGATTCACTCGCAAAAGCGGGTGCGGAGCTTGACGTTGTGAGTGCCCATGTTGACCTCGCACCTAGTGTAGTGAAGCACTTCCTGTCTAGGGAAATAGTAAGGACCTGACAGGAGAGGTGGGAGGAGGAGACTCTAAGTCGGAGCGTTTACCGAATAATACCAAGGGTTTCGGAAGGACGAGCTTGGACTTCTCCATTACTCAACTGGGCGGTAACCGGACATGGCCCGTTCCCATATTACTACCGGAGATTTCGAGTGAAACCTCTGCCTCGTGCGTGCCCATTTTGCACGTCCCCACGCCCGGCTACCAGTGAACACCTTCTGTTGGAGTGTGTAGGTACTCGGCCACTTAGAGACAAATACTGTTCGAGGCTCTCTCGAGCCTCAGTTCGGAATTATTTCACGGTTCCGAAATTGAGACGGTCTCTTGAGACCTTTCTCAAGGTAATGGAACCTCATTTATGGTGACATTACGACAGTGGTCTCTTAATGGGATGTAGTGAGATCGCATTTGGTGGTGTTGATCACTCAGCTGTTGTTATTTAAGATGTTGGGGAAAGAAGATGAAGAAGAATGAAGATAGAAGAAAGAAGAATGGCATGTAAATAAACTCATTAAATTTATTCCTTGATAGTCTAACATGTGTTTTGGCTGTAAGGCCGTGTATATATGTAAATAGTATGTAAATCCGCACTCGTGCGGATCCCACCCATATCAAATGTGCTCTGTATGTTGAATAATAAAGTTGTGTAAAATTTGGTAGTTGAGTCGTTATTTCACAGGGCACTAGCCCAATTTGAGGGTGGGGTCGACGAGCTAGGCAGGCCCTCCTTCAGGAGTCTCGGCTCTTGCTATGTTGATGAGTACCATGGATGTTGGCCCGTTGCAGTGCTAGATATGTGCCAGTGTTCGCTGACTGTCGTGACGGTGAGATGTCAAATTAGTAAATAATTTGGGGGAGTGAAGTTGACCCATGCGGACGTGTGGGTCCGATATTCCCTAAAATTGTGCAATACCGGAAGGAAGCCTAAGGGTGGTCCCTGCCTTGGCGATCTCATATCCGGGTCTTGACCCGCTTACTTGGTGGGCCGTGATACTCATGTCACGTGCCCTAAGGGAGGTAGCGACCCTTTGTGAGCGGGTCCGAGCGCATATGAAAGATGGTCCCCTTGGTAGCTTGGACGCCGTGGTGGCCCTTTCCTGGTGCACCGTGTGGTGATCAGCAGTGATCAGGAACACGTACGTAGTTTGCCTTACGTTACTTATCGGTGTAAATATTTGCGTAATTTCGTTAAAACCATGTGCTCCCCTAATTGTTTTGAACAGTGTACATACATATTATGTGTAGGACGTGATCTATATGGACACAGACATCCGTTTTAGATAGATATTATGTCGGATCTGGATGTCCAACAAACGCTATATGGATGTACAGTCGGCTCTCGTTAATTCGAAATCGGATAAATCGAATCTTCGCTTTTAATTCGAACTAAACATGAAGTCCCGAAATTTTCAATGGCAGAATAACGTTAAAATTTTTCATTTATTCGAACTCATTTTCTCTTGACTTCGTTTAATTCGAACTAACGAAAATTCCATTTTTGTTACTTTTCCTCACTTTCTCACGGATTTTGTATCCTTGAAATAACTTTCTTTCTTTAATTTTTGACAGAATTATTCTGAACTAGTTTACATATAATTCCATGCATTTGATATCCGCTTTCTTAATGCCCCGTCTGTCCATCAATGACACATCCACCCCTTCTTCTATTGTGCTTCTTCCTAATCTTTTCTCTAGCATTTGACTCAGTAACATTCCGAGAAATCCACATGGTGGACATCTGTTAAAGATAAGGGAAACCTCTTTTCCAAAAGTAAAAAATGAATAGGACTAAGCAAACAGCAATTGATAAATTTTGTCATAGTGATGATGAATAGTGTAAATAATTTCTTAAATGTCCATCTAATTTCAGGCAAGAAAATTATAGTACAATTAATAAAATTTTTAAAATGCAGTTGTTTTATACTGTACAAGGTGGTTCAATAATTATTGTCCCGAGTGTGTATAAAATATTTGTACTGCGATGGTTGATGTGGAATATTGAAGTCTATTGTCTTAGATGCCTATATGCTCAATTTCAGAACCGTAGGTGCTATATTAACTAATATTTTTCGTTTTAGGTGTGAGAGGTGGAACCTAGCTTGAAAGGGGGTGTTGGGAGAAAGGCTGGTATGGAGTCAGACCTGAAGCAGTTCTGTGATAGGTTTGTGAGAGTGGATGAGCGTCACTACATCACTATGATCCCGAGTACAAACGACAGTCATAGTGACGTCTCATTCACTGTCACCCCCATACCCCCCCCCCTTTTCAAGGTAGGTGCGACTTCTCATACCAAAAAGAAAAAAAGTATGTTAATATAGCAGCTACAGTTCTGAAATTGAGCATTATGCTTCAATATTCCACATCAGCCATCGCAGTACAAATATTTTATACACATTCGGGAAAATAATTATTGAACCACTCGCGTATTACTATTTTTTATGTTTTATTTATATTCTTTTAATATTAATAATTAGTTTATGTATTTATATCTTTTAATTTAATATTAAATCATATTCTAACGATAACGACGAAATAAATTTTAAAAATATTATAATATTAATTCCTTTGTAATAGTACCTCTTTAAATATGTTTTTCTCTCATACTTTTCATAATTCGAACATTTCTTGTGGTCCCGACGAGTTCGAATTAACGAGAACCGACTGTATTCGGAGAGATATCTGATGGTAATATCTATGTAGATACTATGTAATATGGAATTCCATGGATGTATGGACATGATATATGGATGTACTTTACATTATATGGATGTACTTTACATTATATGGATGTCATATTTACCAGTTTGTGCTGTGTGGGATAGAACTGTAGTTGAACACATAGGCGTAGAGTTATATGGGCCCGTGGGGCTCGTGCCCCACCAATAATTTTTTCTGATGGGCTATATTTTTTTACGTCAACTGACATAGAAAAAAAGTCAGATTTTGGAATTTCATATAATTTACAAAAGTTTTTAGCGTATAATGTTTTCGATGGATAATTGTTCTTTCTCTAAATTCGCTGTTTACTTTTATTCTTTGTAAACAAGTAAAACAACTGGAAAATTTTAGCGTGGCGTATGGGAAAAAACTAAGCACTCTCCATGGTGGGTTTTTCTTCCTTCTTTGGACACTGGGCACACTTTCTGGAAAGAATTTCTTTTTCTAATTTGGCTTCATAGACATAGGGCAATAAATTCACTATTTAAACGGACAACAAATGGTGTCCGATATGATCTGAATAGAGCACAGATAAGATGGTTCGCCGTTTCCCGAACCTACAAAGAAAGTGACTCCAATTTACGAGCTTTGAAGAACTCGGGAGGGAGGGGGGAGAGGAGTTAAGTTTTGTTGCAAATGATGAAACTAGAAGCCAGGAAGAATCACCAGTGTCTCCAAAGCATAGACTATAAAGGGAGAAATTATTTGTCTCTAAATCATGCATAAAGCTCATATTTATTAAAATAGTCCAAATCTATGAAGCGGTCTCTCTGTAGCAAATGACAATTCACCAGGATCTGGTAACAATAAACCGTACATATTCAGTTGTTGTTATTCAGGCCGATCAAGAGACCTTTTCTCAGGCCATTTTCTTTCATTAATATCATTATGACTAGGGACCGGGTCTAATTTTTTTCTGTAAACCCGGGCCAGGCCTAAACTTAATTTTTTCCCGTGCCGTTTCGGACTGACATTTTATTCGATTTTCGTGATATTTTCAAGCTTTTAGACGTTGATATAAAAGTATCTATCTGTACATGCGCACATCCATGGCAAACACAACCAGGCCGTTGTTTTGTGCGCAACCCTGTAGTATTTATATTATACATTTATACACTAGCTAGCTGACATGCTCGACGTCATCCGGTCTATTGAAAAACAGTACAAAACACGAAAAAACTCAAAAAATCGTAATAAAAAATCGCTGCACGAATACCAAATAAATTTAAATGAAAATAAATCAAAATTTACTATTTTGGGCTAGAAGATAACCGGATTCCTTTGACTATTTTGGAAACATTGTAGCGAATCGCGAAAAAAATCTAAAAATCGCTAAAAATTCAGAAATTGCAGATGCCAAAATTTTGTTATTATGGGCTAAAAGATTAAAACAGGATTTATTTTACGAATGTTGAAAAATCAGTGGGAATGCAGAAAAACTCTAAACAATGCATAAAAATTCGCAAAAAAATCAAAAATCGCTGTACGAATTTCGAATAAACTGTATTGAAAATATAACAAAATTTATTGTATTGGGCTAAAAATTTGACACCCAAATTCCTTTTGCGAATGTCAAAAGATAGTAGCGGAACGTTAAACATCGCATTAAAAGTCCATAAAAAATCAAAAATTGCAGAGGAAAAAAAATTACTACAGTGTGTTACAAGTTTAAAACGAATTTCTTTTATAAATGTAAAAAAAAAGGCATGGAACGCGTAAAAACGCTAAAATCGTGTTGAAATGCGGATTTTTTTTTTTTTTTTTTTTTTTTCAGAAATCGCATAAGAGAAAATTTGCTATCTTAGGCTGAAAGTTTGAAACCGAAAAAATATTATGAATGCCAAAAAAGCGCTACGGAATACGAAAAAAACGCAAACAAACGCAAAAAAGAACATTAAAAATTCAAAAATCGCTGAGAACACAAATCACTATAGTGGCTAAAAACATTAACCGGAATTCTTTCACGAATGTCAAAAAATCTCCACGGAATGCAAAAAATCGCAATAAAAATTGCTCAAAGTGAACAAAATTTACTACATTAGGTTAAAAGTTTAAAACCGAATTCTTTTTACCAATGTAAAAAAGGTCACTGCGCAAAGCGAAAACCCACTGAAAATTGCATTAAAAAGTGCTAAAAATTCCAAAGGTCGCAAAGGCAAAAAATTACTACAAATGTTCTAAAAATTTTTAACAGGAATTCTCTCACGAGTGTCAAAACTCGTTGCGAAAATCGTAAAAACTCGCATTAAAAATCGAATTAAAAATTCACAAATCTTACTGTATAATGCTAAAAATTTTAAACCGAATTACTTTTATCAACATAAAAAAAATCACTGCAAAACACGAAATAACGCTAAAAATCGCATGCAAATATTTGCAAAAAATTCAAAAATCGCTGTACGAATTCAGAATAAACTTTCTTGAAAAGAGGGCAAAATTTACTATATTATACGCTAAAAGATTGAAATCTGATTTATTTTAATAATTAAAAAAAAATCGCATCGAACCGTGAAAAAAGTTAAAAATTGCATTAAAAATTATATTGAAAAAGTCTAATCAAAAAGTCAGAAATCGGACTTTAGGGCGCATAACTAAATGCATAGCGGTACCTTCATACCAAATTTTGTAGCTTTGAGTGCAGTGGTTTTTTCAGAACATAGCCGACAGACAGACAAACTTCTTTCCTTATTATTATAGACCAGCTAACCTGCCCGGCGTTGCCCGGGCTCGTGATAATGACCTTTAATAAAGCGCAAATTTGTATGATTTTATACCTTTAATCCGATTTTGTCCGAGTTTATACTTTTAAAAGAAAAAATCTCCAAAAAATATTGGTCTTTTAATGGTAAAAGCGCTCGTATAAGAAGTAATTTTCTGTTTTTCACACATAAATTTTTTAAAAATAGTTTATTTTGATCCGGATTCTTTAAAATTTTTATCGTTATAAATATAACCGTTTCTCAGCGCGTGTAAAATTTTCGTGAAAAAATATTGATATCTACTTCTAAAAGAAATATGTTTTCTTCTTCCTTTTTACTTTCTTCTATCTTTACAAGAAGAAAGCATTGGATTCAAGAGATTTTCGAATTCCGGCTTTCGACGGATTTACACATTTAGTGGTCACAGATCCCGAAAAACATGTTTTTACAAAATGTCTGTCTGAGATTCAGTCTGTGAGTTTGTATGTGACACAAATTTTTTGGGCGCTCTATCTCAAGAACTAATGCACGGAATTTAATAAAACTTTAGATTCAATTAGTCCCTGATATAAATTGGTGCTGAATAGTTGTTGGTGCAAATCGCCTTATATCTCAAGAACTAACGCACAGATTTTCATAAAACATCAGAGTCTGTTAGTCCTTAATATTGTTTGGTGCTGATTAATTTTTGGTGTAAATTGCTCAATAGGTGGCGCTGCTATGATGAATTATTCACGATTTCCGCAATAGCTATATCTCCCGAACTAATGATCAGATTTTCATCAAACTTCAGACTCTTGATGTTATTTCGGGCAGATTACGTTTTCGTATAAATCGTCCAACAGGTTTTGCAGCTATGCTGCATTTTTCACGATTTCCGCAATAGCTCTTTCTCAAGAATTAATGCACGTATTGCCTTCAAACCTCCCTTTCCTTTTTAGGTTAGTCCGCGTGATATAAAACGGTCCTGATTACTTTTTGGTGTAAATTGGCCAACAGGTGGCGCTGCGATACAGAATTTTTCATGATTTTCGTAATAGCTCTATCTTAAAAACTAATGCACAAATTTTCATCAAATTTCAAATTCAGTTAGACGTTGATATATGTTGTTTTTTATTATGTTTTGGTGTAAATCGCGCTATAGGTGGCGATGCTATGCTCCGTTTTTCCCGATTTCCGCAATTGTTCTGCCTCAAAAACAAATATACAAAATTCAATCAGACTTAATATTCTGTTATACTTTCACATAAATGGATCCTTTTTTTAAGCTTGGGTGTATACAGCGCGACAGGTGTCGCTTTTGGGCTCTTTGAGCTGAGAATTTTTCTTGCAGACATCTAAGAGGGTGGATGCCAAAATTCAATTGTCTGTTTCAAAGATGCGATGCTTATATCTTCTTTTAAAATGCACACAATTTAATGAACCTATATCTTTAGAATCCTTATGACGGAGATTAGCATAGATTGTCATTTAACTTTGGCACTGTGATAATGAATTTTGATGCATTAACATGTATGAGATGGAAATAAGTTTTGGGATTGTCACATCCGACTAGTTATCCTTGTTTTCACGTCGGGTTCTTTAACATAAGAACAAAAAAAAAAAAAAAAAAAAAAAAAAGTTTTCGTCGTCCGAACTCTCCGAAATTTTAATATGTTATAAATATAACTGTGCCCGAGTACTCTATAAAATTTCATGAAAAATATGCATATTTAATATTGAAAACGTGTGCCGAAGCCAAGCGAAACCGCGCCAAAACCGTTTTTAGCCCCCGGTATGCTATTTCTTTCTCCCAGCTTATTTTGTGTCGTCTCCAAAAATAACGTTACGTTGTATAAGCCAAGCCGTAAAATAAAGCAGATGTATCATTGTACGATTAAATACTCTACAGCAATTTTTTTTAACTTCTAAGCATCGCACACTTTCAATTTTTATACCGTCGTATTGGGAAAAAAAGTACTTTTTAATGCCATTTGTTTGAAAACTGCATCTCAATTTATTTTTGAAATATTAATTTCCTTTTAGTCTTTAGAACCCTTTGCTTAATATTGGCAACGGAAGAACGCTATTTCTGTAGAAAATAAAAGAAAAATAACAATTATATCTTTTTGTTGCTATTTTCCCATAAAAACTGAAAAAAAATTACTTAAAATACGTGCTATTTTGAAAAAATATAAATGAATGATTTCTGATCTAATATAGTGACGTCCTATGAGTATTTTACTGTAGATATTGTTTAATCCTGGATCGCAAATGAGGAATTCGAATTCTTCAGCGGATGCGGATGACGTCATTTTACATAAAATAAAATCGTGTGGTTTAAGTCTGAAAACTGAATTACAATAGAGCCCAGACTATCAGTGTCCCGCTTAACCGAGTTATTTTCTTCTAATGGACTGTTTGCTTCCATTATTACGAAACAGCCATTATAAATGAAGTGTTAGGTGAAGATAAAAGAATAGCTGTAAAAAGTTAGAACTCTGATTGTCTAATCAAAATGGGGGAAAAAATGGCTATAATTTTTTTTTCTTTCATCTTCACCTAACACTTCATTTATAATGGCTGTTTCATAATAATGGTGCCATCAGTCCATCAGAAGAAAATCATCCATTCCGAAGGTATAAGTTCAATTGAAAAAAACTATTTATTTATTTATTTTTTTTTTATTATTATTGTCATCGGAGGCGACACTAAATTCTGAAAAGCAGAATTCCTGTTTTCTAGTTTAGCTTTTTCGTCGAAATTTTCTAAGATTTTTTTTTTTTTTTTAAGCACATTTACTTGTTCTAACATTACGAAATTGTTGTAATAGATGTAAAATCCAGTTTGTCGAAATGCTCTAAAAAGATTGCGGAAAAAAGATAGTCTTGTCACGGTGACCTGCGGTCGCAAATTTGGTTAAAGAATTAAAATTAGTCTTTTAGAAAACCGATTGCACCGGCGACGAGAAGAAGATCTTAGCTTTAAATAAGCATTTTTTGTGAATCGATACCTCTAAAATTGAGCCCTGAATAAGCGTTGGCGAAAGGGAGAAAAAGTCGACTGAGAAATCCCTTTTTGAAAAAAAATTTCAAAGAGTTAAGAACCATACTTTTTTAACTGATTGCGACGTAAATGTACGAACTATAAGAATGTGTCATCCGTTTTTCCGTATTTTAAACGTCACGGCTGATGGGCATTAAAACAAAACGGGAAAAAAATTTTATTTAGCTCTTTTTTCCTCTCCGCTCGAAAAGCAGGTTCTGGTCATGCACGAGCGCGTCTCCGCCAATTTTCAAAAGAAGATCTCTTTTTCGATGAATTTTTAATTAATATCTGGACCCTGGACCAATTATCAAAAAATTAAAAATGTAAGCCTCGGGGGCATCCATACCTGCATTGAACTATTCTCATATAAATTTTCAGACCTCTGCGGGCAGTAGATTTTCCTAGTCATCGGCAATAAACACGCAAAAACAGCGATCTTGTCTTTTATCATTAGATATATAGATATTTATGATATATGTAGAGTAAAACCTGTCAGAACGGAACCTGTCTATGGAATAATCCTGTCTTAAATGGAAACTTTTCATGCTCCAGAAGAAAAGATTGCCGTACAATTTTACTTCATTAGCTAGAAACCTGTCTTAAACGGAATATTGTTTCGGTCGCTTATGATTGCTCTTACAAAGGTTTTACTGTATGGATATAAGGTTAGCCTGTGTAAACAGAACTTGTCTATAACAAAATCTTCTCTAATGGCAAACATTTCATGATCCCATCGAAAGGAACACTTTGAATTTTTACCTGCTAAGGTAGACGAAAACGTGTAAAAACGGAAACTTTCAGCGGTTATTTGTAATTTTGTCTTAGCAGGTTTTAATATTTTTGTATTCATTAAATTTTTGTATTAAATTAATTCCCTGTTCTAGGGGGTATAGACCCCCCCCCCCTGTCTTCGCCACTGACTGAGCCCCTCCAATAATTTTGAAAACTCTACGCCTATGGTTGAACATCTGGGACAAGTCCACTACCTTATTGAATTGGAGGCGGTTATGTCATTAAACGGCATTATAATCAACTTCGTGACTGCGAAGTTCCAATCCAGAATCCACTTATCCAAACAGCTTTTCCTGTTCCTCGGGAACGACCATCCGTAACTTTCAGCAATGAAGTGCAGCAAAGAGAAATTCCCGTGAAATCCGAAACATGTGCATCAAATGATAATGAGGAAATTCATATTAATCCTGATGCAGTGCACGTTAATTCCAGAATAAGTAATCCAGATGTCAAACCTCATGCTAGCTTAAAGACGACTCTTAAACTTCAACCACGCACAGATTCCACTTCACCACAACTACTAAATACAGGGTTACGACGTTCGACCCGTATACGAAAACCTGTACAGAGACTGAATCTTTGATGAGTATCAACAGATAACAGATTGTCTCATTGCCAGCATGTAAATTTTTGTATTACTCAATGGTATATTATTTTTCATGTTTATGTACCTTCCAATGTATGCCAATTCCATTAGTGGGGGAGAATTGTTATGTCTTATTTGTATTTGGCATCAATATTTGATTATCTTTTTGCAATCTGGTTTTGGCAACAGTCTATTAGATTCCATGAATTAAAATAAAGTATGTTGTTTTTAACGATGTCTTTTCATTTCCTATATTAACTTCTTCACCGGCGACAGGTATGGAGAAACAGTGCTTTTACACCCGACTTATCTCGGGGCAGCCAGTGAAGTGGTTAAATACATAATAAGTGACTTCTGGTAGCTCAAATGTAAAAATTGTATAAGGATTGAAGGGATTGTTTCGTTGTTGGGGATTGTTATGATTGAAGTGAAAATATTTCAACCGATGAAGAATTGGCAGATGTCGCTGTGATCGACATTTATCGCTGAGCATAGTCTTTTCCCAGGAGTGGCAACAGTCATGCCTCTGCGGGTATGTACCCTCCGAAAAAGACTGTTTATTGGACGAAGGGGAAGCTGTGTTCTTCACGCCTATTGGTGTTTTTTTTTCTAGATACTCGCAGCTGAGGTTACATGGATAAGTCCATTGTTAGACGTTTATCAAATTCTCAGATACAGAGATTAAATTCAATTTCTTAGCAATTTTTAAAACCTTACGGGAATAACCGGTTGTCACACTGAGTCGCAACCAACGAAACAGGCCGCTCTCTTTTGCTGTCACGTAGAAAGATAGACTGGGAATTTAGGCTGAAAAGCAACCGCGATCAGTGGAGTATGGCGGCGATCTGTTCATTCAGTTTGCCCATACGTTTCTGTCGATTTTAATTGGCTGAGTGCAATTTCGAAGTTTTTCTCAAAATGTTTTGTTACTGTTTTGAAGTTAAGTTTTTCTTCTGAGAAAATTTCGTATTTGCAACTTTAGCTGGATACGTGCTATAAAAAAAAAAATAAAGGCCACGATCCAGATAGATTTTCGATTTTTCGCTGCTAGCAAAACGAGATTAACCAATCAGAAGCCTCCATTGGACCATATTCTCCCATTTGGTTCGAGGCTACAAAAATTCGTCTGCTTGGGAATAACCGCGCTATTTAAGAGCATTGTGTTTAGAAAATGTATGCTTATATTTTATTTTATACGGAGTTTTTGAACCTTTTCAGGGGCAAGTGTGGGTTATACCTCAGACACAGGAAAGAAGACTAGACTCGGCAACACCAATGGAGGATATTTCATTTACGTTGTGATCGGGTGGTCAAGGTAAAAACTTCTAGCGTAAAGAAGGGAAGGCCCCGAAGACGTGTAATATAAATCCCCGCTAGCCAATGAAAGAGTTCATGAGGCAAAGCAGTAGTATCTTCCCTTCTTATCAGTTATAAGTTCTTTGGGTAAATTACCGGTATCACGTGACTTTTTTCAGCCTCGAACCCAGATTTGAAATATCCTCCATTCAGCCTACACTGTTAAAAATATCGTAAAAAATTACCTCTGTTTATAAAGGCTATCTGTTTTCTGACCAATGAGAATGCTACTTAAACGCCTACGGAGCGTTCTCATGGGTCAGAAAATAGATAGCCTTTAAAAACAGATGTAATTTTTCACGATATTTTTAACAGTGTATGTTAAAGAATGAAGTAACTGAGAGCGTGATCTAGGGGCATTTTCTGACCCTTCCAATATGGCGACCAGTGCGAGAGCAGTGAAACTCAAATTAGCGATTATTAAAAATAAATTAACATGTATGCAATCCAAAGGGTTCTCGATTATTCCTGTTTTCATTTAAGAGTATTACTGTTAATTTCAAGTGATTTCTCAACTTTTACTTAATATTTATTGAGGAAATCCTTATACTATGTTCATACTGGATACCTTAAGATATCTCAGGCCGCCGAACTCTCTGGGAGAGTTCTACAAACTCTCTCAGTGAGTTTCGACTTACTTCCGCTAGATACAGGAACGACCACTCACTCTCGTTGGCTATGAAGCTTCGCTTTTACTGATTGGAAGTTGCGGCCGTTTTTATTTTAAGCTCATGCGCATATTTTACTTTTGTTCAGATCACAGACACAGTGACGCTTACTGAGATATCTTAGTTAAGTTTTTCAATGTGAACAGGCATCCAATTCCGGGAGGGTACCACTTCAAAACTGGCGGTCTAAGATAGCTTAAGTTTCTAGTGTGAGCAGGGTATTACTCGAAAATCTGAAAGAATAAAAATATGAACTATCTAGATTGTTGCTGCTACCATCTGTTGAACCAAACTTGATGAACTGAATAAAAAAAAATCTTTAAGGGTAATTTTTTTTTTTTTTTTTTTTTTTTTTTTTTTAAGTATGCTAGATTAAATGTTATTAAATTATACTGAAATACTCGAGAATAATGTGTACACTGACACTGAAGTACTAAAATACTTCAGTTTTACTCAGTAGTAAACAATATTCCTCCACCATTTATTTACTTTAGAGTTAAAATTCCAGATCTTGAGCTAGGTTTTTTTTTCATTGATTTCATTAGCGTTAAGTATTCTTATGTATAAAAAAAATTAAGAATAATAAAATTTAATGACAAAATTAATTATTATCCCCCCCCCCTCTCAAAATACCTTTTATTATTATTAATAATAATTTTACATCAAGTTAAATCAAAATTGACGTATCTAAATTCACTAGATTTTGCCTATCATGAAATTTATTAAAATAAACGTCAAAAGCCTGTGTTCTTAGATTTTAATCAGTTTTTATTGCATTAATTTCGTTACCTTAAAAAATATTTTTTAGAATTCTCATCATTTTTTTTTAAGTAAAATTATGAATAAGAAAATGCAACGACAAAATTAATTACTATCCTTCCTCACGCCAACCTGGAGATTGAAGCGCTCGAATATGCCATCTGGTGGAGAAAAGCTCGCTTCAGGATAGCCCCGTGCAAGTGCATTGCATTACATGTATTTTAAATTTGTTCAGAATGGTTATTCTTTTGCACAATTTCAGATTTCCTATGACATTTGTGTTCTGTCTTGTATGACAAAGTAAAAGTTATCCGAATTTGAATATCTAAGATTTTCAAATGCATTTGCAATAAAGAATTATTTCAATGGTACTTTAGCATTAGTTAAAGGGAAATTAAAGGGACAATTTTCCTGTAACGAAGGCTGCGAGCAGCGCCTCCATAGGCCGTTTTAATTCCCCATAATTTTAGTTAACGTTAAATCAGAATTGACGTTTCTAAATTAACTAGATCTTGTCTACCAGAGGGTTTATTAAAATAATCGTCTTAACCGGTAGTCTTCAATTGACTAATCAGTGTATTAACAAAAATTTCTGCCTGATCAGTGATTTTTAATTATTTAAAAATTAATTATTTCGAAAATAATATATATATATATATATATAACCATTAATTAAACATAACCTACCACCGTCAATTATTATGAATTAAAGCTGTAAGTATATAAGGAAAAAAAAAATTATTATAAGAATTATTATGGAAGAAAAAGAAAAAAGTGGACACCGACAAAAATTGAAAAGCTAATACATTGAATTACGTTATCAAGGGAACAGAATTCAATGATATAAGCAAAATGGTTGTTTCCTGTGGGAAAAATAAGCTAAAGCTAAAAATTATTTTCCCCTGTGCCCAAACAACCATTAAAATCAAGTGAAATGATTAAAAATGAAAGCAGAATATAAACAAATAATATGAAACGGAAGAATCAATAAAACGTATTTAAATATTTATAGGATATAAAATATAAATAATAAACACCATACCGATTAATATTTCAGTATTTTACAAATATCCATGCGCACATGGCTACCAGAATATCATAAAGATTAAGGTGAATAAAACAGTTAAGAAATCACAGTAAATGATACCAAAGGATGCAGTTAATACATTTTGAAATAAAATTTGAAATACCTTGTTAAACACATTTAATATAATAAAAAATAAATAGATAGTAATTACATTATTTAAAATGCACTATTAAATTAATTAATAACTGTTTAACAATATCGTCAAAATTTAGCTAAAAATACCCTCTGGTGTATTAAATTATAACTGAAATGGAGCTAGAAAAATTAAAATTGAGAGCTATCTTAAAGAGACAAAATTTGGTGCTGCCATCTAGTATTACTTTTATTAATCAACTGTCGCAAGATAAATATTTGTAAGCATTTGAATGTAAATAACTGTTTAACCAGCAAAACCAAACATATCCTTATATATAGAGAATTATAAACCTAATATAAACCACACAATGTATTTAAAAAAACTATTGTTAATAAAATTTAAAAGCATACAATATATTCTATTAGCTAACTTATTTAAACTAAACTAAGAATTTAAATAATTCTAGAACTTTGATAATATATAGCATATAGCTATATGCTATAAAACAAAATAAATTTAGTAATAATTAATATAAATAATTATTAAAAATAATATAAAAATTATTTTTTAATCAATTATATATAAGATATTTATAAAATGAACAGGAAATAAAAAACATTAAACCGATAATAAATATTAAAAAGAATAGAGGAATAATAATACAAATAATTAGCCAATTTTAATGCATACAGTATAACTATATTTATATTAAACATCCTTATATGTATATTAATCACTATAAGAATGGCATACTATTAGTAATTAATATGATATTGTTCTTAGTAAAATTTAATAACAAATTCTAGTTAAAATTTAATAACAAATAATTGTAAATTAGATTAATCAATAATTAAGCTAATTATAATATTAATGAAATTTTCCAATTACATTTAAAATATCAAATCAACATCCATATAAAATACGTATCAAAAATATAGTAATAATACAAAAGCCCCCATTTTTTTTATAATTAACCATTGCGTATTATCCAGACAACACCACCCTCCTCCGTACTCTAACATCTACCCACCCAACCAACCTATAATAATTTTTTTATATATTTTACAATTTTTAATTTTTTATAGATATTTATATATATATATATCATTTGTTATGATTCGCAAATTATTAAAATGCAATAAAAGTTTAGCGATAATAAAAAAATTTCTGTATTTTTTATTATAAAGATACTTTTAAAATAATTTTCTATACTTCATGATCCCTTGATTAGTTTTCAGCTTTACAAATCTCACTGAAGTATGAAATGATTTTTATAAAAGTAATGCAATTCATTTAAAACACTAGTAATAATTTTAATCTACGTTCTATATTTTATTATTTTTGGTTAGTAAAATTCTGGATTTAAACTACAGCATTGAAAAGCTTACAAAATCAAATGAATGACTTTTATAAAACTAATGCAATTAATGCAACTCATTTAAAATATTTCTTATAAATAATGCACTGAGGTGCAATATTTTGCTTTTACAAAATAAATAAATAAATATATATATATATCAATATCCATTTATTTTTATTTTTTATTTTTATTTATTTTTCTTCCTGTTCATTTTATTAATTAATTTTTTTATTTAAAAGTATTTCTTATAGTTTATATTTTTATTATATATAATTTTTATATATAAATTATTTAGTTTTATAGCATATTGCTATATTATATTATTATTGTTTTGAAATTATTTAAATTTTCCTTAAAGATTAATTGGGAATGGGAGTTTAATAGATTGTAATCATTCTATTAACATTTGTATTTATTTAATACTAGCAAACCCCGCGGCTTTGCTCGCGTAATATTTAAAATATGCCAAGTGATTTTATATGTCTAATTTTTATTAAAAGCTACTAACTAAATTTTTACTTATTACTTTTAAGAATAATTCAAAAATTACTATTTAAAACACAGTTTGATTAAACATCATTATTACACTGCATTAGGCAGAAATGAGACTTAAATTAATAAAACTAATTAAATGATAATTTAGAAAATATTTTGAAACCTTTATGCTCATTTAATACGCTCATTTCAGTATTCATTTGAAGTTTTGAATTTTTTAGAAACCATCTTCTTACATCTTAAAATTAACTATCATGTCAAATTCCAAGTGCTACCATATCTCTCAACAGAAAGGGCTTTGTTGAATTAGGAACTATCACCATTAATTTGCCAACATTAATTTTGAAATAGGTTTGTTATTTCTAATATTCCACAGAAACGTAATTTAGAAAGCTTTTAAAGGCCTTTTATAGAGCGTTTGCTGTTCCTGTAAACACCAGGTGGTAGAATCATCGGCCTGTGTAGGATCAGAGACTGTTACCATTGATTCGCAACTATTACTTTTATAATCGGTTTGTATCCCCTGAAATTGCATAGATATCGTAATTTAGGACTTTTTTAGAATGCTTTTCACACACCCCCTTCGCTTCACCCCTTTTTAATTCGAATTTATTTTCGACAGTCCTTCGAGGGCATTTATATTTTATAAGTAACTACCATGCCATATTTAAAGTTTCTAGCCTTCTCAGTATCACAAAAATCGCAATTTAGAAAGTTTTTAGCTCCTGCAAACCTCTGGTGGTAGTGGCACAGATATAAAATATAGCTTATGTTTGAGCAGGTTCTAACACCAACAACGTGTCATCATTATTTTTTTAATCGGTTTAGTATTTGATAAGATTGCATAAAAATTGTAATTTATAACGCTTTTCGCTTACTTCATCTTTTTAAATTTGGAATTATCTTTCGACTATTCTTAGAAAGAAGTTGCATCTTGTAAGTAAATATCATGTCATACTTCAAAGTATTAGACCACTCACTTGTGCAAAAAACGCAAATTAGAACATGTTTTGCTTTTGCAACCCTCAGATGGTAGTGACAGCAACATAAAATATAACCTATGTTATAACAGGGACTATCACCATTGATTTGCAACCATTACTTTTGAAATGGCTTTGGTATTTCCTGAGAATGAGTATAAATCGCAATTTAGAACGTTTTTAGAACGCTTTTCGCGCATTTTCACCCCTTTTTAAATTTCTAATTTTTTCGAAACTGTTCTTAAAGATCATTTATATCTAATAAATATGTACCTTGCCTAATTTTAAGTTGCTAGCCCGTATCGATCACAAAAATCGAAATTTAGAACGCTTTTTTGCTCCTGCAGCGTCTAGGTGATAGTGGTACTGACATAAAATAGCGCCTATGTTAGAGCAGAGTCTGTCAGCATCAATTTTCTACCATTTCTTTTAAAATCAGTTTGATTCTTCCTGAGATATCGCTGACAAATCGGTATTTAGAGCGTTTTTAGAACGCTTTTCGCGCATTTTGCTCCTGCATCTCCTCTGGGGTAGTGGAAACAGATATAAAATATAGCCTAACTTGGAGCGAGATCTGTCAGCATAATTTTTACCCCATTATATTTGAAATCGGTTCAGTACTTCCCAAGATTGCATAGAAATCGCAATTTAGAACGTTTTTTACAACGCTTTTTGCGCATTTTGACTCCCTTTTAAATTTCGATTTTTTTGGAAATGCCCTTAGAGATCATTGATATCTTATAACTAACTACCATTCCAAATTTCACGATTCTAGGCCCTTCCGTAACGCAAAAACCGCAATTTAGAACGTTTTTCCCCTGCACCCCATTTGGGGTAGTGTCACCGACATAAACCTATGTTGGAGCAAGGGTTGCCACCGTCATTTTGACACCATTATTTTTTAAATCGGTTTGGTATTTCCTGAGATTCTGTAGAAACCACCATTTAGAACATTTTTTAGAACGCTTTTCGAGCATTTTCACCCCTTTTAAATTTCGAATCGTTTAAGAACTGTTCTTAGAAATCCTTTATATCTAATAAGTAGCTAATATTTCAAATTTCATATTTCTAGGCCCTTCAGTAACACATAAATCGCATTTTTAGAACGTTTTTTGATCCTGCACCCCCTTTGGGGTAGTGGCACCGACATAAAGCATAGCCTATCTTGGAGCAAGCGTTGTCTCCATCATTTTGACACCAATATTTTTTAAATCGGTTTGGTATTTCCTGAGATTATGTAGAAACTACCATTTAGAACGTTTTCTAGAACGCTTTTTGTGCATTTTCACCCCTTTTAAATTTCGAATTGTTTAAGAACTGTTCTTAGACATCATTTATATCTTATAAGTAATTAATATTCCAAATTTCATATTTCTAGGCCCTTCAGTAACGCAAAAATCGCGTTTTTAGAACGTTTTTGCCCCTGCACCCCCTTTGGGGTAGTGGCACCGACATAAAATATAGCCTATGTTCTAAGTTGGACTAACACGATCATTTTGATACCATTACTTTTGGAATCGGTTCGGTAGTTCCAGAGTTTACCTCCTACAAATAAACAATTTTTACCTCTTTATAATATGAAGTATAGATAGATTTATATGAATAATGAAATATAATATGGTATTTTTATATTAGGATTTGTTGATATATAGTTGGTATATTATGAATGAATTAAATTATAATAGCATAATCTTTATGACATTTTGCTCATATCAGCTTCAAGTTAATATCATAGATGGCAGCACTAAAATTTAAATTGGATTCTGTGTGATGCTTCGAATCGAGTAATAATATCACTTTTTAACACATGGTGGAGCTTAATGTTCGATATTTGCGATTTTGTAAACTTATAGTTTTGGTATTTTTTACTTTAGTTAAGAAATTTAAAAATTTTTAAATGTGTTAAGAGGTTATTTATTTATTATGTAATTATTTTCTATTTATATTATTTTAATTGCATTTTTTACGGTATTTCAAAATAGATTAACTGTATACATTGGGTTTTAAAATCTGTGTTACCATGTGCTGATGTGTATCTGGACAAAATAACTGAGATTTATTAGGTATTTTGTGTAATATTACTATTTTTCCTTGCTATATATTAATTATTTAAAAGGCTGTATTGCTTTTTCCATTTCATAGCATTTAATTTTATTCTGTTTTCAGTTTGAAACTATTCTTTTGGTTATATTGATCGTTAGAGTACAGGAGGAAATTTTTTTCATCTTTTAGCTTTTTTCTCACAGAAAACGACTGATGATTTTGCTTATATAATTGAATTCTGTACTCTTGATAACGTAATTCAATATATAAGCTTTTCAATTATTTTTATCGAAATCCATATTCTTCTTTTTTCTTTATTATTAATTCTTGTTATATAGTACATGGGATTTTATTTTATACATAGTAGCTTGTTTATTATGTTTTTGGTATCCATTCAGAGTGTTTGGGGACACTGTATTGTTGTAAATTCATTCATGCTATCACAATTATTGATGGTGGTCAGTAATGTTTAATTAATGGTTATATATATTAGGGTGTCCCAGGAGAGGCCAAAGAAATGAAAAGTTTGAAAATTCCAAGTCTCACCTTTTAAAAATGTTCTTTCTGTCATAATATGACATTAAAAAAATATTCATTCTATAATTCTACCACACTTCTCCTACAAAATGTTTTATCCTAAAACTTGTTTAAAAAACACTTTATCATGTTTAACAATGATTTCATCTGATGTTATATTTTTTGTTTACCTTTTTTATCAAAATTTATAAAATAACTATCTGAGGACCATATTTCATCTTTATTAATCTGCTGGATTTCATTAAATTAATATCATGAACTACAATGTTTCTAATATTAATAATAGATGGCAGCTCCAGTAGGTGTTAAAGGAAAGTTTCATTGATTATTTATCAGTCTGCTGTTTTGGATATCCATGAAGCCGATAAATCTTCTGATGAAACCTCTGAGGAAGAAGTTGTAGTAAAAATACATTTAGATGATAATACAAAGCCCAAAGGAAATAAATCTAAGCTCTGCAGTAGCAGATCCATTATTACTCCAAGAGTTGCTGGTGTTTTAGATTGAACTAAGACCAGCATAAAAGATCCACAATGATAATAGCATCTGTAATAAACAAAGAAGGTCACTCTTCCTCTACCATGACAACTGACCCGCTTGTAAAAATCCATAGTGCTTTAAAAAATAGTATTAATCGGGAACGACAATATTTTCGCCAAGAAACCGTTCAACAAATAAAAACGCAGTTTGAAACATCAAAGTCAGTTGTTCATTGAGGTGGAAAACTGTTAGCCAATTTGTCATCAAAAAGCATAGTAAATATTGATCATTTAGCGATACTAGTTTTTCTTTGCAAGATAAACGTACTAAGCTTCTTGGAGTTTCTAAGTTATTGTCTGGAACTATCAAAGTAGCAGCTGATGCTGTTTCTGAGCTCTTAAAATCATGGAAATGTGAATCTCAAGTATTTGGCATGTGTTTCGATACAAATAGTGGAAGATTCAAAGGAGCATGTACAATTCTTGAGCAAAAAATAGGCAGAAACCTTTTGTGGATAGCATGTAGGCATGACATGTTTGAGGTTCTACTTTCTGATGCATTTAGAGTTTGTTTTGGACAATCTACTGGGCCTGAAATCTTTTTATTTAAGAGATTCCGAGAAAACTGGTTTAAGCTTAACCACCATAAACCAAAAAAGTAATCAGTACCCATCATAATAGCATCAGACAATTTAAAAACTTTTACTTCTAAACAGGTAAAAACTGCTACAAAACTACTTTGGGATCATTACAAATAAATTTTAAATGTTGCATCATTAATGATTGGATTAGACATTCAGTTTAGAATTCGAAAACCAGGTGCTCTTCACCGAGCTCGTTAGATGGCAATTTATTCCTTGGAAAGCAATTTATTCCTTGAAAATGAAGTTATTGTTTAATAGGAATGAAAGCACAATGATATTAATTGCTCAAGAGTTTCAAAGTATACAACAATTTAAACGGTTTGTTGTGTGTGTATATTTGCGGTCTTGGTTTACTTGCCGATTTGCTATTGATGCTCCTCCTAATGAGGTTTCACTGATTCAAAGGCTGAAAGAATATGATTTCAAACACATAAGCAATATTGGATTAAAAACGATGTTACTTCATTCATAGTATGTGAGTGGAGAACTGCAACGCTTAGCTTGTTTTCAGATCTTTCTGGTAAGCAAAAATCAAAGATAGTTTTGAATACTAAAAAAGAAAGGAGTTCTAATTCACATCTATTAGAAATACTTTCTCTCAAATTGGATGATTTTTCTATTTCTAATAGTTTCTTTGAAACGGCTAAAATTGAAGATTGTTTCCTCAGTGTACCAGTCAAAGATTGGTCCAAAACGCCATCCTATAAAAAAGCTGCAATATTTGCTAAAAACTTGCCTAGTGTAAATGATGTTGTGGAACAAGCTGTTGTATTCATACATGACTTTAGCTCTTCAACGAAGAGCAAGAACAGTTTTTAGGTACAGATGTCATATTCACCCCATATTAGCGCGATTTTTTTTCTGTCGCATATATCATATAGGCAACGGGTACTTAACTTGCACCAAAGTGTCGTTATTTTGCATGATGTGGTAACCCGGATTATGTTGTTTATGCTGTTGATGTTTTCGCCAAATTGGCAACCGAAAAAAATCGCGCCAATATGGGGCGAATATGACATCTGTACCAGTTTTTGTTGCAAGTGGTAGAGATAGGGATGCACAGAAAGAAATTTTGTAAAGAGCAATCGCCAAAATTGTTTTGAAATGTAATTGATAAAAAATGTGTGAATGTGTAAAAAAATGTATAAATAAGTATGTGATAACTTTAGAACATTCTTCTTCGATGGTATTATTACCATTTGTAAGAGGGGTCTTTCCGCACGTAGACGAATGGGCCTGCAAGGGCCTGGGACCGGGAGATGGGACCCCGTCTTACCATTTGTAAGATAATTGTTTACCTAAGTTCACTTTTTGTGCATAATTATACAGAAGGTAGAAATGTCTGCAAAATCACATTCTTCTTGATTTCAGTAATACATTATATCTCTTCCCTTCCTACCAGAACAAAAACATAATTTATACAAAATTTGTTTGAAACAATATATAAGAACATTTCATAAATGAAAAAAACGTCATTTGAACATTAACGTTTTTTAATGTAGCTAATAAAAAAATGCTGCATTTCACATAATTTTGGCGATTTTTATGCAAGTTCAATGACCTTGGGGGACCTCTAAATATTTTTTTTTAATTCTGAAAAAATTCAAGGTGTTTTATATTCACAGGCAGAACATTTTTAGCGGGTGAGAGTTCACAATTTTAAAAGTTGATTTTTTTGGGACACCCTAATATATATATATATATATATATAACCATTAAATAAACATTACAGACCATCATCAAAAGCCGCATTATTGTGAATGAATTGACAATAACAATGGATATATATATATATATATATATATATATATATGCTTACTTAAGATACACATACATTTTTACATGTGAGATTTAAAAAAGAAATGATTATTTACTAATCTGTATTTTCTTTTACCACCAACAGATGGCAGAACCAGTACATTTAGCTGACAATCTGCTCCTTCCAATATGGCTGTTCGGTTACAGTTGAGACTTCAACTTTTTGAGCTCTTGCCTGGAAGCGACTCAAGATTCTCTCTTGGCTTGCTTCCCGCCGATGATTTGGCGATGAAATGCAAGCACTTTGAGAAATATTGTACTTAGTTGATTATGCTATTTTTGTGAAAGTTAAGTATGAAGGATCTTGTCCAGTGGTTAAGGGCACTGATTTAGTACACATAAGTAGGCAGGTTCAATCCTCTCTTTTACTTTTGAATTTTGTTTTGATCTTTATTAAGTTTGTTAATAAAGCTTAATCGACTTTTATTGTCAGTTCATTTGTAATTTTTTATTGTCAATCTGATAATTAAATAAAATTTTAATTAAATTAAGTTAAACAAAACCAAATTGTAATTATAACTAAGTTAAATAAATTTAATTTTAATTTTTATAAAATAAAATAAAATTTATTTTTAAACAAATTTCAATAATTAAATTTTAAAATTCATATAAGCTATTTTTATGAATTAAAGTGAACATTTATTATAATAAAATATGTATATATATGTATATCTCCTAAACTTACATACATTGAATATATTTTTTATGTTATAACTTAAGTATCAGATAAATATTATATTAGCAAATTTAATTTATTAAAGTTTTCATGTTTTACAATTAATTAGTATTCGTCCTATATATATATATATATATATATATATATATATATATATATAAAATCTGTATTAATTTATCAATAGCTTTGTAATTTTTAATTATATAAAATACTGTTAATGAAATTAATTTTTAAAAACTATATTAATTATAATAAGCTATTTATTTTAATTCATTAAAATGAATATTTTTAAAAATATAATATTTTTTACACTTACATAAAATATTTTTATGTTAGGATTTAACAACATATTTGAATATATAACTATATTCGGTTTATTTTATTACAATTTTTTAAAATTTTATTAATTTACAAATTTATATTAATAATATTCTTAACTTAATAAGTAATTATTTATTTAAATCAATTCCTAACAGTTAATTGTTAAATAGTTTTTATTAAAATTTCTTACATTTTTTTCTGTTTTTATTAAAAAAATTCTAACAAACTGCTTTTCAAAAGAAAAAAAAAGTATATGTATATTTATTGGAAAACTCAGTTTAAAGCATGAATTGTTTTTATTAAAAAATTCTAATAAATTGCCCCCCCCCCCCTTTCCACCGTATATCTATATATATATTTGAAAACTAAGTAAAAGTTTCGAAGTAATCGTTAACTAGAAATATTTAATGCAACAACTACAAATACATTAAAACAATTCCTTATAGTTTTAGGTAGGTATTGCTCAGATTTTCTTTTTCATGCACAGTATAGTTTATAATTTAGAAAAATCAAGATTCTTTATATTTAAAGAAAAAGTATATAAACTAAATAAATAAATAGCCTAGTTTTTCTTAAACCGGTAAATCATAAAATTTCAATTTTATTATTATTATACTAAGAAGTAAGCTAATTATTAAAAATTATTAATGAATAATAATAATTAATTAATTTAATAAAGACAATTTTATTTTCAAGAAACTTTTGGTTAAATTTATTGTTTTGGGTTTTAGTTTCCAATTTTTTTTTCTGTGTGTGTGTGTGAAATAAATTGTTTTTTATTTGTTATTATTATTTAATTTATTTTTTCATTACATTTCGATACAAGTGTGAACTATAATTTATTTTAGCTTGATCTTTTTCATTCTCTAACATAGTTTACCATATCCATTTTAAACCTTTGAAACACTTTGTTTTCAGATTTTTTTTTCCTGTTGTAGTAATTATCATAATTTAAGATAGTTATATAATTTAATAACTTCTAGGTTAAATATATATACAAATTAAGATAAAAACATTACTTTACCAGGTGCCATGCAAGTACGCATGTTTGATAGAGAGATACGATCTGCCGGTATGGCGTCTAGGTTAAACTTACAGTTACCACAACTTACAGTTAGCTGTTGCCAATATAATTAATAATACAAAAATATATTACAGTACTTTCCCTTTAAAAGATTGAATGTCTAGATATTTATAAGTCCAGACGAAGAGGTTTCTTACGAGTGCGTGGTGGGTTACGACGAACATTAATATCAATTTTCTTTTCTAGTTCAACAGCTGGTATGTTTGTGGTATCATCTGACTGTTTCTCTGCTTGTATGGTGGTTGGTGTTTTCTCATTCCTTACATTAGCATCAGTTTCGGAGATTTCAGGTTTATTTGTAATGGCAGAAGTATTTCTCTCCACTGGGCGAGTTTCTGCTGGCGTTTCATCTGCATCAATGTTTTCCAGTATGTCAACATTACTGTGACAACCCTGGTTGACCAAATTATCGAGCTTTGAGGATTCTTGGTCATTTTTACTGTACCCATGACGAAGCTGATCAACATGTGCAAGATACATCTTGTCGTTGATGTTGACAACCCAAGTTTTATTACCTTGTGGTTTGATTAAAGTTCCACTGCTCCATTCTTGGTTTTTATGGGAGCGAACCAAAACTGTTTCATCAGGCATAAAACGTCTATTACTAGTATGGCTTCTGTCATAATATTTTTTCTGAGTACACTGGTTCTGCTCAACACGAGCCTGAGTGCTGGGATGCACAAGTGCTAGTGGTGTGCGAAATGGTCTGGATAAAAACAATTCAGCAGGAGAAAGTCCAGTAGTAGAGTGAGGCGTTGAGCGATAGCTCATAAGGAAACGAGAAATTTTTCTGTTCAGTGAGCTATGATCTGTAGCATCACTGTTCATTTTGCTTAATGCCTCTTTGAATGTCTGCACACTTCTTTCGGCCAAGCCGTTCGATTGTGGATGGTAGGTTGGAATGGGAGTATGTTTTATTCCGTTAGACTTCAGAAACCATTCAAATTCTTCCGATATTAATTGAGGACCATTGTCAGACACTAACTCTAATGGCAATCCATATCGTGAAAAAATCTGCTGTAGAGCTTCAATGGTGTGTGGAGAAGTTGTGGAAGGCATCTGCATGACCTCTAACCATTTTGAGTGGCTATCAACAAGTAATAAGTAGTTCTTCTTGTCTTTCTGTGCATAATCAATATGCACTCTATCCCAAGGATGTTTAGACCAAGTCCATGGTTGAAGTGGTGTACGAGGAGGAGAACGACTATTCTTCTGACAGGCAGGACAATGTTTTGCAACTTTTTCAATATCTTCGTCCAATTTTGTCCACCATATATGGCTACGAGCTATGGCTTTCATCTTCGAAATTCCTGAGTGGGTATCATGCAGCTGATCCAAGAGTCTCTTCCTGAATTTTTCTGGTATGACGACTCTCATTCCCCACAGAAGGCAATTATTATCAACTGACAGTTGATCTTGACGGTTAAAAAATGGCTTAAGTGATTCGTTGTCTATCTTCCACGGCCAACCATTTTGAACATACTTCAGAGCTGGTCCTAAAACTGCATCATTACGAGTTGCTTTTGCAATTTCAATGCTGGTTACTGGCAGGTCTTCACAATACGAGATTTTAAATATTTCTGATGACGTTTCAACTTCAGATTCAACAGGAGCACGTGATAAGGCATCAGCATTGCGGTGTTCTGAGCCTTTTTTATACTCAATGCTGTAGCTGAAAGAAGATAATAACACTGTCCATCTTTGAAGTCTAGCTGCTGCAATGGCAGGAACAGCTTTGCTAGGTGCAAAAATACTTATTAATGGTTGATGGTCTGTAACCAATATAAACTTTCTGCCAAAGAGATATTGTTGAAACTTCTTTATCCCATATATTATTGCTGCTGCTTCTTTCTCAATTTGCGAGTAGTTTTGTTCAGCTTTGGAAAGAGTTTTTGATGCATAAGCAATTGGACGTTCATCGTTGTCAATGATGAAAAATAAAACAATACCAAGACCCACAGGCGAGGCATCACAGGATGCTTTTAAAGACAATTTGTCATCGTAGTGCACTAAAACAGCATCTGATGTAGGAAGATTTTTACATTTCTGAAAAGTTTCTTCACATTCTGATGACCACATCCAAGGAGTGTCCTTATGGAGTAATTTGTAAAGGGGAGCAAGCAGCATGGCAGAATTGTGTATAAATTTTGAATAATAATTCAAAAGACCCAAAAATGATTTTAGCTCAGTTACATTGGAAGGAGCATTTATTTTCTTAATGCATTGTACATTCTCATCTGTAGGATGAATGCCCTCACTATCAATTACATGGCCTAAAAATTCTACACTTTTCTGTAAAAAACTACATTTCGATAAGTTGAGCTTAACATTGTACTCACTAAATCGCTGAAATACTTTTTCCAAAGTGCTTAGGTGCTCTTCATATGTGGCACTGGTAATAAGGATATCATCTTGAAAACAAATCACTAATTCCATACCCTGAAGAATTTTTTCAATTGTTGACTGGAAAATTGCTGATGCACTGTTTATGCCATATAATAATCTTAAGGGGCGTACTAAACCAAGATGCGTATTCGGAGTAAGACACTCTTGGGAAGATTCATCTAATTCAATCTGCTGATAAGCATGACGCAAATCTAATTTTGAGAAGTACTGTCCACCATTAAGAGTTGCAAACAAATCTTGTTGAGTCGACAAAGGGTACTGATTTTGATCAATAAACTTATTAACAGTAACTTTAAAGTCACCACACAGCCGTACATCACCATTTTTCTTGGGAACAATCACAAATGGAGTTGCAAAACTGGAATGTTGCACAAAGTCCCAAACACCTCTCTGCTTGGAATTTAGAATTTCTTCAGCAACTTTATTTTTTAAAGAATATGGTACTGGACGCGCTTTAAAGAACACAGGTTGGGTTTCCTTTTTCATTTTTAATGAAGCCTTTATATGTTTAATAGGTTCTGCACTTTCCTCGAAAAGTTTGCTATACTTGTTTGTCAATGCACTAATAGAATCAATTTTACCAGACATATCCTTAAGTATTTTATGCACAGAGAAAATTTTGTGCCAATTTAATTTAAATTTTCTGATCCAATCCTTCCCAAATAAGGATGGTCGGTCTACAATTTTACTACAATAGCTTGTAAATCACATTTGGATTTCATACAAAACACTGACAGACACTTCCCCAGCAATTGCAATGGGTTGTTGATTATAATCTTTGAGTGTAACTGGTATACTTTTAGGCACTATGTGTGCTAAATTTTGTTTTAACCATGTTTCAGAAATTATACTAACATCTGCAGCAGTATCTAATTCCATATCTAGTATTTTGTTGCATATTTTAACTTGAACAATATAGTTAGAATAATTATTTACATTTATGGAAAATAGATTATATTCTTCAGAATTACTCTGCTCACAATTAGCAGATACTTTCTTAGCAGAAGGATTAGCACTTTTATCTTTTAATCTACACACATGTGAAATATGGCCAATTTTGTGACAAAAATGACACTTAGCCATTTTGTATTTACACTTATTTGCATCGTGTGATGTACCATAGCGATAGCATTTCTGAGTATTATTTTTAGAATTTTTATTTGCTTTGAACTTTATTCACTTTGTTGACATTTGAAAGCACAGGTAATGCCACTTTTATGTTACTGGCACCTTGCTCTGCTAATTCCATTGCCAAGGCGATTTCACAAGCCTCATCAAGCTTGAGATCTTTTTTTTGCGAGTAAGCGTTTTTGAGTTGCCTCACAACGAATTCCACAGACAAAGCGATCACGTAGAGCTTCTGACAGAAAACTTTCAAAGTCACACGTGGATGCCAAACGCTTTAAATCAACGATATATTCGGAAATACTTTCACGATCGTTTTGACTCCTTCGGTGAAATTGAAATCTTTCCGCAATTGTAATGGGTGCCGGGCGAAAATGGTCTTGCAGCTTCTTAATCAAGTCATCATAGGTTGAATCCTTCGGTAACTAGTGTTGCAAAGGGTGCAAAAAACCGGGTTTATTCCCGGGAAGCTTTTTCAAGAAGGCTCACGTTTTCAGCACCTTATCACCAGAGTAACGGTTGGCGCGGGGATGAATTCAATGCTACGCACCTTTTCTTGTTCCTGACGTCTTACGCGTAGCGAACAGCAACCCCATTCCTTTGCCGAGAGCTTTTTGCTTTTAAAACAAAGAGTTTTGTCGCATTAAAATGCTTTTAATTGCACAATATATATATAAATCAAACATAAGTTATGTTTTTCAGTTCAATAATATTCATTTATTTCATTAATTCGCTATGTTTGAAGAAACTGAGAGCGTATTTTATTTTTAGGAAAAATAAAAACAGACGTAAAGATTTTTTTGTAATAAGTATAATTGATCATATTTTTATGACACAATTGAACTCAGTTTTATGAGCATTACTACTGAATTAATTTAGTTTTTTTTTTCATTAAGCGGCATAATTGTGTGACGTGTTGATTGCATTAATAAAACATATTTTCACTGAAATAATTCATAAATTAATTGGTCTTAATTTAATTGCGATTAGACGTTAATAGGGAGTTGAAACTAAAATCAATTCGGTTATAATTAGATTGAACGATAAATCATAAATTATTTGGCTGTATCCTGCAATTAAACCAATCAGTTAAAATAATTGCAAGTTGATACATGAAATTAAATCAATTACTATTACATTTTAATGCTGTTAAATCTTTATCATTATTTGAGTTTTTATGAAAAAAAAAATTGTTCTGCCCCTAGTGCACAAAATTAAAAATCATTAAAATTCTTCAGTTTTTTTTATTTTAAAATTTTTGCCATATTTTTAAAATATTATTTCGTCCTAGTTGTTTTATTTGTTATTTTAAAATAGTCATCCGTCAGATTTGAATAAATCATCTAAATTTTCTCAGATGAAATCCCCCCCCCCTACACACACTCCATTTTTCGTCATTTTGAATTATGCATATATTGCAATATTTATTAAGTTGAAATGGCAATAAAACAATGATCAATCGTCTCTCCTCCCCCCCCCCCCCTCTCCTCCAGCACATTATTTTTTTGACCATTTAAAATTCATTGTTGCCTTGCAGAAAAGGTTATTTAAAATTGTGTATTGCTCTATCTGTTGATTTTTAAATAACAAATAAATAAATTTTGCCATAAAAAAAGAAAAGGAAAGAAATGGAATGAAAGAAAATAATAATAATAATAATCAGGATTAACCTTTTGTGCACACGCTTTCATTTTTTTTTTTAATTCTTTACATTTTTTAAAATTTTCTGTCCTATTTATTACTTTGAAGTAACTATAAGTAAAGGACCCATTATTCAAATTCTGCCCCCCCCCCCCCCCCACTCCGAAAAAAGGAAAAGCCTTGTTTTTCTTTCTCACCCCCCCCCCCCCAAAAAAAGTTAAATATTCCAAGTTTTTAATTTTTTGGTTTATTTTTCTATGTGTTAATTGATAAATTTAACTATTTAAATCTACAGCCCCTCACTATCATACATTGTTAAAAATTTTCTCTAGTGATTTTATTTGTTAATTTGAAGTAGAAATGGTCACCCACCATTTCTTTAATTTAGGCAGGACTGCTATTCTAAAATATGATAGTTCGTCCTCCGTCATTTCGGTTCAAAACAAAACATAAGACGACGATTGGCGTTAGAGCTGGCTGAAGGTTCTCCCTTTCGCCAACTTGCCAAGGCTGGTGCTGAAAACGTGAGCCTTCCTGAAAAAGCTCCCGGGAATAAACCGGGTTTTTTGGGAAGGAAATTTTGAAATTTTCCGGGAGTTTTCAGAATGTTTTAAGCATGAAAAATTTTTAATTTATTATTTTCAATTATTTTTAATGATTTCAATTTTTGCCAATGTAAACAAAACTATATAACATAAAATATGAAAAAAAAATTGCATGGTTTACATGAAAACTAACAAAATACAGGCTTAACTGCAGAAATATTAAGTAACAGAAATTAAAATATAATAAGAAATTTGGTATTTTAATCGTCTATAAATAAAAAGGTGAAAGAGGCAGATGAGAACTTCATCTTCCCTCACATTGAATGTAAACTTCACCTCTATTCTTCGATTCAACGAATGTAAACAAAAAGAAAATGAACACAATTAAAAGTAATCAATGCAAAAATACAAAGCAACAAGTTAGAAAATTAATACTTATAAAGTATGCCTGAATAAGATATATGCGAGCCAACAGAAACTAAAAAAAATTATTTTTTTTAAAGAAACATTCATATCCTCACCTATTTACAGCCGCCATTGTTGTAAAGCTAATAAATTATAAAGACTTAGACTATAAAATCATAAGCTTTGTGAATTCATAATGTAAAATCTATCTTTTATGAATATTCCTCCCTGAAATTTCTTTAAAATAAAAATTTCAAATTGGAAAAATAACTGGTTTTGTTTATCGTCAAAACTCCTTCAAAATTTCCAATATTCCCCAAAATTCCGGGTTTATTCCCCAAAATTCCCGGGTTTATTTCCGTCCCTCAAAATCTGCGGGTTTTTTGCAACTCTATCGGTAACTGAGGAGTCAATAAATTACGTAACAGTTTATATGTTTTTGGTCCCAATACTGAGATTAATACAGGTACACGCTTCGCTTGATCGATATCATTGGCAAGAAAATATTGTTCAAGTCTTTCTACATACAGCGAAAAATCCTCGTTACTGTCGTCAAATACTGACAGTTGACCAACTAGGCCTAACTTCGACATGGTCGATACAATTTGCAAAACGATTATAAATATACGGTACATTTACTGTTCGTCGAAATACATCGTCGCCATTATCATAATTTAAGATAGTTATATAATTTAATAACTTCTAGGTTAAATATATACACAAATTAAGATAAAAACATTACTTTACCAGGTGCCATGCAAGTACGCATGTTTGATACAGAGATACGATCTGCCGGTATGGCGTCTAGGTTAAACTTACAGTTACCACAACTTACAGTTAGCTGTTGCCAATATAATTAATAATACAAAAATATATTACAGTAATAATAAATAGATATTAATATTACAGATTGCTATAGGGGCGGGGAGAATTTAAATGATCTAAATCCCTCTCTGACAATTTTGATTATTTGTTAGTTTGGTCAATTAACTGACTGACTTTTTAAAATTATTTATATTTATGCACACACAGGTCTCAGAAAAAAAGTCGCATAAAATTTGACTGAGTATGTTTATTAATTGTTTTTCATCTATTTATTATTAAAAATAAAACACATTAGCAATAAAAAAAGGGGGGGAGGGTACTTGAGTCTACTGTTGCTTTGAATAAATGCAGCACACAACACACAGATAAATACAATGCAGTTACTTAGCCGAGATATTATTTCTAAGGGGGGGGGGGGCTGTCTAGTCTCCTAAGCCACTGACCTCCTGATGAAAAGCTTTAAATCAAAAACTACTAATTTTACTTTCAGTATAAGTATCAATGCATACTTTTAAAATACAATATAAAAATCTTTTTTTTTTTTTTTTAAGTTTAGACTCACACACATCTGTGTATACAAAAGGAAAATATAAGTAATGTGTAGCTTAAAAATAAATTAAAAAATAATAAGCCTAAAATAATTAAGTTGATTACATTATTAAAAGAAAGTCAGTTTTATCGATTTTTTGCAGGAAAAAAAGGATATTTTTTTAAATATCATATCGTTGTCTTTAGCGACTAAGTTTATATTACTTTACATGAGAAATGAATTAAAATTCCTTGCATATAGCAGAGAAAATTTGATATGATTACAACTTAATATTTGAAATAAGCTCAAGTCACACTTGGCGAAGTTTTAAATTTCTTCTTTCGGCGGGGAAATGAGGGGTGTCCTCTGATTTGTTAGTATGAAATGTCAATCCTTGCTCAATTATCAAGACCAAGAAGTCTATGGGTGAAATTGTCCCGATAATTGCCAACTTATTAACTGATTTTGTTCCGTAAGTTTCGCCACCTGGTACATACTACTGGTAATAAATACTACGTAAACATATGTATAGTTAAAATGGAAAATAGTGTGTTATTGACATTAAAAAAAAATTTTTTTTTATTCCACTAAAATAAATGCGTAAAGTCAAATTATTTCGCACAATTATTTTCTTGCTTTTAAAAATGTTGAAAATGAAGATTTAAATGGAAGATTTATTGGTACTTTTTTTTGCGGGTTATTTTTTTTTTCTTTTTTCTTAAATCTTGGCGCAATTCGGGCTTCAAAAAGTGAGATTTGTTGCCAAATGATACAAACAGATACGAAAACAAAATTTTATAAACTGTTAACTTGTTTTATAAGAATTTACATGTATAAATTTAATTTATAGATATTATTATTGTTTTTTTATATACAACTAGGGGGCTCTGCCCCCTACGAGCTACGCTCGTCAACCCCCGTTCAGACACCGCAGACTCTAACAGCATGATAATTTAATCGGCTTTAAAAAGATTTCGGAAGATTGAATTATAATTTGAATCTGAGAATTATAATCTGACGTAATTTTCACCAAACTTTTCTTTTTCTTTTTAATATTCACGTAAAAATACTTTTGTATGAAATGAAATATTATGATCATCTTAAAATATCAAATAAATGTCTCGAGGAATTTTTAAATTTAAACTGTTTTGTAGTTTTATTTTTTGTTCATTTTATATAATAAGTGTAATGTGACGTAAATTCTCTTATTTAAGACTTCTAACGCATGTTTATGAATTTATTATTTTACAATATTCTGTCTCTTTTAAAATTCACGTGTAATTATAATTTTTATGACGTAATTTTCAATGAGTTCCTGCTTTTTATATTTTCTGTTTATAATAGTCACAGGTAAAATAAATTTTTAATTTGAAGTAAACATTATTGTTTGCGCTGTTTATACAGTTGGCATCAGTTTAAATTAATACAATTTTCTAAAATATTAAAAAATATCTCTCGAAATGCTGAAAATTTGAATTTAAAATAGAAATAAAACCTCAAAAAATGACTCAAATTAAAAAACTAAATGCAGTTCACACATCGGGAAATTCTGACGCATAAAATGATCTAAAAATGATTAAATTCCTACGTACAGTTTTTGCTCCTATAAAACTTTTTTAATGGAACGATTTTGTCCAACTTTAGCATTAAATATCTCTTCAAATAATTTTTCGATTTGAAAACTGTCTGCATCAGCGTGTTTATCAAAGAGCTTGTTCAGCAACCACGACCACTTCGCCCGGGCGCGAAGGAGACAGATGCATATGGAGGGGGATATATTTTAAGCGTAGTTACGGTGAACTTGGGAGCTAAATACTCAGCAGCTTTGTGTTACCCTCAGAGTAAAGATAATAAGAGATTATATGATAAGTCTGTGGTATTACCTAAAGTTTTTATTAGATAAAAATAAGGCAGTGTTCCGCAGAGAGTTTTTAAAAGAGAATAGCAATATATGCACAGAACGAATGTTCAGTTTCAAAGTTTTTGTCCAATCTATGGCAGCCTGGCAAAGTTTGGTGATAGCCTAGTCTTTTCCTTCGCTTGAAAAATACTGCTTTTTTACAATTATAACTTTCAATTTGATGCATTTTCTGATAGAAATTTTGATGAGTACTTTGTAATTGTTGAATATTTGCTAAATAAATTACGTCCTTTTGGTAGTAAACAGCATATTAAAGCACATATTTATCTTTTTCACTGCATTTAAATATAAAAATTTTTTATTCATTATTTTATAACGTTGGAAATTATTTTTTAAATCTATGTGTGGCACATTATTTTTCTTGAAACTTGAGAAAAAAGTCCTTAGGGAGTACAACTGCTTGTTAAGTTATTTGAATACCACCACTGTTTTTTTTATGATGTAGTTTGTTTTTTTGTCGAACTGTTCAAGCGAATCAGTCAACCCACCAAAACGAGTGAAAACATAAACAAAAAAGCCCAAGCATGTGATCATAACCACAGACTTCTAAGTCTGTGATCATAACGACCACAGATTTTTTGTGGGCTAGGTGAGCGAAGACCGGGCGTAAAATTTGCTGCTGATCGGATTTATATCAGATCACGTGATACTTTTCATGAATATTTTGATTTTGTCTGGGTGCGTATAGACATGTATTCCTATTACGAGAGACATTGTTTGGAAAGATAAGAAGATTTAATCATTGGTTTCACCCGTTTCGAACCATAAAATTACAAAATAATTAAATTATTTCAAAATTCCTTACTTTTTAAGACCACTCCATGAGGTATATCTCCCTGCGTCCGGTCGGCCCAATTTGCGCCGCTGAACAAGCTCAAACATTTCTCTATAATACCACCGATTTTCATATTTTTGTATGCAACAGTTTTTTTAATATTAACGATGATATTAACGATGAATGCTTAAGCATTCAAATTGGATGTGGATCTACCCGGAATATCTACGCAGATTTTCATTGGTCCATTTCCAAATCAAAACTTTTTTTTATATATAGAAGTATTTACTTATTTGTATATAAAAATAGATAAATTGCTTTTTTACATTAATTAAATTGTACAAATATTTGAAAATATTGCTTCTTTATGTGAAACACTGAATATGCTTCCAGAAATTACGTTGCCAAATTTTCTTCTCTCGCAAAGGCCCCTATACTTGAAAAGTATCGATTTATTATTATATAATGTAGTATTAGCTAATTTTCTGTAATATGTTCCACAGTCAAAATTGACTGCAAAAAACGCGATGCTGAAATAATGTGATATCAAGTATACGGTTTAAAAATAAAATTAATTTTGCACCAAAATACACTTACTTAATTAAGCCAATTGGCTCTAGGTCTGATTAAGGAAGAATACCCAAACCAAGATTTACAAACACCAAAATCGTAGCATGACAAGAATACGGTTTTTGGGGAAAAGCTGAAGTACATGTATAAATTTAAGTGATTATTAAACTTTTTTATTTTTTCAGTTTTTGAAGCGTTTATGACTTCAGTCTGTTTTTTGGGTACTTCTTAGTTATCCCGTCGACCAATTTCGCCAAATTATATAAATCGCTAAACCACTCGCCAAATTATACACATTTCTATTTTAAATAACGAAAGAGCAAATAAATTAGTAAACCATTACTAAAAATACAAATAAAACGTCGAATTAATGGTTTTACTGGCCATTAATGGCATTTAATCTTACAATTAATTAATTAATGGCAACCATTATTAGCATTTAATCTTACAATTTGGCGACAGTAATTTGGTCGGCGGGATACCTAAGAAGTACCGTTTTTTGTGTATTTATACGTGTTTTAACT
This sequence comes from Maratus speciosus, assembly GCA_963932465.1. NCBI lineage: Eukaryota > Metazoa > Arthropoda > Arachnida > Araneae > Salticidae > Maratus > Maratus speciosus. The sequence goes on along the minus strand of OZ010800.1, from coordinate 349,859,541 downwards.
TTCCTAAAATACTTTAATACATTTTAGTAAAACTTACATAACATGTGCGAGTTAAAACAAGGGAATTAAATACGCACCAAACTATGCTCGCCAAGATATTTAGCACCAGGCAACATAACACCCGATGACTAATTATAACTTCGTCGTTTACGTAATAAAATAAAATAAAACACTGGAAGCATAAACTTAAGACTCGATAAAAACTTAACTAGTGTATATTACTTTAAAATTACATTCATCGCACGTGTGTGCGGCAATACAGTAAGTATATCGTTACAGCTCAGATCCTCAACATACTTTCCTGAGGCAGTCCAACAGTCTACTGTCAAACGTTTCTTCCCGCCTTCTCGGAGCTAATCCGCGCGGTTTTCAGTTACGGCGGAATCGAAACCATGGATGTGGTATGAAGAAAATAGGAGTCAGTTCACAAGCTGGTTTTGGGTTGTCGGCGATGCCAGATCCCCACAGTAGCCCCCCTTGAGCGATAGCGAAACAATTTCCACTATCAGAGGTAGCGAGGGTTAAATCTGACACGCCGACCAGAACGTGTGGTTACAGGGTCACTTTTGGGCATGAGAGTTTCTGATTGATTTGTTGATGTCTCTAACACCGGCTGCTTCTGTGCTGCTTTTTGATTGGGAGGCTGTTCCTCACCTGAGCACCAGAAAGCAGGCTTCACTCTGTCTATGTGCACTGTGACAGTTCGCTCAGAAATTTTAAGTGTAAAATTTTTTTCAGTTCTTTGCAGCACCAAGTAAGGCCCCTCATACGGAGCTTGTAGGCTTCTCTTAACACAGTCTCTGCGCAGAAAGACGTGTGTGCATGACTCAAGCTCCCTGCTGATGAAAATTGGACGGTCAGCTGTAGACCGAGCAGGTACTGGGCACAATTGGCGTACCACCTGACGTAGCCTGCCAAGAAAATTTACCGGATCTGGATCGTCAGCTGCTGGCACCAGGAATTCTCCAGGAAGGGCAATGGTAGTACCGTATACCATCTCAGCTGCCGTTGCCTGCAAATCCTATTTCCATGCAGTTCGTATGCCCAGGAGCACAGATGGCAATACCTTAGCCCATTCGATGGTGTTGTGCGCCATGATTGCAGCTTTGAGCTGTCGATGAAATCGCTCCACCTGACCGTTTGCAGCTGGATGGTATGGAGATGTGTGGATCTTGGTAATACCCAGGAATTGATTCAGTGCCGAAAACAGAGATGACTCGAATTGGGGACCTTGGTCAGTCGTCAGACGTAAAGGTGGCCCAAAACGGGCGATCCAACCAGCGTAGAAAGCCTCTGCTACACTTTCAGAAGTAGTGTCAACCAACGGAATTGCTTCCGGCCACTTGGTGAACCGGTCAACACATGTCAAGCAATACCGAAACCCATTAGATGGTGGCAATGGCCCAACCAAATCTATGTGCACATGCTGGAAACGAGCTGATGGCTGTTCAAATGTGCCAATAGCACTTTTCGTGTGCCGGTGGACTTTGCTTCTTTGGCAGGAGATGCAGGATCGCACCCACACCGCAACATCCTTCTGCATTCCGGTCCAAACATAGCGTTCTGCAACTAGTTTCTGTGTCGCCTTGACACCAGGGTGGGACAACTCGTGCAATTTCTGGAAAATAATCTTCCGCATGCCTGTGGGCACGAAAGGTCTAATGCGACCTGTTGAGATATCACACTGTAACTTTAATTCTGAATCACCTACTGGCATCGTTTGAAATTTTAAACTCGTGTCACTTTCTTTTGCCTGTTGAAGTGAAATATCAGTTGCCTGTAATTTAGCCATATGTTCCAAATCAACAACACCGGACTTAATGGTCGAAATATTCACTCTCGACAAAGCGTCAGCCACCACATTTTCTAAACCACTGATGTGCTGTATGTCCGTGGAAAATTGGCCAATAAAATCGAGTTGACGAGTTTGACGAGGTGAGCTTTTGTCTGCTTTTTGTCTAAATGCAAAAGTAAGTGGCTTGTGGTCTGTGAAAATTGTAAAGTTCCGACCTTCAAGCATATGTCGAAAATGTTGTACAGCGGAATACGCCGCCAAAAGTTCAGGGTCGTAAGCACTATACTTCTGCTGTGCCGGTGACAAGGATTTTGAAAAAAATGCTAAAGGTTGCCAATTGTTATTAACTTGCTGCTGCAAGGCTGCACCCATCGCAAAATCTGATGCATCCACCACAATAGATAAGGGTGCCGTTGGAATGAAGTATGCTAATGTAGCAGCATTTGCAAGTTCTTCCTTACTACATACGAAAGCATTATTAGATTCCCCTGTCCACTGAACTAGGCTTTTGTCGTTCTTTTTGGCACCTTGTAAATATTTGTTTAACACCCCCTGTGTGTGCGCAGCATGGTAAATAAACCGACGGTAAAAATTAAGCATGGCCAGATAACGACGCAATTCTTTAATAGTTTCGGGACGAGGAAATTTTTTAATCGCGTCAACCTTATCCTGGAGTGGGCTAATGCCCTCAGCGGAGATAGTATGTCCTAAGAATTTGACATTAGATTGGCCAAAAACGCACTTAGATGAGTTCAAGCGTACCCCATACTGAGCTAGTCGCTCGAACACCATTTGCAAATGTTGAATATGCTGCTCGTAATTCTCGGATGCTACCAGTACATCATCAAAATATGGAATGCAAAAATCAAGTCCGTACAATACTCTATGGATAAAGCGCTGAAACGTCGCAGCAGCATTGGCCAAACTGAATGGCATATACAAAAATTCGAAAAGCCCAAACGGAGTTGTGACTGCTGTTTTTTCAATATCCTCAGGCCGCACCGGAATCTGGTGATAAGCTCTAGCCAGATCCAATGTCGAAAAAATCTTTTTACCGTGGAGCGCTTGCGTGCAATCCTGAATATGAGGGACTGGATAGCGATCCGGAACCGTAGCAGCATTCAAAGTACGATAATCCCCACACGGGCGCCAATCACCCTTAGATTTGGGAACCATGTGCAGCGGGATAGCCCAAGAGCTGCTGGAAGGTCTGCAAATCCCAGCAGACATCATAAACTGAAATTCCTGCTTAGCCGCACAAAGTTTATCTGGTGGAAGCCTGCGAGGCTTAGCGAACACAGGTGGACCTTTGGTTTCAATAATATGCTGCACATCATGCTTCGGGGGGTTAAGGGAGGCTGAAGTATCCGTAAGACTGGGGAACTTACTAAGTAGCATATGGAATGGCGTTATTTCAGAAACCGTGCGTATTTTACTACTAACTGACTTACCAATTATGCCCTGCGCCTGTAAGTTGGTAATGGGGTCATGCAACTTCCCTTGGCGCGCATCAATAAGTAAGCCAAAATGCCGAAGGAAATCAACCCCAATAATTGGCTGTGAAACGTCTGCGAGAATAAATGACCAATGAAATTCCCTGCGCAGGCCTAAATCAAGCTTTAAGAGCTGCTGACCAAAGGTAGGAATAATCGTGCCATTAGCAGCAAAAAGTTGGAGCTTATCTGCCGTTCGCGTTTTATTAGCTTTTGATACAGGTAAGACGGACACATCAGCTTCCGTGTCTATTAAAAATTTCAAATGAGTAGTTCTGTCATTGAGATAGAGTCTATTTATTTGAACTATGCCGTCACCCTCAGATTTGAGTGACGGCCTTACTAGTTTCCCTCCCATGAGCAAGGCTTGCGGCATTTATTCGCTTTCTCCGCAAACGTGGCATGGTACCAACATAAATTTTGGGAATTGCCATTTTTTTCGGTACTTTTCTCGCATTTATACTGCCTAAAACGGTCACGGGATTTGGAACGACCCTGCCTGAAATTATTCCCCTTTCCTTCCAACTTCTCCAAGCGTGTAGAGAGCGCAAGAATTAATGATTTTAGTTCGTCATTACTGGACTGAATACTTTGAACCATGGGGGACGGACCATTCGCAGCAATGATACCATCAGCCATCTCGGCTAATTTGTCAAGCGGGTCATTAGAAATTGCTAAAATTTGCTGAACATTAGTGGGTAGGCGCTGAAGAAATAACGTTTTCAGCAAATCATCTTTGACCTGGCTACCAGCCTTATTTCTCATTTCTAGCAGCAAACGGGAAGGTTTTTTATCCCCCAACTGTAAACCAGAAATCAATTCACGAATGCACTGATCCTCACTTAACGAATACTGACTAATTAGTCGTTTTTAGCTTTTCGTACGGTTGATCAGAAGGCTGCTCGCTACCCAGATAGCATGTAAGGTTTCCGAAAAGGGTCGTTTTTGCTTTACTTTCTAACTATCCTGCAAAGTTTTTCGTGATAATCGTGTAGCCAACCCATGTTCGGAAATCATTATGATCCGTACGATTTTTGCGCATGCGCAACTTATTTCTTTTCACGGCCAGCGTAGATGGCGGCCTCCTAATGGCGTCTGTTTTGAAAGCTTTCGTTGTGTCAAGTTTCTAACATTTACAGAAAATGCGGTAAGTTTGCCATTACTTTTACTTATTAGTATATATCATTATTGTTTAAATCGTTCTTACTGTAGTCTTTTTTTCTTCTGTACTGTCTTATATTTAAGATTTCTGTGTAAGTTACCCATGAGGAAAAGATGATATTTGATTCAACGCTATTTTGTTTAATTATGTTATACAGCATGCTACATCTTTAAATTAAACTAACTTCTATAAACATGATTTACTTAAAACATGTTATAACGTATCGTTTCACGTTTCGTAACCATCGCGAATTTTCAAATGTATTTTGATAACATAACTGCAGTTCCGTTATATATACTTTTAACACATAGGATTGACGTAATGGTAATGTAAATGAACCATAAAATACGAAATCGAGAAAGTGTAAGGAGTTTTTTGTAGGAGTAAGTGTTTAGGAACATATTTTATTATAATAAAACATTTTTAATTATGATCGAGGCTAACTAGTGTTTTTATAATTAAAAACACTTAAGTCTTAAACACAATTTTGTTTTTATGTTTAATTATTTTAAACTTGTAAAAATAAATTTTATCTTTTTTTCTTAAAGTCTTCAAAAAATAAGGAATGTATACTTAAAGTTTTAAAATCACCACCACCCCCTTGCTGTGGACTGATTTACAAATCAAAACAGACTTTGACCTTCAACAAATTACATTCATTTGAAAATATATATGCATGCATAGCGTATAAAACACGTAGATCATTTCATTTAAATGTATTTATCAAAATGTAGGTATATTGTTTGTTATCCCTTTTAGCGTCTATATATATATTTACAGATGATTTTCTGTTGTAATTTTAAAATAACATCCAAACAGAAATCTTTTTTTTTTTTCAATTATATGCGAATATGACATCTGTGCCAATAATTGTATAATTTTAATGTCCTTCATTAAATTTATTTGAGAATATCTTATCCTTATTGCACAAACACCCTTTTCGCTATTCCTATATTTATAGTAGCTGCTATATGTAAAATTTAAAAACTGTCTTCAAACACAAGTAATTATTTAAAAGTTTTTCTGCAAAAAAACCCCACTAAATCATGTGCATGTATACATCTCAAAAAATAAATTTGCTATGTGTAGTGAAGAATAAAACAATTATTTATTAAAAATAAACATATTTTTACAGTAGAAATTAATTTTCGTATGTCATTTTGCCAGCTGATTGAGAATCGGCAAAGCTTTTAATATTAAGAGGCTGTACATATATAACGTTACCAACTTTATAGTAATTTTGTAATCTTTCCGGCCTTTACAATATCTTACATTATCATTCCTGGATTATGTCCCACCCTTCCATCACTAATCATATTGTTATCAGTGTCTCAAAGTTCTTTTTTTTTTTCCTTTCATTTTATTTTTACATATTTTCAGTTATATGTAAACATATTGTTATATATCTGTTATTTATAAAATTTTCTAATAAAGAAGAAAGAGTATGTAAAATATCACTATATTAAATATAAAATAAGTTTATATCAATAAATTTTTTTAAAAGTATTTAAAAATAGCTCTTTGTTACATAATGTATTCAACAGATATATTGTTTCTTGCCGCTCTTATCAACAAAACAGATAGACAACATTCTTCCTCTTTATTTTACTAATAAGCACAAGTATCACTTCAAACGTACTATCTGGTTTCTCCAACAGCAGATTATATGCAAATATAGGGTAGATGTGCCAGTAATGGACACCCTTAAGGAATTTCTTTAAAATTTATTTTTTTATTAATAGTTAAAATTATTATATTCCAGTTTTTTCAATATTATATTAATCTATCGACAATATTTAACCATTCTTATAGCCTCATTTCCCAATATGAATAGAAATTTAATTTTAAATAACAGAAATATATCAAAACACCCAAAAGCCCAGTAATGGACACCCTCTGGCCCAGTAGTGGACACCCTCTGTTCCAGTAATGGACACCCCATAAAAAGTAATAAATATAATTGTTTTTATGACTATTTAGAACCAGAATTTAATGAATACATACTAATGAAACAAAATAGTTATTTTCAAATAAATTTAACATTTAGGATACCAGTAATTAATAAAGTATTTGTGATAATCATTTATTGTTTGTATCAATAATTGAAATTATCAGATGATCGATGTTTTAATTATTTTAGATGCATAGATTAAAATACTAAATATCAGGCAATTACAGCTATCAAATTATTGTAACAGTGATGGATTTAAAGGGTAATTAAAAAAAAGTTTTGGAATATTAATGTTTAGTTTTGTGCCACTATTTTTAAATGTTTAGTTTTGTGTCACTATTTTTAACAATCTTCCAGACTCTACTTGATATATCATTTATAATAATTAATATTACAAATATGAAAGAAATGATATTGTGAGTTGAATATTTTAAATACTAAATAAAATAATTTCAAAATAAAACTGTAGTACTGATGTTTGAGGCCAATGATCTGCAGATTTACTATAGTTTCATGAATATTACCTGCAATTTTCATTAATAGTATTACATTTTTTTTTTAAATAAGAAAACATTTAAGACAGAAAATAGATTTTTAATAGCTTCTGTAACTTAATTGTTTTTATTTAAACGGAGAGGGATTAAGCCGTATGAGCCCCTCTTTGACTGTGCTCTTAAACAATATTTTTTGCTTCCTGGCTGGTTTGATTGCCGGATTACAAAATATGCAAGGTATATGTACTACATAAAAAAAAATAATAATAATAAATAAAATAAAATATTGAAATTTCATAAAATCTCATAAAATAACTTAAAAGCAGCTATTTATAAAAGTTTTGGTGTTATTACATTTTGGTAAGTATAATTTAAAAATTAAATTTGATTATTTAGGTTTGCAGTTAAACCAAAGTGTTTTATGCACTATAAACATTACTAAAATTGCATTTTTAGCAATGTCTACATGGGGTGTCCATTACTGGAAAATGACTAATTAACCATCCCAGTAATGGACACCCCTCTTAAAATCTTAAAAATAAATGAAATTTTGTAAATGGCCATTGGTATATAAAATTCAAAGTTTTCTATTGCTACTCAAACAAAAACATTTAAATTTTGCAAGAAAATAAATAATATATAAATTGATTAAACGAAGCCTACTCTTAGCCTCTTCATTAAGATTTTCTCAGAAAAACAGCGAAACTTTGAAACATTATTTTCTTCTTCCTGATTGGTTTGATTAAAAGTGTCAACAATAACCCAGTTTTATAAAACATACAAGGGGGAATTATAAAAAAAATAATTAAAGCTAAATATTTATTAGTTATTTTTTTATGAACCAAAAACATCAAGGGGTGTCCATTACTGGAAGGGTGCCCATTACTGGCACATCTACCCTATATAAAAAAAAATAGGAAAGCCAAACGTTGAGGTATTCCACATTTCAGAATGAAATAATTGTATATATAATCATTTAATGATTTTAATAATAACTTAGTATTTTCATAAAAATAGATAACTGAATATTTTGATGTAAAGAAACAGTTACAAATAGAAAAATGAATATTTTGGTTGGATCAAAAATGGTAACAATATCGAAAATGAATTTTCTCCCTCACCCTAGAGATATCTTAAGATATCAAGTGCCAAACTCCACCTCCCTGAAGTGATACCGTTATATTAAGCACAGCCTATAAAATCATGAGCCTTAAATGCTTATCAGTTAGCTTGTTAATTTTAAAATTGCCCATCAATACTTTTAGTTATTAATAGTAAATTGGAAAAAATGAAATCAAAATAAGAATTATTTAAAAATTAAATGTTTTGTAAATTCATACAAATTAAAACTTGGTTTATTATTATTGTTGTTTAATTAATAAATATGAAATTACCTTACCCTTCTTGTCCCTTCCCCCCATAATTTTATCTGTACTGGCAGTGTGATCAGTGTGAAAACTGACAGGGCAGGAAATTCATACTACTACTTCTTTTGGTACTACCTGATTATCCCGACAACCAATTTCACCAAATAAAGTTAGTACATACTTTTAATAAGTGTACTTTTAGTAGTTGACCCAATAGCAGAAAATCCTCCAAGTGTTTGCAACAGATACTTCAGAGGCAGAAAATAATCTGCAGGTAAAACAGGTTTGACAGGTTGCAAGTTTTACAATCGAAGTGTTAATCAAACGATCACCTTTTTTTAAAAATGTTATGCATTTTATTAATTTTACTAATAATAATCTTAAGTTTTTGTATTAAGTAAGAAAGAGCCAAACATAATATAAAGCGAAATAAGGGATCAATAGAAAAATAACCTGCAAACGAAAAAAGAAAATCTGCGACTCCCATCTCTAACTTTCTGCTACCGGTGTAGTTGATAATAAATAATAAATATAAATTGGTACAAAAATACATTACAAAATGTATTGTAATGTTAAGCCCTTCGTGACAACATATGTGTGATATAAAGTGTGTACACAGTCCTTGTAACTATTACTATATCGGAATGGTAATTTTTACGGTACTTTTCGGTTAGCCGGGCGCCAGTGTTAGATATACATACATACATATATATGTATATATACTTGTATACATAACACTGGCGACCGGCTAACTAAAAAGTACCATTTTTACCTTATTTAATATAAATTTATTAAATAAGGAAAAAGTCACTATTTGAAAATAGTGGTACAAGGGAGGCTTGTCATGAAGGGTTTAAAAGTTTTTTCTTCATTGTTATTATTTTATGTTTTATTTTTTAGTTTCAAGAACTAATGACATCATCTGGTAAAGATGCTGAAGTCATGGTTGCTAGCATGTTGAGAAAATTACAGATGATGTCGGAACAAAGTCCTAACAGAGGGTACAAAATCTAAAATTGCCCAGCAAGAAGAGGAACAGACAGTTGTTCTAATTTAACAGGTTGGTTATTATATATTTTAACAAAATTTGTTTTTGTGAGTTCATGCTCAATGGTACGAATAATGTTTTCTTTTTCCTATGAAAGTTTGTATTTTTCTGTAACTGTACGCCAGTGTTAAATATATACATATATTTACACACACACACACACATATATATAGTGAAACCTCCCTGTGCGACCACCTCCTTGACCGATCATTTTTTCATGGAACGAAATTTATTCCCATAGGCTCAATACTAATTTTACCTCCATTCAGAGACCATCCCATTTGAACTCCCTCCATGAGCAACCCATTTTTTTGAAAACTTTTTACTTTAAGATTTTAATTAAAACTTTTTTACTTTATGATTTTGATTAGAATCAATAGGTTACCTTTATGAGTAAAATTTCATTGAATAATTCAAGGAAAATGTATCTTACCTTTATTATGCATATTTAATTATACATTATTGATCATTTACTTGACCTTTACTTTCAATATTTTAATCATTTTCAAAATTATCTTACTTTTTATCATTGTAGTTTATTACTTTACTTAATTATTTTAATATTTTACCATATTGCAAGCATTATGTATAATTTTGAATGCATTATTACATTCAAATTACTGTTTAAAAAATGTAAACAAAGTAATGATCAGAAATGTGCAAAATTCTAAATTCCGCACAACCACTGGTCCCAAGCTGTGCGGATTTGAGGGAGTCTACTGTATATAATTCTCGATATATGACAACTCTGTTTTTTCGTGAAGAAAGTATAAATTTATTTCTGAAAAAAATCAAGATATTGCTGATAATTGGTAATCACAATCTTTTTATCAAATATATTTATGTATTAATCAAGCTTTTATTATTATTAAGACTGGCTAAACCTGAAATAAAACTTCCTTACTTTATGACTTTGATGTGAATTAATATGATACCTTTATGAGGAAAGTTCCATTGAATAATTCCTGGAAAATGTATCTCATCTTTATTATGCATATTTAATTATACATTAATTATTATTTACTTGACCTTGAGGGGAGAGTGGGGAGGAATGTGATGCTTTTTACAAAAATAAGAAAATCAACTTTATTTGACACATAAACAAAATTTTGATATATAGAATACAAAATGAAACACTCTCTAATATCCTTGAACAATATAGAAACATAATTTGCAGAAACAATTTTATAAAGAAATTATAAATTTCAAAATGTGTCCCATACCTTCCCACTAACAGGGAGGTATGGGACAGCTATAAAACAATGTATGATAAGGGGCAAATAGTCTATTGTTGGCTATATATACAGTCTAACAAAGATTGTAGGTTGATGTCTGTGCTACAATATCAAATTTCAGTAACTTCATCACTGGAAGGAAAATTCAGGATTGTCAATCAGAGATAGCATTAAAAAAATCATCAGTTCAATTTATTTATGTTTTGAAGTAAATGAATATATTTATAATGTTATAATTAATATATTACCTTCTAAAAATATTTGCATGTTAGCAGTTTACATTCATCTTATTAAAAAGAAAGAATTAAACATGTCCCATTCCTCCCTCTACCTTCTTTTATGTTAAACTTCTTGTATAAACAAAAGTTCTACTTTTAGTCTAGTTTACAGTATGATGTTCAATAAATAGAAAAACTATTACATCTACGCGTAAACAAGCCTATACTACTATATTTTACTAATATACAGAAAGCATAAAAAGTATATGAAGCAAATTTACTTCTGATTCTTGAAATAATGCTTTGCTTAAGTCTTTAAAGTAAATCGGCTTGTCAAACGATGATTAAAAATTAGTTTAATTAACAAGGTATGCAACTGATATGAAAGGTTTGATAATTCTAACTTTTATTTTTCAATTTTAGAAATTATTTAATTATTTTTTTTAATATTTTTACCCTTTGCACTCAAAGGTTTTTTTCATTTGTATTACCAGCAACTCAAAGTGATTTTAGTTATATCTTATTATTTTTTAAATTCTTTATGAATACGAATACAAATTTATGATATATAAAAAAAAAACTAAAAATTATAAAATTATTACATTTTGTAATCGTAAAGTGTGATACCTCTTGAAGCAATTGCCAATATGTAATCTTGGCTTTTCTAGACAGATATCACAAAATTATTTTTATTGCCTCTGTAGTGGAGCCCTCAAGTTTGAAGACAAATTTTAAATGGCTCCGCTCCGGAGTCCTCGAGTGCAAAGGGCTAACTTTTTTTCAATATATAATGTATTTAAAACAATCAAAAATGGTATCAAAATTCAATTTGTGCGATTGCAGCATTGTATTTCTACAGTCAAAGATTTTGCACCTTAGCCGACTAAAATTTCGATTATACACCTTTCTCAGTTATGCATCGTTTTAGAAAGGTTTCCTGAAAGACATATAATTGGTACTTTACTGGGGTTTTTTTTGGGGGGGGGGGGCTGAAATTGTCATATTGCCAGAGCAAAAGTTCTTTATCTACAGAACGACAAAGTCGAAAAATCCATTTACTCTTGCTCGACTGAAAATATACACAATATTTTGAAAATAAATATCAAACTTCATGATATTTTGAAAATAAATATCGGATATGTATCCATTTATATATATCACTGAACCATCCTGTTTGTAGCTATAGTGTTTACTCTTTAGTGTACACTATACACTCTTCAGTACTCCCGCTGCTGATAGAATATAATCTTTTTTTTTCCCCCCCATCATCTGAAGATATAAGAAAATGCTCTTTTATGAAACCTTTAAACACATAAAGGCTAGATTTATTATGGTTATTTGTGCTTTTCATTATGTAGGGATTTTTTTTTTTTTTTTTTTTTTTTTTTTTTTGTATCACAAAATCAAAACGTTCATTTTATGAGTAACAATCCCAGATGAAGATTCTGTCTGTGTCACTCTCTACTCTCTATTGTGTACAGTATAACCTCGAAAATCCGGCATTGTCAGGACCATGACGATGCCGAATTTCTGACTTCAAAAATACTTTTAATAGTCTTAATGGTGCCGTTATTCGTAATTTAATTCATACCCAAGTAATAGTTATGTGAGAAAAATAGAAAATTAAATATTTTAAAAAATATTAAAATTAAAAGTTTCTATTCATATTTTCTGTGTTACAAAAAAAAAATCTAGTATATATCATTTCTTCTCGTGTAATTTCCTAAACATCGATGTCAATTTTATTTGCTTCAATTATTTGAACAGCTTTTTAACAAGTTTTAATTTTACACAAATGTAGAATATTGAAAATATAGTCTTATTTATCTAAAGCAGATGTTAGTTTTCCAGTCAAATTTAAGCATTTTTCCACTGATACCTTTTCTTCTGTACTCAGAAGGGATTCAATTTAGCATAGCATCTGCGATCTCACAGTCAGCCAATCCATTGCTTTCAATCTCGAAATTTTTAATTGTTTAACGATTTATTATTATTCTTTCTCCTATAAGGTGGAAGTGTAAAAAAAAAAAAAGCGGCGAGATGACTTTGATGCTGGATTTTCGAGGTCACACTGTACTTTATTTACTTTTACTATACGTATGTGATTTTTGTGTTTATAATTTTATTTTTTTCTAGAGAGAAAAGAATGAATCAAGAAAAAAAATTTAATGAAGTACCTGTTAATTATATCAATTCTTTATATGTAAATAAATTACTATATTAATTCTTTATATGTAAATAAATAGAATTTTATAAACTGAATGATGTTTCATTTGTTTTCAAGACTATTTCCTTGATACTGAGAAATATTTTTCATTGCTTCAGTCTTAAGTTATTAAAAATAATTACAATCAGAAAAAGAACAATTTAAGTGAGTTAAATTATACTTTAAAAAACTAAAAAAAAATAATGTTAGTTTAGTATTTGCTCTGTTGTACATAGGATAATATTTCTCTGGTAAAAGAAAAACATTGGAGAAGGGAGGAAGGCAGATGATTTTAAAAATTTGTCTTATTGTAATATGTAATTTACATTGTTAAACAAGCAAGAAATTACTATTTTTATGTAAAAATGCTGGAAAGATCAATGAATTTGTAAAAAAATTCTTTTGTATGTTGCATCATTAAACTATTTTCAGAGAAAAGACTAAATATATTCCTGTGGTCATCAATCAGAATCCTATGGAGGATTTATTTTATAAATCTGACAATATTCTCTAAATAATAATTGAAAATTCTAAGAAATAAGTTTAATAAATGAAAGAATTAAAAAATTAATGAAGTAGTAATATAAAAAATATACAATCTTCTAAAGTCATTAAATGTACACTATATTGGAATTCCACATATTTGATGTGCTATTTATTGTAGGTAAACACAAGATTTCATTATATATGTATACAATAAAAAATTATCTGATCCTGAATAGTGAACTGGATTCAAAAGGTAAGTAACTGAAAGTATAATTAAATTTACTATGTATAAGCATAGACATAGAGTTGTATGTTCTCAAGTCCCTGTAACATTTTAAATACTTTTTCTTACCCTCTAATATAAAAAAGCTTTTAGTTTTTTTATTTTATTGAATTTCTCCTTTTTCTTTTGTTAAAGGATAAATGACAAAAAAAAATCCCTTTGCTTTTTTTAATTTTAAGTTATCAATAATTTTCAAGACTCTATGCCTATGTGTATAAGAATGATTTTTTAATATTAAATACGTGAAATTTTTCAAGTTGCTAACTAAGCGTAAATAAACAGAGTGAAAAATGTTGAACTCTGATCTTTGAAATAGTGCTCCAATGCACTGTTGATTTGCGCTGAGTTAGCAATGTAAAAAATTTCACGTATTTAATCTTCAATAATTTCACTGCTGATAATTAATTAAAATTTTACTTGGAATGGTTTTTATTCAAATGAAAGTGTTTTTCCTTAAGAAATTTTTTTAATGGAATTACACATCCCTCATGCGTAGACACTTGCATGCTAATGTTAATCCTATGGGAGAATTTTTCTAAATATCTCGTTTGCATTTCAATATTGTAAATTTTATTATTTGTTACTTGTCAATCTGTACAAACACCTTTTTTTTTTTTTTTTTAAGTTTTCAGTTTTGTTTGCAATGTGTTTTTTTTTTTTTTTATTTCACTAGAGTATTTTCGCTTTTGAAAGCAGTTCTGAATATATCCTAATAAGCAAAAAAACCTTGTAAAACAAAGTCGAAAAATGGCCTTTGTATCAAAACTGCAGGTATGCAATGCAAAAAAAAAAAAAAAAAAGCAAGCGAGATATTAAAAAAAAAATCTTTCAGCGGATTAACATTAGCAATCAGGTGTTTCTGTGCGAGTGAAGTATCCTCTTAACATTATTAAGCTTTTTTTATTATTAAAATAGGATCTAATAATGTAGCGAATTGATAAAAATTAAACATATATTTTATACATACATAGTAAAGGACAGGGATGTAAGAATTTCTTTCAAGGTAAAAAATGAACATATTAATTAAAATAAGCAATTTGATAAACATGTGGATTAATAAAAACCAGTTTTTTTCAATGTATAGATAATATTTGACTAAAATTTAATTTTCCACAGGAACAAACAAACAACAACAAAAAAATATGCTCAGCTCAGAAAAATTCTAAGTTGAGTTATTTATCTCATTTTTCTATCAAATAAGATTTTATGATTTATAAAAACCTCATTTTCATTTTTTTTATACACGCTTGTAATAAAAGCCTTTCATCAATCTTTGATTGTAACTCCTCTAACTACCCTTTCGTTTCTTCCTTTTCACATGCTTATCATGAAACACTTACAAACTCCCTCAGATAGCGTCAACTAGCAACCTTTTTCAATGCTTTACAAAACATTTACAAACTTTTCATGCGAAGCCTTTAAAAAGCATTCAAACATTTACGTAGCATGGTTGTAAAAAGGCTTTAAAAAGCAAAAAATGCTATCTGGGTAATGATGTCACCTGCAATCGCCAGCTCCTCAGGTTGCATTGATGCAACTAAATGATGAAACTGTGTAACACTATCAGTAATCCCTGCAAGCTTAAACCGGGATTCTAAATGTAAAAACCAAAGTTTCGGATTTCCCCGCCAAAACGGGGTCGCTTTTACCCCAACCCTCTGAATGCTAGCTGCGGCGTTTACTGGGGTTGCCATTTCAAAAAAATATTTAATACACAAACAAAAAAAAATAATAATAAATGCAGGAAATAATAATATATACAGAATAGATGGTTTTAGAAACCCTAGCAAAAAAAATATGTGCTCAAATGCACAGCAAGGCCTAGTAGAAAAAATAATGCAAAGATAAGTATGAAAACAAAAATTTTAAGCATGATAATATGCGGTAAACAATCCTTCAATTCGCCGAGGAGATTGGTGTGAAACACTAAAATGCGATTTACCTACACATACGATTCTATCTGGCCAGGCTTAATTACAGTATATCATAATAACTCGCGTCATCCCGAATTTCAAAATAAGCATATTATTAAGCAAACAAAAATGTTAATTTTGATAGCAATGACATAAATTGCATTTAAAAATTTAGTACCTTACACAATATATATATATACAAAAGTAAGATAAAATGCACAAAGTTTAACGCCAAATTTACCACGGGGCAAGCAAAATTAATAAGCACACACAAGGGTAATAGTAATTTGAGACACCATCAAAAAAATTATGACTCACCGGAATTATCCTCACGCTATTTATATCTTAGCGCCGAGAACTCCGAATGCCAGTAGGTGATGAAATAAAAACTCTGCAGCCCCTGCATGAAATCATCTCGTGCACAAAAATCTTGCTTAAATTAAAAATAGATACCCTCTCGGGTCACTATTAATGCAGGAGCGTCGTACACCACGCCATAGTAAAAGCGATGCATTAAGATCACTAGGCAAAATGTTCTGTTCAAAATCGGGTCACCACTTTAGCACCAGGCAACATAACACCCGATGACTAATTATAACTTCGTCGTTTACGTAATAAAATAAAATAAAACACTGGAAGCATAAACTTAAGACTCGATAAAAACTTAACTAGTGTATATTACTTTAAAATTACATTCATCGCACGTGTGTGCGGCAATACAGTAAGTATATCGTTACAGCTCAGATCCTCAACATACTTTCCTGAGGCAGTCCAACAGTCTACTGTCAAACGTTTCTTCCCGCCTTCTCGGAGCTAATCCGCGCGGTTTTCAGTTACGGCGGAATCGAAACCATGGATGTGGTATGAAGAAAATAGGAGTCAGTTCACAAGCTGGTTTTGGATTGTCGGCGATGCCAGATCCCCACAGATATGCCAATTGGCTGTGGAGCCAATTATGAAACTTTCCATAGATTAATACATACAGACTTTATATGAAAAAACAGTGAAGCTTTCATCTAAAGTATGTTAAACTGAAATGATCTCCCATACCTTCAAAAATAAAACAAATGATAGGCCAATAAATAAATAAATGAAACTGTGCATTGAAAAAATTGAAGGAGAGATGTTAAATTAATACTGTAACAACATGAAATTAACTGTGAAAAGAAAACAAATACCAGAAATAAAATTAATCACATATTTGAAAATATAAAAGGGAAAATAAAATATTTTACATTTTCCGGATCTAGATGCTATCCATTTATTTCAAATTCATGGTAAAATATTTTTCTTTCCTGATTATTGTTATTATTATCATCATTTATTTACATAACGGAATACAGCAGTAAACTTTTTTTGTTTAACAGTAAAATAAGTTCATTTTTTAAATAAAATGTCTAGAACATATGAAAATTTTAAGATTAACAACTATCATTTGCAAACTACAAAGCACATCGTAAAGAAAATGGTAAAAGACAAATGGAAAACAAATAAAAAAAATTTCTGTTTCTCACGTTAGATGGCGCTAGTCACAGGAAACCATGTGGTTTCTAACCACGTGTACAGCGGACAAAGGAAACTTAGCGATTGCGAGGCCTGTTATTATGATAAGGAGGCCTTGATCAAGACTTGCAACCTTTAGAAGTAATCGCAGGATTCTTGTTTCTTGTCAGCCAATGGACTTTACCCACGAATGCCAACAGCCACGCCTCTACGGGGGAAAACCCTCCGAAAAAGACTGTTTATTGGACGAAGGGTGAGCAGTGTTAAAATGTTCTCCACGCCCATTGGTGTTTTTCTTCTGCTTACCCGCGGTTGACGTCACATGGGTAAAGTGCATGGGGGATGGAACCTTTCACCTTTGAGTCGCTTCCCTCTTGCCATATCTAGTTAGTTCTTTGATCTGAGGGTTATACTTTTCTCTATTTTAAAGTAATGGCGTGCATATTTTTCATTTTATTTATAAAATAAAAATATTTAATTTTAGTTAACACGTTCACGCCGGCGCCTATATTCATGTTTTTCGCTGTGAGGCGGCTCTTGAATTCATCTTTTGCTTCATCTGGCGGCGCGGTACTTTCGCTTATTCAGACACTGTATGTAATGACACGCCCACCTCATATTTATTACATTGAACTCAAATATAACAATCAGAGTTGATTGTGAATGTCTGACAGTTCGTAAGGAGTAAGCAAATTCATTAGAGACATGATTTTATTGGCTGCATATGTACGATTTTAATATAAAATGTCTTAAAATCTAAAGAAATATGGACAAAATCATATAAATGCATTTTCTGTAAGGTAGAAGCCACGCCCTTAGTTAACGATATCTTTTGAATGAAAACGAGAATTCTCGTTTCCCGTCGTGAATGTATAAGATTTATAATATTGAATTGTTTTTACTACTGAATTTTCGAATATTCAAGTGTTACCCACCTGTAGTGCAC
Source organism: Maratus speciosus (assembly GCA_963932465.1). Lineage (NCBI taxonomy): Eukaryota > Metazoa > Arthropoda > Arachnida > Araneae > Salticidae > Maratus > Maratus speciosus. The sequence continues at coordinate 349,841,441 of OZ010800.1, read as the reverse complement.
TCCGTCTATGGCATTGTCGAGTGTGACCCACCTGTAGTGCGAATTTCGAAACTTCCCTCATTTGGACCCCTTTGGCGAAAAAATTTGGCGAGAGAAGCATTTCGAGATGAAATTCAAAATGTGGAACAGAACTTGCTTCGGCGCGTGCTTCTGGCGATTGTTGTTCATTGCACATGCACGCACATCCGCATATACAAAAAAGCACGAATATTTAGAAAATTTATTATGGAGTACAGTTACTATAAATTTAATTATTTTTTATTTGTCGTTTAGGGAAAGAGTGTTACTTTAATAGCAGTAGAAAATACTAATTTATTATTGATAATTTTTTAAAATGTAAGGTGTTTTATTTTATTTTATCGTATCTACCATTTGATCAAACGTGTATGTTAAATAAACTGCTAGTCTTTATGGACAATAATGTTGTAAAATAAATCAATTTTTCATTTATTTTTATTAACACTTCATCAAACGGCATATAATACAATTTCAGTTTACAATCTTTAAAAATGTGCTACTCTGATTATTCTTGTATATTTACTTTGTATTTTCAAAGTACAAAAGTAAATAATGCTCGCTTTTAACTTATTAAAAAAATGTTTTCTTAGGTATTACATTCGTTGTGTACGTGTATATCGGATGTATGCTTAATTTTTCTGAATGAAAAAAGCAACAAACATGTTTTTTTTTTTTTAAGTACTAGCTGTTTGATAATTATTAGGAAAGTACCAAACAGTTATTTAGCCGAATGCTATGTAATTTTTATGTATGGGAAATAAAGTAAAATAAAAAATCTTATATTATTGGTATGATTTTAAGAGCTTAATGTAATATTTGAAACACCTTGAAGACTTTAAATAATAATAAATTTAATAAAATAAGACTTTTACAAATCTAAGTTACTAATCTGTAGAGATTTTAGTTAAAATAAGAATTAATTATGAACAGTGTTAAATGTACTTACATTTTTTTTTTTTATTAAGACATTTTTCAATATAAAAGTTTTATTTTATTTTTTCCTTTTAAACAGACATATCAAATTGATTTTCTGTTAAGTCAGGATGGCATGTTATTTCCACATGGAAAGAATATTCTTCATTTTTACTATATAGTCATACTTTTATCAGGGGTTATTGTGTTCAGGTAATGTACCTGAATTTTTATCCTTTATTACATTTAGTGTTAAATGGGAGCCCATAATGCCTATGGTTCCATGCTATGAGTGATATACCCCTTGAAATAACCTTTTGATAAATCTTTGTTGCAAGGAGTTAGTAGATATATAAAAAAAAATGCACTTGAAATTTGAAATACGAAATCTATATTTTATGCATTTTATTAAAGTTACAATGCTTTTTTAAATGCGTAATGCAAACATATAGCAAAAGAAACACATTTATGTATATAAAAATGTTTATTTGCACTCACTTTGAACTTAAACAACCTAGCTATATGACTTAAATTTACACAATTTAAAATTGAATCAGTTGTGATTTTTAATTCTGCTATATTTTAAATTATATTTAAGATTGTACTTGAAAAAATTAATACTAATAATGCTGTTCAGTGTAAATCTTCATGGCTCATTAACATAGAAATTTTTATTTGTGCATGAAATTTGCAGATATTAATGATTAAGTAATTTATAATTTAATGGAATTTTTCATTTTGCTGTAAATGTATTACTTCTGTATAATCAGTTGTTTCCTAAAATACAGTAAATTTTGTGTAAACAGAAACTGTTTAGAATAAAATTATCTCTTAAACGAAAAAACTGCATGGTTCTTGCAAATTAAATATATTTGCTTAAAAACATGAACCTGTCTGAAACACAACATTTCTTTGATCCATAATAAATCTGTCTTAGCAAGTGCACCATGATTATATTAGCATAGCAGAACAGAGAGGATTTAAGAGTAAACAAACACTTTAAAAAAATGATAAATACTCATGTTATGAATAAAAAAGTCATGTGTAAAACAAAACAAAAAAAAGCATGAAAATTTTTCAAAGCTTAAGAGCTCAAATCCAAAAGGGCAACTTTCTGACATAAGTTTTAATTTATTTTTGTTCGAAAATGCAAGAAACTAGCTGGTGTTGTTGTTCAGAAACTATGTAATTGAGTTGTTTTTTCCTTTTTTTTTTTTTTGTAAACGCAATAGATCTTTCAGAAAATAGTGTCAAGGTGGGCATTTTGAACTGAATTTCCATGTGAAGGAAGAAAGAGCACTCAAGAGCGGGCGAAAAACGTGTTTGTCATGTGATCAAAATAGCTTATAACTCAATAGGTAATTGATTGATCAAAAAATGGAAAACACAGTTCGATTCCAAATCAGGCCCCGACTTATGCGGGGCAGCTGCCCCGGGCCCCCCCTTTTTAGGCCCCCCCCATGAAAGCAATCGGGATTTTCAGTAAAAGGTGCCAAAAGATTAAAATTAGCTAAAAGTTATTAAAGTTCATATATTTTCTAACATTTAGGAAGGGAATGCGGTCCCCTTTCCCCTCCCTGCTTCCAGTACCCACTCCACCTATGCAAAAAAACAAACTATATTGTTAAAAAGCTAATGGTTAAAATTTTATTACAACAACTTAGTATTCTATTGTTTTCAAAAGAAATTCTTTATTAACATTTTCCTCGAAACATGACAAGTTAAAACTATTCATTATGACCAATTTGGGGCATTTTCTTTTAGCCATCTTATAACGTACGTAGATAAGCAAAGTAAAAGTTTGTAAAGAAATACTCCTGTCAACCAATCTATCATTTTTTCTACAATTATCTTACTAGTATGTATTTTTTTAGTTGTGACCCTCTTTTATTATACCCTGTATACAGATGTAAGCAGTAACAGATACAAAATTTATGCATTCATACAATATGTATGAAGTTTAGTATTCGCCACTTCCACATTATTCACAAAAAATTCTATAGATAGAAAGAAGGGGCCCCCCCAGAATGATGCTTGCCCCGGGGCCCTCCATAGCCTAAGTCGGGCCCTGTTCCAAATCGCTTCCATGGTCAGGCTTTCCAACTTTATATCTTTCCGTTAAAAAATGAATTTGTAAATGTTAAGTAATTTTTTCAAAATTATGTGCCAGCAAGTAAAAAAATATTTGTACTTGTTAGTTATCCCGTCAACCAGTATACATGATATTCAGGAAAAATAGTTTTGCCAACGTAAAGTACTATTTGTCATCATTATCCAAGTACACATGCTTATTTCTGAATTTTTTTTTTTTTCTTCTTCTTCTTTTAATTTAAACTCTGGATGATTTCTTAGATATTGACTATTGCAACAAAGTAAGGTAAGCCTTTTTTGGGGTAGGAATTTATTTTCCATTATTTATAAGATTTTTATGTGGTTAAGAACCATGAATCATTAAACTTTATAATAAAAGCATTTAATAGAATATATATGATTATTTTTCTTGAGGTAACTGAAATTTTAGATTTTTACCCATTAAATATAAATATAAACAGAAAACATTTTATTTTATAGATTAAATGATAATATCAAGATAATGAAATATTTTTTTAAAGAGAAATTATTAAAATCTAAGCTAAGTATAAATTATTTTAATTAAGTCCTATATATTGAACATATTAAAGTATATATTAGATTAAATAAAATAATAACATATGCATCTTTTTTTACTATCTTATTTATAATAAATTTTCGTAAGTTAATCTAATTTTTATATTTATGAATTTAAATTTCTTTTACGTCAAAAATTGTAAAATTATTCAAGTAATATAACATTCATATTTTAAACCATCCTAACTGTTTCACTATTTCATTAATAGATGGCGCTCGTATCATGCTTGTTTTAAAGCAGCACCAGATGGCGCTGTTTAAAAACAATGTTTATGTTTACGTTTATAATTTTATTCTGTTGAAGTTGTCCCTTGTTAGTTTTATTTGTCAGGATTTTATTTTTAAAGAATTATTGAAGTTCTATTTATTTAATAATAATAATTCTAAATTACTGTTTTATCTCACTTTTAATTTTTTAATGACAGTTATTCAGCTTCAAAGGTAAATAATGGATTGTATTCACACGTTCTCTACCTAATTTTAAGGGTTTTCTTTTTTTTAATTCAATATCTGTAATGTATATAAAGATTTGTATTATTTAGGGTATTCAAATTACCATGAACTGTGTTATATTTACTTGAGATTTTCATTAAAACTTTTGAAATAACTTTCATCATTTTCTATTTAATAAATAACTATAAAAGTAATTTATTGGTAACACGTGGTTTATGTTATATATATTGTTAATCCTTCTTGAAGTTTCCACTTTCTCCTATCCTTTTGTTAACCTAGTACACAAAATTTAAAATCTCTTATTCTTTAATTTTTCCTCTTATGATTTTGTAGTGACAGTAGTAGATTTTTGTGGTGATTTTTAGTGTAAACAAATCAGGTTTTTGAGCAATAATGAGTTTTTACAGGTTTTAACCATGTTTATTGTCATGTCTAAAACATAAGATTTTACAGGTAGATAAGGTTTGTTTCAAGAATTATAGATACAAAACATTTTGATTCAAAAGTTCCTGTATATTTGGGATGATAATGTTAACAGATAAAAACTCTATACACACACTGTATGCTCTGTTTTGTCTTTAATGATATTTTAAAAGTATTTTTCATTTATTAAATTCTGAAGCTGGGATAGTTCTACATCGAGTCATGCAGGCATATATAAAAATTTTAAACATTTAATTTTTTTTTTTAAACAATACATTCAAATTTTTCAATTACATGTACTAAAAAGTGAAAATAAAAATTTTTGCTTCCAAGTTCTCCATGTACAAAGCTTTAATATTTTTCTTTCTTTTCCAGTATGGGAGATTTGGTGAGAAAAAGGAAATGGGATTGCAAGAGAGGGAAATTTTTCATTCATACTTTATGGCAACCTGTTCACTGTTTCGTATACACAAGCATTTTTTCCATATTTATCCAATTTATTTAATACATACAAGCCACTTATCTATTTTTATATACGAATAAACAGAGGTAAATTGCATATAAAAAACACTAATAATCAGTGTTGAATTCAAGGAGTGGCCCAAGGGGGGAGGGGACATTCCTTCCCTAGAGCAATGAAGTGTCCCTGCCCAGAAGATTTGAGATTTTGTGTCTTGAATGGTCAAAAAGTACAATTTTCCCCCCAGAACTCTATAATGTCCCCCACGGAGCAACGAAAATTCTTCCAATGGAAAAGTGTCTGCATTCGACACTGCTAATAATATATACATATGCATGCAGGTAAAGGTCAAAATTAGCACTAGCCACCGGCCACTTTTTTACAAGGAGATAATAAAAATTTCTTGCATTTCATCAAGGATTCTACTTTTTTTGGTTCCAATATAGTTATATTAACATATTTATTTCAGCTACTCAGTGTTAGATTAATACTTATAGAAATTTTACTGTTTAGCATTTTAAAATAAAAAAGTGGCTGCTAGTTTAATGAAAGTGGCCACTTAAAAAATTAGTCCTACCAGCCAATGGCCGCTAATGAAATTTTCCAATTTTGACCTATACATGCAGGGTTCGTAAATATGATATTTTGATATATGTCCAATATTTTCAAAATAGTCAATTTACTGCTGATAATATTTTCAAGCAAAATATAAATTAGAAACTAAAACATATTGCACTTAACATGAAAACTTAAATAATATACTAAAAACACATTTTTCTTTTTTTTTACTCAGACCAATATTGAAGAAAAACTGATTGAAAACAGAAACAATTTGCTTTATACACTTACATAAAAAAAAAAGCAAATGCTATAGGATTCAATATCAACTATCAAGAAATTTATAAAACAAAATTTTAAATACAAAATATTGTTTTAATTGAAAATTTTAAACATAAATGTAAGCTTATTTTATTTTTTATTCCCTATTATGCTGTAACAGTTTAAGCTGAACTACATCAATACCAGAACAAATTCATTTTTAATAAAGCTGTATATATAAGTGAGTATCTAAATTAGACAGTTTATCTTTCGGTGTCTGTTTTCAATTATGTCCCTCATAACCTACAGTTAAAAGTAAAAAAAAATCAAACAGAGTTTGGAAAAGATATTTGTTTTCTTCTTCAGCTAAAAAAGTCACTATCAGAGACAAAAATTCTTTACATACAGAACAACGCAGTCAATAACAGTTGGAAATTTCATTTGCACCTGTTTTGACTGCAAATATCAAAATATCTTGCACAGTGATATTTTGAAAATAAATAACAAGTAATATGAAAATATCAAAAATCTTGATAATTTGAAAATAAATATTGGATATATATCAAGATATATATCGATTGATATATATCAACGAACCATGTATGCATGTGTATATAAAATAGAATGTTTATATATAAATACATATATAAACTAGCAGAAAAGCTCATCAGGTTTGTTTTCATAGCTGTTTATATCATTTGAAAAAAATCTCACTTTCTGGAGCCCAAGTTGCACCAAGCTTTTTAAAAATATGCCAAGACCCCTATGCTGGAAAAGTACCGAATAAATATCTCTTAACTCATCTAGGGGCAAAGTACTTAGATTCGTAAAATGCTCAAATGACTGAATGACACAAGCAAATTTAGTTTAAAATAAGTAAAAGCGAATCTTTACATATTTAATAAACAGGTAATTTTCATTTAAAATTCCCCCCCCCAGGGGGATACCTTCTTTAGGTATTCACGGGCTTCGCAACCCCGGGTTCCTGAGCGATCTTTCTCTTTTCTTTTTCCTCTTTTTTCTCTTGCCTTTCTTTCCTCTTTGTTTCACTCTCATTGTGGTTTCCTCTTAGGAGGTGAGGGCAATTCTGCATGAGCCGATATCATCCTGTATATCGACTCATGGAGAATTGTAAACCACCCACGTGTTTGCCGTGCGTGGTGTCCCTGGAAAGGGGGATCCTGGCAGTTGAGGGAAACCAACACACTGCTTTGGCCTCTGCTTCAGGTAGACGGGAGGTGCATATTGGTCCCATATGCATCAATCGGCTGGTCAGCTGACTTGTCACTGGCTGGGGATCAAGTGAGCGAGCATTTACTAGCCATCTTGTTAAGGGTGGAGACTGGCATAGGAATGTCTTGTGACCGTATGGGCCCTGGTTAGCACTGGTGCACGATTGTGTATCCCCTTGTTGGGCTCGGTAGTGGGTGGTGCGGCCGGGGTCTGAATCATTATTTTTTTCTAACATGGATGGAAAAAATTCATTTCCTTCTAACTCTCTCCCATGTGGAGAGCAGCAAAATGAACCGAATTCTTCATTCACTCGTTTTTTTGTAATTAAACGCACTGATAGCCTCTCTGATAGTTCTTTTAAGAGAACTTCGCCTTTTCTTATTGCAAAAACATTTCATTCTGTATTTGGTGACAACTGTTCACTTAAAAAACTGCATTCTGGAGATTTGCTTGTTGAGGTCTTTTCAGCCAGCCAATCTCAGCTTCTTTCAAATGCTAATACAATAGGACCTTTCTATGTGTCTGTTACAGCGCATCAAACTCTGAATACTTGCCGTGGTGTAATATCGGAACCTGACCTTTTACTGTCTACAAAAGAAGAACTTTTAGAAAATTTAAAAGACCAAAATGTCATCGATGTACGCCGTATAACAATTCGTCGGAATGAGAAAGTGCTTCCCACAAAGCACATCATTCTGACTTTCAATAGTCCTAATTTACCTACTAGAATTAAAGCAGCCTACCTAAGCTGTCCTGTCCAGCCTTATATTCCAAATCCTCTCCGTTGTTTCAAATGTCAACGATATGGTCATACCAACACTACTTGTCGTGGTACTGTTACCTGCCCTCGTTGTGCAGAAGTAGGCCACGGCGGTAAATCTTGTAAAAAATCCGAACGCTGCATAAATTGTAAGGGTGATCATCCAGCATACTCCCGTTCTTGTCCTAACTGGATCCGTGAAAAAGAAATAATTGCTATTAAAATAACTCACAAAATTTCCTATCCCGAAGCTCGTAAACTTGTTGAGTCTAGAACCCCGACTATTGGGGTTTCTTACTCTAGTATACTCAAACAACAACCAAAATCCGTAAGGCACATCAGTACCCAGACCGACTGCTCTTTTCCACCAAATAATACATCTATGACACATTCAACCAATACTTCACCTAAAAAAACCCGGGACGTCTCTCTTGGTAGTAAATGCTATGGTACCCCATTATTGCAACGTTGGCTACCATCCACAGAACCAGTTACAATAGAATATCAACTTACTCAGTCACAGAAATCTCCAGTTGGATCCAAAAAGTCATCTAATCATCAGACTGAAACTAAGGCTGCTTCATCTCCAATACCATTACAGAAATCTAATTCTCTCCGAACATCATCAGTTCAATCAAAAATACCAACCGAACATAAGACTAAACAAACGCCAGCTCCAGATAAAAGAAAATTGGTGAAACCAATTCACCCAACTCAGAAAGCTAATGAAAAAACTTGTGCGCAAAAAGAAAGGAAGAAACCTCCAACGCAAGTCTCTTCACAGTGGAAAACTGTGAAGAGAAAAGACAAGAAATCATGCCTGAGCCCAGCAATCACAAATATAGTGGATACCAAACAGTTACTGAACTATGCAGAAGAGGCTATGGACTCTTACAGTTATGACTCTGATGACGATGAAAATGTTGTTTTCGAAAAATCTAATCCTACATGATTTTTTATTGAGTTTTTTAAATTTTGAATTATAACTTTGTTTTTAGGCAGTATTACTATACTGTGTTATGCTTTGATTATTGGATTAATTTTAACTTTTCATAACCTTAGAGCTTTTAGAGATTTTTAATTTAAATATATGCTTTGTCTTTTAATTACATTTTGGATTTTTAAACCTTATGTATTGTCACTTTCATTGTACATTATTTTTATTACATGTATCATCACATTTCTTTCTTCAGTTTACTTTGTTTATAACTTATATATCTCATACAGTCTTTTAATCTAACTTTTAAATTTTAACCATGTTTTACACCTTACTTTTTTCTTGGCGCAGCATGTCCCTGAAGGGACCTTGTGCCATAAAACTCCAAACAACCAACCAATCATTTAAAATTCTGATGCCAGTGTAGCATTTAGGTATTAGGTGGTCCAAAAATGAACCACCACCTCACTAAGGGTTAATGCGTGGATTTTGTTTAGGGTAAAGTTTACCTATCAAAGTATCCTGTTAATAAAAATGAAAGTATTTATATTAAACATGTTAAATTTTGTTAATACCTTGAAGGGCAGTGGCATTTATTTATATATATGAGTATGGAACCATTTATTCAGAAATCAGAATGATATTTCTAATAGACTTATTTCAGAATCTTTGCAGAAAAAAGTATCATATACTGCCAGCTTGACATGTATTGCTTATAAAATTGCAAAATGCATGGTATAACTTGATGCCCTGGGATTTGAAACGAAAACATATTTAATTACATATTAGGTGTTTTGATTTTTATGCAGAAGAATTTTTGTTTCTGATGGGTTCCTATAAATTACCTTCTTTCAATACCCTGATTAATCTTTGATTTTCAGCATTCTGAATAATTGGTTCTGTACTGCGTCTAATTTATTTGTAATCAGCATATGTACCAGAACTTCGGAACATTTTATTTTTATAGCTTTAGTGGAAAAAAAGCTATAAAATTGTTTCCTTATTTTCAAATCTTGAGAAACGGTAGTATCTCAAGTGATGAAAGATCAGCATCAGCATTCTATGTAACAGATAACTTGATATCAAAGGGTCACAACAACAATCAACACAAAAAGTCGTCATTTAACAGTTCAGTAAAAGTATAATTAACCAGTATGAAATTAAAAACTGATTCTTCAACACATTCTGATACCTGAAATCTGTATCAAAAACTGTTACTGCTGGTGTAATAATTCTTCATTAAATAATACAAAATGTTTCATATTTTCTAACTGTACCTTAATGTATTTTATTAAAGAAATTGTATTGTCTTTATAGTTTTATTTTTCATATGTACAACATATAGCAGTGTTATTTTAGCAGTGGTTACAGTAAAGCAGAACCAACCTTAGGCATGTGAAAGGGTGTAGCTGCACAGGAAGAAAAATATTTAATAAAAAATAGCTAAATATTTATTACTCATTTTGTTGCGAGTAATTTATTCCATAATACAATTTATATGCCTAAACATACTTATTTAAAAAGTGTAAAATGTTTTATCAATAAATGTTGAAGCAGGTTGTGGGTACTCGAGAAGAGAATGTGTTATTTGTAGGTTATATTCAATCTACAAATATTGTTATGATCTTGCTTAGACAACACCAAGTACACAACAAATCTGGACAGGTGCATGAACTGAATGGGAATTGTTAAGAGGTTGGTGCTGATAATTCTGACAAACTGTTCACTTTTACTTTAATAATTATTTGTAATGTAACAACACAGATTTGCTTTTCTTCTAGTGCAACCTGGTTTCTCTTTTTATTATACTAATATTGATGTTCCTGCTCACATACATACACGTGTCCTGTCGTTGTAAAGATGGCAAGGTTACAAGATCCCAAAGATTTAAATATATAATTTTGTAGAAATGGCACACACCTCTATTTTTCACTATGTTAGTTTCTCACCTTATTGAGCCATTCAAGCCATTAAGTATTGCTATTTCTTGAGGCATATGTCATTTCTACAAAATTATATACAGTATGGAACCATTTATCCGGAAACCAGTTATCTGGAATGATATTTCTGATAAACTGATTTTAGAATCTTTGCAGAAAAAGGTGTCATACACTGCCAGTTTGACATAGGCTTTGCTTGAAACAATTGTATAATTTGATGACAACATCTAGTATTTGAAATGAAAACATATTTAGTTGTATTTTAGATGTTTTAATTTTTATGCAGAGGAAACAGGAGAATTTTTGTTCCTATGGGATTCCCATAAATTTCCTTCTTTTAAACTCTGGTTAACTTTTGATCTTTCTTGCATTGATTTTTAATCCAAGTAATCTAATAATTTAAAATCAGAAATAATATCACAACAACACATATTCCACAAACCTTATCAAATGGATGCTGCTTTAATGCACAACCAGTTAACCGGAAAAACCAGTTATCCGGAATACATCTGACCCCAAGCATTCCGGATAAATGGTTCTGTACTATATACATTTCACCGAAGCTTGGATAAATTATGGCAAATTAATTCGCTCATGCTTGCTGCTACAGTAGTTGTGGCACATGAAAGAATTACATCTTGTGCTGCAGGTGCAACCTTGTCAACATATTAAAGAGCGAGGAGTGCCATGCTGGATGTCACCTGGGTAACTTGGTAAACAGTTTGGTACGCAATGTCAGTAGTGCAGATTAGAGTCCTAGCCTAGACACTTTTTCATTCTGTTGGTTTTTTGCTTTATTAACAATAGTAAATAATAACTCAAGTGATTAAGAATTAAACTACTAAAGATTTAAAGTCGACAAAAATTATGAAATGTTAATGCTTTTAAAGATTCTTAGAAAAAGAAAATTTCAGGAAATATTGACTTTGACTCAGATTGTTTATCTTAATAAATTAAAATTTTTGACATGTTTAATATTTGCTAATTAAGTCAAAAACTTCAAGCATATTGAAATGAAAGAGTAGAGTTTATACGTCAAAATTTTCATCCTTATCACATTTATTACTAGAATAATATGAGAGGGCTGATCAAGTAATTTTATTGATTAATCCTTTTATTACAAATTTATTTTTTATTATAAAAGATTGTAATTGGCAACTATTTTCTTAATTATTCATAACACTTTTTTAAATAATCATTGCCATTTGCTTCCAAGACCATTTCAAGAGAAATCTATCATAAAAAGATTCTTCGTTAACAGTAGTACAAATAACATGCAAAAATATTTGATAGTGGCAGCCCTGTTATCGGTCCATGGGGCCTATATGTTACCCATAGTCAAATGCATAAATATATTAAGTATGATCTTTGTTTATATTTCTGTTTAAATTATCAGAGAGAAGTTATCAATTTTCTACACTAAATTGTTTTAAAAATTGCTTGATTTCACATAATTTCAATTAGCTTTTGGCTGATCTCTGATCGCCTGCTAACGAATGTCACATAAATATACTAAAGGTCTGCATGGGCTAAAATCAGTGTTGAATTCAGGGGCAGCCCGGGGGTCAAATTCTAGACCCCATATTCTTTGCTTATGTAAGATTTTATGACATTCTAACAACGTTTGCCATAAAAAATTACAGTTAGCAATAAATTACATTATTAATCTAGCAAATTTACATAAATAGACATATAGGGGTTGTGGTATCGAAGGAAAATAAAACTGGTTTAATATATTGTTATTTATTGCATTAAACAATTCATAGAATACAAATTAGTTTTTAATATACTATTTATCGCATTGAAAAAATAAAAATCTAAGAAATAAAACAGGCCCTAACTTATTTAGGCACATAACTAAAATTTTTAACAAGAATCATAAGAATATGGCATTCACATTTCTAGTCAGGTGTCTAAAGTCTTTGAATCCATGTTTCTGCATTGTCTATTATTACGTTTTTAATGCAGTGGTGGGCTGGAATATTCCTCGTTTCTGGTCCTTGTTTACTCCATATCTTTTTTCTCAAGTCGTTCAACATCTGCAGAATACTCATACAAATGATGCTCTTTTGCTTTTTGTTGTTAAATTATAGTTGCTTCGTTGTCTAATGCTTATGTAAGAATCCTTGTGATCTCCCTCTCAGCAAAAATAAGCAGACATTGGACCCCCCCCCCCCTCTCCTTGCCGGTTACATAATACTTGAACGACCCCTAATATGCAAGTGAGAAAATTTAAAAGAACACTCCCATAGGTTTAACACTAGTGATCCAGTTTCTTCGCGTGACTTGTGTAGACTCTTAATGCTCAAGCTAATGTTAATCCTATGGGAGCGTTGTTTACATATTTTTTGCTAGCATTTTAATTATTATTAAATGATTTTTTTTTTAAAAGGATTTTCTTTCTTTTTTTGCATAGCGTACCTGCGGTTGATAACTTTTATTATGCATGAGGAGGGGTGCCAAGATCCATGTTTGCCCTGCATGCAAAAAAGGCTAGTTTTGGCCCTGATTTAAGAAACAACATCTAAAAAGATTTAGAATTCAAAGAATGAAATATAAAATTTGAATAATTACAAAAAGATAAACTACATACTAAAATACAAAACATGGTAATGTAAGGAACTAAGAAATTTTTTACACAATAGAACACTGGTGAACACAGGCATGAAAGTAGGAAATTTAAAAAAAGGTGGAATTTTTTTTTTTTTTTATGTATTCAATGGCCCCAACTGTTACAATTTAGACACTTTTTAACAGTTATTTAAAACAGTAAAATAATATATCTGTACAAATGATTGTTAATTTTTTGTAACTTAGAAGGTAACAAAAACAAATTTAGACTAACAATAAATGTATAGGTTTATTGAATCAAAAAAGGAAATTGACAGTTTGCTAAAGATGTAAATCCAAATATAGCTGATAAAATGATGTGAAATACAATGATTAATTTTTCAAAACAAACATTTTGGATGATTTTGACTGTTAAGAAAGACTTTTCACGTTCTTTCAAAAGAAAAAACAAAATCTTTAATGTCTAATTATGCACATAATCTAATTATGTGCACACCAAGCTGATGTTTTACCCAAAAGTATTGTATAATTAAGACGAAATATTCTATTACGAAAAGAAATTTATGGAAACTTCTTTTTCCCTTTTAAAGTCTAAATAAAAAAATTCACTTTTCAGATGCTTACAATAAAAGTTTACCTTTCATTTGATGGCTCTTTTGTACAGCAATTCAAAAACAAACTCCAAAGGTTTGAGTAGACAAAATGTCTGATTATTGACCCCCCCCCCCCCCCCATATGGTTCTAATATTTTCTTTTTGCGTTTTTGCAATATATGAGAGAATGTCCAAAATGGCTTTTAAAAAGGTGGAATTCTTCCTTTAGGAGGAACTCTTTCATGCCTGTGAACAAAAAATATATATATAAAGTTTGAGAAGCTTAGTATTGTTTTATTTTTAATGATTAAACTTTTAGAATTTAATATTTTCTTGCCTCTATCCTCTCTATGCTTATTATAAAAATAATATATCTTCGCACACCCTGGAGTAACTTCAAAACAATAATGGAAAATCGTGTGTCAAGAATAGATTATGAAACATTTTCCAACACTTCCAGAATATGATGTCTAAGTAAACAATTTGGAAAATGCCTAACACATCTGAAAACCCAAATTCAGCAATTACCATCAATAGTTGCAGAATATTTTAATTCTTTTGTGCAGCCCTATATATAATCTATAGATTTGTGTATATATACTACATAGAATGCTATAATAATGTAGTTCAGTTAGGAAATTCATTGCACAGTTGTAAATTTCCCTTCAACAATTTCAGTCGAAATCTTTTGTGCTGCACTGTATATCATCTATTTAATTTAATTTATACAGACCAAGTAATAGTAGGCAAAAGATTTGTTTGATTTAAAATTGCGAACCACAATTTAAAATGCACTTCCAGCAATTATGTTCTTAAATGATACTGTAACAAATAATTTTTTGTGTTATAAATGAATGGTGAAAGCGATGCTTTGCCGTCCATGAGGATGCAAGGGCCTTGACATATTCCACAGCAAGGGCCTTGTAGTGCATCTCAGTGATATATATCAATTTCAATATGTTTAAAACAGTGTAATATCATGAAAATACACCACAAATGACTTTTCGCCATAGACCGTAATGTAACAGAATTCTTTTGAGTATCCCTATCTGTAAATGAACTATAAATGCTCCATACTTCATTTTCAATAGTAAACCTCATTAACAAAAATCAATTGCTTGACAATCCGAGTTTACATGAGTTGGGCATAGATAGAGAGACAGACAACCCAATTTCATAAACACTTTTCAACTACTTTAAAAAGGCAGTTTAGCAGAAAGAAAAAAAAACATTTGATTGCTGGATATCTGGCATTCACTTGTAAAATTCCTGTAAAATAAAAATTCAAAGAATGTTACAAAATTTGTGCTAAAAATGGCATATGTCATTAAATATACCATAAAATCCAGATTGTAAGCCACATCTTTTTCTAAAGCAAAAGAAGTTAAATTTGGGAGGCAGCTTATAACACAGGGTTTTTTTAAGTCATTAAAAAACTTTTTTTTAATGTTAATTTAGAAGTAAATAAAGCAAATACAAGGGTGACACACAATCTTCCGTATTTCAGCAGATTTGTAAAACAAGTATATAAACCCCCCTGACCAAACACGAATCAAATCTGAACCTGACAAAAATATTCTGGACCATAACTGGATTAGAGGAAGACAAATTAATTTCAATGGACACACAAACCAACCCATACCTAAAAATTCAATTTGAAAAACCCGAACTAAGTCATAACCCGACAAAAATATTTCAAAGAACCATAACCGGATGGGGATAAGACAAAATAATTTCTGTGAACACACAACCCGACTCGAACCTAAAAATTCCATTAGAAAAAACATGAAATCTGACATGAATCAAATCTGAATCCGACAAAAATATTCCAAAGAACCATAACCCGATCCGAGAAAAACAAAATAATTTCCGTGGACATGCAACCCGGCCTGAACATAAGAATTTTGTTTGGAAACAACCCGAAATATGACCCAAATTAAATATGATAAACGACAAAAATGTTCTAAAGAACTATAACCCGATCCGAGCAAGACAAAATAATTTCTATCGACATTCAACCAGATCCAAACCTAAAAGTTCCATTTGAAATCAACCCGAAAACCTTCCATAAACCGGGTTCGGGTCAAGTTTCGAATTGAGTTCAATTAGAACTTTCAGGTTCGGATCGTGTTGCCTGTCGACAGAAATTACTTTGTCTTGCTCAGATCGGTTATGGTTCTTTAGAATACTTTTGTCCGGTTAAAATTTGGTTCGGGTCAGGTTTCAAGTTGACTTCAAACGGAATTTTTAGGTTTCAGTCATGTTGCGTTTCCACAAAAATTATTTTGTCTTGCTCGGATCAGGTTATGGTTCTTTGAAATATTTTTGTCGGTTATCATATTTCAGGTTGTTTTCAAATGAAATTTTAGGTTCGGGTTGGGGCGTGTGTCCATGGACATTATTTGTCTTGCTCGGATGGGGTTACCTGTAGACGGAAATTATTTTGTCGTTCTCGGATCGGGTTATGGTTCTTTGGAATATTTTTGTCGAGTTCAGATTTGGTTCATGTTTTTTCTAATAGAATTTTTAGGTCCAGGTCGGGTTGCGTGTTCACAGAAATTATTTTGTTTTACCCGGATCCAGTTCTTTGGAATATTTTAGTCGGGTTTTTCAAATGGAATTTTTAGGTTCGGGTTGGTTTGTGTGTCCACGGAAATTAATTTGCCTTGCTCCGATCCGGTTATGGTTCTTTAAAATATTTTTGTCAGGTTCAGATTTGGTTCGGGTTTTTCAAATGAAATTTTATTTTTGGGTTAGGGTGCGTGTGCACGAACATTATTTTGTCTTGCACCGATGGGGTTGCCTGTCGAAGGAAATTATTTCGTCTTACTCAGATGGGGTTATGGTTCTTTGGAATACTTTTGTTGGGTTATGATTTGGTACGGGTCTGGTTTCAGGTTGACTTTAAATGGCATTTTTAAATCCTGGTCGTGTTGCATGTCAATGGAAATTAATTTATTTTGCTCTTATCTGGTTATGGTTTTTTGGAATATTTTTGTCAGTTTCGGATTTTGGTTCCATTTTTTTTTTTCAAACAAAATTTTTAGGTTCGAGTCAGGTTGCATGTCTACGGAAATTATTTTGCCTTGCTCGGATCCAGTTATGGTTCTTTGGAATAATTTTGTTGGGTTCAGATTTGGGGGGGGGGGGGGGTTTCTAATGGAATTCTTAGGTTCGGGTCGGGTTGAGTGTTCACAGGATTTATTTTGTCTTCCTCCGATTGGGTTTTGGAGGATAGTTTTATCTAATTCAGATTTGGTTCGGGTGAAATTTCGGGTTTTTTCTAATAGAATTTTTATGTTTGGGGTCGCGTTGCGTGTCCACAGAAATTATTTTTTCTTCCTCGGATCTGGTTATGGTTTTTGGGGATATTTTTGTCGGATTCAGATTTGGTTCGGGTCAGATTTCAAGTTTTTAAAAAATGGAATTTTTAGATTCGGGTCACGTTGCGTATCAACAGAAATTACTTTGTCTTGCTCGGATCGGGTTATGGTTTTTTAGAATATTTTTGTCGGTTATCATATTTGGTTCGGGTTTTTTCAAACCAAATTTTAACGTTTGGATCATGTTGTGCATCCATGGAAATTATTTTGTCTTGCTCGGATCGGGTTATGGTTTTGAAGGCATTTTTGTCAGATTCAGATTTGGTTCAGATGAGATTTCAGGTTTTTTTTTCAAATGAAATTTTTGGGTTCAGATCGGGTTGCGTGTCTATCAACTCAACCTGAACATAAAAATTTTGTTTGAAAACAACCTGAAATATGATAACAGACAAAAAATTTCTAAAGACCCATAACCTGATCTGAGCAAGACAAAATAATTTCTGTTGACATTCAACTGGATCCAAACCTAAAAGTTCCATTTGAAGTCAACCTGAAAACCTCCCATATACCGGGTTTGGGTCGAGTTTCGAATTGAGTTCAACTAGAACTTTCAGGTTCGGATCGGGTTGCTCTTTGTGTTGCTCAGATTGGTTATGGTTCTTTGGAATACTTTTGTCCGGTTAAAATTTTGTTTGGGTCGGGTTTCACATTGACTTCAAATGGAATTTTTAGGTTCTAGTCGTGTTGCATGTCCACAAAAATTATATTGTCTTGCTCGGATCGGATTATGGTTCTTTAGAATATTTTTGTCAGTTATCATATTTTGGATTGTTTTCAAATGAAATTTTAGGTTTGGGTTGGGGTGTGTGTTCACGGACATTATTTGTCTTGCAGTTACCTGTAGACAGAAATTATTTTGTCTCTCTCGGATCGGGTTATGGTTCTTTGGAATATTTTTGTCAGGTTTAGATTTGGTTCGTGATTTTTCTAATGGAATTTTTAGGTCCGGATCGGCTTGTATGTTCACAGGAATTATTTTGTTTTACCCAGATACGGTTCTTTGGAATATTTTTGTCGGGATTTTCAAATGGAATTTTTAGGTTCGGGTTGGTTTGTGTGTCCACGGAAATTGATTTGTCTTGCTCCGATCCGGTTATGGTTCTTTAGAATATTTTTGTCGGTTCAGATTTGGTTCGGGTCGGGATGCGTGTGCACAGACATTATTTTGACTTGCTCGGATGGGGTTGCTGTCGATGGAAATTATTTCGTTTTGCTCGGATCAGGTTATGGTTCTTTGGAATATTTTTGTCAGGTTATGATTTCCTTCGGGTTGGGTTTCAGGTTGACTTTAAATGGCAATTTTAAATCCTGGTCGTGTTGCGTGTTCATGGAAATTAATTTATCTTGCTGGGATCCAGTTATGGATCTTTGGAATATTTTTGGCACTTTCGGATTTTGGTTCCCTTTTTTTTTCAAACAAAATTTTTAGGTTTGAGTCAGATTGCGTGTCCATGGAAATTATTTTTCTTTCTCGGAACCAGTTATGGTTCTTTGGAATCATTTTGTTGGGTTCAGATTTGGTTAGCGTCAGATTTCGGGTTTTTTTTTTCTAATGGAATTTTTAGGTTCGGGTCGGGTTGCGTGTTCACCGAAATTATTTTGTCTTGCTCGGATTGGGTTTTGGTTTTGAAGGATAGTTTTATCTAATTCAGATTTGGTTCTGGTGAAATTTCGGGTTTTTTTCTAATAGAATTTTTATGTTTGTGGTCGTGTTGCATGTCCACAGAAATTATTATTTCTTCCTCGGATCTCGTTATGGTTTTTGGGGATATTTTTGTCGAATTCAGATTCGGTTCGGGTCAGATTTCAAGTTTTTTAAAAATGGAATTTTTATATTTGGGTCAGGTTGCGTATCAACAGAAATTACTTTGTCTTGCTCGGATCGGGTTATGGTTTTTTAGAATATTTTTTTCGATTATCATATTTGGTTCGTGTCATATTCCAGGTTTTCTTCAAACCAAATTTTAGGTTTGGATCAGATTACGTATCCATGGAAATTATTCTTGCTCGGACCGAGTTATGGTTTTTTAGAATATTTTTGTCATTTATCATATTTGGTTCGGGTCGAATTTCGGGTTTTTTTCAAACCAAATTTTAGGTTTCGATCAGGTTGCGCATCCATGGAAATTATTTTGTCTTGCTCAGATCGGGTTATGGTTTTTTAGAATATTTTTTTCGGTTATATTTGGTTCGGGCCAAATTTCGGGTTTTTTTCAAACCAAATTTTAGGTTTGGATCAGGTTGTGCATCCATGGAAATTATTTTGTCTTGCTCGGATCGGGTTATGGTTTTGGGGGTATTTTTCTCAGATTCAGATTTGGTTCCGATGATATTTCAGGTTTTTTTTTTTTTAATGAAATTTTTGGGTTCAGATCGGGCTAAATGTCTATCAACCCGACCCGAACATAAAAATTTTCATTGAAAACAACCTGAAATATGACTCAAACCAAATATGATAACCGACAAAAATATTCTGAAGACCCATAACCCGATCCGAGCTAGACAAAATAATTTCTGTCGACATTCAACTGGATCCAAACCTAAAAGTTCTCTTTGAAGTCAACCCGAAAACCTTCCATATACCGGGTTCGGGTCGAGTTTCGAATTGAGTTAACTAGAACTTTCAGGTTCGGATCGGGTTGCCTCGGAAATTACTTTCTCTTGCTCAGATCGGTTATGGTTTTTGGAACACTTTTGTCTGGTTAAAATTTGGTTCGGGTCTGGTTTCACGTTGACTTCAAATGGAATTTTTAGGTTCTAGTTGTGTAGCATGTCCACAAAAATTATATTGTCTTGCTCGGATCGCATTATGGTATTTTAGGATATTTTTGTCAGTTATCATATTTCGGGTTGTTTTCAAATGAAATTTTAAGTTTGGGTTGGGGTGTGTGTCCACGGACATTATTTGTCTTACTCGGATGCAGTTACCTGTAGACGGAAATTATTTTGTCTTTCTCGGATCGGGTTATGGTTATTTGGAATAATTTTGTTGGGTTCAGATTTGGTTTGCATCAGATTTTGGGGTTTTTTTCTAATAGAATTTTTATGTTTGGTGTCGTGTTGAGTGCCCACAGAAATTATTTTTTCTTGCTCGGATCTGGTTACGGTTTTTGGGGATATTTTTGTCGGATTCAGATTTGGTTCGGTCCAGATTTCAAGTTTTTAAAAAATGAAATTTTTATATTTGGGTCAGGTTGTGTATCAACGGAAATTACTTTGTCTTGCTCGGATCGGGTTATGATTTTTTAGAATATTTTTTTCGATTATCATATTTGGTTCGGGTCATATTTCGGGTTTTCTTCAAACCAAATTTTAGGTTTGGATCAGGTTACGTATCCATGGAAATTACTCTTGCTCGGATCGGGTTATTGTTCTTTGGGATATTTTTGTCGGGTTATGATTTGGTTCGGGTCGGGTTTGAGGTTGATTTTAAATGGCATTTTTAGATCCTGGTCGTGTTGCGCGTCGGCGGAAATTAATTTATCTTGCTCAGATCCGGTTATGGTTCTTGGTATATTTTTGGCAGGTTCAGATTTGATTCCAATTTTCGTTTCAAACGAAATTTTTAGGTTTGAGTCAGGTTGAGTGTCCACGGAAATTATTTTGCCCTGCTCGGATCCGGTTATGGTTCTTTGGAATAATTTTGTTGGGTTCAGGTTTGGTTCGTGTCAGATTTCGAGGTTTTTTTTTTTTTCAAATTTAATTTTTAGGTTGTGGTTGGGTTGCATGTCCTCAAAAATTATTTTGTCTTGATTGGATCTGTTGTAATTTATTTTTCTGGTTCGGGTCAGGTTATGGATTAATAAGCCTAAAAAATCATCCTGATTGGGAAATAAGTGGCCATTTTTCAATTAGCCTGACTGTGTCTAGGTTCTTTGCAATATGCCTGAAAAATATCAGGCTAATTAGGAAAAGAGATGATTCTCCAATTAACCCGACTCTTTGCAAAGAGCCTTATTTCTCAATTAGCCTACAACATATATAATACATCTAAAATGCCATATAACTTCAACAACAAACACATCTTGATCACTGTTATCTCCAACAAAAAAACATTAACCCCTTTGGGACAAGTGTCACGTATACATGACGCACAAGCTGCTCGAAATCCTTGATTATGTCTACCAATTATTTTTGTAAATTCTACCTTATTTAATCAGGGCATTTCTGCGATTCAATTACACAAACATTTCTGCTTTGAAAAACTGGTGGTAAACTATTAAAAATTTTGTAACAGGACGCTCGTCCCGAAGGAGTTAAAAATTATTACATTTTTATAAATTTTTTTAATACTTTTAAAATACTGCGGTCAGAAGTCATGCAAAAAGACAGACAGCCAAGATGACGATTATCTTGTGTAAAACTTAGCTATTCCCCAAACATTTTTTTTAGAAAGTCAAGTGATAGTAAAATCCCAGTTTAATCCTTCAGTGGGTAAAATATATATTTTTTTTTGTGGGGGGGGGGGGGGTTGCAATTAGGTGCATCTCGTACTTTTTACGCACAATGGTTTATATTTTTTAAAGCATAAAAATGATAAGTTTGGAGAAAATTATATCAGTAATAAAAATGAACTTTAACCTCCATGTGAAAATATAGACTAAGAAAATAATTGTCATAAAATTTAAAACTGTGCACTTATTGAAAGATTTATTCAAACAATATATTTATGGTTACATTGATGTGTACGAAAGGACTAAATGTAACATGTATGTGATAGCAACTCTATATTTACATTCTATTTGGGCTTCATTTAGGAAAGGGCAACGAAGGTTGACCCAATGAGTTACGCTACATTTTTTTTTATTATTATTATTATTATTAATACAGGCGTATAAGTGACTTTCTTTGAAAATATTATAGGAAATATAGGAATTGTTTTGAAGAAAAAATAGGAATATTTATTTATATGTAAATACACCTATACATGTTTTAATACACTTACATATGTAACATCAGAGATGTAAACATTGGACTATGAAGATAAAACTATTTAAACTTCACTCCGGACTATTTTAAGAATTTTTTACTCTCTTCAGGATTAATTATATTAGCGTTTCAGTAGTTGCATGCAATTTTTCTTTATTAAACTATTTTTAAATATTTTTTACAATTATTTTCTGAATCATACCCTTTGTAGCATTTGCGTATATCAATACAAACATAATTGAAATAAAGGTTAATTATTTACTTTTTTTTTTTAAGTATAAATGATTTTTTGTAATAAATTTATATAAAATGAATTGCATTTGTTTTATCCCTAGAGAGCAAAAGTTCGCGATCAATAAAATTGTGTGAAATTATGTGACCGATTGACTAATTATGTGATTTTTTTTTCTTGCAATGGATTGGCAAAAGATTTTTATCAATGACCAATCGAGAAATTTCATAATTTTTTGCCGCGACTGAGTAAAGAAATTTACAATTTTTTGCCGCAAATTGACAAACTTCTTGATTTTTTTTTTTTTTTTTTTTTTGGGTCAAAAACCAACAGATGAAATCTAAGTTTTTTATTTTAATGACCAATTGATGTTCTTCTGAGATACATTGAGGAAATTAGCGATTTTTTTCCTGCACCTTTTTTGCAACCAACTGATGTCGAATTTTTTAAAGCGACAAACTGACAAATTAGAGATTTTTTCCATGACTGATTGTTGAAATCCAGGACTTTTTTTACTAGCAGTGACTGCCGAAAATTATGATATCAAAGAACGACTGACTCATGATATCACCAATGTTTGGCCGCGACTGATTGAAGAAATTCAGGATTCTGTTTGCCACAACTGATTGATGAAATCTCAGATTTTATTTTATTATTTTTTTTTTTTTTTTTACAGCGTGTGAAAGCCAAAATTTATGATTTTTTATCAAAAATGACCAACAAATTTTGTTATGCATTTCAATGGCCAATTGACGAAATCAGCTATTTTTTTTATACGACTGACGGGTGACATCTACGATTGTTTTACCACGAGTGACTACCGAAAATTAAGATTTTTATCAACAAATGATCCACACATTTTATAATATATTTCAACAACCAACAGACAAAATCAGCAAATTTTTGCTGCAACTGATTGAAGAAATCTGAATTTTTACCGCAATTGAATATTACAAAATTTCTTGTTGCGAGTGAATTCCGAAATTTATGATTTTTATAACTGACCAATCAACAAATTTTGCGATACATTGCAGCAACAAATTGACTAAGTCAGAGAACTTTTAACGTGACTTATGGAAGAAATTTGCTATTTTTTATTCCACACTTGATAGAAATAAGTTTGATTTTTATCAGCAACATATTAAAAAAACATTACAATTTTTTCAATGATCGATTGACAAAATCCACATTTTTTTTTTTTAACAACAGTTTGGCAAAATTTAAAATTAGATTTCTTCTGGGATCCATTGATGAAGAGCACGATTTTTTTTTCTTCAACCGATTGACGAAATTATTTTTACAATCGAACGATGAAATTTTAGTACTGGAACAAAACCTAAGAAATGATTTTTTTTTTTTTTTTTTTTTTTTTTTTTTGGGTATAGAATTGTTGAAATTCGTGATTTAAAAAAAAATTTGCAGAATTCGGCAAAATTTTAAAAATATTTTCACTGAAAAATCACACCTGGATTGCTGAACTCGACTTTAAAAAATAATTGCGAGGGTGGAGGGCTGAAAAATATAGGAAAAATAGGAGCGCTGCTAGGCCTGCTAATATAAAAAAAATCTAAAGCATTATTAATAAAAATTATACTTACCATAACAAATACATACTTTTGTCAAAACTTTCACCCTGCTGTTGCTGGCAAACAGAATTTTGCTTTTTATTTATTAGTGTACATTTCTTCAATAGTCGAAAAACTATTGCTTGCGTGTACGATTCAAATGGACCAATACACAGCAGGCAATATTTATTCAACTGTGCTAATGGAAACAATTCTGTGCAGCATGAGATAAGACTTTCTGAGAATGGCACCTGAAGTATACAGTGTCAGTGCTGTAGGTTGGCATGCAAAGCCTCTCACTTTTAGATGAACAGATGGAAGACTTGCCTTCTGTCTATGTTGTATCTCATCAAATGGAAATGGCACACCTTTCACTTGGTACCTTCAGGTACTGGTTAGACATCAATCATCCAGGTGGCATCTCAACAAAATCGGCTGTAGAAAAAGAAAAGATTTCAGATTTTAAAAGTTGGTTGAAGTCAAAATTTAATTAAGAAATATTTATAAAATTTTCGGTTTGATAACAATATTCAAATACACTTAATATGAAATAGATGATAATTTCAGGATATCTCTAAAGTATTATTCACAAAATTTAAATTTAATAAAAATATTTTTACATTTTGCATTATCATTTCAAAATCCAAAGAGTAAATTACAATTTTTTTTCAAAATCTGTTATTAAAATTATACTTTAATGCAGAGGTTCCCAAAGTGTGGAGCCCTTGGGGCTCCGTGTGAACTTTCCAGGGGCTCCTCCGCGTTTTAGGAAAAATAAGGAAAATTTGAACGAAAAAATACATTTAAAGAAAGTTTTATTTCTTTTCTTTTTTGTTCCAAAAATGTAAACAGATTGGTTTTTTTTACAAAAATATTTATACATTGATCTTAAGCTATCTGAACTTTTTTAATAAACTAAATTCTCTTTTCTTTTTAAAATTTCTGGTGCAAATAATATCTACTAGCACTCTACTCTGCGTTTACGTTTTCCGATCAAAAAATGTGATAAAAGGAAAACAAATTGTAGATTGAATATAAGAAAGCAAGAAATTGTATTCTGAATGAAGATTTGGATATTTTAATTTCTCAACTCCCCCTCTCAGTGTGACTTGACGTGTAGTGTTATCCAATAACTCCACATTTCATGCTCAGCTGCGTCATCATTTCGAAATAAACCATTCCGATTTGAAAGATAAACCGCCTCAGTTTTTTTTATATGAAGGGCAAAGTATTGTATATATGCTTCGAAAGAAACAAACACACCACTTGTTAAAACAAGTATGAAATGGCCTGCAAAATAGGCAATAAGTTATATTTCTATCACTAATTTAAATTTTCCCTTTTGTCCTGTTCCCTTTTGTCCCTGCACTGTGATTAATTACGAGAAAAATAATGTTTGAAAATTAGTGATGGAAGTTTGCCTGCTTTGACTCTGTCGCTCCCGTTAAGTGGGCGCTCATGATGGCACATACCTGAGATCCAATGCGCCTACCTAATAGTTTAACGTGTCGCTTGAGTTCGTGAAGATTATATAATTGAAAAGACACTTAATAAACCTTGTAAAATTGATATTGTAAAGAATTTGCTTTATGAAAAAGTTCTCAATTTAGTGTTCAGTATTCCCTTGTCAAATAACATTTCTTTTTTTAATTAACTATATGACTGTTGACATAAAAGAACACTTAACAGCCTCTTCAGATCTACTAAATTTTCACTACAAATGCATGAATCTACTGATGTCACTGGATTAGCAGCTTTATTAGTATATTTTAGTTACATATACTATGAAGACGTTTTTTGCTAGTGAAAGAGATGGCCGTTTTGCGTTGACAAGGTTGCGAAAATTAAACACCAGGTCCTATAAAAAAAAACTCCAATTCGGGTAAACGAAGACTTAGTTTTATTTCATGATGAAAGTCCAAGGGAGAGGTACAAGGGGAAAGCAATAAGGAGCCTCTTTTAAGACGTCATCACGAGGCTAGAGAGAGCAGGAATGTGTTGAATATACAGTTACAACTTTCTTGCTTGGCGGACTACACTATCGCCAATCTAAAAGTATTTTTGCGCCATGCACAAGAGCTAAGGGAAACATTGGCTCGTATGTTCGCCAAAAACATACGATAGGCTTCTACCATATTAATTGTGTAGGGGGGGGGGGCAGATTGTGGGCTGCAAAGATTCATGACTCATGATAGACGCAGACTAATCTGTACATTGATATAGCTGCGGTTACAAAAAAAAAATGAAAATTGTTATCTGGAAAGGGTATAGTAACAGACCGAATTCGTTAGGCTAAAGAGCATGAGAATGTATTTTTCTAGAGCAGATGTTAGATCAAAGATAAACCGCTTTACCACAAAAATGCAGAATTGCCATACATCTGAACAAAAGGGTGTGAAGCGAAGATAATTCTAATGAATAGATTGCATGTAAAGTGATTTTAAATGATGAGTTATATTCATGCCCAAATAAGGAAATGCCCGAAGTTAAAATGCTTTAGTTTCTAACAGACAACAGTAACGTTTTTCTACAAGGTTAAATCATATGTGTGTGAGACTCACAAAGTGAAAATGGAGAGTGATTCACTGATTTTATTTTATTAAAGAGATGAGTACTTAGAATAATTTAATTTAAATGTGAAGGGCTGTTAATACAATCGATTTAGTTTTTAAATGTTGAATTTAATTTAGGGGCTGCGCTGTTTGACTATAGCGCACTAAAATAAATAAGTTATTAAACCGAATTTAATTGAAACTGGTGGGGGGGAGAATGAAATGCAAACATATATAACGAGATAGTCGTTATATATACTAATATCCTGTTCACACCAGGGTAGTTAAGAGCTTTAAATTACTTTTTTGAAACGGGCATCTGCAACAAGACTAGATTTCTCTATCACTAGTGTTTGAGAACATTAACTCAATTAAAATTAAGTGCCTTACTATCGCTAGTCTGAAAGAGGTTTCAAAAAGCTATCAGAATCACATTTTTTGTAGATCACTACAAACCAAAACACTAATGGATGAAATATTTTTGGATGAATACATATTAAAACACGTATGAACATGAATGCACTGATGAGGCAAATGCAATGATGGGTCACAATGCTAGAGTCATTGCAAAAGTTGGACAAATGGCAAAGCACTATAGCACCATCTATTGCTCTCTTCATGCTATCCCGGAGAAAATGTCTTCTGAACTTATGAAAAGATTGAAAAACATTCTTAAAATAATAAACTATATAAAATCACGAACTCTTAAAAGCAAACTTTTTATGCTTATGCATGAAGCTATTGTAAGCCAGCATCCATATCTCCTACTGCATACCGAAGTAAGATGGTATTGTCGAGGAATAGCATTTCTACGCTTGTTGAAACTGCTGAGGTGATATTAGAAGAACTGTAACTCTAAACTGCCAAAACTTTTAATCAATGAAGATTGTGAATGCGAATTGCATATTTGTCCGATATGTTTAGCAAAATGAAATAAATGTATCTATCATTGCAATGATAATCTGTCACGATTTTCAATGCATTTATCAAACGTGTCGTCTTTTTAGATGAAATCTATATTGACCTGATTCTGAGCGAAACGATGATATCTATTATATCCCTCTTGTTAAGAAGGAATGCAAACAACACCAGCTAAAAAAAATACAAATAAATATTCAGGGGCATCCTACATTTTTGAAAAATTCATTTAAGCAACATTTTTCAACAGCTGAATAGAAAAGGCTTTGGACGACTCTAAATGTGTAATGAATATGTTCAGTGATGTAAAAAAGACACCCAGTTTAACCAGGGAGGAGGCGCGCCGGGCCTGATAGACCCGGACTGCATATGGTTTTTACAATTGTCACCACTATTTTTTAAAGTAATCTTCAAGCGAATTTATCGCAGAACTTGTAGCAATTGTCTCCAACTAAATAAGGTGACGATTATTTGTATTTATTGGTGGCAAATTAAAAACCATTACCCTGGTTATTCGCACATTCTACCGATTAAGTTCAGTGAAACACGAAGTCCTCATTAATTTGATATCTTATAGGAAGTTAAGACCGAATATACAACAACCAGTTATTCAGCGATACCAAATGAAAATATTTCGATTCAAAACAGATGTGTTTTATAAAGTAACTAATATATAAATCAAAGAGAAATAAGTTACGTAGAAAAGTAAAAAAAATTAAATGAAAGTTCTGGTCTAAAAGATTTTCATAAAACGTGAGTAAAATTATTGGTACATTTAGTGTTAAAGATCTTACTTTAAAACCAAAACGAAATACAGAAGTCTTTTAAATGCAGAACCAAATATTCGCCTGCCACTACTATCAAAGAAGCCGAATTCAGACATTTGTGCAAAACAATCCAATCAAATCACATTAAAAGCTTATGCATTATTGTTCGTCACTCTAATAATGTAAAATGTTACGATTTTCAGAGTTTTGGAAATTTTTTAAATATATAAACTTTTGACATTTCTATGTATGTTGAAGGTAATTGAAAATAAATTAGGCTTTCCGGTAACAGTTCCAAAATATACTTTTATACATTACTATTCATTCGCATTTCCTGTGCTCGGTAGCAATGCACTTACAAAACCTTTCCTTGTAACATAGGACACGGTAGGCTTCAGGTGCTCCGCCATAGAAATTCATTCTAAAAAGTGCTCTGCGAGTCAAAAAGTATGGGAACCACTGCTTTAATGGAGATACATTACAGTGGGTTTGTTTTTTCATACAGATAGTGATGATTCTACTATCTGCAACATTTTTATACTAATCAACATCAATTTTAACCTAGCTGTCAGACATTATCCAGGAGTTGTAAAAAATCCAGCCCGGGCGAGCAGCTGGGTGGGTACCCAGGCAGCTACCCACTACAACCCTTATGATTGTAAAAAAAACTGGGTTTTTTATACAAAAACCCAGCTCGAGTGGGTAGCTGGGCGGGTACCCGGGCAGCTACCCACTACAACCCTGCATTATCCCGTGAACATAAGTTTGCAAAATTATCAGCAGAATTTACACCAATTTTGTTAGAATTCTTACTTTTTCAATTTATCTGGATATAACAATCTTATAACTATTTATATAATACAGAAAGAATTTTTTTACCTAAATGAGATGCAGAAACAATGTCTAAGGCGAAATCTACCAGAACAGAGAAATAAAATTTGACTTTGAATTTTCCACATTTGTTCCAACCCTTTCTTTTTTTTTTTTTTTACTTTGAATAACAGATCCACTGAGTTGCTTTTATGGATTTTGAAAACTTCCGTTGAACTGTTTCCACTTTGAATTTAATTTTTAAGATCTAGCATATAGTTTGTTTTCCTGCTGACTTATATTTTAGAAAATTTTAATCCTGATGATGGTTTTGAAGATTAAACCAAAACGTTGAAATTTATTTTATTCATGTGTTTATTTTATATCAACTTTTAATTTATGAATAAACTGTACATTGGATAGCAACTCCTATTTCGTTTAGTATAGAAAGAGGTTTTGTAGACTAATCCTTCTGTGGGACTTTTAAATCAATCATTCCTCATTAGATAAAATCTGCTGTCTACATAAAAGACCCCCCCCCCCCCCACCATCACCAAAAAATAAATAAATAAAAGTATTCCACTTGATAAGTGAAAATATGTGCACAAATTTTGATAGAAATTTAGATTTCAGTAAACATATTATATTACACTATAAAATATATCGAAAAGATTTCAGGAATGAGTTTCAAAACCCGCCTTATCTAGAAAATCGAATTTTGGGAAATCGCGAAAAACCTCTGACTGCATCCATTGGTTTTTATTATAAGCCAAGCTTTTACAATGCAGAGATGCACGATAAAACTAGATTTTTTGCAGATTGTGTTTTTTTTTTTTTTTTTTGACACAGGTTCACCAATAGAATAGATTTATACAGAAAACTGATTTTTTAAATTTTGAATAAGGCGACTTTTGAAACTCATGTCCTCATTTTGACAATGCATTCTTTGTTTCCAGACCTAAATATCTTATATCAATCATAAGCAGTTTTATTTTAAAATGAATTCTAATCATATAGATTGTTAAATTAGACAGAACATTAGAAATTTCTAAGAATAAAGAATGCAACATATACAAATAGAAATATCCAGGGTTGGTAAAAAAACAGGTTTTTTTGGTTTAAACCGGGTTTTTTTTTTAATAAGGTTTCCTATTACATATACATTCATATTTATTGATAAAAATAAACATTGTTGGATATATAAGTAATATAACTTCATTTAAAAATAATTTAAATTAAATAATTACAATCAATTATGTAGAAAATTGAAATTATTTAATATTTAAACATTTTTAGTAAAAGCTGTCTTACGTTCCATGAATAAAATGCTCTACATAGAGAAACATTGATAACTTGAAAATCTTAATAAACAATCTTTTGATTACTAGTACTATAAATAAATATATGATGTAGTTTCATAAATATAATATACTTTCCCATGGCTATTCAAAATAATTTCTTTGAAATATTTGCAATCTGAGATATCTGATTTTTCTGTTCGAACACTACATGGACAATTATTATCTTTGGTACAGATGTCATATTCGCCCCATATTGGCACGATTTTTTTCTGTCGCCAATATCATATAGGCAACGGGTACTTAACTTGCGCCAAAGTGTCGTTATTTTGCTTGATGTGGTAACCCGGATTATGTTGTTTATGCAGTTGGGTAGTTCTACGCAAATAGGCCATTTTCATCATAGTGACGAAGAAAAAATAAATCATGTCAGAAGTTTCTAATTTTTTGTAACAAGGCACTAGAAAAGATACTTATTGGCAAAAAAATAGCCGTCAGGCTTAATATTAAAAAATTCTATAATTATTAGATTTTTAACATTAGAAGTGCCGGAAATTTCACTCAAGTTTTATATTTTTAAAAATGTATACCGGAATTTTTATTTAAAGCTTTTTAAATTATCTATTTAACTTATTTTTGCGCGATATATATATTTAATTCTTTTTTAAAGAAATTTCTGGTTCACATCGAATTATACATACTTGAAATTCTTTTTGGTTTCCTTACCGACTTTTCTTTACCTTTTACATAATAAATAATATTTTATACACCGATTTGTTTAAAAATATGCTTTTATTTTCATCAAAAGAATTAATTTTCAATAAAAATATCTTTCTACAAGTTTTTAAAAGTAATAGAACAATTCTCTCCCATAAGAATCATTTCCTCACATGAGGGAATGACTAGTGAGGGAATGATAAAATGTACATTTTTAACTTTTAAAATTTGTACGCATAAAACAAAAGAAAAAAACAATATATGTTCTTAAACTATCCCTTCAGGGAAAACTAAAACACCCATTAATACATTTTTAGAAAATAAATTATTTTTACAAATTTAAATGAGGGAATGATAACATCATCTTAACATTTGCCCAATCTGCATATTAAGTTATTCCTTACACACTAAATTATTTCTCGAGGACGGCTGAAAATTGTTTTACAGGCAAGTAAGATTCATGTTCTCAGCAAATGAACAATGTTTTCTGTCTACAGTAGTACCATCTATCTCAAATATCCAGAATTACTAATGAGTGAGGGAATGATCTGAAATATGAGTTGCAAACATTTTTGACAAATAAAAATTGCATGTGCAGACCAAAAAAATAATGTAATACATAGAAATAATACTTTATGTGTTCATATTAAAAGACAGAAGTCAGACAAAATAAATATAAATATTTCAGTGAGAAATGATATTTTTTATATTTTTGGGTGGTAGTAGTTGCATGTGAGGGAATGATATTTTATAGGTTTAAAAATTTATTTTAAATATATATTTTAATTAATCCTTCTATTTTATGAGCTAATATGATAAAACCATGTCTAAACTACATGATAAAAAAAATCATTAGGTTTTTCTGTTGAAAAAAAATTTAAATATCCTCCGGTTTCATCATTATGGCCTATTTGCGTAGAATCACCCAGTTGATGTTTTCGCCAAATTGGCAACCGGAAAAAATCGCGCCAATATGGGGCGAATATGACATCTGTGCCTTATCTTTTATTGAAAGTAAAGCTTTTTATAAAGAATTCCTGGAATGATTTGAATTTAGCAGTAAAGTCCTTACACGTTTCAAGAAGTTATTGTATATTGTCATTTGACAGGTAAAAAGAAAAAAAAAGGCGACAGTAAAATAAACAGAAATACCTATTTACCAGCTTTTTAGACTACTGAAAACATTGATTTTAAAATGGAAAGTAGATTTATAAAAGTTTTCATCCATTATCAGACTTAATACACAGGCTTTTTTTCTAAGCTATGTTATATGTATTACTTTTAAATGTCTAAACTAAAAATTAATAATATATCTTTTTAGGCATTTTTATGAGACTTTTCTATTATGTCTCAAGCGAACCTTAAGCTCGATTTCCCCCCATTTTTTTTTTGTTGGATGTAAATAGTGGATTTGATTATGCAATAGACGATTTAAATATATCTTATTGCATGTTTTAGTTAAAAGTAAACAGGTGCTTCGCTAGCACCCAATTTTGTCACAACAATGTCCTCTTATTTGACTTCATATCTTGAGTTTCTTTTTTATTTTTAAGGCTGTTCTCAAATCCGAAAGGGCAACTTTATGACATAAGTTTTAATTTATTTTTATTCGGAAATGCATGAAACTAGCAGATGCTAGAACAGTTGAGAGCAGCCCTAAAAGATAATCTCCCCAATCAAGAAAATTTTCTTTTACAGCTTGACTGAAATCTTAAAGGTCATTTTATGTTATTTATAAATAATCTGCGTTTTCTCAAAGGAAAATATTTTATTCAAAATTTTGAATATTTTTAATCTATTTTATCTTTGCTAAATTCACTTGTTTTATATTTTCTCTTTAGAGCTTCAAATATGTTCAGCAACACATGCAATTTGCATTCTACATGCATACAAAATTACAAATATAACCCAGACTCACTATGTCTCACGGTGACAGCTGGGATAAGACTTAAAAGTAGAAATTATTTATATCCAATAATTTCAAAAACTTAAATTACAAAAATGAGAAAATATTGTATTAGATTTTTTCTAAAAAAAAACAGTTGGTTAACTAATTGATTTAAACTGTGCCAACCCTAATGGTAACAGATTAAAATCATAATGCAAAACCCCAATCCCAATGTAGAAAGGCAAGAAAAAGAAAGGCTTACTAAACCCAATAGCCATACCCCATACAGCAAAGAAAACTCGCAGCCAATCATTCATTTGCATACAAAACAAAGAGTAACCAATGGAGAGAAATACTTATGATTATGTCATCATTGAGGCATAATGCAATCCTTAGTAAATCTTAACTAATCAAGCAATCTAAGTAATAAAAATATTTTTTTAGCTCAAATCTGCCATTTTGGCTATTTTTAAAAATAAAAGTTTTCTTTCTTCTTTTTTTTAAGCCTAACTGCATGTTTTTTTCTTCCCAGCTAATTTTAGAAAAATTAGTTTGCCATCTAGATTTAAAGCTTATAAGAAAAGTTTGATTGATTAAAAATGTTTGTTACTTTACAAATTTATTAATTCATCATTTTTCTAAAGCTTCACTTGTAGCTTCTGCATAACTTGGATTTTGCATTTTTCAATAATGTGTAAAGTAAATGAAAACATTAGGGGAAAAGAAAAAAAACAGCATGGTTTTAAAAAAACAAACATTTGGTTTAAACCAAACAACCCTGGTCACACGGTATGTTATTATTATAATACCTAATCTGTATAAGTGGAGATCATGTTTTGATATTTGATGCAGAGGTTTTTTTTTTTTTTAATTATTAATTGGAATGAGTGAGGGGAAGTATATTAATAAAATAAAAATTATGAAGGCACTAAAAATTATTGCAGTATAATGTTATCACACTCAATTTAATTTAGCATGAACACAAACAGAGCAACAAAGACAAAATACACACCATCTAATTACAGGGGAAAAAAATATTGACTACTTATCAATAATACAGTAACTTGACAGCCATGCTACATTTACAAATAGCAGATCTTGCTTTCATGTATTATTATTCCGTATTTGAATAGTTCAATTTCATACTCAATATTTTCCTTCCAATCTTCCCAAAACTGTATGCTCTTTCATGGCATTTGTTTGGAGGCAAAGAGCTGAAATATCGAGTTGTTTCTCTAATTTTGTTCTCAAGCTGTTTCTCAAATGAAATTTCTCAAATTTGACACAATGTTAGTATAAGAGATTACAGAGAAAAAATTCATATCACATCCAGAAGAACACATAGAAATAATTTTATTTAAAGCAGTAAAAAAAAGGGGGGGGGAGGGTAAAGCCCATAAACCAAATAATGCAACAGGTATGTTAAAATTTAATTGACTTTGTTATTTGCAACTCTGTCTATAAATCACTGACAGCTCCTAGTATGTGTTATTCAAATATGTCTTCATTATTAAGGAATTGTTATTTATTAAATTATAACAAAATGACGTTAAATTTGTTAGATAAAAATTTTTATAATGTGCAGTTTATAATTAAAATGCTTCAATGTATAAAAGCCAATTTTGCTCCCTCACCATAAACCCCCCTTAAAACCAATAAAAGCTATTGGGGTGTGTTTTTCAAATTTTAGCCATATTCTGATCTGAGATGAATGACTGTTACAATCCCCCCCCCCCCTTTGCCCCCAACTACCACTACACACACACAACGTGTGTTTTCCAGATGCACCCTTGTGTGCTAACAACATAAACATACTTTTAGTTACACTATGTTTAAAATTTATTGAAGCAAAACAGAAGCAGTTTAGAATCAAAGAATGCAGCGATGGATTTTGTCGTTTATTTACCATGATGAGATAAGGAAAGAAAAAGTATATAAAAAATATTTTCAGTATTTCCTTTTAGGTTTTAGATTATAATCAAATTATGAATGGTGAGGGATTGAATAGTGTATGAGTGACGATGTCATCTTTGACAATTGCTGAAATTCTTGATTTTTTTAAAAATCCGTTGCCATCTAGAAAAATTAATACAAAAACTTGTAATTTTTATTAATCTGAAAATAGCAAAAGAGCAGAAAAACACAAATTTTATGCATGTTGTACATAATTATAATTGTACAGAAAAGAGAACTTTCAGTTTATAACTTATGAAGAAATAAGTGTACAACTTAGAATATTATCCAAATGAAATATATATTTAAAAAAAAAATGTTTGCAATTAAATTTGTTTAATAAAGAGAATAAAACCTTCACTTGAGGAAATTTCTTTATACAGAAAAATCCTTATAACTGTAGAATTGTTTTTAAAAAGTAGGTAGTTTTAGGGCTGATAAACCATTTATGGGATTTTCACAAGGTATAACAAGGTTTTAAGAATACTCGTAAACATTCAATGTAAATCTGAGAAAAGAAAATTAAGCACTTTCTGTCAGTATCATAAATTCTGTACAAAATAAAATATATTTTCAATTTATTGCAAAATGCCAGGTATCATTAGATTCTGAATTGTCTTCAGAAGTTGAATTCCATTTTAAAAATAGGGGTCATCTATACATTAAAACTATATTATTGTCAAATTTGATATACAGAAATAGGCCACTGGTATGACTTTCAATTGGAGATTAAACTGTCACATGGTCAAAAACTAGCCAACTCTGGAGAAAAGGTTACAACAAAAAAATTACCTTAGATTGCATTGTAATATAGGCATTTAGAAATTTGACTTTTGACATACAATGACAATTAAAACTAGAGAAACGTGGTGAGGGGGGGGGGAGGGGATTACACTACATTGCATTCATTCAAAGATTAATAGCTTTTTGACATAATGCAAATATGCTTTTGACATTGAGAATAAAGTTTAAACCGGGGAGTAAAGAGAAACTGTCACACGGCAAAAAATCTGTGAATTTTAATGAAAGGCCCAAATAATTACACTAGATTGCGTTCAAAGATAGCATCCATGGATAAGCAATGAAAATGCGAAAGTATTATGCATATAACAGTATTATGAAATTATACTAGTAATTGAAGTAACAAAAAAAATTAAGCTGCACAGCAAATAAGTAATGGACATGTTTTACAAAAGAAAGAAAATAAATTACCTCGATACGATTTGAACTTCTAATCGAAATTAATTCAACGTGTCCGATAATTCTTCATCAAGAATACAATCTAAATTCAAATCTCGCAGTACAGACGAGACGAAGTTCACCGGCGAAAACACACACTTCTTAGATATTTCCTTCGTTTCGACCAGCGATTGAAAGTAACCCTACCGTTTCTAGCCAAAGCCGGCGCAAGACTTTTTCGCCAAAGGGGTCCAAACGAGGGAAGTTTCGAAATTCGCACCTGTAGTACACGCCTTCCATGGAACAGTGGAGTGTGACCCACCGGTGATGCACGCCGCCCGATGCGGCAGTCAAGCGTGACCCACCGGTGATGCACGCCGGCGTGAATGTGTTAATACGGATTTTAATTAATATGTATATAAGTATAGATCGAAAATAATTCGTATAAAATAAACCTGCAGTATTTTTAGGCGCGCCACACATCAGGGAGACATGCAACAAAAAAGCGTGAGGTATGCGACAATTTCAATATTATAGGAGCCTTACTGTTAACAAAGAAAAAACCAGTTTGAACCTCAGACACAGAAAAGAAGACACAGGAAAGTTAGTTCTTTAATCTGAGCTTTGAACAGCATTTACACATGCATTTACCTGTATTGCTGTTCCATCAAATGATGCAATGGGCTTTACCCACGAATGGCAACAGCCACGCCTCTGCGGGAAAAAACCCTCCGAAAAAGATTGTTTATTGGACGAAGAGGGAGTAGTTTCAATATGTTCTTCACGCCTATTGGTGTTTTTCTTCTTTTTACCTGCGGCTGACGTCACATGGGTCGTCATAGTCCATAAGCTCACAATAGTCCATAAGGTAAACAAACCCTCCAGTCGCTATTTTTACGTCACGTGATTCCCATGCGGGGAAAAGTCAACACCTACTTGATATTCTATGTGACTTGATGACTATGTTGACTTGACTATTGAGCCTGTTCAGAAGTGCAGTAAACGACGCGCGCACGCTCAGAAGTTTTTGCCATGGAGTAGGTCTTATCGGAGTAAGGAATTTTAAAATAATTCAATTATTTCATTACTTTTATGGTTATAAACAGGTAAAAACAAAGACTATATTTCTTTATCCTTCCAAAATTTGGTTTTCGTAACAGAAATACATGTCTATGTTCACTCAGATAAAATCCAAAATATTCGAGAGAAACATCACGTGACCAACTTCATCTACTTTAGCCCGTGCAGTATTTAAAATCAATTAACCAACCGCACACAAACTTGACGCGGGCACGAGCCGTTAATTCCCAAATTGGCTCAGCCGAACTTAGCAATCTGATTGTTCGTTAATATTAATATTTTAGATTATTTTACTGTGATTTTGATCAAATTTAACAAAATAAATCAATTTAAGCCATTATAATTGCTTTCTATTTTACATTACACTACTTCATAAGAAAATAAGTACAATTTTCTACTATATAAATATCAGTTTTAGCCAATCAGATTGCTGAGCTCGGCTGAGCCAATTTGGGAATTAACGGCTCGTGACGCGGTCGGCTCAAAAAATTTATGTGGGCGATTTGATCACGTGATTGTGCATTTTATGCTTATGTTTTATTGGTTGTGCTTTGTTTGGTAGGTTGATTGATACAATTTAACAATTCCATTGGTGCTATAATTTTTTTTTAACTTTTTAACAATTTTTTTTAATTTATTTAAAAATGATTTATCAGTTGCTTTACATTTTTCGTGATAAACAGAAGGCTGTTAATAAACCAAGATTGTGATATCACCATATTATGAGATTTATGTGTAATGTACTATATTGGATAATGGATTTCAAGGGAATTTGCACTGTTAGTTAGACAATTTTTCAGAGAAGTTTTTAGTATATATATTTCTTATTTTAGGATTGTATATTTTAATACCGTGTGGATAACAGACCAAAATACATCATAAAACATGAGGAACAAATGGCACTCAAAATCATGTTAGTATCCAGGGACCGATTAACCTCTGAAGTTATGGGAAGCACAGTTTTATTTCGGAGGGTCCCTTTCATTCGAGAAGTGTTTTCTATTAGACATCCCGAAAACTCGCCAATGCTACAAATATTATTCACTGGCTCAGTTGAATTCACATTAAAGAAAGTTTTTTTATGTTCCACCTACAAAAAAATAGATACAATCAGTGCAAAAATGATTTTGTATGGTATTAGCGTAAAAATGTAATTTGGATAAAAAGTTTGAATTCAGAATGCATGCACAACATAAAATATTAATATTATACGTTGTACATGCAAGCTAAATTCAATATGTAAAAAAAACAATGCATCTAAAATAATGGACAGACTGGAGAATTGTGATCATGTGGTTGAAACTGACCTACTAACGAAAAATCAATTTGTAATGAAAGGTATTTTTATGAAACGCTTTAAAGAAATATATATATATATATATATATATATATGTGTGTGTGTGTGTAAATTTGAAAAGAAATTAGATAGAATTTTGGAATGGAATTAATTCGATATAAAATTTCCAGGGCCTCTGTTTTCTCAATTTCGTGTCCTTTTTTGTGCCTATTTGATAATCAGGGCCTGTTAGTATGAGCAAAATACTTCTTATACGTTCAGTAGAAAGTTTATAAACATTCTAATCATACTTTATTCACCACAAAACTAGATGCAAAACGCCATATATTTTATATCTTTAAAAAATATATGCGCAGATATTTTTAGTTAAAATAATGCACATCTATTACATTTATTTTTATAATATTTTCCATGTTGATTTTAACACCGTAAAATATGATTTGCATCCCAGTCTTGACAAAAATTC
The DNA here is from genome assembly GCA_963932465.1 of Maratus speciosus. Taxonomy (NCBI): domain Eukaryota; kingdom Metazoa; phylum Arthropoda; class Arachnida; order Araneae; family Salticidae; genus Maratus; species Maratus speciosus. Next base: position 349,802,621 of record OZ010800.1, on the reverse strand, counting down.
ACTCCTAAAGTACTCAAAAAAAAAAAAAAAAAAAAAAAAAAAAAAAAAAAAGGGAAAGAAAAACATCAAGAAATTATCCTACGCGCAAACGTATATTTTCATTTGCTTAATATACTTTGAATATTAAAAGGCGTTCAAATGTAAAACTTTCATCGCGAAATACCTAATTTTCTCGTATTTAAATAAGTATTTTATTATTATAATAGAAATACACTTGCTTCTGTATTATTAATATAAAAATTTATCTTTATGAAAAATATCTGATTTATTATGAAAAATATAAAGCAACCAATAAATAAAAAAATTAAAAAAAACTTATAACACAACTTGAAGCGCGAAGGATTCGAACCCATAGCCTCTAGTTCAAAGCGCTATCCATTCAGCCATTTAGCTCGTCTTTCATTTTGAACAAATTATCTTTATAATTAGCACCATAATTAATCAATTCGTGATTTGTTCGTGAACGCGCTCCTGTCTCCTGAAATCGCCGCGGCTCGCGTGCTTCTTGAACACACTCTATATGACTTGATATGTCAAGTAGGTGTTGGAAAAGTTCGCAAAAATACATTTCGCTAACAGCGAAAGAACTTCCTGGATCTCGACCTTAATGTTATACAATAAATATATATTAAATTTGAAATCTTTAAAAAGAAATATAAACTCCCCATTCTTAATGTAAAATAATTTTGTGCAATTACTATTCAAATAATAGGAAAGTTCATATATTCCATACAAGGAAGAAGAATATTGCTTGTTTGTGACGCCAGATTATTTTATTTTTGTAGCATGATGTCATGTGCATGACTCATACGTCTATTGGGCGATCAGCAATGGTTTTTTGTTTTGTTTAGAAGTTGCAACTATTTTTGCTATACAGAAAAAAAAAAAAAAAAATTGTTATAGCGTTATTAAAGCTTATGTATTCACAAGTTAATGAAAAACATTTGACAGATCGTTTGTCCGTCGCCGATATTTTATCATCTATGGCGAATGGTGCAGATGAATCTTCTTCAGTTACTGTAAGTTTGACAATTTATTTAACTTCAATCATGTGATTATGATCAATTAATTACACCATGGTTCTGATAGACCAATGTCTAAAATTAAACGAAATACATGCATATTTAAGGTAGTACCTTGTTTTGATTAACTTTTCTTGAGGAAATTTTTTTATGCATGCTAAAACATGCTATATTTGTCTGTTTTTGCACGATTGACAGTTATTTGATAATTTTGCAATCATATTAACAAATACTAATAAATAAATTTTAGTGCGATTAAGCGTTGCCAATTTATTATAAATACAGCCTAACTGTTTGTTTCTCTGAAAAATAATGCTCTTGTCTTCAGTGGAAAATAATAGCTCATTGCCCCACATAAGAGCTTCATATAGTCATGTGTGTGATTGGTGACATTCCTGTTATTTTATTGATTCTGTTTGCTTTCTAAAAACTATCTAACAATAGGCTGATAATCTAATCTAATGTTTATATTCTCTAAAGCACTGAGATCCTAGTATCTTTTGATAGATAAGGCAAAGCTGAGTCATCAGAAATCAAGATAATATTGTACTAGAGTCGGTTCAGTTTTTAATTTTGACTGTTTTGTGAATTATACTACTTCAAATTTATATAGACTAAAAAACTACTTTATTGTTAATTTCAGCTAGAACTATGTATTTTTTTGATCAGGTAATGTTTGATTTAATTTTCGAAGTGTTTTATATGTGCCTTTCTTATATAAATTAGTGAATAACAAATTTTCGGTGATTTGATTAAATTGAAATTATCATGAAATCTGCTTAACTATGTACCAAATAACTATCCTTTACCTGGAGAGAAAGCAGACATTTAAAAAATATTATATGATGAAAATTTCCAAAACATTATACTGCAGTACATGATGCATATAGGGTAGATGTGCCAGTAATGGACACCCTTCCAGTAATGGACACCCCTTGATGTTTTTGGTTCATAAAAAAATAACTAATTAATATTTAGCTTTAATTATTTTTTTTATAATTCCCCCTTGTATGTTTTATAAAACTATGTTATTGTTGACACTTTTAATCAAACCAATCAGGAAGCAGAAAATAATGTCTCAAAGTTTTGCTGTTTTTCTGTGAAAATCTTAATGAAGAGGTTAAGAGCTGGCTTTGTTTAATTAATTTATATATTATTTATTTTCTTACAAAATTTGAATGTTTTTGTTTGAGTAGCAATAGAAAACTTTGAATTTTATATACTAATGGCTATTTACAAAATTTCATTTCTTTTTAAGGTTTTAAGAGGGGGTGTCCATTACTGGGATGGTTAATTTGTCATTTTCCAGTAATGGACACCCCATGTAGACATTGCTAAAAATGCAATTTTAGTAATGTTTATAGTGCATAAAATACTTTGGCTTAACTGCAAACCTAAATAATCAAATTTAATTTTTAAATTATACTTACCAAAATGTAATAACACCAAAACTTTTATAAATAGCTGCTTTTAAGTTATTTTATGTGATTAATAAAATTTTGATATTTTATTTTTTTTTTTTTGCGTGTGTAGTACATATATATACCTCACATATTTTATAATCTGGCAATCAAACCAGCCAGGAAGCAGAAAATACTGTTTAAGAGAGGCGTCAAAGAGGGGCTCATAGGGCTTAAACCCTCTCCGTTTAAATAAAAACAATTAAGTTGCAGAAGCTATTAAAAATCCATTTTCTGTCTTAAATGTTTCCTTATTAAAAAAAAAAAAAAAAATGTAATACTATTAATGAAAGTTATAGGAAAAGTTAAAGTTATAGTTCATGAAACTAGTAAATCTGCAGATCAGTGGCCTCAAACATCAGTTCTACAGTTTTATTTTGAAATTATTTTATTTAGTATTTAAAATATTCAACTCACAATATCATTTCTTTCATATTTGTAATATTAATTATTATAAATGATATATCAAGTAATCTCTAGAAGATTGTTAAAAATAGTGACACAAAACTAAACATTAATATTCCAAAACTTTTTTTTTTATTACCTTTTAAATCCACCACTGTTTCAATAATTTGATAGCTGTTATTGTCTGATATTTAGTATTTTAAACTATCCATCTAAAATAATTAACCTCTTCGGGACGGGGGCCTTTTACGAAATTTTTAATCTTTTGTCACCGGTTTTTAAAAACAGAAATCTGTGTCTTTTTGAATCGAGAAAATGCGCTGATTAAATAAGGCAAATTTTACAGTAAAATTTTACTGGTGAAGAAAAACGAGGATTCTGAGCGCTTCATGTGGCACGTATACGTGTCGCTCGTCCCCAAGGGGTTAAAACATCGGTCTTCTGATAATTACAATAATTGATGCAAACAGTAAATGATTATCACAAATGTTTTATTAATTACTGGTATCCTAATTGTAAATTTATTTAAAAATAACTATTTTGTTTCATTAGTATGTATTCATTAAATTCTGGTTCTAAATACAGTCATAAAAACAATTATATTCATTACTTTTTATGGGGTGTCCATTACTGGAACAGAGGGTGTCCACTACTGGGCCAGAGGGTGTCCATTACTGGGCTTTTGGGTGTTTTGGAATATTTCTGTTATTTAAAATTAAATTGCTATTCATATGAGGAAATGAGGCTATAAGAATGGTTAAATATTGTTGATAGATTAATATAATATTGAAAAAACTAGAATATAATAATTATAACTGTTAATAAAAAAATAATTTTTACAGAAATTCCTTAAGGGTGTCCATTACTGGCACATCTACCCTATATTTTATTTCCTTGTATTGAGTCTATGTGAATTACTCCAGTTCTGCTTGTTCTTTTGCCAGTAGTGAGAATTTTGAATTACTTTATGAATTGTTTGAGCAAATTACCTTATTATTTTTGCCTTATAAAATATTTCTTTTATTTTTATAACATCAGCATATTTTTGTTCTATATTCAGTAAAGTATTATGCTAAATGCTTACATTTGTAAATCAAATGCTACAATGCACACATAAGGAAAAATAATTTTTTGACTTCAGCTGAAATTTAAAAATTTAAGTAATAGATTTTTTTTTTCTTACTTTACAGTCAGTGATTTAGTGGAGTGTATGAGCCATTTAAATACATTCTGGATTCTTTCAATTAAGGAACTTTGTATTACACCCTACTTCTCAAATATAGCTATTAGTATATTACAGTAGAATCTTGTTACAAAGAAATGTCACTTTAATGAATTTTTTAGTTTAACAATTATTATTTGAATTCTTAAAAAAAAAACCTACTATCCTATTTTTCATTATAAAAATATTCACTTTAAAGAATTTTTCAGTATAGCGAATTTAATCAGTGCTCCACAGAGATTCGTTGTAATGCTTGTAACAAGATTTTATTGTGCTCTGTAGCATTTACCTTTTAGTTTTTTTATGATTACATCATTGTTTTCAGTTATGCTGATTCAATGGTAACAGTAATTTATTGATATTTATTTTTATTACATTTTTTTTTAATTGAAAATTATTATTTTATTGATTTAATACATTTTTTTTAGATTAAAGTGTTTGTTGCCTTTTCAAAAAAGAAATTTTTAACATCTAATTTCTCTTCTTAAATACGGATGAAATTGCTTAAGTGCTTAACACTTAATCAGTTCAGGTATAAATATAATTTTTACTCTACTTTGTGTATTGAAGGAATAAGGAACATTCAACAGAAGTAGAATCTATGTGGATATAATACATCCTATATAAAGTGCTGATGCTGAGATACTATAAGATAATTGTAAAAAATTCAGACTAAACTTTCTTTTCTAGCTTGGTGACATTTAGCTTACGCGATAAATGTGCCAAATCTGCTAATCTTTCCAATTTTGAGTTAAATACTGAGAGGATTATTATTTAGTAGTGAAGGCAATATCAAATTTTGCACTACATGCACTTTTAATTATTTTGTGTATGGCTTTTTGTTAGCTAACAAGAAAAAAAAAATAGTGCAGTGCTTTTTTTTAATCTTTGTCAGCTATCATATTATTTTAAAGTGACAATTGTTGTTTTGAATTAAGATTTTGCATTCAGCTGTTGCAGTATAAATGCAATATGCATATAGGGTAGATGTGCCAGTAATGGACACCCTTAAGGAATTTCTTTAAAAATTATTTTTTTATTAATAGTTAAAATTATTATATTCCAGTTTTTACAATATTATATTAATCTATCAACAGTATTTAACCATTCTTATAGCCCCATTTCCCAATATAAATAGAAATTTAATTTTAAATAACAGAAATATATCAAAACACCCAAAAGCCCAGTAATGGACACCCTCTGGCCCAGTAGTGGACACCCTCTGTTCCAGTAATGGACACCCCATAAAAAGTAATAAATATAATTGTTTTTATGACTATTTAGAACCAGAATTTAATGAATACATACTAATGAAACAAAATAGTTATTTTCAAATAAATTTAACATTTAGGATACCAGTAATTAATAAAGTATTTGTGATAATCATTTATTGTTTGCATCAATTATTGAAATTATCAGAAGATCGATGTTTTAATTATTTTAGATGGACAGATTAAAATACTAAATATCAGGCAATTACAGCTATCAAATTATTGTAACAGTGGTGGATTTAAAAGGTAATTAAAAAAAAAAAAAGTTTTGGAATGTTTAGTTTAGTGCCACTATTTTTAAATGTTTAGTTTTGTGTCACTATTTTTAACAATCTTCCAGAAACTACTTGATATATCATTTATAATAATTAATATTACAAATATGAAAGAAATGATATTATGAGTTGAATATTTTAAATACTAAATAAAATAATTTCAAAATAAAACTGTAAAACTGATGTTTGAGGCCACTGATCTGCAGATTTACTAGTTTCATGAATATTACCTATAACTTTCATTAATAGTATTACATTTTTTTTTTTTTTTTAATAAGGACACATTTAAGACTGAAAATAGATTTTTAATAGCTTCTGTAACTTAATTGTTTTTATTTAAACAGAGAGGGATTAAGCCCTATGAGCCCCTCTTTGTCTGTGCTCTTAAACAATATTTTTTGCTTCCTGGCTGGTTTGATTGCCAGATTATAAAATATGCAAGGTATATGTACTACATAAAAAAAATAATAATAATAAGTAAAATAAAATATTGAAATTTCATAAAATAACTTAAAAGCAGCTATTTATAAAAGTTTTGGTGTTATTACATTTTGGTAAGTATAATTTAAAAATTAAATTTGATTATTTAGGTTTGCAGTTAAGCCAAAGTATTTTATGCACTATAAACATTACTAAAATTGCATTTTTAACAATGTTTACATGGGGTGTCCATTACTGGAAAATGACTAATTAACCATCCCAGTAATGGACACCCCTCTTAAAATCTTAAAAATAAATGAAATTTTGTAAATAGTCATTGGTATATAAAATTCAAAGTTTTCTATTGCTACTCAAACAAAAACATTCAAATTTTGCAAGAAAATAAATAATATATAAATTAATTAAATGAAGCCAACTCTTAGCCTCTTCATTAAGATTTTCACAGAAAAACAGCGAAGCTTTGAAACATTATTTTCTGCTTCCTGATTGGTTTGATTAAAAGTGTCAACAATAACCCAGTTTTATAAAACATGCAAGGGGGAATTATAAAAAAAATAATTAAAGCTAAATATTTATTAGTTATTTTTTTATGAACCAAAAACATCAAGGGGTGTCCATTACTGGAAGGGTGTCCATTACTGGCACATCTACCCTATATTTATTTAAACCCCCCCTTTTTAAGTGTTTTTTAAGGCTTTTCTCGAACCCTAGTTACTGTCTGGCACATTTCTCAATTCATTTTTGTTTAGAAACTCATGAAATTGGCAGGCATTCTTATTCAGAATCTGTATGACGTTTAAATTTTTTTGGTAAAGACAGAATAGGTTTCAGAGGATACTGTCAAATCAAAATTGGCATTTTGGGCTGAATTTCCAATCGTGACAGTGCGATTAAAAAAAAAAAAATCAGGGTTGCAAAAAAAAAAAAAAAAAGCCACATGTCAGTGGCTTTTATTGGTTTTAACTAGGGTGTCAACGATTTTAATCAGTTGATTTAAATCAGCGATTAAATCATGATTTTAATCAACTGATTAAAAAAAAAAGATCATTGATTTAAATAAAAAATTTTCCAAATGTTTAAAATGTCAAAAAAAAAAGTATTAAAATCTAACATGAGCATAGTTTGAAAGTGTCTACATGTATTTTGACTTATGAATAAACAAAAAAGAGCTTTAAATAATATTTTCTAAGCTTAATTCATAAGATTGTAAAAAATTAAAAACAGTTGAGTTTGTAAAAAGCATTGTTTTTAAGTTTTTATCCAAATTAAAACAGTTTCATTTAAAAATTATATTTAAATGTAATATAATTTGCAATCTTATGATTTCATGTAGGTAAACAGTTTATGCATTATTTTATATAAAATAGTACACATAGCAAGTGTAATGCATTTCTACAAGTAAAAGTATAAATAGTAATTAATAGCAATCTCAAGTTAAAGAAGAATGAAAGAATGATATCTGCTCAACAGCTAAATTGAAATTGTAAATGAATGCATAAGAGAAAAAGAAATAATTGGTATAAAAATGCTAAGCACAGCAAGAGCTTCTTCGGTATAAGTTGAATAAATGTTTTTTTTTTTTTTTTTTTTTTTTTTTTTAATTTTGTATTTCATATATACTAAATAAAAAGAAAAACAATTAATTAGGGATTGAAAAGGCAGCAAAACTTTTCTTAAAAAGAAAAAAAAATTGAACCATTGAAAGCTAATCCACACTGAGAGGTAATAATGCTGAAAATATTTTGAGGATTTCTGATATCAGTGGCTAACTTATATTTATTCTGTATGAATGTGCTTAACTCATTTTCATAAATTTTTTGGTTAGCATACACATACCTGCGTGTAAGTTTAGATTTTGGTGGTTTACAGTAATTTCCCTAAATACAAATGTAAAACGAGCTGCAAATAATATTTATTTCTTATTTGTGCTACTAACTAATGAAATTACTTATTTGTTTATTAATTCTGTAATTACTTATACTGTTTCTTCTAAGCCATTTTTTTTAATGGTGCTGCACCATGCTCCTTTTGAAATTAGCAAAATGCACCTTGGCTTAAAAAAAAATAGTTGAAATTCACCTGTAGTTGTAGCCAGAAATTTCTTGTTAAAAATTTCCCCATTCCACAATATTTCTAAATTCATGTGGCCAAGATCTTGCAAAAATATAGAACTTTATTTCTTTAGAAAAAACAGGATATTATTAAAATATATTACATAATTGTATTTTTCAATTTGTTCATAAAATTATTAAAAATTAAGGACACTTTATTTATCATGCTAAAAATTATCATTACTAATATATTTCCTCATGAAATAGTGCCCTTTTTTGGAACTAGCATCCTGTCCCTTTTTCTTTCTAAAATGAATACTACATTATTATCATTTTAATAATTAAGGCTTAAAATGTATAATATGTTCCCAGTTCCTAATTGGAGTTAATTGTTTAAAAATTCATTAATTTGAAGTAGTGTTAACTATTTAATATAAAATGCAGTTAATAATTTTAATAAATGTTAATATCACTAGTATTTATAAAGTTTTACATAATTATTACAATATTAATGTATATAACATTGTATGATACTATCTAATGAAACTACTACTTGCCGTTTTTATAATTATGTTTTCGTATTTCGTTTTTATAGTTATGTTTTTTATAATTTCTATAGTTACTAACTAATAATTATAATTTTATTAATTAAAGTGTAAAAACATAGATTATGTTAGCAATTAGTGGTTTAATTGTTTTGAAACCTAAAACTCTTGGTAGCTATTCAGTACTTGAATGCTGGGGAAAAATAAAAAAAATCCGATTTAAATAAAAAAAATCTGATTTTTTTGATTTTTTAAAAAAAATCGTGATTTTTTTACACCCTAGTTTTAACTGTTTTTTTTTTTAAAACCTTAAATGATTTTTATACAGTGAAGTATTTTAATTATAAACTATATATTTTTAAGTGATTTTTAATTAGTTTTAATATAATTTAATTGAGTTAGAATTTAATAAATAAATCAGTTTTTCACTAATGAAGACATTTACACATAAATAGAGCTGCCAGTGTTTTGTGTCAGAATTGCAAGTATGTCAGCTAAATTTTAAAATGGCCATACTAATTGCTTTATCTAGTTTAATCGTTGTCTGTTTGTTTTATTTTTTTATGCATTTTTTAATTTTTAACCCCCTTTTTTCATTTTTACTGCTTTGTGCTTTATATAATTAGAGATGGCAATTGTTGCTTAGTTACATGTTTTATTACTTAACTCATTTTAAGAGCTATTAATCTAAAAGTCTTATTTTACTTCTCATATACATTTAAAATCATTCATAAAACTATTTAATTAAAACACCATAACACCATTTCTTACTATTAAAACAGTATTATGAATAGAATAAGCATTAATATGCACTCTTTTAAATAAAAACAAGAATTCAACAAATTTTATCTGGGCCAGGTCGATAAATCGCCAAAAATGGTTGACAATCGGCAATTTTTTTTATTATTGTCAATTGTCAATCATATTCAAAATGGTTATAAATACAGACAAAATAGCTTGATATTCAAATTCAGCCTAACCGAATATTCGATAGTATGGGCGAATAAGGCAGAATCCGAATATTTGGTACATCCCTAATTACAATTAACAGTACTTGTATGTAATATCCAGGTCAGTTAGATACATATATCTACAATACTTGCAAATTTGGCCAGCAGTCTGACTTGAATGATGCATATGTAAATTTTCATAAAAATTAGATAAATGGTAAGAAATCAGTCAATTATTGAAAATTTTAATAGCAACAGAAATTGTTTTAAAAATTTGACTTAACAACAACAAAAAAAAATAAATAAAAATTTGTGGAAAAAATAAAATAAAAAATGTGAGGGAATGATGAAATAAGACATTTTTACTAGTTGTAGGGGGAAAATGCAAAATTATGAAGAAATCCAAACTGTTTCCTTTAAGAGAAACACTTAATATATAATGTATGATAAAATTAAAATTTTTGATATTTACAAAAAAATGAATATTCTGTGTGAGGGAATGACTGCTAATAAAAACGCTTCCGGATATACTGACTAAAAAAAAAAATCTGTAAAATTAACAAAATCTTACACCACCAATTTATGTTGCTGGACTGACAAGTGCTCAAAATAGCTTCTTCTCTGTGAAGGATGCTAGACTGCTACTGCTCATTAGTGGTAGGTATTTGAGATAATAGCAATGTGTGAGGGAATGATGGTCTAACATGGGGAAACATATAATTGATTGAGTAGACTATATAATAATAGTAAAAATTAATATTTTTATTATTTTTTGTAATGTATCAAATAAGAACTTTATTTTGCTTAGGGTATTTTTAATTATTTTTATTTCTGGATGGAAAGAAATAGGCAATAAAATATGGTAGTACAGGTGGGGGAAAGGTGAGGGAATGATGTTTGCATGATATATATTATATTTTTAAATACTAAATTTATTTATTTTTAAATTTTACTTTCTGCCCCTAATAAACTATGTTTAGATCTTCTAATAAAAATAAAAATAAATAATAATGTAATAAAATTAAGAGCATTTATATGGCTGGGAAGCACTTTTTGCACTATTGCAGAGAATGTGTTAAATTGGTTGACAATTGTCAATTTTATTTATCTAACATTATGATAGAAATATTTGTAAAAGTATGTAAGGAAGCGATGCATTGACTGTTAGAAATCTTTGTGGAACATGACGAGAAATGATTTCAGTGGCAGTGATCTGAAATAATAGTTGACAATTAATATTGTTTGCTCTTTGATAAGAAAAGTACAAATTATTCAGAAATAATTTTATGAACTGGAGATAAAAAATATGTAAAACTGACTGATATATGAGCTCCTTTTTTTCTTCATGTAATGAGTAGTAGCTATCACGACTATACTTTTGAGAGCAATTAATTATCATCTCTTTGTCATATTATTAATAGCATAAAGCAGTTAATTCAGCAATAGTAAAACAGGATCTGCTTATTGTGCAGAACTTGTTTTCTCATTGTCAAGTTATGTTATTAATCACCTGACAAAGAGAGCTGATAATTAATTGTTCTCAAAACTGTTGTGATATCGACTCATGTAGAAAAAATAATCTATATGGAGATTATTGCAGTTTTACTTACATATAATATTTTATTATTTATGAATGCATCAATTTATTTTCATTAGTGTTCAAGTATTGATGGTTTAACATGTGGTATCCCAACTCGTACCACACCTACTTTAACTCCTACAACTTTAAAGAACATTGAAGAGTCGTTTATGGAGTTAAGTTCCATTCCACCAGCTCCTCTAGAACATCAGCACCAAGCAGGATTTGCCCCACCTGTAGTATCATTTTCTTGTCTTCCTAAACAAGAAGAAAGTCGCTGGGTTGATGACTGTTTGCATTCATCTGACCGATCTCTGGATTCCCCTCGACCATCCTCTGAATCATCTGTTACTTCAAGACCTTCCAAAACTGGACGAAGTGGTGGTAGACGCCCCTTAAAAGATGAAAAAGTAAGACAGTACTTAGTAGGGTGCCAATGATTTAAATCATGATTTTAATCAAGTGATTTTTTAAAAAAAATCATTGATTAAAATCAAAAATTTTCTAAATGTTTAAAATGACATAAAAAAGTATTCAAATCTAAGATGAACATAATTTGGAAAGTTTCTACAGGTATTGTGACTTATGAATACACAAAACAAAGCTTTAAATAATTGTTTCTAAGCGTAGTTCCTGAGTATTGCGAAAAATTTTAAGTACAGTAAGTTTGGAAAAAGCATGTTTTTTATCTAACAAACATAAAAAGCATTTAATTTAAAAATGATATTTAAATCTAATATAGCTTGCAATGTCATAATTTCCTTTTAATAATCAAGTTATTCATTCTTTTATATACAATAAACACAGCAATAAAGTGTCAATGATTTTAATCAGTTGATTTAAATCAGATGATAAAATCACATATTTTCTGATTTTTTAAAATGGTGTGAAAAAGCATTATAATTAATAATGAAAATGATCACTAAATCACTTGTAAAAAATGTAATATTTGTTATTGTTAATTATAACAATATTAAACTGCGTAAAAAGATGTATTATACATTTAAAAAACATCTAACTAAATGTTAAATAACTTCAAAACATTATAATATTTAGTAGCTATTCAAATATTTTAATGTTGTGGAGAAAAAATCTGATTTAAATTTCAAAAATACAATTTTTTGTAATCTATTTATAAATTATGTGTGAGTTTGCTCTCTACATTGCTACAATTTTTGATCAATTGGATATACATACGCTTTAGAACCCGTGTAAAATTACTGGCTGCTTTATGAATTTATCAAACTATTATTTATCACCTTTTTTCAACCACTTTTTCAAAAATGTAGATTGTGTTCTTAATTAAACAGTTAATTGTTTAATAATTACAAAATTTAATCTGTATCATCAATTTAAAATTAAATACAATTTATCAATAACTTTAAAATATAAGCAGTATTTAATATTGGTTTACACAGGGATGCAGAATATGTCCGATCTGGCGATCTAGGATCGGGGGAAATTTTAACCCCCTGGGGAAATTTTTCAGAAACATATACAATTGATTTCGATTTTAACAACGAATTCCATAATTACCTAAGATAGAACAATTTCAGTACAAATAAAAATATCCGTATGGCGACCTTCACAAAATCAATCTCAGAATAATATGTACCGTATATCAGGGGTGATTATGTTCCGAATTTTCTGAAAGTTTACACTGTAAAAAAAACAGAAATACTACTGGCAATCTAGACGCCAGTACTATTTCCGTTTTTTTTTTACGGGAATTTTTACCCATAAATTACATTCGTTTTTTAGTCCGTTTTTTTTTTTTTTTTTTTTTACCGTGTAAGACATTCGGTTAAAAAAAAAATCAGTCATCTGAAAATTCGGACATAAAAATACCACAAATTTTCGTGAAGAATTACGGGAAAAACGTGTATTTCGTCACAAGATCGCAAAATAACCGCACATTTCGTCAAAAGATCTGCAAATTTCATCAAAAGATCGCAAAAGAACTGCAAATTTCATCAAAAGATCGCAAAAGAACTGCAGATTTCTTCAAAAGATCGCGAAATAACTGCAGATTTCGTCGAAATGTCGTGAAATGAAAGCAAATTTTGTCAAAAGATCGCAAAATAAATGCACATTTCGTCAAAAGATCGCAAAACAATTGCAAATTTCGTCCAAAGATTGCAAAACAATCGCAAATTTCGTCAAAAGATCACAAAAAATCTCGAATTTCATCAAAAGATCGCAAAACAACCGCGATTTTCGTCAAAACAGGGCGAATAACCTATTTCGTCAAAGAAAAGCGAAAAAAACCTGCAAATTTCGTCAAAAGATCGCGAAATGAACGTAAATTTACTCAAAACATCACGAAATAAACGCAAATTTTGTCAAAAGATTGCGAAACAACCATGCGATTCGTCAAAAGGGGCGAAATAACTGCAAATTCCATTAAAAGATCGCAAAAAATCTGCAAATTTCGTCAAAAGATCACCAAAGAACCACAAATTTTGCCAAACAATCCCAAAACAACCGCGAATTTCATCAAATGATGGCAAAACAACTGCGAATTTCGTCAAAAGGAAGAAATAACCACAAATTTCGTCGAAAGATCGCGAAATAACTGCAAATTTCGTCAAAAGATCGCAGAAAAAAACGCAAATTGGATCAAAAGATCCATGAAAAATACATAGTGTTGGAAAAGGATTTCCTCCACTCTGCTGTAAGCTTTCAGAAAAATTGCTGTGAATTTTAGGAATTTTTTTTTCACTCAGAATCACCTCTGCCTTATATACTCGCGCATAAGTTGAGAAATATTTGAATTTTTTTTTATTTTTTATACCTACGGTAATGCAGCACTTACCTATAGCATACCGTAAAATTTTGGGGAAATTTTCGTGTGGATTGGGGGAAATGTTGGGAGTAGAAACATTTTCTGCACCCATGGGTTTACATAATTATTACAAAATATTAATGCACATAATGTTGTATGTTACTAAAGAAATTTTTTATTTGCAGTTTTTTGTAATTTCTATTAAAATTGTATTAATTAAAGCAAAAAAACATAGATTATGTTAGTAATTGGAGGCTTATTCATTTTTGAAATGCTTAATTCTTGGTAGATGGTTAATACTTTAACACAGGGAAAAAAATAAAAAAAATCCGATTTTTAAAAAAAAAATCAGTGTTATTTTCTGTATCGCATGTAATGTACAGTTTCTCAAACTTATGTTCGAATGAACTGACCAGTTTTAAAAACCTTCCATTTTCAATTTTAAATGTATTAACTGTGAATTTATTTTTTTGTCTATTCCCATATAATATTAAAGATTGTGTTAGTTGAAAGCTTCTAAAGATATAAGTATGCTTTTGGGATTTGTGGGCAGCAACTGAAACGATTATTATACGCAATCTTTAGAAATTATTTTAAATATTGAAAATGTATAATAATCGTTTCAGTTGCTGCCCACAAATCCGAAAAGCATTCCTATATCTTTAGAAGCTTTCAACTGATACAATCTTTAATATTATATGCAAATAGACAAAAAATTACATTCACAATCTTTTTAATACATTTAAAATTGAAAATGGACAGTTTCTAAAACTGGTCAGTTCATTTGGACATAAGTTTGAGGGACTGTATTGTGTACTTCCAATTTTATACCATGCATGGCTGCCTTGCGTGGTTTGCTTCCCTAATTTTTTTTTAACAGTGTATATGGATTTATATATAGTATTTGAAACTCTACCATTCAATTTGCTCATTTTCTTTCTTTGAATTTATGCCATTATACAATTAATTAAAGATAGCATCTCATTTCTTTACGTGTCAGAAGTTATAATTAAATCTATGTTCTCAGCAATATCACTTAGAGTTTTGTAGAGTTAGTGTTTGTAATATCACTCAATGTACCTGAAATTTAACAGAAATTTAATAAAACTGCATGCTTAAACACTGAAATAATCTGAATCAAAAAGGCTACTGTAAGTAACAAAATCTTGACGATTTCTTTGGCAATCACTCCTGGCATGCAGCTAATATGAAAGGATTGCTTTTTATAAATTTTAAAAGTTTATTTTTTAAACTTTAAATTTTATTTATAGTGTATTATCATAATTAATGCATAATTGATATTTTTCATATAAAAATGCTTTTTGGTTCTGCTAGTGGGCAATCTAAGAATATTTTAAGTGTGAAAAATCTATTGGACTTTTCAGTTAAACTAAAATATACTTATGTTCTGTACACCGTGCAGTATGTTCTGTAATCTGGGAAGTCTGGGCTGGATATCTTTTATTTTAATAAATTGAATTTTTATTAATAAAAAGGAGCTCCATTTTTGATAAAATCATCTTGATTTTTTTCTATTAGTCTCCTCCAAGGGACCCAGGATTTGAAATGTCTTCCACTATCTGTCTAAGTTAGTGTTTCTCAACCTTTTTTATTTCATGGCACACTTAAACCTAGAATTAAATTTGTGTGGTGCACAAAATTATAATGGCTTAAAAAAGGGAAGGTACAGTCGTCCCCGTTTAAACGAATATTGACGGTTCCAGAAATAATATTCGATTAAGCGGGGTATTTTATTAAACGGGGAATCATAATTGTAATATTTAATGCGTAATAAAAAGGCAAATTAACCACCTACAGTATATTTAATTAACAGCATAATAAATCGTTAACAGAACAACACAAACTAAAATAAATACAAATGCTAATATAAAGTAAATACGTATTAATTTAAAGTCAGTACATACATTTATATGGTTTACATCACACTTAAGGCAGCTCGTTTGAAGTGGGTCAAAACTTTGCTACTTCTAATTTAAGTTACTTAAAATGCCTTAAAAAATCGTTTAAAGTGGTTTGTTTAAGTGGAATGTTAAAGAAGTAAATATCGAGTTATTTTTCGAATGAGTGCAAAATATCACAACTACCATCTCGAGTCTTGCAGTGACGGCGTATTGCCATTAAAGCCTGGTTAACAGCAAGAAGTGATGGTGGGGAAATCATTTGACCTGTCCATTATACACCTGCTGGCCGAAATCATTGCAGGAAGAACTGAAAATTTGTTTTCAGCGTAAAGGAACCGAAAATGACAAAAGGTGGAAGGAAATTCCAGATGAAACGTGCTTTCCGCGCCTACTTTCAAACATCGGTCACACAGTTGTTATTCGATTAAGCGGGGACGTTCCTAAAAGATACTTGGTTTAAGCGGGGAAATATAACATAGAACCAATGGGAATAAATTCGGTTCCGGAGGATTCTATTCAAATAAGCGGGTTATTCGATTATCTGTGACCCGATTAAGTGGGGAGGACTGTATCTTTACTTAAGAAATGATTAGATATAATTTTTAATTTAAAGATGAAATTATTTTAAATAAAATTCTTATAACTTTTTTTTCTGTACGTCTCTTTGATATACATTAACATTTATAAGCAGATGAAACACCACTTTAAGCAGCTTTTTACACTAGTTTCAGTATCATTCAGCATACCGTCATCAGTGCAAAGAAACATAGAATTTTCCCAATTATATGAAGAAGCGGATTTGAGGTATAGGTTTATTGATCAATAGCAGTGCAGGAAATTACAGGCAACAGTCAATAGAAAATTGTATAGGGAAAGGAACTGGCAATGTAGAAAATGGGGAAAAGTATTTTAATTTTTCAGTAATTTGGTCATATTAGAATTTAAAGAGATATCTGATTTTGACTTTATTAAAAATTAGAATACTTTCTATGTAAGATAAAATCTTTAGATAGGATAACTCTTAAATCAGTTTTCAACAATCTTATCTACTGCATTTTAAATTGTGATCTTTTTCCTTCAGGAGACATGATTGTTGTTTTTTTTTTCTGAGAGAATTTATCTCAAGAGACTTAATACCATTTTTAGGGTTTCCTCATATACTCTTATAATGAGTAACAGAAGAAAAATCTCCCAAATAAAGCAAATTTGTGACACTAACCTTATTTCAAAGTAAATCGTATAATATGAAATGCCCAACTTTACAGATTCAAAATTTTAAAATTTTGATGCATTTTGGCTTAAAAGTTCTGCGGCACACTACTGTGCTACGGCACACAGGTTGAGAACCACTGGTCTAAGTGATTCTGTTCTTTTTAATTTTTCCCCGCTTGTTATGTAAATAGAAGTTTATTTTTATTTGAAATAATAGCATTTATATCTCTTCACTGTGCACAAAACTCAATTTCCCATGATGAAGCATCCAATGAAGTTTTCTTACCTTTAATGAATGTTTATTTCTTGAAAGAATGCCATATTCACATTCAGTCATTGCTATGGTAATATTTAATCAGAGCTGGCCTTCTCTTTCTTTAAAAGAGGGCTGTGAACAAGAGAATTTTGAAGTCCTAAATTATTTTCATCTGAGCTCAGTATATGTGTGAGTCTATGGAGGGGGGAAATTTTTAGGGCCTTTATTTTTGTTTCAAAAATAGAAAAACAAAGTCTCTTAGTCTTGTTATAGTATGCTATAATAAGTATAGGGTCCAGATGCATTTTGCACCTGCTGCACCTCTATTAATAGTTAATTCTGTTCATTTTTTTATTTTTGCAAATCTTGATACACTATCATTTGATGAAATATTTTAGTTAAGTCCGGAAGAAGAAGAGCGCAGACGAATCAGGCGAGAAAGAAATAAATTAGCTGCAGCTCGTTGTCGTAGAAGAAGGATGGAACTTACTAGCAATTTAATGAATGTAAGTAAAACTTTAATAATTAAAGTCTATTAATGTATTATATTTCTGTTAAAATTATAAAAACTAGATCTATGTTATTTATTTTATGTGTTGTAATCTTTAAGTATGAACGGTTACAATTTAGTAATCATTTTTGATAGTTTTGCCTGGAACTAGAAATTATTCTAATCTCATTAGAAATTGTTACAATTAAATCTGTTATTATTTGTGAAATTGTTCTAATGATTTGTTTATGGAAAAATGCATGGGTTCAAGTTCATGGTTCATGCTTATTAAAATACAAATTAATATATAAAACCATAAAATTAGAAATCCGTCTCTGTTTTCCACTTTCACTACCCAAATTAATATACACAAATTTATTTTTAGTGTATTATCTTTCGTTTTTGTATAGTTTTAGAATTTTCACTACTAAAACTCGGAACCAATAGCTCAGAAACCTAGAATATCTCTCTGATATAAATTTAAGCTGAAAGCTGAAAACATGGCAGTATATGGGCGATTCCGTGGAGAGAGTCACACACGTAACGCAGGCTTTAATTTGCATTTATTCAATTATTTATTATATTTTAATGTTAATTCTGATTTTAAGTGGTATGGTAAATAAGTTATTAGCATATTTTTAAATTTAAATGTGTGGCAATAAAACTCACAGAAGTATATCATTTAATTTCATTACACAAAATGTGCTTTTTTTTTACTTCAGAAAAAAAGCACATTTTGAGTATGAAATTAAATGATATATTTCTGTGAGTTTTACTTACACACATTTAAACTAAAAAATATGGTAATAACTTATTTACCATACCACCTAAAATCAGAATTAACATTAAAATATAATAAATAATTGAATAAATGCAAATTAAAGCCTGCGTTACGTGTGTGACTCTCCGCATGGAATCGCCCATATACAGAGTTTGTGTTTCACTTCAAATGTTAAGAATCAGGTTGGTATTGCCTCAGTAATCATAAAACTGCAAATGAGTCAATGAGAAATGTGAGTTGATTGCGAAAAATCATATGTTGCTTTTATATAACAACAAATTCAAAGATATCTGTATGTTTAATAGAACA
The DNA here is from genome assembly GCA_963932465.1 of Maratus speciosus. NCBI lineage: Eukaryota > Metazoa > Arthropoda > Arachnida > Araneae > Salticidae > Maratus > Maratus speciosus. Next base: position 349,783,645 of record OZ010800.1, on the reverse strand, counting down.
TTAGAATGGTACACACATTTTAGTAGCTGACTATAATTAAGATCTTTCGCTAGCAACTACCATAAATTCTTATCAAAACTCTTTATCCATTTTAGATATGGAAATAGTTTAGTCATGCAGATGCGTTGATCTTCTTTTTATGCATATATTTTAACAAGCCTGCTCAAAATTTTCCTTTTATGGTTTGAGTGCTAAAAATTCATTTGCATGCTGTAATGGTTAAATAATAGTGGTATGATTAAAGTACAAGTTGTTAGAATATGAAAATATGAAGTTAAAATTAAGAATTTTCTTTCTCAGCAACTTAAGTCATACATCTAAGTTACATAATGTTACATACATAATGTTAAGGTTCTTAGCCCACTTTCACTTACTGTATTTATATATACATATATATATATATATATATATATGCCAAAATCATTCTTCACTCTTTCCATGTCAATAATTTCTTATTTTGATGATAAAATAAATAAGATCAAAGCTGCCACGGTCGTCCAAGTATTACAAGCTCCAGCAATGCTGTACTCGTCGGTCAATGTCTTTGACTTACTGAATTTTACTTTTAAATTTTTACGATGAGATCTTCTGTGATCATCTATCTTTTTCCCAACAGTTTGGAAGAAGAACACAATTCAGCCTGTTTTGTGAGTTTATTATAAAAAACTGAATTTTAAAACAGAAAAATACTTTTGCATTTTGCAGGAAATATAAAGAAGTTATCATATCCAATTCATTGTCTGGGATTTTTGTATTAACATTATGTAAAAGATTATGCCAAAACTTTCCTTTGACTTTGTTGTTCTTCAAAATTGAATTATGTTAACTTTCCCTAAATATAATATTTTGGTATTTATAAACTTTTGCATTAATTATTCATAAAATTTTCATTTCAGAATTTCACATAATTGGTAACTATGATTGAATTTCAGAATGCAATGCTATTTCTGGTATTTCTTTTTTATAAGTAAATTGACATGATAAAGAAAATTGTGAGATTAAAGTTGGCAAGAATTTTTTTTTTTTTTTTTTTTTCTCAAAAGTACTATCTAGCAATCTTTATATTTTATAAGCCTCATCAAATTATTTGTATTTTTATGAAACAAGTATAAATGTTAAAATATTTCATTAACAAACTACTCATTTGAATAACATTTATTTAAATGGTATGTTGTTATCATTACAAATTATTCTTTGAACTTGCAGGGCTCCCAATAGGTCCGTTTTTTTGCTTCAAGTCCGTATTGGTCCGTTTTTTCATTATTAGTTCCGTAAAGTCCGTTTTTGACACTTTTAACTGACTTTTTTTAAAAAAAATTTACTGATGTTTGGCATTTAGTCGAGCATCGCGGAAAAATCATACTTTTTGCAAATATATTCCAAAAAATAAAGTTAAATTTCGTTAATCACTCACGAAAATAATCGCCATTTTCATCGAAGGATTGCAAAAATGCGTAAATTTCTTCTAAAGATCGTGAAAAAATGTGAATTTCGTTAAAAGATCGAAAAAAACACTGTCAAAAGATCGAAAAAAAGACTAATTTCCTCAAAACATTGTGAAAAAAACACAAGTTTTGTCAAAGAATGATGGAAAATGCGATTTTCGTCAAAGGGTCACAAAAAACATGCGAATTACAACAAAGGATAGTGAAAAACACTCAAATTTCGGCAAAGGATCACGGGAAAAAAACTGAAAATTTTGTCAAAAGATCGTGGAAAAACGAGAATTTCATTAAAAGATCTCTCAATAAAATGCAAATTTCGTCAAAAATCGCTTTAAAATGCAAAAAATCATAAAGAACAAAATTTACGGCATTGGGCTAAAAGATTGAAATTGGGTTCTTTGTATGAAAGTCAAAAGATCAGCATGAAACAATGATAAACACTTAAAATCTAATAAAATTGGCAAAGAAGATAATTTGCGATATTGAATTGAACGATTGAAATGGGATTCCATTTATATCTCAAAAAATCACTTCAAAACACGAAATAATTCTAAAAATCACATAAAAAGCTGTAGGAATGTAGAATAAATTTTATTTAAAAGAGGACAAAATTTAATATATTGGGCTAAAACATTGCAACCAGATTCCTTTAGCTAATGTGGAAAATTCGCATAAAAAATTAGAAAATCTAATTAAAAAAATTCAAAAACTGGTGTGGATGAGCGTCTTCTCGCATACAGGTACCTTCTTGCCAAATGTTTTAACTCTGCATGCATTGGTCTCTTCAAAAAACATTGTACACATAAACATCTATTTTTATTGTATTTAGTATTTAAAATAATGTTAATATTGGAAAGAGAAGAAGACTGGGGGGTGAACTTGAGGAACGAGGATGCTCTATGTGGTTCAAATAAAGCAGTATCAATATTAGAAGGTTTGTAACCTCTACCAATAACAATAGATAATGAATTTCAGAATTTGATTCGGAGCAAGAGTTTTCTTTATAACAAATTATACTTTGAACACTTATTTTAATAAGTGACAATTGAAGGAGAGGAGGGATTCTGTGTTTATTTTATTTTACGATTTGCTAAAATAGTTTCCTTTTTGTCCTTTTTTTTAACAAAATGTGTGGTCCCTTTTGGTCCCCTTTTTTGAAAAAAATGGTCCCTGTTTTCCCTTTTTTATACAAAAGTTGAGTGGGAGCCCTGAACTTGTTATTAAAATCTATATTATAAAGCAAAAACATGTCCATAAGTAATGTCGACATTAATATTTAAAATGGTATCACCTGGCCAATAAATTTTTTCTTTTACTTCTATTTTTATAACATCTAAACATCACACAATTTAAATTTTTATACCATCAAATATGAAAAAAATGTTCCTTCAAATGCAATTTGTTTGAAAATCGTATCTCAATTTGCTGATTTTTTTAAAGTTTAAGAAATAATTTTAAAATATGATTTTAAAAAAAAATCTGTTTCTATCGCATGCTGCCCTATTATGAAAGATTAACCTGTTTTCACTTAAATCATTATGAATAGTTCAGAATTTGTTTCTGGTTAATATTCCATAGCAAAATTAAAACTTCATCAATAAATAAATAAAGTACTAAATAATATAAATAAAATGCAAATTTAACGGGCATGTAATCGAAATCCATGCTTAAATCTCTGAAATGATCAAAATAAAAAAAAGGATGTTTTAAGTAGCGAAATCTTTGGCTATTTCTTCACCAACTAATTCCTGGCATGTGGCTAATGCTAAGTATTGCTTTTAATATTACATAATTAATATTTTTCCTATTAAATGCTTTTTGATTGTGTTAGTGGGCTGTTAAAAAAATTATAGTAAATGTAAAAGATATATTACAATTTTTGATGCCAAAAATGGTTTCCACCTATATTTTGTAACGCGGGAAGTGCAGGTTGTATCAGCAGGTTTTTATAATTTGTAATTTAAGGTATTGCAAAAATGTTTCAAAACAGTAACATTAATATTTAAAATTAAACACAAAATTAAAACTGAAGTGTGATCTAAAGATGAAAATAATCCCTCGCCAGTCGTCACTCGGCGACTAAATGTGAAAAACTGGCGACTAAAAATATGGAAAGTACCGGCCAAAATGGAGGATTTTCCAAAGGGATTTTGTCAAAGAATCCTGAGAGAAAAAAAAAAAACCCTGCGAATTTTGTCAATAGATTGCGAAAAAAAAGCGAATTTCGTCACGAAAAAAAATGAGACTTTTGTCAAAAGATCTCGAAAATACCCCCATTTCGTCAAAGGATCACAGAAAAACCCGAGTTTCATGAAAGGATCACTCAGAAACCCAAATTTCGTCAAGTGGTCATGGAAAAACACAGCTGTCATGAATGGAAAGCAGAAAAATGCAAATATCATCATCAATAGATCGCGAAAAACAAATGTGAATTTCGTCAAAGAATCGCAAAAAACAAATGCGAATTTCGTCAAAGAATCGCGAAAAAAACCATGAATTTTGTCAAAAGATTACACAAAAAAACACAAATTTTGTCAAATGATTGCGAAAAACCCCAAATATCATGAATGGATCATGCAAATATCATCAATAGATCGCGAAAAAAGCGCAAATATCGTCAATAGGTCACGAAAAAAAATGAGAATTTTGTTAAAAGATCGCGGAAAAAAACCCAGATTTTGTCAAAGGATCGCAAAAAAACCTATATTTCATCAATGAGTCGCTAAAAAACCTGAATTTCGTCAAAAAATCGCAACAAAAATGCACAATATTGTCAATAAATCTCGGAAAAACGCAAAATATCATCAATGGATTGCGCAAGAAATGCAAAACATCGTCAATGGATTGCGAAAAATGCGAAATTTCGTCAAAAGATCACAGAAAAAACTCGAATTTTGTCAAAGTGCGTAAAAAAGAGAATTTCGTCAAAGAATCGTGAAAACAAACGTGAATTTCATAAAAAAAATCACGAAAAAATGCGAATTTTGTCAAAAGATCATGAAAAAAATGTGAATTTTGTCAAAAGATTGTGAAAAAAACTCACATTTTGTTAAAGGATCGTGAAAGAAACACAAACATGGCCAATAGATCGCGGGAAAATGTGACTTTTGTTAAAGTAGCATGAAAAAAATGCATAATTAGTTCCAGGAAAGACTCTCTTTACATTTCAGAAAAATTGCTGTAAATTTCAGATTTTTTTTTTAAATTTTGAAAAGTACCTAAGTATAGTGGACATATGTAGTTAGCTATGTAAGCATGTTACATATAACTTTGCTGTTAACTTAATTTAAAATAGATTGGAAATTAGTATCTCAAGTTTATTCAAAACAATATGAATTAAAATATTTTTATTTATTACATAAATTACTTATTTACTCTAAACTTATATATTTTTAAATTAAATATTCAGTGACATAAATGTACTTTCTGGCGACTAAAGAAATTATTCTCACTAGCCAGTAACTGGCTACTAAAAAACATCAACTTACCGGCCAGTGGCCACTAAGCAAAATTCCTTATTTTTATCTTTAGTGTGATCATTAAAGAAGTCACAATAAAAATTAGAGAAGGTGTAAAAAACTGCAAAATGAAGTCTTTACGGAAATTAAGAATCCAAAAACGCCACTGTGCCTGTGCAAAATGATGTTACTCATTCACCATAAAAGAGCCCAGTCATTACAATCTACTGATCAACTGATTATATATTGTTGAAAACCAGATTTTTACATTTCTTTTTAAGTCCTTTTTAATAAAAAAAAAAATTACATTTATTAGTAGAGCTGTTGCAAACTGCACGGATTCGTTACTGAGTAGCGGTTAATCTCTCTAATGCGAAGTTCCGATTTGTTACTTTGGAATGTTACTCGTTATTGCAATAATATACTGCAAAACTAAATTAAACAAACTTCATTTCGTGATTCATGAATGGAGCCGAATAGTCTGATGGGGAAAGATGCGCGAGTTTGTGTACGGACTTGGAATCAGTTGTTCCCGTATTGGTATCACATATGGCTGTTCATCAAGTCGTTTTGTTACTTCAGTATCCATTCATTTGCCAAAAATGTCAGTGTGAATTTTGAAAGAATATCTTTGAAATCAAGTGGTCAATAGCAGAATAAACTGCTTTTAGAAGAACAATTACTATGAAATTATTTATTCTTTCGGGTATTGTACTTTTTATCTCACAGATATGAAGTGCTATATGCATTTTTTAAACATGGACAGAATAAGGGATTTTTTGACCAAGAGATTTATTTCATTTCTATGTATGCATTTTAAAAAGGGAAGCATTGGATCCAAGCAATGAAGAGATAAGATGTGTTTATCATTAAGATTTTAACTAGACTAATTAAAAAGAACCGAAGCTTATAGTAGCATAAAATATTCGTTTTATAACTGTATTTAAGGGAATGATTAAGTATTTCTATGAAACATAACTTTTTAAATTATTAATTTTTACTTGTACGCATACAAAATCAGCAGGCACTCTTGATCGCATTGAAATCGACTTGTGTCTCTCTTTTTCCTTTAAATGGAAGGGATTTTGTAGAAGATACCGTGAAAATGTGTGCTTTGATCTGAATTTCTGTATGCGGCAATAGTTAAAGGGTCGTCATATAAAAGCATTTGATTATAACTTAAACTGCATTACACTTATCGAAAAATGAAAAACGCTATGTGATTCCATATCATTGCCATGACTTCTAGTTTTATGCATTAGACTGAGTCTATGAATGTGTCAGAAATGAGATGTTGAGTGGGAGGAAATATGTTTTTGAGACCTGGTTTAACGCTTACTTTCCATTATAAACAGTTTCTGTTGTATGTTTTACTGGTTTCTGTAAGCAATGCACATTTTTATTATGATACTCAATTACTATTTTTTCTTTAACATACACAGTAATACTTGCTGAGACGGAATCGCAAGAAACCACAGAAAAATTCCGTTTTAGGCAGATTTTTCGTCTTAGCAGATGAAATTGCAATCTATTTTTTTTTATTTTTTTTTCCATGTAAATGGAGATTGGAATATTTCCATTCAAGGTAGAATTCCGCTTTCACGGGCTGTATTTATTTATTATTGTATTGTGATTGTTTATGCTTTTATGCAGATTTCCGTTATAGAAAGGTTTTGTACAAAATTTAGGCCTTTAAGAGAGTTTCCCGCACAATTTTCCCGGTAAATTTATTTCAAATTTTCAGGCTGCATGAACACTCTTGTGAGCGGGATCTAGTTTGCTCTAGGAAAAGTGATTTTTGCTCAAATGATCTTGTGGTCATGATGAATAAAAGTGACAGTGAATGGTTCACAATTATGTGCGGAAATTGCATTACAGTGAACTACGAGGGGTAAAGTGGCAACCCCGTCAAAACACACAATGATGAAAGACTCAAAAATATGACTTGAAATTGAAATGTATGATGTTGACCACTATATTAATATTATTGCTGAAGGTAAGAGCTACCTCAGAAATTAATATAGACGTTTTCGGAGAAACTTTCAAAATTAAAATATATGATAATCAAACTGTACATTTCTTTGATGATAACCAGCGATATTCGTCGATAAGTTGCCGAAAAAAAATCATGAAATTTATCAGTTGGAGGGGAGGATCGCGAAATTAAATTGATCACGGGAAAATTTCACAAATTCTATTAGGAGACTCTAAACAAACCAGTTAAAAATATTTTTTGTGAATAAGGTACAAGTGTGTCCTTTTTGAAAAATTCCTGTCCGGCAGTCCTTTTTTTCTAGAGTCAACAGTAGGTCTAGGTAACAGGTAACGAATTCTTGCAAAGATCTCATGTATAGTATTATTTTAAACGCCCAGTTTTATACTTTATTTGAAATGTTAAATCATTGCAGGTATTTAGTTAGATTTTATCTTTTACTTTAAGGAATATTTAAAGCTAATTAATGATAATCAAAACAACCCTCAGAAAATTTAAAAATGATTTGAATATATGTGTAATAGTACTTATGGGGATTTTTAATATCCATTTTCTAAAGAGTAACGAATACTTTCTAACGGGTAGTGCTTTTGAAAGTAAGGAATACATACAGATGTTCATTTAGTCATTACTTTTACAGCACTGTTTATTGGAATATTGACATGTTGCACATATAATTATTATGGCTGTATGTTATTGGAGATTTTCATTAGGACTACCACAAGTGAATAATTGTTATTATGTGAAATAGAATATTCATTACATGATGCCAGAAATGCACCCAAAATTTTGAAATCCTGCACAAAAGAGTATTGTGGGGGTGGGCGACTCCCATTCAAAAAATGTCACCATTTTCTGGAGAATTTTGCATCTTGCAACTCCTGCCACTGCCTTGTTAATTTCATTATATTATCCTGTGACTGATCGATTCATTTTATGGGAATTTTAGGGCAAAAGATCACAGAAATTCATAATTTTTTTTACAGTAACTGATTGAAGAATTTTGCAATTTTTCCCCATGATCAATTGAAAAGGTTCACATTACTTTCCACGATTAATTGATGATTTTAACGGCTTCTTGCAACAGATTGGTGAAATTCATGATTTTTTACAGCGATCAATTTTGCAATTTTTTTCCCGCAGTCAATTGACAAATTCACATTATTTTACTGAAAATTCACGATATTTTCCTGCAACCGATTGATGAACACCGAGACCGATCGACGAATTTTATGATTTTTTTTTACTGCAACAGATTGATGGAATTCACAATCCCCCTCCCATAACCAATAGGTGAATTCTGCGATTCTTTTTTTCTCCGTGATCAATTGGCAAATTTTATGGTTTCTTCTTTGGACAGATGGATGAAATTCACAAATTTTTTCTTGTTATCGACTGGCAAATTTTGTGATATTTTTACACAGAGTTACGAGAAAGATAGAGAGGAAGCATTTTGATTTTGTGTGAAACTAAAAATTCAACCCCAAAATCGGCCACAGTTCAGCCCAAGAGTCTACATGCACCTCACTTACAAAACCTCTCCATGTCCAATGAATTCAGTCCTTGTTCTACATGCTTGTCTTTTGTTTTTGCATTTTTTTATTTCCCTCATAACCGATCGACAAAATTTATGATTTTTTTCTGGTGGCTGATCGACAAATTTTGCAATTTTATCTCATGACTGATAATTAAATTTAACGATATTTTCCCCCAACTGATTGAGGAAATTCACAATTTTTTTCTTAAAACAGATGGACGTGTTTTGCAATATTTTTTCCCATGTCCAAAAAAGGAAAAACAAAAATGGCATACCAAAAAAAACAACAAAAAAAACTGATGAGCACTGTGTGCTGTGCCCTGCCAAATTGGTTTAGATTCAGCACTAAATTAAACAAAAAAGAACTGCAAAAATCTTTTGGTGTACATAATTTTTTTTTTACAAATTTCAATTAAACACATTTAGAAACATCACTGTTAAATTGTGTGGCCGTGATCGCCGTGGTGGTTGTCTGAAACTAGACTCACCCATTTTGAAGGAAACATTCAAAGATGAATAAACAATATACTTTATTGTAGCACAACACAAAATATATTTTATGTACCTGGCCAGGAAATCATAATATCTTAAATGCAGTGAAACTTTTTAAATACACTTATAAATAATGTGATATTAAAGATTAGCTGCTCATATATATATATATTGTATACATTATTGAAGAATTCTATTGAATTTTTCTTTTAGTCCCGGAAAGTTCATAGTCTAAAAGTTTAAAATTTAAATCACAGTTCTATACCGATGAGAGCAGTTCTTAGAAAATATTACGTAGAGCAAATTTGAAGAAAATATATATATTGTTGATATTGGAGGAGGTAATCCACTGAGTGGTTATATTCTTGAAATTTTATGAAGCATGACTGGAGAAGGAATGTTGAGGATGGCCTTTCTGTCATACACAAAACTGTTGGCGTTCCTGGATGATCACAGACGTTCGAAAACTCAAACGCGATGTCTGCCTGCAGCAACATCCACAATTTGTACTCGAGAAGAATTAGATTCCATAGGGATTCTCATTGACTTCCAGCTCTCTATTGAGTCGTATACAGAGGTATATTAATATTTTTTATAAACAAAAATGATGATACTCGTAATGGTCAGGACTTTGAAGAATCTGCTTATGGAGAAAAATCTGGCCCTTATCACCAGAGAGGATACATCTCGCGCATCCAAACTTTTTCCGTCTGAGGCCTCAGCCTCTAACGTCCAACCGTACTCCAGCTCACATTGTTGACAACTGAGAGAGATGAAATCCAGATGATCCAAAGAACGTTAAAACTGACGCTCAACTTAAATTCGCCAATCAGCGACCGGCACGAACGCCTCTGAGTCACAGCGATAACGATTTTCATCGCAATTGAAATATTGATAACGATTTGTATCGTAATCGAAGTTGCATTCCCCCTGCATTCCTGAGTCACGGAGACATCGCTGCGTGGTACAAAATCAAGATGGAGGAAAGAGTGGCGTCATGATGTAGTTTCTCTGCAGGAAGAAGCACATAAAAATGGCCAACTGCGTCGGAAAAAATGAATCGCGGGTCTTTTAAAACTGACAGAAAAGATTAAATATTGTAACGCGGATATCTCGCTAAATTACGGTTTAAAATTCCGGAAATTTGGCAATTGCTAAGAAATAAATAGTAGCATCCAATAAAAATAGTTTGGGAATAAAATAATTAATATTAAATAATTTTTTTTATTTTATATTTTCGGAAGTTAGCGATTGTTAGAAAAGCATTGTAAGTTACTTTAATGTACGATATTCCGTAATGTTTATATTCTAAAAGATCCGTACATTATTGGAATTATATTTAATTGTATATTATAATATTTATTACTTTGAATAATTATTAATTATAAGATTATTAACGGAATATAAATTATTTAAAATGCTTTTTATTTATTTACTTAATACGTTTTTAAAAGTTGTTTTTGTACTTAAATATTTAAATTTAAATAGAGAAATAATGCAGACGATAAATTAATAATATGAAATATTGAAAATGTAACAATCACACTAGTTGATCCTTCCAATTCACAGAAATTAAGACCTGACATTTTAAAGTTAACCAACTTTTCTCTTGCAATTGAAGAAATGAATCGACAGTTTCCACTTTTAAACATGGACTTGGTTGAAAATTCTAATGCACACGTCCTTGTTCAATCAAAAAAAAAAAAAAAAAAAAACCAAGAGATTCCAGTTTTGACTAATTCCATTAAGGATATAATAAAACAATTTTGTTCAAAAATGGATATTAATGATGCCATCACCAAATATGCATTTATAATGCAAGTACTTAAAAATCAAGGCACATCAGATTTTGCAAAAAAAATGTTAAGAAAACATAACCATACATTTCCAATAATTTTCATAGTTATAAATGTTTCTCTTGTGCTTACCTTGTCAAAGAGGCTTCAATACTCACAATCGAATAAAACTGAATCTAATTCAACAACCTCATTGTTTAGGACCCGTATCATTTAATGACAGTTGAAAAATAGACTGTGTAAAAGCTTAACTTTCTTCATTTTTTTAAATTTCTTTTGCATAAATATTTGTGCTATTAATTTCAGTGGTATATTGTCATGTCTGCAAGAATGTAATTCTTTAACTAGCATGTAAAATAATAGTGGGTTTAAAAAAAAAAAAATCTCTCTCCCAAAACAGCTGAACTTCCCTCCATTTATAAATGTTGGGAGGGAGACTCCCTTCCTAGGAAAAATTGATTTTCAAGCCCTGATGTTGCTTTTACCTATTTTTTATACTTTTTAAAACCGTTTATGGCTTTCAGATATGGAAAACTTGTGACAGTTTTGTCATGCTTATTAAATGACAATGACACAGATAATTTTTCTTTTGTTAAGTAAAAAAATAGGGTATCAAGGATTAATTTTAGAAAATCTGAAAACTGAATAAAAGTCAATTGTTTATAATTGTAGGTTGCAATTAGATTTTTGGACTTCACAATCCAACATTTTGGAAGTCTTTTACTACTGGTTAAAAGGTTGAGATTTAGGCGCAGACAGTAACATTTAGATATTTGCAAAATAACATTTATTTATTTATTTCAGTGGTGTTAAGTTTTGATTTGATTGAGTTGACTTACTGTTGTAAAATTTGTGATTCAAGGTTCATAAGTTCTTTAGCATTTATTAATAAAATAAGTGTAAATGCGAACCTTGAAAGCTAAAATTTCAGTATGTTTCTCAGTTAACTAATTTCCAACTATGTCAATGATCAGGTTTGATTGTTTTTAGAAGCAAATGTAAAATTTATTCTGGTTCTTTTATAAGATAACAAATTCATATTTTTGTATCTGTATAAATTGTATTAAATAGCTTTAATTTAGCATTTGTATGAATTAAATATTTAATTCATAGGAAATAGACGGATTAGATGAAAAGTGGCATAATCTTCAGACTGAGATTCAGCAGCTACAAGCACAAAAGGAAAAGATGGAATTCATTCTAGAGGCTCACAAAGCTACATGTATGCTGGCTTCTAGTCAGCAGCACATAAATGCAGTGGTATGACATAGGCAGTGATAGGATATAATCACCTTGATAGCTTCATGACATTCCTGTTAGGTGTCTGCTAAACTTAGTTTCATCTGCTGGTTCTGTTTTAGAGACTGTCTTTTGGGGGTACTACAACAAACCCCTGGTCACAATATTATATTCTTGATGAACTCTCCAACATGTATGTAGTCTAAACATAGTGATAGGGAGGTAGACTGCTAATGAATAAATAGAGGGCCATAATTGATGCATGGTTTCTGCATCCTTTATTTGGGCTAGATGTAAATATCCAAAGATGCCGACAGTTAGGAATTCTCATAATTTTTAGCATTTCTTTTTCTTATGAAATTAGAGGCACTTTCCTGTTTGTATAAAAAAATCTGATCATTTTACATTACTGGCAAAATTATTGAAAAGTCAGAGTGATTATTGAAAATCATGGTCATTAAAAGAACTGTCAGAAGTTTACATTTCTGAATGTCTAAATGAAATTTAAATTTACTTGTATGCAAGTAGAATAGACTTTTAAATGTAAAAAAAAAAATTGTCTTATTATGTAACTCATTAAATTGTATTTAGTAGCTCTAAAATAGCATTTGTGTAAATTCTTAGGAAACAGAAGGATTAGAGGAAAAGCGTCATACTTTGCAGACTGAGATACAACACCTACAGGCGCAAAAAGATCAACTGGAATTCATTCTAGAGGCTCACAAAGCTACTTGTAAGCTGGCCTCTAATCAGCAGCACACCCATACATCGAAATTAAAATCAAATGAAGATAGGCTTATCAACCGTCTCAAGTATGCTAGGCCAAATTCTCTCTCATTGTCGTCAAGTTTCAACTCAGATAGCCCACTCAAGTCATCATCACCTAGTTTGTCGGCTATCAATGAAATTAACTCTTCACTTAATACACCATCAGCTGGATTGTTTCACTTTGATTCGGTGATGGATGAACCAACTACTAGCAGTAGTAATTTGCCATGTGTGATATCAACTTCATGTAGTGGTCAGCAGCGAAGCTCAAGCAGTGATTTGTCTAGTCCAGATTCGATTGCACCACCAAAGCTTGTTTCTTTGTGATTTGTTCATCATTTTCATTTTTTTTTCACACATCCGACTTAAAGAAATTTATTTTTAAACAACTATTTTCTACTTTAAAAAGCAAATAAATTTGTATACTTTTTCAATATAGTGATTTTGAAATTCTGTGAGGCAGTAGAGTAGAATCGGTAAATTTGTAACCATATAGTACTATTTTTAAATTCATTAATTTGAAACATATTTTATGTAATTGAATATTGAATACAAAACTCTTTAAATCATATGGCAATAATTTTGTATATCTGCTATAGTTCATAAAATAATAGCTATGCATAACATCAGTTTGTAGATTAGTATTTGAATACCCAACATATTTATTTATCAACATAAAAATCAAAACTTTTTACACAAGCTTGCTACATTTTTCATTTATTAACTACATAAAGGAAAAAGACTGGAGAAATATTTATTGGGTTAAAAAACTTGTTTTGAAAACTGAACTTTTAAACAAAAATTTTCAACAAAGTAGGCTTTTATTGATTTCAAGATATATTTTACATTTTACTTAATTGATATATAATTTCTTTAAAAAAAATTTTCTTGTTATGCAGTGATTTTTTTTTAAATGCACATTATTCTGCATTTACTGTTAGGCCACCTGCTTAACTGATGTGGTATGCAGACTTTATCATAGATAATATTCTATTTTTATTTTATTCAGAATCTTTGTTAAGCATATTTATTTTTAAAAAGCACTTTTTAAAATTTTAGGTGTTCTTTACCTTAAAGCTGTTCTCAAATGCTCTGCTCTGCTCAATAAGCGCAAAACGTTTTAAGACATTTAACGCTAATTTCAGGCATGAAGGTTTTCTGTGTTTTCACAGAAATCCCCCTTTCCCCGGTCACCTTTTTTTAATTTTTTTACTGCCTTTCTGGCTGTGTTTGAGATAGATCAAAATCATGATCTAACAGCCTATACTGTTTGAATTTGTTATGCCAACTTTTGCGCAAGGTTTAATTATTGTGATAATTTTATATTTTGTGTGGAATTCAGCTCTTTTGTTCAGCTTGCATTTTCATGCCTGAATGTTAGAAATATAATACTTTTAATATTTCTACAATTAAAATATATGTAATAACTGCAAAGTTTTATAATACAGATTTATTTAACTGATTAAGAGAATTGTAAAATAATGTTTTAAGTAATAGTATTATTTTTATTGCTTTATCATAAAAATAGAATTAGTTTAGCTGTTTAGCATAACATTTTATTGAGGATTTTTTTTTAAATCTTAACAACGACTTTTAAAATATATTTTAATTCTGTTTATGTTGATAATTTTAATTCACTATGAAATATTTCGATGGTACTCTGATTTTTACCACTTACTTGTTTTGAAACCTATTTCAGCTATTTAAAAGTGATACAGTTTTTCATTAAAAGTATTTTAATGAATGTTTGTAAAATCTGTTTAAAAAAGTGCTTATATACTAAATTGCTTTCTGACCTGTATTAAAATTTTTCTCACAACAGTATTTCTTCAACAGGTAAAGTTTTCCCTTTTTACAAATTTAAAATAAAGTTATATTGTGTATTAATTTCCCTTGTAATTGAGTATTTTAGTATTATTGCTGATGAAAAATATTTTAATTAAGCATCTGAATCCATTATATTCTTTTAAAATTTCACATTCATTTCTGGACAGTAAGAAATTTTGTCATTGAATTATGAATTGTTTGCTTTAGAAACTTAACTTTGAAATATGCAAACATTTTTTTTTTTTTTTTTTTTTTTTTTTACAAATCCACCATTTATATGCAAAGTTACAAAAAGATACTATTATATATATATTTATATATATGTGTGATTATTTTTATTTGATTAAACATACACATTGTGCATCTATATTTGTGTTTTTCTTATGTTAATCAGACAGATATTATAAATTTCTTGAAAGAAAATTAATTCTGAGATATGCTTATCATCAGAATGAATGTTGTTCTGTTTGGTTTGGTTATAAATTTAGGCCCTTCTAAATTTTAAAGTAATTAAATGTGCCTAGGTATATTAAATTCTGCTATGAGGATTTTATAATTACCCACAGACTATTATGTATTCTGTTATTATGAAAATAACTGGAAATGTCAAATAGTTAACCTAAAAAATCATATATAAATTGAAGATATCTATTATGTTTCTATATCAGGGATGGTCAACCTATGGCACTCATCCTGCCTGGACTTGGCATATAAAATGATTTCTCTGGGACACATGGAAAAATATAAAACATATAGATAAAATCAATTTTAATTTTGTTGCAATAAAGTTTTATTTAACGCCCACAGACTATCACAAACAATGCAATTATTTTTACATAAATTAGCACTTAGGGAAATTTTATTTTTTATGATAATATGGAATATTTTTTAAATGTATCTTATTTTGTCTTCCATATGAATTTATAAAGCTGTACTTAAATCTTAAATTAATTTCATAAGACACTCACTGAAGTTAAATGACGTGGATCCAAATTTGCTATGTATATTACTAAAAATAACAAAACATGAACCAGGTATAAAGCATTTCCTATTGGATCAAATGTATCACCTCAAAAATCTCATTAATAAATAATTAATCAATTTTTTTCATGAAACTTGGATTATTATAAGTTAAATGTTTTATTCATACATAATTAGTTAGGAATTACTAAAATAACAGCACAGTTTCTTCATTATTACACTTAATATTTCCAAATCAAAGTTTCATTAATTGTATGGCTGATAACATAAAAAAAAATTGTATTCTAATTTTTCTTCTTAATTATTTAGTCCATGAAATCAACTGATTCTATTAATGAGTGTTTTGGATAAGCAGCATATACATCTAATATTTTTTTTAATGTAAAATTTTGATACATTACAATGTTGATGGATATTGTTTGTAAATTTTTGGCATGTGCACGTAAAAGGTTCACCATCCTGCTCTTACTTATTTTTATATTCTAAAGAAATAACTAAAATAATTATTCAAAATTAAACTTATCTGCCTCTATGTAATTAAGTAATTATTAATTTAAAAACTATGTTGTAATCTAATTTTTTTTTAATGTAAAATTTTGATACATTACAATGTTGATAAATATTGTTTGTAAATTTTTGCCATGTGCATGTAAAAGGTTTGCCATCCCTGCTCTTACTTATTTTTATATTCTAAAGAAATAGCTAAAATAATTATTTAAAATTAAACTTAGCTGCCTGTATATAATTATTAATTAAAAAACTATGTAGTAATGTGTGGAGTTTTTTTATGGTTTTTCCTTTCATGCAGATATTTAAAAAAGGTAATCTTTATTCTTTGCTAACCCAAAAAAATTTGTACATATATCAACCTTCTAAGAGGTATGTTTTTTGCTGTGCTCTCTCTGACTCTCTCTTTTTCTCTTTTTAACTTATAAAGGATCTGATGTAAACTTATTGGTGTATTATTTTTTAACTTTTTTGTCTCGGAAGATTACATCTTGAAACATTTGTATATTTGTTTTTATAAAAATTGCTTTGAAACTTTCAGAATATAAATATTGAAAAATATCTATTCCATAAATAATAGCACTTATAATATTGTAGTGTAGTTTAATGAATAATTGTAAATACCTTAATGCAAATTATATGTAATTGAGAATCTCTTATACTTTTCATTTTAGTCTTGTATCACTAAAAGTTGTTTCATTGTGAAAATTTAGTAATTTTTTAATGCTAATGCTGTGATTTGAATACTAGCCGATATATATGCAAATCACATATACACTAGGAAAAAATTTATATAATAATATATAATTATTAAAGTAGATCATTATATTTTAGAAAGATTTATTTTTGAAAATAGCATAATTTTACAAAATGTATACTTTGTACATTGCAATTTGTAAATTAAATGGCTCATACAAATATTTTTGTATATTTTTGTTTTTCTTATAAAAAACATGTATGTAGCAGACTAGTCAATGCAGCTCTGTTAGTATGATATAGCTTAGCATAGTCTTATCATAGTAGTTTCATTTATGTGCCTATCACCACTATTTATCCATTTTTAACCCATTTGAGATTATTAATTTATTATTAGTTTCTAGTAGTGTCCGTTTGGTACTTGTCCATGGAGTTGTCCTCTTGGTGTGTTTTTTCAGTCGTTACAATTTGACATAATTTTATTAATCACAAGAATAGGTCTCTTATCAAAAGGGTTTGCTGGTTAATTATTTTTAAATAATTTTATTTAAGTAAATTTTTAAATATTAAGAATATTAGATAGTGAAAATGAGACAAATGAAAAGAGTAAATTAATAAAATAAAGGTTTGGGCAAAAATGAAGATTATGGAAGATAAAAATTAATTTCTCAGTTTTAATACTATACTAATCAAATGATAATACTGTCTTATGTGTCATTGATTTTCTTCTGCATATTAAATAAGCTGTAACATTAATTCAGAATATCTTGTTTGATATTTAAAAAATAAATATTGTTTTTTCTACTTAATCTTTTACAGGCCAAATTCAGATCTGCATATATTTTAAATTATTATTATTGTGTCCTTTTATTTCTTATTTTTTGTGTCCCAATACTTTAGTTTGAAGATACCAAACATTTAAATGGGGAAGAAAAAAATTATACATAATTTTCAAGTATTATTTACTGAATTTTTAGAAGTGATGAATTTTTATCAATTTTTATGTTCATTTTCAAAATGCATCACTATGATTTAATATGAATCGGTAAATGAATAATAATTTTTAGAAGTATTATTTACCAATTGTTAAAAGCATTGGATCAATTTTATAAGATTTTTTTGTGTATGTCTGTGCACAGTGAATAAAAAAGATTGATTATCAGTATATTTCTCCTTTTATAACTCAAGCATATATTCAATTTAAAAAAATCAAACTATCTTTCTATTATAGCTGCTATATATATATACAGTGTTCCCATTTGATGTTTTTCAAAGGGCATTGTGCCCTGCCTTGTTTCCCAGTACCTTCTTTGTGTCTCCTTTTCTTTTCTTTTTTTCCCCCCCAATATATTTGGCTTTTTCTTCCCCTCCCTGACTTTTGAAAACAGAAGTTCTGTCGCTCTGATTGACTCATGTGTTGTAAGTTCTAAATCAATGTAAAAAAAAATCTCTGCCAGCTCGGGCCTACAGGCGGAGGTAGATTTCGAAGTTAAGTACTAAATTCACCAACAAAACTGAAATCAAGATTAGAGATAAACCCAGTTCCTTTACTAAGAATGAGCTCTATAGAGCTAAACATTTTGTGAAAATTCGAATATACACGAATACACACATGCATGCATATGGGATAGGTTTAAAAATGGTTAAAGCAAATTCAGAGAACCTCAAAGTGTTAGAATATATTAATATTTCCATAGATGGGTGGGTTTTTTCATGTTTTAATACGTTTCTTCAAACTCACATGACGTTAAATATTCATCTGCTGAGGTCCATTATATTTCCAATATGATGCAATATTTTGTTTTGTTTTTTAATTCGTCAAACTATTTATTTCATTTTGAGTTTTCATGCAGAAATCTTGCTCTAGAAAACTTATTACGTAATATTCAAATTGTTTTCAATTCATCAAACTGTTTATTTAATTTAATTTTTCACGCAAAAATATTGCAATAGAAAAGCAATTGTTGTGGTGAGAATTTTATTGCTTTTTTTAAATTGTTGGCAACTGGTATAATGAAAAACATGTATTTTTTCCTATCATTGTTTTGTAAGAGCGGGTTTTATCAGAATCATGTTGACGGTATTCAAAATTTTTACCCCCCCCCCCCCCATTTCCATTCCCTTGGGCCGATTTTGCCCATTTTCAATCCCCGCTGAGATATTAGCCATCTCAAAGTTGTTGGCGAGTTTGAAGATGATCCGTGCATACTTGCGACTTTTATCGTGCAGACAAAATTTAGTACATACATACATAGATATATATAAACTTTTTAGGTGGGGGTGATTTTGGTTCCTGGGGTCATATAATGAAAAGTTATGAAAGAATTTTTCAAAAGTCGCACCATGGTAACGACTGCAATAGGTAGTATTTCTTACGAAATCTACCTAAAAACATGCAGCAGCTCATATTGTATTGTGTTTTAAAATCATTTCAAAATCGTCCCAGAACGGCTCATGTTTTCATAGTAGAATATTTGAAAAATGGAGTTATTTTAATCAAATGTTTTATGATATTCTTAAAAATACAGCATGATTTTGGTTTACCTTGGTAATATATGCCAGTGAATCCAGTGTGTGCCTCCCCACCTCCTCAAAATCCTTTCAGGAAATTTAGGACTTGAAACTAATTAAATGTTTAGAGTTGAAGTTTCCACTCCTCAGAACTGACGAATGATAATCTAATGAGAGTGTCTTTTCACTCAACAAAATAAGCCCTTTTCATCAAATCCCCCCGCCCTTTTTAAAAGAAATGTGAACACTACATATATATATGTATTATTAATTTAAAAAAAAATTTTAATTCAGTGTGTTATTTGAGAAATAGGTCTTTAAAATTCTAAATTCGTTTTCCTTTTCTTTTGTTATTATTTTAATGTGTTCTACACTGTATACTTTAATATTCATAATAATAACCTGAAGTAGAAAACAACATTTATTTGCTAAATATGAAACACAAAACAATAAGTTTGAAAAGTCTCCTAACTAAAAAAATATGTGAGTAATAAATTGTAAAAAATGTTATGGCAACAATAAATACTTATGATATTGATATTACTAAAAAAAATTTATTTTAGAAAAAACTTTTTTTAAGGCTCAAGTGAAAACTAGATTACTTTCATAAATAGAAAAATAACTGTCTTTGTGGAACTCAGTCATTCTTTAAAAGAAATTGTTTAACATAAAAATACTGGAAATTTTAAGTGAACAAACATTTAAATCATAATTCTATTAAAAAAAAAAAAAAAAAAAAACGCAAAATTAGTTTTTCAGTAAATTATGTCAATTTCTGACCATTGCAGTGTGTGATCAGTCATTTTATAAAAAACTTCATTTCACACTGTCTCAGGTGGGTTAAGTGTCTCTTGCTTCATCTATAGAAGATTATCCTCAGAAGAGGAATATTGCTCAATTTATAATTGCTTAATGCTCTAAAACCAAACTACTTTTAACATTTTACTTTTTGTTAATTGCTAAGAAATTTTTGCATTTACACATTATTATTTTTTTAATGTATAAAATGTATTCTTGTATAAATTTTTCATAATGTCACTGGGATTGAAAAAGTTCTCTAATATATTCACTACCCAAAAATATATCCTGATCAAAAGATCATTGATTGAATGTAAAATATTAGCTGTAATTTTTTATCTCTTTAACATACATACATATTCATATAGTTGTGATTTCAAATTTATTATATATATATATATATATAAATGTAAAGTATAGTAATCACCAACAAAAAACAAATTATATTCATGTGAAATGCGCCAAAAAGCTGCAGTAAAACACATAAATTCAATATAAACCTAGTAAAAGATTATATTTAGCCTGAACTAGCACCCCCCCCCCCCCCCCCAGAACAAGAAGAATATAACTGTTTGTAAAAAAAATAAAACTAGGAAAAAAACAGGCTGCGGCCTCATCGACAGTGGGTTATATTTGAAGCCTGTTTTTTCCTAGTTCTATTTTTCTCACAAACAGTTATATTCTTCTTGTTCTGTGAGGGGAGGGGGGGGGGGGTGCTAGTTCAGGCTAAATATAATCTTTACTAGGTTTATTTATATATATATATATGCATGTACATTATACAGACAAAATCGGAGGATTGTTAGTGGACATTGAAAAGAAGAAAAATTCCAATGAAACATGGTGTTGCAAAAACAAACAAAAATTTAGTCCAAAACACCCTAATTTAACTCAGGTTTCCATTAATAACTTAGAGAAAAATCAAGATATTGCAATTAAAATTTGTAGATATTTACCTCGTTTTAGGTGAAATGTGATAACAACACAAAAGGGCTAGAAAGCTAGAGTACTAATGCAATCAATGCTACGGTATGAACTGGTAATTGCAGTCTAAAATATGGAACACCGTGGTCATGATGCTGGTGCACATAATAGAAACTTCTAACACTTTTCTTGATGTTATCTCTTTTAGCAGAAAAAAAAAAAGAAGGCCTATTGAAAGTTTCTTTACAATATACCAGGGTTCGCAAAAACCCGGGTTTTTCTGAAAAAACCCAACCCACATGGGTTTTTTCATGAAAAACCCAATTTTCCCCGGGGAAAATCGGGTTTTTTCAAAAGTATAATATATGCGTAATTACATTATTGTATACTATATTTTCTATATATTATATACACTATACATAAAAAAATACATTGTTCCCTTATATACAATATAATTGTAATGCTATTTTATAACCTATAAATTATATGAATTTAAACTAATTAAATGTCAGTGTTTCTCACAAATTAGTTTTAAATATAATAGAAGATATAAAATTGTTAATTTTCTTTAAATCAAATAATGAATAGAATATTAAAATTTAAATATATAAGTAGGAAGAAAAAAGGGGGAAACTAGCCGGATGTGCCAATCCCAAAAGTTTCATCTATCTCATACATGTTAATACAGTACAGCCCCGAGTATCCGTGGAATTGGGTGGCTAGGGCACCGCGGATAACAAAAATCGCAGATAACGCGAAATAGACCGAAAATGGAGTGCAAACACGAAAAAAAAAAAAATTGAACATAAAAACTATGTTTCAGTATATAAAAAAATAATAAAACGTTTAAAATACACACATATACAGAGTACAGCAGAAAGCATTTTACGTTTAAATCACTAAAATAAAGAAAAATATACAAGAAATAGTATACCATACATACTGTACAAAAAGTGTTGAGTTACATCTTTTTAAAACAAGTATGTTGTGGCCACCACAAAACTTTTTTTCTATTTAAATCACATAAAGAGCACTAATTGATATCGAGGTATACCTGAACTGGAAGTTTGATGAAAATTCGTGCATTATTTCTGGAGATTGGGCTATTGCGAAAATCGCAAAAAATACTGCATAGCAGCGCCACCTGTTAATCGATTTACACCAAAAACTAATCAGCACCAATTTATGTCACAGAATAACTGAATATAATTTTTTTATTAAATTTTGTCCATTAGTTCTTGAGATAGAGCGCCCACAAAATTTGTGTCGCATACAGACAGGTAGACTCACAGACAGGCATTTTGTAAAAACATGTTTTTCGGAATTTCTGACCCCTAAAAAGTGTAAATCTGTCGAAAACCGAAAGTCGAAAATTTTCACGAATCCAATACTTTTGTCTTGTAAAGATAGAAGAAAATAAAAATTAGTCACTTGGTTTTGCTTCTTGCTTTGGAAACACTTTTTCTATCTCAAAAATGAAGCTATTCTTGATATGCTCCCCTGGAATTTATCATAATAGTCTTATTTAATTGTTAAATATTTTAATTGCTGTGTTTATGTTTTGTTAATAAAATCAAGAAAAGACATCAAGACTTTATATCTGATATTTTAAACATGGCAACCGAATCTAGAAATATTCTTCTATTACTTTCGAAAACATGAATTTAAGAAAAAAAAATGCTTCGCGGATAAACCGCACAGCGGATAATTCGCTCGCAGATAATCGGGGCTTTACTGTAATTCAAAATTCGCTATTACAGTGCCAAAATTAAATGACAATTTATGCCCATCATGAGGATTGTAAAATATAGATTTCTTGAATTGGATGCATTTAACAAGGAGGTATAAATAAGTATCACATGTTGTGCAATTTACAACAAAACCTGATCAGTAACAGTTTACGTCAACATCTAACTGAATCTGAAGTTTGATGAAAATCCATGCATTATTAGCTCTTGAGATAAAGCTATTGCAAAAAGTGAGATAAATGCAGCACAACAGCACCACTGTTGGGCAATATACACCAAAAACTAATCAGCACCAGTTTATATCAAGGTCTAACTGAATCTAAATTTTTATTCAATTCCGTACATTAGTTCTTGAGATAAGAGTTATTGCTGAAATCGTAAAAAATGCAGCATAGCAGCACTACCCGTTGGGCGATATGCACCAAAATTCAATAAGCAACAATTTAACTTTTAACTCAATCTGAAGTTTTATGAAAATCCGTGCATTAGTTCTTGAGGTAAAGCTTTGCAAAAATTGAGATAAATGCAGCATAGCAGCGCCACCTGTTGGGCAGTATACACCAAAAACTAATCAGCACCAGTTTACATCATGGTCTAACTCAGTCTAAAGTTTTGTGAAATTCTGAGGTTCTTGAGATAGAGCACCCACACAGACATTTTCTAAAAACCATTCAGGACCTTTTTAAAATGTATAAATCCATCATAAACTGGAAGTCGAAATTTTTCACGAATCCAATACTTTCTTCTTGTAAAGATAGAAGAAAGTAAAAATACATATTTTTTATTTTCATCAATATCGTTGATTTGAAATTTTTATTTAAAGACATTCTTATGATATAACCTTTACCTATAATTATGTACTATGTATGTTGCCTACTAGGTTCTATGTTAGTAAAGTATTTCAATGTGTTGAAATACATTTTTATTTTACTCCAGATGTGTATGTAATGGCTTTTATATATTAATTTTTTTTCAAAATTAACTGAAATGACTTAAATTCATTAAATGTATATGTTGTTTAAATTTTTAAATTATTTTTGAAAATTGAAAAAACCCACATTGTGGGTTTTTCAGTGGGCTTTTTCAAGTGGGCCGATTCTGAAAAAACCCACCGGGTTTTTTCGAACTGGGCCCAGCCTTGCGAACCCTGCAATATACACCAGTTTTATGGAAGGTATTAAT
The DNA here is from genome assembly GCA_963932465.1 of Maratus speciosus. Lineage (NCBI taxonomy): Eukaryota > Metazoa > Arthropoda > Arachnida > Araneae > Salticidae > Maratus > Maratus speciosus. Next base: position 349,759,743 of record OZ010800.1, on the reverse strand, counting down.
GTAAACAGAATTCGCTCAAATAGGAACACCCTGTATTTTTGTCTGGGTAAGTGGTTTGCTGCACCATGTTTCATTAGAATTTTTGTTCCTCATAATGTCACCTAACAACATCTGAGTTTGTCGGTATATTATCTAAACACCCTGTATATGGTCATACACTAATAATACATAATGTGTATATATATATATATAACCCTATTAAAGACAACGTAGAGTTCACGGTATACAAATGGGGTAAAAAAAAAAGTGAGATAAAACTCTTAACTGTTATGAAAGATGTCCATAAAATATCTATAAAGAAAAAAATGAAAAAATGAATTGTGGAAACATGACAGAATACATACATATATTTATTTAAAATAATCTTATTTCATAATAAATTAAATGTTACTATTATTGAGTAATGTTCTACATTTTCTGAAATTGATTTATGTATATTCTAAAGAGCATTATTCAACAGTTATTTCCTGTTACATGGTTTTTGTGTCTTAATTCAAAATATTGGCATTATTTTAGTAAAATTTGTTCTTATTTATTGAATTTTAAATAAGAGTCTTTGAAAAGCCCTTGATAAAACATTATACTTATATTTCAATGTTAAGAACTCTTAAAATTAGTTCAGTTTTGTTAGTAATCTTTAGAAACTCTTTAGTTTTGCTCATGTATAAGATTAATTTCTTATTTTCTTTAAAAAAAATTCTAATTTTTCCTGTAATAATTGATCAGCATAAATTATTTGAAAGTAAATCCTGTTGTTTAATCTATCAGTTCATTCAGTAGAATTTTAAAAAAGCAGTTGGCCAAGAGTTTTTATTCTTATAAATCAAACCCTAAATATTAATGTTAATTCTATTGGTAGTGGATTTATTAGATTATCTTTGAAATACGATTAATTTCAGTTAAGAAAATTAATTGTAATCTTTCTTATTTTCTTATTGAAAAAGAAAAAGCTGTAACTTATTTTATATTATTTTATGACTTTTACGATTTAATTGTAGCCGTTGCCTTATAAATTGTGTTGTGCCTATATTTGCCAGCTTAGGTTCTAAAAAAAAAAAAAATGTTTTGTGTGTTTTTATGTATGACATAAGATGCAAATATAAGTTATTTAAATTTATGTTCTTTAGTTTATTATTTTGTTATGTAGAGTGAAGATGTGTAGATTTTTATTTAAGATTCATTTTATTTATGTTCATTATGATTTGACTTCTGTTTTGTTTCAGAGTATAGACGACAAATGTTTATATTTTCTTTTTTCTGTTTGGTTTTTATGCATATTTGTGATAATTTAGTTTCTACTGCAGGCTTTTGCTAACAGATTTTATTGTAATGTCTTGTCCAGAAATAAAAAGTCTATATTGTGCATTGTGATCTTTTTGTTCATAAGATAAAATTTTCTGTTCCTTCCAAAATTATTTACAGAAAAGTATAAGAAAATAAACTAAAAATATATAAATAAAATTCATGAACAATACATTGTTTTCATCCATCAAATCATTTTTATGTTCTCAGACTGTGTGCAAAGCTCATGTTGTTGTTTTTAGCCTCCAATATGCTATTTCTTTCTCCTAGCAAAGTGTAATCTAAAAAAAATAATGTTATGTTGTATAAGCCAGCCGTAAAACAAAGCAGATGTATCATTGTACTGTTAAATACTCTACTGCAATTTTTTTAACTTCTAAGACTCACACATTTTCGATTTTTATACCGTCATATTGGAAAAAAAGTACTTTTTAATTCAATTTCTTTGAAAACTGCATCTCCATTTATTTTTGAAATATTAATTTTTTTGTAGTTTTTAGCAACATTTGTTTAATTTTGGCAATTCAAATACTCCATTTTTGTAGCAAGTAAAGGAAAAATAGTAATTATATATTTTTGTTGCCATTTTCCATGATTACTGGAAAAAAAATGTAATTAAAATACATGCTGTTTTGAAAAAGTATAAATGAATGATTTCTTATAAATCATGGAGCTATTATAAACCAAATTTAATTTTAAGTATGTTTATTAATATTACAAACAAATGAAGGCATATGAATCATTAGATAGCCGATTTTTATTTGTTTTTAACTTTCCTGCTAATTTCTTTTAGCTGGATTTGTGTATTATTCTGAGATAGTGACGTCCTATGCATAATTTACTGTAGATGTTGTTTAAGACTAGATCGTTAATGAGGAATTCTTCAGCGGATGCGAATGATGTCGTTTTATATAAAAGAAAAGCGCATGTTTTAAGTCTTAAAACTGAACTACAGTAGAGTCCTGATTATCCGAAACCCGTTTAACCGAGTTTTTGCTTTTACTAGTTATTTTCTTCTGATGGACTGGTGGCTTCTATTATTATGAAACAGCCATTGTAAATTAAGTGTTAGGTGAAGATGAAAGAGCTGTTGTAAAAAGTTAGAACTCTGATTTTCTGGTCAGAATGAAAAAAAAAAAAAAAAAAAAAAAAAAAAAGGCCATAATTTGTTTTGAAGTGAAAAAATAAATAAATCGCCTTTTATTTATTCCTATTCTCACCAGAAAATCAGAGTTCTAACATTTTACGGCTGCTCTTTGCTTTCATCTTCACCTAACACTTAATTAATGGCTGTTTCATAATAATGGAAGTTGATCAGAAGGAAAGGATCCATTCCAAAAGTATAAGTTCGATTAACTTAGATAATCAGGACTCTACTGTATCTGTATTTATATACATTTTTTTTTTCATCGGGGGCGACACTAAATTCTGAAAAAGCAGAATTCCTGTTTTTTAGTTTTTCTTTTTGTTGAGAAAATGAAAAATATCTCTTTTTAAATCAGTTTTCTTTTCCTTCATTGAATTATTGAGTGTTTAACAAGCATTTTAGTTTTTCAAGTTAATTAAAAATTCCAGTTAGTTGATATTAATAAGCTCAATACATATGTTTATTCCTTCATTAAATTATTGATTGTTTAACAAGCATTGTAGATTTTTGAGGTAATTAAAAATTTTAGTTAATTGATATTAATGAGCACAATACATAAGTTTATTCATGGATTAATATTTACAGAGGTAATAAAAAGGAAAAATAACAATGTTACTACAGTAGACTCTCAACTATCTGGCTAGCATCTATCCTGCCTAGTTTAAAAAATTATCCGTAATAAAATTAGAATTACTTTGTCAAGGCTTTGTGACTGCTACATTCTATGATACTCCTACCTGACTTTGAGTTGATTACAAAAGACTGTAATTGGTTATGATTACGATTACTTTTAATTTCTAAAAACAGATTACGATTATGTCTCTATGCATTTTTTAAAATTCTATATTATAGTTACATTTAGATTATGATTAATAATTTTTGTTGAATTACGACTACTGAGGTAGTGAATTATGATTACAATTCAATTATACTTATTTCTTAATCTGCATGTTACAAACCACTTGTTTTGAATTCCATCAGGTATTATTCACATTTTGCAATGATTTATAAATGGAAAATAGCATTATTATTTATATGTGTGCTTACAGTTTAAAAGCAGTTAAGCTTATCTAAAAGAATCTTTCCAATTGAAATCTTACTGGTTCTACTGAGTTTTGATCATTTACTCTATACTATAATATCTTACTATAATACAGGGCGCGTCAGGCATTTGAGAACACATGTTATAGGTGAAATATCATACTTACAGATCTTTTGCTGTTACATGTAAACATGTCAGAACCTAGACTAACTGAGGAAATGAAGAGGTATGCTGTCATTGGCTCAAGAACACTTCAGTTTAGAGATTGCCACATTCTTGCATCTAGCCGGGTCATTTGTCTTTAATGTAAGGAGAGAACTGAAGTCTGCCAGATATAACTGCCTGACCAGAGACAAGCACCTCCTTAACAACCTGAAACATCAAGAGGGGCCACGAATGCTTTCCTTTCCAAAAAGAAAAACTTTGCCCAGGTCAAGAAGTGAATCGCAAAAAAATTGGTGATGGTGTAAAAGCGCCAAAGAGGTTCTGACAGATATGTGCAGAAAATTTCTTACCTCACTGATGATTCTGGGGAGTCCTGAAAAGGAAGGACGATCTGATGCCTCCACATTGCTTTTTTCATGGTGCCATAGCAACGCCGTTTCTTACCGAGGTGTTAAAGCTCTAAATTGCTTCTGTAACATGGAGGAGGCTGTACGCTTTTTAACAAGACTGCACTATCCCATACAGCCCATGCAAACCAAAAAAGGATAGCCAAAACATTCATGACAATCAGTGGTGTAGTCGTAAAAAAACAGAGGGTATACATTCTATGCAGAGGGCATAACCCTAGTGTATATATACTATAGCTTTCTTGAGAAACAGGTGGTATACGGTGTTCCTTAAAAAATCCTGAGGGTATACAACGTATACCCCGTATACCCTCCACTACATCCCTGATGACAATATCAGTCTCAACTTTTGTCTCCTGAACTACCCAAATATTAACAGAATGGCCTATTACGTATGTGGCGTATTTGAGAGGGACTCCAATAGTCATCCATACAACAATGTTGCGCTCTCAAGGCAGCCGTTGTGTATGCAAGGGCAAATGTTCCCAACACTCATCTGATCATTACCTGCAGTCAGTTTTGACAGCCTGTAGAGGCAGTTATTGCGGCTGGCAGGGATTTCGGTGAATGATGTTATGCAGTGTGTATGTGGTCACCTATACAATCAATAAAAATAATGCTCTATCTCTAGTGTATATTCCTGTTTGAAAGCACTCGTTGATTTGTTCTCAAATAACTGACGCAAATGCCCCTCGAAAAATAAATTATGGGGGATTGGCTCTCCCATTTCTCCTTTTATACAGAAACAAGAAAGGAAAATCATGCGTTAAGCATAGATTATAAAACACTTTCATACAGCCTGAATGCTTTAAAAAAATTCGTTATTTAGGGAAATAAGATAACTAAATAAACATTTTAGAAAACGCATAAAACCTTTGAAAAACTGATTTCAGCAGTTACCATTCAGCAGTCATAGCCAAATATGTATTCCAATTCTTTTGTACAGCCCTGTATTTAATCTGTAGGTTGATATATTTACTATATAATGGGAAAAAAAAATTAGCAATAAAACACATAGCAGGTTTAAATTTCTCTTTCAGCAATTTGTACTGATAGAAACATACTTGAATACTTTTGTACAACTCTGCAGTTTACCTAGAACCTTTATTAAACGCCATTATTTAGCTAAAATTTAATTCAAACTAAAACACTCTTAAAACTATTGAAATCACATTTCCAGAAATTATCATTTATAGACGGCCATGTATCCAATTCTTTGTGTGGCCCTGTGTATTATTTTATCTATATTCTACAGGGATGACCGCCCCAGGAACCCAGCTTTCGCTTTAGGCGCGCCACACACCAGAGAGACATGCAACAATAACTGTGAGACAGGAGACAAATTCTGCTGTTCAAATCGGTTTTCTCTTTGTTAACAGGGTGAAATTGTCGCATGCCTCACGCTTTATTGCTGCATGTCTCCTTGGTGTGCGGCGCGCCTTAGAGTATAAGTGCAATCCCGGGGGCAGAATCTATATTCTACAAACATTTCTTAGTAAACTAAATGCAGTGTAAAAATGCATAACTCATTTAAAAACCGCCTTTAAGCAATTTGCGCTCATACCCAGTAACCCTTACGAATTCTTCTGTGTAGCCTTGTATATGAATTATATAATTTATGCACACCATATACAATGCATAAATATAGTGAAACATAAAAGCGCATACCATAATTAAAAATGCATTTCCAGTAATCATCGCTGATGTACAGTACTTCGGATACAATATAGTATCTGAAATCTTTTGTGTATCCCTGTAAATGCTACGTACTTCGTATTAAACATGAAATAAATTATAGTAAACCTCAGAGACGTATATCAATTTCATTATATATGAAATAGTTTAACACAATTAAAATACGCCGCTGTAACTTGGGTTCTATTTTAGATACAGACAAAATTTAAGAAGATTTCGATAGATAAAAATTTCAATTTTAATATTATTGAAAAAATGAAAAATCGATATTTTGATCGAAAATTGCGTTTAAAGGTGTTCGAATACCTTTAAAATGTATAAATAATATTTTTATGTTCTTGTAGGATTCACTTTGGATATGAATTGATAAATATGGCTAAGATGAAGTTGGGGATAAAATTTCTCTTTTTTTTTTTTTTTAAATCGTGTTGTTAAAACTGTGTTTATTTTTGAACAAGGTGTCTCTTCTTTTGTTTAACAATGTTTCTAAGCCGTTTGTTTTAGAGGTGTAGTTCCAATTGCAAAAATGTTCTAAATCTTGTTTTGCATAATATTAAAATTGGATTTTAATATATGTTTATACATAACTATATTTTTTAAATAGTTAAGAAGTTACAAATTTTATTCGGTGCCTGAGTGCTACAAATTCTATTTAGATAAAGTTTCTCCAAGTTTTAGCAAAAAAAAAACATTATACTTTCTTGACCCAAACTTACTGAGTTATGATACTTAGAATTTTATTAATTTTCAACGTTTTAGTCACCAAAAATAGAAAAACGTGTTTTTAGTGCCAAAAAACGCTGAAAATGCATGAAATTTAAAGAACCATTTTTGTCATACAAAAATTAAGTTTTTCACATAAAATGATTTTAATTGGGTCGATTCATCTGAACAGAAAACAGAGTCTATGCTCATTTCACAAAATTATTTCAACGATTTTGTTTAAAAGCCCTCTAATAAAAACATCTGTTGACAGCATACATAGCGATGAGTTATACTTTACAAAAATAACAGGTCATTAGAACCTGTTGGTTGTGCAACTGCGGAACGATTCAACCTGTTAGCAAAAAGTAACTCTATTTCTCACCTGTATTCAACAGAATAAAAAGGCACAATTTCAGATTTCAAGAAAGCCACAGACATATGCGTGAAAATTTATCGACAAGTATGTTCCCAACATTCTTCAGATTAAGTAACTTACTTCAAAATCAAACGATTATAATAGCAACAGTTTAATTATTCTGTGAGAACAAATCTTGTTTTCATTTGTCAGAGATAATTACTTTCTGAACAAATTTTCTGGTAGTTATACCATTGATTAGCAACGAGAACAACTTTGGGGACTACTTTCGCGAATGCATGGTACAACAAGGGACACAAGACACTCAGCCGGGACGTCAACCGCAAGGTTTATGGACGAAATGTCCCGGTGGGAAAACCCTATCCACGATTCAGCACCACCACCTGCCTGGGAACAAGCCCAGAACAGCGACAATTACCAAACTAATAAATCACAGCATATTCCCATTAGGAATAAAAACAAAAAGGCACAAAAAATCGCCATACACAAAAAACAAAACATAATTACAAGAACTGATGGTTTATAGGTTATCGTCAACTTAAAAGATAAGACTTAACACCTTATAAATTAGAAAACTGACAATTAGCAGATCAATAATATAAACAAGTAATATAAAAATTTTGTTTTTAAAGTCAATTCCTACTTAGGTCATCGAAGAAAAATTTAATATAATCCCTTAAGCTAATATTAGTTTTTGTTGCATTAAAATATCTCAATTTGTTGATTTTCTATAAGCAAGTAGGTTTACAATGGAACTAACTCTATGGTAATTTGGCGAAATATTAGATATATCGCCAAGTTGGCGTCACTTTTGGCGACTCATTTTGGTGACCAAATTTGGCGATATATCGCCAAGTTGGCGACAAACTTGGTGGTATTTGGCGAAAAAACAGGGTTTCCCCTATGGTAACCCCTTATTGAAAATTGGGTACTTGTTAGTTATTCCGTCGACCAATTTCGCCAAATTATATAAATCACCAAACCACTCGCCAAATTATACATATTGACAATTTTTATTTTAAATAACGAAAGAACAAATAAATTAGTATAACATTAATAAAAGTACAAATAAAACGTCGAAATAAAAATCACTTGATGACGTAAACACGTTTTGTCAAATAAATGTGACATTTACGATCAACCGTTATTGGCATTTAATCTTACAATTTGGCGACAGTAATTTGGTCGACGGGAAAACTAACAAGTACCGAAAATACTTTCATTGATCTTCAATAACCAATGGCCGCCATTTTGTTTCCCATGCAAAACTAAAATTAATTAATTAATTAATATTTGAAAAAACTGTATTAACATCAGTACAAGTTTAAAAAAATTATTTTAACTTGATAGGGTGAATAATGAGTATTTTATTAGCGATTGAAAATTTGAACAAGATATATAAATTTATAAATACTAGGGGGCTCTGCCCCCTGCAAGCTACGCTCGCTTTTGATTAAAAAATCAAATTTCTTTTTCGAATAAAACTACATAAACGTTTCAATGGTCGCAAAGAATTCTTGGTACTGTTACGCTAGCTGTGTGCAAATCTCGCCAATAGCTATTTTTCAACTCGCAAGTTAGCTTTTTTTTTTCGAGTGGTAAATGAAAACATTGCTTTGAAATTAAATGTCATCGTTTGTTACATCATTTAATATTTGGCCAGATGTCATATACGCACCGGGTTTGGCGTAATTTTTTTAACGAAAATTTGGCGAAAACCTCATTTTCGAATACCAGTTACATATGTATTTTTGGTACTACTTAGTTATCCCGTCGACCAAAAATCTATCACCAAACTATAAGATTAAATGCCAATAATGGTTGATCGTAAATGTCACATTCACTTGACTTTAAGCAAGTTACACGTCTTTACGTCATCAAGTGATTTTTATTTCGACATTTTATTTGTATATTTATTAATGTTATACTATTTTCTCTGTTCTTTCGTTATTTAAAATAAAAATTATGTCAATTTGTATAAATTGGCGAGTGGTTTGGCGATTTATATAATTTGGCGAAATGGGTCGACGGAATAACTAAGTAGTACCGTATTTTTAAATTATTTTCTAGTATTTTTAAAGGAAAATAACCAAAAAAATAATTATCTATAGAACAAAACAATTTATGTAATTTAAAAAAGGGAAATAAAGTAAATAAACGTTTATTATTAAATAAACAACAATAGCCGGGTTACCATGTCAGCCAAAATAATACCATTTTGGCGCCAATTAGGTACCCCGGTGCGTATATGACATCTGTGCCTAATATTTTTCTTTTCATTTCGTTAAAAAAAAAAAAATAAAGAAATGAAAGCCATTTATTTTAAATGTTTCAGTTTGTATTAAATAAAATGATAATGTAATACAAATTGAATTATGAAGAAAAGTAACATGATACATTTCTTACCATACATTTAAGGGAGGCCAAACTTCTCGCCAAATTAGTTTAAAATAATAACCTTTTCTAAAATCCGAAAAAAAAAAAAATCTGTTATGATTAAAATTTGAGTTGCCATCATTAGAGAAAAGTATATAAAATTAGAAAAAAATTAATATTTCGAAAAGTAATTTGAATTTAAAAATTCTAATACCATTTTTGAGATTTGCAGATCAATACGGATTTTTGGTGTTAATTTCATCGCAAAGTATTCCGTATTTTAGGAGAAATCGCCGTGAAACATAATCAGTTGTTTAATCCGTCGTTTCATAGAATCGTTACATAAATTCGTTTCATAATATCCGTTTCATTAGGATTTTATATACTATATAGGGTAGAAATATAGGGAGAGTGTGAACTAATAGTAGGAATTGAAAAATAAAATAAAATAGCAGTTAAAAATGAAAGAATATACAGAAGCTGACTGATTACAGATAACCATCAACTAAAAGAAAGAGAAAAAATATATATAAGGTTAGTTGGGGTAACTGGACCCACGGGGTAACTGGGCCATAAGGCTATTTTATAAAAAACTGTTGGTGTTTTTTAAGTTTTAGCTTTTGTCAACAATGCTCCTTAATCTCTACTTCCTAAAACAACGTATATCAATTCAGTCATAACTCTCACTTTGCTGTGATAGGTTGTCAAAAATTTACTTTTCTTTTTTTTTTAAACAACGTCAATATGGTTGAACTTCTTCGGCTTTTTATTAAAATACTGTAAGTACTTTTATTAAACAATCTTTTTTTTTTTTTTATAAAGATTAGACATATATCTACATTAATATTATTAGGTATCTATACATATTTACTTCATGTTTCAAATGTAAGCCCGGTGTCCCAGTTACCCCATAAATTTTTACGGGAAGTAAATTTCTCCATTGTTTTTTGCTCACAATAAAGAAAATGATAGAATACCTTATTAAAATTACGTAATGAAATTTAAAAAAAAGCATATTGAGTGGTATCAAACCAAATTTCTTGACCCCTTGAGATGCGGTGATGCCGTTATGGCATCACTTAATTTTAATTCCTAATTGCCACATTGGCACCTGAATTTTATAATGAAAATTTCACCTCTATTAAGTACGCGAAAATATACTTTTACTTGTTTTCAGATAGATTCTCTTGTAAATATTGGTGCCATTAAATTTTTTTCAACATATTACGAATGCAAGTACTTTGCCCTTGAAAGTGAGATAGCCAGACCTTGAAATTGTACTATAACCAGGGGTCGCATTCTATAGGGAAACTTTTATCGCTCCTACCACTATTTTGAAATTATCTTCATCGCACCTTTCTTTAAGGGTTCTGGTAGGAACAATAAAATTTTCCCTATACAAGGCGACCCCTGGATAAAGATACAGTATTTAAGTACTTACGTAGCCGTTTGTTCATAGATTTACCTTGCTATTTTTTTCCTTAAAGCTATTAAATTTTTTTGAACATATTACGAATGCAAGTACTTTGCCCCTGAAAGTGAGATAGCCAGACCTTGAAATTGTACTATAACCAGGGGTCGCATTCTATAGGGAAACTTTTATCGCTCCTACCACTATTTTGAAAATATCTTCATCGCACCTTTCTTTAAGGGTTCTGGTAGGAACAATAAAATTTTCCCTATATAATGCGACCCCTGCATAAAGATACAGTATTTAAGTACTTACGTAGCCGTTTGTTCATAGATTTACCTTGCTATTTTTTTCCTTAAAATACCCATGTGACTTTTATACTTATTATCTATACTAAAGTACATAAATACTTACTTAAGTTTTATGTTTTTGGTATAAATAAATCTAATATTTTCACTTTTAGTGCTTTTTTTAGACATATTGACAGCAAAGGTTTCCCTTACAACGCTGTTTATTGACATATAATTTACATGATCTACCTGGTTTAATTTTTTTTAAGTTGTTTACACTTTTTCAAACAGGACCCGATATCCGATATGAAAAAATATAAACGCGTGTGGAACATAGACCCCCCTGGTCCAGTTGCCCCAAAAAATGGTCCCAGTTACCCCATTTTTGGGGGGCAACTGGGCCCACGAGGAAAGAAAGATGAAATATGCATATTTTTATATTTTTAAATATTAAAATGTAATTTTGAGCATTTCTGTCTGATAGAGGGAACCTAACTGAACTCATTTACAGAAGTTCAGACTTTAATTCAAATGAACATTAACTTTTTGAAGCTGAATTGTCAGAAGCTCCAGAGTCACATTGTAAAATCATGGCCCAGTTACCCCAACTAACCTTACATATATACAAATAAATAAATAAAATAAATAAACAAGCATAACTCCAGTTTATAGGTAACTGGCAACTGGTAAAACATAATTTAATAATATGTAACAGTTTATAATAGTCCTCAAAATGCACAGATACTTGAGAGGCAAATCCTAATAAGATAACGAATAGCTGTATGTGACAGTCCTCAAAGAGTAAGAATACCTGAAAGTTCATCACTGAATGTCCCAAGTTCACCTTGATGTAATGCAAGTATTATAAGTCCTCAAAATTTATACTTTCTAAATGAGTACAGCCGATTCAGCTCATTATAATTATCCTTCAGTTTTTCATAATTATCTGGAGCAAAAAGAGTACGTCTTAAATTATATCTCACCGTTCTACTTTGGTCAAAGTTGAAAAAATACGGCATGAAGGGACATCTGGCATATCTATCTATCTATATTATAAAGTGTAAGTAAAGTCGCATGACGATATTTAAATTATTTTTTCAGAAGATTGACTCTTGGACAATAGACATTTTTTTCTTTACTCCATGTATTTAATTTATTTTTTATTCAGACGAAAAACGTGAGATGTTTATATAGATGATAGATGATAGATGAGAGAAATATGTATTCAAGGAAAATTGACAAGAACACCATTTAATCATATGATAGAAGGAACAACACGCATTTTAGAAAGATTACATGTTGATTTATGTGGACCAATGAAAGTACACTCATTGGGAGGGAGTAAATACATGCTAATGGTTGTAGATGAATATAGTAGAAGATATTTTGTAGATTTTTTAAGAAGTAAAGATGAAGCAAAAGAAAGAATTATAAATATAATAGAGAGAAGAGAAAATGAAACCCGCAAGAAAGTAAAAGCGGTTAGATCAGATAATGGTGGTGAATTTACTAACGAAGAGCTCGTGAATTATTATAAAAGGAAAGGTATAAAGAATGAAAGAACCACAATTCATAGTCCACAAAGTAATGGGATTGCAGAAAGAGCTAATCGGACTGTTATTAATACTGCAAGAACATTGCTGATAGAAGCAAAACTACCTTTATCCTTTTGGGCCGAAGCAGTATCAACAGCTGCTTATATACATGTTACTCAATGTTACATAATATTACTTAATGTTGTTATAGCCACGAGAAAGAAAATACCATTAGAATTATGGTCAAATACTAAACCAACAGTGAAACATATGAGAATATTTGGATGTAAAGCTTTTTATCGCAACGATGATATCAATAAGAAGAAATTTGATGTAAGAGCAAAATCAGCAGTGTTTATCGGATATTCAAGAGATCGGCGAGCATACAGATTGTATGATTTAAAGGAAAAGAGAATACGTGAAAGCAGAGATGTAATATTTATAGAAGAAAAAATGGGATATGAAGATATAGCTAACAAAGAAGAAATGACTGATGAAATTGAATACATCAACATTACCAATAATAAAAATGTAATAGATGAACAAGAAGAGAATAATTCCGATGGAAAAGAAAAAGAATTAAATCAGAAAAAGGAAACAATTGCGTTGTCAAATGATTTGAATGATTCTGTGACAGAAGAATATGAAGTAAATGATATAATTAATGAAAATGAGGAACAGAAAGAAAAAGAAACTAATGAGAATAAGCTGTTTGAAGAACCTAGAAGATCATCACGAATTAGAAAACCGAATCCAAAGTATTTAGCAAATCTAGTGCACGAGGAAGTTCCAAAGAATGACAAAGATGTATTAAATTCTAAAGATAAGGATAAATGGATAGAAGTAATCAAAAAGGAATTACACTCGTTAGAAGAACACAAAACGTGGAAAATCGTTGACAAACCAAAATATGTGAAGGCACTGAGAAGCAAATGGATTTTTACTGTAAAAGAAAACGCCGAAGATGTAAAATATAAAGCAAGATTAGTAGCCGACGGATCAAGACTTAAATTTGGAGCAAATTATCAAGAATCGTATAGTCCTGTAATGAAAACTGAATCATTTAGAACTTTATTGGCAGTCGCAGCAATAAAAGGTTACAAAACTAGATTTTTCGATGTAGAAACAGCATATCTGAATGCAGATTTAGAAACTGCTGTTTATATGAATCCGCCTGAAGGTCTACAAATTGAAGGAGGGAAAATATTATTGGTAACAGGAAATTTATATGGGTTGCCAGAAGCAGGAAGATGCTGGTACGAAAAATTAGTTAATATATTTGATAAAATTGGGTTACAGCCATGCAAAGCAGATCCATGTGTGTTTTTTAATAAAAATGATAATAAATTTATTACAGTTGGAATATATGTCGATGACGGAATAATCGTTAGTGAATCCGAAGAATTAATAAATAAATTGATACAAAAATTGAATAAAGAAGCAAAAATTAAAGAGCTGAAGAAAAACATTAAATTCCTTGGTATTGATGTTGAAGAAAATAATGGAGAATTTTTGCTAGGGCAAGCTAAGTATGCAGAAAAGATCTTAGAAAGATTTGATATGGAAAATTGTAAAAGTGTGAAAACCCCTGGTGTTTCTGGAATAAAATTAGATGAATATGAAAGTGAAAATAAAATTGATGAAACATTATATCTAGAAATGCTTGGAAGTATAGGATGTCTAGTAAGAGGAACAAGGCCAGATTTAGCTTTCACTTTAAGTTATTTGTTTCAGTATGCAAAAGATCCTAGAGAAATTCATTTACAGGCAGTGAAGAGAGTTTTGCGGTACATTTAAGGCACTAAAAACTACAAACTTCGAATTAAAAATAAAAAGGGCCAATTAACACTTTGTTCTGATGCTAGCTGGTGTACTACACGAGATTCAAAATCATTTGGTGGATATATCGTAAAGATAGGAGAATCACTGATTGAATGGAAAAGTAATAAACAGAAACTGGTTGCGCTTTCTACAATGGAATATGAACTTTTAAGTTTATGTGATGCAGTTTGTGAAGGAAAATGGTTAATGGATCTCTTGGAAGAGTTAAACCAAGAAGAAATGGTGAAGCGTCCAATAGAAATCAGTACTGATAGTCAATCTGTAATTGATTGGATTAAAAACCCAAGAGTGAATAATCGCAACAAACATATAGGTAGAAAATATCATTTTGTAAAAGATGAAAGAGCGAAAGGAGAAATTGAAACAAAATATGTAAACTCCTCTGAAATGGAGGCAGATATAATGACTAAGAATTTGAGTTATGATGTCATGAAAAAACATATTACAAGTCTAGGAATTGCTGAGGATTATTGACATGCGAAAGGAGGGATTTGTAAGTAAAGTCGCATGACAATATTTAAATTATTTTTTCAGAAGATTGACTCTTGGACAATAGACATTTTTTTCTTTACTCCATGTATTTAATTTATTTTTTATTCAGACGAAAAACGTGAGATGTTCGACGATGAGATTGATGTTGTTATTATGGTTGGGATATGTGTATTCGTAGTTCCTGTAATGTGATTGTCTAAATAAATGTTTTGTGTGTTTTTTAAAGAAGTTATGCTTATAGTAAAATAATTACCATTATTTTAACTAAAATGTTAAAATTAAATAACATAAAGGACAAACATATCTGTGCGTAACGCATATGTCATTCTGCGAATGGCAACACTTTGAAATTTGAAATGAAATTTCGGTTTTTCAATTTTCACTACTGCAAATTTTTAAACTTCTAAACATCGCGCAGTTTCAATTTGTACGCCGTCGTAATATGGAAAAAAGTGTACTTTTAAATGCAATTTGTTTGAAAGCTCTATCTCAATTTATTTTTGAGATATTATTTTTTTTATAGTTTTTACTACTAATTGTAATTGTGGCAACTGAAGTACGCCATTTCTATTAAAAGGAAAGGGAAAATAGTCATGGTTTATTTATTTTTATTGATTATGTCTTTATTGATGCCATTTTCACATTACAAATAAAATTAACTTTTTTCTAATTTTTGAACAGAAAATGACGTCAGACATTAAAAAAACAACAACAACAACAAAAAAAAAACACGCATTCTTTTTTATAAATCAAAAGATTGAAGAAGATATTTCAATAATTTTACATTACGCTGATACTGAGTTTGAACTGTAGACAAAATGATTCAGTGAGTGAAAATGATGTCATATTTAAAACAAAGCGAACATTTTCTTTGATAAAACTAAATATTTGACCAATACTAAATGACCAATACTGTGATAACTAAAGGCAAATTTCTGAATGGTAAATTTTCGCGGGTACTGAGATAGTTCGGGCGAATGTTCAAATGAAAAGTTGTATCGGACCATAGATTAACATCAAGATCGGACATTCCCACAGAGCGTAATGGTAATGCGATTGTGATCGTAGCGTCCTTAGTGACAATGGGGAAGAAACTCCCCATCCTTGTAGTATGCTTATTATTGAGTATCTACCTTATTGTGATCTTTCATTTTTTAATGTTACATGTTTACGTTTTCGATAGAATATTACACCGATACATGAACATAGAATAGACATTTTATTTTATATATCTAATATCTATTCTATGTTCATGCTCGGATATATGGTTTTTTTTTTTTTTTTTTTTTTTTTTTTTTTACTTGATTAGTGAACGGTTTTAAGTGCAACGAATACTAGGTAAAAATTTCGTCTTGAATGCTATATATCAAAAGCAATAGTGTAACATAAAAATATACGAATGTTGAACTCTACAAGTCGCAGAAAATTTCATAATTATTCCCCTTTGGCAGGAAAATTTTTATAGCCCGTGTTTTATAAATTTATGAAGTTTAACGTATTAAACAATCGTTACAATAATCTTTTAAAATTTATGCATTTTCACTTCCTTACAGATAAAATAAAAATGTTGTTTTTAATGTACGAGTAAATAACGTACAATCAATTCAATAATGTTTATAATATCATCATATAAGAAATAATAATAATAATATTACAGATAGGGAAAAATTCCTTTCGACAAATTTTTAGAATTGTATAAATCTAAAAGTTAAAAATAAATAGAGGTACTGACATTACACTCAATAAAATTTTATTCGATATGAATAAATTGACACAATGCCTGAATTTGATTTTAGGTAGATTTCGTAAGAAATACTACCTATTGTAGTCGTTACCATGGTGCGACTTTTGAAAAATTCCTTCATAACTTTTCATTATATGACCCCAGGAACCCAAAACCACAACCCACCTAAAAAGTTTATATATATATATACCGGGTGTCCCAAAAAGGACTGACTGATTTTAAAATTCAGTAACTTGCAAACGGTGACAGATATTAAAAAAATTCTTGCAGGAGGGTTATGCATAAGGTCAAAAGTTTTATTACAGTGATTTTCAATTTTAGTTCGATTTACAAACAATAGATGGCGCTGTAAGCAATAGTCGCTAAATACAGGCTCGATTTTTGGTCCTTTATCTTGTTCCATGAATAAAAAGGAGATGGAAATGTATTATCCGGGCCACGAAGTACCAAAAATCGAGCCTGAATTTAGCGACTATTGCTTGCAGCGCCATCTATTGTTTGTAAATCGAACTAAAATTGAAAATCACTGTAATAAAACTTTTGACCTTATGCATAACCCTCCTGCAAGAATTTTTTTAATATCTGTCACCGTTTGCAAGTTATTGAATTTTAAAATCAGTCAGTCCTTTTTGGGACACCCGGTATATATATATATATGTACTAAATTTTGTCCGCACGATAAAAGTCGCAATTATGCACGGATCGTCTTCAAACTCGCCAACAACTTTGAGATGGTTAATATCTCGGCGGGGATTGAAAATGAGCAAAATCGGCCCAAGGGAATGGAAATTGGGAGGGCTCAAAATTTTGAATATACCGTCTTAACATGATTCTGATAAAATCAGCTCTTACACAACAATGACAGGAAAAAATAAATATTTTTCGTTATAGCAGATGCCAATAACTAAAAAAAAAGCAATAAAATTCTCACCACAACAATTGCTTTTCTATTAGAGATGCAACGAATATTCGGCCGAAGCCGAATATTCGGCCCATTCGGCCTGTATGCCGAATATTCGGCTTCGGCCGAATATCAAGTCTATTATTCGGCCTTGGCCGAATAATACACTGTAATAAATGTTTTTATATTTACACAGTATAACTTTTTAATTTGACAATTTATATTCATCATATATAATGAAAATTTTATTTGAAATTAACTAACACTTTTTTTTCCATTAACTTTCATACTCCGAATGGGTTTTATCTACCCATTTTTATATAAGAGGCTAATTTAGGAATCATGTTAAAAAAAAATTATGCTGTATCAGTAAGTACAAAAAGTATCTGTAATAAGCTAACATAATCTGTTAAATTTAAAATTAATCTATTCAAAATTGTTTTAATACAGCTGTAACAAGCTAATTCATTTTTTTTTTTTTTTTTTTTTTTTAATCATAATGGGAAGTTTAACATTTAACCCTTGTTACATAAAAAAATATTTCTTTCAATAATATTTTGAATTATACCTATAAAGAACATAAATATATGATTGATTAGATATAGATGTATTATATGTATAAGATATTTAAGTCGTATATGTTGCAATAGTTAAGGTTTTTTTTTTTTTTTTTTTTTTTTTTAGTACTAGGGGGCTCGGCCCCCTACGAGCTACGCTCGCCAACCCCCGTCCAGACACCGCAGACTCAAATGCACGCTAATTTGATCGGCTTTAAAAAGATTTCGAAAGATTGAATTATAAAACAGTGTTAACAACAGTGTTATAAAACAGTGTTAACAATTTAAAAAACAGTGGCGATCTCCCTGTAAACGAATTTCTATTCATTTTTCTTTAATTGGGGAATTTTAACGCCAAATCCGCTGCGGTACGACTTGATTATCCTGTCGACCAATTTCGCCAAATTATATAAATCCCCAAACTACTCGCCAAATTATACAAATTGATATAATTTTTATTTTAAATAACGAAAGAACAAATAAATTCGTACAACATTAATAAAAACACAAATAAAACGTCGAAATAAAAATAAGTTGATGACGTATACACGTGTAACAACATTTCAAAATAAGCTAATATAAAAGGAATTAAGTAAAGTCTTTGTCTCCTGGTATTTTTTAACAAAGCGAAAAGAAAGTTCTTTTAAATGAGACATTTTAAATTAATTCTCAAAATATCAAATAAATGTCTAGCGCAATTTCTAAATTTAAACTTTTTTGCAATATTATTTTGTGTTCATTTTATGTAATAACTATAATGTGACGTAAATATGACGTAATTTCTCCTAAGACTTCTAACGCATGTTAATGAATTTATTATTTTACAATATCCTTTCTCTTTTAAAATTCACGTGTATACTTTTTATGACGTAATTTTTAATAAGTTCCTGCTTTTTATACGTAATTATTTAATTCTAATTTGAAAGTTTTTTTCCTGTTTATAATAGTCACGTGTAAATAAATTTTTAATTTGAAGCAAACATTATTGCTTGCGCTTTTTATACAATTGGCAACAGTTTAAATTAGTACAATTTTCTGAAATCTGTAAAAAATATCTCTAGAAATGCTGAAAATTTGAATTTAAATAGACATAAAACCTGAAAAAATGAGTCAAAATAAAAAAATTAATGCAATCTGCACTCCGGCAAATTCTAACGCATAAAATGATCTAAAAATGATTACACTGCCATGTATAGTTTTTGCTGCTATAAAACTTTTTTAGTGGAACGATTTTGTCCAACTTTAGCATTAAATAACTCTTAAAATAATTCTTAGATTTGAAAACTGTCTGCATCAGCGTGTTTATCAAACATTTTTGTATAAAACCACCGATTTTCATATTTTTGTATGCATTATTTTTGTTAATATTAACGAAGAAAGGCCTCCGGTCACAAAAAAATCAAAACCGGCGGCGGCGGTGACAGCGGTAGTTACTTTTTTTTAGAATAGAGAGAAAATACGCTTAAAAGTGAAATATAATTTAAGTGATTTTTTTTAAGTCTGTTACTATTTCTTATTAAATAATGAAAGAAATGTAAATACTAAATTCTTTTAATTAGTATGCATTTACGTTTTAGATATTTTTTTCAAGAATAGCATTGTAATGCCTTAAAAAACAGTTAAAATGTTTTCAATAAACGTAGATTGTGATGCAGAAATAATAATAATCAGAATTCTCAGATGATAGTCTTTCTTTTTTTTTTCGTAAATGTTACCTGCTTCTGAAAATAACCTCTCACTATATATGGTACTTCCTGGTGCAGAAAGGTACTTTTTGGCTAATTGTGAAACATTTAGAAAGTCTTCCGAATTTTTCGCCCACCACCCCAAAGGACGCTGTTGTCTTTCTAGTAGTGGCTGGGAAAGAAAATTACTAATTTCTTTTACTCTTCACATTGAGGCGCACTTTCTAAAGAGGCTTCACTGCTGACAGCAAATAAAAAAAAAAATAATAATAAAGATAAATAAAAAATTTGTTAATTGTGAGCTTTATAAAGTCTACAGTGATTTCTTTCCACCATTTTAGAGGATATTCCTTTCACCCTTTCTATCAGTGGTTTTTCTTAAGATATTAAGATTTCTTATTTTTTATTTTATTTCATCTGAAAGCTGAAACTTATGTTTCCTAGTACTTTTAAAATTTTGTCATTATTTTAAAATGTAGCAACAACACATATAATATCTATTAAAATGTAACTAGACAGTACCTGACGAGGAACTTTTGCTAAGAATTTTTTTTTTTTTTTTTTTTGGGGGGGGGGGGTCTGAATTATATTATTGAGGCAATTTTTAGGCCGAACATGGCCGAATATTTTTTCAGAGTAAAATAATGCTTTAAAAAATTAAAAATTTGTATATAAATAATTTTTTTAAAGAAAACAATACATTTTAAATGTGAAATATACAAGAATTGTGCATATAGTGCATACCATATTTTGTTTTTAGGCCAAAATAAGTTCATTATTCGGCGGCCGAATAGGCCGAATATTCGGCTGCAACTTGGCCGAATATTCGGCATTCGGTTATTCGGCCAAACCACTATTCGTTGCATCACTATTTTCTATTGCAAGATTTCACGTGAAAAATTAAATTAAATTAACAGTTTGACGAATTGAAAACAAATTGAATATTACGTCATAAGTTTTCTAGAGCAAGATTTCAGCATAAAAACTCAAAGGGAAATAAATAGGTTGACGAATTAAAAAAATATCTATATATTGCGTCATATTGGAAATATAATGGACCTCAGCAGGTGAATATGTAACGTCATGCGAGTTTGAAGAAACTTATTAAAACATGATAAAAACCCGACTATGGAAATATTAACATATTTTAACATTTTGAGGTTCTCTGAATATGCTTTAGCCATTTTTAAACCTATTCCATATACATGCGTGTGTGTATTCGTGTATATTAGAATTTTCACAAAATGTTTAGCTCTCTAGAGCTCATTCTTAGTGAAGGAACTGGGTTTATCTCAAATCTTGATTTCAGTTTTGTTGGTGAATTTAGTACTTAACTTCGAAATCTACCTCCACCTGTAGGCCCGAGCCGGCAGGGATTTTTTTTTACAATTTAATCTTATAAACTTACATATTTGCATTCTTAATAGAATATTCTGGCGGCTTTCTTTTATATTATTAGGCCAATTATCATTTTGTAAGTTAAAAATGAACAATACAAGTACGGTAAAAAAAAAAAAAAAAAAAAAAAAAAAAAAAAAAAAAAAAACAGCTAAATAAATAAAGCAAGCATGAATAGAGTATCGTCTGACACCTGCTTCGTTTTAGGAACGAATAGATATTCAAAACATAGAGGATAAACATATTTCTTCAACATAGGTAAATTTCGGAAGTTTGTTAGTTCTTCCCCCTTGCCGATAGTGACGCTAGTATTTTTGCCATTACAGATTTTGCCGTAAATGTCCCATCTTGGTCCTTAATCTATGTATCGGACAAACGTGACTTTAAGTTTGGAAATACATTTATTAATAATGTATTGCGCGTTAAAATATTTTTAAATTGTGAATTTGAGTGGTGCGTATGTAAATTTTGAGAATGTGAAAATAATGTACAGTTTAGATTTTATGGGAGAAAATTTTATGATGTGACAAAGCGAAATCCTTTTTACTGATTTTTCATCCCGTAAAAAGAAACATAAGAGCCTCAATCGATAACTTCAACATAATTACTCATCTTGATAACGTATTCTAATACAGTTTAATTTTTCAATAATTTAAGCAGTTGAAGTTTGTGGAAATAATATTTTGGTAATTTTAGGTTTAAAACATTATATGTTTTAAGAGTTAGACAGCCAATGCAAGATGAATTTTTATTGTAATTATTTTTGTAGGTTTATTATAAATTCGATCTGACAGTTCCATTCTAAACATTTTAATTCGTCGAATTTCGACGTGTTCCAACTCGTATATATAATGCAACACATTCCCCACTCTTCCGCAGTCACACTTAGGGTTTGGCCGTTTTCCAATCTTGTTCAAAAATTTAGGGAAGCTTCCGTGGCCAGTTAGACAGGCCCTGATTACCGAATAGGCACGAGAAGCACGTGCTTCCCTTAGAAAATTTTGAAGGGGCCCAAAATTGAGAAAACAAAGAGCCCCAATTTTTGTGTTATATTAATTCCATTCAAAAATTCTATCTAATTTCTTTTCTAATTAGTAACTTATTATAAAACCCCATTTAAAAAATATTTCATAAAAATACCTTTCATGGCTTGTATGCACAACATAAAATATTAATAATTTAAACTTGCCAAAATAGAAAGAAATATTTCAAAATATTGATATTTTATTTTGTGCATACATGCGGAATTCAACCTTTTCACCCAACTTATATTTTTATGCTAATATTAAGCAAAATCATTTTTTCGCATATTTTTCTTGATTGTATCCAATTTTTGTGAATGTAATAGGGGGATATAAAGAAAAAAAAAGTTGTTTAATGAAATATATGTGAACCCAACTGAGTCGCTCTTTGAAATAATATTTGTAGCATTGGTGAGTTTCCAGGTATGTCGAATTTAGAAAACTCTTCTCGAAAGAAAGGGGCCTCGAAATGACACTGTGCTTCCCCTAGTTTCAGAGGTTAATCGGGCCCTGCAGTTAGATAGTATTGAATGACTTGCTTACAACAGAGGTATTTAGTGTCCACTTTATTAATAACTAGGGGGCTCTGCCCCCCTGCAAGCTACGCTCGCCAACCCCCGTTCAGACACCGCAGAATCTAAAAACACGCTAATCTGATGGGTTTTAAAAATATTAGAGAAGATTGAATGATACTGAAAAAAGCTGTGCAGATCTCCCTGTAAACGGGTTTCCATTCAATTCCCTTTGATTGCAAAAATTTAATGGCGAATCAGTTGCTGTTAAGACATCCAATGGTTGCTTTCGTTTTTGATTAAAGAGGATCAGTTAAACATTTGAAAAGAAGCTAAAATAAAATAAATTAAGTATAAGAGTCTTTGTCTCCCGGTATTTTAAAACAATCTCTATAACAATAGCCTAAGTCATGTGGCTATCATCAACAGTTCCAGGCGGACCACTTCGTTTTTTATACCCTAGGTGCCATTTTCGTACTTTAATGTTAGCCAGGCACAGGTGATAAGTCGCCAAATATTATTCTTTCATCATCATTTCATCTATATTATAATAGTTCAAGTCATCAGCTGCCATAAACAAATACGGTCTGATCCCTTCACCGTTCATATGAAAGTTTGGCAAAGATGTCGTATTGGCGTGATTTTTTAACGACGCCAATTTGGGGAACGCATAAACAGCAACATCCGGCTTACCATATGAAGCAAAATAACGATACTTTGGCGCCATTTATGTGCCCGTTCCGTATATGACATTGGCGTCAGAAAAAAATCGCGCCAATATGGGACCGTAAGTTTTCCATTTTGATTAAAAAATAAAAAAATAAAATTTTCGAATAAAACTACTTCAAAGTTGCCATGATCGCAAAGAATTCTAGGTACTGTTACGCTAGCAGGATGCAAATCTCGCCAATAGCTTTTTTTTCAACTCGCCAGTTAGCATTTTTTTTCGAGTGGTAATATTTGGCCAGATACGGTTATACAGGTTACAGATATACACGGTTACAGATATACAGGTTTGGCGTGATTTTTATTTTTTTTTACGAAAATTTGGCGAAAACCTCGTTTTTAAATACCAGTTACATATGCATTTTTGGTATTCCTTAGATATCCCGACGACCAAAAATCTATCGTCAAGTTATAAGATTAAATATCAATAATAGTTGATCGTAAATGTCACATTCACTTGACTTTATGGAAGTTACACGTGTTTACGTCATCAAATGATTTTTATTTCGACGTTTTATTCGTATATTTATTAATGTTATGCTAATTTACTTGTTCTTTCGTTATTTAAAATAAAGATTATGCCAATTTGTATAATTTAGCGAGTGTTTTGGCGATTTATATAATTTGGCAAAATTGGTCGACGGAATAACTAAGTAGTACTGTATTTCTTAATTATTTTCTATTATTTTCTAAAGGAAATATAAAAAAAAATAATTAATAATGATAGAACAAAATAATTTATGGAATTTGTAAGAAGAAATAAAAGTAAATAAACATTTATTATCAAATAAACAACAATAGCCGGGTTACCATATCACAACCTTTTCTGAAATATAAAAGGAAATAAGTACTTTTCGGTTAGCCGGGCGCCAGTGTTAAATATACATATATATATACGTATATATGCACATATATTTATATATATGTGGATGTGGCTTGCGGTTCCCAAAACAATCTAAACCACATCCTGACCGCAGTAAGAGGTACAGCTAAAATCCCATGAGAACTGACAGAGTGGACAAATTCTAAAAGACAAAACCTGATGAGTTAGTAATTCTGAACCGCAGCCGGAGAGGTAAGGTTCGATGTAACGTCAGAGTTGTTCTGCGGACTGACCTGGTAAGACGTACGCGGTCAGGCTTCCGAAATATATATAGTTAATGTGCTCTGTAAATATAATCTATGCTTTAATCAAGACATTAAAAAGTGATTATTTCTATACTACGAGTGTTCAATCAGAAGCCTTTATCACCAAAGTTTGACCACAGTCAATCCCACCTATTCCACATGGGGATTATCGGCCGGGTCGAATCCACCTATTTTTAAAGCCTCTAGACATCACTGAAATCGTGCGGTGAAATCCAACTTCTGAAATATTTAAGATCTGCGAAGATTATGTTCGAAGTTCTATCCGATCAGGAAAGAGAGAGAGAAAGAAGATCTACTGACCTACTTATCTGTTATCGACTCACCCGTTTTTCTGTGTCTGTGTGAAAGAAGACATCGGTGATATTTTTTTCGTTCGCAATGGATATAATCAAGCCATTCGGCGTTCTCTTTTAAAAAAAAGGATACCAATTTGGAAGTAAGCTTTATTTCTTATTTAGCCATGTTATTGCAAGATATACGGCCGGTGTTAGCTCAAATTAATTCGGCATGAGTTGAACGAATCAAAATCCTACATACCTTAGTATTTGGCTCTGACGAAAATAGAAACAATCGTAAAAATTTACGGAAGTTTCAGGGATTCAAATTTAAAATTGGGGATCCTGAATTTGACGATAAAATCACTGAAACGGCTAAAAACTTCCCCTTAGCCCATCTCATTTCCATGGCAAATTTACTTTGTCTAGACATTGCCGGTAATGAGGTGGACATTTCACGACGTATTACTGAAGCCCTTGCAGACCTAACAAAATTCCAGTCCTCCATTTCACCACAGACCGATTCCGAGTCTGATGATGACGATTCTCGCAATACTTTGCAATCCAATCCATTAACGAATTTTTCTGGTACCACTTTGCAATATAATGCTGCCATCTCTCCCCATTCGGCACCGCGTCAGTCCATTTCTTTTACCGATTTCGAAAATTTAATTACACCTTTTTCCGGCAAGCCAGTCGAAAACATTCTACAATGGTTAGAAAGATTTGAAGGCTTGGCCACAACATTTCAACTGAATGAGTTGCAAAAATTTCTTTTCGTCGAAAGGTATCGCATTGTTATTTGTCCGCAGTGAGCCAGAATTAACATCGTACGCAGCGTTAAAGCAAGCGTTAATACAAGAATTCGCGCATATTTCCTCTTCCGCCCAAATACATGAAATGCTAGCTTCACGTACTTGTAAGCCCAACGATAAAATGAGTGAGTATTTTTTAGTAATGAAAGAGATTGCCCAACGAGCGGAAATAGACGACGCATCACTCATGCATTCTGTTATCACCGGTATTAGAGATACACCTAATAATAAAGCAATTCTTTTTGGCTGTCAAACTCTCACCGAAGTTAAAAGTAAGCTTCAAATTTATCAGCAAATTTGCGATCAAAGTTCCCACCTTCGCCAGTCCCAGCCGCGGCCTACACATGTCAGTAATAAACCCCTACACGCGGAAAAAGCCCCGAAAACGATTTGTTTTTCTTGCGGAGAACCTGAACACCATGCGAAAGATTGTGTACATAAAGACAAAGGAATTAAATGTTTTTCGTGTAATAATTTTGGGCACAAGAGTTATCACTGCGCTCAGACCACCCGCCCTAAAATTTCAAACTCAGACACCTCTCCCCCTGCAATTCGAGTAGTAGAATTAGATAAACCGCGTCAAAACATGACGAAATTAGTGAAAGTTGCAGGTTTAGCGAT
This sequence comes from Maratus speciosus, assembly GCA_963932465.1. Taxonomy (NCBI): domain Eukaryota; kingdom Metazoa; phylum Arthropoda; class Arachnida; order Araneae; family Salticidae; genus Maratus; species Maratus speciosus. The sequence continues at coordinate 349,733,553 of OZ010800.1, read as the reverse complement.
AGATGGGTTGATGGATACCGGTTCGCACATTACGTGTGTAAGAAAAGATTTGTACCGCTTACTCGGTTCCCCCAGCCTCAACGACGCAAACCTACAAATCGCAGGCTTCGGTAACGGCAGTGTCACACCAATCGGGTCGTTCAGCACAACCATCTCTGTAGATGATAATGCGTATACAACCACAGCTTATGTCATAGACTTTTCTCGCATGAACATTCCTCTCATCATCGGAAGAGACATAATTTCCCAGGGAATACTCACTTGTGATCAGAACGGCATCTCACTCCAAAAACCACCTCCACCCGAAAGATCTGTCAATTGCATCACCGTTTGTGAAGGTGTACACAACGTAGACGTAGACCTCAAACAAGAGAATGTCGTGTTACAGAGCTTAGTTTCAAGTATCCCAGAATTTTGCAAGGACGTGCTTTCTCAGATCCTACCATCTCCTAATTGCTCTCGTCACCACGCACCTGGGCAAAAGACGTTCGTTGCTCCAAATTCCCTTGTGTACGTACTATGCTTCTTAGTCGAGTAGAAGGAAAATGGGGGTTCTATGCCACCAGGAGCCAAGAGCCGAGGAGTGAGGAGGGAGGCATGGCCAAAGATGATTGACAGGTGGGCGGAGTCGAATGATTGACAGGTTAGGGGAGATAAGAAAGTGATGGACAGGTGGGCGGAGTCGAGACAGACTGGCGCCCACACGGCATGCTATAGTAGAGGGGTTAAAACAAAGAAGCGATAATGAAAAGTGTACTGTAAGAGAGGGGTTAGAACAAAGGATAATGAATGAAAGTCTACTGTAAGAGAGGGATTAGAACAAAGGCAAATGTTAATGAGGATGATTAATGAAGGAAAGTCTACTGTTAGAGAGGGATTAGAACAAAGGAAAGATAATGATGAGGTGATCAGAAAAGATTGCATGCAATTAAAAAAATACTTACCACAGAGCAGCGTCGAGACACGTCCTACGTCTGTGACATCCACCGGGCTAATGAACGAAGAAGCGTGCAACAACCGGCTTCATCCAGATAAGGAGCTTGCTTCTGATTGGTCGAGAGTCGAACCTAGGTGCAGCACCATAGCTTTCACCCGAGGGCATGAACACGAGCGCCCTCTCTTGATAGGATTTTAAACTCACCTGTGATGACATCATCCTATTTTAAACTGAATAAAAAAGGTTAATACATTTTTTAAGTTTTAACGAAATAAGTTATAATTTTTAGTCATTTGTTAATTTTCAAAAAATGTTTTTCATTTAGTCATTGTAATAAAGTTTTAAATAAATTAGTTAATATTTTTTAATCAATTGTTAATTTACGAAACAAGTTTTTTAGTTTTAGTCATTTGTTAATTTCCGAAACAAGTTTTTTTTTCTGCAAGTCATGTGCTAATAAAACTTTTTAATGTATTAGTTAATTTTTCTTTCAGTCATTTGTTAATTTCCGAAACAAGTTTTTTCTCAAATAAAGCTTTTAATAAACAACTTTACATTTATTTTCATTTAATTATTATTTAAAAGAATATAAATTATTTTTACTAATCAAAGAACGCGAATTAGTTTTTAACAATAATGTTTTTGTGTAATTATTGTCAAGGATGATTGTTAACTGAAATATATGCTGAATGCGAAAACGGTTTTTTTTTTGAACTAAGAAAAGAACTTTTTTAAAACCCTCCGACTGTCTTGGAAAAGGGCAAAATTGTAATGTTGTTTTCTCTGCATTTTGTTTTAAATGCTAAAAAAAATGATTCTTTGAACATTTTATAAAAAAACTTAATTACGAATAGGAATGCAATCCTTGGAAGTACTAATCATTGTTGAATGTATTAAAAATACGTTAAATCAATAGAATTATATTACTTTAAATATTGCTTGTATTGCAGTGAAACCTGGAGCTTAGTGAACGTATTAACACGGGCTTGTCAGTGAGGGGGTTAATGAACAACTGTTTTTGGAAAAAGGAGAACTATTGTGCTTTGCAACACTGAAAAAGATTTGAAAATTAATGACTTCACCTAGTTTAAAGCATATTTAACATAAGATGAAGACCTAAGTGCTGTGGAAAGGCTTAAAAATAACATACTTTTGAATCGACCGATTTATGTTGGATTTACAATCTTAGAATTGCCTAAACTTCTAATGTATAAATTTCACTATGATTTTATTAAAAAGAGTATAAAGATGATGCAAAGCTAATTTTCAACGACACGAACTCATTGTGTTACCATATACACACTAAGAATGTTTTGGATGATATGGAACATCATGCAAGCTTATTCGATTTCTCTGAGTATCCAAAGAATCATATACACAAATTCCATTACGGTTTTGTAAAGAAAACATACCTTTAGAATTACAGGTTTTGAACCCATACACTGCAACACACTCCCTTTCAAGAAAATAGATTGTATCAGTACATCCCGGAATTTTTTTTTCCTGGACAGGTGAAATAATTGATCATTATCAAATCTCGCTCGGAGAGGACACATTATTGCAACCCGTTGTTTCATCATATGAATATGCTTTCTATATTAGTTTTTTAACTACTTATTTTGAGATATATATATTTCATTTATAAGAATTCAAGTTAGTTTTAATCTTTTAACTAAGACATTTTCAGTGACTAAGGAAGTAAAGTTTTGTTTTTTAGAAAAAGTGGTATGAACTTTATATTTTTTTTGTTAGTTACTAATAAAAGATAATATATATATATATATATATATATATATATATATATATATTCAAGTTAACAGAAATTTAGGTGAAAGCTTTTGAATTTTCTTAAGTGTTTTACCTAAAAGAATGCGAAGTAGTTGTAATCGCTAGTTTTCTCTCATGTCTCCTACGAGACAAGTGGTTTCTATATATATAGTGAAAGGTTATTCTGTGTGTAACCATACGGTTGCGCATCAACGATGTTTCTTGCCGGTATTGTATCAATTAGTATTTTACTGCTTTTAACTAAGATATTTAAATGATAGATAACGCAAAGTTTTATTTTATTTTTAGAAAAAGTGGTTTGTACTTTATTTATTTATTTTATTTTATTATTAGTTACTAATGAAGGAATATATTTTTTTCAAGTTAACAGTAAATTGATGTGAAAGCTATGAATTTTCTTAAGTTTAATCTTATCCACTAATTTGGAGAAATAATTTTAAATGCGCGAGCTACTGAACTCTTTTCAAATAGAACGAACAAGTTCTTTTGATAGTTTGAATCTTATACCAAAAAAGGTTAATGATAATATATTTTAACAAATAACAATGTAGGCAATTAGATAAATGTTTTTAACTAGTAAAATAACTATTTAAAGAAGCTTTTAAGTATTAACTTTTAGTAGTGGATTTTTTAACAAAATTTTCCAACATGTCAAAACAAAAACTTACTTCTTCAAAATTGAAAATCTTCATTGAATTCCCGGTCTTGAAAACACGCTAGCAAAATATAGAAAATAACAGTCCGCAAATGATTTACGAATGAAGTTTTACAATGTTGTGATATTATTTTGTTTTCAATGACATCACTTTTGGACGCTTTGATTTGCTGAAACTAGCGAAGCTTTAAACGAATGGGAAGCCAGTCCATAGTTTCACACGTTAGTTGAAATAACAATTGTAGATAATGTTTGTTATCAAGCAACTTTTGAAACGTTCACCCCTCTGGCGAGTTTTAGAAGGGGTGTTTTATCTTTTAGCATCTCCTGTAGGATGCAATCTCTCATAGCGTTCAACTATGAAAACTATGTATTGCTTAAGGCAAAAAAAAAAATAGTTTTCAGACATTTCCTATCACCATGTTTCTTATCTCAACAAAGATGTTCAATTAAGAATAGAAGATAAATCTTTTTTATTTTTAGTTTAAAATAAAAAGAGTATGTTTCGATTCAAATATAAATCTTTTTTCCTTTTTATACATTAAAAATCAAGATTCCAATTAACAGAAATTATTTTTTTAATTTTCTGGAGACTGTATTAAGTTTTTTATAATGAGTTTTTACTAAAATTGATGAAATAAACAGATATTTTCTGCTAAAAGAAAAGAATGCTATTATTGCTTTTTCTCAGCTTTTAAATTGTTCAGAACCAGCATTTTTTTTCGTGAATTTTATTCGTTTGGCACTACTTTTTATTAATTATTTCAATTAACTTTGTAAATCACAAAAATCACGTAATTAAATACAACCAATTTTACTTCTATTTTTTTTACTGATATCAAATTCAAGCGTTTTAAGTACTTTCGTGGGTGCATATGCGCTCATGGTTCCGAATGGGTTAAAGAAAGACGGCTTCAAACATAACTAAGATTTGTTTTAAACGTTCATTAACCGTTTCAGTTGTATGAATAAATGTCTCTCATTAAATTAAACTAATGTTATCATAAATTAAATTGTATTTATTTTTCAAGTTTTCAAAAGAATAACACTTGATTTTCTTAAAAAGGTTGAAACACAAATAGATATTTTTAAGTTGTTCTTTAATCCAAAGACAACTTTTTAACGAAAGTTTTCATTCATTTTGTTTACAAACTAACAGATGTTGTTATTAAAATACTTTGAAATAGAAAGACGTTTATTTGAAAAGAGAATAAACATTTTAGATAATACTCTGAAAGTAGATGTCTTAAACTAAATTATCAAACATATGAGTGGAGAAATCTGATTGCTACGTGACAAAAATCGCTTTTAACAATGAATTTTGAGTCAGTTTTAATTTAGAAAAAAGTAAATGGTTAACTTTAATGACATATTTTTAGTTTTGTTGTTAGAAATAATATGTTAAACAAATCACACTGTTTGAAAATATATTTTTCGAGTTTATTTTTTCAACAATTGTTTTTTAAATGAAATTACAGATAAAACTAAAGAAAGCAAAACTTGTGAAACACAAGTTGAATATCGAGAATGATAGAACATGTTTTGAATTAAGTAATGTAGAATGCGAAATTTTAAGTTCAGTTTAATAAAGCAAATAAATAAATTGAAAGACACATTTTGAAAGGATTGTTATAAGTTTGTTAAAACTTTTTTGTTTTAAGAAACACTAGACAAACATTACACTTAAAAGACAAAATAATTATACATACCTTTTGTTGATTGAAGCAAGCAGAGTCATTGAAAATAGCATGAAACTGAAAAGTCGACGGTAACTTTAGTTAATTTTATGCCGTAAAAGGTACGATAAAGTACCGCAGAGCACTAAGCTAAATGTCCGGTAAAGGAGAGCTAAAGAACATACGACCTTCATCCACCAGATCCAAGACACAACTGATGTGCGCGGGGTCTAACACCTGCAGATGAAGGTCACTGGTTAGAGGTCAAGGTCACTGATAACAGATCACGTGACCGCTAACAACCAATCAGAAGCGAGCTTTCAGGTATGACGACATCCTGTGGCAATACCTGTAGACAATCTGGCGCCAGTTGATTGACAGGGGGCGTCGTGGAATGTTAGAAATGCATCATGGTATTTTAGGAAAAATATATATTACGTTGATGTAAAAGACATTATTTTTTTAAACTAACTGTTAATAATTTTGAAATAATATACTTTTCTCATACAAGCGAAAAAAGAATGTTTCAGAACATGTCTCTGATCATAATTAAACATAACTTTAAGCATAGTTAACCATCTCAGAGTATGATTAAACAAATTCGAACATAACTTTGGGCATGTTTAAACAATCCGAACTATATTTGACCATATCCGAACATGTTCATTCATAACTTTGTCAGTTTTTAATCTTTCAGAATTTAAAAAAACATATTTAAAACTATTTTATTTTAAAAATTTTAATTTATAATTTTCTTTTTAAGGTTTTAATTTTTTTTTTTGTTAAAACTTTTTTAACGTTTTAACTTTTTTTGTTAAAAATTTTTTAAACTTTTTTTTGTTTAAACTTTTTTAACTTTTTTAAACTTTTTAACTTTTTGTTGTTAAACATTTTTTTAAAATTTTGTTAAAACTTTTTTTTTTTACTTTTGTTAAAAAAAAATTTTTTACAAACTTTTTTTTTAAAATTTTGTTAAAACTTTTTTTTTTTACTTTTGTTAAAACTTTTTTTTTTTACTTTTGTTAAAAAAAATTTTTTTACAAACATTTTTTTAAAAATTTTGTTAAAACTTTTTTTTTACTTTTGTTAAAACTTTTTTTTATAAAACTTTTTTTATAAAACTTTTTTTTCTTAAAACTTTTTTTTTCTTAAAACTTTTTTTTACTTTTGTTAAAGTTTTTTTTGTTAAAACTTTTTTTGCTTTTGTTAAAACTTTTTTAATTTGTTAAAACATTTTTACTTTGTTAAAAAAAATTTCTGTTAAAACTTTTTTTATAAACTTTTGTTAAAACTTTTTTTATATATTTTTTGTAAAACTTATATATATATATATATAAATATACATATATATATACATATACATATATATATATATATATATATATATATATATATATATACATATATATATATATATATATATATATATATATATATATATACATCATATATATATATATATATATATATGTATATATATATTTTACACAAGAACCCATACATAAACATTTACCTTTCATATATTTAGAGACACGTAGTCGTGGATGTATGCTTTTACTTAAACATTTATATAGATAGATACTACCCTTAAATTTACGTTCATGCAAAAAAACATTATTTTTTCTTAAACTGTTAATATTTTTGAAATAACATACTTTTCTCATGCAAGTGAAAAAGAATGTTACAGAGCATGTCTCTGGCCATGGTTAAACATAAATTTAAGCATAGTTAACCATCTCAGAATATGATTAAACATGTTCGAACATAACTTTTGGACACGATTAAACATATATCCTGACAATATTTGAACCTATCCAAACATGGTTAAATATGTTTGAACAAACTTTGAGCATATCCGAACATTGTTAAATATATCCCAACTAACTTTGAGCATGATTAAATATACTCGAACTATCTTTGAGCATATCCGAACATGGTTAAACATGTTCGAACATAACTTTGGTCATGGTTAAACATATCCTGAAGAAAGTGCGAGCTACCGAACAAAATTCATTAAGAAAGACAAACTCATGAATTTAGTAATCACAAGCCAGTTCCAACTTTTAAAAAGCAACTGATTAACTTAATTTGGAAGAATTGTTATAAGTTTTTTTAAAACACTTTGTTAGAAACTGACGAATGAGTTTAACAAATTTTTGGAAATAATAGAGTATGATAATACTCTTAGAGTATAATATATACTACTTAGAGTATAATAATACATTTGATGTCAGAACATGTTTTGAATGAAATCGTGAATTCATAGTATGCTGAAAACGCGAACTTTGAAATTTATAGTTAGGTTAAATGAAGAAAAGTAAAGCAAATTACTAAATTGAAAGACACATTTTGAAAGGATCGTTATAAGTTTGTTAAAACTGTTGTTGTATTAAACACTATATTAGACAAAAAAAAATTTACATACCTTTTGGAAAGAAGTTTCCCTAAGCTTTTGATGATTCGAACAAGCAGACTCATTGAAAAGTAGCAAGAAGCTTAAAATTCGACGGCAGTTTTACTCAATCTTATGCTGTAAAAGGTTCGATAAGGTACCGCATAGCACTAAGCCAAATGTACGGTAAATGGGAGCTGTGAAACATGTGACCTACCTCCACCAGATCCAAGCCTCGACTGTTGTGCGCGGGGTCTAACACCTGCAGATGAAGGTCACTGATTAGAGATCAAGGTCACTGATAACAGATCACGTGACCGCTAACAACCAATCAGAAGCGAGCTTTCAGGTATGACGACATCCTGTGGCAATACCAGTAGACTAAGTGACGCCCTCCCCCTGCAAGAAACGATCATGTCGAAGGTTGTACCGTCTTGCTGGCGCCAGTTGATTGACAGGTGGGCGGGAGAATGCAAGGAATGCAGACACAATGGCGCCCTCCTCCACCGCCTACTCCTTTCACATGTCAGGTGATCTTCACATCCAATCACATACAAGTATTAGATGGTAGAGGGCGCTCGTGTTGTGTTCAAGTACGGCGTCATCACTTGTTTTGTGCTTTGTCATCAACCATTTCCCCTTCAGTTGATGTCCTGGGCAGATGCTTCACAGTAAGTAACACCATTTAAATTTTAAGTTTTTTGTTAGTAATATTTTTATGTAAAAAAAATAACAAAAAAAAGACATTTTGTTTAAAATAACAAGTGTCTTACATCACTTTTTCGAATATCAAGTTTAACTTTATCGAATAACACACAACTTAAATTAGCACAATTAGAAATATCCACTTAACAAGTTGTTGAACAAGTTTATTAGTCCGACGAATTTAGTCATGCTTTAGCATGATTAGTCATGCTTAGATCATCTTTTTCTGGTTAAATAAAATTAGATTTTAAAATCTAAGTAATAATTTTTCTCCGATAAGTATTTTACTTAAATAGATTTTTAGAGCATATTTAACATAAGATGAAGACCTAAGTGCTGTGGAAAGGCTTAAAAATAACATACTTTTGAATCGACCGATTTATGTTGGATTTACAATCTTAGAATTGCCTAAACTTCTAATGTATAAATTTCACTATGATTTTATTAAAAAGAGTATAAAGATGATGCAAAGCTAATTTTCAACGACACGAACTCATTGTGTTACCATATACATACTAAGAATGTTTTGGATGATATGGAACATCATGCAAGCTTATTCGATTTCTCTGAGTATCCAAAGAATCATAATACACAAATTCCATTACGGTTTTGTAAAGAAAACATACCTTTAGAATTACAGGTTTTGAACCCATACACTGCAACACACTCCCTTTCAAGAAAATAGATTGTATCAGTACATCCCGGAATTTTTTTTTTCCTGGACAGGTGAAATACTTGATCATTATCAAATCTCGCTCGGAGAGGACACATTACTGCAACCCGTTGTTTCATCATATGAATATGCTTTCTATATTAGTTTTTTAACTACTTATTTTGAGATATATATATTTCATTTATAAGAATTCAAGTTAGTTTTAATCTTTTAACTAAGACATTTTCAGTGACTAAGGAAGTAAAGTTTTGTTTTTTAGAAAAAGTGGTATGAACTTTATATTTTTTTTTATTAGTTACTAATAAAAGATAATATATATATATATATATTCAAGTTAAGAGAAATTTAGGTGAAAGCTTTTGAATTTTCTTAAGTGTTTTACCTAAAAGAATGCGAAGTAGTTGTAATCGCTAGTTTTCTCTCATGTCTCCTACGAGACAAGTGGTTTCTATATATATAGTGAAAGGTTAATCTGTGTGTAACCATACGGTTGCGCATCAACGATGTTTCTTGCCGGTATTGTATCAATTAGTATTTTACTGCTTTTAACTAAGATATTTAAATGATAGATAACGCAAAGTTTTATTTTATTTTTAGAAAAAGTGGTTTGTACTTTATTTATTTATTTTATTTTATTATTAGTTACTAATGAAGGAATATATTTTTTTCAAGTTAACAGTAAATTGATGTGAAAGCTATGAATTTTCTTAAGTTTAATCTTATCCACTAATTTGGAGAAATAATTTTAAATGCGCGAGCTACTGAACTCTTTTCAAATAGAACGAACAAGTTCTTTTGATAGTTTGAATCTTATACCAAAAAAGGTTAATGATAATATATTTTAACAAATAACAATGTAGGCAATTAGATAAATGTTTTTAACTAGTAAAATAACTATTTAAAGAAGCTTTTAAGTATTAACTTTTAGTAGTGGATTTTTTTTTAACAAAATTTTCCAACATGTCAAAACAAGAACTTACTTCTTCAAAATTGAAAATCTTCATTGAATTCCCGGTCTTGAAAACACGCTAGCAAAATATAGAAAATAACAGTCTGCAAATGATTTCCGAATGAAGTTTTACAATGTTGTGATATTATTTTGTTTTCAATGACATCACTTTTAGACCCTTTGATTTGCTGAAACTAGCGAAGCTTTAAACGAATGGGAAGCCAGTCCATAGTTTCACACGTTAGTTGAAATAACAATTGTAGATAATGTTTGTTATCAAGCAACTTTTGAAACGTTCACCCCTCTGGCGAGTTTTAGAAGGGGTGTTTTATCTTTTAGCATCTCCTGTAGGATGCAATCTCTCATAGCGTTCAACTATGAAAACTATGTATTGCTTAAGGCAAAAAAAAATAGTTTTCAGACATTTCCTATCACCATGTTTCTTATCTCAACAAAGATGTTCAATTAAGAATAGAAGATAAATCATTTTTATTTTTAGTTTAAAATAAAAAGAGTATGTTTCGATTCAAATATAAATCTTTTTTCCTTTTTATACATTAAAAATCAAGATTCCAATTAACAGAAATTATTTTTTTAATTTTCTGGAGACTGTATTAAGTTTTTTATAATGAGTTTTTACTAAAATTGATGAAATAAACAGATATTTTCTGCTAAAAGAAAAGAATGCTATTATTGCTTTTTCTCAGCTTTTAAATTGTTCAGAACCAGCATTTTTTTTCATGAATTTTATTCGTTTGCCACTACTTTTTATTAATTATTTCAATTAACTTTGTAAATCACAAAAATCACGTAATTAAATACAATCAATTTTACTTCTATTTTTTTTACTGATATCAAATTCAAACGTTTTAAGTACTTTCGTGGGTGCATATGCGCTCATGGTTCCAAATGGGTTAAAGAAAGATCGCTTCAAACATAACTAAGATTTGTTTTAAACGTTCATTAACCGTTTCAGTTGTATGAATAAATGTCTCTCATTAAATTAAACTAATGTTATCATAAATTAAATTGTATTTATTTTTCAAGTTTTCAAAAGAATAACGCTTGATTTTCTTAAAAAGGTTGAAACACAAATAGATATTTTTAAGTTGTTCTTTAATCCAAAGACAACTTTTTAACGAAAGTTTTCATTCATTTTGTTTACAAACTAACAGATGTTGTTATTAAAATACTTTGAAATAGAAAGACGTTTATTTGAAAACAGAATAAACCTTTTAGATAATACTCTGAAAGTAGATGTCTTTAACTAAATTATCAAACATATGAGTGGAGAAATCTGATTGCTACGTGACAAAAATCGCTTTTAACAATGAATTTTGAGTCAGTTTTAATTTAGAAAAAAGTAAATGGTTAACTTTAATGACATATTTTTAGTTTTGTTGTTAGAAATAATATGTTAAACAAATCACACTGTTTGAAAATATATTTTTCGAGTTTATTTTTTCAACAATTGTTTTTTAAATGAAATTACAGATAAAACTAAGGAAAGCAAAACTTGTGAAACACAAGTTGAATATCGAGAATGATAGAACATGTTTTGAATTAAGTAATGTAGAATGTGAAATTTTAAGTTCAGTTTAATAAAGCAAATAAATAAATTGAAAGACATATTTTGAAAGGATTGTTATAAGTTTGTTAAAACTTTTTTGTTTTAAGAAACACTAGACAAACATTACACTTAAAAGACAAAATAATTATACATACCTTTTGTTGCGTGACCGCTAACAACCAATCAGAAGCGAGCTTTCAGGTATGACGACATCCTGTGGCAATACCAGTAGACGAAGTGACGCCCTCCGCCTGCAAGAAACGATCATGTCGTTTAGGTGAAGTCATTAATTTTCAACTCTTTTTCAGTGTTGCAAAGCACAATATTTCTCCTTTTTCCAAAAACAGTTGTTCATTAATTTTAAAAAGTTCTTTTCTTAGTTAAAAAAAAAAAAAAAAAAAACCGTTTTTGCATTCAGCATATATTTCAGTTAACAATCATCCTTGATAATAATTACACAAAAACATTATTGTTAAAAACTAATTCGCGTTCTTTGATTAGTAAAAATAATTTATATTCTTTTAAATAATAATTAAATGAAAATAAATGTAAAGTTGTTTATTAAAAGCTTTATTTGAGAAAAAACTTGTTTCGGAAATTAACAAATGACTGAAAGAAAAATTAACTAATACATTAAAAAGTTTTATTAGCACATGACTTGCAGAAAAAAAACTTGTTTCGGGAATTAACAAATGACTAAAACTAAAAAACTTCTTTCGTAAATTAACAATTGATTAAAAAATATTAACTAATTTATTTAAAACTTTATTACAATGACTAAATGAAAAACATTTTTTGAAAATTAACAAATGACTAAAAATTATAACTTATCTCGTTAAAACTTAAAAAATGTATTAACCTTTTTTATTCAGTTTAAAATAGGATAATGTCATCACAGGTGAGTTGAAAATCCTATCAAGAGAGGGCGCTCGTGTTCATGCCCTCGGGTGAAAGCGATGGTGCTGCCACCTAGGTTCGACTCTCGACCAATCAGAAGCAAGCTCCTTATCTGGATGAAGCCGGTTGTTGCACGCTTCTTCGTTCATTAGCCCGGTGGATGTCACAGAGGTAGGACGTGTCTCGACGCTGCTCCGTGGTAAGTATTTTTTTAATTGCATGCGATCTTTTCTAATCACCTCATCATTATCTTTCCTTTGTTCTAATCCCTCTCTAACAGTAGACTTTCCTTCATTAATCATCCTCATTAACATTTTCCTTTGTTCTAATCCCTCTCTAACAGTAGACTTTCCTTCATTAATCATCCTCATTAACATTTTCCTTTGTTCTAATCCCTCTCTTACAGTAGACTTTCATTCATTATCCTTTGTTCTAACCCCTCTCTTACAGTACACTTTTCATTATCGCTTCTTTGTTTTAACCCCTCTACTATAGCATGCCGTGGGCGCCAGTCTGTCTCGACTCCGCCCACCTGTCCATCACTTTCTTATCTCCCCTAACCTGTCAATCATTCGACTCCGCCCACCTGTCAATCATCTTTGGCCACGCCTCCCTCCTCACTCCTCGGCTCTTGGCTCCTGGTGGCATAGAACCCCCATTTTCCTTCTACTTAGTCGTCATATTACATTGCGCAAGTGCATCGCGTACCTGTGTTTCTGATATGGGAACTTTCATCCATTTTCTCGTGGCATATTTTTCACTGTGTATGACGGAATATTTTTACAGCTCACTAGTGCCAGTTCTTCCCAATACTAGGAAAGTAAAAACACGTCACCGAATATGGAAACGAAACAAAATTCGTTCACGCACAATATAGCTACAAAAAAGACAGAGAAGAAAAGTGTTTTTTTTAAGTGTGCTTCTTTTAGTGTTGTTTTCACCGTGCTCTACTATTGTTTCCAATAAGCATCCGCGCTGCGAATGTGTGTTTTTTTTATTTCGCCATAGGAAGTGTTCATTTTTTTCTGTGTATGACGTCCACCAACCAAGTAACACAAGTGTGCCTCCTAAACCTGCGTTAATTCCTTTTTATGTGTTATTACTACCATCGTTGTGCATTTTTCTTATCTGACGAAAAATTCACGTATTTATAGATACGTTATCCAGACTACAGTTCCTGTAAGTACATTTTTACTTTATTTATCTGGATTCATGATTCAGACTGTCTGATCGGTGCTGACCGTTATCAACATACCCTATTAGCATTTGCAGTGAACTCGTATTTGCTTTTTTTTATTTACTTTTTCAAATGTGAACAACGATTAGAATCAATATTTTTTCCCCCTTCTTTGTATCAGAGTCAAGAAATTACTGGTGATAAACAGCTGATTATCACCGAACTTTTCAGATAAGACAGTTCTATCTAGATTTTTCTTTTTTTATGTACACAGCAATGGAAGAAGGTGTTCTTTTATTATTACATGTGACATAAGCAAGATTTTGTACATCTTTCTTTTCTGTTTACTGATTACTGCATCATTTTTATTATTACTCCTATTATTTTACAAGTTGCCATCAATATTGTTGTTTTTCGTATTATTATGTATGTCTTTATATATTTGATAATTTTTGATATATTTTGAAATGTTTAATTCAAATAATTGTTTAAATTATTAGTATGTACCCCCCCCCCTTCCCCAATACCAGCATTTATTTTTTTTAGCTTAGTTATTTTTTTTCCTCTCTGTATGGCAACTGACTGCTTGCACTACTTAAAACGAATTTTTTTTTCTTTTCTTATGCTTAGATTTTTTAAGACGAATATTTTAAAGACGTGAAGTTCCGTAAGCGGCTCTTCTTAAAGACGAAAGATCAAAAGACGAAAGATCTTAAAGACGAAACGTCATGTTACACATGACACACAACGACGTTTTTTTTACTTTCAATTTTTTTTTTTTTCGAAGACTTTTTTTTTTCTTCTAGTGTAGTGCAGTTCAGCCTATACATTGTAATGAAGGGTCCTAAATTTAAATTATTTTTTTTTGTTTGTGCTTCGTCAGTTCTCCCCCTTTTGGCCTCTAAATTTTTTTTTAAAAGATAAGTTTTTTTTTCCTTTCTTTCTTTTAACTTTAGAAATTTCGAAAATTTTTGTTAGTGTTTTTTTTTATTAGATAAATTTTAATTTGCCCTTTTCTTGCTGCGATTGCTCTCACGTGTGCAGGGGCGCACACCTGTCAAGATGCCCGAGTGTGGATGTGGCTTGTGGTTCCCAAAACATTCTAAACCACATCCTGACCGCAGTAAGAGGTGCAGCTAAAATCCCATGAGAACTGACAGAGTGGACAAATTCTAAAAGACAAAACCTGATGAGTTAGTAATTCTGAACCGCAACCGGAGAGCTAAGGTTCGATGTAACGTCAGAGTTGTTCTGCGGACTGACCTGGTAAGACGTACCCGGTCAGGCTTCCGAAATATATTGAATGCCGGTAAACTGCCGTAAGAAATTCCCCCTCATCCCCCTAAGACCTGTATATAGTTAATGTGCTCTGTAAATATAATCTATGCTTTAATCAAGACATTAAAACGTGATTATTTCTATACTACGAGTGTTCAATCAGAAGCCTTTATCACTAAAGTTTGACCACAGTCAATCCCACCTATTCCACATATGTATATGTACACACACATACATTATATATATACAAACATATGTATATATATATGTAAATATATGTGTATATATATGTATATATATATGTATATATATATGTATATATAACACTGGCGCCCGGCTAACCGAAAAGTACCAAAAAATATATGTTTGATTAAAATTTGAGCTGCCATCATTAGAAAAATGTATATAAAATTAGAAAAAAATTAATATTTCGAAAACTAATTCGAATTTAAAAATTCTAATACCAGTTTTGAAATCTGCGGATCAATATTGATTTTTGGTGTTAATTTCATCGCAAAGTATTCCATATTTTAGGAGAAATCGCCGTGAAACATAATCAGTTGTTTAATCAGTCGATTCATACTTCCGTTTCATAAATTCGTTTCATTAGGATTTTATATATATAGGGTAGATTTCATAGGTATGTCGACCATTCTCAATAGTTCGCCATTCCTCTTGCCAGATATTTAAAGCTTTTTCAAGGGCAAGCTCTCTTAGTTATTGAAACTGGAAACGGGATAGTGTCAACAGTGCCCGCATTTTTCTCTAAAATAACCGCTTTAGCTAAACCATCGGCTCTTTCATTGCCCAGATGGCCCACATGAGCTCTAATCCAACCTATGGTGATATGTTTGTTCGAATATTGCAATAAAATTTCAAAAATTTGTCGAGCTTGGAAATGATTTCTGTAAAATCATAAATGAAGAAATGTTGTCTCTATGTATTAATGCATGTTGATGATTTGATTCAGTCAGTCAGGTAATAGCATGTTTTAATCCAATCAGTTCCGCCTGATAAATAGAGTTTAATGGATGTAAAGCAATTTTAAAATCACGAATAAAAACATTATGAAGACTTACAGTATATGCTGCGCCAACGCCCTCAGGCATCTTGGAACCATCAGTGTAGAAAATAGGATAACTTTCTGTAGTTATTAACTTAGCCTGTGGATCTATGAAACTAATATTGTTTATTTTATAGTAGTGTGGAAAAGACGACATTAGTAATGGACACATAATATCCTGCCTCTTGATACAAACTTTTTCAATTTCAATGCTCGATGTTCCGTGAATTACATTATAACACTGTGAGATACTCTGTAGTTTAATATGCAAAGGCAATACTAACGTAATGACGCAAAGTGCGTCAGTTGACACCGTGCGATAAGTTGATATTATCATTAATAAACTCAGTCTTTCACAAGAGCTGAGTTTCCTAAGAGCATGAGACTTGAGATCCCGAAACCATACGAGATTTGTCTCTCAGTAACCAACTCATGCCATATTTTCTAAATGAGGCCTGAAGTCCACGGTCCCGTGTACCTGATTTGTTAATTTGTGTAGCAAAGTTCCTGATATTTTCCCGTATAGTTTCAAGATGGGCTATCCAATTAAACCTGTTATCTAAGATGAAACCTAAATACTTTATGTTATCCTTGACTGGTATTGGCCAGTTGTTAAGCTTAAATATTGGCCGTCTGTTTTCAAGTGTAAATCTACCAAACATCATCGATTCGCATTTCTCTGCGCTAATTTTCAGTAAAAGGTCAGAACATAGTTCCTCAAAGACAGTAATCGCTGAATTCATATTGATTTCCAGTTCACGGCGAGTATCAGAAGTCTCTATGACAATATGGTCATAGGCGTATGAAATAATGTATTTATGAGCCAATTTATATTTTTTCAATATAAAATCTGAAACTATAAGCCACAAAAGTCGCGAAATACAAGACCCCTGGTCCACCATGGAATAAAGAAAACCATCTGATACCTGTGGCAAATCTAAAGCCAATCTTCCTGTTCGAAATATAGTTCTTTAGAATAGACTTCAAATAAGTGGGGATTGGTAAATTATCAATTAATTTTGCTAGTACTTTGCAGGAAACGGAATCAAAAGTCCCTTGTATATATCAACAGAGAACAGACGTCATAGCACAATATTTTTTTCTGTATAAGCAGGGTCTTTACAATATCCTTTAATTTTGCAAGTGCCGTTAAGGTGCTTTGTCTTTCACGAAAACCAAACTGGTCCCCATCCAGAAAACCATCTTTTTCCAATGACGCCATAATTCTTATCTTAATAATGCGCTCTAGTAGCTTCCCGAAGATTGGAAGAAGGTTAATCGGTCTATATGCACGAGAAGAAGTAGCGACTTTATTCCTCCTTCTAAAAAAGACCACAACACCCCTCTTCCAGTTCTCCGGAAAATGTCCCAGTGCAAGACACTTGTTGAAAATTCCCTTAATTACCTCCGGGAAATTATTACATATATTCTTTACTATAAATGCATCCAAGTTACCACAGCCAGGTGCTTTCCCGTTCTTCTGCTGGCTCATTACATATTTCAGTTTCTCTTGTAGTTATACCATGAATAAAAGACGTACTTTCCTCCACAGTGTCAGATTTAAAATTAAAGGCCTCGTCTGGAGTTTCATTCACTTGGAAATGCTCATTCATCAGTGTTTCTGCCACCTCATTGTATAAATCAAATGACGCTGAATTCTCAAGCCTGGTAAAAATTAAATATGTCTGCTTCAACGATTTTCCAGATGTAAATTTGTAGAGATTGCCAAAGGAATCATTAGTATTGGCACAATATGTCATCCATGATTTCTTTTTCGCTGCTTTAACCATCTTCTTATATTGATTTCTATAGTTGATATAATGCTCTCTATATTTATCATTGTCGATGTTTCTAGTGTATCTTTTATAAAGAGCCGAGACCCTGTTCCTTGCAACTTTGATATCGTTATTAAACCAGGTGAAAGATGGTCTAAACGAGATATTACCCAGTTTGAAGCATGAATTAGAGATATTTACAATGTGTGTGTTAAAAAAGTTTTGACATATACGTCAAAATCGTCAGGAGTATTGACTGACAGTAATCGACTCAACCAGTCCTGCTTAAATTTTTTAGATTTTCTATTAAACTTGTTAAAACTTTTGTTCTTCCTTTTATAACGAAAATTGTTTCTCTTGACTAGATGTAGTGTCATATTATAAGTAATACATCTATGGTCACTAAACGAAAAATTTTTAACATCTACTGACCAATTTTCAATTTTATCGCGGATATCTTGACCACCCAGAGTCAGATCTGTTCTGCTCGTCAATTTACCCCGGACGGAAAAATGAGATTCATCAGGGTCGTTGAGGATATGGAGATCTTTATCAGCCAAATGTTCCAACAATATATCAGTTCTGTCATTATGGCGTGTATAGCCAAAATCCGCTAAAGGGACATTAAAGTCACTGCCAATCAAAACATGATTGCATGCATGGTACAACATAAGGCACCCCACCGGGACCCCAATCGTGATGTTTATGGGGAAATGTCCCGGGGGAAAGTTCCCCACCGCTAACCAACGAAACCGCAGCCAGGACAACAGGCCCGAAACACAGCTGCAATTAATTAAACTATAGTCACAAAGAAATGGTAATCTGTTGCATAAAAGCAGGCGACTCGCCAACCAATGAAATAAAAAACTAATGATAAACTACAAACTAATGACAAACAACAAAATATCCTAAACTAATAACCAAAGACCATATTTACAATACAAAATAAACAGACGGCTATCACATTTGATAGTATGCAATCAAAGAAAAACAATGAAAACTGTGCCAAAGTTCTATAGTACAACCGAAGCAATCCATCATCAGAAAGTCCAGGAAAGAGTAATTGTATAACAAGCCCACAAAGTCTAAAAGTCAGTATCTATACTTAATAAAAGAGTAAAGTGCATTTAACACATTATAGTTATCCTCAAGTTTGTGATAGTTATTCGGATCAAGCAAAGTCCGCTTAAGATTTTGTCTAACTGTTAGGTCACTCATGAAACGGAAATGATGCACCATAAATACACATCTTCCATTCAAGTAATGAAGCGCATCGTCATGCACCCCACAGTCACATAGTGAAGACGACCTCTTGCCAATCTTACACAAAGAAGCTGGAAAAGAGCCATGGGCTGTAATGTAGAATTGTATTATTTCATTCGAATAAAGATAGTCACTGTCCTATGCATATGTGTTACGTCCCACATCAGAGTTAGACCAATGTTCTTGCCATTCATGCATAATACTCTTGCGCATATGAGCATTCACAAATGAAAGAGGAAATGGTACTAAGTCATTTTGATTACAACAGTCATTTAAAATAGCATTCCTTGTGTTAGCATCTGCACGTTCGTTTCCGAACAGACCAACATGGGCCTTGATCCAGCCGACAAAAAGTTGTTTTCGAGAATTATTAACTAATAGTTCAAAAATGTTTCTGATAATACTGTTCAATGAAAAAGTCTCTGTAAAGACGAAACTGATGACAGGCTATCGGTATACAGCCTAATGCGTAGGTATCCAAAATCAACAAACCACTTAATAGCACATTCAATTGCAAATAGTTCCGCCTGGTACACTGTATTATATGATCTCAGACGTATAGCATAGTCATAGATCACTGTGTCCCCGATCAGCACTGTAAAAGCCGAGGAGGTACCCTGATCCATCCTTGAGCCATCGGTATAAATAGGTGGGTACATAGAAGCTGGAACAATGCTCTTTACACCTGGAATAAAATAAATGTTTCTAAGATTGTTATATTCAGGAAAATCGTACGTCTTAAGTTTAAGCATAGGATTGTCTCTCTTGATCTCATAATCTCCAATCATCAAACTACTCATACCCTGAGTTATGTCATATCTTTTCAAAAACATTTTTAGCTTAATGTACTGCAGAGGAACGCCTGTGATCGTGCACAGAGAATCAGTTGACACATTTCTATATGTTTTAATAATAGTCATCAAACCAGCACGTTGACAAGAGCTAAGTCTTCGTATTCCATGAGTGTTGAGATCCTTAATCCAAACTTCTGAACCGTACGCTATCTGTTTTTCAATGACCTGGAGATACCAAATCTTTCTGTGCTTAGCTAGGAGGCCTTTGTCACGGTTCACCGTTTTCTGAATGTCTATTGAGAAATTACGAATGTTTTCACTTACCAAGTCCAAGTGATGTAACCAGTTGAACCGATTATCCAGACGGAAACCAAGGTATGAAATATTCCGTTTTACTGGAAATGAGATATTGTTCATTTTAAAAATAGGATTTCTTTTTTCAAGAGTGTACCGGCCCATCATAATGGCAATACATTTATCAATGCTAAGTAACAAATTCAAATTCGTACATACAGTCACCACTCACTTATACGCGTTTGAAGGGATTGATTTAAAATCGCGCATAACTGAGAGCCGCGCATAATTGAGAGGATGTTGTATATAGTAATCCTTTATGCATATTATGGGAAAAACCATTTTTTAAATATAAAAATTATGATTTAATAACATTTTATAAAATAAAAGAGGTCTAATATTAGTATAGTGTACTCAAAATCCTTACACTCTCCTTATAAAATTTAGTTTAAAAAATACAATAAACGTTATATTTCATTTTATATAGAAGAAGATATGCCAATTAGTCCCCTTTTAAGAAGTCATCGATGCTAGTTTGTTTTTGCTTAAGCCGCGTTTGTACAACGACCTTTTCTAATGCATTAAAGTGTGTCATTGTACTTGATGTTACATCAGCGTATTGAAGGTAACATCTCAAAGAGTCCAGGGCTCCTAAAGCAGTAGCATAAGATGGGACAGTTACAATATCAGTTTCATCATTATCTTCTTCTTTTTCGGCTGTCATGTCACCAAAAACAGTTTCAATATTCATATTGCCGTTAATATCAACATTGACGAAATCTTGAAAAGAAAGAGAATCTTGGCTTATGCTGCTCCATTCTGCTTTGTCTATTATAAAATCATTGCTGTTGTTTTCATTTTCCTATAATGAAATAGCTTCAGCATCATTTGAATGAACAAAATTCGCTTTTCTAAAGAAGTTAGAAGTTGTTGTGGCAGTTACGTTATTCCGAGAGTAAACGAACATATGCATAGTATGCAGAATCCAAATTGAATTCCTTTTTCTGCTCTGGTATATAAACATTTTTCGCACCAAATCTTTCCTATATTGTGCTTTAACTGACTTTATTATAAATAGATCTAATAGATGGAGTATGCTAGTACAATTTACAGGGGAAAATATAACTCGTGTATGTGTCCGCAATGGTAGATATGAAAGATGGGTGGGACACTGATCCATAAATAGCAGTTTTCTTTTTTTTTTTTTCAGCCATCTTCATATCAAATTCCTTCAAAAAGTCTAAAAATAGTCTGTTATTTCCGGGTATAACCGAGAGAGACAATTCAAAGTGGCGCTTATAAGTGAAAAATCTACAGTATTATTTTCCTATTCCTCGTGGCGGGACTTTATGAAAATCGCGTATAACTGAGAGACTCGTATAAATGAGAGGCGCATAAGTGAGAGGTGACTGTATATTTAGAAAAGTTTCCAACGAGCCATTAATTTTATCTTCTAATGAGCTTCGAGTATCTGAACCTTCCAGAATCACGAAATCATCGGCGTACGAGACTATGTATGTATGTGACTGCTTATATTTCTTCATTAATTCATCAGCCAGGACAGTCCATATGAATGGACCTAAACAGGATCCTTGAGGGAAACCGTAGAACATTATAAACCAACGTATTCCACCTGCAAACTTAAAGCCAATACGGCGATTCGACATGTAGTTTTTAAGTGATGACTTCAAGTATTCTGCAATTGGAAGAGAATCGATAATAACAGCCAACGTTCTCCAGCATGCTGCGTGAAAAGCACCCTGAATGTCCAGCGAAACCATTGTACAATATTTATTGGTACTCAGAGTTCGATTAACATGATCTTTAACAGCAGATAAGGCCGTAACTGTTGATGTTTTCTCTCTAAAACCATGCTGATTATTCTCAATATATCCAGATGCCTTCAAAACCGTGGTAACTCTGTTCTTGATAATCCTCTCAAACACTTTGCCCAAAATTGACAACAGTGTAATTGGACGATATCTTCTTGGTGAGGTGGCCGGCTTGTTGCTTTCTGAAGTAGATAACTATTCCGTCCTTCCAACAACGTGGAAAATGACCCAAACTCAGACATCTGTTAAAAACCGCTAAGATAATTTATGAATAATTACAACAAATATTTTTCACGGTAAGAGCATCTAAATCGTCCCAACTAGGGGCCTTGGCATTGGCCTGCTGCAACAGTGCATACTTTAATTCTCTAAAACTAATATTATAGAAGTCATTATCGTTCTCATATGACTTGTCCGATATATATTCAAAGATATCGTCAGGTACATTATTAATATCATAATGTTCTTGCATAAGTCGTTCAGCAACATCATCGTACGAGGCAAAAGGAAGAGAATCTTCCAGAGACGTAAAAATAAGATCAGTAGTCTTCAGCTGCTTTCCGTTTGTGAACTTATACAAATTGCCAAACGAATCATTTGTTCGTGCACAAAACTGGTACCACGCCTCTTTCTCTGCCTCTCGAACTTGACGCTTATATTTATTTTGGATTTCCAAATAGGTATTTCTATATACTTCATTTTCTAAATTACGTCTATATCTTTTATAAAGCGCAGACACATGATTTCTGGCAGTTTTAATTTCCGTAGTAAACCAGTTAAATGTAGGCTTGTACGTAATCGTACCCCTTTTGAAACACATTGTCATGATGGCATGAATAGAAACAGAGAAACTCTCTACCCAGTCATCAAGCACTGGAGGAGACTTGATCAGTAATAGCTGACGTAACCATTCCCGTTTATGTCCAGCAAAGATCTCGTTAAACTTCTTAAAGTTTTTTCCCCAGCCAAGTCATAGGTAATGAAACGATGGCCACTGAAGGAATAACGATTGATATCCACATTCCAATTAAAAAGATGGTTACAAGGTTCATAACCCGCCAGGGTAAGATCAGGACGGCTAGATAGAGATCCCTGAACAAATGTAGGATGAGCCTCGGCATCGTTTACAACACACAAATTATTCACTTGTAGATGATCCATTAAAATGTCAATTCTTTCAGAGCCTCTGGTATATCCTAATGTACGCATTGGCATATTAAGATCGCCACCAATCAAGATATTGTTAAACTCCGGGAAGAGTCTTGACCACTCTTGTAACTCAGTGTCCAAATTTCCCGATGGAGGGGAGTAATGAGATCCAATATAAATAATGCCACTACTGACATTTAAAGAAACAAAAACACAACTTTAATCAACAAGACATTTTAAAAAGGTGTAATCAGGGTTAGTGAAGAAAATACCAGCAGAGAGATAGCAAGGCCAATTCGACGGAACTCCAGACACACGACCAGCCGAGATATACAGATCCTGAATTAAAATCACATAAATAGCTTTATCAATAGAATAACTGACCATTTCTGTATTTGCATCCGAACAGTGATGTAAGTTTATTTGCAGAAACTTTAAATCCCTTTCAGTATTAAAAACAACTGACTGACCGTCATCTGCCATATCGCCGCTCTTAGCTACGATTAGCTAAGGTTTTAAGTCAATATTTTTGATAAACAGGACAATCCGGGTTATCCGCCCTATGTGCACAGTCTCCATCCTGATTTTCAAAATAGCAATTACTGCATAAAGTAACATCGGTTTTATAGTCTTTTACGTCATGTGCTTCTGCACATTTTGTACAATGAGTCTCCCCTGTACACCGGCCCGAGTAGTTACCATAAACTTGACACTTGAAACACCTAATTATGGCGATAGGTTCTACTACTCTATAGCATTCAAAGTCAATACAAATCCTCTTCATTCCTAGGAAAATCTCTAATCCTTTTCCATCCATGTCTGGAAGCCAGTTATTCTTCTCTTGTATTGTTTTAGTAGATCTAATAATGTAAACTCAGGTACTGAACTGTACACTAGATCCCTCAAGGTTTTTCTCGTGTCTTCATCCAATGCTCGATCATACATTCGTCTGGATAAATCCTTAGTAACATCGTCAGCCATGGTCACATTCTGCAGAATCTTTCTCACCGCTTCCTCTATCTGACTCTGATCTACCGTAATGTCCACGCTCAGAATTAACCTTCTGACAGTCATGGAAAAGGGCAATAATTGTAATGTTGTTTTCTCTGCATTTTGTTTTAAATGATAAAAAAGGATGATTCTTTCAACATTTTATAAAAATCCTAATAAAGAATATGAATGCAATCCTTGGAAACTATAATTATTATTCAATGTATTAAACATACATTAAATCAGTAGAATTATATTACTTTAAATATTGCTTGAATTGCAGTGAAACCTGGAGCTTAGTGAACATATTAACACGGGCTTGTCAGTGAGGGGATTAATATTCTCTCACGTATTTTTCTTGGGATATTCACCTTAGTCTTATTCTTAATTTCTAAATCCTTCATTATCACCTCTTTCAGCTTCTCCGTGTCCTCCCGTCTTGACATTCTCAAAATCATCTTATTTGTTTTTGTAAGAACAACATCCTTAGCCACTGAGGCCTCCTGATTTGCTTTACATATGTTCTTTATTCTAGACTTCATCTCCACTGGGTCGTCCGTCTGAGCATTCAATGCCACCACTATGAAATAATCCTCCCGCTTAGGAACTATATGTTTCTGCGTGTCAGCAGTACCCTCAGCCTGTGCACCAACTGAATTTCTCGAATTTCTCTCAGCCAGTTCCTGCATAGCTGCACCGTACTTATCTTGTTCTTCCAGCTGGGTTTTCAGCTTGACATTTTCCTCAAAAATACCGACTGACTTCTGTGCAACAAATTTCAATAATTTCCTGACAGCAGCAAACATAGGACCTGTCACCTTATCACCTTTCGCTTTTTTACCATCCATAATGTCCATAATCTTTGAATTAACTTTAGTCACCAAAACAGGGAACTTCACCACTTCACTACTCAATTGTTTAAATAAATTATCCACCTCTTCCTCCATGATACAACACAAAGTAGCCAAAAAGTAGAAATAAATACAGCAAAAACAGCAAAATAATACTCTCAAAGACTCTCTATCAGACTAATCGTCAATGAATCGGGTAGCGGTCGTTGCAGCAACTGGGAACCTGAAAATTTGAGCATGCGCATCAGCTCCGGATTTTTGCCTGAGTGAAGAACCAGATCGAAAATAAACACAGTTTTAAAAAAGATATAGCTATTTTTTAATTATAGATTTAAGTTGGGTATTTTTTTATTAGTAATAATAATAACGACTAAACAAAGTCATTTGATAAATTTAAGAGTATTCTTATAATTAATAAGTAAGCAAAAAATATCAGGTTTGTTTTCATGGTTGTTTACATCAGTTGGCAGAAAATCTCTCTTTCTGAAGCCTAAAAAAAGTGACAAGGCTCATATTCTCGAAAAATACCGAATTTTGCTTCGTGTTTTCACTTAATTCTTATGTAAAATAATCATATATCTTTTTGCTGTCGTTTTTAAGAAAAAATAACGGCACAGATGTCATATACGCACCTCGTTGGCGAGATTTTTTTCTGACGCCAATGTCATATACGCACCGGGGTACTTCACTGGCGCCAAAGTGCCGTTATTTTGCTTGATATGGTAACAGGTTGTTGTTTATTTATTGATAAATTGTTTATTTACTTTTATTTTCTTTTTAAAATTATATAAATTGTTTTGTTCTATAGTTATTAATTAAACATTTTTTTATTTATTGTTATTCCCTTTTTAAAAATATATATGTAACTGGTATTCGAAAACGAGGTTTTCGCCAAATTGGATTTAGAAAAAAATCACGCCATCGTAGTGCGTATATGGCATCTGTGCCACAATAATATCTACAAATGAGTCTTATTTTTTATTGTTTTTATTTAACAAAAATATAAAATTACAAAAGTTATCAGAACTTTAACGTAATGGTAAAAGAAGTTATTTTAAGCACTTCATTTTTGTAGTTTATATTTTTGTAATTTTTAATATTTCTTGAATTTTCTTTTTTAAAACGCTGATAAAATCACTTTAGTTTTGAAAGTAACCGCCACACTGGTTTGTTTATCTCGTAGTTTCAGATTGGCAATCATTTACAAAAATGGCATTTTGGCGCGTTTTGATAAAAATTGCCAATTCGATCTGCAGACATATAACGATTTGGCGAGACGATAAATAGATTTTTGTTATTACCAGTTTGTTGTTACCAGATCGTGACTTTAACGAGGTTTGTCCATTTTAGAGATTGCTTCATAGCGAGTTTCGTGTGTCCAGTGATGTTTTTTTTCGGTTTCATGGGCGCGGAGCGCTCATACACGCGTTACTGACCGCGGCATTGACGAGTTTCGAGCATTTTAGAGATTGCTGTACAGCGAGTTCTGTGAGTCCAGTGATGTTTTTTTTTTTCGGTTTCATGGGCGCAGAGCGCTCATACGCGCGTTACGGACCGCGGCATTGACGACTTTCGTGCATTTTAGAGATTGCTGCATAGTGAGTTTCGTGTGTCCAATGATGTTTTTTCCGGTTTCATCGACACGGAGCGCTCATACGCGCGTTACTGACCGCGGCATTGAGGAGTTTCGAGCATTTTAGAGATTGCTGTACAGCGAGCTCTGGGTGTCCAGTGATGTTTTTTTTTCGGTTTCATGGGTGCGGAGCGCTCATACGCGCGTTACGGACCGCGGCATTGACGACTTTCGTGCATTTTAGAGATTGCTGCACAGCGAGTTTCGTGTGTCCAATGATGTTTTTTTCGGTTTCATCGGCACGGAGCGCTCATACGCGCGTTACTGACCGCGGCATTGACGAGTTTCGTGCATTTTAGAGATTGCTGTACAGCGAGTTTCGTGTGCCCAATGATGTTTTTTTTCGGTTTATGGGCGCGGAGCGCTCATACGCGCGTTACTGACCGCGGCATTGACGAGTTTCTTGCATTTTAGAGATTGCTGTACAGCGATTTTCGTGTGTCCAATGATGTTTTTTTTGGTTTATGGGCGCGGAGCTCTCATACGCGCGTTACTGACCGCGGCATTGACGAGTTTCATGCATTTTAGTGATTGCTGCACAGCGAGTTTCAAGTGTCCTGTGATGCTTTTTTGAGTTTCATAAGCGCGTTACTGACCGTGGCATTGACGATTTTTGAGATTGCTGCACAGCGAGTTTCGTGTATCCAGTAATTTTTTTTTTGTAAAATAATCATATGTCTTTCTGCTGTTGTTTTTATGAAGAAAAAAATCTATGAATGAGTCTAATTTTTTATTGTTTTTATTTAATATAAATATAAAACTGCATAAGCTGTCACAACTTTAGAATTTAGAAAATGTTTCATTTTCATATTCTTTAATCTGTTGTTATCCTTCTTCAATGGAATCAACTAGTAAAACATTCATTATTGTATAGCTAGATTTCTTTTTTTTTTAAAACGGTGTTTATTTTCGATCTGGTTCTTCACTCAGGCAAAAATCAAAAGCTGATGCGCATGCTCAAATTTTCAGGTTCCCAGTTGCTGCAACGACCGCTACCCCAATGAATGTATAGTCGATCACAAACAGAATAAGCTTTCAATATATGTAAGAGGGTAGCGGTCGTTGCAGCAACTGGGAACCTGAAAATTTGAGCATGCGCATCAGCTCTGGATTTTTGCCTGAGTGAAGAACCAGATCGAAAATAAACACCGTTTAAAAAAAGATATACCTATTTTTTAATTATTGATTTAAGTTAGGTATTTTTTTATTAGTAATAATAATAACGACTAAATAAAGTCATTTGATAAATTTAAGAGTATTCTTATAATTAATAAATAAGCAAAAAATCTTATCAGGTTTGTTTTCATGGTTGTTTACATCAGTTGGCAGAAAATCTCTCTTTCTGAAGCCTAAAAAAAGTGACAAGACTCATGTTCTCGAAAAATACCGAATTTTGCTTCGTGTTTTCACTTAATTCTTATGTAAAATAATCATATATCTTTTTGCTGTTGTTTTTAAGAAAAAATAACGGCACAGATGTCATATACGCACCTCGTTGGCGAGATTTTTTTCTGACGCCAATGTCATATACGCACCGGGGTACTTAACTGGTGCCAAAGTGCCGTTATTTTGCTTGATATGATAACCGGTTGTTGTTTATTTATTGATAAATTGTTTATTTACTTTTATTTTCTTTTTAAAATTATATAAATTGTTTTGTACTATAGTTATTAATTAAACATTTTTTTATTTATTGTTATTCCCTTTTTAAAAATATATATGTAACTGGTATTCGAAAACGAGGTTTTCGCCAAATTGGATTTAGAGAAAAATCGCGCCATCGTAGTGCGCATATGGCATATGTGCCATAATAATATCTACAAATGAGTCTTACTTTTTATTGTTTTTATTTAACAAAAATATAAAATTACATAAGTTATCAGAACTTTAACATAATGGTAAAAGAAGTTATTTTAAGGACTTCATTTTTGTAGTTTATATTTTTGTAATTTTTAATATTTCTTGAATTTTCTTTTTTAAAACGCTGATAAAATCACTTTAGTTTTGAAAGTAACCGCCACACTGGTTTGTTTATCTCGTAGTTTCAGCTTGGCAATCATTTACAAAAATGGCATTTTGGCGCCTTTCGAAAAAAATTGCCAATTCAATCTGCAGACATATAACGATTTGGCGAGACGATAAATAGATTTTTGTTATTACCAGTTTGTTGTTACCAGATCGTGGCTTTGACGGTTTGTCCATTTTAGAGATTGCTTCATAGCGAGTTTCGTGTGTCCAGTGATGTTTTTTCGGTTTCATGGGCGCGGAGCGCTCATACACGCGTTACTGACCGCGGCATTGACGAGTTTCGAGCATTTTAGAGATTGCTGTACAGAGAGTTCTGTGTGTCCAGTGATGTTTTCTTTTTCGGTTTCATGGGCGCGGAGCGCTCATACGCGCGTTACGGACCGCGGCATTGGCGACTTTCGTGCATTTTAGAGATTGCTGCACAGCGAGTTTCGTGTGTCCAATGATGTTTTTTTCGGTTTCATCGGCCCGGAGCGCTCATACGCGCGTTACTGACCGCGGCATTGACGAGTTTCGTGCATTTTAAAGATTGCTGTACAGCGAGTTTCGTGTGTCCAATGATGTTTTTTTTTCGGTTTATGGGCGCGGAGCGCTCATACGCGCGTTACTGATCACTGCATTGCCGAGTTTCGTGCATTTTAGAGATTGCTGTACAGCGAGTTTCGTGTGTTCAATGATGTTTTTTTTCGGTTTATGGGCGCGGAGCGCTCATACGCGCGTTACCGACCGCAGCATTGACGAGTTTCGTGCATTTTAGTGATTGCTGCACAGCGAGTTTCGAGTATCCAGTGATGTTTTTTTCGGTTTCATACGCGCGTTACTGACAGTGGCATTGACGATTTTTGAGATTGCTGCAAAGCGAGTTTCGTGTATCCAGTAATGTTTTTTTGTAAAATAATCATATCTCTTTCTGTTGTTGTTTTTATGAAGAAAAAAATCTATGAATGAGTCTAATTTTTTATTGTTTTTATTTAATATAAATATAAAACTGCATAAGTTGTCACAACTTTAGAATTTAGAAAATGTTTCATTTTCATAGTCTTTAATCTGTTCTTATCCTTCTTCAATGGAGTCAACTACTAAAACATTCATTATTGTATAGCTAGATTTCCTTTTTTTTTAAACGGTGTTTATTTTCGATCTGGTTCTTCACTCAGGCAAAAATCAAAAGCTGATGCGTATGCTCAAATTTTCAGGTTCCCAGTTGCTGCAACGACCGCTACCCTATGTAAGAGCCTCATCAACAGATAGAGGAAAAAAGACACATGATCCAAATAACTGAATAATCAACTGACCACAAAAAAATAGCAAGTGAATCGCCAAATAAACGGATCAAAAACCACACAAAATCTTATGTCACAAGAAGAAACACTGATAACTCAATATAAAAAGCCAACTCCACCACCACGTGACCCGAAATAAGACAGATCAAAACAAAATCGCAGAAACCAGGTGACAGCCAGTGAAAACCATAAGCAATCACATAAACAAATCAAAATATCCTGTCCCACGTGACCACCGCAGAATACAAGTACTCTGAGCAATACAGTAACCAAGGTAACAAACAAGAGAAACCAAACTGTAACAGAAACCGCAAGACACAAAAATCAACCGCAAAATTAGCGAAAACGCAAAATAATTACAACAGGCAGCAAAATACAAACTACTGAACTCGGCAGAACAAAATAAAATGGCCGTCAAAACAATGTGCAACGCCCACCGTTCCGACAGCAGAAAAATACAAAAATAACAAGAAATAATGAACTAAAGCAGGAAATACATGTAGGAAATCAAACAGTAAGTTAATATATACAATATTTGAAAAGATTAAGTTAAAATATAAAGGAATTAACAAGTTATTAGCATAAATTAAAATATTAGTATGGCGTATCGCCGACATGCAACGTAAGATTTTACAAGTCGTTTAACAAGACAAAAACTTAAAATAAATCAATGAAAACAGAACGAAAATGTTAGTATAAGTTATTTAAACAGATTACACCTTAAAAGTGAAAAGTTGAATGAATAATTACTTGAAAATAAGACATTGAAGAAAGAGCTGAAAAACATGCGTGGAACTCAGACACGTCAGTAGGGAACTCTTTGCATGGTACAACATGTAAATGTGACCAGATGCATGTGACCGGAACGAATTTTGTGACATCAATGATGAGGAAGGATATTCAGGCTTTTGCATTTCCCGCGAAAAGACCGCAATTTATGAGTCGATTGAACACGCAAAATCTAAAACTGCACTAAGTGTCGAAAAAAGGGATATAGATGATTGGCTAAGCATTGACGGAAATGCATCAACAACAAAGAATTTAACGGTCAGCGAGATCGCTGACGCTGTGCTAAATAGAACCGTTTATAATGCTAGTAACAGCTCAGAATTCAAGGACGAACAACCGGCAGAAGAAAAGGTATCTCTAGAAAAATGCAAAAATTTGACTGGAGAATTAATATATGCTTAGAGAAACAAGACTGAATTTCCGAAATAGACATTCTTCATTTGTGTAAAATACAAAATTAAAATAAAATAAAATAACTTGTTGAAGAACGGCCAAAAAAATCGAAGCAAACAAAGATGATATCGCTGTTTCCAAAATTACAAAAGAAGAAATAATTTCACTCTTTATTAAAATTTTTTTCGGTAACATAGAAAATATCAATTAACTTTTTTTTATATTTAATTTTCTATTTTTCATACATAATTATCAATTATGGCTAAAGGCACCATTAAGCATATAGTACTATTTTTGACATTCCTTCAAAAATCCGGAATTTTCAAAAATGCGGCATAGTCTCGGTCCCGATAATACCGGATTTTTGAAGTTATACTGTATATCCGAACCTTATCAATTGTAAGTACATATTTCGATTTTTCACCTGCCAAATAATTTCCATTCAACAATCTGCATGTATAGTTTTATGCTGAGAAACGTGTTTTCACATTGGGCGGCGGATATTATGCATTATTATTATTATTATTATTAGCTTTAAACAAATTTTATAATTTTGTTTGCACTTCCTATACGATGAGAATATTTTGGCCAGCTAGAATCGGTAAATCACGCACCGTGTGCCGCCGCGTTCCGAGTAGCTGATACACAAATAGCACAACATTGTTTATCGCTATCCTGTCCCAAAAATCGAGCAAAATTCGCTTACGAAGTTATGCATAGAGTTGTTCCAAACTTCATATATGCATATATATTTGGCTATGGCTATCAGGTTACATTTGAAAAGGGGGATATTTTCTCGGAAAGGGGCGCTGTGATAACGTTTTTTTTTTTTTTTTTTTTTTTTTTTTTTTTTTTTTTTGTAGTTTAAGCGAAGTTTGAAGATTTCACGGTAGTTCTTTGTGGGGGGGGGGGGGGGGGTGGATTTTCTTTTAAACATGAGATGCAATGTTAGATATAATAAGTGATGAACGTACCTTTGTTGGCTATGCACTGTTTAACTTTTCCTCCAGTCAAATGGAAACTTCGATGTTTCTTTCCACTTATTTATTAATTATTTCATTTTTTTACACGTAGAAATATTGAAACGGTGCTTTTCACATCTTTTTATTTCACATTAGAATTTTTTTTTAATTCCATTTTTCAACGGATTTCCACGTTTTAGGGACCACGAGTCCCGAAAAACCTGTTTTTATAAAGTACCTGTCTGTGTATATATATATATAACATATGTATCTATGCCCAACTCGTCCCATTTGAATTTGGGGGTATTCCGCCGTTATTTTTGTGTCATTTTCATTATTGCATCACAGGAACGTTTACGAAGTTATGCATAGAACTGAACCAAACTTCATGTATTTGGCTATGGCTAGCAGGTTACAGTTGTAAAGGGGATATTTTCTCAGAAAGAGACGCTGTGATAGCTTTTTTTTTTCTTTTTTTTTTTTCTTTGTAGTTTAAGCGAAGAATTCATTAATATTTTTTCGACGAAATTTTATATTTAGATATAATGTGATAGACTAAGGTTTGTATAAATTTTTTCAGAAAATCGGCCTGAACGGGGCCCTGTAATAACGAATTTTGTTCGATTTTTGGGACAGGATAGCGATAAGCAATGTTGTGCTATTTGTATATCAGCTACTCGGAACGCGGCGGCACACGGTGCGTGATTTACCGATTCTAGCTGGCCAAAATTATTAATTTTGTTTCATAATTTCAAACACTTTGGAATTTATATACATATCTATGAAGTGCACTACAAGATGATTGCTATAGAATATGGTATGGATAGCATTTATCGATCATTTACAGGGACACTAAAAAGAATTATGTTACATTACGGTCTATAGAGAAAAATTGTTTGTGGTGTATTTTGTTCATGTGTTTTTAAAGTACTGTAATGTGTGTAAAGCATTTAAATTGATGTATATCTCCGATGTGCTCTATAAGATGCTTACTATTGAATATGATGTGCCATTCATGTTTCATATACAGGGGCACACAAAATAAATCAGTTATATTTTTCTCTGTATGAACAATAATTGATGGAAGTGCGTTTTCAGTTGTGGAATTTTTTTTTTTAATTATAAAAATTGCATACTATTTAGTGTGTATAAATTCTATAAATCATATATAGGACTGCACAAAACATCTGAAACATATTTCCGTTTATAGACGGAAATTGCTGACGAGGAATTTTCAACTGTGCTATGCGTTCACTAACTGTTCTAAATTTTTGCATATTATGAATTATATGATAAATCTATAGTTTATATACAGGGATGTGCAAAATTTTCAGCTATTTTTTCGACTTTGGTTGAAATTGTGTTTTCAAACGTGTTATATGTTTTACAAATTATTACTTAGACATCGTTTTTCATGTTATTAAGGTATTAAGTTTTATTATAGTAGTCCGAATGCGGTGAAAAATGTTTCATAATCTGATTGACGCATGATTTTACATTCTTCTTGATAATTTTAATGGTACTTTCATAACCGTATGGGACTAAAGTGATAAAACTATTTTTGCATTATTATAACAATTCCTAAAATTTCTTTTTCTAAATTTTAAGATATACGGGCAAACATTCGACAGCTTTAATGAACATTGTTGTGTTGTATATTCTGTTGGTTGAATCCGTATCAACTCAGGCAGGGGGGTTACCTTCCTAGTCTCAGAAGTTGTTGAATTGAACATATGTTAAAATTTAAGTAAAGTAAGACACCTGCATATTTTTATTTTGTCCAAAAAAAATTCCTGGCCCGAGATACAGGCCACCAAAGGTGGGCATCCCGTGTACCATTTCCCATTCGTGATTTCCGATAAAAATTTTAAAGTATACTCTATCTCTAGAACGGTGCAAGATATTTTGTTGCGGTTTTTTTCGTTTTAAAGATAATATTTTTCTGTTTAAAATGATATACCCAATTTTGAAATATCTATTCAACTTTTCTTGTGGCAGCCTTTTGATTTTTTTTTTAACCAAAAAATGTTTTTTTCAAAAATGCCAATCCTAAAAATTTTGATTTTTTTGCTGTTGATCAATACCATTGGCTACTACCTTCACTGTAAAGGAGAACTTCCACTTTTGAGTTTAACAAGTTTTAGAAACATTTAAAAAAATTAGAGAATTTTACAGGAACTGTATATATACAGTTCCAGTAAAAATCACAGAATTCTTGTTTATTTGTATCACATTTGTAAGGATAAACCTACTATATATCCTAAACAAGTTGGAAATTGCAACGTCAAATGTGGCGAATGAGATGCGTTCATACTATAACTAGCTTTATAAATATTCAGATCTTGGTGCAGTAAGTGTTACTCTCTTGGGCAAAAAGGCATGAATGCAAAATTTATCACGATTCTATGTATTAAATTCAGTAATACGGAAGTAATATGAATCCATCTTAAAAAGGACTTAATCACCATGGCAACCTAGAATCATTACCTACCATGATATATCATTGAATCAATTATGTATTATAGGATTTTTAAGTAGAATGAAGAAAACTTTTTTTAATATCTTTTTAAGTTTTAATTCGATTTTCATAACATTTGAAGTGATATATACTTTATTTTCAATACCAAACATTGCATAGTAAAACAATCTCAATAACATATATCAATTACACAGCAATACAACTATATTAATGCAAGTTAGAGTTCAGACAGACAGGCAGACAAACCAAATCATAAAGACTTTCAATTGTGTTGAAAAGTGTTAAAAACACATAAATAGGTTGGAATTTTACTTTTAGAAATTTATATCAATACACGAAAGCATACTTTAATACTTTCATACAACCCTGTATTTTACATACTATCTTTACTTATATATATGCCACTATTTAGCTAATATTTAATTACGACTGAAACACGCTTAAAACTAGTGAAATTACACTTCCAGAGTTTATCATCCATAGCCGGCCATATATCTAATTCTTTACGTGGACCTGTATATCATTTTATCTATATCCTACAAACATATCTTAGTATACTAAATGGAGTTCAGTGTAAAAATGCATTACTCATTTAAAAATAACCTTTAAACTACTTTCATTCATACTCAGTAAACCTTACGATTTCTTTTGTTTGTGCAGCCCTGTATATAATCTACAGCATTTATAGATACAACGTAATATGGGAAAATTTAGTTAAACTTAAAAGCTCATATCACAACTAAAAATGCACTTCCAGCAATCATCGCTAATATACAGTATTTTGTATAGAGCAAAATATCTGAAATTTTTTGTGTGTCTCTGTAAATACTATGCACTTTCTATTACAAAGGAAGTAAGTTGTTGTAAACCTCAGCAACATGCATCAATTTCATTATATGTGAAAGAGTTTAGCGTAATAAATATATGCCGCAAACAATACTCCCCTTATACAATTGATTATGTAACAGAATTCTTTTGTGTGAATCTGTAAATGAATAATTTAATATTCTTTTCACCACATATTTCATAGAATGTATATTTTAGTATACTTCTTTTTAGTACATAGTTAAGATATTTTGTTGCCATATTTTGTTTTATGCTTCCATTCACCGAACTTTTTAAACACACCTTGTATAACTTATCAAAATCAAAAGTGGAAGTTCTCCTTTACAGAGAAGGTACAAGTACTCAATGGTATTGATCAACAGAAAAAAAAAAAAAAAAATTGGGATTGGCATTTTTGAAAAAAAAATTGATTAAAATAAAATAAAATAAAATAAAATACAATAAAATAAAAAGGCTGTCACAAGAAAAGTTAAATACATATTTCAAAATTGAGTATATCATTTGAAACAGAAAAATATTACCTTAAAAAAATGCAGCAAAATATCTTGCACCATTCTAGAGATAGAGCAGTTTAAAAATTTTATCGAAAATCGCGAATGGGAAATGGTACCCAGGATGCCATCTTTGGCGGCCTGTATCTTGGGCCAGAAAATTTTTTGGGCAAAACAAAATTATACAGTTATCTTATTTTTTCCTGAATTTTAACATATGTTCAATTCAACAACTTCTGAGACTATGAAGGTAAGATTTTTTCTTTGGCTGCCTGAATTGACATGGACTATACCTGTTGCATATTTATATTTATCTCTGCACAGAGGAACCTTATGTAAAGAATGGGAATCATAAGATATCATGAGAAAATGCCTACATTATTTTTCGCATTGTATCAAATCTGAATTTGGAGAATTTGTCTGGATCAATTTTGTGACCACTCGAAATTTGCAGCCAAGTAATATATTTTAAATCATTTTGTACTGAGATATCTACATGCAACTGGGAATTTTTGTCCAACTTTGGTCATAAATTTAAACATTTCGCTCTTGCAAAGCTTCACGTGCTCTTCATTGTAATTTTCCTCTATAAACAAAATATTTTCAACCAAATTCACATTTTCGTTAAATTTTAAATCTTGTTGCCATTGCATAGTGATGCAAAAGTTTATTTATGTGACTAACTTAAATTCTGCTGTCTTTGATAAAAAGAAAATGGTACTTGAAGTAAAATTTCAGAAAAATGTATTTAGACTTAATAAGCTAAAAACAATTCTAAAAACTGGGAGGGCACCTAAGGGTAGACAAATTAAATTGGAACGAAACCGTAATAATCTAAACTATTTAATCACATCAAAAATTGAGCTTAATCGTGCTTTATCATATAACTTTTTCAATATTAAAACTAAAAAATTGAAAAAAAAATGCAACATTAAATATGAAATAACAGCTGATATGAGCAAACTTTATGCACATATATCTGATAAAATAAAGTCCATATTTTGTTTGGAAGCGTCCATAATCGACCATATTTTTTATTCCGCTTCAAGTAACAGATTAAAGAACTATACTCAAATTGATTGATTCATTCCCAACTAATAAACACCAAGTAACAGATTAAAGAACTATATTCAAATTGATTGATTCATTCCCAACTAAGAAACACCAACTTTGCGCTAGTCTATGGACCATACAATTATATTTATATCAGGACTTAATAGCGTTTTATTAGTTGAATCCCGCATTTTATTCGTTTTCTGATTGGTCTATACAGTAATCTGTATTTTACCTTTACTTTCAACAGAGATGGATACTTCTGTTGCCACTATGACAAAAAAGTAATAAAAACTACAAAAAAAAAAAAAAATAACTCAGAAACAAATTGAGATACAGGTTTCAAACAAATTGCATTTAAAAGTACATTTTTTTCTCTATACGACCGTGTAAAAAGTAATATTGTGGGATGTTTAGAAGTTTAAGAATGAAATTTCATTTAAAATGGGTCCAGGAATATTAATGTTTAATCCATGGCGTACGTAATGTATAATCAACTCAGTACGATTTTTTATCTCTTAAATTTTAGTCTTTGAAAAAATCATTTTCCAAATGGTCGTTGTAATTTGTAAAATTGCATTTTTTTCTTTTTTCTTTTTTTTTTTTTTTTTTTTTTTTTTTTTTTTAGGAAAACAAAAAATGTACATATAACTATCAGCATATACTTAGCTGTCAGCTATTCCACTTTTTAGTTATCACTCCTTCCGAATAGAAAGCTTTGCCAGAATTCTGGGATTAAATATTGTAAGTATTATGACTCGGAAAAAGTGTCAATACAATAAAAAAGGAATAGTTCACAACTATACATTTTTATGAAAAAATAAATAAAATTTATAGAAATTAATATTTATATGCTGAAGAAAGGAACAACGTTTATCAATTTCCTATAAAAAGGTGCATATCTTAAACTATAATCGATTCCTTCCGCTTAACAATCTTTTGTGGTGAGTGCCCCTGAAAATCAGATTAAATTAAAAATTTGACACCGAAAGAGTTAATGCTTTTATAGAAAAAGAGGAAACACTGTTCGACTGCTTCGTATCTGAATAACAATACATATACGTATCTACTTCCAAATGAAAGTGACTTCGTAAATGTGCAGAACAGAGCCTTAAAATGGGCAGCGTTCATGATACACACACTCTCACACACCAAAAAAAAAAAAAAAAAAAAAAAAAGAGCTATTGCATTGGGCTCCGGAGCCCTGTATTTATGAGCTCCGGCGATTTCCGACCAATATTTAAATATTTACTAAAAACAGAGAAGTACCGGAGCTGAGCTCCTGTGGGCTCCGGCGCAAATTAAGCCCTGATTTATATCAAAACCAATAGCAGGGTACAACGCCCTAACTATTGAGCTGTAAGAGGCAAAAAATCAATTACACTAGGATACACTTTTAAAAATCGACTTTTGGCCAGCTAGAAAATCGGTAAATCACCCACCGTGCGACATCGTTGGAGTGAGATGCCGGGGGTGCATGAGGAGATAATATAAGTTTCAATTCAACTAACTATAGCAGATGGGAATAAATCATACTCAATCACCCAATTGCCCAATCTAGGTTTAATTTTCGGCTTCGACTACGTTTAATTTGGAGTATTAACATGTATGAGATGGAAGAAAATTTTGGGATTGGCACATCCGATTACTTTAATTTATCGAATAAGAGTATTTCGCTTCGTAAAGCGCATATACATCGTTCGGTGTATTTTTCATTTTTCAGCGACGACATTTTAAAGCAAAGAATGTTTTTAGGTGCATTCGTAATTATATAAATACGTAGCACCTATAGTCGTCGTTCAGCTCGTCTGTCTGTCCGTCCGCCCGCATATAACAGAGAAAAAACAACCCAACTGAATGGTCTAAAATTTTAAATATATGATTGTTGCACCATTTTGTCGAGCCATTTCAAACTTTATGAAAATCGGATGTATAGTTTAATGACAGGGACAGTCAAAAGTTTTTCTTTAAATTACGGCCAATGGGAAAAATTATTGCAAATGCATTTTAATGATGTTACAGCCTTCCGAATAGTCTGAAATTTTAAATATATAATTGTTGTAAAATTTTGTCGAGCCATTTCAAATTTTATGAAAATCAGATGTATAGTTTAATTACAGGAACAGTCAAAATTTTCTGTTACATTACGAGGAATGGCAAAAAATTTTTGAAAGTGCATTTTAATGATGTTACAGATTATGCACTTATGAAGTGCACTACAATATACATTCAGTACAATATGGGGTGCAAAAAATATTTATAAAACTAGTTATAGTATGAACGCACCTCATTTGCCACGTTTGACGAGTAATTTCCAACTTGTTTAACGATGCAGACAATAATTAAAGATTTCATATAGGTTTTATTATTTTTTTTAATTTAAATTTATTTAAATCTTAAAGAAAATCAAAATTGTTACAAAAATGTCTTAACACCCACTTTATTTAGGATTAATATTTATTTATATGCAAGAAGATATTTTTCAATGAGAAAATTAACCTTAAATAATTTTAAAATGTTATTACTGATTTTTTATTTCATGCTTTCGGTAACGGGCTCGGGCTTTGATGACACAAAATTTTTCGGCTTAGAGCGTTCACGTATTTCAAATCTTCGCACTCGAGCTCCGAAAAGCTCAAACGCATCTTTACTTTAGTACAGCAATGCTGGACGCATATAGAGCACACTTCGCCATTCATTTAAATGAATACTCGCGCCAGTGTTCCTAATTCCTTTCCAAGAGAAATTAACTGCTTGACAGCGGCCACATATACGATGCGTACATGATTGAAATAACTTTTGAGTTTGTTCCTTTAATTTAAACAGCTCTAGTTCTGAACGGTAATATCTTGCTTATTTAGTGATAGAAATTCTGCGATTAAATAACACCAAGATTACTTTTTGTAAATAATGGCAGTAAAATGTGAAAACGGAATGTAGGCTAGAGGTCTGCACGGGCCCGGGCTTGGCCCGAGGCCCGTACCCGGCGAAATGAAGGAGAATTTTCAAACGGGCCGGGCCGGGCCGGCAGAATTAGGACAATTTTTTCAACGGGCCGGGCCGGGCCGGGTCGGCGAAAAGATTGAACGGGCTTGCAGGGCCGGGCCGATAAAAAAATTAATCGGGCCTATCGGCCCGATATAAGAATTCAAGCGAAGCAAATAAAATACGAGCCATTTTCAATGAATATGATTTTCACGAGACGTATAAACGAGCGTGACGAGCCGATGTGAGTTTAACAACATCAATATAGAAATGTAACATATCCGTCGAAGAGATCGGCATCGTACAGTTACAAGATGTCTGATTCCGAGTTTAATTTTTTTCAGCAGACTCGTGCAGGACGGAACTGGTCTTAATCGATCTCAGGATGTGTAGGGCAGTCATCATGTTTTCTAGTATTAGTCGTGATAATGAACTTCTCTTAACAGTATCTTTGGAAATATACCTGGAGGCGGTTCTCATATTCACTGCTCAACAATACGAAACTTTGAGACACATTTTCTGACTCATTTTTAACTATAAAAGCATAAAATTGGCAGGCCTGACTATTGAAGGCATTTGGAAACGAATAGCTTTTTTGCATATTTGATAAATTACTTACAGAGATAACAGAGATTCTTGTCACGTGACTGTACGTTCTTCTCCTTTCCTATGCTATCGCTTCCGGAAATTCGATTCAAAACGCTAACTTTGGCCGTATTTTCAGAAAGATATATTTCTTTTAACTATGAAAAAAAAAACGACATTTACATAGCTTGTGAATAAGAATACCTGCCAATCTTGCGCGTTTCCGAAAAGAAATAAATTCATAAGTGTGTCGAAATGCAGCTCCTTTGGATTTGAGAAAAGCCTTAAAAATGAGAAAAATATTTTCACAAATCTACTTTTTATTATACAGCTTCAAAAGTTATCATGTATTTAATCTTTTATTCTGAACTATATTAATCTTTTAATGAATCGTTATTTGAATTTTGAAATGTCTGTAGACACGATGACTAAAACACTGTAAGTAATCGTTAATGTTTACTATTGTGTGTTTTCTGTTTTGCGAACATCATAGTAATCTAAAATATACTGTAAAATGTTCCCATAAATATGTATGTAGTATTCATTAAAAGAATCTTAATTGTATGTTGAAAAAAAACGGATTTTTTTTTGTAGAAATTGTGTCGCCCGGGCCGGGCCGGGCCTGTTTGCAGTGATTTTTGTACGGGCCGGGCCGAGAACTGTAAATTGCAAACGGGCCGGGCCGGGCTCGGGCCGAGAACTGTAAATTACAAACGGGCCGGGCCGGGCTCGGGCCGAACTTTCAATTTTTACACCGGGCCGGGCCAAGATAGCTTTCGTTCGGGCCGGGCCGGGCCCGGGCCTGGAAATTCCGGCCCGTGCAGACCTCTAATGTAGGCTGTGTAGGTTTCTACGACAGCTAAGTCAGTCAAGGTTTTAGTGGCTCTGTTGTCACTTACGCGCAAAACACTTTGTATAACCAATTTTTGTGATTAATGCAGATATCTGACCATTTTTGTCTCCCGCAGTGTCAAAGAAAAAAATAAGTAAAAAAGTTGATTTTCACTGTATTCATCTTACATTAGTTTGAGCGAGTCCAATGGAGCCACCGGTATGTAACCGGTGAGATCGGTTAGTCACCAATGCGTTCAGTGTGCTAACCGATTCGCAACCAGTGTCGTTCAATGCAAGTAACCGAAGTGAGCGGTGAGAGACCAAAGAAACCAAAGAAAATTCTTGGTTAGTTGGGTCACGTGATGGGTTACATGAAAGTTTATTGACATTTACATCGGCAAATGACAGCAATCAAAGCTCTGGAAAGAAATGTCGATGTATTTATTATTTTTCTTTGATCATGGATAAAAAAAAAGTTTCTCAATCAGATTTTCACGATGTTAAATAAAGAGCATCAGTAAATTTAGTACAATTTACAAGTCATACGTAGATGTATAAATTAGATTAAGCTTCGTAATTTCACCTGAGATTAATTTTCGAAGTATGTTGCAAATTAAAATCGCGTCATGAAAAATAAGTTTTATATCATATTTACAGACCCATTATGTTGTAAAAATATTTTTCTGGTTTCTAGCATTTCAGTTTTTACACATTTTGTTGTGCGTGGTTCAGTAAAACATGGGATAACGAAAGCTGTTTATAACGAAATCTTGTCTTAAACATACAAATTTCATAATTCCTACTGAAGAGATATTACTGCTCAGTCGGAAACATCTCCAAAACAGCATTTTATTTTGGTCTCTAGTGATTTTGCTGTTACATATGTAAAATTATTATGTTTATTTAATTACAGTAAAACATACTAAGAGGTAATATTAA
The DNA here is from genome assembly GCA_963932465.1 of Maratus speciosus. NCBI lineage: Eukaryota > Metazoa > Arthropoda > Arachnida > Araneae > Salticidae > Maratus > Maratus speciosus. The sequence goes on along the minus strand of OZ010800.1, from coordinate 349,691,545 downwards.
ATGACTAAAGATTGTTTAATAGGTTTCTGTCTTAACAGGTAAAATTTCATTGTGTTCCTTCCATAAGGACTACGATTTCATTACATTTAAATGGGGATTCCGTTTCAAAAGGGTTTAGTGTATTTTTAACTTGCATAGTTCTCAAACAAAAATTTTGCAGTAGCACGTTAAATTCAACTTGTTTACATTTTCTTGTAAAACTAACAAAGCATAATTTTTTTTTATCAATATATACACATCAGGATCAATTTTCTATGTGCATTCCATCAATTTATTCAATGACACTTAGGAATCTCACATTTGCTTCAAAAACAACTGTTGCAAAATATGTTAAAAATAGTAATTTATGAAACAAAACAATGTCAGATACTTTTTAGTGTAGGGGCTTTGACGGAATTGCAAAAATGGGCTTGGCAAGAGAAGGAATTTGGTAACCCATTCACTGTTTCATTTATTCAAGCGATTTTTTCATTATGTATATATACAATTTACTGATTACAATGAAGCCAATTATCTATTTTTATTGGTAACTGGTTTTGATTTTTCTTCGTGTACTTAATAAAAGGAAAATTTTCTTTCCAAAATTCTGTTGCCAGTGTGACATTTAAACATTAACTTTAATTGGTGCACAAATGCATCACCGCCTATCAAAATCACAGTGGCCAAATGAATTTTGGGCCACTTTTGTTTTGAAAAAAATCATCAGTGATATCTTTCTCACAATGAAGTACTGTTACATCTTCAATTGGTGCTATCAAGGAGAAAAGAAATACTTCTTTGTATTAACAGGCCACACATTGCATTTTAGTAACAGTTATGATTTTGCATCTTATTTATGACTATTTAACTCCAAACACTTGTATATGCAATAGAAGTTGTAATTAACAACTTAGGTCTACGAATTCAGTTACTTGCCCATGGTTAGGAATTATCCAAGTTTTTTGCTAAAATGCAACCCCCAAACAAACATTAAGTTAATAAGATTAAAAATTTAGGTTTCAAAGATAAAATAACCTACCTATGTGAAGGTCAACAATGTTAAGACGTTGAGTGCGACGTCAGTCACAGGTGACTGGCACTGAACTTTCCGTTTAGGCCGCGTCGATCATCAGTGACTGACACATATAGATTCTGTAACGGGAATCGTATTTCGTGGCCCAAACGGAAAGACAGACAAAATAGACTTGGCATTCAACGTGTTAATATACACACAAGTAGATTTTATTAGAAAACCAACATAAAAATTGAGTATGGAAAGATATTTACAGTTGAAATAGTAGGGATACATTATTTCTTTTTTTTTTTTTTAATTTTATATTGCACATATATCAAACTGCATAATATTTGAAACCCACAAAAATAAATACTAGTGAGAAAACTACAATACCATTTACGAATATTAGATGTATACACATATGCTGGAGAGGGCTAAAGCCCCTCCATTTAATCTATAAAAAAATGTGAGTCTCTGTAACCTAAAAAAAAAAAAAAAAAAAAAAAAAAAAACTGTGAGTCTCTGTACTCAAGAAAAAAAAAAGAAAAAAAAAAAACTAATGCTGCTGCTGCTGCCATAATTAAAATTTATTAGAACTTTTTACTTTCTTAGCTTATGTTGCAATAACATGAACCAGTTTTATAGAGAAATATATGATAAATATGTTGAAGCAAACATTTTTTAAATGAAAGAACTATTTTAAGAGCTATTTAATGGTGAAATCAGTCAAAATAGTTCAATTAAAGAAGTTTTATAAGATCAATTGAGAAAATTGAAAGAGAAAATTGAAAAAGAGCGAATATCTTTTGGATAACCCTGTAAAAACTAATGGAACAAAAGTGTTTAAACTCGAGATTATTAATAAGTGGCTTATTGTAACATACTGTGTTCATTTTTATGAGGATAGCATGTATACTCATAGAGAAATTAAGGTTTTTATAAAAACAGTCGCAAATTTCGCCAAGTTTTTTGCTTATAATTTGCAGAGTTCTTAATATAAAAAAAGTTCTTTTCAGAAAATATGACAAAAAATATTGTACACAATATTCTGCAGTCAGAATTAAAAAATAATAAAAATTGGATGAAAAATGAGCAGGTTTACTAAAAAATGTTTCACTGCGCATGCGCGAATGCAATCAAAATACAATGTGCAAAATGTGTTAACTAAATGTATAAAGCAACTTTTGTAAAAGTCTCAAAACCATAGTTTGAAAAGTCTGATAATAATCGTTTATAGAATAAGCTCAAAATCCGTTGTTCCCAAAACGAAGCAAAAACATGAGGGGTTGTATCCATATATCCATTGATTAGTGCCAATTTAGCATACACAATGTTGCACGTACTATTGTATTTGGATACAACCCCTCATCTTTTTTTTTCATTTTGGTAACAACGGATTTTTTGAGCTTATTCTATAAACGATTATTATCAGACTTTTCAAACTATGGTTTTGAGACTTTTACAAAAGTTGCTCTGTACATTTAGCTAACACATTATATTTTGATTGCATTCGCGCATGCGCAGTGAAATATTTTCTAGTAAACCTGCTCATTTTTCATCCAATTTTTATTATTTTTATTTTCAGACTGCAGAGTATTGTGTACAATGTACTTTGTCATATTTTCTGAAAAGAACTTTTTTTTATATTAAGAACTCTGCAAATTATAAGCAAAAAACTTGGCGAAATTTGGGACTGTTTTTATAAAAACCTTAATTTCTCTACGAATATGCATGCTATCCTCATAAAAATGAACACTGTATATTACAATAAGCCACTTATTAATAATCTCGAGTTTAAACGCTTTTGCTCCATTAGTTTTTACAGGGTTATCCAAAAGATATTCGTTCTTTTTCAATTTTTTGACGGCCCTCTATGTGGTTTCGGGAAAAAATATTCGCGGAATTATATGACCTACACTATACTGTTTACGCACCTGCAGTTTCAAGTTAATTCCTCATGTATTTTTCTGGATATTTAACAAAACGTCCAAAATCGCAAGTGACTGGTCACCTTTGGCCATATAGTGTACTAGTGTAATCAAATTAATGTTTTCTGAAGTTTGTACAGTTTTTTGAAATGCTTTATTGTCAAATGTTTTGCCAGGAGCATAGGAAGGAACTAGAGGTGCGTTAATGCTCTTTTTCTTCTTTCTGAGCCCAATACCGAAAGTACACAGTAGGAAATTACTCCAAAATTGTTTCAAGATTAATTTTCTCATTTAAAAATCTCTTCCTATACAGAGATAAGTATTAATCCTAAATACTCCTTCATGACAACGTTTCTTGATTTTTATGTCCTGAAAATCTGTTTAAAATTGCAAATTAATCACATATAACCAACCACTGGCAGAAATATGTGCAAAAGTCACAATTATTATTTTAAGATATCAATGTACAAATATGACAGAAAGACATGAGTTCTTTTTTCCAGTCATTCTGTAAAAGGACTTCAAACAGAAAGTGAGGATAGACAAGGGCTATCCCACGTCTTCATTGTGTTACAAACATTGACCATGCAAAGGTTTTAGAATTAGGTAGATTATTTCTCCTTATATCCTATTAATAACAGTTCAATACCTTTTCAAACGGATTTTCAAATGATTGTAAAACACTGTAGGAATCTTAGACTACATTATATTATCATTTCTCAAATAGCAATTATTATTATTTTTTTTTATTTATTTTGTGAAGAAATAAAATTTTTACTTTGAGCCTGAGCTCGAAAACCAGTATAAAAACTGAAGCCGAGCCCGTGTCTGTTGAAACAGCTGTTTTCGAATTTTTTTCAAAATTTGTGGATATTTGCAAATAAGACTTACTGCATTCCTCAACATCTTCAGTTAATCAAGTAAAACAATCTATATCAGAGTTTTGTACGCCTTTTATTTAACAGCGTTGCATTTCTGTTTTCCCAGTCTATAAAATTCATATGAAATTTTAAAAGGTTTCTAAGGAATTGCATTCATTTTTGCAGTATGCTGATGGAATTAAACAATAAAGACAGGCTGGTATAGAAGTTTAATTTTTGGATCTTAAACTTCTTGACTGATAGTTAATGGCATATTTATAATCATCCTGATAAAAGTTTCGGAGGGAGATCAAACTCTGGTGATACCCCCACTGGCTACGGCCTTGCTATACAGTGCAATTAAAAAAAAAAAAAAAAAAAAAAAACTTTGTAGGCACATACTTGATTAGATTCTGGTTTCCAGTCATTTTTTTAAAATTTTATTTTACAAAATTTCATTATCTGAGTAGGATTTAATTCATACTTTGAAATAACAATTTTTTATCTGCTGTTGACAGTTTTAAAAAAGTCCAAATAATAAATGATAATAGATCCGAAAACTTTACAATTGAAAAATATATTTACTCAGAAATATTAAAAAGAAAAAACTTTGAAATAGTTAAATCAATCGTTAAATTTATTCGTTATCCAGTACTCTTTTTAAAACACGGCAAATTAGTGTGTATTTAGAACCTGCAGTGTCTGGACAGAGGTCGCAAATAACAGGTAGGTTGTTTAAATTTTATTATATGTTCAATCAAGACAAAACAGTATATTTTATTCAATGATTTAAAAAACAGAAAAGAAAATCAGAGTGATTTAAATCATTCTGAAAGTTACATTTATATAGATACAGATTAGCTGATTCCCCCCACCCCTCCCTTTTTTTTTTCAAGTTGTAAACAAGACCTTCAGCTGTAATATTTTATAAGCTGTCACTGGGACATAAGAAAATGTTTATTTTAGAAGGAAATATACTTTTTTAACTTCATGTTTTTCAACAGTGAAATAGCGACTAACTATAAAAGAGATTTTTCTCTAAAATATATTTTTTTCTTTCTTAGTTTATTTTTAATGGAGTTTTTTTTTTAATTTACATTTCGTATAGTGTGTTGTGATATATTATCTTTCAGCATTTTTCGTTCCTGTTTTTAATCACAGTTTTATTTTATTTTTATATTAATGATCTATAATTAATTCTCTAGTTTCCGCTGTTATGAATAATTAAATCCATAAGTAAATCATTAAAACTTTTTTTTAATATACAAATATTTGCTAGAATGAACTCAGAAATTATATTTAAAATATCATAAAATAAAGTGCCAATGTACAGTCGTGGAAAAAAAAAGTAAACACACCCTACTAACTCCTCAACAAATTATCGTAGAAGAAAATTACTGGTACCGAACGATTGGAAATAAAGTCTACTTTTAAATTATGAATATAAAATTTGCTTAGGGGGGCATCTACATATTAAAACGAACCATAACTTCATATTTCAATGGCAATACCCAATTCTGACAGTATAAATGAACTCTACACCCTTCAATTAGCCAAAAAAACAAATTTTTATACAATTCGTACCATAAGTTTCCGAGAAATTAATTATTTTAAAACGAGCGTATTTTAAGGGCTGTATCCAAATTGAAGTTCCGTACTCGATTGTTAACCGAGAGAGCCCCCTTCTTGATCAAGTCACCTTAAGCACCACTCAAGCAGTCAGTGAAGCCTGTTAGATAACAGGACAGCAGAAGAAATTTCAAAATATCTACTCACTTCTATCATAGACGGCCCCTTAAACCATCATTTTGCCGTTTTTACTTTCTTCTATCATGAATAGAAGAAAGTATTGTAATCGAAATTTTTTCGACTTCCGGTTTTCGACGGATTTACACGTTTTAGGGGTCAGAGTTCACAAAAAACATGTTTATACAAAATGTCTGTCTGTCCGTGTGTCCGTATGTCGCCATTGTACCATCAAAAATTGTATGAAGTTATGCACAGAATTAAACCAAAAATTTTTTTTAAGTTTCTGGCTATGGCAAGCAGGTCCTCCCAGAATTTGGAAAAAATTCACCGGTAGGGGGCGCTGTAATAGCGATTTTTTTGCATTTTGAATATTGTACCATCGAAAAGTGTATGGAGTTATGCATAGAATTGAACTAAATTATTTGTGTATGTTTTTGGCCGTGACAAGAAGGTCCTCCCTGAATTTGGAAAAATTCTGATGGAATGGGGCGCTGTAATAGCGATTTTTGTGCAATTTTCAATATTATACCATCGAAAAGTGTATGAAGTTATGCATAATTCTAATAAAAATACTAATAAAACTAATTAAAATGAAATATTGACATGAGATAGAAGAAAGTTTGCGACTGGCAAATCCAACTAGTTTAAGCATAACTTGAAAACTATTTGGAAGAAAAATGTGAAATTTTGGATTTTCATAAAGCATGACTTAAAAAATCTAAATCCATCAAAAAAATTGTAGGTTGCAATTTATAATTTTTTCGATTATTAATTTCGTATTTCATATCATAAAATTATAAAAAATTGCAAATTCAGCGTATTTATGTTTGAACACATTAATATTATTGCTACACAAAAAATTAGCATATTAGGAGCATAATTTCAGGAGATATAAATAAAAATACGAAAATGTAATTTAACATTAGAAGCACTAAATTTTGAATGTTTATAATTCAAAAACTTATCATTAAAATGACTTGAAATTTGGTATCTAGGCATAGTTTAAACAGAAGATTTGAAATATCTCGTTAAAATTGGGTATTGCCATTGAAAAAAATGAGGTTTGCGTTCGTTTTAATATGTAGATGGCCCCCTAAGCAAATTTTATAATCATCATTTAAAAGTAGACTTTAGTTCCAATCGTTCGGTACTAGTAACTTTCATCTACGATAATTTGTTGAAGAGTTAGTAGGGGGTGTTTACTTTTTTTCTCCACGAGTGTACATTAGGCATTACATAACTTAAACAATACAAAGAACATTATTGTGTGAATTATCTAAAAAAATACATTTAAGGAAATAAACTAATAGGAACAATAGACCTTTTAAAGTTCTATCGGTTCTTTAAAAGAAGTACATAAATAAAAGGGAAAAACAACACACAAAACTATATATAGGATAACATTTATTTCATCCTCATGATTAAAATTTCTTTATAAAACAATCAGAGAAATTGGATAGTAAATCTACAGCAATCATTTATTTAAAATACTAGTTAATTTTTTTTAGCGACCGCTTTTTATGTCAATGCATTAAGTTGTGTGTTATTATGTTATGCTTATGTATTTAGAAGTGCAAAAGTAATAAGAAATACACCATGCACGAGGAGAAACAGTAACACATTTTTCAGTAAAACAATATGAAACCAAAATATCATTTTGGAAATATCATATTTTATATTCAATAAAACTATATATTTCATATGATTGCTACAACACGATAAAACAACAATAAAAGAATAATTACGGCAACGTAATACAGATGGCGCTACTAGTAAATAATACCTAGAGGTCCTACATAGACGCTATGTAGGATCTCTAATAATACCAGTGCGTCCAGTGGGTCTGTCGACTAGTTAGAGACCGGTCACTTACCGTGACGTCATGTCACCGGTGAGATCGGTCACTTTGGTGAGGTCCACTGGACTCGCCCTTTGAAATACAAATGCCTTCAAACAAGGAAATTTATTTATGGTCATTCTGTACTAATTTGATTATCGCTTTGCAATTTTTTTTCGTTTTAATTTATCCTATTTGTTCGTATAACCAGGGTGCCAGTACATTTTTGCATGATAAAGGTTCATTTTCGTCCTACGATGTGGCATGCAGAATGTATCTTTTAGGATAGAATCGAAAAGAATATTATGGTGTAATTACAAGAAAATTGCGTTATATCTTATATGAAATTATGCATTTTTTTTTCCAAAATTTAAATGTTATCTGTGAATGTGAAGTAGTTTTCATTACAAAACATTCCGACTCAATCAAAGCAATATGCATTTTAATTTAGGACTCTTCCATAATCGGAGCATGAGTGCAAGAACCGCAGTGTCGGGACTCATTTCAGTCTTGGAGAATGTTTGGTGCCTTGAATAATAATAAATTATGATTTATGTCAGGTTCTTGACGATAATGAGCATGTAAATAATTAAGATTACTGTCATCTGATGTTATCTTTTTTACTTATCTATTCTATTACATATGTATCAATTTCTGCGTACTGGTCTAAAGTAACATTTTTCCTTATCTTGAAGTTGATCCGAGCTGTTATAGTTAGATCTTATAGTATGGGCAAGCTCCATTGTACCGAGGAATTCCAAATTCCCTCTCTGTTCTAGAGCGCATACCTCAGATAAAGCAAACAAAGAAGTTATCGTACTATCTAGTGAGTTGTGAAATACCCGGCAGCAGGTAGTTTTAGATAAGAAAAGAGGTCCCTGCTCGCAGGAGGAGATCGCCGTATGCTGAGTTTGGAAGGAGCCGTTGAGAGAGACACGGAGGGTTCTGGCGTAGAACTGGTGAAGCGAGGTCGTAGTGTTTTTGGTTGAGTTTTCTGGAACGGAGTGTAGTGAGTTGCGGGAAAGGATTTAAGTCCTGAGCGGAGGGGTCCTGGGTGGCCCTCCGATTAGCCTAATGACATACCGTACGGTGAGAAGGAAATAGTGTATTTTATTGACCCAGTGCGCAGAAAGTACTAGATATATAACCTTGTATCTGGCCGGATCGTCTATATCCGACCCCTTAAATGTAAATAATGTTGTGCTTTGTAAATAACTTGTTCTTTAATGTAAATTGAATCAGTTTAGCGTTTTTGATAATCCTTCTTACATCGTGTCCGATATCACGTATTTATATCGGTGGTAGCAGCCTATTTAATAAAAGGACATTTTTCCGAAGTCTATACGAGTGGTGATCATGGATCTGGGAAAATTCATCAGCGTATGGACTAAGGAAGAGTGCAACACTTTATATAGTGAAATGATAACAATTTTACAAGCAAAAATCATTAATCACTTCCTTTTATAGCAAAAGATCAATTTTAGCTACAATTGAAGACATATTACAATCTTCCAGCCGCCCTGCTTCAGTTAAACCTAATACTTGGAAACGTTTTCAGTCTTCGCTTGGATGGACTTCTTGCCCCCCCTGAATCGGAGCTTTTAATAGTTTTTTGCAGCATTGCGTTTTTCACAAACAAAAATCTACGTACTACGTTGCATTTAGATTAGATGGATAACAAAAAAGAACAGAATGCAGAAATACAATTTTATTTATTTCTGTTTAAGTAATGAATACAAATAGTTAATATTATTTACATGAACAGCAGAAAGTTTAATTAAAAGTGCGTGGAAATGCAATAAAAAATTAGGAAGAGTATAAATATTAACCCTTTATGGTCGTGTTAAGTTTATACATATGTGTCATGCTGGTTGGAATTAATTTTCGTTGAACCAACAGTAATACGTAATGTACAAGATTATGAAAAAAAAATTATTAATTCTTTTTTAAACTTTAGATATATGTAACACAATAATATGTTTTAATATTATGTAAAACATATATTTTATAGTTCTCCATCGTGTGGTATCTTTCAAAGCAGTCACCAATAGGTAGCCGTTAATTTTTCTGTTTGAGCTACAGAACAATCTTTACTCCTTACATCTTATATGTTATCTTTTATAAATTACTTTCGATTTCACTGTACACTTTTTTCAGCAACTTTCGTTTTGGCATTTTAGAATATTACTTTAAAAATATTTTAAGAAGCGAAAATGCCTAATGACACTTAAACACAATTTGTAAAAAGTTATTTCGAATTCTACATATCTCCGAAGCTTGTCGACTTAATATAAGGTCAGTATGGTTCTATGCTGTGGCGGCTGAGAGCAGGTATACGACTGGAACAGCAAAAAAGATTTGGCGGCTGAAAATAGATATACGACCGCAAAGGGTTAAGACTAGAGATGAGTAAATTAGAACTCAAGACTTTGTTTTTATTTAGAAATAATAAGACCAGAGTAGTTGCAATTAAGAATAGCAAAAGAATTAATGGAAAGCCCCCGTACATTTTAGAAAAGATTACACCGTAATATTTGTGTTCTTTTACGGAGTATGTGGCAAAATAACGGAAAAAGAGATATACTTAGAAAATTCCAAAAACCTTTGTGCTTAAATATAGTTGAACATGCAAGAAAGCATCCTGAGATAATACTATCAACATTAAAATCTAGCAACAAAATTACAGTAGAGTAATTTTTCTTAAAAATTGACCATCACCATCTTCAGACACTGGAGTAAGCACAGGCTTGGGAGCAGCGGAGATTAGTCTGACAGCGGCGGGGTTTTGGTTGGCTGTGCCAGGCTCGTTGGTTCTAACTTCGGCCCTGAATCCATCATCATCAGCCACGTAGACGACATGCCTCTTAATTCCGCGAGTATCAGCGAATTCGTAGTTTCCTCTGACTACAACGCCATCGCTTTTTTCTTGGCGATTTTGGTGGCTGAGTTCGTCTCTGATGTTGTAACCGAATGCATAAGGTTGAGGGGCGCGAGTTTCGATCACAACAGGAGCAACCTAGGATGGAGAAGATACGGAAAATATTAGAGCTCGAAATATTAATTTTACGCTGCCCATTATAACGTTGGGAAGGCTCATGAAAGTCATGCACCCAAAACAACAACAAAGTAATAAATTTAATTGCATAGAAATACACATTAATATGAGGGTTGTTCGGGAAGTGAGTTCTCGAATGTAATGATTTCCGCACCCGACAGATGGCGATAATCTGCCTATCCCTGTATCGCATTCTCAATGACTGTAGAATACGTCGTAACAAAAAAGTTCATATGGTGAAACGCTGAGCCGTCTAAATATTGTCTAAAATATATATATCGCTATTGAAGGGCGCGCCAACTGAAGGATTTGATGAGATCTTGAGTCACGCGAGCAGCATGTGACCAGGCACTGTTACGCATCAAAATAGCGCCATCACTAAGCCTTCTGTCTCTTGTTTTGAAAGGCACATCACATCAATGTCGCGCCATAAGCAGCGGTATTAACGGTTTTTTTCTGCATGTAAAAATGAAAACTGATAAGAGTAAATCCTCAGATGAAACTTACTCCTGTACATTCGACTTGCAAAAAGCCCTTTCCTTTCGTAATCTTTCCACATTCATAGCTTACTCAGTATTTTAACTTTGGGTACATTCCTTCAATAATAATGTAAGATACATGTACGTTGGGATGAACTACAGGGAAAAAGTGGTTTTCCAGACATTTCTAGCATTGTTGTCATAATACCTAAGAGTCAAGACACCTAACAGAGAAAGCCATTAAATATAAGAAAATTAATCTTTATTCTGATGCCTGTGCTGTCTAAAACAGGAACATCCAAATGTGATTTACGCTGCTGAAACTAGTTAACAGTATAGACAAAACAACACAATCCATTGATCCCAAATTTCCGGTGTCTACTCACTCTTTCCTTCGGAAGGACGTACACTTTGGTCTGACTGAAGCAGCAAGTGGCACAAAACGACACATCTATGTTCCTGGGGACTGTGAGGAAGCAATTATGAATGCAAATAGGCAATGCCCAAAATATTATGTCACTGATTTAAGAATTTCGACTTTGTTTCTACTACAGCTTTGGCACAGACTATGAAAAACAGAAAGAAGGATACCGAGGGAGCTTGTTTCAGTTGGATGCATATTGTTTCTACTACAACTTTAGAGAAAACTATCAAAAACAGAAAGAAGGATACCGAGGGAGATCGTTTCAGTTGGATGAATATTGTTTCTACTACAGATTTGAAAAAAAAAAAAAACTATCAAAAACAGAAAGATGGGTACCGAGTGAGTTTGTTTCAGTTGGATGCATATTGTTTCTACACTATATGGCCGATCACTTGCGATCTTCGACGCTTTGTTAAATATCTAGAAAAATACATGAGGAATTAACCTGAAACTGCAGGTGTGTAAACAGTATAGTATAGGTCATATATTTCCGCGAAGATTTTTTCCCGAAACTCCATAGGGGACCGTCAAAAAATTGAAAAAGAACGGATATCTTTTGGATAACCCTGTAAAAACTAATGGAGCAAAAGCGTTTAAACTCGTGATTATTAATAAGTGGCTTATTGTAATATACTGTGTTTATTTTTATGAGGATAGCATGTATACTCGTAGAGAAATTAAGGTTTTTATTAAAAGAGTCCTAAATTTCGCCGTTTTTTTGCTTATAATTTACAGAGTTCTTAATGTAAAAAGAAAGTTCTTTTCAGAAAATATGACGAACAACATTGTACGCAATAATTCGCAGTCAGAATTAAAAGATAATAAAAATTGGAAGAAAAATGAGCAGGTTTACTGAAAAATGTTTCACTGCGCATGCGCGAATGCAATCAAAATATAATATGCATAATGTGTTACTAAATGTATAGAGAAACTTTTGTAAAAGTCTCAAAAACATAGTTTGAAAAGTCTGATAATAATCGTTTATAGAATAAGCTCAAAACCCGCTGTTCAAAATGAAGCAAAAAGATGAGGGACTGTATCCTAATACAGTAGTATGTGCAACATTGTGTATGCTAAATTGGCACTAATCAATGGATATATGGATATAACCCCTCATGTTTTTGTTTCATTTTGGGAACAACGGATTTTAAGCTTATTCTATAAACGATTATTTTCAGACTTTTCAAACTATGTTTTTGAGACTTTTACAAAAGTTGCTCTATACATTTAGCTAACACTTTATGCACATTATATTTTGATTGCATTCTCGCATGCGCAGTGAAACATTTTTTTGTAAACGTGCTCATTTTTCATCCAATTTTAATTTTTTTTTTATCCTGACTGCAGAGTATTGTGTATAATGTTGTTCATCATATTTTCTGAAAAGAATTTTTTTTATATTAAGAACTCTGTAAATTATACGCAAAAAACTTGGCGAAATTTGGGACTTTCTTTTATAAAAATCTTAATTTCTCTACGAGTATACATGCTATGCTCATAAAAATGAACACAGTATATTACGATAAGCCACTTATTAATAATCTTGAATTTAAACGCTTTTGCTCCATTAGTTTTTACAGATTTATCCAAAAGATATTCGTTATTTTTCAATTTCTTGCCGGTTGCCTATGGGGTTTCGGGAAAAAATCTTCGCGGAAATATATGACCTATTCTATACTGTTTACACACCTGCAGTTTCAGGTTAATTCCTCATGTATTTTTCTAGATATTTAACAAAACGTTAAAAATCGCAAGTGATCGGTCACCTTTGGCCATATAGCAGCTTTGAAACACTACATATAGCACTACAGCTTTGAAAAAAAAAAACTATCAGAAACACAAAGAAGGATACCGAGGGTGCTTAATTCAGTTGGATGCATATTGTTTCTACTTCAACTTTGGAAAAAAACCTATCAAAAACAAAAAGAATGATACCCAGGGTGTTAGTTTCAGTTGGATGCATATTGATTCTACTATAGCTGTGGAAAAAGCTATCAAAAACAGAAAGAAGGATACCGAGGGAGATTGTTTTAGTTGGATGCATATTGTTTCTTCTACAGCTTTTTAGAAAACTATCAAAAACAGAAAGAAGGTTACCGAGGGAACTCGTTTCAGTTGGATGCATATTGTTTCTACTACAGCTTTGGAAAAAACTATCAAAAACAGAAAGAATGATACCAAGGGAGCTTGATTCAGTGTGATGCATATTATTTCTGCTACAAATTTGGAAAAATCTATCAAAAACAGAAATAAGGATACCGAGGGAGTTTTTTTTTTTCAGTTGGATTCATATTGTTTCTACTATAGCTTTGGGAAAAAAATATCAGAAGCTTAAATAAGGATACCGAGGGAGATTTTTTCAGTTGGATGCATATTGTTTCTACTCCAGATTTGGAAAAAAACTATCAGAAACAGAAAGCAGGATACCGAGGAAATTTGTTTCAGTTGAATGCATATTGTTTCTACTACAGCTTTGGAGAAAACTATCAAAAATAGAAAGAAGGATACTGTGGGGGCTTGTTTCAGTTTGATGCATAATGTTTCTACTTCAACTTTGGAAAAAAAATTATCAGAAACAGAAAGAAAAATACCAGGGGAGCTTGTTTCAGTTGGATGCATATTGTTTCTACTACAGCTTTTTAGAAAACTATAAAAACAGAAAGAAGGTTACCGAGGGAACTCGTTTCAGTTGGATGCATATTGTTTCTGCTACAGCTTTGGAAAAAACTATCAAAAACAGAAAGAATGATACCAAGGGAGCTTGATTCCGTGTGATGCATATTATTTCTGCTACAAATTTGGAAAAATCTATCAAAAACAGAAATAAGGATGCCGAGGGAGATTTTTTCAGTTGGATGCATATTGTTTCTACTATAGCTTTGGGAAAAAGTATCAGAAGCTTAAATAAGGATACCGAGGGAGATTTTTTCCGTTTGTATGCATATTGTTTCTACTCCAGATTTCGAAAAAACTATCAAAAACAGAAAGAATGATACCAAAGGAGCTTGATTCAGTGTGATGCATATTATTTCTGCTACAAATTTGGAAAAATCTGTCAAAAACATAAATAAGGATACCGAGGGAGTTCGTTTCAGTTGGATGCATATTGTTTCTACTACAGCTTTGGAGAAAACTATCAAAAACAGAAAGAAGGATACCGAGGGTGCTTAATTCAGTTGGATGCATATTGTTTCTACTTCAACTTTGGAAAAAAAACTATCAGAAACCGAAAGAAGGATACCGGGGGAGCTTGTTTCAATTGGATGCATATTGTTTCTACTACAGCTTTGTTGAAAACTATCAAAAACAGAAAGAAGGATACCGAGGGAGTTTGTTTTAGTTTAGTGCATATTGTTCTACTACAGCTTTGGAGAAAACTATCAAAAACAGAAAGAAGGTTACCGAGGGAGCTTGTTTCAGTCGGATGCATATTTTTTCTACTACAGCTTTCGAACAAACTGCCAGAAACAGAAAGAAGGATACCGAGGGAGCTTGTTTCAGTTGGTTGTATATTGTTTCTACTACAGCTTTGGAGAAAACTATCAAAAACTGAAAGAAGGATACCGAGGGAGCTTGTTTCAGTTGGATGCATATTGTTTCTACTACAGCTTTGGATAAAACTATCAAAAACAGAAAGAAGGATACCGAGGGAGTTTGTTTCAGTTGGACGCATATTGTTTCTACTACAGCTTTGTTGAAAACTATCAAAAACAGAAAGAAGGATACCGAGGGAGCTCGTTTCAGTTGGATGCATATTGTTTCTACTACAGCTTTGGAGAAAAGACTATCACAAACACAAAGAAGGATACCAATGGAGCTTGTTTCAGTTGGATTCATATTGTATCTACTACAGCTTTGGAAAAAAAAACTATCAAAAACAGAAAGAAGTATACCGAGGGAGCTTGTTTCAATTTGATGCTTATAGTTTCTACTACAGCTTCGGAAAAAAATATCAAAACAGAAAGAAGGGTACTGAGGGAGCTTGTTTCAGTTGGATGCATATTAGGTGGCTGCGAGTTGTGAGATGTTCTCCATTCATGGTACTGCTTAACCCTCCGTCTACTAGACAGGTCCAATGGACCTGACAAGTACATTAAAAATATTTATTCAGACCAGAAATTTCTTTAAAAATAAGCTAATATATAAAGCATACAATAAAAAGTTAAACCCTCAATGAGGATAAATATTTTGGTAAAATAAATTTGGAAAAACAGGTTCGTGTGCGAAAGTTGCTTTCTTTGTGACATGTCCATTAAGATGCATTGTACGCGGGCCGTAGACCTATCACTTTGACCAAAAAGGAAGATATGATGGACTTTTTCCCATACATTCCGCCGATTCATGATGTATACTTGAAGAATATTTTAGAAGAGGTCAATACTAGGCTCCAAGCTATTTCCTTTGTAGTACATGATGCTGATAGTATTGTGTACAGTGAATGATTTAAGAAAACTGGTTACATGTTTTACTCTTTGAGTTTAGTTTAGAGTAAAAAATACAATAAGTAAGTATAAATCAAAATAAAAAAATTTTGTAATCATAAATAAACAATTTTTTAATTATACTGTAATAGTCATATTTATTCACATGGAAATTTCGCAACAATAGTGGACCAAGTCCTCATTTTTTTTAAAAATATATAAATTTACAACAGAGATATTAATTTGTCATTTGTGAAAGTACGGCACTATAAAAATGACACTTTCAATTGAATACCGACATATTTAATTACTATAAATAACTTAACCTGAATTAATTATTTATTAAGAAATTTAACATGTTTTTAATCCTAATAGAGATAAATGGACTTTGTCTACTATGATTGCGAACACCTCACATAGTCTTACACTGTGAAATATATTTTTGCATTGGGCTGTGAACATGATGCTTATTATCATTATTATTAGCTTTAAAACAGATTTTATAATTTTGTTTGCAGTTCCTATAGAGATGTTTGAAGATTTTACGATAGCTCTTTTGGAGGGTTGGATTTTCTTTTAAGCATGAGATACGAAGTTAGATATAATAAGCGGTGAACGTGCCTTTGTTGTCTATGCGCTGTTCACCTTTCGCCTCAGTCAAATGGAAACTTTGGCCTTTTTTTTTTTTTAATTAATTATTTCACTCTTTTATCGCAGTATTAAACCGATGCTTTTCTCAACTTTTTTTACATTCTTCTTCCTATAATAGAATAAAGTATAATATAATATATTTTTTTTAAAAATTCCAGTTTTCAACTGATTTCCACGTTTTAGGGGGGGGGGGGGTCAGAGATTCCAAAAAACCTATTTTTTTTATGTCTGTATCTCTACCCTTGTGTGTGTGTGTAAATCCTCTTTGAATCATCGAAAAGTGTACGAAGTTTTGTATAGAATTGAACCAAATTTCATATATATATATATTTTTTGCTACACCCAGCTCGGCCCAGTTGAATTTGGGGACATTCCGCCGGAAGGAAACGCTGTGACAGCTATTTTTGTATCTTTTCATTATTGTATCACAAGAAAGTGTACGAAGTCATGCATAGAATTGAACCAAACTTCATATATATATGGCTATGGCCAGAAGGTTCCAGTTGGAAAAGGGGGATATTCCTTCGGAAGAGGGCTCTATGATACCGATTTTTTCCAACTCAAGCGAAGAATTCATTAATATTTTTCGACGGTTTTTTGCATGGATATAATATAATAAACCGAGGTTTGCATAAAATTTTGGGAGAAAATCGGTCTGAACGTGGCGTTGTGATAGCGAATTTTGTTCGATTTTTGGGACAGGATAGCGATATACCAATGTTGTTCTATTTGTATACCAGCTGCTCACAAGGAAGTTCTCCTTACTGGGCATACTCAGAATAGGTTGAAAAAAATGCTAGTGAAACTACTTATGTATGTATTAAAGGATCAGTTAAATTTAGCGGCGGAATTCCAGTAGAAAGTCTGTAAAAAAATAAAATACTTTCAAATATTTGGCGCGAAAATACGAAAGCGACACGCGAATTGGCGAGTAGGATTTTTCCTCGCCAAAAGCAAACGATTTTAATGTTTCTGAAAATTGCTTATTTGGTTTTTAGAATGCGCGGTAATTAATGAATTTGAACTTAATCAATGAAAGAGTTTATTATATATATATATTTTTTACTACACATACCTGTTGGTGGTTGCTTTAGTTATTTAATTTTATTACTGGAAAAGTATTTTCTACGTTTTGCAAGATCTGTTTTAATTTATAGCCAGCTTTTTAAATTTAAACGGCTGTTCAAAAATAAAGTCCACTTGAAGAATTCTTCCTTTATAAATTTTCATATCGAAGAAAACGACGTTTCCATAGCAACAAAATCAAATCGACAGTGTTCAATGGGACTTATTTTTGAGCTTGAAACAATTTAAATCAATTTAAATTTTGTTATAAATAGTAAAATATAATATTTAAATTTCATTATAAATACATATAAATATATATGACAAAACTATAGTTAAAACAAACTAAAAATGACAGAATTAAAGTTATTCAAATTAAACTTATTTAAACAAATTCAACATAAAAAGTTTTTTGCTTAAAGAGACATCATAAAAGCGTATGTTTTCAAATTTTATTTCATCGCCAACCGGTGATAAATCGCCAAATAAACGAAATTTTCATTTTTTTTTTACATATGCTCTATCGAGGTTCCGCCACAATTTTTTTATAAGCATGTGTACCCACATGAGAAGAACATTCTGTAATTTTTTCAGATGTTTCTGAGTGTGCCCGTATGGAGACCTTCCTTGTCAGAACTCGGCAGCATCGCGGCAGTGGGATGCCGGGTAGCCGTAGGTGCGTGAGGAGATAAGTTTCAACTAACCAGAGCAGATGGGGAGAAAATCGTACTCAATCACACAATGACCGAATCTAGGTTTAATTTTCGTCTTCGACTACGTAGTATTAACATGTATAAGTTAGAAGCAACTTTCGCGATTTGCACATCCGACTAGATTAAATAATTGATTAAGAGCCTATTTCTCCCCGTAAAGCGCAAATCCTTCGATCTATTGTTTATTGTCCAACGACGACATTTTAAAGCAAAGATTTTTTTTAAATGATGCAGACGGTAATTAAACCGTATTTCAAATGGATGCCATATAGATTTTTTTTTTCATTTAAATTTAAATCTTAGAGAAAGTCAAAATTGTTACAAAAATATCTTAACACCCACTTTATTTAGGATTAACATTTATTTATATGTAAGAAGATATTTTTAAATGAGAAAATTAACCTTAAGCAATTTTAAAATGTTATTAATGATTTTTTACATCGTGATTTCGGTAACGGGCTCGGGATTTTATTACAAAATTTTTCGGGCTAGAGCGTTCACGTATCTTAAATCTCCGCGTTCGGGTTCCGACAAAGGAGCTCGAACACATCTTTACTTTAGTACAGCAATGCTGGACGCATACAGAGCACATTTCGCCATTCTTTAAATTTCTCCGGCCAGTGTTCCCAATTCTTTTCAAGAGAAATTAACTGCTTGACTGCGACCAAGTACGATGCGTACATGATTAAAGTAACACAGGGTTCGTTCCTTTTTATTTTAAACATAGTTATTTCTGAATGGTAATATCTTGCTTAGTTAGCTTTAGAAATTCCGCGATTAAATAATACCAAGATTACTTTTTGTAAATAGTGGTATTAAAATGTGAAAAGGGAACACGCCTTGCTGTGTAGGTTTCTACGGCAACTAAGTCAGTCAAGGGGTTAGCGGTTGTGTTGTCACATACGCGCAAAACACTTAGCGTAACCAATTTTACAAGCAATTAATGCAAAGATCTGACCTTTTTTGACTCCGGAAGTGTCAAAATTATAAAATAAATAAATAAATAAATTTTTGTACGAAATGGTATTAAAATTCATTTTCACTGAATTCATCTTTCCATGCTTTGACATGTCTACCTGAAACTTGGAATCATTGCTACATTAGTTTGAAATACAAATGCCTGCAAACAAGGAAATTTGTTTTATGCTTATTCTGTGTTAATTTGACTATCTCTTTGCAATTTTTTTGTCGTTTTAATTTATCCCTGTTGTATAACCATGATGTCAGTCCATTTGTACGTGATAGGGGTTCCTTTTCATCCTACGAATTGTCATGCATAATGTAGCTTTTAGAATAGAAACTGAAAAGACTATTGTTGTGTAATTACACGAAAATTGCGTTGTATCTTAAATGAAATCATGCATTTTTTCTTCAAAATTTCGGTGTTGCCTGTGAATGTGAATTAGTTTTCATTTAAAAAAAAATCCGACTCAATTAAATCAATATAAATTATCTTCCATAATCGGAGTGCGGGAACTTCAATGTCAGGACTGATTTCAGTCTTGGCGAATCTTGGGCTTTTATAGCTTTCACTAATAATACATTACGCTTTAAGTAGTGAAATAATAGCACTTTTACGATCAAAAACCATTAATCGCTTTTTTTTATTGCAAGTGATCAATTTTAGCTACAATTGAGGACAAATAGCTATTTTCTATAACCGCGTTCCTTCAGTTATAACTAATACTTGGAAATGTTTCCGGTCTTCGCTTGTACCGACTTCATGCCCCCATGAATCGAAGCTTCCAATAGTTTTTTGTAGCATTGTTGTTTAACAAACAAAAATCTAAGTACTACGTTGTCTTTTGAATAGATGGATAACATAAAAATAAAATGCAGAAATACAATGTTGTTTATTGCTGTTTAAGTAAAGGATACAAGCAGTTAATATTATTTACATGAACTACAGAAAATTTAGTTGAAAGTGCGTGGCAATGCAATAAAAATTGAGGAATAATATAACTATTAACCCTTTACGGTCGTATTAAGTTTATACATGTGTCATACAGGGTGTCATGCTAGTCGGAATTAATTTTCACTGAACGAACAATAATGTATCAAATGCAAGATTATAAAGGAAAAACAAAATTTATCAGTTCTTTTTTAAACTTAAGATATAGGTAAAACAATAATCTGCTTTAATTTTATGTAAAAATCATATTTTATAACTGTCCATCGTGTGGTATCTTTCAAAGCAGTCTCCAATAGGCAGCTGTTAATTATTCTATTTGAGCATACAGAACAATCTTTACTCTTTACATCTTATATCCTATCTTTTTTTAAGTACTTTCCATTTCACGGTACACTTCTTTCGCTAAATTTATTTTTGCCACTTTAGAGTATTATTTAAAAAATATTTTAAGAAGCAAAAATGCCTAATGATACTTAAACACCATTTGTAAAAAATTATTTCGAATTCTACGTATCTCCGAAGCTTGTCGACTTAATATAAGGTCAGTATGGTTGTATGGTATGATTGCTGAGAGCAGATATACGACCTGAATGGCAAAAAAGTTTTGGTGGCTGAGAGTAGATATACGACCGCAAAGGGTTAAGACTAGAGATGAGTATATTAGAACGCAAGACGTTGTTTTTATTTAGAAATAATAAGACTAGAGTAGTCGCAATTCAGAAAAGCAAAAGAATTAATGGCAAGGTCACATACATTTTAGAGAAGATTATGCCATAATATTTGTGTTCTTTTACGAAAAGTATGAGGTAGAATAATGGAAAAAGAGATAGACTTAGAAATTTCCAAAAACTTTTGTACTTAAATACAGTTGGACATGCAAGAAAGCACCCTGAGATAATAACAGAACTATCAACGTTAAAAGATAGAACAAAATTACAGTAGAGTAACTTTTCTTAAATATTGACCATAACAATCGTTCATCAGTATAAAAAGGGCTTAAAAATTAAACTTTCTAAAAGCCGTATCGCGGATATCCCACGTTATCAAGAAGAACAGCTCCACTTTTGACGACTGTATCTTGTACAACTACTGGAGCAACTTTTGCAACTGGAGTAAGCACAGGCTTGGGAGCACTGGAGATTAGTCTGACAGCGGCAGGGTTTTGATTGGCTGTGCCAGGCTCGTTGGTCCTAATTTCGGCTCTGAATCCAGCATCATCAGCCACGTAGATGACATGCCTCTTAATTCCACGATCATCAGCGAATCCGTAGTTTCCTCTGACGACAACGCCATCGCTTTCTTCTTGGCGATTTTGTTGGCCGAAATCATCTCTGATGTTGTAACCGAATGCATAAGGTTGAGGGGCACGAGTTTCAATCACAACAGGGGCAACCTAGGATGGAGAAGATACGGAAAATATTAGAGCTCGAAATATTAATTTTACGCTGTCCATTACAATGATTGGAAGGATCATATAAGCCATGCATTCAAAACAACAACAAAGCAGTAAATATATTCGTATAGAAATACACACCAGTACGATAGTTATTCGGGAAGTAAATTCAGGAATGTAATAATTTCCGCACCCGACGGATAGAGATAATCTGCCTATGCGGTATCCCGTTCTCAATGACTCTAGAATATGCCGTAATAAAAAAGTTCGTATGGTGAAACGCTGACCCGTCTAAATATTGCCCGAAATATGTTTGAGGCTATAGAAGGTCCCGCCAATTGAAGGATTCGATGAGATCTTGGGTCACACGAGCAACATGTGGTCGCGCAATAAAATAGCACCATCCCTAAGCAAACCCAGTCTCTTGTTTTGAAAGGCATATCGCACCTTTATCAATGTCGCACTACAATTAGGCAGCTTTATTATTATATAGGCAGCGGTCGATGCTGTTTCTGTGTGTGAAATCCCCTCAATATGATACCTATTCTGACCCAGAAAACAACACGCGGCCCGTTCAAACTTTCGCTGTGTCGGTGAGGCAGTGTGCATCGAGGCATTCAAAAAGTGACTTGCAGAATGAATATCACAGTTGACGGGGTTTTCTATATTGAACATATTTAGCGCATGATTTACATGTGTCAGCGTTTAACCATACGAATCTTTTTGTTATGATGAATTCTTCAGTCACTGAGGACGCGATACTGCATAGGCAGATTAGTGCCATCTGTCGGTGTCGGGTGCTGAAATTATTACATTCTGGAACTTACTTCCCGAAAAACTTTCATATGTAACAAATGCTTCATTTAGAAATGTGACTTTCTCCTCCCCCCACCAGCTAGAATGAGTGACACCCGGGGCGGATGTAAATGGTGTCACCCCACCCACCCATCATATTTTATCAATCACAATTTTACGTTTTTATAAATAACATTTCAACATTGTTTTGGAGAACTTTTAACAACTTTATATTAACAAAGTAATAATATTTAAAAAAAAAAAAAAAAGAGAGAGAGAGAGAAAGAAGAAAATTTTTATTATTATTATTTTTTTGATATTCTAAACTTTAGTCAATCTATTCGGAAGTATCCTTCAGAAAAACGTATAAATAAAATTAAGAATTTATTTGTATTGTATAAGGAAATATTTGTACATTAGATTGTAATAAAATAAAATGCGGTTTAAGATTCAAAACATTTAAATAAAAGAACGTATGAAAGTTGCTTTACTTTATATTTCATTTTTAATTAATGTGCCTATTATATTGATTCCCAACCTTTTATTGGCCATGCCCCACGTCTCGCGGAAGCATCTCTAAAATGACGATGCCCCTTTCCACTTCATAACACATATTTCTTAATAATTAAAAAGGGGATAAATTTCATATGAAAGAAGCTTAAAAGAACTTTAACAATAACAAGCTATTTCTCATTTTCTTTAGCTTATCAAATAGATCTCTTCTATCATCCGTCACAAAGATGTTTTTTAACGTAATAACTCTATAAAAGCAATGCGACCATACGAATTCGCCTCAATGCCATAAAGTGTTTTGTTGTTTCTTGCCAACTTACCTTAGTGTAAAACAAAATTGTTGTATAGTCTACATTATTATCGTCACAACATTTGTTGAAGAGACTCTCACATTTGGCATTAAATTTAATGGTAATTTTATAATAGATTTTAATAACTCATTAAAGGGACCAGCTAAAGCGAAATTCGACCAAACAAGTAACATAAAAATTTTGTTTTTAAAGTCAATTCCTACTTAGGTCATCAAAGAAAAATTTAATATAATCCCTTAAGCTAATATTAGTTTTTGTTGCATTAAAATATCTCAATTTTGTTGATTTTCTATAAGCAAGTAGGTTTACAATGGAAGTCTATGGGAATTTGGCGAAATATGAGAGATATCGCCAAGTTGGCATCTCAGTTTGGTCGCCAGATTTGGCGATATATCGCCAAGTAGGCGACAAGCTTGGCGGTATTTGGCGACAGAACAGGGTCCCCCCTATGGTAACGCCCCTTATAGATATGAAGATGCATTAAATACTGTTCAATAACCAATGGCCGCCATTTTGCCCCCACATAAAATTAAAATTAATTAATTAAAATTTAATTAATGAATTAATATTTGAAAAATCTGTATTAACATAAATTGTCATCCAGTACAAGTTTAAAAAAATTATTTCAACTTGATAGGATGAATAATAAGTATTTTATTAACGATTGAAAATTTGAACAAGATATATAAATAAATAAATATAGGGAGAGTGTGAACTAATAATAGGAATTAAAAAAATAGATTTTTACTTATTTATATCATTAAATAGTTTAAACTTTTATCTTTCCAACGATGTATTACACATGTTTAAAAAATAAATAAATAAGTGTTGTATTTTTTCATCCTTTCTAAGAGCGCTTCGCAGCTTAAAGGCCATTTTTAAATCTTTAATTGATTTTTTCACAAAACTTGGATTTTTCAGGTTGGTGTTCTTTTTTTTAAATAGCTATGAAACTTAAGAACTCAGATTTTTAATGACACTTTATCATGTTATATTGTACACTTTAACAAAGGGGGTTTGATGATTTGTTGAGAATTATTTATTTTAGGCAGTGGATCTTACCAAAAATGCTAATTTAAAATTGATTTTCAATAAATTATCAATAATAATTTTTCAGTTTCACTTAGAAAGAAAACGGTCTGTTAAAATATGTAAAACATGTTATTTTAACTACCATTAAAAATCTACACCCCTATCTTTTACCATTTCCGAGGAAAAGGTACATAAAGTTGGTGAATTTAACATGGTGAAGGTAGGGCTTTACCGGTCCCCTTTAAGAACTAGTAAAATATTTTTGCACTCACTAAGATTTCATTATAAATAGCATGCATAGGATTTTACACAAGAACAAAAAGCATTTATTTCCCCTATAACTCACGCTTGTAGTCCGATTTTAAAATTTCATATATGTCATGTATATATTTATTGTGTATGAGGCTAAAGCCATAAGAAATTTACCATTCGAGCCGTTGATTTTGAAAATGGGTCATGCCCATTTTATGTTATTTCTAGATGATTACTTTGAAAATCAGCGCATCTGAAATATAGCTGGCCCAATTAAAGGATTAGGAAAAAATTCATACTAATAATTAAAGGATATTTATTGTGAATTGATTAAAAACATAATAGTTTTGTTAATTTGTAATAAGATTTAGCTTTAAACTAATGATGGTGTTTTTCACAAAATACATCACTCTCAAAATCAAAGTCTTATTTACCCATTCCTTTTTTTTTTTTTTTTTTTTTTTTTTTTTTTTTTTTTTTGCATATTTGGTATATATGAATTTTATAAAGTTTGTAGAAGTACCTCGTTCAGCTAGCTATTTCATATATTTTGTAAATTAAATGTGTTCAAGACAGTTAGTTTAAGATACATCCTTAAGTAATTTCACATATAAAAGTTCTTTTATATGACATATAGCAGAAAGAATGAAAAGAATTTTTATTCAACATATAGCCTAAAATTAAAAAAAAAAAATGAAAAATTATAAAATACAATGAATATCAGAATAATTATAGAGCTTTTTTAAATTACAAATATTTGATGAAAATAAAATATAGAACATAAAAAAAAGAACATAAAAGTATTTTCATATAACAATTCTGGTATGTATTCTATTTTCAATTTTAGATTGCTTATTTTTTGAAATTTCAATATTTATTTTTTTTTCAATTTTGAGCGTATTACTTTTAGTCTATAACATTATTTTTTCAAAACAAAGCAAAAATGAAAAAAATAAAGATAAAAAAAATTTAAATAAAGAGAATGGGCTTAGAACAAATTTAGAATCGCATCCTAAAAAAGGAAATTGCCTCCCCCCCTACCTGTTGAGCGCACGCCCCACGTTGGGAACCACTGGGTCTATTATAAAATCACTAGGCGTCCTAGAATTTTTAGACCACATTCTTTTATATTGAGTTTTACTTGTATAAAGCAATTTATTTTCTAATAACTGCAAAATAAAAATATTTTTAAGGTAAATCTTATCGCTAACATCGCTTAAAATACGTATTTATATTTCCCACAGTCGAAATCTTATAAGCATAACATATATACACATAATTTTATTTCCATTCTACAGCAAAAGGCGATAACTAAAGAAATAAGGTAGTGGTAAATCAAAGCATTTTGTTGAAAAGTTCTCTTCCGATTCGCTAAATTGCTGAAATAAACTTTTCTGACCACATGTGACTCATACCTCACTGCCGCCTTCTCCTGATGGTTGAATATTACAATGATTGTGAGCATGAGGTCTACTAGTTTATAATCTAAGGTACAGGATTTCCTGAGATTCAATGGTGCAATTACAGACTACTATAAGTTATATTGCTTGAAGGTGCAATCTCTTTCGAAAAAAGGGCAAAAGAATCCAAGGCAACAATAGCAAGGAACTGACCATATCATTCCTTATTTACCTTTCGTCCTCCCATATAAGGAACCACAGAGACGACTCATTACTCATCCTATAGTCCGCATAAGTCAATGCGGTGCCTATATGTCGAAGAAAATTCTTTCTTTTAAAGTTTGTTTTTGCTACCCACTAATTGAATAGGTAGGTTTTTGTTCACAAGTGCATATCTAATTTAGACGCCCCATTTGTGTAAAATCTCAGATTCTCCAAGAAAAGAAAATTAACTCTTGCGCGATGCGCTAGAAATTTCCTTTTACGGCACAATTCTTTTCCAAAATCCTATAAGATTATATATATATTTTTTGCAAATAAAAATCGGCTACGCCATTTCCCTCACACCGTAAAATTCAAGAGTTTGAATAAGGCTAGGAATAAACGATTACGTGCATTATTATAAGTTGACTTGTTGAAAAGTAAGTAAGTAAAATAAACTTCGCAAATTTTATTAATGCACGAAAGTTGGCCAAGATTATGAAATACTTTTAAACTTTTATTTTAAAAATTATATTTTGTCACCCCCTCCCCTTCATGCTCTTGTGATAATAAAATTTAAAGATAAGGAAGATTTCTAATGTTTTCAACTGACAGTCTCTTTATGATTTTTTGTCATTTCCTCTCCATAATCAAAGTTCATTTTAGTCCTACAGAGTGGCATGCAAAATATATCTTTTAAACTAAAGGTAAAAAAAAAAAAAAAAAAAAAAAAAAAAAAAAAAAAAAAAATCATTATGACAAAATTGCGAGTAAAGTATGACACATATTGAACTGAAAATACTTTATTCACAATTTTAATTCATTGCCCGTGGATAAGTTTATATGTAGTCAGTTAAAAGTTAATAAATAATCATTTCGGTTGCTAAAATAATAATATAACAAACTTTTGTATGATATGATAATTTTAATGAGGAAAATTGCGGCATGTCACCTTAACAGCATATAAAATACAGTCGAACCTCGTTATCCCGACACTCCCATGGCCAGAAAAAAGTGTCGTCATAAGCGGAGTGTCGCGGTAACCGGAGTTGGAGAAAAATATGTTTATAAAAAGCCGTATTTTTATTAATTTAGGACACTTTAAAATTCATAACTGTTCTGGCATTTTTTGCAATAAAACATTATTATAAAACAAAATAAACACAAAAACAAAATTGAAACAAATAAAAATAAGATTTCTGATTGACTTACTTTTTCATTGTTACATGATGTATTGTGAATTTCGGTTTGCTTATCCCTGGATGTGTTTCCTACAATTCTTTTTTCAATATTTTAGAATGACTTGTAATCAATATCCGTTGTTTCAGAAATACAGGTTAGATAATTTCTGACTATTTCAATACAATGCAGTGCTTTGGATTTAGTCGGAGGATTGTTTTGCTCCAGCTCCATATTGCTTTCGTTCTCGGAGTCTGAAAAAATTTCTGCCTTTTTCTCTTTTATCTCTTTTACAATTTCAGAAGTCGTTGCATCTGGTTATGTGGTAACATGCTTATCAAAATCGATATACATCTGGACATTCACCGTTATATCTATTTCGTGATCTAACAACACTTTTAGTAATATTGGAAGAGAGATTTCCTCGTCTTCATTGCCTTCTATACATTCGGCATCTGATGAACTGGTCATCCAGGCCCCGATCATGACTAATTGGGACCCTGGGCAAAGATAAATTAGGGGGCCCCATTCGAATTGGTGCAACATTATTCAAATGGAATTGATGGTCACTCATATGTGTAATGCATAAATAATATTTTCACAACTTAAATTTTAAATAGAAGAAAAATCCATCAACTCTAAATTAAAAACCTTAATTAATAAAAGTACCCTTTTTTTCTTAGTAGAGAACAAAACTCTTTTAGATAACTTTAGTAACTTATTATGTTACTTTAAGATGAATTTAATAACTTCAACTTATGGACGAGTGACAAATACTGTAACATATAAATGTGAGTTAATCAAGTTACTTTCTTTAACATCTTTTTCAGTTGTACTATGCACAACATAATATTAAATGAAATACATTCTACTTCAGAAATAGAAACTGTTTTTTCAATAAATCTAGAAAGATGGCAATTTTGGGTTTGTTTTTCATATTTAACTCAAAGTTAGAAGAAAAAACTTTGAATATGGAAGAAAATTTATCTCATGACAATTAGAGCTGATTATTTTCAACCACTAAAGTTTAGATATGATTTAAGTTCATTGCTAATGCAATCTATTAAAATCAAAATATTATTTCTTATTTAATAGTGGTTGAAATTGGCTTTGCAAAAGCATTGAGCTCTGTGAGTTCAAAATGAAATTTGTCTTTTAGAAAGTTTAGAAGATTTTTTACAAAAGGAAATTTGTATTTCGTATTTGAAAATTTTCAGAGTTGGAATTTGTGAAAGAAATATTTTATAAATTAATACATGGATTTTGGGGGCCCTTTAGATCTGGGGCCCATGGGCAAAGTCCCGATTTGCCCATACGATAATAAGGGCCTGTGGTCATCTGTTGAGTGGGTCATTCATAGTGTGTAAGTATGTTTATTCACCTAAAGGATTGAAATAAAGTATCTACTTTATCTCAATGGATATTTTAGACACTATTTGTGAAAAGTTTGGTTAAGATATTTCTTTCCGCTTAATTTCTTTCCTTATAAAATCGGTTGGGAAAAATGGACAATTTTCCTAAACCGTCGGGATATCCGGAGTTGAAAATTATTCAACGACGTAAAATCCGGAGTTTATTTACATTAAAATCATATACAGAAAATCGGGACTTTGAAAAACTGACGTGATAAGCGGAGTGACGTGAAAACCGGGTGTCGGGATAACGAGGTCCGACTGTATCATGATGGTTATCCAAATATTTTTTTTAAAGCCACGGAACGGATAAAAAGACCGAAAAATATGCCGCCATTACCGTTTCCCAATAAATTTTATGCAGAATTATTTATCCGCCCTTTCAATTAAAAAATAATGAAGGAAAGAGATTAAAAAAAATGTGTACCAAATTTGCCAACACTTGATGAAAAATGACTTGCGACTTTTTTCTATCAGAAAGCGAGTATACTGTTATGAATAGAATCTTACATGCAAGTTGGTCTAAAAAAGATTATGGTTTTGAACACTTTCCAATATAGTTGAAAAGTAGTGGTTTGATTATATGTGCCCTATCTCGGGTAAATATATTGGGATTACCATGAAATTGATATATGATATTGAGATTTATAATACCACTAGCTGACTCGCTCGGCGTTGCCCGAGCAGACTGTCATTGAAAAATATAACAGTGGAGTGGACTGAATAATATTTATTTATACTAAAAACTTGTAAAAAAAAATTAAATAAGAGTTAAATTTTCAAAAGTATAATAGTTACGTTTAAAAAATAAAACGGTCAGGGAATTACAGTACTCCCTTTCGTTTGAAAATATATGAATTTTGGTTATTTTTGACTAATTTTAATCATTTGGCACCTTTTAATGAAAATTCTGATTACTCTCACGGGAGTTCTCCCTAAAAAGGGGGCTCCTGCATGTCCGGCATGCTCCTGCATAAATCGGTCTCAGGTTCAGCGGATTTTATACAGCGCTCCTCAGTTCTTAAGAAACAGGGAGTGGGGGAGCCTATTACTTATTTTGTAACAAACTGGTTACGTTGTTCGTAGCTCAGTTGGTACGGCGTTTTTTCGTTGCTCCGTGGGCTTGGGTTTGATGCCGTAACGCGTTACGTTTGTTTTTCTCCTTTTTTGTTTTATAAATATACTTGTAATTAGAATTTAATAATCTCAATTAAAAATTTTAATATCGTACATTAATTATAATGTTAACATATTTACAATTTTAATTTAGTATTTTTGATTTTTAAACCATATTAAACATTTCTCATCATTTAAAGGTATTAAAAAAAAATTGGATCTATTATTGACTAATAAAAATTCCAAAATCGTTACAAAATCTGTTGTGGACGTTGGAACTCTAGTTACGATAAAATAAAACATATTCAAATAAAATAAAAATAAATGCAGAAAGAAGATAAATGGGAAAGCAAAATAATTTAAAGTGCAAGCATACGTATTACAAATTTAAAAATCTTTAATATGCAAAAGTAAATTAAAACTTGTGCTAACTTTTAATGAACTATGTTTCTTACTTTAAAAACAAAGTAATATTATCATCGTATTGACTTCCTTTGTTAAGACAATACATAAATGATGTTTCTTTAAAATCAAGAATTGGCACAATTGTTCAATATCATTGCATTGATAAAGAATATATGAAATACATTTTAAAAGTGATTTTAAAAAATTAACAGTTTTATGATGTTTTATCCAAATATTTAGTTACAAATAAGAAAATAAATAGGTTAAAATTATAATTGATACACAGTATTATAATTTTTAATTGACAATGAGAGTAGTAAATTCTAATTTCAAGTATATTTATAAAACAAAAAAATGAGAGAAATAAGTGCACAGCGCGTTCGGTATCGAACCTGAGCTCGCGGATTTACGAGCAAACTCCGTACCAACTGAGCTACGACTAACGTAGTCAGTTTGTTACAAGGTACGTATTTAAGTTGTGTTATAATATGAGCTTTTCCCACTCCCCTGTTTCTCGAGAAATAAGGAGCGTTGTGTAAAATCCGTTGAATCTGAGACTAAGGAGCCTCTACCCTACAACATATATAAAAATAATCAAAATCTGTGATTACCATGATTGGCCCAATCCTTTTAAGACAAGATTTCATTATAGATATACTAGAGGGATCTTACCCCTCCGAGCTATGCTCGCCAACCTCCGTTCAGACTTCGCAACCTCTAAAAACGGTAATGTATCCTGCATTAAAAAGACTACGGGGTTACGGATAATTGAATGAGGTTATCCCGAACTATTTTCTGTAATCGTTTTGCCATACTTTTCCGTTTGAATGGGGCAATTTTAGGTTGTCATGGTCCCATCCACCACTGTCGCGATAGCTGACGGCTGTTTTTGAGATTGATAAGCAAGATACACATTTACAAATCAGCTTGTATAAAATGGTTTTGTTAAAAATGTCGTTGCGTCTCGGACTTTTATAACGACGCCATGGACAATATTCTTCCGTTGAGTTCAAGGTTAAAAAACTCCGTCTGCTTAGGAATAACATTCAGAAACACGGTATTGAAAAGCACTGTGTTTTGAAATTTTACGTTTACATTTTATGTTTTGAACCAGTTTTAGATAGTTTCAGGAAAAGGTACAGCTTATGAATGAATTCTTTTACCTATTTTAAAACGCCCCGATGCATATTTTCATGTTATTTTTAAAATGTAATTTTTTAAAAAAACTAGCTAAAGCCATGCTTTGTTTGGATTCGCGAAGCATTATCTAATAAGATAAATATTAGAAAGTAACAATATTTTTTTATATTATCTTTGTTTTTGTATATGTATTATGCAAAAACGTTATTTTATGTTTTGGCGCATTTTAATTTTAGAAATGTAAATTTAGCCAAATAACTAAGAATTTCTTCGGAATTTTTTATTTATGATATAACGAATTTAACAATTAATTTTATTTGTTTACAATTCTTTTGTTGCCACTTTACAAAAAAAAATCATAATATAATTCTTTTAAAATGCGTAAGTATCGTCTGCGTAAATAATTTCACATAATAAGAATAAATTGTGTATTTGAATTCTTAACACTGGGAAATACTTCTATAATTGAATGTAAATAATTGGATTCTCACCAATTTTAATTCATTAAAAACATGCTAGAATTTTCATAAAAAAGGTATTTTAAAAATTTCATGAAAGAAATCGTGAAACTATTTAATTAATCATTATTCTATCTATTACTACTAACTCCATTTATTTTTTCTTCTGAAAATATACGTGTTTCATTTTTATTTGCAAAAAAGCGTCCGTAATGGAAAAAAAAATGTAAAATAAATAAATAAAAATAATAAAATTTTTAAGGTTATTCTGTAACAAAAAAATAATATTGTGCAAATCTACAGATCATAATTTATTTTTATGTTTAATTTCAAGTCAAAATACTAAATAGTTTTTTTTTCTTTTTTTTTTTTTTTTTTTTTCTTTTTCTTTCCTTTTTTTTTTTTTTTTTTTTTTTTTTTGTAAAGTGTACGACAAAATGTAATTTGTGTAGCCTAGTAGAGGATTCGCTTCGCTCATCCTAATTAATATGCATATAAGAATTTTATAATATGTATCTATCGAATCCGTACAAAATAAATCGAAAGTATTTTGTGCATGCATTTACCTGTATTTATTTTTACATCAAGTGATGTAATACATAAACAAATTTGCCAGCTGTGTTACTTTTACACCATGTAATTTCCACTGTGACGTCAATTAATATTGTCCATAAGAAAATATTTTTAAATGTATAGTTTTAATATATGACGTAAGTTTCACCTTAAATAAGTTTCGCGTATATTAATTTAATTATTTCAAAGTTTTTTTTTTCTTTTAAGATATTATTCGATTAAAAAATTGTTTGGGAATATTATTATTTTAGCTTTCTAAATATGTCCTAATTTCCACCATTAAAAGTTTTTCACCCGTAATAATTTAATTATTTTAGTCATTTTACATACGCCGATATTAAAAGTTTGGGCATTTTACATATGATGTATTTGTCACCATTAAAGGAGTCTCGTGTGTAGTAATTTAATTATTTTAAGTTTTCTTACTTTTTTTAATATTAAATTGTAAATTTAAGTTTTATGACCGAATTTTTCATATTTTCTGCTTTTAACACTTGATCATTTAACTATTATTTTAAAGTTTCGTTTTATTTTCTAAAAGTCACGTGTAAATTTATTTTTTATTTGATTTTCATCTGACGTTATATCTACATCTATGTTTATTGTGACGTCTATGATGACTTATTCACATGGATCCAAAGTCTCTCGTATAATAACTCGTACAATTTCTAAATTTAAAATATTAAAAATCTAATGTTTTTGAAATATTAAGTCGGTTTAAATTTTAATAGCATTTCTCTAATAACGGCAATATTTGTTTTTCTTGTTGCGCATGAAAGAGTGTATGTTGTCATTTTTCTATTATAAATATCATTTTTTCATTAAAACTGAAAAGAACAACAAGAGAAAAATTTTATTATCTTTGCATTCGGTTGGGCAATTTTTAACACTTTCCAACAAAGTTGAAATGTGTTTAAGACTTCGGTTTGTCTGTCCGTCTGTCCACGCTCTAACTCTTGTAAATATGCTCGGATCGTTCTGAAATTTTTGGATGTTAGTGACCTCTACCATAGCACGATCCCTATTTCAAATGAAGTTTGTAGCATGTTTAGTTCATTTACAAGGACAGTCAAAAGTTTTCCGTTACATTACGGCCAATGGGAAAAAATCATTTCAAATGATTTTTAATGGTGTTACACTCTTTCAAACATAGTAAAATTGATATTCATTCATGAAGTCCACTAAAATATGCATTCTGTTGAATATGCGGTGCAAAGAATAGTTATTGTTCATTTACAGGGCCACACAAAGGAATTCCGTTCATAATGGTATAGGGGAAATTGTTTGCGGTGTATTTGAAAAGATTTCAGATACTATATTGTATCCGAATTACTGTATATTAGTAATGATTGCTCGAAATGCATTTTTAATTATGAAATGCGTTTTTTTAGGGTTTCGTTCATCTAACAAAAACCTATTCGTCTCGCTCCTCTGTCTGTCTGTCTGTCCGTCTGTCACAGAGTCCGTTCTCAGAAACTATACATGTTGGAGACTTGAAATTTTACATACTTATAGCTGAACACCTCACATCAAGCGAAAAAAACATAAAATTTTGAAAAAGTCGTACATTTAACCCTTTCGGCTCCCACATGTGTATTTTAAACAATTCTTTCTAAGTGAGCCTCTATTTAGGTTGGAGGCGTGAAATTTTGCATACTTATAGCTGAACACCACATATCATATGACAAATCATAAAATTTTGAAAAATCGTACATTTAACCCTTTAGGCTCTTACATGCGTATTTTAAGCAATTATATCCACTTTAAAGCCCCTTATTAAATTGGAGATTTGAAATTTTGCATACTTATACACTGTAAAAAAAAAATCTGTGAAGTTACTAAAGTTTTTCTAGGAAACTTGGATTCCTAGAACTTTTCATGTAACGGCAACAACAAAATGTCATGTAACAGACACACTTTTGCGCCGAAAATCAAAAAATCTGTAAGGTTACTAAGAATTTTTTTGGAAACTGGGATTCCGAGAACTTTTCATGTAACTGCAGCCAGGGTTACAAATAAAAGTTTAGTAAGATTACTGAAATTTTAGCAGATTCATTTGTAAAGTTACAGATTTTTGTAGCTTTACAAAAACTAGTTTTGTAGATTTGCAGCTTTTTTCGTACAGTTATAGGTGAAAGTTTAGTAAGCATGTAACTTTACATCTGTAGAACTACAGATTTTTTTTTACAGTGTAGAAGAACACCTGAGGCCAGGCGACAAATCATAAAATCTTGAAAAAGTCTTACGTTTAACCCTTTGAGCTACCACATATGTATTTTAAGCAATTCTTTCTAAGAGGGGCCCTAATTAAGTTGGAGATATGAATTTTTGCATACGTATAACTGAATACCTCAGGCCACACGGCAAATCATAAAATTTTCAAAAAGTCTTATATTATTTACTCGTCCGAGCTCTAGCTTGTGTATTTTAAGCAATTTTTCTAACCTCCGCCCTTTTCCCCCGAGGAGCACTTTTCCAACTTTTGCCGACACCCCTTTGACCATTCTTTCATATTATGCACCATAGCCTTACATATTTTAGTTTCACTTTTTACCGCCAGGAGCGCCTATTTATCTCGGGTGCTATCGACCCAATCCTCTCGACTAATAGATCTACGGATAGTACATAAAACGGAGTTTCGTTCGGATAGAGGTTTGTTTAGAATAGAGTGCGCCTCTGGTTGCGAAATGTGGAACTAACAGATTTTTCAAAAGGAAAAAGTGTTTTGAAAGGAATATTAAACGAAACCCTCTGTGCGATCTGTGCATACCTACCACTTACCTACTTGTTCACTATATTTATGCATACTATAAAGTGCGTATAAATGCTATAGTTCATATACAGAGCTACAGAAATGAATTCGCAAAGGTTACTGAGAATTATCATAAATTGCTTAAAGTTGGGTTTTAAGGAGTTGTGCATTTTTACGCTGAACTGAATTTAGTGTACTAAGAAATATTTGTAGAATATATATAAAATGATATACAGGGCCACGCAAAGAGTTGGATTCATGGCTGTCTATGGATGATAATTTCTGGAAATGTAATTTCAGTAGTTTTAAGCTTGTTTTAGTTTGAATTAAATTTTAGCTAAATAGTGGCATGTAATAAAGGTACTAGGTAAACTACAGGGCTGTACAAAAGTATTCAAGTATGTTTCCATCTATTAGTATAAATTAATGAAAGATGAATTTCAACCTGTTATGCATTTTCTTGCTAAACTAAATTTCCCCATTATATAGTATATATATCAACATACAGATCGAATACAGGGCTGTTAAAAAGAATTGGAATACATATTTGGCTATGGGCGGTAACTACTGAAATCAGATTTTTAATTGTTTACTTAGTTATCTTATTTACCTTATTTCCCTAAGTAACGAAGTTTCGTTAAAACTTTCAGGGAGTGTTGGAAAGTGTTCATAATCTATGCTGTACGCATGATTTTTTTTATTTGTTATTTCATATATTCGTTTCAGAAATCTGAACGGTTGGTTCCAAAGG
Organism: Maratus speciosus; assembly: GCA_963932465.1. Lineage (NCBI taxonomy): Eukaryota > Metazoa > Arthropoda > Arachnida > Araneae > Salticidae > Maratus > Maratus speciosus. The sequence goes on along the minus strand of OZ010800.1, from coordinate 349,655,774 downwards.
TTTCATAATAACTCTTAAAATTTCTAAATATATAATAAAATAATATTATTGAAATATTAATTTGTTTTAAATTTTAATGGCATTTATCTAATAGCGGGATCTTTTTAATTGCTGTAGATGAGAGACAGAGAAAAGGGTAAATGATGTCATTTTCTCTTTAAAATTGAAAACCCCCCTTTTGTTTACGTCTACGAAATTTGAAGATGACTTTTGGTTTCTGTCTAATTTTTGGTTTCTGAAATAAAAAAGATTTCTGACGATCGAAATGTGATTTTTTTTTTCCAAATTTTTCTGAAAACATAATTTAATCATAACTTTTTAAACATTATACTTAAAATAAACATAATTTAATCATTGTCTTCACTACCGATTGAAATAAAAGATAATTTCAATTTCAATTTGACAATGACGAAAAAAAAAGTATAATTTTCCCTTTTCTCCCTTTTTTTCACAAAAATGGAGAAATTTAGTTGCCATCATTACAGAAATGTCATTAAAATTAGAAAAAATTTAATATCTCGAAAACTAATTAAAATTTCAAAATTCTAATATCACTTTTGACATACGCGGATTGATACATGTAATTGGTGTTAATCTCAGCGCCAAACGTTCCATATTTTAGGAGAAATAGCTGTGAAACATAATCAGTCGTTTAATCAGTCATTTTATAAAATCGTTTCAATAGGATTTTATATATATAGGGTAGATTTTGTTTTCACAGGTTTTGTTGTATTTTTAAAGACAACATTTTTTGTATTTTTTAATGACAACTTTTTTTGTAAACTGTAACTACTTTTTTCCTATTCCCTTCACTGTCAATCGAATATTTAAAAATAATTTTTAGTTTAAATTTTAATTAAAAAATATATTTTAAAAATATTTCAACATATTATGAAATGAATGAATGCATATTTCATACTTACTGGTATTACACTGGCTTCAGCAACCAGCATGGCCAACACAGCAAAAACAACGATCTGAAAAATAACAATACACATATTATTGCTTCGTACTAACACAATGTAACTATATTAAACAGCAAAATAACGTCTGTGAGTAGCGTTGACGGTATTTTGATGGTGACAACAGACCCAAAAATTTCACTTTTACGGCAGTTTTTAAACTTCTAGACCATACAATTTGAATTTTTACGCTGTCGAGTAGATTTTTTTTTTTTTCAAATGCAACTTATTTGAAAACTGTATCTCAATTTTCTTTTTTTTATGGTTTTAAAATAATTTTCAAGCATGATTTTAAAGAAAATCTATCTGTTTCGTGTGCATTTTCATGAAAATTAACCCGATTGCATTTAAAACAATATAAATAGTTCAGCATTTGTTCCCGGATAAGATTCCATAACGAAATCAAAACTTTAACGATAAATAAATAAAACAACGTAAAAAAAAAAAAAAAAAAAAAAAAAAAAAAAAAAAAAAAAAAAACTCGCACGTTTAACAGACATGTGATCGAACCAATGAAATTATCAGAATCCAAAAGGCTGCTGCAAATCGCGAAATCTTTCGCGATTTCTTCTTTTATTAACTCCTGGCCTCCAGCTAATAAGAAAATATGATTTTTAACAAATTTCAAAACCTTATTTGAATGCATAATTGATATTTTTAATATAAAATCTTTTTTTCTAGTGTTGTTAGTGGGCAATCTAAAAAAATATATATTAAATGTAAAATACATATTGTAATTTTCAATAAGAAAATGCTTTACATCTATATTCTATAAGCCGGGAGACCTGGGTTGGATCTCCTATCGTCACGAATTTTTAGGAGCCCCAAGACCAATCTCCTACAGAAAATGTGAGGGACGCCAAAATTCAAGGTTTTCGGCAATGCATGAATTATTTTAATTACGAAATATTTGTATTTTTGTGCCCAGTTTATAACAAAATGAGAATTCTTTGAAAAATAAGGGGATTACAGAAATCCAGGATTACGCTTTGAAGGGGGCTACATATTTTAGAGGCTTATATGTGTTCAGATCTTGTCCGACCCGCTGCCGATCTCTGTCTCTTTTCATTTAATTTGATGGGACGTGCCGGATCAGGTCCTGACTTACATTTTTTTTGCTGACTTGAGCAGAGTCGTAACCAGTCAGAGAAGTTCTGAAAAGCTTTGGTGGGGCTAATTCTGAATGCATTTAACATGTTAAATAATAAAATACTGTACTAAAATATATCTTAGTTTTTGCGATTTTTTGGTGCGTTTCTGTATTTGGATAATTTAAAAGTGTGTTTGCAATCAAACGATTTAAAGTTTTATTATTAAATTATCAAAATATTATGAAGGTTGAAAAGAACAAGAGGTTGCATAGGGCCTTAATTTTTTAATTAAGTAAATTTTAAACATGCTAATATTTCGAATTTCATAATGAAATTTATAAAAGAGAAAAAAAAATGTATGACAAAAATAATATATTTTCAAAAATTCCTATTTTTTAAGGAACTGTTAATAATAATAATAATATTCTTTCATAATTTTTAAAAACTTTGAATATCTAGTCTAGTCTGGGAGGGGCTTCAGACCCTTTAGCCCCCGCCATGGGTGCGCCAATGAATGACATCTACCTATTCTAATAAAAGAAAGTTTCGCACTGTGTGTGTGTGCGATGGCTAGGAAAAATCTACGGCATGTACAAGGCTGAAAATTTGTGTGAGGTTAGTCCAAGACCTCTCCCGGTGCACCTGAGACTCAGGATTTACCATTTCTAATAATTAGCTGAGTTATTAATTAAAAATTACAAAGAACTCTCATTAAAAAATCATATCTGTCCTTTCGAGAGGGAAAAGTGCTCGCGCATGCGCAGATACCCTATTTACGTATCTGGTGGAAACGAAGATGGAAAAGAAGAAATTTTGTCATTATTTATTAACTTCCATTGACCAGACCGCTTAGTAAAGTTGAAAACGGAAGACATATTCTGAAAGATCGTACTATTACGTCTCAAATGTCGCAATCAATTCAAAAAATATCGCAGTTAACTTTGAAAATAAATTTTAAAAATAATCGTTTTACCGAAAAACGTTTTCCTCCCTTATTGAAACGTCCCCTCAAGGCGTAATTTTAGAGGTACCGACAAATAAAAAACATGTTCGTAAAGAGGGAATCATCTTCTAATCGATGGTGCAATCGGTTTTTAAAAATATGAATTTTAATCCTTTCAAATACACAGGCAATAACAGGTCACTTCGCCCCTCACGGAGAAGATATTTTTTATACTCTAAAAGTAATTAAATGTCTATATTTTAACACAATCTTTTTAGACAATCAATATACCAGATTTACATCACCTACAAAAATTTTGAAACGTTCGGACGGGTAAAAATATTTTTTACAAAATAAAATGTGTGAAAATTTCGACGAAATCAGAAAAAAAAACACCTGAGTGTTTCGTCGCGGTTTTGCTCGCTTTCGGTACGCATCCAAAAATAAAATTATGCAGAAAATAAAATATCAAATACCTTATACTTTCAATTCAATATTTTTCGCGATTTTTTCATTTAAAAATATAAATTTAGACAACATGTAGTTCAAAATATAAAATCATACAAATTTGAGGTTCATTTAAGATATATATATAATAAGAATACCATCTGAAGGGCAATAAGAATTGTTGTACATCTGCATATGCACTTATGCAAAGTTACAGTGAAAGTCACATGATTTTGACGTAACAATAGTTAAACGTCGCAATTTTCTCAAGTAAATATACGTTGTTTTTTCAATGACGTCTTTTTCACACTTTTATGGATTAAAATTATTTACTCTTTTAAATTATAATGAGAAAATGACATTAATAAAGATATAATAATATCCACTATCTCTCTCTTTCTCCCTTTTTTTCACCCCGGTGGTATAAAGTTAATGCCATCGTTTGAATTTATTAAAGAAAAAAAAAGCCCAATATCTGGATAATAACTTAAAATTTCAAACTTTCAATAGCTTCTATGACACCCGATCTTTAAGAATAATTGATGTTTGTTTCATCTTCAAATTCATCCTATTCTTGAAGGAGTAGATGTAAAGTACATGTACACAGTCGGATTTTAATCCATATTGGACCGCTGTCCTATAAATAGAACAGCTAATAAAACATTTTTTAAAATAAAATTGGTAAGGATTTTCTGGATGCATTTTGTTATGATGTCTTTAAAATACACAAAAGTATAACATATAAACAAAAAAATCAAGTAACCAATTAAAATTTAATTGAAAAATATCTATTTAAAAAATCCTTTAAAAATTGTGATCTTATAATCTAGAATTTTACCGTTATTATTATATTTTTATTGGAGAAATCATAGAGTATTTTTGTACAACATAAACAGTATTTTTAAAGTAAAATATTTGCTCATAAAATTAGTTTATGTATGCATTTTACTTTTTCTTACTATGTGTCCTACTAATATGTCCTGTTTATAGGACAGCTAGTTACTTAAAAAATTAAATCTTTTTTTTCAAAATTTTGCTAGTATCTACTTAATTACACCATATTAATGATATAATCGAAGTTTTAAAATTTTTCAAAAATATTTAATCGGTGTGGTCCAATATGGGTTAATATACTGTAACACTTAAGTTGAAATAAAGTAGGATTTTTAACTTTTAACCATTGTTGAAATGTATTTATGAATTACGGTTTGTTCTATGTTGCCAATAAAATACATTCTGAAAATATTATTAAATCGATTTTCAACATATAGATGACAACACTTGTGCTGTTTAAGAATAAAGATAGATTTATTTTTTCAATTGTTGCTACATGTTCTTTTTGTTTTGTTTGGAAGCTTGCGAAATACCCTATTTTATTCTGTAGTCAGCAAGTAAAACTTATTTCTTATCATAGTTCCTAAAATTGTTGTGTGTTTAATAGTATAGAATTTTATGGAGGAAAATTATTTTTTCAATTAAACACCAGTATTGCCGATTAGTAACAAACTGTTTTTTTAGCCGTAAACCATACTTAACAAAATAAGATTTTTTTAAAAGTATTTTTCCCATGAGTTATTTAAAAAATAATTGCAGAAAAACATTTTTGAAATGATTTTTGAAAAATCAGGCATTTAAGGGTTAAGTAAGGATTGACCGAAGCAGATTTTTAAGACCAAAGCCGAATTTCGCTAATCTTTCTATTTTCAGCCGAAAATGAAAACGGAAATGTCAAAATTTTTCTTTTTAGTAATTAATACGTGCATAAAGATACATAATTTTTAATTTATACGTGGTTAATAAATATGCAGAGTTATTAATTAATTATACGCGTGCTCCAAGTTGTCTCTCACTGCCTCTGAACAAAACTTTTTATTTTCATGTAAAATAAAATGTAATTTATTCATCGACGACTCAGAATGATTTTTTAATTATACGAATTTCATCTAAGTAAAAAAATGTTTTAGGTATACATACCTCGATTTATCTTTTATAATGATTTTTGTAAATGATCATCTGTTATACCAAAACTTTCTCAAAGAGTATTTGAAACACTTCTACGGTTTCAAACTAAAATTTTCTATTACTGTTAAGTCTGAAGCTTTTAATAAGCACGTGGAAAGCGTCTTAAAAGTTTAGTCCTATATGCATTGCTTGCTTTATAATTTCCATTAACGTCTTGAGTCAATCACGACTGATCGTTATAAACAGTGAAGTTTATAGCAATAAATAAAGAGTGTCTCATTTAAGCCGATACAGTTTAAATCAATGAATAATGTTGAAATTTTCCGAAGGAAGAAACGAAATTTTTTGGAATACAAATAGTTTCGGTTATGCCGAATTTTCGGAAGCATTTTCACCGAAAATGAATTTACGGCGAAACTCAGATTTTAGGCCAAAAACGAAAACAAAACCGAAATTTTGTTAGATATCTAACTAAATTTTTTAATTCTCTGCAAATCTTAACATTTTGATTTGTTTTACTACCCGCTTATAATGATAGCTGTAAAATTTGCATATCGCGTGCAAGGATTCTTTACAAAAAATATACCACAAAACAAGCCTTCTAGAAAATTTATTTGCAGATTTTTGAATCTCTCTTAACTCAAGAATGTTTTATAAACTGGAATTGGTATCGTAATTATAAACTGGATTTTAAAAAAAATGTAATGTCATCAATTGATGATGAGAAACTATTGCTTAAAATTAAATATTAAAATTTCGCCTAACTTAAAATGTATTGAGAAATTTTCCAACAGCAGATATTAAACGATATTAAAAATTCGTTGAAGCTGACAAAAAGAAAAAAAAATAACAATCATAAAAAGAAGGAAAAAAAGAGAAACATATAAATAAAGCTACTTAGCATTTATAGATTTTGTGCAATAAGATTGAGATTTAGAAACAAAACAAATGTATGTAATTTTTAGTGTTAATTAAACATATATTATTATGACAAGGAAATTTCAAAACTTAAAATGAACAAACGTAAAGTGTATCGTATATCGAGAAACGTTCTAGCAAAATAGCTTAGCAGTTGGAAGTTCCTATACCTACGATGTTATATTAATGTATACTTTTTCTCAGAAACTACCAAATATATTCTCTTGAAATTTTTTATATACATAATATGAATTATTCCTAATAAAGTGAAGTAATTTTATAAACAGATATTTTTTAGTTATTTAAAAAAAATTCTTGAATAAAAACCACTTTTAAATAACAAAAAAAACTTTCATTTTTCCAAAGAAAAACTTTTGTACAAAAGTTTGTAATAAAAGTTCACTTCAAATTGATCAGGAATATGTGTGAAATATTTTGTGGCAAGATTGAAAACAATAATATGTAGTAGTTTTTATAAAAAGATACACTGAAGTTCAAAAATGAACATTTTGAGATAAAGTTTTCGTATGTAATGTTTATATATGATGTAAACAAACTGACTTATTTAATTTTTTAAAACTTCTTGTTGTCGTAGAAACAAAAGTAATATACCATTCGCTAGGGGGGAAATATCGGATTCAAAATATAAAGAAAACCAAACAACTACTTTTTTCAGAATTGTGACTACCAACTGCCCCTAATTGATATTGGAGATTTCGTTGAAACTGTCATATTACCAATGCTTAAAAAAGAAGTAAGCAAAAACGAGCTTACAATAAAATTAATGGCAATGAGATTTAGGTGTTTTTTTTAAGGGTATCTAATTTTTAATATTAATTAAATAATCTCAACAAAATTCGATACTCACAAATTGATGATTCGGATAAAAAACAATAAAAAATTCCATACATCTCTGTAAAGAGAAAAAGCCCATACATTACGCGGTCACGATGAATTCACATAATTAGAATAAAATAAATAGAATAACTTTAAACGCAGTAGAAAAACCTAATTAAAACTTTTAAAATCATTATGAAAATTAAATAGAAGCTTTTGTCATTATACATTATTCTATACAATGTATGTACGATAAACGCTCTATTAAAACAGATTATCTAAGCTTATGAATAAAGTTACTAATGTTGATAGGAAATCGGATTTGACGAAGTTCTCCTATAATGAATAATTTCTGCTTTCTCTTCAGCTTCATTAAAATGGTTTCCATTCCGGTCACTTTTAATATTTAGAAAGACTTGGTCTTACCTTGGAAAACATTTTTTCCTTGTTGGTTCTAGCTCGATAGCTTTTCGAGAAATGGAAAATCGCTACTCATGTGAATTTCACCGGTGGGGAAACCGTATTTATACCGAAAACTTTTTGAAAGTAATTAATATTAATATTTATTCGTAAACTAAATGGAGCTATTAGGTCATTGTTGTAAATGAAGTAGAAAATCTTTTACTGAGATTTCCATCTTGAAGGGACCTTATCTTTCCAACTTCAGATGAATATGTATAGGCAAATTAGAATGACCTTAGGTTAAGAAAAAAAGCAGAAGGATTAAATACACATCAGTGAGTAGTGTTGAAGATATTGAAAATATTAGTGCAGTTTTTTACAGTGCTACAGTGAAGCGAAATGACATTGATTGTTGTATGAAGTAACGTTTTGGTCAGGTGAATTTTCAAAATAGCCATTTATCGTAGTCGTTTTTCATTCATTTTTGACAGCGTTTGATTTTATCATAGAAAAGCCTCTAGGCAGGCTGGCTGGCTATGTTAAGTTGCAGATTGGCTTTTATAAAAGAATTCCAATTGTAAATTTATAAATTTCCCGAAACGTCATATTTTGATGTTTGGCTTAAGGCTGTTCTTAACTGCTCTGCTCAACAAGCGCAAAACGTTTTGACACATTTACAAATTCATTTTTTAACGGAAAGATATAAAATTGGAAAGCCTGGCCATGGAAGCGATTTGGAATTGAACTGTGTTTTCCATTTTTTGATCAATAAATTACCTATTGAGTTATAAGCGATTTCGATCACGTGGCAAACACTTTATCGCCCCTCGCTGACTGGTTTTTCTGCTTTCTTCGGGAACTTCGGTTCAAAACGTCAAATTTGACACTATTTTCTGAAAGATCTATTGCGTTTGCAAAAAAACGGGAAAAACAGCTGGGTTACATAGTTTCCGAACAACAACATCTGCTAGTTTCATGCATTTCTGAACAAAAATGAATTAAAACTTATGTCAGAAAGTTGCCCTTTTGGATTTGAGAATATAGCTTTTGTTTAATAGAGGTTAATAGAGGTTTTGTTTTTGCAAATAGTGATATGGGAGATAAGTTATGTTTTAAGGACTTTCTAAGGTAATCTGGCCATATTTATCATGATAATAAAAAAGAGCCCAGAATAACCATATTAATAGGAATTTGATTTTGATCGAGACCGCAGGTTTTTTTTTTTTTTTCCTTGAGATATCGGGGATTTATATTTTAATACTCTTATATACTTTAATATACTTTAATCCAGTATTTAAAATATCTATAACAAGTTACAAGCAGCCTTTTGCAAAAGAATTTTGACCATAAATTTATAAATTTCCTGACCTTATATGTAACTTTTTGTATGTAACTGTAATGATCTTATGTATCACGTTACTTTAAGGAAAAGCGAAAGGTTAACTATAAACCGATGATGCAGATATTAAAATACTCATGCAGTTATTTACAGTGGGTACAGTAAAATAACGTTGATTGTTATATGATACTAGAAAGATAGACCGTCAAAAATGACGGAAAATGAGGTATAAGGATATATAAAAGAATGTGCAAGAAAGAGTTTTTCTCGCTTGTTTCGCAGTGATAGATGAAAATAACACATTTATGAAAATTATGTACAGTAGAAGACCACTAATCCATACAGCTTGGTTCCAAGTGTTTTGCGGATTTGAGGCATTTCGCGGATTACAGGTCTTGCCTATTCAATCTTTGTTTCAATGTTTAAAATTCATATTTTGGACAATTTAGATTTTCTCCCCTCTTGCATATAGTACAAAGTATGGTGCAGATAGTTCCAAAATAGAGAATTTGGTACTTTTCCACTACAGGGACCTTGGCGTTTTTTAAGTTTGGCGAAATTCGGGCATGAGATAGTGAGGCCAAAGGATATAAAAAACTATGAAAACAAACTTGATGAAATGTTTTGCTTGTTTGTATATGGATTTTAATTACTTGTATATATATATTTTAATGCACGAATTATTCCTGTTTCTGAATAAAATTAGATAATTTTTTTTTTTTTTAAGTAATTGCATAAATATTGAAAAAAAATGCGTGTGTATATGAAATGAAACAGTGAATAGGTTGTCAGAAAATAGACTGCTTGCATTGACGTCACGTTGCTATTAGTAACGACTGATACTCTAATCTAGTATTGCATCTGGAGCCCACACGAAACGTCAGAACTCCCCGTTTGCCATTAAAAGCACGCATGGTCTTTCTATTTAATTTAGATTTTTATTATTATAGTGCAAATAAGTTAAATGGAGAGCATCACATTCGCCTTATATTTGTGCACCATATAAAGCGATGCCAGATTCTTCTAAACATATGACGTCATGTGCAAGCCGTCTATGTGATGACAAATATCCTTCTTCGCCAAGCTAGTTTTCTCTATTTCGACAAGGCCACTGTACTGGAAAAGTACCGATAATTTAATTTCTGTATCCGGTTATGTAAAGCACATTACTATCAGGCAGTTAAGAGCTCAGATAGTACAGTGCCGTCTGGTGGCGGTTATTTTATTAGTAGCATCGGGATGAAGATGTAAAGACTTACATTTTCATATATTACACATTAAATTCTGACCGATAGATTTTGTAAAAAACATTAAATGTGCAGAATTTAAATTAAATTGCGGTGAGCTTGATTATGAAAGGTTAATGAGTTTCAATGGGAATTTCGCTAAATTAGCCAGCTATCGCCAAGTTGACTTCATATATGGTAGCTTATTTTTTTCGCAAATTTTGGCGATATTTCGCCAAGTTGGTCAAAATTTGGCGCTATTGTAGTAATCCTGGCATTATTACTTTTCAATAATTACTCATTGTTGAATCTAATACAAATTTCTACATAGGGACGTAGCTGCGACCAATGAGGTGGTCCAACCGAAATTGTGAGGGACACACCGAGACTTGGATTTTATATAAATAGAGATTTAGATATTTTTACACATGGGGATTTGGAATATAGGGGAGACCGGGGGAATGGCGACATCTTAAGGGAATTAAAAATTTTTCACCTAAAAAAAATGTTTGTTTTTTAATAGTAAAAATTCTACAGCTGAATCCTGAAGCTTAGGTTCAGAAAAGTAAAAGGATTAATTATGCACCGATGGGTACTGTTAAAGGTTTTAGAATATTTTTACACATTTTTTTTTAAACAGTCAAGTGATTTAAAAGATCATTGACTGCTGTGTGGTGTAACATTTTCTTCAGCTATTTTTTTCTTCCGATACTTAGTTATCATAGTCATCACTCATTATTTTTTGACGATGTTTGATTTTATCTAAGAAAGGCAAGCAGGATCTCTTCACTGCACAACACACATTTATTTCTCTAAAGCAACTCTCAAACTTTATAGTTACGCAACCCACCTTAACCCCTTGGAAACGAGCGACCGGTATTCTTGCCGCGTAAGTTGCCTAGAATCGGGGATTATTCTCACCAGTATTTTTATTGTAAATTTTGCCTTATTTAATCCGAGCATTTTCCCGATTCAATTCGGCAAAAATTTCTGTTTTTAAAAACCGGTGATAAAAGATTAAAAATTCTGTAAAAGACGCTCGTGCCGAAGGGGTTAAAGCTTTAAAAATTTTTCAAGACTCACTTAATACGCATACAGGTACGTACAGCCTTTTGCATTATCCATCCTAATGGTAAAAGTAAATTTTTGTACAAGCATACACAAGCGAACAGTAATAGATAATCTTAATGTAAAAGTGGAATAATCCTGTTAGATTGAAATTATAATAAACCTACAATATTACACTAGCCACTATTTCTCTTAAAACAGATCTTAGTTTTAACCAAGTTACCAAAATACTATTTCTATTAACTTCAACTTTTCGAATTATTGGAAAATTATATGTTGTGTATATCAGTAATCAGTAATATGTAAACAATTTAATAACTATGATGGTGTTATCAGTTGAAACTGTGATCTTTGGTATTACGAAATGAAACAACAGCAAAATTTTGACACAATCATTTTTCTCCAGTTAAATCTAAGCATAACATCATCTTTACCATCACAAATTTTACATGCATATTTTTCATATTCATATTCACCAATTAAAAGTAATTTAACGGTTAGGTTATTAATAACAATAGGTTACTATAGGTTATTAATAAATCTATTTACAAACTTAAAGTCATTTTTACTAGCTACAACTTTGCATGTGAACATTCACAATTCACACTCTTGAGTTGAGGTTCTAATCTCAGTACCAGCGAGTAAAAAACCCAGAAATTTAATTCTTTAAGACGCATTTGTAATAAAATATTTAGTTTTATCAAAATAAATAAATAAATAAATAAATAAAAAATACTTCTTTCCTTTTAAATAGGACGTTATTTTCCATCACTGAAGCATTTCGATTCCCTCTAAGACAGTGTTTCTCAACCTTTTATTGGCCACGCCCCACCAAAGCATCTGTAAAGTCACTATGCCCCCCCCCCCTTAATCTGTAAATTATGTCTTTTATTATTAAAAAAAATGAACTATATTCACATTGTGGGGCGTAATAGAGCCTTAACAATAACTATTCATTTCACATTTTTTTACCTTTGTATCTTCTGTCACAAATGTGCTTTTAACATAATTGTATAAATCCAATGAGGTTATACAACTTCGCCTTTGTGCCAGAAAGAGTTTCGTTAAACTTTTCTAACTTACCTCAACGTTAAAGAACAGAGTTATACGATCTGCATTTTTATCTTCCCAAAATATCTTGAAGAGACTTACAAACACATTCTATAATTCGTTTTTTTAACTTATTAAGAGTCTGTGGAGAAGCTTACTATCCAAATTTGGACGGTAAATTTTCTTTCTATGGAAAACGCAAGGCACAAGAAGCATTTCAAGATTCTCATTTTTATCAAATTTAAGTAATCATTATTCCACATCACAACACGTTTTCCCCGTTTTCATTTTCTCAATATCCCTATTTGTCTTCCATGTAATGTCTGATTTTAAAATTTAAAATGTATACAATGTAAATTTATTTACTGTGCAGGATGCCTGCACTAGAGCCATAGATATTTATTAGCTACCCATTTCCTTTTCTAATGCCATTTACGATTTATAAGTTTTATAAAGTGGCTAGTCCCTTTCAGATATTTCATATATTTATAAGGTTAAATAAATTCAAGAAAGTCAAATTTATATAAACTTTTAAGTAGTTTCATGTATAAAAGAATCTTTGTGTGGCATATAGCAGAGTGAATAATAGTACAAATAGTAGTATCAGGAAAGCCATGACTTATTTTAAGCTTATGGTCTTTAAATGTCAACTTGCTTTCATTATGATTCAGACCCTAACAACCCCTCCAGAGTTGCCAGTTGGCTACTTTTTTAAAATTCAAATTTATTGATTGGCACCACTTTTTTTGAAGTAGTAAAATTCGCCTTTATTAATGGCATATTAATTAAAGCGAAAATAAGGGGAATTTTACCATTTCAGAAAAATGGTGCTAATGAAGAATTTAAAAAAAAGTAACCCACTGGCAACACTGAACCACGCTATCTCATTAGGATTACAATTCCAACCCTGCAATGCTATGTGATCCCGAGTCGCCTCTGTGCCCTCTACAACAGTAGTAGGAAAAGGACAGTTCTGGGACAGCAGGGTGCACGGGTGCACCGTGCACCCTCTCGCAGCACGCAGGTCCCTCCTCTCGTGCATCCTCCCGTCCCTCCTCTCGTGCACCCTCTCAACCCTCTTCAACTATCCGTGCCGTCTCTGAAACCAATTTAGACGCCCCCTAGCGGGAAAAATGGCGTTTTTAGAGTATTTTTCTGCTATAACATGAGAGTTGAACGTTAGATCGACTAGATTATCATTCTATAAGATGAAGATTAAAATTTACATTTGAATTTTGAACAACCTTTTTTTAATGAGTATTATTAATTAAGCAAAACAATGGAAAATAACAATTTTTAAGGGAAAAAGCTGATTTCTGTAGATTTTCTTTTAACTGTAAGATCAGAATAACGACTTAAATGGAGAAAGTTAAACATATATTTGAATTTTGAACAATCTTTACCTTAATGAGTATTATTAATTAAGCGAAACAGTGGAAAATATCCATTTCTTAGGAAAAAAGCTGATTTTTGTAGATTTTATTCAACTACAAGATCAGAATATCAACTTAATTGGAGAAAGTTAAACATATATTTGCTTTTTGGGCGATTAACACCTTAATAAGCATTATTAATTAAGCAAAATAACAAAAATATCAATTTTTAATGGAAAAAAGAAGATTTCAGTACATTTTATTCAACTGCAAGATCAGAATATCAACTTAAATGGAGAAAGTTAAACATATATTTGAATTTTGAACAATCTTTACCTTAATGAGTATTATTAATTAAGCAGAACAGTGAAAATATCAATTTCTTAGGAAAAAGCTGATTTCTGTAGATTTTATTCAACTACAAGATCAGAATATCAACTTAAATGGAGAAAGTTAAACATATATTTGATTTTTGGGTGATTAACACCTTAATGAGTATTATTAATTAAGCAAAACAAAGGAAAATTATAATTTTTAAGGAAACAAGCTGATTTCTTTATTTATTTCTTTATTTCTTTTTTTTTCTCCCAACTATAAGATGAGAATATCCACTTAAAAGAGAAATGTTAAGCACACATTTAAGTTTTTGAACGGCTATTAACCTTAATGAATTTTAATAATTAATTTTTTATACATAAACCATTACTTAATAAATTTAATGCTTTCTGATTCAATGAAATTCAGTGATTTTTTTCAGTTTTTTAACCAATTCTTGCATATTTTGTATTTATTATTACTTTATTTCCCAACCTCTAAAAGCATTTGAAGAAAAACACGATACTCAGTTTAACATTTGAAAGAAATATTCGAAAAATGACCCTTTCGCTAACCCCAAATCTTCCCCTCAAGCAGGGAATGCGAACAATAGAATGTTATACCAGCTTATTGATGTATTTTCATATTACAAGAACGCAGATTTTGATATGGTCAGTAAACACATGATTGAAATCTGAGTTATTCTACCCATATTATTAATCAAATTATCATATGGTTCATCTTTAGTTTTGAACAGTCGTCACTTTAATGATTATTATTAATTAAGCAAAACAATGGAAAATTTTCAATTTGAAGGATAAAAGCTGATTTCTTACGAATTTTTCAACTGTAACACTGGAATATCGACTTCTAAGAGAAGAGTTATACATATATTTTAGTTTTTAACAACAAAAACTTAATAAATATCATTAATTAAACAACAACAACAACAAAAAAGAAATTATAGATTTTCAAGAAAAGATGAATTTTTACGCAAATTTTCAACTTTGAAATACACTTGTTTACATATTTTTACAAGATACTAATTATATTGTTAAAACTTAGCTATCTTTAGAAGATTGATTGTCTTTATATAGTGTTCATATTTATATCTATTCACATCATGACTACATTTGAGATCTTACAATCAATAGTACAAATTTCTTTTCTATATGGAAAATGGAAATGAATAAAATTGTTTTATCAGATCATTTGATCATTGATACATTCGAGATTTTGAACATATATCTAGATTTTGAATGAACAACACCTTAATGAATATTAATAATTAAGCAAAACAATGGAAAATATCAATTTTTTAAGGAAAAATATCAGAATATCAACTTAAAGAGGAAAGATACGAGGATTTCAACTTAAAAGGGAAATTTAAACATTTATTTTAGCTTTTGACAAACCATTACCTTAATGAATTTTATTAATTGAACAAATAACAAAGAAAAAATGTTATTTTTTAATGAAAAAAGACAAATTTAAACGAATTTGATTAACTTTTACACTAGTTTGATATTTTTCATTCTTTTAGATGATTAGATAGATTTAGATGATTTAGATTCTTTTAGATTTATTCTCATTCTTTTCTATGTAGAATTTTAATCTCTCAACGAGACACACTTCAAGAAATACTCATTACTAAACAAAATAAATTAATTTTAATCTAATCAATAACTGAAAATTTCACATTTTAAAAATATTTTCATGAATGTACATAAAAGATACGAGTTTACAAACTAATATCCATGTTTTATTAAATTTAACTGGATTTTTCTATATTCGAACTTAATTTTTATACACAAACCATTATTTAATCAAATTCAGTACTTTCAGATTTAACGAAATTCAGCGATTTTTCACTTTTCAAACCAATCCTATGACTTAAAAAACAACAGCGCCTCCTATGATTTTATAGCTTTGAGTGAAACGAGTCGAATTTTTTATACTGTTTGCTGTTTTCGTTATATGAAGACGTCAGCTTATATTCTCTAGTTTAACTAAAATGAGTAATATGCAAGAAATGTCTTTAGCAGAGGAAGATTCAAGTCAATCTTACTTAAAGGATATGAATTCAGCTATACCCAGTCAAGAAGCACGTGCTTCGAACATTGAAATATTACCCTCTTCACCAGAACAACTAAAACCAGCTTTTTCTTGCAATCAATGCGAGAAATCCTATTAAAAAAAGAATGCATTAAACAGACATCAAATATCCCATTTGGAGAAAAAACCCTTTGAATGTGAAATATGCTCAAAGACATTCATTCAAAGCAGTGATTTAAAACGACATAGTGTAACTCATTCCAGGACATCTACTACATATAAATGCGATCAATGCGAGAAAGATTATTTACAAAAGTTTCTGTTAACAATTCACAAGAGATCTCATAAGAAGTTTTATGATTGTGATAAATGTTCCAACTCTTTTTTAACAAAGTCTGCTTTAACTAAACATAAAAAAGTTCATCCCAAGGAATATGAATGTAAATACTGCAACATTAAATTGTACGATGAAGTTGAATTTTTACATCATAAAAAAGTTCACCCTAAGAAATATAGTTGTAAACACTGTAAAATTATCTTTTATCTCCAGAGGGAGTTTATTCATCATCTGATCAACATGCATAAATGAAAAGTGCAAACTTTGTTAAGTCATAAACTTGATTTGAATATCTGTATATTTTAAAAATGTATATGTCCTCCTATAACTGTTGAAAATGATGAATAAATATTGTTTAACTGAAAAAGCTTTTGTCGTTTATTTTTGCCATATCAACTTGTGATTTTTCTTGACTCTATCTCATCAAGTCAAAACGATTTTACTAAAATTTTAAAATACATATTGTATATTTTTTTAAGTTTATAATTTTTTTAATTTCTTATCGAATGAAACATGAGTTAACTATCTTTTATTAATTTCATATTAAAAACCCAACGTTTTCAATATAATTTTATTATGTTCCGTCTAAATTTTATATACCCAATTAAATTCTATAATCCCTTCTTATTAGCAAACATTACTATTTAACTGGAAATTTCACATTAATGTTTTTCTTTTTTCATGATTGTACATATAAAAATAAGAGTTTACAAACTAATTTCCATAATTTATCACATTTGAACTTAATTTTTATACTCAAAACATTATTTAATCAAATTTTTATACTTTCTGATTCAGTGAAATTCGATGAATTTTCATTTTTTAAACCAATACCACAATATTTATCGACATTGGACTTGATTCTTCCCTTGTATACTTTTACATTACACAATTAAGATAGATATAGACTTAGGACAGCAATAGAGTTAAAAATTGATTATACTCAATTTTCACCTTATATGAATTGGTCCTACATGACATTTCTTATTGCTACAATCACTTGATATATTAAAATTAGCCCGAGTTATTCAGTCTATATTATTAATCAAATTATCATATGTTTCATCTTACACTTCTAAGATTTCTGAATTATCATCCATCAAGTTGCTTAAAACCCCCTCACTGACAAGCCCGTGTTAATACGTTCACTGCAATACAAAAATAAATATAGTGTATAATGGTTATTTAAAATATCATTTTTTGAAACTTTTTCATAACTTTTTTGTAAATTTTTTTCAAACTTTTTTGCAATTTTTTCTCACAAATTTTGTAATTTTTTTTTATTATTTTTTATGTTATAATTTTTTTTTTTACTTTTGTAATTTTTTTTTGTAAAAATATTTTTTGTAAAAAAAAATTTTTTGTAAAAATATTTTTTTGTAAAAATATTTTTTGTAAAAATATTTTTTGTAAAAATATTTTTTTTTTCACTTCTGAAAAAAAAAAAAAATCTAAGTGTAATTTTTTTTCCTACTTTTCTAAAAACTCACATTTGTAAGAAGAAAAAAAATGTTATATTGTATTTTTTTTTTTTTTAATTTTGTGAATTTTGTCTTTTACTCTTGCAAATTTTTTATTTTGTAAACATTTTTGTAAATATATCTAGAAAACTTTGTGAACATGCATATTTTTTCATTCATCTGTTAATTTTTATCTGTTCTTATGAAATGTTTTAAGATGGGAAAGCGTTTAAAATGTTAGGAGATATAAATAAACACGTCGATAAGTGCAGATAAAAGAATATTTATTATAACAATTTAAGGAATACATTATGAATAATATCCAAATCCATGGTGGTTACGAGAATCATGGGTAACAAAAATTTTCTTTACATCCACTGTGTGCCTTCGAAATTTCAATTTTGGGATATTGTGGTAACTCTTATGCAAATAGGTTGAATACATAGTCTAAAGCTCTTCCTTGATTGTTAAATTCTTCAAACGTCTGGTTATTTCTTGAATATCTTCACAAAGTTTACATACAACTGGTGATAGACTATATGATTCATATTTTCTTCGAAACGGCTTTTGGCAATCTTCACAAGTATAGGGTTTTTCCTCTGTATGGATCTGTGTATGTTCTTTTAAATTCCATTTACTTAAAAATTGTTTGTAGCAAATAGAACACATCTGTGAGAGAAATAATTGTAAACAATTAGAATTCTCTTCAATGATATGGATAAAAAACATTTGTTAAAGTACAAACAATAAAATATTTGATTTTAAATTTACTGTAATTACGTTTCATATCTGAATTATAGTATTTCATACCTAAGTATATCCACTTATTATTACCACTTATCCACTTATTAGTATTTATTATTCTTTAACTCTACATGTGCTAAGAGCGAATCATTCAGATCATCCATTTCTGATAAAGAGGATTGCTGCTGTTTTGATTCATCTTGCTGCAACATCTGTACAATAAAAGAAATATATTTATATACTTAGGAAAGGTTTAATATATAAATAATCATTTATTTATTTGTTTTTATTAATACATATATGTTGTAATGATATACTAAAACTTACTTTATTCACTAACAAAGAAATCGATTCCTCACTTAAAGTAAAATCTGGAAATTTCTCAGAGTTGCGCACTTAAAGTCACCTTCTCTCCCAAGTTTAACAGTTGAAATGAGAAATACTGCGCTGCTTTTCGAAAATTTATATTATTTTCAATCGTTTTGATCACGTGACAACTCACGCATGCGTACAAATCAGTAGTATAATATATGTTATCAAGAAATTATGTTATAAGAATCTGATAATTATTAGAAAAGTGTGAAGCATAAATCATTCTGTGATATTGATAAGTGATGTAGTAAAAATTCATATAGTTTAGTTTTGAAAATAGGTCATTTAAAATATGAAATGTTAAAATTAAAGATTATATTCATGTAGGCTATGTATCAATAGAACTATAAACACAGTATTAATATTTTAACCCTCCGACTGTCTTGGAAATGGGCAAAATTGTAATGTTGTTTTTTCTGAATTTTGTTTTAAATGCTAAAAAAATGATTCTTTGAACATTTTATAAAAAAAACTTAATAACGAATATGAATGCAATCCTTGGAAGTATTAATCATTGTTCAATGTATTAAAAATACATTAAATCAATAGAATTATATTACTTTAAATATTTTTTGTATTGCAGTGAAACCTGGAGCTTAGTGAACGTATTAACACGGGCTTGTCAGTGAGGGTGTTTTAAGCAACTTGATGGATGATAATTCAGAAATTTTAGAAGTGTAAGATGAAACATGTGATAATTTGATTAATAATATAGACTGAATAACTCGGACTAATTTTAATATATCAAGTGATTGTAGCAATAAGAAATGTCATGTAGGACCAATTCATATAAGGGGAAAATTGAGTATAATCAATTTTTAACTCTATTGCTGTCCCAAGTCTATATCTATCTTAATTGTGTAATGTAAAAATATACAAGGGAAGAATCAAGTCCAATGCCGATAAATATTGTGGTATTGGTTTAAAAAATGAAAATTCATCGAATTTCACTGAATCAGAAAGTATAAAAATTTGATTAAATAATGTTTTGAGTATAAAAATTAAGTTCAAATGTGATAAATTATGGAAATTAGTTTGTACACTCTTATTTTTATATGTACAATCATGAAAAAAGAAAAACATTAATGTGAAATTTCCAGTTAAATAGTAATGTTTTCTAATAAGAAGGGATTATAGAATTTAATTGGGTATATAAAATTTAGACGGAACATAATAAAATTATATTGAAAACGTTAGGTTTTTAATATGAAATTAATAAAAGATAGTTAACTCATGTTTCATTCGATAAGAAATTTAAAAAATTATAAACTTAAAAATATATACAATATGTATTTTAAGATTTTACTAAAATCGTTTTGACTTGATGAGATAGAGTCAAGAAAAATCACAAGTTGATATGGCAAAAATAAACGACAAAAGCTTTTTCAGTTAAACAATATTTATTCATCATTTTCAACAGTTATAGGAGGACATATACATTTTTAAAATATACAGATATTCAAATCAAGTTTATGACTTAACAAAGTTTGCATTTTTCATTTATGCATGTTGATCAGATGATGAATAAACTCCCTCTGGAGATAAAAGATAATTTTACAGTGTTTACAACTATATTTCTTAGGGTGAACTTTTTTATGATGTAAAAATTCAACTTCATCGTACAATTTAATGCTGCAGTATTTACCTTCATATTCCTTGGGATGAACTTTTTTATGTTTAGTTAAAGCAGACTTTGTTAAAAAAGAGTTGGAACATTTATCACAATCATAAAACTTCTTATGAGATCTCTTGTGAATTGTTAACAGAAACTTTTGTAAATAATCTTTCCCGCATTGATCGCATTTATATGTAGTAGATGTCCTGGAATGAGTTACACTATGTCGTTTTAA
Source organism: Maratus speciosus (assembly GCA_963932465.1). Lineage (NCBI taxonomy): Eukaryota > Metazoa > Arthropoda > Arachnida > Araneae > Salticidae > Maratus > Maratus speciosus. Next base: position 349,635,023 of record OZ010800.1, on the reverse strand, counting down.
ATCACTGCTTTGAATGAATGTCTTTGAGCATATTTCAAATTCAAAGGGTTTTTTCTCCAAATGGGATATTTGATGTCTGTTTAATGCATTCTTTTTTGAATAGGATTTCTCGCATTGATTGCAAGAAAAAGCTGGTTTTAGTTGTTCTGGTGAAGAGGGTAATATTTCAATGTTCGAAGCATGTGCTTCTTGACTGGGTATAGCTGAATTCATATCCTTTAAGTAAGATTGACTTGAATCTTCCTCTGCTAAAGACAGTTCTTGCATATTACTCATTTTAGTTAAACTAGAGAATATAAGCTGGCGTCTTCATATAACGAAAACAGCAAACAGTATAAAAAATTCGACTCGTTTCACTCAAAGCTATAAAATCATATGAGGCGCTGTTGTTTTTTAAGTCATAGGATTGGTTTGAAAAGTGAAAAATCGCTGAATTTCGTTAAATCTGAAAGTACTGAATTTGATTAGATAATGGTTTGTGTATAAAAATTAAGTTCGAATATAGAAAAATCCAGTTAAATTTAATAAAACATGGATATTAGTTTGTAAACTCGTATCTTTTATGTACATTCATGAAAATATTTTTAAAATGTGAAATTTTCAGTTATTGATTAGATTAAAATTAATTTATTTTGTTTAGTAATGAGTATTTCTTGAAGTGTGTCTCGTTGAGGATTAAAATTCTACATAGCTAGCATCTAAAAGAATGAAAAAATCTCAAACTAGTGTAAAAGTTAATCAAATTCGTTTAAATTTGTCTTTTTTCATTAAAAAATAATATTTTTCTTTGTTATTTGTTCAATTAATAAAATTCATTAAGGTAATGGTTTGTCAAAAGCTAAAATAAATGTTTAAATTTCCCTTTTAAGCTGAAATCCTCGTATCTTTCCTCTTTAAGTTGATATTCTGATCTTTTTCCTTAAAAATCGATATTTTCCATTGTTTTGCTTAATTATTAATATTCATTAAGGTGTTGTTCATTCAAAATCTGGATATATGTTCAAAATCTCGAATGTATCAATGATCAAATAATCTGATAAAACAATTTTATTCATTTCTATTTTCCATATAGAAAAGAAATTTATACTATTGGTTGTAAGATCTCAAATGTAGTCATGATGTGAATAGATATAAATATGAACACTATATAAAGACAATCAATCTTCTAAAGATAGCTAAGTTTTAACAATATAATTAGTATCATGTAAAAATATATGAACAAGTGTATTTCAAAGTTGAAAATTTGCGTAAAAATTCATCTTTTCTTGAAAATCTATAATTTCTTTTGTTGTTGTTGTTTAATTAATGATATTTATTAAGTTTTTGTTGTTAAAAACTAAAATATATGTATAACTCTTCTCTTAGAAGTCGATATTCCAGTGTTACAGTTGAAAAATTCGTAAGAAATAAGCTTTTATCCTTCAAATTGAAAATTTTCCATTGTTTTGCTTAATTAATAATAATCATTAAGGTGATGATTGTTCAAAACTAAAGATGAACCATATGATAATTTGATTAATAATATGGGAAGATTAACTCAGATTACAATCATGTGTTTACTGACCATATCAAAATCTGCGTTCTTGTGATATGAAAATACATCAATAAGCTGGTATAACATTCTATTGTTCGCATTCCCTGCTTGAGGGGAAGATTTGGGGTTAGCGAAGGGGTCATTTTTCGAATATTTCTTTCAAATGTTAAACGGAGTATCGTGTTTTTCTTCAAATGCTTTTAGAGGTTGGGAAATTAAGTAATAATAAATACAAAATATGCAAGAATTGGTTTAAAAACTGAAAAAATCACTGAATTTCATTGAATCAGAAAGCATTAAATTTATTAAGTAATGGTTTAAGTATAAAAATTAAGTATTAAAATTCATTAAGGTTAATAGCCGTTCAAAAACTTAAATGTGTGCTTAACATTTCTCATTTAAGTGGATATTCTCATCTTATAGTTGGGAAAAAAAAAGAAATAAAGAAATAAATAAAGAAATCAGCTTGTTTCCTTAAAAATTATAATTTTCCTTTGTTTTGCTTATTTAATAATACTCATTAAGGTGTTAATCACCCAAAAATCAAATATATGTTTAACTTTCTCTATTTAAGTTGATATTCTGATCTTGTAGTTGAATAAAATCTACAGAAATCAGCTTTTCCGTAAGAAATTGATATTTTCACTGTTTTGCTTAATTAATAATACTCATTAAGGTAAAGATTGTTCAAAATTCAAATATATGTTTAACTTTCTCCATTTAAGTTGATATTCTGATCTTGCAGTTGAATAAAATGTACTGAAATCTTCTTTTTTCCATTAAAAATTGATATTTTTGTTATTTTGCTTAATTAATAATGCTTATTAAGGTGTTAATCACCCAAAAAGCAAATATATGTTTAACTTTCTCCATTTAAGTTGATATTCTGATCTTGTAGTTGAATAAACTCTACAGAAATCAGCTTTTTTCCTAAGAAATTGATATTTTCCACTGTTTCGCTTAATTAATAATACTCATTAAGGTAAAGATTGTTCAAAATTCAAATATATGTTTAACTTTCTCCATTTAAGTCGATATTCTGATCTTACAGTTAAAAGAAAATCTACAGAAATCAGTTTTTTCCCTTAAAAATTGTTATTTTCCATTGTTTTGTTTAATTAAAAATACTCATTAAGGAAAAGATTGTTCAAAATTCAAATGTAAATTTTAATCTTCATCTTATAGTATGATAATCTAGTCGATCTAACGTTCAACTCTCATGTTATAGCAGAAAAATACTCTAAAACGCCATTTTTCCCGCTAGGGGGCGTCTAAATTGGTTTCAGAGACTGCACAGATAGTTGAAGAGGGATGAGAGGGTGCACGAGAGGAGGGACGGGAGGATGCACGAGAGGAGGGACCTGCGTGCTGCGAGAGGGTGCACGGTGGACTCGTGCACCCTGCTGTCCCAGAACTGTCCTTTTCTTACTACTTACAATTCCTGCAAGTTTATCGGTCTGGTAGTGAAACACAAAGTCGTGGCCACCGTTTTCTATGCGCTGATGCAACCAATTTCTGAAGTTATCCTCAACATGTTAACCAGCATTAAGCCTATTACCTGTCAAGTAATAAGGTTTGTGGTATTGATGTATAAAAACTTCCTCTAGATATCCCGATTTTAAAAAATCGCAAGGCGAGAGCGCCTCCATCGGGATGTCACCTCGAATCGAGAAGAACGGTAGCTTCGACCATGGAGCTATGAAAAGAGAGGAGCAGACATATCAATTTTCGACCGTTGAAAGCTTTGGCGCGGTGTTGATGTTGTTTACGACGGCCAATTATCTACACTAGGGATATAGGCCCGAAGGGGGGGCGGTGCCCTCCGTGGGGGTCTTTCTAAGGAAACATAACCCGTACTTTACGCAGGGAAATCCAAGGTTCGAAGAAAACCACTAAAACTTCGAACGATTAGACCGACGGGCCCGATTGGGTTCGAACCCAGCACTTCCCGTCAACCAGATTTGAGAGCAAATCCTCTCGGCCACTGGTGGGGCACTTTGACGCGGAAAAACGAGGTCTTTCTTCCTCTCCTGTGTCCGCCATATTTTGACTTTGACCGATAGCAGGCCAATCAGCAGTCTCCACCGCAAGACTCGGCTGAATATGGCGGACGCGAGAGGGAGTAGGAAGGGCATCAAGTGACATCATTTATGACGACTCCATCTTTTGGAACCTCCTTGACTTCGGCTGCAAATGCACACTGCTCTCTCGTCCACATAATGTTTTCTACCGAGAGGTATATGACAGAAAATTCCGCGATTGCTGCGTCATTTTTTCCAGTTTGACCTCCAATTTTAATTCGAAATTTCAGATTCATACTGTAAAATTCGGAAGAAGAATTTTTACTTTAAGTTATCACTAAATGTCTGTTGTTAAATCTATCTATACTAATATTATAAAGAGGTAAAAATTGTTTATTTGTAGGAGGTAAGCTCAGGAACTACCGAACCGATTCCAAAAGTAATGGTATCAAAATGATGGTGTTAGTCCAACTTAGCACATAGGCTATATCGTATGTCCGTGCCACTGGCCAAAAGGGGGTGCAGGAGCAAAAAACGTTCTAAAAATGCGATTTTTGTGTTACTTAAGGGTCTAGAAACATGAAATTTGGAATGGTAGTTACTTATAAGATACTAATGATATCTAAGGACATTTCTTTAAAAAATCGAAATTAAAAGGGGGTGAAAATGTGCGAATAGCGTTCTAAAAAACGTTCTAAATGGCGATTTTTACGCAATTTCAGGAAATGACAAACCGATTTTAAAAATTATGATGTCAAAATGATGGTGGCAACACTTGCTCCAACATAGGCTACATTTTATGTCAGTGCCACTACCCCTAAAGGGGGTGCAGGAGCAAAAAACGTTCGAAATTGCGATTTTTGTGTTACTAAGGTCCAGATACATGGAATTTGGCACGGTAGTTACTTATTAGATATAAATTATCTCTAAGTACATTTCTTAAAAAATTCGAAATTTAAAAGAGGTGAAAATGCGCAAAAAGCGTCCCCAAAAACGTTCTAAATGGCGATTTTTACGCAATCTCAAGAAGCACCAAACCGATTTTTAAAAAATTTTGTCAAAATGATGATGATAACCCTTGCTCCAATATAGGCTACATTTTATGCCGGTGCCATTACCCCTAAAGGGGGTGCAGGAGCAAAAAAACGTTCGAAATTGTGATTTTTGTGTTACTGAAGGGCCCAGATACATGGAATTTGCAATAGTAGTTACTTATAAGATATAAATGATCTCTAAGAATATTTAAAAAAAAATTCGAAATTTAAAAGGGGTGAAAATGAGCGAAAAGCGTTCTAAAAACCTTTCTAAATTGCAATTTCTAAGCAATCTCAGGAAGTACCGAACCGATTTAATGGTGTCAAAAAGATGGTGACAGCCCTCGCTCCAACATAGGCTGTATTTCAAATCGGTGCCACTACCCCAAAGGGATTGAAGGAGCAAAAAACGATCTCAATTGCGTTTTTTGTAATACTGCAGGAGCTAGCAAGTTGAAATTAGGCATGGTAGTTACTTATAAGATATAAATTATCTCTAAGAACATTTCCTAAATAATTCGAAAGTTAAAAGCGGCGAAAATGGACGAAAAACGTTCTAAATTGCGGCTGCATTCTAAATTGCTGATGCATTTTAGAAAACTTTCTAAATTGTGATTTTTGTGATACTGAAGTGGCTAGCAACTTGAAATTTGGCATGGTAAATACTTATGAGATGTACATACTCTCTGAGAAGAGTTACTTAAAAATTTGAAATTTTAAAGTGGGGGAAATGAACGAAAAGCGTTCTAAAAAACGTTTTAAATAGCGATTTCTGACCAATCTCAGACCAATATAAACCGATTTCAGAAGTAATGGTTTCAAATATATGGCAATTGTCCCCGCTCCAATATAGCCTATATTTTACGTTGTTGTCACTGCCACCTGGGGGTTACAGGAGCAAAAAATGCTCTAAATTGCGTTTTTTCTCTTACTGAGGGGGTCTAAAATTTTAAATTTGGAATGGTAATTACTTCAAAGATGCAAATGCTTTCTAAGAATTGTCGAAAGAAAATTCCAAATTTGAAAGGATGAAGTGAGCGAAAAGTGTTCTATAAGCGTTCTAAATTACGATTTTTATGCAATCGTATGAAATACGAAACCGATTTCAAACATACTGGTTCCAAATTAATGGTGATAAAACATGCTCAAACATAAGTTATATTCTATGTCGAGTGCTGCAGGAGTAAAAAACTTTCTAAATTGCGAATTCGCGGTACTGAAGAGGCTAGAAACTTTAAATATAGCACGGTATTTACTTATAAAATATAAATATCCTCTAAGAACAGTCGAAAAAAAATTCGAAATTAAAAAGGGGCGAAGCGAAGGGAAAGAGCGAAAAGCATTCTAAAAGAGTCCTAAATTACGACTTTCTGTGGAATCTCAGGAAATAATAAAACGATTACAGAAGTTACTGGTTGCGAATCAAGATTGAATGCATTCCTATACGGGCTATATTTTATGCCGCTGTCACTACCGCCTGGTTAGCAAGAACAACAAGAAAGCCTTTAAAAACATCTCAATTCCGTTTTCTATAGAATATTATGAAATAGCAACCGATTTCAAGGTTAATGTTGGCAAATTAATATTGACAGTCTATATTTCAAAGTTTTTCGAGACATTCTATTGCAACTCTCTTTCCGCATGTTATGTTGGTGCCACTAACACAAGAGAGGTGGCAGACAGTGGTGGGATTCAGCCGGTTCGCACCGGTTCGGTAGAACCGGTTGTTCACTTGTGTTGAGTTCGGCGAACCGGTTGTTAAAATGATAGTACTTCAAATGCGAAAATCGCATTTACATTAATTTGCTTTCTTTAAATGTTTATCTGCACAACATTGTTTTCTAGGCATAACTCTATGATAAGTCCTGATTCATTTCATTTAATAAAATAATATTTCATTTGGAACAATAATGTATTTTTTCTTCACCAATCCTGTAAGAGAAAATTCAACTTAAAAAAACGAAATTTTGAAGAATTTTGGTAGCTAAATTGACAGCCCTAGACTAACCCTAGTTGTATGGCAAGGTTTAAAAATTACACTAACTACTTTTCTATACTAATAAAAGAAAGTTTTGCTCTGTCTGTGTGCGTGCGATGGCTAGCAAAATCTACGGCACGTACGAGACTGAAAAGTTTTGTGAGGTTTGCTCAAAATGTCTCCTGATGCACCTGAGACACAGAATTTTAAAATTCTAATAATTAGTTGAGTTATTAATTAAAAATCGCAACTCACTCTCATTAAAAACTCAACTCGATCCATGCGAGAAAGAAAAAACTCTGGCGCACGCACAGAAGCCTTATTTACGTATCAGTTGAAAATGAAGAACGAAAAGAAGAAATTTCGGGGTATTTTGTCATTATTTATTAACTTACATCGGCCAAACCGTTTAGTAAAATTAAAAATGAAAGACATATTCTGAAATATCTACGTCTCAAATGCCGCAATCAATTAAAAAATATATTGCAGTTAACCGCTTGAAAAACAATTTTCAAAAGGGGTAGTTGTTCCGAAAAAATTTTCTCCCTTATTGCAACGCCCCTCCAGGGCGCAATTTTGGAGGTACCGACAAACCAAAAATATGTTCTTAAAGTGAAACCTTCTTCTAATTGATGGTGCAATTGGTTTAAAACAATTATGAATTTTAACCCTTCAAATACACCGGTAAACGCAGGTCACTTCGCGCCTCACGAAGACGATATTTTCCCTACGCTAAAAATAACTAAATGTCCGTACTTTAACACAATCTTTTTAGAGCATCTCAATAGATCAGATTTACATCACTTACAAAAATTTGAAACGTTCGAATGGGTAGAAATAAATAATGTGTGAAATTTCGACGAAATCAGTGAAAACCTGAGTGTTTCGTCGCGGTTTCTCTCGCTTTTGGTGCGCATAGACTCCACAAATCAAATTGAGCAGAAAATAAAGTAATAAATAGCATACACTTTCAATTCAATATTTTTTCATTTAAAAATATAAATTCAGAAAAAATAGATTTAAAGATATAAAATCATACAAATTTCAGGTTAATTTAAGGGTAATTCATTACGGGCTCGGGGATCGGGCAACGCTGTTATTCGAATAAACGGTACTTTGCTTTGGCACGGAATGTTCCCTGTTATCGCTGATCTATAACTAATACTTAAATCGTCAGATTTAGATATATACTTCCAACTGCACATTTTTTAATATTGTTCTTCATATCTTAGAAGTTATTTAAATGAAAGTACAGTAAACTCTCTGTAAGGCGGACTCTGTGTAAGACGGAAATATGTCTAACTCGGTAAGATTTTCAAGTCCCTGTGAATCCATAGAAATAGAGTAAAATTTGTCTAAGGCGGAATATTGTCTATTGTGGAAAATTTTCTTGGTCCCGATCGCTTCCGCCTTAGACAGAGTTTACTATATAACTTATGGGACTCGAGGAACTTACCAAAATTTTGGTTTGGTTTGGTTTGTGTCTGACAATTATCAACTCGAGGGATATAGGCCCTAAGGGGGGAGTGCCCTTCGTGGGGGGTCTTTCTAAGGGAACCTAACCCGTATTTACGCTTGGAAATCCAAGGTTCGAAGAAAACCACGAAAACTCCGAACGATTAGGCCGACGGGCGCGATTGAGTTCGAACCCAGCACCTCCCGTCTACCAGCTTCGAGAGCAGAACCTCTCGGCCACTCCAAAACTTTGGATTTGTTACATTTACGAAAATAACTAGTATTTAGAAAAATATTTTTCCAGCTCTAACAAATGAAAAGACATTGTATGATCTAAACTTGCCGAATCATGATACTTTGTATTTTACGAATTTCCAGCGTTGTCTGGCGTGTTTTTTTTTTTTTTTTTTTTTTTTTTTTTGTATAAGAAATGGTAAAAATTCCTAAAATTTCTAAATGTCATAACTCGAGAAGTTTTGGTCGCGCAAAAATTTGTCCTACTTGCTATAGTATGGATAATATTTTTCTAAATATGTTATATACAACTTTAGGTCATGAACATGGGTTAATTCTAAAACTTACATTTCTGCTATTTTTATACTAGGACTTCCCTCAGAGGGATTAGTCTGAGCGATATTACTGAGAACATAGATTTAATAATAACATGTGTAAGCAAAGAAAATGAGATGTTATTTTTAATTGTCCATATACTGCGAAAAATTGAAATGATGAAAATAAACGAATTGTAGAATTACAAAATCTTATATATAAATTCATATACACTGTTTAAAAAAATGGGAAATCAAATCATTCAAGACAGCCATGCATGGATATAAAATTGAAAGTACGCAATATATTAAAAGTAAAATAGAAAATGAAACACTAATTTACTTATATCGGAATTTTAACTGTATAAAATGATGTCAAGAGCATAATCAGACGCTCCGCACCAATTTGAGTAACTTTAAATGACAAATATATGACGTTTAAAAAGAATGGACTATACTTTATATGGTGTGTGCTCCCCCGGAATAGTTAATATTGAACAATATCTGTTTTCCACGGATGCAATGAGGTTGTCGATAACATCTCTTCTCAAAATCTAATATAGTATCAAAGTACCGAATACATCAAAAGTGGCATGCAATGCTTCGTTAGAGTGTGTTTTAGATATGCTCGATCGGATTTAAAGGATGAGTGTATGCTGGCCACTACATACGCTGTATTGTTTTGTTTTCAAACATATTCTGCACAAGTTGAGCTGTATTTAGCATGTATTAAATAAAAGAAATCGGCAATAATTACGACATAAAGTATGACACAAGATCTGAATATATCGTCTGCATAACTTTTGAGCTGTCAAAGTGTCATTTGAAGTAATTTACAAATCCATACATATTTATTCAGCAAATGCAAGCTAACATACGCCAATATGAACCCGATTACAAAATTTCACCAGAATAAGTTAATATATAAAAAATCTACTAATGATAATTGAGAATATGACCTTATGATAAAATGTCTAGAAAAATGAATCGGATAAAAAATTCATATCACATTTAAAACGGCACTTCCCTCTGTTAGTGGCCTTGGCGAGAGAGAGAAAAGCCTAGAGAAGGAACACTTTAACAAGTACTTTCGGGCAACCTACTCACTGTTTCATACAGGTCTTTATTCAATATTTACACAATTTATTTAATGCTAGGTGGGTATCTATCAGTTTTGTTGCATTTAAATCGCATGTTTTGCGGAGGAAATGCATCATTATGAAATATTTAAAGTTAATGTACCTAATAATTCCAAATTAATGGTAATTGAGATCGCTTTCCGTTAATTTCATCTTTTTAAATTTTAAATTTTTTAGAAACCATTCATAGAGACAATTGTATATTTTAAAACTAACCCGAAGCAAAATTTCAAGATTTTGGTCTCAGCAGTAACAGAGAAATAGAAAATTTTTGAAAGTTTTTTGTTTCTGCACTGTTTTTTATATCGACATTTTTAGAAATTGTTCTATTGCGAGAATTTACGTCATGATAAATACAGACATGTCAATTTTCATGTTTATATTCCTAACAGTTCCATGTTCTTCGTTACTTAGATCATCTTTAGATCTTTTTCCGCTTTGTTTAGTCTTTCTATTTTTTAGAATTTGTTCTACAACGAGCATTTACATCTTATTAATTACTACCATGCCAAAGTTCTAGTTTCTAACCCCAACAGTATCCCAAAAATTTCAGTATTTCAAATAAATCATAGTTTAGAACCTTTCTAGAAATTTTTACGTTTATCCGTCAAATTGAACCTTTTAGAGGGCATTCATTACGAGTATTTACATCTTAAAAGTAACTACCGCACCAAATTTAAAGTTTCCAACTCAATCAATATCGCAGAAATCACAATTTTAGAACTTTTTTGCTCCTGCAGCGATGTAGGTTCTTGCCCTGACATAAAATAGTCTTTTTTTCGGAGCAGAGATGGCCACCAACATTTTTTTTAAGTTGGCTATGTAGTTTCAGAGATAACACCTCACAAACACACAAGCATTAATAATATTATATACTTTATAATATTATAACGCTTTATAATATTAGCATTAGATGTACAGATACAAAAGCCATTTATCTGTTACAAGCTAAAGTGCCGGCGTTGCCCAGAATTTGAAGGATGTTTGTTCTGAAAAATCAATTTCAAAATTTAACATACAACACAAAACAAACATTAAAAAAAGCAGTCGAAATGTTGTTGAATGAATCATATGAAAACGCTATATAAAAATGTATAAATGTATATAACAGACGCAAAAGAATACAGCTATAAATGAACTTATTTCAATTTATAATTGGAGCAATAATGTTAAAATACGCCAATATTTCCCTAATCGGGTTTTTATTATCCTTCAATACATTTTTCACACTCATATGACGTTATACTATATCCACCATGCCCTTTATATTTCCAATATGACGTAATATTTTCCTCTTTCACGTGGAAACCCTGAAATAGAAAATTTATGAAGTTATTATCACTTTCATTTAAATTCGTCAAACCATTTATTTCATTTTCATATTTCACGTGAATATCTTGCAATAGAAAAGTTATGACGTAATATTCACCCTTTTTTTAAATTCGGGAAACTATTTATTTCATTTTCATTTTTCACGTGGAAATCTTGCAGTCGAACATTAATTGTTGTAGTAATAATTTTATTGTGTTTTTTAATTGTTGGCAACTGCTATAACGAAAAATGTTTACATTTGATAAGAAATTGCTGTTAAATTGGTGGTTTTTTATTAATTAAAAATTAACTATAAGTTATTTCGATTCCGGATTACTTTAGTTGTCTCGGCCATGTTTTAATACAGATGGACGTATCTCTTCACAATTTTTGCTCCCAAATTGTGGATTTTTTATAGAATTACAAACAGACAGATAGACAAGTTTTCATTTTTATATATCTCTCTATTCTATGAAAAGTAACTAACGCTGTCACCGCCGCCGCCGGTTTTGAATTTTTTGTGACCGGAGGTCTTTCTTCGTTAATATTAAGAAAACTATTGCATACAAATATATGAAAATCGGTAGTATTATAGCAAAATGTTTAATCAACACACTAATGCATACAGTTTTCAAATCGAAGAATTATTTTAAGAGATATTTAAAGCTAAAGTTGGACAAAATCGTTCCATTAAAAAAAAAACTTATAAGAGCAAAAGCTATACATGGGAATTTAATCATTTTTAGATCATTTTATTCAATAGAAGATCCCGGTCTGCAGATTTCATTAATTGTTTTTAATTTGACTCATTTTTTGAGGTTTTATTTCTATTTTAAATTCAAATATTCAGCCTTTTGACACATATTTTTTACATATTTTAGAAAATGGAATTAATTTAAACTGTTGCCAACTGTATAAACAGCGCAAACAATAATGTTTGCTTCAAATAAAAAAAAATATTTACACGTTACTATTATAAACAGAAAAAACCCTTCAAATTACAATTAAATAATTAGGTATAAAAAGCAGGCACTTATTGGAAATTACGCCATAAAAACTATATTTACATGTGAATTTTAAAAGAGAAAGGATATTGTAAAATAAATTCATTAACATGCGTTAGAAATCTGAAATAGAACAAATTACGTCACATTGCACTTATTATGCAAAATGAACAAAAAATAGTATTGCAAAACAGTTTAAATTTAAAAATTGCGCGAGACAAAATATTAGAGGTTAAATATTAGATTTTTTCAAAATTTTATTATTTGTCGTTTGATGTGAGGTGTTCAGCTATAAGTAGGCAAATTTTTATGTCTCAACATAATTAGGGGCTGAGTTAGAAAAATTGCTTTAAATGCACAAATTAGAGCCCAGAGGGTTAAATATTAGACTTTTTCAAAATTTTATTATTTGCTTTTTGATGTGAGGTGTTCAGCTATAAGTATGCAAAATTTCATGTCTCCAACTTAATTAGGGGCTGAGTTAGAAAAATTGCTTTAAATACACAAGTTAGAGCCCAGAGGATTAAGTAATAGACTTTTTCAAAATTTTATTATTTGTCGTTAGATGTGAGGTGTTCAGCTGTAAGTATGCAAAATGTCATGTCTCCAACTTAATTAGGGGCTGAGTTAGAAAAATTGCTTAAAATACAGAAGTTGGAGACCGGAGGGTTAAATATGACTTTTTCAAAATTTTATGATTCATCGTGTTATCGCAAGTGTTCAGCTATAAGTATGCAAACTTTCATGTATCCAACTTAATTAGGGGCTGAGTTAGAAAAATTGCTTAAAATACACAAGTTAGAGCCCAGAGGGTTAAATATTAGTCCCTTTTCAAAATTTTATTATTTGTCGTTTGATGTGAGGTGTTCAGCTATAAGTATGCAAAATTTCATGTCTCCAACTTAAATAGGGGCTGAGTTAGAAAAATTGCTTAAAATACAGAAGTTAGAGACTGGAGGGTTAAATATGACTTTTTCAAAATTTTATGATTTATCGTGTTATCGCAAGTTTTCAGCTATAAGTATGCAAACTTTCAATTCTCCAACTTAGTTAGGGGATGAGTTAGAAAAATTGCTTAAAATACATAAGTTAGAGCCCAGAGGGTTAAATATCAGACATTTTTCAAAATTTTATTATTTGTCGTTTGATGTGAGGATTTCAAATATAAGTATGCGAAATTTCATGTCTCCAACTTAATTAGGGGCTGAGTTAGAAAAATTGTTTAAAATACATAAGTTAGAGCCCAGAGGGTTAAATATTAGACTTTTTAAAAACTTTATTATTTGTCGTTTGATGTGAGGTGCTCAGCTATAAGTATGCAAAATGTCATGTCTCCAACTTAATTAGGGGCTGAGTTAGAAAAATTGCTTAAAATACAGAAGTTAGAGACCGGGGGGTTAAATATGACTTTTTCAAAATTTTATGATTTATCGTGTTATCGCAAGTGTTCAGCTATAAGTATGCAAACTTTCATGTCTCCAACTTAATTAGGGGCTGAGTTAGAAAAATTGCTTTAAATACACAAGTTAGAGCCCAAAGGGTTAAATATTAAGCCTTTTTCAAAATTTTATTATTTGCCGTTTGATGTGAGATGTTCAGCTATAAGTATGCAAAATTTCATGTCTCCAACTTCATTAAATTAGGGGCTGAGTTAGAAAAATTGCTTAAAATACACAAGTTAGAGCACAGATGGTTAAATATTAGACTTTTTCAAAATTTTATTACTTGCCGTTTGATGTGTGGTGTTCAGCTATAAGTATGCAAATTTTCAAGTCTCCGACATATATAGTTTCTGAGAACGGGCTCTGTGACAGACGGACAAACAGACATACAAAGGAGTGAGACAGGTAGGGTTTCGTTAGATGGACGAAACTCTAAAAACATGCTGCGGATGACTGTAACAACATCCTAAAATTACATTACCATCAGCGATCTACCAATCCCGATTTTTTTTTATATTCGTTTCATATATTCTTATTCTTTTGTGCGGCCCTGTAAAATAATTATTAATATTATATACAGTAAAACCTCTGAATAGCGGACACCCCGAGAATGCAGAATTTGTCCTCTATTTAGAGGTGACCGCTACTGAGAGTAAAACATGTACAGTTATTTAAGAGTTAGTAATCGAAAAAATGTCCGCTAAATAGAGGTATCCGCCAATCGGGTGTGTCCGCTATGGAGGTTTTACCAGTAAAACTTCTCAATAGCGAACACCTCGGGAGGGCAGAATTTGTCCTCTATTTGAAGGTGTTCGCTACTGAGAGTAAAAAATGTACAGTTATTTAAGGGTTGGTAATCGAAAAAATGCCCGCTAAACAGAGGTGTCCACTAATCGGGTGTGTCCGTTATGGAGGTTTTACTGCATAATAATGTCATCCTTTAGAAGAAAATTGCATGCTGTATGATAGACAGACAGACATCCAGAGAAAGATAACCTCCGGATCAATAAACACTCATGTCTTTTGTTTTAATCATCCACAATTGTATGTCATAAGGCTCCTATAATACGGGCTGGCTCACGCCGCCATTTAATTGCCGCTAGGCGAAGAACGATTGGCCACGCCGCGTGGGCAACAATCGCTCATTGGTCAAAGTGGGAAACAAAATGCTTGACGATTCAGCCTGTATTATAGGAACCCTAGTATGTCATACAACATGTCAGATTTTATACAACAGGCTAAAAACGGTCACCGTGGTACGGAATACTGTATTATTATTTGTTTGCCCACCAAAACTGGTTGCCACGGGTTGTTGCAAGGTTTGTGATCACGTGGATGAAACTGATCTATTCAATATTACTGCGTGCGTATTTTTTTTTATTTGCTCCATGTGATCAAACCAGTTGTCTGCGAAAACATCAACCGATGAAAGTGACGCACACCAAATTTCTGTGACGTATGCAGATAAATTGTGCTTTTTTAAGAGTTTTTTCTATATAATTTTTAAACGGTTTGGAACTTATTTTTCATAGTAGGTGCATTCAGTAGGCGACCCTCATAGGTACCTTTTGGTGCAATCAGAAACGAAATCCGACAAATATTTTTTGAGTTATGCTTGACGAAAGGTTTTTATTAGGCTTTTTTTTAGTAGGATATGGCGTTAATATCCATCGTAGTAGTAAAGTGTCCAGACAGTAATATTTCGCTGAGTATTAGCCTTCGCTTCGCTCAGACAATTATATTGTTTTCAATATAATGTAAAATTTATTCAATATAATATATAATTTTATCTTAATTTGCGCCGGAGCCCACAGGAGCTTAGCTCCGGTATTTCTCTGTTTTAAGTAAAGATTTAAATATTGGTCAGAATTCACCGGAGCTCATAAATACAGGGCTCCGAAGCCCAGTGCAATAGTGCTTCCGAAAAATCGAAGCCTAAATTCCCCTTTCCTTCCCATCTCCAAGCTTTTGCATTCTTTTTCATCAAAACAATTATACGTGACTTAAGGAGATGTTTCAATTAAATTTTTATATCAGTATTTGGGCTTGGGCTGGCTCAAGCTCAATCTGAATTACTTTCAAAATTTTATTTATTCGTGTATAGGGGGGGGGGGGGGGGATAATCCTTTAAAATTACGTATTCTATTTTTTTTCAAATCATTTTAATGCTATTTAGGTGAGAATAAAGGGAAACAGGAATCGTATTTTTCTATTATATTTGCAAATTTATGTCTGGTATTCATGGCGGCGACGTGTTGATAAGGCACCAATCAAGAGACTGAATAATAAATTTGCTCACAGTTCAATTTTCTTTTGTGATGTTACGATAATTTTTAATTGGCTGGTTTATTATAATTTTTTTATGTAGATATCTAACCTGAAAAGAATATTTTCAGTTTTTAGTCAATGGGCATCAGATTAAGGATTTGTTTGTTTGAGGTTTTTAGTCTTCTATTTTGTTCAAGTATAAAAATCACGTTAGTGATTTTTCTGTTTATATTGTAACATGAGCGATGTCTATGCTAAGCCTCTGCATGCAGATTTACGAAGTTTACTTTCATTTATAAGTAGAAATAATTGCCATGTATCGTTATTCTGATAGAAAGCAATCGAGCAGTGTTACCTCTTTTTCTATAAAAGCATCGAATCTTTCCGATAGCGATGTCAAAATTTTTATTTAATTTGATTTTCATGAACTAACCACGAAAGATTGTTATGCGGAAGGAATCGATTAAAGTTTAAGATGAGCATATTCTATAGGAAATTGAAAAACGCTGTTCCATTCTTCAGCATGTAAATCTTAATTTCTGTAAATCTCATTCTTTTTTTTTTTTTTTTTTTTTTTTTTTTTTATAAAAACGCACAGTTGCGAACTATTCCTTTTTGTGTTGACACTATTTCTGAATCATAATCCTTATCATATTTAATCGCATAGTTATTCAATTAATTAACTTTAAAATTAGACAAAGATTTCTAATGGGAAGGAATGATAACTAAAAACAGAAATAGTTGACAACTAAGTATATATGCAGATAGATATATTTAATTTTTTTTATTTTGCTAAAGAAAAAAAAATGCTTTAAATTTTTCAAATAATGTATGAAATATAAATATGCAGATTGGAGTGATCGGGTTGGGGGGGGGGGGGGCAGAGCATGCTACGGTTGTTAACATTGCAAATATTAGGGCTCCGGTACTTTTTTTTGTTAGATATTAAGTCCTGATTGCTTTGATGCGTTTTCTGATAGAAATTATGATCAAGGTTTCACGATTGCCGAATATTTATTAATGTTCTTTTATAGGGAAACATGTTTCAGGATTTATTTCACTGTACCAAAGGATCAATTTTTTTTAACAATGTTCTTATAATATTGGAAAGTGTTATAATCAATGTGTGATGCTTCATTTTTCTTTCATTTTTGTACTTCAAAAATCATTCGAGCAGCGAACCGGTTGTTAAATTATATGAATCCCACCACTGGTGGTAGACAGTTAGACAAGAAGCTTGGAATTTGACATGATGGTTAATTTTAAGATGTAAATGTGTTAAGATTGTTTCTAAAAAAATTAAAACTTCAAATGAATACTGAAATGAGCGTATGAAATAAGCATAAAAGTCTCAAAATACTTTCTAAATTATTATTTAATCGGTTAGTTCTTCTTATTAATTAAAATCTCATTTCTGTCTATTGCACTTTTATGATGAAGTTTAGTCAAACTGTGGCTTGATTTGTAATTTTTGAATTATTTCAAAAAGTGTTCTTCTAATAAACAAGTAATATAAAAATTTTGTTTTTAAAGTCAATTCCTACTTAGGCCATCAAAGAAAAATTTAATATAATCCCTTAAGCTAATATTAGTTTTTGTTGCATTAAAATATCTCAATTTGTTGATTTTCTATAAGCAAGTAGGTTTACAATGGAACTCTATGGGAATTTGGCAAAATATTAAAGATATCGCCAAGTTGGCGTCACTTTTGGCGACTCGTAAAAAAAAAAATACTATTCATGTCTTCTGGTATGAACTCTAAATTTCTGAATAAATTTGGAGGCCAATCTGGCAACCCTATTCTGCGTTCGCCGAGCCCATCCCACTTTTTTACGACCTCTTTTGCCTCCCCAACATGCCAAAGAAAAGAAAAAAAGGGTAGTTTCTGCGCTTTACTCTGAAAAAAAAACCATGCTATAATAAAAGCTGAAAATAACATCACAAAAGTGTACACATATATAAGTTTAAATTGTTGCTGTTAAAATTGAAATAACTTCGAAATATTCTTGAAGCCGGAAACTAAACGGAAAACTAAAATATTTTCGTCAAAGTGACGCTATTTTCATTTCTTCATCTTCATAATTATAAAGTAAATCTTAAAATGACTGTTGAAAGATTTCTATCATATTTATTTATTCAGCAAAATTATTTTAAATGTTTAATCCTATGTAACTTTATCTCCGTGTACGTTTTCTGTATGGACCATATTCTTTCTTCCTTTGGGTTCGAGGTTATAAAAACCAGCTGTCTAGGAAAACAGTGGAAAATCGTTCCATTGAAAAATATTATGTTCTTGAAGAATGCACTAATTTTTTATTCTTCTATTGAAAAGATACAAATGTATCAATAAATCTGAATAACATGAGAAATATTCATTTAATTTCAGAATAATTCTGTGTAAATTATCGAATTTATTAGAAATATGATGCAAAAATAATTTAGGTTATAGCAGATATCTATAGAAATGAGCTAAATTTTAAGTGTTTAAATTGATAGGAGTCCTTATATATTTATATGTATTCCTCCTGAGGTTTCTAAAGATAAAGAATGCTTTTCGAAATCGTTATTAACTAAGAAGAGGTTATTGTATGTTTTCGTTCGTGTTTATATTATATTTTTTCAGATTAATAAACATATGCATTTTTAACTCTTTCCAACGTAGTTGAAAAGTGTTTATGAATTGGGTTTGTCTGTCCGTGCTCTAACTCACGTAAATATACTCGGATTGCCATGTAATTGATATAGATTATTAAAGTTTACCCTGGTATGTTCAGTTAATGAAAATGAAGTGCGTACCAATCACACTTCATTTACAGGGGCACCCAAAAGTATTCCGTTACATTATAGTCTATGTGGGAAATCGTTTGATGCGTATTTTAATTTTGTTATACTATTTTAGACATAATGGAATTTATATACATTATGGAGGTGAAATTGAAGATGGTTACTATAGAATATGTTATTTGTAGGATTTATAGTATGTATAACAGGGGAACTCAAAAGGTCAAAAGCATTCCGTTATGTTATGGTATAGGAAGAAAAAATTGTTTGCGGCGTATTTTGATGATGTTTCTCTGTTACAAACATAATTTAATTGATAGGAATTTCTGAGGTGCACTAAAACATACTTTCTGTAGAATATTGGTGCAAAGCATTTATTATTCATCTACAGGGTCACACAAAATAGTTCTTTTATGTACTGATCTGCGACTAAAAACTATTCGCATCTTATTATGTTGTACTATTTCAAACATGGTGAAATTGATATACATTGCTGAGGTTTACTGCAAGATGCTTGCAGTAGAATATGATGTGCATCGCATTTATCGTTCATTTACAGGGACACGTAAACATTTAAGATACAATGCTGTATCCGAAATATTGTCTATTAGAGAAGTGCGCTTTCAGATATGATATGATGCGTTTTGAGTTTAACTAAATTTTGGCATGCTACGTGTTGTGTATACGTTTTATAGACCATATACAGGGCCAGACAAATGAGTTTGTAAGCAATACTGAAAATGAGCGTGAATTGTTTAAAGGTGTTTCTTAATTTAAGATATGCATTTTCAAGCTACACTACATTTTGCATAGTAAGAGATGTTTGTAGAATATAAATAAAATCATATACAGTGCAATGCATAGAGTTGGATACATGACCGCCTATGGATGATATTGTTAGGATTTATGATTTTAGTACTTTTAGGCGTCTTTTTGCCTGAATAAAATTTTAACGAAATAGTTGACGTATATGAAAATCTAAAGGTAATATAGAGGGCTGTATAAAAGAATTCAAGTACGTTTTCGTCTATTGCTGGAAATTGCTGAAGGCGAATTTTTAACTGTATTATGAATTTTCTTACCATACTAAATTTGAGCATACTATGTAGAATATATACAAATCTACAGATCATATACAGAGCTGCACAAAAGAATTAAAGTTTTTTTTTCCGTCTGTCAACGGTAATTATTGAAATCTGGTTTTCAAATGCGCTATGTGTTTTCTAAAATGTTTTCTTGCGTATTTTATTTACATTATTAAATGGCATTTTAAAAAGTATTTTGGAAGTGTTAGAAAGTGCTTCACAGTGCGTGTTTGATGCATGATTTTTATTTCTTATTTGCTATTGTTACTGTAGGAACAGTGATTCTCACATGATGTGATTTTCATCCAGCGACGGTGTCGTAATAAGACTAAATCATCAAATACAAAAAAAATAGCAACATTTTATTAAAAAACATAGTTTCAAAAGAAAACAAAAATGTAAACAACGTAAAGCTTTGGCATAAGAGGTAAACAGAACATATAAAAAGTTTTGAATGAAAAAGTTTGCAGACGTAGAAGCATAATGAAAGAACTTTGAAATAGAAAACTTCCCGCAGCATCGCATGTTCAAGAAATGGTTTGAGGTATCTTAACTTTAGAGGTTATGCTCGCCATGGAATGTATTATTATTATTTTTCCTTACACAGTAGAACTTGTACTTAACAAAGTGCTCGAAATCAACCAAAATGCTTTTAAAACTTGAACCTTCACTAAATCCGATTTCAGATAAAAACTAATTCCAAACATTAAGTGCTTTTCATGATATACTTGTACCATGCGACTTTTTAAGGCTTTATATAAAATATAAAATGTCTAGTAAAAATAAAATGAATTCATGCTGGATATTATAAGAAGATTTAAGGAGTTATTGTGCCTTTTAATGGGCCTTAACATTAAGAAATGGTCAAATTTCCTTAATTTAAGAATTATGAAAAAACTAAAACAATGGTATGTAAACATTGTATGTATCTCCATAAGTTTCTCTTTTATTTTATTTTATTTTCCTTTTGTCCTTAAATTCGAGATATGAGACAGTTTGAAAAATTTGTCTGCTAAAAATATACAAATATATAACTTTCGATAAAAGTTTAATATGCTTAATATTATATATAAAATGAAATATGCTGTGTCCTTCGCTAAATGTAACCTTTCTCGTTTTATAAGCGGGTACTTCTGTATTTAAATATAGCGATTTAAACATGACTGTATCTACTGTCATACACAGAAACATGTCCACCATGCAAAGGACTACTATAATGATTTCCAACTACCGCTACTGGAGTGTATGCTGCTACACCAATCGGTCCACCCACTACACCGGCTGCGATACCGTGACCGCCATAGTATCCGTTATGGGCTGAAGACAGAATCTTAACAGCTGCAGGGTCTTGGTTAGCAGTTCCTGGTTCGTTGGTGTGAATTTCTGCTCTGAATCCTCCATGGTCAGCTACATAGTTTACTTGTCTATGGACGCCCCTGCTGTCTGTGAAACCGTAGCTTCCCTTGACGCTGTTTCCACCATCTCCGGACTCTTCACGATGTTGTTCGCCGTGGTGGTCCTTGACGCTGTAGCCAAAAGCGTACGGCTGGGAATGATGATGTACCTATTAGAAAAAAAGTACAATTTGAAATATGATGCTCATAAATTGGAGGCAAGGCTCGTTACAAACAAAGCGTTTATTCTGTTGAAAATTTCGTTATATGGCCAAAAGTCACCGGTCACTTTCAATTTTGGACCTTTTGTCAAATATATAAGTAAACACTAGACGCTTTCGTCTGGAACTTCATGAATATAAAGAACATGTTTGACCTCACATATTTTTCAGCGAAGATTTGGTCACGAGGACAAACAGGAAACAAATAACAATTTGAATAAAAAAATATATATATATATATTTGTAAACACCCTATATATACAAGGGGTGATCAAATGAAAAGGTATGAAACGACGTAAAAACGTAACAGTTAAATATTTGCATATTTCGCCATGGGAGAACGTAGCCAGACATCTCGGGATGCGATTGGGGTCTCTGACTGGGATCGGAGCATGCGCAGGTGCCCGCATGCGCAGTAGAGAGCAGAGGCTCTTATCAAAAGCGGCGTCCAAATGATGCGGCAGTCCGTATGCGGACAGGATGGCGTTCGCGTTGCAAAATTCGACGATTGAGGAGCAGAGAGGTGCTATCCGATTTCTGACAGCAGAAGGTGAGAAACCGGCAGCTATTCATCGCCGGATGATGACAGTTTACGGGGAGAAATGTGTCTCTGACAAGTCTGTCAGAAAATGGAGGGCCATTTTCGCGCAGGCCGTGAGAGTCTAGGTGATGACCCGAGACCAGTTCAAGTGGGAGACGTTGGACCATCCGCCCTACAGTCCGGACATATCGCCTGCGATTTCCATGTGTTTGGTCCACTGAAGAAGCACCTGAAAGGAAAGCCCTTCAACTCGGACGACGTACTCAAGGACGCTGTGAAGGACTGGGTCTCGTCACGGCCACAGGAATTCTAGGAACAAGGAATCCTGCGGCTTGTTCATCAGTGGGATCGTTGTGCTCAGGCCTATGGTGAATATTTTGAATAAAGTCTACATTTGTACCCACCATGTCGTTTCGTACCTTTTCATTTGATCACCCCTTGTATATATATATATATATATAAAAAAAAATCGAAATGATCTGTAGCTTAAACATAGCTATCTGGGTTCTGTACAACATGTGTAAAAATAGCAGCTATATTCATGGGGATATAAAAGTTTTTTTTTAACATTTTCCAACATAGTTGAAAAAAGTTTGACTTCGGTTTGCCTGTCTGGCGTCTGTCTGTACATGCTCTAACTTGCGTAAATATACTCGGATTTTCATGTAAATGATATACGTTGATGAGGTTTGCCATAACATGCTCGGTATCTAAAATTAAGTGCGTAATGTTCACAGTTTATTTAAAAAGCACTCAAAAGAATTTATTACATTATGGTCTATGGTGAAAAATCATTTGTTATGTATTTTAATAGAGCTACACGATTTTAAACACAATGAAATTTATATACATTATTGAGGTACACTAGAACATGGTTAGTATAGAATATGTTATATGTAGCACTTACAGTACTTGTACAGGGAAACTCAGAAGTATTCCGTTATATTACGGTTTATGAAGAAAAATCTTTTGCGGCGTATTTTAATGATGTTACTCTGTTACAAACATAATGAAGTTGATACGAATTTCTGAGGTGCACTAATAACATGCTTTCTGTAGAATATGGGGTGCAAAGCATCTAACATTCATTTACAGG
Organism: Maratus speciosus; assembly: GCA_963932465.1. Taxonomy (NCBI): domain Eukaryota; kingdom Metazoa; phylum Arthropoda; class Arachnida; order Araneae; family Salticidae; genus Maratus; species Maratus speciosus. Next base: position 349,612,171 of record OZ010800.1, on the reverse strand, counting down.
GTCTCTCATAACAATTCGTTTATATAATAGTCTACGGGGAAAAACCGTTCGCAGCGTATTTTAATTATGTTGCACTATTTCAAACATCATTAAATGGCTATATTTTACTGAGGCTTACTACAAGATTCTTGCAGTTGAATATGATTTACATCGGATTTATCGTTCATTTACAGGGACATATAAAATATATCGGATACAATATACTGTATCCGAAATACTTACTATATTTTAGGGATGATTGCTGTAAGTGCGTTTTTGGTTATGATGTGCGTTTTAAGGTTAACTAAATTTTTGCATACTACCTGTTGTGTATAAATTATATCGACCATATACAGGGCTACACAAAAGATTTCGTAGGCATTACTGACAATGAATGTGAATTTCTTAAAGGTATTTTGGAATTTCAGTGATGCATTTTCAAGCCCAGCTACATTTAATATATTAATAGATGTTTGTAGCATTTAAATAAAATCTTATACAGGGCTATGCAAAAAACTGGATACATCGTCGCTTATGCCTAGTAATTCCTGGTAAGTGCGATTTCAGTAGTTTTAAGTGGGTTTTTACCTAAATTAAATTTAAGCATAATATGTGGCGCGTCTGTTGACAATTTAGATGGAAGAGGTAATATAGGGCTATAGATAAGAATTCAAGTACGTTTTCGTCTATTGGTAGAAATTGCTAAAAGTGAATTTAAAATTGTATTATGCCTTTTCTAACTAAACTAAATTTTAGCATATGTCGAATATACACAAACATATAGATTATATACAGAGATGCACAAAAGAATTGGAGTACATTTACTGCTATGTGCAGTAATTGTTCAAATCTGGTTTTGAAATGTGTTATGCGTTTTCTAAAATCCTTACTTAGGTATCTTCTTTACCCTATTAAACGACAAAATTTTGTTTACGTATTTTGAAAGTGTTGGAAAGTGTTTCATGATCTATGCTTGACGCATGATTCTTCTCTCTTGTTTAAATATGCAGAAAATGTGCGTAGATTTTTTGTTATAGCATTCCCGGTTTTCAACCAAATTGAACGTCAGTTTGAGAAAACTTTATTATTAAATGAAAGACCATCCTGCAAATGGAATATAAATACAGGGTGTTTCAAAATTTATGCGTCAGACATGTAAAGACAGGTAAAGGGGACCTAAGTAAGCAGATTTCGTATAGAAATGTGGGTGTGGAAATGCAGCGTTCAGGCGGTAGAGGGTGCTGTAAAGTTCAGTGGATAAAAGCATTTCGCTGGCTTGAATCGTCATTCTCCGCATGGATTTGGAGCAACATGCGTCGTTACAACAATGCGGAACGTACCGAGATTCATTTCGTGCATGAGGCTGCGCAAGAAACTGGAGCGGCTTTTCAAAGGGTGTAAGATTTTCAAGTAGGAATCCGCCCAATATTTAGGTCTTCATCGGGAGTTGTGGGCGAGTGGATCATTTTATGCCTCGATGCGTGATATCACACTGGAAGATATCACAGAATTCATGCAGTACAAAAAGCAATATTATTCACGGTAGAAGAATGTCCTTCGAAAAGCTCGAGAACTGTTGGGCGTGCGTTGGGTGTACGCCATATCCTTGCGCAGCCCCATACATGAAACGCATGTCAGCAAACTCCGCACTGGTGTAACGATGCATGTTGCCCGAAATCCGTGCAGGAAATGATCATTCAAGTCAGCGAAGAGCTTTCATCCGTCAAACTCAAAAGCGCCCTCTACTGCCTCAACGCTCCATTTCCGCACCCACATTCCTATAAGAAATCTGCTTACTAAGGTCACCTCTAGCTGCCTTTACATTTCTGACACATAATTTTGAACCACCCTGTATATTAAATATTTAATGAAATATGATCATTTGTATGAAATAAATTTTTAACTGCGAATACGCGAAAGATAATAACCCGTTTCTTTGTGGATAATTTAGTATTCAACTATGTAAGACAACTTATATAAAAAAAAAGTAAATCGAATATCATGAAAATTTAGAAAGGTATTGGCGATACAGTAAACTGAATTTTAGTTACTCCCTAAAAGTAGCTGAATGATAAGAGATTTTTCACAAATTTTCATCTTTCATTTAAGTTCTCTTCTGAAAAATCATTAAAACAAATCCATAAAAAAAGTTAAATTAAAATCGAAGCATCTGTCTAAAAGCTACACGTAGATTAGAGGTCTGCACGGGCCGGAATTTCCAGGCCCGAACAAAAGCAATCTTGGCCCGGCCCGATGAAAAAATTAAAAGTTCGGCCCGAGCCCGGCCCGATCCGTACAAAAATCAGTGAAAGCAGGCCCGGCCCGAGGAAAAATCAATTAAATGAAGCCCGACTCAATTTCTACAAAAAAATCAGGTTTTTCTAAACATAGAATTAAGATTTTTTTTAAAGAATAATACTGCAGTCATATATATGGGATAATTTTACAGTATATTTTTAAATTACTATGTGTTCGCAAGACAGGAAATGCACAATAGTAACATTAATAACTACTTAGAGTCTTAGACGTTTCGCCATTCAAATAAGGATTCATTAAAAAATTAATGTAGTTTAGAATAAAAGAAAAAAAAAGGAGGGTTAAAGCATAAGTTTTGAAGCTGTATAATGAAAAGCAAATTTGTAAAAATATTTCTCTGCCATTTAATAAGGCTTTTCTCAAATCCAAAGAAGCTACTAATCTGATACATTTCTGAATTCATTTCTTTTTGGAAACGCCTAAGATTGGCAGGTGATGTTCTTATTCAGAAACTTTATAATCGAATAACATTATCCATTTTTACTTTCTTCTATCTTTACAAGAAGAAAGTATTGGATTCATGAAAATTTTCGACTTCTGGTTTTCGACGGATTTACACGTTTTAAAGGTCAGAGATTCCGAAAAAGATCTTTATACAAAATGCCTGTCTGTGAGTCTGTCTGTCTGTATGTGACATTAATTTTGTGGGCGCTCTATCTCAAGAACTAATGCACGGAATTTAATAAAAATTTATATTCTAGTAGTCCCTAATATAAATTGGTGCTGATTAGTCGTTGGTGTAAATCGCTCAACAGATGGCGCTGCTATGCTGTATTTTGCAGGATTTACACGATTTTCGCAATAGCTCTGTCTCAAGAAATAATGCACGGATTTTCATCAAACTTCAAATTCAGTTAGTCCTTGTCATGAACTGACGTGTTGTACATTTTGCTGTAAATCGCTCAATAGGTGGCGCTGCTATGCTGCATTTTTTGCGATTTCCGCAATCTATCTCAAAAAACTAATGCTTGGGTTTTCAATCACTTCAGATTCAGATATACTTGGATATGAATTAGTGCTGTTTATGTTTTGGTGCAAATCGCTCAACAGGTGGCACTGCTATGCAGCATTTTTCACTATTTCCACAATAGCTCTCTCTCCAGAACTATTACACGGATTTTCATCAAACTTCAGATTCAGTTAGTCCTTGACATGGATTGATGTTTTATACACTTTGATGTAAATCGCTCACAGCTCATGCATCTATGCTGCATTTTTGCGATTTCCGCAATAACTCTATCTCAAGAACTAATGCTTGAATTTTCAACAAACTTCAGATTCAGGTATATCTTGATATGAATTCGTGCTGTTTATATTTTGGTGCAAATAGCTCAGCAGGTGGCATTGCTATGCTGCATTTTTCAGAATTTCCACTACAGCTCTATCTCAATAACTAATGCACGAATTTTCATCAAACTTCAGATTCAGGTATACCTTGATATAAATTAGTGCTGTTTATGTTTTGGTGTAAATCGCTCAACAGGTGGCGCTGCTATGCTACACTTTTCAGAATTTCCGCGATAGCTCTATCTCAAGAACTAATTCATGAATTTTCATCAAAATTTAAATTCAAATATACTTTGATATGAATTGGTGCTAAATTGATGTAATTTCTTGTACTATTTAAATGATTTAATTGACGTGATTTATATAGAAGAAAGTTGTGATGGCCACAACATACTAGTATTTTTTGATAAAGACAATATATCTTTGAGAAAATTCTGCTTAAGTTAAATTTTTGAATCATATTTCCTATAAGCGATAGCACGGGAAAGTAGAAAAACATGCAGCCACGTGACAAGAATCTCTTATCTAGATAAGTAATTTATTTATAAAAAGTGGAAAACGCTGTTCGATTTTAAATCCCATCAATAGTCAGGCCTGTCAATTTTTGTGCCTTTACAGTTAAAAATGAGTCAGAAAAATGTGCCACAAAATTTCTCATTGTGGAGCGGTGAACTTGAGAACCACCTTAAGGTATGTTTCCAAAAATTCCGTTAACAGAAGTCCGTTATCGCTATTAATATTTTTACAAAACATATTGCATTCCCTACACATCCTGAGAACAATAAAGTCTAGTTCCGGCCTTGCTCGATTATGTAGAAAAATTTGCAAGCTGGATTTCGACCCGACATGTGTCTGCTGAAAAAAAAATAAGCTCGGGCTCAGACACCATTTAACTGTCCATGCTGATCTCTACGCTAAACATGTTACATTTCTGTATTGACGTTGTCAAATCGGCTCGTGATGCACATATATACTTATTCTCGCGAAAGTCATCTTCATTGAAAATGGCTCATATTTTATCGGCTTCGATTAAGGTTTTATAGCGGACCGGCAGGACCGCTTAATTTTTTTTTTTTTTTTATCGGCTCGGTAGGTCCGTTCAATTTTTTTGCCGGGCCGGGCTCAGGCCCGTGCAGACCTCTAACGGGGGACATACGTTCAATATATACTCCTTTGTTCTAAGGTAGTTAATAGAAAATGACAGTTAAGGGAAAATGCCTTATGATCTAACTATTTTTACAAAGCACCTGAAATTAAGCTAACTATATACCAACGATACCTTTACTGAATTTTCACGATATCTGACTGGCCTTTTTGTGCAGTTGGACTACTAAATTATGTCGAAAATTATTTTTTTTTCTATAGTTCACGCATGCGAGTTAAAATTTTTAAAATACAAATGCTCATATTTAATCAAATATTTAATATGTTTATATTCTAATTATAATATGTTACTCATAGTTTAGGTACTTTGTCAAGTTGCCTGAAAGTAGTGTTAAAATTAATTGAAAATTCAGCATTCTATAAACAAACTAGTATGTTGTGGCCATCACAAAACTTTCTTTTATATAAATCATTTAAATAATACAATAAAATACATCAATTTAGCACCAATTCATATCAAAGTGTATCTGAATTTGAAGTTTGATGAAAATTCGTGCATTAGTTCTTGAAATAGAGCAATAGCGGAAATTTTGAAAAATGTAGCATAGCAGCGCCACGTATTGAGTGATTTGCACCAAAACATGAACAGCACTAATTGATATCAAGGTATACCTGAATCTGAAGTTTGATGAAAATTCGTGTATTAGTTCTTGAGATAGAGCTATAGCGGAAATTCTGAAAAATGTAGCATAGCAGCGATACCTATTGAGTGATTTACACCAAAACATAAGCAGCAGTAATTCATATCAAGGTATATCTGAATCTGAAGTTTGTTGAAAATACAAGCATTAGTTCTTGAGATAGGGCTATTGCGGAAATCAAAAATACAGCATAGCAGAGCCACATGCCGAGCGATTTACACCAAAATGTATAAAATGCGAATTCCTGTCAAGGACTAACTGAATCTGAAGTTTGATGAAAATACGGGCATTAGTTCTGGAGATTGATATCTTGTGAAAATCGTGAAAATGCTGCATAACAGCGCTATTTGTTGAGCGATTTACACGAAAAACTAATCAGCACCGATTTATATCAGGGACTAACTGAATATAAATTTTTATTAAATTCCGTTCATTAGTTCTTGAGATAGAGCGCCCACAAAATTTGTGTCACACGCAGACATACTCACAGACAGACATTTTGTAAAAACATGTTTTTGGGGTTCTCTGACCCCTAAAACGTGTAAAACCGGTGAAAATCGGAATTCGAAAATTTTCATGAATCCAATACTTTCTTCTTCTAAAGATCGAAAAAAGTAAAACCATGCAAAAATTTCTTGAAATAAAAAAAAAATAAAACCTTTATATCTCCATGAATATTCGCGCCATTTTTACACAAAGTTTGAACAGGACCCCGATAATCACGTGCTACAGCTGTATTTTATTTTTTTGGGTGATTACATATATTATTATTTTTTTACTCCGTTTGTTGTTAGTCCCCTATTTGCCCTTGTGATCAAACCTTCCATGTGAAATATGGGGTAAAACATGTTCGTCACATTCTTGAAATTACAGAAGAATTCGTCTATGATAGAATTTCTCTAGCAATTCGACAACACGTCTAAAATTGAAAGTGTCCGTTGATGCCTGGCCATATGGTGTATCTTGTAAAGCTATGAACAAAAATCCAAGTGCAGATTGAAGTGATATAACTTGTATTTTTGACTGAATAAATGGGTTGCGACAGTGGTTTTTAATATCTAATTTTTTTTTCAATTCCTACTATTAGTTCACGCTCTCCCTATATTTATTTATTTATATATCTTGTTCAAATTTTCAGTCGTTAATAAAATACTTATTATTCATCCTATCAAGTTGAAATAATTTTTTTTTCAACTTGTACTGGATGATAATTGATGTTAATACAGTTTTTCAAATATTAATTCATTAATTAAATTTTAATTAATTAATATTAGTTTTTCATGGGAGACAAAATGGCGGTCATTGGTTATTGAACAACATTTAAAGAATCTTCATATCTATAAGGGGGGTTACCATAGGAGGGACCCTGTTCTGTCGCCAAATACCGCCAAGTTTGTCGCCAACTTGGCGATACATCGCCAAATTTGGCGACCAAAACGAGTCATCAAAAGTGGCACCAACTTGGCGATATCTCTAATATTTTGCCAAATTCCCATAGACTTCCATTATAAACCTACTTGCTTATAGAAAATCAACAAATTGAGATATTTTAATGCAGCAAGAACTAATATTAGCTTAAGGGATTACATTAAATTTTTCTTTGATGACCTAAGTAGGAATTGTCTTTAAAAACAAAATTTTTATATTACTTGTTTTATTGTAGTGTACATAACTATCTCTTACCGTTTGTCCTATTTAAAAAAAAAAATCATGAAATAGTACATGCGCAATCCTGAAAAAAAAAAGTGACCAGCCCTACTAATTCTCCTGCAAATAATCCTATAAATAATAGGTAGTGTTACAGTAGACTGGGAATAATGTCTGCTATTCATACATTTTACAGGATGCGGCAGGTATTTGAGAACAAATTAAATCCTGTTTTCAAACCTGAAAGGCACTAGAAATGGAGCACTTTTTACATTTTAATGTTCTGTACAGGTGACCACATACACAGTTGGATGGATCATTCACTCAAACCATCGTCAGCAGCTCCGTCAGCTATACATTCTGTCGAAACAAACTGCAGGCAATAATCAGATGTGTGTTGGGATGTTTGCCATTGAATACAAACGGTTGCCCTGAGAGCCGCAACAGTGTTGTGTGGATGACTGTTGGAGTCCCTCTTAATCATGCCACATATGTAATAGCCCATCAGATTAACACCTGGGGAGCTGGGGGACAAAAATTTGAGGATGCCATGGTCATGAAAGTTTTTGGTCATCCATTATTGGTTTATTTGAGCTGTATGGGATGGTGTAGAGTCTTGTTGAAAGACGTACGGCCTCCCACAGTTACAGAAGTAATACAGAGCTTTTGCATCTCGTTATAAACAACTGCGTTGATTCTGGTACCTTGAAGAAGGTAATGCGGACGCATCAGATCGTCTTCTCTACCCACGATCCCCCAGGATATTCTGTAAGGCTGGAAATTTTGTTGGCATGACGGTCGGAACCTTTTCGGTCATTTTACACAGCCATCGATCGTTTTGCAGTTCACTTTCTGGACCTGGACAAAGCTTTTCTCATCTGAGGAAAACAACAGCATTCCTGGTTCCTCGTCATGTTTCAGCTTGTTAAGGAGGCGTCCGGCTCTGGTCATGCGGTTATCCTTGGCTCTCTCGGACAAGAATTGTCCTCTCATCCTCACGTACGATCTCTAACGAAGGTCCTCACGAATTGCATATCGGATGGTGGCCTCATCAACCTGCAGCTCCCTAGCGGGTGCCCTCATCGACTTCCTAGAATTTTCATCGATAAGAATGATGAATTCTGGTGTCTTGATAATGTCATATTGCCGACAATATCATTTGGTGTATAAAACGGTTGCCACATTAAACCTGGGAGCCTTCAGCTCGCTCGTTACTTTAAAGACGAATGACTGGGTGAGTTTCAAGAATGAAGCTGCCCCTAAATAGAAGTGTTCTTCATCCAATGGGAAAATGACAGCATTCCATTTCGTGTTCTCGTTAGTCTAGATTCTGACATGTTTACATGTAATAGAAAAGGATTTGTAACCATGGTGTACAGGGTGGTATTTTTCCTATAATATGCGTTCTCAAATACCTGCCGCACCCTGTACTTTAGGGAAGCATATTAAAATTTGTACGAACTTTGAATTTTCAAAAGGTAGCACCCAGTTTTAACACTATTTTTGAGTTTCTTGGATCAAGGCAACCCATAAATAGGTACTGCTTATAAACCTTTTCTGAAATCTTCACAGAGCTCATAATATAATTGCTAGACACTGAAGTCTTGCAAGGGCACGAAAGGATGATTTTTGACTGGCTACAGTTGTTAATTTTTTTCCCTCGTTTTGGCACATCCTAACAAGAGTATCATAAGATCTTAAAATGTGACTTATTAATTATTTTGTTATTTAAAGGTACAAGTTCTTTTTTATTAATATAGAAAACAAATTTAGGAAATTTGATTTGTATTACAATTTTAATGTACAGTAGTCTCCCTCTTAACCGGAACTCCGCTTTAACCGGCCGACTTTTTTCCCCAACATCAGGCAAAATTCAAGGACGACGGCCTCGGGAACTCAGTTGACGCTTTCTAGTTGAAGTGCAATCCCGAGGGGCTGGAGGCAAAATTCAGAAAGGAGAACGTCGATTCTAAATGGATACGCGTTGACCTTCAGACCAGTGTTGAATTCAGGGTGTGGCCCGGGGGGGGACGTCCCCTTCAGGAACAATGAGATGTCCCCCCGGAAGATTTGAGATTTTGTGTTTTTAATAGTCAAAAGTGCAATGATCCACCTGGAACTCTGTGATGTCTGATCTATCTTCAAACTGTTTTGTACAAACATTTAAGAAGCTTGAGGGATGCGAACAGATCACCGTAGATGTATAAGAGTTGTTTGGGTCTGATAAAGATATCAAGCATGAAACATTATTTGACGAGGATATAATTAGGACAGTAACTGCTATTGTTCAATACGAAGACGATCCTTATGATGATCCAGTTAAAGTTGGCACTGGTAAAACTCCTCATACGGAAGGGGTAAAAGCATTAAAGTCAGGCGCTTACTATAGCACGGGTACCCGGGGCCCGTGCCCTGGACATGAAATTTCTGAGGGGCACAAAAGTTTTCATAATTTTAACTAAATTTCCATTAAAAAGATCATAATTGTGAAAAAATATATTTGAGATAAAAAAAAAAATATTATATTTGAGACATTAATACGATAAAATGACAAAAATATATCTCAATATATGCTTAAAAGCACATTTCAAACAGAAAAATAATTGATTGAAAAAATATTTTATTTCTGAAACTATTTTTTAATTTTCCGAGAAACTTTAATTTTGAGTCGACATTTTTCGAATAAGCGTGTAACAAGCAAAAAAAAAAAAAAAAAACTAGTATCAGTAAATCAACTAATCTAAGGGAGCACGAAAAATTGAAAGTGCCCTGTGCACGGAAGCTTGCTAGTCGGGCCCTGATTAGAGTTGGCGCTACGCTATATTGAGCAGCGGCTAACAGCTTCCTCGGTTAAACTTATGATGTTAAAGAGATGGAGATTTATGCTGCAAAATGTCGGACATCTTGCCTTCAACAGAAGAAGGTCGCTGATTTCTTTATGGTTGATTAACTTAAATATACATAATGTAGAACAATTTCAACTTCTTGTAAAGGTGTGTGATACGATTTTTAACAATTTAATTTGTGTTAAATACTTTTCCTTATTTGTTATCAGTGATAATTTTTCTTTCAATTCAGTTAATTATAACTAGTATTCATTTCGCAAAATATAGAAATTATGTACCTTTTTAAAACTACCCAAATTGAAAAACTAAATGCATCGTTACGGGTTTAATTAATTAAATTACGCAGATATTATTTAATTTTTTTTTACTTCTCCGTTTTAACCAGTTTTTCTCCTAACCGGCTTACTCTCGGTCCCGTTTAGGCCGGTTAAGCAGGAGGCTACTGTATTTTTCTAAAAAAATATTGTTTCAGCTTTTTCTTAGTACTTTGCGTTCCAAATTTAACAGGGACTTTTTGTTAATCTGTTACTAAATAATGAACTATAAATTATTAACATTGTTATTTATCCAGATACGTTAAATAATGACCATCTCTACGGAAAATAGACAAACCGAAGTCATAAACACTTTTCAACTATGTTTGAAAGTACTAAAAAGATAGCATAATAATGAGTGATCTATACTTTTTCATAAAAAGTACTATGGCTGTTTCTGAAAAAAATATTCTTGACAGATAAAAAAAAAAAAAAAAAAAAAAAAAGCATAAAAAGTCTTTAGAGATATACCTTAATTTAAATATGGATAAAGAGATTTACTCATATTCTGATGGTTTAAAAAAAAAATCTACAAACAGTTTCACCGAAGCTTTAATCTTACAGGAGTATAGTTCTTCTCTTTTTCTCTTTACAGCCGGCCAAGAAGAAAAAGATCTTCCCATGTATTTTAATTTCCAAATCGTCATAGTAAAAAAAATATATATAATCATTCGATTGTATTAGAAATTATATTTTCTCTCAATTTATGTTTTAAAAAAAATCTTAGTGAGTATGCACATAATATTAAGTGAGTATATAAAGTCTTCATACTGATAATTGTACCGAACTCTTGAATTTTCCATACGTACACCTAATTTTGACATCATATTAGACTTTTTCGATTAAATTTTACCTTAGAATATCAAACGGAAAGTCATTCGGTCAAGTAGTTTAGGTACGTAGTAGTACGAAGATTTAGATTTTAGAACCCCCAGAGTTAGATACAATTTTAATCTTTGCAACACAGATTGCAATGTGCAGTGACCCGGAGCGGAACAATTTTTGATGTTCCAGCTGCAGCACCGCTCCTTAGATAAAATACTGTGGCTCCAGCTCCGGCTCCAACTCGAATCCGATTTCGCGCTTTTGAGTTACAGATTTTATTTTACACATTTAATTTTTTGCTCACGAATTCTTTCTTCCTTTACCTTCATTAATGATCTGACAAAATGCATTTTTCTTCTCATCAAACTTGAAATGCTTGTTCAGAAAATATGACATTTTTTAGCTTTTGCTTTTAAAATAGAAAGTTTGGTGGAATTTTAAACACAAAAATCTTAAATTTCTTCTACACTTTCCAAACAACCAAAATTGTACAACTACACATGTAAACAACAGGCAGCCTTATTTATTTTCAAATAGTGTTATCACTTAGCTCAATTAGAAAGTAGAAGTAAAGTAGTGTTACCATGTTTTGTGAAGTTTTTCATCTCTAATAAAGTAAAAAAAAAGCCCTAAAAAATGATATAATTAAAATATTGAATAATGATGTAATTAAAATATTTTAAGCCTGGAAATTTAAAAGACTGAAAAAAAAAAGATTTAAAAGAATATTAAAACTAAAGGAGCCTTGGAACAGGGGAAAATTTAGAGCTCCGGCTCCAGCTTCAGGGAAAACATAGCTCCGGAGCGCTCCGGGCTCCAGCTCCAGCTCCGGATCTCTGACAATGTGGGTAGTTTTTAAAGCAATAAATCAAAAACTATCCGTCGAAATTAAATGTAATTTTGGATTCGCCTATTTGAAGTTTCTAAAAATCGAGTTCTGTAAAAAAAAAAAAAAAAAAAAAAATTATAGGTTACAAGTGATATTTTTTTAAAGAATCAATTTCAAAAAAGGGTTATTTTCAAAATATATAATCGAAAAAATTATGAATTTTTTGCCAGAACTCGATTTCAATTTTGCCGCGCATTTTTTTTTCCAGTTATGCTTAAAAGACTATCTGCAATGCAATTTGTTTTGCAACGAATACAAATGAATTAAACAGTAGGAGTTCCAAACTTTAAACATTCTTAATTCCTAAACTTCTTGTCCGAATGACTTTCTGTTTGATATCCGAAAGTAAAATTTGCCAAAAAAAAAAAAAAAAAAAAAAAAAAAAAAAAAAAAAAAAACCATAACAAATATGCAATCAAAATAAAGCATATTAAAAATTCCAGAGTGCACTGTAAAAAAAAAAAAAAAAAAAAAAAAAAAAAAAAAAAAAAAAAGGAGATTCTATTGGCAATCTAGACGTCAGTACTTATTTCCGTATTTTTACGGAAATCGTTCCCCATAAATTACATAAATGGGGGAAAATTTCCGTATAAAAACGGAAATAGTTCTGGCATCTAGCCCTCCGAGCGTCATGCAAAAGAGTAAAATTGTAATGTTGCTTTCTATGCATTTTTTTTAAATGCTAAGAAAATATGATTCTTTCAAAATTATAAAAAAAAACTCAATTACAAATATGAATGTAATCCTTGAGAGTATTAATCATTCTTCAATGTATTTAAAATTCATTAAATCTATAGAATTATATAATCTTAAATATTGCTTGTATTGCTGTGAAACCTGGAGTTTGTGAACGGAATATTACGCCCCAAACACTTAGAGGGCTAGATTGTCATTAGAATCTCCGTCTTTTAGACCGTTTTTTCTTTTTTTTTTACAGTGTTCGGTACAATTTCAGTCTGAAGGCTGTATATACTCTTTAAGATTATTTTTTAAAAGATAAATCGAAAAATGACAGAATTTCCAGCCCAGTCCAGTGGCCATTTCTTTTTAACACTTTCCAACATGGTTGAAAAGTGTTTATGAATTCGGCCTGTCCGTACTCAACTCGCGAAAATATAGTCAGATTGTCATGAAAATGGTATATGTTATTGGGGTTTACCATGGCATGTTCGATATTGAAAATGAAGTGTGTAGCGATCACACTTCATTTACAGGAACACTCAAAAGAAATCCGTTACATTACGGCCTATGGGGCGATATCGTTTACGGTGCATTTTAATGATATGACACTATTTTGAACATATTGAAATTTATGTATAACACTGGGGTGTACTACAAAGCACTTACTCTAGAAAAGCACACTCTAGTGTGCATATAATTTATCGTTCATTGACAGGGACACACAAAAGTACAGTAGAACTCCAATTATCCGATTCAACTGGTGCCGGACCCATTCGGACAATTGAGTTTTTTCCTAAAAAAGGGTCTATTTTAATTAATTACTGTATGTATGTTGAAAATGGGAGAAAAAACTATTTTTAAAGAAAAAAAGCTTTTAATTAATTAAATGAAAAGGCAACACTTTTACATGTTAAGCGTACTTACAAGGGCTGTACATTCGTACAGTATGTACGTACCGTACTTGTAACGTTTGGCGGTAAAAAGATTGTTTTAAACTGGCCCTTCCCTCTTTCCAACAATTCTTCGGTGGGATGAGTTGGTGCAATATCGTCAATCAAAAGCACTTTACTGCCTTCTTTTTCTTTTCCAAGACATGTTTAGTGCTTTTTCACTTTAGGGATGGAAATTTCGTCGTACCACTTGGTAAACAATGCTGCAGTCATACAAGCCTTGGGTTGATTTTTCTAAAAAAAGAGCCTTTTTCCGCATTTTTAAATGCTATTGGGATTTTTCACTTCCCTATCAACAGACGGGGTGTTTTATGGCTTCTCGTAGAGTTCGCACAGTTAAGCACCGTAACTGAAATTCTGAAAGCGATTCGGATAGTCGGAGTTCGGATAATTGGAGTTCTACTGTATTTGACTACAGTACTGCCCATGAAGAATAATTGCTGGAAGTGCGTTTTCAGTTCGGTACGTTATTTAAAATTTAACTAATTTCTTGCACAGCACTTGGTGTGTATAAATTCAATAGATCCTATACAGGGCTGCACAAAAGATCTCAAGTACATTTTCATTACTGACGGAAATAGCTGAATAGAAAGTTTCAACAGTGCTATGCGTTTAATTAGACTAACTACAGTCGAGCCCCGATTTTACGAATCGCGATTTAACGAATTTCCCGATTTAGCGAATTTTTTTAAGGCCCTGAAGAAAATAGAACAAAATACTTCGATTTAACGAATTTATGACCCCGATTTAACAAATAACTTTTAATGTAAGAAAAAAATGAAAAATTGAAGAAATTTCCTAATATTTATAAAAAAAAATTCATGTCCCTGATTATGAATTTTCTGAACATGTATCTTGTGATGTGACGCAGAAATATCTACATGCGAAAATGTACATTACAGAAAGGTTATTAACAGGATCAGGGGAGGAAGATGAAATAGAGATGAATCACGTTTGGATACTTTGAAAAGGTAGTTGATGGGTCATGATGTTGATGACACTATGTTTTCGCAGCTTCAGGAAAAAAAAGAAGTTTGAAATACAAAATCGAAACAAAGCAATCAAACATCTATAAAAGATATTTTATAATTTATCTATAAAATTTGAATAAATGAGATTTTTTTCTTAATCACAATGCTTGTGATTTATAGTAGTACATGAAAAAAGAATAAATTTTTATACAGCGAGATTTCTTAAAGTAACAATTGGTTAAATTTATTAAGCATGGTTCTTAATATTTATAGCCATTTTTTAACTTGTTTTGTTGTGTAAAAAATTCCTTTGGTTATCCCGATTTAGCGAATAATCTCTATTTAACAAACAAAACAGCTAGTCCAGAACGATTCGTAAAATAGGGGTTCGACTGTACTACGTAGTACACAGGCAAACTTATAGATAATAAACGAAGCTGCACAAAAAAATCGGATATTTTTCCAAATATTGATGGTAATTGCAGTAATTGGGTTTTCAACTACTACGTTATTTGTTTTCTATTTTTTTATTTTTATTTAGACATATTTCACCTTAATAAACTGTAAAGTTTTATTGCAATATTCTGAATGTGTTTTATTCTGGACGCATGATTTTTCGTCCGTTTGTTTCTGTGACAGCAAATCGAAATGTATGGGGTATTCTCTCTCTCTCTTTCTTTTTTTTGGCCGACTGTAAAATAGACAAGAGAAGAATGGTACTTGCGAAAGAGTAAAACTTCGGTCAGATTGTTTATCGACAATTTTTATTATTTTTTTTTAATACTTAGAAATATTAGTAAAAAGGAATGATTTTCGGTTTATTATCATAAAGTAAAATTTCTCAAAAAATCCAAATATGGGGGAACAAAAAATAGCTGTTTACACTGAAAATTCTCGCTTCGTGCAGTTTTTGTGAAAAAGCAGCTATACAGTACAGCCCCGATTATCCGCGGAATTGGGTGGCAAGGCCACCGCGGATAACCCGAAAAAGACTGAAAATTGGGGTGCAAACACGAAAAAAATAAAAAAAAAATAAAATCCAACATAAAAACTATGTTTTAGTATATAAAAAACATAATAAATCGTTTAAAATACATACATATGCAATGTAAAGCAGAAACCTTCGCTTTACGTCTAAATCACTAAAATAAAGAATAATAAATAAGAAACAATGCCATGCACACTGTACAAGAAGAGTTGAGTTACTCCTTTAAAAAAAAATCATTCACTTGTTTTTGCTTCTTGCTTTGGAAACACCTTTTCTTTATTCTAAATTGTAAACTATTGTTTTTCTTTTCATATGGAATAATTTTTATCTCGAAAATGAGGCTATTCTTGATATGCTTTCCTGGAATTTATCATAATATCCTTATTTAATTGTTAAATATTTTAATTTCTGTGTTTACATTTGGTTAATAAAATCAAGAAAAGACGTCAAGACTTTATATCTGATATTTCAAACATGGCAACCGAATCTAGAAATATTCTTCTATTACTTTCGAATACATGAATTTTTCTGTTTATATGTATTTATCGAGC
This sequence comes from Maratus speciosus, assembly GCA_963932465.1. NCBI lineage: Eukaryota > Metazoa > Arthropoda > Arachnida > Araneae > Salticidae > Maratus > Maratus speciosus. Next base: position 349,596,122 of record OZ010800.1, on the reverse strand, counting down.
TTATTGTATTTTCCTTGAATAAAAAAAAGAAAAAGAAAAAAAATCGCTTCGCGGATGAACCGCACCGCGGATAATCGGGGCTTTACTGTATTTGTTTTATTTTTTTAAGCATAGATTTAAGGAGACATAATTTCCGTCAAAGGGCTATCTCGGTTTTTTCCTGTAACAAATTGGTGATTAAAATTTGTAGGGCGTTTTCTTTTCTTTTTTTTTTCGGCTGACTGTACTTTTGTAACAACTAATGACATATTTACTACACACACACACAAAAAAAGAGAAAATATCGAAAGTTCTTTCCAAACAAAGATGGATGCAATGTCATTCCAAAAGAAAAAAAAATAAAAAATAAAAAATTAAGTTGTTCAGTAGATCAAAAAAATTAGCAAAGAAAAATAAAAACAATCGATAAATAATTCTCTTATGTAACTTTCGCATCTGGTCGGTCACACTTCATAGTTTTGATACTTCACATTGCCAGGCATAATAAACTGTTTCTGAATTCGCATCACGAATCTTCTTGTTTAGCATTTTCTTCTTAATCTATCCGTAATTACCCGAGCGTACGTAGGATGTGCAAATAGTTATTTGAAGTGATAATGCTATTTTTCCTTTGATCATTTTTTATTATAAAAAAATCCCTGAAAAACGGAACCTGTCAATAACGAAAAAATTTCATGGCCCGATGGAAGACGTATCACACGATTACATTTTCTAAGACAGAAGGTCTCTCTCAAAAGGAATATTTTTCCAGTCCCTAGAATTTCCGTTTTCACAGGTTTTATTATGTTAGAAATGTAATGTTAAGTTTAAAACTTGAATTTTATTTTGTTATGGAGGAAACCTCATATCCAATTTCTTCGCAGATATCTAGGTTTTCAAATCAGAAGTCCTATATCGTCATACTTATTAATGCTAAATATTTCTTAAGTATATTCCATGGCTTTGGCGACAATACACTTCGAAATATCTTACAGCTCATAACAATAATAAAATGAAATGGAAATCAGGCGCTATATACTAACTATTAGGAAAAACAAAAATTCTAATGTGACACACGCATAAAGGCAAAAAAGTTTTTAATAATATCGTAAAAAAGGTGAACAAGGCCTTTCGAAAGAATTGTGTCTTTCTTCTCACGCGCAAAGAAGACGTCCTACCATTTTGAAAGCAGGTGCAAGATTGTCTTGCTCCTCCATATATTTTTGCATAAAACGAAACCCAATCCGCAAAAACACGGGTGTGTAAGTTCCAAGCGTATTTACGAGATAGTTTTATGAGTTTAGTTTACGAGATCGAGAGAAGTTTTACTTTTCGGCGGTCTAAGGGGACCGTCATCTGTTATCAGAGGATCGATAAAAAATAATCATAGACGGTCACCAGAATTATTTTACAGATTTTTTTTTACTATACTAGGGGGCTCTGCCCCCTACGAGCTACACTCGTCAGCCCCCGTTCAGACACCGCAGACTCTAACAGCACGCTAATTTGATCGGCTTTAAAAAGATTTCGGAAGATTGAATTATAATTTGAATCTGACAATTATAATATGACGTAATTTTCACCAAACTTTTCTTTCTCTTTTTAATATTCACGTAAAAATACTTTTGTTAGAAATGAAATATTATGATCATCTTAAAATATCAAATAAATGTCTCGCGCAATTTTTAAATTTAAACTGTTTTGCAATATTATTTTTTGTTCATTTTACGTAATAAGTGTAATGTGACGTAAATGTGACGTAAATTCTCCTATTTAAGACTTCTAAGGCATGTTAACGAATTTATTATTTTACAATATTCTTTTTCTTTTAAAATTCACGTGTAAATATAGTTTTTATGACGTAATTTTCAATGAGTTCCTGCTTTTTATATTTTCTGTTTATAATAGTCACGTGTAAAATAAATTTTTAATTTGAAGCAAACATTATTGTTTGCGCTGTTTATACAGTTGGCAGCAGTTTAAATTAATACATTTTTCTAAAATAAGTAAAAAATATCTCTCGAAATGCTGAAAATTTGAATTTAAAATAGAAATAAAACCTCAAAAAATGAGTCAAATTAAAAAACTAAATGCAGTCTGTACATCGGGAAATTCTGACGCATAAAATGATCTAAAAATGATTAAATTCCTATGTACAGTTTTTGCTCCTATAAAACTTTTTTAATGGAACGATTTTGTACAACTTTGGCATTAAATATCTCTTAAAATAATTCTTCGATTTGAAAACTGTCTGCATCAGCGTATTTATCAAACATTTTTCTATAATACTACCGATTCTCATATTTTTGTATGCAACAGTTTTTTTAATACTAACGAAGAAAGGCCATGCTTAAGCATTCAAATTGGACGCCGATCTGCCGGGAATATCTACGCAGATTTTCATTGGTCCATTTCCAAATCAAAACATTTTTATATATATAGAAGGATACATACAGTGAAATATGTTTAACACGAAAACTCTTAACATGAAAAATCGGTTAACACTATGTGATACAGCGATCCGGACAGTATAGTACGCAATTTAATACTTTTTTTTTCTTTTTTTAACACGAAACAAAAATCGTTTAATACGAAAAAAAATTGCTTTCGATGTAGTTAGTTTGAGTTGAAATTGATGAATGTTGTGTTAAAACCACTGAGTTTTGTGTGAAAATCAGTGATTTCTTTCTTTTTTTTTTTTTTTTTTTTTTTTTTTTTGTAAATTAGCTTATGTTTTATGAGCACAACGGCTGAGAAATTGGTCCGAAAACAATTCGCTATCTCACTTCAAATGAAGATGAAGCTTCTTAACACGTTGAGTGCCACGTCAGTCACCAGTGACTGACACTGAACTTTCCGTTCAGACCGCGTCAGTCATCGGTGACTGACACTCATAGATTCTGTAACGGGAATCGTATTTCGTGGCCCAAACGGAAAGACAGACAAAATAGACTTGGCATTCAACGTGTTAATGCAGTTGATAAAAAAGAAGGACGAAAACAGAAATCTGCAAAGAGTTTGGCATTGCCGATTCTACTTTATCAACGATATTAAAAAACAGGGATCCCATTACGTTAATATTTGAGCGCAGCATGTTTAAAGCACAGAGAAAACGCATAAGAACCACTACGCACGAAGATTTAGAGACAGCTTTGCTTATTTGATTTGCAAGCTAGATCTCAGAATGCTGAAAATGACACTTAAAAAAAAGATATGATCCCCCCCCCCCCCCCAAACAAAACAATATTTTTTTACTTGCTTTTATCCTAATGGATGCAACCTATTAGTAGTTTAACAAGGAACCGAAATTTATGGATATACCTAACCCCTAACATATTTTCTTTTCTAGTGATTATCAGTTGCAGGAAACCAAGTGAAGCTTAATAGCTGGGAACAGTGGTGTAGTCGTAAAAAAAGCAGAGGGTATACGCTCTAAGCAGAGGGTATACGCTCAAGGCAGAGCGTATACCCTAGAGTGTACATACTATAGCTTTCTTGAGAAACAGAGGGTATACGGTGTTCCTTAAAAAAATCCAGAGGGTATACGGCGTATACCCCCTAGCCCCTCCACTACATCCCTGACTGGGAAGTAATCTCGGAAGCAACTAATCACAGTCCAATTCGCTTGAAAACATCTGGCCATTCGTTAGAAAATAACGCCACCATTCTCTAGGACTGTTAAATAATTCCAAGAAACTATGTACAGCTTGACAGTTATTTATTTTTTTTATTGCAGATAATCATTATTGTTTATTTTGAAACCGCAACTGCTTTTGCTCAGTAGGATTAAAATAAAAAATTCACACTTCATGCAGATCCATAGCGTATCATTTTATTCGATGGGATTTTCCGGAATGAAAAGTAAAACACGTGTTTTAATAAAGAATATCGGAGGATAGGAATAATTTCGCTTTCATTGCATTTTTAGCAGACCTAATGCAGTAGCCATTTTTGATGGGGTGGCAGTTTCTGTGAATTTGTATGTTTAAGGGGGTCCGGGACACATCTCTAAATTTTCTAAAAAACTTTTATTGTATTAAAATTTCTCTGTGTTTTTCTGCTTAAAATGACGTTTAGTTTCTATCTTAATTAGAACAGAAAATATTAAATTTTTCGTTTTGGTGTGTTTTCAAAATCTAGCTTTCAAGCAATGGTTGTCATGAAAACGATTTCTTGTGAAAATGCGTTGTTCTTCGTGTTTTCTTTTTACACCATTACTCGTATTTAAATCGTTATAAATCAAGAACCGTTAAAGATAAATGTTTCAAATTTGGAACATATCTTTTTCAATTGCTTTACTTTAATTTTGATTCAGCAAATTAGAAAAAAATATTTACTTTTGAAAATATGATTTTTTTTTAAAAGTTACAGTATTTTTTTTTAAATTTTTGCTTTAAATATTTTTAATTTTTTAAAAATTAATATTTAAAAAAATGCTGAATCTAAATTAAAACTTATATGTTTCTGTTTATTTAAATGAAAAAAACTATATTCTACAAATAATATTTCGAGTTATAACGGTTTTAAATTACCTCACTTTTTTAATGAATTTTAAATTAAAGATTTAAAAATATATATATATGAGAAGTTTTACCATGTGATTTTGTTTACAAATAACATGGTTAACCATCACAAAAAAGAATTCGAAATTTGAACCCAACAAATAAAAATTATTTTAAATTGTGCCCCGGACCCCCTTAAAAGGAATATTGCTCATAAGATTGGGAGATTTTATTTTTCTTTTTATTCTGAAGCTAGATTTTTTCTTTTTTTCTTAGGGGGGGGGGTGCTTTATTATTTATTTAGTTAGTTATTTTTAACTTTCTCATGACTGTGTTTTTATAAAATAGGAGCTGGATTTTTTTTTTTTTAAATTTCTGTGATTTATTTTACTGTAAAATAAAAGAAAGACAATAGCATCGCATCATTTGTACGACCACTTAATTTTGTTAGAGTTGTAATTAATTTTAAAAACATGATGAAAATTTGTTTGAATAAATTTCTTTTGATTAATATATGAATAATATTCATGTTCTGGTGGGATTCGCTTTGAATATACGTTGAGAGATATGGCGAATTTCATTTTTAAAAATCATGTTGTTAAAATAGTGTTTATTTTTATACAGCGTGTCTCTTGTTATTTTTTATGAAAACCTAACTTCTAAACCGTTAGTTTTAGAGGTACAGTTCCAACTGCAAAAATGTTTCAAATTTTGTTTTGCATCATACAAAAATTGATCTACGTTAAAATAACTGCTTTTTAAATTGGTAAGAAAAAAAAATTACATCTTATAGGTCTTATATGCGTTTCTCCTTATTCTAACATGTAACATGAGGCAACGAAACCCCGACAACAATTTATGAACACCCTTTATTTTTAAAAATGAAAGCTACAAAGTATTTAATTTATTTTTTAAATTAAATAGCACTAATAATAAACTGAATTTTTGACTTTTTTCAACGCATTTAAGATAACACAATCTAAATTAAAATAAAGCAAATTAAAATTGAAATCTGTCTTTTTCGCAGATTTTAGTTACATATTAAAATAAAAATATTTTTTTGTACATTTTCTAAATTGTTTTCCTTTATCATATTTTAATTAATTTTTAAACGTACAACTATGCAATTTTTTGTAACGATCTCTTTGGAGTTAAAGAGAAATGTTCCTAATTGATCAATTTTATCTAGGGGGTCGTATAAAAATTTAACTTTTTGAAAATTAATGGGAGGGCTATTTCATTAACGTAATTTCATTCATAACCTTATTTTAAACTTTTTTTCAATGTATAGTCGTGGAAAAAAGTTCTGAAATCGATTATTAACCGAGAGAGCCCCCATCTTGATCAAGGCACCTTAAGAAGTCAATGAAGCCTGCTAGATTACAATACAGCAGGAGAAATTTCAAAATATCTAGTCACTTCTATTATAGACGGCCCCTTAAACCATCATTTTGCCATTTTTTAAGCATAATTTGAAAACTACTTGGAAGAAAAATGTGAAATTTAGGATTTACATAAAGCAGGACTTAATAAATCTAAATCCATCAAAAAAATTGTAGGTTGCAATTCATAATTTTTTCGAATATGAATTTCATAATTCATAATTCATATCATAAATTTATAAAAATTGCAAATTCAGCGTATTTATGTTTGGGTATATCAGTATTATTGCTGCAAAAAAAAAAAATAGCACATTAGGAGCATAATTTCTGGAGATATTAATAAAAATATGAAAATGTAATTTAACATTAGAAGCACTCAATTTTGAATGTTTATAATTCAAAAACTTATCATTCTAATGACTTGAAATTCGGTGTCTAGGCATAATTTGAACCGAAGATTTGAAATATCTTGTTAAAATTGGGTATTGTCATTGAAAAAAATTAAGTTTGGTTTCGTTTTAATATGTAGATGGCCCCCTAAGCAAATTTTATATACATTATTTAAAAGTAGACTTTATTTCGAATCGTTCGGTACCAGTAACTTTCTTCTACGATAATTCGTTGAGGAGTTAGTAGGGGGTGTTTACTTTTAGGTAGATTTCGTAAGAAATACTACCTATTGCAGTCGTTACCATGGTGCGACTTTTGAAAAATTCCTTCATAACTTTTCATTATATGACCCCAGGAACCCAAAACCACCCCCACCTAAAAAGTTTATATATATATATATATATATATATATATATATATATATGTATGTATGTACTAAATTTTGTCCGCACGATAAAAGTCGCAATGATGCCCGGATCGTCTTCAAACTCGCCAACAACTTTGAGATGGTTAATATCTCGGCGGGGATTGAAAATGGGCCAAATCGGCCCAAGGGAATGGAAATGGGGAGGGCTCAAAATTTTGAATACCGTCTTAACATGATTCTGATAAAACCAGCTCTTACACAACAATGACAGGAAAAAATAAATATTTTCTTTATAGCAGTTGCCAACAATTAAAAAAAAAGCAATAAAATTTTCACCACAACAATTGCTTTTCTATTGCAAGATTTCACGTGGAATATTAAATTAAATAAATAGTTTGACGAATTGAAAACAAATTGAATATTACGTCATAAGTTTTCTAAAGCAAGATTTCCTCATGAAAACTCAAAATGAAATAAATAGTTTGACGAATTAAAAAAACATATATATTGCGTCATAATGGACCTCAGCAGGTGAATAGGTAACGTCATGTGAGTTTGAAGAAACGTATTAAAACAGGATAAAAAGCCGACTATGGAAATATTAACATATTTTAATACTTTGAGGTTCTCTGAATTTGCTTTAGCCATTTTTAAACCTATTCCATATACATGCGTGTGTGTATTTGTATATATTAGAATTTTCACAAAATGTTTAGCTCCCTAGAGCTCATTCTTAGTGAAGGAACTGGGTTTATCTCTAATCTTGATTTAAGTTTTGTTGGTGAATTTAGTACTTAACTTCGACATCTACCTCCGCTTGTAGGCCCGAGCCGGCAGGGATTTTTTTCTTTCCACGACTGTACATTGCCTACTCATTACCAACAAATAAAAAATTAAAACGGGTTTCATCTATTTTGGGACATCCTGTAATGGTAGAATTGAGATTTTGAATACCAATTTTGATTTACTTCATTTTGAAGTCGTTAAAAAATATATTAAAACTGTACAATACTTATATATGATACTTTTTTAGAAAAAAATTACCTCGTGAAGAGGGATAAAGCTACCCATGGAAGCGCCGATGACAGCAAACATAACGATAGTCTGAAAAAAAAAAAAATCAAATCAGTTAAACAAGCCAGGAAAGATTTAATAATTGAATATTTCAATAAGAGTGAAAAGTTAACAATAAAAACATAATTCAAAAGCCTTTCCCTAAATAAATTTACTATAATAGCAAATTTTACTACTTTGAAAACAGAAATCTGTTTCCACAAAGGGATGAGCGTTTATAGATGTGAAAAAGTACATTTTTTGCTTATATATATATACTAGGGGGCTCTGCCCCCTGCAAGCTACGCTCGCCAACCCCCGTTCAGACACTCCAGAATCTAAAAGCATGCTAATCTGATCACTTTTTAAAAGATTAGAGAAGATTGAATTATCCTGAAAAAACCTGTAGTGCCCTGTAAACGGGTTTCCATTCAATTCCCTTTGATTGCAAAAATTTAAGGCAGAATCAGTTGCTGTTAAGACTTCCAATGGTTGTTTTCGTGTTTGATTCACAATCTGTTGCCTGTTATATCTAAAATCTGTCGCCAAACTATAAGATTAAATGCCAATAATGGTTGATCGTAAATATCACATTCACTTGAGTTTAAGGAAGTTACACATGTTTACGCCATCAAGTGATTTTTATTTCGACGTTTTATTTGTATTTTTATTAATATTATACTAATTTATTTGTTCTTTCGTTATTTAAAATAAAAAATTATGTCAATTTGTATAATTTGGCGAGTGGTTTGGCAATTTATATAATTTGGCGAAATTGGTCGACGGGAGAAGTACAAAAAAAAAAGTAGTACCATTAAAACATTGCTTTGAAGCTGAAATTAAATGTCATGATTTGTTGTATTGTCATATACGTACCGGGTTTGGCGTGCAATTTATTTTACGACAATTTAGCGAAAGCCTCGTTTTAGAATATCTGTTACATATGCATTTTTAAATTAGTTTCTGTTATTTTCAAAATTAAATAACAATAAATTAAAAAAAAAGTTTAATTAATAACTATAGAAAACAATTTATAACATTTTTTTCTAAATAAAAAGAAAATAAATTCAAATAAATATTTATTAATAAATAAGCAACAATAGCCGGGTTACCATGTCAGGCAAACTAACGCCATTTTGGCACCAATTAGGTACAGCGTTGCGTATATGACATGAAATATTTTTCTTTTCATTTCGTTTAAAAAAAAAGAAAGAAGTGAAAGCCATTTATTTTAAAAGTTTCAGTTTTAAATGAAAATTTCGTATTAAGTAAAATGATAATAAAATACAAATTGACTTATGAATAAAAGTAACATGATACATTTCTTAGCATACATTTAAGGGAGGCCAAACTGGTCGCCAAATTAGTTTAAAATAATAACCTTTTCTAAAATATGAAAAAAAAATATCTGTTATGATTAAAATTTGGGTTGCCATCATTAGGGAAAAGTATATAAAATCAGAAAAAAATTAATATTTCGAAAACTAATTCGAATTTAAAAATTCTAATACCAGTTTTGAGATCTGTGGATCAATACGGATTTTTGGTGTTAATTTCATCGCAAAGTATTCCATATTTCAGGAGAAATCGCCGTGAAACATAATCAGTTGTTTAATCAGTCGTTTCATTGAATCGTTACATAAATTCATTTCAATTCAGTCGTTTCATAATATCCGTTTCATAAATTTGTTTCATTAGGATTTTATATATTAGGGTAGATATAATTAAGGGTCATGTACCGGATGCTTTTGATTGTACACGGTTTGTCGAATATCTACTGATTTTCTTGACGAATTGTCCTTGAAGTTCGAGGAGATGAAAAACATGTTTGACATCACATTCTTCTGTCAAGATTTAGTGGCAGGTACAATTAGGGGGCCAACAATACATGTAATAATAAAATAATGTTTGCGATCGCCTTTGTAACAGAAAAGGTTCAACACTGTAGCAAATGACTATGTGGGTCCTGTTTAATGTTTGTGTGTTTTTGAGTAAGCATAGCACGCATATTCGTGAAGGTATCAAATGTTTTTTGTTGTGAAAAATTCAAATGTTTTTTGTTTATAGCAAACATAGTTTTCAACCAAATTTAACATAACTTTCTGAAAGTGTGAAAAATAATGTAGAAACAGTATACTGCAATTAAAATATAAATATATTCAATATTTGATGAGAGATGGGTATTTATATGAAATAATTTTTAACTGCGCATGCGTGAACAATTCAAAATGTTTTATTTCGTAATTTGGAAGTGAGCTATTTAGGGTAACTTATGTAAAAAGCCTAGTCAAATGTTGTGAAAACTCATAACGATACAGTGAGCTGATTGACAAATTTTGGAAAATCCCTTATAAAAAAGCCACTTTTAGAAAGCAACTCGCTATATCGCCCCTATCTTTCTATATTTTCATGATATTTGACTGGACTTTTTATTTAAGTTGCCCTAAATAGCTGACTACCAAATTATGAAATAAAGATTCTGGAATCTTTCGGGCATGCACGGTTAAAATTTATTTCATACGAATACCCATATTTCATCAAATATTCAATGTATTTATGTTTTAATATTATGTTGCTACCATTCGTTTTCAAGTTTTCGGAAAGTGGGGTTAAAATTGGTTTAAAACTCTGTGTTCTATTAACAAAAAATATTTGAATTTGTCCCAGAAACGTTAACACTTTCACATATATGCGTGCTACGCTTACGCAAATGCACAGGCACGTTAAACAGGACCCACATATAGTAGTCATTTGCTACAGTGGAAGGCCATTTTGAACATTTTCTGTTACATGAGTGATCGCAAACATTATTTTATTATTAAATTTAATTTTGGCCCTCTAATTGTATACCTGCAACTAAATTTTCACTGAAAAATATAAAGTCAATCATATTCTTCATATCCTCGAAGTTGAAGGACAATTCGTCAAGAATTTCAGTGGACTAGCTGCCCTTGGAGACCAGTTTGGTCTTCCTTAAAATTAATGTTGGGAAAGCATGCTAAGCATTGTATCATGTTACTTTTATTCATGATTTAATTTACTTGAATTCCCTTAAATATAATTGATATAATCCCTTAAGCTAATATTAGTTTTTGTTGCATTAAAATATCTCAATTTGTTGATTTTCTGTAAGCAAGTAAACCCTATTGGTTTACAATGGAAGTCTGTGGGAATTTGGCGAAATATAGAGAGCCAAGTTGGGTTCACTTTTGGCAACTCATTTTACTCGTTAAATTTGGCGATATATCGCCAAGTTGGCGACAAACTTGGCGGCATTTGGCGGAAGAACAGGTACTGGATAAATCGTTAACTAAACTGTTTGAATTTTTCCGCCCAATTTTTCAAAGATATGGTTTAATTTTCTATAGTTCTTTTCTCTCCCTCCCCCCCTTTTTCTTCTTCTACGTTTGAACTCTTCCGGAGCAGTTGGGTGATTTTGATTGGTCTCCCTGAGTATGCGCGTGAGATCGACTCCGTAGCTGTTTGTCAGCCGTATGTTGCAATTCACCGTTGGCAGTAGAGCTGAAAGGTACGCCTTTCTGATTCTCTGTCCACCCCCCCCCCTTTTTTTTTTACACAATGTTTTAATTTTACTTTTATTTTAAGCACTGATGGGAAACCTTAGAGGTTTTGAAACAGCTGTATGCTTTTAAAGATATTTTATTTGTGCCTTTATACGTTGTTTCCTTTTTCTTAATATATCGGCACAAAGTACAATCCTTCCCCACTTTTGTGAAATTGTTTAATTGAGAATTGGCAGCATCCGAAAAATCTATATTCATGTTGAGGAAACTGATTAGTACACTATAAAAACTACTTGGAAACGTTCTCGAAATACGAGTACAGTGACAGAAAACAAAACACATAAAAAAAACCCTTTTCTTAAAAATTCTTCTTGAAATCTCGAAAATATATAGGTTTAATAACATTTCAAAGACACATTGCTGGTGTTTTTTTTAATATACGCACTATAACCTTATTTTTTTGTCGCACTCTGCATTTTGTTTGTGTTAATGATTATATCTTAAAAGAAATTAATATTTCTTTCAAATCTTTTCATTTGAATTGAAATAGTTTAAATGTGCTGTGCAATTTTTACTAGTACGTGTTCAATGTGATTTGAAGTAGTAAGCTAAAAAAAAAAAAAAAAAAAAAAAAAAAAAAAGCTAGTTAAAAAGGCCTACCGTTGATCTTGTATTTTTGGGGAAATAGAAATACTTAAAAATATTGAATTAGTTATTTTTAACACTTTCAAACATAGCTGAAGAGCGTTTATGAATTTGGTCTGTCTGTCTGTGCTCTAACTAGCATAAATATATTAGCATTGACATGTAATTTTTATGTGTTAATGAGGTTCACTATCGAACGTTCGCTATTGAAATTAAAGGGTGTAGCATTTATTAAGGATCGAGCGAAACCGAATTTCGATAATCTTCCTATTTTCTGCCGAAAACGAAAATGTCAATTTTTTAAAAAAGTATTTAATGCATACATAAATGTACATAATTATTAATTATACGTGTGGTCCATGTTGGCATTCCGTCTCTCTGACCAAAACTTTTTATTTTCACATAAAATAAAATGCAACTAATTCATCAACGACGCAGAATGATTTTCTAATTATACGAATTTCACCTAATTAAAAAGTGTTTTATACATACATCGATTTATCTTTTATAATGATTTTTGTAAATAATCATCTGTTATACCAGAACTTTCTCAAAGAGCATTCGAAACACGTCTGCGTTTTCAAACAAAAAAAATCTATCACTGTTAAGTCTGCAGCTTTTATGCGCACGTGAAAAGCGTCTTGAAAGTTTAGTCCTATATTCATTGCTTGCTTTATAATTTGCTCTCACGTCTTGAGTCAGTGATGGCTGATAATTATAAAAAGTGAAGTTCATAGCATTAAATACTGAGTGTCTCATTTGAGCCGATATAGCCCAAAACAATGAGTCATGCTGAAAATTTCCGAAAGAACAAAAGAGATTTTTGGAATACAGATAATTTCGGTCTGTTCAAATTTTTGGCAGCATTTTTGCCGAAAAAGAATTTTCGACGAAACTTTGATTTTGGGCCAAAATGAAAACGAAACCGAATTTTCGGCCGACCTCTAGCATTTACGGTTAGTTCACAGTTGCTTATTTATATATCTTATTTTATTGTATGAAAAAATGAAATTTCTTAATAATATTTCTTTAGCGCTAGAAAGTATTTCATAATCTATGTCTAATGTATGATTTTTTGTTCTGGTTTATAATCGTTTGAAATTCAACAACTGGCGTAGTGATGTTAAATTATGAATTTGAAAGTTCATGACACTAAATGAAAAATTTGAAGTTATGGATATCATTAATCTACATTAATTAGCTGTAAACCACGACAATTTAAAAAAAAACAAAACTATAAAATATGTCAAGGTATAGTTAAAACATCCTGCATAATAACATGCATAAAAAAGCTTATTTTATACCTGAAGTAATATAGAAAGTAAATTTATCATAGGAATGAAGGCGGTACATAACTTAGCAGCAACTTAACGGTAAGTCAGTCATATGATACTTAAGATCCCACTATCTAATTTTAAAATATATTATTTAAAACAACGATCTCCAACCTTTCAGACCTCACGGACCAATGAATCTTTGCATTAAAATCTGCCTGTTTGTTTTCATTTCACAACTACTCCTTGTAAAATATGTAAAGCAGCGCAATGAAATTAGCACCAATTATCCGCATGGATATTTCAATTCTCAAAATTTTTAAAATTTGAACCAGTTTCCGAGATATTACCATATTTTTTTTAAACTCAAATCGAAGTCTCTTTAAAGACGGCAACCAAGTTTCTAAATTTTAGTGAAAAAAGGGAAAGAAAAAGTGAAATAATGAGAAATCGTCTGCTGGTTGGTTGGTTGGTTGTATTTATGTCGGCCAATTATCAGCACGTGGGATATAGGCCCTAAGGGGGGGAGTGCCTTCCGTGGAGGTCTTTCTAAGGGAACCTAACCCGTATTAACGCTTGGAGAACGAAGGTTCGAAGAAAACCACGAAAACTCCGAACGATTAGGCCGACGGGCGCGATTGGGATCGAACCCAGCACCTCCCGTCTACCAGCTTCGAGAGCAGAACCTCTAGAAACCGTCTGCTATTTAAACCAAGTTGGAAATTTCCCGTCAACCGTAGCAAATGAGGTGCGTTCATACTATAACTAATTTTGTAAATATTTTTTGCACCGCATATTGTACTGAATGTATATTTTCGTGCACTTCATAAGTGCATATCAATTTCATTCTGTTCGAAAGGCTGTAACATGATTAAAATGCACTTGAAATAATTTTTACCCATTGGCCGTCATGTAACGGAAAACTTTTGACTGTCCCTGTAATTAAACTATGCATCCGATTTTCAGAAAATTTGAAATGACTCGACAAAATTTTGAAAAAATTACATATTTATAATTTCAGACCATTCGGTTGGGTAGTTTTTGCTCTGTTATAGACGGACCGAACGACGACTATAGGTGCTACGTATGTATATAATTACGAATTATATAATTATATAATTACGAACGCACCTAATGATCAAATATCTTTATTTGTCTGGCGTGTGCGATAAATAAGAAATAATAATTAATGTAAGTATCTGTAATAAATAAGCAATAATAAGATGTAAGAAATAAGAAAATTTTAAATATTAATATTAAAATAATTAAGCATTTACAATTTTCTTTTAATTAAATAAGCATTTATAATTTTGTTATATTAGATAATTACTTTTTCTATTAATAAAATGAAAGTTCTCTGGTAATTATTGACTATAACATTTATGTTTTTAAAAATTCATATCAGTGGTCCGCAGGATTTAAGAATCTAAATTTACTGGTCCGTGATGTCCGAAAGGTTGGGGATTTCTGCCCTGGATGAATTCACTTAAAGGAATTACAGAAGTAAACAACAATTAGGTTGTAAATAATGGCATGCTAATTTCAAATTTCGAAGAATGGCAAGCTTTCTTAATTTGTAAGAATTGCAAACTTTCCAAATTTTACCTCAGAATCATTTCGAAGAATAGAAGTTTCCCTATTTCGCCATTTTCTTGAAAATCCAATCTTCTATAATTTCATCAAAATCACGTAACTTCGATTTCGACATTTTTAGTTAAAATTGTAATTTCCATTATAAATATGATTTCATGCTGGTAATGATAGGAAATTTAATAAAATTAATAGTATAAATCTTTCTAAATGCATAATTAATTAGACTTCTCTCCGCCCCCCCTCCCAAACAAAATTATTGAAATTAAAATTTTTTGAGGTTTTATTTCAATTTAAAATTCAAATTTTCAGCATATCGAGAGATATTTTTTACAAATTATAGAAAATGTTATTAATTTAAACTGTTGCCAGTTGTATAAACAGCGCAAACAATAATGTTTACTTCAAATTAAAAATTTATTTACACGTGACTATTACAAACAGAAGAAAAGCTTTAAAATTAGAATTAAATGATTACATGTTAAAAACAGGAAAATTACGTCATAAGAACCATAGGCACAGATGTCACGCAATATTTTTCCGACGCCAATTTGGCGAAAACATCAATAGCATAAGCAACAACATCCGGGTTATCATATCAAGCAAAATAACGACACCTTAGCACCAGTTACGTACCCGTTGCGTATATGAAATTGGCGTCAGAAAAAAATTGCGCCAATGACATCTGTGCCGAACCATATTTACACAAAATCTTAAAATAAGAGAAAAAAAATCTTAAAATAAAAAAAATTATTATTATGCATTAAAACTTGTAATTTGAGGAAATTACGTCATATTTAAAATGGCAAAAAATATAGCAAAACAATTTAAATTGAAAAATATATTTGCGCGAGATATTTTGAGATAATCTTTTCAACTATTATCGGGAATTCGAAAACAGCGCAAATAATATTTCCTTCTAACAACAAAAGTATTTTCACGTGAATATTAATAAGAGAAATCAAACTTTGGTGTAAATTGCGCAAATTTGAAACGATACATTTAAAATGAATTATTTAAAAGAACTATCTTATAGCGCTGTTAAAAAATACCGGGAAACAATGACACTGTTTACTTAATTCATTTTACATTAGCTTATTTTCAAATGTTTAACTAATTTTTTAAATTAAATACGAAAACAGCCATTGTATCTCTTAACAGCAGCAGATTTGGCCTTAAACATCCCCAATCCAAGGAAAACGAATGGAAACCCATTTACAGAGAGATCGCTACTGTTTTTTTTTTCTTTTTTTAAATTTTAATTCCATATTTTAAAAGCCGATCAAATTAGCGTGCTTTTTGGATTTTGGTGTGCCTGAACGGGGGTTGGCGAGCGTACCTCGTAGGGGGCAGAGCCCCCTAGTCTATTTATATAAAATCCAAGTCTCTGTGTGTCCCTCACGATTCCGGTAGGACCACCTCATTGAAATGAGTAATTGTTGAAAAATACTAATGCAGGGTTACCACAGTAGCGACAAATGTTGGCCAATTTGGCAATAGCTGGCTGATTTGGTGAAATTCCCATTTATAACTATTAATCTTTCATAAAGGAGGTCACCAAAATTTAATTTAAACTCCGCTCTTTTAAGATATTTTTTCAAAATCTATGAGTGAGAATTTAAAGTACATCTTTACATCTTCCACCCGATGCTACTAATAGAATAACCGCCAATAGACGACGCTGTACTGTATGAGCTCCTAACTGCGCGATTTTAATGTGCTTTAGGTACTTTTCCAGTATAAGTGCCTTGGCGAAAAAAGAAATTTGGCAACATTTTCCGGGAACCTATCCACTGTTTCATTTTATATACACATGCATTTTTTTCGATATTTATACGATTTATTTATACGATTAAAAAAGCCGTTTCTCTAATTTTATACAGAAACAGGTGTAATTTGTACATAAAAACATGAATAATATATATATAAAATAAACATATAAAAAAAAAACACTCATCAAGTTTGTTTTCATAGCTGTTTATATGATTTGACAACAATTCTCAACATTTTTCCATTATACGGACACCATGCCAAAATGTATGCGGTACTTTTCCATTATACGGACAGCATTGTCGCCAAGCGCAATAGTTGGCGCAAAAGGAAAATAAGGTGAATGGAAACATTTGAAAAATAAAAGAAAAAACATTCTCGATAGTAAAGTGGGCATTTTAAAAATATAACATTTGAAAATTACAAACTTTTACGAACTATTTTATTAAATCACAAATATATACTTAAAATAAATGAACAAATAACTGTTATGCTATAAAGTAATAAAATAAAAAATCATATTAAACTGTTGCCATAAAATTATAAATATCTTTCAGCATTGCAGTAAACATTTCATTTTTTGAATGAAGGCGTAGCCACATAAAATCTATGAGATACGACTCTAAATGATGACGAACAGCTTCCCGGTGTCTTTTGTTGCGCCATTTTGCGATGCCCCATAATCTTTCAACATTTGGAGTATGACATCCAGTATTAGGGTTGACAAAATTGTATTTGTGATTTACTGTGAAATGATCATAACCAGCACTTAGCAGTTCATCTGTTTTATATCCTTTCCAACAATCTGTATAAATAATACATGACTTTCATCTACTTCTATAATTTTATTAGGTCCACCAATTTTTCTATTTGGTCGAGAACATAAAGCATTTGCACAAACTTCTCTCGAATAACTATTCCATTCCACTGTTGTGTTGTGGTTCATATCAAGTTGCAGCTCACAAAACTCAATCGATGTCAACTCTTTGCACGATAAATATATAAACCTCAAAGCATTAAGAAAAGTCACCCGCGATCCTTTAAACCAAGTGTTTTGTCGTATTTCTACGCTTTCTTCGCATGATCGTAAGCTACAACTCAATTTCGGATTTCCAGAACTCATCCATAATTTCATTTCATGATTTTTTTAACACAATCTTTTATTATGCAGAATTCCAAATTCCTGAAACAGTTTTATCACAACTTTTTCATCATCTGGTAATTGCCAAATGATAAAATCCATCTCAGCATCAGCCCTAAAAGTAAACTACAACTTTATTAAAAAAAAGCATTTTTAATTCGATTAATAGCAGATTAAAAAGCTTTCCAAGGTTAAGGTTAAACAATAATCATTCACGTGATTCACGTTTCATAAATAACAAATCACAATGTTTCGCATGGTTTACAATAAAAATCTACGATCAAGGTTGAAATAATTGGCGCATTAGCATACATTTTAGCATGCTGTCCGTATAACGGAAAAGTACCATGTATGCTAATGCGCCAATTATTTCAAAATGCTAAAAGATATTTGTAATTTTATGCTAGCAGTTTAATATAAGTTTTATTTTATTGCTTTATTTTATAACAGTTATTTGTTCAATTATTTTAAGTATATATTTGTGATTTAATGAAATAGTTCGTAAAAGTCTGGAATTTTCAAATGTTATTTTTTATAAATGCTCACTTTAGTACGACAATATTTTTTCTTTTATTTTTTAAATGCCGTAATTCACGTGACTTTCATTTTGCGCCAACTATTACGCTTGGCGACAATGGTATCCGCATAACGGAAAAGTACCCAAATATCACTTTCTGATGCCCAAATTACACCAAACTTTTTTTTTAAAAATGCCAAAGCCCCTACAGTGGAAAAGTATCGAACTGTCTATTATTTTGCGCTATATGTGTTATAGTTTATACTATATGCAAGGTGAGTGGAGCGAAGAGTTTAAACATTAAATATTAAAGTTTCGGCACAGATATCATACACACAACGGGTACTTAACTGTCATCAAAGTGTCGTTATTTTGCTTGATATGGTAACCCGGATGTTGTTGTTTATTCTGTTGATGCTTTCGCCAAATTGGCGTCGGAAAAACTCGCTCCAATATGGGGTATATATGACAACTGTGCCAAAGTTTCAATAAAGCAGTATAAGACTAAAAATTAAGAATAAAATAAATGCAAAATAAGACTAAAGAAGAAAGAAAAATCATGCGTTAAGCATAGAATATGAAACACTTTCCAACACATCCTGAATGCTTTAACAAAACTTCGTTATTTAGGGAAATAAGGTAAATAAGATAACTAAGTAAACATTTTAGAAAACGCATAATTTAAAAAAAAAAATTGATTTCAGCAGTTACCGTCCATAGCAATAGTACCGTTATTACATGCCACTATTTAGCTAAAATTTAATTTAAGCTACTCTTAAAGCTACTGAAATCATATTTCCAGATATTATCATCCATAGACGGTTATGTATCCAATTCTTTGCGTGACCCTGTATATCATTTTATCTATATTCTACAAACATTTCTTAGCAATCTAAAGGCAGTTCAGCGTAAAACTGCATAACTCCTTTAAAAACCACCTTTAGGCAATTTATCCTCATACACAGGAACCCTTACGAATTCTTTTGTGTAGCCCTGCATAGGAACTGTAGCATTTACGGTATAGTATGCATATAGTAGCACACGGTATAGTATGCATAAATGTAGTGAAACATAAAAGCGCATATCATAATTAAAAATGCATTTCTAGCAATCATTACTTATGTACGTACAATACTTCGGAGAAAAGTTTCTTGGCGAGAAAGAAGTTTGCCAACGTATTTTCTGACAACCTATTTACTGCTTCATACTCACAAGCAATTTTTTGCATATGTATACAATTTATTTATGTAAAAAAAACTATTTATCCATTTTTATAAAGAAACAGAAGTATTTTTTGCACAGATGTCATATACGCATCGGGGTTGGCGTGATTTTTCTCTGACGCCAATTCGGCAGAAATCTCGCTTTCGAATACCAGTTACTTATATATTTTTAAATTATTTGCTATCATTTTGAAAAGGAAATAACTATAAATAAATAAAAGTTTGAATAATAACTATAGAACAAAACAGTTTATATAATTTAAAAACAGAAAATAAAAGTAAATAAACAATGGCACAGATGTCATATTCGCCCCATATTGGCGCGATTTTTTTCTGACGCCAATGTCATATACGCAATGTATACTTAACCGGCGCCAAAATGTCGTTATTTTGCTTGATATGGTAACCCGGATGTTGTTGCTTATGCTGTTGATGTTTTCGCCAAATCGGCGTCGGAAAAAAATCGCGTCAATATGGGGCGAATATGACATCTGTGCCTAAACAATTTATTAATAAATAAAAAACAATAGCCGGCAAAATAACACCATTTTAGCGCCATAGGTATCCCGGTTCATATCTGAAATCTGTGCCATAATTTGTATATAAAAAAATATTATATATATTTAGAAACTTTTTTTTTATGTATATAAGTGCATATATAAACAAAAATAAAAGTTCATTAGATTTGTCTTCATAGCTGTATATTTTGGCAACATATCTCACTTTCTGATGCCCGAATTACGCCAAGATTTTTTTAAAAAATGCTCTATAATGGAAAAGTACCTAAATAAATAATTAACAGAAATAACCAATTATACAAACTAAAACATTTTATTTCGAGATTAAAGCATTGTTTTTAATTTCGATTAAAAATACATATATCTTTGGATAACTTTAATTGAAATTGGGTTCACGGCTTAATATCTCATTCCATAAACCTAAACAAACACAAGTGATTCATTCATCGTGAACCGTAAAAAATATTAAATCATTGAGGTAATCATTCACAAAGTAAGTTCTCCAACAATCAATGGACAATATTCTAATGACGTCATAGTATGTAAAATGGTGGCGGTATCATTTGTTTATGGTTTGAAATAACAAAGATTTAATTTTGCAATGTCTCTTAGTTACATTATTTTATTGTCGTATTTATGAAATCAGAACAAAAGCATATTTTTTCATTATTTAGTTATTAAAGACGGGAAAAAAATTATAAATGTGTATGATTTGAAAAATTTTAATAATTTTTTTTCTTAATACTAAAAAATAACATCGGGAAGTAACAGCGAGTTTAAGTTAAATAAGTTTAGCTGTTTAATTCTGTTGTAATATTCAAAATAACTGTATTTATTAGATTTCAGTAAACAACATCAGGGCCCGATTAAACTTTGAAGTTAGAGGAATTACAATGTCATTTCAGGACCTTTCTTTTGGAGAAGCTTTTCTAAATTCCACATATACATGGAAACTCTTCAGTGTTAGAAATATTATTCCCAGGACTGGCATAACATGAGAACGGCCTGCAATTTTACACAAGTTTTCGAAAACTACTTTATATCAGAAATTTTACTAAAAACTGGTTACTTTTTTGTTATAGAGGACCACACTATTAGAATTATGACAAGTTGCAGCCAATTTCGCCAAAGTCGTAACCAAGATCGTGAAGCACACACATATAATACCATATAATACCATTTTATGAAATCGTATACGATAATTTAATAGTTTTTACCTTACTTCAAGTGTGTAATTTATTTATTTTTAAGGCTTAATAATCTAAATTGTCCAATATATGAATTTTAAAAAAAATGTAAACAAAGACTGAATAGACATGACCGCAAAAATCTGCAGAA
Source organism: Maratus speciosus (assembly GCA_963932465.1). Lineage (NCBI taxonomy): Eukaryota > Metazoa > Arthropoda > Arachnida > Araneae > Salticidae > Maratus > Maratus speciosus. Next base: position 349,574,909 of record OZ010800.1, on the reverse strand, counting down.
AACTTGGAATTGTGCAGATTAGTGGTCTTCTACTGTACACAGTTTTTCATAAATGTGTTTCGTTCTTAAAATGTGTTATTTTCATCTATCACTGCGGAACAAATGAGAAAACTCATATTCTTGCACATGAGTTGTATATATCTTTATATCTAAATTTCCGTCATTTTTGACGGGCTACCTTTCTAGTCTATATATATAAAAGCCGTTCTCTGTAAGTATGTCCGGTATACAAATCTTCAATTTTACACCGATTTGCACGAAACTTCGTGTACGTACGTTTTAGAACGTGGAAAAAATCACTGTCTACTTTAAAAAATCATCAGACCAATATTTATCCATTTTTTCTGTCATCTTTCATAATTTAACATTATAGAAATATTTCTTTTTAAATTTTAAAATTGAAAAGTTTCTTTCCTGTTGTCACACATCTAAAAAACTGCTCAAAAATTAAAAAAAAAAAATAGATAACTCGAGTACTTTCTTTTATAAGCCAATAAGAATTCGGATTGTCTCACTAAATTTTTGTTGTTTTTGAAATAGACGTCATTCAAAGAAGTAAATGCACATTTTTTATATATTTATGTAAAAACTTTAACTAAGCATGTTTTAAAATGACGTAGTACTTTACTTGAATGTTTCTGAAATTAAAAAATCTATTTTAATGAAGTCGTTTCAATATCAAGAAATCAATTAAAGAAAAAGTTAATAATTAAAAAAATCGTTTGCTAGATATGACGTCAATTTCGTCAATATAATTTCAAACAGGTTCTAAAAACCGGCTGTTACAAATTATTTCCTATTTCTTTGTAATGATGTATCTTTAATTATATCATTTAGATAAATGTTTTAATGCCTGAAATGCAGTGATAACATTCTACGATTTAAATCGAATAAGGTTACATAAAATACGATTTTCCTACGATTTATATTAAATAGAAATTGTAGCTACTATTTTTTAGGGTAAGCTTTTTTCTTTTTTAAACAAAATTTCATGACTGACATTAAGATTGAACACGGATGCGGATTTGGGATTTTATGAATGGAAATATGAGTTTCTATTTAAAAAATATCGGCAATGAATCTTTATATACATAATAATAATAAAAAAAATCGTTTGCTAGATATGACGTCAATTTCGTCAATATAATTTCAAACAGGTTCTAAAAACCGGCTGTTACAAATTATTTCCTATTTCTTTGTAATGATGTATCTTTAATTATATCATTTAGATAAATGTTTTAATACCTGAAATGCAGTGATAATTCTACGATTTAAATCGAATAAGGTTACATAAAATACGATTTTCCTACGATTTATATTAAATAGAAATTATAGCTACTATTTTTTAGGGTAAGCTTTTTTCTTTTTTAAACAAAATTTCATGACTGACATTACGATTGAACACGGCTGCGGATTTGGGATTTTATGAATGGAAATATGAGTTTCTATTTAAAAAATATCGGCAATGAATCTTTATATACATGTGTTAAAGATGCCTGATATACCGCCCGTAAATAGTACATAAATATAAATCGTTTTTAATTTGAAACACGAATATATTTTTAACCCTTAGTATATTTGTTAGATTTCTCAACAACTACAGGGAAACGTATTTTTGGTATTTTCGTTTTAGCGATCAGTTTCGTTTTAGCGATCACTTATTTATCTGAGTAGCACATTTCTCCCGCTGTGGACAAATTCTCCGAACCTTTAATTAAAAGAAATATATGGGTGAATTTGATCTTCCATTTTAAAGCAATATGTATCTTTATCTCAAATGTCTTTCCGTATAGCTGAAAACGATACGATCATCAACTGCGCTATTATATTTTCTAATGTGTAAGACGAAATTTCGGCTGGTTTGGGCCTAATTTTTTAGTTGATCATTTACAGTAGGATTTGGTCTTAGAATGATAGACGGATATGCAATATACTAAAACTATTCCTCAAAAATTATCTAACTTTTTTAAAAGGCTAATCATTCAGAATTGGTTTCAATTGTTTATAAAACAAAGCATGTACAACAAAATGTTATATACTAAAACTATTCCAGAAATTTGGGTGCAAAGTAACGGTGCAAATTTCATCAAAATCTGTCCAGTAGAACTTTTAAAAAAGGCTAATCTTTTAAAATCGGGTTCACCTGACTACTGAACTTTCTTCCATAATTTTATAACAAAGCTAGTAAAACTATATGCAGTATTTTAAAACCATCCGTGTAAAATTATCCAACAAGCAATACAAGTTCCAATGAAATCCATTCGGAATTTTTAAAAAGACTAATCTTTCATAATCGGGTTCCACATGTTTATGGAATTTTCCCCTATTATTCTATGACTAATCAGCGTATAACAATGTTACGCACCAAAACCTTAACTGAAAAACTAATAGTGCAAGTTGAATTAAAATTATTTCCGAAGAACTCAAGTTATGAGCAGCCGGAATCAGATTCCCACACGAAAACAAACAAATACTGAATTATTTACAATGTTTTTGAGCAATTAAGTTAATCTTTTGTAACTGGGTTGCAGGCATATTTTTAAAAATTCAAGGTTGAAAATTACTTTAAAAAACATAAAAAATCTGTAAATTGAGATAAACTTTTCAAACAAGTTAATGGATGTGTTTTTTGTTTTCTGTTAGACGTTGAAATAATCTGATGTATGATGTTTAGAGATCAAATTGCAGTAAAAGCGTAATTTATGGTACGGATAGGTTGTTGCCACCAACAATATGATGCTAGGCGTTACTCATAGTCTTTTCTTCATAATATTGCATTAATAGCAAATGGATATATCTTTCTTAATTGGCTTGCAAGTATATTTTAAAAAATCTCCGTGATTGGAAATTAATTAAAAATATATAAACAATCTGTAAATTGAGAAAAGCTTTCCAAACAAATATTACTGAAAGTACTTTTTGTATTCTATTAGACGTTGGAACAGTCAAATGTCTGATGTTTAAAGGTCAAATTGCAGTAAAAGATGAATTTATGGTTGGGTTAGGTTGTTGCCACCAACAATATGATGCTAGAGTTACTCATAGCAATGTCTTTTCTTTATAATATTGGAGTAACAGCAAACAGGTATATCTTTCGTAATTGGGCTGCATACAAATTAAAAAATATCCATGATTGAAAATTACTTTAAAATACATTCAAATGAGAAGATTGAGATACAATTTTCAAATAAATTTCATTTGAAAGAACTTTTTCCTGTTCGACAGTGTGAAATACGAAATTGTATGATGTTCAGAAGTTAAGAAAAATTTCAATAAAGGCACAATTTATGGGTTAGGTCGTAAATGACGCCTTTTAAGCAAATAATTGTATTTTAATATATGTTTTGATATTTGTTTGGAATATATATTACAGTCGGACCTCTATTTAACGAAGTAGCTAAATCCCGAAAAAAAGTTCGTTATATGGAAAATTCGTTAAATAGAGAGTCACTTTTTAGAACACTTTAAACTCCATAAAACATGTCCATAAACACTAAATATAATTAAAAAAAGTAATTAACCACCCTTTTTTTATAAATTATATCTATTTGTTTTATTTATTTTACCCATCCAAAAGAAATCTGCAAGGGAAATAAGAATGAAACAAAACATTGTCTTGAAATACATTGCATTTTCAGTTTAAAAAATGATCTTACATTAAAATCACGATTTTTCATTATGGTTGATAAGCTGTTTGGAGGAATACCAAATTTTAAAGCAACATCCTTTTTCTTCACTCCTTTACCCACCTGATCAAGAATTAATTTTTTTTCTTTGATACTCAAACATTTTCGCTTTGACATTTTCGAGCTACAAGAACCGAAATTACCAACACGACTGATCATGATCAATAATCTAGAAAACGGGAGACTCTAAAGACAAGGGTCAGCTCCATTGAGGGTTAAAAGAGGATATTGAAAGTTTGCACTTCTTGGACGAAAAGCAAAGAATCACAGCGATTTTACTGTTCTCGGTGAGTTAGGTGCCTGGTAAGACCTGGTCTTGGTCACTGATCATCATAAAATGTGTTAAAAGAAAGAATAGGTTTGAAATGTCTAGTAATATTTTGCGAAATAGTGAAGAAAAAAATTTAGATCCCAAGAAAAAGTTCGTTAAATAGAGAATGCACTTCGCTATTTGGAGGTTATTTTACGAAGAAATTTGCAAAATGTTCTTCGTTCCAAGTAAAAGTTCGCAAAATAGAGAAATTCGCAAAATAGAGGTTCGTTAAATAGAGGTCCGACTGTATTATGGTATAGTTAGTAGTAGACGTAATTAAGACTATTTTATTTATATTTATATTTCTTATTGGTCTGTTTAGTGATTCGTGGACGGTAATGCACTAATCTCAGTTATTTCCGTATCATTGCCGTATTATTTCATTTTAATGTATTTTACCCGGGAGGACCCTTATTATTGACACGAGCGAAGCCGGGTAGTTCTGGTAGTTAAATAATAATAAGTAATAAATGAGCCATAATAAATAATAATTCCTAGCGTAGTCCGATCCATCATCTATGTCAACCAATTAAACACAATATTAATTTCATGTTCAAGATAAACTCAAAATTTGTCTTTTTGTTGACAGATTTTAGTTTAGCGTAAAAATGCTGTATCTTATGGATAATATAGTCTTATGCTTGTCGGGTTATTTTATTTAAGTTGGTTAGGGCAATTGATTTCTAGTGGCTATTTTACATTATTGAAGCACGCAGATGGTCACCGTTGACATAATTAAAAAAATAATTCATACTTAGACATTATTTTAAAAATTTAGAGGTAGTTTTCAGATAACTAAATGAATTTCATTCGAAATTTATTTTTTTTTTTTCATATTCGACTAAGAATTGAAAATGTACAGCATTTCGAAGTGATGTAAGATCGATAAAAGCAAAAGCAATAGCACCTTTCGTTGTCAACGTTGTTATACGTTTTTTAAAATTGCCAATGCGTTTTGGCTGGCGTCTGAAAGTAGACTACTACTTTTTTTTCACGACGACAGAGAAATCCACAGTGGAAGAAATAGGACTTTGTCCCTAACGAGGAATTGTTAAATGAACTTATAAAAAATCTACAAAAACAATATTCCTACAAAATATCAGCCTTACATTTTTTAATCTAACTTTGAAAACAATTTTTATTTCAATGTTTTTTTTTTCTCCCTAATGCTATTTTTAATAATTTTAATTTTCCTGAAATCTTTTACTTATTCGAATTCTTTAATAAAAAATTAATTCATCTTACCTATAATTTAATTTTTTTAAAAGCAATCAGTAACATGTTATCAAGGTATACGATCAAGATGAACTAATCAATAAAGGCTCCAGATTCTAATATTTGGAATTAAGAAATGAAACATCAGTGAAAATTACGTCATGTTGACACAGTCATATAACTTTTTCTTCTTAGTTTTATTAATGTAAAAATACATTTCAAGCTAAGCATAGCGTCACCAATACAAACTTTTCAAACATACTTTATTTACGTATTTTTATACTTAACCACAGCATATTCGAATAAAAATGTATTTTCTATCTAATTTTAATGAAAAAAAATAGCATAAAGGATGTTATAATGCATAAAGATATTAATTTTAATGTTAATGAAAATCTCTTACTTTATTTGTATGTCTGTAAAACACGTTTTATGAACATGAAAATGTTTACTTGAGAATGGAAAACATCCGAAAAAGCTACATTACAAGTTGCGAAAACTAGTAAATACACAATAAAAAGAAAATTGCCCAGTTAACTGACGGCATTGAGCTCACAGGCTACACGAATATACACTAATATATATACACTAATTGTATATTATACTCTTATTTCAAAGAATATTGCCCCTCAAATGAAGGAAAGCCCCCGTTTCCCCCGTTTATACTTCACCAAAGATCCTCCAAATCTAGTCAGGGAAGCTCTTTAACATAATAAACTGGCATACCAAATTTGAAGCAAATCTGATAATTCTGCATGAGAAAACCATTTATTTAAATTAAGAGGGGTATTAGCTCCCCCATTTCTCCCTTTATGCTGAACCCATGAATCTTCAAATCTAATCAGAAAAGCTCCTTATCAGAATGAAACTAGAAAAAAAATTAAGCTAAATGAGATAATTTTGCATGAAAACCCATTTATCTCAATTAAGGGGAGGGGACACTTGCCCCCCTTTTCCCCTTTTATACTTAACCAATGAACCTCCAAATCAAATGAAGAAAGACATATCGGAATAAACTGATATATTAAATTTGAAGCAAATCGAATAATTCTGCATGAAAAACCCATTTATCTAAATTAGAGTTTGGGATAGACCTCGTCACCCTTTATACTTAACCAATCAACCTTCCAATCTAATCAAGGCAGCAGCTTAACATAATAAACCGGTACACGAAGTTTGGAGCAAATCGAATAACTCTGCATGAAAAACCCTTTATCTAAATTAAGGGGGGGAAGGTGTCTAGCCACCTTTTCCTCCCTTTACACTTAACTAATGAACCTCCAAATCAGGGAAGCTCCTTAACATAATAAACCGGTATACCAAATTTGGAGCAAATCGAATAATTCTGCATGAAAAACCCATTTATCTAAATTAAGGGTTTCCTACCTAAATACTTAACTAATGAATCTCCAAATGTAATCAAGGCAGCTCCTTAACATGATAAACCGGTATACCAAATTTGGAGCAAATCGAATAATTCTACATGAAAAACCCATTTATCTAAATTAAAGGGGGGGGGATTTTCCCCCCTTTTCCCCCTTTATACTTAAGTAATGAGCTTCCAAATCTAATTAGGGAAGTTCCTTAGCATAATAAACCGGTATACCAAATTTGGAACAAATTGGATATTTCTGCATGAAAAACCCATTTATCTAAATTAAGGTGGGGGGGGGGGACTAGCCCCCATTTTCCCTCTTAACCAATGATCCCCAAAAACTAATCAGGGAAGAGCCTTATCAGAATGAACCTGTAAAAAAAATTTGAAGCAAATCGGATATTTCTATCGAAAGTTATCGCATTACGTACGTACATACAGAACCGGCGGGCACATAAGCTCTCAGGCTTTGATAGACTGTGAGCTAATAAAAACCTCTGGGAAATATTTCCGAAACTCAGTGGCAGCAAAACAAACTTTGAAATGCTTCTTTAAACCTCGAAAATATATTAGTTTCTGAGGTTTCTAAAGATAAATAACGGTCTCAAGGAGACGTTGATAGCTCGAAAGAGGGGTTGTATATTTTTGTTTGTGGTTATATTATATTTTCCTTAGATTAAGACACATTTGTCTTTTTTTACAGTGTGGAAGCATGAAAATAAGATTCGATGTAAACAAAATCGTGAGACGAAACGCAATAATTCACCTTGATTCAAATATAAAATATACAATATGAACTTTAAAAAGCTCACTGATTTACTTAAAAGGCGAATAAAATAATAGAAGAGATGTTACAAGTTAAAAATAAATTTTATTTTTCCGAGGCCCTTCATCAGAGAATATTTTAATAACTAATTGCCGTTTATTTATACAAATACGTCACTTCGTTTTTGAAACAATAGAGCCAACAATTGTTACAGGGTTCGTACGGTACTGTTATTTTCAAGGTCAAATATCAGTATTTTTTTATAGAAAAATAAATCTAGTTTAAACGCGCGAAGTTTAACCTTATTTAAAAATAAATTTTCTATAAGAAAAAACTGGTACCGAAGAATTTCTTAGTATAAAAATTCAAGGACCCGTACGAACCCCGTACGTACTTTCAATTATTAGAATTGAAAGTAGAAGTAGCAGTCCCTTGTATTGAATTTTAGTAGAGAAAATATATATTAATTCTCTCATTTCAAAAACGAAGTGACATATTTGTGTAAATAAACGGCAATTAGTTATTAAAATATTTTCTCATGGAGGGCTTGGAAAAGCCTGAAAGTACTAAGAAGTTTGAAATAAAAAGTATTTTTAACTTGTAACATATCTTCTATTATGTTAGTCGCCTTCTATGTAAACCAGCGAGCTTTTAAAGTTCATATTGTATATTTTATATAAGATTCGATGTTGCACAAAATTTTCCACTGTTCATTAATACCTTTTTTGTAAAAGTAAAAAATATTCCAAAATCTATAAATTTTTAAAAACTGTCTCGTTCTACGATTTTATTATATTAAAATTTAACAATAACTTTTTTTGTAGGCATATTTAACGACAGAAAATAATAATTTAAAACAGCTTCCTAATTCTTTGTTTTTGAGAAAATTCCAAAAATATTCCTCTCCCAAACATTATCATTTGAATCACAAATAAATATTTATGTATTCAAAACAAACATGAATAGTAAATATACTTACTGCAAAATGCATGTTGAAGATCGCTCTGATAGCTAAAGAACAATGATATTTGTTATGTTCTGTAACAAACTGGAAGATATGATCGGAAACAACTACTTATCTCGATTCTTATATAGTGTTTTTAAAATAATAATCCTCTACGCAAGGGCAAACGAGTTGGAAAAATTCTAGGGCAACGATTTCAAAACTTCAATCGCTTGAAATGGTCAGAAATCCTACAGATTGGTGTTAAGCGACAAGGCATAAGATCAAACTGAACTTGACACTGGAAAACAATGCGGTTTAATTTAAGAAGCATTATGTAATTATTATGTAATTTGAAATTAATTCTTTCAAACTTTTCTATTTTTGGGGTCATTTGTGATCGATATTGTTTCGTTGATGTGATAAAAATATATATTTGAAATGAACTTGACCGTCACTGGATACACAAGATATCATAAATTTTCTGTGAGGATTAAAAATGTCTAAATTCGCGTTATCATGTAGTTACATTACAAAACGAGTATTTGACAATATTATAGCCGATTAGTTCGAAATAAAGCCTTACTGATTCGACGGAGAAAAAAAATATCGTTTTTCCATACAAATTATACAGGGTGCCCATAAGTTATTGTCTGGGTTTCATTACCTCATAACGTTTGATTTAAGAACATGACTAAAAATATTATTACCTATTCATAAAATACAACTAATTTTTTTTTAAATAATACAAATACAGTTAAGTGTTTTCCGCCAGTTAATGCGGAGTAGTTGAAGCAAAATCCTGGCCGAAATTATTTTTCCTGTGTTTTAGAATTAAAATCATTGCTGTTGACTTACTGTTAGTAAATACACTTAATTGATGTTATATACACAAAAGTCGGCATTAACTTAAAAAAAAATAAATATAAAATATAAAGTTTACTTAACTTTTTACTGTTTATAAGTGGAAAGTAATATTTGATGGAGTTGTTTTACTTACAAGTAATGTTTTGTTAAATGTGGTTAATTAGAATAGGTGGGGGTAAATATACGCACGGGGCAAAGATATGCAATGGCTGATTTAATATGAAGAAACATTTCTACAATCATGACTGCTAGGTGGTAGTTTGGTCTCAAGTGTAGTACTTGTGTGTTCAAACCTTGTGAAAAAGGTAGCACTCCGTGCCAAGAAAATAAGGTAAATTAAAATTTTTGAATTTTGATCTAATATTTTTAAAATTTCACTTTATTGTTTAGCTGACAATACTTCAAATTTTTACAAAGCCAGAAATTCAGTGGAGAACGGAAGCTCTATAGCTTCTAAATGCAGTATAGTTTACCCCGATCGCATTTGTTTAAACTTGTAGGTAGCCGGTTAAACAAAATACTGCAGAATGGGGTAAAAGTACGCATCCGTCTTGGGGCAAATATACGCACAAATTTAAGATGCTTTGCCCTATCGTTTTAGCTAGATGCAAAGTTTTCCACAATTATGTTGTGGCAAGCTTTATATTTTTCTTAGTTTGTCCTTCTATATATATAAAAAAGTAAAGATTTGGAGTGGACCAATGAAAATCTGCGTAGATACCGCGAAACGCATCTGATTGGTCAGAGCTTTTTGACGCTATAAGGGAGGTTACCAACGGGGGCGGGTCTGTCGCCAAAAGTGACGCCATCTGGTTGCTCTTTCCAGTATTTCGCCAAATTTCCATAGACTCCCATTGAAATCCAATTGGGTTTACTTGCTTGCAGAAAACCAACAAATTGAGATATTTCAATGCAACAAAAAATAATACTAGCTTATGAGTAGAGCTTAATTGAACTATTTACATTATTTTTAAGCACAAACACTAACTATTTACAATATTTGTAACACTATATATATAATTTTATACATATAAAAAATTCCAAATAACTTTAATAAATTTGTTACTTTTTAAATTTATCATATTTTTTAAATTTACAATATTTTTAATTTTAAGAAATAAGGAAATAAAATTACCAAGAGTTGGGGAGGTGCGCGTTTTTACGAAGTGGAATCTAAAAATTGAATGCATAGAAAATAAGGGATCGCGAAGCTATCCAGAATGGAAACGGGAAACAATTACGTCTGGGGTTAGCTAGAAAATAGGGATTGCTTCGCGATTACCCGAGGTGTTGGTGAGCGTAGCGAGCAGGGGGGCGGAGCCCCCCTAGTATTGTATAAAATTTAATAGAAGCTACTTAGCTGATATAAGCTAGTTAACCATCTTTTCCTTTTCCTAGTTAAGTTTTTTTTTTTAAATGTAGAACGTAGGTATCTACCTACCTACTTTTAAAAATCAATATTCTTGGTTCATAAAACTATTTTTTTTTAAGTCTTAATTCTTAACTCCTATTAAAGGTCTCACAGATCGCTGCTATATTCAGTTTTTGTAGCTTAACTTGCAATTTTCAATTTAACTATTGGTGTTAGTTTAATTTTGATTCGTTTGGAAACTTTGTAGTATCGCTAAAGACTTTTAAATGAGGAGAATTTTTATTATAATAGGCCTTTACATAAAGTTTAGCGCAAAAGCAGTATCTTATGAGTCAGTCAACCCTTTTATTCATTCTACAATCAAGCGGTCTTTGAGACCGCTCAAACGATTTATGCAACAATTTTTGTCACAGTAGTTGGAGGTTAACTGTTATTTGCGATCTCACAGACCGCTGTTTTTTTCTTTTTTTTTCATGATTTAACTTACAATTTTCAGTTTAACTATAAATACTAGTGAAATTTACTAATGCTTTTTCATAACTCATTCGTTTTATTTGAAATGGAGCTAAAACCCACTGTAATGGGGCAAAAATACGCACTACGTATCTTTGACCCATCACTGCGTACTTTTACCCCAACCGATGGGGCAACGATACGCAGAGCAATGTTTTTTAAAAATTGCAATTTCTCATAGGATTATAATTTGACAGAATGTCGGTTGATGGTGGCACTTGCCTAAGGTTCTTATTTAACAATTTAATCACTCGTTACATAAGTTTAGACCAATGTGTGCGTTAAAAATCAAAATGTATGGAAAGCGCGTATCTTTACCCCCACCTACTCTATACTATATGTAAACTTTTAATTATTTTTATAAAATACTAGCAAAAACGGCTTTGTTCGCGTAATAGTGGAAATATGCCAAGTGATATTGATATGTCTAACTTTTATTAAAAATTTATACTTTTAGGAATAATTCAAAAATTACTATTTAAAACACAGTTTAACTAAACCTCATTATTACACTGCATTAGGCAGAAATGAGACTTAAATTAATATAAAGAACTAAAACTAAATAAATGATAATTTAGAAAATATTTTGAAGCTAAAAAATAAATTCTGAAAAAGCAGAATTCCCGTTTTCTAGTTTTATTATTTGTTGAGGATTGAACGCATCATACACAAACTAATTCGCATGCATTCGCGTCTGTGGACGAACAATTTTGGAAAAGAACTGCATTAAGCACACATTTTACAGCTAAATTAAATTTTAGTATACTATGCGGTACAGTGCGCGGCAAAAGTTTAAGAACAACATAAAATTTCAAAATAAAATTTTACTACTGACTGAAAGTTACTTTCCTTTTCCCATGACCTAGAAATTGTAGTTTTAAAAAGATATTTAACATATTTATGCTTTAAAATGTATCTCAAATAACAGAATTTATCAAAAGAACGAAAATGAGTATGTCAAAAGTTTAAGTACAATAGTTCTTAAGTCCTTAGTAGAACGAGAATAAAAAAATTAATACTTGATTATTGCTCCATTGTGCTGAATTACTTTAAATATAAGGTCTTCAATCGATAAAATGAGGTTCTGTATTGTTTCTGGTTCAATTTTAAATCACGCTTTCTCAATGACATCTTTCAAATCTTTAACTGAAGAATACTGCTTTCCATTTGGATAAACTGCATGAGTACACACACCCCATGAGTACCCCACATATTTCCTTTAGGGATTAATTCAGGGCTAAGTGCCGGCCATTTCAAAACAGATACTTTTTTCAACTGAAACCACGTTGACGTTGAGTTTGAGGTATGAATCGAAGCATTATCATGTTGAAATAGCCATTTTTCTCTCCCAAAAATCTCGGCAACATGGAAACTAAATAACATATGCTCTTTGGCCCACTGTAATCTAGCTTCTTTATCAGACTTAGATAAAATGTAAAACTGTCTGCGAACTCAAATCATTTCTTAAATTTTCTGCAAAAAAAAAAAAAAAAAAAAACGCCGCGCCCCTCCCGAGTCCTATTTCCCCGCTAACAGCAAAAATGAAAAAGTCCTCTTTTCAATCCCTCGCATTAGGTTACTTGCACTCAACCCCACCCCACTCCCCCTCCAGTTTTCTGAATTAAAACTTTATTGAAAAGAGGATAATATTTACTAAGATATTAAAACCGAATTCCCCTTTCGAATGCAAAAACAAAAACAACAACAACAACAAAAAAAAAAAAAATGCAGCAAATTGCGAAAAAATTCTAAACAAGCGTATAAACACCCACTAAAATTTCCAACGAAATAAATCTTATTTAGACTAGATCAACATTTAACATTTATTTTCTAACACACAATTTATTTTTAATCTGTTAAATTAATCTGCAGCACCCACTTCGGTGCTGCACTGTTTCTGCTACCGACCCTGGCAGGAGGAAAAAAAAGTATCGTACCCACCGTTTCGGCATAAGCGCTTCACCTACAATATTTTTTTTTGTTTTAAACTCGTATTCCTGCGGCGTTTCTTCCAAAAAGTACTGTACCATGGTAGATGGCAAATAATTTCTAGCAAACTTTTTTAACCGAATCATTTTACAGTTTTTGATGTATTTCAATTCCAAAACTCTTCTATGAACAATTTTTTTCGATATTTGTCCTCCAACTGCTAGTTTTATTTGCGAAAGAGAGTAATTACCAGTTGAAGCCAAGTTTCTGATGTGGCGATCTTCGGGCAAAGTAGTCGCTCGTGGCCTTCCTGAACGAATTTTCGTTTGAAATCATTACCACGAGCGAAAACTTGATGAATACCTCGTTTTGATCTTTTAATGCACTTGCAATTTCAGAAACAGACTTATGTTTTGCTCTCATACTCCAGATATTTATCATCTCCTCCTCTGAAAATTCTTTTGACATAGGTATTTCGTACTAACTCCGAAACAACAACTGACTGCGTCTTATACACCCAGAAATCATTGGCGTGCGTAACAGCATACACCAGTTTGTAAAATGTGCATAAAAACGATTTTGTGCTTAAACTTTTGACACAGTTATTTCTGTTTTATTCTTAAACTCCATGGTTTGAAATAAAATTTAAAAGATAATTTTATTGAATGAGGTGTTAAAACTGCTCTTATAAACATATACAAGACACATATTGAAATAAAGTGAATATTTAACGTTTTATTTTAAAATTCTTATTGTACTTAAACTATTGACACGCACTCTATGTATGAAAGTTATGTATCATGCACAGGGCTGCATAAAGGAATTCGAATTATCGTCTATGAACTGAATTGCTGAAAGTGGGTTTTCAGTTGTATTATTCAATATTGCTTTTTTTAAGTAACTTCTTTTTATCCCATGAAAAGACAAAGTTTTATAACAGTATTCTGGTGGTTTTGCAAAGTGTTTTATAATATATTCGAGAGCAATTTTATAATATTTATGCATTCATTCTCATTAAAATAAAAACAAACACTTTGATGCTAATAATTTTATTATGCGCACTTTGCAAAACATATAAAAAAATATACAAAGAATGCCCTGAGATCCCTTAGAGCATATATGAAATAGCAAGTGAAATTTTCAGAACCAATTCTGAAAAAAAAAAAAAGTAAGAGTATGTTTACATGGGCAGAATTCAAAATAACTTTCTTAAAAAATATATAAAAAGCAAGGATGATTTAAATTATGAATAGGAACATTAGAATTCAACAATTCAAAAATGCATACTGTTATCACTCTCCGCAGTTTAATAAAACCGAGCATCATAACCTTTTACCATACCTCCTTTAAGAGGACCACCATAGGCGAACCCTGTAGGTTTTAGTCCAAAAAATGGAAGGGATGTTTTTTCAAGTTTTGGCGCGAAAGGAAATTCCTCCTCAAGTTTACCAAAAGCTAATCCTTCTTTTTCTAATTCTGATTCCTTCAAGCCAAGAGCATTTTCTTTAGCAAATACTGGAGAATATACAATTCTCTGTTTCGCTAAATCCTCTAATATTTTGGCCAAAGCAAGTCTTTCTTTTTCGAGTTTTGCCTTTTTTGCTTCTGGATTACCAAAAGGGGCGGCAGTAGCTTCTGTTTTCAAAAACTCTTCTAAAAATTTAGCTGCTTCTGCTTCTTTTGCAGTGCCTTCAGCAAACAATGATGGAAAAGCTAATGCTTCTTTGAAGAGACCATATTCATTAAGTCCTTCTTTGGCCAATTCTGCACTGAGATATTCTTTTTCCAATTCGTTTTCCTTTGCAATTCCAGCATCAAAAGCTAAACCTTCATTGGCTATTTCAGCTGCATCATATTTCAAGATACCGGGAAATCCAAATCTTGTGGCTAATGTCAAAATTTCCTTTGCTTTACTACCAGCAGCAATTCCTTTGGATGTTCCAAAGTACGGATGAGCTGAAGATTCCATTTTTACAGCTGCGGGATTTAAAGAAGCTGTACCTGGTTCGTTTGTTTTTATTTCCGCTCTAAATCCACCTTTATCAGCAACATAATTCACTTGACGTTCGATACCTCTTTCGTCTTTAAATCCATAACTTCCTTTCACAGTGTGCAAACCGTCTCCAATTTCTTGCCTGTGTTGTTCTCCATGTTTGTCTTTGATTTTATAGCCAAAGGAATATGGTTTTGGAACAAGAAACTGCAAAGAAAGTAAGATAAAGTAGTATTAAATATTTTTATTTTAAATTACTCCAATATAATAATTTTAATAAATAAAAAGTATTGCTTCGCGTTTTATTATTTCCCCTTACAATTCCAAACAATAAATAATGTGACAGAGAATACCCAGAGGTCACGAAGCGGTAAAAGAAAAAAAATGTGATCTATAATAATAAGGAAAATAGTTTGTGTGTGAGTGAGTGAGTGTGTCGACAGTGTTTTGAAGAGACCACTGCAAGTAGAGCTACAAAATTTGGGGAAAAGGTACGTCTATATATGAAGTTTTTCACCTCGAAGCCCGATTTTCGATTTTTTGATTAGATTTTTTTATTTAATTTTTTATGTAATTTTTAACACTTTTTTCAGTTTCGGGGCGATTTTTCCATATAAGTGAGAAGAATATGGTTTCTTTCTTTTAACCCAATATAGTACAATTTGTTCTCTTTTCAAAAGTTTATTCGGAATTCGTGCAGTAATTTTTGAATTTTTAGCGAAATTTTTATGCAATTATTGAACAGCATTTAATGTATTTCCATTACTATAAGGAGGTTACCGTAGAGGGACACAGTTCTGTCGCCAAATGCCGCCAAGTTTGTCGCCCACTTGGATGTATATCGCCAAATTTGGCGACCAAAATGAGTCACCAAAAGTGACGCCAACTTGGCGATATCTCTACTATTTCGCCAAATTCCCATAGACTTCCACTGTAAACCAATATGGATTACTTGCTTACAGAAAATCAACAAATTGAGATATTTTAATGCAACAAAAACTAATATTAACTTAAGGGATTATATTAATTCGATTTTTCCACATTAGAAAAAAGAATACGGTTTCTTTCTTTTAACCCAATATAGTAAATTTTGTTCTCTTTTCAAAAAAATTTATCCGGAATTCGTACAGCGATTTTTGAATTTTTAGCAAATTTTTTATGCGATTATTAAACAGCATGTAATGCATCTCTATACCTATAAGGGGGTTACCGTAGGGGGGGATCCAGTTCTGTCGCCAACGTGGCGATATATCGTCAAATTTGGCGACCAAAATTAGTCGCCAAAACTGACGCCAACTTGGCGATATCTCTAATATTTCGCCAATTTCCCATAAACTTCCATTGTAAAACAATAGGGTTTACTTGCTTACAAAAAATCAACAAATTGAGATATTTTAATGCAACAAAAACTAATATTAACTTAAGGGATTATATTAATTATATTTAAGGGAGTCTAAGTAAATTAATTACGAATAAAAGTAACATGATCTAATGCTTAGCATGATTTCCAAACCATAAATTTTAAGAGAGCCCACAGGGTCAAAGGAATTTGACTTGAAACTTTTATCCAATTATAGTAAATTTTGACTTTCGTGATTTTTGAACTTTTTGTGATTTTTAATGCGATTTTTATGTTTCTTCGCGATCTGCTGCAATTTTTTGACATTCCATTTTTGACCTAAAGTACATTCTGCCCTCATTTCAATAAAGTTTATTCGGATTTCGTATAGCAATTTTCGAATTTTTCGGGAATTTTGTATGTGATTTTTAGTGTATTTTAGCGATTAGCTACTATTTTTCTACATTAGTGAAAGGAATCACCCTGCAATCTTGGAACACAATATATAATTTTTTCTTTTCTCTTTTCAAAATTTGAGAAGGGATTTAAAATTTTTTCGCGATATCTTATTGTGATTTTCAGATCTTTTTCGTAATTCCTGCTGTTTTTTGACGTACCCGGGCAACGCCGGGCAAGTTCGCTAGTATTAAATATTTTTATCATAAATTACTTAAACGGTCCAATTCAAAAATTAGAATTATTGTTTTGCACGTTTTATTTTCCGCACAAATTTAAAGAGTAAACAAAGATAGGACAATAGGTTTTGAAAAATTCTTACATGTTATCTGCACCATAGTAGTTTACATATATTTATTTAAGAATATCCCTAATGACATGCTGTCATCCAAATAAATAAGTAAAAAATTAATAAAGAAAGAAAAAACTCCTCATATAAATAAATCGCCAATTTGTCAAAATGAGACGAAAAAGATACCAATCGACAGAAAGTTGTGTATTTTATAATTTTTTAAATAGTAGGGAACTTTAAAATTTTCAGTAGCAACTCAGATTTGACTTCACATTTCGATTCTAAGGTAAAGTTTAGCTTTAGATACAAAATTTATAGAAGTTTAAGAACTATGTAGATGTTAAATTTTAGCTTTCTAATGATGTATTCTTTTTTTAATATTCTTATTCATATTGTAGTAGGAATTATGTTTTCGTACTGCTTTTTTCTGTTATGTCAGTATCAGTATCTCAAGCATAATTGCTCCATTTTCATCCATTTTTACCCGACTGCAAAGGAGGGTTATGTGTTTCACGCTTATCTGGGTATGTGGATTTCTTTATATCCTCAAAACATCCCAACGGCTGGATGGATTTTAATGAATGAGGTCTCTATCGATTCGTCTTAACCGTCCGATGGTTATAGGTTAAGTTTTGTTTTATAAATTCAAAATTAGTAAAATTAGCAGTAAAATTAGCAGTAAAATACAAAATGGCGGTAGAGACGAAAAAAAATTTTTACGCACCATATTGAGTGGCATATCATTGGATAGATCTTTCAAAATGAAGACGATGTTTCATTGACTATTTAACAATCAGAAGCTCCGTTTAAATATTACACAACCTAGAAGTTGTGAAGGTAGAATCTCTAGCTTTACTGCAACTCTAACCATCACAGGCATCTATAGGCCTCATCAAAACAGTATTTATAGGTAGGAACTAACACAACTTAAAAGTCATCAATACAAATAAAAAAGAAAAATAGGTAAGTAATATAAAAAATAGTTTCACATTGATAAGAAATAATTAATGAGTTCGCTTTTTCGCAGTCGGTTTTTTTGATTTTTTAAATTTAATTTTTACTTGTTATGATTATATATTTAACATATAAATTACAAAATTGCAGTCTGTAAACATTTTGTACAAACTTCTAGTATGTACATATGCAATTTCGACTCTTTCCGATAAGTTGTTTTGAGTTACGCTTAATACTTTGTTAACTGATCATGAGCATACTCGTGTTTTAAAACTAACGTGCATCGTTGACTAAATGCATTTCCTAAATACTTAGTTTCAATTAAATTAAACTTAGTTTCAATATAATTTTTCTTGCGAAAATGTTTGGTAAGATTTTATTAGAAATTAGCAGAGAAGCCCGGCGTTGCCCGGATAAATAATAACCTTAAACAAAACTCAAGTTTGCATGATTTTATATCTTTTGTAATTCTTTTAAATGAACCTAATTTCGTAGTCCTCTTTGCCTTCCGCAGCGTCTAGTGTGTTCGCAACAAACTTCTTTCCAAACGAACCTGTAACCTGGGTCCCCGCTACGTATGTCAGCATTTACCGGAAGTGCCCCGCACGTGCCGGAGACAATCGAAAACGCAACTGAGTGAGCCAACCAAACCTCGTAGCAATCAAGCCGATAGAATCCAAAAGAAGAATGCACCATTAATGTTAGAAAATGTTGGTAGCTGAAGTGTAAGAATAAAATTTCATAATCGCAATACAGAGAGTAACTGAATTGTAATCTAATTTGAATGAACCAAATCCCGTTGAAATTGAGCCCTTAGAACCCGAGGAAAAAATGTGTCCCCAAGCGGTGGAAGATGCCCCCCCCCCCTGTAAATTTCATGAATTACTTTTAACATTAACACGATATTTAATAAACGGATGAAATCCTTTATCTAAAGTTACCTTTAAAATAACGCGATTTTTAATTTACGCTTGTAGTGAGTAGACGTAAGTTGATGCTGAAAAAAGAGATTAATGTTCGAAACAGGTGGTAGCTGAGGTATAAAGAAAGATCGGACCTTGGGGGCCAGGGTCTTAACTGGAATGTAGTTGGGTATAAGAAAATTTTTTATTGGTTTTAAAGTAGCTGGAAGACGCTAAAACTATGTTAAAGAAAATTTCAATAGAATCGGACAGTTTTTAAAGAAGCTGCAACAAAGGCCCCAAGAAGGCGATTAATATTCAAAATTGGTGGGAGCTGAAGTCTGAAAATTTTTTGTGTCGTTTATGTAGTAGTTGGAGAACCTAAGAAGTTGTTAGGAAAAAAAAATTGTGAATCGGACCATTTTTAAGAAAGCTGTAACAGGGCCCAAAAGGGTCCAACTGATAGTTGAGAGCAGGGATCTAAAAATGAAAACATGTTTAAATGTTTTAGTATTTAGCGTTTTAGATCTTCAATTAGTCAAAATTGAGTATAGGGTATGAAGGAATCATTAGAATAATATTTTAATGAAATGCGCAAAAAATGGGGTAAATACTTAAAAAAAGGCCCTAGGGACCCAATAAAAATATGAGGATATTAGTCTAAGGAGAAGAGTCCAAGACTCAATTTTAAAATTATGCAATGAGAAGGTGATAAAAATAGGGGGTGAAAATATATGGCACACAAAAGTTCAAGAGGCCCCGGATCGGGCCCTACGGGACCCTAGGTTGCCCCAAGATTTTAACTGGAATATAGAAACGGGAGAATAACTAAATAGAAAAATGGCTCCAAAAATGAAGATTCAGATTAAGAGGGACAATTCAGTGACAATTTATAGTGCAAAAGCTTCAACGGGCCCTGTACCGGACCCCAATGGGTCAGTGACTTAAGTGGCATGTAGTTTGGTATAAAGATACTTTTTAGTAGCTTTTAAAGTAATCAGATGACTTTAGAATTATGTTAAAGAAAATTGCAAGCAATTCGGATAATTTTTAAAGAAGCTGCACCAAAATATTCAAAATTGGTAGCTGAAGACTTAAAATTTTTTTGCCGTTCATCTAGCAGGTAAAGGACCTAAGAAGTTGTTAGATTTAAAAAAAAAAAAAGCTAGTGAATCGGACCATTTTTAAGGGAACTATGATAGAGGGCCAAAAACGGGCCATCTGATAGTTAAAAGCAGGGGCCTAACATGAAAACATGTTAAAATGTTTTAATACTTAACGATTTAGATCTAAAATTAGTCAAAATTAAGCATAGGGTATTAATTATTAGTTAGAATAATATTTTAATTAAATGCGTAAAAAAATAAATAAATGCTTTAAGAAAGGCTAAAGTGCCCCAATAAAAATATGTGGGTGTTGGTCCTGGAAGAAGAGTCCAAGACTCAACTTTAAAATTATGCACTGAGAAGATGAGAAAATTAGTTGGTGTATTATGCATGGCGCGCAAAAAGTTCAAGGGCCCTGGACCGAACTCTACGGGACCATAGGGGCCCCAGGGTCTTAACTGGAATGTATAGACGTGAGATTAACCAAATGGAAAAAGGGTAAAAAAAAATGAAGATTATATTAGAGGGGGCAATTTATTAACAATTTATGGTGCAAAAACTTCAAAGCGCACGTTACCGGGCCCCAAAGGGCCAGGGGCTTAACTGGCATGTAGTTGGGTATAAAAATATTTTTAGTAGTTATTAATGTAATCAGAAGACTCTAGAACTATGTTAAAGAAAATTTAAAGAAATTCGGATCATTTTTAAAAAATCCGCACCAAGGGCCACAAGAAGGCGATTAATATTCAAAATTGGTGGTAGCTAAAGTCTGAGAAATTTTTTTGTCATTCATTCAACCTAAGAAGGACCTAAGAAGTTGTTTTTTTTTTAAAAAAAAGCTAATGAATTGGATTATTTTTAAGGGAGCTATAATAGGGGGCTAAAAGCGGCCAACTCATAGTTAGAAAAGGGCCCTAACATGAAAACATGGTTAAAATATCTTAGTAATTAGCGCTTTAGAACTTCAATTAGTCAAAATTAAGCATAGGGTATGAATTATTCTTTAGAATAATATTTTAAAGAACTGCACAAAAGATTGGATAATATTTAAAAAAGGGCCCTAGGTCCTCAATAAAAATATGAGGGTGTTGGTCCAGGAATAATAACTCAAGACTCAACTATAAAACTATGCACTTAGAAGGGGAGAAAATTAGGGGGTGAAAAATGCTTAATGCTCAAAAAGTTCAATTGGCCTTGGACCGGGCCCTGCGATTCCCTAGAGGGGCCCAGGATTTAAACTGCAATGTAGAGACGTGAGGATAACTAAATGGAAAAAGGATCCAAAAATGAAGATCGGATTAAAAGGAAGCAATTTATTAACAATTTATTAGATCAAAAACTTCAAGGGGCTCAGTATCGGGCCCCAAGGGTCCAGGCACATAACTGGAAAGTAGAATGGCGAGAATAACTATATGGTGAAATCTTCCGCAAAACGAAGAAGATTGGATATAAAGGGGGCAAGTTATTAACAATTTTGTGCATAAAAATTTAAAGGGGCCAGAAGCCCTAGCCCTTAGAAAATTAAAAATCTGAGCCTCAGGTGCATCAGGACCTGTCTTGAACTATCCTTACCTAAATTTTCAGACTTCTACGTGCGGTATATTTCGCTAGCCATCGCAGACAAACACACACACAGGCAGAGCGATGTGTTCTTAATACGTATTTATACTATATACTTGGGAATATTTTGAAAGATTGGCAGACATTTTGTATTAAATATTAGGGGTGCACCGTATAGTGACTTTGGCCGAATACCGAATGCCAAATATTCGGCCTACAGGCGAAACGAATACCGAATATTCGGCCAGCTGAATAGTAACTGTTAGGCCGGATACCGAATATTCGACTGGCCAAATACTTTTACATTTCAAAGTTTAAAGGCATTAAAATGTTAAATTTTAAAACAATTTTACATAATATTTAATACAGAAACTTACATTTTGATAATCAAGAGCTTTTTACAAGTAAACTTTATACTGAAGAAAATCTGCTTTGAGTTACTTAAGACGAGAACAGTTATAAAACTGTTTTACTAAAGTAAAATTAAATACTACAATCTATTGAAAAGGTGGCAACCCAGCAAGAATAACTTTTTTACTCCCTTTGATTTAGCAAGGAAATTTTTAAATGCATCCTAGATCAGTGTCTGGAATGCACAATCATTTTTAGAGATTGTAAACAAACAGGTTGTTCATAAAATTTTATAACAAACAACATCTCGATCCATTTCTTCCATCAAAATTACAATACATTCAATCAAAGATACTTGGGTGTATAACTACAATCCGAAACGGAATTTTCATTCACAACTTAATCAACAATGAAGATATTTTAGCAAGATTTGTTACATATTAATTTTGCTTGTATTAAATTCGATGATTGAAATTGACTGAATTTTGATCAATGACACAGTATAAATATTGTCAATTGCATTCTGTTTAAAAGAATGTCAAGCTCTTAATTGTTTAGATATGAATGGTGTCAATTTCCAGCACTTCTCATCATATCATATTTCACAGAAATCAGGTCTGTTGAAAATATAGTTTTGATTTGATATCTTTATTATTGTTAAAGTAACAAACGAAAATCCATGTATGACCTCGTGTGAGATGAGATACACTGTATTTATGACTGAATAAGTAGATTTTAATTTAGGTTTCCTGGACAAAAATTGTGTGTCTTGATGTCTATTATCAAAACTGAATGCTTTTCTGTTTTGTTTAGAAACACCCTTTTTGTGAAAAAACAAGAAACAGATCATTTACTAGACAATGCTCATGAAATTGTATTAGTAGATCATTAATGCCTGTGAAAATCCTCATTAATGGTTAATTTTCTTAAGTGATACTTAATAAACAGCAAATAATGTAAAAAGATTCTGTTTTATTTAAATATGATTATGTTTCTGATTATTCTGAATATCTTTATAAGGTGACAGTTAAAAGTAGAAGTTGTGTAAGGTTTTTGAAAATATGTTTATTATAAAGGCCTGCCGAATGATATTCGACAGACCGAATAGTTTGATATTCGGCCTAACCGATTATTCAGTAACATGGCCGAATACCGAAGAGATACCGAATATTCGGTGCATCCCTATTAAAAATATATGTTACGTAAGATATTTACTAAAATATAAATTTAAAAATGGTATCTAAGGAAGTAATGTATCAAAAAGATTCAGTAAAGAAAGGGGCTTCATAACCCAAATTTCTTATTAACACTTTCATCGCGGCAATGGCGCGCCTTTGTCCCACCCTTTGCGCTAAGAGCCTGAGCCGCTCCTCGCAGCGCTAAAATTGAAATAAAACACAAACTCATTTAAAACTTGTTTATTTTACTTTGGAAAATAATAATCAATATCATTTCTCACTCTAATGATTTGTTTGTCCTTACAAACATAAAAAAATAATAAAATGTCGTGTTCGTTTGGGAAAATCAATTCGCACCAGAAAATTCTGCCCAGTAATTATTAGTCATTAGATATCGGAATCAATGTCTAAGAATTAAATGGCAGACTTTTCTGGTACGAATTGATTTTCCCTGATTGATAGCTAATATTCCTGGAAGACGAGTTATCTCGTCCCTCGCGATGAAAGTGTTAAAGTGCCGGTGAACAAAGTATTAACTAAACATTAGCAATATAGTATGAGAAAACCTACAACTATTATAGAAAAATATTTTTATTTTATAAAAATTGTTATAAATGTAACAAAGGTAGATCTCTTTTATTTAACAGAATATTTAAATGATTTTTTCAGCATTTACTAACACTAATAATATTGGCTTGCATTAAAAAGCATTTATAAAGTCTCATGGAAGCAGTATCCACTTTTTCACATCTCCTATAGAATCCGCTGAATTTTAAATATTACATATTTCCGGAACTCATCTCAATAAATTTGTGAAAATTTATATTTACATTAATTTTAAGCAATAGATTAGTATCCTGTCAAAATTAAGGGATCTCGCACCCGTTAAAGGTTTACAGAACATATTAAAAGTGTGTCCGTGCTTCAATTGACCATTAAATTTTTAATTTAGTTTGTAGAAGTTTATGAAAATTACGTTTAGAAATTTTTAAGATATTTTTATAAGACCAGATTCAACTCATAACATTTATAAAATAAACCCTCATAATATATAATATATATACATATATATATATTGATGTATAACTACGTTGCTAACACACATTTTATAATGGATATTGATTCGATACTTTTATATGGTGGTATAAATATAATGGTGTAGTTATATTTATCTATTTATCAATTCATATTAAATTTATTCATATTTATTAATATTTAATAAGTTAACGATTAACTTGTATTTAACCCTTAAATGCCTGGTATTGCTTTTCGGCAACATACCCAATTTAGGCTCTAAAATACTATTAGAATAATATTGAAGCTATAATGCCTAATGTTGCCAATAAAATACATTCTGAAAATATTATTAAATTAATTTTCAACATGTAGATGACAACACTTGTGCTGTTTAAGAATAAAGATAGATTTATTTTTTCAATTGTTGCTACTTGTTCTTTTTGTTTTGTTTGGGAGCTTGCGAAATACCCTATTTTGGCCTGCAGTGAGCAAGTAAAATTTATTTCTTATTATAGTTCCTAAAATTCTTGTGTGTTTAATATTATAAAATTTTATCAAGGGAAATTATTTTTTCAATTAAACACCAGTATTGCCGATTAGTAACAAACTGGATTTTAGCCATAAACTATACTTAAAACAAAATGTGATTTTTTTGAGTATTTTTCCCATGATTTATTTAAGAAATGAAAGCCGAAAAACATTATTACAATGATTTTTGAAAAATCAGGCATTTAAGGGTTAAATTTTATCCTACACAGGACAATATCATATTAATTTCTAATAGTATACTTCGTCTTAACCGTCCGATGGTTATAGGTTAAGTTTTGTTTTTATAAATTCAAAATGCCGGCCGTAAAATACAAAATGGCGGTAGAGACAAAAAAATTTTACGCACCATACTGTATGGCATATAATTGGACATGTCTTTCAAAATGAAGACGATGTTTCATTGACTATTTAACAGTCAGAAGCTCCGTTTAAATATGACACAAGTTGGAAGTTGTGTAGGTAGGATCTCTAGCTTTACTGAAACTGTAACCTTCATAGACATCTATAGGCCTCATCAAAACAGTTTTTATAGATAGGAACTAACAATTAAACTCAACTTAAAAGTCATCAATACAAGTAAATAATAATAAAAAAAAATATGTAAGTAATATAAAAAATTGTTTCACATTGATGAGAAATAATTAATGAGTTCGCTTTTTACGCAGTCGGGTTCTTTGATTTCTTAAATTTAATTTTATTGCATAAACATTATAGGAGGTGTTCAAGGGATCGAAAAAAATGCGCGTATTAAGCGGGATCGCGTATTAACCGTGAACTTCTTAACCGGGTTCCACCGTTTTATGTTTTAGTGGAGAATATCTTAAATTGTTGTACAGACCAGGGAAATATTTAAACTTTTTGTATATCATTTCTTTATGGTTTTCTTTTTTGATATTTTCATGAAAACTGAATTCATAGATCAGTTTATTAATGAGGATTGTTGAAAAACCGTTTTCTTCAGCAATATTTCTAATGGTATGCAGCTCTTTTTCTAAATATTTATTTGAACATATTTTAAAACATACTGTTTGGCTCTCTCATTATCAAACAAAGTGACGTATTTGTATATTAAACAGCATTTAGTTATTAAAATATTCTCTGATGATGAGCTTGGAAAGCTTGAAAGTGCTAAGAAATTTTAAATAAAATGTATATTTTTAACGTGTAACATCTTTTTCATTATTTTAGTCTCTTTTTAATTAAGACTGAACTTTTTAAAGTTCACGTTATATATTTTATATTTTAACAACAGGACATATTTTGTTTTTCCATAAAAGTATAAAACAACAATGTAAGTCTTAAATACGTTTTATGCGCGTCTCAATTATTTTTATAACTACGGATTAATGATTATGTGTTTCGGGCCACACATAATAAATCGCCGAACCACAGGTTGTGTATGGCTGTTCTAAACCTTTAATTTTCTATTTGATTCTCACATACAACAAACAGTTACTTTATTTCATCTTTCTGTTTACCAAATAAACCCGAGGCATATTTCTTGGCATTCGTAACGGTCTGTTTCACACGCTTTCAGCATCTATAAATCTGTATTTTGATCGAAAATAATGCAGATATATTACTCAATACTTCCCTTGTCTTTTCCTTCGGAAAGTGTAGGTCAACTAAGCAGTTAGCCAAAATCGCTGTCGAAAGCGAGTAAATTATAGTCATATATACAGCGATATAATATCTCAGAATTTTCATCAGCATATCAATATTTTTAAAACTGATATAGCAGAACATCTATGATAGAATTCTGGAATCTTTCAAAGAATGATGAAATAATTCGCATACGATATACACAGTGATTTAGAATAACTGTTCAATAACTTGCAGGGGTGAAAACCGTGAAAAAAGACGAATGTTTCTCAATCAAGGAAAATATAATATAAACAGGAAACAAAATATACAGTAACCTCTTCCAAGTTACCCATGATTCCGAAAAGTGTTCTCTATCTTTAGAAACCTCAGCAATCAAAGTATTTTCGAGATTTAAAGAAGTATTTATTGAAACAGAGCTTCGTTTGCTACCACTGATTTTCGGAAACGTTCCCGGGTAGTTTTTACTGTCAGATTTCTCACTGTCAGTTTTTCGGATGCTATAAACACTCAAGTAAGCATTTGCAGCTTCGTAACAAAATTTATACATGCAAGAGCAACAAAATAATGTAATTTTAATTTCAATGTTAATATTGTCCATTTACTACGTTTCTCTGTAAAATATGTTTGTTGAACATGAAACTGTTTACTGAGAATGGAGAGCATCCGAAATAAAACCTGTATTTCAAGTTGTGAAAACTGATTATACACTGTAAAAAATACTCGGAAACGTTTTCGAAAATCCATGGCAGCCAAAAAAAAAAAACACCTTTCTTTCATTTAAAGAGAATATTTATGATTTTTCTGGTTTATTTTACAGTTTTCAGATATTTTTTAGAAGACTTTTGTATTTTTATTCGCGCTGCTGTATGATGTAACATGATGTAACTTTTACAAGTGAAATTACTTAAGGATCCATCTAAATTTTACTGCTTTGGACATAAATCTAAAAAAATGTTTGAAATATCTAAAAACGGTACTATCAACTTTATAAAATTTATAAATCTTAAATAGCATTAGAAAAGGAAATGGGTAAATAGTAAATGTCTATGGCTGTAGTTCAGGACTCCTACACAGTAAATGAATATATAAGATACACAATTTAAAGTTTAAAATTCGATATTACATGTCAGTCAATTAACGATAATCGGAAAGGAAGAAAAAGAAATGCATTTTGATTGACGGGAGATAATACAGTAAATTCTGTCTAAGGCGGACCCTGTACAAGCCGGAAATCTGTCTACCTCGGAAAATTTTCCAAGTCCCGGCAAACACACAGAAAATTACATTAATTCATGCTGCATAAGGCGGAATCTGTCTAACGCGGAAACGGAAAGGATTTTAAGGTCCCACCGAAACCAAAATTTTGCGTAAGGCGGAAAAAAGGATATTTTAATAATGAAAGGCATTTTGTTTATCAAACTTTAAAACTAATAAGTCAAATACTCAATGTCGAGCATGTTAGCTAACCCCTTGAGGAGCGCTGGTACTTTTATGAAACACCACTTAATTTTAATTCCCAGATGACACATTGGCACCAGAATTTTAGTAAAAAAAATTTCGGTTTGTCATATGTGAAATATAGCTTTTTCGTATTTAGAAATAAACTTGTTTTCAAATTCCGGTGTCATTCATTATTTCAACGCTTTATCAATGAAATTGCTTTGCCCCTGAAAGGGTTGGTGCGATCGCAGTTTACTCTCCTTCTTGGCGCAATTTTCAAAAATCGCCAAATTGGCGCATTTTCGCGTACTAACTCCCGGAGCGCTGCAACATCCGGGAGAGAGTACGCAAAAATCAAAATTATTATTTGTTTTCTCTTCTCGTATCTCGTATGTTTTGAAACAAGTACCTATCTAGACAAATGCTTAAAATGTGAAAATAGATATTCGATCAGTCATTTTTCTCTTATTTTAACCTGTATTTTTGAGTAAAAATAATACATAAAATTTCAAATTTTTTCGAAATACATTTAAAAAAAGATACATTTCATATTTTTAAAAATACATTTTATAAAATATACCAAAAAACAAAACTTTCACTTACCCAAATTATTAAAAAAGAGCGTTTGTTAACAGTAATGGGAGCAAAACAATGTTGTTGTTTTTTTTATCAGAGGGGCCCTTTTTTTTTAATCAGGGGGGCTACCGCCCCCCTGAACCCCCCGTTAATTTATTCATAATTTTACCTTGTGCTCTAGGATGTCATTCAAAAGCATCACTCAATCTGTCACTTTTAGTCATTCATAGCTTGGAACAATCAACCTTTCTTTCGTACATAATTCAATCAATGCTCAAAAATACAGGTAAAAATAAAAGAAAAATAACTGATCGAATATTTATTCTCACCTATCAAGCATTTATCCAGATAAGTACTTGTTTCAAAATATACAAGATTGAGAAAACAAATAATAAAAACACGCGACTGCGACACACAGTGACAACTCTTCAACGGAAAATCCACTGCAGCAATATCAACGTTTTTCCAAACAAATTCAAAATGTTCCTTGATTCTCCTCTTTGTCCAATAAGAAAGCCTTTTACAAAAAAAACAAGCTTCCAATTCGGTCCAATTAGAAAGCAGCTTAGAAAACAAGGAGTTTAACCATCAACTCTCTCCGGAGAAATCTTAGGGTTACCGTATTTTGTGACGTCCGAGGAGCAGCCCGATTGCCACATTGGCGCAGTTATCGAAGGAGATTGGCGAAGGAGAGTATATTGCGAATTACCCAAAGGGTTAAATTCTGTAATACTTCGAAAAAGTTAATTCAAAAGTACAGAAACTGTTTAATTTTTAAGGAATTCTTGCTTATTCCTTTTTTTCCTAGACAAAATTGCATTTAAAAGTTATTATTTCTAGTAGAATGCACATTTATCAAAATATATATTTTCTAAAGTACAATATATCTGTACCTTCGAACAAAAAGGGCCAATGTCCATTTTTCTCAAATGGCAGGAAACCCCATTTAAGTTTGAGGAATTTTAAGAATCTTGCTACGATTTCTGTACTATTATTTTTCAAAGTTATACCTTGCAATTCAGTAATGTTTTTCTCACTACAATCTAATGTTACATTTAGGTTTTTTTTTGTACATTTTAAATTGGTCATTTTTACATTAATCGTAAATAGCATTGCCCTCGACAAATTATTTTGTTTTCAATGATCTAATATTGGGAGGACTTTGGCCCTTTTAGCAATTACTTTATATCGCATCCTGAATTCCTGAATTCATTCGTGCATTTAACTCAAATTTCTCAATTTTGGACATTGGCCCTTTTTGTTCCAAGGTACAGATATAATACTTTAAGGTTGTACTCAAATACAACATGATACTGTTCTGTCTCATTCTCTAAGTTTATTGCTTTTTGTGTGTGTAAACTTCCAATTAGCATATATTATAGCAATACTAAGAAATTGAATAGCGTTTCTCATTTATTTATAAAGACAAAGGTTCTTTTAGAATTTCAGTTTTCAACCGATTTTCGAGGAGGGGGAGTTTTTTTGCATAAGCCGGAATATTGTCTACCACGGAAAATTTTCTCAGTCCCGACCGATTCCGCCTTAGACAGAGTTTACTGTAGTATTTAAAATTGATAAAGGTCAGAATCTTGAAATCGCTTTTGTGTAATTGTTTTATCTATAGAAAGAAAATTTAGTGTCTAAAGCTTTTCCTCCAACTCTTAGCAAGTTACTCAAATGAATTATAAAATATGTCAATGTTATCAATTTTAATGCTAAATACGAGAATCTCTTCAAGCATATTGTGAAGATAAAAATGCAGACCTTATAACACTTTGGTTAAACATTGCGGTAATTTGGAAAGACAACAAAACCCTTTTTGGCATAAAAGTGAAGGTGTATAGTTTCATTGCCCGTATAAAATTATGTTAAAAAGACATTTGTGACAGAGAATTCACCCCTTTGATAAGTTAAAAAACGTGAAATAAAAAGTTATTGGCTCTGTTAGGTTTCCTTCAGGTGAATAGAATTAAACTTTAAATAATAAGGGATATATGTTACAGAACGTGTGTGTGAGGGCATCGTGGTTTTACAGATTCTTTGGTGGGGCGTGACCAATAAAAGGTTGGGAACCACTGGCTTAGGGTTATATTATATTTTCCTAGATTAAGGAATAGTTATCTTTTTTTACAGTGCATAGAGCACGCTACCTAAATATTCAGTCAAAAATAGCAGGTACCTGAATCTAATCTGAACTTTGATTTTTGTTCATAACTTTAAAAAAAATGTAGGTTTTTTTTAAATGCAATTTTTAATAGACTTACTTTGCTTTGTGTGAAATATGATCATATTGTAAAATAGTATGCTGTGGGCCATCACAATACTGTCTTCTATATTATTCTAATATATTAATTTAAATAGCACAGTTATACACAAACAATTACGATGTAGAGTGCATTTCTTCGAATTTAACTGGAAGTTGCATTGGTTAGTGAATAAAAAAGGATAAGTTTAACAACGCCCCGTGATGATTATTTAAATACAAAATTGGGCCAGCATATATATTTTTAATTAACTTCAAATGTAAAATTAGGTGCTATTTAGGTACTACCCAATAGAGACAGAGATATTACTATAATAATAGCTATAATAATACTAGTGGGTAAATTCAAAATTGAATCAACACAATTTTTAATAAACGTTTTACACACTGACTTCGTTGAATTTCCATCCAATAGAATCCCAGTTAAAAAAGTTATCACATAAAATCTTTAAAAACACAGCACAGCAGCACCACCTGTTGAGCAAGGTGCAATCAGAACTAATCAGTACCAACGAATGTCATCGTCAAATTGAATATTAAGTTTGAGCAAATTCCATCCCTAGATACAGAGATATAACTATGACGAAATCGTCAAAAACATAGCAGCGCCACCTTTTTGGCGATACACGCCCAAACCTAATCAGCAATTCATATCAAGATTTAACGAAATATGTTTTTATGAAATTGTATGCGTTAGCTATTAAGATAGATCGGCCACAAAAATTCTGTCACACACAGACAGACAGACGTTTTCCAAAAATAGTCAAATTGTGTTCAAAATATTTTTTAAAAGTAAATCCATAAAAAAGGAAGTCAAACGGTTTCGCGATCCCAGTACTTTTTCTTACGTGTATAGAAGACAGTAAAAATGCTGGAAGAACACAGTAGTACGATGAGTGACGCCTTATGTAATGTGAACTACATTACGATACATGTCTAGTTCAGTGATGATTGGATGCAGATGATGACTATTTCCATCACATCCCGTGATATCGTTGCATTTTATACAAAAGACGATAAGCCTGTTTTCTATTTCGTTAAATTATTTTCATTATTGTCAAATTTACGGAGAAAAATACGGGTTTAGATTAAAATGAGATTTTCTACTGAACAAATGGATTGCAACTGTGGTTTCCTGTATAAAAATTATTTGTTGCAATGTACACCACCTTTCTGAAAATTACTGAACAGTTTTTCTGAATTCCCCTGTATACGGGATGTCCCCAAAAAATTAAAACGCGTTTAATTTTTTTTTTTTTTTGCGTGTTGTAGATACGTGGACAATGTAAATTGCAAAAGTGTTCAAACTAAAGTAGAAATTAAGATTTTGATGAAGAAATAGTCCTGCCATTAGTTTTCAAAAGGTTGCACTTTCTAAATTTTTATACGGTCCTTATGTCCTATAAGTTATATTTAGTAAATATTCCCCATGCTCTTACAAGTACGACAGCAAATATTCCATTCTTCTACCACCAAAACTCACTGAGTTATATTACTTTAAAATTTATGAAAATTCGACGCTTTCCGGCACAAAATTTTTGAGTTGAGTTTTGTATTGAGATATATGTTTTTATAGCAATCTGAATTACTGGTATTGTTAAACTAAAACATGAGAAGGTGAAATATCGAAAGAAAATATTTTTGAATCTAAATTAGGTCTGTAACAAAGTTAATACTAAAACTGCTTATATATATATGTGTGTGTATACATAAAAATTACTCTTAAGGTCTCACGTTGAACAACCTGCAAATGACAATAATTAAACCAGTATGAAAAACCTTGTAGTTTCAAAACCAATGATTGAGATACAACAATATTGTTTCCGTACTTTCACGCATTCTTATGGTTTAATTTTTTTTTTCAAATACATACATATACATTTAGTAATACTATTAATTATTTAAATGATAACGACAAAAATGACTTTTTAAAAATACGAATACTAAAATATGCATTGTAAGAGCAACATTTTAAAAATTCTACTTCAGATAAATGTTTAATAAATCAATTATTTTCATTTATACTAGTATATTTTACATTAAACCTATATTTAAAAGTATATTCAAATTCATTAGCATAATCAATGTCTTCTATAATCATATTCAGTAAATTTACCCAAAAGTTTAGATTTAATTTCTCAATACACAATTTCTGTGAAAAAAATCCGGCTAAATTTTGGTTCAGTATAAAAGTATACAGGAAAATCACTAAAATGCAAAATTTTAAGGTTGTATGACAACCAGCCACTTCACCGGCAGCAGGTATAGGGAAACAGAGTTGTTACCCGACAACCGACTTATCTTTGGGCTGCCGTTGAAAGGGTTGAATTTTAATAGAGAGTGCGCGCGATGCCAAAAAATACAGTTATGAGAAAAAAGGCTTCAAAGTTAACTTTATAGCTTAACAGCACATGTTTTTGTGCAAGATATTTTTAGAGATCACTTCTGTTCTAAATAGATTTTTTGTAAAATTATCTTTGGAGTGGATTTGTAACATTTCAAGGTATCTACGGTAAAATTTTTGAAAAATCGATTTTTTTTAAAACTTCCAACGTAATCTTCCCTCTTAAGATATTTCTAATACGTTGATATACGTCTGACAGAGGTATCTTTTCAACAGTATTAAACAAAATATTTCGGGACTTTTACGTGCTATGAATAAATTTACAAAAATTCAGTATAAATAGAATAAAAACTTGATTATTGCTATTTATTATAAAAAATGAAGTCACATAAAATGCATTCTTTTTAACTACATTTCACTTTAAAAAATAAAACATTAATGTGATAAAATAACATTGGAGCTTACTTCTTCGAAAGGAGCAATAGCTGATGCCGCAACAGTGCATGCGAAAAATAAAACCACCTGAAAAACAAAAGATTTCAATTGTTTAAAAATATTTGGTAACAAAATATTTTACTGTTCCATGGTATCAAAATATTATTCGTATATAAAGAATGATACATAACACTGTAGAATCAAATCAGTCAAATCTTCTTTTACCCTGCTCCATGTTAATCTTACGGGACCGAAGTAGTACCTTCATGTTCTAAGGATATCTTATGAAAAAATTCAAATTTTCGATTTTTTTGTTAGTGCAGTTGCTTAATATAGACACCTTTCATTGCCGTTTAGAATTTTTGTTGTAAATATAATTAAATATATTATAGTGGCGTAGAGAATAATAAAAAAGAAAAATAAATAAGATTGTCCCTTAATAAAATTGAATTTTCACAATGCCATTCTTCTTTAAATTATTAAAAACGTGGCAAAAACTTCTGATTTTAATTCATGCATTAGCATAAAAGTGTTTATTTCGGTTCATTAGGAACACATAATCTTGAGATAAAACAGACTTTTCCTCTTAAGGTAATCAATCATTGCGCAACAAGCGCTGTAAAAAAAGACAAATGTTTCTTAATCTTCGAGATAACCACGGACGATATATTACAATAATCTCTTCCGAGTTACCCACGATTCCGAAAAGTATTCTTTATCTTTAGAAACCTCGTATACCAATATATTTTCGAGATTTAAAGAAACATTTATAAAAACAAAGTTTCTTCCACTGCCACTGATTATTGAAAACATTTCCGAGTTGTTTTTAGAGTGTATTAATCAGTTTTCTCAAATTGGATTTTTGTTTTTAGCTCACAGCTGAGAGCTAATGTGCCCGCAGGTTCTGTAGGTATGCACGTAACGCAATAATTCTTGATAGAAATATCCGATTTGCTTCAAAATTTTTTTCTAAATTTATTCTGACAAGGCGCTTCCCTAACTAATTTTTGAGCGTTCATTGTTTAAGTATAAAGGGGGGGGGGCGGGGGGTCTAATTGGCCCCCTTAATTTAGATAAATTGGTTTTTCATACAGAATTATCCGATTTCTTCAAATTTGGTATACCGGTTTATTCTGATAATGCGCTTCCCTGATTAAATTTGAAGGTTCATTGGTTAAGTATAAAGGGCGGAAATAGGGACTAATACTGCCTTAATTTACTTTTCGAGGGGCATTATTCTTTGAAATAAGTGTATAACATACAATTAGAGTAAATTACTTGTGAGCTCAATACCATCAGTTTAACTGGGCACTTTTCTTTTTATTTACGATGCTATCCCTCCTCAATTAAACATTTTCAGCTGCGTAACTGAATTGGTACATGCAAGAGTAACAAAATAATATTAATTGTAACGCTAATGTTAGTGCTGTTAATTTACCACGTTTGTTTTTTAAAACACGTTTGTCGAAAATAAAAATGTTTACTTGAGATTGGATAGCATCCTAAAAACCTATATTCGGGGTTGAGGAAAATGATTAATGCACTCTAAAGACTACCCGGAATCATTTCAGAAAATCAGTGGTAGTAAAAAAATTTTTGTTTTGAAAAGTGCTTTTTTAAATCTCCAAAATATATTAGTTTCTGAGGTTTCTAAAGATAAAGAGCGCTTTTCGAAATTATGGGTAATTCGGAAGTGGTTAGTGTGTACTTTAGTTCGTTGTTACATTATATTTTCACAGATTAAGAAAATTTTTCTTTTTTTTACAGCGTGCATTGTACAACGAGTCAATAAGTTAATCAGGGAAAGACTTCGAACAGTTTTTAAGGGGAAAGCATTTTTTTTCGCTTAACGATAGAATGTAAATCTTTTTTATGACCGTCCAGCATTTGATCGGTGACAAAGATTTTCAGGCAGATTTTCTCTTAAACACTTATTTGTGCAGTAAGTTATTATAGGTATAAAGGTTAGGTTAAAAGGTATAAAGGTTATTATAGGACAGTTGATTAAGTTTCTTTTATGTATAATTATTCATGCAAAAAATAATTTATTTCTCCCTGCACAAAGTAAAGAACAAAAACAACTCTTTTTTGTGTCAACAAACAGGATTTACAACCGAGTTACATCAGGTTTCAAATACATTAGAAGCTATCCATTTGAAAACACGCCTTTAAAGAGGCAAGAGTCCTTGGCAGCGAATTTAGATTTTTACAGTTCATTCGTTTCGTCTGATTGAGCTTAGTATTTTTATACCTCGCACATCGGCAATTGAGTTTTAGCAACGATATAAGGCTTGGTCAAACTTCAAAAAATTTTAAGACAGTTGCCGTCATAGAAATAAGCACTATATAAGGTTAATTAAGGTATTTGCACTGCCAATCATTGATGACAATCAATTTACGACATTAGTTCTTCCCGAAAAATGAATAGCCCAAGAGCCGACAGTACAAAAACTTATGTTATCAAGCACAAGAAAAAAAACCTTGATTTTATGGGAGAGTAGAAGTAGGGGAATCTAATGATCCATGTCTGCCGGAAGTGAAGTGGTGCATAAGCCAAAATTTAATACCACCAGTGGTTGATTCGTAGGTTTATCATTGTATTTGTCCTACAACTACCCTCCATGTTTTCATACCTTTGTTTGTAGAACAAACATAATGATAAATCTATGAGTCAATTAGTGGTAGTATTAATTTTTGGCTTATGCACCACTTCACTTCCAGCAGACATGAATCATTAGATTCCCCTACTTCTACTCTTCCATAAAATAAAGGTTTTTTTTTTGTGCTTGATAACATTGGTTTTTGTGCTGTCGGCTGTTAAACTATGACTAAAGCAAAAATAATTCTCAAAGTGAGCAAAGGTTTCCTACTTCAGCCGACTCGATGATGCACTCAAAACAGGTCTGCTGCCATTCTTGAATCTTAAAAGCAACAGCCTATGGGGGAAATATTTCTTCTTTTTATCAGTGTAACTTCGTTTGGCAAATCCTTACTTGAACATAGGAATGAATAGGAATGCAAACTGATAATGTGCTACACTGTAAAAAAAAAAAAAAAAAAAAAAAAAAAAAAAATGTAATTCTACAGATCTAAAGTTACAGAAATCTGTATGCTTACTAAAATTTTATCTGTACACTGTAAAAAAAAAGATATAAATCTACAAATCTAGTTTTTGTAAAGCTACAGAAATCTGTAGCTCTACAAACGTATCTACTAAAATTACAGTAATCTTACTAAATTTTTATCTGTAACCCGGGTTGTAGTTACATAAAAAAGTTCTAGGCATCCCAGTTTCATAAAAAATTCTCAGTAACCTTACAGATTTTTTGATTTACGGTGCAAAAATGTATGTATTACATGAATTTTTGTTGTTGCCGTTACATAAAAAATTCTAGGAATCCCAATTTCCTAGAAAAATTTTAGTAGCTTTACAGATTTTTTTTTTTTTTTTTTTTTTTTTTTTACAGTGTAGTGATTGAAACTTGATGATATTGTTCTTTTATTTTTGCTCCAATAATTTTTTCTAGCAGAACGAACAATATGTCATAAATTGATTATCACCAATGTATGGTAGCGCAAACACCTTAATTAAATTACTTTCAATAACAAAATTTTGAAATTTGACCGGGCCTCTTGCCATTATTAAAGCTCAATAGCCGATATGCTAGACATCAAATTACTATACACTAAATAAGTCGAACCGGATGAGCTATAAAAATATAAATTTGCTACCAAGGACCGTTGCTCCTTTACTTGTAAGTCATAAAGTGTTTATCAAGGGAATGTTAAGTGATGAACTGCCTTACTTTCACAATTAAAAATTTGTCTTGTATCAAGAATATTTTCCTTTAAATAAAATATTATGCTTTAAAATGACCACTTTTAGGTTTTATCAGCAAATCACGAAACATAGGGTAGACCGGGGCTAGTTGACCATAAAGGCATGTTGATTCAGTCGCGATATTTTTTAAACTTTCCGTTAGATGGCATTATCAGTCCAGCCAAATGTACATTGATTCGCTTTCTTCCTCCAACATCAGCGTCATTGAAGTCGGAGCGCCCATTAAAGAACCAGCGATAATTTTCAGAATTTTGCTAAAGTGAGTAAATTTTCTCTCTTATAAATAATCGTTTTTTATCTGTTTGCAGATTACATTTTCGACTTTGATATATAGTATTCAGAAAAATAATTTTTCGTAGTTAATGTAGGGCATGTTTGTTCATTGAAATGCTTTCAGAATAATTCCTTACTATCATGAAAAATAACAAGAAAGAAAAATTCATAAATTATGAAACACTTTCCAACAAATTAAGAGTAATGTAACAAAACTGCACTATTTAAAAAATTAAAATATTACGTCTAATTCAACCATATGGGAACGCATAAGACATTTCAAAACCCAATATCAGCTGTTCCCATCTAAAATTTGAAAATTAACTGGATTTTTTAGCAGCCCTGTATATATAGATTTGTATCTATTAACTACATGCATGCCAAAGTTCACTTGAGATACATATACATCAGTTGAAATTTTCCCTTCAGCAATTTTCTCTAATAAGGAGAATGGTACATGAATACTTTTGTGCAGTCTTGTATATGAGGTATAGAATTTATATATGACGAGTAACATACAAAAAATTAATTAAATTTAAAAGCACATACCGTATTTTAAACCGTACACTCCATCAATTATTACTCAAAGACAGTACTGTAACAAATTTCTTTTGTGTGTCCCTGTAAATGAATAAAAAATGCCATGAATGCCCTATTGTAACGTGATCGTAGTGAAATTCAATGATTTATATCAGTTTCAATAAATCTGAAATAACGTAATGTCATTAAAATACTCTGCAAACGATTTTCCCCCATATACCATAATGTAATAGAATACTTTTGAGTGCCCCTGTAATTGAACTATTAATCCTACATACTTCATATACAATACCAAACATGCTTTGGTGACCCTAAATAACCTTGATCAATTTCATGAAAATCCGAGTATATTTACGGGAGCCCGATGGACAGACAAACCGAAGGCATAAACACTTTTCAACTTTGTTGGAAAGTGTTAAAAATGACGATATGGGGTTAGTTGGCCCATTTGGCACGGGGCAGGTTCACCTAGCGGGCTAACATGCCCCGTAGGAATTTGTCTCTCGGGGATTGGAATTTTGATAGTTTTAATGCATTATTTTAATAAACATTTATCATTATTTTAATTAATTTATTATAATTAATAGTAATAGATTATTTTATTAATTGAATTCCTTGTTATTCAAGTCAATCTTAAAAAAAAAAAAAAAGAAGTTATGTTGTTGTTTATCTCCTCCCCACATTAAATTAGCTGCTCTGTTGTACAAAAACATTTATAATTTTCATAATTATAGAACAGGTGCAAGTAGATTTCGAAGTTAAATACTAATTTCACCAACAATTTAACGGATTAAGGGAAATGTGATTTTTTTTTTGTTATACAACAGCCCCCACCCCACTTTTTTTCTTTTTAATTTCTTTTTGCTATAATAGTTGGTCCTATTAAAAACTTGTCAATATAAAAATTATATATAATATTAAGAAGATGTATAATAAATTTAAACGGATTTGATATCTTGTGAATTGACAAAGTTATGAAAATTTTTTTTCTTCAACCTACCTTTTTTGTTGTTTTTCTTTTTGCTGTAATAGTTTGTCCTATCAAAAACTTGTCAGTATAAAAGTTGCAGATAATATTAAGAAGATGTATAATACATTTAAATGGATTTGATATCTTGTGAATTGACTAAGTTATGAATTTTTTTCTTCTTCAACCCACTTTTTTTTTTTTTTTTTTTTTTTTTTTTTTTTTTTTTTTTGGCTATAATAGTTGGTTCTATCAAAAGCATATTCTTTTTTTATGTTTGTCTTCATTCTAATGATGAAAATGATATCCAGTTAAGCAATTAATTCTATTTATATATGTAATTTTGATTTTTTATAACTTTAGTCCTTTTTTTCTCGAATTAATAATTTTACATTTTTATAATTTTATGGCTTCATTAAGGAACGTTGTATGGTAGACTTTCTTTAGGCTATATTGTATTTTCGTTCGCACAAAATAAAAATTAAGATTTGCTTAAATTCTGAACATTTTTTAAACATATTAGATGTAAATTTCCAACTGGGCAAAAATGTCCGGACCAGGATTCGAACCAGGGATCTCCTGACTGAAGCCGCCAGTGCTCTACCATCTGAGCTATCCTGGACGAATCTGGTGGAACTTTTTCACCCAGCAAACCTTAATGATTATAGCATCTGGTCTGAAACCTGGTTCAGCTCAACAGAATAAATCTCAGGTAATGGAACTCCAGAAATCGCTGGATACGTAATTACACTAGATTAATTTTAACACAGTTATTCTAATTGGTAAATAAATCATTTTAGATGTAAATTTCCAACTGGAAAAAACATTGATGGAAATTTACATCTAATATGATTTATTTACCAATTAGAATAATTGTGTTAAAATTAATCTAGTGTATTTCTTAAACATTTACACTATCAGAACACTAAACAGTGACGTGGGCTAACTGACCCCACAATCGGGGCAAGTTGGCTCAAGCGACTTGGTGTCAGTTTGAGCTTCTAAATTAATACTTATAGTTAATATTTTCGAGTTTTACTATTGTGACTTCTACCTGAAAATACACTGATAGTGGTAACATAAAAAAAAATTTTAAATGTTGAATTGTAATTAAAAAAAATATTAGAAGAAAAAGCGGGCAAACTAAGCTCCGGTCTACCCTAAATGATGTAATAGTAAATGTGTAGAATCATTACTGGATGGATATAAAAAAAAAAGTAAAGATAACAAAATAGTAAATATAAAGGTTTATAATATAATTAGGTTCCAGACGGCGAAGAGGTTAAATGTATAACATGTATTTTTGACTACAACCATTAAATAATCTTTTGGAGGCATTTCTTGTGTCCTTTGAACCTTTATAGAAAGTAATATTAATCCATGTATACATACTTTACAAAAGTCCATCTTGTTTTCACAATGGCTGCTTTAAAATAGACGGGATGATAGTCTAGTATACCTTATATTTGGATGCAGTAGACTTATATACCTTCAAAAAGCAAACTAAAAAAAACAACAACAACATCTCAGCTGGTAATGAAACCGCAGATATGACCCAGATCGAATTCTTATGTATTTTATGCCAAATTACATCGAAATCAATACAATAACTATAGCCGCTGTCTCAACAAGGTCAAAAGGGTGCGAATGGTCCATTTCCCATACTAGACATAATTTGAAGAAAAATTCTCTAAAAAAATATGCGCGTATCCTTATCGAATCACCTTATATTTATTTATTTATTTTTATTTACTTCGTAACATAATCAAATAACTTACTTTTGAAATTGCCGACCGTGAAAAAGACTAAATTATCTATAAATGTGTTTTGAATCATACATAAAATATGTCGCTGTTGGAAATATTATTTGAAAATTTGTAATATAAGCAGTCAAAATGATGTAAATTATTTTTCACTGGTATTTCAATAGTACTCAAAAATGTCCATGCACTGCGATATGTCAGAGAAGAATATGTTCTGAACTTTTTGTCGAAAATATAACGTATCGTATTATAATAATTTGATATACAGAGTATCAGCAAATTCTCAAAGAAAAAAGGACGATGATGATTTGCATCAAAATGAACAATATTTTATAAAGAACGTAGGGTCGAAAATCCCTTATTCAGACAGTGTAGGGTATATCTCTTAAGAGTTGGAACCAGATTTTCTTTTACAGATTTTGCAATAATGAAAGTTTTGTTTAAAAAAAAAAAAATCAACAGTTTAGGGTGCTTTTTTTATTAACCGACACAACACCCATAACACAATTGCGGTGTGCCGAAATCAGTGCAGGCAATGTGCATTTATATACATCACGAGCTTTTTTACAAACTCAAAAAACGGCTCGTAGTTTTTCGTTGCAAGGAATGGGCTTAGAGTCCTGCGAGGGTCGGGTGTTACCCGAATCGACCCCCAAAAATTAATTTCAAGTCAATCCGTAGCCTGACCCGAACCCGACAAAAAAAGAATTCCTTGACCCACAACCCGATCCGAACCCACAAAATAATTTTTGGCGACTCGCAACTCGACCCGAGTCCGACGCATTTCTACCCACACCCGCGGTCGGGTTGTTCAGAATTTTCTTTTTCGGCTCGGAAGGAATCTAAATTTCTTTCTGTGGGTCGGGTTCACACTAGAAGAAATCTTGAGTGTCATATTTAGGTTTTTTGCAAGTCAGGTTGTTGGGATTTTCACAAAGTTTGAGCACAACTACAGTAGCGCTCAAAAGTATTTTGACAATCTTATATTCTCTCTTATTTTATTTAACATAAAAATGTAAAAAAAAATATATTCCCTATAATTGAGAACATTATGACTGCAGTTATTCAAATGTATCAAGTTTCAACTTGTTTGTTTACATTCGGCGCCACCGAAGAAATATGACTCCTCCTTAGCTCAAAAGTATTTTGACAATTAGTTTTCATTTAATTGTTGAAGGTGTCAGTGGCGCTATAGCTTCGATTAGTGTTTATATCGACTTATTGTGATTATTTTTAAATGCCGAAATGAAAAATTTTTGAAGTGATTCTATAAAAGCCGCTGTAAATGCACTTAAGAAAGGTAGACTGCAAGCAGAATTAGCTCGTTCTTTTAACGGGTCTCGTCAACTTGTTACTACATGGAATGAAGTTTTTAATAAACAGAAATACATCGAAAATAAGCCTCAAAGTGGCCATCCGAAAATAACAACTTGCAATGTTGACTGTATTCTAAAAATTAAAAATGATATCTACAAGTGATTGTCGTAAGTCCGCTGTAATAATAAAAAATGAATTGAAAGAAAATTACGGCATAGACATACACGTTTCATCAGTCAAACGACGCCTAAAACTCTATGGTTTACATGGCAGAAGACCAGCAAAAACACGTTTGTTATCTACTAAGAATAGGAAGGCTAGAGCCGCATTTGTAAAACGGCATAACCCTTTCAGGAGCAAAGCAATTCCATTGCTAAAGTGTTGAATTTAATGACTGACATCGGAATTCGAAAACAAATTTATTTGTAAATAAGAAAAAGCTATATTTCACACACATAATAAACCGAAT
This sequence comes from Maratus speciosus, assembly GCA_963932465.1. Taxonomy (NCBI): domain Eukaryota; kingdom Metazoa; phylum Arthropoda; class Arachnida; order Araneae; family Salticidae; genus Maratus; species Maratus speciosus. Next base: position 349,532,400 of record OZ010800.1, on the reverse strand, counting down.
TTTTTAAAACCAAAATTCCGGTGTCAATCATTAATTTCAACACTTTAGCAATGGAATTACTTTGCCCCTGAAAGGGTTATGCCGTTTTACAAATGCGACTCTAGCCTTCCTATTCTTAGTAGATAACAAACGTGTTTTTGCTGGTCTTCTGCCATGTAAACCATAGAGGTTTAGGCGTCGTTTGACTGATGAAACGTGTATTTCTATGCCGAAATTTTCTTTCAATTCATTTTTTATTATTACAGCGGACTTACGACAATCACTTGTAGATATCATTTTTAGAATACAGTCAACATTGCAAGTTGTTTTTTTTCGGATGGCCACTTTGAAGCTTATTTTCGATGTATTTCTGTTTATTAAAAACTTTATTCCATGTAATAACAAGTTGCCGTGACCCGTTAAAAGAACGAGCTAATTCTGCTTGCAGTCTACCTTTCTTAAGTGCATTTACAGCGGCTTTTATAGAATCACTTCAATATTTTTTTCATTTCGGCATTTAAAAATAATCACAATAAGTCGATATAAACACTAATCGAAGCTATAGCGCCACTGACACCTTCAACAATTAAATGCAAACAAATTGTCAAAATACTTTTGAGCTAAGGAGGAGTCATATTTCTTCGGTGGCGCCGAATGTAAACAAACAAGTTGAAACTTGATACATTTGAATAACTGCAGTTATAGTGTTCTCAATTATAGGGAATATATTTTCTTTTACATTTTTATATTAAATAAAATAAGGGAGAATATAAGGTTGTCAAAATACTTTTGAGCACTACTGTATGTTTCATTTGAAAATAAATACTTATTTCAATACGAATGCGTATATACAGTGGCGCCAACTTATATGAGCCCACCCAATAATTTGCTATTCCAGCCCACCCAATTTCCATTATTCTATTTTGCACCTTGTTTATTTTTCAATCGTTGAGAAAATAACTCTTCTATTAAAAAATCATTTTGTTTGAAAGCGTAGTAAGTATAGTAGTAAGGACACGTTACCTTAGCCCCCCCCCCCCCCTTATCTAAAAGACATACAACTGTCTCCCGGAAAAGAAATTTTCTGCATATTTTACCAATGAATATCAAGGAAGTAATAGTTAAGCCCCTTGGTAAGTATTGGCAACGCCCCCTTGATATTTGAGAAAGCATTGATACACGCCACGAAAAGGTCACACAAAGTAGGCAAAAACAGAAAAAAATCCGAACAACTTTCATGCCTCGATTTTATTGGCTCTGGGAATTATTAATTTTTATTTTGTATTAATAATTAATATTTCCAGGTGCCAAAGAAAACGAAACATACAAGTTGTCTGAATTTTTTCCTTTGTTTTGCCTGCTTTGTGTGACGTTTTCATGACGCGTGTCCGACTTTCGATAGGTCGATAGCTGTTTACTTTAACCCGTTCGGGAGAGTGCATATATGCACCCTCAAAACGTGCATGCAGAATTTGTTTTTGGTAAGAGTAAAAAAGAAAAGTAATATTCACTTTATTAAATTAGACCATTTTCGTGATTCTATAAGCAAGAGTAACTGTTTAATAAAAAGTGGTGCCAACGGTTCATCTAAATGATGCCGGTCCCGAAAGGGTTAATGCTTTTGGCCATCCATAAAACACTTAGGTGATTGCTCGAAGGGGGTGTTTTGGGTACGCGTAAAGTAGTAACAATATTACTTTGTATTTATAATTGTAAACGGGCATCTTTCTCGTTCTGAAAAGTTGGCGACAAGATATCATGGAAAAAAAGCGAGAAACAATGTTAAGAAAGCGCTAATGCTTCCAGACAGCATGTTAGAATGTGCGTTAGTGGGGCTTTTAACTGATACGTTATATTGTAATCCAGTTTAAATATTATTGTCTCTTTCTGATATGGTTATGAATAGTTATAATGTATAGATGTGCTTCGCGAAAAAATTATCTGTAAATACATTCAGACGCGTCCTTTTTATGCGCGTTATAGTCAAACTTTATAGTTCTAAATTAGCAAATAAATGCATACAAAAGGAGTAATGTGAGGTTGATTTCAAATATAAATTTTCTGATACATTTGTGAAGTCATTTTTCATTTTAAATGCCCGAAAACCGCAAGTGTTCAGAAAACAAAAATATCAAATAGTTCACCATCTTTTATTTTTTTTTTTATAAGATTAAAAGATTTTTTCAGATAATGCTGTCAAAGCCTTTTAAACTGATAGACCGAGAGCCGGCAGCGCAGACACATGGTTCGTACGGATACCGTTATTTCTCCAGGAAAACTACCAGTATTTTTTTATAGGAAAAAAAATATAGGTTAAACGCGCAAAAGTTCGCTTTCTTTTAAGAAGAGATTTTCTATAAGATAATACTGGTGCCGAAAAATTTTCTGGTCTGCAAAATTCAAGGAGGCGTACGAACCACGAGACAACCAGCTCATCGAGTTGGAGGCTAAAATTCCAGAATTAGCTAATATTCGATTCACATATTAAAACGCAATCGATCTGCCAAGTCATATCTTGGTAGAAAACACCTAAAAACACGATTTTACCGGTTGACTCGTAAGTTTACCATTGTGTTTTCCTGCTCCCAGTCCGCCATGTTTTCATACCTTTTAGGTGCAGGAAAACACAATCGTAAACCTGCGAATCGAAATAAAATCAGGTTTTTAGGTTTTTACCACCAAGATATGACTTGGCAGACCGATTGCGTTTTAATATGGGGATCGAGTTTTAGCTAATTCTGGAATTTCAGCCTCCTACTCGATGAGGTGGTTGTCTGAGCTGCCAGCTCCCGATTATCTCCCGGCTATGATTGTTAACATGCGTGAGCTCAGCAATTGTTTCACGAAACAGCAATTAACCAGAGCTTAATTTCTAACCAAAAAAGTACCAGAGTCATGATATTCTGCAGTATTACCCCTCGTCCTTCTACATGCATATTTGTATTTCATATGCTTACAAAAATTAAAGCAATTTTTCTTCAGAAAAAAAAATGTAATATATTTTAAATAGTGTATGGTTACATAATTACACAGTGGTGGTCACTTGCTAATATAAGAGAAGAAATCTAATAAAATTTGATAATAAGAATAAACTTTATAATGTTTTAACGTTAAGTGAAGCACATACTTTGATAGAAGGAAGAACGTGAAATAGTGAGAAATGGAGAGAAGAAACGTTATAATTTAGAGGCTTCATTTTAGGTAGCTTTCATTACAAAAAGCTACCTATTGCAGCCGTTCGGAGGAAAGCGATTTCAAAAAATTTTGGTATATTTTCATCGATCATGACCCCCAGACCCCGAAACCAACCTCCGTTCAAAATTGATATATATATATATATATATATATATATATATATATATATATATATATATATATATATATATATAACCATTAATTAAACATAACCTACCATATATATATATATATATATATATCTGACCTATGTCACACTGTAACTCCCGTAATTATGAACCGATTTCGATGTAATTCGGTGTGTACATAGTACATACCAATGTCTCGACCGAGTTCGTTGGCCAGCTTCATCCGCCGTTTTGTTTCAAAATGGCGGCCATTTAAAATTTTTAAAAAAATTTAAAATTTGAAATATGGTATCAAAAAATTAAAAATGGAAAAATATTTTTTTCTTATGTATTTGACCTTTATACAAACATTCCGGAGCAGTTTTTGTTTCGTCTATATCTTAAAAAATGGCTGAGTTATAGCATTTTGAATTTCTAGCGTGGCTGACATTTTGAAACGTCCTGAATATTGTCACGCGATAAAAGGCGTATTTATGAACTGATTGGATGTAACTTCGTTTATACATAGTATATATCAATGTCTCGACCGGGTTCGTTGGCCAGCTTCATCCGCCATCTTGTTTAAAAATGACGGCCATTTAAATTTTTAAGAAAAATTTAAATTTGAAATGTGATACCAAAAAATTGAAAATTGAAAAACTATTTTCTTCTTATGTGTTTGACCTTGATAAAAAGATTCGGGAGCAGTTTTTGTTTCGTCAATATCTTAAGAAATGGCTGAGTTATAGCATTTTGAATTTCTGGGCTGACATTTTAAAACGACCTGATTTTTATCACGCGATAACAGGCGTATTTATGAACCGATTTGGATGTAACTTGGTCTGTACATAGTACATACCAATGTCTCGACCGAGTTCGTTGGCCAGCTTCATTCGCCATCTTGTTTCAAAAGGGTTGCCATTTAAAAAAATTAAATTTAAAATTCAAAATGAGGTATTAAAAAATTGGAAAATGAAAAAGATTTTTTTTATGTGTTTGGCCTTGATACAAAGATTACGGAGCAGTTTTTGTTTCTGAAAATTTCTTCTTTTGTTTATATCTTAAAAAATGGTTGATTTATAGCATTTTGAATTTCTAGCATGGCTAACATTTTGAAACGATCTTGTATTTGTCACGCGATAACACACGTATTCGCCTATTTCGATGTAAGAAGGCATGTGGATAGTATACATCAACACCTCGACCAAGTTCGCTGGCCAGATTCATCAGCCATCTTGTTTCAAAATGGCGGCCATTAAATTAAAAAATATATATATATTTAAAGTGAGGTGCAAAAAAATTAGAAATTGAAAAAGGTTTCTTTCTTAAGTATTTGACCTTTATATAAGGATTCAGGAGCATTTTTTGTTTGTCTTTATCTTAAAAAATGGCTCAGATATAGCAGTTTCAATTTCTATTGTGGGTGACATTTTGAAAAATCTGATTTTTTGCATGCGACAGCACTCGTATATATCAACCGATTCCGATGTGAGTGAGCATGTGCACAGCAATTACTAAGGTCTCGACCAAGTTCACTGCTTAGCCTCATCCACCATGTTGTCTTAAAATGGCAGGCACTTTAATAAATTGCCGAATTTGGCAGCCAAATATAAGTTACTTTAAAGAAAAGCAGCTTGGATAAAGCTGACTAATTTCGCGAAATTCTCATCCATTATATTGATAAAAATTAGTATTGAATCTCCTATATTCGGTTTCCACTAAATTGAGCTTCGTGTGTTTGAATGATATAAGTTGGCTTTTTTAAATTAAGAATATGAAAGCTACCTCTTCATCCCGGCACTGGCCGGAAGGACTTTTTTGGAAGTGTTGTTGTGCACTGTAAAAAAAAAAAAAAAAAAAAAAAAAAAAAAAAAAAAAAAAAAAAAAAAAAAGAGGACTAAAAAACGGAAATTATACTGGCAATCTAGACTCCAGTACTATTTCCGTATTTTTACAGAAATTTTTCCCCTTAAATTATAGAAAAACTTCTGTTTTTCTGATTAAAAACGGAAATTTTTCTGTAATTTATGGGGAAAAATTTCCGTAAAAATACGGAAATAGTACTGGCGTCTAGATTGCCAGTAGAATCTCCGTTTTTTTTTTTTTTTTACAGTGTGGGCTTCGGTGTGTGTTATTTATGAGCTTCGCAGATAATATTTAACCCATTCGGGACCGTGGGTGCATACATGCACCCTCAAAAAAAAGCATACGGAATTTGTTTTATGCACAAGTAAAAAAGAAATATAATATTTGCTTTCTTTAATTAGAGCATTTTCGTGATTTTTTTAAGTAAGGTAACTTAAAAAAAAAAAAAGTAGTGCCAACCGAATAAAATTTGTGTAAAAGCTGCCGATCTCGAAAGGGTTAAATATTCGCTTAAAGAATAAAAAGTCCTTCCGGCCAGTGCCGGGAGGAAGAGGTAGCTTTCATAATCCTTATTTAAAAAAAGCCAACTTATATCATGCAAACACATGAAGCTCAATTTAGTGGAAACCGAATATAGGAGATTCAATACTAATTTTTATCAATATAATGAATGAGAATTTCGCGAAATTAGTCAGCTTTATCCAAGCTGCTTTTCTTTAAAGTAACATATATTTGGCTGCCAAATTCGGCAATTTCTTAAAGTGCCTGTCATTTTAAGACAACATGGTGGATGAGGCTAAGCAGTGAACTTGTTCGAGACCTTAGTAATTGCTGTGCACATGCTCACTCACATCGGAATCGGTTAATATATAGGAGTGCTGTCGCATGCAAAAAATCAGATTTTACAAAATGTCACCCACAATAGAAATTGAAACTGCTATATCTGAGCCATTTTTTAAGGTAAAGACTGTAAAGTCCTGGTTTTATTCAATAGCACTCTGTCAATAAAGGCAGATGTGGCTCCTAAATATCCCTCTTTTGCTACAAGACCGATACATTTTGTGTATCATAAAATCTTTAACAACCCAATTAAACTTGCAATATATTCCACTTCAACTCTCTCCAACTGTCAGACTGGAAATCATATATTAAGCCAAGATCTTAGCTTTAGACATTTTGGGTATAATAATTCTTACAATACTTGAAACACTCCTCAAGCATTCTCAAGTGCCGCCGGATATCAAAGAAATCTAACTTACATATACCTAAAGGCCTGAGGCCGTTTCGGGGACTCTCGGCTGAAAACTTCGAAAGTGAAGACTTCCCTTTTCTACGCTCCCGGTGTAGGCCTGTCCAGGTTTAGGGCAGGTTGCGGAGCTAATATCTCCGGACAGAGTACAGAGTACTCTAAGCTGTAACCCACGCGCGGTACTGACAATACTGCGGACAGGGCTTACTTAAGACCTAATTTGTGAAACCCAATATCTTCATCTTAACTTCTGAATATTTTTTGTAGCTGTGCCGTGCTGCTTTAATAAATTGCTTTTTGTCGCTAGACCATCCTGCATTCCTGTCTCACGACGGTACAGCAAGTAAACTGGTGTCACGAACTGGGATTTATTTTATTTTATTCAGAAGAAGTTAATGAAGGGATTCTAGAAGAAATTTTCTTTAGTGAATGAAGAGAAGTAGAAGCTCCTAGGTCTATTATAGGAAGCAAGTCCGAAGTTGCTGTTTTTTTTTTCTGCCGAAGACGGAATTTCATCTCTCGGATCCCTCTGTGCTGAACGAAGATTTCCCTTCTCTTAGTGCTGACAGAAGCAAGGAAATTCAAGATCGTAGCTCGTGTGCGAGTGAAGAAGTGTGAGGGTGTTTTCCGACCCTTGACTCCCGTCAGCTGTGGTGAAAAAAGGATTATGTTATGACCTATTTTTGTGAGAAAAGAAGAGCTCGTGTGTTCCCTAGTGCAGTGTGATTCTGTGAATTTTGCGCGATATTGTGCATTTGTGGAAGTGTTTACAGCCTATTTGGATTACCATTCTTTCGTGTCTAAAGGATTTTAGTGGGGTAAGTCAGTTCATTTCAAAAAGTTCTTGAGTGTGAAAAGAATTATTTTTATATTTAAATATATATATGTTGGGGAAATATTTATAAATTTTTGAACTTAAATTTAATTACAGGTACACGCAATATCTTTTAAGGAAAGTTTCCATTATATATTATAGTGTATAAAATATCTGATATTTTTTCTAATTTTTGTATATGTCGAATTTTCTTGGAATATATGTTTTAGTAAAATTATTTTATTGATAGGAATTTTAATTTTGCTAAGTGTTAAATTAATTTTTATTGTAATATTCTGTAATATTCTGTAATATTTTTTATTCATATTTTTTTTAGAATAATTAGTGAGGGAATATGTCTTTCCTTGGGAAAGGGAAAAAGGAAGACATTATTAAATTGGCGCATGAACTAGAAATACCTTTAAAGGGCGATGAAGCCCCATTACAGTTAAAAAATTTAATTACAAGCCTAGAAGATTACGATGAGGACTTCATAAGTTCCCTTTATGATACTATTCTCCAGGAGAAACTGGAAGAATTACATAAAGAGGAGCAGATTAGAGTTAGAAAAGAGAAATTGGAACGTGAGGAATTAGTTAGAAAAGAGAATTTGGAACGGGAGGAATTAGTTAGGAAGGAAAATTTAGACAGAGAAATTAAGCGCTTAGAATTAGAACGTGAAAGAGAAAATGCGGAGAGGGAGTTAAAGCAAAAAGAATTGGATAATCAATTTCAGTTAGAAAAATTGAAAATTGAATCAAGTGCCTCTGCTTCCGAACAATCAGCGAATATCAACCGCCCCATAAACAAGGAACCCAGCCTAAAAAAACTAATTCCCGAGTTTGATCCGAATCAAACAGATATTAGTTTGTATTTAGTTCTTTTTGAACGTCAGGTTAAAAGGGCTAAAATTAATAAAGAAAATTGGGTGTCCCATTTAATAAGTTTATTGCCAATTGATGTTGTTACAATTATAGCTCGTGAATCAGAAGATTTAGCAGAGAATTACGACCATATTAAGATAAGATTAAATTTTTACAGCACGTCAAATGTCCGAATGACACATGGAAGGACTTCGGTTTTGAGTTAAGGAATTATTTGCAAGAATGGCTTGCAGGTTTGGAAGTAAAATCGATGGATCAACTTATCGATCTTTTAATTGCGGACCAAATTAAAAAACGCGCTAAGCCAGAAATGAGAGAACACTTCTTGGATAAGTGCCGTCAGTTAAAACTGAATCCGAAATAGTCGAGCTCTTAGACAATTTTGAAAGTATCAGAGCGTCGATGGGAAAGGGTCAGTACACAAAATTCGAAAAACCGCGTCCGCCGCATCAAGAATTGCACAGAGGAGCGAAGTCAAATTATACTCCCTTTACTAGTGTGCAGGGGTGTAGTGGAGGGTATACGGGGGTATACGCCGTATACCCTCTGGATATTTTTAAGGAACACCGTATACCCTCTGTTTCTCAAGAAAGCTGTAGTATATACACTCTAGGGTATACGCTCTGCCTTCAGCGTATACCCTCTGCTTAGAGCGTATAGCCTCTGTTCTTTTTACGACTACACCACTGCTAGTGTGTCAGACACACGCGGAGCCACTGCTCGCGATAGGGCATTCGAAAGACAGGTAAACCGTAGGTGCTTCATTTGCAATTCGGAGAAACATTTAAAGAGTTTTTGTCCAGAGTTGTATAAAATAAAAATTCAGGATCGGTAAATACTGTCGAAGAAGATGAGACGATACCAAAAGGTAGAGTGAGCTATATGCGCGTAGAAGGGTTAACTTCTAGAGGTTTTCCGGATAAGAAAGGAAAACCCGTGCAAAATAGTCATTTACCAGTCATTGATCTGAATGTTTTAGGACAAAAAGTTAAAGGGATAAATGATTCCGGAACGGAATTAACCATTTTCAGAAGTGAGTTAATTCCAGACGAATATAAAACAGGAGAGCAGATAGATTTAGTCCCCGCAATAGGAAAAATTCATAGGGCAGATTTGGTGAAAGTACCAGTTTCCTTATGGAACGAGAGAAAGGAAAACTCTCCCAGGATTTATATTACGGCAGCGATAGTGCCGGGATTGAATTGTCAAGCGTTAGTAACGCCTCGCGTCTGTAAGCGATTATTTAATTTGAGGAAGGACGATCGCATGCATACGAGTTGGAGAAATTCCAAGAAAAGTGTGCGAGAGAAGCACATGGTAGATAAAAATGTGCAGGAAAAACGTATGGTTGATGTAGTAGGGTCAAGTGAATTTAAAACCGGAGAAGGTTTTAAATACGACCCAAAATATGAACCCGATTTGATAGATTATGTGGAAAGTAATCAAAAGGAGCTCATGCGAAATGCGGGCCATTCCGATTTAAAAGAATTGGAAGATTTATATCAGTGTGATACCAAAAATCACATTGTTGAGGTAGATAATTTAAAGTCTAAACCAAAGTTGTTCTGTAAAGAACCACAAACTTTGGATTATCCTACAGTTAATATTCTGAGCGATAAATTACCCCAAAACATAATGAAACAACCAGAGTTAGTTAAAAGGAGAGATTTATCAAATTGTATTATGGTAAAATTATCGTCTCCCGGGGTTGAGTTAGAAGCTGCGGAACAGTTAGTGGAGTTAACGAATATAGGTAAAATTCTCCCCCGTTCAAAAGAAAAACAAAAAGAGAAACCCGGCATGGTTTGCCATTTTTTCGGGAGGAAGTTTTATCTGTCGGAAATGTAAGATGTATAAACTGTGTGAACATCTTTTTTGAGTAAAAAGTTTTGTTAATTGAATTTCTACTATTTTATTTTGTTGTTAATGTTTAAGAATGTTATGCAACTATAACATGTGTTTGTGATTTAATGTTTAAAATTACAAGTTTAGAAATGTTCTGAATTTGCATAAATTATTTCCATAAGAAGGTTCAAGTTGTTTATGTTGAAATTTAATTTTAGAATGTGTGGCTATTTTATTCTATATTGTGAACTTTCCTTATGGGTACTTGTGATGTCCTCTGTTTAAGGGTTTTTCAAAATTTAAATTTTACTTTTAACTTAAATTGTGTTAAGTCTGTTTGCCAAAAAAATGCAGATTAACTCAAGTTCTTTTTGTGTGTTGACTAAACCCTGGTTATATGAATTTTTCCTTTAAGAAAAATTGTTGCTAAGAGGGGAGGACTGTAAAGTCCTGGTTTTATTCAATAGCACTCTGTCAATAAAGGCAGATGTGGCTCCTAAATATCCCTCTTTTGCTACAAGACCGATACATTTTGTGTATCATAAAATCTTTAACAACCCAATTAAACTTGCAATATATTCCACTTCAACTCTCTCCAACTGTCAGACTAGAAATCATATATTAAACCAAGATCTCAGCTTTAGACATTTTGGGTATAATAATTCTTACAATACTTGAAACACTCCTCAAGCATTCTCAAGTGCCGCCGGATATCAAAGAAATCTAACTTACATATACCTAAAGGCCTGAGGCCGTTTCGGGGACTCTCGGCTGAAAACTTCGAAAGTGAAGACTTACTTTTTCTACGCTCCCGGCGTAGGTCTGTCCAGGTTTAGGGCAGGTTGAGGAGCTAATATCTCCGTACAGAGTACTCTAAGCTGTAACCCACGCGCGGTACTGACAATACTGCGGACAGGGCTTACTTAAGCCCTAATTTGTGAAACCCAATATCTTCATCTTAAATTCTGAATATTTTTTGTAGCTGTGCCGTGCTGCTTTAATAAATTGCTTTTTCTCGCTAGACCATCCTGCATTCCTGTCTCACGACGGTACAAGACAAACAAAAAATGCTCCTGAATCCTTATATCAAGATCAAATACTTAAGAAAGAAACCTTTTTCAATTTCTAATTTTTATGCACCTCACTTTAAATATATATATATTTTTTAATTTAATGGCCGCCATTTTGAAACAAGATGGCTGATGAATCTGGCCAGCGAACTTGGTCGAGGTGTTGATGTATACTATCCACATGCCTTCTTACATCGAAATAGGCGAATACGTGTGGTATCGCGTGACAAATACAAGATCGTTTCAAAATGTTAGCCATGCTAGAAATTCAAAGTGCTATAAATCAGCCATTTTTTAAGATATCAACAAAAGAACAAATTTTCAGAAACAAAAACTGCTCCGGAATCTTTGTATCAAGACCAAGCACAAAAAAAAAATCTTTTTCATTTTCCAATTTTTTAATACCTTATTTTGAATTTTAAATTTAATTTTTTTTAAATGGCAACCCTTTTGAAACAAGATGGCGAATGAAGCTGGCCAACGAACTCGGTCGAGACATTGGTATGTACTATGTACAGACCAAGTTACATCCAAATAGGTTCATAAATACGCCTGTTATCGCGTGACAAAAATCAGGTCGTTTTAAAATGTCAGCCACAATAGAAATTCAAAATGCTATTACTCAGCCATTTTTTTTTAGATATAGACGAAAGAAAAACTGTTCCGGAATCTTTGTATTAAGGTCAAACACATACAAAAAAAAATCTTTTTCATTTTCCAATTTTTTGGTATCTCATTTAATTTTTTTTATTTTTTTATTTTTTTAAATGGCCGCCATTTTGAAACAAGATGGCGGATGAAGGTGGCCAACGAACTCGGTCGAGATATTTGTATGTACTATGTACACACCAAGGTACATCTAAGTCGGTACATAAATACGCCTGTTATTACGTGAGAAATATCAGGACGTTTCAAAATGTCAGCCACGCTAGAAATTCAAAATGCTATAACTCAGCCATTTCTTAAGATATAGACGAAACAAAAACTGCTCCCGAATCTTTTTATCAAGGTCAAACACATAAGAAGAAAATATTTTTTCAGTTTTCAATTTTTGGTACCACATTTCAAATTTAAATTTTTCTTAAAAATTTAAATGGCCGTCATTTTTAAACAAGATGGCGGGTGAAGCTGGCCAACGAACCCGGTCGAGACATTGGTATGTACTATGTATAAACGAAGTTACATCCAAATCGGTTCATAAATACGCCTTTTATCGAGTGACAAAATTCAGGACGTTTCAAAATGTCAGCCACGCTAGAAATTCAAAATGCTATAACTCAGCCATTTTTTAAGATATAGACGAAACAAAAACTGCTCCGAAATCTTTGTATAAAGGTCAAATACATAAGAAAAAATATTTTTCCATTTTCAATTTTTTGGTACCACATTTCAAATTTAAATTTTTAAAAAAATTTTAAATGGCCGCCATTTTGAAACAAAATGGCGGATGAAGCTGGCCAACGCACTCGGTCGAGAGATTGGTATGTACTATGTACACACCGAATTACATCCAAATCGGTTCATAAATACGCCTTTTATCGCGTGACAAAATTCAGGACGTTTCAAAATGTCAGCCACGCTAGAAATTCAAAATGCTATAACTCAGCCATTTTTTAAGATATAGACGAAACAAAAACTGCTCCGGAATCTTTGTATAAAGGTCAAATACATAAGAAAAAAATATTTTTCCATTTTTAATTTTTTGGTACCATATTTCAAGTTTTAAATTTTTTTTAAATTTTTAAATGGCCGCCATTTTGAAACAGAACGGCGGATGAAGCTGGCCAACGAACTCGGTCGAGACATTGGTATGTACTATGTACACACCGAATTACATCGAAATCGGTTCATAATTACGGGAGTTACAGTGTGACATAGGTCAGATATATATATATATATATATATATATATATATATATATATATATATATATATATATAATATATATATATATATATATATATATATCAATTTTGAACGGAGGGTGGTTTCGGGGTCTGGGGGTCATGATCGATGAAAATATACCAAAATTTTTTGAAATCGCTTTCCTCCGAACGGCTGCAATAGGTAGCTTTTTTGTAAAGAAAGCTACCTAAAAGAACCGGGAGATGAGCTCCAGTGAACTTCTTTTGTAAATTAAGCTCTGATTATAAGTTATAACTGAATATGTAATACATACTTTAAAGTAAAAAAAGAAAGAAAAATAATGCGTTAAGCATAGATTATGAAACACTTTCCAACACTACCTGAATGCTTTAACAAAACTTCGTTATTTAGGGAAAAAAGGTAAATAAGATAACTAAGTAAACATTTTAGAAAACGCATAAAACCTTTCTAAAACTGATTTCAGTAGTTACCGTGCACAGCAAAATATCTATTCCAATTCTTTTGAACAGCCCTGTATTTGATCTGTAGGTTGATACATATACTATATAATGGGAAAATTTAGTTTAGCAAGAAAACGCATAACAGGGTGAAATTTCTCTTTCAGCAATTTTTACTAATAGTTGGAAACATACTTGAATACATTTGTACAACCCTGTAGTTTACCTAGAATTTTTATTACTTTAATTAAAATTAAAACACTCTTAAAACTGCTGAAATCAAATTTCCAGAAATTACCATTTGTAGACGGCCATGTATCCAATTCTTTACGTGACACTGTATATCATTTTATCTATGTTCTACAAACATTTCTTAGTAAACTAAATGCAGTTCAGCGTAAAAATGCATTACTCATTTAAAAACCACGTTTAAGCAATTTGCGCTCATACCCAGTAACCATTACGAATTCTTTTGTGTAGCCCTGTATAAAATTATAGCATTTAAACACACCATATAGTATGCATAAACATAGTGAAACATAAAAGCGCATATCATAATTAAGAATGCATTTCCAGCAATCATCGCTAATGTACGGTACTTCGGATACACTATAGTATCTGAAATCTTTTGTGTGTCCCTGTAAAGGGTATACACTTCGTATTATATATGAAATAAGTTGCAGTAAACCTCAGCGACATATATCAATTTAATTATATATGAAATAGTTTAACATAATTAAAATACGCAGCAAACAATTTCCTTCACCTCTATATCATTATGTAAAGGAATTCTTTTGTGTGGCCCTGTAAATGAATAATAACTATTCTTTGCACCGCATATTCTACAGAATGCATATTTTAGTGCACTTCTTAAATCATAGCAATTTTAATATGTTTGAAAGCGTGTAACATCATTAAAAATGATTTGAAATGATTTTTTTCCCATTGGCCGTAATGTAACGGAATACTTTTGACTGTCTCTGTAAATGAACTAAACATGCTACAAACTTCATTCGAAATAGGTAATGTGCTATGGTAAACGTCAATAACATCCAAAAATTTCCGGGCAACCCGAGTATATTTACGAGAATTAGAGCCCAGGCAGAAGGCCCGACGGACAGACAAACCGAAGTCATAAACACTTTTCAACATTGTTGGAAAGTGTTAAAAACTGTATTCCATTCCAAATCACTTCAGAAGTCATGCCTACAAATTTCATTCTTTTTACACAAATAAATTACGATGTTTACGTTGTTAAGTGGAGAAAAATATTTCATTTTAAAACAGCTTTAAATACATAATTTGACTTATAAAGGCCGGGCTAATGCAAGTACAGACTATGAGAAACTCACTTCAGTGAAATTTGCACAGAAAGATTTTTATCTGAGTTTAGTCATTTTTTAAATAGCAAAATGCATAAATTTTATATTTCGGAAAAGAATGAAAACATTTTTTAATTCCACTTATGTTACTGAAAACGCTTAATCATACTACTATATCAAGAATGATTAATGTCAGCCCTAAAAAATTCATTTTAGAGGACGTTGTGATGTATTTATTGGGAGATACACCAGTAAGAGATACATGTTTGCAACATACAATGCAAGATAATGATAAGCGATTTTATTTTATTTAAAAAATTCGGTGAGTACTAATAGATATAGAAAGGTGCGTTCTTAGCGCCAGAAAACACTGAAAATTCATAGGATTCAAAGTTTCGTAACTGAGTAAATTTTGACCAAAATTTAAAATTCTATTTATGGAATGCCCGAAGGTGCAGGCATATCATTTTTCTAAGCATAAGTTACACGAAATTGACAGTGTACAAAAAATAAATTTTGTATTTTAATGTATATACAGCTCCTTGTTCAACAAATAGCATATTTGAAACCTGTACTTGATTTGTATATCATTTGTAATTCGAAGTACAGTAGCGCTCAAAAGTATTTTGACAACCTTATATTCACTCTTATTTTATTTAATATAAAAATGTAAAAGAAAATATATTCCCTATAATTGAGAACACTATGACTGCAGTTATTGAAATGTATCAAGTTTCCACTTGTTTGTTTACATTCGGCGCCACCGAAGAAATATGACGCCTCCTTAGCTCAAAAGTATTTTGACAATTTGTTTGCATTTAATTGTTGAAGGTGTCAGTGGCGCTATAGCTTCGATTAGTATTTATATCGACTTATTGTGATTATTTTTAAATGCCGAAATGTAAAAAATATTGAAGTGATTCTAGAAAAGCCGCTGTAAATGCACTTAAGGAAGGTAGACTGCAAGCAGAATTAGCTCGTTCTTTTAACGGGTCTAGGCAACTTGTTATTTCATGGAATAAAGTTTTTAATAAACAGAAATACATCGAAAATAAGCCTCAAAGTGGCCATCCGAAAAAAAAACAACTTGCAATGTTGACTGTATTATAAAAATGATATCTACAAGTGATTGTCGTAAGTCCGCTGTAATAATAAAAAATGAATTGAAAGAAAATTGCGCCATAGAAATACACGTTTCATCAGTAAAACGACGCCTAAACCTCTATGGTTTACATGGCAGAAGACCAGCAAAAACACGTTTGTTATCTACTAAGAATAGGAAGGCTACAGTTGCATTTGTAAAACGGCATATCCCTTTCAGGATCAAAGCAATTTCATTGCTAATGTGTCGAAATTATTGATTGACACCGGAATTTTGGTTTAAAAAAATTCGGTTTATTATGTGTGTGAAATATAGCTTTTTCTTATTTACAAATAAATTTGTTTTCAAATTCCGGTGTCAGTCATTAAATGCAACGTTAGCAACTTTTATGAATCAAATCTAATAATCTTCCATAAGGTAAGAGTTATTCGAAAAGAAAAAAAAAACAGTATGTGTCTTTTGCATTTCAGTAAGGAGAAAGAAATAGTGACCCTTCATGACCTCGGAGATAAGGGTTTGTCTGGGGTGTGGAGAACAGTAATGAGACAGGGTTGAGAGGGAGGGTGAAAAGGAAATAAGAAGAAACTGTATTCCTTATCTCAGTTCAGTATTTTAATTTTTAACAGTCCCCTGTAGGTTTCGGCTAGAATTTTTTCGGCTTTAAAGGAAGTCACGCCCAAAACCGACCCGCAACGAAAAAATATAGCGTCAACCCGACCCGCGGGTTGGGTCGGATGATGGTAAAAAGAGGGTAACCCGACACGATGCAGGACTCTAAATGGGGTCGAAACCTCTGTGGTCCCACTGGAACCTCCAAACTTCAAAAACCTCACCGTTTTCATTTACCCCACCCCCTCTTTCTTGTCTTTTACATAGTGACTATTTCTTTAAGGACGGTCAGAAGGTGAAAACGTGAAAAATATCGATTTTGAGACTTTTTAATATTTCGAATCTTTTATTGCTCCCCTTTATAACGATAAATAACTGTTGTTTCTACAGCAACGAGAATATTGAATATTTTTAGCTAACCCTTTTATTTACGTCTTGGACGCCGTGGTGGCCCTTTCCTCGTGCACCGTGTGGTGACCAGCAGTGGTCAAGTACACGTACGTAGTTGCTTTATTTGCGTCTAGTCATACTTTTCGACCCCGCCTTTTTTAACTCAGTCTTCTAAAAATGTTGATTTTTGAACTTCGGTGGACCTTTTTGCAAAAACTACTATGCATTAATGTTTGCAATTTTGCCAAAGCATTCTACAAATATGTCTATTTAACTTTAAAATATGTCTATTTAACCTAAAAATATGTCTATTTAAACTGACATGAACTGTTGTATGTAATATATATATTAAAAAAAAAAAAAAAACCTTTGAAAAATTGCATATGTTTTTGCAAGTCAAAAGTGGTTTCTATCCCAGATTTTTTAAAGAAATAACGGGACTTCACTTTATTATGAACTATTTATTTCATGCATATAAAAAAGTTCAAGTGCATATCTTTGATAGTTTATAAATGGTACATTAATTTAACATGGACGGTATTCAGATTCAGCGGAACCTTTGATGTGGTAAGTCGCTCTCTTTCATGTGGTCAATCTTTTGAAGCTCAGCTACAAGTCAGAAGTCAGCGGGGGATATCCCTGAGATGTTTATCATCACTCCTTTCTTTTTTTGATGACCACAAAACATTTGAAAAAGAAAGTCCAGAAAAATAATTTGCGACTTTTTGAAGCAGAGTTTTGAAAATGTTGTCTGAACGGACCCTAACCCGTTCCACTCCTTGTCGAGAGTGACTCGGAAGCACTTGTTGCTATTGGTAAATTAGAATTAAGCTTAGGCTACCACTAATTAATCAAATATATATTCGCAGTGCAACATTATAATAATAAATGGTAAATTATAATAATAATTTACCACGAAGATTATATTATAGATATAGTGGTAGCAAGATGATGATTGCTATTTTGAAACAACACTTTTCAATGAATGGAAAGTATTAAGAGATTTCTTGTGGTTAGCAGTTTTCCTCTTGGTGTTCCAAACAAGAACCGAAAATCATGCGTACGGCATAGATTATGAAACATTTTCCAACACATTCAGAATACTATAACAAAACTTCACAGTTTACTAAGGTGAGAGATGACGTCTAAATGAACAATTTGGAAAACGCATAACGCATTTGAAAACCCGATTTCAGCCATTACCACGAATAGTCGGGAAAATATACGATTTTTTGTGTTGCGCCGTGTATGATCTGTAGATATTAATATATACTACACAGTATGCTAAAAGTTAGTTCAGTTAAACTTATAGCACAGTTGAAAATTTTCATTCAGCAATTTCCGCCAATAAACGGATGTTGTTGAAAATTTCTGTGCAAGCCCTGTATATAATCTATAGAATTTATACACACCAAGTAATATTTAAAAAATAATAAAATTTAAAAACGCATACCGCAAATGAAAACGCACTTCCAGCAATTATTGTTCGTAGGCTTCAATAGTTCAATTATTTTCCATTTTTTTTGTAGCCAAATTATTTTGTGTATTCTTGTAAATGAACGATAAATTCTATGCTCACCACGGTGGTAGAAGGAAAATGGGGTTTCTACTTCAGCAGGAGGGAGTGAGGAGCGGCCCAATGAGTGACAGCTGGGCGGGGATGAGTGATAGACAAGTTGGGGGAGATAAGAAAGTGATGGACAGGTGGGCGGAGTCGAGACAGACTGGCGCCCACCCGTTCCTGGCGACATGCTTTAGTAAAGGGATTAGAACAAAGATGAGATAATGAAGATGATGAATGAAAAGTGTACTGTAAGAGAGGTAATGAATGAAAAGTCTAATGTAAGAAGAGTGTTAATGATTGAAAGTCTGTTGTAAGAGGAAGGTAGAACAAAGGAAAGATAATGAATGATTAGGTAATTAGGAATGATGAGGTGATTAGAAAAGATCGCATGCAATGAGTTTAAAAAACTTATAACGCAGCAGCGCAGAGACACGTCCGATCTCTATGAAATCCACCGGGCTAATGAGCGAAGGGATATGCAACAACCGGTTTCATCTACATAAGGAGCTGGCTTCCGATTGGTCGAGAGTCGAACCTAGGTGGCAGCACAATCATTTTACCTGAAAGCATGAGCACGAGCGCCCTCTCTTGATAGGATTTTTAACTCATATAAGATGATGTCATCCTATTTTTGAAGGAGCTTTTGACATCAAGAGGTTAATACATTTTTTTATGAAATAACTTGTAATTATTTTTTTAGTTTTAATCATTTGTTAATTTCCGAAACAAATTTTAAATTATTTTTTCCCATTTAGCCATTTGCAAATAAAGCTCTTTTTTAAAAATAAATTAGTTATTTTTTATTGTTAATGCATTAATTTCTGAAACAATTTAAAAATTATTTTTTCATCCAGACATTTGCTAATACAACTTTAATAAATTAGGTAATTTTTTTATTTAGTCATTTGTTAATTTCCGAGACAAGTTTTTTAGTTTTAGTCATTTGTTAATTTCCGAAACAAATTTTTTTTCAGTAAGTCATTTGCAAATAAAGCTTTCAAATAAATTAGTTAATTTCCGAAACAAGTTAGTTTTTTTCCCCAAAAATAAAACTTTTTTAATAAACAAGTTTACATTTATTTTCATTATGTAATTTTTATTATTTTTTTTAAAGAATACAAATTATTTTTTCAAATTTAAAAGAACGTGAATAAGTTTTTGATAATAATGTTTTCTGTTTAATTATTACAAAGTGTGGATGTTAGCCGAAACACAAGCTGAAAATTACTTTTTGTTTTTGAACTGAACTCTTTTTGAACTAAGCCATTTCAATGACTAACGAAGTAAAGTTTTATTTTCTTTAAAAAGTGATGTGAACTTAATTTTTTTAATTAGTTACTAATGAAGGAATATATATTTTCCCCAATACATTTTGCAAAACCAACATTTAAAATGCAATAGTTTTTTTTTTTTTTTTTTTTTTTTTTTTTTTTTTTTTTAACAAACTGAATCAAAAGAATCATTTGAAACTTTCCGTTCAACTAAACATCATAAATTATTTAGATATTTTTAAAAGAAAGAAAGAAAAATTAATAACTATTCTTAAAAAACAGAAGTTTTGAATCTTTAACTTTTAATAACATATTTTTAAAAACAAAATTTTCCAACATCTGAAAACAAAAAACTTACTTCTGACTTCACCTAGTTTTTAAGCATTTAAAACCTATGACGAAGACCACAAAAAGAGTCAACAATTATGCTTACCTGACTAAAATCAAACTTCTTCATTGCGAATAACAAACTCCCACACATAACATCAGTTTTTTATCGATGTACAAACACGAAAATTTTGGAAATGAAGGTTAAATTCCAAGTATTTATATTTCAGTTCTGTTAAGTTTACATTATTTGAAAAGATGCTTATTGGATACCGAGGACCGCACATCTCTGTGATTTCCTTCACTACCTATGACATCAGGTCCCTTCGTTTTTATTGGTAGATGATTAGGTACTTAGTTATTAGTTTTTTTTTACATGCAAGGTTGCTATATTGCTTTTAACAATGAAACATTTGCTATATGATATGCATCTACCCTTCACTTAAGTGGTTGGGGAGAGATGTCACACAATAAGCAAGCATTTCCTTGTTTCGAACGAAGGAAATATCTGTTATCTCCCTCTCTTTCATACAATTAAAACTGCATTGCAACTCAAGAACTGGTTAGGTGAAACAATTCATAATTTCTGTTTGCTTAAGGTTAAAAAATATAATTTCATGTTCTTTACCTAAGTGAAAACATTTCACGTAATTAGAGATTATTAATTTACTTTTTTAATTAAGAAAAGGAATTTCACAATTTATTTATTTTTATAACTTTAAAAACAGTTCATTTAATTTATTTTTTAAACAAGCAATTTCTTTATATAAAGAAATATGCTTGGATAAACATTTATAAAAAATAGTTAAAAGGTTTAACCAAAAATAGATATTGTTTACAAGACATTTTTTACCCATTTTTAGTTTTACTAAGTTTAAAATAGAACGGTGCTTCGTTTTCTAAAAAAAAAAAAAAAAAAAGATTTTTTTTAAAAATTATTTTTTATTCCATAACTTTTTGAATTAGTATTTAAAGGTTGTTTGCTGAATCTGAAAACGACTTTAAACTAAAACATTTTAAGGACTGACGAAGTAAAGTTTTATTTTCTAAAAAAAGTGATATGGACTTAATATTTTTTTATTAATTACTAATGAAGGAATATATTTTGTGAAGTTATTAGAAAATTTAGAAGAAAACTGTGAATTTTCTTAAGAAGATTAAACTTAACCACTCGTTTGGAGAAAGAATTTGGAATGCGCGAGCTACTGAATTCTTTTCAATTTGAATGAACAAGATCTTTCAATAGTTTGAATCTTAAACCAAAAAAAAAAAAATATTAATAGTAATATAGTTTAACAAATACCAATGAAGGCAACTTGATAAAGCGTAAACTCAGTTTAGATATAAGTTTTAATTTCAGAACTAATCTGACACTTTGTTTCCTAATCATAGATGTTAAAAAGACTTTTTCTTAGAAAAGTTTTTTTATTTTGATTCGAACTGAAGATAATATACTTTACTAATTTAGAATTTTTTCCCCATATCTCTTTTTAAAATTATATTTAACTAAAAAAGAATAATTTATGTTGCATTGTTTTTAACAATTTTTTTCTAATCAAAAAGAACGCGTATTAGTTTTTGACTGATAACAACAGCTTATTACCTATAAAGAAAAACAAATTAGTAGCCCCACCTACATTTAAGTCATTCAAAACATACGATGAAGATCTAACTGCTGTTGAAAGGATGAAAACTAACATACTTAGGAATCTACCGATTTATGTTGCACTGGTTGTGATGTATATAATGGATGTGATGTATGATGCAATAGATGTGATGCATGCAATAGATGTGATGTATGCAATGGATGTGATGTATGTATTGAATGTGATGTATGCAAAGTAGATGTCTTTAAACTAAATTATCAAACATTTAAGTGAGAGAAAAACCGGTTGCTATGTGACAAAAATAGCTTTTATCAGCGAATTTTGAGTCAGTTTTAATTTAGAAAAAAGAAAATGACTAACTTCAAAGAAACATTCTTTTAGTTTTGTTGTTAGAAATATTATGTTAGACAAACAGATCATACTGTTTGAAAATATATTTTTCGAGTTTATTTTTCAACCATTATTTTTTAATAAAATCACAGATAAAACTAATGAAAGTGAAAACTTGTGAAACACAAGTTGAACATCGAGAAGGATAGAACATATTTTGAATTAAGTAGTGTAGAATGTGCAAACTTTCGAATTCATTCATTCACAGTTATCGGAAAGCGCGAACTTTTAAGTTAAGTTTAATAAAGCTTGATAATAAATAATTAAATTGAAAGACACATTTAAAAAGGATTGTTATAAGTTTGCTAAAACTTTTTTTTTGTTTTAAGAAACATTAGACAAACATTATACTTAAAAACTTAGACAAAAAAAATTATAACATGCCTTTTGGAAAGATTTTTTCCCAAGCTTTTGTTGACTGAACAAGCAGGCTCATTGAAAAAAAAAATAGCAAGGAGCTGAAAAGTTACCGTTGAGCAGCCAAACACTTCATGCCGTAAAAGGTTCGATAAGGTACCGGGAAATAATTAACCAAATGTCTGGTAAACTGGAGCTGTGAAACATGCGACCTTCACCCACGACATCCAAAGCTCGAAAGATGTGCGCGAGGTCTAACACCTGCTGATGAAGAGCACTGATAAGATATCACGTGACCGCTAACAGCCAAACAGAAGCGAACTTGTAGGTATGACTTCATCAACAGCGCTGCCTTCTAGGGTCACGTGATTTGCTGTTACCCAGTTAAAGATAAGCTTGTAAGTATGACGACATCATGTGACAAAACCTACAGACAGACTGACACCCACCGCCTGCGTCATAGTATTTTAGGAAAAAAAGATATATTACGTTGATGTAAAAAACATTATTTTTTTTAAACTAACTGTTAATACTTTTGAAATAACTTACCTTCTCTATTAACTTACTTTCATATTGCTTACGAGGATGTATCAATAAGTTTTTACCCTCACATAGAAATAATTGAGTGAAATTTATGAAATTGCTACATTTTATGAGGCTTTTTCTATATAGTCAGTGTGCACAGTAATACATTTCTGCAAACAGTATTTCAAAGAGAGGGGGGAGGATTTATTCCAGGAGGCGCGATAGCAGACCCAAAAAGGGGCATTTTTCTAACTTTTGCCGAGCTCCACATGTGACATATTGTTGCAAAGGCCTGTGATCACTTATTCATGCTATGCACCTCCCGATCCCCCCCCCCTAAATTTGCACTCCGGGGGCACTTTTTTAAATTTTGCGGACATCATTAAGGCCCCCAAGGGAGCAAATTTGGGGGGAGGGGCTCGGGAGTGCATAACATGAATAAGTGGTCACAGGCCTTTCCAGCAATATGTCACATTTGGGGGTCGGCAAAAGTTAGAAAAATGCCCTCCTTTGAACCTACTATTGCGCCTCCTGGGATACATACTCCCCCCTCTTTTTGACATGCCGTTTGCAGAAATGTGTTACTGTGCACGGTGACTATATAGAAATGGACTAATACAATGTAGCAATTTCATAAATTTCACTCCATTATTTCTATGTGGAGGCAAAAAATTATTTATACACCTTCGTATATAAATTTCATGGCAATCGGACTGTATTTATACTAGTTAGAGCACTGACAGAAAGACGGACGGACAGTCAAATAGAATTCATAAACACTTTTTAACTTTATACGCAGGGTGTCTGATATCTTTACAATTAAAAAAAATAATTAAAAATAAACAAACAATGATATGCACTTACGTTTTTTTTTTATGTTGCATAAAGAAAAAAATCAAAGATTTTTTTTTTTTTTTTGCAAAGTTTTATTCCGCTATTTAAATGTGCGCACCATTAGTGGTGCACATCAAGTCTATACGAGATTTCTAACCACGTTCTATGAAGCAATGCATAATCAACAGTCTGGATGTCTGCTGTAATTCGACTTTTCAGTTCATCAGTGTCACGAATTGGAAATTGGTAAACAATGTTTTTCACGTATCCCCATAAAACTAACAAGGGAACCACTTTTGGTGTTGCTATCACCTAGAATTGAGACCCGGTGCATTTTAAAACCCTATATTATGAAGTTTGAGAATCGATAAAATTTTTCTGTTAAAATAATATTTCTTGGATTTACAGCAGCATAACTTTCGGAAAATGCAATTTTCGAGACCACTTATCGGACTATTAACATTGAATTTTTTTAAGGAAAAGCATTTAAAAATAAAAATTAGTTAATAATATGTATAAAAAAAAATTCGAAAATTCCTTCAAAAACCCACGAATTTGATTTTGAAAAATTGCAACATTATACTTTTGGCGGGGAAACAGTTGGCGTTTATTTTCAAAAGTAGAGCTTTCCGGCAACCCTAGCCAAATGTCATAGCTGAATTTGTAATGGCTAGAAATTGTAATGTCCGATATATTTAGCAACAGTAATTTTTCTAAATTGTGTAAAAATATTAATTTACTTTCTGATTGCTTTTACCAAAGGACCATTTAGTACAGCAACATTTCATTTTAAACATTCGAAACATTATTCCATTCGATTTCAAAAGAAAATAGTTTGCTTGTTTTCTATTTCACTAAAAAATAGTTTTCAATGATCTTCGAAGCTTTTATAGAATTATATTTATTACTTATATATTTATCGTCTGCATAGAAAAAAATAAAAACCTAATATTTGTTTCTTATGCTAGCAATTATTTAAAAAAATCGCAATCTGATATACTAGTAACATGTACTGTATATTTACTCTTTGAATAAAGCGGGCGGAAAAATTGTAGCGCCATATTTGGCGACTTAACTCACTTTTGGTGTGAAATAAACAAATAAAAATGTAATAATAAAAAATTAAAAGTATAAAAAAGTATATAAAATATGATTTTAACAGAGAAATTTTATCGGTTCTCTAACGTTTATGTATAGGGCTACAAAACGCACCAGGTCTCGATGCTAAGTGCGAGCAACACCAAATGTGGTTCCCTTGTAAGTCCAAAGGTGTTATATCTGGAGATCTAGGTGGCTACAGTATTGGACCTCCTCTTCCAATCTAGTTTACACTGAATTAAAAAAAAAAAAACTTTGATATTTTCTTTATGGAACATCAAAAACCGTAATTACACATCATTGTTTGTTTATTTTTAATTATTTTTTTAAAGTGTAAAGATACATTTCGGATATATATACCAGTTAAGTTAAATTTGATTTAAAACAGTTAAACAATGCAATATTCTAAATGTTTCTTTTCTATGAATTCTTGAAAGTGAAATCTAAGCTTTATGATCGGTTCAGCATTTGTTTCGTTCTATTCGCTTATAGAATTCTGTACATATTATCACTTTTCCAAAATATATTTATAGTATACAGGTAAAATAGACCAAAATACAACAACTGATGGCCATTCACGAAATTTTGGGAAAATCCTTGTTTTGGAACTGCAAATAAATTTCCGATGAGTCCCCAAAAAATAAAGGTTGTTTTACTCTTTTTTTTGGGGGGGGGGGGGGGCAAAAGGGAAGAATTTTAACTCAGGGAAGGGGGAAATCAATTATTTTTAAGTAGGTTAAGTGAGGTATCGTTTATTATGTAGTTTTTAATTCTGAATCGAACGATACCATACGAAAGACTATACGTTCATTCGTTACAAAGTTAGGCAGGTTTTATCAATACAAAGCCATGAATGGTTTTATGAATACAAAACTATAAATGGTTTTATGAATACAAAACTATAAATACACGGATTTTGACAACTTTAATGACCTTGAAGAAGATTCAGGTGACCCTTATTTTGATTACTAGTATTCTGAAGACATATAATAACTTTGAGATTACTTGATACGATATAAATAACATGTTTTGAACGTAAAATGAATGTGAGAAAGCTTCGCTCAATAATGAAGCATAATTTTTGACTTTGTACTTATAAAAACTACCATAAATTTGCAATGAATAATCGTATCAATTTGCAGAGGGTGTCATTCGATTCAGAATTAAAAGATACATAACTAACGATCCCTCAATTGACCTAATTAAAAAAAGTTGAACTCTCCCATCCCTTGGTTAAAATGCCTCCTTTTGCCTCCCTAAACACCGTAAAACAACTTTATTTTTTGAGGATTCATCGGATCTTCATTTCTAGTGCCAAAACTATGTTCTTCCCAAATTTTCGGGAATGGCCATCAGTAGCCACAGTAAAACCGATTTTATTTGCATAAAGTATAATTTTCGACTTTGTATTCCTAAAACCTGCCGTAACTTTGTAAAAAATAATCGTATCGAGTTATGGATGGTGTCCTTGTATTCAGAATTAAAAAATAAAGAAACGATACCCCACATGACATACTTAAAGAATTTTGAATTCCCTGCTGAAATTTTGAATTCCTTTCTGCGTTAAATATCCTGCGTTAAGTGATAGCAGAAGTATAAAAATAACGCTGCAAGTTCTAGGGGTAAGGGTAACAAAACTTGACTAGTTCAAAACTTTGAAATTTATTTTTGTCGCTTAAAGCAATGTTGATACACATGAAAATCATAATTTATTAGTTAGAAATCGATATCAAAAGTGAATGGCAGTTTTGGAACTATAGGAAGTAGGGCGTGCCAAAGTAAAAAGCAGACGAAAACTTTAAGATCTTTTTTTCCCCTTTCAGAAAAGGATTTTAAATGTTGGTGTACGTTCTACTCCATGCAAATTTTCAATCATTCAACTTAATCTTTTTGTTAATTAATCGTCACATATATTTTTAGTGAAATACTATGATTGTTTTGAAATAGCTATGTCTTGGTGTTCTGTCTATCTTTAAGTAACGAATTTCACTAGTTTTCGAATCGATAAAACTAATTATTTTGTTACATTGTTCTAGGTCAAGTCTACGATGCGTTTACGTGTCCACCGCTTGAACCTCTTTTTTTGGAAGTACTTCCACCCACAAGCTGTCAAGCCACCATTTTGAAATATATCAACTAAACAGAAATACGGTTTTCTATATTAATATTTGTATAATAAATTAGTGTAAGTGGCTTTTTATAAACAATTTGCATTTAATTATTAAAAAATTCTAATAAAAGACCTAAATTTCAGGGTACCAAAGTGGTGTAACTGGTCTGGTACTAAGTCTGGTAACTGGTAACAGTTAAAGAATATTTATGCTACAAAATTAAATATGCTCTTTTGAAAAATTAGGGGCACATGGTCATGGATTTTTCAAAGTATGTTTGGTAGTAATGCTAATGTGGTTTGATTTAATTCAAGCGTTAATTTTAATGGTTCGCTTCATCCTCTTTTATTTTAAATTATATGGTGAATATGAATGACTTTTAACTATGTCGAATCTTTTGAATTCAACCTTTCAACATATTTAATGGATAGATGCACATTAACAACTATTTTTCTAAACAATCTAAAGAAATGCCTTTATCTAGAGATAGCCGTAACAACAAAATGCAAATTATTTCATATTCCCACCAAATATTAATTTCATAACATACGCCAACGTATGTCAAATGAGTTGATACTTGGGTTATTCTCTACAATAGTGCAAAAAGTGTTTCCCAGTCATATAAATGCTTTTAATTTCATTACATTTTTATTTATATTAGAAGATCTAAACATAGTTTATTAGGGACAGAAATTAAAATTTAAAAATAAATAAATTTAGTATTTAAAAATGTAATATATATCATGCAAACATCGTTCCCTCACCTTTCCCCCGACCTGTACTACCAATATTTTATTGCCTATTTCTTTCCATCCAGAAATAAAAATAACTAAAAATACCCTAAGCAAAATAAAGTTCTTATTTGGTACATTAGAAAAATAATAAAGATATTATTTTTTACTATTATTATATAGTCTACTCAATCAATTATATGTTTCCCCATGTTAGACCCCCTCACACATTGCTATTATCTCAAATATCTACCACTAAAGAGCAGTAGCAGTCTAGCATCCTTCACAGAGAAGAAGCCATTTTGAGCACTTGTCAGTCCAGCAACATAAATTAATGATGTAAGATTTTGTTAATTTTTCAAAAAAAATTTTCAGTCAATATATCTGAAAACGTTTTTATTAGCAGTCATTCCCTCACACAGAATACTAATTTTTTTACAAATATCAAAAATTTTAATTTTATCATACATTATATACTAGTAAATCTGCAGATCAAGAGCCTCAACGTCATCTCTGCAACTTATTGTTTTTAGCAAATTTTGCTTAATATTAATCTTTCTACAAAAACAAAATTTAAACTTTTAAATTACACAAACATTTATAGAAGGAGGAAAAAATATTTCGATGGTTTCAGACATTAGAAGCGTTAAATTAAACACGTTGTTATGTAATGATATTCTGAAATTCTCACGAGCTACTTATTCTAGTAATTTTTATATAATAAAGCAAATTTCTTCAGGGGGGTGCCCTTCCCTGAACCCCCCGTTGTGTAATTTATTTTGCATTTGTAATTTTCTATTGATTGAGTTAATGATTATCCTATATCTTAGATTCATTTTTACACTGCGATTTATAAGGATAAGCAACAATTTGGTCAAGCATTTTACGTTATCCTAATATCCATACAGCAGTATTTACTTACCTGCTAACCACAAACATCTGTATCTAATGGATAAAGAACTTTTGGAAATGTAAACTGAGACATCTAATTTAGAAATCTAATAATAATTTTGATTAGCATTCTGCAATATTTATATCTAAGATCTAATCTAAATATCTAAAAATGTACTCGATAGCATTAACTTACTAAAATCACCCTAAAGTAGGGGGAGTTCTAAACCTAACGGTTAATAATTCATCATCGTGTCCACTTCCAATTGACTAAATAGATAAACGTGATATGGCGCCGTTAAGTATTTTTTGTGATAGCCTTTTAATAGTATCCACATTTAATTTAAAATCGTGATGTTACAAACACCGTTGAAATTTGATGCACACCTGTGTTCAGGTCAAATTACGAAAGGTTAACTAACCTTTTATTTCCCTTAGCCGGGCATTTTGTTTCATTTTTCGTAATAGGGATTATTTTAATAATTTATTTTACACTCTACAAGCTGTTACACGGGGCGTTGTTCACGTAGCATTAAAATAGAGGTAAATGCATTAAATAAAACATTTCACTCACCACCAGACATGGCAAGTCTCAGGCTTTTTGCACAACACTATATTACCTTACAGAAAATGTTGTTCTTTTAAATCGCGCAAATGTTTCAATTAAATGAAGTAACATTTTTTGTATTAAAATACTGGTATCCAGAACGCCGGAGGCTTGGCAGCCCTGCTCCTCTTAATAGAAATATATATAGTTAACCAACACTTTATCACATTTTATAGGAAACAATACGGAATTTCTTATTTGTATGGCCTTACATATACCTCAGTCATAAAAATGTAAAATTTTGTGCCAATTAATATACGCAATTGCGAAAATGAAATCGCAACCAATGAGAAAAGGAAGGCCAAGTAAAATCGTGTAAATCGAGGAATCTTTCTTCGTAGTGTGGGAAAATACCACTACAAAAATTAATTTAGGTGGTATTTGGTGTGAAATGTTTATATGTATTCATTCCTGTCCTATTTATCTTTTTTATTATTTGTAATTTGCTGCATTTTCCCTTTGCACGTGAAAATCTTACAAATTAAAATGAACTCTTTGGGAGAAATTGTTATTCCTTTTTTTTTTTTTTTTTTTTTGGCAACAATAAAGTTTATAAAGTTTAATAGAATAATGTCAGTTTATTCTGTATGAAAATAACGAACTTTTTCCTTTATAATCAAAATAGTTGAATACATAAATAAAGATATTATTCTATATAGTATATAAATACTATTTTCATTTCTGCGTTTAAATCAATCTATATGCAAATATCTATACAAAGGCATTCATTAATTCATTCCTTTTAACTTTGATTTGACTTTAAAAACCATACATACTTTCACATTTATGATATTTTTAGATGAGATATAGTTGCTACGCAACGGTTAAAAGAAAAAAAAAGAAATATAAGTAAATTCATAAAATAAAATGTTTTATATTATTCGAACACATGTATAAAATTCCATCATAAGTTATACACCTAATTTAAAAGCTCTGACAAACGTTTTGACAAAATTGCAAACTAATAGGAATAATTTACTACTCTTATTTAAAAATTTCAGCATCAAAAATTTACCATTTAAATCCATTTTTTATATGAGCCATTTCTTTCAACAAATGAAAATTTGAAAATCGTCTGACTTGCCATTGAAAAGCATTACAGAGCAAAATAAAATGTTCTATATTTCCCGAACGAATGAACCAAATTTAACCAAAAACCATACAGCTAAGTCCGAGTACCTCATCAACATGCCACATTAATTTCAAGCCGATCGGAGGCTTTTTGCGGCAGTTATCGCGGAACAGACGGACAGACAGACAGACAAACGGAAATCAAAACTTTTCGTGTCTCCACAGTAAGCCTTCACTGACGTTTCGGCAATTAAGTGTTGCTCTTAAAGGAAACAGTTTGGATTTTTTCATAATTTTGCATTTTTCCCAACAACTAGTAAAAATGTCTTATTTCATCATTCCCTCACATTTTTTATTTTATTTTTCCACAAATTTTTATTTTATTTTTTTTGTTAAATCAAATTTTTAAAACGATTTCTGCTGCTATTAAAATCTTCAATAATTGACTGATATCTTACCTGTTTATCTAATTTTTATGAAAATTTACATATGCATCATTCAAGTCAGACTGCTTGGGCAAATTTGCAAGTATTGTAGAGAACAACCCACTTGCTTTTAATTATCGATCATAGTAATCTATATATTTAAAAGGCAAGGCTATAGCTACCTTCTTACTTTCCAAGAGAAGGCGCCACAATATTTAATAAGAGACTCATTACTCCAGAAGGACATGCCACTATATACTTTAGTAGAAAGAAAGTTTAATGAATCTCTGTACTACAAGAAATATTTCTATTTACATTATGGCTGTACATATTTACAAAGTTACGAACGACAGAAGAAATCCGCGTGGGAAACGCATTTTCACCTTTCACCCCTCCACCTCTTATATAAACTTTGCGAGGAAATCTAACACAAGACCGCGCGCATTTTACAACCTATTCATTGTGCGTCGTAGAACTCTCTCCGTGAAAAACGTATCGCAGGGGATCACGGGAAAATCTATTTGACAGCTGCTAATATTAGGGACTTTCGTCTAGTGCTGCCATCTAGCGATATAATCATTAAATATTTGTTACAAGGCTGTTTTTTTAGGTCACCTTTCCTGAGATTTCTACTGAACCGATGATTATTTTTTTAAATGAAAGCAATTTATTTGTAGATGTGCCAGCACTCGCTATTTTTTTTTTTAAATAATCCCATTTTTACGTTTTAATTTTAATGTTAAAAGTCCTTTATGAAATTTCTTAATATCGGTGGCAATCGGGTTACTTTCCATTGTTGAAGAGAGAAGGGAAACAATGCGAATTACCATATCATTACGGATGCCGTTTTCGTATTACAATTACTTTTTAATAGAAAATGACGTCACGAGTTAAAATAACGCATTTTTACTCATAAAGCTGTTACATTTCAATATTTTTTTATTCCGCTGATACTGAGATGGAGAGACACATCTCAGAAGACTTCAGTGGATGGAAATGATGTCATAGTAAAAATGAAATGAGTATTTTCTTTGATAAAAATAAATATTTTACTACGAATGCGCCTAAAATTAAATTTCTTTGATTTCGCCGGCACTGAAATTAGAACCTCAAGTAAAGAGTGAGAATGTTTACATACAAAATTGTAACTGACAAACATGACATCAAGTTTGGGAATATATTTATTAATAATCTATTGCACGTTAAAGTATTTTTAAAATAGTGACTATGAATATAAAATGTATGCATGTAAATTTTGCGACGGTGAATAACATGTTATTTTTAGATTTCGCTGAAAACAAAAATTATAATATTGTCATAATAATAAATTGCATAAAAGTTTAAAGAAATGCTTGGGTATCTCAAACAGTGGATAGGTTATTAGAAAATATGCATGAAAAGTTTACTTCTCTAGCCAAATTCAATTTCTCTACCTCGTCAAGGCTCCTATACTGGAAAAGTACCAATTTTATTTAAAATACTAAAATGGAAAAATAGAAGAAGATGAAGATATGATGCCATAATTAAAATATTTTATTTAATCATCAAAGAATTGTTTCTAATTTGCACACGCGAAATATAAAAGACGCTATTGGAGATTGAAAAAATATGTTGCAGAGATTATCGCAAAATATCAAATACTAAGTTATTTTGGCTTTTTCTTTAGAAAAAAAAATCAGGATTTATTTTCCTGTTTAAATAGGTTTTATTATACTTTAATGTTAATGCGTGCAAATTTTCCTTGCTCCATGTGCTGCAATCCGGTATTCTACGAAACATCCAGCCAGTGAAAATGACGTACACTAAATTTCCGTGAAGTATGTAGATAAATTGTGCTTTTTTATCAGTTTTTTAAATATAATTTTTAAACGGTTTGGAACTTATTTTTCATAGTAGGTGCATTCCGTAGGTTGTCGTTATAGGTACCTTCTGGTGCAATCAGAAACGAAGTCCGACAAATATTTTTTGAATTATGCTTGACGAAAGGTTTTGACGAAAGTTTTAATATCCATCATAGCTGTATGCGACATGAAAGTAACGCTGTGTATTAGCCTTCGCTTAGCTCAGACAATTATATCCGAACTTCCTCTATATCGCAAAATTTTTGAAGTTCGACCTGATTGTTTTCTCCCTATATCTTACAATTTCTGAAACAAACTTATTAGTTATAGTTTCGGACGACTATGTGTAATTTTCATGCTAAAATATGATATTTATGTAGTTATAAAAAATAAGTTTTTGCACGTAATTATTTGTTTTATTATTTTTTTTCACATCGAAATCCTAAGTGAATTTTTTGTTTATTTTCAAACTAGTTATTTCACCCCTGAATCCGTGCTCGATAATTAGTTAAAAGGTTAGTGTACATAGTGTTAAAATTTCAGAGTTATTCTATAAAAGTAAGTGTATTTTTTTAATCAAAATATGCAGTATGTTAATCTTACGAGAAAATGCGCGGAAAAAAACAACAAGTGACTTTGAGGAGTGAACTTTTTTCAAAGGGTTAATTTTCGAATTTTTTGAAATGATTTGCAGCGAGTTTTTGAAATAGTTTAGAAAGCGAATTTGAAGTTTGGTAAGAAATTTCTGTTTGGTATTTTCTTTTTTGTGTATTTTGATTTTCGGTTATGCTTCTCGTAACAAAAAACCGCGAAAAAAAAAATACTGATATCTACTTGAAAAATAAACATGTTTCTTTTTTCTTATTGTTATTTTTTGTTTTAGCATTGGTTCCGTTAGCATAACAAAAAATAATTTTTATCGTCTGAACTCTCTTCAATTTTAACTGTTTATAAATATAACTATATAAGTGTTGTGCATATATAACGTTATCATTTTAGGGGGGAGGGGGAGTCTGGTACATGATATCGTAAGATATCGATAAAGGGAGGGGGGATTTGTCTTTTGATATCGATATCATTTTTCACCCAACCAAAATTTTGCTTTTTTTATTTGTAACTTGGTCTTTATATCGAAATTGTATGTTATCTTTTTTTTACTCTGTTATCTACTTTTATGAGAATACAAAGTTATTATTAAAATCTTTAACTGATTATAAAATTATTTAATTCCAAAATATGCAATACCTCAACGTTTGGCATTCCTATTCTTCTACCATGTGTGTATGCATATATAATCCGCTGTTCGAGAAACCATATGAGAAGTACGTTCGAAATGATACTTTGTGTTTACTAGTGAATAAAAGTGAAAGAATTTCGTCCATCTGCTTTGTTGATAAAAAGTTCTGTTTGCCCCCCCCCCCCCTCCCCGTACGAGTTCAAGTGCAAGAAGACATTATTACTGTTGAACGTATTATGTAAAAAAAAGCATTTCTTAAATTCTTTTAAATAGTATCTATTTCTTTTAAGTGTTATTTAATTTGATATAAAGTTATTTCATATAGAAAATTATATTTTATTGACTTATCTTCATTGTGAATCAATAAAGTATGCTAAGAATAAATGTAACCATATTTGTATAACACTCCAAAAATCAAAAGAATTTTTAGACATTGATAACGATATCATTGCCGGGGGGGGGGGGGGGGGGGTTCGAGAGATGATAACATATGATATCGTAAGGGGGAGAGGGGGTCCAAAATTACCAAAAAGTTGATAACGTTATATAAGTACAGCCCCATAGGACCCCTCTTTACAATTTCGTGAAAACATATTCGTATTTAGTAGTGGAAACGTAAGCCGAAGGTGAGAGAAATAGCTCAGAAACACCCGATTTTTAGCGCTTTCGTCGAAATTTTCACACATTTTATTTTGTAAAAAATACTTCTACTACTCCGAACGTTTCGAAAATTTTGGAGGTGATGTAAATCCGGTCTGCCGAGATCCTCTGAAAAGACTAGAATAAGCTCGGCGAACCTTTTCACGTGCGCGTGCCGAAACTTCACAAACAAGATTTATCAATAATGTAACTTGCCAAACTTATACAAGAATAATTTTGAAGAGTACGATGTTTATACGAAACACTGGTTATAAAATCAGTTGCTTTAATGCATTAATAATTTAAAAAATATTGAAAATCAAAATGCGATTTTTCTGTATACTGGAATCAGCCATAAAATGAATGAATTTTTAATTCGTAAATAGGATTCATTTATGCGTTATGTACTGTATGTAATAAGGGGAAAAATACGAGTTTTATTTAATTAATTTTAAACTTACTATTAATGCAACATCTCGGTTGTAATTTTCTAAGTTACATTAAACAATGTACTAATATTGTATTGATGAGATTTTTGCTGTTGCACGTTCGATGAAAAATGCTTTATATCTGGTTCATATTTTGTTATTCTTACAAATAGGCATAGCTAAATTAGATTCATTTGTCACTTTACTGCAGTGGCTGTCAAACGAAATTCATTTAAAAAATTACAGCTGTTCAAATTAATATAGAAAGGCAAAATACATACATAGGAATACACTACGTAGGAAGGAGGAGAAGAAAATTATTCTAAGGGCAGGAAAAGAAAATTATTCTGATGCGTTAATTGATGCAAAAAATAATTGTATTGTTTATGATCTACACGTATGGAACAAAATTTTATTGGCTATAACAGAAATAAAAAGGGTATTTTCTTTGTATAACGATAACTAAATTAAAAATTTTCGCGTGCCAGAAAAATTAGCTTACGTGCCAACTCTGGCACGCGTGCCATAGGTTCGCCAACCCTGGACTAGACTATCCCTGTGGTTACACGATCCATAAAGGATCAGGACCTACAGTGCCCAATCCTGTTTACTCGAACCTGGAACCCGTGGTGCTCAAGGGCGGCGCCAGAGGGGGGACCGGGGGGCATATGCCCCCCGTCGGGCATACCTGGCCCCCCCGTCGGGGTCAAAATTCAATGTCGTCGGGGAAAATATTTTGACTTGAATTTCGGCCCGGTCGGGTTGGGTCGAGTTGGTGCTCATTTTTTTTCTTTGTAAGTCGGATTGACTAAACAAATTCTTCCGGGTATGAGTCGCTTTCTAGATTGAATTGTGATTCTCGGAGGTTGGATTCAGGTGAACCCAATTTTTCGAAAAGAAAAAAAGTCCAAATTCCTTCAGATAAAAATCTACATATTTGATACATGGATGACTCTTTACATGTTTATTTTGCAATATAAAAGGTAAAATTTATTCTGAAATTATGATCATATGCTATTTTTTTATAAATAACATTACATTGTGGATCAATTTTCACTCATTGTGGATTTACGGTTGGCTTAGTTTGAAGTTCGAAGTATTTCGGGCTCGGTTAAGAATACGGAGGGCGAAAATTATTTTGTCGGGGTCGAGTTGGATGGCAAATGTATTCGAGTCGGGTTAACTTTAATTGTTTCAGATTCGGGTTGGGTGATGACACTTACGGTTCTTGATTCGAGATTAATCGATCTGTCAAAAGTATTTACAAAATTCATTTTAAGAAGAAAAACTTGTATATTTGAATATTAACGAATATATGCATATTGAATTTTTCACTTAAAAGTTAAAATTGATACTAGAAGTAATAATTGTAGACTACTTTTTACATAGTTGCATTACAATATGGATATATATATATATATATACAGGTATTTTTTCTTTTCATCATTTAGAATTGGGGTTTGATTGAGGTTCGAGTATTTCGGGTTCAGGTCGAAATGCGGTGGATGAAAATTTTTGTCTGGCTCAAATCGCGTTTCGGGTAGAGTCACGCATCGTGTTGGGCAAACTAAACTCTACCCGGCTGGTGATTTGAGTCGGATCCGGAGAGAATACTTTTTCAGATGGGCTCTTTTTTCAACCTGGCTTTCGCTAGAGTGTCTTTTACTCGGGACGTGGCCGGGGACCCAAGAACCTAGATTCCGCAAAAGAGTCGGAATAAGTGGAAGAATAAAGGGCTGCTGATGAAGAGAGGCCGCTCGCCGCGGCAGTTGACCCAACCGCCGACCGAGACTAATAAAGAGCTCGAAATAGCTGGGAATCGTTTGGTAGCTTCATCGCCCCGGGCCCTACCCGCCCGCTTTTCGGTGTCTTTAATTTGTGTAATTTCTCTTTTAAATTTGTCCGGTTTCAATTTTTGATTTTTCTTTTTTTTCCCAAATTGGCTTTCGCTAGAGTGTCTTTCACTCGGGACGTGGCTGGGGACCTACGAACCTTGCTTCCGCAAAAGAGTCGGAATAAATGGAAGAATAAAGGGCTGCGGACGAATAGGGGCCGCTCGCCGCGGCGGTTGAGAGGGGCTTCTATTTTTCGAGTTGGATTCACTTTAATTTTTTTCTGGCGGTTGGGTTCGATTCTACCCGATTTCTCAATATATTTTAAAATGAAAAACTATATTATTTGAGTATCAACGAGTACATATAGAGATATATTGTTTTTTCTACATAAACAATATAATTGATGCTAGAGATATATTTGTAGACTACTTTTCCATTATTCCATTACAATATGTATATATTTTTTTCATTTTGTGTTGGTATTGGGTTCGGGTTGAATCCTGTCGTTTTGGGTCGATGTTTGTCGGGATCGGGTCGACTTTTCTTTTTCTTTTTTTTCTTTTTTTTTTTTTTTTTAACTGGTTCAGGTTGAATGGACACAGAATTTTCGGGTTCGGGTCGGGTATAACCCAAACCACGCAGGACTCTGTAGTAATAATCCGTGAATTGATCCTTAAAATAATCTGTGAATTGAACAATTTTTTCCCTTGATTATATTTCATTTAAACATGAAAAATTCCGTTTTGATTTGCCCATTTCCCCTCAAAATACAGAAAACAAGTAACTACCTGAAATACTCACACATAAAGCAGCATGATCGTCAATTTACATGGGTGTTCCGGCAGCTCTGCTGCCTAGTATTTTTACGTTTTAGAAACGGAATTTATAAATCCATTTTATCTAAAAATAAGTAAAATTCATGAACAAGATGCACAAGATTTTCTAAAATTTTTCGGTGAAAAGAAAAAAATTTCTTAAAATAAGAGAAAAAGCTCTTCAAATCACCGGGATATTCCGCCATTCTCGGGCCTGGAAATCTAGGCCCATGCAAACATCTACTAGAGTCCTGCATCAGGTCGGATTATCCAATTTTATCCGCACCCGATTCGACCATCGGTTCGGGTCGGGTTGGCAATATATTTTTGTTGCGGGTCGGGTTCGAGTTGGGATGACTTACTTTTTCCCAACGAGTCGTGTTGACTTTCATTGTTTCGGGTTCGGGTTAGGTCTTAACTTTTGCAGGTCGGGTTCTGGTTGACCAGATTATTCAAAAGAATGTCCAAAATATTTTTCAGGTTACAAATTTATATACAGTAAGACCTCCTAAATGTGCACTCCCGAAAAACGGACATCTCTATTTAGTGAACACTTTTTCAATTCCTAACACTTTAATATTTGTACGCTTATACCTCTTTGAATAGTGGATACCTCCCAATCTACAAACATGTAACGTGTAGGTGTGCATAAACTATCACAAATATGATGCATATGTTATTGTATGTCTGAAAAGCGAAAAGTTGATAATATTTTCCAAATTTCGAAAGAAGAAAAAATGTTTCTTAAAGAAATGATATCTATTATGACACTTCTTACCATTTTATTTCTCATGCAGTAAACTGGTTGCATTCTCATTCATATTTGTATTTCTTTTCATCTGATACGTACTTGGGGTCAAACTTGTTTGGGACCCAGCAACCCGAATTGCAAAAAGCTTATGAACCTTATAAATTATTGTAGTGTGAACTTAATGTTACCAGATGTTCAGATTTAAGCGGAATGTCCCGATTTTCAGGGATCCCGGGATTCGTCCCGAGGAACAACTACGCCGGATGTTAAATGTTCCGCTTTTTCACCATGCACAAATTACATCAAATTTTTATGAGTTTCAGGGCCGAAACTAAGGGGGGGCAGAGGGGGCATGTGCCCCGAGCGCCAGAACGAAGGGGCGCCAAATGAAGGATTATACCTTTGGAATGGATCATTTTCTTCTGATTGACTGATGGATTCTATTATTATGAAACAGCCATTATAAATTAAGTATTAGGTGAAGATGAAAGAGCAGTCGTAAAAAGTTAGAACCCTGATTTTCTGGTCAAAATGGAAAGAAAAATAATGGCCATTTTTTTTTTTTTTTTTTTTTTTTTTTTAAAATTATGACCATTTTTTTTTTCCATTCTGACCAGAAAAATCAGAGTTCTAACTTTTTACAGCTGCTCTTTCATCTTCACCTAACACTTCATTTATAATGGGTGTTTCATAATAATAGAAGCCATCAGTCCATCAGAAGAAAATAACTCGGTGAAAGCGGAAACTCATTTAAGCAGGACTCGGTTAAGCGGGATTCGGATAATCGGGACTCTACTGTAAATTTCATATTAAAAATGATCATCATTTGTTCTACCAATTTTATTTTCAGACATTAAAAACACACTAAGATTTCATAGTTTATCATACAGCCAAAAAATAGCGTACATGTCATAAGTTTTAAAACATATATATACTTTAACACAAATATTCAAGATAGTTTAAAAATATTTTCACCTCCTTTTTCACCGAGGCATCTTCAGTTATTGGTGTTTTTCGTCATATAGGAATGACAAAAAGAAAGCTACAAGACAGGATTAAAGAACACCAACGGGATATACGACTTAATAAATCATCTACGGCCATAGCACGACTCAATAGAAAATCCCCCATCACAATAGATTTTAAAAACGTCGAGAAATTAGCAAAATACAATAGTTTAAATTACGCATTAATAAGAGAAGCCATTGAAATCATCTCATCAAAATCAGAAACCTGCAATGATCAACTACACGCAGTTATAGACAATAGATGGCGACACATTTTGAAAATAGGGAAAAATAACAGGGAAAATCTGGAAAGCAAGGATTAGCGAGAGAGTGAGACGAAAAACACCAATAACTGAAGATGCCTCGGTGAAAAAGGAGGTGAAAATATTTTTAAACTATCTTGAATATTTGTGTTAAAGTATATATATGTTTTAAAACTTATGACATGTACGCTATTTTTTGGCTGTATGATAAACTATGAAATCTTAGTGTGTTTTTAATGTCTGAAAATAAAATTGGTAGAACAAATGATGATTATGAATGATATGACATTATAAAGGAATAGATTATAAAACTGTAAAAATGATCTTTAGAATATTTTTTGTTGGTGTTCAGAGGGGAGTCATGACCCCCGTGACCTCCCCCTTGGATCCGCCATTGTAGATTATATAGTTCAGTATTACATATTTTAAATTTTAAAATAAATCGGCTATTAGAAAATTAGTAAAATTCTCTTTGTAAATATACTTTGCGGAAGAGGGGGGGGGGGGGGGGCGCCAAAATCCATGCTTGCCCCGGGTGCAAAAAAGGCTAGTTTCGGCCTTTACTCTAAATTAAAATTTTATTCTTTAGTCTGAGACGAGAGAATTCAATCACAAGTCAGCCACAGTCGTCAGAACAGCCGGATGTTACCGAATACCTTATAAATTGTCTTAGAACTCAAGTGCTCTTCTGTTTAATGTTTATTCGATTGACCGCAATCTTTAGGCGCCTATACGAAATAAGGTTCAAGAAGATATAAGACATGGTAAAATACATCTGCTCACTTTAACCTTTATTAAAAAGTGCTTGGCGAGTATTTTTATAAATTGAATGGGTAAACAAAGAGTGTTTTTTATGTTATTGCTTAAATTAACATAGTATCAAGCTGAACTATTGTTTGCCCGGCCCGTTATAAAAGCTAAACACTTGCGCATTTCCTGTTACAAGCATACCATGCCGGCACGGCCTGTCTGCTTTTTTCGCATTTTTGGCCCAGGGGGATTTGATTAATTTCTTCAGAAATTGCTGGGATTTCATTAATTTCTCTAAAAATTAACCAAATACCCCGCCTTTTATTTTAAAAACGCA
This sequence comes from Maratus speciosus, assembly GCA_963932465.1. Taxonomy (NCBI): domain Eukaryota; kingdom Metazoa; phylum Arthropoda; class Arachnida; order Araneae; family Salticidae; genus Maratus; species Maratus speciosus. The sequence goes on along the minus strand of OZ010800.1, from coordinate 349,491,932 downwards.
TACAAAAAAGAAAGAAGAAGAAACAAACAAAGATATGCTGTTTTATCGTCCATTTTCTCTACTAATAACGGAGGAACGTTACCGGGACATTACTCGTGAGAAAGAAATTATTATCCTATACGGCCCCGAAAAAATAAAATACAGTCCCGGTCTGGCCCGAATCTACAGAAAAAATTCAAGACCCAGACTTGTCCCTGGAAGAATGAAATTCCTACCCGGCCCAACATTTAAAAAAATAAAATTGAGTCTCAGCCCGACCCGAATCTTGAGATAAAAATTAAGCCCTGACCGAGCTTAATGGACGAAAATTTTACCGAACTCGGGCTTCGATACAGGCCCGGGCTCGGCGAGACTTTTTTAATATATAATACGAAATCGGCCTAGAGTTCTGCATCGGGTCGGGTAACCCGCGTTTACTCGCATCCGACCCGACCCGACCCCGGGTTGGAGCTATATTTTTTTGTTGTGGGTCGAGGTCGGGTTGACTTCTACTTTTTTGCTGCGGGTCGGGTTCGGGTTGGGTTTTGACTCTTGCGGGTCCGGTTCGGGTTGATCCGATTTTTCAAAATAATCTCCAAAATATTTTTTCTGGTTAAAAATCTATATGTAATAAGATTTCCACAATGGACACTCCCGAAAAAGCGGACACGTCTATTTAGTGAACAGTTTTTCAATTCTTACACTTATATATTCGTACGCTTATACTTTTGAATAGTGGTCACCTCCCAATCTACATACATATAACATGTGCATGTGTGCAAAAACTATCACAAATACGATACATACATATTTCTGTTTATCAGAAAAGAAATGATGGTAATATTTTTTATATGCCGGAGCACGAAAAAAAAAATGGTTCTTATAGAGAGAATAACCTATGATCACACTTCTTATATACATTTTATATCTGATGCAGTAAATTGAATATATATTCATCCATATTCATATAGATATTTATTTTCATTTAAAACACAGTTCTGCTCAAACTTTTTTTTTTCTGAAAATCCTAAAACCCAACTTGCAAAAAGCATAAATATGATCAGCAAGAAATATTCTAGGATGAACCCGACCAAGAGAAAGAAAAATGGAGTCATCCCGACCCGAAAAAGGAAAATTAAGTACAGCCCGACACCGACCCGATGCACTACTCCATCTAACAAGGTGTCTGCTATTCATTTTACTATATTCGAATATTAAAGAATACAGATTTGTCCATTTTTCTATGGAAAACATAAAATTGGTATTAGAGATTTAATTATAGATTACTTTTCACATTTGCATTAAAACTTTATTTACTTTCCTTTCATTTCGGATTCTGTTCGGGTTGCGGGTTAAAGTATTTTGGGTTCGGGCCAGATGCAGATTGAAATATGTCGGGTTCGGATCGGGTTGCGGGTTGACTTCAAATGTAATTTTTGGATTCGGGTCGGGTGCGCAGGGACTAATTCGGCCCCCCTGTCGGGGATACCATGCCCCCCCGTCGGGCAAGTTCTGGCGCCGCCCCTGGTGGTGCTATACATCATATGTCCCAGTCAGGTGTTCAGTCTAACGGGAGAGCCTTGGTGTTTAGTTCCCAAGCAAGCTTGGTACTCGTGGATCTGAAAAGATTGTGTTCAAATGTAGACGCTTAGTCGCTTTTAGCGTGGAAAAAGATCTTTCCCGTGAATGACGATCCGTGGTCGCGAAATTTCGTAAAGGATTAAAATTCGTATTTTTGAAAACCGATTGCACCTTTGAAGAGAAAAAGGTCTCAGCTTTACATACGTATTTTTTGTTAATCGGGGCGTCCAAAATTACGCCCTAGGGAAGCGGTGCTGTTTGGAAGAAACGGTGAACTGTGAAAACGACCCTTTTTGATTTTTTTTTTTTTAAGGGTTGACAACGATATTTTGCGGATTGCGGAAACTGATTGCGGGTTTTAAAACGTAAATGTGCGATCTTTAGGGACATGTCTTCCGTTTTTAACTAACTAAACGGTTTTGCGATGGAGATAAAAAAAGGAGGGGGGGGGGGGGGGTACAAAAAAAAGTAAAAAAAAAAACGACGAAAACCTTCGAAAATCCCTGCGTTCGTTTCTTCATTTTTTTTTTCCCCGCTGCGTAAATGCGGCTCTTGGCATGCGCGAACGCATTTTCCGGCTCCGAAAGAAAGATATGAGGTTTTAATAAGTTTCTAACTAATATCTCGGTTAATTATAAAAGAGAAATTTAAAAATCAGCTTCAGGTGCATCAGGACCTGCCTTGGACTACCCTCATCTACATTTTCAAGCTTGATAGTTATCGCTAGCCACTGTAGCGATGAGACTACAAGCATGAGACCTACACACAGACAGGCATAGAGAAACTTTCATTTATTAGTATAGATAAATGCTTACACTCGTAACATGAAATGAATGCTTAATGCTTTACCCAAGATAAAATGAAAGAGAGGGCATAATTATCTAAAAGCGCTGTCTGTTTTAGATTAACTAAATTAGGCCTGGAAATGTTTGGAAGAACTTAAGAATATTTCTGTAAACAGAAGTATGTAGACATGAATTAAAGTTAGTAAAATTAATTACATTAAATAAAAAAAAAATCATATTTTTTATCATAAATATTGAAAGTTAAAGTTTTATTAGGTAGAATAGTAATATTAACATCCCTAATTATTCAAATATATATTTCGTGGAAGATTAAGAGAGACTTTGTTAAATCTTTCACTTTTTCAGGGATAAGTAATTGCGTTTCTATAAAGTTGAATCCGTACCAGAATTTTTGAAAGAAAATATTTGGAAAAAAAAGAGAGGCAATTTTACAGCTTTTTCAACCAAGTTTATAAAAGTAAAATTTTATTAAAAAATACGGATATTGCTTAAAATTAGGCGAGATAAAAAAAGTCTCACCACCCTTCAAAGAGTTAATAATTTTCAGACCCCATTAAAACAAACACACTCAATCTAAGTTTATGGTGCTGCCATCTAGTGAAATTCTTTTTTAATGAAATCTTTGAATTTTCAGATTATGACAGGTGTTTCCGCCCCACCAGTGGCCGAGAGGTTCTGCTCTCGAAGCTGGTAGACGGGAAGTGCTGGGTTCGATCCCAATCGCGCCCGTCGGCCTAATCGTTCGGAGTTTTCGCGGTTTTCTTCGACCCGTGGATCTTCCATGCGTTAATACGGATCAGGTTCCCTTAGAAAGACCCCCACGGAGGGCACTCCCCCCGGGCCTATATCCCTCGTGTAGATAATTGGCCGGTCAAAAATCAACCCAAATCAACCCGACAGGTGTTTCCCTCTTTTTAATGACAAACAAAGTAATTATTATGTTCATTTATTGAAAAAAAGCATATTACCAAAATTTAACTCTGGTTATAGCAGATTTTCTAAATTAAAAGATCTAGTGAAATCGGAATTTTGGAAAATACAAACTGACAAGGCCATACAATATAATCAATCTAAGTTAGTGGTGCTGCCATCTATTGAAATTAAATATAAATAAAATTTGTGAATTTCCAGATTATAACAGGTATTTTTCTCTGTCTTTTTACGACAAAGTAACTATTATTTTCGTTTCTTGAAAAAGTATTATAACGAAAATTATTTAAATCTCTGGTTATGAAAGATTTATCAAATTAAAGTTCTAGTGAATTCGAGATTTTTTAAAATACTAAACAATACGGCTTTACCCAGAAAATAATTTCGTCGAGAGTCCGAATCGTTGGTGCTAAAAAGCACTGTTTATTTATTTTAAAGGAGGAAATTTCTAGGTAATGTGTTACCGAGTACTAATTTCAACTCACTGAATCAAAGGTAAAGAATGTGTACAATAATTAAACATTAATAATACAATTTAATGACATTAAGTACACTTTAATTAAACAAAAACCTAATTTGAAGAACAAATTAAAAAACAAAAACAAAATTTGTTTCCTACATTGTTTAAGCTCGAGAAGGGACAGATATTAAGATATTTCATTCAATTCGTTCTACATTTAATGTTAAATTTTTGTAGCAAATAAGTTAAACCAATTGAACATAAAAAAAATAAAAATAAAATTCATACAACATGATACTTTAAGCACCCTAAAAGCTTAGATTATGTTCAAATGAAATCGAAATAAATTTTAGACGTTTTCCATTTTCAGTTATAAATATTTGTATTGCAGATTTTTGTATTATTTTTATGATGATTGTACATAAAATGATAAGATACATGCAAAATACAAAACTTTAAAAAAGTCTAAGCTTTATTTCGATTTCATTTGAATGGAATCTAAGTTTTTAGGGTGTTTAAAGTATCATGTTGTATGAATTTTATTTTTCTTTTTTTATGCTCAATTGGTTTAACTTATTTGTTACAAAAATTTAACATTAAATGTAGAACGAATTGAATTAAATATCTTAATATCCGTCCCTTCACGAGCATGTCACGAACAATGTAGGTAATTTTTTTTTTTTTTTTTTTTTTTTTTTTTTGGTTCTTCAAATTAGGTTTTGTTTAATATGTCAAGTTTTTTAATAACTACTGCATTCAGACGAACACATTTCAAAATTAATGGAGGGTACTATCATCAGGCTTTGATTCATGCGGTATCGTATCACAATTTGTGATGCAGTTTACCTATGTATAATTCAAAACGTTTCACCAGTGCAGTAATGCAAGTTGCTGCACTTTGGGCAAAAACTTCCAATCTGAACGTAAAAAATCTGTTTGAAAATGTCATTTTTATTTCTACTATGACACCATATTCAACTTATTTTTAATTCTTTAAAAAAACTATTTCAGTAATTTTTCACGTGAAAATCATTCAACTAAAAATAGACAAATTATTATTACGGCTTTTGAATTATGGGCAACAATGAAAAAAAAAAATGTTAAATTTTATTGGAAAAATGTCCGTTGATTCTCAATGAAAAAAGCGAAATTTGGAATTATTAAGAAAAATATTTGTAAAATGTAAATAAAAATTAGCCCATGTTACTTTCTGTGTTATAATTCACCCATATACAAAGGCATTTTAGCCATCTTTTTGACCCTGACGTCAGGCAAACATTTTTACACTTTAAATTTATAATATTATTAGAATTTGTAAAGAAAAAAAATGAGTGGCATCAGGGACAAAAAGGTGGGAAGAAAAAAATGAAAAAGTTATGAGCTCCATAGGTTTTTCTATGATAAATTAACATTGAGAAGTGACACTGGAAATAAATAAGTATTGCGCTGCCGCTCAATACTTAAATACAGGACTGTCTAACCTTTCAGTAAAGAAGTGGGCGAACCACAACTCTTGGCAAACAATAGATGGCATAATTACTAACATGACTTAAAACGTGCAGCTATATTATCTCATATTATTAGTCGCGATACACACAACGTCACCACAGAGAAACAGTAGGGCATCTAGTAATAATAAACAAGTAATATACAATTTTGTTTTTAAAGTCAATTCCTACTTAGGTCATCAAAGAAAAAATTAATATAATTCTTTAAGCTAATATTAGTTTTTGTTGCATTAAAATATCCCAATTTGTTGATTTTCTATAAGCAAGTAGGTTTACAATGGAAATCTATGGGAATTTGGCGAAATATTAGAGATATCGCCAAGTTGGCGTTACTTTTGGCGGCTCCTTTTTGGTCGCCAAATTTGGCGATATATCGCCCAGTTGGCGACAAACTTTGCGGTATTTGGCGACAGAACAGGATCCCCCCCTATGGTAACCCCCTTCGCCGGAGCGTTGAACCTATGCCAAATGTGGCGGATGCTCCGGTTGGGTGATCCTATGGTAACCCCCTTATAGATATGAAGATGCATTAAATGCTTCAATAACCAATGGCCGCCATTTTGTCTCCCATGTAAAACTAAAATTAATTAATTAAAATTTAATTAATGAATTAATGTTTGAAAAAACTGTATTAACATCATTTGTCATCCAGTAAAAGTTTTAAAAAATTTATTTTAACTTGATAGGATGAATAATAAGTATTTTATTAGCGATTGAAAATTTGAATAAGATAAATAAATAAATAAATAAATAAATATAGGGAGAGTGTGAACTAATAGTAGGAATTAAAAAATGAGATGCCTGACTTACTGTTAGGAGAAACTGTGTTTGCATGTAGTGGAACAACTTCTGAAGCACAAAGTTATGTTTAATACTATGTCTCAGATATGTTTTATAAAAATTCCCCACTGTTCCACTAGTTGCAGACACAGTATTTTATAAGTAAGTCAAACATCTCATTTTCGATTATTACTATATTTCCCACTGTTGGTCTGAAGCGTCGAAAATCTTACAATCCAAATGCATTTCACAGTGCTGTGGTAAAAATAGAAAATTTCGACTTATTTAAACGTCTTATCTAAGCAGAATTTCTGTTATAAATAAAGAAAAAAATTCCATTTGCTTTTACTGGTGGAAGTTTGCTTCGCCGGTAATCAGGTCCCTGAAACAAGGCCGAAACTAGCCATTTTTGCACCCGGGGCAAACATGAATTTTGCCCCCCCCCCTTTCTTCCTCAAAGTATATTTACAGAGAGAATTTTACTAATTTTCTAATGGCCGAATTATTTTAAAATTTAAAATATGTAATCATAAAATATGTAATACTGCGAACTACGTAAATTGAATGTGACGTTTGGTGCAATTATAGTTCGTTCACATAAAAGAATTCGCATGTATTACCGGCTATTTACGGTGTTTGCTTATACAGTAGAGTTCCGATTATCCGGGTCCCGCTTAACCGAGTTTCCGCTTTAACCGAGTTATTTTGGCCATAATTTTTTTTTTTTTTGCAAAAAAAAAAAAAAAAAAAAAATATGCCTTTTTTTTTCTATTCTGACCAGAAAATCAATGTTCAAACTTTTTACGACTGCTCTTTCATCTTCACCTAACACTTCATTTATAATGGCTGTTTCATAATAATCAAAGCCATCAGTCCATCAGAAGAAATGATAGATTCGAAAAGTATAATCTGTCACTTGGCGCCCCTTGGCTGTGGCGCCCGGGGCACATGCCCCCTCTGCCCCCCCCCCCTAGTTTCGGTCCAGCCCTGAAATAATGCGATCCAGTATGGAATACCGCTCAAAAAATAAATTTCTCCTCTGAAGCATAAAGAGACAAAGTTCTTCTAATAATGTTTGGGTTTTTACGGGCCATTCTGTTTGTCAATTATTTTAATGACCGACGTATATTTAATGCAGTATATAAATGTTAAAAGTTTTGGAGAAGATCAAAGCTGCACATCGATCCTAAAAGTGTTATATTCCGATCCAAATGTATTCATTATCTCCGGGACAATGCAAAAAACCTCACACAATCGGTGTTAACGAAACAAAAATTTCTCTATAAATCACTGGATCACATTACTTACAATCCGAATTTATAATTTTCTGACTAACATTAACATTTATTTGCGTCTCCTTAAGATATCTGACTACGTTCGGAACGCTTTAAAAAAAATTATAATGTAATATACCGGGTGTCCTAAAAAGGACTGACTGATTTTAAAATTCAATAACTTGCAAACGGTGACAGATATTTAAAAAATACTTGCAGGAGGGTTATGAATAAGGTCAAAAGTTTTTTTACAGTGATTTTCGATTTTAGTTCGAATTACAAATAATAGATGGCGCTAGCATTAGGGGATAAATACAGGCTCAATTTTTTGGCCTTTCTCTTCTTCCATGCCGAAAAAGAAAATCGAGCCTGATTTTAGCGTCTATTGATAGAAGCGCCATCTATTGTTTGTAATTCGAACTAAAATCGAAAATCACTGTAAAAAAACTTTTGACCTCATGCATACCCCTCCTGCAAGAATTTTTTAAATATCTATCACCGTTTGTAAGTTATTCCTTTTTAAAATCAGTCAGCCCTTTTTAGGACACCCGGTATAAAAAGAAAAATTTGTCTGTCTATCTGTAATTTTATAGAAATCCACAGTTTGGAAGCTAGAATTGTGAAATGTTACGTACATGTGTGTTAAAACACGGCCGAGGCAACTAAAGTAATCCGGAATCAAAATAATTTATAGTTAATTTTTAATTTATATAAAAAAAAAACACCCACTAAACAGCAATTTCCTATCAAATTTAGACATTTTTCGTTACAGCAGCTGTCAACAATTAAAAATCCACAATAATATTCTTACCACAACAATTACTTTTCTATTGCAAAATTTTCACATGAAACATAAAAATGAAATAAATAGTTTGACGAATTTAAATAAAAATTAATATTACGTCATAACTTTTCCACTGCAAGATTTAAAAAAGTGAATATTACGTCATATTGGAAATATAATGGATGAATATATATGTCATATGAGTTTGAAAAAACGTAATGAAACATCATAAAAACCTGATCATGGAAATATTGGCGTATTTTAACATTTTGAGGTTCTCTGAAATTGTTTTCGCCTTTTTAAAATCTATTCCATATATACATGTGTGTATGCGTGTATGTTAGATTTCCACAAAGGTTTAGGACCCTAGAGCTCATTCTTAGTGAAGAATTGAAATAAAGATGGCTTTACTGCATTTTTTTATTGTTTGTTTTATATTGTATATTTAATTTTGAAATTGAGTTTTCAAAACATACATTCTTAAAATTCCGGGCAACGCCGGGTACTTTAGATAGTAATGAATAACTGCACATATTTTTAGTTAAATTTTCATACAGAAAGCCGAAAAAACATAAATCCTACCTGTATCTTCATAACATTTAAAATAATTGGGGTTTTTTGCCATATTTTTAGCAAAATTTCATGCTTATTGCAGACAATATACATTCAATTGAACTAAATATATTTCAGTTATTAACCATTTGGGAAAATGGTTATTGTTCTCTGTCAGGGTAAGAAATCAAAAACATATTTAAGGCGTTTTATTGGTTGAATCCGCATTTTATTCGAAAAAATGCATATATTTTTTATAAAAATTTGCCATTTTCTTATAGTTGAGTATCTATAAAATAATTGCATTATCTCATAGAACTTTGATTCTAGTTCAGAACCTGGTGAGTAATATGGTAAGCATTCTGACAAAATTCCACTGAAAAGCATTTAAAATATTTTATGCAATGGATTTTATCGTTCGTGGATATAACGGAAAAATTGATTTTTCAGAAATCGTATTGAAAGATTTTCTCTCTATGTTGATTCCTATGTATAAAAAAAAATCTAGAAGTGTCAATTTAGGTTTATTAGTGTTTACACGTAAAAAACGTAAGAAAATCATGCGTATATAAACATTATTTACATTTCTCCTGGCCTTCCGGTAGTATTCCGGTAGTTGACTCATTACTTTTCTTGTTTATTAAATCGGCTATAAATCCTCTTCTTGCACTCGTAGAAATAAAAGTAAAACACATTTGGAATCGCAACAGATTGCTCTTTCAAATAAAACAATATAAAAAGTTTCAAAAAAATTTTCAGCAAAACGGCTATTTTAATGTAGGCCGAATTCGACTGACAAATTTATACTGACCTTAAAGAAGTGTCAAGACGGAAAGATTTTCATCAGATAAAGAAGTCAAACAATTTTTGTACAGTACGATTCTTACGTCTTCATTTTTTTTTAATACAACAACAATAGTTAAGAAAAATCCCCACCGGCTCGGCCTACAGGCACAGGTAGATTTCGAAGTTAAGTACTAATTTCACCAAGAAAAACTAAATGAAGATTAGAGATAAACTCAGTTTAACAATTTTATCTGGCTGCTTTTGATGAGATTTTAATTTCATTTTTCTATAAGAGCTGGTTTTATCAGAATCATGTTAATACGATATTTTTTGCTTCAACCCCTATGTATTACTTACCCATCATACGTAGTATAGGGTAAGTCTTGTAATCGTTTTAAAAATCGAAAAAATTTTTTTGACGGATTTACACGTTTCAGACACCGGAGATTCCGGAAAACATATTTTTAGAAGAAAAAAAAATTTGCCGTCCGTCTGCAATGTGTGTGTGTGTGTGTGTGTGTCTTTAAGCGCTCTATCTCCCGAACAAATTGAGATAGAGACTTGAAATTCGGTGTGTACTTAGGAAGAAACAGTGGGAAGAAGCCTATTGAATATCAGTAACCTCGATTATACGGAACTATTTTTTTGGGACTCTCGAAATATTCGTTCTGATAAAAGATATACAAAAATTTTCGAAATTGTTTATTTGAAGGAGTGAGTATAAAAGACAATGAAAAAACATAAATTTTGCATCATGAATGAACTGGATCAGATGCTTAGCTGCCGAGTTATTTGTAATCCTATTTTTCACACTCTTCAATTTTTCATGACCCTGTATTTCATTCAAATTTCAATTCAAAGATATATTTTAATTGGAAATGAGACGCTTAATCCGACGCAGTAAACTGTTAGTTAATATGATTATCATTTTTCGAGTTATAAGGATGTTTCTTTTACGCAATTCGGTACTACTCGATTATCCCGGCGACCGAAAAACTATCGCCAAACTATAAGATTAAATGCCAATAATAGCTTATCCTAAATGTCAAGCATTTAATGCATCTCCATACCTATAAGGGGGTTTACCATAGGGGGACCCTGTTCTGTCGCCAAATGCCGCCAAGTTTGTCGCCAACTTCGCCAAATTCCCATAGACTTCCATTGTAAACCTATAGCGTTTACTTGCTTACAGAAAATCAACAAATTGAGATATTTTAATGCAACAAAAAAGTAATATTAGCTTAAGGGATTACATTTAAGGGAGTCCAAGTAAATTAAATTATGAAAAATTATTGCAAGTGCATTTTAATGATATTAGAGCCTTCCGAATGATCTGAAATTTTAAAGATATAATTGTTGCAAAATTTTGTCGAGCCATTTCAAATTTTAGGAAAATTGGATGTATAGTTTAATTACAGGGACAGTCAAAAGTTTTTCTTTACATTACGGCCAATGGGAAAAATTATTGCAAGTGCATTTTAATAATATTACAGCCTTCCGAATGGTCTGAAATTTTAAAGATATAGTTGTTGCAAAATTTTGTCGAGCTATTTCAAATTTTAGGAAAATCGGATGTATAGTTTAATTACAGGGACAGTCAAAAGTGTTCCGTTACATTACGGGAATGGGAAAAAATTATTGGAAGTGCATTTTAATGATGTATCAGACTATGCACTTTATGAAGTGCAAAAAATTATACATTCAGTACAATATGGGGTGCAAAAAATAATTATAAAACTAGTTATAGTACGAACGCACCTCATTTGCCACGTTTGACGAGCAATTTCCAACTTGTTTTTAATTTGAATTTACTGTAAGATTTGGTCCTATCAAAAAAACTTGTCAATATAAAAGTTGTAGATAATATTAAGAAGATTTATAATAAATTTAAGCGGATTTGATATCTTGTGAATTGACGAAGTTATGAATTTTTTTCTTCTTCAACACCCCCTTTTTGTTTTCGTTTTTAACCCTTTTCAACACAGTTGAAAAGTGTTTATGCATTTGGTTTGCCTGTCCGTCTGTCCACGCTCTAACTACCATAAATATTCTCGGATTTTTATATAATTTATAAACGTTATGTAGGGTCTCCTAGGCATATTTGGTATTGTATATGAAGTATTTAGGATTAATAGTTCATTTACAGGCGCACCCAAAAGAATTTCATTACAGTATGGTATATGGGGAAAAGTCGTTTGCAGAGCATTTTAATGATCTTACGGTATTTTAAATGTATTGAAACTGATATAAATCCCTGAATATTTCACTACAAGATGATTACGATAGAATAGGGCATTCATAGCATTTGTCGTTTATTTACAGGGACACACAAAAGAAATCGATTATAGTACTGTCTTTGAGTAATAATTGCTTGAAGTGCGTTTTCAATTTCGGCATGTGCTTTTAAATTGAACTAGTATTTTAATTTAAATATTTCTTTCCATCTCACTAGTTGTATATAAATTCATATACAGGGCTGCACAAAAGAATACACATTCTCCTTATTAGCGGAAACTGCTGAAGGGGGAAATTTCAATTAAAGTATATATGTATTTCTTAACTTGACTCAATTTTGGCATGCATGTAGTTAATAGATACAAATCTATATACAGGGCTGCTCAAAGAATTAGGATAATTTTCCGATTGTAGATGGAAACAGCTGAAATGGGTTTTCAAGTGTGTTATGCGTTTCCATATGGTTTTGAATTAGACATAATATTTCAACTTATTAAACGATGCAGTTTTGTTACACTATTCTGAATGTGTTGGAAAATGTTTCATAATCCATGCTTGAAGTATGATTTTTTTCTTTCTTGTTAAATTTTTTTGCGGTAAGAGTTGCTCCTATCAAGAACTTGTCAATATAAAGTTGTAGATAGTATTAAGAAGATTTGTAATAAATTTAATTGGATTTGATATCTTGAGAATTGACGAAGTTATGAATTTTTCTCTCCCTAAAATCCTATTTTTACCCTCCCCATTTCCACCCCCTTAGGCCGATTTTGCCCATTTGCAATCCCCGCCGAGTTATTAGCCTTCTCAATGTTTTTGGTGAGTTTGAAAACGATCCGTGCATAATTGCGACTTTTATCGAGCGGACAAAACTTAGTATATACATACACACGCACTCATATATATATATATATAAATAAAGTTTTTAAGTGGGGGTGATTTTGGGTTCCTGGGGTCATATAATGGAAAGCTATGAAGGAATTTTTCAAAAGTCGCTCCATGGTAACCACTAAAATAAGTAGTATTTCTTATGAAATCTACCTAAAAAAACTCCCAGTATGTCGAAGAAAGTGTGTATATGTTAAACAAAGCTAAGTAGGAAAACAACTTTGGTATAATTTTGGAAAATTATGTCTCTAAAACAATCTATTAAAAAAGTCTTTTTTATCATCCACCCACGTTTTATTATTTGTTATAGAACATCAAAAATTTATTAAAGTATTTAAAGTAAAGTTTAAGTATGTATTTAGAAATGTAAATCCTTATCAATATGAAATCATACCTCGGTCACTGTTTAGATAATTAAATATTTAAATGCTAGGCAATATTAAAATTCAATTACATTATACTGCAATCTTTTGATACTAATTTTTAAACTGTATAAAGATAACTTTATAATGCTCATTAATATATGCGCAAGAAGTTTAATTTTAATGGTCATATTTTTTTATGCTGTAAAGAAAGAGACAAATGCTTCTTAATTTAGGAATATACAGGGTGTTGCCGAATGCGATCGGCAAATTCAGAGAGGTGATAGAAGCCATCGACAAGAGGGAAAATTACCATGGGGTCGCGAACCACTTAATCAAAAATGCAGGGTGATTTACTCAATTTGAGTTGAGGGTAATAACGACGGCCAAACTCGATTCCCCTTAATTTTCTTAATATTTTGAAACAAGTAAATGTTATTAAAAAAATTTTTTACTGTATATTTTACGGTCAGAATTCTCAATGTTTCAAGCAATTAGCAATTTAAATGTAATTAAATACCGAAATTTACCCATAATCTTTGTTTTCCCTGTTATAGTAGCGTGTTATTTAATATATTTTTAGTTGCTTATGCTTAAAGCACTGTATTTATTTATTTTATCTTCAAATCCTTCAGTTTTCTTGTTTGCAGTATAAAAAACGCCGAGGCAAAATATATGTATGTTATCCATATCTTTGTTAACGCGTATACAGAGACGTTTTTCGTATTTTTATATATGAAAGTAACACTTAATAAGCATCACTTACAGTAGGTATTCGCCCCATGAGGCGGAGACTAAAGGGTGATTGTGAAGGCCGTATAAGGAAGGCAAGAATCGAGTTCGGCCGTGGTAATAACTTTCAGAAAACTAAAGTATAATACAGTACAGTTATACAGTATAAGTCAAAAGTTCGGAATCCTTGGGACTTTACCAAGTCCGAATTTCGGATTTTCCCGAACTTTGGGTAATCAAAATATTGCCAAAAAGAAGAAAAATAAATTTCACTACTTAAGAAGGCAAATTATGACATTCATATATTAAAAATTGCATATAACAGCTGTTAATACTAAGTAAAATAATCATTTTCATCAAATAAATCATAACAAAATAAAAAGTAAAAGAAATTATTCATTTAATGACACATACAATTTAAGAAGAAATTGTAATTTACTTAACTACTGAACATTTCAGTTAATGGGCGCTGCTTTATTAACTTAGGTTTCTCATTAGAAAGTTTTTCTTTAATTCTGTACGTACACATTCAGTAATAAAGCTTCTTTGCAGACCTTCTTTTTCTTTGTTCGTTTCAACAATTTTTTTTTTTCCTCCTTTCTTGAATACCTACTCTCGCTGAAAAGTTCGAACTTTGGACAATTCCGAACTTTGGTTGTCCGAACTTTAGACTTTGTACTGTAATAAAAATTTTATTAGACATTCTCACCTTTGTTGCAGATGTGATAATATATGTATATATATATATAAAGTGGTAGAAGTTATCATTAAACGCGCCAGCAGTATGCAAATGACGCGCCACATTTTGGACTGCGATTACATTTCATACAGTATCATCGAATCGATTATTTGAGCACCCTGTTTTTCTAGAACTTTCCGTGATATTATAACAGTTCACACAACACAAGGGACATATCGCTGTATTATCATTGTAATGTTTCTATTTTTCTCAAAATTATTACCGTCAACCCGAGTTCAGTTAAGATGAAACACCATGTATTTCTGACTAAATAAGTGGTTTGCGACCCCATGTTCTATGACAGGTTTCATCCTATAGATGCCTACTATCACTCCTTTTAACCCTTTATGTACTGAATTATGAATTCATGAAAATTTTATCTTCTAAAGCAATTTTCGAGAATTGTTTAAACTATATTAGACGATTTACATAATCAGTTAATCAATTTTAGAACGATTTTAGAAAGAATGAGGGATTAAGAAGGATTAATTAAATCTTAATTTATAGGGATTTTGTGCACTATTTATAACCCTGATCAAATCTTTTATTTTAAATATTTTTCTTAGTATTTTGCAGAATTAGGAAATGTACAAATATAATGTTCTTTCAATAGAAATATAGAAATATTTCCCAATTGAAAAATTTCTCCCCCCCCCCCCCCTCAACGCCAAGAATGCTGAAAAAATTCAAAGGCAAAACAAATCATCCTTTTAAAAATATTTTTGTTTTGTGTAACCCATAATGCTTTTGGAACAAGATAATGTAATGTATCTATAACTCATTATAAACTGCATTACAACTAATCGATGCATTAAATGAATTTTATAACAAGTTATTTTAATGGTACTTATAAGTACCGTCATTAGATATAGGGTTAATTTGTCGGTCGAATTCGGCAACAGCCTGTATAATATAATCAAGAAGGAAAGTATACATTAACCTGTTCCGAGTTACTAACGATTCCGTAAAACCTTCATTATCTTTATAAACCCCAGAAACAAATACATTCAATGGAGATTTAAAGAAGCATTTATAAAAACAAAGTTTCTTTTGCTGCCACTTATTTTCGGAAATGTTTCCGAGTATTTTCTGTATATTAATCAGCTTTCCCAACCCAAAATAAAGGTTTTTCGATGCTATCCATTCTCAAGTAAACATTTTTATGTTCAATCAATTTGTTTTAATGAAAAACATGATAAATTAATAGCATTAACAATAAAATTAGCCTATAGGGAACTCCCAGTTACCCTCGAACATCGAAATTTGGCACGAAAGGCGGTCTTACAGCACATGTAAAGGGGAAAAAAAATCCGGAAATCATTAATTTATAACTCTACATTGCGTGTAAAAACTTTAAGGACAGCAAAAAATATATATATTTTTTTGATAAATTTCAAATCAAATGAAAAAATGTTTACTATAATGGGTATCATAAAGTTCAAAAGCTCATAAAAAAGTCAACAAAAATCATCTGTAAGTATTTTATTACGAAAATGAAGTAAATGTTTAAAAAAGCACTATTTCTGCCTGTGTAAAAACTTTAAGGACAGCAAAATAAAAACAATTCGGTAACGAAAAAACGAACTTTTAATATATTATGGATCCACCATCGGGTTTAATGACTGCAAATACAGTAGCCTCCCTCTTAACCGGAATTCTGCTTTAGCCGGCCGACTTTTTTCCCCAACATCAGGCAAAATTCAGTGATCACGACCTCGGGAACTCAGCTTACGCTTTCGAGTTAAAGTGCAAGGGGAAGAAGGCAAAGTTCAGAAAGGAGAACGTCGGTTTGGATACGCGTAGACCCAGTGTTGAAATCAGAGTGTTGTCCGGGGGGGGGACATACCGCCCCCCCCCCCCGGAACAATGAGATGTCCCTTCGGAAGATTTAAGATTTTGGGTTTTTAATGTTCAAAAGTGCAATCTCCTCCACCCCCCCCCCCCGGAACTCTATAATGTATCTGATTTATCTGCAAACTGTTTTGTACAGACATTTAAAAAGCTTGAGGGATAGGAACAGATCACCGTAGAAGATGTATAAGAGTTGTTTGAATCTGATAAAGAGGCCAAGCGCAAAACATTATTTGATGGGGGTATAATTTGGACAGTAACTGTCGTTGTTCATACGAAGATGATCCTGATGATGATCCAGTTTAAGTTGATACAGCTCAAATTCCTCACAGAGAAGGGGTAAAAACATTAGAATTGGCGCTACACTATGTTGAGCAGCAGATAACAGCTTCCTAGGTTAAACTTATGATGTTAGGAGAGATGGATAGTCAAGAGATGGATAGATTATGCTGCAAAATGTCGGGAATCTTGCCTTCAAAAGAAGAAGGTCACTGATTTCTTTACGGTTGATTAACTTAAATATGCATAATGTAGAACAATTTCATCTTCTTATAAAAGGTGTGTGACACGATTTTCAACAATTTAATTTGTGTTAAATATTTTTCATTATTTGTTATGAGTGATAATTTTTCTTCCAATTCAGTTAATTATAACTAGTATTCATTTCACAAAATATAGAAATCATAATTTTTTTTTTAAACTACACAAATTGAAAAACTAAATGTATCGTACGGGTTTAATTAAATTACGCCGATACTTATTTAAATTTTTTTTGCTTCTCCGCTTTAACCGGTTTTTCTCTTAACCGGCTAACCCTCGGTCCCGTTTATGCCGGTTAAGCGGGAGGCTACTGTATTCTATCTTTCATGGACATTATTAATTTTTGGCACAGTTCGAGACTGGTTTTTACCATTCATCTTCAATCGTGCATATGAGTTCTGAAGCTGAGGGAAAATGTCTTCAATTTTTATAAAATCGTCTTGCTAGATCTCCCCACAAGTTCTCGATAGGGTTTAGATCGGGACTCCTGGGTGGTCATTGCAAAACTTCAATATTTTTCTTCTGAAATCAGAGTTTTGTCTCATGCTTGTGTGGATAGGCGCGTTATCTTGCTGATAAATCCATTTCTCTCCTGCCAAAAGTGTTGCAACAGGTGAAATATGGTCAGAAAGAGCTTTTAAATATGCCTTTGAATTAACTTTTCCTGAAAAAAAATTCAAATTACCCCACGCCGTTGAACAAAAAGCAGCTCCATGTCATAATGGATCCGACACCTAACTGACGTTTTTAAAAAAAATCTTTTTCTTTTCTCAAATCATGTCAATAATATTTCCAGCCATCAGGATCATCTGAGTTTCATTTCTTTTCATCGGAAAAAATAATCTGTAGCGATTTGTCGTCCTAAGTCATCACTTGTTTTGCAAGCTGTAAATGCTGGGTTTCGTGGCTAGTCAATAAAGGGGATTTACACAATTTTTGCGCGTACTGGATATTCCGAAATTTATTAACTGCGTTGCAGATTGTTTTTTTGCACATTTTGAACCCACTCGTTTGTAAAATTTCTTTACTTGAGTATTTTTCAGTTTATGCTAACTTTAAAACTTTTCTTTCATCTCTGTGTGACAAGACTTTTTGTCTGCCTACAGCGTTTTCCCCCCTATAATACTCATTTTTTAACCTTAAGAAATTGTTGATGAGGATGTTAGATCTTCCCATCTCTTTTGCGAAGGACCTAAAACTAATTCATGATAATGCAAAAGATTTACAGCATCTTTTTCATATTCAGTCAGTTTAAGTGCTTTTGGCATTGTTATAAAACTAGCAAAACTCTTAATTGAAAACGTCAGAAAAATCATTATACAGAAGTGTTTTTAATGTGCAAATGAATAATAATTACACATAATATTTTTATAAAAAAGCAATGGTGTCCTTGTAGTTTTTACACAGGCAAAAATAGTGTTTTTTTTGCATAATTATTTTTTTCGTAATGAAAAGCCCACAGATATATTTTGCTGACTTTTATATCAGTATTTACACTTTATGATCAACCTTAAATTACAATTTTAACTATCGAATTTTAAATTTATCAAAATTTTTACAATTTTTTACTGTCCTTAAAGTTTTTACACGCACTGTATGTCGATTTATTACATGAAAAACGCGTGAATTTCCACAATCATTACTAACGCATAGTAACGGTATATTTTGTAACAGTTCAGAACGCTCGAGGTGCGAGTTCTACTAGCACTTGACTGATTTTTATATAAAAACTAGCTGAATTGCCCGGCGTTGCCCGGAATTTTAAGAGTTCCTGGTTTGAAAAACCAATTGCAAAATTTAACATACAACATAAAAAAAAAAAAAAAAAAAAAAAAAAAAAAAGAAAGAAAAAAGTCGAAGACACAAACAGTCGGGAATACATGAATCAAATGAAAACCCAATATAAAAATGAATAAATTTATATAACAGACGCAAAATAATACAGTTATAAATGAACTTATTTCCATTCATCATTGGAGCAATAAAGTTAAAATACGCCAATATTTCCATAATCGAGTTTTTATTATGCTTCAATACATTTTTTCACACTTATATGACGTCATATAGTCACCACGTCCTGTATATTTGCAATATGAAGTAATATTCCATTTTTTTAATTCGTCAAATTAATTAAATAATTGTAATTTTTCACATGGAAATTAAAACAGAAAAATTATGACGTAACATTCACTTTTGTTTCTAATTCGTCGAACTATTAATTTTACTTTCATTGTTCACGTGGAAGTCTTGCAGTAGAAAAGTTTTGATGTAATATTCCCTTTTTAGGTGCGTTCGTAATTATATAAATACGTAGCACCTATAGTCGTCGTTCAGTCCGTCTGTCCGTCCGTCTGTCTGTCCGCATATAACAGAGCAAAAACTACCCAACCGAATGGTCTGAAATTTTAAATATATGATTGTTGCAAAATTTTGTCGAGCCATTTCAAATTTTATGAAAATCGGATATATAGTTTAATGACAGGGACAGTCAAAAGTTTTTCTTTGCATTACGGCCAATGGGAAAAATTATTGCAAGTGCATTTTAATGATGTTACAGCCTTCCGAATGGTCTGAAATTTCAAATATATAATTGTTGCAAAATTTTGTCGAGCCATTTGAAATTTTATGAAAATCGGATGTATAGTTTAATTACAGGGACACTCAAAAGTTTTCCGTTACATTACGGGGAATGGGAAAAAAATATTGCAAGTGCATTTTAATGATGTTACAGACTAAGCAGTTATGAAGTTAAACAATATATACATTCAGTACAATATGGGGTGCAAAAAATAATTATAAAACTAGTTATAGTACGAACGCACCTCATTTGCCATGTTTGACGAGCAATTTCCAACTTGTTTTAAATTCGTCAAACCATTTATTTTACTTTTTCACGAGGAAATCTTGCAACAGAAAAGTAATTGTTGCGGTAAGAATTTTATTTTTCATTTCCAATCGTTGGCAACTGCTATAACTAAAAATATTTAAATTTGATAGGAAAATGCTGTTAAATGGGTGTTTTTTTATTAATTAAAAATTAACTATAAATTATTTTGATTCCGGATTACTTCAGTTGCCTCGGCCGTGTTTTAATACACATGTATGTAGCATTTCACAATCATGGCTTCCAAATTGTAGATTTGTATAGAATTACAGACAGACAGACAAATTTTCATTTTTACATACTAGATTTTAACTGTTTAAGTGAATTAAATACATACTAATTAACTTTGAGGAAAATTTTTTATTTGATATTTGTTTTGATTTAAAAAAAAAAAAATAAAACCCGTATGACAATGACTCTTTTATTTGTTTCAAAAGCATTACATATATGTAGATATTCTACCATTTCAGATACTTAGTATACATACTATAATATAGTTCTGTAAACAACTTATCGAATTTTTTATTCGTTCTACAGATAAAGGATAAAGAGAAAAAAAATAACTGAAAAAACGTTTAAAATATTTGAAATTCATAGAATATATCGTTCATTTAAGGAAAAATATCGTTAAAACGTGGATCATAAAACGTAAAAATAAGTAAAATGAAAACGGATCATAAGAATTTATATCGATAGATTGAGCTAAACGTTAAATCGAGCATCGTTAAATCTGGGTTATACTGTATGTTCTTTCATATGTTGATTCATCAACATAAGTTTGGGGTTGAGAAACATATAAACTATCTTTACTGACGTTACTTTGTACTTTACGGATAAAACCCATCCATGTAACGTTCACTGTAAGATAGAAATTATACAAACTGATAGCGATTGAAGAGCTAAGTGGAAGAACATGTTAAGTAAAAAAAAATTACATTTAAAGAAATTTGAGGTGAAAGTTTTTGCTGTAAATTTTAATGATTTATTTTCTGTTTGATACCATGTGTTTATAATATTAACAGGTATGGTACTAAACTCTCTCAGAAAAACATATTCATATTTAATTTTCAAATATTAAAAATTATTAACATTATTAAATATCAATGAATAATCTCTTAAATCTTCAAGACCAAATAGAATCTTAGTATTTTAGCTTCTCCATGTGATAGGATACCTCATAACGCTTTCATCCAAAAGATTAAAAAAAAAATGAAAAAATGTAGCATAACATGTTCATCCACTCAGCTCTTCAATTATCAGTAAGTATCGAAAATAAATATTTTTCGTAAATCATCTGTCAAACATATCTAGAAGTGATCCAATTAAAAACATTTTCGGGCTAACATATCTAGAAGTGATCTAATTAAACACATTTTCGGGCTTTCCCTACATTCTATTTAGATAAGATGCAAATGAGATGCAGATGATTTCCTATCACCTAACCGAAAAGAAAAACAAAGTCATAAAGTACGCCATGTTTGAACTTATCACTGAAATTCATATATATATTCTCAGGAAAAAACTGACGCAACAATGATAATAAAAGTAATTTTTTTAAACACTTTTATGTAATGCATTCAATGTTTATCTTAAAAATCACGTCGAATTTCATCGCTACAACTCATGTAGTTTCCTGAATTGTCTGTTACAATGTGGCATTGGACCCCGATTACTGAAAATTCACCGCTTTGATTTATGCTTGATAGAAAATGCGAACTAGTGAATTTATTAACGGGGGGGGGGGGGGGGCAGGGCTGCCCCTGAACATGCACTGCGGCGCTACGTGCACTAAGTTATGAAGTCCAGGCAATAGGGGATTTTACCTGGAAAAATTAATACTAGTTCAGGATTTCGACTCACTTTATGTTTTTTGTGTCGCTGAATCCGAATTTGTAACTTCCCACCAAAATTTCACCGGCAACCCCCCCAAAAATTGATTTTTTTAAAAATTTGGTTTTTGAGAAAAGCGCGCGGGGAATATTCCGAGGCAGCCCCCTCTCTCCCCGTTTATTTTACGTCATAATGTCATCTATCCTATTTGTTGCAAATTTTGTCTAATTTCTGAATTTAGTAATGCTTTTTCCCTAAAACAATAAGAAATTTAAGTTAATAACAACTATTTGGGGGGGGGGTTGGGTGTAAGTAAAAAATTCGGATTCAGAGACCCAAAAAACTTAAAGAAACCTTATAAGGAAAGTTCGGAGGGGAGATGGGAGGGCGAATGTAAACGTGTGAGTGGTTAAGTGGAATTGCGCAACTTAGTCCACGCAGCACCGCGCGCATGTTCCGAGGCAGATCCCCCCTTCCCCTTCATCCTAAGTCATAATGTCATATATCCAATTTGTTGCAAATTTTATCTACTTTCAGAATTTTTAGATACTTTTCCCCTAAAACAATAAAAATTTTTTTTAATAAAAACCTTTTTTGGGGGGCTTTTTACCAAAATTTGGGAGGGGGGGGGGGTTGCCGGGGGAAATTTTTGTGGAAAGTTACAAATTCGGATTCAACGACCCAAAAAACATAAAGTAAGCCGATTTCCAGAACTATCATTAATTTTGCTAGGTAAAATTCCCTATTGCCTGGACTAATAGGAATTTAATCATTTTTAGATCATTTTATGCGTCAGAATTTCCCGGTGTGCAGACTGCATTTAGTTTTTAAATTTGACTCATTGTTTAAGGTTTTATTTTTATTTTAAATTCAAATTTTCAGCATTTCGAGAAATATTATTTACATATTTTAGAAGATTGTATTAATTTAAACTGTTGCCAACTGTATAAACAGCGCAAACAATAATGTTTGCTTCAAATTAAAAATTTATTTTACACGTGACTATTATAAACAGAAAATATAAAAAGCAGGAACTCATTGAAAATTACGTCATAAAAACTATATTTAAACGTGAATTTTAAAGGAGAAAGAATATTGTAAAATAATAAAATCATTAACATGTTTTAGAAGTCTTAAATAGGAGAATTTACGTTACATACACTTATTACGTAAAATGAACAAGAAATAATATTGCAAAACAGTTTAAATTTAAAAATTGCTCGAGACATTTATTTGATATTTTAAGATGATCATAATATTTCATTTCTAACAAAAGTATTTTTACGTGAATATTAAAAAGAGAAAGAAAAGTTTGGTGAAAATTACGTCAGATTATAATTGTCAGATTCAAATTATAATTCAATCTTCCGAAATCTTTTTAAAGCCGATCAAATTAGCGTGCTGTTAGAGTCTGCGGTGTCTGAACGGGGGTTGACGAGCGTAGCTCGTAGGGGGCAGAGCCCCCTAGTATACATATATAAATAAATCCTTCTATATATAAAAAAAAAGTTTTGATTTGGAAATGGACCAATGAAAATCTGCGTAGATATTCCCGGTAGATCGGCATTCAATTTGAATGCTTAAACATGGCCTTTCTTCGTTAATATTAAAAAAACTGTTGCATACAAAAATATGAAAATCGGTGGTTATATAGAGAAATGTTTGATAAACATGCTGATGTAGGCAGTTTTCAAATCGAATAATTATTTTAAGAGATATTTAGTGCTAAAGTTGGACCATTAAGAAAGTTTTATTGGAGCAAAAACTATACATGAGAATTTAACCCTTAAATGCCTGACTTTTCAAAAATCATCGTAATAATGTTTTTCGGCTTTCAATTTTTAAATAAATCATGGGAAAAATACTTTAAGAAATCATATTTTGTTTTAAGTATGGTTTACGGCTAAAAAATAGTTTGTTACTAATCGGCAATACTGGTCTTTAATTGAAAAAATAATTTTCCTTGATAAAATTCTATAATATTAAACACACAAGAATTTTAGGAACTATAATAAGAAATAAATTTTACTTGATTACTGCAGAACTAAATAGAGTATTTCGCAAGCTTCCAAACTAAACAAAAAGAACAAGTAGCAACAATTGAAAAAATAAATCTATCTTTATTCTTAAACAGCACAAGTGTTGCCATCTACATGTTGAAAATCGATTTAACAATATTTTCAGAATGTATTTTGTTGGCAACATTAGGCATTATAGCTTCAATATTATTCTAATTAGTATTTTAGAAGCCTAAATTGGGTATGTTGCCGGAAAGCAACACCCGGCATTTAAGGGTTAATCATTTTCAGATCATTTTATATGTTATAAGTTCCCGATGTGCAGATTGCATTTATTTTTTTTATTTGACTCATTTTTTGAGGTTTTATTTCTATTTTAAATTCAAATTTTCAGTATTTCTAGAGATATTTTTTATTTATTTTAGAAAATGGTATTAATTTAAACTGTTTCCAACATTATAAACAGCGCAAACAATAATGTTTACTTCAAATTAGAAATTTATTTACACGTGACTATTATAAACAGAAAAAACCCTCTAAAATTAGAATTAAATAATTACACGTTAAAAGCAGGAAAATTACGTCATAAGAACCAATTTTACACTTGAATTTTAAAAGATAAATAAAATATTAAAATAAAAAAAATCATTATTATGCGTTAAAACTTTTAAATGGAGGAAATTACGTCATATTTAAAATGCCCAAAAAATATGGCAAAACAATTTAAATTAAAACAATATGTTTCCGCGAGACATTTATTTGATATTTTGAGATAATCTTTTCAACTATTATCGTGAATTCGAAGACAGAGTAAATAATATTTCCTTCTAACAACAAAAGTATTTTCACGTTGATATTAATCAGAGAAATAAAACTTTGGTATAAATTACGTCAGATTTAAAACGACACATATAAAATGAATTATTTAATAGAGCTATCTTATAGCGCTGTTAAAAAATAATAATATTTCCTTCTAACATCTTATAGCGCTGTTAAAAAATGCCGGGAGACAATGACACTGTTTACTTAATTCATTTTACATTAGCTCATTTTCAAATGTTTAACTAATTTTTTTAATTAAATACGAAAACAGCCATTGTATCTCTTAACAGCAGCAGATTTGATCTTAAAAATCCCCAATCCAAGGAAAACGAATGGAAACTCGTTTACAGAGAGATCGCTACTGTTTTTTCTTTTTTTGTTCTTTCTTTTTTTTTTTTAAATTTTAATTCAATATTTTTAAAGCCGATCAAATTAGCCTGTGTTTTGGATTTTGGTGTGCCTGAACGGGGGTTGGCGAGCGTAGCTTGTCAGAGCCCCCTAGTATATATATAAAAAATAATGGTTTGGAAATGGACCAATGAAAATCTGCTTAGATAGTCCCGGTAGATCGGCATCCATTTGAATGCTTAAACATGGTGTCCTTCTTCGTTAATATTAAAAAAGGTGTTGCATACTAAAATATGAAATTCGGTAGTATTATAGAGAAATGTTTGATAAATACGATGATGCAGACAGTTTTCAAATCGAATAATTATTTTAAGAGATTTTTAATGTTTAAGTTGGTCAAAATCGTTCCATTAAAAATGTTTTACAGAAGAAAAAACTATACATAGGTATTTAATCATTTTTGGATCATTATATGCATTGGAAGTTTCCGGTGTGCAGGCTATATTTATTTTTTTAATTTGACTCATTTTTTGAGGGTCTATTTTCATTTGAATTTCAAATTTTCAGCATTTCCAGAGATATTTTTTACATATTTTAGAAAAGCTTATTATTTTAAATTGTTGCCAAAATTGTAAAAACTTCTCAAATAATAATATTTCCTTTAAATTAAAAATTTATTTACACGCGACTATTATAAATAGAAAAAACCCTATGGAATTAGAATTAAATGATTACGCGTTAAAAGCAGGAAAATGTTAAAAATTACGCCGTAAAAATTATTTATACACGTGAATATTTAAAAAGAAAAAAAAACTATACAACAATTATTTAATGTGCGTTACAAGCAGTAAATGCGGGTGAAACGTGATTGCGTCCTATTTCAAATAGTCAAATAATATTGCCAAACAGTTTAAATTAAAATATATACTCACACGTGAAATTTATTTCATATTTCGAGATAATCTTTTAAACTACTGTTGCCAAAGACAGCACAAATAGTAATATTTCCTTTCTAACAATTAAAATACATATTTCTAGGTGAATATTACAAAAAGAAAAGTTTGGTGAAAATTACGTCAGTTTAAAACGTGTGATTTAAAATCATCTTCTTATAGCGTTATTAAAAAATACCTGGAATCAAAAGACTGTTGACTTAGTTCATTTTATGTTAGCTAATTTTTAGACGTTTAACTAATCTCATTTAATCAAACATGAAAACAGCATTTGACAGCAACTTCTTTGTCCTTAAAATCCTTTATTAAAAGAGAAATAAATGGAAACCCCTTTACAGGGATATCGCCACTGACTTTTTAATTATAATCCAATCTTCCGTCATCTATTTTAAGCCGATGAAATTAACGAATTTTTGGAGTCTTAACGGGGGTTGGAGAGTGTAGCTCGTAGGGGGCAGAGCCCCCTAGTACTAAAAATAAGAAAGCAATGTTTGTACGACTTGAAAAAAATTTTGGTACTTACATTCGGGCCATGTCACATACAAGACAATTACACTAATTACAGCAACCCTTATTTTTTGTCCATTTGATATTTATTTATTATAGCTTTAAATTTATTTTATTATTATAGTTTTTTAAAAATTATAGTTTATAGTATGTAGTTTTATGTTATATATTTTATTTATTTATTTACTTTAAACAATTTGCCATTTTAAACAAGGTTATGCATTTAAGAATGTTAAATTACTGTTTTGAGCGTAATTGGCAAACAATAAACTAGATTGACAATTGTCAGCCATTTCTGGCGATCTATCTCATGGTCCGGATAATGATATAAAAAACTGGTGGAACCAGAGAGAAAAGTAAAGCTCGATCTAAAAAAGTTACAGTAAAAAATTGTCAAATAGTTTCAGTTTAAAAAAGTAAGTAGTGTGTAGAAAAGTAATGGAATCAGATTATCTGTAAAGCTCATGAAATTACCCAAATTTTTGTTGATAGCTGAAAATGTGAACTGAGCTTTACTGGTGCCTTAAAATCAATCAGGGAAGTAATTTTTAACTCATTCTGAATTCCAATCACTCATAACTAGTTTAAAAATTTGGGTTCACAAGAATAGGTTAGAGGTTGATTTGGAAATGAGAGAGAACATCAGAGGTATCGAGAACATCAGAGGTCGTTCAGTACGAAGTATGGACCAAATTCCATTCCAGGGGTCACTGATAAGCCTGGAAGATAAGCCTGGGAGTCCAAAATAAGCCCAAAATCCTAAGCATGTACGATTCAACCATATGCTAACTACTTGTCTGGCTTAAGTCCATTGACATAAGGCTCCCTTTTAACAGTAATTACATGAAATAAAAATTATTACGCTACATGTGTTATGTCAGAAATGTTAATAATAACAATTCCTCAGCAACTTGACTATATTAATGTTATACTTAAAATATTACTTCATGGTTTACATTCTTTCAGCTTTGTGGAGTTTAGCTTGACTTGATGCAATCATGTCCACAATTCTGGGCCTGACAGAAATTTCTTTGCACATAACTACTTATTCTGTTTACTATACCTGGTACTCATAATGAGTGGATAATATGATTTTGAATATAAGGCACCAGTAAAGCTCAGTCCACATTTTCAGCTATCAACAAAAATTTGGGTAATTTCATGAGCTTTACAGATAATCTGATTCCATTACTTTTCTACACACTACTTACTTTTTTAAACTGAAACTATTTGACAATTTTTTACTGTAACTTTTTTAGATCGAGCTTTACTTTTCTCTCTGGTTCCACCAGTTTTTTATATCATTTCACATCTTTTTCAGATCCTTTCAGGAACTTAATCAACCAACTTCAACTAACCAAACAACCGCCCCAATTAACCAACCAATGATCCCAATTAACCGGCCCAATCAATTGTCCCAATCAAAAACTAACAGAAACATTGGTTCACCAGGGTATTTCAAGAGCTTTGATGACCCCATACTTATTGCTAAACCCCATATTGGGATATTGACCTATACTTTACTCAGAACTGACCGCCAGACTAGTCCTTAGACTATGTTTTATACATAGTGTGATCTCTTGAATTTTTCTGCTATGTACTACGCTCCTCTGGTTTGAAGGACTATGCAGAATCCTAGGCCAACCTCTCAAACACACAAAAAGCTAGGGTAAGAAACAGTCATAAGAAATGAATTAAAACTGCGAAAAAACTATAAAAAGGGAAAATTTCTGTCTTTGGAACTTGATGGGAATTTTAAATTAAAAAAAGCCTGAAAACGACTGAATGCAGAAAAATGATCAAAAGTGATTGAAAATATTATACAATACACCTGTAAATAATATCAGAAATATTACTAATATTGGATATTTATAGTAATATTTCGGAGGTCAAACTAAAATGCCACGATAATTACTAACATATTTACATCTAACAATAACCATTGATCAAAAAATCAGGAAAATTGGAAAGTAGGTGTCCTTTGTAAAGTATGCATTAATTAAGGAGATAAAATACGTAAACGAGTCCATTGACAATTGGCGTATTTGGTACGGATAAATTATATAATTGAGCCTTACAGACAATTGGCGCATGTTACCGGGCGTCGTTTAGGGCATGATTAACTGAACCGGAAGCGCACGCATCTATTTTTGTAACATTAACAAACTCGTAAGGTAAATCTCACCTCATTTTATCTCCCATTATATTTTTGGCTAAATGCGTTTAAAAAAAAGTTTACTACTCTATATTGTAAAATGCATCAGTACTACTTCTTTTTAGGGAGAAATCAAGCGTTTCATATTTATTTTCAGATTTTATAACAGTTTCTGTAAAAATGGCGGGTTTTTTCCCTTAGAAAATATGCAACGATTTGTTTTACCTCTTAAAACATGAATTATTTTATAAAATTTACAGTAATTACATTTAATGCACTTTCATCAATATATGCAGGTAGCTTTTATTTCACTCTTTCAGTAAAATTATTTTAGTGTGTGTTATCCCATAACGAATGAACATATCGAAATGTAACGTTTGTATACGCGCGGGATTATTTAATCCCAAAAGCTATATTTCTACTTTTCTTGCCAACAAACTAAAGACATTCCTTCATACAACCTTTCTCAACCGTGGCCTTGAAAGATACAAGGAAGGTCAGAAGTGCTTCATGACGTAATTTTGAAGTTTTTTCATCTGCATAACCCCTTCTCCTGCAGGTAAATGCAACGCCTCCCGCCAGCCAGACCGTCCGCATACATACTACACCATAAAACGGAAGAGCATATAGAAAAATGAGCTTTGCTAAAATGACGAATTTTTGAAGTTTTTTCACCTGCATAACCCCTTCCCCCGCAGGTAAACGCGACGTCTCCCGAAAGCCAGACCGTCCGCATACGTACTACACCATAAAACGGAAGAGCATATACAAACACGACCCTTGCTAAAATGACGTAATTTTGATTTTTTTTTCATCTGCATAACCCCTTCTTCCGCAGGTAAACGTAACGTCTGCCACTAGCCAGACCGTTCGCATACATACTACACCATAAAACGGAAGAGCATATAGAAAAATGAGCCTTGCTAAAATAAAGTGACGAAAACGTTGCTAGCTCTTAGACCAGGGATGGCGAACCTTTTCACGTCCACGTGTCAAATTTTTCCAAAAATATACTTTACGTGATCATGACGTGCCAACAATAAAAAAATTTAATGGATCAAATAATAATGAATCAAAACTACTTAAAATTTTGTTTTTAGCATTAAAAAAATACAGGTGATATTTGATGTTATGCTGTAGAAATTTATTTAAAAATATATTATTTCTGTTGCCTCATCTGAAATGCCAAATAATTTATATCCGCTTTGTACTTAGTTATTTTCCGTAGAATGCAAGTTTAATTGCACTCGCTTGACAAGATGTTTTTAGATGATTTTATTTATTTTTTTTTTTTACGAAAAGAATGTCTTGCAGAAAAAATTGGCAAAATAGCAAGCGCCAGAAACTATAGCTTTTAGTGTCTGGAATTGAATTCCAAGTTGTTATAATTTTAAAATCAGCATTTTTGCTTATTACACTTTTAATTTTTGTTTAGCGATAATCTTCTAATTCTCAAAATTTTCTGAGCCAATATTGACCTAGATTTAGATAAATTAAGTTATACTTCAATTTCTTCAATCTATGTGACAATCACAACCAACCGAACTAATCGGATTCAAGTGACACAGACAACATCTATATTAATTAATGCATTTTGTGAAATGCTACTGTATTTTGATGTAAAACTTAAATCTATGCCGTACCAAAAATAATCTGCAGCGTGTGCCACTTATGGCACGCTTGCCACAGGTTCGCCGTCCCTGTCTTAAATTATTACTTTCGGTCCAACAATATTAATTTTTTTTTTTTTTTAACTCGCGGAATTGAATTTTATTTGGAGTTCTAATGACGTAATTATACTAAAGTGTTTCAGCTTTTAAAATTAAAATGCATGTTTTCTTTGGCGCGTGCAATAGGAGTATACGATTTCCTTGACAATACGCAGGAAAATGCAATAAATACAACCAAATGAACTAGCATTTACAGTAAATTTCTTTCGTATGACCTAAAAATAAATCTTTCGTTTTATGGATGATAGTAATAAGAATTAATTTCAGAATATCAGGCGTCTCTTTTCAGAATAAAACATCATTACAAAGTTATGTCAGTTAAACAGAAATTGACGTCATACCTAGCAAACGATTTTTTTAATTATTATCTTTTCCTAAATTGTTTTTTTTTTAATTAAAACTCCTGTATTAAAATAGATTTTTAAACATTAAAAACGTTTAAATGAAGATACTGCCTCATTTTAACTCGTGTTTAGTTAAAGTTTTTACATATATATAGGAAATATTTTCATTTTCTGATTAGAATGACGTCGATTTGAAAAATGCAAAAATATAGCGAAAAAATCTGATTTTTATTTAAAACAAAATACGCGTGTTTTCACTTTTTTAAATTATTGTGCCGCTTTTTAGGATACGGCAACAGGACAGAAAGATTGAAGGAGATATTTTTATATTGTTAAATTATGAAACGCTATGTAAAGTTTAAATGGGTGCCATTCCCTTAATATTGGATATTTTTTGATCCGACCTTCGAAAGGCACATCTCTAAATTAAGAGCTTTCCAACAAGTCATTATTCATCATTGAATGTTTTCTGGTTTGGATTGTAATCGAGTTGTTGTCTTTTCATCATGTTTCAAGACGAAAAAGATGCGGCTGAGCTCTACTATACAGCACGATCGTGCTGTATGATATGTAAATACCACTTTTTTCAATGGAAGAAATTGGAATTGAAATAATGCATCGCGATTTGTAGTTTGCTCCTGGATAAGAAGGAAAATTGGGTACTTTTATGTCAGCCGTTTGTAAATCTCGCTATTAATTTTTAAAATTGCCAATAGCAGTAGTTACATTTCGCATACGTAAATGGAAAAGAATTCATTGTTTTAAATTATTGAATTATTTCCTATTATTGTTTTACTTATCAGTTTTTTCAATGAAATTAGTGTAAGGCATGTATTTTAAATGTATGTATTTTAAATGAAATGAGTGAAACATTTCTATTTTGAATGAAAATAATAAAATAAGAATAAGGTATGGAAACAATCTTTGTTGATTTATTACTTGCGCCCGGCTAACATCACAAAAGCCATATTCATCTTTCTTTGGGTAGTTGTTCATGGGATTTCTGGTTAATCTTCTGTAATCGAATACCTCGCCAATCGGTGTCTTAACTACAATGTTAAAAGCATCGTTTACCTATGAAGCGAAAACTTCACGATGAATTAATTATATTACAGAAAATCGTATCATCATCATCTACTACGTATTTAAAACGGAAATCTGCATTTTATTTCGATTGTTTATAATATTTTGATAGGATATGCCACTATTAGTTAGGTAATGTTTTTGGAACGGGTTTTGTATATACACAGTGTTCTACGTTGCTTAGTTATAGAGATAAAGGAAAAAGTTAAAAAATTTAGTGAACCTGATTATTAAAGGTTAGCCTTTAAAAAAAATTCTATTGAACAATTATTTATCCAAGTGTCATTGTTACATAACTTTTCAGGAATGATTTTAGTATATAACATTTCATTATATGTTGCTTAGCTATAGAGCTATTGGAAAAGTTACAGAGTAAGGTGAACACAATTATTAAAGGGACATCTACTGTAATTATATAACATGCAAATTTGTCTTTTCTTCCACCCGTATTATAATTTGTGTTTTGCTGGATGTATTTTGATGGGACTTAACACTGTTAGTTAGGTCATTTTTTGTGGATGGTTGCTACTTCTTCCGTGATTGGTACTTCTGGCATGATTAGTACTTCTTGCATGGATGGTACTTCTCTGTAGGGAAGTTTTTTTCTGGATTATTGTTTTTTCTGAAGCACAAACTTGACAACGAATCAGATTGCAGAAAATCACATGGCAAGAGAAAGTTCAAAACTCGGTGAAACCGATTGCGAAAGATTACCTTTTATTTATATTTATACTGAACGTATTTTAATTGGAGTTACACAATTAGGTAATATTTCAGGGATTGTTTCAATATTTAACATATCATGCTACATTTTTAGTTATTAAGCTACGAAAAAAGTTCTCAGTGGTGTTGTTGTAAAAAAAGTAGGATAAAATTCACAGGCAGTGGGTATATACTAGAGAGTATAAATGTTATAGCTATGGAGGGTGTGTAGAGTTTCAAAAAAATCCAGAAGGTCTGCGGCGTACAGCCTACGCTACATTCCTGAAAGTTCTACAATCACGTTAACGCGATTATGAAAAATATGTTTAATCTAATTAATATCTACTCCACACATAAAATACAAAGAGCAATTTCGGTCCGAACACTTATAACTCGAATTCTTTTGAATAGATTTTGAGAAGACTTGCATTGTAATGGTGTTATTATACAAGGATTCAAAGTCGCTTGAAATTTCAGGCGTCTCCATGTTATTCCTATGGCTCCAGGGGAGTCGCTTCGAGAGCAAGCAACTTTTTTCTGTCGGAGCGTCTTTGACGCCTGGAACGAAGCGAGTCGCCAGTAGCAGCCAATCAAATGCTTGGAAATCTGACGATGGAAAAGCCTTTAACCGAACAGCCAATGAAACGTTTGGAAAACGTAAAAAGTGACTTTCAAAAGCGGGAAATCAGAGGAATCGCAGAGGACGTTTGTCGCTTGCAATTTTTACGTGTAATAACACTATTAGTTAGATAAATTTTCAAGAAAGGATTTCGTATATAACACATATCATTCTGCATTGCTTAGTTACAGAATTATGTGTGAAAGTTCTTCAATCAGTGAACCTTATTTGGAAATATTAGCCTTTTTAAAAGGTTCTACTGAGTTAAGTTCGATGAAATTAGCACTGATTGTTATATAATTTTCCAGGAAAGGTTTTAGAATATAACACATATTGTTCTACATTGCTTTGTTATAGAATTATAGGTGAATGTTCTATAATCTGGTGAACCCGATTATGAAAAAGTCTTATTAGAAGGTTCTACTGAACGGATTTTGATGAGATTTGCATTTTTAAATTTTCAGGGATGATTTTAATATGCTACGTATTGTTCTTTCGTTCTTTTCCATATTCAATTGTAAATAATCAACTAAAAGATTCTCTTCTTAATAGTCCAAATTTTCTCGGAGACATTAGAAGATATAAAACCGTAATGGCGTTCATACAGTTTTCAGCAATGCAGAAGATCATTGTAGATAAATGTATAGATTGCTTTAAAACACAAGATTAAATACACCGATATATTTCGTTTGATTAAAGTTTCGTTTGAAGAAACAGACCAGCGTAGCGGGCGAAGGCTGCTAGCATATATATGTGTGTGTGTGTGTGTGTGTGTATTCGACAAAATAACACATCTTTACTATAAACTAGCGGGCTCCTCGCTTGCTCCGCTGGTCGTTTTTCCAAACGACAATTTTTTTTTTCAACAGCCATACCACGCTCGTTCCAAAAATCAAACAAAATTCGCTGTCACAGGGCTACCTCGATTTTTTCCGAAATTTTACACAAACTGCAGCATGTTACATTGCATCTAAATATACAATTTCGTCGAAAAATATTTGATTAAATGGTACAAAATCTAGAAAATTGCACAAAAATCGCTATCAGACACAGCTCAAACTTCTGTGGGAATATCCCTATTTTCAACTCGCACCTGACTTCCATAGTGAAAAGTATATACAGGGTGGTTCAGAACTACATGTGAAAAATGTAAAGACAGGTAGAGGGGACCTAAATAAGCAGATTTCGTACAGGAATGTGGGTGCTAAAATGTAGCGTTGAAGCAGTAGATGGCGCTGTTGAGTTAGACGGACGAAAGCGGTTCGTTGACTTGAATCGTCATTTCCCGCACAGATTTTGAGCAGTATATGTCGTTAGTCAGAGTTTGCTGACATGCATTTCCTGTATGGGGCTGCGCAAGCAAATGGCTCACAACCAACGCACGTCCAACAGCTCTCGAGCTTGTCGAAGGACTATCCTTTACTGCGCGTAATACTGCTTCTTCCACTGCACGAATTCTGCGATATCTTTTAGCGTCTTGGAGATCCAGCAGATTCCTACTCTAGAATAGTTCCATGTATGTCCTAACCGCTCCATTTCCTTGTGCTGGCTCATACATGAAATGCATGTCGGCAAGAACGACTTGCTCAAGATCCGAGCGGAGAATAACGATTCAAGTCAGCGAAGGGCTTTCATCCGCCTAACTCAACAGCGCCCCTACTGCCTCAACGCTACATTTCCGCACCCACATTCCTATACGAAATCTGCTTATTTAGGTACCCTCTACCTGCCTTTTACATTTTTGACATAACACCCTGTATATGAAATTTTATTCAATTCTTTCCATAACTTCATATACACTTTTCAGTGATACAAAAGAAAAATGGCACATCAGCTTGGTCTATCGTTATATACCGGCACGAAAACTGAACAAAATTCGCTATCATAGTGCCGTGATCAGGTCAATTTTCTCCAGAATTTTATACAAACTTCGGCCTGTTACATTACATTTAAATATAAAATTTCGTTGAAAAATATTTATAAATTCCCCACTTAAACTGCAAAAAATCGAGAAAATTGCACAAAAATCACTTTTAGAGCACCCCCTTCCGGCGGAATATCCCCAAATTCAACTGGGAGCTGCTAGCCATAGTGAAAAAAATATATATGAAATTTGGTTATATTGCATGCGTAACTTCATACACTATTCGATGATACAAAGAGGACATACAGACATACGGACACCAGGACTGACAGGCATTTTGTAAAAACTGTTTTGCGGGATCTCTGACTCCTAAAACGTGTAAATCATACCGAAAACTGGAGGTAAATTTTTTTTTTCGGTTGCAATACATTATTCTGTTACAGATGGAAGAAAATAAAAATCCCCAAGGAAATGTCACGGAGTAGAATCGGTTAATATTGCGGGCATGTCATCACGCATTAGTAGCGCAGGGGCAACACTATTTTGGAAATGGGAGGCCTCTCATTCGAATCCAGCCAATTCCACTGGGTCAGAAATTTATATTTTTTAACACTTTCCACCATAGCTGAAAAGTGCTTATGAATTCGACTTATATGGCCGTCTGTCTCTATGCCCGTCTGTATACAGACCCTAGCTATCGCACGGGCACACTGGGCCCCGTGCCCTGGGCACGAAATCTCTGAGGGGCACAAAGTTTTTCTTAATAACATCTAAATTTCCATTTAAAAAAATCACAATTAAAAAATATATATTTGAGATATTAATGCGATGAAATGAAAAAAATATATCTCAATATATGGTTAAAAACATATTTCAATATATAACAGAGAAAATATTTTATTTTTATTCTTCGAACTATTTTTCAATTTTCCGGAAAATTTAATTTTTTGAGTTGACATTTTTCGAATAAGTACGTAAGTAGAAAAAAAAAAGAAAGAAAAAAAGAAAAGAAAACTAGTACAGTAAATCAGCCAGTGTAAGGGGACAAGAAAAATTGAAAGTGCCCTAGGCACAGAAACTTGCTAAATCGGTAGTACCTGATCTAAATCGTGTAAATATAGTCGGATTGCCATGTAATTGATAATGGTATTGAATTTTACAATTTACAACAGCTTATTTACAAGGGCTCTCTCTAAAGAATTCCATTAAATTATGGGAGAAAATCGCAGGGAGAGATTTTGCAGTGTATTTTAATGATTTTATACAATTTGAAACGTATGGAAATTGATTTACATCTCTTTAGTGCACTACAAGATGTTTACAGTATGCTTATAGTATGTGTGTGGCATTTATCGTTTATTTACAGGGACACACAAAAGAATTTGGTTACGGAACTGTGTATGGGTAATAAATGCTGGAAGCGTTTTTATATAAAAAATATCAATTATGTATTCAAATAACGTTTTGAAATTTATTAAAAGCGATACCTTCGTATTAGCTGCATAACAGGAGTTTATTATCGTTTTGTAACTATTGATAATTAATTTAATATTAGGAGTTCAAAATTTATTCAGTATATATATAATATTTATAAAACATTTTAAATAATTGTTTAACTTATTCACTGAATTATTTCTCAATTAGCTTCTCCAGGTTAAAATTTCACTAAAAAACCAAATATGATTTCGAAATTAGGTGTTCGTTTTTAAAATTTCAGTCGAAGGAATATCCATAGATTTCGCTAATTTCAGCAGCAATTTTGATTCTGGTTATTTCAGTGTTTAAGCGCGTAGTTTGACATATGTGTTAATTCGTGTTTATATATTTCATTCTATTTATTTATTTATTTATTTATAAAGTTCGAATTTCATCATAGAATATCAGACACAAACAGGTTAATTTTCCGCAATCCGTTTGCACGCGATAGAGAGAGAGAAAAAATATATACAGTCGCACCTCGTTATCCCGACACCCAGTTTTCACGTCACTCCGCTTATCACGTCAGTTTTTCAAAGTCCCGGTTTTCTGTATATGACTTTAATGTAAATAAACTCCGGATTGTACGTCGTTGTATAATTTTCAACTCCGGATATCCCGGTGGTTTAGGAATATCGTCCATTTTTCATAATCCATCATTATAAGCACGGAAATTAAGCGGTAAGAAATGTCTTAGTCAAACTTTTCACAAAAGTGTCTAAAATACCCATTGAGATAAATCAGAAATTTTACTTCAATCCTTTATCTGAATAAATAAATCCAAACTCTATGAATGACCCACTTAAGCTCCAGATAAACGTATCAGTCTACTCACGGTCTTTTGTTCTGGTCAGGTGGCGCTTTCTTTTGGTTACAAGGCATTTTTCATCCGACTAAAACCGAAGCATTGCATTGCATTGAAACGATCAGAAATTATCTAACATCTTCTGAAACAACGAATATTGATTACAATTGATTGTACAGTATTGAAAAAAGAATTGTAGGAAGCACAACGGTTCGGATCCTGGTCCGGACATTTTTCGCCCAGTTGGAAATTTACATCTAATATGATTTGTTTACCAATTAGAATAATTGTGTTAACATTAATCTAGTGTAATTTCGTATCCAGCGATTTCTGGAGTTCCATTACCTGAGATTTATTCTGTTGAGCTGAACCAGGTTTCAGACCAGATGCTGTAATCATCAAGGTTAGCTGGGTGAAAAAGTTCGACCAGAATCGTCCGGGATAGCTCAGATGGCAGAGCACTGGCGGCTTCAGCCAGGGAGGTCCCGGGTTCGAATCCTGGTCCGGACATTTTTCGCCCAGTTGGAAATTTACATCTAATATTGGTAATTTAGATTCATAAAAACAAATCTTATTACTAGTCCCCTTAAAACATCAATTTAACAATCAATAACCTAAATTGACGCAATAATAAATTGAAGGGCAAACGTGAAAAAAAAAGTGAATGATCTACAAGCCCTCGATTTTTTTATTTTTTTATATTGTAAAGCGTTTAAGTTAAATAATTGTGAAAATTTATTACTTTCTTGGCCACACAGTCTTGAAGGCCCTTTGCAAAATCAGATGAAAATAACATTTATTTTATGAGGAAATAAGCATCAGTGCTGCCAATTATTGGTTTCGTTTCAAAGCAAAAGACATTGAGCTACACAGAAGCAAAGTAAATTGTAAAAAAATCAAGCAGTTAGTTTTTATGAGGAAAATAGCAGAGGTCCACAATTGCGTACTCCGGTTCTGACAAATTAACTTCTTGACAAATCACATAAGTACTCGATATAGGGTGATGCCGCCAGTAGTTGATATCCTTCCAGTACTTGATCCAATTTTTGAAATATTGCACCATTTCAAGCGGAAATGAGTTTTATACGTAGCATTAGACATAATATTTTTGTTTGAATGTGTAAACATTTAGTTTTTGATAAGTTAGAGACAATTACGTTAAGTTAAAATAATCACTTTCATCTTGCTTATTTCAATTAATAGTTTTATAAGAATTATTGTTCATCACAGCCCAAGGATGATATTGTAAAGATTAATTTTTAGATTTTCGTTTGATTTCTTTCGTTTGATCAACTACTGGGAAAATGGCAATTAAAAAATCTATGTATTTATAATTTTATTGCTACTTAATTTTCAGCGGATTTCATTTTTGTCCGTTATAGGACATTCATTAAGGGTTGTAGCAATGATGTTACTTTAGTTCTAAAACTTAAAAGGAAGGAAATATATCAAAACCCCCGTAGCAATACCTTTATTTCATCAACTCCTGCCTGGGTCACGCTAGGTTTATCTTCAGTTTCTTCTCCTGCGTTCCCAAAGAACTACGAATATATATTTTCATATTTTTTGCAAAACTGAACAATTTTCGTGATATTTGTAATAAATGTCAAATTTGAATTGAAAATAGAATTCACTAATTACTTTAGGTCTATAAAAAGATATTTTTTAACTAAAAATTATTTTAATGTTGCAACTGTAATGCCCAAACAGTAAAAAATAAATGCTTTTCACTTGACTTTGATACGTGAAAGTATAATATTCTTTAAAATGTAAATTCCTCTTACTTGTCCTCTACTGTACAGCCGTGGAAAAAAAGATAAACTCCCCCTACTAACTCTGCAACTAAATATAATAGAAGAAAGTTACTGATACCAATAGATCGGAAATAATGTCTACTTTTAAATGATGTATATAAAATTTGCTTAAGGGCCCATCTACAGATCAAAACCAGACCAAACTTTGTGTTTTTCAATAGCAACATCCATTTTTGACAATATATTTTAAATCTTCTGTTCAAACTCTGTCTAGATACGAAATTTCCAGTCATGTACATGAAAATTATTTGAATTAAAAGAATTCAAAATTTGGAGCTTCTAATGTTAAATTACGTTTTCATATTTTTATTAATATCTCCTGAAATTATAATCCTAATGTGATAATTTTGTGTGTGGTTATAATACTAAAAACCTCAAATATAAATACATTGAATTTGTAATTTTAAAAATTAATATTCGAAAAAAAATATGAATTGCAACCTACAATTTTTTTTATACATTTACATTGTCCTGCTTTATGCGAATTATCAATTTCAAAATTTTCTTTCAAGTAGTTTTCGAATTATCATTAAAAAACGCCAAAATGGTGGTTTAAGGGGTCGTCTACGATGTGCAGAAAAGTATAAATTGAGAAATATATATTTTGCTCATTTTATTGAAACATTTCGACTGGCAATAGTCGAAACGTATTAAGCCACTTCCGATTGTCCGTCACTCACGGGACCGACGGTGTGGCGGATAGTCGAAACAGACTGATAATCGAAAGACACTCAAAAACCGTTATTAAAAGTACATTTATTTTTGCCAGTTTATAATTAATAATATTTAAACGCTTTTTTTATCTGTTCTGTACATTCGTTAATGAAAAGCATAATTGTTAATAAGAAATGAATGTATGGGGCAAATTTAGAATTTTACAGAATAATATATAGTACCTGTTTTCATCGAAAGTAATCCATTATACATTTTTGTTTGTGTTTTGCTTGCACTTTTACTCGAGCAAGATTACGTATTCTACGTAATAAAATTACTTGGATTTCATCTCAAAACAATTAATGTACATAGAGAGGATAGTCTGCACTTCTGCATGACTGACAACATGATCATCATTCCTCGATTCATCACATTCATCCGCTTTAGATTTCTTTGGACTCAAAATATTTTGAATTACCTCGTCTTACGTTGATTCTTCACAACCAAACATTTTTCTCAAATTTGCGCGCCGACTGATTAATCACTAATCAGCCACTCGTGAACAGCCAACCTTTCGGTATAGGAGTTGATTAGTCCACAAGGAGAAAACACATATCCACCTTACCGTGGAGACCCCAGTACCCGCGAACGAGCCCGGAAGACACTGTTTAATGAAAATTATACGATTATTACAGGTAATTCACAATGGGTTGCACTATTGGGCAAACCCGAGAAATTTTACAGTTATAGTTGATGATGGATAGTTAAAATAAAGTTATAAAGTAAAGTTAATATAGGTACTTAATTACAATAACAAAATACTTTTAAAACAATTCCAAGCATAGAACTCAATTTAACTAAGATTAAATTTCCCCTCCAAAGAACCGAGATGAGAATTAATGAAAGTTAAATCACTAGCTAAAATAATGATATATGAGATAAATGAAAACTTTTGGAGGAGGAAATAAACAAGCAGATCAGTTAAATCAAATATAGTATTAGATGGATTTTCAGTTTCTTGAAGATGTATGAATAGTGCCGATACCACTTCAATTAATTTCATTTTAAGGGCGCCGACTGACTCGGATTTACTGTGCATTTGAGTTTTCGTAATTTCCGTTTTTATAAAAAAAAATATTTTGAGGAAGGGTGGCGGTTAACCGAGGATGGCGGTTGATAGAGTGGCGGATAATCGGAAGTTAACTGTAATACAAAACCCGGTAGCACTGACTTTATTTGATCAACTACTGGCGGGGTTACCCTATCTTCCATAAGATTTAGTTAGGTTTGAAATGCAAATGAGAATAACAAGTAGTTGAGATTCTGAGCATTAAAATGGCTGTTTAGATTTTTCTTTTCGAATTCTGAAGTGGATAATGGGGAAAGCATTCATAATAAAGATAACGTTAACAGCTCTTGGGCCAAGCCACGAGCGGTTAGTCCCGATTGCATGCTTACATGTTGTTCCAAGGATATACTGATTGTAATGATACCAAATACTATAAAAAGGAGGCGATCTTTTGATGAGGGTCTATCCGAAATGATTCTCCACTTAATCGTGCTGGGGTCTCTTGGATGTCTTGCGTCCGCAGGTAAGTGAATTCAGTACATGTTTCGTATACTGCTGCGTTAATTATGTTACGCCCAGATTTTGAATGTTTGAAACAGATTGATACTTTGTTATCTTTAAGGGGTTAATTTTAGTTGTAGTAGATTTTTCATTATTGCCAATATTTGTCTTAGGTTTTCTTTATGTCTTTGAAACATAAGGTC
Organism: Maratus speciosus; assembly: GCA_963932465.1. Lineage (NCBI taxonomy): Eukaryota > Metazoa > Arthropoda > Arachnida > Araneae > Salticidae > Maratus > Maratus speciosus. The sequence goes on along the minus strand of OZ010800.1, from coordinate 349,450,767 downwards.
GCAAAGATATTACTACTGATTTCAAAACTAACTAAATTGTTTTCATTAAACTAACGTTATAATATGCTAAAATAGATTTAAAGGCATATAAACATCTTTTAATCTGATCTACATGTTTCGTACGTACAAACGGAGACTTTATCAAGATCGATATCGATAAAAAACAAAACAAAAATCATGATTTTTGCTTATCAAGTTCATTTAAAAAATCTTTTCGAAAATAGTTTTTATCAATATTTATCTTGATGAAGTTGCCGTTTATGCGTAGGAAACATGTAGATCAGATATATGCCTTTAAATGTACTTTTTTCATTTTTACTAAGTTATAACTTTAGTTGAATGATAATGATTTTCTTGCATGATTTTATAAATTGTTTTCTTTTAAAGATATTCTTCATGTTAACACCTGTTTTGCCATAAATGAATATATCTGGGATTTTTGAGATTTTAACATTCTTTTGCATATATTAAGCATAAGGATTTATTTTTAAGTGCGTTAAATCAACTTAAAATCTAATTTGTTTCGTTAGGTATTCGTGATGCGAAACCCAATCTTTCCACAAATAAGTAAAGTTTGTGGGGAAAAAAAGATAATCGCCTGCCTACTAACTCTGACGCAAATCATATTACAAAAATGTGACTACTATCAATAAATTAGCATTAGTGTGTACTTATTAATCTTATATTTAGATTCGTATTTAGAAGCCGTCTACATATTGAAATTGTTACAAATATAACATAATATTATTGTATTAGATGTAAATTTCCAACTGGGCGAAAAATGTCCGGACCAGGATTCAAACCCGACCTCCTGGCTGATTGGTTGGTTGGTTGGTTGTATTTATGTCGGCCAATTATCAGCACGTGGGATATAGGCCCTAAGGGGGCGGGTGCCTTCCGTGGAGGTCTTTCTAAGGGAACCTAACCCGTATTAACGCTTGGAGAACCAAGGTTCGAAGAAAACCACGAAAACTCCGAACGATTAGGCCGACGGGCGCGATTGGGATCGAACCCAGCACCTCCCGTCTCCCAGCTTCGAGAGCAGAACCTCTCGGCCACTGGTGGGGCCCTCCTGGCTGAAGCCGCCAGTGCTCTGCCATCTGAGCTATCCCGGATGATTCTGGTCGAACTTTTTCACCCAGCTAACCTTGATGATTACAGCATCTGGTCTGAAACCTGGTTCAGCTCAACAGAATAAATCTCAGGTAATGGAACTCCAGAAATCGCTGGATACGAAATTACACTAGATTAATTTTAACACAATTATTCTAATTGGTAAACAAATCACATTAGATGTAAATTTCCAACTGGGCGAAAAATGTCCGGACCAGGATTCGAACCCGGGACCTCCTGGCTGAAGCCGCCATCAAGGTAATCCCCCCAAGGTAAAGGCCTTGTAATCATCAAGGTTAGCTGGGTGAAAAAGTTCGACCAGAATCGTCCGGGATAGCTCAGATGGCAAAGCACTGGCGGCTTCAGCCAGAAGGTCCCGGGCTCGAATCCTGGTCCGGACATTTTTCGCCCAGTTGGAAATTTACATCTAATATGATTTGTTTACCAATTAGAATAATTGTGTTAAAATTAATCTAGTATAATATTATTGTTTTCAGTAACTATAATAATATGATTGTTTATATAATAATAAATGCTTTGAATAACCAACACCTAATTTTGACATTCTACTTGAATTTTTCTGTAAATTTTACATTCGTATACAAAACGGGAAGTCATTCGCTTAGTATTTTAAGGGTTCTCAAGACTCTTAAAGCTTCAAAATTTTCGAAATTTTAATTTTTTAGATGTTAAACTTCTATTTTTTCTAAACATTTTGAAATAATTGTTTCCTTAAAATTCCCATTAGAACAGAAGTAAGGCGTTTAGAATTATACCCTCTCAATAGCTGAAGTGTCGTTTCCGAAACTTTGAAGTAATTTTTCTCCAAATGACGTTTTTGGCCAGAACGCGCAGGATATCTTAAAAACTTCTGAATATTTTTTCATGAAATTTTCAAAATATATGTTTTATGTTAGTTTATATAAACTGAACCTAAAATTCCCTAAAATTCTTGAAAAAAATTTTTTAGGTGATTATACTGTTGAAATTTTCAAAATTTTGTATTATGCAAATACAATTTTGTATTAAAAATATAAAAATGCTTTTCATTGAAATTTATTTAGGTTCAGGTTAATTATTATAATCTGAAGTATACTTAGCACCAAAATTTTCATTCTAGTTGTAATATTTATTTTGTAATCCTGTGCGTAAGCTGTTATACCAATTTTCTGCTCGTCAAACGTCTGGCAGTTTGGAGCCGCCTATAAATGCTAATTCTGCATCTGGCAATGTTTTAGATACATGAAGTTAAAGAATATACTTATATCTTTCATCCTAATAAAAATTGTGTTTTAAAATCGTATACATTTTAAGATATTAAATGTTGAAAATGGGTTTTTTTTTTAAATCATTTTTTCAAATTTTACGAAAATGTTTAATATTATATTTTATTCCAACCCATTAGTAATTTAAAATTATTTCGACTGCCAAAATTTATTTATTTTGCACATTGAATCATAATATTTTTTATTTAGAATGTTCCGTAAAATTTTCAGAATATTTGAAGATTGCTTAATTTTATATTTAACTATGCAATAATGCGTAAAATTTGTCTTTATCGTCAATTTGAACGTACCTGGGGCATTCTCCAATCTTTTGACTTTCGGGAATAAAAATCTGGTGAAATTAAACTTGCTAAAATAACATTTTAACCTGATAGACGAATGCCTTAATGATTCAAAATAAAGAAAAAAAAATGGTCAGCAGCGAAAATTTTTAAATTTAACTGAGGTTTATGTTAAACTTGCAAGTTTAATTTTCCTTACCATTTTATCACTAAAACTTTTTATTTTCTTCTAAATTTTTACTAATAAGGAATTTGCATAGTACCCACAGGACATTCAAATAATAAATAATAACAATATAATATTTCTAGTACAAAATTTTGGTACAACATTGTTTTAAAGGTGTGTTAAAGAAGGGACGGTAAGGTAAAAAAAGGGGACGGTATAGGAAAATTTACAAAATGTGAAAAAAAGGGACGGTAAGGATGGAACGGTAAGGAAAATTACCACCTATTTTAGGCAAACCATGTTAAGACTCAGTGGTAGCTACAATGTTCATTGATTTTTAAAAACAATTATTTACATTGGATTAAATTAAAAACAAAAATAATTTACCTCGCAAAGTGCAAGAATAAACCTTGGGGATGGTAAGATAGCCACGATGCTTGTCCAATAAAGCCACGATGCTTGAAATAGCTATTTAAATGCTGATTTAAATTCTGAAGTCAATTCCTGTGAAAGAATTTTAGACATTCTTTCTCTAGCATACTTCTGCATGAGAAAAAACTTGAAAAAATTTCTGTGGCTGCATCTGAAATGATGTTCTGTATAATTTTAGAAGAGGGACGGTAAGGAATGTAAAACCCAGGGACAGAGTTAAAAAAAAAAATATCAACCGTAAAAATGTGTGCAGGTTATTTTTTTTGCTACATATTTATATAAAACAATAGTTCCAGTTTAGGAAACAAATTACATCGAATTACTTTTATAGAAACAATTTTATACAGACAGCTCCAAACTTAAAAATCAGCATCAAGGACACGGGGCGCTATAGGAGTTTTCCAGGTATTTGGACCCTCAACATCATCCAAAACTTATTTATCTCGTTAATATTGTTATACAATCATGCAATGGGATGATCCCCAGTATATGAAATAAAAAAAACCACAAGAACATGTACTAAAATAAAAATTATTATTCAGGGACATAAAAGTCAAACGATTGTGAGAATGCCCCACCTAAGCAAAAAGTACCTCTAATGCTATATATCGTGAACAAAAGAAAAAGACCTCTGAAATAATATATATTATGGTTTTTCACCTATATTCTGTAACACGGAAAGGCCGGGTATATCCCCTTACGCTTTTAAAAGTGATAATAACCCTTAACATATTTTCACTATTTATTTTCACATTTAAACACAATTCGATAGCATAGCACAACTTTTCTTTTGTTTGTGTTTGAACAAAACAAATAAAGGAAGAAATATTCTTTTATTCCTTTTCCATTAGAATGTATAATTTGTTTGTTTTATCGAATGGTCAGTCTTGGAAAAAAAAAAGTAAACACACCTACTAACTCCTTAACAAATTATTGTAAGAGAAAATTGCTGGTGCTGGACGATTGGAAATAAAGTCTACTTTTAAATGATGTATATAAAATTTGCCTAGGGGGCCATCATTAAAACAAACCCCAACTTCATTTTTTTCTATGACAATACCCAATTTCAACAAGATATTTCAAATCTTCCGTTCAAACTATGCCTAGACACCAAATTTCAAGTCATTTGAATGATAAGTTTTTGAATTATAAACATTCAAATTTAGTACTTCTAATGTTAAATTACATTTTCATATTTTTATTAATATCTCCTGAAATTATACTCCTAATATGCTAATTTTTTGTGTAGCAATAATACTAAAATACCCACAAACATAAATACGTTGAATTTGCAATTTTTATAATTTTATGATATGAATTATAAATTATGAAATGAACACTTACATTTTTTTATGGATTTAGATTTATTAAGTTCAGCTTTATGGAAATCCAAAATTTCACATTTTTCTTCCAAGTAGTGTTAAAATTATGTTTAAAAACAGTAAAAGGATGGTATAGGGGACCGTTTATGATAAGTGACTAGATATTTGGTAATTTCTTATGCTATCCTGTAATCTAGCAGTCTTCAATGACTGCTTGAGTGGCGCTTAAGATGCCTTGATCAAGAAGGGGGCTCTCTCGGTCAACAATCGAGTACTGAAATTCAGTTTGGATACAGCCCCTAAAATACCCTCGTTTAATTTCTCGGAAATTTATCGTACGGATTGCATAAAAATTTGCTTTTAGGCTGATTGAAGGGTGTCGAGTTCATTTATGCTATCAGAATTGTGTACTGCTATTGGAAAAAAAACAAAGTTATGGTTCGTTTTACTATGTAGATAGCTCCCTAAGAAAATTTTATATACATAATTTAAAAGTAGACTTTATTACCAATCGTGTGGTACCAGTAACGTTCTTCTACGATATTTTTTTGCAGAGTTAGTAAGGGGTGTTTACTTTTTTTTTTTTGTACGACTGTTCGTGTATTGTTACAAATATAACAAAATGCAATCCATATTTCCAAAACATTTAGATTTTTATTAATTACGTATACAATCAGCAAAATAAACAAATAAAAATAGAGAGAGAGAGAGAGAGAGAGAGAGAGACACCCAAGTACATTTAATTTTCGGATTGCCGCAGTAAAAAATACGGAAACAGTCATTCTATTGGAAATTACGTCTTCTTTGAATTTATATATATATATATAAAAAAGGCTTTGGGAGTCGTCTTTATACTGGAGTTGATCAACAAAGATCTTGTGAATGCCGCCGTCTGAGCGATGAAACATATGTCGATCTGAATAAAAGTAGCTTTCTCGACTCGGCAGGGGCACTGCCGTGCCCCCAGATTTATGTGCCTTTTAAGTGTATTTTTCAATACTTTTAGCAAACTATTAGCTTAGTTTGGATTATTTTAAATGATTTTTATACATAATTTTATACAGTGTGTCCACGTATAACCTGACCGACCTTTATTTTCGCAACCGTTGGTCCTATAGATGTATACTTCCAATTACAAAAATGTTTTAAATAAGGTAAAGAATTATTTTTAAAGCGATTTGGGTCAAGAAAAACATTTATTAAAAAATTACGAAATTTAAATTTTTATACGGTCCTATAAGTGATATTTACTAAAATTTTACTGTGACATTAACAAGTAAGACAACAAGTAAAAATTAAATTTAAAAAATCAAAAATTCCGACTGCCTAAAAAGCGAACTAATTATTTCTCATCAATGTGAAACTATTTTTACTTTCTTCTATCTTTACAAGAAGAAAGTATTGGACTCATGAAAATTTTCGAATTCCGGTTTTCGACGGATTTACACGTTTTAGGTCAGAGAACCCGAAAAACATGTTTTTACAAAATGTCTGTCTGTGAGTCTGTCTGTCTGTGTGTCTGTGGGTGACACACATTTTGTGGGCGCTCTATCTCTAGAACTAATGCACGGAATTTAATAAAAATTCATATTCAGTTAGTCCCTGATACAAATTGATGCCGATTAGTTTTTGGTTCAAATCGCTCAACAGGTGGCGCTGCTATGCTGCATTTTTTATGATTTCCGAAATGGCTCTATCTCAAGAACTACTGCACGGATTTCACGAAACTTCAGATTCAGTTAGTCCTTGATACGACTTGATGCTGATTATGTGTTGGTGTAAATCACTCAACAGGTGGCGCTTCTATGCTGCATTTTTTATGAGTTCCGCAATGGCTCTATCTCAAGAACTAATGTACGGATTTTCATGAAACTTCAGAATGAGTTAGTCCTTGATATGACTTGATGCCGATTACGTCTTGGTGCAAATCGCTCAACAGGTGGCGCTGCTACGCTGCATTGTTTACGATTTCCGCAATGGCTCTATCTCAAGAACTAATGCACGGATTTTCACGAAACTTCAGATTCAGTTAGTCCTTGATACGACTTGATGCTGATTATGTGTTGGTGTAAATCACTCAACAGGTGGCGCTTCTATGCTGCATTTTTTATGATTTCCGCAATGGCTCTATCTCAAGAACTAATGCACGGATTTTCATGAAACTTCAGAATGAGTTAGTCCTTGATATGACTTGATGCCGATTACGTCTTGGTGCAAATCGCTCAACAGGTGGCGCTGCCACGCTGCATTTTTTACGATTTCCGCAATGGCTCTATCTCAAGAACTAATGCACGGATTTTCATCAAACTTCAGATTTAGTTAGTCCTTGATATGACTTGATGCGGATCACGTGTTGGTGTAAATCTCTCAACAGGTGGCGCTGCTATGCTGCATTATTTATGATTTTCGAAATGGCTCTATCTCAAGAACAAATGAACGGATTTTCATGAAACTTCAGAATGACTTAGTCCTTGATATGACTTGATGCTCATTACGTGTTGGTGTAAATCGCTCAACAGGTGGCGCTGCTACGCTGCATTTTTTACGATTTCCGCAATGGTTCTATCTCAAGAACTAATGCACGGATTTTCATCAAACTTCAGATTTAGTTAGTCCTTGATATGACTTTATGCTCATTACGTGTTGGTGCAAATCGCTCAACAGGTGGCGCTGCTGTGCTGCATTTTGCACGATTCCTGCAATAGCTCTATCTCAAAATCTAATGCACGAATTTTCATCTAACTTCGGATTTAGTTAGATGTTAACACATGTTGTTGCTGATTAGGTTTTGGTGTTAATCGTCTAACAGGTGGCGCTGCTATGCTGGCATTTTCATGATTTTCGCAATAACTCTATCTCAAAAACTAATGCACGGATTTTCCCCAAACTTCAGATTCTGTTAGACTTTGACGTAAGTGGTTGCTTGGTAGTTTTGTTTAACATAGATTTTGGTGTAAAGCACCCAATAGGTGGGGCTGCTGGGCTGAATTTTGCTGCATTTACACGATTTTGTAGATAGCCATATCTCAACAACTAATGTACGGAATTTCATATCTTGACCTATCATTATCTATCACCTCCTCATGATGGGCATAGATTGCCGTTTAATTTTGTTAGTGTGATAGCTAATTTTCAAGTATTAACATGCATGAGATAGAAGAAAGTTTTGGGATTGGTATACCCGACTAGTTTATATTACTTACCTATTTTTTCTATTATTTAATTGTATTGATGGCTTTTAAGTTGTGTTTAATCGTTGGTTCCTATCTATAAACACTGTTTTGATGAGGTCTGTAAATGTCTATGAAGGATAGAGTTGCAGTAAAGCTAGAGATCCTACCTACACAACATTCAGGTTGTGTAATATTTAAACGGAGCTTCTGACTGTAAAATAGTCAATGAAACATCGTCTTCATTTTGAAATACCCATCCAATGATATGCCACTCAATAGGGTGCGTAATTTTTTTTGTCTCTACCACCATTTTGAATTTGTAAAAACAAAATCTAGCCTATAACCATTGGACAAACAAGACGAATCGATAGAGACCTTATTCATTAAAATCCATCCAACCGTTTGGATGTTTCGAGGGTATAAAGAAATCCACATACCCAGATACTCATGAAACACATAACCCTTCTTGGCAGTCGGGTAAAAAAGTCCCATTCACCTAACATTAAAATTGACCGAGTTATGAAACTTTAAAATCATGACTTATACCACTTTTTTCCATATCAAAACAGATGATTTCGACCATGCTTTCAGGGGTCGTGTATAAAGTACTTAAACTTATTTCAAGGTATCAGCGCTTTAAAAGAAATCATACAAATATTGCGATTAACTTTTATTAGTTAAGTTTCAGATTAGTTTAAATAATTGTATTTTAACATATGTTTTATTTTGTAAGGATTTGAGGCTATGATTTCTTTTAACTAAAATTATGTATTTTCATAAGGTTTTATTTAACTTGCAATGATCGTCTTTCCAGTTTAAAATTTGTACTAGAACTTTAACTTACTTTCAAATGTTTGATCGAAGTTCAATTTTACATACTGACTTAAGTCCTATGACTATGCAATATTATTATGATTTTCGATTCTTACCATTTTATACATACTTATATTAGAGGATAGCACAAAAAAATTCGGTTAGATTACCATCAAGAAATTTAAGAAAGAGTTTTAGATTAGATAACATAAACTGCGATGGTTGTGTTTTTTTAACTTTTATAATTACATTTCATGTATTTTTTAACAATGAATCAAAATATTACGTTCACTTCTAACCATCATTTCAAGATATTTCGCAAATCGTAAATTTCAAGATTAAAAAACAGCGAAAATTCTGATACTATAAAATAGATGTAAGACTATTTTTTTTATTCAGTTTAATATAATAATTTTATTTAATTCAATAAGTTATTAGATTTTTTGGCTTGTACTGGGTTTCTTACAGTTAAACAGCTCGGGGGTCCGATGAGGTTGGGAGGGAGGAAGGATCAATTTTAACTTTTAACTTTGAAGTTTGCAATTTGAGAAAATTCCTGACGTGATGATTTAAAATGAAGGTCATTTTCGGATTCAGTGCTAAAAAACAGATAAGAATTAATTTTCAAAAGCTAAAAAACATGCCAAGCCCAAAATTTGAAAGACAGCGTAATCTAACAGCATTTAAAAATATGTATCATTTTGTAAAGAATTGAGGCTGTTGTTTTTCATCCTTAACAAAAAATCTGTTGTTATTTTTATCCTCTTATAATGTTCAGTACTAATTGTACATTTTGCAGTAATATGTCAGAATGATTAAAGATTTCAAATTTATATTGCAATGCTAATTTTACTCTCCACCATTTCTTTAATATATCTGACGAAATTATATTTCTACTAAATTTGTGAATAGCCCCTAAGCAAAAAATATACCCCAACTTTAAACAGCTATTACTCGGTCAATTTTAATCGTAAAATAACGGGACTTTTTTTTTTGCCTTACTTATCAGTGTAACAGGGAAATTTTACTAAATATAATTTATAGGACCGGGGACCGTATAAAAATTTAGATTCTGTAATTCTTCACTAAATTGTTTTTTCGCTTCAAACTTTTTTTTTTATCTTAACCCTGTACCTAATTTTGACCATTTTTGTAACTGGAAGTATGCATCTAGGACCAACGGTTGCGAAAATAAAGGTAGGTCAGGTTATACGTAGACACAGTGCATATAAACAGATTTCCACTCTAGTTTCTTATACAAAAAATATTCTTCTTATTGTGTAGTATTACCTTTCTTATCTTGTTGAACCAATTTATGAGCACCTTGTATATAAAGAAATTCTTCTAACAGTTATTAACAATTTTATTTTATCCACAGGACCCATCGCTTGGGACGATTCAAAATGTTCGCAATATTGTTCAGAAGGTAAGTTATTTAAATCTCATATAAGACAATTTCTAGAACTCTTTTGACTATTGCAGCAATGAATTAGTAAATTATAAAATGAAAATAAAATTTAATGCTATTTTTCGGTATTGAAAACATTATTCCATTTCACAATATTAAAATATTTATTTGCTTAAAAAATGTTATAAAAACACATTAAAAGTAAATTAAAAATCTATATTTACACGTTTCAACTCTTTTACCGAGTCGTCATCAGAATGTATAACAGAAAAATTACAAATATATATGAAAAATGGAAAAAATCATCTTTCATATGCATTTGTAATTTTTCTGTTATACATTCTGATAACGACTTAGTAAAAGAGTTGAAACATGTGAATATAGATTTTTAATTTACTTTTAATGTGTTTTTATAACGTCTTTTAAGCAAATAAATGTTTTAATATTGTGATATGGTTAGTAGTGGACGTAATTTTGACTTACTACTCGCACTTATTTACATTTGTATTATTCCATTTGTTTAACTGCGAGAAGATTGACCGTTTTAAATCCCTGGTTCTTTTGGTTTACTCTATGAAAAAGATGCAGCGATTTTCAAACATTTTGCTGTTGTGTCTCGCCTGAGCTATCGAAATATGCACTCATTTTTCCTGCTGGAAGTAAATTAAGGAAGATAAGCATTAAATACTTTTATGTATTATCTGGTGCACTATTGCTATACAGGGTATCCGAAAAAGATTAAAACACATTTTAATTTTTAACCCGTTGGAAATAAGTAAGCAATGTAAATTTTGAAGAATCCAAGTTAAAGGTAAGAAAAGGTTTATGTTAATGAATGTAGTCATAACATTAATTTAAAAAAGTTACGCTTTTAAAATTTCGATATGACCCCCTAGACAAAATGGGACTATTAGAAAAATTTTCTTTTGTAGAAAAATGCTTATTACCCAAAACTGCATACTTGTATTTGTGAAGTTGAATGAGTTATGCTTAATTGGAAAGTTGGTCATTGTGAATGGGGGTCATATATCAAATTAGAAATGTTAATTTTTGCGATACTGCAAGAAAGAGGAAACATTGATGAGAATAAATATATAATCAGTTTAACTTAATCGAAAGATAATCATGGTTTTCAACAATATTAGTGCAAAAATTTATTTAAACGTGACTATTATAGACAGAATTTTTTTTTTCAAATTGGAATTAAATGATGAAAATTTAGTCATAAAAACTATATTTACACATGAATTTTAAAAGAGAAAGAAAATAGTAAAATAATAAATTCATTATTATGCATTAAAATTCTTAAATGGAAGAAATTACGTCATATTTAAAATGGCCAAACAATAATATTGCCAAACATTTTAAATTTAAAAATATATTTGCGCGAGACATTTATTTCATATTTTGAGATGATCTTTCCAACTATTGTTGTGAATTCTAATTCAGTGCAAATAATACTTCATTTCTAACAAAAAAAGTATTTTCACATGAATATTAAAAAGAAAACGAAAAGTTTGATGAAAATTACGTCATATTTAAAACGATACATTTAAAATGACTTATTTAAAAGCATTTCTTATAGCATTGTTAAAAGATACCGGGAGACAATGACTCTGTTTACTTAATTCGTTTTACATTAGCTTTTAAAAAAAATTTAACTAATTTTTTATAATCAAAGACAAAAACAGTCATTGTATGTCTTAACAGCAGCCGATTTTTTCTTAAAAATCCCCAATCAAAGGGAAATGAATAGAAACCCGTTGACAGAGAAATCGTCATTTAAAAAAAAAAAAATTATAATTCAATCTTTTTAAAGCCGATCAAATTAGCGTGCTTTTTAGTGCTTTTTAGCGTATATTTTAGGGGTTTCCGAACGGGGGTTGGAGAGCGTAGCTCGTAAGGGGCAGAGCCCCCTAGTGACACAAAAAGAAAATGATCTATTAATATCGATAATACTTTTTTGAATAACCAATCGCATTAAACAAAACGCATATTACAGTTAATTTCGAAAACCTCTTAAATATGTTATATCCACAAACTTTCAAAATACTAGAATGCTTTTTGTGACAGTTATTGCTGAACAGCCAGTCAGCCACGAAATTCGGCTCGTGTCTTCGCTTTCTTTCTCTGGAAGATAAATACACTCATATCGCCGCAACGTTCCAGAACGTTTTTGATGAATTTCCTACTTTGAAAAGAGAAAATGAAAATTTAAATGTAAATATACACGATTTGCCCCTTATAGATGACCAGTATATAATTTTGTAACAGTTAATTTTAGTGGTAGTTACATTATAAACGACAAACGTTGTGCGTGCGTGACGCTGACGTCATTACGATTGTCATTACGATTGACAGCAGACGATTAAATTTAACTTTTACTGCAATTTTTTAAACTTCTAAATACTGCACATTTTTAATTGTTACATCGGCGAATAGAGAAAAAAAAATGTGCTTTCAAATGCAGTTTGTTTTGTGACTATATCGCAATTTATTTGAAAACTGTATCGCAATTTACTTAGTTTTTAGTGTTTTAAATTAATTTTCAAGCATGAAATTTTTCAAATCGATCTCTATCACCTGTAGACGAATACGAAAGGTAAATCTGTTTGCACTTAAATTAATATAAATATTTTATCTTTTTATTCCAGCTTATATTTCTTAACGAAATTAGAAAATTCAGCAATCAATAAATACAACAACATAAGCAATGTTAAATCTATAAATTTCATTTCAGATTCCACAAAGTATCAATTTCCCATTGGCACTTCGTTCTTATATTCATATGAATCAGAGAATGAGTTGCAAGCAGAAAGAACACCAGAGTTAGTTACCAAGCTGGCAGCAAAAGTCAAGATTACAACAGTTTCAAAATGTGAAATGGTACTTGAGGTAAGGTACAACAAAAGCTTTTCACATTAGTGAATTGAAAATTTTCAAGAAAATTCGCCAGTGTGCGACGCCCACGAAGATAAAAGCATAGTAACAAAATTATTTTTACACTCTTTTATTTAACTTTACCTAGTTTTGGTATCTAAAGATGGAATTTTGTAATCGATTTGTAACTCACTACCTAATACGCTAAAATTATATATAAAAAAAAAAATTAAAAATTGTAATTTAATAGATTACAACGACTATTTGGAATTTATTTCGTCCACCAAATTCCGTCGCATCCTCTTCAACAACAGACCGCAAAGATCAAACTTCAGACGACCAAAACCTTCATCGATAAACTATCCAAGTCCCGTTTCGAGAAGTGTTTTCCCGTTTACAAATCGAAAGCAGCTCCACCGAATCATCCACAGATTGCGACAAATTACCTACGTTGAGCTCAATTTTTCCAAGTTAGAATTGACCGATTGTAAAACGCCGTGGCTAGTGGATTAGAGCCCCTCGAGACATGGCCTTTTACTATCAATCGATTGAACATTAGACTGTTTCCTTTTTCGCGTTCGTCTTTTATTCTGTAATCGATTTTCATGGGCTACATAATCAGTTGAAGACCTCGATTGTTGCTTTGCAAGGCGATTTTCATTTCGGCTCTTTGGCTTTGGATTTTTCCATATCTGATAATTTGCGCCTACCCATTTGGTAACTTTTTCAATTTTTAACGATTTTATGCCTTTCTATCACATATTGAAAAAAAAAATTCTTCTAAAAGTAAAGAACATCGCTGAATTTCGTTAAAAAAAAATAAAATGCCAGCATCATTTGGTCCCATCCTCGACCGAAAACAACAACCATTTCCAAATGGTTAAAAAATTACTTATTATTAATAAATTAATTATAAATAAAAATAAAAATTATAAATAAAAATAAAGAGTTGTAATATCTAAAAAAATAAGCTTTTATAAATTAATAGTTCAATATTAATTAATTTACGATTATTCGTTGAGAAATAGATTTCGAAATCCTAAAAAGATAGTTTAAATAATGCTTCATTCTTTTTCTTGTTGCTCTATCTTAAAAAGTAAACAAAGTAAAAAGGATATATTTTTAAATAAAATCTCTTTCTAGCACTTTCTACCAAGCGTAAAGAAATCAGTAAATTTTCATAATCGAGTTCGGTGCCCACGCCCAATTAATATATTGTAACGGAACTTTTTGGGAAAAAACATGAATTTCAGTAAACAAATTAGGTGTGATTTTCAAGATGACCCTTGAATACTTATAAAAGAATGTTTTAAAAAAATCCCCTATTTTTACGTATGTACAGTGAAATCCCCAGTAACTAACACCTCAAGAATTCTTTCTTGTTTAAATCACTATTACAAAATTTGAAAAATATTTTATCCTTTTTTTCTTTTTGTAAAGATAGTAGAGATATATTAAAAATTTACTGTCGACAAAATTCTCAAAAATTATACATTGTATTATTAATTTTTTTTTTCATAAATAGGGTCAATAACTCCAGTAACTGAGACCAATCCTATTTTGAAAAACCAATAACTGACAAAAAGTGAACCAGTGTACACTTTACTTGCAAAGATAAAACAACAAAAAAAAAGTTATTTTATATTTAAAGGGATTTATGCTTTAAAAATACTTTAATCTTTATTATAAAAAGAAATTACCTTAACTTTATTTATACATGATATCATGCTAGAGATGCATGTGTCCCTTCATTCGGTTTTAAAACTATTAGTAATACAGATATCCAATAACTGACATTTATGAACAAGTAACTGAGAAGTGGTTCAGGCACTGATAGAACAACTTAAGTTTTAATGGTGTTGACAACAAGATAAATTTAATTTATTATTATATATTTTTTAAACAGTTCAAATAATAGATTTCAACTTTCTTCAATATTACCAATAATGAACACCTCTGTTAGAGACTGCTGAAATGAAATTACTGGAACCAATCCAGTAATCCAATCCAATCACTGGCAACCCCGATTAAGCTAAATTAAGTAACCATAAACTAGAAATCATGTCCTAATATATCATAAACATCTTTTAACTAATTTGTAAAAGTATAAATTTAAGAGAAAGGTTAGGATGGTTGCATAGTGTTACATGCACTGCATTATAACTGTATATATTAATTTAAATAATGCTTCTATTGCAATGCAACATACACCTTAGTGAAAGGAAATATATTAGTTCACGGCGCTGATAAGGCTAAAGATGGAATTTTTAAATCGATTTGTAACTCACTTTTTCATATGTTAAAATTATAAAAATTACGTTCACAGGTGTGTTTCTGATGACAATACAACATTTTAATATTTTTAGAATTTAATTATAAATTAATGCATTAAATTTAAGGATTTTTCCAATAACCTTCCACAGATGATAAATCGCAAATATTCTCTGTAACTCGTAAAATTGTATACGATTTGAAACAACAATGGATTTAATTGTGCTCAGTAAACGCTAGCCAAAATAGGCCAAATAACTGTGAAACTGCAACGATGAAACATTTTTAAGGCTAAAAAGTTGAAAATGACAAATAAATAAAAAAATAAAGAGTGGTAATATTTTAAAAAATACGTTTTTATATAGTTTAATATTAATTAGTTTACGTTTATTCGCTGAGAAATACATTTATAAATCCTAAAAAGATAATTTAAATAATGTTTCATTTTTTTGTTGCCCTATCTTAAAAAAAAAGCAAAAATTATATTTGTTTAATAAAATCTCTTGCTAGCACTTTCTACCATGCGGGAAGAAATCAGTAAAATTTTCACAATCGAGTTCGGTGCCCACACACAATTAATCCTTTGTAACGAAAATTAAACAAGTAATATAAAAATTTTGTTTTTAAAGTCAATTCCTACTTAGGTCATCAAAGAAAAAATTAATGTAATCCCTTAAGCTAATATTAGTTTTTGTTGCATTAAAATGTCTCAATTTTTTGATTTTCTATAAGCAAGTAGGTTTACAATGGAAGTCTATGGGAATTTGGCGAAATATTAGAAATATCGCCTAGTTGGTGTCACTTTTGGCGACTCATTTTGGCCGCCAAATTGGGCGATATATCGCCAAGTTGGCGACAAACTTGGCGGTATTTGACGACAGAACAAGGTCCCCCCTATGGTAACCCCTTATTGAAAATACTTTCATTGACCTTCAATAACCAATGGCCGCCATTTTGTTTCCCATGAAAAACTAAAATTAATTAATTAAAATTCAATTAATGAATTAATATTTGAAAAAATTGTATTAACATCAATTGTCATTCAGTACAAGTTCAAAAAAATTTATTTCAACTTGATAGGAGGAATACTGAGTATTTTATTAACGATTGAAAATTTGAACAAGATAAATATATAAATAAATAAATATAGGGAGAGTGTGAACTAATAGTAGGAATTGAAAAACAAACAAACATGAATTTCAGTAAACAAATTAGGCCTGATTTTCAACATGACCCTTGAATGCTTATAAAAGAGTGTTTAAAAAAAACTATTTTTACGCATATAGGTTGAAACCAGCACATTAAGAATTCTTTCTTGTTCAAATCCCTATTACAAATTTTTAAATCCATTTTATACTTATTTTTCTTTTTGAAAAGATAGTAGAGATACATTTAAAAATAACTGTCGACAAAATTCTCAAAAATTATACATTGTATTATTAAGGGTTTTTTTTTCATAAATATTTCAAATAACTCCAGTAACTGAGACCAACCCTATTTTGAAAAACCAATAACTGACAAAATGTGAACCAGTGTACACTTTACTTCCAACGATTAAACAAAAAAAAGTTATTTTATAGTTAAAGGAATTTATGCTTTAAAAATACTTTAATCTTTATTATCAAAAGAAATTACTTAAACCTTATTTATACATGATATCATACTACAGATGCATGGGTCCCTTTTTTCATGTTTTGAATTATTAGTAGTACTGCAGATATCCAATAACTGACTTTTTTGAACCAGTAACTGACAAATGGTGTAGTAGAACATAGTAGAACAATTTAAATTTTAATGGTGTTGACAGAAAGATGAACTGATGGTTGGTTGGTTGGTTGGTTGTATTTATGACGGCCAATTATCTGCACGGGGGATATAGGCCCAGGGGGGAGTGCCCTTCGTGGGGGTCTTTCTAAGGGAACCTAACCCGTATTAACGCTTGGAAATCCAAGGTTCGAAGAAAACCACGAAAACTCCGAACGATTAGGCCGACGGGCGCGATTGGGATCGAACCCAGCACCTCCCGTCTACCAGATTCGAGAGCAGAACCTCTCAGCCACTGGTGGGGCGAAAGATGAACTGAATTTAAAGTTATGTGTTTTGAAATAGTTCATATAATAGATTTCTACTTTCTTTAATATTACCAATAATTAGCACATCTGTCGGAGACTGGTGAATTGAAATTATTGGAACCAATCACTGGCACCCCCCCCCCCTATTAGGCTAAATTAATTAACTTTAAACTAGAAAAAATGGTACTAATGTAGCATAAGCATCTTTGCCCGTATTTTAACTAATTTCTGCAATTATAAATTAAGTTTAGGATGGTTTCATTACAAATAGATATTAAAATAGCACTACCTTAATTTTAGAAATAAGATGGATGCCTCAAAATGGTATTTTTTGTGTTCTCAAAAGTTCCTTCCTCATTGAACATGTTCTTGGCCTACTAGCGGTTAATAAATTGAATGCCAAATATAAATAATTGTCTAAGTTACCACTAGATGAATTTACATTGCAGAATTGTACAAGAAAATGTTTATTTAAGTTAGATTTTTGCTGATCAGTTACTGGTTAGGTGTCAATAACTGGGAATTTCACCCTACTTATTCTTTCAAGCAAGATGCAATACACCTTGAAGATTTAGATGTCAAAACAGCAAAATGCTTATTGTTGTTACGCTAAATTTTTGTTATTATTTTCCAGCTTTCCAGTGTTGTAAGCGATTCAGATGAATTTACTCGTCTGCTTGAAAGAAATCCTCTGCCATTTGCTTGGAATGATGGAAAAATAGCACACGTTTGTCCCCATCCCTCAGATTCAGATGAAGTTCTCAACATCAAGAAAGCCATATTATCATCGATCCAAAACACCATGAGAAGTTTTGACATGAATACTCACAACGTGGATGTAAGTTTGTGCAAATTTGTTCCATTCTCTCAAATATTAATTGAAAGGCACCCATAAAAATGATCCAAAATTTTTATTCTTTAAAGTAATGCCAATTACAAGTTTAAAAATAACGATTCTTATCTACTAAAATCATTGTTTTGTCTCTTATGAAAAAATAACATTCGTTAAATTAGAAACAATATATTAATTTGCTGTTCATTTTTACACACTTTTATTTAACTCAACTTGGTTTTGTATGTAAAGATGGAATTTTGTACTCTATTTTTAACTCACTTTCTGATGTTATACAGTCAAAAAAATTATGTTACACAGGTGTGTTTCCATGACAACTCAACATTTTAATATTTTTTGTAATTTAACTTTATTTTAAAACATTAATTTTAAGACATTTTAACATTAGCCTGGCGCAAGAGATAAATCACCAAATATTCTTGAGGATTAGAATTGTATATGAGTTACAGCAATAATAGATTTAATGATTGCCAAAGATTCGCCAAAATTTCCGAAATGGCTGTGAAACCGCAGCAATGAATTATTTGAAGAGCTAATAAATAGAAAATAAAATAAAAGTAAAATATAAAAAATGTAATATTTAAGAAAATACCCTTTGATTAACAAATAGTACAATATTAGTTGATTTACGACTATGCGTTGAGCAAACAATTTTTAGAAATTTTAAAAAGATAGTTTATAACGTTTCACATTTCTTTTAGTGTTTCTATATCGTAAAAAAGAAACACAGAAAAAAATGTATACATTTTAACAAATTCACATCCTTGCGCTTTTTACTAAGAGTAAAAAAAGGAGGAAATTTTCAATCCTGGAGTTCGGTGCCCTTGCCAAATTATAGTATTATAACGGTAATTTTTGAGGAAAAATATTTTGAATGTTTTGAAGATATAGATTTGAATGATATTAAAAGATTTGGTTTTAAAGATATAGATTACGAATGTTTATAAAAAACTGTTTTTACTTTTATAATTAATATTAACCTAATACCATTGAGTAAAAATGTACTGTATTGCATACTTATTTATGTCACAGCAATTATTACTTCACGTTATAGTAACAAATAAACATTCATTATTGAGATAAGATTTAAAAAAAAATATTTTTAAAAAATCAGTAATTTAAGTTACAGTATTCAAATAAATTTTATTTGAAAGAACATTTTTCCGTCTATTCCATGGCGTAAAATATTAAATTATACAATATATAGAATAGTATATATGCCCTATAAAAGCGAATGACACCATTTTTTATGTTAGTGTTAGTGATACATATGTTTTTACTTTCTAATGTGGATTCATTATGCCACACCCTACCAGCTCTACAACTAAATATAGATGGAAGCTGAATTAATTCCATATCTGCCGAAAATTACCACGCTCCATAGAGTTCATAGCTGTTATGGTGCGGTTTGTTAGACCATTCAAAGTTGTTGCGGTAGATAGTAACTTAAACCGTCGCAAAAAAAAAAAAAAAAAAAAAAAAAAGTATATATATATATATATATATATAT
This sequence comes from Maratus speciosus, assembly GCA_963932465.1. Lineage (NCBI taxonomy): Eukaryota > Metazoa > Arthropoda > Arachnida > Araneae > Salticidae > Maratus > Maratus speciosus. The sequence continues at coordinate 349,431,187 of OZ010800.1, read as the reverse complement.
ATATATATATATATATATATATATATATATATATATATATATGTAATGCAGATAATAGAAAAATATTTATTCTTGAAATTAATATTTTAAATTAATGATATGAAGCCAGTAAGTAACATACCTAAAGATAAAATATTACTTTGAATCAAATTAAACATCTCACACACAGATATGTAAACAATATCTTCGGTTTCAATTCTTTTCCGATAAAACAAATTCTGTTTCAAAATCAAATGACCATAGCTATTTAGGCGGCTTTTAACGGTTTTCCTTATTTCTATAAAATTTTCCGTAATCATTTTCCTGCAAGTAGTAAAACACATAAGTATAACGATACTAAATGCCCACATCATACGAGATTAAGAATATGGTCAATAGTTATATAGAATATTTCTGGTAGTGGTGGCAGGGATGTAGTGAAGGGTATACGGGGTATACGCCGTATACTCTCTGGATTTTTTAAAGGAACACCACATACCCTCTGTTTCTCAAGAAAGCTATAGTATATATGCACTAGGGTATACCCTCTGCCTTGAGCATATATCCTCTGCTTAGAACGCATACCCTCTGTTTTATTTTACGACTACACCACTGGTAGTACACATATGACATGAATGATTATTTGTAAACTATACAGAATAATAAAAAAGGAGAGCAATATTAAAGTATTGCTAATCTTTCATAAAAGATTCACCAAATTAAAGAATTCGGCATAATTATATAGCACATCACGATTAAATGTTGTAGGTAACTGAATTTTAATTAGTGTATTAGATCCAGACAAAATTTCAGAACATCTCTATAAAAGACACAGTTGTAAACCATTAAATAAATTCGAAAATTAATTAATTCCTTTAATTATACACAAATTAACTATTACATATTATGACACTGAAATTGCAAAGATGAGCATGAAAAGTATTATAAAACATTTTGTAATGGGACCTAATGTAATAATATCGGAAGGTAAGTCCAGTACCTAAAATATGCCACAAAATATCACCAGTTTTTACTAATACTGTAATTTAGATATCAAAATGTTCTCAACAAGATTTTAAATAGTAATGAATGTACTTACGGCTTCTTATAGTTGTAATTATCAATATTAAACAGCCCCCCCCCCCTTCCACAAAAAAGCACTATGGATTATTAAATCTTACTTGATACAGCCATTATAATGATATCTAAAATCTTAGTATTATTCTCATTTAGACACAAATAATTGATAGATTATTCACTCTGTAATCTAACAATTGATTTCATTAATAATCTGAAATAGATTCGATTAATGTTGTAATGAAATAACTTTTTCCACTCTTAGCAAAATAAATAACATCAGTATCAAAATTCAGTAAAACTTATCACTTAAAAAATCATCAGTTATTTTCAACCTTGTAGATTTTTCTAATACTGAGGTAGTAAAACGGGTAACAATTAGCTTTTAGTCGATATCACTGATGTATCAGTGATCGATATCACTGTAAGGAAAGAAACATTATACATGCAGAAAATTTCAAATCAGAGTGAAAAAATAAATCTAATGATACCTCATTATATATGTTGACTCAGTTTTTGCATAATTAAGGATTATTTTTTTTTTTTTTTTTTTTTTTTTTTTTACAAACAATTAATGCAAATGATGATGATTACACATGCACCATTTTACATAGAATATATTGCAGTGAATCTCAATATTGTTTTTTTTCTCTATTTCAAATAGTTTAATATCAGTTTAAAAATGAGTTCTTTTATAATGTCATATATTAATCATAACATTCATCTTTTCTACCAATTTATTACAAACATACAGCGTTAAAATATACTATAAGGTATAGTAATTTAAAATACATCAAAAAATGGTGTAGATGTCAAAAAATTTGAAAGTACACATACTCTAAAACAGAAATAAAATTTACGTTTTACATTTGTACGGATATTTTATTTATGTTTTAGAGTATGTGCATTTTTAAACTTTTAGACATCTACACTATTTTCTGGTGTATTTCAAATTACTGTATATTAGTATATTTTAACGCTGTTGTCTGTAATAAATTGTTAGAAAAGATGAATGTTATGATTAATATATGACATTATAAAAGAACTCATTTATAAACTGATATTAAACTATTTCAAATAGAGAAAAAAAACTAATATTGAGATTCACTGCAATATATTCTATGTAAAATGGTGCATGTATAATCATCAATCTGAAGAGATGAATCTTATGATTAATATCATTAAAATACACTTCAAATAATTATCACCTATACACCGTAAAATATATAAATTCTTTTGTTTAGCCATTTAAAGGCACTATGAATGTTTCTCACGCCATTTTTTTAAACAGCTGCATGATTTAGTGAACTTACATAATGTTTAGAAATTTCGATATGCTTAAAATTTATAAAGTCATTAAAATATACATTTTTTGTTCAGGGTTTAATTATTTTTTAGAAATTCAACCTATCGGTTAGGTCTCTGCGAATAAAAAATTTAATGAGATCACTATAACCGGTGTTTTTTTTCTTTTTTTTTTTTTTTTTTTTTTTTTTTTTGACCATAAGTTTGATTAAGTACAATTACCTGTTTTTCGAAAAAAAAAAAAAAAAAAAAGAAGGAAAAATCTAATTTTTAAAATACATTAGTAATCTAAGACTTAAGTTCATTTTCTACTGATTTTTTAAATATTTAAATATTTATATTTTAAATTATTTTTGCAGATTGATATTTTCGGGACATGTGATACAGCCTACAACACAACCGTAGCAAGTGCTGGGAAATATCAAATTCTGAAGACGATAAATATACCATCATGTTCAAACCATCTTCAAGGACAAACGCCTCTGCTAATATCACTGTATCAGTCATCATCGGTAACTTTTTCATTATTATTATTTTTCCAAAGAAAATGTTCCATTATACTTATAATTTAATCTTCCCATCTATAGAAATCTCCGGAGGTTCTATTAAAAAAAAAAAAAACAGCCCCGAGAAAACTATGCGCACTTTATTTTTATTCATGTATCACAGTCATGTCAAACTCATTCACCACTGAGAGCAAAATTAAACACTGATTACAGTACCGCACAGGACCGCATTACAAAAAAAAAATAAAAAAAGAAAAGCAAATTAATTTTGTTACCATTGCCTAGAATTAAATTTGTATACACGAATAAGCTACCCACCAAAATCTTTTTTTAAACCAGGCACCTGAAAATCTTTTTAAAGATCATATTTAATTTCAATATTTCCGAACTTTGACTATTTTGTAAAATTGTAAATAGCACGGATGAATAAAAGCGCGTAAAAAGTGTACAAAAATGTACAAAAGAATGTACTAAAGGCCGTGCATGTTGAAATATATGTTTTCTTCTCGCCCCCCCCCCTTTTTTTTTCCGGTTGAGTCATTTAAGATACAAACAAACAAACAAAAAATAGTTTACCGTCCGGACTCTGAAATTTTAATAAGTTATAAATATATCTCTAAACTATATCAAATTTCCTGAAAAAATATCCATATTTAGTAATGAAATCATTAACCGCAGCCGAGCGAAACCGTGCCAAAACACCCCTCTTTTTAACGTTTTCGCCGAAATGTTTAGATTTTATTTTAAAAATAGTACATCTATTCATCGGAGCGTTTCGAACTTTTTGTAGGTGATACAAATCTGGTCTGTCGAGAGGCTTTAAAAATATTTATTTAAATACGCACGATTTACTCTCCGGGAGTCGAAAATTGACCTTCGTTCGCCAATACTTTTGAAATATTAAATATTTGTATTTTTAAAAACTGATTACAGCGTCGAAGAGAAGAAGGACTCAGCTGTAAATAGATATCGATACCTGTTGCATATCGATACCTGTAAAATTGCGTCCTGGGGCAGCGTTGCCGTAAGGCGGAAAACGACCGTCTCGAAAACACTTTTTTTTAATTTTTATTTTCAAAAAGTTAACAAAAATATATTTTTTTAAGAGATTGCGGCGTTTGAGATGTAAAAGTAAGAACTTTCAGAATATATCTTCCATTTTTTGGTATCTCCAACGGATAGGTTAAAAAAAAGGCCAAAAAACCCGGCATTTGGTTCCTAACCCCTTCACGGTCGCTTAATATTTGGAAAAACCATCAAAAAAGTACCTATTTTTTTATTACAGAAACTGAATAATTATAAGGTTTCTAAATAAAATATGCAATTAGTTTTTTTTAAGGCGAAAAAAAAAAAGACGTTATAGAACAAATTCACATTTGTAGAAAAGCCATCATGCGAGAATTCTGTGTCGTATAATGTTTGTTTTACACAGTACAAATTAATGCGAATAAAACCTTTATTTTTCACATCTTAGATCTTTATTTATCATCATCACACGCATTCTTACAAATAGTATTTGAAACAATATATATACATTATATTTTGATTATTAATAATTGTTTGAGTGTTACATATTTCGAAACATGCAATACAAAGCTCAACATTACAGTCAGCGCAAAAACCAAACGGCAATATTCAAAGACTTCACACCGAAATGCCAGTTAAATTTTTCTGGTTTCAGAAATTTTTTCCAGCAATAAATCTCCAGCCCGGAAATATGACGGGAACGAGAAATAACGAACGACACCCCAGCTCGTGATATTGACGGGAGCGAGAATTAAGGGGTTAATTCCATTTCGCAGGGTTTTCATACGCGTTCGCAAGACCAGCAATTTTTATCATTATATAATTCAGAATGTCTTTTTTATTTTTATTTTACCACCAGAATGAATTAAATTTCTTACAAAGTTTTTTCTAGTAAAAGTTTACCATTGTCCTACAAAAATTCATAAAATATGACCGATGAAAATTAAACAACAGCAGATAAATCAGAATTTTTAAGTATACATATTGCAAAAATGGTTCATTAGAATGTGTCTATAAAACAATAAAACATGTGGCTTTGGTAATGAACAGCCAAAGTAATTTTGACCGTTATTAAATGTCACCTAAACCCTAGTAAGAAAAACGATATTGGTAATATTGGAGCCCAATATTAAAGCAACATTATATTAATAGGAAATATTACAATATATACAGATGGGTGACAAAATAATACGAACACCCATGAAAAAGGTATGTCCATTTCAAAGGACCAGAACGCGCATGTCACTTTGCACTTAATTCTGCCACCTAGTGGTTATGAAAGGTAAGGTATCAGACGCTCAACATCAGTCATAGGAGTTGCATGCGCTTACCATACGCTCTGTAAAACTCAGTAATGACCGACTTGTCAGAGTTCGAAAAAGGAATGATTGTTGTAATGCGGTGCGCTGGTTGCTCCGTGACGAAAACAGTCAGTTATTTGGGGCGTGCAAGGAGTACTGTGTCAACCGTTATGACAGCGTACACGAAATGCGGTAAATTGTCCTCTGAGAATTTCAACAGGGGACGGAAAAGAAATCTTTCTGAGAGGGATAAAAGAGAGTTGACCCCATAGCGGTCAGAAAGCGCAGGCAATCTTTATCCTAGATAGCCTCATATATAAATAGTCATCTCCAGAATCCATTTCAGCAAGGACTGTCCAACCCTCATAGCATGCATGGTCACGGTGACGTCGTTGTGACGTCACTGTAAGTCACTGTGGTCACGTCACATCTGTGACCAAAATGCCACCACTCAGTGATGTCACATTGTGACTGAGATGTGAACTTCTTAGAAAACTTTAAAAAATTGCAAAAATTCTTTAAAACATGTTATTTACTGTAAAATTATATTTTTCTGGCAATTAAAAGAAAATTGTGACGACACTATTATGTCACTGCATGTAACGTATGTCACGTCACATATATGATAAAAAAAATCCACCATATTGTAAGTCACAGTGTGACAAAAATATGAACTTCAAAAATCTTTGAAAATGAAGAGAAATAATTTAAGCAATTCCGAGTTACAGCGACATAAGGAATGAAAATATATTAGTGGATAGCAACTAGTAAATTCTGTCACGAAAGGGGGAAGGGGCATAATAAATAAAATGCACGATACAAGCATTAATAAACTAAATTTTCATGTTATATTTTATCAATTTGATGGATTAAGCGGTCTCACAGACCGCTCACAATAGTTATGCGGCAATTTTTGTCACATCAGTTAAGGGTTAAACAGTATTTTAAACAGTCCCGAGTTACGGCGGCATAAGGAATGAAAATATATTAGTGAATAGCAAATAGTAAATTTTGTCACGAAAGGTGGAGGGGGGGGGGACATAATAAATAAAGTGCACGATACAAGCATTAATAAACTAAATTTTCATGCTATATTTTATCCATCTCATAGATTAAGCGGTCTCACAGACCGCTCACAGTAGTTATGCGGCAATTTTTGTCACATCAGTTAAGGGTTAAACAATATTTTAAACAGCTGAGTTACAGCGGCATAAGGAATGAAAATATATTAGTGGATAGCAAATAGTAAATTCTATCACGAAAGGCGGGGGGGGGGGGGGGGGACATAATAAATAAATTGCACGATACAAGCATTAATAAACTAAATTTTCATGCTATATTTTATCAATTTGATATCTAAGACAGTAAAAGTATTCTTTTTTCACGATTTCAATTTTATCTAGCATTGCAATTTAATATAATAATCCTCCACCGATTGTTACACTCTCATATAATTATTGCGCATTTCAGATTCAAATCAGCTGTTTACAAAAACAAATAAATAATAAAAACACACCTGCTCAAATCGTCTGCTTCGCGAATTTACCATAGAATAAACAAGAGAATACGCGGGAAGCCACTTCACTCCACTGTTTAGAACACCAGCACGTCTACAGCACTTCTTTTAATATAAAAGAAAGACATCTGCCATTTTAGGATATTACAAATATACGGATATTATTGATGAAGCATATATGTAAGTCTTATTTAATTTAAATATTTTGTTCCTGTTTTGTATATATTATAATGATGAGTTAAGTAGTTTTATGTTACACTTATAGAAAGAGACTGGTCTGTATTGTTTTCAGAAGAATATTTTTATTCGATTCTGTTGTATCTTAATCTGCCATCGCTCGAAAAAAAAAAAAAGCTGGCGCAGAGACTGATTTGTGCTTACATTCATAGTAGAATGAATGTAAATATTAATTTTTAGTCTCTTGAGAATGAAAATATGTTGAAACAGTGGTGTGGAATTTTTTTCGGCTTTTTAATGTTTTCTAGTTACTAACACTTATAGCATCATTATTATTTTGGAGTTAAATATGAAATTAGAAATTGTTTCAGATTAGAAATTAACATTATGTAAGCATTTTTTTTTTCTGTTTGTGATTTTAATCAAACATTTAATTGTAGACACTCAGAATCAGTTATTAAATTTTCTTCGATTGTAAATTCATTTTCTACGTTTTCGATATATGTAATCACTGGAATAAAAAAATTAAATATATTTAAGCATTGAAATAAAGTGTTTTTCATGCCTGTGATAACAAGTTTATAGCTTAAACTGCTTTAGTATATTTTTTAAAAAGTTGGTATGTACTTTCGTAATATAGGACTGAATATTTTTTTAAAGCGATTAATAACTACTTTCTACATTAAAATGTTTTTTAAATAATAAAAATAGTTAATATGCAATCATTTATTTTACGTTTATATGTTCTTTTTAATACTTTTCAACAAAGTTGAAAAGTGTTTATGACTTCGGTTTGTCTGGCCGTCTGTCCGCGGTCTAACTCTCGCAAATATACTCGGATTGCCTTGAAATTTTTGGATGTTATTGACGTTTACCATAGCACGGCCCCTATTTGTAATGAAGTTTGTAGAGTGTTTAATTCATCTACAGGAACAGTCAAGAGTATTTCGTTACACTACGGCCTACGGGAAAAAATCGTTCCAAATGATTTTTAACGATTTTACACGCTTTCAAACAGAATAAAATTGATATGAATTTATGAAACGCACTAAAATATGCATTCTGAAGAGTATGTGGTGCAACGAATAGTTATTGTTCATTTACAGGGCTAAAAAAAGGATTCCAATACATTATTATACAGGGATGGAGGGAATTATTTGCGGCGTACTTTAATTATGTTAATCTATTTCATCTATAATGAAATTGATATAAGTCGCTGAGGTTTACACACTATACATTATTTCATGATAATACGAAATGTATATAGCATTTACAGGACACACAAAATATTTTCGATACTATATTGTATCCGAAGTTCATTAGGGATGATTGCTGGAAATGCATTTTTAATTATGATATGCGCTTTTATGATTCACTATATTTATGCATAGAGTATGGTATATATAAATGCTATAATTCATATACAGGACTACATAAAAGTATTCGTAAGGGCTACTGGGTATATGCGCAAATTGATTAAAGGTAGTTTTTAAATGAGTTATGGATTTTTACGTTGAACTGCATTTAATTTACTAAGAAATGTTTGTAGAATATAGATAAAATGATATACAGGGTCACGTAAAGAATTGAATACATGGCCATCTATAAATTATAATTCCTGGAAATGTGATTTCAGCAGTTTTAAGAGTGTTTGAATAAAATTTTAACTAAGCAGTAGCGCGTAATAAACGTTCTAGGTAAACTACAAATTATACAAAAGTATTCAAGTATGTTTCCATATATTAGTATAAATTGCTGAAAGAGAATTTCAACCTGTTATGCGTTTTCTTGCAAAAATAAATTTTCCCATTATATAATATGTATATCAACTTGCAGATCAAATGCAGGGCTGTTCAAAAGAATTAGAAAACATATTTGGCTATGGACGGTAAATGCTGAAATCAGTTTTTCAAATGTTTTATGTGTTTTCTAAAATATTTACTTAGTTATCTTATTTACGTTATTTCCCTAAATTACGATGTCTTGTTAAAGCATTCAGGAAGCGTTGGAAAGTGTTTTAAAATCTATGCTTAACGCATGATTTTTCTTAATTTTTTTTTCTATTTCGCAGATCAGTCTTTTCCTATAAAACATACCAAATCTATTTAGCTCATATTCACAAAATACAATATACACGGGAATAAAAAATTTAAATAAATATGGCTTATCATGTCATGTTTAATAAAGCAATGACTAATCACAGCACATTAAAATTTTACACATTCTTAATATCAAGCTTGAACTCAAGATAAAGATTAAAACTTAATAAAAAAAGATGTCAGTTGATAAGCATTGTTTTTTAAGTGGAAAAATTTAAAATGTTTTAGAAGAATAGGACTTTAAAATAGCGATATTTTGCTAAAAAGTACGGTAAAAAGATAAGAATTTATATTTCAAACAAAACTTTATTTTAAAATTGTGCATTTTAAAATTCATCACAGTGTTTATGGCAAGAACCATCACAGTATTAATACTCCGAATTTTTTCCAGAGAGAAACATTCGGCTTGCATACAATATTTCAAATGAAAATCAAATTTCAAATTATTTGCTTAAAAGGCGCAAAGGCCAACTTAGTAAAAAAGATTCAATGCTGGGAATCGAACCCCTGCCATCAGTATAGCGTACGGACATTCTACCGACTAAACCACGTGGAACGATACCCAGCCTGGAAAATTTCTTGCTATTACATGTTGGCAAGGCTACAATAGCAGCACAAGATGGGATATTTATCGTGAGCCACCGACATGGAGCAAACACGAAACTTAATTAAATCCAGCATCGGTTGAAACTATATTAATACTTAGAAATTTTTCCAGAGAGAAACATTCGCCTTGCATACAATATTTCAAATAAAAATCAAATTTAAAATTAAAATTGCCTTTTAAGCATGTAATTTGAAATTTGATTTTCATTCGAAATATTGTATGCAAGGCGAATGGTTCTCTTTGGAAAAATTTCCAAGTATTAATATGGTTTCAATCGATGCTGGATTTAATTAAGTTTCGTATTTGCTCATTGTCGGTGGCTCACGATAAATATTCCATCTTGTGCTGCGTTTGTAGCCTTGCCAACATGTAATAGTGAGAAATTTTCCCGGCTGGGTATCGTTCCATGTGGCTTAGTCGGAAGAATGTCAGTGTGCTATATTGATGGCCCGGGTTCGAGTCCCGGCACGGAATCTTTTTCACTATGTTGGCCTTAGCGCCTTTTAAGCAATTAATTTGAAATCTGTTTTTCATTTAAAATCATCACATTTTTTATGACAAGTTCGTAACAAATGACACATATTTCACAAATTGGTCACAATGTGACTTCAAAGCATTGTCACTTTCGTCACAGGTTCGTCACAAAGCTAATGCCAAAATAGTCACAAATGACACACTTTTCACAAATTAGTCACACCGTGACTTCACAGAGTGGTCACAATGTGACGTCACAAACGACCTCTAAAACGGCCATAACGACCTCGCATTGTAGTCACTGTGACGTCACATCGACGTCACGTGACGTCACATCGACTGTCACAAAATCACAGTGTGACGTCACAACGACGTCGCCGTGACGTCACCATGCCTTACGGGAAAGGGAACTTCATGCTTCAAACATTTATGGAAGAGTTGCAATTCGTACGCCATTGGTGTCATAGGTGTTCGTATTATTTTGTCACAAATCTGTATATAGACATCTAGACATTACATTCAAATCCCATTAAAATAATTCATTGGAAATATTTGCAATAACCGCAAGGAAAAAAAAAATATAAGTAGTAAATGAAATTTCAAAATATTTCTTGTCAATATTAATGTAATATTGGCAAAATGTAAATATTTATTTTGTTAATATATTAGTACAAAATGTAAATACAATAATTATGCGAATATTGAACAAAATATAGGCAATATATAGCCAAAATTGGCTAATAATGTCATTACATTTCTTAGTCAAATACTGCTTTTTAAATACTTTCCAACATATTTCAAAGGTGTTTGTGGATTTGTTTGTCTGTATGTCTGTCTGTCTGTGTGTTTGTCTATCTGCTGTCTGTCCGTACTCTAACTCGCGCAAATATAGTCTGATTGCCATGAAATTTATATATACTATTTGAGTTTACTATGAGATGTTCTATATTGAAAATGAAGTGTGTAGCATTTACGTTTCGTTAACAGGGACAGTCAAAAGAATTCCGTTTCTTTGCGGTCTATGGGGGAAAAATCGTTTTCGGTATATTTTAATGATATTACACTAATTTAAGCTCATTGAAATTTATATATATCACTGAGGTGTACCAGAAAGCGCTTACTGTAGAATATGATGTGCATAGAATTTATCGTTCATTCACAGGGATACACGAAAGAATTTGGCTATAGTGCTGACCTATAATTAATAATTGTCAGAAGTGCGCTTTAAGTTGTGGTACGCGTTTTTAAATGTAACAATTTTTTTTGCATATTCCTTGGTCTTTATAAATTCTATGGGTCATATACAGGGCTGCACAAAAGTTCTCCAGTACATTTCCATTTATTGACGGAAATTACTGAAGAGGAATTTCCAATTGGACTATGAACAATCGCCGCAGGATTCTCGGGCGCGGCTTTCCGCGTTCTACTTTCCTCTGAAGCTGTCGTACGACCGCTGTTGCTTCGAGTTCATGCCTTTAACTTTACTAACTTTTAGCATACTATGTAGTAAACATGCAAATCTATAGACCCTATGCAGGGCTGCACAAAAAAATCGAATAGTTTTCGGACTATTGATGATGATTTCACGTATTGATATAAATATTGATATTAATTGCAATAAACTGTGGAGTAACTGTGTGTAAAACTGTATTCTGACTGTGTTGGAAAGTGTTTCATAATCAATGCATCATTTTTTGTTCTTGTTTACTTTGGAAAGGTTTCTCTGTTAAATAAATTCATTTGAGAAAAATATTAAAAGCTCTTCTACCAAATTCTTTGGGAACTTTTTTGTTTTAATGTTGCAGTAGAATATCTGTTCCAATTTTCGGAAATTGTTATTTAATTCTGTATAACCTTTTTTTAAGCACCGGCAACACTTACCGTTGCTGTCGGATGAAAAAGCTACTTGTGAACAAATTATAGACAAAGGACTTATCAAAGAAGTACAGTGTTACGAAGAAGCATACTTTAAGCCACTATTCGACTACCGATACGTAGTAAAAGCAACAGGTCGCAGCACATTAAAGAAAATATCTGTGTCTTCGGCAGTAGCATATACTTGTAAGCTTTTGTTTTTCTTATCTCTAAATTTTTTCAGCAGTCTTCTTATATTTAAGTTTTATTCATTTACACACGGTCGAATTCAACCGACATATTCAGGGGGAGGAGGATAGTAGGCATCAAAAGGATGCAAAATTGCCGTAGAACATGGGGTCGCAAACCACTTATTGAGTCACAAATACAGGGTTTTCATCTTAATTGAGCTTAAGTCGACGGTAATAATTTTGAGAAAAATTAAACCATTACAATGAAACTGCAACGATATATAGTATCTTATTTTGTGCGAAATGTTATAACATCACAAAAGGTTTGAGCACACTGTTTTTCTAGAACTTTTCTTTATGTTATCATATTTCACATAAAACTTAGTTACATATTTATTGTAATATTACTTTTCGCAAAATTATTACCGTCAAGCCAACTTCAATTATGGTGAAACACCCTGTATTTGTGGCTCAATTAGTGGTTTAAGACCCCATCTTCTATGGCAATTTTTCATCCTCTTGATGCCTACTATTACTCCTCTGAATCTGAGATCGAATTCGGCAAACCCTGTATGTTTATTTCTGCCAAATGTGTATCGGGATTTGTACAAGATGTTCTAAAAATTGCACACACTATGTAAGTAAGTCAAGTAGTTTGTTGATTTAAGTTTCGATTCACTGAAACTGGTCCGATCGCGAAGTTCTACATTGTAAATAAGACAGTGTTTCTTAATCTGTAAAAATATAATATAATCATGTTCTAAAGTATACAATAGCATCTTCCGAATCACCCACGATTTCGAAAACTTTCTTTATCTTTAGAATTCTCAGAAATTAATAGATTTTAGAGATTTACAAAAACATTCATAAAACTTTTACTGCCCGTGTTTTTCCAAAACGTTTCCTGGTAGGTTTTTACAGTGTATTAGTTTGTTTAATCATCTCAGAATAGTGTTTTTTCGGATACTATTCGTTATCAAGTGAACATTTTCAGCTGCATAACTGAATTTATACATTTTCAACAATATTTTCAACAACTTAGCATACAATTATTCAATTGCATAGGAAAAATATAACAAAGATTTATAAATTTCCCCTAAATAATATCAAAAGTAGAGTTTCCAAAATCTAAAAGAGTTCAGAACAGATGTAGTTTTACAAGAACTTGGTATATATATATATATATATATCGGGTATATATCCTAAAATGTACTGACTGTTTTTAAAATTCAATAACTTGCAAACGGTAGCAATTATTATACAAAAATTCTTGAAGCAGGGTATGTGTCAGGAGTTTTTTACTTCGAATCCTAGTTTTAGTTCCAAATAGCCGGAGTAGATGGTGCTGCAAGCAACAGGTGCTATATTGAGGCCAGATTTTTTTTGCCTCTCTTTCTTGCCAGCATTAATCCGAAAGAAGGAGGTTAAACACATGGAGTGGGCCCTGATGAACAAGATTCTATTAGCGACTTGCCCTGGGGTTGCCCTAACCATATGCCACAAAGAGACGCACTCCATATATTTAATCTCCTTCTTTCACATGAATGCTGGGAGAAAAGAAAGGACAAAAATCAAGCCTCGATTTAGCGCCTATTACTTGCAGCTCCATCCATCCCTGCTATTTGGAACTAAAACTGGGAATCACAGTAAAAAGTACTCCTGACATCTTACATAATCCTCCTGCAAGAATTTTTTTAATAGCTGTCACCATTTGCACGTTAACGAATTTTAAAAACAGTAAAACAGTGTTTGAAGTAATATAACATTTATAACATAAAAAGTAACTATTACACAAACTGTTTTCACTAGGATGTATGCGGAAGTAACTTTCAATAAATACATAACTTTCCTGGACATTTACAAATGATTTGAAACGTATTTAGAAAAGCTAGATAACGGACAGGGATTCAGAAAAACAAACAGGGGACTTAAACGTTTTCATTTATGTTAAAATGTATTAAAAATGTTCTCTTATAGAGAAAAAAAGATGTCTTTTAAAACTTGGTGGTTAAACTTATTTCAATTATATTTTTTAGAAAATGTCATTGTGAAAAATAGCACAAATATAATATTTTTATGACGGAATAGACTAAATTATGTAATGCTTAATCTAGTTTCTGTTTTATAATCATAGAACTTTAAACTTGATTAGATGTGCCGATAAAGGTTTATAAATATCTTACAAACTGTTTTGATTTATCTCAACGTTCTTTACTAGATAGCTGTCATGTTTTGTGATAAATACTGATCATCGATCAATAAAATACACTTATGTTTATCAAAGATTTCTTTTTCACACTGGAATCTTCAGCTGGAAGTAGATCAGATATAAAAAATTAAGTGCTTTAATGGTTCATAATGCATTTTACATCGATTTTATCTTCTGTATAAACTTCGAATACGCCAGCGGTATATATATATACATATATATATAGATTCTCAAATATCCAACGACAAAAGGCCATTACTTAAAAATTTCGTATTTTTAAAAACATTAAATTAGCATTTGTTTTCGAAATTGTCACTATTATCCATATTTTTAAGTATTTTTCGTGATCATCCACAAGTAATTTTCATAATTATATCAACACCAAAGAATATAGATCTGCTATGTCCTTTTTCTTTTGCGAATTTGAGATTCTGGGAAAACTGGAATCGTCATCAAAGGTTAAATCGTTACCAAAGGTAGAGTCAAGACTACAAGCGTTTCGAGTTCAATTTGTAGTAAGAGAATATAAAAACTATAAAACAGGAATTCTGCTTTTTCTGAATTTAGTGTCGACCCCGATGAAAAAAATATGTATATGTATACAAATATAGATAGTACAAAACATATTTCAGTTTTAAGACTTAAAACACACGCTTTTATTTTAGACAAAATGACGTCATCCGCATCCTCTGAGACTGTATCGTAAATGAAGAATTCTCCAATCAACATCCTACAGTAAAGTATGTATAGGACGTCACTATCGCTGAATAACACATAAATAAAAAACAGATGACACTCAAGAAACTCGACAAAAAAAATCGGCTATCTAATGATTCATATGTTTTCATTTGTTTATAATATAGATTATTAAATAAAATATAGTTTATAATAGCTCCCTGTTTTATCAGAAATCCTTAATTTATGTTTTTTTTCAAAATAGCACGTATTTTAATTTAAAAAAAATTCTGTATTTATGAGAAAATGGCAACAAAAAGATATAATTACTATTTTCCAACTATTTTTTCTTTACTTTCTACAGAAATGGAGTACTTGAGTTGCCAAAAATTTTAAAAAATGGCGCTAAAAACTGCAAAAAAATTAATATCTCACAAATAAATTGAGATGAAGATTTCCAACAAATTGCATTTAAAAGTACTTTTTTCTCAATACGACGGTATAAAATTCGAAAATGCGCGATGCTTAGAAGTTTTAAAAATTGCAGTAGAATATTTAACGGTACAATGATACATCTGCTTTGTTTAACGGCTGGCTTATACAACTTAACGCTATTTTTTGGAGACGACATTTTTATCGCTGGGAGAAAGAAATAGCTTATCGGGGGCAAGTTTTCTTGGTTTTATTAGTGCTGTTCTATTAAATTACAGCACAACAACAAAATAACAATGGAAAGGCATAAAAAACAAATGAAGTCAAAATTATTCATGCATAGTTTAGCAAAAAATTAATATTTAGATTTATTATTATTATTTGAAATGTGCACAGACTCTCCCAGAATTACCTTATATATATTAGTTCATACATTTCATACAGCGATGTTTTATCCTTAAACGAAAGAGATATTGACCCCTCTGCCACTAATTATGAATCTTCTAATTTAAAAAACGTTTATAATTTTGATTAAATTAAAATTTAACAATTTTGTATTTAAATTAGAAATTTCTCACATTCAAAAGGTCTTAGATTTTTCTTATGTACTACGCTGCCCCTAACACCTACGCTCGTCAACATCCTCCAACATGAAAAAACCGCAGACTCAAAAACCACGCTAATCTGTTCTGTTTTAAAAAGATTACCCAATTAAGTAAGATTGGATGATATTAGAACCATCAGTGGCAATCATCTGTAATCGGGTTGCCATTCAGTTTTCATCATTAAATGATTTTCGCACATAAAACTTAAATTATTTTAAAGTTTTCTTTCTTTTTTAATAGTTACATGTAAAAAAATTTTCAATTGAAAAATGATTGGAAATATTATTTGGTCTTTATAAAATCTGGCAACAGTAAGTAAAAAACGGTTTTTTAAAATATGAAATATCTCTATTCAGATACTGTAATTTTGAAAAAAAAAAAAAAAAAAAAAAAAAAAAACCCTGACAAATTTAAAAAATGACTGCACACTGCACACCACAATCAAGTCATGTTTATATTCCTGCAAAAGACGGTTAAATTGCAATGGATAGTTTTTCATCCTGTAAAACGTATGTGACTGAATTATCTTGAATGATTTCAACATTAAATAGAGTTTTAAATAAATTTTCGACTTAAAAATTGTCTTTTAACGTATGTATCATAGATTTCTCTATAAAAATGCTATTTTTTATGTTTTTATATACAGTAGTTTGCATTATAAACTAAGAAAATTAAAAGGTCACAACAAATTCCCTTACGGCAGCAGCAGTGGCATTAGTTATCTTTTTTTAGAATAGAGAGATACAGCATAACAACGTTTTTTCAACAAACGGAAACATTATCCACTTTTTCGATGAAAAATTGTTAAAAACTTTCATTCTCTTAATAAATATTTCAACTTTTCAGATAAAGCAACCAAGAAGGAAAGTTTGGTATTCAAGTATCAACCCCACTGCCAAAAGAGTCCCCACGCTGAAAAGGAAATTGAAAATGTTCTCCGTCATATTTGTACAAACTCAGACAAAATTATATCTAAAGATGTGGCGTCGTATACGCATAAGCTTGTATACATTATCAGACAGATGGATGCTGCATCTATAGAACGTATTTACGATCGGTTGAAAAATAACGACCTTTGCAACAGTGGAAAGAAAGCCTTGTAAGTTTAAATTATATCCTTTCTTATCAATTTACCGGGTTATTTGATCCTTTACCTTATAGCTGTAAGTTAGTGTAAGCGGTTTTCCAAGCCATTTTAATTTCATAAATAGCTAAAATAAATTCACTCACTATAGTTATTCACTCGCTTGTGGCTATAAGTTAATGTAACCGGTTTTCCAAACCATTTTAATTTAACAAATAACTTAATTTTATAAATAGCTAAATTTCATAAATAGCTAAAATAAAGTCACTCACTAAAGTTATTCACTCGCTTGTGGCTATAAGTTAGTGTACCGGTTTTCCAAGCCATTTTAATTTCATAAATAGTTAAAATAAGTCCACTTACTAAAGTTACTCACTTATGGCTATAAGTTAGTGTAACTGGTTTTTCAAACCATTTTTATTTCATAAATAGCTAAAATAAGTTCACTTACTAAAGTTACTCACTCACTTATGGCTATAAGTTAGTGTAACCGGTTTTCCAAACCATTTTAATTTAATAAATAACTTAATTTTATAAATAGCTAAATTTCATAAATAGCTAAAATAAAGTCAGTCACTAAAGTTATTCACTCACTTGTGACTATAAGTTAGTGTAGCCGATTTTCTAAGCCATTTTAATTTCATAAATAGCTAAAATAAGTTCACTTACTAAAGTTACTCACTCACTTATGGCTATAAGTTAGTGTAACCGGTTTTGCAAGCCATTAAAATTTCATAAATAGCTAAAATAAGTTTACTTACTAAAGTTACTCACTCATTTATGGCTATAAGTTAGTGTAACTGGTTTTCCAAGCCATTTTAATTTCACAAATAGCTTAATTTCATAAATAGCTAAAATAAATTCATTCACTAAAACGGATGCTCGAGTCATTTATTAAGAGCAAAAGAGACTAGAGATGACTTCGGTCTATTTTTTTCGGAACTCGAGCCCGACGATTTGAAATCCGAGCCTGGCCGATCCCGAAAGAAATTTGTGTCATTAGAGCCCGAACCCGATACGGAAAATAGTAGAAAATTGTTAATAACATTTTAAAATTATTTCGTGATTAATTTTCTCATTTACAAATACTTTCTTACATAGAAATAACAATTAATCCCAAATACTCTCCCATGACGAAATTTCGTGATTTTCATGTTCCTGAAAAGATGTTTAAAAGAGAAAAACAGTTATTTATACCCAACCACTGGCAGATATGTAGAAAAAGCACAACTCTTATTTTTTTTAAACATTATTATGCAACAGAAAGACATAAAATCTGTTTTTTGTAAAAGCACTTCAAACAGAAAGGGACGATTTGCAAGGGATATAATCACACCTTCTTTATGTTACTAACTTTGAATCATGATGGAATATTTCTCCTTATATCCCATCAATAACATTTAAATTTCCTTTCAAACTGATTTTTAGAGGATTGTAAAACACTATGAGAAGCTTAGACTTCATTATGTTTTCTCATGTAGCATCTAGCAAGTTTTTATTTCCTTTTTTAAATATGTTAATATATATAATTTTCACTTTGAGCGAATTTTCGATTTTTTTCGAAAATTGATACAAGAATCGAGTCCGCGATTGGGCTGAACTCGTCTCACCTCTAAAAGAAACACTGACACCTAATCAATACTTTATTTTTAGATTTAGTAGCATGAAGTCAGCTAATCTCTGGAAAATAAACCATTTCATTAAAAAGATGTTAAAAGAAGCGAGACTTTTGTAAACAAGCTAACAGTAAATTCATTCAATCACTTGTGTGATAGCTCACGCCACCTATTAAGAAAAAAAAAGAAAAGGAAACCCTGTAAGGTATATCCATTACTTTGGTTTGGAATTTATACGTACCGGGTGTCATAAAATGGACTGAGAGATTTTAAAAATCAATAACTTACAAATGGTGACAGCTATTAAAAAAAAATCTTGCAGGACGGTTATGTAAGATGCCAGGAGTTTTTTTTTTTAACTGCGATTTCCAGTTTTATTTCCAAAAAGCAAATGTCGGTCTAAGCAATAGGAGCAAAATCGAGTCCGATTTTTTGGCCCCTCTTTTCTTCCAGCATTCATGTGAAAGAAGGTTGTTAAATATATGGAATGTCGCTCAATATATGGAATCAAATATATGGAATGCTCAGTCGCTAATGCAATTTTTGTTCTTAGGGCCCTTTCTGTATATTTAACCTCCTTCTTTCGCATCGATACCAAGGGAACAGAGAAGCCCAAACCCGGGCCTCGATTTGGCGTACATTTCTCTCAGCGCGATCTATCGCTGCTACTTTGAACTAAAATAGGGAATCGCAGTAACAAAAATCTTCCGACATCTAGACACATCTACACATCTAGACATCTCCCGACATCATCCCGACAATCATCCCGACCCTACAGCAAGAATTTTTTTAATAGCTGTCACCATTTGCAAGTTATTGAATTTTAAAAAAAGTTAGTCCATTTTAGGACACCCGGTAGCTTAAAAACAAGAAAAATACCAAAAACAAATTAGATTTAAAGAAAAAAAGAGTATTTCATGCAAAACAGGCTGAAAACGGTCCGCACTGACTCTTTTAAAACTACAATTGGAGTTTACCGTTGCAATAACTCTATACTATAGCTGCCAAATCTCCCGTTTTTTTTTACCACCACTATAATAAAAATATTCGATTTAATTAATCATAGGAATTCTGCGATAAAGTAAGAAGAATGTTAGAATTCGTAAATAGTGGTACTCAAAAAATTGAGGCGCTTGGCAGCTGTACTTATACGTCTCTGAGGCATATCATTACAAATATTTAAAAATTATTTTTGATGATATTTATAATCATAAAAATAATATAGATTCAATGTATAAATAAATTAATATACATGCCCTCATCAATGAAAAAATAAATAATTAAGTTAATTTCCTTAAACTATACAGGAAGTCTCTTCTTATCGTTGACTAATAGCAAATTCCTGAAATATGAGTTTTAGAGGTATAGTTTACAGATGAGTTTGGGCTCTTTTTTCGGATCCCGAGTCCGACGATTTGAAATCCGAGCTCGAAAAATTTTGTGTCAGCGTCCGATACGAAAGCGAAAGTACGCAGTAGGAATTTATTGATAAGATTTTACAATTGTTTCAAGATAAATTTCCTCATTTAAAAATTTCTTCTCACATAGAAATAAGTATTAAACCTAAATATTCTCTACTGACAACGTTTCATGATTTTCATGCACCTGAAAACTGGTTTAAAATAGCAATTGTGTTATTTATACCCAACCGCTGGCTGAAATCTGCCAAAAGTCACAATTCCTATTTCTTAAAAATATTGTTATACAGTTACAGTAGAGAGATATAGGTTCTGTTTTCATGTAATCATAGATAAGGACTTCAAACACAAAGCGAGAACTAGTTGGATGTGCCAATCCCAAAACTTTCTTCCATCTAATATATCTTAATATTTCAAAATGCAGTTACAAAGGTCGATACTTTAATATTATTAGTTCAATATTATACCAACTTTCATGCACTTTTATCTTAAATTTCTGCTTCCGTCAATTAAACGGGGTAAAAAACGAGTCAATCTCGATCATGATACTTATTAAAATCAATAGTTTTCCGTTATTCTGTTGTACATAGCTGTTAGCGAATAACCGGCTTATAATGGTGTGAAGTTCCCGTCGCTTTACCTGTGTAGAATAGAACTACGAAAAATCAAGAAAATTATACAAAAATCGCTATTACAGTTCTCACTTTCGGCGGAATATTTCCAAATTCAACGAGAACCTGCTTGGCATAGCCAAAAACATACACAAAAAAATTGGTTTAATTCTATGCATAACTTCATATACTTTTCGATGGTACAATGATGAAAATGGTACAAAAGTCGCTATTATAGCGCCCCCTTCCGACGGAATTTTTCCAAAGTAAGGGAGGACTTGCTTGCCAAATAAAAAAAAAAAAAGGTTCAATTCTAAGCATAACTTCATGCACCTTTCGATGGTACGATAACGAAAATGGCACAAAAATCGCTATTTCAGCGCGCCATTCCGTCGTAATTTTTCCAAATTAGAGAAAGACCTGCTTGCCAAAGCCAAAAACTAAAAAAAAATTTTTTGTTCTATTCTATGCATAACTTTATACACTTTTTCATGATACAATGGCGATATACGAACCGACAGGCATTTTCTATAAACATGTTTTTGGAGATCTCTGAACCCTAAAACGTGTAAATCGGTCGAAAACCAGAAGTCGAAAAAAATTTCGATTACAATACTTTCTTCTATTGAAGATAGAAGGAAGTAATAAACAAAGGATATTGCATGACTATACTGTATGTTAACAACACAGACTTGGAAAAGGCTTCAAAACTAGATATTTGTCCTTATATTCCTCTAATAAAAAAATCGCTTTGAAATTTATTTTTAAAGGATTGTAAAACACTTTAAGAAAGTTAGACTTCATTCTTATTCAATTAAGAAGATTTTTTCCGCTTTTCAATTTAAGAATAAATAAAATTTCTGCTTTGAGACTGAGCCCGAAGACTGGTATAAAAATCTGACCCGAGCTCGCGTCGGATTCAGGCTCGGACTGAGCCCGGAGACTGGTATAAAAATCTGGTCCGCGCTCACGTCGGACCCTGGCTCGAACTAAGCTCAGTAATTCTAAGCAATTCCGCTTTCAAAAACGTATCAAATGTTTTTCTTCAACATATGAAAACCCATTTATATCAAAATAGTTGTTTTGACTTTCTTCTATCTTTACAAGAAGAAAGTACTGGATTCGTGAAAAAATTCGACTCCCGGTTTTCGACGGATTTATACGTTACAGAAGGTCCTGAAAACAACTTTGTTATTTTTAGAAATTGCCTGCCTGTAAGTGTGCCTGTGTGTGACACAAATTTTGTGGGCACTCTATCTCAAGAACTAATGCACGGAATTTAACTAAGCTTTAGATTCAGTTATACCTTGATATAAATTGGTTCTGATTACTTTTTGGTGCAAATCGCCTTATAGATGACGCGATTATGCTGATTTTTTCACGATTTCCGCAATTAGATCTATTTCAAGAACTAATGCACGGATTTTCCTCAAACCTCAGATTCAAGTATACCTTGATCTGGATTGGTGTTGGTGTAAATCGCCCAACAGGTGGCGCCGCTATTCTGCGTTTTCCACGATTACAGCAATACCTATATCTCAAGAACTAATACATGAATTTTCATGAAACTTCAAATTTACTTGGTTGCTGAAATAAGTTGTTGCTGATTAGGTTTTGATGTAAATCAATCAACAGGTGGCACTGCTATGCTGCATTTTTCCGGATTTACGCGATTTTAACGATAGTCATATCTCAAGAACTAATACACGAAATTTCATCAAACGTCATATTCTGTTAGACCTTGACATATGTTAGTGCTGATTAGGTGTTCATGTAAATCATATAACAGGTGGAACTGCTATGTTGCATTTTACACAGGAGAGCTGTATCTCAAAAACTAATGCACGGACATTAATCAAACTTCATAATCAGGTACATTTTGACATACATAGATACTTATTAGGCTTAGGTGTATACAACTCTAGAGGTGTCGCTTTTATGTTCTTTTGGTTGGGAATTTTGGTTGCAGACATCTCTGAGGGTGGGTGTGAAATTCAATGATTTGTTTGAAATATGCGATGCTTATGTGTCCTTTTTATGTGCACACAATTCACCGAACCTATTCCTTTAGAATCCTCATGATATGCATAGATTGTCATTTAATTTTGGTACTGCGATAGGGGATTTTGAAGTATTAACGTGTATGAGTTAGAAGTAAATTTTGGGATTGATACATACGACTAGTTTTAAAAAGTTACGAAATTTAAATTTTTATAAGGTCGAGGAGTCCTATATAAGTTATGTTTAGAAAACTTTCTCGGCGCTCTAACAAATAAAATACTAAAGATTCAATTTTTTTACAATTCGAAACTTACCGAGTTACGATAATTTAAATTTTTTGAAGTTTTCAGCTTTTATCTGGCATATTTAAAACGACTTTTATTCTTTTTCCAGAGCGAAAAAACGGAAAAATTCATAGAAATTATACCTCTAAAACTTACGGTTTAGGAATTATCTATTGTCTACGATACGAAGGAACACCTTCTGAATGACTTCGTAGAAATTATCAAAAGCACTAAGATCCATTAATTTGTATTGATTCCCTAACTAGAACCATTTATATGGATGCATTAAGACTGGCTTCTTCTGGAGGATCAATAGCTCTTCTTTCTAAACTAGCAACAAGTGGACAGCTGTCTGAATCCTTCTCTACATTCTGGGTAACTATGATGCCGTTTACGTCATATGTAGAAGAAGAATCAATTTCATCACTTATTGTAAGTAAAAAAATAATTATGATAAATCTTAAATAATATTTTAATGCTAAATTTGAAAATTTTAGTGAATATATATATTTTTTCCCATTGCATTTTTCCCCCTTGCAAGTTTCGGGTTTGGAAATTATATACTTAAACAGAGTACGATTCCAGTGATTCTGATCAATCAATTATTTCTTTGTTCAATTATTTCTGCCCCAAGCATAATAATTCATATTTATGCTCTTTAAATATCATAAATTTAAATATGAAATAAGTTGCGTGTTTATAAAGTAATTCGTAAATTTTATGTTAACTAATAATAAAAAAAAAAAATAAAGTTTTAGCATTCACAAATGGTGCTGCGCTGCTTTAGCCTATCAAATTGCTCAACTGATCTGTAAGGCTGGATCAGAGTTGATTGAGCTTTCAATCTTCCTTTTATTAAGTTGTTAAAACGAAAAATAGCAAGAAGTTTCTTCGGTATTGTTACATGTTAACACAAAATATCGTCAATCCATTGGCTAAAATTTTAGCTAAGTTACTGTATACAAATTTTACGATCTACTTCAGCTCACTTTCTTCATCTTTATATTCCTTACAATTTATGAAATACTGTATTTTAAAATTTGGCATTTCTCTTTGGAGCAGCCAGTACATATAAATCTTCGATCCGCATTCATATTGTTAATTTTGTACCATTATTTCTCTATTATTCACTGAAAATTTGTAAAGGTTTTACTCTCAAATATTTTATATTTACATACTTAGTTTTTATTCTACATTGATTAATATTCTTTTCATTTTTTTCACACATATGGTTTCATGTTTTTAAAACTAACAAAAATTCAAAAAGTAGGTGTATATAAATGATTAAAAAAACCGAACTATAAGCAATTTGAACAATAACAGAATATAAAAACATATTGAATTAGTTATAAACTCCAAAAAAATATATTAACTACACTAGTTGACCGACCAGTATAACTCTCTTGCGTAAGTGGAAGGGCTAAATAGCTCCATCCCCATGTTACATTTTTTGTGAGCTTGTTTAATCGACTGTGAATACAATAATTTTTATATGATATTTAATGAAATTTAAATATTTACGAGTATATATAAGTTTTATATGTGCATTTTGTATGTTTATGTCCATACTGATATTGGAAGTTATTTAAATCGCACTGAAAATCTCACCCATATTATACCAATTAATTTTACAGATTTTTCCCCTAAACAAAATTAACTAATGTACATATCTTTTTATATTTATCTTAGCCATTATTAAGAAAAGGTGTTGCGGATACACAAACTCTTCTTGGAACGACGGCACTGGCTTATAAGTATTGCTCAATAAATCCTGAGTGTGAGTCAACTCAAACTATAAAGGACTTTTCTGCAGCACTCAAAGAGATTTTGAACGATAAATGTTGCACAAAAAGTCAAGATGAAGAAACACAGGTATAGAAATAAATATTCATGAAAACTTCAGTACTTTGCTTAATAAATGAAGATAAAAAAAAAATCAAATATTAAAAGAATATTAGAGTTACCCCGTTAAAAGAAAATACGTACAGGTGATTTTGTGTGAAATTTCTGTCTTGTAACGGAAATTTTTTATTGTAAGTGGAAGACGTAAATTTACCTGGCGATAAATATAGCACAAAAAGTCAAGATGAAGAAACACAGGTACATTGAAAAAAAGAAAAAAACGGAGATTCTACTGGCAATCTAGACGTCAATACTATTTCCGTTTTTTTTTTTTTTACGGTAATTTTTTCCCATAAATTACAGAAAATTTCCATTTTTAATCAGAAAAATGGAAAATATTCTGTAATTTATGGGGAAAAATTTCCGTAAAAATACGGAAATAGTATTGGCGTCTAGATTGCCAGTAGAATCTCCGTTTTTCAGTCCGTTTTTTTTTTTTTACAGTGTATAGAATTAAATATTCATGAAAACTCCCTTAATTTCCCTTTGCTTAATAAATGAAGATTTAAAAAAAAAAATCAAATATTTAAAGAATATTTGAATTGCTCCGTTAAAAAAATCCGTACGGGTGATTTTGTGTGAAATTTCTGCCTTTTAATGGAAATTTTTCTATTTTAAGTGGAAGACGTAAACTTCCTCGATGAAATGGAAAATTTCCATTTTATCCTTACTCGTTTATTGTTAAAAACGGAAATGTTCCTTTCAAGACAGACAAACGGAAATGTCCCCTTTCAATTGAAAAATTTCAAATAAATTTTCGTTATTAATGTTTATGCCTTAATGATTCAAAATAAAGAAAAAATAATCAGCCGCGACGATTTTTTTTATTTAACTGCCGTTTAAACTTGTGAATTAAAATAGCAATTAAAGCCTTTGTGCAGGAATATTAAAAAGCAGTAAACCAACGTTTAAAATGCACACATAATGCGTGAAAAGCAGCAAACAGCTGTTTCGAATCTACAGCGAGATTCTTCTTCAGTGCAAGATAGGGAAAAAAGAACAGCGTGCTAGAAAAAGCGAGGCTGAGGCAGCGCTTTTTCTAGCACGCTGTTCTTTTTTCCCTATCTTGCACTGAAGAAGAATCTCGCTGTAGATTCGAAACAGCTGTTTGCTGCTATTCACGCATTATTTGTGCATTTTAAACGTTGGTTTACTGCTTTTTAATTAAACTTGTGAGTTTAATTTTCCTTACCGTCCCCTTGACATTTTACCTCTTTAACTTTCTATTTTCTTCTAAATTTTTATTTATGATGAATTATCATAGTACCCACAGAACATTCAAATAAGAAATAATAACAATGTAGTCTTTTTAGTACGAAATTTTGGTATAACACTGTCTTAAAGGGATGTTAAAGAAGAGACAGTAAGGGAAAAAAGGGACGGTAAGGGAAATTGCTACCTATTTTTAAGCAAATCATGTTAAGACTAAGTATTAGCTACAATGTTCATTGATTTTTAGCAACAATTAGTTACATTGGATCAAATTTTAAAAATATATATTTACCTCAACAAGTGCAGAAATAAACCTTGGGGATGGTAAGACTACCAATAAAGCCACGATGATTGAAATTGATATTTAAAGGCTGATTTAAATTCTGCAGTAAATTTCCTGTCAACGAATTTTAGCCATTCTTTCTCTAGCATACTTCTGCATGAGAAAAAAGTTGAAATACATTTTGTGGCTGCATCTGAGGTGATTGTCTGTATGATTTTAACAAGAGGGACGGTAAGGAATCTAAAATCCAGGCACAGAGTTAAAAAAATAATAACAACCGTAAAAATGTGTGCCGGTTAATTTTTTGCTACATTTTTATATAAAACAAGAGTCCCAGTTTCGAAAAAAAAATTACATCGAATAACTTTTATAGAAACAATTTTATGCAGACAGCTCCAAACTTGAAAATCAGCATCAGGGACACGGGGCAGTAAAGAATTTTGTGGTATATTTGGACCCCCCCCCCCCCCCCAATAATATCCAAAATTTATTTATCTCATTAATATTGTTATACAGTTTTGCAATGGAATATTTTTCCAGTATAAGAAAAAAAATCAAGACTATGTACTAAAATAAAAATTATTATTCAGGGACTTAAAAATCAAAATTATGTGAGAATACGTCATATATAATTATGATTAAGATTATTTTTTAAATGACGCTCTATAGCTCGCATTTATTTCTAGAAACGGAAATTTCCCGTTTTGAATAACGGAAAATTTTCATCTTGAAAAGTGTGGGGAAGGTATGAAAACGGAAGTTTTAACCTCTTGACAGGCGGTGGTAAATTTAATTCCCAGTTAAATTTAATTCCCGAAACCCCCCATTGGCGCCATACTTTTGGAACTGAATTTTGCTTTTTATAATGTACGCGAAGAAAGCTTTCACTTACTTGCATAATTTTTTTTTCATAAATCCCGGTGTAGACTAATCATTTTAAAATTTTAGCAAAAGAAGTACTCTGCCATGTGGACAGGGGTGAAGAAATACACCTTTTTACTCGCCACTGGCGAGTGGATTTTCTGACAGGGCGAGTGAATTTGTAGGCAGTTAAAAAACTCCATGACAAAGGATGTGCCAAAAACTTTATTTTTTTTTGCTAGTTAGCTATATTTCACAACTTTCCAAATTACTGCGATGTAAACACGGTACTAATTTCTGTTCTTTATTAAACTTTTCTCTCGTGTATATTTCTTAATTTTACAGTGGAAAAAAATATATATGTGAAAATGTATTGTGGCAATAGTAATCAAATATTTTTGCAATCGCGTAAATTTTATTATAACGATTACCAACTGTACATTGAATTTTGCTGGCGTGTAAAATAAATTCTTGGCTGGTAAGATTATCTGAAAATTCCCCACCCCTGCATATGGATATATATATTTATAAAAAAAATTTTGGCGGAACACCGATACAGCGTCCGTGAAAAAAATAACGAAATTTCCGTTTATTTGGCGATTTATCACCGGTTGGCGATGAAAAAAAAATACGCTTTTATGTAGGTAGAAACTTCTTATGTTTAATTTAAATAACTTTAGTTTTGTCATTTTTAATTTGTTTTAACTATAGTTTTGTCATTTTTAGTTTGTGTTAACTATAGTTTGTCATATATATTTATACTTATAATAAAATTTAAATATCATATTTTACGATTTAAAACAAAATTTAAATTGATTTAAATTATTTCAAGCTCAAAAATAAGGCAGATAGAACACTGTCGATTTTATTTTGTTTCTATGGAAACGACATCGTCTTCGATATGGAAATGTATTAGGGCAATCAAATGTCAGCTGAGTATAACTTAAAATAGATATTTGCAATTTGCAAAGCATAGAAAATATTTTTACAGTGATAAAATTAAATAACTACAGCAACAAGCAACATGTATATGTAATATAAAAAATATATAATAACCTCTTTCATTGATTAAGTTTAAATTCATTAAAAACCGTGCATTCTAAAAAACAATTAATAAACAATTGAAGAGCTAAGTGGAAGAACATGTTAAGTAACAAAAATTACATTTCAAGAAATTTGAGGTGAAAGTTTTTGCTGCAAATTTTAATGATTTATTTTCTGTTTGATACCATGTGTTTAAAATATTAACAGGTATGGTACTAAACTCTCTCAGAAAAACTTATTCATATTTAATTTTCAAATATTAAAAAGTATTAACATTATTGACATTATTAAATATTAAAATATTAAATATTAATGAATAATCTCTTAAATCTTCAAGACCAAATAGAATCTTAGTATTTTAGCTTCACCATGTGATAGGATACCTCATAACGCTTTCATCCAAAAGATAAAAAAGAAAATGTAGCATGACACTCAGCTCTAATAATCCACTCAGCGCTTCAATTTTCAGATGCATTAAAATCGTTTGCTTTTGGCAAGGAAAAATCCTGCTCGCCAAATCGCGTGTCAATTTCGTATTTTCGCGCCAAATATTCGAAAGTATTTTTTTTTTTTTTACAGACTTTCTATTGAAATTCCGCTGTTAAATTTGACTGATCCCTTATTACATACATGAGTAGTTTCACTAGCATTTTTTTCAACATATTCTGAGTATGCCCTGTAAGGAGACCTTCCTTGTGAGCTAATTTGTATCTCGTATACTAGTATATGTTTGTCTATAAAGCCTATTTTTAAGGGTGAAAAATTTAACATAAACTTATGACGAAAAATAATGCTTTTGTATAAAAGGGCATTTCTCAGGATTTTATTACAAATAAATTTAATTTTAAAATCATATAATCATATGATCATTGAATGAAATGACGAATGCCAGAGAGCAAACAAAAAACAGCAACATAAAAAAAAAAGATAGGGGTAAATCGAAGTTATTTATTATACAGATACTTGGTCATAATTCTAAAATAATTTAATAAAGTTTCTTATTATAATGAAGTTGTAATTTTATTTGCTGTTATTATTTATTTATTATCATTTTTTTATTTGGATTATGTAGGTCATAACGGCACTAAAAGCTTTTGGAAATCTGGGATATTTCGGTGAAAGAGCAAATGATCTTTTCGACTGTGCTCTGAATACAACAAATAAAATGGCTCTTAGAATAGCTGCTATTGACGCATTTAGACGTTCACCTTGTAAAGACGATGTAAGTATTTCTTGAAAAAAAAAATCTTCTCAACTTGTATAGTACTTAGGTTTTTTTTCTTTACAAATATTAGACAGAAAAACATAGTAGGTACACGAATGATTGTTTAACCCTTTATCTATTGACGGTACATATATGTACCATTAAAATAACTTGTTAAAAAATTCATTTAATACGTCGATTAGTTGTAATAGAGTTTAGAATGAGTTATAGATGCATTACTTTAACTTGTTCCAAAAGCATTATTGGTTACACAAAACAAAACAAATTAAAAGAATGATTTCTTTTGCCTTTGCATCTTTTCACTTTCTTGGCGTTGGGGTATTTTTAAATACGGAAATATTTCTATTGTAAGAACATTACATTTGTACATTTCCTAATTCTACAAAATCTTAAGAAAAATATTTAAAATAAAAGATTCGAGTGGGGTTATAAATACTGTACAAAATCCCTATAAATTCAAATTTAATTAATCCTTCTTAAATCCTCCTAAAATTTATTAAATGATTACTGTAAAAGTACTTATTTTCGCGAGCCCTTCGTAATCGCAAAAATTTAAGCCTCGCGAAATATTTCTTTTTTTCGCCTCAAATAATAATAAAAAATCAGAAAATTTTCACTTATTCAAAATTTAATGATTACGGTTAAGCAACTGTAAATAAGTACAAAATTTTCTTCAATACTTACAGCTATTTCTTGAATAAAAACAATAATACAACTAATAGAATGCAGCTCATTCACTTACAATATTTATACCAGCTTCTTTGAAGCCATTCAAAATTATCTCATGTTTGGCTTTAACACCGTTAAATGTTCGCACAAGGCAAGAAGCGTCAATCGGTTTTAGTCTTGATATTCGCATGTCCACAGATTCTTTTTCCTCTAGAAATTTATGCAAAAGGAGTTCTATTTAGGTAGTTTCGCGATTTTTCAACTTTCGGTTCTCTTCATATAAAATTCGCGAAATTTTCAGCTCGCGAAATCACCGATATCTTCATTTTCGCGAAAATTAAGGCTCGCGAAAATAAGTGCTTTTACAGTATGTAAATGGTCTCAAAATCATCAGTTTAAACAATTCACGAAAAATGCTTTAGAAGATAAAAATTTCATGAATTCATAATTAAGTATACAGAAAGGGTTAACCGCTTGGGGACGAGCGACCGGTATACGTGCCGCGTAAGGTGATCAGAATCCGTGATTATTCTCACCAGTAAATTTTTATTGTAAATTTTGCTTTATTTAATCCGAGCATTTTCGCGATTCAATTAGACAAAAATTTCTGTTTTGAAAAACCGGTGATAAAAGATTAAAAATTCTGTAATAGACGTTTTTCTCGAAGGGGTTAAAGTACCTTTTTATGTCCAAGGGAAGTCACAGACCAGTTAGCAATAAAGTAAGCGAATCAAACTTTGTCTCTCCTTCTGTGTTTTGTTCGAATTATTTCTTCCTATCGTTGTTTAAATGCTTGAAGTTGTTTCTGATGTGTAATCAGGACAATCATTTTAACAAGCCCTGTATTTTCTTTTTTACTTTCTTCTATCTTTACAAGAAGAAAGTATTGGATTCGTGAAAAATTTCGACTTCCGGTTTTCGACGGATTTATACGTTTTAGAATGCCCAGAACACGATTTGATGGTTTTTAGAAAATGTCTGTCTGTGAGTCTGTCTGTCACTCTGTGAGTCCGTATGTGACAAAAATTTTGTGGGCGCTCTATCTCAAGAACTAATGCACGGAATTTCACAAAACTATATATTTAGTTAGACCATGATATAAACTGCACCTGATTAGTTTTTGGTGAAAATCGCCCAACAGGTGGCGCTGCTATGCGGCATTTTTCACGATTTCTGCAATAGCTATATCTCAAGAACTACTGCACGGATTTTCATAAAACTTCAGATTCAGTTAGTTCAGGATATAGTTTGGTGCTGATTACTTTTTTGTGAAAATCGCCTAACAGGTGGCGCTGCTATGCTGCATTATTCATGATTATCGCAATAGCTCTAACTCAAGAAAAGATGCACGCATTTTCATCGAACTTCAGATTTAGTTAGCCCCTGATATAAATTAGTGCTGTTTAATTTTTGGTGTAAATCGCCCAACAGGTGACGCTGCTGTGCTGCATTTGCACGATTTTCGCAAGAGCTGTATCTCAAGAACTATTGCACGGATTTTCATCAAACTTCAGATTCAGGTAGTCCTTGGCATGAATTGACGTATAAATTAGTACTGTTTAATTTCTGGTGTAAATCGCTCAACAGATGGCGCTGCTATGCTGTATTTTTTGCGATTTCTAGCTGTATCTCAAGAACTAACGCTTAGATTTTCAACAAACTTCAGATTCAGGTATACCTTGATATCATTTAGTGCATTAGTTTCATTAGTTTTTTTGGTGTAAATCGCTCAACAGGTGTCGCTGCTATGCTACATTTTTCAGAATTTCCGCTATAGCTCTATCTCAAGAACTAATTCACGAGTTTTCATCAAACTTCAAATTCAGATATACTTTGATATGAATTGGTGCCAAATTCATGTAATTTCTTGTACTATTTAAATGATTTATTTGACGTGATTTGTATAGAAGAAAGTTTTGTGATGGCCACAACATACTAGTTTTCTTTGTATTTGAATGTACAGTTATTTATTTGCATACCTATCTGCCGATCATCTTTAAGAGTCTCTGGCCTAGTGTTGTCAGGTCCATTATCACAAAAAACAGGACAAAAAGAGCGGGATATAGCCTTCTAATTCGGGAGATAAAAATACTCTAAATTCTCTGGAAAAGGAACATGTCTTTAATGGAATCCTAGCTTAAACGGAACAAATTTCTTTTTCCCGCGTAAGAAATACTATACAATTACACCTTCTAAGACGAAAACCTATCTAAAACGGAATCTTTCCTCGGCCACTTGGAATTTCATCTTAGTAAGTTTTACTATACTAAATAAAAAGAATAATTAAATTTATATGGTAGAATCTATGAAACCATCATCGCTAAAAAAGAAAAAAAATCCGTTTTGGAGAGGTTTCTGATTATACAGTTATAGCTGTCTGATTTTCCGTCACTAGGGACGTTTAAGATTGGGTGCCTTTATAAACAAGTTCTGTTTTCACAGGTTTTACTAAAGAAAGTGCAATAAAACCTGAAAAACAGAATCTATAGGGACTGGAAAAATATTCCGTATTAGACAAAATTCTGTCTTAGCAAGTATATTTGTACGCTATTACTTTGAGCGGAATCATAGACAAATTCCGTTATTGACAGGTTTCTGTTTTCACATGTTTTACTGCATTAAGTTCCTCTCGATGAAGACTAACGAATAACGTATGGTACGCGTAGAAATTTGAACGAATTTGTGCATCTTGATAAATCGGGACTTTTGGCGTCCCGCTCAGTGGTTACGCGGAACGCGTCTTGGTCCTGAATATCGGGACACCTGACAACACTACTCTGGCCCTTACTTATGGAACAATTAAAGACAGGAAAAAAATAGGTTTTGTACTATTTCATTTATGAATTCCCGAAGAATCATAACTGTTAAACAATTATTTTAACACAATCAAACTGATTGGTAAATTTATCATACGAATTGAATATTTCCAACTGAGCGAAAAAAAAGCCCTGTTCGGGAATCGAACCCAGATCCTTGGATTACCGGGCCAATGCTCTACCGATTAAGCTAACTGGGCTGACAACCGGCGAGCATATTTTGCTCAGATAACCTTATTGGTAATAACGTCTGGTCTGTCATGTAGACAGCTCAACAGAACAAACCGCAGGTAAAGGAATCCATATAAACGATGGGAACGTAGATAACCTATTATTTTAACACAATCAAACTGGTAAGGTTATCATAGCTCGCTTATTAGTAAAGTTATATTAGCTCTCCGGTTGTCAGTCCAGTTAGCTTAAACAGTAGAACATTGGCACCGTAAGTCAAGGATCTGGGTTCGATTCCCGCGCTGGGCATTTTTTCGCTCAGTTAGAAATATTCAATTCGTATCAAAACTGTTACTTTATTATTTAAAATTTTTGATTTTATGAGTTTCGTTGAATTTTAATTGAACATTGAATTATATTTTTTGTACTTTACTCCATAGACTACCTCAAAGTTACTTGAAGTTTACAGTAACAAGAATGAACATGATGAATTCAGAATAGCTGCGCTGATGCCAGTAACAAAATGCGCTTCCAAGGCAATTATGCAAAAGATTTTAGACGTTTACTTTTCAGAAACCAGCAGACAAGGTAAGTTTATGAAAGATTTAACAAATTTATGTAAACAAAGATATGTATTTTGTTAATGCATTGTATGAGTCATACATGGGGTTTTACAGACTATCGCTGACTAATATAGCTAATTCTTAAACCACTTGCTTTAATGGTACGCTTCTAATTCCAAAATCGTTTTAAGGTTGTTCTTCATCATACCAAAAGTCATTTAAGATAAATATAGTCATTTTTTAAAGTTACGAAATTTACATTTTATAGGGTTCCTTAAACCCTTTTTCACATTCAGAAGAACTTTTTTTATGCTGCAACATGTACAGCAAGAAAATTTCATCTTTGTAAAAAGAAAAAAAAATTACTGAATCACTGAAACGAAAGATGGTTTTAGTGCCGGAAAACACTGAACATTCCTTAGATGTGAAGTAGAGTCGTGCGTCGGATCGGATAACCCGAATTTACCGGTATAGAACTGGACCCGACTGTACTTCGGGTCAGGTCGGGTTGTGTTGAAGCTATTATTTTTATATTGAGTGTCGGATTCAGGTCAGGTTTGACTTTAAGCGGGCAGATGATGTTGAGCAAATAGAAAATGACGATATTTAAAGCAGTACGAAAAACTAATTTCTTAACCAATGAATGAAACGCAACAATTTTTTTTTTCTTTACTTTCACAGATTCTTATGATTTGATAAAATATTCAAATAAACATATATTTAGTACTATTAATTAATTAAATCGTAACGACAAAAGTGGCTTTTGGAAAAAATACAAGAATCGAAATATGCATTTTGCGCGCGTGATTTTACAAATTCTACTGCAGATTGTTTAATGTTTCATATTTTGTTACTTATACTACTATATTTTACACTAAACTTAAATTTAAAAGTATATTCAAATTCTTTAGCATAATTAATGGCTTTTCTAACCATATTCACCAAATTTCACCAAAAAATGTATACTAATTTTTTCAATCCACAATTTTCTGTGACAAAAATCAGACTAAATTGATTGTTTAGCATAAACTAACACATGTAAAACTAAGAATATACATAATTTCAAGGTTCTATGATAATTAGTTTTTAAACGAGAGTGCACGCAGTACCAACAAATTAACTTTTAGAAAAACGGCTTCAAAGTTGGCTTATAAGACTACAGCAAATGCTTTTATGTAAGATATTTTTAGCCATAACTTCTGTTCTAATTGGTATTTTTGTAAAATTACTTTTGCAGTGGATTTGTAACTTTTGAAGGTATCCATTCTGAAATTTGTGAAAAATCATTTTATTTTAACCGTCAATGTGATCTGCCCACTTAGATGTTTCTGGTTCATGTCGGTTTCGAGTTAGGTTTTGACTCTTTTGGGTCACATGCGCGTTTATCTTAGCTTCCAAAAAAAGTCCCCAATATTTTTCGATTGAAACAAAACTATATAACTTGATTTTAACGAATGTAGATCTTTTCATTTTTATACAAAAAAGATAAAATTAACCTTTAACTGATGTCACGCGGTCTCCCAGACCCCCCGACTCCCAGCTGTAAACGCTTTTACAGCTTTTTACTTTTCTGTACTGAAGTTAATGTGAATAAAATGCTTTTTTCATGCAGTTTAATTTACATGCTCCTAAGAGAGGTACAACGATATTGTTAGGACAAAATTTAAGTAAATTCAACCATTTGAGTTATTTTTTTTATTCATTTTATTCGAGGGGCCTGAGAGACCGGATCACATCAGTTGTGTGACAAATTTTAGTCACATCAGTTAAAGGTTAATATTAGAGTTATAATTAAGGACTATTTTCACATGGTTGAATTAAAATATGGATTAATTGTCTATCATTACGTGTACGAGTTGAAGTGTATCGGATGGGTTCGAGTCGGTTTCGTATTCGAAGCGGGGTTCTGGGCTTTAAACAGAAATTTCGTTTTCGGGTCAGGGAAACCCGGCCCGTGCGGGACTATAATTTGGAGTATCATAACTCAATAAGTTTTACAAATAAATTTGTAAGTCACAAATAAATGGGATTTTCCTTGGTTTGTTTTACTTCCTATAATATGAAGCTTACCTTTATTTAATATAACTCATAGAACTCATACCCCCCCCCCCCCCAATAACCAACCCCTTTTCCCTTCGTAACTCTTAAAAAAATAATTATTCACTATTAATCTAGTGGAAAAAACATAGGAAGAAATTTGGAATTAGAAGTATACCCCAAAACACCCAAAGTACCGCTAAAATTTCTCCTGTATACTGAAATTGGGTGGCTGTCTATGAAAATGGAAGGTAATTGAATATTTATTGTGTGTATATCCTACAACTTTTTAGTGCGCATTTTGTCGCATATAATCCCAATGCTATTTATTATGTTTTGCATTTCTAGTGGAGGTATTTACTTGGTCGTTACTGGAAAATATTCGAACAAGCCAGGATCCATCAAAGGCTGTTCTTAGAAAATACCTGAGTGCTATAGATCTGTCAGTCTATAAAATGAAAAAACCAAAGTCAACGGATGCGACGAAGTTTTCGAGAAATTTCGACCTGTCTTTCTTTACATCACTTTTCAATTTGGGAGTAGCAAGGGAAGCTAATCTTATTCATTCTGCGGATTCATTCATTCCTAGATCTGGAAATATCGTTCATAAGCTAAATGTATTTGGACATCATGTAGAAACATTGGAGGTAAGATTTTGATAATCTATCTATATTATAAAGGACAAGAGTGTCCGTGAGCAATTCTGACGTTATTTGACATTGGGATCACTTGATGATTAAATTCCGTTTTTACTACAATTTTTTAACCCGGGAGAACTCGCTAGTGAGAATGCCCAATTGCTTTTCTTTTACTTTACATTCATATAATATCAACTTTTTTTGGTTGGCTTAGTACTTTTATTCACAAAATAGGTAAAATAATTGAAAAACATTTTGAAATTTTAATTAAAATGAAAAATGATTTAAATAAGAGTCTTAAAAAAGTACGACTGTGAGAGAAAATCTCATGCAGCGAGTTCTCCCGGGTTAAACTTCTAAACATTGCACATTTTCAATTTATACCCCGTCGAATAGGAAATAAAATGTTCGATTTCAAATGCAATTTGTTTGACAACTGTATCATAATTTAATGATTTTTATGATTTAAAAAATAATTTTCAAGGATGATTTTTCTTTTTAATCTATCATCTCTATCGCGTACTGACGATTACGAAAGATTAACCCGTTTGCACTTTAAACAATATAACAATATAAATAGTTGTTCAATATTTGTTTCGTGCTAATATTTCAAGACAAAATTAAAACTTCCTGCATAAATAAATAAAATAATATAAACAAAACAAATAAATTTAACACGTGCAATCGAGCCGCGGTTACCGACGGTTTCATCTCCGGCTGAATTTTGTATGTTTTTCTTTTTTATAAACGCCCCAATAAAGGGGCCAGTAGGGACATATATGGTCTACAGACTTGGTTTTCCTGTCGGAGCAGTGCCTCTTGGTAAGTCAAGACATGTAATAGAACTACGCGCTTAAACAACTAAAATTATGAAAAAAAAAAAAAAAAGACTGATATATGTAGCGAAATCTTTGGCGATTTCTTCGGCTATTAACTTCTGGTATGCGACTAATATGAAATTATTGCTTTTAATTAATTTCAAAGCATTATTTTATTTTAATAAATTATTGATTTTTTTCATATAAAAATGTTTTTGATGTTTTTAGTGGGTAATACAAAAATATGAGAACCCCAAAAGCCAATGGATACAAGTGACACAATTTAGAGTTCGAGTAAATTGAGTTCAAAGTTGGAGCATCAATAGTAATTGATTGAATTAAAATATGAAACTGTTGCTTATTTCACAGCTGTCTTTGAACTCTTATTAAAATAGCTGTTAAAGAAAAGGGGATTACAATATTTAAAAAAAAATTAAGTTGAGATTAAAGAGTTAGGTAGTTAAGTAGTTTAAAGAGCTTAAGTAGTTGACCTAGACGACGAGAACGCAGTATGTAGAACGCAGAACATAATTAGAAAATCACTTATACAGTAGAACCTCGATTATCCGAAGTAATTGGGACCGACCCTCTTTCGGAAAATCGAAATTTTCGGATAATCGAGAATGCTTCAATTTTAAGGTTAAGGAGAAATATATGCAATATTTCGTATTATGGCAACAACGGCTTAATAAAAATAAAGCAATAGCAAAATAGAAACAAGAATAAATTACCTGAATTTTAATTTTGAAATTAAGACCTTTTTTTTAACCTTTTACGTATATCACAAGGGTTTGAAAAATGTTTTGTTTATCGCAGTTTCGATTGCCTTTACTTTGAAGCTCTATCACGGAGTTTTTTAATATTATTAGTTCACGAGTATCACAGTCTTTCTGCTGCTCCAGCCATGCCAAACCTTTTGCAAAACATTCAAAAGCTTCAGAATTGCTAATGTGTTCGTTTTCTTCGTTCCACTCCGCAGCTTTCGGGAGCTCAAGTTAAATTCAATAAGAAAGGGGATCGAAAATATTTATATGTACACGTAGTTCGGAAAGGGCCGGTTGCACACAAGAAATTTGGTAGTTAAAAGGGAAAAAAAAGCTTTCAAAATGGATTTTTCACACAAGGAATGTAGTAGTAAAAAAAAAAAAAAAGTTTTCAAAATAGATTTCGGTTAATCGAGAGTTTCGGTTAAAAGAGTTTCTTATAAAAGGGATTCTACTGTATTTCTTTCCCTCCAAACTAATAGGAGAGACCGGGGGAATGGCGCCACTCTGGGTTATGCCGCCACCTCGCCTTGTTTTAAAACTAACGGCAGTTTGAGATAGTGAATGCGCCTGCACTATAGCGGCCACCTATAGAAACAGTGCCTAGAGTGAGAGTGATTTTGTTGTACGTCGTTCGTTTGTTCTAGTGAAAAATGTAGTTTTCATCTAGTTGCTTCTTATTTTGGAGCTTCAAATGAGTAGAGGTAAACACCTTTTATTGTAACATTGGGTACTTAAGATAATATTATCCGTAATCAACATGCATTCACCGACATTTTGATGCAATTTGTTGAACAAGTTCGGTTCTTCTTTCGGCTTTGCTGGGGGATTTCCGCTATATTGTCCTCTCGGGGTAATGCCGCCACCTTGGCAAAGGGTGACTTTTTCAATTTGAGTTAAATTGTAAGTTTAGCACATTAATAAATCTAGCTTAAAGAACATTGTAATTATTCATTATTCTGCTAAATTATTGCTTTCTAAATATTTTAGTAGGCTGTGTTTTCCTAGTATCCATTTTATGTATTTACTAGGTCATTAAAAAGTGGAGTCATTACCTCGATACAGTGACTGAATTACACCGGTATCCTGTGTAATCCCGTCACTGTACAGAGGTTGAAAGAAATTTTTTTTATGTGTGCTTACTTTACAGTTACGATTACGGTCAAATTTATACAGATACTAAAGATCATGATTCAGCTTTAGAATTTTTACTATTAAAAAATAAACATTTTTTTTTTTTTTTTTTGAGGTGAAAAAAAAATTAAATTCCCTGAAAGTGTCGCCATTCCCCCGGTCTCCCCTAGCCTTATTTCCAAATAGCCTGTGCATTTAGCTCATTTTTTTCAATTTTGTCACTTCCTCTTGGATTCTGTGGTCCTCATATTAAATGTTAAAAAAAAAAAAAACTATTATAGATTTAAAAAATGTTTTCTCATATATTTCTCATACATCATATATTCTCATCAGTTTGAATACAACATTTAAGTAAGATAAAAGTCACATATGTAGTTGTGTGGGCTGTTCACACCACTGCAGATTTTTTGCAACCACTTTACACATATTGTGTTAGACATATAGTGGGTTACTTTTTTTATATTCAAGTTCTTTGATTTTCACCACTTTTTTGAAATCGTAAAATTCTCCTTGTTTAATGACATATTAATCAAGGCGAAAACAGGGGAATTTTACCATTTCAAAAAAGTAGTGTCAATCAACAAATTTGAATTTAAAAATAGTTGCCCACTGGCAACACTTCTCTGGAATTCCACGCGAGCGCCATTACCTGCTATCGCCATGTTGGTTTTTAATACATTATAATTAGCAACGCACTACAAAAATAAATAAATGCATGAAAGCACAGCTAAATGTATATATTTTGTAGACATAATGAGTAAATTAATATTTGAAAATAAGAGTATAAACTTACCTTCAAGTTAGATGTTGTAGAATTTTATAATAAAACAACTTCAAACTAATAACGTGAGGATACAAAAATACTTTCCTCCCCACGGGCACTAAATCCTTACTGCGAACTTAGGATGAAGTTCTCTAGGTACCGGTACCGATCGCACGTTTTAAATTCTATTTTGTTTAGAGATATTTGGTGAGCGGGATTACCCTTCTGAGCGTCATTACCCTACTTTCCCCTACCCTACCATGTCGGGCATTACCGCTCAATCAATGGTTATTTAAATAAAACGATAAAAAAATTCCTTAAACTTTTATGCAAATAGTTGATTACAAACTGTTCCTTATGCTTTGGAGTTACTTCGTTAATAAATGCTGATTTTTTTTTTGTGTAAATTTGACTAGCTATTCATGTTTTCCCTTAAGTGAGCGCCATTCCGCTACTTTTCCCTAAACATCGGGATGTTGCGTGTTACACGAAGGCACAGCATAAACGAAAAAATGAGATTGGTTGATTGAGGATTCTACGATCTCTTTTGCACATGTGAATGAACGTCCATGAATACAAAATTCCATAGATTTCGAATGAAAAATTATGGCAAAAAGCTCATGTCCTCCCATAGAATAGAATGCGGGTAGATATTTACAAATTCGATTTTCTTTTTAAAACGGGGTAAAGTTGCTACAATTTTCCCTCATTTATATTTTTAACTTAAAAAACTAGATTTTATCTAATTCCATCTTATTTAAAAATAAAATTCAATATAAGCTGAAAAAGAAATATGAAAATGTTGTTAAGTATTGCTCATAAAAATATGAAAAAGCAGTAGAAATCACTAAAAGTGGTAATAAGCGGAAAAAAAAAAAATGCCGTTAACATTTAGAAAAGTACGGATACATGACATGCGCACATTAAAACGGTGATCCGATCGCGGCAAAAAGTGGGACCAGTGAGTTAACGTTCCGTGCTATTATATACAGATCAGTTGGCTAAGCAGGCATTTACCTCTGTTTAAAGTAAATTCCGAACCACTAGCAACATTTCTACATGAGTCGCAATTCAAATCAGGAATCTTTTGTCTAGTAGTCAGCGCCTTAATCACTAGACAATCAGGTGGGCATTGAACTAATGATTTGTATCTAGTAGAAATAGGAAACAATTCTTTTTGTAGCATATTTTACAATTTTTAGATCATTAGTAAAGTTTTAGATTACACAAATTTAAGTGATTTTTTCAGCTTCCTTACACTTCCAGATTTTTACTGAATTAAAATTAATCTCATAAATTGATAAAAGGTGTTCAATAAAACTGTAAATAAAAGTGTACAAAAATGAGTTTTATATTCAAACTGTCTACATGTTTCGACTTCACCGAAGCTATTTTCAAGACACATGAGATTTTTGTACAAATGCACGATCTATAAGGCAATGATTTGAAACGCCATCATTCACATTTTGTCACATTCTCTCTCAGATTATTCACATTTTATTTTATTTTACTTTGGTGTTTATTTTTATACTCGTGACCATGGTGTAACTCAACACATAATTTTTATAAGGTAAATGATGACGTATCGGTACAGATTGAATTTTCTCATTTTAGTTTTTCAATGCTTTCGTTTATAATGGACGGATTTGTATAGACTGGTGGGAAAAATTATTTTATTTTCATTATATCGCACGAAGCCATCCAAATAAATTTCAATGAAAGCAAAATAATTCTCTTTCCAATTGCTCACTTATACATCTTAATCACCGAAAGAAAAAAAGTAATACCAATGATTTTTGTATGTTTTTGTGGTTTACGTTGTTTTTTCAAAATTAAGACTTAACTACTTTTAGCTATTTATAACACGAGGAAATACTAAAAGAATGAATACATTTTTCTTATTTTTAAGTAAAACTAAACTCTTTTAAACAGTGAAATAGAACGGCTAGATTAACTATGTTTAATTATTTCGTTTTCTGTTGCAACTCCAAAATGGATATTTAACTTTTTTTCAGTTTAATTCATGAAATAATTCAAATATTATTATTAAATTACTAGTAAATCTGCAGATCAGGAACCTCAACTTCAACTTTACAAGTCATTATCTTTCAGTCTGACTTTGTCATCGTCACTCACAACCTACAATCCGCAATTAAAAATACATAAATATTTATAAGCATATAAAATTCATGGAAGGTTTCCGAAATTAGAAGAGTTAAATTAAACACAGTGTTATGACACAATATTCTGCAATTCTGATGAACAGATTATTCTGGTACTTTTTTTAGATAAAAGTACATTTCTTCAGGGAAGTCATTATATTTACGCTAATAATTCCCTATTGATTGTGCGAATGGTTATAGTATATCTCGAATTTCGTAAACTGGGATCTTATTATAATAAGCAACAGTTTGGTAAAGTATTTTATGCAATCTAGTATCCAAATAGCAAGATTTACTTATCTGCCAACCACGAAACATCTGCATCTGATGGATAACTTGTATAAGATCTCATGCACGAAAGAAATTTATGGAAATGTAAACTGAATGCGCTATATCTAACTTATACAGTATCTAATTTAGAAATCTATTGTTTTTACAATTTTTGTTTGCGAAAAACATTTTTGAAGGTCATTCTATTATATTTAGATGTACGATCTTAAATACATTCTAATCTACTCGACAGCAACAGCATACTAAAATAACCCAAAATTATTCATATTTGGAGATTTTTTAAACCTAGTGGATAATCATTTTTTATGATAGTCTTTTAATAGTATCCACTTTTAATTTAAACCGTAATGTTACTAACAGTGTTCGCATTTGACGCAAATTTATGTTGGAGAGCAGACTACGAAAAATTAACTAAGCTTTTATTTCCCGCTATCTTAGACTTTCTGCTTACTCTTGCGCAGTCGAGATTATTTAAATTATTTCTTTACTTGCTATGAAATACAGTTGATAGGGGATTGATAAAAGGAAAAGGACAAAAAATTGAAATATGTATCATGTTAAATAAGTAAAGTGATAGAATGAAATGTTTTATATTATCCGAACAGATGTATAAAATTTCGCCAAAAGTTATAGAGGAAAGTAGGGGAATGGCGCTCACTTAAGGGAAAACATGAATAGCTAGTCAAATTTAGACAAAAAAATCAATATTTTATTAACGAAGTATAACTCCAAAGCATAAGGAACAGTTTGCAATCAACTAATTTTCATAACAGTTTTAGGAATTCTTTTTATCGTTTAATTTAAATAACCATCGATTGAGTGGTAATGCCCGACATGGTAGGGTAATTGCGCTCAGAGTTTGAATACAACATTTAAGTAAGACAAAAGTCATATATGTAGTTGTGCGGATTGTTCACACCACTGCAGACTTTTTGCAACGACTTTACACATATTGTGCACACATATTGTGTTAGACATATTATGGGCAACTTTTTTCATATTTAGGTTTTTTTATTTTCAGCACTTTTTTGAAATCGCAAAATTCTCCTTGTTCAATGACATATTAATAAATGCGAAAACAGGGAAGTTTTACCATTTCAAAAAAGTGGTGTCAATCAACAAATTTGAATTTAAAAAAGTTACCCACTGGCAACACTCCTTCTGGAATTCCACGCGAGCACCATT
Organism: Maratus speciosus; assembly: GCA_963932465.1. Lineage (NCBI taxonomy): Eukaryota > Metazoa > Arthropoda > Arachnida > Araneae > Salticidae > Maratus > Maratus speciosus. The sequence continues at coordinate 349,387,602 of OZ010800.1, read as the reverse complement.
ACCCGTCATCGCCATGTTGGCTTTTATTGCATTATAATTTATGTAACAACGCACTAAAAAAAAATAAAAAAAATCATGAAAGTACAGCTAAATGTGTATATTTTGTAGACATAATGAGTAAATTAATGTTTGACAATAAGAGTGTACACTTACCTTCAAGTTAGATGTTGTAGAATTTTATAATAAAACAACTTCAAACTAATAACGTGAGGACACAAAAATACTTTCCTCCCGACGGGCACTAAATCCTTACTGGGAACTTAGGATGAAGTTAGCTAGGTGCCAGTACCGATCGCACGTTTTCAATTCTAGTCTGTTTAGAGATACTTGGTGAGCGGGATTACCCTTCTGAGCGTCATTACCCTACTTTCAAAAAACTGACCAATGTATTAACAAAATTTCAAGCTAATAGAAATAATTTAAGATCCCCATTGTGAAATTTTAGCATCCATAATTTACTATTTAAATCCATGAATTAAATGCGCCATTTTCATTCAATGAGTGGAAGTTTGAAAATCGTCTGAATTACCATAGAAAAGCATTATTGCACAAAAGAAAATGTTCTATATTTTTCGAAAGAATCAATTAACCAAAAAAATATACAGATTAATCCGGTTTTTCACCAACATACCTACCAAATATCAATCTAATCGAACACTTGTTATAGCAGTTATCGTGGAACAGACAAACAGGCTAACATACAGAAACTAAAAACTTTCCATTCTCCACAGTTAAGCTTCACTGATGTTTTGGCATTGATGAGTTTTAAAGTTATAATATCGCCAACAACAGTCAAAAATCCTATTAAAGCTTTGCAGTACACAAACTGAAACTGGCATGATTATTTTAATAGATTTATAATTATGGAAATAATTAAAAAAAAATGAATTATTCAAAATAATATATTTCGAAAAACACATAATTTTGTATTACTCTGAGAAATGATATAATTACATTCCCTCAAGTATTTATTTCGTTTAAATGAAGTTATATTTTGTAATATGAACTGCAAACATAAGAGTAAATACCAGTTGTCAGTTGAGTATTTTTTTTCTTTTTTTATTTAGATTGGCGCTCGTATGGAAGGTTTAGAACATGCATTAGAAAGGATGTTTGGTCCAGTTTCAAATACCCAGTTTTCAAATATAAACCTTGATGAACTGTTAAAACAAATAGAATGGATAAAACAAATACCAATAAGTTTAAATCGAAGTAAGAGATCTACCAACAGCTATGGGTCTCAAGTTAACTCTTTAAGTGAAAAGGTAAATATTTTTTATTTTGTCATTTTAGATTTGTCAGTATAAGGTCAATTCTTTCTTAATTTTAATCGATTTGACCGGAGAATAAAGTCTTACCTTTTAAAATTTATAAATACTTTTTATTTCATTTTTTTTTCTTGAAATGTACATGCATTTATACATTTTTTAAAAAATCTAAATCTAAAAAAATCTTAAATTTTCTTAAAATAAAAAATTCTAAATGTTACCCATGTTTGAAATCTGCTATAGCTTGTGACCTCTTTTTTCATACTTTTCTGTGTTTTGACTATAAAAAAAGAAACTGCTGTTTTGTCTTTCGAATTTACTAAAGAATTTATAAAAATTAATAATTTTCAAATAATGTCTCTTTTATTTTATTGGTTTATAGTACTATAATTTCATTTTCAAAATCTGTGTCTAAATTTAAAAATCTAATAAACAAATTTTAAACAATTTTTAAATGAAAACCATTGTAAAAAGTGCCGTAACTTTATCATATATTTATTTCTGATGTCAATATCCCTTTTTCTAATCGCATAAAAATCCATAAACGATGAATGAGGTATCGTACGAAACGTTTTCGAACAACAATTTGATAGAATACACTCGCATTTATATTATTAAACAAAAACATGGCTGTGAGACACACTGATGTCATATTAGCCTTGGCAACGATTTAAGCCTATCGTTTCCATTTTTTCGCAAATTCATTTACACTTCTAAAATTACATAATTTTAATTTTTAAGCGGTCAAATAGGGGGAAATGTATTCTCAAATGTAATTTGTTAGAAAATTGTTTGAAAATTTATTAATTTTTTTATGTTTTTTAAAAATATTTTTCAAACACTAGGGGGCTCTGCCCTCTACGAGCTACGCTCGTCAACCCCCGTTCAGACACCGCAGACTCTAAAAGCACGCTAATTTGATCGGCTTTAAAAAGATTTCGGAAGATTGAATTATAATTTAAAAAACAGTGGCGATCTCCCTACAAACGGGTTTTTATTCATTTCTCTTTGATTGGGGAATTTTAAGGCCAAATCAGCTGATGTTAAAAGATACAATGGCTGTTTTCATCTTTGATTAAATAAAATCAGTTAAACATTTCAAAATAAGCTAATATAAAATGAACTAAGTAAACAGAGTCTTTGTCTCTCGGTATTTTTTAATAAAGCGAAAAGAAAGTTCTTTTAAATAAGACCTTTTAAATGTATCGTTTTTAAATCTGACGTAATTTTCATCAAACTTGCCTTTCTCTTTTTAATATTCATGTGAAAATACCTTTGTTAGAAATGAAATATTACTTGCGCTGTCCTAACAAAAATAGTTAAAGAGCAATCTCAAAATATCAAATAAATGTCTCGCGCAATTTTTAAATTTAAACTGTTTTGCAATATTATTTTTTGTTCATTTTGCGTAATAAGTGCAATGTGACGTAAATGTGACGTAATTTCTCCTATTTAATACTTCTAACGCATGTTAATAAATTTATAATAACCTTTCTCTTTTAAAATTCACGTTTAAATATAGTTTTTATTACGTAATTTTCAATAAGTTCCTGCTTTTTATACATAATTATTTAATTCTAATTTGAAGGGTTTTTTCTGTTTGTCACGTGTAAATAAATTTTTTATTTGAAGCAAACATTATTTGCGCTCTTTTTATACAGTTGGCAATAGTTTAAATTAATACTATTTTCTAAAATATGTAAAAAATATCTCTCGAAATGCTGAAAATTTGAATTTAAAATAGAAATAAAACCTCAAAAAATGAGTCAAATTAAAAAAATAAATGCACACGGGGAACTTCAAACGTATAAAATGATCTAAAATGATTAAATTCCCATGTATAGTTTTTGCTTCTATAAAATTTTTTAATGAAACGATTTTGTCCAACTTTAGCATTAAATATATCTTAAAATAATTCTTCGATTTGAAAACTGTCTACATCAGCGTGTTTATCAAACATTTCTCTATAATACCACTGATTTTCATATTTTTGTATGCAATATTTTTCTTAATATTAACGAAGAAAGACCTCCGGTCACAAAAAATTCAAAACCGGTGGTGGCGGAATCGGCGGTGACAGCGTAAGTTACTTTTTTTAGAATAGAGTGGTGAATCTAAAAAAAAACCTATATCACGTGCAGCTCGATTACATAAGATCAACACGCATGAGCTTAAAACAATATAAATAGTTCAGCGTTTGTCAAAGAAATTAATACTTTTTAAATAGATATATAAATAAAATAAATAAATACTATTAATATAAATAAAGCACACATTTAACAGATATATAATTGAACTACTTGCTGAAACACTGAAATAAACAGAATAAAAAAATCTGTTAGACAAATCTTTGAAAAGATATTCGGCTATTAACTGCTGGCATGCAACTAATATGAAAGCATCTCTTTTAATAAATTTCAAAACTTCATTTGCATGCATAATTAATTTTTGTGTTATAGAAATTTATTTGTTGTTGTTAATTGGCAATCTAAAACAGTATAATAATTGCCAAATATCTATTATTTCAATTTGAAAAAATGTTTTTCACCTATGTCCTGTGTATCGATCAATTTATTCCGTAACCCAGGAATCCTGCATTGAATCCCATGGTTTATTAAAATACGTTGTTTGCTTTAAATTTGTAGATTATTAAAAAATAATGAAAAAATAAAGCATCTCAAAGAGTGAAGCTCGAAAGCCTCCAACGGTACCCCTTTCTTTCAATAGAAATTTAGACATATGAAATTAAATATAACATGAATTAAATTAGTCCACCACCCCCTTTTTTAGGAGTTTCCGTTACACTGGTTTTAGGAAAGTAATTCGCCTTATAGTCCAGGAAGCAGCGAAATTTTTCAGTTGACTATTTCATACTTAATATATGATTTTCAAATTTGTGATTGATCTTACTTTATTAAATCACGAAAACAGCACGCGACCGGAGTGGATGTGGCTTCAACATCACTCTGTCAAAGCTTGATTAATGGGATCTCTGTTACAGATTTTCCGGTGGCAGTTAGTAGTAATCCAGCTCTGGTCCATTTAATTGGGCGATGTTGAAGTCTCACAGGGCGTGTCCACCGTGGTCTTGACAATTGAGGGCTATTTTCGTGGTTAGTTAAGTAAGATAAATTACAAATTTGAAGAAAAACCTGTGTGAAATGGTGAACTAAAAAATGTCGCTGCCTTCCGGATTATTAATACTGTTGTTCAATGAGAACTCAAGTTGCCCCTTGCTATTGTTAAATCTATGGGTGTTTAATGAATTCGCACTATTAAATCTCAGGTACTCTATATTTCTATCCTTTTTTGTGTGTGTACTTAGGAAGTTACTTAAGGGGTCTCAGGACTCTTAAAGCTCTAAAATTTTCGAAATTTTAATTTTTTAGATGTTAAACTTCTATGTTTTCTGAACATTTTGATATAATTCTTATCTTGAAATTCCCATTAGAACAGAAGTTATGGCATTTAGAATTATACCCGCTCAATAGCTGAAGCGGTGTTTCCAGAATTTTGAAGTCATTTTTCTCCAAATGACGTTTTTGGGCATAACGAGCACGATATCTCAAAAACTTCTGAATATTTTTTCCTGCAATTTTCAAAACATATGTTTCATGTTAGTCTGTATAAACGGAACCTAAAATTTCCTTTTTATTGTAAAAATAAAATATTTTTTTAGGGGTTTATATTGTTGAAATTTTCTTAATTTTTCATTAGCTAAATAAAACTTTGTATTAAAAATATAAAAATGCTTTAAATAGAACGTTATTTAGGTTCAAAATTTTCATTCACCAAAATTATCATTCTATTTGCAAAATTTATTTTGTAATCGTGCGCATAAGCTGTTATGCCGATTTTCTGCTTGACAAATGTCTGACAGTTTTGAGCCCCCTGTAAATGATAATTCTGCATCTTGCAATTTTTCTAATATTTGAAATGAAAGAACATATTTGTATCTTTCATTTCCATTTAAAATTGTGTCTTAATATCAAATACATTTTAAGATATTAAATGTTGAAAATGGTCCTTTTTTTTCATTTTTTCCAATTTTAAGAGTCCTGAGACCCCTTAAAGGAAATCTTCAATTTTTAGGTAGATTTCGTATGAAATACTACCTATTGGGATCGTTCCTATGTTGGAATTTCTGAAATCTTTTTGCAGATCTACACCGATCATGACCCCTAAAACCCAAAACCACCCTCAGTAAAAATCTTTATATATATATATATATATATATATATATATATCACTTCTGGACACGATAACTTTCGTAATTCTGTACCAATCTCTTCCAAACTGATACATAAAATCAATGGGCATAAAATCTCGGTCAAGTTCGTTAATGGGTAAAATCGGACCAAGGGGATGGAAATAGGGAGGGGTTTTGTGAAAACAGAAAACCCCCCATAACTTCTTAATTTTTGTACATATCAAATCAGTTTAAAGTTTTTATTACTTCTAAAAATAGGGCCAAAAGTTTATGTATCACAGATTTTTGATAAAGTTAAAAATGGGCTCAAGGGGCACAAAAATAAGGTTTTTGGGAGAAAAAAAATCATAACTTCGTCAATTCTCAAGATATCAAATCCAATTAATTTTATTATAAATCTCCTTAACATTATCTACAACTTTTATATTCACAAGTTTTTGATAAGACTAATTCGTACCAAAAAAAAAAAATAAATAAATAAAAACGAAAACAAAAAGGGGGTTTGAAGAAGAAAAAAATCCATAACTCCATCAATTTAAAAGATATAAAATACCCATGAATTTATCATATATCTTCTTAATATTGTCTACAACATCTATATAGAAAAGTTTTGGATAGGACCAATTCTTACAGCAAAAACAAATTAAAAATACACAGCGGTTGAAGAAAAAAATCATCTTAGTAAGGGTGTATTCAAATCCAAACTGCTTATTTTCTGACTCATTTTACAATTCATTTTTGCTCTCAAAGGCTTCCAATTGGTACGTTTTCCTACTCAGAAACTATATAATGTACCGTAATGGTCGATTTTTTGATAGAGGCAGAATATATTTTTTAAAATGCTGTTAAAAAGGGAATTTACCGAAGCGGATTGTGTTGGAAAAATCATTGTGTTAAGGATGCACTCACATCCGAACTGCTTATTTTCTGACTCATTTTTAAATTCATTTTTGCTCTCAAACGCATTTAATTGGTATATTTGCTTATTCAGAAACTATATAATGTACCGTAATGATCGATGTTTTGATAGAGGCAGAATATATTTTAAAAAATGATGTCAAAGTGGACATTTTGAACGGAATTTCCCGAAGCGATTGTGTTAGAAACGAAAAATATTGTCCTTCTGAGAAAATAATTGTTTATACATCAAGTTTTAATTAATTGAACAAAAAATAAAAACACAGGTCGCTTATAAATCTCTTCAAAAATCACGTCAGCAAGTTTCATATTTTTTTTTATTAAAAATGAATCTGGAATTATGCTAGAAAATTTCGAGTAGTTGAGCATGGAAAATTATTTTTTTGAATACCGGCCTAACATGATTCTGATAAAACCAGCTATTATATAAAAATGAAATAAAAACTCGTCAAAAGCGGCCAGATAAAATTGTTAAAGTGGATTTATCTCTAATCATGATTTAGTTTTTGTTTGTGAAATTAGTATATTTGACTTCGAAATCTACCTTTGCCTGTAGGCCGGGCCGGCAGGGATTTTTTTAGTTGTCAAAATATTTCTAAAATATATACTTACTAGGGAACATCCCTAACTGTCAGTTCTGGTTTTTGACGAGTATGGTATCGTTCGAAAGCTGCTGTCACGAGGATCAAGAAATGCAAATGAACAAAACTCCCGAATCCAATAGTTCACTAAATATTCGCAATGGAAAATAGCTGAAAGGAAAGAAGAAGAAGAAACGATTTCAAAATTGTTTTACAAATTAGTGGGCAATAAAAATTCGAGTTGCAAGTACAGTATGGTTAGCAACAGGAACTAACACTTCTAATGATATTACTGGATTAAAATAGATCATGGGCAGAGCCTAGGTGGGAAGTTCCAAGAGTGAATCAAGACAGTGGTTTCACTCATCGATTAATGTAGCTTCTATTGCAGGACGTATTGATTTAATGAGAGATGAATTTTTAAAAGATTCAGCTATGTATCTCTAAAATTTCATTTAATATATACAAATGAAAATTAGTATTATTTCTTTCGTAGAACTTTAATTACGGATTCAGTCTTCTAATCAGTAAAGCATGTATGTTTCACTAGTACTAAACGAACCGGTGTTGCTGTCATACAATAATGCCCGTCATCGTTTGGGTCTGGTGTTGTAAAGACTAGTGTTTTCAACAGTTTTACGTAGGGAAACACTATCATGATTAATTTTATAATAAAAATCCTGCCCGTTTATATCCTGTAATATCTTTTGAAGGAATCTCATCTCCTTTTTTATTTCTGTTCTTCCGAAATAAAAATGGCCCCATATCGCTTGAACTATTGCATTTGGTGGTATAGTTTCTATACATTTCTTGATCCTCGTTAAAAAGTTTCGAACGATACCTCTTTCGTCAAAATCCAGAACTGACAGTTGGGGATGTTCCCTAGTTAGTTTATAATACATAACGTTATATAGCTAGTTTGTTTTTGCATGAACAACACTATTTTTTTGTTGTTTCAATTGGTATTTCGATGTTACAGAAAACTTTGACTTCGTATTATGTGGCGAACAACATAATAACAACATTACGTAACATTATTATGCAGTTATAAGCAACGGTAACATATGCGTAAGTTAGGTGTTTGGTGAGTGGAACATGGAATCTTAGCGAAACTGAGTAAGATTTTAACCCTTTAAATAAATGTTTATTTTAGAAATATTGTGACAAGTTAAATAAAAAAATAGAGATTCTTTTAAAGCAGCATACAAAAAATAAAAAAAATATATTAATTTCCTGAACAGGTATTTGAAAAACCCGAAAGCATTCCACGCTCATAGATTTAACATTAGTGAAGGGAATTTGAGGTCTCACTGACCAACAGCCTTAAGTGTTGATATGACTTCAGTCACAGTTAAAATACTGAGATCAAAAACTAGTAATTAATTGTAAGTATTACCACCTTCGGTAGAGATTTCTGAAGGCTCTGAGGAAGGTTCCTCAGTTTTTGTTTCGTATATATCTTAAAAAATGGTTGAATTATAGTACTTTGAATTTCTAGCATGGCTGACATTTTGAAACGATCTGAAATTTGTCACGTGATAACACGCGTATTTATTAACCTATATCGAAGGATTTTTTAGTAATGTGACAGATTTTAATTTCTAATCCACTACGTTTTTATACGACAGTAACACATAATTAAGTCAAACACTTAAAGTTTCCATGTGTCTAATCTTTTTCTATTGGCTCAGATTGGCTACCAAAGGAATAAAGTACCTCATGGGACAGCGTTCCTGCGAATAATGGGTCATGAATTAGGACTGCTTAATCTAAACGAAGAATCTTTGAAAGTTATTATTGCTGAAATGAAAGCTGGAGGCATGTTTAAAAACGTAAGTTTTTGAAGTTTTGTAATTTTTGATTTGTTACTTTAATACCTATTAAAATATTCGTTAAAACTCTTAAATCTTCAGAGAATCGCAATATTTGTACTTTGAAATGAAGCTCATTTAGTAGCGTACCACGACAATTTTGAAATTCTGCTTTATTATTATTATTATTTTTTAGTTTTAATAAGATCGGATAACATACAGTCAAAGAAAAATTAAAGGGATCACCCTCTACTAGTTCTGCTGAAAATAATCATGTAACAAAAACGAAAATCATGCGTAGTACAGCATGAATTATGAAACATTTTCCAACACATTCAGAATACTATAACAAAACTTCCCAGTTTCCTAAGTGGAAAGGTGACGTCTAAATGAACAATTTGGAAAACGCATGGCATATTTTGAAAAACCTGATTTCTGCTATGACCATGAGCAGCCGGGGAAAAAAAAAACTTTTTGTGCTGCTCTGTATATGATTCACAGATATGCATGTACATAAAAGGGGAAGAGGATTGTACTTTGTGTCAATATATTAAAAAGAGAGAAACAGCGTTTACAAAACACAAATATAAGTAATTTTAAAAAGCATATAGCTATTTCGAAGCCTCTAAGGCCTCATCATCAGTGCTTATACAATAAAGATAAAATTATTAGGTTGAGCAAAAATATCTGGGAAATTTTTAATCTAATAGTTACCAGAATTTGTATCGTATATAGGAGTACTAGTGTAGTGGTATATTTATAGGAGTTCAGGAACTTTGGCTCCAAAATGCCCATTGAACAATATAATTTGTGTGTGTTGACCCGGCATTATTGGAGAAAAGGCCTAACGATTCTGAAAGCCGTCGATGAGATTAATGAGAATGAAGGTGCAGATAACGGCGACAAACTTAGCCAGCAAATCCGAAATTTGGCAGAACGGTGGCAGAAAGTCGTGGACTATGATGGTCTCTACTTTAAAGATTAGTCCTTGTTGCTTTTGTTGTTAATTTGCGCATAACAACGCAACTTTCACAAATTTCCCAGAACTTTTTGCTCAACCTAGTAAAATAAAACTGTGGAATAAAAGAGGGGGAAGACAGAGTCAGAGAGGCGCACCTCACATCCCGACCGTCAACGGCGTTTCTCTCTTTCTAAGATGTTCATGTATACTATATAGTATGCTAAAAGTTAATTCGGTTAAACATTTAACACAGTAGAAAAATTTCATTCAGCAATTTCCTCCGATAAACAGATGCTGTTGAGAACTTTTGTGCGGCCTTTTGGAGGATAGGATCTTTTGAATTTATACACACCAAGTAATATTCAAAAAACAGTTAAATTTAAAAACGCATACCACAACTGAAAACGCACTTCCAGCCATTATTGTTTGTAGACTTCAATACTAGTTCAAATATTGTTAATTTTCTTTTGTAGCCAAAATCTTTTTGTGTGTCCCTGTCAATGAATGCTACATTCTATGTGCACCCTATTCTGTTGTAAGAACTTTGCAGTACACCTCAGTGGTATATATAAATTTCAATATTTTAAACGATTGTAATATCATAACAATACACCGCAAACAATTTTTCCTAATACACCGTAATGTAACGAAATTCTTTTGAATGTCCCTGTGAACCGAAAACGCTACACACTTCATTTTCAACACCGAACATGCCATACTAAACTCCAATAATACATATCAATTTCATGGCATTCGCACTATATTTACACGAGCTAAAGCACGGACAGATAGACTGCCAGACAAACCGAATTCATAAACACTTTTTAACTTTGTTGGAAAGTGTTAAAAGTATCACGATACAAATCAGTTGGAAATAATTTCTACTATTAAATGCTATGCATAAATTATGTTTTGATCAGCGTTTACTTTGTAAAAATAGTGCTAACTTTCATTTTTCAAACGGTAACACCTGCTTTTTACACTTTATTTGAGTTTCTTGGATAAAATCAGCCCGGAAATGTATATAGTTTATCCATTTAAAAAAAATCTTTACAGAATAAGTGGGGGATGAAAATGTTTGAGGATGTTTTAAATTTATACCTCCCCCCCCCCAAAAAAAAAAAACAAACAATGAAAAACAACAACAAGATGTTTCTCTTTTAACGAGCTATATTGAATGGACTTAAACATGATCTAGGTATTTTTTCCCAAAAAAACTTCTTTTAATTATGGAAATTATTAATAAATTCATATTAAAAATATATCAATTACAACTAATATTAATTTTTACATACAAAACACATTGTCAAAAATATGGCTATGCGAATTTACAGTTCATTGCTATCGTTAGTTTTTGTGATATAGAGAAATTCTACTTTTGAGTGGTCTAAATTGTGAGGTCGCACGGCGGGTAATTTACCGATTCTAGCTGGCCAAAAGTCGATTTTTAAAAGTTTATCCTGGTGTAATTTATTTTTTGCCTGTTATAGCTCAATAGTTAGGGCGTTGTACCCTGCTATTGGTTTTGATATAAATATAATTGTGTGGTCCATAGACTAGCGCAAAGTTGGTGCTTCTTAGTTGGGAATGAATCAATCAATTTGAGTATAGTTCTTTAATCTGTTACTTGAGGCGGAATAAAATATACTGTTCGATTATGGACGCTTCCAAACAAAATACGAATCGGATTTATGTGCATAAAGTTTGCACATATCAGCTCTTATTTCATATTTAATGTCGAAAAAAACTCTGAATTTTTTTTTACAATTTTTCAGTTTTAATATAGAAAGCACGATTAAGTTCAATTTTTGATATGATTATCATACCTTTCAACTGCTACGAAAAAAATCATAGTTGCTACGATTTGGACCTATAAACTACGATGCTACGAAAATCGGTCTTAAACTACGATTTTTTGCAAAAAACACAAACGCACTTTTTGATTCTAGTTGCGATTTTTATCTCGCACAGCATATTTTTCAGGAGTGATTCTGTTGCGAAATTTCCAAAATTTCAAAGTATTCATTTCCGAAAGTTTAAAAAAAAATGGCCATTAGTCCGAAAATTCGGACATTAAAAAATACTCATGGAAAAAAAAAAAAAATCTGGGCTGCAAGACAAACTTCTTAACATAAAACACTCTCTTTATGTATATTAACCACGAGTGAATCGTGTTTCTGTAAATATTTATACAGGAATTCGCTTCCTTAGAAACAAGGTGCCATTTTAAGAATTTCTGGAAAGGAGGTGGGGGGGGGGGGTTCTTTGAAGAGCAAGGTTTGAAGTAGTGTGCAAAATCGCACGATAAACTACCGCGATTTTCGAGAAATGACCGCTTAAAAAAAAATCCATTTCATCAATTGGTCGCAGAAGAAAATAAATTTCGTCAAAGAATCATGGCAAAAACGCAGTTTTGATTTCAGGGGGTGTCCCGGGGGGGGGGGGGAATGTCCCCCTCGGAAGATTTGAGATTTTGTGTTCTCAATGGCGGGAATTTTGTCAAAATATCGCAGAAAGAAAACGCGAATTTCGTCAAAAGATCAGTAAGAAAATGCAAATTTCATCGAAAGATCAGTACGAAAACGCAAATTTTCACTGATAGATCGCAGAAAGAAAACATTAATTTCGTCAAAAGAATCGCGGAAAAAAACGTAAAATTCGACAAAGGATCGGGGTAAAAAATATGAATTACGATTGCGGAAAAATTGTGAATAACCTGAAATGATCACAGGAAAAAATCCCGAATTTCGTCGAAATTTACTGCAATGGGCTAAAAAATTGTAACCAGGCTCCTTTTACAAATGTTAAAAAAAAAAAAAAAACCGCTGCGAAACGAAAAGAAACTCTAAAAATTGTATAAAAATTTTCAAAGGAAAAAATTTACTATATTGAGTTGAAAGACTGAAACCTTATTCCTTTTACGAATGTCAAAAGATGGCTGTGTAACACGAAAAACCAACCAACCAACCTCCAGATTAATTTAAATTTTGTGTGCTGCAATTTCTCATTTTCAAAGGTTGGCAGATCTGGATTATATATAAATTATGTATAGCTTATTATTAGTCTAGATTATTACCTTTTCGTTCCAACTTAATTTGTCTGCCATTAGTTGACCCCCCCCCCCCCAGTTTTTAGAAATGTTTTCAGCTTATTAAGTCTAAATATTTATTTATTTTTTTTTTTAATTTTAGTTCAAGTACTATTTTCTTTTTATCAAAGACAGAATTTACGTTAGTCACATAAATAAACATTTGCACCACAATGGCAACAAGATTTAAAATTTAACTAAAATGTGTATTTGGTTGAAAATATTTTGTTTATAGAGGAAAATTAGAATGAAGAGCACTTGAAGTTTTGTAAGAGCGAAATGTTTAAATTTATGCCCAATTTGGACAAAAATTGCCAGTTGTATGTAGATATCTCAGGGCAAAATGATTTAAAATGTATTACTCGGCTGAAAATTTCGAGTGGTTACAAAATTGATTCAGACAAATTCTTTAAATTCAGATTTGACACAATGCAAAACACAACGTAGGCATTATCTCATGATATTTTATAATTCGCATTTTTTACATAGGGTTCTTCTGAGCAAAGATAAATATAAATATACAAGAGAGTATACAACACAGCAATTTTCATCAAAGCTGTTAAATGTTTGCCCCGTATCTTAAATTTTAGAAAAAGAAATTTTAGGATTTGTTTTAAAAATGCAAAAATAGTTTTATCACTTTAGCTTCCATGCCGTTAAGAAAGTATCATTAAAATTATCAAAAAGAACATAAAATCATTCGTCAATAAGATTATAAAACATTTTTCAACGCATTCGGACTACTATAATAAAACTTCATAGCTTAATAACGTGAAAAATGGTCTAAGTAATAATTTGTAAAACATATAACGCGTTCTAAACCACAATTTCAATCAAAGTAGAAAAAATAGCTGAAAAGTTTGTACATCCAAAGTATATGAACTATAGAGTTATCATATAATTCACAATATGCTAAATTTTAGAACAGTTAGTGAACGCATAGCACAGTTGAAAATTTCCGTCAATAAACGGAAATGTACTTCAGATGTTTTGTGCAGCCCTGCATATGATTTATAGAATTTATACACTCTAAATAGTGTAATTTAAAAAGTGTTCCACAACTGAAAACTCACTTCCATCAATTATTGTTCATACAGAGAAAAATATAACTGATTTATTTTGTGTGCCCCTGTATATGACAGATAAATGGTACATCATATTCAATAGTAAGCATCTTATAGAGCATCTCGGAGATATATATCAATTTAAATACTTTTGAAATGGTGTAACATGAACAAAATACACAACAAACAATTTTTCTCCATAGACTGTAATGTAACATAATTCTTTTTAGTGTCCCTGTAAATGATCGATAAATGCTATCCATACCATATTCTATAGCAATCATCTTGTAGTGCACTTCATAGATATGTAAAATTTCAAAGTGTTTGAAATTATGAAACATCATTAAAAAACACCGCAAACAATTTTTCCCCGTAGGCCATAATGTAATGAAATACTTTTGAATGTCCCTGCAATGAAATTATGACTGTTACACGCTACATTTTGCAATACATATCATTCAATAGTGAATAACATTAACATTGTTCAATTTCATGGCGATGCGACTATACTGACCCTAAAAATAATTTTGGCCAACTACACCGCGTCCCAAAAGTTTAGACAATGAATGAAATTTGCATTAACATAAGAAGTAATAACATACAATTAAAATTCGTGAGATAGGTAATAAATAAAAGCAGTTTTGCTGATATACACATATAAATTATGATCAAAGGTTTGAAATTATAAAATATACATTAAATTATTTAAAAATGTACTGTCCCAAAAGTATAGACACATGTAATTTTGTTTGGTTTTATATTTATAAAAGTAACTAAAAACTTACTTTTAATATTTAATTGTATTGCCACGACACTTTATAATATCAAATACACGTTGTTCCATAGAATTAACTAAGCATTGCATTACAGAAGGAGGTATTTCATACTACGCTTTGTCAATTGTAATTTTTAAGTCATTTACACATGTATATTGCTTTCCATTTTCATACATTTTACGAGATAAGATACCCCATATGTTCTCCATGGGATTCAAATTTGGTCTAAGCGTTGGCCAATCAAATAGTCTGATATTGTTTTGCCTAAACCATGTTTTCGATGATGTGGAGGTATGGATTGATGCCCCATCTTGTTGGAAAACACAGTCCGGTCCTGCTGGCAAATCCATAATTGGCAATAAATTGGTATGTAAAATATCCTGATAATCCTCTGATTTCATTTCTCTGGCCATAAATCGTAGAAATGATTGGCTTCTGAAAGAAAACCCTCCAAAGGTCATTACGGATCGTCCGCTTAGTTGCTTGCTGAAGCAGTTCTTGAGTTCTTTTCTTAGGTCATGCCAGTAAAATGTATCACCATCAGGGCCATCTAAATTCCATTTCTTTTCATCACTGAAGAAGACAGAAATCCATTTTTCACCGTATGACAAATGCTTTCTAGCCCACTTTAGACATGCATCTCTAAGACGTCTCTGCTTTAAGCAAGGTTTTGCTTTCATTCTCCTGTAAACAATATTTGTTGAAGCTTTCATTCTTCTGTGTACAGTACTTTTTGAAATTCTGGAAATTGATGCAATTTCACGCAGAGATAAATTATCAACTAAAGCCATTTTTAATAACATTCTATCATCACGTAATTTGGATTTCCTAGCAGGACCGGACTGTTTTTTCCAACAAGATGGGGCATACATCCATACCTCCACATCATCGAAAACTTGGTTTAGGAGAAACAATATCACACTATTAGACTGGCCAGGACTTAGTCCCGATTTGAATCCCATGGAAAACATATGGGGGATCTTATCTCGTAAAATATATGAAAATGGAAAGCAATATACATGTGTAAATGACTTACAAATTGCAATTGACAAAGCGTGGTATGAAATACCTCCTTCTGTAAAGCAATGCTTAGTTAATTATATGTAACAACGTTTATTTGATGTTAAAGTGTCGTGACAATACAATTAAATATTAAAAGTAAGTTTTTAGTTACTTTTAAAAATATCTAACCAAACAATTGCCTATACTTTTGGGACAGCACATTTTTATATAATTTAATGTATATTTTTATAATTTCAAACCCTTGATCATAATTTATATGTGTAGGGGAGACCGGGGGAATGGCGACACCTTAAGGGAATTTAAATTTTTTCACCTCGAAAAAATGTTTATTTTTTAATAGTAAAAATTGTAAAGCTGAATCATCATCTTTAGTATCTGTATAAATTTAACCGTAATCATAAATGTAAAGTAAGCATACATAAAAAAATATTTTTTAAACCTCTGCACAGTGGCGGGATTACCCAGGACACTGGGGTAATTCCGCCACTGTACCGGGGTAATGCCGTCACTCTTTATTGACCCAGTACATGCATCAAATGGATACTAGGAAACACACAACCTACTGAAAATAGTTAGAAAGCAATGTAACTGAGCAGAATAATGGTTAAGCTTACAATTTACTTCATATTGCAAAAGTCACTCTGCTGAATCGGCTCCACTACATTAAAATGAGGCCATTTCTCACCCGATTTGCATGGCGGCGGCATTACCCCGAGAGGACAATATGGTGGAAATCCCCAAGCAAAGCCGAAAGAAGAACCGAACTTGTTCAACACATTGCATCAAAATGTCGGCGAATGCATGTAAATTATGGGTCATATTATCTTAAATACCTAATGTTACAATAAAAGATGCTTATCTCTACTCATTTGAAGCTCCAAAATAATAAGCAACTAGATGAAAACTACATTTTTCACTAGAACAAATGAACGACGTACAGCAAAGTCACTCTCACTTTAGGCACTGTTTATATTGCTGGCCGCTATAGTGCAGGCACATTCACTATCTCAAACTGCCCTTAGTTTTTAAACTAGGTGGGGTGGCGGCATAACCCTGGTTGGCGGCATTCCCCCGGTCTCCCCTATATCAGCAAAATTGCTTTTCTTTATTACCTATCTCTCGAATTTTATTTGTACCTTATTACTTTTTATGTTAATGCAAATTTTATTGATTATCTAAACTTTTGGGACGCGGTGTAGAATCGGTAAATCATCCACCGTGAGTCGTTTCTTGTTATCGTTTGTACTACAGAAAAGAAATTTTTAGATTTTCATTTATATTTATGTGTAGATATTTTATACAGTTTTTCTGGTTGCTAACTGAATGACTCTGATCCTTTTAATTTTCTTGAGGTTGATCCCTTTTTTTTCAGGACTGTACATATTTCAAGGTGATAATTTTTTGGTAGAGTTAATTTGGTTTCAGTTTCTTCTTTGGTGAAGTTGTTGAATAAAATTAATTCAGTAAAACAGTAATTTCTCATAAATAAATAAATAAATAAATAAATAAATAGATTTTCATTTGAAGCAGGTTTAACGCATTTAAATAATCAAAGATATTTTTTTTCATTAAAAAAATTCTAAATAGTTATCAAACATTTCTTGATCACGCAATTTTTTTTTTTTTTTTATAAGGTCACGTATGAGAAAGTAAATACGTGATGACTTCGCAATATTTAAAATAACGTTTTATATGTATTTTCAACAGGGAACTTTGAAAAAGTTAGTGAAGAACTTTATTTAGTTTTCCAGAACTCATTAATGCATAGATAGATCGAGGTATCGAGGTATTCTTCTCCCCCCCCCCCCCCCCCCCCACACACACACTTTTTTCTTCTTTTAGTACTCATTTTGGTGCGGTGAAGAATCTCTCCCTTCTTTTTCTAAATTCAACCTTATTCAAACATTTAATTTGCATTATTTTTTCTTTATGAATAACACAACACCAAGTCGTTGCAACGCGGTAAGACTATGTTGAGTTCAAAGATCAGTTATATATATTTTTCTTTTTTTAATACAAAATTTTCTCTGGTTTTCTTCAGAGGTAACTTGAATATGATGATAATCTAGGAAACACGTTTTCTTTAGTAAGCCATTTCACACAGGCTTCTTTATGCGGAATATAATAATTAACCAATGGGAATACTTGAGTTATATGTAATCTCTTTTATGTTTATTTATATAATTTCATTGCGTCTTCAAAGTCCGATTTAGATGGAAGGTCTCCATAAGCGCATACTCATAAAAACATGAAAAAATTACATGTTCTTCTCACGAGGATATATTATGTTTATAAAAAGAATTCCGGAGGAACCTCGATATAACGTCGGTAAAATCTCTTTTATGATAAACATACTCTTTAAAGAAAAACTTTTGCTACTCTTCATATTGAACTAGTTCAAATAAGTTTTACTTAAATAAATACGCTTATAAAACTACGGATTTGTCATATAGATTTGTCATATGTGTCTATAGTGAAATTTACGATCCTTCAATGATGCTTTAGAACAAAATTTAAATGGTTTAAAATTGCTTCAAACTCAAAATTAAGGTACAATTCTAAACACTGTCCATTTGACTTTGATATTGTTAGTGTTGGAGACAACAAGAGAATAGTATTGTTGCTATGGAAACAACGACTTATTCAATATCGAGATGTATAAGGAGAGCTTTTTTCATCGGGAAGTTACTTTTAAAATGCACTTAGATCTTATCCAGACAGTTAAACCGTGTAAAATTAGATAACTTCAGCAACACGCAAATATTATATACATATAGAAGCGTACAGAAAAAATAATAAACTGCTTCATCGTTTAAGTTCAAATCAGTTAAGTACTACGCAGTTAAACACTCATTTAACGAGCAATTTCCAAAGGAATTAAAATCGCTTACATTTGGTGAAGAAAGATATTGCTTGTCAAATCACGTGGCATGTTCGTCTATTCACGCCAAAATCCGAAAGTATTTTATTTTTTATAGACTTTCTACTGGGATTCCGTCGCTAAATTTGACCGATATTTTATTACATACATAAGAAGTTTCATTAGCATTTTGTTTTTCAAAATATTCTGAGTATGTTCTTTAAGGAGACCTTCCTCGTTAGATTGGAAATCTCTCTATAAATAAGAGAGTGACCACATACGCAGAGGGCGCGTGCTCAGATTGGAAATTTTTATCTGAATTATGGTGATTCATGTTACAGAACATGACTATATTCACCTGGACTAGTTCACTTAGTCTTAGACAGATCGGACTAGTTAAGAAGCATTAGTCTGTCGATATTGGCAGGATAGCCACATTAAAAAAAAAAAAAGCAAGTTTGCTAATATTTTATCAAAAATCTTGTTAAATAATCCAATTTAACTGCTGTATACCACTCTGTTATTTATAAAAGCAATCTAACTTAGATAAGTAGTTTTAAGCTTTAAAAGATTGTGACCAACACATCTATAATATAACTGAAGTAAAATTGTTAAAACTATTATTAAACAAATATGTTTTTTTTAGCTTGCAAACTTAAGAGAAATTGACACATCTCAGAATTTGTGGTTTTTGGACTTTGTTATTCTATCGCCCAGTATTACTGGCAGAGCGTATAAACTGGCATCAAACCACAGCATTACACTAGGAATGAGTGCACAAGGAAAGATTGATATTAAAATGAATTCTCCTGTTCCTGATGTGGATATAGATGGCAAATTCCAGCCTAGGTAAATTATATATTATAATTTTATTAGTATTTTTAACGGTTGTTTTTATACACGTTATTCAAATGCTAAAATAATTAACTCCGTTTTAAATATTTTTCTTTTGCGATAGTCCAAGTCATAAAATGTTACTTTAAAACAATTATAAATATTCTTTCCTCATATAAAAAATGCTAACACACACACATATAGAGTGTGATTCATAAATATCGAAACAATAGGCTATCTCCTAAAATTTCGCCCCAGGGCACATACTTCTAATTGCAAAGTTTCATAAAAAAAGGTGCAAAATTTTCATGAGGTAAGTTGCAACTCTATAGGGGGGGTCTATTTGATAAAATACAAATGTTTTTTTACGGTCCCCGTAGGATAAAATTTCCAATTAGGAAACTTTTCCATTATTTATCCATTTATCCATTCCTAAATGAAACAAAAAAAAAATACATCTTAATATCTGCAAAATTTACAGAGATATTAAAATCCAAAATTCGTGACTTAACCACTTAAGCATACCTCTGAGCGACGCGATATCAGTTCCTTTGAAATGCAAGTTAGGGATCGACCACAAATTTACACATTATTAAAAGTCGATCTAAGACAATGCCTTAACTTTTAGATATAAAATAACAGTGTATAGATTTTTGCGTTACACTTGCTTGAAAAATATGCTAGAGGTCTGCATGAGCTCGAGCTTGGCGCCAGGCCCGTAGGCCGTGTTTTTATTGTTCTTAGGTATTGTTCTTAGGCGCAGGCAATAAATTTTGTAAAAATAGTAATAGCGATAATGAAACTTCTGTTAACAGAATCATTGGAAAGATATTTTAATAAATTACACAGAAATATTTTCAAAAATCTACTTTTTGTTATACAGCTTCAAAAGTTATGATGTTTTTAAACCTATTTTTCATTTATTCCAAACGATAGTGTTAAAAAAAAAATCTTTATTCGAATGTAATAGTTTAAGAGTATAAATAGTCATTAACGTTGCTATTTGACCCAGGGTTAATATGTTCGAACCAGAAACTCTTAAAAAATTCAACTGAATAAATTCGACTTAAAACCTTTAAATTAAATAAGTCAAAGATTCTTTAAATAAATTTTCAGGTTTTTAATTGGTTAAATGGTTCAAATTAATCTACATATTACGCAGGATTAGTGGCAGGTTTGGCAGCTGTGTTTTTGGTCATGCGAACACATCTAAAATATACTGTAAAATTTCCTTATAAATATGATGTTGTATTCTTTAAAATAATCTTAATTGTATCTAAGAAAAATGGGAATTTGTTTTGCAAATTTTGTCATGTGCAGAAATCTAAAATATGCACAGACCCTGTCTAGATAATGAATTAAATAAAATTAAGTGCATCGCTCATGAAAATGGTTTTCTTTCGCATCATAACAATAAACCCATCTATGACCTGAAACATAAAGTGCATAAAAGAAATTTATATCTCTGATAAACTTAAATTCTGTAACTTTGGCTATATACCAGATTTGTATGAGAGACTAGGGTATCCGTTAAACAAATTTAATATCTGTACCCGAGAGCCAAACTATCGAAAGTCGCATTTCTCTTATTTTTCATGAGAAGGAAAAGAAACTGTGCTAGACAACTGAGGAAAAGACAACTGTGCTAGACAATATGTGACTTACAATGTTACAAAACAGAATATCTCTGAAATAACCTATGATACAAGTATAGCAATAGTTTGTCTCGAAAGAGAACAGTTTCTTTAGTATTAAAAGCTGATATAATAAAATTTGTTATTTCTGGACACGATAGTTTGGTACAGATATTAATCTTGTGGCTAAAACAACAGGAGAGCTAAATGACTCAATCCATAACAAGACTTCCCTATTCCAAAAGATGAAATCGCCTGCGTATACATATACATAATACCATTTCTAACAGACACACAAGAAAATAAAGTATATTTAGAATGACCGCACTTTTCAAATACAGATTAAAAGAGTACTTAAGTGATATCACGTTTAATAGACTAACCACAGCGTTAGTGAGGCTCAACTTAAAACAAAATTTAAATATGTGAAGAGCTCAGATGATGTAGGTAATATGAGATAAAGCCAAAAAAAGTTAATAATACGATTAAAGATAACCAATAGCCCTTTACCATCTGTTAACCCGTAAGTGCTGTGGAAAAAATTGTCGCATAGATACTGTGAGCGGTCTGTAAGACCACTTTATTAAAGGAAGAATAAAATGTTCGTTTAACTCACAGAATACTGCTTCTGCTGTTTCTGTACTAAACTTTATGCACATGGCTATTATAATTAAAATTCCCTTATTCAGAAGTCTCTAGTGATCGTAGTATGACACCAAATGAAACGAAATTTCAGTGGTATCTAGTTAAACTAAAAATTACAAGTTAAACTCTAAAAATTGAAAAAAGCAGCGGCCTCTGAGACCGCTTACAGCAGCTAAGGGTTAAAATACTGTTTGAAACAAAATCTAATACTCAGATATTTTATTAATAAAGAATGCATTTGACAAATTAAAATATTAAAAATTCAAATAAAAAATTTAATTATCTGATTTATCAGCTGATTTTCTCAAAACGTTGATTGTATCCCTTTCCACATTTATCATCTGAGCTTTTCATATGTTTTAACCCGGGAGAACTCGCTGCATGAGATTTTCTCTCACAGTCGTACTTTTTTAAGACTCTTATTTAAACCATTTTTCATTTTAATTAAAATTTCAAAATGTTTTTCAATTATTTTACCTATTTTGTGAATAAAAGTACAAAGCCAACCAAAAAAAGTTGATATTATATGAATGTAAAGTGAAAGAAAAGCAATTGGGCTTTCTCACTAGCGAGTTCTCCCGGCTTAATGAAGTAAGAAATTTTTTTTTCTACATTGCATGTCCGTATCTCATTAACAAAAGAATCAATAGAAATTGTAGTAAAAGGGAAGAAAGCAATTAATGATAATACGTCATATAACATACCAAAAATATGCTTTACGTTTTTAAACATTAGAAAAGGATTTTTAAAAACTTAGAAATAAAGTTTTAACCCCCCCCCCCCCCCTCAAATAGAATAAACAGAGTATTCTGCTGCGCAACTTAAAACGAAGAAAATAAAGACGTTCCGTATGTAATCGAGTCAGCATTGAAAAGGATCATATTGTGATCATAATACTCGACGTGTGATATTGAAGTTTTAAGTTTTAAAACTATTTTTTATGTGTAGTAACAAGTTCTACATATTGTGACTTCTTTTAATTAATAAAATGCACCTTTTTAGAAAGATTATTAATTTTTAATTTGGTCGATTTAAGATAATTGCAGCGTTTAATTACACCTGTTTGGTGCATAAAACATAATAGATATAAATTGATATAATAGGGAAAATATTGAGAAAAAAGAACATAAATTTATATTCTTAAAGTAAATGCTCAAAATGTTCACCATTGACACCAACGCATAGTCGCATCCTTCTAATAATATTTTTGTGCACTCGATCTAATTCTTTTTGAGTGATAGCACGACAGGCGTCTTCAATTCTTTGGCAAAGGTCTTGCAAGTTTGTCGGAGGCGTCATGTATACAGTCCTACGTAATCAGCCCCATAAATAAAAATCCAAAGGAGTTAGATCGGGCGATCTATTTATAGAAGGGAATTCCACTGGTCCTTGTAAACCAAGCAATCTATTTGAAAATTCTCGATTTAACCAGGTCTTTATCGCAGACACATGGTGAGGTGGGGCTCCATCTAATTGGAGCCACATGCGTTGGAGTACCGCCAAAGGCTTTTCATCCATAAAAGCGGAAACAACTCCATTTAAAATGAGTTTTAGAAACCGGTCACCAGTCAATATGTTGCTATAAAATATGGGACCAACCAACGAATTTTGAAAAATGCCACACCATACGTTTATGGAATATTGCTACTGGTGACGAACCCCTCTTATGAAATGGGGATTTGTGTCACTCCAAAAATGATCATTTTGGTGATTAATTAATCTTGCTTGAAACACCATTCGTCTGTCCAAAGTACATTTCTCAGAAATGAGGTGTTGGCATCCTCTTGATTTAGTCCCCAACCGCAGAAACCTAGACGCCGTTGATAGTCTGATTCTACCTGTGCATGATGAACTGCACGAATACTGTATGGATACCAATTATTTCGTCACAATATTCTGAATATTGTTGATTGTGGAATGTTCAATTCTGCAGCAACATTTTCGCGTACACTCATGAGGATAACTCACAAAATAAGCCAAAATGTCAATTTTGGTATCAATTGTCCTGGACATATGCCTACCTGCACCTGTCTGTCTATGCACGCATCCAGATCAGATTAACTTCTTGTCAACTGTACAAGGAAAACTTTTATACATGAAATAAATCGTGACGCTTGCATGACATGCTCCTTACATCCAGAAATTAGCATATCAATGGTTGTCTTCGTTTGAATGATTCTTTAAGAAAATCCGAGACACAAAAACTTTAAATTTTCAAGAAAAAAAATTACTGCATTAAAATATTCCCTGTTTTTCCGCTTAAAATGGCGTTTAAATCATATATTTATCTTAACTAGAACAGGCAATATTATTTTACTTTTGTTTTCGATTGTTTCCAAAATCTAGCTTTCAAGCCGTGTTATTATGGAAAAGACTTCTTATGAAATGTAAATTTTGAAAGATTTTCTAAAATGTTTAGAAATCTTAAAGTGTCATTACACGGGAAAATTTGAAGCGGCAAAAATTGCCTGCACTCGTCAGTTTTCAAAGCATTTCATTTGTTTTTTCAAAAAATGGCTTTTCCATCGTCAGTTTTCCAAATATTTGATTGGTTTTTCCGAACGAGATCGCTTCCTCATGTGATTGAGGGCCATCGCAGGCAGTGTTGAATTTAGACACTTTTCTCCGGGAGGGATTTCTGTGGCTCCGGGGAGAGGGGGGCGGAGCATTATAGAGGTCCGGGGGGATTGCACTTTTTGACCATAAAAAAACAAAATCTCAAATCTTCCGGGGGGAAGGCATCTCATTGTTCCAGTGGGTTATATACCCCCGGGCTCCCTCCTGAATTCAACACTGATCGCAGGAGACAAAATTGCTCCCAGAAAAGATAGTTGCTTGCTTTCGGAGCACCTATTTTAAAGCCATGGATTAACAGTGAGTCTCCTGTAATTAGAGGCAACTTTTACTCCTCGAGTAATTCCTCTTTTAAGGGGAAAAATATGAAGTTGTCAAGGCTAAAACTAAGAAAAAACTCGAAATCGACATATTAGAAAAGTTTAAATCAACTGACAAATATAAACAGTAAAGAAAGAAGGTGAGAATTGCAAAAATTAAATTAAATCAGATATTGAAGCTACAGGAAGGAGTTACTGACTCACCTGGAAGCTTTTAAAAAGCATTTAAACATTCTATTAGGAGTCAATCTTAGTTTAAAACTTTAAATGTATTTTTCTGCATCATGGGTTTTTTTTCAGCATTTCTCATCTTTAAATTGATATAAGTCAATAACCGTTAAAGGTAAATGTTTCCAACTTCGAATATATCTTTTTCAAATATTTTACTTAACCCGAGAGAACTCGCTGCATGAGATTTTCTCTCACAGTCGTACTTTTTTAAGACTCTTATTTAAATCATTTTTTATTTTAATTAAAATTTCAAAATGTTTTTCAATTATTTTACCTATTTTGTGAATAAAAGTACTAAGCCAACCAAAAAAAGTTGATATTATATGAATGTAAAGTTAAATGAAAAGCAATTGGGCATTCTCACTAGCGAGTTCTCCCGGGTTAAGTTTTAATTCAGCAAATTAGAAAAAAATATTCACTTTTGATAATATGATTTGTTTAAAATAAGTTGCATCTTTTTTTAAATTGCTATTTAAAATTTTTTTTTAAATATTTTTTTTAAATGCTGAATCAAAATTAAAATTATTATAATTATTATAATTATATTATTATAATTATTATAATTATATTATTATAATTATTATATTATTATAATTATTAATATAATTTAAAATTATATTTCTATTTAATTGAAAGAAAAAAATTCAATTCGACAAATAATATTTCGAGTTACAACAATTTTAAATTACTCTGAATTTTTTGAAATAAAATTGTAAGAAGTCTTATGGTGTGTGTCTGTTTACAAATTATATGGTTAACCATTACAAAAAATTCAAAATTCTAACTCTATAAATAAATATATGTTTCCCGGACACCGTACAATAACATTGTTTCTTGAATTACACGCATTTCAATTTGTGTCTGATCCCTTGAAACATCACGAATTATTAAAACGGGCATATCTCGCTGAGTTTTGCGGATATCAAGATGGAATTTTTTTTGTTTAATTCAGGAATAGATAAGAAAAAATATCCTAATTGTAAATTTTATTCTATGGGGCCGTATAAAAATTTTATTTTTGTATTTTCTCAAATAGACCCTCCATGGAGTTGCAACTTATCTCATAAAATTTTGCGCATTTTTTTAATGAAATTTTACAATTGGAAGTAATGTGTGCCTAGGGGCAATATTTAAGGAGATAGCCTATTGTTTCGATATTTATGAATCACACTGTATATATATATCATATGCTATAATATACGTTCCTTTTCAGAGGTAAAATATTAGCCATGTTAAAAGTCATGGATTCCTTGTGAAGAATGGCTCCTTTTTGCATTTTTTTTTTTCACTTTTCAATACAGAGAGGAAGATATATATAAATTTGTATTCGAGATTTATAAAATTTTAAAAACAATTTAATAATTCTTGAAAGAAAAATTCTTGTTTATCCAATTCGTATTTTCAAACTCTTATATTTGTTTACCCTCTACTTCAGTTTTATGCTTTAAAAATAAATATTTTTTTTTTCCAGCATTTTATCTGAAATGTCAAACTCTTTCACCATTCATGGGGATTCATATTACGAGCCGGGCGTTCAAGTGGAAACCATTTTGAATGGAGGATCGGACTATAAAGTGAACTTAAAATTGAAAGACGGTCGGCTTATGCATCTTAAACTAGATCAAGAACAGAAGCGCAACGAAATCCTGAATCTAAAGTAAGTGTATTACATAATCATAACAAGTGTCCCACTACATAAATTTGCAGATCTGAGGAGAGGGTGAAAAGCGATGATAGCTACAAATAGTCAGATAATAATTATTCTTTCCTTTACGAGAGTTGACTTTAATCATTCTTCCTTCTTTATGTCAATTTTCAACTGTGTTTTCTTTTGTCGCTTTTCCCCATTTTATACCAATCTTCAGCAATGTTCTTTTTTTTTCGAATGATTTTTATCGCTCTACCCCCTTTATACCTAACTGAGTTTTTTCCACGGATTTCTATCACTCTTTTCCATTTATACCTAAATGTGTTTTGTCGAAGTATTTCCACCGCTCTTCCCCATTTATATTTATCTTCAACTGTGTTTTTCAAAGAATTGTTATTTTTTGCCTACTTTTGAAGTTGCCAAATGATAGCTCACCTCTTAAGCTCAATGGGTTATCATCATAAACCTATACAAAAAATAGACTATCATCCTATGAGTTTATAATATATTTCACATAGGGAAGAAAGGGGCACATTGGGATACTTTTCAATAACGCACATATATTTAAGTTCTTATGATTTAGTTCGAATAACTAATATCACTATTTTGTAGTCTATAGTCTCGGTAATATTTAAAGCCTCCAACCAAATAGAAAAATTAAACATTTAATTTTTATTTATTTAAATAGTACAGGCATCCCCCAACTTACGTAAGCAATGCGTTCCGTAAATTTTTACGTAACTCGAATTTTACGTAAGTCGAATTTGTAAATTGCTTAGGTGAAATTTCGGAAGAAAGTTCAATATATATATATATATATATATATATATATTATTCACGCAGTATTGTTTTATAAATAAAGCATCATGCAGCAGTTTTTACTCGGATATAAATTATAAAATATGAAAAAAATATAAAAACAAACTAAAAGAATATTTTTCAATAAGAAATATGTTATGGAATAGGGGATTCATAAGTTTAACATTGATTAAACGATTTTGAATCTATATCAAATGACTGTAAAAAGTCTGCGCTTGTCTGGTCATAGAAACCAACATGGTTCAATTTTCCCAGATGAAGCTATAAGAACAAAATACACTCGTTCCTCTTCATCGAAACTTTAACATTAGATTTCGTTCTGACTCGAATTGTGCTCACAATTGTAACGGTTGAAGTCGAGGTGTTTCATCTGCAATGTCAACCTCTTTCACCATTCATGGGGATTCATATTACGAGCCGGGCGTTCAAGTGGAAACCATTTTGAATGGAGGATCGGACTATAAAGTGAACTTAAAATTGGAAGATCGTCGGCTTATGCATCTTAAACTAAATCAAGAACGGAAGCACAACGACGTACTGACTCTAAAGTAAGTCTATTGTCTCATTACATAAATATGCAGATCTGAGAAGAGAGGCTAAAACGAATATACGTCGAACGAACGAGTCACAAATAGTCAGATAACAATTATTGATAGTTCTTTCCTTTAAGTGCGTTCAGAGTTGGGCAAATTTGTAATTGCAATTATCTGCGATGTGATTACAATTTAATTGTATGTAATTAATTATCGTTAAAGTTACATGCCGTAAAAATTTTTTGCAGTACTGTAGCCGGAACCGCCCCCATCCCATTATTTCACGAAATTTCTCTGTTTGAATGCGTGTAAATATAATCAATTGTATGAAATTAACTTGTAATTACATTGCGGATAATTGAGATTACAAATTTGTCCAACTCTACGTGCGTTGACTTAATCATTCTTCCTTCTTTATATCAATTCTCAACTATGTTTTAGAAAGAACTTTCGTCGTTCTTCCCCATTTTAAACCCATCTTCAACAATGTTTTTTAGTCCCCGGTACGGTATGCTATTTCTTTCTCCCAGCTTATTTTGTGTCGTCCAAAAAATGTTACCTTACAGCAGCCAGCCGTAAAACAAAGCAATACGATGAAATACTCTATAGTAATTTTTTAACTTCTAAGCATCGCACATTTTCAATTTTTATACCGTCGTATTGGAAAAAAAAGTACTTTTAAATGCAATTTGTTTGAAAACTGCATCTCCATTTATTTTTGAAATATTATTTTTTTTTGTAGTTTTTGGAGCCATTTGTTTAATATTGGCAACGGAAGTACTCCATTTCTGTAGAAAGTAAAGGAAAAATAGTTGTAAAATATTAATTATATATTTTTGTTGCCATTTTCTCATAACAACCGAAAGAAAACGTAATTAAAATACGTGCTATTTTGAAAAAATATAAACGAATGATTTCTCTTAACACATGGAGCTATTGTAAACTATATTTAATTTTAAGTATACATATTAATGCTACAAACAAATGAAGGCCTATGAATCATTAGACAGCAGTTTTTTGGTCGAGTTTCTTTAATGACGGCATCTTTTTGCTGCATTTGTGTATTATTTCGCAATAGTGACGTCCTATGCCTACTTTACTGTAGATGTTTAAGAGTGGATCGTAAATGTGGAATTCTTAAGCGGATGCGAATGGCGTCATTTTGCATAAAATAAAAGCGTGTGTCTTAAAAGTCTTAAAATTGAAATATGTTTTGTACTATTTATATATACATATTTTTTTTTTTTTTTCATCGGAACGACACTAAATTCTGAAAAAGCAGAATTCCTGTTTTCAAGTTTGTTTTTTTCTCCCGAATGATGTTTATCGCTCTTTCCCCTTTATACCGAACTGAGTTATTTCAAAGGATTTCCAGAAATTTTTGCATGACATTAACAGTAGTTCGAATATATAGCAAATATAAGATTTCCATCAATGAAAAATCATGCATGAAGTATTGATTACGCAACACTTTCAGAATACTTTAGCAAAACTTCAACGATTAATAAGATGGAAGATGATGTCTAAGCAAACGATTTGGAAACGTATAACACAATTGAAAATCCAATTTCCTCACTAAACATCTATAGTCGTAAAATATCCACATTGTTTTATTCACCAGGGTATATAATCTATAGATTTCTCTGCAACAAATTATTCTAGAAGAAAGTTACTGGTACCAAATGATTGGAAATAAAGTCTACTTTTAAATGATTTATATAAAGTTTGCTCAGGGGGCTATATACATATTAAAACGAACCGAAACTTCGTTTTTTTTTTCAATAGAAATACCCACGTTTGACACCATAAATAAATTCTAAACCCTTCAATTAGCCTAAATCCAAATTTTCAGATTCGTACGATTAGTTTCCGAGAAATTAATTTTTTAAGGGGGCTCAGGACTTTATCGATATCGAAAAACATGTAAACAGAGCTCTCGGTTCGAGTCCGTATAAAAACAGAAGTATTCAATGTAACTAATTTAAACTTTCTGATATTTTTTAGGTATGTTTGTAGTCTTATAAAATTATAAAATGAAATATTTAAATGTAATAAAATAAAAAATACAGCGAAATTTATATAACACAATTTTCGAAAAAAAAAAATGTGTCATATAACCTTCCGTAAGATATCTTAACGTTGAATTGACATAAGAACATAATTTTTGCTATAAAATGATCAGGAAACTTTATAGAATAAATTAAGGATATAACTATCACTCAAAGGAAACCTTATTAAAAAAATTCTCTAAGTTGAAAATTTAAAAACCCTAGAAAATACAATTAAAAAAAATTAAAAATACACAAAATATCTAAAATATCTAAAATATATTAATGCATTCTATAGATAATGATGTTATATGCATGAAAAAAAATTAAGCCATTCCATCAGATAGTTTTTTTTTTTTACCTTACGGATAGTCGTAAAAATCAAGTTTTGAGAAAACCCGACTTAAAGTTGCAATTAAATGGGTGTGGCTTTGAAAGCAATTGTTACATAAATGCTTATAACTCCGTAACAAATGCAAATATTTTTATGCGGTTTTTTTTGCATTGTGTTAAGAATTAATTGAATAATCAAAATAGATAAAAAAAATAGATTTTTTGAGCCCTGATACCCTTTAAAATGTGCCCGTTTTAGAGGCTGTATCCAAATTGAAGTTCGGTACCCGATTGTTGAAATGCTACACAATGATTATGTCACTCCTACTGATGTCTTATTTAATGCCAATATGACTATTTAACTCGCTTAATATGTTTAGACTATTGCCTGCCCAAATATTCCAATAAAATAAGTAAAATATATTTCTTCAAATTATGCTATTCTACATATCATAGACGGCCCCTTAAACAATCATTTTGACGGTTTTTAATGATAATTCGAAAACTACCCGAAAGAAAAATTTGAAATTAGAAATTCGCATAAAGCAGGACATAATAAATATAAATCTATCAAAAAAATTGTAGGTTGTAATTAATATTTTTTAAATTATAATTTCATAAATCATATTATAAAACTTTTTAAATTATAAATTCAATGTATTTATGTTTGGATATTTTAGTATTATAACCACACAAAATAAATCACATTAGGATTATAATTTCAGGAGATACTAATAAAAATATGAAAGTGTAATTTAACATTACAAACTTTAAATTTTGAATGTTTATAATTCAAAAACTTATCATTCAAATGACTAGAAATTTCGTTTTTAGCATAGTTTGGACCGAAGATTTAAAATATATTGTCAAAATTGTGCGTTGCCATTGAAAAAAACAAAAACAAAGTTTGGTTTGGTTTTGATTTGTAGATAGCCCACTAAGCAAATTTTATATATATCATTTAAAAGTAAGTTTTATTTTCTATCGTTTGGTACCAATAACTTTCTACTATTATAATTAGTTTCAGAGTCAGTAGTGGGTGTTTATTTTTTTTTCCCCCACGATTATACATAATGTGCTAAAATTTAGTTTAGTTAGCAAACGCATAACACAGTTGAAAATTCCCCTGCAGCAATATCTAACAATAAACGAAAATGTACTTAAATTCTTTTGTGTAACATTGTATATGTTCTATGAAATTTATGCACACCAAGTAAAGTGAAAAAAATTAGTTACATTTAAAAACGCATGCAACAACTGAAAGCGCACTCCCAGCAATTAGTGCTCATACACATTTCTGAGAGCGAATTATTTTGTAAGTCCCTGTAAATGAACGAGAAATACCATGCACACCATATTCCACAATTAGCATGCACCTTTGTTATCTATATCAATTTCAATATGTTTGAAATAGTGTAACATCATTTAAATTTATTGTAAACGATTTTCCCCGTAGACCATAATATAACGAAATTACCTTTAGTACCTGTGTAAACGAACTATAAATTACACACACTTAATTTGCAATACCGAACAAGCCGTAGTAATCCCCAATAACATATATTAATTACATGGCACCCCGAACTTATTTACCCGAGTTAGAATACGGGCAGAGAAGCGGTCGGATAGACGGCCCGACAAACACTTTTAAACTATGTTGAAAACTGTTAAAAAGACCCGGAACAATTGTTTGAGAAAAATGCATCTTTGAAGAATATTTAAAATAAAGATTAGATAAGAATCAAAAAGTATTTAGACATAATCTTAAGGTATTTAGGCATTGTCCTAGATACTTTAACACACAGTAAAAACAAACTAAGGAAGAAACTTTCTAAGTTATTTTATTAATTTCCCTTTTTCTTTCTTTCTTTCTTTTTTTTTTTTTTTATCAATCGAAACACTAAATTTCAAAACTAAAGGGATTCTTATTATGATTTCGCTATTTTCAGGCAAACGTTTTACTACATGAGCCAAGAAGGAAAATCAGAAATGCAGAAACCTCCGTCACAGAACCTAAACTACTGTACAGAATTTTTGCAAAAACTTACCGGTGCACAGATATGTGCATCTTTAACGTACCCTAAAGCTTTCGATGAAGGAAAATATATGTTACCTTTCGCAAGAGAATTTGAAGCAAGCATTGTTGTTGAACAAACTGATTCTTCAATGGATAGATATGAACTTCTTTTGGAAGTACCTGATTTTGGTGTAAGTAACAAAAATTAGATTTCGATTATACTCTGTAAGAAAAAGTAATCCATGGAAAAATGGAATATATATTGGTAGCAAAGCTGCCTTCTATTTTTCGTTTTTCCACAAAACTTCCGTTTTGGCGTTCCTCTTTTTCAAAATGGAAATGTAACGCTGTTCAGAAGTTAAATTTCTGTTTTTAACTGACTTTTTTGAAAAAAAAGAAGAGATTCTCAATTTGACGCGTATGTATTTTTTTTTTTATGTATGCTAAGCGATTACTCCAAAACTACACGACCGATTCACTTGACTTTTTTTTAATGGAAAGAAGATACTCTCGAATGGATCCCGTTTACATTCCATCAAAATTGGTTCAATGCGTTTTTAGAAATCCAACAAAACCTAAAATAAATAATAAATAAATAAGTATTTTTAAAATATTTGCTTTTAAACAATTGTCACAAGTGACGTAGCACCTGTTTCGCGAAAAAGTCGCTATCCGGCTATTTTCTTCCCTCTTTATGTGGTTTTGTTTCTAGGATTGTTGTAGAGAAAACCAAAAAGCAATGTTTTAATCGTTAAAAAGTTTTATGAAGTAAACAATCAATATATATATATATATATATATATATATGTATGTGTGTGTGTGTGTGTGTATTATCATTTTGATTTCTACTTATGTAGTTACACAATGCTTTTTTATATGAAATTCCATTTGATGCTGCAAGTTTATCATCTATCTTGGTCTCTATTAAAATTCATATTTAAAATGATCATATTACTGTACTACAATTAAGTTAATTGTTTAATATTTTTATTTACTTATTTATTTTTTTATTTAATACTAATATAATACTGTCCCTAATTTTATGTATAAACAATAATATTTAATGTTATAATTTAGCATCATAGATGTTACATTCATTGTATCTCCTTTTAGTTTATATAATTTTAACAGATAATACGATAGATAATATTGGGATAGAATGAAATTATGTCTATGACATTGTTCTGTCCGGGTCTTGCATATTGATTAATTATATATTTCTTTCATTTTTTTAATGGTGTGGTTAATTGGGCAATGGAAGAAATAAACATATAAGCTGTAGCTTATTATTTTTTCCTCAGAAATTAACCGCTTATTACTAATGGTTTCGTAATATTGCCCTTGATAACGAGTTACGAATCATTAGTTCTTATTTTATTGATAATAGCTCTTTAAGTACATTTTGCAGTTTTTCTTTTTGAATTAATGAATTTTCAATTTTGAGATCATACATTTCGTGCAAAGGATTTGTTGATGCTGACAATGATTCATTATTTCAGGTCCAATTTCATTGGTTAAATTTATTTAGTTACAAATAGTTTTAGAAAATATTTCAAATATTTATGACTTCCTTCATATATTTCATTATTTACTTGTTCTTTTTATGAATTCGACATCCTGTTGTTTTTCCTTTCGTCAATTTTGAATGTTTTAATTTTTAATACTTCATATGTTGGTGATTAGGATATAAGTTTATTAAAAAATTCATTAATGCTTAGTTAAATTATTAATAGTTCATCTAGCTTTAGTTAAATTATTGCCGAAACGTCAGTGAAGGCTTACTGTGGAGACACGATAAGTTTTAGTTTCTGTTAGTCTGTCTGTTAGTCTGTCTGTTAGTCAGTCTGTTAGTCTGACTGTTAGTCTGTCTGTTAGTCTGTCTGTCTGTTCCGCGATAATTGCCGTAAAAAGCATCCGATCGGCTTGAAATTTACTGGACATGTTGATGAGGTACCCGGACTTAGCTGTACAGTTTTTGTTTAAATTTGGTTCATTCGTTCGGGAAATATGGAACATTTTATTTTTCTCTATAATGCTTTTCTATGGCAAGTCAGACGATTTTCAGATTTTCATTTGTTGAAAGAAATGGCTCATATGAAAAATCGATTTAAATGGTAAATTTTTGATGCTGAAATTTTTAAATAAGGTTATTAAACTAGTAAATCTGCAGATCAGGAGCCTCAACGTCATCTTTGCAAGTCAATGTTTTTTAACACTCATTGCGTAATATTCTACTTCCTACAAATCGCTTTTTAAAGTTTTCAAATTACATAAATATTTATAAGCATACAAGATACTTCGTAAAGTTTCAGAAATTAAAAGTGTTAAACAAGTGGTTATACATTGATGTTCTGAAATTCTGATGAGCTACTTATTCTGGTAACTTTTTAAATCAAAAATTGCATTTCTTCAGGGGGCAGAGCTCCCTGAACCCCCCGTAGTCTATTTAAATTTACATTCATAATTTTTTATTGATTGTGCGGATGGTTATAGTATATCTTTTTTTACGCTGTGATTTATAAGGATAAACATAAGTTTTTTTAATAAATTAATTAAATTTAAATTTAAAATAAAATATTCATGTTAACCGTACACAGATAATAAATCTTGAAGTGACGCCAAAAATGTAACCCTAAAATCCGCTACATTCGGCACAACACAACGACGTGCTTAAAAAAAAAAACAGAATAATATTTTCAGTAATACAGTTTTTAATTCATAATACAATGAAATGCTACCTTAGAATGCTTATTGCTTAAATATAAGCAGATCATTTTCATTTACAGAAAAAATGCACGAATGAAGTCAAAGAATTCGGTCCCTGTTCCACGTGCTTGTTTAGTTTGGGCCGAATGAGGGCATTTAAATCTGAGATTAACGCACATCGTATTGCAAACTGTTTTTACGGCATACTGCATCTCCATCTATCTCTTTCCTCCGTGAATAATAGTTAATTTTATTTTACCCAAGATCTTTTTATTCCAGCATCTTTGTTTTCGATAAATGACGTCTAATTCACCTGCTATGCGTACTTACTCAAAACTTTTCATCTTGTTATATTAAGAAATACTTGAGAGTTTTCTTTTTATTTCCAATATGCCGCCATATTAATTTTTCAATTCTTAATTTTATTTTTCATTTTCCTGTTTCTCGACAAAACATTTCAATTGAAAATTGTTTAAAAGAAAATATTATTCCGGGTTTTGATTTTCTTGGCAACAATTAAAGAAATATTGGTAAATGTTATGGAAAAATGTCACGTTATTCTCTACAAAAATAATGAACTTTTGTATTTTTAAGCAAAATATTTGAATAAAATAAATAAAATAAATGAAATAATGCCCATTTTTATTTCTGGTCTAAAATCCATCTATATGCCAAGATACAAATGCATTACAAATACACGCAATTCATGCGTTTTGACGTTGGCTTTACTCAAACATTATGCACGCAATTATACTAATATTATTAGGACCAAATACGTTGCTAAGCAACAGATGAAAGAAAAGGGAAAAAATGAAATATGCATTATGTCAAATTGATAAAAGAAAATCCTTTATATTATTGGAAAACATGCATAAATTACCCCCCCCCCCCAAAATTATAAACCTAATTAAAAAATCTCGCAAATATATTGACAAATTTTCAAACTAATTGGAATAATTTAATAATCTTATTTAAAAATTTCAGCATCAAAAATTTACCATTTAAATCCATTTTTCATATGAGCCATTTCTTTCAACAAATGAAAATCAGAAAATCGTCTGACTTGCCATTGAAAAGCATTATAGAGCAAAATAAAATGTTCTATATTTCCCGAACGAATGAACCAAATTTAACCAAAAACTATACAGCTAAGTCCGGGTACCTCATCAACATGCCCAGTGAATTTCAAGCCGATCGGATTCTTTTTGCGGCAGTTATCGCGGAACAGACAGACAGACTAACGGAAACCAAAACTTTTCGTGTCTCCACAGTAAGCCTTCACTGACGTTTCGGCAATTATTCCAATTAGTTTGAAATTTTGTCAATATATTTCAGAGATTTTTTTAATTAGGTTTATAATATTGGGGTTAATTTTATGCATGTTTTCCAATAATATAAAGGATTTTGTTTTATCAATTTGACATAATGCATACTTCATTTTTTCCCCTTTCTTTCATCTGTTGCCTAGCAACGTATTTGGTCCTAATAATATTAGTATAGTTGCGTGTATAATGTTTGAGTAAAGCCAACGTCAAAACGGATGAATTAATGCATTTGTATCTTTGCATATAGATGGATTTTAGCCCAGAAATAAAAATAGGCAATATTTCATTTATTTTATTTATTTTATTCAAATATTTTGACAAAAAAATACAAAAGTTCATTATTTTCATAGGGAATAACGTAACATTTTTCCATAACATTTACCAGTATTTCTTTAATTGTTGCCAAGAAAATCAAAACACGGAATAATATTTTCTTTTAAACAACTTTCAATTGAAATGTCTTGTCGTGTAACAGGAAAATGAAAAATAAAATTAAGAATAGAAAAATTAATATGGCGGCATATTGGAAATAAAAAGAAAACTCTCGAGTATTTCTTAATATAACAAGATGAAAAGTTTTGAGTAAGTACGCATAGCGGGTGAATTAGACGTCATTTATCGAAAACAAAGATGCTGGAATAAAAAGATCTTGGGTAAAATAAAATTAACTATTATTCACGGAGGAAAGAGATAGATGGAGATGCAGTATGTCGTAAAAACAGTTTGCAATACGATGTGCGTTATCGCTCAGATTTAAATGCCCTCATTCGGCCCAAACAAAACAAGCATGTGGAACAAGGACCGAATTCTTTGACTTCATCCGTGCATTTTTTCTGTAAAATGAAAATGATCTGCTTATATTTAAGCAATAAGCATTCTAAGGTAGCATTTCATTGTATTATGAATTAAAAACTCTATTACTAAAAATATTATTCTGTTTTTTTAAGCACGTCGTTGTGTTGTGCTGAATGTAGCGGATTTTAGGGTTACATTTTTGGCGTCACTTCAAGATTTATTGTCTGCGTACGGTTAACATGAATATTTTATTTTAAATTTAAATTTTATTAATTTGTAAAAAAAAAAAAAAAAAAAACTTATGCTTATCCTTATAAATCACAGCGTAAAAAAAATCTAAGCTATACTATAACCATCCGAAATTACGAAAAAATCCAAAATTACGAATGTAAATTTAAATAGACTACGGGGGGTTCAGGGGGACAGAGCCCCCTGAAGAAATGCAATTTTTGATTTAAAAAGCTACCAGAATAAGTAGCTCATCAGAATTTCAGAACATCAATGTATAACCACTTGTTTAACACTTTTAATTTCTGAAACTTTACGAAGTATCTTGTAAGCTTATAAATATTTATGTAATTTGAAAATTTTTGAAAACGGTTGTAGGAAGTTGAATATTACGCAAAGAGTGTTAAAAAACAATGACTTTCAAAGATGACGTTGAGGCTCCTGATCTGCAGATTTACTAGTTAATAGTTCATCTAGCTTTAGATAAATTATTAATAGTTGATCCAGCTTTATTATGTATAATGTCAGTGTAATGTATTGATACTCACTTTATTAAATTGCGTAAATACGGGTTAGGTTCCCTTAGAAAGATCCCCACGAAGGGCACTCCCCCCCAGGGCCTATATCCCACGTGTTGATAATCGGCCGTCATAAACACAAACAAACACTTTATTAAATTTTATTTTTATTTTAAAAAAAAGAGAAAAAAGATGATGAAATGATAAATTGTAATATTATATAATGGTTATATATATATATATATAATCAAAATTGTAAAACGTTTAAATTCACTCAAGACTTCTGTGGTACACTCACTTCATTCGAAGATCGAAGAATTGTATTTTTACGGTGGTCAAAGTCGCAGACAAATTTTTGAATATAAAATCAAGCAATTAAAGTTGTTTTTTTATTTTGGTTAAAAAGTGTTTTTACACTCATGTCCAAAATTAAGGTCACAAACTTAAAATCTGTGAAAACTGATGAACTATTCACTGTTTTGCCACGAAATTTGGCACAGAGTTAAATTGCAATCAGGGAAAGAATATAGCAACATAACAATATGGAAAAGATTTTAATTGTGAATTGAGATACAGGGTATATCAAAAAGTGCTAAATCATAATTCAGAGATAAAGCATTTTTCTCGGGAAAAGTCTGTCTAATATGGAGCGTGACCATGGTGCATTGCTATGCAAGCCTTACAACGAGCTCTCATGTTTATGAGGGTGTCAATAAATGTTTGTGGCAGCAAAGCCTATTCTTGCAAAAGGGCGGCTTCTAACTCCTGTCGGTCCTGGGAGGAGGGATTACCTTGTGCAGCGGCTCTTTGTAGACCATCCCAAACATGTTCAATAGGACTGAGGTCCGGAGACCTCGAGGGCCAATTCATATGGCGGATATCCTATTCTTCAAAAAAAATCATCAACAATGTGAGCTCTGTGTGGCTTCGCATTATCGTCCATAAACATGAAGTTCGGGCCTACAATACCCCGGAACAACCTCACATAGGCTTCATGAATCACATCCCTATAGTGCTGTGCGTTGATAGTACCCGTATTGAAGACGTGCAGTGGTGTACGACTGCCCAACATATTGCCGTCCCTGACAAGGATTCATTAGCCAAAAAATCTGTCAATATCTGTCGATTTCTTTTACGTAGGAAGGATGATAGCAAGCTCCACGTTCACTCCAGATGAAGATTTCGACGAGAATCACTCTGCGTGGTAAATCTCGACTCATCACTGAAAAGAACACGCCCCCTTCTTGTTGTGTCCAAGACTGATGTATTCGGCTCCACAACAACCGGGCTTTCCTGTTACCTACTGTGAAAGGGTCACACACGACTGGACGCCGGTAGTTAGGGATGAGGTCCTTGAAGACTATGTAACGTTGTTCCGGGGTGCTGTAGGCTCTGACTTCATGTTTATGGGCGATAATTCGAAGCCACACATAGCTCACGTTGTTGACGATTTTTTTGAAGAAGAGGATATTCGCCGCATGAATTGGCCCCCGTGGTCTCCGAACCTCAGTCCTATTGAACATGTTTGGGATGGTCTAGGAAGAGCCATTGCACAGCGTAACCCCCTTCACAGGACCCGCCAGGAGTTAAAAGCCGAGCTTTTTGAAGAATGGGTTCTGCTGCCACGAACATTTATTGATACACTCATAAACAGTATGAGAGCTCGTTGTAAGGCTTGTAAAGCAGTGCACGATGGTCACACTCCATATTAGACAGACTTTTCCCGAGATAAATGCTTTATCTCTGATTCATGATTTTGCATTTTTTGATATACCCTGTATTTTAATTCACAATTAAAATCTTTTCCATACTGTTATGTTGACATATTCTTTCTCCCATTGTAATATACATCTGTGCCAAATTTCGTGACAACACAGCGAATAGTTCATCAGTTTTCACAGATTTTATGTTTGTGACCTTAATTTTGGACATGAGTGTATATTAGAAATAAATATGAGCAATAGTGCAATATTAAAAAATCTACATAATAATTATATATACTGATGCACATTTATACGGAACAGGTTTTGCATATTGTATTTTGCGTATTGCCGTTTATATTGCATATTGCGGTATCCATTGTTAGGGTTTCGTTCATCTGACTAAACCCTATTCGTCTCGCTCCTCTATCTGTCTGTCGCAGAACCCGTTCTCAGAAACTATATATATTGGAGACATGAAATTTTGGATACTTATAGCTGAACACCTCACACCAAACGACAAATTATAAAATTTTGGAAAAAATCTTATAATTACCCGTCTGGGCTCTAACTTGTGTATTTTAAGCTTTTTTTCTAATTGAGCCCCTAATTAAGTTGAAGACATGAAATTTTGAATAATAGCTGAACACTTGCAATAACACGAAAAATCATAAACATTTCAAAAAGTCTTATATTTACCCCTCCGGTCTCTAACTTGTGTATTTTAAGCAATTTTTCTAATCTCCACCCTTTTCATCCGGGGAGCACTTTTCTAACTTTTGCCGATACTCCTATGACCACTCCTTCATATTATTCACCATAGCCTTACATATTTTTGTTCCAATATTTACCAGGGGGCGCCTAACTATCTCGGGTGCTAAGGGCCCGATCCCCTCGACTAATATATCTACGGATAGGTTGTAAAACGGAGTTTCGTTCGGATAGAGGTTTGTTTAGAATAGGGTGCGCTCCCTGGTTGCGAAATGTGGAACTTACAGATTTTGCAAATGGATAAAATGTTTTGAAAGGAATATTAAACGAAACCCTCTGTGCAATCTGTGATCGCACTTACTCACTTGTTATTGCCTTGTTTTCCTCAGGATTCGAACGACGGTGTTCGCCATTAGAGGATGAATGCGCATTTCACTACCTGGCCACGTCTAATCACTTGGTTATAGGTCAAAACAGCCATTAAAAAAATTTAACAGAATATTTTTCGTTTTCTCTCAAGAAAAAAGGAACATAAAATATTTCATATCCGTAATATATCCGGTATGTAATATCCGTTTGTCTGTCTTGAACGGAAGATTTTTGTTTTTAACATTCAACGAATCAGGATAGAAAGGAAATTTTCTGTTTATTCTGATAAAAGGAGGATTTCATTCAAAATAAAAAAATTTCCGTTATAAAACAGAATTTCCACACAAAATCATCCGTAAATATGCGGGTTTTTTTCTTTTACAGTGTGCATTTTTCTGGCCCTATAGCCAGTGGTGTGCGAGTAGCAATTAAAAAATTATGGGAAAAACTCAGATGCCATCTTCAAATAGATTGAACATTTAGGATAATCAATAATAAATAAAATGCTTTTTAAAATAATTAATCGTTGAAATTAATTGGTAATGCCATTGTCACAAAATAAATATTTGAATTATTTTGGATAGAAGATATGTAATACTAAATTCCAGAAAGCTACAGTTATCAAGATTAATGACACAGCAGGGGTTCAGGAGGGCAGAGTCACTCTAAAATGAAAAGTATTTGACATAATAATAATAAAAAATCCCTGCCGACTCGGCCAACAGGCGGAGGTGGATTTCAAAGTTAAGTACTAATTTTATTAACAAAAACTAAATCAAGATTCGAGATAAACCCAGTTTAACAATTTTATTTGGCCGCTTTTGACGAATTTTTAATTTCATTTTTCTGTAAGAGCTGGTTTTATCAGAATCGTATTAAGGTGGTATTAAAAAAATATTTTTCAACACTTAACAACTCGAAGTATTCTGGCACATTTTCAGACTCATTTTCAAAAATAAAAACATAAAACTTGCTGACGTGACCTTTTGAAGAAATTTATAAGCGACCTGTGTTTTTATTTTTCGTTCAATTAATTAGAAATTGATTTACAATTATTTTCTTAGTACGACCATTTTTTTCGTTTCCAGCACTATAA
This sequence comes from Maratus speciosus, assembly GCA_963932465.1. NCBI lineage: Eukaryota > Metazoa > Arthropoda > Arachnida > Araneae > Salticidae > Maratus > Maratus speciosus. Next base: position 349,345,958 of record OZ010800.1, on the reverse strand, counting down.
CTGCGGGAAATTCGGTTCAAAATGTGCACTTTCACAGAATTTTTTGAAATATATTCTGCTTTTATAAAAAAAAAAAATCGACCAATACAGCACATTATATTGTTTCTGAATAATACAGACGTGTGAAAATTATTAGAATAGTTGTGAAATTTACATTAAAATCTTGTTATATTAAAGAAATAATACATTAAAAAAATACTGATACATTTAATATTTAGTTTGCATTCCCTTGTTTTTTATTAAAGATTCGATACGTCTTGGCCTACTTTGTATGAGTTTTTGGCAATTAATTTGTATTTCGTTGTCATGATGCCAAATTTGGATGAGTTTTTCTATCAGAACATTCTTGTTTGTGATGTCTCATTTCTTTAATTTATTTAAAGAAAACACTTCCATGGCCTGGAAACAGTCCAGATATGAACCCCATGCCCTTATGCCCAGAACCTTATGCCCATTGTAAAGGAAAAATCAAAGAAATGCAACATCACAAACAACACTTGTCTGATGCAAAGATTCATCCAAATTTGGCATCATGACAACGAAATACAAATTAATTGGAAAGAACTCACACAAAGTATGCCATCATTTCTTTAATAAAAAACAAGGGGATGCAGGCTAAATATTCAATGTATCAATATTTTTTCCATATTTCTTTAATATAACAAGTTTTTTTTGCAAATTTCACAATTATTCTAATAATTTTCGCACGCCTGTAGAACCTGTCAATTGGATGCTTTTAGAGAAAAATGGATATAAAAATGAGTCAGAAAATAAGCAGTTTGGATTTGAGTACACCTTTAATACGATCATTTTTTTCGTCAACTCCTATTTTTGTTTATTTATTTATTTATTTTTTGCTGTAAGAGTTGGTCCTATCAAGATTCAAGAACTCGTCAATATAAAAGTTGTAGATAATATTGAGAAAATTTATCATAAGTTTAAGTGAATTTGATATCCTAAGAATTGACGAAGTTAATTTTTTTCTCTCTAAAACCCTATTTTTTTCGCCCGTTGAGCCCATTTTTAATTTCATCAAAAATCTGTGATACATAAATTTTTACCCCTTTTCCTTGAAGAAATAATAACTTTAAACTGATTTGATATGCATTATAATTAAAAAGTTACAGTTTTTTTTCTCGGATTTCATAAAACCCCTTATTTCCACCTCCTTGGTCCGATTTTGCCCATTACCGGACTTGACCGTGATTTTCTACCCCTTGATTTTATGTATGCGTTTGGAAGAGAATTGTGCAGAATTATGGAAATTACGGTGTCCATAAAAAAGCGATATATATATATATATATATATATATATATATGGTGGGTGGCGGGTGGTTTTGGGTTCTAGGGCTCATAATTGACGTAGATCTGCAAAAAATATTTCAGAAATTCCAACCTAAGGGGAGATTGCAATAGGTAGTAATTTCCTATGAAATCTACCTAAAATCAGACAAAAAAAATCTTTCTTGGCATATAAGTGCGTTTAATTGTATTTCGTCTTGGAATTTATAAGATTAAAATCCTTGAATCTACTTAAAATGTTATTTGTACTACCACGAATGTAAAAGAAATTAAAACGTGGATTGGACATTGGAAGTTTCAAATATTAAATAAAATGTGTTCGAATGAAAAATGTGATTTGCAGAGTTGGCTTTGGAGACTCAATGATCTATAGATTTGATATTTAGAAATGTAATCGGTATTTATTTATAGAAGTTCTTTATGAATTGATTTGTTTTATTAGAGTTCTTATGTTTCTATAGATTTGATATTTAGAAATGTAATCGGTATTTATTTATAGTAGTTCTTTATGAATTGATTTGTTTTATTAGAGATGAATTCTTATGTTTCTATAGATTTGATATTTAGGAATGTAATCGGTATTTATTTATAATAGTTCTTTATGAATTGATTTGTTTTATTAGAGATGAATACTTATGTTTCTATAGATTTGATAATTAGAAAAGTAATCGGTATTTATTTATAGTAGTTCTTTATGATTTTTTTTTTATTAGAGATGAATTTTTATGTTTCTATAGATTTGATGCCCCACCAGTGGCTGAGAGGTTCTGTTCTCGAAGCTGGTAGACGGGAGGTGCAGGATTCGATCCCAATCGCGCCCGTCGGCCTAATTGTTCGGAGTTTTCATGGTTTTCTTCTAACCTTGGTTTTCCATGCGTAAATACGGGTTAGGTTCCCTAAGAAAGACCCCCATGGAGAGCACTCTACCCCCCCCCCCCCTTTGGGCCTATATCCCTCGTGCTGATAATTGGCCTTCATAAACACAAGCAACCAACCTATAGATTTGATAGTTAGAAATGTAACCATTATTTATTTACAGTGCTTCTTTGTGAATTGAGTTGTTTTATTTGAGACTAGCCGCCTTGGAGACCATTTTGGTCTCGTTTAAATGTATATTAAGCATTGTATCATGTTACTTTTATTCATAATTTAATTTACTTGCTCAATCTTTCGTCAAATCGGAAGATTCTGAATAGAGAAATCAAGAACTCGTATTTTTATGTTAGCCGGACACGGTGGTAAATCGTCAACCATTGTTCCCGTCGCATTTTTTCGTATTTAATCAATTACAATTAAAATATTAATATTTTCACTCATTTTATTTAAAATACAAAACTTTCCTTTAAAACTGAAACATTTAAAAGTCATGGCTTTTACTTATTTATTTTTTGCTTTCACTTATTTCTTTTTGTTTTTAAAGAACGAAAGAAAAGAAAAATAATAAATATACTATAAACCGTGACATTTAATTTCAACATCAAACCATTTGTTTTGGTTTACCACGCGAAAAATAAAAATTGATAACTGACGTGTTGAAAAAGGCTATTGGCGATATTTGTGCCCGGCTAACATAAAAGTACCAAGAATTCTTTGCGATCGTAGCAACTTTTATGTAGTTTTATTCGGAAAATTGTTTTTGGTTTTTAATCAATATGGAAGCCTTGAAGCACATGAAAAGCTAAGGGGTCAGCTCGTAATTGTTTATGACAGTCACATGACTTGGACAATTATAATACAGAAAAAAATGATGGCGTCGGAACAATATTTGGTGATTTATTACCTGCGCCAGGCTAACATTAAAGTACCAAAATGGCCACCTGGGATATAAAAAGCGAAGCGGTCATCCCGGAACTGTTGATGACAGTTACATGACATAGGCTATTATTATGATTATAGTTACGCTTCTATAGATTTTATAGTTAGAAATGTAATCAGTATTTATTTATAGTGATTCTTTATGAATTGAGTTGTTTTATTAGAGATGAATTATTATGTTTCTACAGATTTGATAGTTAGAAATGTAACCACTATTTATTTATAGTGCTTTTTTGTGAATTGTTTTATTAGAGATGATAATCATGTTTCTATAGATTTGATAGTTAGAAATGTAATCAGTATTTATAGTGCTTCTTTATGAATTGATTTCTTTTATTTGAGATTAATTATTATCGAAATTAAAGACAAAAAAAAAATGCATAAAAGTCTCTAGAGCAGTTCATGTCTTTTAAATGTGCATGTCTTTTAAATTTCAATGATGACGGATTTCAATGATGAGAGATTATAATAATGAGGTATAATTATACAACCATTTCTAATTTTTTTTTTCTTTTTTTCTCAAATTCTTAGAATTCTACAGAAAGAAGATTCAAATTTCTTGCTGATACACCAAATTCAATCCAGGATAGAAAGTTTTCTGTAGATTTTCACAGTAAGATGCCAGATTCGAATTCTCATTCTTTGACAGTTAATCTCCACACACCATTTTATACACTTGATGCCACTGGTGAGAAAGTTTTCTTGTTGGTCATATTCTTATAAAGAAACTTCACTGGAAGTTATTTTTTTTAAACATTTTATTCAATTTAAGGTTTGAAATGGTAATACATGACATAATTTTATATAATGAAGTAAAAAAATAGTTTGTTTTTTGATTAATCGCCCGTAAACAGATACACCAGCAGATATTTTTTGCGTATTTTTACTTTCTTGTTAGATACTAGGGGGCTCTGCCCCCTACGAGCTACGATCGCCAACCTCCGTTCAGGCACACCAAAATCCAAAAAGCACGCTAATTTGATCGGCTTTAAAAATATTGAATTAAAATTAAAAAAAAATAGTAGCGATCTCTCTGTAAACGGGTTTCCATTCGTTTTCCTTGGATTGGGGATTTTTAAGACCAAATCTGCTGCTGTTAAGAGATACAATGGCTGTTTTCGTATTTAATTAAAAAATTAGTTAAACATTTGAAAATAAGCTAATGTAAAATGAATTAAGTAAACTGTGCCAATGTCTCCCGGTATTTTTTAAGATCGCTATAAGATAGTTCTTTTAAATAATTCATTTTAAATGTATCGTTTTAAATCTGACGTAATTTACACCAAAGTTTTATTTCTCTTATTAATATTCAGGTGAAAATACTTTTGTTGTTAGAAGTAAATATTATTTGCGCTGTCTTCGAATTCACGATAAAGATTATCTCAAAATATCTCGCGCAAATATATTTTTTTATTTAAATTGTTTTCCCATATTTTTTTGGCCATTTTAAATATGACTTAATTTCCTCCATTTACAAGTTTTAACGCATAATAATTTTTTTATTTTAACATTTTGTTTCTCTTTTAAAATTCAAGTGTAAATATGGTTCTTATGACGTAATTTTTCTGCTTTTAACATGTAATCATTTAATTCTAATTTTAAAGTTTTTTCTCTGTTTATAATAGTCACGTGTAAATAAAATTTTAATTTGAAATAAACATTACAGTTTGCGCTGTTTATACAATTAGCAACAGTTTAAATTAATAACATTTTCTAAAATATATATAAAAAATATCTCTCGAAATGCTGAAAATTTGAATTTAAAATAGAAATAAAACCTCAAAAAATGAGTCAAATAAAAAAAATAAATGCAATCTACACACCGGGAACTTATAACGTAAAAATTGATCTAAAAATGATTAAATTCTCATGTATAGTTTTTGCTCCAATAAAACTTTTTTAATGGAACGATTTTGTCCGACTTTAGCATTAAATATCTCTTAAAATAATTCTTCGATTTGAAAACTGTCTGCATCTTCGTGTTTATCAAACATTTCTCTATAATACTACCGATTTTCATATTTTTGTATGCCACAGTTTTTTTAATATTAACGAAGAAAGGCCATGCTTAAGCATTCAAATTGGATGCCGATCTACCGGGAATATCTACGCAGATTTTCATTGGTCCATTTCCAAATCAAAACTTTTTTTTATATATAGAAGGAAATAAATTACCTATTGAGTTATAAGCGATTTTGATCGTGAGACAAGACGTTTTCTCTCTTTTCTGACTTTTTTTTCAACTTTCCGCCTGAAATTCGGTGCAAAGCGCCCACTTTGACAGCATTTTCTGAAAGATGTATGGTGTTTAAACAAAAACGGAAAACTTATTTCAATTACATAGCATCTGAATAACAACACCTGCCAGTTTCAAGCGTTTCCGAACAAAAATGAATTAAAAATTATGACATAAAGTTGCCCTTTTGGATTTGAGCACAGCCTTATAGCGCTATGTTGCTCTCATCTCATCGTTCATGTTTTGAACCAACAATTGTCGGTGGATCCCGTTTCGAAAGATTAATCTATATTTTCTTATGCCGATTATTTATGATTCTCAAATTAACAAACAACTTATGCAATGCAGAAAAATGACAACTAGTAATGAGAATTTATTAATGCATTTCAAATTAGAATTTTTCTATAAGCAATAGTTTACAATGGAGCATTTCTAAATGATTGTCAATTAAATCGTATCGTGAGACAAAAACAACAAAATATTAGAAACAGATATATGTGAATGACTTGTACAAGAAAGATTCAGATTACATATAATTCGAGAATAGCACTTCCTTTTCATAACAGCTGTAAGATATTCTCACAATTATTTTCTCTTGATCACTTAAACAGATTCCCAAAAAACACCAAGGCATTTTTGCTCTAAATTCATTGCCAGACGCAGCTCCCATTACGTCTACCGGATACGTTGTTCGGCACGATAATATCCCAATCCTTGTTTCATGATAATCAAAATCATTTTTGAAAAGAAACAAGGTTTCATTCAATTCCTACTATTAGTTCACACTCTCCCTATATTTATTTATTTATTTATTTATTTATGCATATATCTTGTTCAAACTTTCAATCGTTAAGAAAATACTTATTATTCATCCTATCAAGTCGAAATAAATTTTTTTAAACTTGTACTGGATGACAATTGATGTTAATACAGTTTTTTCAAATATTAATTCATTAATTAAATTTTAATTAATTAATTTTAGTTTTACATGGGAGACAAAATGGCGGCCATTGATTACTGAAGCATTTAATGCATCTTCATATCTATAAGGGGGGGTTACCATAGGGGGGGCCCTGTTCTGTCGCCAAACACCGCCAAGTTTGTCGCCAACTTGGCGAGATCTCTAATATTTTGCCAAATTCCCATAGACTTCCATTGTAAACCTACTTGCTTGTAGAAAATCAACAAATTGAGATATTTTAATGCAACAAAAACTAATATTAGCTTAAGGGATTGTATAAAATTTTTCTTTGATGACCTAAGTAGGAATTTACTTTAAAAACAAAATTTTTATATTACTTGTTTTAGAAGACAGTTTATTGTTAAAAGATCTTATCATGCGAGAAAAATAATATGATTGGTAGATTTTTATACACATACACCACATGATTTTCAAAAAAGCAATTCAGCTAATAAAACGCATAACACATTTTAAAATTTATTTTTAGCATTTGTCCCCAATACGAGGCAACTTGAATTTTTTTTTGTATGTGTGTATTCCTATAAATGACCAACAAATTTTTATAGGCACCACATATTTTTAATTTAACCCTAAAATTTTATTCGGAATGGAAAAATATAACAGAACTAAAATCACATTTCCAGCTATTACTTTCATAGGCAGCAACATATAGTTTTTTTTGTAGCCCTCTATGTGAATTTAATTATATTCTACAAATGCAACTTACTATACTAAATATAGTTAAGCAGGAAAATGCATAACACAATTAAAAACCTCTAAGCAATTCATGGCCTTACCATAATAATACATAAGATTTTTTTTAGCGCAGCTCTGTTTATGAGCTATAGAATTTATACACATCATGTATTGCACTAAAATTTGGTTAAATTAAAAGGGCATCTAAAAACTCACTCCCAGTGATTATGCTCACAGACAGTGTTTTAATATTCTATGGTATTCCTCGTGTAGTGCACAACAATGCAAACATTTTATTATTTTTGAAATAGTCTACAATCTTTAAAACATACTGCAAATCATTTTATCCCAAATCATATCCATAATGTAACGAAATTCTGTTTTGTGTCCCTGTAAATGAATAGAACAAAAGCCTTCCGTATTCTACAAATTCCGAAAAAATGGAAATAATGAGTTCGATTATAAAAGTTTCTGAACAAGAGCATTTACCGATTTCATGCGTTGACGAACAAACATGGGTTCTGAAATGTGTCGGACAATACCAATTTATGACCTTAAGGCCCATGAGAAGTGAATTTAGCATTTAATCATTTAAATTATACAATATTAGAAATTCGCTGACTTTTGTTATATGAACTTTTCTATTTCAAACGTATTAGTATAGAAGAAAGTGCATTTTCGAGATTTAAAGGAGCAATGACGATAAAAATTAAGGAAGAATATGAGAGATGAGGGCTTTACATGAACGTTAGCAAGACCAAATATCTATGTGCAGGAGGAAATGAGACAGACCTAAATCTAACTAATAACATAAAAATAGAAAGCTGTGAGCATTATAGATATCTAGATGTATACATTAATAGAGAAGAAAGAGACTCACAGGAAATTAAATACAGAATTTGTTAGGGGAGAAAAGCTATAAAACTATCAAATTCTATTTGGTGGAGTAAGGAGATCTCTAGGAAAATAAAGTATAATATATACAACTCTATTGTAAAGAGCATATTGTTATATTGAACAGAAGGATGAAGAAACATGGAGACAGAAAGAAAGAAATTTGCGGCAGTAGAAATTGATGCCTAAGAAGATCATGAAGGCTATCAAGAATAAGAAATGAAAGAATCAAGGAAATGATGCAAATAAAGGGAATCATATTCGATGATACAAAAAAAGTAGTTAATCTGGTATGGTCATTCTAAAAGAATGAGTGATGAAAGACTACCCAAAATCACATTTAATTATAAAACAAATACAAACAGGAAACGTGGAAGACCACGAAAGAACTGGATGGACGATATTGTAAAGACAATGAGGGATAGAGGTCGGAGGAGGAATGGACCCTTGATCGGAAAAAATGGAAAAGTACTATTGTAGATTCTTCGGATGGCGGCATCTGACGCCATAAACCGAATTTATATATAATTATAAAAACAAAATATCCTTTGCTACCTCTGATTTTCGAAAACTTCTCAGAGTAAGTTTTCTCCCCCCAAAAATGATGATTTTTAGGATGATATCCATTCTCAAATAAACATTTTCAGCTGTGCAATTGAATTTATACATGCAAGAGTAATAAAACAATATTGATTTTAATGGAACTTGTTAGTTATCCCGTCGAACAAATTACTGTCGCCCAGTTGTATGGGTATGGCTTAATTAATTCATGGGCCTAATTTATGCATTTTAGGACCCCCAAAATAGAATGAACAGATCAGAAATATTAATTTTTATATTTTGTGTCCCTTTTTAAAAAAAATATTTTTAATTGCGAGTTAATTATTTTAATTGAAATTTATTTCACAAATTATTAACAGGCTATCATCGTACAGAGCAAAAAGAACTATTAAAACTTACTGGTGCAAAATCGGAATGCCGAAATAAAAAATCTGCCAGATTCAGTAACACTGCATAAAAATTACCCGGAAACATTTCCGAAAATGAATGCCAGCCAAAAAAAAAAAAAAAAAAAAAAAAAAAAAAAATGCTTTTTTAAATCTTAAAAAAATATTGAGAGGTTTTTTAGGGATAAAGAACGCTATTCGGACTCTTCGGGTAATTCAGATGAGGTTCTTGTAAATTTTCTTTTTTGCTTATATTATGTATTCCTAGATTAAGAAACATCTTTTTTTTTCAGTGTACTTAATGAATTAACCTTACTGAATTTTAAAAGTAGGAAATTTTTTATAAAACCATGCCCTGTTTAAAACCAATGAAGTTATTTAATGCAAATTGATTTTTAATTAACCGACTTAAAAAAATAAATAAGGAAGATGTTCTTAATTCGACACGTATGCATTTTTTTTCTCTATGTATGTTCACCGATTATTCTGAAACTGCGCGAACGATTCATATGATTTTTTTAAAAAGTGGTTATGACTTCGGTTTGTCTGTCTGGCATTTGTCTGTCCGAGCTCTAACTCGCGTAAATATACTCGGATTGATATGCAATTGATATTCCGGGTGAGCCAAAAAAGTTCTTAAAACTTTAAAAAACTCATAAAAAAGGAAGAAATTATGATAAAGGTGTGCGGTTCGCAAGAAAGGGCCCACAAGGTAGTCGGATTTTTTTTTAGTTGCAAAAAATTTTTTTAGTTAAAAAAATCCCATGTAGAGGGCGCTGACGACCCGAAACACAATGAATAGGACAACACTATGTTCCATTCATTTGTTCTTCCAATAAAAAATTTTCAACATGATCTCCAGAACATTCTATTACACAACTTTTGTCCTGTTAATTGTGTTTCGGGTTGACAGCGCCCTCTACATGTGATTTTTTTTCTGCTAAAAAAAATACGACTTCCTTGTGAGCCAGCCCTTTCTTGCAAACCGCACTCCTTTATCATAATTGCTTCCTTTTTTATGAGTTTTTGAAGTTTTAACGAACTTTCGGCTCACCCGGTATGTTAATGAAGTTTGTCATGGTTTGAAAATGAAGTACGTAGCAGTCATAGATCATTTACAGGGTCACTGAAAAGTATTCCATAACATTATGGTCTATGGAGAAAAATCTTTTCCACTGAATTTTAACAGCGTTACATAACTAAAAAAAAAAATTCTATGCATTATTGAAGTGCACTAGAAAGCAATTACTGTTGAATATGTTACGTGTAGAACTTACTGCAGGCATACAGGGGAACTCAAAAGTATTTCGTTGTGTTACGGTCTATGAAGAAAAATCGTTTGAGGCGCATTTTAATGGCGGTGCCCTGTCGCAAACATAATGAAAATGGTATGAATTTCTGAGGTGCACAAAAACAAGCTTTCTGAAGAATATGGGGAGCAAAGAATTTATCATTCATTTACAGGGTCACTCAAAAGAGTTTGGTAATATAATGATTTACGAGGAAAAAACTGTTCGCAGCGTAATTTAATTATGCTGCAATATTTCAAACTTGATGAGATTTATACGCATTACTGAGGCTTACTGCAAGATGCTAGCAATAGGATATAAGGCTCATCACATTTATCGTTCATTTACAGGGTTATATAAAATATTTCTGAAACAATACTGTATCTGAAGAACTGTGTATTAGGAATGATTGTTCAAAGTATTTTTCTGTTACGGCGTGCGTTTTAAGTGTAACTATCTTTTCGCATACTAAGTGAAGTGTATAAATTTTATAGACTATATACAGGGCTACACAAAATAATTTGTAAGGACGAATGATAATGGGCGTAAATTGGTTTAAGGTGTTTTTTAAATTGAGTTATGAATTTTCAAGCCCAACTTCATTTAGTACACTAAGAAAAGTTTATAGCATAGAAATAAAATCATATACAACAGGTCTACACAAAAAACTGGAGATATGGCCGCCTATGGATAATAATTCCTGGAAGTGTGATTTCAGTAGTTTTAAGACTGATTTTACCTGAATTAAAAACCAACCTTAATATATGGCTTGTATAGAAATTTGCAGGTAATATACAAGGCTGTACAAAATAATTCAAATAAGTTTTCGTCACTTTGTACCAAACGTTTAAGGCGAATTTTCAATTGTATTATGCGTTTTCTAATTAAACTAAATTTTAGCATACTAAGCCGAATATATAAAAATGTATAGATCATATACAGAGCTATACAAAAGAATCGGAGTACCTTTCCGGCTATTGTTGTAATCTGTTTATCAAATGTGTTATGACTTTTATGAAATGTTTTCTTAGATATTTTCTTTACCTTTTTATACGTTAAAGTATTCTTAAGTGTTGGAAAATGTTTCATAATCTATGCTTGATGCATGATTTTGCTTTCTTGTTTTAATTCAAAGCTAATACTTTCGAATGGGTCCCTTTAAATTTCATCGAAATTGGTTGAGTAATTATTTAGAAATTCAGCAAAAAAGAAAAAAAAAACCTTTAAAATATATTTTATTTTTAACAATTTTTATCAAGTGACGTAGCATCTGCTTGGCGAGAAAGTCGCTATCCGGCGATATTCCTTCTGCTTTATACGGTTTTGTTTCTAGGATAGGTGATTAATACAGGGAGGGCAAACAACTCCTGACAAAGTTTTGAATTTAATACAAAATCGAGTAATTATCGTACAAGTGTGTGGGTGACAAAACTCTCAATTTAATAAATAATTTCTAACTATCAATGCAATTGGATCAAATTCAGAAAAGGCCACGAACACAACTGCTGCTATAGCAGAGCTTACATTCCTTGCCAACAGAGTCAATTTCTAATCACTAACTGCCATGATGGAAAGAACCGCGTAAAATTAAAACGGTATCATTCATGACTTTTTTTTTTATTAAAAAGTTTAATTATCTTTTCTCTTAAGGTTACGTGATGAACAAAGATGATTACTTTCGACTTAATACTGATATAACTGCAGACGGCGAAAGACATTATTCTCTCAACGTAGACGCCCCGAAGATGGTCAAAGGAGACCACCAATTAGAATATCTGCCCGTAATCACTTTATCATCACCATCGTTGACATCAATGGAATTCCGAGGAGCTATAGTTTATTCAAGCGGAAGGAAAGAATACTTATCACTCAATTTGGAAACAAGAAGTTTAGCTGAACCATTTAACATTACAGGTATATTATTAGACTCTTTCATTTATATTGATTTATTACTCTTTATTATTATTATTACGAGGTGGAACCCGTCGAATTTCGACGAAAGAAAATGTTTACAAAAGAACTGTTGCATCAAATTTATAATACATTGGTAACAATAATTACAATAAAAAATCCATCTTACACTTGTTAGTTTAACTCTCCATAGACATATTTTAACCTAAGATTAACAAAATACTTTTTTCATAAACTTCAACTGTTAAAATTATTGAAAAATTAAACTTTATTCATATACATAATCAGTAACATATAATCAAGATAAGTAATTTTGATTAAGTTATTAATTGATGCTTGGTATTACGGAAAGAAAAATCCGCAAAAACGATTTCACCTTGACATAATCATAGAATTTTTCTCCCTTTCAATCTAAACCGAATCAAATCATTTTCCACATTTCACATCCATATTAACCATTTAAAAACATTTTAACGCGCAATAGGTTATTAATAAATATATTTTCAAGCTTGAAGTGACGTTTGTCAACTATTACAACTTTCCATGTTAAAATTCCCACTCGTGATTTGAGGTCTTGTATAATCTCTGTACCTGCACGTAAAAATTCCAGAAATTTATAACTTTTAGACTTATTCAAGGGGAAATATCTCGTTTTATCAAATAAAATTATCGTTTTCTTTTAAATATGACGTCATTTTCAGCCGCTGAAATATTTTGCCTATTGTCTCAAACTCAATATCAGCGAAATGAAAAAATAGTGAAATATAACAGCATCATCAGGGAAATTGTGTCTTTTTTAAAGCGTAACGTCATTTTCTGTTCAAATTTTTTAAAAAAACATATTTTTAATTGTAATTAGAAAATGGCATCAGTAAGAATATAATCAATAAAGATAACTAATCCACTTTTAATAGAAATGAAGTACTTCAGCTGCCACGATTAGAAAATTGGTATTAAAAACTATAAAAAAATTAATATCTCAAAAATAAATTGAGATACAGCTTTCAAACAAATTGCATTTAAAAGTACATTTTTTTCTGCATACGCCAGTGTAAACATTTAAAATGTGGGATGTTTAGAAATTTAAAAATTTGCAGTAACGAAAATTGCAAAACCGAAATTTCATTTCAAATTTTAAAGTGCTGCCATTCGCAGAATGACGTATGTGTTACGCACAGATATGTTTGTCCTTTATAATATAGATACTATTTACTTAGTTACTCTGTTATTTAGTTTTCTTAACTTAACTTGGTTCGTGTATAGAATTTTGCGATTGATTTTTCATTCTTATAGTGATAGGGTAGAATTATAAAAAAGTCCTTCCGGCCAGTGCCGGGAGGAAGAGGTAGCTTTCATAATCCTTATTTTAAAAAAGCCAACTTATATCATGCAAACACACGAAGCTCAATTTAGTGGAAACCGAATATAGGAGATTCAATACTAATTTTTATCAATATAATGAATGAGAATTTCGCGAAATTAGTCAGCTTTATCCAAGCTGCTTTTCTTTAAAGTAACTTCTATTTGGCTGCCAAATTCGGCAATTTCTTAAAGTGCCTGTCATTTTAAGACAACATGGTGGATGAGGCTAAGCAGTGAACTTGGTCGAGACCTTAGTAATTGCTGTGCACATGCTCACTCACATCGGAATCGGTTAATATATGGGAGTGCTGTCGCATGAAAAAAAATCAGATTTTTCAAAATGTCACCCACAATAGAAATGGAAACTGCTATATCTGAGCCATTTTTTAAGGTAAAGACACACAAAAAATGCTCCTGAATCCTTATATCAAGATCAAATACTTAAGAAAGAAACCTTTTTCAATTTCTAATTTTTTTGCACCTCACTTTAAATATATATATATATTTTAATTTAATGGCCGCCATTTTGAAACAAGATGGCTGATGAATCTGGCCAGCGAACTTGGTCGAGGTGTTGATGTATACTATCCACAGGCCTTCTTACATCGAAATAGGCGAATACGTGTGTTATCGCGTGACAAATACATGATCGTTTCAAAATGTTAGCCATGCTAGAAATTCAAACTGCTATAAATCAACCATTTTTTAAGATATCAACAAAAGAACAAATTTTCAGAAACAAAAACTGCTCCGGAATCTTTGTATCAAGGCCAAACACATAAAAAAAATCTTTTTCATTTTCCAATTTTTTAATACCTCATTTTGAATTTTAAATTTAATTTTTTTTAAATGGCAACCCTTTTGAAACAAGATGGCGAATGACGCTGGCCAACGAACTCCGTCGAGACATTGGTATGCACTATGTACAGACCAAGTTACATCCAAATAGGTTCATAAATACGCCTGTTATCGCGTGACAAAAATCAGGTCGTTTTAAAATGTCAGCCACAAGAAAAATTCAAAATGCTATTACTCAGCCATTTTTTTTTAGATATAGACGAAAGAAAAACTGTTCCGAAATCTTTGTATTAAGGTCAAACACATACAAAAAAATCTTTTTCATTTTCCAATTTTTTGGTATCTCATTTAAATTTTTTTATTTTTTAATTTTTTTAAATGGCCGCCATTTTGAAACAAGACGGCGGATGAAGCTGGCCAACGAACTCGGTCGAGATATTTGTATGTACTATGTACACACCAAGGTACATCAAAGTCGGTTCATAAATACGCCTGTTATTAACGTGAGAAAAATCAGGACGTTTCAAAATGTCAGCCACGCTAGAAATTCAAAATGCTATAACTCAGCCATTTCTTAAGATATAGACGAAACAAAAACTGCTCCCGAATCTTTTTATCAAGGTCAAACACATAAGAAGAAAATATTTTTTCAATTTTCAATTTTTGGTACCACATTTCAAATTTAAAATTTTCTTAAAAATTTAAAAGGCCGCCATTTTTAAACAAGATGGCGGATGAAGCTGGCCAACGAACCCGGTCGAGACATTGGTATGTACTATGTATAAACGAAGTTACATCCAAATCGGTTCTTAAATACGCCTTTTATCGCGTGACAAAATTCAGGACGTTTCAAAATGTCAGCCACACTAGAAATTCAAAATGCTATAACTCAGCCATTTTTTAAGATATAGACGAAACAAAAACTGCTCTGAAATCTTTGTATAAAGGTCAAATACATAAGAAAAAAATATTTTTCCATTTTCAATTTTTTGGTACCACATTTCAAATTTTAAATTTTTAAAAAAATTTTAAATGGCCGCCATTTTGAAACAAAATGGCGGATGAAGCTGGCCAACGAACTCGGTCGAGAGATTGGTATGTACTATGCACACACCGAATTACATCCAAATCGGTTCATAAATACGCCTTTTATCGCGTGACAAATTTCAGGACGTTTCAAAATGTCAGCCACGCTAGAAATTCAAAATGCTATAACTCAGCCATTTTTTAAGATATAGACGAAACAAAAACTGCTCCGGGATCTTTGTATAAAGGTCAAATACATAAGAAAAAAATATTTTCAATTTTCAATTTTTTGGTACCACATTTCAAATTTTAAGTTTTTAAAAAAATTTTAAATGGCCGCCATTTTGAAACAAAATGGCGGATGAAGCTGGCCAACGAACTAGGTCGAGAGATTGGTATGTACTATGTACACACCGAATTACATCCAAATCGGTTCATAAATACGCCTTTTATCGCGTGACAAATTTCAGGACGTTTCAAAATGTCAGCCACGCTAGAAATTCAAAATGCTATAACTCAGCCATTTTTTAAGATATAGACGAAACAAAAACTGCTCCGGAATCTTTGTATAAAGGTCAAATACATAAGAAAAAAACATTTTTCCATTTTTAATTTTTTGGTACCACATTTCAAGTTTTAAATTTTTTTAAAAATTTTAAATGGCCGCCATTTTGAAACAAAACGGCGGATGAAGCTGGCCAACGAACTCGGTCGAGACATTGCTTTGTACTATGTACACACCGAATTACATCGAAATCGGTTCATAATTACGGGAGTTACAGTGTGACATAGGTCAGATATATATATATATATATATATATATATATATATATCAATTTTGAACGGAGGGTGGTTTCGGGGTCTGGGGGTCATGATCGATGAAAATATACCAAAATTTTTTGAAATCGCTTTCCTCCGAACGGCTGCAATAGGTAGCTTTTTTGTAAAGAAAGCTACCTAAAAATATGTACGCATGTGTGTTTCCGATAACAATAGAACATTTGAATATTTTTAGAACTTACCTATATATCAATACATTTTAAGTTTTTTTTTTTTTTACTAGCTAATGTTCAAGTGATAAATCGCCAAATATTCGTTATAGTTAATATTGTATACGAGTTACAGCAACAACGGAGCTAATGGTGTGCTAAACAACGCTCGCTAAAATAGGCCAACTGACTGTGAAACTGCAACAATAAATTATTTTAAGCACTACAATATTAGAAAATAAAAAATAAATCAAAAATAAAGATGGTAATGCATTTTTTATAAATATCTTTTTATTAATTGATAGTTTAACAGTAATTAAATTATGGTTATACGCTGAGAAAATAATTTAGATATACATAGTTTAAATAATGTTTTTAGTTATTTCCTTTTGCAATACATTAAAAAAGAAACATAGCAAAAAGTAAACCAAATTAAATAAATTCACTAGTTTGTGATATCTACTAAGAGTGAATTAAAGCTTTGAACTTTCCATGATCGGCGGCTCAGGCCAAATCGTATTGTAACGGAATTTTTTGGGACAATATGCATTGCAGCCATGAAATTAGACGTGATTTTTAAAATAAACATTCGGTGCTTATAAAAGGGTGCCCTTTTTTTAAGACCCCGGAATGCTATTTCTTTTTCCCAGCTTATTTTGTCTCCAATAAATAACGTTAACTTGTGTACGCTAGCCGTAAAACTAAAGCCGATGTTTCATTGTGCGATTAAATACTCTAGCATTTTTTAAAACTTCTAAGCATCGCACATTTTCAATGTTTATACCGTCGTATTGGGAAAAAATGTACTTTTTAATGCAATTTGTTTGAAAATTGCATCTCCATTTGTTTTTGAAATATTAATTTTTTTGTAGTTTTTAGCGACATTTGTTTAGTGTTGGCATCTCAAGTACTCCATTTCTGTAGGAAGTAAAGAAAAAAATGTTGAAAAATAGCAATTATATCTTTTTGTTGCTATTTTCTCATAAAAATGGAAAAAAAAATTAATTAAAATACGTGCTATTTTGAGAAAAATATAAATGAAGGATTTATGATAAAACATGGAGCTATTATAAACTATATTTAATTTTAAGTATCTATATTAATGCAAATGACGTCATTTTACATAAAATAAAAGCGTGTGCTTTAAGTCTTAAAATTGAAATATGTTT
Source organism: Maratus speciosus (assembly GCA_963932465.1). Lineage (NCBI taxonomy): Eukaryota > Metazoa > Arthropoda > Arachnida > Araneae > Salticidae > Maratus > Maratus speciosus. Next base: position 349,328,563 of record OZ010800.1, on the reverse strand, counting down.
TGCAGTAGAGTCCCGATTATTCGAGTCCCGCTTAACGGAGTTATTTTCTTCTGGTGGACTGGTGGCTTCTATTATTATGAAACAGCCATTATAAATGAAGCGTTAGGTGAAGATGAAAGAGCAGCCGTAAAAAGTTAGAACTCTGATTTTCTGGTCAGAATGGAAAAAAAAATGGCCATACTTTTTTTTTCCATTCTGACCAGAAAATCAGAGTTCTAACTTTTTACGGCTGCTCTTTCACCTTCACCTATCGCTTAATTTATAATGGCTGTTTCATAATAATAGAAGCCACCAGTCCACCAGAAGAAAATGAAGTAATGGAAATGCCGGGGCGACACTAAATTCTGGAAAAGGAGAATTCCTGTTCTCTAGTTTTAACTACTTTTATATACCTTAGCTTTATTAGCCCCCGGTACGGTATGCTATTTTTTTCTCCCAGCTTATTTTGTGCCCAAAAAATAACGTTATCTTACAGAAGCTAGCCGTAAAACAAAGCATTGCGATTAAATACTCTTTAGCAATTTTGTAAGCTTCTAACATTTTCGAACATTTTCGATTTTTATACCGTCGTATTGGAAAAAAAAAAGTTCTTTTAAATGCAATTTGTTAGAAAACTGTATCACCATTTATTTTTGAGATATTATTTTTTTTTTTTGTAGTTGTTGGAGCCATTTACTTAATATTGGCAACGGAAATACTCCATTTCTGTAAAAAGTAAAGGAAAAATAGTTTTAAAATAGTAATTATATATTTTTGTTGCCATTTTCTCGTAACAACCGAAAGAAAATGTAATTAAAATACATGCTATTTTGAAAAAAATATAAACGAATGATTTCTGTTAAAACAATGGAGCTATTATATACTATATTTAATTGTAAGTATCTATGAATCATTAGATAGCCGTTTTTTTTCCTTGAATGACGGAATCTTTTTGCTGCATTTGTGCATTATTTCGCGATAGTGATGTGCTATGTACACTATGACGCAAAAGTTTAGACAATGACGTCATTCAGCTTTAAAATGTAGAATTATGACGTCAGAATTACAAAAACCTGTAAATATATTCAAAAACTGATTTAAAAAGCTATGTACAAAAGACAGTCGTTTTATTTGCTATAATACTAATTTTTTTCATAAAAATTCAAATGTGCTTGTCGCAAAAGTTTAGACACTATTCTAAATTTCTTTGAATATTCGCTGGCATATGCAAATTTAGAATCGATGATGTCACAAATTTGGAGTACTTAAGTTCTGCAAACGATTGCGCTTCATAGTCGACATGCCGAGAGCTAAAGAAATTCAAGTGAATGAGGTTTCAAGGATTTGGCAGTTGAAAGGTGAAGGGAAGAGCGTTTCTGAAATTTCTGCTATTATTAATAGGTCAAAAAAATCTATTTATCGAGTTTTATCGAGTGGTTCCGAATATAAAGCAAAATGTCGGTCTGGGAGGCCACGTGTGACAAATGTACGAGAGGATCGCCTGATACAAAGACTAGCGAGTACTCAACAAATGAGCGTACGTGGAGTTCAAAGCTCATCGGGACTCTCTGTATCAAAGGATACGATTCGTAGACGAATTTTGGAAAAAGGAACAATCGTTTATAGCAAAATGCAGAAGAAACCAGCTCTGAAACCACATCATAAGTTACAAAGACTTATGTGGGCTCGAAAGCATATGTCATATGGAGAGAAATGGCAGTCAGTCATATTTAGCGATGGAAAAAAGTGGAATCTGGATGGTCCAGATGGTTGTTTATCGTATTGGCATGACTTGCGGAAGGAACCTCGACGTTTTTTTAGTCGCAGACAAGGAGGGGGCTCGGTGATGGTTTAGGCAGCCTTTTGCTATAATGGACAAGTATCTCTGACCTTCACCAGTGGTCGTCAAACTTCACAGCATTATACACAGACATTAGAAGAAAACCTACTGCCATTTGCTGAGCTTCTAGGGGGTCCTCAGTGGGAATTTCAGCAAGACAATGCTTCAATTCACACTGCAAAACATTCAAAATCTAGGTTTAATTCCCATAATATAAGAGTTCTCGACTGGCCAGCATGTAGCCCAGATCTTAACCCTATAGAAAACCTTTGGAGCATCATGTGTCGCAAAGTTTATAGCAACGCTAGACAATACTCTTCTGAAAAGGAACTTAAGACATCTATTGAGAATGCATGGTACGATATCGATCCACAAACTACGCAAGATTTAGTTTCTTCCATGCAATCTCGTGTATATGACGTAATACATAAGCATGGATGCGCAACCAGGTTTTAAAAATTGTTTATTTCGATTTTATTTAATTTGTGTCTAAACTTTTGAGACAGCAGTTTATTTTTGTTACCATTTAATTTATTGCAATATGCACAATTCCACTTTTCTTTGTTATAAATATTGTTTATATGTACAGCACATTAATTTCAAGCAGTGATTTGAAAATTGAATAAATATTTTTCAAAGTATGTAAGAATTTCTTCATTGTCTAAACTTTTGCGTCATAGTGTACTATTGTGCAATGTATTTACTGCAGATGTTTAAGAGTAGATCGTAAACGTGGAAGTCTTAAGCGGATTCGAATGACGCCATTTTACATAAACGTGTGCTTTAAGTCTTAAAATTGAAATATGTTTTGTACTGCAGTAGAGTCCCGCTTAACCGAGTTATTTTCTTCTGGTGGGCTGGTGGCTTCTATTATTATGAAACAGCCATTATAAATGAAGTGTTAGATGAAGATGAAAGAGCATCCTTAAAAAAAAAATATGGCCATTCCCCCCCATTCCCATTCTGACCAGAAAATCAGAGTTCTAACTTTTTACGGCTGCTCTTTCATCTTCACCTAACACTTCATTTATAATGGCTGTTTCATAATAATAGAAGCCATCAGTCCATCAGAAGAAAATGAAGTAATGGAAATGCCGGGGGCGACACTAAATTCTGAAAAAGCAGAATTCCTGTTCTCTATTTTTATATATAATTTTATTTTTGTTAGCTTGCACCTTAGAAAAATTTTAGATCAATAATTTTACCGCATTAAAACATGCTGGGCATCCGTCAGGGAGGTCGAAGAAAAGCAATTGCCACTCCTTGTATTTTCACCCTCAAATTTAAATAACTAAAACGCCTCATTAATTTCGAAAAAAAAAAAAAGTTTCACTTTATGAATGATTTAACATAATAAAATTATATCAGAAAAAGGAACTAACGATGTTTTTTTAAGTAGAGATACTGAAGATAATTTTTTTGTTATGTTTTATATTCATGTATTTAAAATTGACTTTAAATAAGAGCTTCGTGTGGGCAGACGCACCCCCACCTCTCCTTTAAAAAAAAAAAAAAAAACTTTTTTATTTTGAAAAAAGCTAGCAGAAGCTTATATTTTGATTATTTAATGCGCCTTATTTGTTTCATTTCTGTATTGCTCTTTATGAGGATATGTTTCAAAAATTTCTTGTACGTGGGATTCCGAAAAAAAATCTTTATTTCATGTTTACGCTTCCCATAAAAGAACTTTCCAAAATCTCGCCCCCCCCCCCCCCCCCCCACAAACACAACCGTCCTGGATTTTGTTCTTTTTTTTTTTTGTAAATTTGTAAATAATTTTATAATTTTTCTATTTTTTTTAATAGTTTTTACTGTAGCTGAATTGTAAACTGATCTTTAAGCAAGAAATTAAAAATAAATAATAATAACGTCATTTAAAAAGCAAAAAAAAAAATCTATATATATATTTTTTAATTTATGTTCCTAAAAATGAATTTATTTTCCAGAAAAACAAAACGATTACATTGTTTTATTTTATTTGTTATGTCGAAATATAAGCAATTACAATTAATAATAAAAAAAACCTGTAATCGGTTTAGTGACTCTCGAGAAAAAGGTACATCAAAATCAGCTGTTTTCCATATGACTCTCAACTGTTGTTGCACCTTTAAAGTTTTGATATACAGTTTTACTTATTTTGACTAAAAAGTGTTTATTCACATCTAGTAATAACACTAATCAACAATTTGAACTTTTGGTCTTTCACAAAACCGAAATTAGTTGTTTCCTTTGCGTTTTTTATGCTGATTCCGAATCTAGTTTTAGATTTACTCCAGCAGATTTTGTTCTGAGATATTTGCAGATTTCGATTTATGTAAATTTTGTATAATTATATGCAAATTCAAGGCATAAAACGTTATCAGACAGGCTTTGTTGTTTTATGTTAAGATTACTGTTTAGTTTACTTTACAAAAATATTGTTTCTGAGATTATACTGACATGGGACCGTGAAATATTTTTCATATTTTTCTAATAGTGTTTTTTGAAGTCCAAATATTTTTGCCACATGAGCACACTAATATGTTTCTAAATCAGTTTTTTGATCTGATTTTAAATCTGGTATCTACTTTATTATCACGTCTAGTTTTCGAAAAATGTTAAATTTAAATTTTTGGTTAAAAAAAGTCAGAAATCGCTTTTTATGATGCTTTGCGATCTACTTCAACTAGTTAGTATAGATTCTAGTGCTTGTTCAATTTATTTCGATTATATAAATTCTTGTTTATGTTCTTGATGGGAATCTCACACTGTTCAGCCTTTTGACAATGAGGTACATACCCCTAAAAAGCATCTTATATCAAACTTGTGTCAATACCGTACAAAAGTAGAAATTCATTTTACTCAAAAACTAGACGTTGTATATGGAAACAGATTGCAGATTTGAAATCAACAGAAAAATCTAGTCTAGAAAAACATTACGTCAATTCTGTGGCAGCTACTTTAAAGTTGATAGTAATGTACAGCACTAAAAAATATGCAAATTTTGCTTAATAACGGTCAGATAAATGTTAAGAATATGCCGATCGTGACATTTATCTAAAGCAAATAGTCCAGTAGTCATTATCTAGAAAAGATAATTGAATCTGACATTTACTGTATCTCAAATTTGCATAAAATAGCACAAATTAACTTAAATTTGCATAAGCATGCAAATTTCTCATAAACTGGACCACCTACAGTAAAACAGAAAGCATATTCGGAAAACACTGATCTAGAATCAACTAATTTCAGTTTTGTGAAATAACCATTGTTGTCCAGTGTAATCGATAGAAGCTTTTCTGACGCTTTTGACTTTACTTTTTTCTTTCAGGAAACTTAGAAAAAGAAGGAGAATCGATTGATTTAAATTCAAACTGGAAGCTAAAGTATGAATTTAATGTAAAAGCTTTAACACAAATTCATAGATTTCATGCTGGAATTGGTTATGATGTTACTACAGGAATATTTTTCGATGGCGCTCACCACTATGAGCCTGGTGGTCGCAGCTCTGAAAGTGTAACATTCAATGCTAAAGTTAAAAATATAACGTTATCTGAGCGCTTAAGTTTTAGCCTTGATACACACATTCTTTTTGCTGAGCACAATGACTTAAACACGAAGTTAAAATGGGACTTTAGTTTTAAACCATTGCATCATCTAAAAAATGACATCGTTGTACGTTATGGTAAAAATTTTAACGATGATAAACGCCTTGTGCGACTGACTTTTGACAGCACCCTACACGGTGATTTAAATAGTTTAAAAAAATTAAGTGTTGAAAAAAAGGCAGGAATAACTTTTCCCTACCTTAATATCGATAGATCAGCTTCTGTAATGGTAGTATGGGATATCATAGATGAGCCAAAATTTATTATGAAAGGTGATATTAAATGCGAGAGTGACATAAATATTAAAGTTGATTTAAATTACAGGCAACTAGAAAAGAGTCCTTTAAAATTCACCACAGCTTTTACATTCACTTACAACACTTATAATTTCAAATACGAAGATAAAACAGTTGAAAGTTCTCCTAAAACTTTCAAGTGGATTTCAGTGATAAAACCTTTTAAAGATAATAAAATAATGACAGAAATCGTTATAGATTCCCAATATAATCTTCATGGAAAAATACAAATCCCTGACTTTGATTCTGGGGGTAAATATAAAAGACGAATAACATTCAGTGGTAAAGTAACCCCTGGTGATACAAACACCATAGAATTGTTTGCTAAGTGGGGTGATGAAAAACATGAAGATATAATCATACGAGTGACTTCTAGTAATGAAAATGATAATGGTGTAGGCAAATACATTATTGGAGGATATGCCAAATATGATGTAATGCACATTGTCATATCTGGCTCAGTGAACGCTGATTTAATTAAAGGGCCTCATCTCGTCACACTTACAGCATCAGAAGAAGGCGCATCGAAGGGAATAGAAATCACACATGCAATAACAGGTGATGAAATAACAACAGTAACTCGTTATTTAATAGGAGGAAAAGACCGTATAAGGCAAGAGATAACAGGAAAACTGAAATATCGAGAAGAAAGTTATTTAGATGTACAAGGAAGTTATACTTTAATATCTACTAAGAAATTGAAATTCAATGGAACATCCCTTTCTTTCCGTCTTTTCGCAAGTTCTAATGTTAGCGCTACAAAAATTGCGTCACAATACGACATTAAAATCCCGGATGTTAAAGAATACAAAGGGAAGTTTACCTACGACAGGAAAAAAGGGTGGCCAGGAACCATTAAATCTGGTTTAGATGTAAGTGTGTACAAAAAGAAGTTGTACGTGGGACACCTACGTTTTGAACCGGGAAATGGAAAATATTTCTGTAAAGTGAATTTATCACCAACTAATGATACTAAATTTAATTTATTTACCTCATTTGTACATGCTCCCCGCTTCGCAGTGTTGAACCACTCTTTAGATACAAATTTACCGATATTACTAACTGTTGATCTCCTGGCAGTAGTGGACTTAAAGAATAAGGAAAACGCGAAAATAGAATCTCACATGGATCTGAATTCTCATAAACTCTATGATGCGAAAAGTACCTTTAAAATACTAAATATTGCTAATTTTGACATTCAAGCAAATATACATAGCAAAATGACTCCGTCTCTGAGTATGTCTTCTAAAGCTCAAGGATCGAGTCCAGAACGAAAATTTGGTTACAATTTAAACATCGGTTCAAAGGATATCATAACAGGTACGGGGGAATTCAAAAGGAAAGGAGAAAAATTAGACTTTTCTAGCACATTTAAATACAAAAAAGAACAAATTCTTATTCTTAAGATTGTGCAGAATATTAAAAGCATACACGAACAACTTTACTACATAAAAGCAACGTTTCCGTCGCAAGTGTACGCTTTATATTTCAGAGTGAATGAAGAGAAGGCAGGTATAATTAACTATGATACGAAATTCTGTCCAAATAGTGAACTTTGTATACGTGTAATTGCTACGCACAAAGAGTATGACGATACTAAAGAGTGGGACATTGCTTACAAAAGAGGTGATGTTGAGTTCAGCGTAGAAAATATCAGGGAAAGTTCTAAGTCTGTTGAGCGATATCACACAGTAATTTATAAAGGAGATAAACGTTTTGGATGTGATGTAAGGTTTGGAGTTGAAGGGCCGGGCAAGAGCACCAGCTTGGGGATCATTTTACCATCTAGAGAAATAATTATAAAAGGAATAACTGATTTTTCCCGAACAAAATCAAGAATTAAACTGGATTTTTCAACAGACGGAAGAAATCATCCAGAAAGAAAACTTTCTATTGAAGCAAAATTTGAAAATCCTTTGATGGACAGTGAGCTATCAAAGTTTGATTTAACTATTGCTCATCCCACTTTTGAAAAGGTTCGTATACTTATAATTTATTTTATAATTATACTTATAATTTTTTAATTAATTTTGAAACTTACAGTACATTTAAAAAGTGAGTGTAAACTTACTATTTATTATTTGCTAAGGATACATTTTTGTTTATAAATTTTTAAATTTTAATGCTATCAGAACACTGCACTGTAGAATAATGTATAGTTTATGGGCCAGTAATTTTAATTTGAATAAAATACTATTTAATATTATGTACTTAGAGATTAAAAAAAAGTAACTATTCTTAACTTTAAGTTCCCCTTTATCTTTATATATATATATACTTTTATGAGTATATAAATGCAATATGCACTCGAGCAATTAAAAAATACCGAAATGTTGTAGGGCAAGGATTACCGAAAATTTATGTACAATAATTGACTTTAATCATAAACTCTTTTCTGGCGCGTTCAAAATAACTTGATAATAAAATTAATTCATCTCAGAACCTGCCTAGTTTTCTATAACTCATCTTGAACTTATATAATTCTGACGCATCTATTGTATAATTTTAGTTTTAGTTGTTTCTAAAAAATTAAGTGGCATTTGACTATTGGCCTAAGGCAGCTTGCGTATTAGAGGTAGTCTTAGAGTACATTTTAAAGTTGGATTTGAAAGTTTCGCAAAGCGTAATGCACAAACTTTTTAAATGAAAAAGTTTGAGCTGTCCAATAACTGTAAAGGTGTCGATAAGACACTTACTAGTGGTCCCTTAAATATTCATGAAAATTTACAAGGATAACATAGAAGAATACATTGTTTAGGTGGTGTCTTTTTTGTATCAACATTGAAGGCAAAAAACTTCTTAATAACAAAATAAAATTAAGAAATGCGCAATTCCTTTCGAAAGATCTATGAATTTCTTCTTCAGGCACAACGAAGACGTGCTATCATACTGAAGGAAGGAAGAAGACACCGCCTTCAAAAGTCCTAGTGTCTTGCTGCGCCAAAGTGATAGAGTTTTTCTACTTGACGATTGTCATCAAAATATCTTTCTCCTACCTTCAAAGTTCTAGCACGTCTACTTTGCTCCCGAAGAAGAAAGACAAAGTTCTTTCGAAAGGCATTGCGGCATTTCTTAATTTTGTGGTGTCATAATGAAGTGTTTTTGCCTTTGTATCGTAGAACAATTATTAGCTAATAATACTCAATTAAAATTATTTATAAACGGTTAATTTAATGTATAATGGATATTATAATGACAATATAAATTGATGCTGTAGTAAAATAATCAATTATGAACACTACATAAATATAATTTATTTACGGATACAAAAATATAATTTTATATAATAAATACGCAAATATATAACATGATAAAGTATATTTATCTTGTAAGCGATAAAGTTTTTTTAAATATCGATGAATTAAGGTATTAACTTTAATTTTAATATTTTACAAATCCTCGCATCCCTAACATAAACACAAATCAACATACAAATGATAGCAAATGATACTTTTATTTGCTTTGTGTGAAATAAATAGATAAAATGTTAAAAATAATAGTAAAAATATACAAAATAGTCAAATTTGGCCAACAAAGCGAGTTCTGTTTAAAAATTGCCGTGAACCCAAATATTATGTAGTATTGAATAAAAATAATAAAAAATAAAAAATTACATAATAAAAGCCTTTTAGAATAAATTTTTATGTTCATCTTTAAAAGGGACCACTTTCATAGATTTACCGATTCTACTACCGTTGTAAGGCATTTTTTAAAGATTTAATTAAACATTTCCCATTTCTAAGAGAAACGTTTTTTGAGATATATTCGGGATCTTTTCTCCTATCCCGAGGTCAACGATTTTAATCCGAGCCGGCCCAAGTCAGAAAAATTTTGTGTCATCAGAGTTCAGACTCACTTTTAGAATCTACACCACATTCTTGCTTCTTAAAAGCAATTTTTTTGCTTTTTTGAAATCGTCATTGAAAGGGGTCCATTTTCGCAAATATATTAACCCTAGTCCATTGTATCTTCAATTACACATTTTTCATTTTTAATAAGAAAGAGCTTTTAGAGATGAGCTCGAGCCCTTTTTCCAGTGCCCGAGCCCGCCCAAGTTCGAAAAAATTTGTGTCACCAGAGCTCATAAATCACTTTTAGAATCTACACCACATTCTTGCTTTTCAAAAGCAATTTTTTTTCCTTTTTGAAATCGTCCATTTACACAAATATATTGACCCAAATCCATTGTAAGGCACTTTTTAAAGCTTCAATTACACATTTTTCATTTTTAATAGAAAATGCTTTTAGAGATAAGCTCGGGCTCTTTGACGCCCGAAGTCCTCAAAATTTTGAGTAATCAGAGTTCAGAAATCACTTATAGAATCTATACGACATTCTTGCTTCTTAAAAGCAATTCTTTTTTCCTTTTTTGAAATAGTCATTGAAAGGGGTCATTTTCACAAATATATTGACCCTAGTCCATTGTAAAGAACATTTTAAAGCTGCAATTGCACATTTTTCATTTTTAATGAAAAAAGCTTAAGAAGTAAGCTCGGGCTCTTTTTTTCGGAGCCCGAGCCCGACGATTTAAAATCTGAGCCCGAAACGTTTTGCGTCATAAGATCCCAATTTACTATCAATAGTACACTACGAAAAATTGTTAACATTTAAAAATATTTCAAGATTAATGAATTAATTTTTTTTTTTTTTTTTTTTTTTTTTTACATAGAAATGAATATAAATCATGAATACTCCCTCATGGCAGCGTTTAGTGATTTTCATGTCCTCTAAAAACATATGTCCGGGACACAAAAATCTCCAAATTTTCTAAAAAACTTTTATTGCACTAAATATTTCTCTGTGTTTTCTGCTTAAAATGACATTTAAACCATGTTTCTATCTTAATTAGAACAGGAAATATTAATTTTTTCGTTTTGGTTTGTTTTCAAAATCTAGCTTTCAAGCATTGGTTGTCATAAAAACGATTTCTTGTGAAAATGCATTTTTCTTCGTGATGGCTTTTTCACCATTTCTCATATTTAAATCGTTTTAAGTCAAGAACCGTTAAAGGTAAATGATTCAAACTTCGAACATGTCTTTTTCAATTGTTTTACTTTAATTTTGATTCCGCAAATTAGAAAAAAATATTCACTTTTGAAAATATGATATATTTTTTTAAATGTTACACCATTTTTTTTACTTTAAATATTTTTAATTTTTAAAAAAAATTAATATTTTTAAAAATACTGAATCTAAATTAAAACTTATATATTTCTGTTTATTTAAATAAAAAAAATTGAAATTCTACAAATAATATAACGATTTTAAATTACCCCACTTTTTTAATGAATTTTAAATAAAATTAAAAAAAAATATATATATGAGAAGTTTTATCATGTGATTTGTTTTACAAATAACATGTTTAACTATCACAAAAAAAAATCAAAATTTCAACACAATAAATAAAAATTATTTTAATTTGTGTCTCGGACCCCCTTAAAATAACAAATTTTTCCTTTCTACCTAACCATCGGCAGAGATCTGCAAAAATCACGAGTCTTATACTTTAAAAATACCATTGTGTAACTATGCACAAAAACATGCATTCTCTTTTCTAGTCATTCTGGAAATGAACTTCAAACAGAAAGCGAGAATAAACAAGGGGTACTCCACGTGTTTTTTGTGTTACTGGCCGTACAAAGGCTTATGAGCCATTATTTTGAAAATCAGACAAAGTGCGATAGTTGTAGTTTTTGATTTGCTTGATTTTTTTTTATGTTGAAGTAGATCATATTTAATGAATAATGTGCAATTTTGAAGCCCTGAAAAAATTTCCTGTTTCCTGTAGAAAATGTCCAAGTTCAAGATCACGAATCCCATTTTACATGAAAATTGAAATGCCAGTATGTTTGTATTGCTATATCTCTGAAAAGCAACAACATCCCAAAATTCTTTTGTCATAAACTTTTAGTGTAACACTACCTGATTAGTAAAATTTACTTGGTTCCGTGGGGCATTGTTAATTTTCATTGTTATGTTGCCACAAAATGCAATCAAAATGACGTTTTTGTCTGTTTTCTGCACTTATTATCTTATTTAAGCAGTAGTACACCAAAATATTTCTTATAGAATATGAAAGTTTACTGTTAGGACATTCTAAGTAATATAGAACTTTACCGGGATATCGATGCTGTTAGCAGATATGTCTATCTGTTGTATCTGTCTATATGTCTTATCTGTTAAATATTCAAAACTTTCAAAATCTGAATATGTGAAACATTTTTTATTAGTCCTATCTCAAAAAAGCATCACAGTTGAATAAAACAAAATATATCAGGTAATAGTTGAACATATGTAAAAAAAAATAACATGGAAACGAAAGAGAATTGGGGTCTCATGCTATTTTCAGAAGAAAAAAATGACAAAAGTTACAGAAAGGCATTGTCAATATCAGGATTTTTCCCTATCAGAAAATGAAATACCCCATTTTCTTTCTCTTTTCTATGTTTTTCCCCTATGAGGAAATGGAACATCCCTTTTCTCTTTCTACTTCAAGGGGAAAAGCATGATAATTGCATTGCCTTTTTGTAACTTTTGTCATTTTTTGTCTACTGAAAATAGCATGAGACCCCAACTTCTTTTTCATTTACATGTTTTTGTACATATGTTCAACTAGTACCTGATATATTTTGTTTTATTCAACTGTGATGCTTTTTTGAGATAGGACTAATTCAAAAGTTGCAGATTTTGAAATCTGCTAACAGCATCGATATCCCGGTAAAGTTCTACATTACTTAGATTGTCCTAATAGTAAACTTTCATATTCTATAAGAAAAGTTTTGGGGCACTATTGCTTAAATGAGATAATAAGTGCAGTAAACGGATAACAATGTCATTTTGATTGAATTTTGTGGCAACAAAACAATGAAAATTAACAATGCCCCATGGAACCAAGTAAATTTTACTGAGCAGGTAGTGTTATACTAACAGTTTATGACAAAAGAATTTTGGGATGTTGTTCGTTTCCAAAGATATAGCAATCCAAATATACTGGCATTTCAATTTTCATGAAAAATGGGATTCATGATCTTAAACTTTCATGATCTTAACATTTTCTACAGGAAACAGGAAACTTTTTCGGGCTTCAAAATTGCACACATTCATTAAATATGATCTACTTCAACATAAAAAAAAAATCAAGCAAATCAAAAAATACAACCATCAAAACATCACTTTTTTGTCTGAATTTCAAAATAATGGCTCTTAAGAATCAAATAGAAAGGTACGATAACATGGATGTGTGAAAATATGGTGGACTGCGTGAAGAAAAACATAATGGGAAACCTAGCAATCAACCACTATAATTGGGTCTGCAGTATAGGGGTAGATTCCCAAAATCTGGAAGGAGCCACTGGATCCTAAGCCTAAAATATCCAGTAGCCACATTGTGAAACAAACTCGTAAAAATAGCGTTTATATGTGAAAAAAATTAAACAAAAAAAACTCGGGAATTCAAAGTCAAAAATAATTTATTTAATATATACGCATGTACAAGAAATCATAAGACTAAGTACATCAAATGTGTACAGTTAATTTAATCATGAAATTCTTAAAATTTGAACATTAACTAAGTATAAAATAAATCTTAAAGTATGTACAGTTAGAAGATGGATTTGGACTACACACTTAAAAAACACACAGTAACACAGTCTGGACATAGTTAAAGAAAAAAGCATAAGCTGTTCAATCATGATAGTGAGTAATATTAAAAAACAACATTTCTTATTTTGATTGTCATACAAAAGAACATATAAAAAAATTGTAAATGTGTGCGAGATTATTTTTTAGTATAAAAACCAAAATACATTAGAAACATTTGTTTTTCTATAAGAAGAATCATCTTTAAAAAAAATCTTATCATAGCCTACGTAAGTTCATCAAACTGTTACAAAGAACACAGATACACGAACATATTTAAAGGAATAGTTTTCTGTGTGAAACAGGTCATTCTGAAATGTTATTAAAAACAATAAAAACAAAGTTTGTGTTTTGGTCTTTTTTTTTTTTTTTTTTTTGAAAGAAAAAGAATATCAATCCACGCATTTAAATATGGTAATCGAGTTCTGTTTAATCCTGGAATTTCACCCGTCAACTCGGTAAGGTGATGGATTGTGCAGCCGCCGCCCGATCTAATAGATTATATATAGCGAGACACTAATTGAAAACCCCTGTTCTATAAACTTTTATCACTCGGAAATAAAATTTATTTATTCATTATTTATTTATCGTAATTATTCAAAAAGTGATTATTATTTTTATTTTTAGCCAATCAACATCACGCTGTCTTATAATTTAGACCAATTATCATCGAAATATTTAACAGCTGAGGGATCGCTGGATTACTCCAATGACCCAGCGGATAAAATTATTGCTAAACTGTCAGCGGAAGATTTTTCTGGAAGAACTAATATGATAATTCTGAATATCTATCACAAAGGTGAGCATAAACTGGTATTTTTAAAACACTTTGGTGTATGATGCATTACCAATAAATACTAACCAATTTACCAATCCGTATCGTCAATCCATGTCGCCATCTTATTTATTTTGGTAGTGGGCTCTGATCCCTGTGAGCTAAGCTCGCCAAACCCCGTTCATACACAGCAAGCTCTAAAACTATGCCCATCAGCGCTGTTTTAAAAAGATTATGGAAGATTGAATGATAATTAAACGACCAGAGGCGATTTTCTGTAATCAAGTTTCCATTTTTTAGGGTTTCGTTCATCTGACGAAACCCTATTCGTCTCACTCCTTTGTCTGTCTGTCTGTCTGTCTGTCCGTCACAGAGCCCGTTCTCAGAAACTATACATGTTGAAGACTTGAAATTTTCAGTACTTATCACACCTCACATGAAACGACAAATCCTAAAATTTTGAAAAAGTCTTAAATTTAACCCTTTGGGCTCCCACATGTGTATTTTAAACAATTCTTTCTAAGTCAGCCCCTAATAAGGTTAGAGCCATGAAATTCCGCATACTTATAGCTGAATACCTGAGACAACAAGACAAATCATAAAATTTTGAAAAAAGTTTTATATTTAACCCTTTGGACTCCAACTTGTGTATTTTAAGCAATTTTTTCTAACTGAGCCCCTAATTAAGTTAGAGACATGGAATTTTGAATTATTATAGTTAAAAACATGAGCCCACACAACAAATCATAAAACTTTGAAAAAGTGTTATATTTAACCCTTTGGGCTCCAATTTGTGTATTTTCAGCAATCCTTTATAACAGAATTCCTAATCAAATTGGAGACATGCAATTTTGTATTCTGATAGCTAAACACCTCAGATCACACGACAAATAATAAATTTCGAAAAAGTTTTATGTTTAACCCTTTGGAGTCCAGCTTGTGTATTTTAAGCAATTCATTTTAATAGAGTCCCTAAGTGAATTGGGGACTTGAAATTTTGAATACTATAGCTGAACGCCTCAGATCACACGCCAAATAATAAATTTCGAAAAAGTTTTATATTTAACCCTTTGGACTCCAGCTTGTGTGTTTTAATCAATTCTTTTTAACAGTTCTTTTTAACAGTCTCCTAAATGTTTTGGAGACTTGAAATTTTGTATACTTATAGCTGGAAACTTCAGATCACACGACAGATAATAAATTTAGAAAAAAGTTTCATATTTAACCCTTTGGACTCCAGCTTGTGTATTTTAAGCAATTCTTTCTAACTGAGCCCATAATTAAATTGGAGATTTGAAATTTTGCATACTTATAGCAGAAGACCTGAGGCCAGGCGACAGATCATAAAATCTTGAAAAAGTCTTACATTTAACCCTTTGAGCTCCCACATATATATTTTAAGCAATTCTTTCTAAATGAGCCCCATAATTAAGTTGGAGACATGAAATTTTGCATACTTATAGCAGAACACCTGAGACCACACGACAAATAGGTTTATTTTTTCGATAAAGTTTTATATTTAACCCTTTGGACTCCAGCTTGTGTTTTTTAATCAATTCTTTCTAACTGAGCCCCTAATTAAATTGGAGACATGAAATTTTGCATACTTATAACTGAACGCGTCAGATCATAAGACAAAATATGAATTTTTGAAAATGTCTTATAATTAACCCTTTGGGCTTCAACTTCTGTATTATAAGCACTTATTTCTAACTGAGCCCTAATTAAGCTGGGGATATGACATTTTGCATAGCTATAGCAGAACTCTTGTGATCACACGACAAATGATAAATTTTTCAAAAAGTCTTATATTATTGACTCCTCTGGGCTCTAACTTGTGTTTTTTAAGCATTTTTTCTTACTTAGCCGCTAATTAAGCTACAGCAGTTTCACTTGAAGGCTCCGGGAGCGGGGGGTCAATTTTTCCCCAAATCCCTCCTCTGATATATCATTTGACGACCCTTCGGCCATTCATTCATTTTATGCACAATAGCCTTTCATATTTTATTTCCACTTGGCCAGGAGGGCTTTCCTATTTTAAGGTTTATGGGTCCAATTTCCTCGATTAATATAAGTGCGAATAGGTTCTAAAACGGAGTTTTGTCGGGCAGACGTTTGTTTAGAATAGAGTGCACTCCCTAGTTGCGAATTGTGGAGTTAACAGATTTTGCAAAAGGATAGTGTTTTGAAAGAAATATTAAACGAAACCCTCTATGCGATCTGTGATCACACTTACCCACTTGTTCTCTTTGACTGGGGGATTTTAAGGCCGAAACAATTGTTGTCGCAACTCTAACGGCTGTTTTCGGGATTGATAAAAGCAATTAAGCACTTGAAAAGCTTGTATAAAGTCTAATTAAACAATGTCCTTGCCTCTCCGAATATTATAACGACGTTATAAGAAAATTGTTTTAAATATATCGTTTTCAATATGGCGTAATTTTTACCAAACTTTTTTTTTCTTTTTAATATTCACGTAAAAATGCATCGTTTAATTGAAAGGTAAATAGATTTTTTAATTGATACTGTTTCACAATGTTATTATTTGACTATTTTAAATATGGCATATTTCTCCCTATTTACTGCTTTCAACACGCAATAATTTAATTACTAGTAAATCTGCAGATCAGGAGCCTCAACGTCATCTTTGCAAGTCATTGTTTTTTAACACTCATTGCGCAATATTGAACTTCCAAGAAATCGCTTTTTAAAGTTTTCAAACTACATAAATATTTATAAGCATACAAGATACTTCGTAAAGTTCAGAAATTAAAAGTGTTAAACAAGTGGTTATACATTGATGTTCTGAAATTCTGATGAGCTACTTATTCTGGTAACTGTTTAAATCAAAAATTGCATTTCTTCAGGGGGGCTCTGCCCCCCTGAACCCCCCGTAGTCTATTTAAATTTACATTCGTAATTTTTTATTGATTGTGCGGATGGTTATAGTATATCTTAGATTTTTTTACGCTGTGATTTATAAGGATAAGCATAAGTTTTTTTTTTTTTTATAAATTAATAAAATTTAAATTTAAAATAAAATATTCATGATAACCGTACACAGACAATAAATCTTGAAGTGACGCCAAAAATGTAACCCTAAAATCCGCTACATTCGGCCCAACACAACGACGTGCTTTTAAAAAAAAAAAAAAAAAAAAAAAAAAAAAAAAAACAAAAAAAAACAGAATAATATTTTTAGTAATACAGTTTTTAATTCATAACACAATGAAATGCTACCTTAGAATGCTTATTGCTTAAATATAAGCAGATCATTTTCATTTTACAGAAAAAATGCGCTTATGAAGTCAAAGAATTCGGTCCCTGTTCCACGTGCTTGTTTTGTTTGGGCCGAATGAGGGCATTTAAATCTGAGCGATAACGCACATCGTATTGCAAACTGTTTTTACGGCATACTGCATCTCCATCTATCTCTTTCCTCCGTGAATAATAGTTAATTTTATTTTACTCAAGATCTTTTTATTCCAGCATCTTTGTTTTCGATAAATGACGTCTAATTCACCTGCTATGCATACTTACTCAAAACTTTTCATCTTGTTATATTAAGAAATACTCGACAGTTTTCTTTTTATTTCCAATATGCCGCCATATTAATTTTTCTATTCTTAATTTTATTTTTTATTTTCTTGTTTCACGACAAAACATTTCAATTGAAAATTGTTTAAAAGAAAATATTACTCCGGGTTTTGATTTTCTTGGCAACAATTAAAGAAATATTGGTAAATGTTATGGAAAAATGTTACGTTATTCTCTATGAAAATAATGAACTTTTGTATTTTTAAGCAAAATATTTGAATAAAATAAATAAAATAAATGAAATATTGCCTATTTTTATTTCTGGGCTAAAATCCATCTATATGCAAAGATACAAATTATCTTTATCAAAATATCAAAATTTAATTCATCCGTTTTGACGTTGGCTTTACTCAAACATTATACACGCAATTATACTAATATTATTAGGACCAAATACGTTGCTAGGCAACAGATGAAAGAAAAGGAAAAAAATGAAATATGCATTATCTCAAATTGACAAAACAAAATCCTTTATATTATTGGAAAACATGCATAAAATTCCCCCCAATATTATAAACCTAATTAAAAAAATCTCGCAAATATATTGACAAAATTTCAAACTAATTGGAATAATTTAATAATCTTATTTAAAAATTTCAGCATCAAAAATTTACCATTTAAATGCTTTTTTCATATGAGCCATTTCTTTCAACAAATGAAAATCTGAAAATCGTCTGACTTGCCATAGAAAAGTATTATAGAGCAAAATTAAATGTTCCATATTTCCCGAACGAATGAACCAAATTTACCCAAAAACTATACAGCTAAGTCCGGGTACCTCATTAATATGCCCAGTGAATTTCAAGCCGATCGGATGCTTTTTGCGGCAGTTATCGCGGAACAGACAGACAGACTAACAGACAGACAGACTAACAGACAGACTAACAGAAAACAAAACTTTTCGTGTCTCCACAGTAAGCCTTCACTGACGTTTCGGCAATTATTTTGAAGTTTTACTTCACTTTTTAATATCCACGTATACACTTTTTATGATGTAATTTTACCCATTTATTGCTTTTAACACGTGATCTCTTAGTTATTATTTTAAAGTTTTTTTGTCACGTGCAAATAGGTATTTTAATTAAAAGAAATGCTATTGTTATTTGCCCTGTTACAAATGATATGAAATTACATATTAAACGAATCTCTATTGAAATAATGAAATTTTAAATAAAAAATTGAAAAAAAATAATGTATATTGCAGATCACAAGCTTGTGAAGTATGTCCCGACAAAAGATGATTAAATCGTTATACATAGTTTTTGATCGCATAAAAATTTTAAACGGAACTTTTTTGACTAACTTCAACATTAAATAGCTCTTAATATAATACTTCGATTTAGAAACTGTCTGCCTTAGCGTGTTTATAAAACATTCCTCTATAAAACTACTAATTTACATATTTTTATATTCAATAGTTTTCAATATATTAGCCGAGAAACACCCTCGGTCACAGAAAATTCAGGAGACAGCGTTAGTTACCCTTTTTTTAAATAGAGGTATTTATTTTTTACAAAATAGACTTCGGCATATGGTATTCAATGTTCTTGAAAATGTTTATTCTTTGCTGTCGATGTCCATACTTCATACGGTCCTTGAATTTGAGTATCATTGTTTCTGGTTAATAATCTTCCCCTTTTTAAATCGCAGACATTTTTCCAACTCTTAAAATTAAATACAACGAAGATGATTGTTCAAAAATATCGACACACACAAACTAAAGGTCTGTACTAACCCTGATGTCGCATCTGATGCATTCATTGTTTTCCATCATTGAGTTCATATGGTGAAGTTTATTTTGCTACTATTGGTGTAGTGGTACGTTGGTATCCATTTTATGAGAAAGAGGACATATGGCAACGTGATCTAAAGTTTCCGTGAAGTACATTGCGAAAGATATTAGTTGCTCCACAATACCGAAGAAATCCGTAATCCTGTAATAAAACTGAACTGATAGTTATTAGTCAATGATAAACCATTAAAACTAAAATTCTTTGCATAAAACTTTAATTAAGATGAAATGGTGTTATACAGGGAGTGAACCATTGCTCCAGCAAAGTGTAGGAATGCCCCTTAATTTTACACCTTTTACAACAAAAGTCTACAGGAAAAGTCTCCAGCCAAAAGTGACGACAAACAGAAGGTAACTTATAAGAGAATCTAATATCATCGCCATGGCGAGTACATAAAAATGCCAAATAAAACAAGGCAATAAGATCCGTTATGTGAAAACTCAATGAGAAAATTTAAACATACATACATCGAAGTGGGGGGCGCAATCTCGCCAACTTAATCTGTATCTAAATAATTATAAACCCTATCCTTGCTGACTCCAAACAGACGCAATAATCAAACTATGTTTATTTTAAAGGTATTGTATTGTATTTATTGTTGGTATGTCTGTATAATATTTATATATACCTTTAACTGTTGAATGCAGGCGTTATTTATGTGTGTATGTGTGTTTTAATATATATTGTAGTATGAGTGCTTTATTATAATTATCGTAGATCGATGTAATAGTAAAATCTATTCATCGTTTTCCGGTCATCCATGGCTGTCGTGTAGATGGCTGGTGACTTCCCCAACATGGTTTATTAGTGAGAAATTGCAGACTCAGGCATCGGCCGGAGTAGCTCAGTGGTTAGAGCAGCAGTCTTGTATACTGTGGTCCCGGGTTCGATTCCTGGCTCTGGCTAATTTTTCACTCCAGTTGGGTTTATTGTATTTATTGTTGGTATGTCTGTATAATATTTATATATACCTTTAACTGTTGAATGCAGGCGTTATTTATGTGTGTATGTGTGTTTTAATATATATTGTAGTATGAGTGTTTTATTATGTTTATTTTATCCACGAAAATGGATCTGTTATTGCACTTATGAAAGTAATTTAAGTGTTAGAAACAGCATCCTGCGTTTGATCATAAAACATAAATCGATCATTAACTTAAATTCTGGACAGAAGCACTGCGAATAAACAAAAGAAAGGAAGTTTATCAGAAAATGATTTATAAATTTATAACGACTTTATCTTATTTCTTATATTTTATTGATTTATTCCCGTGGTTAAATCTGACAGATAAATTAACCAGCGCAATAAATTTATTGAGAGAAAGGAAAAAGTTAACCTACATTTGAAATGGTTTTTTCTGTACAAGATACAATATTAAATTTGGGAAAGGAATGAGAAATAAAATATTTAAACATTAATATATAACTAGGTTATAGTTCAAATACTTATTTCGTTACTTAGCCTAATTTACACGTAATGCACTGCATCTACAAACATTCATAAAATAAGTTTTTTTTTTTTTTAATTTCTTATCAATTCAAGTGGAATTTATTATCTAAAAAAAGTTTCAAGCTTTATATCTCTTTTTATGCGTGTACAATCGTTTAGTAAAGTACAGAGTGTTGCCGAATTCAACCGACAAATTCAGAGGGGTGATAGTAGGTATCAAGAGGATGAAAAATTGCCATCGATCATGGAGACACAAATACTGGGTGTTTCACCCTAACTGAACTCTGGTTGACGGTAATAATTTTCAGAAAAATAAAAATATTGCAATGAAAATGCAACGATATGCACCTTGTTTTGTGTGAAATGTTATAGCATCAGGAAAAGCTGTGGGAAAACGGGGCTCACACAATCGATGATACCGTATGAACTGGTCATCGCAGTCCAAAATGTGTAGTGTCAAGTGTATACTGCTGACGCGCATAATGGAAACTACGACCATATTTATTTTATTTTATCGCATTTACAACAAAAGTGAGCACGTTTATTAAAAATTTCATTATAATATACTTTAATTTTCTGAAAGTTGTTACCGTGAATCCAAATTGAGTTACGGTGGAACAACCTTGTATTTTTCATTAAATAGCTGGTTTGCAACACCTTGTTCTATGGTAATTTTCCATCCTCTTTATGCCTATTAAGAACCCCCTGAATTTTCTGTTAAATTCGGCAGCACCCTGTATATCGTACTTAAGTTCAAATTTGAAAAATAGCTTTAGTAGTGAGAATGTTTTCTTGATTTTTACTCTGCTTCAGGTCTATGCAATACAGTGCAAGCTTACTTGGAATATACTTAAAATGGAATTGCAGTACTCAGCTGTGTTTTGAAATTTTTAGAGCTGTAAATTAGCATATTGTATGTTTTTTTTGTTGTTGTTGTTTGTTTTTTTTGTCAGAATCTAAGTCAACAAATATTAAACAAATTTTCTCTTTACAGATGACCGGAACCTAGATCTTATGGTAAATGTGAACAGCACTTTTAACCTTAGCGAAAATACAGTCGCCGTAAAATACAAATGGATACATGAAAATGGTGCCAATACAGAAAATGATGTTATTCTAAGCCATCTCAAAACAGAGAATCGAGTGCATTTTGCGGTAAGTTACTGAATAGTGTATTGAAATGTTATATTGTAAAGTCTAACTAATTGAAAATTTACCCTACACGCGAATATAATAATGGAATATAGTTTAGAAATCTTTTTTTTTCCTTTGCTTGTATAAAGCGATGGTGGTTTTTGAAAAGTGCAAAGAATAAGACGCAAATGAATCATGACTAGGTAATGGAACTTGTGTTTCATGAACCAAAAATAATGTTTATGTATTTGATCTGTCTGTGCTTGACTTATTCTGTTTAGCTGAATCAGGTTTCAGACCAGATGCTATAATCATTAAGGTTTACTGGGTGAAAAAGTTCCGCCAGATTCGTCCGGGATAGGTCAGATTGCAGAGCACTGGCGGCTTCAGCCAGAAGATCCCTGGTTCGAATCCTGGTACGGACAATTTTCGCCCAGTTGGAAATTTAGATTTAATATGATTTATTTACCAATTAGAATAATTGTGTTAAAATTAATCTAGTGTAATTTCGTATCCAGCGTTTTCAGGAGTTCCATTACCTGAGATTTATTCTGTTGAGCAGAACCAGGTTTCAAACCAGATGCTATAATCAGTAAGGTTCGCTGGGTGAGAAAGTTCCACCAGATTCGTCCGGGGTAGCTCAGATGGCAGAGCACTGGTGGCTTCAGCCAGAAGATTCCTGGTTCGAATCCTGGTCCAGACGTTTTTCGCCCAGTTGGAAATTTACATCTAATATATGTCATTGAGGTTTAACATGGAATGTTCGTTGTTGAATATAAAGCGTGCGTGTAACAGTTACAGTTCGTTTACAGGAGAACTCAAAATAATTCCGTTACATTATGGTCCATGGCGAAGAATCGTTTGCAGTGTATTTTAATGACGTTACAATATTTCGAACATATTGAAATGGATATTCATCACTGAGATGAACTGCGAGATGCTTACTGTAGAATATGGTATGCATTGTATTTATCGCTTATTTATAAGAGCACACAGAATTATTCACTTACAGTACTGTCTGCGAGCAAAAATTACTAGAAGTGCGTTTTCAATTGTAATATGTGTTTTAAATTGAACTGATTTTTTGCATACTACTTGGAATGTACAAATCCTACACATCATACATACAGGCTGCACAAAAGAATGCTAGTACATTTCTTCGTATTAATAGATGTCATATTTCACGTTGTTAAACAGTGAAGTTTCGTTACAGTATTTTGAATGATTTTGGAAAGTGTTTCATAATCTATGCTTGACGCATTAATTTTCTTTCTTGTTAGTTTTTCTTTTGTGTTTTCAGCAATGGAGGTCATGTTAGCTTATGCCATAGCTTTTACCTAACTATCCCCTTGGACTTGAATTTGAAATAATTCTTAGAATTTACAAGGAAAATTTTGAAGTGAGAGTTTTCTATTTGGTAAATCCGTAACTGAAGAAGTTTCGTTTCTGAGATGGCTTTAGACCAGGGTTGGCGAACCTTTTTACAACTACGTGCCATTTTTTTTTTCAAAAAATATTGTACATGTCCAAGATGTGCCAACTAAAAAGCAATTTTAATGGATTGAAAAATAATGAATCAAAATTACTTGAAAATGTTTATTAAGATTTAAAAAATAGAGATAGCTTGCATGTAAGTATTACACTGTAATAATTATACAAATAATTAGAATTTACAAATTAATAGAAAAAATAATTAATAACAGTTTCGTACTCAGTTAATTTTAACATCATAGAGCTTTAACAGAATGCAAACTGAATTGCTGTTATGTGAAAAGTGCTTTCTTTCTATTTGGTTTTTTATAATATTTATTGGCGAAAATAATCACTCGCAGGCATAGATATACGAAAAAAAAAATGTCTAAATGACAGACGTAAATGTCTTTAAGTAATTTTAAAATTAAATTCCAAATTTCCAAAATTTTACCGCCAGTATTTATACTTATGTATAGTAATATTTCTTTTTCGATAGTTTTTAAGTATTGCCTTTGTTCGATAATTTTTTGAAAGCATGCAGAATTGAGATAAAAATATAAAAAGTCGAAATTAAAATCCTTCAATATCCAACTAATGAAATTTAGATAGGATTAGCTCATCTTAGTTTATGTATTTTGTGTAATCGTATTGTATGTTAATTTACCGCCACAAGCAACGCCGTGCCAAAGTAATTTTTTCGCGTGCCAAAAGTGGCACGCGTGCCATATGTTCGCCGTCCCTGCTTTAGACCTTTTCTATATATATATATGTATATAGATATATAATATTAAAAACTTTGGTTTCATGCATTTAACACAAATATATATCATAACATATTTCACATATTATGACCTGTTAAATATTCGATACTTTCTTTTTTCTTGTTTAGTGTATCCATCTGTACCTTTAGTAAATATTAAGTTAGTGTAAATAAATATTAGGTTATGCACACTGCACAGTATTTTAAAACAATTTAAAAGTGGTTGAAAGTAATGCTCTTGTAAAAAAATATTTGATTAGCGTATTTTGATAATATTTTTCCTTAAAAACTAATCAATTAAATGTTTCTTGTTAATAAATTTCCCATCACACATTATTAGCATATTTTTACTTTAATCTGTAGTAAAGTGTTGCGGGGAGGGGGGGCGAAGTCAATTTGACAAGAAAAATACATTTTTTAATTAACTTATTTTAGTTTTGAAAGTGTTTTATTAAATGTTTTTTTCGCCCATGTTTTTACCTTATTTTGGTTTCGCACGTGTTACTTACGAATCGGCCACCTTGGGCGTCATCTTGTTTTAATTCATATTTTTACAACAAGAGCATTGTTTTCAAGCACTTTTAATTTATTTTAAAATACTGTGCATAATTTAATATTTTCACTAAGTTAATATTTACAGAAGCTGCAATTGATTGCATAAAATAAGAAAAAAAAATGTAACAGAGCGCAGTTACTATCAAAGTTCATATTTGAATACATACATGGGATCAAAAATGTGTAAATAACGGTTCATATATGAATACACCCATGAGAATAAAAAATGAGTACATAATGGTTCATATTTGAACACATTTATAGAATCAACAAGAACAAAAAATCATGCGTCTTGCATAGATTATGTAACACTTTCCAATACATTCAGACTACAGTAACAAAACTTCAGAGTTAATTAATGTGAAATATGATGTATAAATAAACAATTTGAAAATCTCTTAATGCATTTAAAACCCAATATCTGCTATTACAATCAATAGTCGAAAAAATAGCCGGATTTTTTTTGTGCCGACCTGTATATGATCTATGGATTTGTATACTACATAGTATGCTAAATGTTAGTTCATTGAAACGAATAGCACAGCTGAAAAACTCCATTCAGTAATTTCTGTGAATAAATGGATATTACTTGAGAAATTTTGTGCAGCCCTGTATATGATCTATAGAATTTATCAACATCAATTAATATTTTAAAAATAGTTCAATTTAAAAAAGCGTACCACAACTGAAAATACACTTCATGCAATTATTGTTCATAGGTTTCAATGGTTCAGTTTCTTCTGTAGCCAAATTCTTTTGTGTGTCCCTGTAAATGAACGATATATTCTATGCACACCATATCCTACAGTAAGTTCCCTGTAGTTTACCCAAGTATATATATAAATTTCGGTATTTTCAAAATACTGCAATATTATTAAAATACACCGCAAACTATTTTTCCCCATTGATCGTAATGTAATGAAATTCTTTTGAGTGTATCTGTAAATGAGCCGTAAATGCTATACACTTCATCTGCAATACCAAACATGTTATAGTGATACACAACAACGTCTATAAATTTCATGGCAATCGGACTATATTTACCCGTGTTAGAGCACGGAAGGACAGACAGACAGACAAGCCGAATTCGTTGGAAAGGGTTTAAAATGAGTATATGTGCTTCTCAATTTTGAGTAAATTTGGATCGAAGTTATTTTGAGTATGTGACGTATTTAAAATTGAGCACTTTTTACTTAATTATGAGAACTTATTTTTTTTAGTGTATTTAATGAAATATAAACAATTGTATGAAATAATTTTTAACTGCGCATGAGCAAACTATGCCAAAAATAATTTTTTTTATGATTTGGAAGTCAACTTTATAGAGCAACTAATACTAAAAGACCAGTCGAATATCTTGAAAAGTCGTAAAAATATCAGTGCTATAATGATCTGAATTTCGATTGCCTTTGAAAAGTAGCCGGATGATATAGAATTTTTTTTTATCACTTTTTTAACTGACTTCCAACAAAGAAGTTTAACGTATTTAACGAATATCAACGAGCAGCTTTTGAAAAGATGCTTCGATTTTCGTAATTCTTTTTTTGGAATCACTTCGTTCTGGTGGTTTTCCAAAAAGAATTAAAACACCAATAAAATAACAGAAAAAAATAAAATAAAATGTCAATTTTTGGAAAATTCCAGATTATCCAGCTAGTTTCAGAAAGCAA
This sequence comes from Maratus speciosus, assembly GCA_963932465.1. Lineage (NCBI taxonomy): Eukaryota > Metazoa > Arthropoda > Arachnida > Araneae > Salticidae > Maratus > Maratus speciosus. The sequence goes on along the minus strand of OZ010800.1, from coordinate 349,302,016 downwards.
TCGAAATTCAGCTAAGTGCATCATTGATATCTTTATGAATTTTCAAGATATTGGACTAGTCTTTTTACATTAGTTGTAAATAGATTATTATAAATATCTCATTCGTGTGTTTTTCTATTTTTTTTTCAGTTTCATAAACCAAATTTAAATTACAAGTTGGACGGAAAAATAAGGCCACCGGAGAGTCTTCTAAATAATACTTATGAAGTGGATTTTGATTCCGTGTACGATGGAACGTCTACAAAAGGAAGATTTCTTTTGGATTATGATACAGGTTGCTATAAAGTTATAGTAACGAACAATGGAGGAGGTAAGATTAGCTAACATCAAGATTTCCATTTTAAATTATTTTATCCATATTAATTAAAATGCTTTTGTTTTAAATTTTCTTGGCATATTTCAAAAATACTGGGAGTCGGAATGTTTTATTTTAATTGAACAAGTGAGATATGCTCTAAGGGTGCGTTAGAAAGTGGAACTGCCAACGTTGTATGCGCTAGCAATAAGTATAAATTAAAAAATATTTTTTTTAAATCATGACCCATTTCATCACTGCAATTATTGTTTTTTTATCAAAAACTTTTTCATCACAATACGATAATTTTGCGTGGGCACCGAGCTTGATTATGAAAAATTCGCAGTTTTTTTTACGCTTGGTAGAAAGCGCGAGCTAGGGAATTTATTTAAAAATTATAATTTTTGCTCAGTTTTTTCTAAGATATGGCAGTAGGATAAAAAAAACCCTATCTTTTTTTAGGATTTCTAAACTGATTTCTCAAGCCCAGCAGCGTAATGGTCAGCACGCCTGTCTGCCATGCTACAGGTTGCGAGTTCGACTCCCGGCTGGGCAAGGTTCACTCACCTTTCATACCTTTGGGGTCGATAAAATGACTACCAAGCTTGGTTGGGAACACAGACTTCTCATATAAGTAGACTCATAACTAGTAACATTTTCTTGAAGCAAACATCACTGCACGTGATGATGGGTAAACTGGTTTTTCTCCCACCAAAATTTTCTCGGAACTGCTCTCCGGATTTTCGCCAACACTTCGGCGTTTTTCATAAATTGGCCGCACTTTTTCTTTGCCTTTTATTTTTTGGTCGTGTGTAGATTTGAGACAAATAAAACAGCTTGTAGTGTCGCTTTCACTTCTATATTTACGTTTATTTTATTGCGAGAACGAAATCAGAAAGTTACCAAGGAAACGATTACTGTCAAAACAGGCAACATTCGAAGCGCCAAAGGACCTGATATTGGATCCAACATTTCCACAAATAACAATGGAACCCGCTCTCTAGTATTATCGATATCGTAGAAAGTATCGATTGATTAAAGCGTATTATTAGAAAATATATTGCTCGCTTTATTTTATATTTTCTTGTGTTTAAAATATTCCATTGTTGCAGTTTCAGAGTCAGTTGGTCTATTTTGGTGCATCATTAAACCCATTGTTACTGTATCTCGTATACAATTGAGACCATGAAGAATACTTTTCTATTTATCACCTGTGGCCGGTTAACTGAAAAGTGCCTTAAAATTAAACCTTACCGGCGCGGTGTCCTTAAAAAAGGACACCTAATTTTAATTCCAAAACTGACAAACGGCACCAAGAATATTTAACTAAAATTTTCTTATTATAATGTACATGAAAATAAGCAAGTTCGTATTTTCTAATAAATTCGTTTATAAATTGCGGTGTCAGTCCATTATTTCATCAGTTTATAAACAGAATTACTCCGCGCCGGTAAGGGTTAATGTATCAATTTATAATTAAATTTTAAAAATATTAAAATATTGTATTCATCGGAAACACATCTGTGTACATATTTTTTTTTAATAATTTTAGCTTGTCCGGATGCGAGTTAAAAATCGATTGCAAAATCCCCCATCTTTTAATACAAAAACCAAGAAAGAAAAACGTGTAAAAACAATCTACGTGTTATATATATAAAAAAAGATTGGTTTTTCAGAACGCTTATTTTAATAGAATTATACTTAAAATCTAAAAGGTTGTAAAAAGCATAATAAGCTATAACTTACTCTCTCACACACGATTTTTTTCATAAATCGTTTTTTGAATGACTACATGCCAACGTACGAGGGTAGTCCAAAAGTAAGGCAACAAGCCCTCTGGGGGGAAAACTTTATTCGAGAATTCAAAGAGATCAGACATAGTAAGGCATTGGTACATATTACTTCTCCACATAGTTACCTTGATTGCCAAAGCATTTGCTACACCAATGTATCGAAACCGGCTTAAAAGAAATCAGCGTCGTTGTGGAGCCACATCGAAACGGCTTTTAGTCCAGGCAATAGGTGCTCAAAAAGGACAAATAGGGGAAAGTTTTGGTGTAGTTTTGATATTTGGTGCCTTTATGTTTCGTGGGTCGCTGAACACGAATCTGAAGTTTGCCAACAAAATTTATTCCGGGAAACACGTTTTTTTGGCAAAAAACAGGAAAAAAACGGGATTTTCTTTGTTTTTTTTCCAAATAACTTCAAAATTATACATTTTACGTAAAAGTCCTCAAAACATAAATTAAAGAGGATAAAATTTCCTACATTTTATGTATTAAAATTCTTTTTCTCTGATCTATGGTTTAGCCGTGACAACGCCACAAAAATGGGAGTGAAAATCAAAAAATTCAGAGAAAACGGGAATTACGCCGCTGTACGTAGATTTAACATGAAAAGTGACCATTTTACACAAGAATTGACTTTAAATTATACTGAAGATTATATGAATGACTACATTTTACAATGAAGTTGCTGATAATAAATAGGACGACTCATTATGAATCATTATTTAATTATAAATAAACATGTACATTAGTAAGTACATTTATTTAAAAAACAAAAAAAAATATTATTTCCGCTTTCTTTTACTTGAGGGTCCCTGCTTTTCACCGATATCTACAGCATAGAAAATAGACGTATAGAATTAGTGGGTGTTTTTATTACTACCAACAGTATAAAATAAATGTTTTTTTAATAAAAAATATTTGATACCTTCTGGCATGACTTTTTCTTGACATTTTAGTTCAAGTACCATTTTTTTTTTTTAAATCAAAGACAGCAGAATTTAAGTTAGCCACATAAATAAACTTTTGCACCATTATGCAACGGCAACATGAATTTAAATGTGAATTTGGTTCAAAATATTTTGTTTATAGAGGAAAATTACAATGAAGAGCACATGAAGTTTTGCAAGAGCGAAATGTTTAAATTTATGACCAAATTTGGACAAAAATTGCCAGTTGTATGTAGATATATCGGGACAAAATCATTTAAAATATATTACTTGGCTGCAAATTCTGAGTGGTTACAAAACTGATCCAGACAAATTCTCCAAATTCAGATTTGATACAATGCAAAACATAATGTAGGCATTTTCTCATGATATAAATCATGATATCTTATGATTCCCTATCTTTACATAAGGTTCCTGTTAGGTTTCCTGTAAGGTTTGTGCAGAAATAAATATGAATATACAACAGAATATGCAACACAGCAATTTTCATTAATGCTGTCGAATGTTTGTCTCGTACCTTAAATTTTAGAAAAAGAAATTTCAGAATTTGTTATAATAATACAAAAATAGTTTTATCATTTTAGCTTCCATACCGTTAAGAAAGTATCATTAAAATTAGAAAGAAGAACGTAAAATCATGCGCCAATCACATTATGGAACATTTTTGAAAGAATTCGGGCTACTATAATAAAACTTCATAGTTTAATAACGTAAAAAACGGTGTCTAAGTAATAATTTGTGAAACATATAACACGTTTGAAAACAAAATTTCAACCAAAATCGAAAAAATAGCTGAAAATTTTGTAGATCCCTGTATATGAACTATAGATTTATCATATAATTCACAATATGCTAAAATTTAGAACTGTTAGTGAACGCATAGCACAGTTGAAAATTCCTCGTTAGCAATTTCCAGCAATAAGCGGGTATATAAATGTCTTGTGCAGCCCTATATATGATTTATAGAATTTATACACGCTAAATAGTAATTAGCTAAATAGCAATTACTAAATAGCACTAAATAGCAATTTTTAAAATTTAAAAAGTGTTCCACAACTGAAAATGCACTTCCATCAATTATTGTTCATACAGAGAAAAATATAACTGATTTATTTTTTGTGCCCCTGTATATGAAAGATCAATGGCACATCATATTCAATAGTAAGCATCTTATAGAGCACCTCGGAGATATATATCAATTTAAATACTTTTGAAAAGGTGTAACATGAACAAAATACACCACAAACAATTTTTCTCCATAGACCGTAATGTAACATAATTCTTTTTAGTGTCCCTGTAAATGATCGATAAATACTACCCATACCATATTCTATAAGAAATCATCTTGTAGTGCACTTCATAGATATGTATATAAATTTCAAAGTGTTTGAAATTATGAAACATTATTGAAAAAAAAAAAAAAAAAAAAACACAAACGATTTTTCCCCATAGGCCGTAATATAATGAAATACTTTTGAATGATCCTGTAACGAAATTATGACTGCTACATGCAACATCTTACAATACCTAACATTTAATAGTGAATATCAATAACATTTTTCAATTTCATGGCGGTGCGACTATATTGACGCCAAAAATATTTTTTTTTTTCACACCCATTTTTGCGGCATTGTCACGGCTAAACTATTGATCAGAGAAAAAAACTTTTAGTACGTAAAATGTAGGAAATTTTATCCTCTTTAATTTATGTACTGAAGACTTTTCCGTAAAATGCATAATTTTGAAGTTATTTTGAAAAAACAAAGAAAATCCCGTTTTTTTTCCAGTTTTTTGCCAAAAAACGTGTTTCCCGGGATAAATTTTGTTGGCAAACTTCAGATTCGCATTCAGCTACCCAAAAAACATAAAGGCACCAAATATCAAAACTACACCAAAACTTTCCCCTATTTTCTACCAAATGACTGGACTATTAGTGAACTTCGTCATCGATTCTGAAATACAATCCACTCAGGTGCTTTTTCAACGGTCCGGAGAGATGGAGATTACTTTGTGCGAGTCCGGGCTGTATGGTGGATGTTCCAATACCTTCCATCACAAACGCTTTACCAAATGACGCGTTCCTGAAGCCGTATGCGGTCGTGCGTTTCCGTACAGCAAAAGGAAACCTTTCGAGGGCAGTCCCTGTGATTTTCTACTAATTACCCTCGCGCAACCGATCCAGCGTGGGGCAATAACTGGTAGCATTCACGGTATCTCCAGGGATGAGGAAATCGACCTACAGCACACTCTTTTGGCCCCAAAAGATTATGGCCATCACTTTCTTCGTGGATAGCGTTATTTTAAACTTCTTACTAGGGGAGAAGAAGAAGGGTGTTTTCATGCCATTGTTGTTCACTTCATCTCACAAGTAAAGGTACTATAGTCTGTTGCAGCGAACTTGATTTTTATAGCTCATTCGATTCATCTCATCGAGCTTACTAATTTTTTACCTCGCACAAAGGCTATTGAGTTTTTATAATGACAGGAGGGCGAGTTAAAGTTCAAAATTTCGTTCATTGAAAAACAGATGCCTTCAAAGAAATAAGTGCGATTTAAGTTTATTAATTGTTTTTACAGTGTCATACATTGCCAATAACTACTATAAGGTTATATTATTGCTGTTATTATAAGAATTCGTAATTGCAGATAAAATATTCGTATGCTACTTGCCAGGCAGGTTTTTCGCAAGGTATGGTGTCATCGCCTAGTTCAGTGCTGCCAGTGGGCTATTTTTTTAAAATTTGCATTTCTTGATTGGCTCACTTTTCTGAAATGGTAAGATTCCCCTTGTTTTCTCCTTAATTAATATTTCATTAAATAAGGCGAGTGTTACTATTTCAAAAAAGTGGCGCCAATCAAGAAATCTGAATTTTAAAAAAGTACCACACTGGTCTAGTTTTGTTCATCCTACCAATACTTTTCCCGAATTACAAGCAAAAATCTTTATAATCACACATTGTCGATTTTTTTTGTCAGTTTTTCAGTCACTTTGTAACTTGCGGAACGTCAGCGTACGGTTGCCTGCGAAGTAATTTTCTGCTACTGTTTTATTTTCAGCAGCTCGCATTATGCAAATTTTTAAACTTTGACCCGTCCCTCTGTCATTATTAAAACTCGACAGCCGATATGTGGGTTAGCAAATTACTTATCTCGATGAGACGAATCGCACGAGCCATAAAAACCGAAATTTGCCACCACAGACCGTGTTATATAATCTAGACACACGGCAGTGTGTCAGCCAAGTTCGCCTGACATAGCCGTGTGTTATTTACACGAACCATTTCGAGCTGTTTTCGTCAAATTTCGATGCTCTACTACTGAAAATCTATGAGACCTACGTACTTGTTATACGAAATGTGTAGTAAGGCCACCCTAATTACCTAAAATCCAAAATTTTATAAATAACGCATAATTAGTTTCCGAGATAATGACATTTGAAAATGTCTGATAATCGATAATTTTACCACTGACTGACTGACTGACTGACTGACTCACTCATCAAAAAGATGTCGTATATCTACTGCAGCTACAGACTTCAAATTTCGTGCGAAGTTCGTTTACACTATAAAACTAAAGAAAAAAATAAAAAAATTGAGAAAATCGATGAATTACCCACCTGGGGGTGCCCATTTTTACTTTAACATTACGTCTATTAGGCAAAATTTTAATTTGCCTTAAGAGGGGACGCAGTTCTGTCGCCAAATACCGCCAAGTTTCTCGCCAACATAGCGATATCTCGCCAAATTTGGCGACCAAAATTAGTCGCCAAAAGTGACGCCACCTTGGCAATATCTCTAATATTTCGCCAAATTCCCATAGACTTCCATTGTAAACCTACTACTTACTGGGGGTTTATCTGGATTTACTTGCTTACACAAAATCAACAAATTGATATATTTTAAAAATTGAGATATTTTAAACAATTCTTTCTAAGTGAGCCCCTAATTAGGTTGGAGGAGTGAAATTTTGCATACTGATAGCTGAGCACCTCACATCAAATGACAAACCATAAAATTATGAAAAAGTCGTACATTTAACCCTTTGCGCTCCCACATGTGCATTTTAAACAATTATTTCTAAGTGAGCCCTAATTATGTTGGAGGCGTGAAATTTTGTATACTTATAGCTGAACACCTCACATGAAACGAGAAACCTTAAAATTTTGAAAAAGTCGTACATTTAACCCTTTGCGCTCCACTATGTGTATTTTAAACAATTCTTTCAAAGTGAGCCTCTAATTAGGTTGGAGGCGTGAAATTTTGCATATTTATAGCTGAACACCTCACACCAAACGACAAATCATAAAATTTTCAAAAAGCCGTACATTTAACCCTTTGGGCTCCCACATGTGTATTTTAAAAAATTCTTTCTAAGCCCCTATTTAGGTTGGAGGTGGGAAATTTTGCATACTTATAGCTGAACACCTCACATCGAATGATAAACCATAAAATTTTGAAAAAGTCGTACATTTAACCCTTTGGGCTCTCACATGTGTATCTTAAACAATATTTTCTAAGTGAGCCCCTAATTAGGTTGGAGGCGTGAAATTTTGCATACTTATAGCTGAACACCACATATCATACGACAAATCATAAAATTTTGAAAAAGCCGTACATTTAACTCTTTGGGCTCCCACATCCGTATTTTAAGCAATTCTTTCTAACTGAGCCCCTTATTAAAAAGCAGATTTGAAATTTTGCATACTTATAGCAGAACATCTGTGGCCAGGCGACCAAATCATAAAATCTTGAAAAAGTCTTACGCTTAACCCTTTGAGGTACCACATATGTACTTTAAGCAATTCTTTCTAAGGGAGCCCCTAATTAAGTTGGAGACATGACTTTTTGCATACGTATAGCTGAATACCACAGACCACACGACAAATCATAAAATCTTGAAAAAGTCTTACGCTTAACCCTTTGAGGTACCACATATGTACTTTAAGCAATTCTTTCTAAGGGAGCCCCTAATTAAGTTGGAGACATGACTTTTTGCATACGTATAGCTGAATACCACAGACCACACGACAAATCATAAAATTTTCAAAAAGTCTTATATTATTTACTTCCCCGGGCTCTAACTTGTGTATTTTAAGCAATTTTTCTAACTTCCGCCCTTTTCACCCGGGGAGCACTTTTCCAACTTTTGCCGACTTTTGCCCCTTTGACCATTCTTTCATATTATGCACCATAGCCTTACATATTTTAGTTCCACTTTTTACCGCCAGGGGCGCCTACTTATCTCGGGTGCTATGGGTTCAATCCCCGCGACTAATATATCTACGGATAGTATGTAAAACGGACTTTCGTTCGGATATAGGTTTGTTTAGAATAGAGTGCGCCCTTGGTTGCGAAATGTGGAACTAACAGATTTTTCAAAAGGATAAAGTGTTTCTAAAGGAATATTAAACGAAACCCTCTGTGCAATCTGTGATCACACTTACCCACTTGTTATTTCCAAAATCATCAGAGAAAAGAATATTTAGTTAATTAAATTTGAATGCACTGCCTCTTTGCCGGCAACCATGGATGAATATTACATAGTGTGTGGCATAAGCACATAACTTTATTTTTCACTTTCAGTACAAAAAAGCAGGCCCAGCTATAGGATATTTAATTGGAAAATTTAATAGGAAAATTTAATATAGAAATTTAATAGGAATTGTTGTTTCAGAAACAATAAAAATTTCGAATCAATACATTTCGTTTCAAAACATGCATTCAATGTAGCAGTATTAAAATATAGATTTATGCCGCAAATTGACAGCCAAATAGTTTGTTGTAGGAAATTAAAATTAAAATTGAATGTTGCTTGGTGAATAAAACAGTCACATGTAAACACATTAAAAAGCATTAAGTAAAGTGTCTAAATATATTGTAACTTTACAAAAAGTAATGATATCTAACAAAAACATAGCTGTGAAAAAAGGGAGCCAAGTTTTGTAAAGACAATGGCAAGAAAAGAAGTGATATCTAAGTGGGTGCCAAGTTCAAATAAAATTCACTCAAACTTACCTACTGAAGTATTATAGCATTTTTTAAATTATTTAGAAATAAAAATTATTGATAGCATATTAATAATAAATCTAGAACTTGGCAAGTTTTTGATAAATGTTATGCCTATCAATTTCATGTCTTAATAAAATGGTGATGTTAATATTAATTTCAATGACATTACAAAAAACATTTAATTTAGTTTTATAAACAAATGACTCATGTTAAAGATTTGATAAACCAATAAATACACAGATACACTCCCGCTCGTCTTTGGTTATCACTCTAGCACCCACCCTCCAGAAACCTCAATGCAAACAGACTAAGATACCTGACAAAGAGACAGATACACTTACGCTTGTTCTTGGTCATCACTCTAGAGACTGCACCCCTTTAACCCTTTCAGGGGCAAATATCTTTTATTCGTGAAATGCTGAAATGATTGAATCGCACCAGAATTTAAAAACAAATTTATTTCAAAATGGGTAAAAGCATCTTTTCACGTATTTAATAAAATTAAACTTTTTAGTCCTGAATTCTGGTGTCAATGTGGCATTTTGCAGTTAAATTAGGTGGGCTATATTTTATCCCACCGCCCTTCAAGGGGAAGGAGCTCACGCAAATTAAGGTTTCCAATCATGAAATAACAAGATTTGATATAATAATGCCATTATTAAAAATAAATGACTCGTAGATAAAAACTTGCCAAGTTCTAGATTTATTATTAATATGCTATCAATAATTTTTATTTCTAAACAATTTTAAAAATGCTATAATACTTCAGTAGGTAAGTTTGAGTGAATTTTATTTGAACTTGGCACTCACTTAGATATCACTTCTTTTCTTGCCATTGTCTTTACAAAACTTGGCTCCCTTTTTTCACAGCTATGTTTTTGTTAGATTATAATATAATACAGTACCTTTACTTGTCAGGTGTCAAGTAATGCACCCACGTTTTGTTGCCTGTAACGATAACGATACGATGCAGGACCCTCCGCCTGAAACCGCATTAAATGCTGGAGAGTATAATAATAAACATGCGTATGATAAAAAAAAAAGTATTCAAGATTATGTAACAAAAATATTTATGCCATATAAGAAACTTAGAATTTTTAAAAATATCGTTCCAACAAAGTTGAAAAGTGTTTATGGAATAAGTTTGCTTGGCCGTCTGACTAAGCTCTAAATATTGTAAATATACTCGGATTGCCAGGTAATTTTTCTTATTACTAAGGTTTGCTATATAATGTTCGGTATTAAAAATGAAGCGTATATAATTTATAGTTCATTAACAGGAACACACACAAAAAAATTCGTTACGTTAGATGGTCTATAGTGAAACATCATTTGCGGTACATTTTATTGATGTTTTATGATTTTCAAACGTAATGAGATTGATATGCTTCACTGAGATGGACTAGTACATGCAGTATCAGTAGTGTAGAACAAGTAGCATTTATAGCTAGTCTACAGCAACGCCGATTCCATTATGATTTATGTGGAAAAATCCTCTGCCCTGCACTGTAAAAAAAAAAAGGACTAAAAAACGGAGATTTTATTGGCAATCTAGACGCAAGTACTATTTCCGTATTTTACGGAAAGTTTTCCCCATAAATTACAGAAAAAATTCCATAAAAATACGGAAATAGTACTGGCGTCTAGATTGCCAGTAGAATCTCCGTTTTTTTTTTTTTTTTACAGTGTACATTTTAATCATGTTATGATACTTCAAATCTAATGAAAAAAAAAGGATCACTGTAGTGCACTAGAGCACATTTTCTGTAGATTATGGAGTGCGTAGCATTTACAGTTAATTTACACCTACCTATCAAAGCATTCGATTACACGGATTGTGATCGATAATTGCTGGTAGTGGGTTTTCCGCTATGTATTTTAAAATTACTTAATTTTTAGTGTTGCGTAGGACTACAGATCATATACAGGGCTGTGTGGAAAACTTAGCACGTGTTACTATATATGAACAGCAATTGCTTTAAAAAAATTTACTGAGCTTTTTAAATTGCTCATTTAGGTATCTCGTTTCGCAGTATAAAAAAGTAAAATTTCTTAATAATATTCTATTAGTGTTGGAAAGTGTTTCGTTAGCTATGCTTGATGCATGATTTTTCGTTCTTGATATTACAGTTATAAATAATAATCCAGGTCTGGTTTTGAGAGACACACATTTTATATTTGTCAGAATAAATAGTTTGAAACTCTAGATTCATATAAAAACATTTTTCGTTTCTATTTAGAATTATTATGTTTTTGTTTTATTTTGTCTAGACAGCTTATGTACACACATTGTATGCTGATCAGGAATATATTTCTAATGAAAGTTTTTCTGTGGCGTTACTTTCGTATTATTATTAACCCTTTCCAACGTAGCTGAAAAGTATTTATGACTTTGATTTGTCTGGCCGTCTCTCTGGCCGTGCTCTAACTCGTGTAAATACTCAGATTGCCGTGTAATTGATATATGTTTTTGATGTTAACTATGAAATGTTCTGTATTGAAAATGAAATGTGTAGCATTTATGGTTCGGTTACAGGAGTCCTTGCAAAAAAAAAAAATCTGTTACATTACTGTTTATGGGAAAAATCGTTTGCTGTGTATCTTGATGATGTTAGACCATTTCAAAGATAATGAAATTGATATTTATTTCTAAGGTACAATACAAGATGATTAAAGTAGCATAAGGAGCGCAAAGTATCTATCATTCATTTACGGGCAGTGTTGTTGTCGTAAAAAACCAAAGGGGATATGCTAACGTCATGAGCATCATGCCTAGAGTATACGCTATAGCTTTATTTGAGAAACAAAGGCCATACGGTGGTTCTTAAAAAAAATCCAGAAGGTACCCTGCGTATATCTGCGTATAACCTTCAATACACACCTGTTTACGGGTCATGTTACAGTAGTGTCTATGAACGATAATTGGTAGAAGTGCGTTTTCAACTGCGGTATAAAAGTTTATCGAAATTTTTTCATATTGCCTCGTTTGTATAAATTCTCCAGATCATATATACAGCTGCGCAAAATAATTCGAGAACATTTTAATGTATTGATAGAAATTACCGAAGGGGAATTTCGAACTTTTTCACGTTTTTTAATTGAACTAAATTTTGTACACTACGTAGTACATATAAAAATCTATGGATCGTTTACAGGGCTTCAAAAAAAAAGAATTTTAGTACTCTTTCGACAACATATTAGGTAGATTTCGTATGAAATACTACCTATTGGCGTCGTTCCTATGTTGGAATTTCTGAAACATTTTTGCAGATCTACACCGATCATGACCCCTAGAGCCCAAAACCACCCTCAGTAAAAAACTTTATCTATCTATCTATCTATCTATCTATCTATCTATGTATCTATCTATATATATCACTTTCTTCTGGACACGATAACTTCTACAATTCTGCACCAATCTCTTCCAAACTGATACATAAAATCAAGGGGCATAAAATTTCGGTCAAGTTTGTTAATGGGCAAAATCGGGCCAAGGGGATGGAAATAGGGAGGGGTTTTGTGAAAACCGAAAACCCCCCATAACTTCTTAATTTTTGTACATATCAAATCAGTTTAAAGTTTTTATTACTTCTAAAAATAGGGCCAAAAATTTATGTATCACAGATTTTTGATAAAGTTAAAAATGGCACAAGGGGCGCAAAAATAGGGTTTTTGGGAGAAAAAAATTCATAACTTCGTCAATTCTCAAGATATCAAATCCAATTAATTTTATCATGAATCTCCTTAACATTATCTACAACTTTTATATTCACAAGTTTTTTGATAGGATCAATTTGTACCGCAAAAAAAATTAAAAACAAAAACAAAAAAGGCGTTTGAAGAAGAAAAAAATCCATAACTCCGTCAATTCAAAAGATATAAAATCTCCATGAATTTATCATATATCTTCTTAATATTGTCTACAACATCTATATAGACAAGTTTTGGATAGGATCAATTCTTACAGCAAAAACAAAATAAAAATACATAGCGGTTGAAGAAAAAAATCATCTAAGTAAGGGTGTATTCTAATCCAAACTGCTTATTTTCTGACTCATTTTACAATTCATTTTTACTCTCAAAGGCTTCCAATTGGTACCTTTTCTTACTCAGAAACTATATAATGTACCGTAATGGTCAATTTTTTGATAGAGGTAGAATATATTTTAAAACATGCTGTCAAAATGGGCCTTTTGAACCGAATTTCCCGAAGCGGATTGTGTTGGAAAAATCATCGTACTAAGGGAGTATTCAAATCCAAACTGCTTATTTTCTGACTCATTTTTAAATTCATTTTTGCTCTCAAACGCATCCAATTGGTAGATTCGCTTATTCAGAAACTATATAACGCACCGTAATGATCGATTTTTTGACAGAGGCAGAATATATTTCAAAAAAGGATGTCAAAGTGGGCATTTTGAACAGAATTTCCCGAAGCGATTGTGTTAGAAACGAAAAATATTGTCTTACTGAGAAAATAATTGCTTATATATCACGTTTTAATTAATTGAATGAAAATTAAAAACACAGGTCGCTTATAAATCTCTTCAAAAATCACGTAACAAGTTTCATGCTTTTCCTATTAAAAATGAATCTGGAGTTATGCCAGAAAATTTCGAGTTGTTGAGCATGGAAAAGTATTTTTTTGAATACCGCCCTAACATGATTCTGATAAAACCTGTTATTATATAAAAATGGAATAAAAACTCGTCAAAAGCGGCCAGATAAAATTGTTAAAGTGGGTTTATCTCTAATCATGATTTGGTTTTTGTTTGTGAAATTAGTATACTTAACTTCGAAATCTACCTCCGCCTGTAGGCCGGGCCGGCAGGGATTTTTGTAATTGTTGAACTAGGGTTTTTTTAAATGTGTTATGCGTTTTCCAAATTGTTTATTTAAACCGGGAGAACGCTCGCATACCCAGGGTCTGAATGGATTTTACTTTGCCACCAACAAGTACAAATAATAATCGTCACCTTATTTAGTCGGAAGCAATTGTTAAAAATTTTGCGATAAAATAAGTTGAAGATCACTTTTAAAAAGACAGTGGTGATACTTGTAAAAACATACGCTAGAGATGAGTTCGGGCTCGTTTTTTGGAGCCCGGGCCCGAAAGATTTTTTGTCATCAGAGCCCGAACCCGCCCGAGCCCGATACCAAAAATATACATAAACAAGTAAGAAAAATCATGCGTTAAGCATAGATTATGAAACACTTTCGGACACTTACTGTATGCTTTAACAAAACTTCGTTATTTAGGGAAATAATGTATATAAAAGAACTAAGTAAACATTTTAGAAAACGCATAAAACATTTGAAAAACTGATTTCAGTAGTTACCATCCATATCAAATATGTATTCCAATTCTTTTGAATAGCTCTGTATTTGATCTGTAGGTTGATATATATGCTATATAATGGGGAAATTTAGTTTAGCAAGAAAACGAATAACAGGTTGAAATTTCTCTTTCAGCAATTTATACTAATAGATGGAAACATACTTGTATACTTTTGTACAACTCTGCAGTTAACCTAGTACCTTTATTACACGCCAGTATTTAGCTAACGTTTAATTCAAAGTAAAACACTCTTAAAACTACTGGAATCACATTTTCAGAAATTATCATTTATAGACGGCCATGTATCCAATTCTTTGCGTGACCCTGTATATAATTTTATCTACAAACATATCTTAGTAAAAAAATGCAGTTCAGCGTAAAAATGCATAACTCATTTAAAAACCCCATTTAAGCAATTTACAATCATACCGAATAACCATTACGAATTCTTTTGTGTAGCCCTGTATATGAATTACAGCATTTATAAACATCATATACAATGCATAAATATAGTGAAACATAAAAGCGCATAACATAATTAAAACTGCATTTCCAGCAACCATCGCTTCCGTACAATACTTCGGATATAATATAGTATCTGAAATCTTTTGTGTGTCCCTGTAAATGCTATGCACTTCGTATTATGCATGAAATAAGTTATAGTAAACCTCAGCGACGTATATCAATTCCATTATACATGAAATAATTGAACATAATTAAAATACGCCGGAAAAAATTTCCTCCACCCGTATATCAATATCTAACGGAATTCTTTTGTGTGGCCCTGTAAATAAATAATATTTATTCTTTGCAGCGCATATTCTACAGAATGCATATTTTAGTGCACTTGATAAATGCATATAAATTTTATTGTATTTGAAAGCATGTAACAGCATTAAAAACCATTTTAAACGATTTTTTCCCATAGGCCGTAATGTAACGGAAAACTTTTGACTGCCCCTGTAAATGAACTAAACATGCTACAAACTTTATTTGCAGTAAAGTTCGTGCTATGGTAGAGGTCACTAACATCCAAAAATTTCAGAACGATCCGAGTATATTTACGGGAGTTAGAGCGCGTACAGACGGCCAGACAAACCGAATGCATAAACATTTTTCAACTTTGCTGGAAAGTGTTAAAAATTGCATGATATTTAAAAAATTGTTTCGAAAGCGATATCTCATTTTTAAAAACTTCTTACATAGAAATAACTGTTAAATGGAAATTTAAATTCCATCTTATCAAAAGAGCAGTTCCTTATCAAATAAAAATATACTTTATACTTAAAAGGCTTCTCATATTTTTTTTTCCTTTAACACGTAAATTTGATGGACACATTAAAAAAATGTATTTAATGAAGAAAGGCATGAAGTTTGCAGAAATTTCTATTTGTATGCTGAAGAATCGAACAACGTTTTTCACTTTCCTATAAAAGATGTACACCTTTAACTATAATCGATTCTTTTCTCATAGCAGTATTTCGTGATTGACGTAAACCGGAAAATCAACGTAAATTACAAAGTGGACACCCTTATCTTTTAAAGGTCCGATGCTTTTACATTAAAATAGGAAACACTGACTGATTGCTTTCTATCGGAGTAACAGGGTTATTATATTTACTTACGAAGGAAAGTGACCTCGTAAATCTACTACAGAGTTTTTAGCATTCTCCCTTCACTTTGATCAAAATAACATTGAAAAGTAATTTTAAGTGGGGAAAAAGTTCTTTCAATCTTTTCCATGCATAAGTAAATAAAGATTTCCGGTTTCAGAAAGAACGAGCCCGAGCCCGAGGATTAGAATAACAATAGAGCCCGAGCTCGTGTCGGCCCCGGGCTCGGACTCGGGCTTTCGGGCTCGGGCTGAGTCAGTCTCATCTCTAACATACGCACTCCGGGTCTATAAAGCCCGGCGCGCGTCCTCCCGGGTTGTATATCACTTTTCACCTTATTAAACAGTGAAGATCTGTTACCAGCATTCTGAATATGCTCGAAAGTGTTTCATAATCTAGGCTTGACGCATGATTTTTCTTTCTTGTTATTTTTTATTACGAAAAATTACACCACTATTTTCATTTGTAATTCACTTTAAACACGATTATAAAAAATATAAAATTGCCGCCATAATTTTTGCGGAATAAATAACGATGCTTTTTAAGTAAATTAAAATGAACAGCTACTCCTCCGTTAATAAGATGATTTATTTGTATTTTCAGAAATATCAAGAATAGTGGAACTGTGTGTCAACTTCTACAGTAGAAAATTACTCTCGCTACTTTCTGAAGGTGCAGATGATAAAGGCGAACGGACACTTCAATATCTGTTGGATATTGTTAAAAAAGATGGGTCATATATAGGATTCAGACAGCAAATTAACCCAGAATTTTATAATTCAAGATCGGTATGTAAATTATTTCTCTATTTAAAACGAAATTTACAATTGAAACAGCGCATAGTGGGACATTTAGGGAATCTAAGCGATCAAAGCTTTTTTGTGCGTATGTTAATTTATCTTAAATGAATTAATTTATCAATAAATAACTTTGTTAGCAAAGATCATTGTTTTTTAGTAGAAAAATATTAATGCTTTACAGTTTTATGCTTATATTTATAAGATGAAAATAAATAATATAAAGAAAAGTTAAGGCTTGTTGGGATCTATTCGATCTGTTTTCATTTAAGAATTAAAACACGCCCTTCTTAATTTGAATTTTCTAAATAAAGTCGAACCCGGTTAAAACGCGTTTTAAAGGAATGGGCAAAATTCACATATTAACGTGATTTGTATAACGTTGCAGGAACCCGGCTTATTTACGCATCTTACGGCGTAAATTAAATTTAGAGATTTTTTTATATATATATTTACGGTCGAAAAATGTGTCTTTTACATATATTTAGATTAAAATTTAATTGTATTCAACTTTAACTCATTGTTTCTTTTTAAAGAACCGACTGGAATAAAACTGAAAATAAATATGGATTCAAACATGATGTTATTGTTTATAAATACTTGCAACCAAATATAAAGCAACAAAAATTATGTTCCTGCTGGACTAATTTTTTCAACACAAAAAATATTAAACCTTTGAAGCACTAAGCACTTTTAAGCAGGTGTTAAAATCATACTTAATATTGAGATATTGAGTGCATTACTTTCTATCTTTCTTTTTAACCCTTAAATGCCTGATTTTTCAAAAATCTTTGTAATAATGTTTTTCGGCTTTCATTTTTTAAATAAATCATGGGAAAAATACTTAAAAAAATCATATTTTGTTTTAAGTCTAGTTTACGGCTAAAAAACAGTTTGTTACTAATCGGCAATACTGGTGTTTAATTGAAAAAATATTTTCTCTTGATAAAATTCTATAATATTAAACACACAAGAATTTTAGGAACTATAATAAGAAATAAACTGTACTTGCTCACTGCAGGTCAAAATAGGGTATTTCGCAAGCTCCCAAACAAAATAAAAAGAACAAATAGCAACAATTGAAAAAAATAATCTATCGTTATTCTTAAACATAAAAAATGTTGCCATCTACATGTTGAAAATCGATTTAATAATATTTTCAGAATGTATTTTATTGGCATCATTAGGCATTATAGCTTCAGTATTATCCTAATAGTATTTTAGAGCCTAAATTGGGTATGTTGCCGAAAAGCAACACCAGGCATTTAAGGGTTAATATAACAAAAACTATCCTTATTAGTATTTCTGTAAAAAATATTGTTACCATACCAAAAAATAAAGAAAGCATAGAAAGCATAAAAGAATTATACAAATGAGGTCATATTTGTTTATTCTCAGGACTCTTAAAGCTTCAAAATTTTCGAAATTTTAATTTTTTTAGATGTTAAACTCCTATCTTTTCTGAGCATTTTGATAGAATTATTTCTTTGAAATTACCATTAGAACAGAAGTTATGACTTTTAGAATTATACCAGTTCAATTGCTGAAGCGGCGTTTCCGAAATTTGAAGTGATTTTTCTTCGAATGACGTTTTTGGGCATAACGCGCAGGATATTACAAAAGCTTCTGAATATTTTTTTCATGATTTTTTTTAAACACATGCTTCATGTTAGTCTGTATAAACTGAACCTAAAATTGCCTTTTTATTGTTCAATAAAATATTTTTTTTGGTGATTATACTGTTGAAATTTTCAAAATTTTGCATTAGCTTAAATACAACTTTGTATTAAAAGTAGGAAAATGCTTTAAATACAAATTTATTTAGGTATAGGGTAATTATTACAATCTGAAGTATAATTAGGCACAAAAATGTCATTTTAGTTGCAAAATTGATTTGTAATTTTGCGCGTAAGCTGTTATACCAATTTTCTTCCGGACAAATGTCTGAAAGTTTGGAGCCCCCTGTAAATAATAATTCTGCATCTTGCAACTTTTTAAATACATGAAATCAAAGAACATATTTGTATCTTTCATAGCAATAAAAATTGTGTTTTTAAATCTTATACAATTTAAGACATTAAATATTGAAAATGGTCTTTTTGTTTCTTTTTTTCCAATTTTAAGAGTCCTGAGGCCCCTTAAGAGTTTTTCTTTTTCTTTCTTTCTTTTTTTTCTGATAATATGCATTATAAAACATAACAGTTATATCATGTACATTTAAAACCTCACTATAACAACAGGTATTATCATCTTTAATAATAATAATTTTTATGACGTATCTGAGCATCGAATTCATCCATCTCTTTTTACTACAGTAAAAACATACATGATTCGAGAGAAAAAAGGATGATAGGATGCGTGATTAAAGAATTGCAGTGTTAGTAATTTAGCGGGTTTTTGTTATTCAGATATCTACCACTATTCTCGATTAGTAATGTTCGCCTTAATATCTGTTATTACATAAAGTAAATATTACTAATAAGAAATAGTGTTTTTTATCTGAATAAAAAAATCAGCTAAATTGCAACACTGGATTAACCCTTTGAGCTCTGGTAGGTGAATTTCTTCAAAATTCCCAAATGTCACATTGGCACCAGTATTTTACAAGCATAGAAATTCGGTTTACAATATGCACTAAAAAATGCATTAATATATTTTCAAATAAATTTGGTCTAATATTCCGGTGCCATTATGTCATTTGGGGATTAAAATTAAGTGGTAAGAAATTCAACCACCACAGTTCAAAGGGGAGAAGGCATTCTCACCTTGATCTATGAATCCGCATCTTAAGCGTGATTTTTTTTGCCTCAAAGGACCGAAAATATATCGCATATTAAGCGGGATCACGTATTAGACATGATATTTTTGCATTTGTTGTATGAGCGATGATTAAGAGACCGAATAAAATCCGTGTATTAAACGGGATCGCGTATTAACGGTGAGCGTCTTAACCAGGTTCGAGTGTATTTATCCAAATAAATTAAAGCTTTACACTCCTGTTACCGCACTGGAAAGACATAAAACATTATTTTTAAACATGACTTTTAAACTGTCAGAACTGCAAAGAGTTAATAATCGTGTTACTGTAAGTTAAAGATTATCTTGAATAATATTTTCCACGCAAGTTTCTGGATAACTGTTTGTCTAGGTAGAAGACAACTTTTTGTCCACTGTACATTTTATAAGGAAGGACGATCTTCTTTTAAGTCCTTCGTATATGTTCATAATAATTTTGACAGGTTACCTCCTATTAGTAGTATTAATGTCTGAAACGGTGATATTTAAGTTCTCTTTTATTTCTTCTAAATTATTTAAAAAGCCCTTTTTTAGGTGCATTCGTAATTATATAATACGTACCACCTACAGTAGTCGTCTGGTTTGTCCGACTGTCTGCATTTAACAGTGAAACAAACTACCATACCAAATGTTTTGAAATTTAATATATATGATCATTGCAAAATGTTTTAGAGTCATTTCAAGTTTTATGAAAATCGAATCAAAACTTAAAAAGAAATTAATAAAAGTTTTCTTCATTCTATTAAATCCTATCATACGTCATTAATTCAGTTGATATCTCATGACAGGTAATGCTTCTAGGTTGCCATGGTGATAACGTCCTATTTAAGATGGAATCATATTACTTTCGTATTACTGAATTTAATATATAGAATCGTAATGAATTTTGTATTCATGCATTTTTGCATAAGTGTGCAACAGCTATTGCACCAAGATCTGAATATTTATAGAACTAGTTATAGTACGAACTCACCTCATTTGCCACATTTGACGTACAATTTCCGACTTGCTTTTCATCCTTTTTGTTACTTTGGTGAAAAAGTTAGTTTTTGAAACCTTTGTTAATTTTTTTAAACAGGCAAGACCACTCTTTTTAGAGATTTTTTAACTTAATCTGATCAGCACGCTTGAATACTTCTACATTTTTTTGAACTTCTGGGGCTTTCAACTTTTCTTTTATCGAATATTTTCCCTAATTCTATGAAAACATCTACAGTCGATTTATATTAGATGGAATCACAGCAGTGCTTTCATTCCCATCATTATTCTTCTTCATGAATATGTTTGCTTTTTTGGGTTGCAAACTCTATGCTCCCCAGTTCAGAATTTATACAAGAGAGGTAGCGTTTGAAACTTTTTATTTTAACCTTTATAAAAAACATTATGAAAAAGTAATTTACAAGAAAATATAATTTTATATATATTTGATAATTTTTGCTGCTAAACGATATTAAATAACTGCCTTCGAATTATTATTTTGACATTTGATGGCCTTGATTTCAAAATATAAATAAAATTGAATGCAGAATAAATAAATCTATTTTGTATCGGTAACATTTCTGTTTCCTTTACTTTGAAAATTTTGTTATTTTGCATAAAAACTCATAAGTAAGTTTAACCCAGCTGAATAGTAGAACAATACATTTCCATAAAATATTGTTAATTATTTTGATTTTTCCAGAAATGCTAAAGAGAATACAGAATAGAAAAAAATGTGTTGTTTTTAAATAGTTTTTACAACAATCTACTATAATGCTTTTATTCCAATTCAAATATCTGTAAAATGCACACATCTGACCGCTCCAACATAGGCTATATTTTATGTCGGTGCCACTACCCTAAACAGGGTGCAGGAGCATAAAACGTTCTAAAAATGCGCTTTTTGTGTTACTGAAGGATTTAGAAACATGAAATTTGGAATGGCAGTTACTTATAAAATATAAATGATCTAAGAACATTTCTTTAAAAAATCGAAATTTAAGAATGGTCATAATGCGCAAAAAACGTTCTAAATAGCGATTTCTACGCAATCTCAGAAAGTATCAAACCGATTTCAAAAGTAGTGGTTGAAAATTGATGGTGATGATAGCCCTTGCTTCATTATAAGTTCTATTTTATGTCGGTGCCACTACCCCAAAGAGGGAGCAGGAGCAAGAAACATTCTAAATTGCGATTTCTGTGTTACTGAAGGGCCTAGATGCATGAAATTTGGCATGGTAATTACTTATTAGATATATATATTCTCTAAGGACATTTCCTAAAAAATTCGAAATTTAAAAGGGGTGAAAATGGGCGAAAACAGTTCTAAAAACGTTCTAAATTGCGATTTCTACGCAATCTCATGGAGTATCAAACCAATTTCAAAAGTAATTGTTGGAAATTGTTGGTGACAGCCCTTGATTCAACATAGGCTGTATTTCATGTTGGTTCACACCTGGGGGTTGCATGAACAAAAAACGTTCTAAATTGCGATTTCTGTGATACTCAACAAGCTAGAAACTTTAAATATGGCATGGTTGTTACTGATAAAATGTAAATGCCCTCTAAGCCCTCGAAAATAAATTAGAAAGTTAAAAGAGGTGAAGCGAAGGGAAGGAGCAAAAAAGCGTACCAAAATAGCCCTAAATTACGATTTCTATGCAATCTCATGAAATAATAAACCGACTACAAATGTAATGGTTGTGAATCAATTTCAGTCTCTGATTCCACACAGGTTATATTTTATGCCAGTGCCACTACCACCTCGGGTTGACAGGAGGAACAACACATATTCTAAAAAAAATCTTTGAAAACTTTCTGAATTACCATTTCTATGAAATATTAGGAAATACAAAACCGATTTCAAAATTAATGTTGGCAAATTAATGGTGAGAGTTTCTGTTTCAACATAGACATTTTATGTTAGTGCCACTATCCAGAAAAATGGTAGACAGATGGACAAGAACCTTGGAATTTGAGAGGATGGTTAATTTTAAGATGTAAATGCATACTAAGAACGGTTTATTCAAAACTTCAAATAAATACTAAATAAGCATAAAAACTTCAAAATACTTTCTAAATTTGGAATTAGTTTTAATTCTTCTTATTTATTCAAGTCCCATTTCTGCCTAATGCAGTGTAATAATGAAGGTTCGTCAATCTGTGACTTAATTAGTAATTTTTGAATTTTTCCTAAAAGTATAATTTCTTCTAATAAAAATTACACATACGAATATCACTTGGCATATTTTAACTGTTACACGAGCAAAGCTGTGCGTTTTACACTAGCCGTTAATTCCCAAATTGGCTCATCCGATCTCAGCAATCTGATTCGTCGTTAATATTAATATTTTGGATTACTTTACTGTGATTTTGATCGAATTTAACAAAATAAATCAATTTAAGTCATTATCATTGCATTCTATTTTACATTACACTACTTCATAAGAAAATAAACATAATTTTCTACTATATAAATATCAGTTTTAGCCAATCAGATTGCTGGGCTCGGTTGAGCCAATTTGGGAATTAACGGCTCGTGCGTTTTACTAGTATGTTATAATTCACGAAATCGATTTTTGGCCAGCCAGATCAGAGAAATATTCCACAGTGTATCGGCGGAATAATATAAAATATTTTTTATATAAAAAATAGAAATAAAGCTTATGTATGCATTTGGATAAACATAAACTTCTAATGTTTTAACATTATGTACTACAAAGAGCCATTTTTTATTACATTAACACTGTTCCTACCAGTCGAAATATCTTTTAAAAGATTTAGATTTATGTTCATTTTATTTGTTATTTTAGATTAAAATAATCGCAAATCCTTTTTTATACATTAGAGGGTGTTTACATTTTATGCTTATTAGCTTTAAAAATTTCAAGTAAAATAAACATAAATCAAAATTTTAGAATGCACCGAATTTAGCACCGATAGAAATAGTGTTAAGAAAAATGATTTCCTTAAAGCTTTTAAAATCAATATGACGATAAAATTTTATGCTAATGCTTCCAGCTTCAAGGTAAAGTATTAAACTATTCAATCCATTATTTCAATGAAATTACATGGAATTTAAATTCAGAATATTTACGAATGTTAAACGGTTATTAATTTTACATGATACGGGCCGTCAACCAAGCGTTCGTGGGCACAATTGCGTATATTCTCGAGGACATGAAGCTCTTGTAAATTTATACGTATCAAATAAATTTTTCACCGATGAATAGTGGATATTTTTATTAAAAAAGGAAAAGAAAATGAAAGCTTCTATTCCTGTATAGTTTTTAGCCTCCGGAATGCTATTTCTTTCTCCCAGCTTATTTTGTCTCCAATAAATAACGTTACCTTGTATACGCCAGCCGTAAAACAAAAGCCGATGTTTCTTTGTGTGATTAAATACTCTACAGCATTTTTTAAAACTTCTAAGCATCGCACACTTTCAATGTTTATACCGTCGTATTGGAAAAAAAAAGTACTTTTCAATGCAATTTGTTTGAAAACTGCATCTCTATTTGTTTTTGAAATATTAATTTTTTTGTAGTTTTTAGCAACATTTGTTTCATTTTGGCAACTCAAGTACTCCATTTCTGTAGAAAGTAAAGAAAAAATTGTTGAAAAATAGCAATTATATCTTTTTGTTGCCATTTTCTCATAAAAATTGAAAAAAAAAATAATTAAAATACGTGCTATTTTGAGAAAAATAAAAGTGAAGGATTTATGATAAAACAGGGAGCTATTATAAACCATACACCTGTCTGCCGCACCGCAGGTCGAGAGTTCGACTCCCGACTGGGCAAGGTTCACTCAGCCTTTCATCCCTTTGGGGTCGATAAAATGAGTACCAAGCTTGCTTGGGAACTAAACACCGAGGGTCTCGCGTTAGGTTGACCACCTGGCCGGGACGCATGCTGCATAGCACCTCGGGGCCCAGGGTCAAGAAAACAGAGATGGGCACTGTCGGCCCAGATCCTTCTTGGATTGTACAGCCACAGAGTTTAGTTTTAGTTTATTATAAACCATATTTAATTTTAAGTATCTATATTAATGCAAATGACGTCATTTTACATAAAATAAAAGCGTGTGCTTTAAGTCTTAAAATTGAGATATGTTTTGCAATAGAGTCCCGATTATCCGAGTCCCTCTTAGCCGAGTTATTTTCTTCTGGTGGACTGGTGGCTTCTATTATTATGAAACAGACATTGTAAATGAAGCAAAAAAAATTATGGCCATTTTTTTTTCCATTCTGACCAGAAAATCAGAGTTCTAACTTTTTATGGCTGCTCTTTCATCTTCACCTAACGCTTCATTTACAATGGCTGTTTCCTATTAATAGAAGTCACCAGTCCATCAGAAGAAAAGGAAGTAATGGAAATGCCGGGGGCGACACTAAATTCTAAAAAAGTAGAATTCCTCTTCGCTAGTTTTTTTTATATCTGCAGTGAACAAAATATTTAAAAATTCATTCGCTTTAAAATATACAACATATAATTTTTCATTCTCTATGTACTTGGTAGGTCTAAAGAAGCTTTGTCCTTTGAAAATGTGGTTTGTATATTTGAAAATATTGTTTATAATCTATAGCACTTCAAGTGCAGCGCTATGTTTTCCGACAACATTTCACAGAGTCAAGTATTTCCCAAGGTAATGACTGTCGAGGTCGCTTGATCTCAACCCTGGAGTTTTTTGCTTATATGGATATCTTAAAAGCATTGCATATTGAGCCCATGTTCACAATATTGCGACTTTAAAATATCAACTAACATTATATGTTAGGCAAATGAATGACGATATCCTTGCGAGTTGTTGTGGAAAATGTCGTTTATTACATGCTGTTATCTGGATGGTAGTGACATTAAACCACATTTGAAATTAACTATAAATGTTGCCATTTATTGGGGAACAAAATTGTGTTTGCAGTTTCATTTGACACATTCATTTATCTTGTAGTGTCGAAAATTCCTCTAGTGGCGAATTTTGGAGATAATATTTTATTTTAGAAATAGAAACTGCATGTTTCTGCTGTGCACATACACCAAATTGTGTTACATATCACGCAACTGATTACTTGTTAGAAAGCCCAGAACATCTGAAATTATTTTATGACCACACTGTATTACTTTATTCTTATTTTAAATGAGGTTTTTCAACATCTCTTTTAATGTCTCTCTTATTACTTATTATTTGATTAAATGAGTAATCATTTATTTTTTTCAGTCGGAGTTGACTTCTATTGCCGATAAAGTAGATGGAAAACTTAAAACTTTTATAAGAACTTTCAACTCCAAAGTGTCAGGTCCATTTTCACAATTCTTTATTACGGAAGCAAAAGAATTCACCAAAGATATTGAAATTGCTGACGCAATATTTAAGCAAGCTGTTGAACATTATTACAATAATATGCCGTAAGTAAGACTGCATCATTTTATAAATAGTTTTTTTCAGCTGTAATTGAAGCATTTGTAAGCGTTAATGCACTATTAAGATAATCTTTAAAGTAAGAACTTGAACTTACTCATTTTCTAAGTAAACTGTATTATAAATGAATATACGACACGCTAAAATATAAACAAGTTGTTCCGGGTGAATCCAAAGAATAGGTTATTTTTTTTTTCTTTTAAGGTATATACATTTTATTTAATACAAATTAAAAAATTTGGTTTTACTTCTTCTAAGTTTGCTATTTTGGCGCGAAAGGTACTTTGTAGAAAAATTTTAAAAGGATAGGGGATAATTATATAAAAAATGTTAAAAGTTGGTGAAATCATTGTTTAAAAATCGCTTATTGTCTGTAATATTTTTTCGACGCTCACACTAGGTTTGAGTCATAAATCATTAAATGAATGCTATCGATTTTTGTAAAATATGTCTGTCTCTACAAAGTCTGTCTCACAAAGGTCAAAAACTTTCGAAAATTTTGTTGAAATCGAAGAATTTTAAGATATATTAATAATAAACTGAATATAAAACCCCACTAATGGTAAAGTTCTCTAAAGCACGTTGTTTTCGGACGAATTACCAAATTTTCCCAATTAATGAACTCATATAAGATATTTTCAAACTTAATATAATGTCCCAATTTGTTTCGAAATGGTTTGGAATTACAGACAATATATATCGTGAGGGAAAATTTTGCATTAAGATTGATTTATATATATATACTATATATAACTGAAACTAAACAGTACCCTTCAAAACTTGACGGAAAACAGCAGGTAATGTTGTCAGGTTAAATTCAGGAATTTTTACATAATATTTGTTAGCCATATTTAAAGCAACAGAATATTTTCCAGAGAAATCAGTTTTCAAATCCAAACGAGAGCAACAACAATTTTTTGCGTGAAAAATTTTACAAATAAAAAATTTTTCAATTTAAAATTTTATTACTTCTTCTAAAATATATTTAACTACATTATAACACCAATTTTTACACACTTAATAATGTCTGTATAGGAACAACAATTTTGTATACAAATATTTTTTTCTTTTTTATTTATATGCCGTATCTTTCTAATTTAAGGAAAAATACTAAAAAATGTAGACCATTTTTAATTTATTTAATCGATATTTACATGCCAAGCTTTTGACTTAAAATTTTAAATACATAATCATTAATTTAAAAAAATATTGAGGATGATAAATTTTACTTAATACAATTATAATGAAGGGGAAAAAATAGCTTTTTCTTCAAAAATAAAGTATAATTTACATTATTGAACTGAGCTACCAGAAGACCGACAAGAGAAACATGTGCCAGGAACGAGATTCGAACCCACATTCCTTTAGAGAACCAGCATCCCTCTCTTCTCACGCCGTACACCACTTGGCCATCGAGCTTAGCTCGACATTCATCTAAAATAAAATCAAAACAAGTTTCCCTTTACTTTTAGCAACAGAAAATCACACTAAATTGCTCATTGCGTATGCTCAGATCAGCCGAAATCGATCTTAAAAAATCTACTTTGCGTTTTAAATATATACATAATTGCAATAGACATTCACGGGACTTCACGGGGCATGAGACAAATGATACAGAATGAATTTCTCCAGATAATGCTAACAGACCACAACTGTTGTTTCCAGAACAATTATCTGCTCTCATCGTAGTGAGATTAGCAGAGAGTTGTTTAAAGAAATTTTAGTATTTTTAACTAATTAATAAATAAATAATCATATTACACAAAGATGAGGTAGCCTGCTTAGATACATAATTAAGCTTTAATTACACACGTTAATAAACGAGCACACGTGTATACTTACACAAGACACATTCTAGATCTAGACTGTTCTATTTACATCGGTAAAATTATTTTCCTGCATTCGGGAGAGTATTGTTGAGCATGCAGCCCTTTGTACATATTAAATGGAAACACAAATAAAACAGAAATTAACCAAATAATCATGCTTGCTTAACCAACGCCGCCTAGATTAGAGAAAGTCGGGTTCGGTTAAAATCGGATTACCGGACCGGATGCAGGACTCCAGTTTGAACAGAATGTTTCCCAGCCATTATAATTCCCTTTATCCGTTGTCCATATACGCTACTTTCGAATACATTCACTAAATTCATCAATTTCATACGATTTTTTTCCAAATTCCTTTTGTTTTACACTGTTTGTACTTTTGCATCTCTGAGGCACATAACTTTTGGCTATTTCAGGTCTTATGAAGCCGTGAAAGAATATCTGACAAATGTAAAATATCGTATCAAGAAAATTGAAAAGGAGATATGGGACAATATGTTTTCATACTATAACGAAACATGTCAAAATGACAACGAATGCAGTGTACTTGTAAGATCTTACGAAGATTCTGGCTGGAAAAGTGCGTTGACTGCCTTATGGAATTTCTTGCAATCTTTACCAGGTAATACTATTTTAGAACTAGCCGCCCTTGACGACCAGTTTGGTCTGCCTTAAATGTATACTAAGCATTGTATCATTTTACTTTTATTCATAATTTAATTTACTTGCTCAATCCTTCACAAAATCGGAAGATTCTGATACAGAAATCATGAACTGTGTATTTTTATGTTAGCTGGGCACAAGTGATAAATAGCCAAACATTGTTCCCATCGTATATTTTCGTATTTTATTAATTTCATTTAAAATATAATACTGTCACCCATTTTATTTAAAATACTTAACTTCAATTTGAAACTGAAATATTTAAAATTTATGGCTTTCAAATATTTCTTTAAAAAAGAAAGAAAAGAGAAAAGAAAAGTAATATACCAGAAAACAGGTATTCTGCTTTTTCAGAATTTAGTGTCGCCCTCGATGAAAAAAAATATGTATATATAAATAGTAGTACAAAACATATTTCAATTTTAAGACTTACA
This sequence comes from Maratus speciosus, assembly GCA_963932465.1. NCBI lineage: Eukaryota > Metazoa > Arthropoda > Arachnida > Araneae > Salticidae > Maratus > Maratus speciosus. The sequence continues at coordinate 349,273,110 of OZ010800.1, read as the reverse complement.
GCACATGCTTTTATTTTATGTAAACTGACGTCATTCGCATATGCTTAAAAATGCCACATTTACGATCCACTCTTAAACATCTACAGTAAAGTATGCATAGGACATCACTATCGCAAAATAATACACAAATGCAGCAAAAAGATGCCATCATTAAAAAAATATCGACAAAAAAAAAACGGCTGTCTAATGATTCATAGGCCTTCATTTGTTTGGAACATTAATATAGATACTTAAATATAGTTTATAATAGCTCCATATTTTAACAGAAATCATTCGTTTATATTTTTTCAAAATAGCACGTATTTTAATTACATTTTCTTTCGGCTGTTATGAAAAAATGGCAACAAAAATATATAATTAATATTTTACAATTATTTTTCCTTTACTTTCTACAGAAATGGAGTACTTCGTTGCCAATATTAAGCAAATGGCTCCAAAAACTACAACAAAATTAATATTTCAAAAATAAATGGAGATGCAGTTTTCAAACAAATTGCATTTAAAAATACTTTTTTTTCCAATATCGGTATAAAAATTGAAAATGTGCTATGCTTAGAAGTTTAAAAAATTGCTATAGAGTATTTAATCACTGCTATGTTTTACGGATGGCTTCTGTAAGGTAACGTTATTTTTTGGAGACGACACAAACTAAGCTGGGAGAAAGAAATGGCACACCGCACCGGGGGCTAATAATACCATAAGCCATGATGTTTAATTTCAACATCAAAGCTCTGTTTTAATTTACCACGCGAAAAATTGTTTATGACAGTCGCATGAAATGGACTATTATAATGCTGATGACATGGTGGAGATGAAACAATATTTGGCGATTTATCACCTGCGCCCGGCTAACATTAAATTATCAAATTGGCTGCCTAAGCACATAAAAAGTGAAGCGGCCAACCCGGAACTGTTGATGACAGTCACATGACTTAGGCTATTATTATAGAGATAATAGAGAAGATTCTAATATTTTTCTGAAAATACTAACCACATATTTTGCTGTATTTAAATTTAAAATTATATCTGTAAAATAGTAATTATTTTCTTTAGTATACGGCAACCATATTGCCCGATTGACATCACACGCAGATTATATTTGATGTGGGGTAGATTCCTATCCAGGAGGAATTATTACACATTATTAGGAAATTGTGACACCATATTAATGTATCTTTAAAAAAAAAATCTCTATCATATGACATAAATAAAAAAGTTGTATTATGAAACGTCGTACATACACGTCTAACATATATTACATATTTTATTCGACTTATCAATATACGGATAAATAATAAAAATTAGAAGTTCGGGGTTAGCTGATATTGAATGAAGATGTATGGTATACTTGCTAAGTAATCTTGTAGTTGAGTTGGGAGCTTTTGTATAAAGGAACAAATTTTTGGGATGCGTGTTTAGAGTCTTTTAAGTCGTCCACAGTTTAATTCATCGTTTATTTCTTTCGTTTATTGTTTATGAGGTATCCAGTTTAAAAGCCACTCCTCTCTGTTACAAAGGAACTCCACGAAATTTTTGGCTTATCGATAATAGAGTTGGGAATAGCAGATTTTCTATAATGAAAGAGTGAAGTTTTTGTCAAATACAGTGATAAAAGCAATTTGAAAGGGTTGTGAATGAGTTTTATTATATTTCAGTGTGTGCGTGAGGGGGTGGGAGAAGGTGAGTGATGAATATAACATCCAAACGGTAATTCCGATTGATTTCCCATCTGGCGAATATGTTATAGGGCAGGGAACGTTCGGAGTGTGTGGATTAAAATTTTCTGAGCTAGCTATAAATGCAAAACACGCAAGTATTTTTAACTTAAATATATAAAGGAATCGCAACCTTTTGAACCAAATTTCTGAAATAAAACAAATGAATTGCTTAACTAGAGAATTTATCACTACTAACACCGTCCCATGACTTTTTATGGAATTATCCTCCGGATGTGCCATGATCAACCAAAAGAAAAAAAAAACGGATTTTTTTTTGATTAAAAAAAAAAAAAAATTCTCACGTATCAAAGTTATTGGATAATAAATAACAAATGGAACATTTTATCCCGAATCGCAATTGAGGCATATATCCCGGATGCAATGCGAGGATATAACCGCGGGGATAGATGCCCCAGCCAGTAACTCTGGAAAGTAGGAACAAATATGGCTGTAACCAGGGTTCTCGCTGCCTCTCGCCATTGCGCTAAATCACGACAAAATGTTTCATTTGGCTATTAAATGAATGATTAGACTCGCCAAATTATGAGTGCTCAATTTTTGCTCATCTTTTTTCTTTCTTTTGTGTGTGTGTATCAGTACAGGCGACACTCTTATTTACATTACTGAACGACTGATGCAACTTATCATGTTCAATCGTATCGTACAATTTACACTATTTTTAGAGGTACTAACCCAACACCAATTCAATTTGGCTTCAGCCAAAGCCACAGTAAGCAAAAATGTCATTTTAGTATTTTTTAATGTGCCCAATAGGCAACAGTACTATTTTGAAATTGCCTTTGAAGTATAGGTTTCAATGAAAAGCCGAAGAATTCTAGAAAAATAAAGTTTTTGATACATTTTGTTTATATTTTGAATTTTTCAAAATTCATTGAGTGTTATATATTGAAATCCTGAGTTAACTGGGATTGAAAGTTTTATTTCATAACATTTTATTGAGTTAGATCAGATTTGAACTTTTCCTGAATTGCCCAACACATTTAGAATACAGGTTTTTTTTTTTTTTTTTTTTTTTTTTTTTTTTTTTTTTTTTTAGTTTCAGTAAAGGATAATTAAATTTAGATGAATAACTGATCTATAAACAGTTTCAAAAACTTAGGTTTTTTTAGAACATATTGAAACTAGTCGTTGGGGGCCACCGTAATACCCATCATGGATATAGATAATATAAAATATGAAAATAAAACATGTGATATTTGCTAAGCATTGTACAATGTTACTTTTATTCATAATTTAATTTATTTGGACTTCCTTAAATATAATTAATATAACCCCTTAAGCTAATATTACTTTTTGTTGCATTAAAATATCTCAATTTGTTGATTTTCTGTAAGCAAGTAAACGCTATTGGTTTGCAATGGAAGTCTATGGGAATTTCGCGAAATATTAGAGATACCGCCAATTTGGCGACTCATTTTGGCCGCCAAATTTGGCGATATACCGCCAAGTTGGCGACAAACTTGGCGGTATTTGGCGACAGAACAGGGTCCCCCCTATGGTAAACTCCCTTATAGGTATGGAAAGGCATTAAATGCTTGACATTTACGATAAGCCATTATTGGCATTTAATCTTATAGTTTGGCGATAGTTTTTTGGTCGGCGGGATAATCGAGTAGTACAGAATTGCGTAAAAGAAACATCCTTATAACTCGAAAAATTATAATCCTATTAACTAACAGTTTACTGCGTCGGATTAAGCTTCTCATTTCCTATTAAAATATATCTTTGAATTGAAATTTGAATGAAATACAGGGTCATGAAAAATCGAAGAGTGTGAAAAATAAAATTACAAATATCTCGGCAACTAATTATCCGATAAAGTTCATTCATGATGCAAAATTTATGTTTTTTTATTGTCTTTTATATTCACTCCTTCAAATAAACAATTTCGAAAATTTTTGTATACCTTTTATCAGAACGAATATTTCAAGAGTCCGAAAAAAAATAGTTCCGGTTAATTGAGGTTACTGATATTAAATAGGCTTCTTCCCGTTATTACTTTCTAAGTACACACCGAATTTCAAGTCTTTATCTTAATTTGTTCGGGAGATAGAGCGTTTACAGACACACACACATATAGACGGACGGACAATTTTTTTTTTTCTAAAAATATGTTTTTCGGAATCTCCAGTGTCTGAAACGTGTAAATCCGTCAAATTTGTTTTTCGATTTTTAAAACGATTACAAGACTTACTCTATACTACGTATGATGGGTAAGTAAAAAAGGGGGAATACGTTAAAGGGTTAAAAATCAAATTTTCATTGTTTCACAACGAATTTATTTTGCTAATTTATTTTTTCATTTGGCGAATGTTTTTTACGTCTAATTAGCCAAATTTCTAACGTTCGTAGAATGCCATCAAGAACCCTGGCTATAACCTATACTAATATTCATTACTTGATATCTATTTCGACAATATTCACTAAATATTTGATGAAAAATCTTTAGTAAGTACATTATATTTTGACTTCTACTTGTTTCTATCTCATAAGAATATAATACAACAACAGCCAAATTTACCTTCTTTCATGAATATAACTTTTATTTGGTGAAAAAAATCGCTGTTACTTCGCCTACTACGCTTTTATATAATAATTCAGAATAGTAGAGCGTTACTAGCTCCGTCACACGTCCAATAGCTGAAGTACAGTGAAAACCTTGTGGAGATTCTAACCTGAATTCACCCTAATTCTTTGATTTAAAAACTGTCTGCTTCAGCGTTTTTATCAAACATTTCTTTATAAAGCTACCAATTTTCTCATTTTTATATGCAATTGTTTTCTTAATATTAGCCTAGAAAGACACCCGGTCACAATAAAGGCTTTTACGGCGACGGTGACAGCGTTAGTTACTTTTTTTAGAATAGAGACAAATCTAAGCAGGATTTCAATGTTATTTGATAACAAATTTTCTCTATATTTGTTCATTTTTTTGTGATTCATTGCGGCACAAGTTAACACCGTGGGTTTGAGGGAATCTTTACAAAGAAATTATATTATTCATTTAAGAAAAACAATTATTCAGTCACTAGAGTTAATTGTCTTATCCTTACTGAGAAACAAATTGTATTTATGCTCGTCAGAAAGGGATGCAATATTGCGTCAATAATGTACTGATCTATATACATGTCAAATGACATACCAACATTTATTAAATATTAACTTTACTTTGAAATATTTGCGTTGAAAAACCACTGTTGATGTAAAATCCACATTGAAAGAACTTTCCATTAAATGCATTTCTTTTTAAATATTTCAATGAAGTGGCAAATATTTCTTGCACTTTATTGGTGCAACATCTAATATATAAAAATGAAAATTTGTCTGTCTGTAATTCTATACAAATTCACAGTTTGGATGCCAGAATTATGAAATGTTACGTACATGTGTATTAAAACGCGTTCGAGGCAACTAAAGCAATCCAAAATCGTAGTAATTGATAGTTAATTTTTAATTAATAAAAAACAGCAATTTCCCATCTAATTCAAACATTTCTCGTTAAATCAGTTGCCAAAAAATAAAAATCCACAATAAAATTCTTACCACAACAGTTACTTTTCTATTGCAAGATTTCCCCGTGAAAAATGAAAATGAAATAAACAGTGATTTAAAAAAGTGAATATTACATCATATCGGAAAAATTAATGGACGTATAATGGACGTCAGCAGGTGAATATATAACGTCATATGAGTTGAAAAAACGTATTGAAACATGATAAAAACCCGATTATGTAAATATTGGAATATTTTAACATTTTAGGTTCTCTGAATTTGTTTTCGCCTTTTTAAAATCTATTCCATATAGGATAACTCCACGATAGATGGCCATAGAGGAGAGATGGCCAGTCTAAATATCTTCAAAACTTGATCATAGATTGCAATTTAAACATTGTTCGTACGAAATAGTTCAAAAAGTTTATTTATTGCGACGTGCAGTTGTGTTTTTCGATTATAAAAAGTAAGTGTAATTTTAATGTCAATTAAATAGGTGGTTGAATATTTTTTTTGACATAGGTATTTGAATGTTTTGCAGTACGTACGTTATATATATATTTTACTATATGGACTTTTAAGACACGTACATAATCTAATCTTTATTTCTAAGACCAAAACAAAGCCGAAAAATGGTTATTGACGCTTAAATTGGGCGACCATCAGTCCTTCAATTTCTGGAGAGATGGCCACATGAAATCGAGGAGAGATGGCCACCTTAAATCAATATTTCAAAATTATACGGAATGATGATCTTAAGTAAATATAATTAAATTTAAAATAAATATATAACGTTTACGTTTATAAATATATTAATTGATATAAATATTTAAATTTTAACTAATATAAATATTTTAATTATAATAATGATAATATAATAAGACCTAAAGATTTATCTGTTTCAGAAAATACTGGAAAACGTCGGAAATTTCATAACAGAAACTGATAAAGTTGATAAATAAACTAAATTAACGCAATAAACCTACAATTAATGCGAGAAAAAAACACGACAATTCCAGTAGCGAAGAAAGCAAAATACATTTAAATTATCAGATTCTACAGATTCCGAGTAAATAGAATTGGATTAGGATCACTGTGATGGTTGTGCAAATTATGTAGTATCACATCCAAAAAGAATATCTGGATACAATGCATAAGATACCTGAAGTGGTTTCATGAAATGTGTACAAATTATCAAGACCTTTGCCAAGTATGTGGTAAGATTTTACGAAAAGTGAAGTATTGAAATTATACTTCAAATTTTCAAATCGTGCTCTTTCATTTTTAGATGTGTGCCTTATAAGAAAGGGGTCTGTTTTAAAAAGAAAAGTTTATAGGAAGGATATTAGTAGCCAGCATATTATTCCAAATTCAGCGTATTCACCTTTTGGGTATAAATTCTCAACGTTCAGGTTCATGGTTAATCGTGCGTTTAATATTTGTTCAGAGGATTTTTTGGACGAGGAGTTGAATTATATTTTCAATATTGCTAAAGTAAATGGTTACAAAAGAGAGAAGATTAATAATTTGATTAAAAATTATAAGTGTAAAGGTCATTCACAGGTTAGTTGTACTTTGGTTGATAAGGTGTGCGAGAGGGGGGAGATTAATAGGTTTAAAAGGTTATCGTTTCCATATATCAAGGGTAATTTTGAGAGGCTTAAAAGTAAATTAATGAAGTTTAAGTTAGAATTAGTTGCTAAACCACCTCCTAAGTTGAAACATCTTCTGTACAGACCTTTTGATCCGGTTGCACAGGATGATCTCGCAGGGGTGTATGAAATTCCATATGTGAATGAACGGGGGGATATTAATTATTATATTGGTATGACAGGTAGAAAGTTTGGGATTAGGAGGAAAGAGCATGAATCTGATATAAAATTTGGTAAGGATAAGACTGCGTTATCAGGGCTGTTTTTAAAGAGGGGGGTTAATATTTGTTTCAGAAACAAGTAGATTATTGTTTGTTTCGAGTTTATACCGCAAGTCAATCATCCGGGAATCTATTGAGATATATCCTAGGAGGGATACTGTGTGTAATGATTCTTTATCCTTTGATATTCCAATTTTATGGTTGGAATTCCTTAATAAATACTTAAAAAGGGAGTCTGATAGAGGGAGCCGCGGTAGCGTAGGCTATTTGAGATCACAGAGGGCGCAATGTTTTGCATTTTTATGTTTTTTGGTTTTTAGATTATTTTTTGGTACCCAGTGTCATTCATTTCTATTGATTATGTGTGTGTTATGATTACGGTTTTTACTATTAAACCGAAACATGTCAACATATTTTAATTTTTATTTGTGACACCTATTTAAGTAAAATAAATGTATGTTTTTATTTATACTTCAAATTTTGTTTATTCGAGTTTTCTTCACTCATTTTCCATCCTATAACTGCATCTTTGCAAATTGCTATATGTTTTTTCATGATTAACTGTATGAAATGTGTTATTTTTTTGCTATTTAAATTAACTTTTTCTTTCTTGTATTGGATGGCCATCTCTCCTCAGCTTTAAGGAGAGATGGCCATCTGCCATTTAAATTTCAATTTTGTTTAACACTTTTTGCTTTCAATGTTTAATTATTTTTTGCATAAAATATTATGAGCATATGTATAAGAATTTTAAATATGCATCCATATTTCTTGTATTTGCATTCTAAGAATTTTTATTTCAATCTTTAAAAACTATGTCCATCTATCTTAGAGTTATCCTATGTGTCGTCTAGTTGCAAAACTGGCCATATCCAAAAAATAATTTTTGGGGAGAAAGCTGATTTTTTTCCACACTTAGCCAAAAAAGATTGGAACCAAAACTCTTTAGTTTTATAGTCATTGGGACAGTATATTTGACCAGTTTTGGCATGGTTTATTGTTTCCAGATGGTAGAAACGTTTACTTAGAACTTAAAAAACTGAAAAAACACATTTTCCAATTTTGAGGAGTTGGCCGGTTTTGAAACTAAACAACACATATATACGTGTGTGTATGCGTGCATATTAGAACTTTCACAAAGGTAAGTCCCTAGAGTTCATACTTAAAGAACTGGGATAAAGATCTCAGATTTTTTTAAAACAAAATTAAAAAAACTTTTGTATTTACCATTTTTCTTTGATCATGAAAGAAAATATTTATATAACTTTATACATTTTTATATTGGATTTTCATCTGATTCATGTGTATAACACTTCATGTGTATAACACCTTTTTTTTAATTGTTTGTTTTATACTGTATATTTAATTTTGAAATTGATTTTTCAAAACAAACACTCTTAAAATTCTCGGCAACGCCGGGTACTTTAACTAGTTATCAATAAAGTGCGAAACAGTACTGGAAATATTGGAAAAATATATCTAATGAAATCAAAATTGTTCCGATAACGTTTTGCTACTATAAATTTTAGTTATCAAAAGTAATCGTAGAAGTAAAATTATGCTTATTAAAGAGATAGCTGTGTTCTTTTCATATAAAAGTACAAATAATTGTACAAAAATTACTTTCATGCGCATACATATAATATAAAGATATTTAAAATACAAATTAAAAATATCTTAAAACACATTAGAAAAACCTAGAACGTTTTAAACCATTACAAGGCCGTCATCAGTAGGATTTAAATGTTGTTATTATTTTCTTTGCGCTTATTCGAGAATTGTCCAGAAGAAAAACATTGTAATTTAAAGGTTGTACGTCAGATGAGGTGCCAGGTAAAGTTATTCAAACTTTCAACAAAACGAGATTTCATCTATTATGCAGCATATATCTCATACTCCATCGATATCGTATGATACTGCACGTTACATGCTGTATTTTCATGCTGCCATATAAATTTTCATATTATATCATGTCATATTTCATGCTGTATGACAGCATGAAAATACAGCATGCAACGATGCAGCATCATACGATATCCATGGAGTATGGAGGTATATGCTGCATAATAAATGAAAGCTCGATTTGTTGAAAATTTGAATAACTTTATCTGGTACCTCATCTGAGGTACAACCTTTAAATCACAATGTTTTTCTTCTGGACAATTCTCGAATAAGCGCAAAGAAAATAATAACAACATTTAAATCCTACTGATGACGGCCTTGTAATGATTGAAAACGTTCTAGGTTTTTCTAATGAGTTTTAAGATACTTTTAATTTGTATTTTAAATATCTTTATGTGTATGCACCTGAAAGTAAATTTTTGTACAATTATTTGCACTTTTATATGTATTTTAATTATTTTACTCAAGGTGAATAAAGCACTAGAATTTTAACTTTCATTTATGTGTTCTTTTCTTCAGATAAAATACAACAGCATCTTAACAACCGCAGTACAGAAGTGGGAAACAACTCCAGGAGCAAATTAAATGATATTGTTGACTGGTGCGGTAATCTCATAATCGAAGTTCTGCATTCAAGTAAGAAATTTCTTCAGCCAGTAATCCATGCTGCTGAAACTCTTGTTCCAAAGTACTATAATTTAGCAGAGCAGAAAATTACTACGAACGAGTTCATTCAGACATCTTTTAAACTACTGGAAAAAGGAAGTCTAATGGTAACAAATATTTGTTATTAATCATTGTTAAATAATCCTTAACTGCCTTAAAAAGGGTATATTTTTATATGTAACATGTTTTTTGTCCAGGTTGTCTCCTATCATCGGTGTCCAATGGCTGATTCCTAACCGTTAGGCATAGACATAGAGTTCCAATTACAATACATGTTTTAAGGGGGTGCGGGACACATTTTAAAATAATTTTTATTTATTGAGTTAAAATTCTGAATTTTTTTGTGATGGTTAACCTTATCATTTGTAAACAAAATCACATGATAAAACTTCTCAGAATTAAAAAAAAAATTAATTTTAAATTTATTAAAAAAGTGGGGTAATTTAAAATCGTTATAACTCGAAATATTATTTATAGAATTTCATTTTTTTTTCATTTAAATGAACAGAAATATGTAAGTTTTAATTTTGATTCAGCATTTTAAAAAATATTAATTTATAAAAAAAAATAAAAATATTTAACGAAAAAATGAAAAAAAAATGTGATGCAACTTATTTTTTTAAATCATATTTTCAAAAGTAAATATTTTTTTCAAATATGCTGAATCAAAATTAAAGTAAAATAATTGAAAAAGATATGTTCCAAGTTTGAACCCCGTATCTTTAACGGTTCTCGAGTTATAAGAATTTAAATATGAGAAATGGTGAAAAAACCTATCATGAAGAAAAACGCATTTTTATAAGAAGTCGTTTCCATGACAGCCATTGCTTGAAAGCTAGATTTTGAAAACAAACCAAAACGAAAAAAAATAATATTTTTGGTTCTAATTCAGATAGAAACATGATTTAAATGTTATTTTAAGCAGGAAAAAAAATTATGAAATAAAATATTTTTGCAAAATTTGCAGATTTTTGTGTCCCTTACCATCTTAAATGAGGTATTTTAAAACCGATTTCGTTCAATAAAAACATTTCTTAAAAAATTAAGAAATTTCGTTCAATAAAAACATTTCTTAAAAAATTAAGAAATTTAAATTTTTATACGGTCCCCAGGTACTATAAGATATATTTACTAAAAACATCCTATCACATTAAGAAGTAAGACAAAAATAGTTCCATTCTTCTACGATTAAAACTGAATGAGTAATATCTGGTTAAAGTTGAAGCATCATTTTTGCTGCGAAATAGGGGGTCCTTCTCAAATTTACTAGAAATATAAATGATCGTCAGATATAAAAAAATAATTCTTGAGAGTAAAATTAACATTATAATATAAATTTGAAACCTGTTTTCAAACTGACACATTAAAGAAAAATATGCAATATGCACTAAAAATAGGTAACTCTGGGATAGATTGCCATAGTTTTTAAAGATTGAAATAAAAATTCTTAGAATGCAAATACAAGAAATATTTATGCATATTTGAAATTCTTATACATATCCTTATCCTATTTTGGACTAAAAATAATTAAATATCAGGAACAAAATGTGGCAAACAAAATTGAAATTAATATGGCAGATGGCCATCTCCAATACAAGAAAGAAAAAAATGAAGTTAAAATAGCAAATTTCATGCAGTTAATCATGAAAAAATATATAGAAATTTTTAAAGATGCAATTATATCACGAAAACCAGTGAATAAATTTGAATAAACAAAATTTGAAGTATAATTTCAATCCTGCACTTTTCGTAAAATTTTACCACATTTTCGGCAAAGATCTTGATAGTTTGTACACGGTTCATGGAAACACTTCTGGCACTTTATGCATTGTATCCAGTCATCCTGTTTGGTTGTGATATTATATTCTTCTCCACAACCAACACTTCTCCAATTCTATTCCTTCAGATTATGTAGAATCTAATAATTTCAAATATATTTCATCTTCTTCGCTGTTGGAAATGTCATGTTTTTGTTTTTTCTCAGTTTATTTTAGACTTTTTCACGGTTTTAAGTTTATTTATTAACTTTATCTGTTTCTGGGATGAACGTTTCCAAAATTGTTCAATATTTTATTAAACAAAAATACATCGTTAGACTCTATTATATTATTATTACTGAAATATTTAAAATTAGTTAAAATTTAAATAATTATGTCAATTAATATAATTATAAAAATAAAAATTATATAATAATTTTAAAAATAATTATATTTAGTTAAAAACCTTACTCTGTATAATTTTGAAATATTGATTATAGGTGGCCATCTCTCCTCGATTTGATGCGGCCATCTATCCTAAAATCGATGGACAGATTGCCCCCCAATTTAAAGCGACACTTCGCCATTGTAATTCTTTGTTTTAGACTTCAAGGCAAAGAATAGATTATATACGTGTCTTAAAAGTCCTTACTGTAAAAATAAATGTAAAATACGTACTGCAAAACGTTCAGATACCTAGCTGAACAAAAATATCCAACCACTAAATTAAATAAACATTAAAATTACACTTTCTTTTTATAATTAAAAAACACAGCTGCACGTCGCATTGAATGAACACGTTGAGCTATTTCTTACGAACAATGTTTATGCTGCAATCTATGATATAGTTTTTGAAATATATATAGACTGGTTATCTCTCCTCTATGGTCATCTATCCTAGAATTACCCTATAAGTTAAAAAATAACAGAATTTTTGTTGAATGAAGTGATGAAAAGCAACAGTCGCAATTCTTCACAAAATAGTAGGTATTTTAAAAAATGCTATTAAATTATCTTATCAAAATTTTAATTAATAAAAATTAAAAATATCTTAAGACTTTCTCAAAGTGACTAGTTTGGCTGCAATGCAAAAAATGTACTCGCGAAATACATCATTCTAATAATTTAAGTACTTTGTGTACGATCCCTCGAAGCATGGCCCAACTTATCTGTTTACAGATGCAGGAATTTGGTATAAGTCAGACATTTCAAAGTTTCATAACTCGGTCAATTTTAGTGTTAGATGAATGAGACTCATTTGTCTTACTTGTTAGTGTAATACGAAATTTGTTACTAAATATCACTTACAGGACCGAGAAACCGTATAAAAATTTAAATCGCGTAACTTTAAGAAATATTCTTATTGATCAAAAGGACTTTTAAAATATTTTTTTTACATCATTTAAAACATTTTTGTAATTGTAATTATATGTCTATTTCTAAAGGTTTAGAAATTAGCCACTGGACACTGTTGAGAGTGGACACCCTGTATAGTACAGTAAAATAACTACTGTTATATTTTACTATTATACAGTAAAATAACTTCATTTTGTTTATTTATTACACTGAAGAAATATGGATAACAGTCGCTAGCACTTATTTAAGTCTCTTTCTTATAAATACGAGTTGGAACCCGTCGAAATTCGACGAATTAAAATGTTTAGAATGGAACTGTTAGATCGAATTTATAATAAACCTATACAAATATTTCAATAAAAAATTCATCTTGCATTGGTTAACTCTTAAAACAAATAATGTTTTTAACCTAAAATTAGCAAAATATTATTTCCACGAATTTCAACTGCTTAAATTATTGAAAAATTAAACTGTATTAGAATACGTAATCAAGATGAGTGATTATGTTGAAGTTATCGATTGAGGCTCTTCTTATGTTTGTTTTTACGGGATGAAAAATCAGTAAAAAGATTTTCGCTTTGTCACATCATAAAATCTAAACTCTATGTTATTTTCACATCCTCAACATTTACATACACACCACTCAAATTCACAATTAATGCGCAATACATTATTATTGAATGTATTTCCAAACTTAAAGTCACGTTTGTCCGATACAGCTTTTCATGTGAACATTCGCACAAACTTTAAGTTCTAATCTCAATACCCGCGAAAACTTACCATTCATAAATTTGCCTTTAGTTGCCATAGTATTGGCCATTTAGTATCGGTCAAATATTTTATTTTTCAAAGAAAATTATCGCTTTCTTTTAAATATGACATCATTTTTACTCACTGAATCATTTTGCCTAGCGTTTCAAACTCAGTATCAGCGTAATGTAAAAAATATTGAGATATCTTCTTCAATCTTTTGATTTATGAAGAAGAATGCGTATTTTTTTTAATAGCTGACGTCATTTTCTGTTCAAAAATGAGAAAAAAGTTACTTTTATTTGTAATGTGAAAATGGCATCAATAAGGATATAATCAATAAAAATAAATTCCCTTTACTTTTAATAGAAATGGAGTACTTCAGTTGCCACAATTACAAAATTGGTACTAAAAACTACAAAAAAATTAATATCTCAAAAATAAGTTGAGATTGAGCTTTCAAAGAAATTGCATTTAAAAGTACATTTTTTTCCCTATACGAAGGTGTAAAATTTGAAACTGTGCGATGTTTAGAAGTTTAAAAAATTGCAGTAGCGAAAATTGCAAAACCGAAATTTCATTTCAAATTTGAAAGTGTTGCCATTCGCAGAATGACGTATGCGTTACGCACAGGTATGTTTGTCCTTTATAATATAGATAATAAGGTGAACCATTTTTTCCGACCTATATAAGAGATAACGTTTCTCTCTGTCATTTCTTAGAAAAAATAGTAATTACTATTTAGTTTAAACCGATTTTTTCTTGAAAAATTTTTTGCTTGATTAGATCCATTTCACCTTTTTTCTAACTATCGTATTAAGCTGTCCAAAGTACTATAAACGTAATTTGTTGACGAGTGATTTTAGACTTGTTCTATAAGACTAGTAATATATAGATACCGCATGCAGAATGTTAAAGAGACAATAATTATAGAGATAATGAGTAACATAATCTTTATCTACTTAAATCTAATAAACAGTTTTAATAGAAAAAATCCCTGCCGGCTCGGGCCTACAGGCGGAGGTAGATTTCGAAGTTAAGTACTAAATTCACCAACAAAACCTAAGTCAAGATTAGAGATAAGCACAGTTCCTTCACTAAGAATGAGCTTTAGGGAGCTAAACATTTTGTAAAAATTCTAATGTACACGAATACACACACGCAAGTATATGAAATAGGTTTAAAAAATAGCTAAAGCAAATTCAGAGAACCTCAAAGTGTTAAAATAAGTTAATATTTCCATAGTCGGGTTTTTATCGTGTTTTAATACATTTCTTCAAACTCACATGACGTTACATATTCACCTGTTGAGGTCCATTTTATTCCCAATATGACGCAATATTTTGTTTTTGTTTTTAATTCGTCAAACTAATTATTTCATTTTGAGTTTTCATGCTCTAGAAAACTTATGACGTAATATTCAATTTCTTTTCAATTCGTCAAACTATTTATTTAATTTGCTGTTTCACGTGAAAATCTTGCAATAGGAAAGCAATTGTTGTGGTGAGAATTTTATTGCTTTTTTTTTAATTGTTGGCAAATGCTATAACGAAAAATATTTATTTTTTCCTGTCATTGTTGTGTAAGATCTGGTTTTACCAGAATCATGTTAAGCCGGTATTCAAAATTTTAAACCCTCCCCATTTCCATTCCCTTGGACCGATTTTACCCATTTTCAATCCCCGCCGAGATATTAGCCATCTAAAAGTTGTTGGCGAGTTTGAAGACGATCCGTGCATAATTGCAACTTTTATCGTGCGGACAAAATTTAGTACATACATACATACATATATATATATATATATACATATATATACAAACTTTTTAGGTGGGGGTGGTTTTGGGTTCCTGGGGTCCTATAATGAAAAGTTATGAAGAAATTTTTCAAAAGTCGCACCATGGTAACGACTGCAATAGGTAGTATTTCTTACGAAATCTACCTAAAAAAAAAAAAAAAAAAAAAAAAAAAAAAACCTCTAAATTTTTTTTTCGCCAATTTGAACTTGCTCACCCTATCTGAAGCATCACTCCAATTCTTAAGGTGCGTACGTTTTTCCTCTTCTTACGTAACTTCTTTTACTCCCATTTTACAGACGATTTCTTTATTTTTAAAATAAAGTAAATAAAAATAATGTTTTGAATAAATTAATAAATTATCGAATTTTTAACTATCGAATATTCCTTTATGAATAAAATTTCTGTTTTTCAGCCGTCGTCATGTAAAAAATTATTTGAGCATAGTAGCATTACTCTAATACTGTATTTATCGAATTTTTATGTTTAGATTTTTTAAAGCCATATTAGTATAAGTTATGAGTAATCTAGAAGATAAAATAGGAATCTCTTCATTGTAGATTTTAAACTAAGCCTAAATAGAGCATATTTTTGAGGAAAGATATACCTTATGCTCAATTTTTAATTATTTATTTTTATCTTCAATGCAAAAATAGTTAATTTATAATAGTTAATCTCTTTTATATCTGTATAATAAACTGACAAAAGTGGGAAAAAATAAAAATGTTATTTATTTTCTGGCTGAAATTCATTTTACACGAAATTTTAAGAAATACTACATGTATTTTTTTCAAGATATTGTGAACGTAAAATGAAGTTTAAATTCAATGAATTTATCGCATTGCGATGTAATTTTTTTAAAAAGTTGAATGTGCAATCATCCAAAAGTCCTTCATAATGCAATGGTAACTAATGCTGAAATTGTAACTAAAAAGCCTGATCTTCCGAATCTCCCAGTGCGCCAATGTCCAGTCTCTCTATATTCAGGGTCACAATTGCATAATACAGGATGTTTAAAAAAGAATCACTCGATTTGAAATGCGTATATTATAAAAAAATATTGAACATAGACACTTAAGATTTATTTTATATTACATGGCTAATCATACAGTTTTTTTACAAATCAAATTAAAGCTGTTCAATATGTCCACCTTTGGATGTACGGCATATGCCTATACGTAAAACTATTTTTTCCCGCAACGAGGACAGCCTTCGCCCAACGACATAGGTCCTGATGGGCCCATAACTGCGCAGTAGAACAGACGGATGATTAGCATGCACTCGCCGGGTTTTTCTTCCCACGGACCGTCCATGTGGAGGCGCCATCCCCCGCCGCTGCCATCCAACTCCCTTGTGCTGCCCAACACAAGCCAAAAGACCTGAGTCCCAAACCATTGTAACGTCGGGCTGTCACGACGAGAAAAACTCCCAGCTCTTAAAAGGTTTTTACTGCCAGTTTGAGGTCGCACCCCGGTTCACACCAAGAGCCCCAGGTTGTGCGACCATCCAAAAAGAGGCGTGCCTAAGGTTGCGTAAAGGAAACTTCTCCCTCCTGCAGGAAGTCCAGCATTTTCCTTGTCAAGCTATTAAAGATTAAAAACACCGCGTCACCACAATAAAGCGCCGCCTGACCAGAACAAAGAGAGCTGGAGTAGAATTATATGTTTATCTGGAGCTTAAGACCGTAACCTCGAGGTTCCCGGGGGTACTGTTAAGTTACCAAAGCCTTCGAAGATCAACTTCTATGACAGAAAAGACATTTTTCGTCAGCAACGGATATGTGAAAGCGTAGGCGGCAATCGCGAAGCCGCAGGGCTCGTGGAAACGTCCCCATGAGACCAAAGACAGTCTCTCGCTTAGGCTGTGGGCATACATGGACCTTGCTTACGGGCCTGCCAGATGACCTTCCACGCCCTCTCGAGGTCGCAAGACCAGTCACCCGGTCTCCTCCTTTAGAATAACTATATACGATAGTTAAATTGCCCAAACTTTTGCGAGCATGTCTGCATCCACTGCTTCCACGGCTGCTGTTATGCGTATCTTTAATTCGGCAAATGTAGCTGGAAGAGAAGGCACATAAACTTAAGGCACGCAAACGTAGTCTTTTATAAACTTCCATAAGAAGAAATCGCACACTGAACGCTCCTGCGATCTTGGAGGCTTAGTGATGCTTAACTGAATCGTCAGGTCTCGTTTGGCCGATCCATCCTTGAGGAATACGATTGTTCTCGAGATGTCCCTCTTTCTACATATACATTATTCGATCGAAACGGAATAAACGCTGAAGAGTTATATATATATATATATATATATATATAAATCTGATGATTCTTTAGTAAACAACATGTATCATCAAAAGCATCTGCGATTCACCAGAAAAGTTTAAAATAAGGATTTAATTTTTTTTAAAACATTCTCTCTAACCATAGAAGCAAATCTGAAATTTTAGATAGAAAGAATATGCGATAAATATGGCGATCAAAAAATTTAAAATTTATCTTCAAGTGTAATTCAGATATAAGGCGGCAACGGGGGCAGGAAATCTAGTTTTCACAAAGTTAAAATATAAAATGGATTATTTAACCTTTTTGAGAGAAAATATTGCCTGAAACGTTGGATTTGTCAGAAAACTGGATTTTCCAACAAAAAAGCATTGCTAACAAGAAAGGTCTTCCAACGTGAGATCTCAAATAGTTGAGGGAAAAAAAATAAGTTTTATTCATGTTACACTACTCTTATAAACGCCTATAAGAAATCAGCTGTTAAATATAAATACAAAAGCAGTAAAAAAATGTCAAAGAATATTAATTTCATCGCTAATGGTAACCCTATTGGCGGATAAATACGTGAATCCCGCCAAAACTATCGAGTTCAATTTCAGTGGGAATTTAAGATTAAAAAAATAAAATACTTTCGAGTATTTGGCGCGAAAAGACGAAAGCGTCACGCGATTTGGCGAGCAGTACTTTTCCTTGCCAAAAGCAAACGATTTTAATGCATCTGAAAATTGTTTGTTAATTGATTTTTAGAATGCGTGTAAAAAGTATTTAATGAATTTAAACATAAACAGTGAGAGAGTTTAATAAATACATTTTTTCGTATTACATAATTATGTTGCTTGTTACTTAATTTTATTACTTTAAAAACAATTTCATCTATAAAAAATGCTTTCATCTATTTAAGTGTATCCAAAATAAAGGCAAGATTCATTTAGCAGTTATTCATTTGAAACCAAGGAATTCGTCGTTTCCATAGCAACAAAATTGAACCGACAGCGCTCAATTGGACTTAATTTTGAGATATTGAAACAATTTTATTTTTCTTTTAATTCATAAAATTTGATATTTAATTTCCATTAGAAATACATATATGACAAAACTATAGCTAAATCAAACTAAAACTGACAAAACTACAGTTATTTAAGTTAAATTTATTTAAACAAGTTCAATATGAAATATTTTTATCTTAAAGAGTATTCGACATGAAAAAGTATTTTTCGAAATTTCATTTCATCGCCAACCGATGAT
Source organism: Maratus speciosus (assembly GCA_963932465.1). Classification (NCBI taxonomy): domain Eukaryota; kingdom Metazoa; phylum Arthropoda; class Arachnida; order Araneae; family Salticidae; genus Maratus; species Maratus speciosus. The sequence goes on along the minus strand of OZ010800.1, from coordinate 349,254,254 downwards.
AAATCGCCAAATAAACGAAAATTTCATTATTTTTTTACGAACGTTCTATCGGTGTTCCGCCAAAAAATTTTTTATAAACATATATATCCACATGTGACGAACTCTCTGTAATTTTTTCAGATTTTTCTGAATATGCCCGTATGGAGACCTTCCTTGTTAGTTATTTAATATAATTTTAAATATTTGTTAGTGAAACATCACTTCCATATGTTAGTTCATCTAAACATTTATTTAGATGAACTAACGCATAATAATTTGGACTACTTTTCCTTTATTATCGTTTTAAACAGTAACCAAAAAGATGATTTTATTTTATCCCTCTGAATAACCTTAAATCGTGCATTGCAGATAATTTTGATGATAGGCAGATAGCGTAAATTAAGATATTATAAGTGTAAATTAAAATACAACTTATTTAATGCTTAAGTAATTTAAGTGAATGCATAATAAACGTAAGTAGTGTGTAACTACAGATGTACATTTTCAAATTTTATCTTAACCTTTAACTGATATCACAGAAATTGTCACATAACTAGTGTGAAGCGGTGCCTGAGACCGCTCCATCGAAAGATGAATAAAAGCCGCGATTAACTCATAGGATGTTGTTTTTGCGCTAAACTTTTTGTACAACAGTGTTATAATTAAAATTCACCTATTCAAACGTCTCAGGTGTTAGTACTACAGTTCCAAACGAAACAAAATTTCAGTAGTGTTTGTGGATAAAATGAAATTTGCAAGTTAAACTATGAAAATTGAAAAAAGTACCGGTCTGTGAGACCGGTAACATCAGTAAAAGGTTAAGATAATACAGTACGTTAAACCACTCCCAGTTTTTAAAATTCTGCGCACGGGCTAATTGTGAAAAGCGCGCTGTAATTAGATCAGTGACACTATATGCATCATGAATTAACTTCTGAATTACGGAGTATCTAGATCAGTATTGTTTGAACACGGATCGTGGCCTTTTTCAGAAATTCTTTGGAAGTTATCATATTTCAAAGAAAGTAATGTAAATCATTTGAAAATATTGTTGCAGTATCTTTATTATTTTTAAAGTTATGAACAAAAATTAAAGTTCGCTTAGAATGAGATATCTTGAATTTATGACTAAATGAGTGGATTGTGACTCTGGTTTCCTTTACAACAAATGTTTGTTGCAATGGGCTCTATCAACTCTTAAAGTTTGTACACGACATTTCGGGACAGCCTGTATAACACTTGATGCAGTTAATGGTTAAAAATAAAAATAAAATTTTTCTTCCGAAATGCTTAACAATTATTTTATTTATTGTGATAAATTTATTCTTTAATATCTTTTAAAAGCTTTGACTTACTGCTGAAAACAGCAAATGTTTAAATAAATATTTTATTTTGATTAATTTTTACACACATTTAAACACGTACTTAAATAACAGCTTTATTTTCTGTGTTACAGGTGAAAAAGGGAATTGAAAGTTGTAGTGAGAAGATAATTATTTATTTAAGAAAGCATGTGAAAAACTATTGGTCTAAAATAAGCTCATCATCTAAACGAATAATAGTACATCAAAACGATACACAAAAAGGTCTTGTGGATGTCGATATACATGATGGAATGATTAGCAACAGTTTATATCTGCTTTCTATGGTGGTGAATAGCTTATTATCAGTACCAAAGAAGTCAGAAGAAAATGGCCTCAATTATAATCGGAGTATTCTTACAAAATTCAAGAGAATTCGTGATCTTGATTTTATACCACCTTATGATGGTAAATATGACTTTTATTTTACTTTTTATTCATAAATTATAACGAGTATTTTAGAAAAAATGTTTCATTGATGCATGCGTGTCAAGATAACATATCAGTCTCAGATAAGTTTATACTTTGTTTTTTGAATTGCTTAATTTAAAGTTGCAAGGAACGTATGATATGAAATCTGATTACCGAGTTACGAAGTATTGTAAGTGAATTTGAAAATCTTGCAGTATATTTGCGAATTTTTTTTTTTCAACCTAACTTACGGTACGAAGTTATTTAATCATTGACAATAAAACAACGATGTCGTTTCTAGGTGATAAAAGAGTTACTTATTTTTAATGTCAATTTTCTGAGTTATAAAGGATTATATTATAACGGTTATGGTTATAATTATAAAGAGTAATTACAATTTAATTTCGATGTTGCTTCGGTTCTCATACTTGGTTCCACATCCTCATGCGTTTGAAAAAGAAAGAATAAGTCTTCCAAAACAGGTTGTTCTTTTCTCACTTGTTATGGTGTATTTAAGAAGTTTATTTCATTGGAGATGAGTAAAAAAAATTCTGGAATCCTTACATAGTCATCTAGCCAGGACTATGTGAAATTGAGCCCATGAACCTGAGTACCAAGTTCCTTTTACATTGAAGTGCTTCAGAATTAAAGATAGACAGTGGTTCGGAAAAATAGCGATGCTGCTGTCTCATTTCTTAGCATGTGCAGACGCTATCATATGGTATGTGTGGCTGTGTTATGCTTCTATAAGCAGTTGTTGAAAGTTACATGACGAGAAAAATCTTGTGATTTAGACGCTTTTGCCTTTAAAAGCAAAAATTACGTACGCGCCGCATCACAAAATCTTGCGATTTAGACGCCTTAATTATACGCTTACTTAATTATACCTACCAATTAGACACTTTTGCCTAAATTACGTGTGATCGCCGCATGGGTCATCGAATTTCAGGAGAAGCTTTTGGAATGAGAGTTTTTCGTTCCAAATAATCAGGTTTAAGATTAGATTCACGGATAACAGAAAAGAGAGATGTAATTGGGCAAACTACGAGGAATAGACAGGTTTGGATGAACTTGATCTTCTAAGATTCAGTTGTAACATTTGCAGTCAGCGACAGCAAACCTTAGCTCAAATGACCACCCAAAAGAAAGACGAGACCATACCCCAGATAACAAGAACATTAGCAGCAAGTTTGATGTTTTCTGATATTATCTTGCCGTGACAAATTTGAATTGAGAAATTAGCAGCAAATCTCCCGCAAGGTATACCATCACCCACTTGCATAAATAGTTTGTTGTAAAACTGATGGCAAGACTTTCTTTAATTCATGAAAATGACGAAAGCAAAAAATCCCTCTGTTGAGAGAATAGACAATCAGCAGATACGCAGAAATTGCAGAAATTTTATTCGGTTGGCACCGCTTTTTTTAAACGCTATACTTATCAAATACCAAAAAAGGCTCAAATTGAAGAGTACAAATATCACCCTAACGTGTTTATGGGGGTAAAAGCGATGCATGCACCTTAACGGTTCGTATGCATCAATAGACCTGATCAGGTCTATGGACGTCTTCGAAGGGGTTAAACTTATAGGGTAACAGTTATAAACAGTTAATGTGGCATGGAAAGATTACTACTTTGCTGTAAGTTTGCAATATTTTTGATTACTTGTTTCCCGTTAATTTGCAATAAATTTGATACAGCATGAATTTAACTTGCACGAAAAGTTAGCTGCAAGTTCAAAGTGTGGTGACTTCGGCGTATGCATTATCTTGCTGCAGTCTTGTTGTGAACTTTCAGTCTTGTCATGCTGAGCTTGCTGCAACTTTGCAGGTTTTCAAAGCAAGACTTCTGCACATTTTCTGCAAACTAAAAATGCTATGTGGGGCAAATAGTCACCCGACAGATTGTGCAGAGTTCATTCCACCGAACGGGCTTCAATAGCAAAAGATGCACGAGAGTACTATTTGTGAATGCACGCCCTCTCTCTCAAGGTCTTTTATGTCCCAGGTAATATCGTAACTGGACATTGACAATTAGACCCGACTAACATATAGTGATAAGTTCCGATATTGCTGCGTCACGTTGACGGTAGGCTAAAAATATAACATCAGACTCACGAAAAAATTAATCTAGAATGCCTCACTAGAAGTGTAGAAGATTACTGAGACTCAGAATGGGCGGGAGATGTATTTTAATGACAATGATTGAGATCTTCGGTACTTGCACAAAATACCTTTCTTTCCTCCAACTATTTAATTTGCGATCTGAGCGATAGCTTTCTTCTTTTTATGCTTTTAATGCCAACCGAAGGGAAACAGCGTTTGAAACTGAATAACTGTTCATTGCAAGTTTTCGTTATTTAACCCCTATTTCGATCAGAATTCCACCAAAGTCTGCTGCTGAAAAGACAATCGAGAAACTCAGATTTGAATTCCATTCGACACCATAGGGATATTTTGATGGGAAATGGAGTGCAGGCACGTCAATTCTCACCGTCGTATTTAGCTGACTTAAGGGAATTTCTAGTAATTTTTCATGCCATACATCCGAAATACCTTTTGAAATCCTGCTTCGTCATATGACAGTGGTTATTAAGGCTAGAAGAGCAGCAACCCCGTTACTAATCAGCTGTTTATAACTTAGTGGGATTTCACTGTACTAATTAGCGGTAGGCTAGGTATCTATTGATATAAAAGGGCTGCTATATGTTTCGTATAAGGTGGTAGATAGAAATGCAAATAATTAAAAAAAAAGTTTAAACCTGTGCGGATAAACTCAAATTTTTGAAAATAAACTTATGAATAAATCATGTTTTTAACTCTAATTAAGTCTTTTACATTTAAATCTGGTTCTTAAACTCTAGTGGTAGAATTTCAGATACATTTTTACGTTATATTATATCGCATTGAATATCAAAGATACGTTTTAATTTCAGTGCAAGCTGTAATCCTGGGAAGTCAACATTTTATAACATTCGATAAGGCATTTTATGATTTTGCTGGTGAATGCAGTTATCTTCTAACAAGAGACTTCGAAGATGGAAATTTTACCGTGATATTAAAACCCAACGAAGGAGATGAACCAGCATCAGTTCTACTGCTCAAAGGTGATACCAGCGTAGAAATATCGAGTGTCCGTGCATCAGTAAGTATCGAAATATAAAATTATTTCAAACTATTTAATCAGTTTCAAAAATTTGTCTAATTAAGGTATTTTCAATATTTTATTTTACCTGCACACAATACAAATATGTTATGATACATTCATGATATCCTTTCTTAAAAATAAACGCTTAAAATGTGCTGACATTATTCTAAATGTGTTAAAGATTCGAGCAAAGCATGTTCCTTTTCTAAAAATGTTGTGCATTTTTAATTCATGCCATTGGTTTATTGAAACATTTTCAAAACTGTCGAGGAAATGTGTCGCAAATACAAAATTTTACAATATTTTTTGAAAGAGTCTTTATCGTTAAAAGAAAATGTGAAACGCTGATCGATTTTTTAAAAATAAAGTGTGGGAAGTTTTGCTGGATTCAAACGATTTAAAATTCATATGTTTTATATAATCAGAGTTATTATTTTTTGGCATTCAAAGAATTAATAAAATTTTAAATCTGTGTATCATTGGAACTACTATTCAAAGGAGAACATTTAAAATAATACATTAAAGATAATTATAAAGCAAAAATTTAAACAACATTTTGAGATTTGAATATTGAAAAAGGGCACTTATGGATTGTTGTTAATTGGTAATTTTTGTAAAGAGTCAAATATTTTTTTGCAAAGAGAATTAAAGATCTTTTTTTTTAATATTTGTTAAGAAATGTTTAAATGACTTACAATGGTCTCATCGTTCAACCTACTTTTCAAGGTAAGCGGCGAATAACATTTTAGACTTCGTGAACTTCTACATATACACTGTTAAAAGTTTTCCAGAATTCTGGCAGGTCGACCGTTTATTGAAAAAACGGTTTCATAACCATAATTTAACTATATTCTGACCATAAAATTTCCAATAATGTGGTCAGAATAGTGTTAAAAGTACGGTTTACGGTTGTGTAACCCTTTTCGGAAAAAACGGTCAAATGACCTGCCAGAATGCTGCAAATTTCTAACAGTGAGAATAATATACAAGATAGGGTACTTACAGCAAAATCTGTAATTACAGCAATACTATAGCGTCACTAGTGATAAGTAGAAATAATAAAAAAATTTCGAGATTTACCTGTGTATATAAAATCTGCTTATTTTTTTTTTTTTTTTTTTAATACCCATTCTTTTCTCTTTCGTTCATTTGATGAAACCTTATTCGTCTCACTCCTCTGTCTGTCTGTCCGTCTTTCACAGAGCCCGTTCTCAGAAACTATATTTGTTGGAGATTTGAAATTTTGCATACTTATAGCTGAACACCTCACATCAAATGACAAATCAATGAACAACATAATAAAATTCATAAATGAATTCATCAATGAATTTACAATCTTGTTTCATTAATCTAATATTGGTCTGCTGTACCCAACTGCGAACGTCTTTGTTTTGGTATTTTCTTTCTTAGTAGGGCAGCACAAACGTGTTAAGGTATGAGTGTTATTTTTTCCGTTATCTACTCGTAAATAATGCAAAGTTCAAAGTGTTCACTAAGCCGGAAAATACCGAAAGGGAGACATTCGCAATGAAAACAGCATCAATTTTTTTTGCATCTTGCCGAATTTTTTTGTTTTTCTTCGACTGATCTGATGTTGGTGCACGGTTAGTGGTATGAGTCCGTAGACATGCTTATTTGGCTTAGTATCTGATGCCCGGGCAGCATTTACACCACCTTAGGAACAAAGCAGCAGCAAGTGTGATGCAAACTAGGTGTCAAACAAAATAAACTCTTCATATATACCGACATCTTTCTCCACTGGATTCCTAGTGGAACACAGATGCCAATATGAGTTAGAATATTTTATTTGTGAACTGCTTTGCTCAAACAATGCTCCATGGGAAAGCATTAAATACAAACAATGTCTCTAAAATAGTTTTCCAATATACTTCGCTACTTCCTTAAAATAATAGGCAGAACGGTAGAGCTATTTTATATCATCTTACGGAGATGAAAAGATTTTTTATTATTTCTATATTTGTTGATCTTTGTTTTACTTAATTTGTATGGAATGCCTCTTGTGAATTAGAAAACAATTAGAGAAATGTGTTTCATATTCTGTTGAATAGATTTTACTGCTTTATAACAAAGCATTAGGAATGTGAATAAAGTATTACAAATAATTCCATATTTGCTCAGCATAACAATACAAAAATTAAATTATTAGAATTATTAAAGTGAATAGAAATAAATTATTTACACTACTGCCGAAGTTTTCACATAAATACGCAATAGAATAATGTTTACTGTAAATCGTTGAAAATCTTTTTTTATGTATTATATAAGTTAACCGTTTCATTTTATATTCGTACATGCAAAATTTACTGAGCACATTAAATGATTTCAATACAAATTATTTTCTAGGTAAAAGTTGCTGATGCTGCTGTACAACTACCATATATAACTCAACATATATCAGTGACTAGAGAAGGAAACACGATTGTTGCCAATACAAAGAATGGTTTTCAAATAAAATGCAACTTGGTTCATGAAATCTGTACTTTTAGAATGTCCGGGTGGTATTACAGCAAGACAGCCGGTCTTCTTGGTACATACAACTACGAAGAACACGATGAGTTCGAAAGATCCACAGGAGTTACCATTAATTCAGTCTATTCAAAGAAATGGGAATTGGGAAACGGTTGCAGAATACCTAATTTTGATGTTGAACCCAGAACTCAAATCGACGAAAATAGTAATTACTTCAAGATATGTAAAACACGCTTTGGATTACAATCTTCTACATTATCAGCATGTTTCGAAGAAGTAAGTATTTTCAATAATTACTGCCTGTGTTTTCCCTAGGAACTAACCCATATTGGCAGTAATGATGTCCAATATTTTACCAAAATTGCTTCTATCGGAAATACCCCGAATGAAATATCAACATTCCTTAAATATTAAATTTGTGTTTGAAATACTGGCAATTAAATATTGAATTTTTTTTTGCTAATATTAGCACAATATCGTCAAAATAGAAACAAAAAAAATTGTTTGGCAAATATCAGACCAGAGATAACTATAATATAGATAACATTGGACAATATATAAAATATATTTCACAAAATGTAGCCAGTGTAAAGAAATCAGCCCAATATTTTTTTGCTTCTTGTGTTTCCTTACGAGTTGAAAAAAAGAAATTGAGGCTTTCAGTACAAAAACGCCAGTGGTCCAAAGAGGTAAAAACGTCTCTGGACAAGCGTTGTTTCAATTGGGCAACCGAAACTTTCTGACTTGATATCTTCTGATAACGAAGACATGAGTTGTTTTGTTTAGTTAACCAGTTTCATAGAATTCTGAGTTCCGTTTATAAGATTATCATTGGTACGTTAGTGCTATTTTTGGACATGCCCTGTGTCATCAGAGCCCTTCAATTCCTACATTACGGTTTCATATAATATTCTAGTTGATGCTATTATACATTAGTATAGATCTTTAATATTTAATCATATGTAAATAGAAAAAAAATGTATTTACAATTTAAAATTTGAGAAATTTTTAAACACAGATGTTTAAAATAAGTCCCTGAAAAATTCAATGAGTATTCGCTAAATTCATTCATTTTCTTTCCAAGATATCATTTTTAGACAAAGCAAAAGTATCCTTTATGAGATTACACATACACAAGTAATTTTTAATCAAAAAATGTAAGCAACTTCAAGCAACTGTTTCTTTATCTACGTTTTGCTTTCCAATGTGCAAAAAACCGCCCTAATTTTATTAACATTGACTATTTTTTCTGTTTACTTATTGAGAGCTAGTAGGCATGTTCTAGCGATAGTGGTTAGGGACAACAGAAAGTTTAAAAAATATATAATTCTTTAATTTTTTTATTGATATTGACATTAAATATAATGTACGTTGCTGCCAGAAGATTGTTTTTTAAAATAAAAGTGTGGCGACATACGTAAAGGATGTATGCTCAGATTAGAAGTTTTTCTCAAAATTATAGCAATCCATTTTCCAGAACATGTCCGTACTTGCCTGGAGAAGTTGTACGAGTGAGGCAAGCGAGAAAATTCAACAAATATTTGCTTGACAATAATGGAACACGCGCAAATTTTGTCAAAAACCCTCTGGAACAATCAAATTTTATTGACTGTAAATCTTCTTTCTTTCTTATTTTAAGAAGCATTCTAATTTCTAGTGGCGCTCACGTTTGACTAAAGTTGCAAAAATCAAGTTTATTCCTAGGTTTAAACCAGATTTTTTCCACCCTTTGGAACTCTGTATTTGACACGCAATAGGCGATCATATATTGAAATGTTTGAGGTGTACCTGTAAAAAACTATGCACTGTATAGTAACTACTTATATCTTAAAATGGTTTACTAGAATTATAGAGTAAAAAGTTGCATTCAAATACATTCAGGGGTTATGAGAAAAATGCGGACATACATACATGTATAAATGTATATGGGGCATTCTCACAATCTTTTGACTTTCGGGAATAGAAATCTGGTGAAATTAAACTTGCTAAAATAACATTTTAATCTGATAGATGAATGCCTTAATGATTCAAAATAAAGAAAAAATGGTCAGCAGCGAAACATTTTTATTTAACTGAGGTTTAAGTTAAACTTGCGAGTTTAATTTTCTTTACCATTTTACTACTATAACTTTTTATTTTCTTCTAAATTTTTACTTATAATGAATTTGCATAGTACCACACAAGACATTCAAATAAGAAATAATATCAATGTAGTACTTTTAATGCAGAATTTTTGTGTAACATTGTCTTAAAGAGGTGTTAAAGAAGGGACGGTAAGGTAAAAAAGGGGACGGTATAGGAAAAAAGGGACGAAATGGGGAAAAAAAGGGATGGTAAGGATGAAACGGTATGAAAAATTATCACCTATTTTTAGGAAAATCATGTTAAGACTAAGTGATAGCCACAATGTTCATTGATTTTTAGAAACAATTGTTAACATTGGATTAATTTTTTTTTTTTTTACCTCGAAAAGTGCAGGAATAAACCTTGGGGACGGTAAGACTACTAATAAAGCCACGATCTTGAAATTGATATTTAAAGGCTGATTTAAATTCTGCAGTAAATTTCCTGTCAAAGAATTTTAGACATTCTTTCTCTAGCATACTGAGGAAGCATACTCATGCACAATAATAATTGTGCATGAGAAAAAAACTTGAAAAGAATTCTGTGGCTGCATCTGAAGTGATTTTCTGTATAAGTTTAGCAAGAGGGACGGTAAGGATGAAAAACCCATGGACAGAGTTCAAAAAATAATATCAACCGTAAAAATGTGTGCAGGTTAATTTTTTGCTGCATATTTATATAAAAAAATTGTTTCAGTTTCGGAAAAAAATTACATCGAATTACTTTTATTGAAACAATTTTATACAGAGAGCTCCAAACTTAAAAATCAGCATCAGGAACACGGGACGGTATGGGAGTTTTCCTGGTATTTGGACCCCCAACATCGTCCAAAACTTATTTATATCATTAATATTGTTATGAAATCATGCAATGAGGTGTTACACAGTATATGAAATAAAAAACACACAAAACAATGCATTAAAATAAAAATTATTATTCAGGGACATGAAAGTCAAAAGATTGTGAGAATGCCCCATATACATGCATAATGGCAACATACATAATGACCCGAACAGAAGCTTTATTTTTTAAGCTTCTTAAACATAGCTTATAAAAAACATCACAACGAAACATTAGTTCTCGCAAAAAATCTTAAACATTATTCATTGAATTTTAAATTATTTTTCTTTTAAATTTCAATGGAGAAAAAAGCATCAATACAGACAATAAACCTCATTATTTCTGCTTTTCTCCAGCGCTTCCTTTTATTCTTAAAAACGAAATAGCCCAAATACTGCTATTTAAAAATATTGCAAATTGTTATTAAAAATAAAAATTAATTAATTTTTCTGGGAAGAATCGAATTAAAATCAAAACATGAAGAGTTTAGTATTTTGAAAAAAGAAAAAAAAAACAATTAAAGTGTGTACCTAAATGTCATGTCCCAATAAAATACAGTGACCTCTCACTTATACGACTCTCAGTTATACGACTCTCTCAGTTATACGCCGAATTCTCTAGGTCCCGTCCACGCTTTATGGGAAATAATGCTAAACTTCTCTCAGTTATACGACTGCTTCTCTCACAACGGTTCAGGCGATTTTACATTTCTCACTCTAGAATTAATTTTATAATCTTCAAAGTACAAATCCTTCACGTTTTCTTATATTTATTCTTTCATTATTGTCAAAGTGTTTATGAATAATGAATAACATTTCTTATCTACCTTCGTTTGTTATTAACGATGAAATCTATGGAGGAAGGGTGATTGTATGGAATTCTCTTGTGTCTGCCATTTAACAAAAGCCAAATGACTACCTGCAGATCATGTCTATGTATGGCACTGGTGGAGAAATCAGGGTTTTTGCAAAATGCATTTTCCTGGAAAATTTTAACAGCTTTAACGAATGCGTCGTCTTTTAGGAATGAGGTTGTTTTAAGAAAAATAGACTTTTATTTTAAACTTAACCAATCGAAAATGGCAGTTCTTGAACATCACTAGAAAAAAATACTAAAGCGAGAACATATCGGAAGCACATCCCAAGCTATAATCATGCCAAAAGACCAATGCGCGTACAGCCCGCACAGCGAAGGGGAAAAAACGCGTACGTCAAAGCAAATCGCTACAAGCTTCCGTACTAGACGCGTGAAAGGTTATTCATTTCGCTGTAATTTTTTCAGTTTGCTGCATGTCGATACCTAAACTGAAAATGTCAAAACGTAAAGCATTAAGAATACAATTCATAGTTGAAACCATTAAGGAATATGATAAAAATTTACTACAATCAAAGAAGGCATTAGCTGCTCTCTTCAATCTGCCAGAATCGACACTAAAAGGAATTCTGAAAAATAAAAATGTCATTATAAATGCATCAAAAAATGTCGATTCAAAGAGATCCAGGATACAATGTGGCAGATTTAAAAAATTGACATCAGCATTATTCGAGTGGTTTAACCAAATGCGAGCTTCAAATTTACCGGTAGATGGTGTGATTTTAAAAGAAAATGCTCACACTCTTACTGAGAAGTATGGAATCGAGAATTTTTCAGCGTCTTGCGGTGATTCGAGAAGCTAATAAAGACATCGACTTTTGCATCGCTGCATCACAGGAGAAAGCGCATGTGTTAATGGAAATGATGTTAGACAATGGTTTCAAAATCTACTTATGTTAATTAAGGATTAAGGGACCTAAAGACATTTTTAACTGTGATGAAACGGACTGTTTTTCATGCTGATTCCAGATAAGACATTATCATACAAAGAAGAACCATGTCAAGGGGGCAGAAAAAGTAAAGAAAGATTAACTATCCTTTTTTGCAGAAATAGTGATGGTTCAGAAAAAATAGAACCTTTAGTAATAGGAAAATCAAGAAAATCTCGATACTTTAAGAATAAAAAATAATTGCCATGTGGCAACAGAAATTTAAAAAAAGCATGGATGACATCAGAGATTTCCAATGATTTTTTAAAAGAGATGGATGATAAATTTCAAAAACAACAAAGAAAGGTTTTACTTCTAATGGATCAATGTCCATCACATCCCGAGGTAAAAGATCTGCCGTTTCTGCAGCAAATTAAATTTTAAAATTTGTTTTAGGAAATTCAGTTTTCCCACAAGACCCAACTGCTAGTTGAACGAATGAACCTGATATTGAGAGCGTATGGAATCCTTTAATAACGAAGACTCAAATAAAATGTTTATGGACGAAAGTATTAATTTCAAAGATTATGTAGAATGTGATGATAAACGTCTTTTGTCAGAACTGAGAACTGCTGAAGAAATCTTTGAGGATATTAATAATGAAGACGTGAGCAAGGAGGATGACCAAGATGAGAGCAATGTTCCTGCTGTTGTAAATTTTTCAAAAGCAAGTACTGCTTTAAATAAGTTAAAGAATTATGTCCATCAAAATGATTATTCCCAAACTAGCTTAAAAGCTTTATTAGACTTAGAGAAAGACATTTTCTATTTCCATCTACGACAGAAACAAACTAATATCACTTCATTTTTTGAGAAAATATGATCTGTAAATTTTTAAAATAAACATAGTGGTAAATGAACAATTTTGTGAACTTTTTAAAAATATTTTATGTTTAATTTTTTAATACATTTTACAAATTTTGTTAAAATATGTTCTTAGTACTCAAAACTTATCGTTTTTAGTATAGGTAAAATAATTAATGCCTATAAAGTTTGAAACTTGTATAATAAGGCGGTCTCTCACTTATACGACTCTCTCAGTTATACGACTTTTTTTCACGGTCCCTTGAAAGTCGTATAAGTGAGAGGTCACTGTAATTATATAGATGATTAATATTATTTAAGGCTAAATATCTAGAAATTTGAAATATGTATAAAAAATTCCATTTTTCTTTTAAAGGTTTCACCTGAAAAATATTTCTATCTTTGTGTACGTTATCTGGCAACGGAAAGGGACCACCAGAAAGCTTTATGCAATGTCGCGGCAGCGTATGTTGCTGAATGTGAAAAGAACTATGTAGAAATAAACCTTCCAATAGAGTGCAGTAAGTAAATAATATATCATGTTATTGTTAACCCTCCAACACCCATAAGTAAACATATATTTTTTTCCAATTCATAGATTGTATTATATTGTTTTCGCTAGAAAAAAGTAATGCTTTTTTTATGAAACAGTACATGTTATCAAGTAAGTGACATACAAATTCAAGATGGTATCGGACCAACAAAAATTAATCAAATATTCTAAACCTATCAAATATCAACAATCAGTTAACATTAACATTCAGGCAGAAAAAATACAAAACTTACTGCTTTTTTGACACTTTTATCCCAAAAAAGAAGATCAACCCAGGTCCTTCCCTTGATTGTTTAGAGGAGGTATAAGACTGTGAAAGATTATACTAGTATCCTGGCCAGAAAATGCAACACTTATGGGACTTTTCTCTCAATTAGGCGAACTCTACTAGATCAAAATAAAGCTGCCACGGTACATATTCACTTAAACTCTAACCCTAAAGGTCTTTCAAAGCCGTGTCACCTGGAGATGACAATGTGTCTTTGCGCGTTAACAACATATTGAAATATCAGTGCAATTGGCCAATTGTTACGAAAGTTACAACCGAGATTCTTAAAAATACAAGAGATCAGAGAGGTAGACAAACATACGAATTTTACTTTCTCCTAACTATAATAGAAGGAAGCATTGTAATCGAAATTTTTTCGACTTCCGGTTTTCGACGGGTTGTATTTTAAGGGTCAGAGATCCCGAAAAACAAAGATTTACAAAATGTCTGTATGTCCTCTTTAAAGTGGTACACAGTAAGGCAGAAGTCACTTTGACATACAGTTGTGCAACTTCTTCTCCTAGCTTGCTTTCACACATAACAATGCGATTTTTGTGCTATTTTCCTTATTGTATATCATCGGAAAGTGTACGAAGTTATGCATAAAATAGAACTAAACTTTATATAATATGCTTTGGACTATGGCCGTCAGGTTGTAGTTGAAATTGGGGATATTCCCCCTGAATAATAGCACTTTAATACGAATTTTTGTACAATTTTTTATTTGTATCATTTGTAAGTGTATGAAGTTATAAATAGAATAGAACCAAACTTCTCATGTATGTTTTTGACGAAAGACGTCAGGAACCGGTTGAAAGTGGAAATATTGTCCCGGTATGGAGCAGCGTGGTAGCGAGTTTGAGCAATTTTTGCGATACTTGTAGTTTAAATTATAAATATTTTTTGACGAAATTTTATATTTAGATGTAATAGCATAGGCCGAGGTTTGGACAAAACTTTGGAGGAATTTGACCTAAAAGTGACGCTGTGTTAGTGAATTTTGTTCGATTTTTGGATAGGCACGGTAGCTTTTGAAACAAAATTGTATTAAATCCCCCAATTGTCCAATTTAGTTTTAATTTGCATAACAATAAAAACATTCACGTTTTCTGATATATTACCAATCGATTAGACTTTATTACCAAAATCCAGCCCCCTCCGCTCTCACACGGTTTAAAAGGAATATATTGACAAAAACTTAAAGTGTACCGTCAACCTTTACCGTACTTTGGTCCTTGCGGGGTTACTTTGATACATCCCATAAAAAAAGAGTTTATTCTTTGTTTTGAACAAACAATACAAGATAATTTGGAGTTTTTGCCCTTGAAAAATATTTTATACCCTACTATAGGGTATTTGAATAGTTTGGGTGTAATTTAATTTTTTTAGTGGCAACACTGGGTGTGTTTGTAAACAACTGTTTTCGTGTGTAAATTTTAACTCTCCAAACTTTCTATAGTGAAACAATCTGGATAAGAGCTACAAAAAAGGTAAGTGTCAAAATATTATCTTTAGTAATCTGTAACCCATGTTTGGTCATAGTTTTTCCTTTAACTTTTTATTTTGAGAGGACGTGGTCGCGTTTTCATAAAGCTAACACGAAAACTAGTATTTCGGGGCTACTTTATGCCAGGCCTTGTTTGGTTCCAAAATAGCCCCAATTACTTAGAAATGTCTTTTATACGACCAAATCTCTTAAAACATGTTTTAAGTAACATTTTTTTTCAAATGTTACTGTAGCAAAATGTTACATTAATTGTTTTTGTTCCAGTTGCTGAGGATAACATGACGAAAACTGTTTCTCGTTTCTTAAATATTAACAATTGTTTTGTTGTGTTTAAATGTAAAATAAAAAATAAAATTTAAAAAAATGTTTATCGAGTTTGAAGTGTTAATTTAATGCAAGGGAATTTCAATAAAAATGCATTCATTTACATATGAAATGCATTCATTTTATATAAAAATAAGTGGAAGTTATACGGTCCTCAGCAAAAGTTTAGACACTGGTGATATTTAACCTTTAAATGAAAAATACGAACACTTGGGTTATACAAACGGTGGTACTTATTTTTAAATATATTTTAAACGCTTTAGGACAGAAATAACGGTTTTAATGTAGGATATTATTTAATTTAAATGAAAAAAGTGAAATTTGCATATTGCAAAAGTTTAGACACTTTCGTGATTTTTGGCAACTGTTCACGGAAAAACGCAAATTTCAAACTTTTGACGTCACATGCATGAAGTATTTAAGTGCACCTCACGATAGTATAGGTTAGTGAAGATGCCGCGAACTAGAAATTTTCCGTCAGATGAAGTAATTAAAGTATGGAAGCTGAAATCGAAAGGTACGACTATTGCAGAAATTTCAGCTACTTTGAACCGTCGAAAGAAGTCTGTCTATCAAGTACTGTCAAAGGGTGTCTTTTTCAAAGCAAAACATAGATCTGGAAGGCCTCTTGGGGCCAGAAAACGAGATTATAGAAGAATCCATAAACTGGCATCTAGACAAAATATGATTGCTAATCGCATTAAAAGTTAGTCAGATTTTTGTGTGTCAACGGATACTTTCGTAGATGAATTAAAGAAAGATGTAAATTAGTTTACATGAAAATGATAAAACAACCAGCCTTGAAATCTCACAACAAATTGACCCCTTTCCGTCGCGGAGTAATTATGTTTATAAACTGATGAAATAATGGACTGACATCAGAATTTATAAACGAATTTATTAGAAAATATGAAATTGCTTATTTTCTTGTACATTATAAAAGGAAAAATTTAATTAAATATTCTTGGTGCCGCTTGTCACTTTGGTAATTAAAATTAGGTTCCTTTGCCTTCAAAAAGGTTAACGATTTGTCCCTCACTTTGTTTTAATTCTCAAGTATCTCTGGAGTTTCTCATTGGTCGCCAAGCAGCGTAAGACTATATATACATACATTGGAAAACAATTTACAGCCATTTGGTGAACTTTTAGCTCTTCTAAAGTATGTATTTGAGCAAGAAAATGCGTCTATTCATGTTGCATACAAATCAAAAAATTGGTTTATCTCTCAAAATATTACTGTTCTCGACTGTCCTGCGTGTAGCCTTGATCTAAACCCAATTCCAAACTTTCGTGGCATCATATCTCATACGGTTTATGCAATTTTTTGACAATACTCCTCTGTAAGTCAACTTCGATCTGCTGTTGAACATGTTTGGTTCGGAATAGACCCCAAGCGATGGGGATTTAGTTTCTTCGAAGGAAAGTCACATTTTTGCATTAATAGCCGACAATGTAGGTGCAGTTCGATTTTAATTTATGGATATTTTTCTGTTAACAGACAGATTGTCTATATTTTTGGGACAATGTTAAATTTGTTTTTTAGTCATTACATATTATGTAAAGTGTATAATTTAAAATTTATTGTTTGTGAATGAAGGATAAGTCCCCAGTAATATATGACAGTTGAGTTACAACAATTCGTTAGATATTTCTCAGTACACAAGCATAATCGATCATTGTCTAAATTTTTGCTGCGCACTGTATAAAACTTTTTTTTATAAAACTAAGTTCCAAAACTTTAAAAATAGTTAAAAAATAAAAAAATAAAAAAATTCCTGTTTAAAACCACACAGTTTGCTTCATTGTTTCATGTTAATTGTTTACAACTCCATTTCAACGTTGAAAAATCACATATAATATTTTTTAATAATGGAAATGTGAGTGGAACCAGGAAAAAGGGACCCAAAATAGCCCCGGTTGACGGTTATCAAAAATTTTAATACGTAGCACCTATATTCATCGTCTGGTCCGTGTGCCTGTCTGTCCGTATATAACAGAGCAAAAACTACCCAACCATATGGTTTGAAATTTAATATATATATAACTGTTGCAGAATTTTGCGGAATCATTTCAAATTTTGTTAAAATCGAATCAAAACTTAAAAAGATATTAATACAAGTTTTCTTCTTTATGTTAAATCCTATCATACGTCATTAATTCAATGATATCCTATGATAGGTAATGATTCTATGTTGTCATGGTGATTACGTCCTATTTAAGATGGAGTCCTATTATTCCCGTATTGCTGAATTTAATATATATAATCGTAATAAATGTTGTATTCATGCATTTTTGCATAATGCGACAGCTATTGCACCAATATCTGAATATTTATAAAACTAGTTATACTATTACGAACGCATCTCATTTACCACGCTTGGCGTACAATTTCTGACTTGTCCGTTTCTAAAATGCATAATTAAAAAAAATTATGCTCTTTGAAGTATTAACATATATGAGATAGGAGAAAGTTTTGGGATTGGCATATCTGACTAGTTGGACCTTAACGAAGTTTCAATGGGACCACCACCGAAAAGAGATTTTTCCAACAAAAAAGAATCATCAAAATCGGAGCATCAGTTCAAAAGGTTATGCGTGGGCATCCATAAAAACAATTAAACCCCACACAAATATTTCGTTTGCGTGGGGTGCAACTTCCTTTGCTGTAAATCTGTTTAAAAATGCTGGTATCCAAATTACCAATAGATTTTGACTGCGATTTGTTTCGTGCTTTCTTACAGCGTAACAAATTGCCGTAATTCTTTATTCTTTTTAAAAGTCACAATTGTCTTCCGAAAATTCATTAAAAAAGAATCCCATTTAAAAATATAATACACTAGCTGACCCGCCCAGCGTTGCCTGGGCCCGTAATAATATTCTTAAATGAATCTGAAATTCGTATCGCAGGTCCGTATAGTCAAAACTACCTGTCCGTACAAAATTACTTTTTACGTAATGACAATATTTTGTAAACTTCTTGCTGCTGTTTAATTCGCATTTCAAATAAAGTGCTTTGCAGAAATTGCATGTTTCACCCACAGTTATGCATGCCCCGGAACGTTTAAATCAGTAATTTGGATTTCAAAAGCAACGCGTGCATGCTACAGTTATTAGGCCTATTTTGCCGATCGCTTAATGGCGTTCTATATCAATTCTATCTGGATTTCGAATCTATTTCAATTAGACTCTAATTCGGCTTCTTCTTCACTTTCAAGCGTTCGCCGAGATTTTTTACGGGCATTTCAAATGATATTTTGAAGCTACATAATTGCATGATATTTTGAAGCTACATAATTGCAGCGAAAGATGTGGCACCGAAAAAGTAAAACGTAAACAAACCCGATCGCCCTAAATCCTGCCAAAGGACTCTTACACAGTTACCAATTAGATGAGTTTCTCGGGCGTTGCCATTAAACAATAACAAATAATCGCGATTTCTGTACCACGTACGTTAGCTTAATATATATATAGGTAATTGAAAGATGCGTATTAATCCAGTTATGCTTTGACGGTACTTTAAAGTGCCGTTAAAGAAATTTGTTATAAATTTCATTTAATACATCGATTAGTAGTAATACAGTTTAGAATGAGTTATAGATGCATTACTTTATCTTGTTCCAAAAGCATTGTCGGTTTCACAAAACAAAAATATTTTTAAAAGGATGATTACTTTTCCCGTTGCATCTTTTTAGCTGTCTTGACGTTGAAAGATTGCGAAGGGGAGTTTCAGTACGGAAATATTTCTATATTTCTATTGTACGAACATTATATTTGTACATTTATTTCCTCATTCTACAAAATACAAAAAAAAAAAATATTTTAAATAAAAGATTTGAGTAGAGTTATAAAAATTGCACAAAATCCCCTATAAATTCAAATTTAATTCGTTAATTTTAATTGGCAAAATCCTTCTGAAATTTATTAAATGATTGTGCAAATCTTCTAATGGAGTTTAAAAAATTCACGAAAAATGCTTTAGAAGATGAATTTTTCTTGAATTCATAATTTGGGACATAAAGTATTTAAAATATGAGACAATTACTTGCTTTCGCTATCGATGCTGTTTTTAAAGGAAAAATAGTAATTTTCAGAATGTTTCATGCTTATGCTAACTAAAAAGAATTTTGATATGTACAGAATATTTTTTTCATATTTTTACTGTACTGTATATCAAAAGAAAAATATGGAACACTTATAGTCTCGCTTTGGAAATACGGAAATCACGTAATAAATTGACATAGATTTATAAATTAATAATTTTCGGAATATTCCCTTTATATGTGCTATAAGACCTCCATTCGTACCAAATTTCATGGTCTTAGACAAATCAGAAGTACTCTATAAGTTTTGAGAGTAAAACTTATAGAATACTTGCGGTTTACCTATAAACTTGAAATTTAACACGAAGCAGCACTCGTAAAGGAATTAATCCAAAAATCATTAATTTATAGATCAATGTCGAATTATTCTGTGGAAAATTCACGAATTTCCATAATCGGCACTAACACTAAATTAATGCATTGTAACTGGATTTTTTTCTAACGGTAATGTAACATAACAGTACAAAACACTCAGGGAACGAGTCCTGCTCGCAATTGCCCTGATTTTTTTTTAATTGGAAAAATAACACATTCAAACATAATACAATTTTGTGAAAGTTAAAATTGTATTTTGTTTCAGTATGGACAATTTTTGACTTAAAGAAAGTGCTTTTTCGCGTGAACAAAGATATTTTTTTAAAGTTATGTCACAGTCTATGCAGGAATTCTAACTTATATTTAGAGAGCCGTTTCATTATGCATCCAAAATTCTAGCTAATTTTTGAAATAGTTTGTGAATCTTTATGGTTTAGTGGAATTTAGTAAGCATGAATCATTAAAAATAGCAAATATAAATAAAAATAGCAAATAAAGCCTTTGTGCAACAATATTAAAAAGCAGAAAACCAACGTTTAAAAATGCACAAATATTAGATGAAAAGCAGCAAACAGCTGTTTCGAATCTACTAGCGAGATTCTTCTTCAGTGCAAGATAGGGGGAGGCACAGTGTGCTAGAAAAAGCAAGGCTGAGTCGCTGGTTTTCTGCTTTTTAACATGAAAAATTATTTTGTTATATAAAACGCTATGTTATGTAACATAATTTTCTGTTTCCTTTTAGTAAAATGTGATGCTCCAGATGCTTCTGTATTAGAGCATGGGGACAGAAAGAAATTCGAGAAATTGAACCAAAAGTCTGTCGATACAGTATTTATTGTTGAAGATCATGAGTGTAACAAAGTAATAGCTCGAGAGCTCCATGATTTCGCCCGCTCTATAGAAAGAGAATTGCAGAATGAAGGATTTAGAGAAAATATGTTCGGCGTTGTCGCTTTTGGAGGAGATATCGGTGACCCACAAGTCTTCACAGCGAGAGACAATATATTTTTCAATTCCGGAGATATCAATGGTATATCGGATATGTTGAAATTAGAGAGCAAAAAAGCCAATGTTTCAAAAGCTTTAGAAGCAATTAAGCATGCTGTTACTCACCTTTCAAGAAGTGCAAATGTTAAATCTTTTGTCTTGCTCTCTTGCTCTGCCTGTAAATATGATTATACATCGGTGGTGAGTTTCTATTTATTGTTTCCAAAAGCATTATATTAGTTGCTAAATGAAAGTTTCTGCAGCTTAAAATAATTTCGATATAGTTTATGAAATTTAATACTTAAGAAAGTAAACTTGTTACACTCTTTTATTTAACTCGATATGGACTTTGTATGTAAAGATTGAATTTTGTAATCAATTATTAACTCACTTCTTGGTATGCTATAAATGTAAAAATTAAGTACAAAGGCGTGTTTCCAAAGAAACTACCGCATTTTAATATTTTTAGAATTTAATTATAAATTTGTAAATTAATTTTAAAGCATTTTTCTGTTATTCGCCAGAGGTGATAAATCGCTAAATAGTTTTTAAGGTTGCAATTGCATACTAGTTACAACAACAGTGGGTTTAATTGTGAGTCAAACCATGCTTGCCAAAATAGGCCAATTGATGGTGAAACTGCTACAACGAAATATTTTAAACGTTATAAAGTATTATGCTCAGTAGCGTAGTGGTCAGCACGCCTGTCTGCCACGCTGCGAGTTTGACACTCGGCTGGTCAAGTTCCTTTCAACTTTTCATCTTCAGGGTCGATTAAATGAGTATCAAGCTTGCTTGGGAACTAAACACAGAGTCTCACGTTAGGCTGACTACCTAACCGGTACTTATGCGGAATAGCACCTCGAGGTTCACGGTCATGTAAAGAGGGATGGGCACTCTAGACCCTGATCCTGCATGGATCGTAAAGCCACAAGTTTAGTTTTTTAGTTTCATTATTAAGTAGAAAATATAAATAAAAAAAATATAAATTTTGATGTATGCATTTTAAAAAATATGCTTTAATCAATCGTTTCATATTAATTAAATTATGATTATAGGTTGAAAAACTAATTTTAAAATCCTAAAAAGATTGTTTAAATCATTTTCTTTTTCTTTCCTGTTTCCGTATCTTACAAAAGTAGTTTAGCAAGAGTTATAATTTCTTTCAATAAATTCATTTGCTCGCGCTTTCTATCAAGTGTTAAAAAAGTGGTGGGTTATCTATAATCGGATCTAGAACAGGCCAAACTAACATGGAAATGTTTTGGAAAAATCATGAACCGCAGTCATGAAATTAGACGTGATTTCCAAAATAAGCATTCAATGCCTATAAAAGACTGCATTAAAAAAACTATTTTTGCTTTTACACTTATTTTTAATACTGGGTTTCCCAGAAAGTTGTAAGCAAATTTTTCTGAGATGCTGAATAAACAATTGAAATAATTTTAACGTTTACTTTCATATTTCAATGTATCTCCTGTCATTTACCCTTAACTTTTAAAACTTTTATAGTAGTTTTAAAATCCCATCTATGCAGAACTCATCGCTTGTAAGCAAAAGATTAATTCGGATGATTTTAACAGCCTCTTCCTCATCAAATGCCTTTTCTTTTAAAAAATTTGGAGGGAGCAAAAGAAATGAAAACCGGTGCTGCAATGCCTACTGAATATATGTATTGGCCATTCATAACCAAAAACCAAGCATCCCAGACTACCTCATGTAAATTTTTGTGTATGTGTGCGCGCGCGCGTATCTAGCGGTGGGGGTTGCAGGGTAATCAAAGGCATGTGAGATCTCACAGCGTCATAACTGTTTGGATGTTCTCGTTAAATATGCTGCTAATTTTGCTTTATTTTCTCTCTGTATGTGTATTAGATAATCGAATTTATACTTGGGTATATTAAAAGAAGTTCAAAATAAACAATGTTCGTATAATTATATCTGTTGTGGATTTAGCTTTTACTCATATGCAGTTTTCTCTTAAAGATTCAATACCCAGTTGTTCAAAAAATGCTCCTGGAAAGAGGAATAACATTACATGTGATTAAAGACTATGAAATACCAATTCTCAAGAGTTCAGTGAAAGAAAAAAATATTATTGGTAAGTTAGTACTGGTTTCTATTTAATCTATTATGCGATTCCTCACTATATACTTTTTTATAGATTAACTAAATAGTACAATCATATTTACTGTATTAGGTTTCTTAAAACTTCTTGAGAACTTTTTACAGGCTAATTTTTCCAATTGGAAAAATTAAATTGAAAAAAAATATATATATTAATTTAATTCGTATTGATTTTTTTTTTCTACAGACAAGGCCCCTATTTGTCGGTTGAAGTGTGTAGCTTAACGTGTTGTATACCGGATCGCGGGGGAGGGGGGGATTCACCTCATCGTAACACGGTGGTGATCCACCTGACGAACTCTTTGGTAAACATGGTTCCAGCGGTATTTAGTGAATTATTTTAGTTCACTGTATTGGTTTGTTTTAGACTGCTATTAACTTGTGTTGATTTGGCACTGCACAAATCAATAATTTACGTCATCATGCTTGGTGAATTTAACGTAGATGGTTTTGGAGTCAAATAGGCGGTGCAAACTTCTTCACGCATCGAAAAATCAGACACTAAAATCTAAAAAATATTTTAGAACAACTCTAGTTCAAAACGGGTTATCATTTCCCGCTTTCACGTCTGGTAGATGAAACAGACGTTCAAGGCCGTGACTTCAATGGAATCATTTGATCTTCCAAGTTAAGAAACGTAATAGTGATCTTGATTTCAGGATTTTTCTCGTATTCAGGGACTGTTCTCGGCGCTTGATATTTAATGATGTGTACTGCGATAAAAAATTATTCTAGAAGAGCCGTTTTAAAAGCAGTAATTTTCATCAGATTTTGTTACTCAAATACATATACTGGATTATACTGGGATTCATCCGTTAGTATTTTAGATACAAAAATTTTGTGACATTTAGGCATATTGACCTTACATGTTATATTGAATTACTTTATATAAGATATGATTATTAATATGACGACTGACAATTTAAAGGATGTGTTATAGTATGTTATAACATTATATATAAGATCAATATGAATATCAATGAACCGAATTATAACGAACAAGGTAATTTATGTTTGGATAAAAAGTTTGTAATTGTTGTTTGCTATTGATTTTTTAATAGTTTACTTGTGTTAATTAGAAAGATACGGGATCTTCGATATGTGTTAATATCCTTAATTTAGCGGAGATAAAATAGAATGATTGATAAATATACAATTATGAAACCCGAAAAAAAAAAAACTTTACTGAAGAGTGTATTTATTATTTCATCAATTTTTGGTCCCAATCAATAAATAATGACAATTTTTTTTATGATTATTAAAATAAAATATATTCAAAAATAAAAACTTAAACTTACTCATTTTTATCAAATGCAATTGTGTCATTAACGGGACATGGCATGTTTAGATACAATCAGTCATACGAATTTAAAAATAACCCATTATTGATAGATATATCCATAAACTCATAATACTACATTTGACATATTATTTAACTTCAAGAGAAATTATTTAATAAATGTGCACGGATGATTCGGAAGTGTTTTGTCCGAATAGAATAACAGTTCGAAGAATAAAAGTTGCATACTTGAAACTTAAAGTGTTTCAAAGGTGTTTTTAAGGTGTTTAAAATGCAATTTTCTGTCAAAAATCAGATTTTCTATACTTGGTTTAATATTAAAACATGACATTTTAGCTTTCTAAATCAGTTTGAATTTTGCTTCTGACTTGCTTAGAACTTAAGTTACAGGCATTTTAATATTAATCTGTCGCAAGTTTTTAAAACTAAAATTAGCCCTCCCCTACTGAAGTCACCGTAAATATTTGCATATAAGCAAAGAAAATTTTTAAAGACCATCAAGAAAAAAAAATAACTAATGTAAATATCATAGAAGGTGAACTTTGTAAATCAGGAGCTTTTTCAAATTAGATTTTTCGCTTAATAGGTAAAATTTGGTTTTAATTACTTTATCTGATTTTTCTCAAAATGAGATTTTTAACATTTTGCTTTATCGCAAAACATCATAACTCGAAAAATAATAACTGTAACATTATAAAACTTTGCAAAAATACTCTAAAGGAGTTTATTTAGGTAATGTACCTCTATTATTATTACAGATAGCTATTTTTTCATATTTTAATTGATACAAGTTATGAATTGTCACATATTTTCTTGATTTTTCTGTGTGCAAAAACATTAACTTCTATATCTTTATTAATAACATAGTTAGAGTTATAAAAATGGTTCAGTACCTCAAGAAAGTTGCATTAATCATAATAAATTTTACAGAATAAAAATATCTTCATTTAAATTTGAGTTTTGATGTTTTGCAAAAGTGCCATTTTATAGCAATTTTTAGCTTTAAAATCAAAATATTTATAAATATACATAATTTTACATGTTATTCACAATTCTTAGCTATATTCTATAATATAATGCGCATCAGTAGGCAACTTTTCAAATATAAGAAAAAAATCCCTTCCGAAGGTAGGCAGGCACCTTAACAAACTCTGTCTTACATCGAATGTATTAAATACGAGTGTGATCGTTTAATTTGGATTTTTTTTTTTTCTTTAAAGGTGTGGATCCTGATACTGTATTCTATAGTAAAGACGTCGCACAAAAGGATTTAGTAGGAGAACCTGATTTACGACATCAAGTGATAATGCCAAAAGATTTTTGTGTTGCCTTGTCTCAAGATGTCAATGGCACCTACTTTACAAGTCATCCAATAAGCAAAGCATCGTCCAATGAAATCGAAAACTTTAAGACTGTGTTTTCAAGGAAGTTCTCAAAATCTGCTCAACTCTTCTCTTGTCAGTGGTGTGAATGCACTTCAACAAGAGATCATTTGCCAAATACTGTGTGCCAGCCCTGCGAAATAAAAAGACCACGTTTGCCATTTTTTATAGGTAGCTCTGTAAGTGCTCAAAGAAGAACTTTGGAAGCTTTCATTTCGTATCTATTTCATATGATGGATCCGAATGTGAAGGCAGTTGATTAAGTCGTAGTTACTAAAAAATAACGTATTGTTGAAGTATTAGAATAAAAATTAAAGAAGCAGAGTAATGCATATGAACCTTATATTTGAATGTGCGTTTTCACAGATATATTATACTGTAAAAAGTATCGATCATTTTTTTTTTTTCATTTTACATTAACATTTTTATTTTATTCAAATGTCACAACAACAAGAAAATGAATGATTTATTTGTGTGAATATTTTTATTAAAACTATTTAATAAAACTGTTGAAATTTGAAAATAATATTTATTTATTTAAAGAAATGCTGCAATTTTTTTAGATGAAAAGCACATTAAACACGCATGTGTTACACGGAACTCTGAAAAGTCTCAATCTTTTAATAATGGTGACGTAATGTGATGATATTCCGTCTTTGAACCGTGATATCATGATGTTAAAACTGAAAAATGGAGAAACGTAACAATCCATGCATATAACTACAATAACATTTGTGTAAACGTAGACATACTGGGTGACCTCTAAACTTTTTCACCCCATAACTTCAGAAAGGCGATAACTATAACCATAAATTATGTTAGTAGTAGGAAAACGACAGTACGGGCTCAGGAGGAGGCGGGACCGTGCCGCCTCTGATGCCTCCTCCGATCCCATCCCCCCTCAGGCCCCGTCTCCCCTCCCGCACCCCCTCCGCCACCGCCTCTGGTACCCCCTCCGCCACCGCCCCCTAGCGGGAAAAATGGCGTTTTTAGAGTATTTTTCTGCTATAACATGAGAGTTGAACGTTAGATCGACTAGATTATCATACTATAAGATGAAGATTAAATTTACATTTGAATTTTGAACAATCTTTACCTTAATGAGTATTATTAATTAAGCAAAATAATGGAAAATAACAATTTTAAAGGAAAAAAGCTGATTTCTGTAAATTTTCTTTCAACTGCAAGATCAGAATATCAACTTCAAGGGAGAAAGTTAAACATATATTTGAATTTTGGATGATTAACATCTTAATGAGCATTATTAATTAGGCAAAACAATGAAAAATATCAATTTTTAATGAAAAAATATGAATTTTTTCAAGTACAAGATCAGAATATACTCTTAAATGGGGAAAGTTAAACGCGTATATTTGAATTTTGAAGAATCTTTACCTTAATGAGCATTATTAATTAAGCAAAACAATGAAAAATAACAATTTTAAAGGAAAAAAGCCGATTTCTGTAGATTATTTTCAACTACAAGATCAGAATATCAACTTAAATTGAGAAAGTTAAACATATATTTGAATTTTGAACAATCTTTACCTTAATGAGTATTATTAATTATGCAAAATAACAAAAAAAAATATAAATTTTAATGGAAAAAGCAGATTTATTTATTTTTTTTTTTCCAACCATAAAATGAGAATATCGTCTTAAAATGGAAATTTAAACATACATTTCAGTTTGAGAACAACCCTCACCTTAATTAATTTTGATTAACTGAACAAATAACAAAAGTTAATATGGAATAAAAAAAAATAATTTTATTAACTTTTATACTAGTTTGAGATTTTAACAGACATTTAAACACTAGTTATGTAAGATTTAAAACCCTAGACAACTACGTCCTAAGATATATATTAATTAATCAAAATAAATTCAATTTTCAGCTTAATCAATAACTGGACATTTATCATTTAAAATATAAATATATATATATATTTTTTTCATGATTGTACATATAAAAATAAGAGTTTACAAGCTAATTTCCTTAATTTTTAGAAGATTCAACAGAATATTTTCAACAAGACTGGTATAAGAAAATAAATACCAAATAACAATTTCCATTCCCTTCCAACCGCTCACATTCCCTAAGCTAGGGGGAACACAACAATAGAGTTTTGACGTCACAAAAGCATATCGGGAAAATGTTTACATCCAAGAAAAATATCAATTTTTATGCTTCTTCTTAACTGTTAAATGAAAGATATAAACTTATATTTTAGTTTTGGACAATCATTACATTAATGATTATTAATAATTAAGCAGAACAAAGGAAAATATTTCTTTTTTATGAAAAAGACACATTTAAACGAATTCGGTTAACGTTTACACTACTTTGAGATTTTATCGTCCTTTTTTAGACGTTAGTTATGTAATATTTAATTCGTTAGATGACTATACCCCAAGATATATTCAATCTAATTTCCTTAATTTTAGCAGATTCAACAGAATTTTTTCGATAGGGCTAGTATAAGAAAATAATTTCAGATCTCATTCACTGCACGCTACCGCTAGCATTCTTCAAACTTGGGAAAGGATCACAAACCTTCTCTGACGTCATATTCGAACCAATTTTTAGTTCGTGTTTACTGCACATGGTAAACTACAAAGCATAACAGAAAATGTTTCCATTCAAGAAAAATATCAATTTTTAGGTAAAAAGAGACTGAATTCTTTACAACTGTTACATGAAAGATATAAACACTTATTTTAGTATTTAACAACCATAACTTTAATGAATTTTAATAATTGAAAAAATAACAAAGGAAAATATTATATTTTAAATGAAAAAAGACAAATTTAAATGAATTTGATTAACTTTTACACTAGTTGGAAATGAATAAAATTCTTTTATGAGTTCATTTGATCATTGACACATTCGAGATCTTGAACATATATCCGAATTTTGAATGAACAACATCTTAATGAATATTAATAATTAAGTAAAACAATGGAAAATATCAATTTTTAAGGAAAAAGATCAGAATATCAACATAAAAGAGGGAAGATACGAGGATTTCATCTTAAAAGGGAAATTTAAACATTTATATCACTTTTTGAAAACCATTACCTTAATGAATTTTAATTATTGAACAAATAACTAAGGAAAATATTATTTTTTAATGATAAAAGACAAATTTAAAAGAATTTGATTAACTTTTACACTAGTTTGAGATTTTACCATACTTTTAGATGCTAGCTATGTAGAATTTCAACCCTTGAACGAGGTACACTTCAATAAATACTCATTACTACACAAAAATAAATTAATTTTAATCTAATCAATAACTGAAAATTTCACATTTAAAAAATATTTTCATGAATGTGCATAAAAATACGAGTTTACAAACTAATATCCTTATTTTTATTTCATTTAACTAATTTTTCTACATTCAAGCTTAATTTTTATGCACAAAGCATTATTTAATCAAATCCAGTACTTTCAGATTTAACGAAATTCAGCGATTTTTCATTTTTAAAACCAATCCTATGAGTTAAAAAACAAGAGCGCCTCCTACAATTTTATAGCTTTGGATGAAACGAAACGAATTAGCAGCACATTAAAACTTAAACATAAACAAAAGAAAAGTTATTAAATAATTGCTCAGTGCGTAATTTTCCCTCAAAATGAAAAGCAAATGAATTCTTGAAACCTCGAAACTTACTAAGTAAAAAAAATAATAATAATAATTCGCCCTTGGACGGATCCGAACCGCCAACCCCATGGTTAACAGCCATATGCGCTATCCAATTGCGCTACAAGGGCATCGAAGATTTCTGAATTATTGCAATGCTTATCTACATCAAACTCGATTCTTGCTCCTATATATTTTACGATTACATAATTTTAACAACTTTTTTTTCCATTTATCAGAAAATTATTAAATCACAGAACGATCACACATCAAGGTGCTTCAAATATGAATATTATATTTACAGTTTTTAATGATACAGGTTATATATGAATACAAACTTTAATTTTTAATTTTTTCATATTTCAAATAGTCTATATTTCAAACCAAACTATTTGAAATTTTCACACGTAAGAGCAAATTTTACTTAGATCTTTTCACTATTACTTTTTTAAAAATAGCAGAAAACTACTTTTGAATTAATTTTCCAAGAACTGTAACTGAAATTACTTCAACTCCTTATAGAAAACCCTGTTTTCACACAATTTCTTGAAATTCAACAACGAATTGATCTTTACAGTAATACTTATCTACATCAAACTCGATTCTTGCTCCTATATATTTTAACATTACATAATTTTAACAAATTTACATCGAATTTGTAAGATTTTAACACTTTGATGACATACACCTCAAGAAATATTCATAATTAAACAACAACAACAAAAAAAAATTAATCTTATCAATAACTGGAAATTTCGCATTAAAATATATATATATATATTTTCGTGATGTTACATATAAAAATAAGAGTTTACAAACCAATTTCCATAATTTTATCACACTCAAACGTAATTTTTATGCACAAAACATTGATTGTACATATGAAAATAAGAGTTTACAAACCAATTTCCATAATTTCGTCACATTCGAACTTAATTTTTATACACAAAACATTATTTAATCAAATTCTATACTTTATGATTCAGTGAAATTCGATGATTTTTCAGTTTTTAAACCAATATCCCTAATATTTATCTATATCGGACTTGATTCTTTATCTGCATATTTTTACATTACACAATTAAGATAGATATAGACTTAGGACAGCAATAGAGTTAAAAATTGATTATACTCAATTTTCACCTTATATGAATTGGTCCTACATAATATTTCTTATTGCTACAATCATTTGACATATTAAAACTAGTCTGAGTTATTCGGTCCATATTATTAAACAAATTATCATATGTTTCATCTTACACTTTGAAGATTTCCGAATTATCATCCATCAAGTTGCTTAAAATATTAATACTATGTTTATAGTTCTAATGATACATAGCATACATGAATACAATCTTTAATTTTAACATTTCACATTTTAAATAACCTATTTTCAAAACCAAACTATATGAAATTTTACTACATCATTTATCAATATCACAGAATGATTTATGCTTCACACTTTTCTAATAATTATCAGATTCTTATAACATAATTTCTTGATAACATATATTATACTACTGATTTGTACGCATGCGTGAGTTGTCACGTGATCAAAACGTTTGAGAATAATATAAATTTTTGAAAAGCAGGGCAGCATTTCTCATTTCAACTGTTAGACTTGGGAGAGAAGGTGACTTTACGTGCGCAGCTCTGATAAATTTCCAGATTTTAATTCAAGTGAGGAATCGGTTTCTTTGTTGGTGAATAAAGTAAGTTTTAGTATATCATTACAATATATATGTATTAATATAAATAAATAAATCAATGATTATTTATATATTAAACCTTTCCTCAGTATATAAATATATTTCTTTTATTGTACAGATGTTGCAGCAAGATGAATCAAAACAGCAGCAATCCTCTTTATCAGAAATGGATGATCTGAATGATTCGCTCTTAGCACGTGTAGAGTTAAAGAATAATAAATATGTAAGTACTTACATATGAAATACTATAATTCATATATGAAACGTAATTAGAGTAAATTCAAAATCAAATATTTTATTGTTTATACTTTAACAAATGTTTTTTATCTATATCATTGAAGAGAATTCTAATTGTTTACATTTATTTCTCTTACAGATGTGTTCTATTTGCTACAAACAATTTTTAAGTAAATGGAATTTAAAAGAACATACACAGATCCATACAGATGAAAAACCCTATACTTGTGAAGATTGCCAAAAGCCGTTTTCAAGAAATTATGAATCAAAAATGCATACTGCATCATATAGTGTATCACCAGTTGTATGTAAACTTTGTGAAGATATTAAAAAAATAACCAGACGTTTGAAGAATTTAACAATCAAGGAAGAGATTTAGACTATGTACCAAACCTCAATGCATAAGATTTACTACAATATCCCAAAATTAAAATTTGGAAGGCATACACACTTGATGTAAATGGATTGTGAAAAAATAAACACGTTGATATGGGTAGATAAAAGAATATTTATTATAACCATGTGAGGAATGCATTGTGAATAATATCTACATTCATGTTAGTTAGAAGAATCACGGATAACAAAAATTTCTTTACATCAAGTGTGTATGCCTTCCAAATTTTAATTTTGGGATATTGTAGTAAATCTTATGCAATGAGGTTTGGTACATAGTCTAAATCTCTTCCTTGATTGTTAAATTCTTCAAACGTCTGGTAATTTTTTTAATATCTTCACAAAGTTTACATACAACTGGTGATACACTATATGATGCAGTATGCATTTTTGATTCACATTTTCTTGAAAACGGCTTTTGGCAATTTTCGCAAGTATAGGGTTTTTCATCTGTATGGATCTGTGTATGTTCTTTTAAATTCCATTTACTTAAAAATTGTTTGTAGCAAATAGAACAAGAGAAATAAACGTAAACAATTAGAATTCTCTTCAATGATATAGATAAAAAACATTTGTTAAAGTATAAACAATAAAATATTTGATTTTGAATTTACTCTAATTACGTTTCATATATGAATTATAGTATTTCATATGTAAGTACTTACATATTTATTATTCTTTAACTCTACACGTGCTAAGAGCGAATCATTCAGATCATCCATTTCTGATAAAGAGGATTGCTGCTGTTTTGATTCATCTTGCTGCAACATCTGTACAATAAAAGAAATATATTTATATACTGAGGAAAGGTTTAATATATAAATAATCATTGATTTATTTATTTATATTAATACATATATATTGTAATGATATACTAAAACTTACTTTATTCAGCAACAAAGAAATCGATTCCTCACTTGAATTAAAATCTGGAAATTTATCAGAGTTGCGCACGTAAAGTCACCTTCTCTCCCAAGTCTAACAGTTGAAATGAGAAATGCTGCCCTGCTTTTCGAAAATTTATATTATTCTCAAACGTTTTGATCACGTGACAACTCACGCATGCGTACAAATCAGTAGTATAATATATGTTATCAAGAAATTATGTTATAAGAATCTGATAATTATTAGAAAAGTGTGAAGCATAAATCATTCTGTGATATTGATAAATGATGTAGTAAAATTTCATATAGTTTGGTTTTGAAAATAGGTTATTTAAAATGTGAAATGTTAAAATTAAAGATTGTATTCATGTATGCTATGTATCATTAGAACTATAAACATAGTATTAATATTTTAAGCAACTTGATGGATGATAATTCGGAAATCTTCAAAGTGTAAGATGAAACATATGATAATTTGTTTAATAATATGGACCGAATAACTCAGACTAGTTTTAATATGTCAAATGATTGTAGCAATAAGAAATGTTATGTAGGACCAATTCATATAAGGTGAAAATTGAGTATAATCAATTTTTAACTCTATTGCTGTCCTAAGTCTATATCTATCTTAATTGTGTAATGCAAAAATATGCAGGGAAAGAATCAAGTCCGATGTAAATAAATATTGGGGATATTGGTTTAAAAACTGAAAAATCACCGAATTTCACTGAATCATAAAGTATAGAATTTGATTAAATAATGTTTTGTGTATAAAAATTAAGTTCGAATGTGACGAAATTATGGAAATTGGTTTGTAAACTCTTATTTTTATATGTAACATCACGAAAATATATATATATATATTTTAATGTGAAATTTCCAGTTATTGATAAGATTAATTTTTTGTTGTTGTTGTTGTTTAATTATGAATATTTCTTGAGATGTATGTCATCAAAGAGTTAAAATCTTACAAATTCGATGTAAATTTGTTAAAATTATGTAATGTTAAAATATATAGGGGCAAAAATCGAGTTTGATGTAGATAAGTATTGCTGTAAAGGTCAATTCGTTGTTGAATTTCAAGAAATTGTGTGAAAACAGGGTTTTCTATAAGGAGTTGATGTAATTTCAGTTACAGTTCTTGGAAAATTAATTCAAAAGTAGTTATCTGCTATTTTTAAAAAGGTAATAGTGAAAAGATCTAAGTAATATTTGCTCTTACGTGTGAAAATTTCATATAGTTTGGTTTGAAATATAGACTATTTGAAATATGAAATGATTGAAAATTAAAGTTTGTATTCATGTATACCTGTATCATTAAAAACTGTAAAGACAGTATTCATATTTGAAGCACCTTGATGTGTGATCGTTCTGTGATTTAATAATTTTCCGATAAATGGAAAAAAAGTTGTTAAAATTATGTAATCGTAAAATATATAGGAGCAAGAATCGAGTTTGATGTTGATAAGCATTGCAATATTTCAGAAATCTTCGAAGCCCTTGTAGCACAATTGGATAACGCGTATGGTTGTTAACCATGGGTTTGGCGGTTCGAATCCGTCCAAGGGCGAATTATTATTTTTTTTTTTACTTAGTAAGTTTCGAGGTTTCAAGAATTCATTTGCTTTTCATTTTGAGAGAAAATTATGCACTGAGCAATTATTTAATAACTTTGTTTTGTTTATGTTTAAGTTTTAATGTGCTGCTAATTCGTCTCGTTTCATCCAAAGCTATAAAATTATAGGAGGCGATCTTGTTTTTTAACTCATAGGATTGGTTTAAAAAGTGAAAATCGGTGAATTTCGTTAAATCTGAAAGTACTGGATTTGATTAAATAATGCTTTGTGTATAAAAATTAATCTTGAATGTAGAAAAATTTAGTTAAATGAAATAAAAATAAGGATATTAGTTTGTAAACTCGTATTTTTATGTACATTCATGAAAATATTTTTAAATGTGAAATTTTCAGTTATAGATTAGATTAAAATTAATTTATTTTTGTGTAGTAATGAGTATTTATTGAAGTGTACCTCGTTCAAGGGTTGAAATTCTACATAGCTACCATCTAAAAGTGTAGTAAAATGTCAAACTAGTGTAAAAGTTAATCAAATTCTTTTAAATTTGTCTTTTATCATTAAAAAATAATATTTTCCTTAGTTATTTGTTCAATTATTAAAACTCATTAAGGTAATGGTTTTCAAAAAGTGAAATAAATGTTTAAATTTCCCTTTTAAGATGAAATCCTCGTATCTTCCCTCTTTTATGTTGATATTCTGATCTTTTTCCTTAAAAATATATATTTTCCATTGTTTTACTTAATTATTAATATTCATTAAGATGTTGTTCATTCAAAATTCGGATATATGTTCAAGATCTCGAATGTGTCAATGATCAAATGAACTCATAAAAGAATTTTATTCATTTCCAACTAGTGTAAAAGTTAATCAAATTCATTTAAATTTGTCTTTTTTCATTAAAATATAATATTTTCCTTTGTTATTTTTTCAATTATTAAAATTCATTAATGTTATGGTTGTTAAGAACTAAAATAAATGTTTATATCTTTCATGTAACAGTTGTAAAGAATTCAGTCTCTTTTTACCTAAAAATTGATTTTTTTCTTGAATGGAAACATTTTCCTTTATGCTTTGTAGTTTACCATGTGCAGTAAACACGAAGTAAAAATTGGTTCGAATATGACGCCAGAGAAGGTTTGTGATCCCTTCCCAAGTTTGAAGAATGCTAGCGGTAGCGTGCAGTGAATGCGATCTGAAATTATTTTCTTATACTTGCCCTATCGAAAAAATTCTGTTGAATCTGCTAAAATTAAGGAAATTAGATTGAATATATCTTGGGGTATAGTCATCTAACGAATGATTGTCCAAAACTAAAATATAAGTTTATATCTTTCATTTAACAGTTAAGAAGAAGCATAAAAATTGATATTTTTCTTGGATGTAAACATTTTCCCGATATTCTTTTGTGACGTCAAAACTCTATTGTTGTTTTCCCCCTAGCTTAGGGAATGTGAGCGGTTGGATGGGAATGGAAATTGTTATTTGGTATTTATTTTCTTATACCAGTCTTGTTGAAAATATTCGGTTGAATCTTCTAAAAATTAAGGAAATTAGCTTGTAAACTCTTATTTTTATATGTACAATCATGAAAAAAATATATATATATTTATATTTTAAATGATAAATGTCCAGTTATTGATTAAGCTGAAAATTGAATTTATTTTGATTAATTAATATATATCTTAGGACGTAGTTGTCTAGGGTTTTAAATCTTACATAACTAGTGTTTAAATGTCTGTTAAAATCTCAAACTAGTATAAAAGTTAATAAAATTCATCTTTTTATTCCATATTAACTTTTGTTATTTGTTCAGTTAATCAAATTTAATTCAGGTGAGGGTTGTTCTCAAACTGAAATGTATGTTTAAATTTCCATTTTAAGACGATATTCTCATTTTATGGTTGGAAAAAATAAATAAATAAATAAATAAATCTGCTTTTTCCATTAAAATTTATATTTTTTTGTTATTTTGCATAATTAATAATACTCATTAAGGTAAAGATTGTTCAAAATTCAAATATATGTTTAACTTTCTCAATTTAAGTTGATATTCTGATCTTGTAGTTGAAAATAATCTACAGAAATCGGCTTTTTTCCTTTAAAATTGTTATTTTTCATTGTTTTGCTTAATTAATAATGCTCATTAAGGTAAAGATTCTTCAAAATTCAAATGTACGCGTTTAACTTTCCCCATTTAAGAGTATATTCTGATCTTGTACTTGAAAAAATTCATATTTTTTCATTAAAAATTGATATTTTTCATTGTTTTGCTTAATTAATAATGCTCATTAAGATGTTAATCATCCAAAATTCAAATATAAGTTTAACTTTCTCCATTTAAATTGATATTCTGATCTTGCAGTTGAAAGAAAATCTACAGAAATCAGCTTTTTTCCTTTAAAATTGTTATTTTCCATTATTTTGCTTAATTAATAATACTCATTAAGGTAAAGGTTGTTCAAAATTCAAATCTAAATTTAATCTTCATCTTATAGTATGATAATCTAGTCGATCTAACGTTCAACTCTCATGTTATAGCAGAAAAATACTCTAAAAACGCCATTTTTCCCGCTAGGGGGCGGTGTCGGAGGGGGTGCGGGAGGGGGGACGGGGCCTGAAGGGGATGGGATCGGAGGAGGCATCAGAGGCGGGACGGTCCCGCCTCCTCCTGAGCCCGTACTGTCGTTTTCCTACTACTTATGTTGTCTACACTGGTGAAAACAATTAAAGGGACAAATGGTTTTTTTTCAAATACGTGTTCGATGGGATTAAGGTCAGGGGACGTCGCAAGCCACTCCATTCGTTGTAAATCTTACGATTCGAGCTATTCGTCCACTAACTGAGCCCTATGTGGACGAGCGTTATCGTCCATAAAGACGATATTTGGCCCATATGCTCTGCGGAAAAGTCTCACATAGGGTGCAAGGATCTCGCCCCTGTACCGCAGACCCGTCAGAGTAAATCAGGAAAAAAACAATCGAAATTTAGAAAACTAAATAAAGCTGAAAAATTCTAATGGTGTCCTAAATAACGACGTACAGGAAATTGTTAGGGATGTAAACATGAAAATTGACTTGACTGTTACTTTTAAGATCTAAATATTCACAATAGAACAATTTCTAAAAAATTCGCTAATTAAAAGGAACAGGTATAAAAAACTTTCGAAAATTTTCTATATTTCTGTGCTACTGCTGGAGCTAAAATCTTGAAATTTTGCTTCGTGGTCGTAAGATGTAAATGATTTCTAAGAATAGTTTCTAAAAAAATTCGAAATTAAAAAAAAAATTAAATGGACGGAGAACGTCCTAAATTATCATTAATTTAGAATTGTTATAGATAGAAACTTTAAATATTTAGTAATACTAGATCCCCCCCCCCAAAAAAAAAAAAAAACAATCGAAATACATGATGCAATTTAAATGCGACACAACGGGTTGCTACTCGCGGTGTAAATATTGAATAAATGTGGGTATGAAACAATGAATAGGCTACCCGAAAACACTTGTCAAAGTGTTCCTTTACTAGGCTTTCTCTATCTCGCCAAGACCTCTAATGCTGCGTTTACACTATGTGGCCTGTCAGGTCTTTTGGGTCTTTCAGGTCGAAGAATCGAAAAAATTGCGTTCACACTACGCATAAGAACTTGGCTTGCGCATGCGTATATTTGCAGGTTGGGGGCAGGGAGGGACAGTCGTGTTTGTTTATTTACGTTCGTATTCGTATCAAAATGAACCTGTCAGAATTGTTTGCGCGGTAATTTCTTTTGCACAGACATTAATTATGGGTAAATTAATAAAAATTAACCGTTTTTCAAAGATGATTGTCCACAAGGGAAGCAAGAAAATGCAATTGCCGTTCCCTAATTTTCTTTTTCTCTGACTGTGAAAAAAACAAAATTTAATCTTTTCAAACAGTTTAAAATAATGAAACACAGAGAGAAAATGAATCTAACACTTTTTTTGTCTGGGGAAGGGTACGACCCCTCCTTTCCACAAAATAAAATTTACTTTTCTTTTTCCTTTTGATTTAAGGGGGCAGTTTACCTTAAAATTGGTCAAAAAATTGATTTTCTTTTTTTTTTTTTTAATATTAAATGAAAGCCTGTTTAATTGTGAATATTTTGACACCTCATTTTTATCCATACGGTAAATATATCACGAGGTATTGTAAATTTTGTTAAAACACTCAGCGCAATTACCTACACAAATTAAAACTTTAAATGGCTTTTTCTCCATTTTCATATTTTCTTCACTTTCACGTTTTAAGGCTTTTTCTGTATTTGAGATAGAGATTTAAGCTTTTTTTGTGCATGCTCTTTATTATATATGTGATAAATCTGCGCATGGAATTAGCCTTCAGGTTTTTTGTTATTTAAAAAAAATAAAAGTATATGAAGATGTGTTAGATTTCATCGTTTTGCACTATATATATATCAGTAAAAAAATTATAATGTAATATTAGATATGTCTAAAAATCCATGTGCAAACTTTTGTAATACACATTTGAAAATCTAAAAATAAAAAAAAATGAAAAAAAAAATGGGCAAAAATATCAATTTTTTTTAAAAATAGTAAGGATTTAAAAAAATTCAAATTTTTATAAACTTTTTTAAATTTTTAATTAAATACACAGTTATTTTTTTTTCAAAATGTACTTTTAGTTGAACATTGAAATTCAGTGAGTTCACCATTTGAATCATATTTAAAATAAAGAAAATTGTTGGAAAGGGAGACTGCCCCCTTAAGTATTCAGAAATTACTTTAAACAGGAGGGCAGGGACGACTTTTCTTTTTGATTTAAGTGTTCAAAAATTACTTTAAACAGGGGTCCAGGAGGGCAGGGGCGACTTTTCTTTTTGATTTAAGTGTTCAAAAATTACTTTAAACAAGGGTCCAGGAGGGCAGGGACGATTTTTCTTTTTGATTTAAGTGTTCAAAAATTACTTTAAACAGGGGTCCAGGAGGGCAAGGACGATTTTTCTTTTTGATTTAAGTGTTCAAAATTTACTTTAAACAGGGGTTCAGGAGGGCAGGGACGATCCCTGACAAAAGAGATAACTGCTTCAATTCTTCATTTAAAAAATGGCAGTAGGAGCTTACTTTTGTTTTCTTAATTGTTATATGTATGGTTTGATTTTAATGTTGACATTATGTTGCTACAATGTGAAAGGAATACCAACACTGATGGGAAACCTAATCGAAGACATCATCAGTAATCAGGTTACCACTCATTTCACATTGCAGCAGAGCGTATGATGCTGCTATGGCAACACCACTCTCTGGTGCAACAGTTAACTTCTTGTCTCATTATTTATCTTATTGTCATCTGTGACACTACCTTCTGGGCTATAAATCTTTAAAATGACAATGAGGAAAAAATTAATTGACACAATAATAGTAAATTCCTGCTGCTTTATAAGGGAGAATACAGAATTTCTTTGGCACATGTAACAGAAAATATTTCATTTGCCTCACAATACTGAAAAAAAGGAACTAAATGTAACATTTCATGAAATTTTACTTTTGCACAGTTTGAAAATACTCTTACTTTATAGATAATGGACATTAATTTCAGAAGAGCAAGCGTCCTCTCCTGATGGTGAAACAATATTTTTAAATGAAAACTTACATTATCGCCTGTGAAAATTAAATCTACAATGATTATATGAAAATGACGCCATTTTCTATATACTTTTAGTCGTGATGTTATATTTAAATAAAGGTACTATGGTAACACTTATAGTAAAGACTTAAAAATTTATATATGAAAAATGTGCATTATATGTACAAAATGCCATTTTTGCATGTGAAAATACAGTGAGTCTGATTTTTAATTGATTTATAAAAATAATACTCATACCCATTTTCTTTTTGTGGCAATATAAAAGAAAAAATTGCATTAGAAAATTAATTTTTTTTTTAAATTATAAACTACAGCAGATGGTTGAAAATAGAGGTGAGAAATCTGATAATTGTTTTAAATTTGCAATAATTTTACTCCCATTCTAAAACTATTGTATGGTGTTGTACATATATAATGTTATCAACATTTAGGTAATTTTAGTCCCCTCCCCCTTACTTGCAATATCATATGTTATCATTCCTCGACCCCACCCCCCACCCTCCCACACACACCTTA
Source organism: Maratus speciosus (assembly GCA_963932465.1). Classification (NCBI taxonomy): domain Eukaryota; kingdom Metazoa; phylum Arthropoda; class Arachnida; order Araneae; family Salticidae; genus Maratus; species Maratus speciosus. Next base: position 349,213,851 of record OZ010800.1, on the reverse strand, counting down.
ATGAAATCATCATCAATGTTTAAAAATCCTTTTTATTTTTAAATGTTTGCGTTTGCAGTGAATAAAGATATGATTTTACATTTAAACAACTGTATATCAATTAACATCTAAAAGAGGCATTTACTATTTAAAAGTTATAAGACTATTTTGATGTAAAGAAAAAAAATTAAAGCACTAAAACAAAAAATATCATTTGGATTAAAAAATAAAAAAAAAACCCTTTCCCCAAAAACATCTTACGACAATCAAGTGTCAGACTCCCCCCCTCCCCCCTCCCACACACATTAAAATGATAATTTTATATATGCACAGCCCATATATTAAGTTTCATGCAAATCGGTCAAAAAATGTAGATTTGTATAAACACTGCAGCAGCAAAAGAAGGTGGCATTTCAAAATTCCTCTCACAGTATTTAAAAAACCAATAAGTTGTATTGAAAATACCTTATATTAAGATAAAATGTGTAAAAACCAAAGTAAAGAAAAGCATAAGCAGCATAAAATAGTTATCGTTTGTTTCAAGGTTTTATAAAAGTAACCTCTATTTTAACACAAATTTAATGAAAGCAATCAGTGTGTTATTAATGTGTAAGGGTAATGTGCTAAGTTCTACATATATATTACTGCTATTATTCTTTCCCACTCTCTTCTTTTTTTTCCCTTTGAAGATTAAAGAAGCTTTTCTATGAAATCTTTAAATACATAAATGCTAAACTTATTATGTTTGTTTTTGCTTTTCATTACATTGGTTTTTATTTGTCACATATTGTATCACACAAGGAGTAATAATTTTTCAAAACCCCTTACAAATAAGGATACTGGCTGCACCACTGGTATAAGGAATACGTACACAAATAATAATTATGTAAAATTAGACACAGATTATGAAACACTCTCCAACAGTAGCTCTTAAGAAATTTAATTTTTTCATACAATGAAATGAAATATCTAAATGTGCCATTTAAAAACACGTAACTCAGTAAAAATCCATTTTCAGCACTTTTTGTCCCCATAACACTTTTTGATGCATTATGTTTATTGAATTTCGCATTTAAATAGCGCCGTCTATAGCGAACATCTTTAGTATTTAATAATTACAATGTGATCTCAGTATATTTACAAGTGTGGGCAAACAGACAAACTGAATTCATGAACACTTTTCAACCATGTTCAAAGTATTTTTCTCATTTTATATCTTAGCCATTTTTTTATTAAAAATAAATAGATAATTAAAAACAATTCTTAAATCAAGGTTTACATGATAGACAAAACAAGTAAATACTTGAAATACCATTTATAATAAAAATATATAGTCAAATAAAGACAAAAAATTTTTAATAAATTTCTTTTATTTGAAAGTACAAGTTACAGAAACAAAATAAAATTTCTTTATATTATAAATATTATTACATAACAAAATTTATTATTGAATATAATGATTACTACGTATAAAAAATAAAATAATATTAATATATATCATAATGGTCTATGATGATGACACATTGTTTTGTAGAAGATTTTATTGATCTGAAGAAACAGGTATTTATATTTAGTTAGTGTTTTTCGACAGAAATCACTGTCTTATTTAATGCCCGTACTATACTTATATTTTCTTATACCAATATTTCAGTCATTATTATTAAAAAATGTCTATACTAATAGCTACTATAATAATAATGCCTGAAATATTGGTATAAGGAAATACAGGTATTTATATTTCAATCTGAAAGGAAGATAAAACATTAGTAAAAACTCAGTAAAAATAAACTGTGTAAAAAGCTAAATTGTGAACTATTAAGACAGTTTTTTGGAAAGAAGCGAGATAATCATTTAATAACTTTCAGTTGGTATAATAATTAAGAAGTAATAAATAGTGCATCAAAACCAAAAAGCATGTTCTTGACATACCTAAAAAAAAAAGAAAGACAAAATTTCAGTCCATTAATTGAAATAAAGAATACATAAATTAGTAAATAATATTTAGTGAGACAAAAAGAAATATGTCTAATTCAAACTGCTAAGAATGTCAGTAGATTGAAGACATACGGTATGCAAGTGATCCGATTAAAAAGGAAACCTTTATCATCAAAATTTCTAAAAATATTACAAGAATGTATATAGAGTATTATATTTACTTCTCATAAATAAAAGAAACTTATTGTGCGGCTGACAGAACTGCTTTCAGGGAAGTCAAAACTCATACTAAATTTAAACAAGTTAGAAATTGTACGGCAAATGAGACGTGCGTTCATACTATAGCTAGTTTTATAAATATTCAGATCTTGGTGCAATAGATGTTGCAGTTTTATGCAAAAATGCATGAATACAAAATTTATTATATTCTATATATTAAATTCAGTAATACGGAAATAATAGGATTCCATCTTAAATGTGATGTGATCAACATGGCAATCTAGAATCATTACCTGTCATGGGATATCATTGAATTAATTACGTATGATAGAATTTAATAGAATTAAGAAAACTTTTATTAATATTTTTTTAAGTTTTGATTTGATTTTCATAAAATTTGAAATGACTTGACAAAATTCTGCAACGATTATATACATATTAAATTTCAAACTAATTGGTTGGGTATTTTTTGCGCTGTTATTTGCAGACAGATGAACGAATCAGATTAACACTATAGGTGCTACGTATTTATATAGTTACAAACACATCTAAAAAGTGCTTAAAAAACACTATTTCTGTTTCCCTTTCATTCTGATAAAAATAACATTAAAATGACTTGGAATGGAATAAGTAATTTTTTAGGGGAAAAAAAGTTGTTTTATTTTTTCTGTATGAGAATAAATAAAATTGTTAATTTCAGAATGAATGAGTTCGGGCCCACCCGAGCTCGAAGAATGGTACAGAAATATAGCCCAAGCCCATATCGCTCATCCCTAGTAGTAACACGAGAACACTGAAACTAAATGTTAAAACAACGTCAATGCTTTTTTCAAAATTCTTATTTGCATTTCAATACTTTGGATTTATTTTTATTTTATTTATTTATTTTTTTTTTGCCTGGGTAACCTGAACCTGATGTCCAACCAAATATGTTTACTTTTTTTTTCTTTGGTTGCAGTTTTTTTTTTCTTCTGAGGACACTTTTAATTTTGAAAGAAGTTCTGAAACTGAAATTTTCCTCTGAAAAACTGCACCTGAAATCAAGAGCAAAAAGATACCCAATTAGACATAGACATTGTCCTACTTAAAACAGAAAAAAATATTTAAAAATATTCAAAAGCAAACGAGAAATGTGTAAAGAAAGTTGCCATTGGTTTAATATTAGTTTGCAAGCATCTTTCCATAAGAGGTAACATAGTATAATTAATAAATAAACTTAAAAATTTCGAACCCGAGATCAAAATAGAGTTAATTATTAATAACATTAAAACTCTTAATTTCACGATTTGCATAGTAATATAAAAAATATTTTAAAATATGGTACTTTTCTGTTAGTCAACACAGGCGATAAATCAACAAATATTTTTCCTTTGCCATCATTCGCATTGCATTCACTTAATTTTAAATATAAACCATTCACTCATTTCATTCTAATACATATGACACATAAATACATGCCTTTCACTCATTTCGATTCAATTGCAGAAAAAAAATATATCATCAAAATATTGTTTCTAATTTTCATGTGTGTAAAAAAAAAAGCTGTTATTGGAAAGATTTGTACACGACTAACATAAATGTACCAAAAATACTCTGAAGTTAAATATAAGTATTAAATAGCTTAACCAGCATTAGTCAGTGTAGAATAATTTAAATAAAAAAAAATAAGAGAATATGCTTTCCACAAGTGAAAGAATTCAATAAAATACACTTATTTATATTACGCACTATACATAAAGGTTATTTTACCAAACAAAGCAGGGGGGGGGGGGGGAAGCAACCAAATGCAGCTAATGTGCAATATGTTTTACTAATAAACATCATTATTTTCCATATGTTATATTTATAAACTGTACAAATTTTATATCTATGGTCATTTAAATTCCTCAAAACACTTTTGAACTAAACTCTGATTCAGTAGCTATGAATATTATCATTAACATTTCAAAACTAATCTTTTGAGCTAAAAAAAACATTTAAAAAACTTTTATTTGCTATGCTCATAATTTCTTAGTTAATTCATATTTAAAATAAAATATGAAGCTGCCGCTTACTTACAAAATGTATTATATGGAAAATGTAAATTCTGTGAGCGAAATCTAAAAGCGTAAAAATCATAAAAACATGGCTTCCAAATTGATTTTTTTTTTTTTTTCTTGGTTTAATGAACTTTGACCCAAAAATTTAGCAGACTTATTTCAAATTATAGCATTTCATGGCACCGGATACGTATTAATTCCAGTTTTGTTAGTCGTTGAATACTAAGGTCATTCCATGGTAACTCGTTATAATTTAACCCTTAAATGCCTGATTTTTCAAAAATCATTGTAATAATGTTTTTCGGCTTTCATTTTTTAATTAAATCATGGGAAAAATACTTTAAAAAATCATATTTTGTTTTAAGTATAGTTTACGGCTAAAAAACAGTTTGTTACTAATCGTCAATACTGGTGTTTAATTGAAAAAATAATTTCCCTTGATAAAATTCTATAATATTAAACACACATGAATTTTAAGAACTATAATAAGAAATAAATTTTACTTGCTCACTGCAGGTCAAAATAGGGTATTTCGCAAGCTTCCAAACAAAACAAAAAGAACAAGTAGCAACAATTGAAAAAATAAATTTATCTTTATTCTTAAACAGCACAAGTGTTGCCGTCTGCATGTTGAAAATCGATTTAATAGTATTTTCAGAATGTATTTTATTGGCAACATTAGGCATTATAGCTTCAATATTATTCTAATAGTATTTTAGAGCCTAAATTGGGTACGTTGCCGAAAAGCAACACCAGGCATTTAAGGGTTAAAACAATTTACAGCGGTAATTTCAGTAATATAACACCAAAAAAATTTCAAATGTAAAGTTGACATGATTTGTTAATTAAACCTATCCAATGGTCAATTTGGATGAAAATTACCTAGAAAATAAAAATTATATTTTGTATGGCAACTTACGTTACTTTTTCAGTAATGTCAGTAACCATAATAAATATAGCTGGCAGAGTTCAAGAAAAAACACTAAAATTAGTTCATTTTCATCTAAATTTATCTTTGAATAGGTTTAATTAACAAATTATGTCAACTTTACATTATGAATATTTTTTTTTTTGGTCTTTTATTACTAAAATTACTGAAGTAAATTGTTCTAAATGTAACGTAAGTTACCATGGAATGACCTAGTAAATTACAAACATTGATTGAACGAAACAAACAATATCACTTATTTTATTTTCCAGCTCAGAGCTTTATAAAAATTAATTACAATGTTGACACATTTTAATTGAATTCTAAAATGCACCATATGCTCCAGATAATTTAAATACCTTATACTAATGACATAAATAATTCATATCACTTCAAAGAATTGTAAATAAACAACCCAAATTACAACAACAACAAAAAACAACAACAACAACATTGATAATAATAGTAATACATTTTAGATTAGTTCGACATCAACAAATATTAAATCAAATACGTTAGATTATTACATATCTATGCAGCTTAATAATTATAAAACAAATAAAAACCATGATACTATCATAGATAATACATTTTATATTATTTTAATATTAGTAATATTAAATGAAATATATGCAGTTTAATAATTATTAGGCGAATATTAAATTAAAATTATCCAGGTGTACCATTTTAACAGTTTTTCAGAAATGGGAGAGGTAACATTTGATCATAGTTCACAGTTACGAAGCAATATACATAACCATATTCTCAAATATATACATTATTACTAATTAATTCCTGTGCTTAAATTGCTTATTTAATGCTGTGATCTTATTTTAGACAAATCTGATAAGTTATTCTAGCTTTCGTGCAATTTCTGAATTTTTTTAAGTCTGAGCGACACATTTTTTGCAATATCAAATCCTTGAAAAGTATGTATAGGGGGGAGAGAGAGGTTAACTGCTTCCAGCTAACAGAATACTCATATACTCAATGTTTATATGAAACATAGTTTACATATTTACATACACTACATTTTTTAATTGATTATTTAACGCCATTTTATAAATCAATAAAACTAATGCGAAGAAAACATTGATTAAATAATTAAAGGAATTAAATAATAAATATTGTACTGAGAACAAAATTCTCTTAGGTACAGATTCATTTTGTGAGAAAAATGACGTTATATATAAAAGATAAAACAATGATAAATAAAATACACAACATGTACTTTTGAGAAAAATGACTTACTTACAATCATCATACATGAATATTATTGAAGATTCATATCTTCAAAAAAAGTATGCAAGTCTCTTGATTGAATACTATTATAAATGTGAAAGTCAGGTCAACAGGCAATCGACAAACATAATTGTTGAAAATGTCCCATTGAAAACATCCTGCAATGTAAATAAATAAAAAAAAGACTATAATAATCCTAATAAACAAATAAAAACAACAAAAACAATGTAGAATGCATTTCAAAATCCCTTGTTCTAAGCAACAGAAAATAAATATATGAAAAACTACATACTTACAGTCAGTCATACAAGTTAGTAATACTTTATTTATACGACAGTTCCTGATTGATGAATTTTAAGGAAAAACAACAAAACCAGCACATAGTCCAAGAGCATCAGACAATCCACTTTCTTGCAGAAGATCACAAATGGTAGTCGCTTATTAAAGAAGACTACACACCTGCAATATCCTGAGAGAAAACTTGGTAAAATATGTATTTATCTTGGCGCCCGCAGATTCTAATCTCTAACTCCTAGTATAACTTTTATAGGTTTGAAAGTTTTTCAAACTCTTTCTGAAAAAAAAAAAAAATAATAATAATTTACGAACTTTTCAATCTTAAATCATCCCTTGTAGGGAAGTGGAGAGGAAAAATCATGTTCTAGATTTTACAGTTTTAATATACTACTACTGATTAATTATTAAAGAAAATTTCAGAAAGATAAACATATAAGATAAAATTTTAAAAAGAATAAGGGATGGTTTATAAATTATTAATAATAATTAAAAGTAAAAACTTTATTTAAAAACAAGTTTGTTCAATTTAAAAAAAGTTAAATTTTGTATGTCATTAGAATTTTTTTAGGGGAGGATAAGAAGCTAAATACAACTCAAAGTCTTCATAATACTTTAGATAGTACCGTATCATTGTAAAAATTAACACATTTAAAATTGATATATATATATTGATAACATAGTTAACAAATTAATTTTAGTAGCGTAGTATGTAAATACATGAAAATTGTAACTTACGATTGTATAGCTTTATAAAAGAAACTTCTACAGTTATGAAACAATGTAGAGAAATGTTAAAAACATCTGAAAAAACATTACGTACCTTTAATTTGTAAATCCCTTATTAATTTCAAACAATCTTTAAAATCATAAGCTGTCGTCTGCTTCTTCGATCTTTTAAAATGGCGGAATACACAAAAATGAAGCACGCTTATTGGTTTGTTCTAGTATTTTAAAACCAAGGCCTAGACCACAGAGACCATGCCTCGCAGACCACTCAAGACCCTCCTAAACCCGGCTAAACCCACGCCTGGCAGACCTCGCAGACCTTGTAGACCTGATAAGCCATAGTGTAAACGCAGCATAACAGAGGAAATTGGCAGTTTAAATTTTATTTGCAATTTCCGTTTTCAGCTTCACTAATCTATAAATTTTATCATAAGATCACTTCCTCAATTGTAATTAGCAGATTGGTTATATGGTAACTTATTCGGGTAAAATTCCATAATCGGATATATTTATTAGCGTATTTTTAATATGCTCGGATTTGTAAATTACTTGAACTGACACTTTGACAGCTGAAAGGTATGAAGGCCTTTGTCGGGACGAGGTCAGTTGAAAGTATTCAGATCTCATGTCATACTTTATGCTTCAGTCACTGCCGATTCCTTTCTTTTAGTCAGGGCCGAAACTAGCCTTTTTGGCGCCCGGGGCAAGCATGGATTTTGGCGCCCCCCGCCCCCTCTCCACTACAAAGTAAATTTACAAAAAGAATTTTGCTAAGTATCTAATAGACAACTTATTTTTAAATTTAAAATATATAAAGCTGAACTACGTAATCAGCTTTGTCAAATATTGGTTCATTAAAATCTTGAAAACGGAATAAAAAAGAACCGAATTGCATTTTAATCTTTTTTTTTTTTTTTTTTTTTTTTTTTTTGTATTGTCTAAATGAGGTCGATATCTATTGCTGTGCGTTTGTATTTTTTCATCTTGGAAGGTTTATTGTTTAATAGGTGCGTTACCTGCTATGATAAAAAATGTTTAAAGCGGAATTTTTCCCGATTCTTGTGACTCCCTCTTAGAAACTTTTACTATAACTTAGCCCCGTCCGAAATGATGAGTCTAGATACGCCACTGCAGGGTGGAAAAAGGCCTAGAAATGGCAGAAAGACGAGAAAAAAAAAAAAAACCTTTTTGGGCGCTAAAGGCGGGGGGCGGCTTTGCTTTACTAGCCATGACTCCCCGTCAAAACTTTACTGTACCACTACAAATGCTACAATAAAAAATAAAAGGTTTTACTAAGAATTTTACTTTGTTCATTCCCTCTCTCGTTTGATTTTATTGTCCCGAGCGGTCATCGCCCATGGCAAGAGGAAAAAAAAAAAAAAAAAAAAAAAGAAAGAAAGCTCAACGCTGTTCAGTGGAAAATAAACAAACAGCTTTCATGGAATTATTTTATCTAATAGAAAAGTCAGACTGGGGTCGCTTCGCACTTTGTAGTTATCCGTTGTGGTCAGTGTCCCACAATAGAGATTGACCTTGAAAAATGGTAGGGATTCTCCCTCACAGGAAGTAATTTAAAAGATAGAAGGCAAAGGTACAGATATGATACTTTTGGAGGATAAAAAAAAGCCTTCTTTATTATTCATTTGCAATTTTGTATTGCAGATGAACCTTTTTATCTATTTGTAAAGTTTAATCCATTTGGTTCAATTTTCCTTTAAATTTTTCGGCTGCGAGACATTTTTATACAAATTTCGTGTGTATATATACATTCTTGTATCAAACGTCAAGCAAAATCTTCATTTTGGCGCCCCTTCACCTTCTGTTAAACCGGCGCCCGGGGCACGTGCCCACTCTGCCCCCCCCCCCTAGTTTCGGCCCTGCTTTTAGTGCACGATAAAGCCTGATATAGCTCAATTTTTGGTGAATATCTCTCTATTCTAAAAAAAGGTAACTACCGCTGTCACCGCCGCCGCCGGTTTTGAATTTTTTGTGACCGGAGGTCTTTCTTCGTTAATATTAAGATAAATATTGCATACAAAAATATGAAAATCGGTGGTATAATAGAGAAATGTTTGATAAATACGCTGATGCAGACAGTTTTCAAATCGAAGAATTATTTTAAGAGATATTTAATGCGAAATTTGGACAAAATCGCTCCATTAAAAAAAGTTTTATAGGAACAAAAACTATACATGGGAATTTAATCATTTTTAGAACATTTTATACATTTGAAGTTCCTAGGGTGCAGACTGTATTTAATTTTTTAATTTGACTCATTTTCTGAGGTTTTATTTCTACTTTAAATTCAAATTTTCAGCATTTCGAGAGATATTTTTTACACATTATAGAAAATGGTATTAATTTAAACTCTTGCCAACTCTATAAACAGCGCAAACAATAATGTTTGCTTCAAATTAAAAATTTATTTACACGTGACTATTATAAACAGAAAAAACCTTTCAAATTAGAATTAAATAATTACGTATAAAAAGCAGGAACTTATTAAAAATTACGCCATAAAAACTATATTTTAACACGTGAATTTTAAAAGAGAAAGGATATTGTACAATAATATAAATTCATTAACATGCGTTAAAAGTTTTAAATTGGAGAAATTACGCCACATTACAGTTATTACATAAAATGAACAAAAAATAATATTGCAAAACAGTTTAAATTTAGAAATTACGCGAGACATTTATTTGATTTATTTATTTATTGAACAACAAACATATGACTTGTGTGTTTGACATGAGAGCCCGCTTATAAGTCAGAGACGAGATAGCACTAGGAAATATTACAACATAAGAGAATGAATAGAAACCCGTGTATAGTGAGATCGCCACTATTTTTTAAATTATAATTCAATTTTCCGAAATCTTTTTAAAGCCGGTCAAATTAGCGTGCTTTTAAAGTCTGCGGTATCTGAACGGGGGGGTTGGCGACCGTAGCTCGTAGGGGGCAGAGCCCCCTAGTGTTTGAAAAGGAAAAGAATACAGCGCAAGTAATGGCCAACATGCTCTTCACAGTTAAATCCGATAGAGTATATCTGCAGCACACTGAAAGACTGAAACGATTCATTGGATGCATCTATTTTGGGGGCTTTCATATATCACTTTTTGTTAAGAGAATTCCCTAAACTCCTATTGACAACCTCATTGCATCCATGGAAAATAGATATTCAACATTATTAACTAATCGATGGGACCACAGATCATAAAAAAAAATGAATTTTCTTCAAACACCATATTTTTTGTCATTCAGAAGTACTCAAATTGATACGGAACGTCCGTTTATGTTCTTGACATGATTCCAAAGAGTAAAAATTCCGATATAGGGTATTTTAGTGTTTTATTTTCTGTATTACTTTTAATGTATTGCGTGCTTCCAATTTTATACCCATGCAGGGCTGTCTTTCATGATTTGTTTTTCTATTTTTTTTACAGCATATGAATTTATATTTAGTATTTTCTAAGTCTACCTTTCAATTTGCCTATTCTCATCAGCCCCACCAGTGGCTGAGAGGTTCTGCTCTCGAAACTGGTAGACGGGAAGTGCTGGGTTCGATCCCAATCGCGCCAGTCGGCCTAATCGTTCGGAGTTTTCGTGGTTTTCTTCGAGCCATGGATTTCCATGCGTTAATACGGGTTAGGTTCCCTTAAAAAGACCCCCATGAAGGGCACTCCTCCTCGGACCTATATCCCGAGTGTAGATAATCGGCCGTCACAAATCAACCAACCAACCTATTCTCATCATTTGAGTTTGTCCCAGTATACAGCTAATTAAAGATAGCATCTTTACTTGTCACAAGTTGTTATTAAATCTATGTTCTCAGCAATATCGCTCAGACTAATCCCTATGAGGGAAGTCCTAGTTAGAATATTTAATTTTTAATCTTGCCACTTTCAACAAGGAATCACACTTTTGTTCTATTGTATGATGTAATACTACTTTTAGACGAAAAATCTCTTAACCCTTTAGCGGGCGATGTCCACAAAAAAGGACATCTAATTTTAAGTGTACTGTCACCAAGAAATTTTAATTAAAATTTTCCATTTATAAAGTACAGGAAAATTAAGAAGTTTTTATTTTCTAATAAATTCGTTTATAAATTCTAGTGTCAGTCCATCATGTAATCATTTTACAAACATAATTACTCCGCGTCGGAAAGGGTTAATTGGTAAGTAATTTATAATAAATCACGAGATTTATCCTTCACTCTCAAAACTGTTTGCTGGGATGATATGTGCTGGTACAGGCATATACCTAGTTATATGTTTTGATCTTTATTTAGGTTGATTTTAAATATATTTATTCTATGCTGCTCTTTTAAGGTTTACATATCCATATTATATATATATATATATATATATATATATATATATATATATATATATATATATATATATATATATATATATATATATATATTACACAAACAACGAAGTTCACTATGTTCTGCAACATGTACAAAAAAAAAATGTTTTTACATAGTCAGACATCTTTTTGATGCTTTTGATAAATCTAATGTACACGTGACACGTGTACACGTAATTATATCATTTTACATATGGCTTTTGGAGATATTCCATACGCCATACACAAGAAATAAGGTGTCTTCAACGTTTATTTTTACACACGTAAGTAGATAATAATTGGGGGTTCTAGGTCAGCGGCACGGCGGCACGACCTTGAATGACCTTGAACGACCTCTGTGCACCTGTGAAGGTCATACTCTTGGAGGTGGGGTCAAGGCCATGTGATGGAGGAGGGTGACGTCATCTTATAAGACGAGGGTGAAGATAAGAATTTTTTTGAGCGGAATTTTTGGGAGATTGATTTTTTTTTTGTCGTACTACAGTACGCGGGGTATTTTTTGGTTTGTTTTTTTTTTACTAATGATAATTAATTTTAATTGGGGGACTTTAACTTTTTTCAGGGTAATTTTTGAAGATTGAAATTTTTAGAGATTGATTTTTTTTCTGACCGTACTACAGTATGAGGGTAATTTTAAGTTTTTTTTTTTTTTTTTTACTAATGATAATTAATTTTAATTGGGGGACTTTAACTTTTTTCAGGGTAATTTTTGAAGATTGAAATTTTTAGAGATTCATTTTTTTTTCTCACCGTACTACAGTACTTAGGGATAATTTTACATTTGAAAAATACATTAACGATAATTAATTAAGAAATTTTAATTGGGGGACTTAAATTTTTTGGAGTAATTTTTTGAAATTTTTGGAACATTGATTTTTTTTTTTTCGTCGTACGAGGGGTTATTTTAAGTTTGATATTTTTTCATTAATGATAATTAATTAAGAAATTTTAATTGGGCGACTTTAACTTTTTTTTGGGAGTATTTTTGAAGATTGAATTTTTCATGGACATTGAATTTTTTCGTCGTACTGCAGTATGAGGGGTTATTTTGAGTTTGATTTTTTTTACTAATGATAATTAATTAAGAAATTTTAATTGGGGGACTTTAACTTTTTTCGGAGTAATTTTTGAATTTTTAGGGGTCATTGATTTTGCTTTTCGTCGCACGTGGGGTTTTTTGAGTTTGATTTTTTTCATTAATGATAATTAATTAAAAAATTTTAATTGAGACACTTTAACTTTTTGGGGGTAATTTTTGAATTTTCATGGACATTGATTTATTTCGCTGTTGTTTAGTACGAGGGCATATTTTGAGTTGGATATTTTTTTACTAATGATAATTAAGAAATTTGAATTGGGGGACTTTAACTTTTTGGGGATAATTTTTGAGATAGAATTTTTTGGGAGATAGATTTTTCTTTTCGTCGTACTCCAGTACGAGGGGTTATTTGTACTTTTAAAAAATTAATTAAGAATTTTTAATTGGGAGACTTTAATTTTAGGGAATAATTTCTGAGATAGATTTTTTTTTATGACATATATTTTTTAGCGCACTTGAGTTTTCGGTGTTATTTTTAGGGGCATAATTTTTGTGTTAGAGTTTTTACTGGCAACGATTTTTAATTTGGGAACTTTCAAATATTTTTTTCGCGATTTTTCATTGGCAATCGAATTTTAAACATTCATTAAGCATTTTAATTGGGAGACTTTATCTTTTAACGCACATTTTTAGATAAAAATGGAATTTTAAACATAAATTGGATGAGGGGACTTTACGCGATTCAATTTAGTGACATATGCGCTCGAATATTGAGTATTAATTAAAATTCTGAATGATTGTGAATTTTTGTTATTTAGTGTTAGAATTTTTGTCTGCAAATTTTTTAATAGTACTGCCCCACCCGTGGGTGAGAGGTTATGCTCATGAAGCTAATAGACGTGAAGTGTTGGGTTCGATCCCAATCGCGCCCGTCGGCCTAATCGTTCGGAGTTTTATTCGAACTATGGATTTTCATGTGTAAATTTAGGTTAGGTTACCTTAGAAAGACCTTCACGAAGGGCACTCTCCCCTATATCCCTAGTGTAGATAATCAATCGCACCCGTCGGCCTAATCGTTCGGAGTTTTGTTTGAGTCATGGATTTGCATGCGTAAATTTGGGTTAGGTTCCCTTAGAAAGACCCACACGAAGGGCACTCCCCCCTCGGGCCTAGTGTAGATAATCGGCCGTCAAAATCAACCAAACCTTTTAAAGGCTAGGTATAACTATGTTGGTACATGATTTGTTATGGAATTTTTAGGTTTGTATGTATTGCTTTATACATTTGAAATAATATTTAAAAAAAAAAAAACATGAAATGTCCTTTATAAAGATATTAGAAAATTTTCCCCCTTTCCCCTTAATGAATATATATTTGTAAAATACAGGGTTACCTATTCAATGGTCCGTTTGAATTTGTCCCATCAAATTTTATTGACGCATGTTTTCGAAAAGTTTCATATTTTTAAAAACTAGAAAATCGATTTTTTAAACGTTTATATTAAAACACTTTGAATTTTTAATAAGATTTTGGAAAAAAAACGCATTTTTTACAAATTTACACTAATATTACACTTTTTAGAATAAAACTTTTAAATACATAAATTAAACACACTTACTTTACTTCAAATGACTTTCAGAGCCTAAAAAAACGCGTGTTTGTGCAGGAAAATGTCTACTATACTGAACCGTGATCATCGTGCGTTATCTTTAGGAACACTCAGAAGTGAATCACTTTATCTAGATAAGGTGTTTTCCTTTTTATCGTGATAGGATATTAGATTTTAATTTCGATTGACTAATGGTGGGGTACAAATTAAGATTTTCATTTAATTAATTTAAGATTTTTATTATCTCACTGATTGTGAATTTAATGAATGAATAATTAATATTTCGTCACACAAAACGAATAAATGCATAATTTAGATTTAATATTGCGTCACAATTTTTAAATGATTTTATTAATATAAAATTTTTATCCAATTGGGGGTCATTTTTTCTTATAGATTTATTTTTAATAAAATTGGAATATTCATTTAGTAATACTATATTAACAATTTAATGCATGTGTTACATTTTTTTTTTTTTTTTTTGGATTTAACTATTATAAAATTAGACCTTTTAAAACGGATACTTTTTTAATTGATTCATTAACCGTGAGAATACTTCAAACACGTCATTGATGAGTCATCACACATAAGTAAATTTTCACTCGTAAACATGAAAGTTTTAATAAATATATTGAGGTTTTTGAAAAGTGACACTCATTTCGTGCAGTGGACTTTGAATTTTTAGTCTAGTTCTAATTTCGATCTAGTTCAAATTTTGTTAAGTTAACACGTTACGAAATATAGGGGAGCTTTGTACTATGCATTAATATAACTATGATTTTTGCTTAATTTTTTACAAGGATAAAATTTTTATCATCGGAAAAACACATCTTTAAGAGATTTAAAATAAATATTTGTAAATATATATATAATTTAATATCATTAAATATTTAGTATCTTCACACATAATTAACACATGTTAATTAAGTACGATTAAATTTAAAAGAAATCATAATTTTCATTAAATTTAAAAGAAATTGTACATTTAACTTTTAATCTAGCAAATATTAAAACATGAAAGAAATGATTGCGCTTTTAGAGCATATAACTTTAATCATAAAAATTTGAATACTTATCACTTTTAAATGAAAATGATAAACCTTTATTTAAAATTTTTCAGTTTATAATTAGAGACATACAATTAACTAGAAACTTAAGTATAAAAACAGAAATGAATATCTAGCAATAAGGTTAACATTTTTAATAAAAAATTAATATTTTAGTTTAATTTTAAACGTGCTAGTATTTTTAGACTAGCGAAATATCCCTTTTTTTAGAAAATACTTTTCTGGTTTAATTTTCATTTATTTTTTAAATATAACTTTTAAAAAATATTCTCAACTGTAAAAACTAGGGATTTGCTTTTGACAATTTTATTTGAATTTAAGATTTGTTTCACATTTAGAAGTATATCTTATCAAAATAAATTCGAAATATTTAGATTTGTTTATTATTAATAATTTGAAAAATAAAACATTTAGAAGTAAATTCACTTACTTTTGTTTATGTTTCATAAAAATCCAAAAGGGTTGAAAAAGAGTAGCAACACTTCACATAAGTTTTGTGATACTAAATGGAGTAAATTTTGAACATCAATATCTTATCTGTTTGGGTATTTCCATGAATACATGATTCATGAGATAAGCAGAATGTCATGTTCAAATTTGAATCTAAGAACAGCGTTAATGAATTTACTTTATTCATATCGTATATACTTTAGCTATAATTAATATAATGTGTAATTAATAAGGGATTTAATTAATATGATGCGTTTTTAAATAAAATCTAAATATAATTGAATCTTTTTCAGTCTTATTTAATAGAAGAGGAATGCTTTTCAAATTTATTAAGAAACATGTAAGTTATTATTAGCTTGGAAATTGCAACTGAATTAAAAATTGACTTTTAACATAGAATTAGTCTTTTGCTAAATTTTCAATGAAAATATTTCTCACTTAAAAGTTTTCTTCTCACATTAAAAAAGTCATATACTTGGAATTTTTACCGGGAAAATTTTCTCACATGGAAAAAGGCTTTAGTGATTGTATTAGAATAAAAACTTATCATATTAAAATTTTTAATAAGTAAATTATTATTATTAAATCTATGTCACCCACCATTCACTTTATTTACAAATAAATATTTTTCACTTTTTAATGGAAACAAAAATGGTAGGTAAAGCTTTCGTTTAATATTTTTAAATTAATATGAGTCTTTTTTTTTTTCAGTGCGACTCCTTCAAATTTAAAACCTTTTGAGAGCTTTTATAGGGAGAACGTAAACAAATCGAAGTCTCCCATTTCACCAATAAAGGATTTGTACTAAATACACTACAGACATTCTTGTTTTAACATGATTTGAAAAATTTTAATTCAAGTTCTTTTGAAAACTTTACTTATTTCATAGGGAGAGAAAAAAAAAAAACATGCATTTATAAATTTTTAGTTTCACATTTCAACAATAAAGGATTTATACTAAGTACACTACAAACTTATTTATAAAAAGGAAAGACATAACCTTATTTCAGTTTTTCGTTAAGCATATTTTTAATTCACAAGCAGGCTTCACACATATTACTTAGCACACAAGTTACTTCAGCGAGAAATCCCTTTTCCTTATCTAAATGATTCATAGGGATTCATACCTCCCTCACGAATACGTTATACAAACGATGTATTAGTTTAATGAATATAAATTTTAACTGAATCCTTTAAACTTTATTTGACAACATTCGATCATTTTTATATTTCAAAACGAAGAAAAATTATTGAATATCATCCTAACAAGCATATACTTTTACACTAACATGTTATAAAAACACTTCTCAATATTCAAATTTTATTTTAATATATTTAATATATTTTAATATATTTTTTGATATTTCGACATCTCTCGCCAAGCTTTTTAAGAATGAAAGACTATTTCGTTAAAATATTTAGCTTTTTGTATACAATTTTAGCAATAAATACATAATGCACTCAACTTTACTTTGTCATTAAACATTAAATTAATCCATCGCATAGCAATTCAAACTTAGGATTTTTTTATTTAGGGTAGATAAGTATACATGTATATATATATATATATATACATGTGCATATATGTGTGTCTGTGTGCATTTGTTAATGGGGGAAAAATTTAAAACGTATACACATTGAAAGTTAATAAAATTATTTAAAAAAATTTATAAAAATATTTCAAGAGAGTATTAAACATTTTTAGACAGTATTAAAGATTTGAACAACTGATAAAAATGCTTTGAAAAACATTTAAAATTATTTAAAATGTTTCTTTCATATTTTAAAGTCAACAAATTTTAATACATAGCTATGTACATACAGGCATTTGAGCTATATACATACATGCATTTGACCTATGTTAACAAAAGGGTTTCCCCATCACGTGATAACCCCTACGTCATGAGTGATATCATACACCACGTGACAGGGTTTCCCCATCACGTGATAACCCCTACGTCATCAGTGATAAGTGATGTCATATATCACGTGACTAGATCTAATCAGTTGATAAGATTAGCTGATAAGTGGACTTAGAATTATTCATTTCACTTTTAGTTTTTGTAATAGAAGGTTGCGCTTAAGACTGCTAGCTGCCATATTAGATAAGTATTATTATTTTCTGTGTTTTTATATAAAAATGAATTTTAAAATTATAATGAAATAGTATTTAATAATTTTAATGAATTTTAAAACATTAATTTGTAATAGTACATTTTAAAGTTAACTGGATATATTTCATGACATGAAGTTTAACTAAAAATAGTAAAAGGTTTTTTTTACACATTAATTTTCATGTTTAATCTATAAAGATATTTTTAAGTCTGAATACTACTAACCCTAGTTAGCATAAAAATATTGCAAACTTGTGAAAAATGGTGATTATTTAATTCAAATTTAAACAATATCTTGTGTTTTGTAATAATATGCATGTTTTGAAATATAAATAGTGAAAACTATCTAAGTTATAAGCATGTTTTTTAATCGCAGCAAACTTTTTGAAAATATTTCATAAAACTTTGTTGATTGTCAAACAAAAGCATCGAAAATTATTAAGTTTGTCTAGTGAAAACAGGTTATCATGTTATTTTTACAAGTTAGTTTAATAATGTCATGTTAGCTAGTTTAGTAATGCCACATAAAAGGTATAATTAACGTTAGTACAGAACCTATTTGATTAGACATTGTAGTAGCATGTTTAGCAATATCACAAAAAAGGTATCATTTAAGTTAGGATATAACCTATTTGATTAGTCATTATTTTATTCGATTAAAAATGTGACCTCTAGTTTATTAAAATGTTTGCGCATGTGCAGATAAAAGGATTTGGGTTGTTTTGATAATCACACAGTCTTTTTAAAAGCAGTTGGTTTATTGTGTTAATAAATGTAGGATAAATAACTAGGATAATGCTAGTATAAATAACTAGTCAGTTTTAACAGAAAACATTAAAATTTTCAAATATATGTATATGCATATTCAAAAAGTATAAATTGAGTAAATTGGAAATAGCATCGAAATATTTAAAACATTTGTTCTGTTAACATAGGTCAAATGCATGTATGTATATAGCTCAAATGCCTGTATGTACATAGCTATGTATTAAAATTTGTTGACTTTAAAATATGAAAGAAACATTTTAAATAATTTTAAATGTTTTTCAAAGGATTTTATCAGTTGTTCAAATCTTTAATACTGTCTTGAAATATTTATATAATTTTTTTAAAATAATTTTATTAACTTTCAATGTGTATACCTTTTAAATTTTTCCCCCATTGACAAATGCACACACATATATGCGCATGTATATATATATACACGTATACTTATCTACCCTAAATAAAAAAATCCTACGTTTGAATTGCTAAGCGATGGATTAATTTAATGTTTAATGACAAAGTAAAGTTGAGTGCATTATGTATTTATTGCTAAAATTGTATACAAAAAGCTAAATATTTTAACGAAATAGTCTTTCATTCTTAAAAAGATTGGCGAGAGATGTCGAAATATCACAAAATTTGAATATTGAGAAGTGTTTTTATAACATGTTAGTGTAAAAGTATATGCTTGTTAGGGTGATATTCAATAATTTTTCTTCGTTTTGAAATATAAAAATGATCGAATGTTATCAAATAAAGTTTAAAGGATTCAGTTAAAATTTATATTCATTAAACTAATACATCGTTTGTATAACGTATTCGTGAGGGAGGTATGAATCCCTATGAATCATTTAGATAAGGAAAAGGGATTTCTCGCTGAAGTAACTTATGTGCTAAGTAATATGTGTGAAGCCTGCTTGTGAATTAAAAATATGCTTAACGAAAAACTGAAATAAGGTTATGTCTTTCCTTTTTATAAATAAGTTTGTAGTGTACTTAGTATAAATCCTTTATTGTTGAAATGTGAAACTAAAAATTTATAAATGCACGTTTTTTTTTTTCTCTCCCTATGAAATAAGTAAAGTTTTCAAAAGAACTTGAATTAAAATTTTTCAAATCATGTTAAAACAAGAATGTCTGTAGTGTATTTAGTACAAATCCTTTATTGGTGAAATGGGAGACTTCGATTTGTTTACGTTCTCCCTATAAAAGCTCTCAAAAGGTTTTAAATTTGAAGGAGTCGCACTGAAAAAAAAAAGACTCATATTAATTTAAAAATATTAAACGAAAGCTTTACCTACCATTTTTGTTTCCATTAAAAAGTGAAAAATATTTATTTGTAAATAAAGTGAGTGGTGGGTGACATAGATTTAATAATAATAATTTACTTATTAAAAATTTTAATATGATAAGTTTTTATTCTAATACAATCACTAAAGCCTTTTTCCATGTGAGAAAATTTTCCCGGTAAAAATTCCAAGTATATGACTTTTTTAATGTGAGAAGAAAACTTTTAAGTGAGAAATATTTTCATTGAAAATTTAGCAAAAGACTAATTCTATGTTAAAAGTCAATTTTTAATTCAGTTGCAATTTCCAAGCTAATAATAACTTACATGTTTCTTAATAAATTTGAAGAGCATTCCTCTTCTATTAAATAAGACTGAAAAAGATTCAATTATATTTAGATTTTATTTAAAAACACATCATATTAATTAAATCCCTTATTAATTACACATTATATTAATTATAGCTAAAGTATATACGATATGAATAAAGTAAATTCATTAACGCTGTTCTTAGATTCAAATTTGAACATGACATTCTGCTTATCTCATGAATCATGTATTCATGGAAATACCCAAACAGATAAGATATTGATGTTCAAAATTTACTCCATTTAGTATCACAAAACTTATGTGAAGTGTTGCTACTCTTTTTCAACCCTTTTGGATTTTTATGAAACATAAACAAAAGTAAGTGAATTTACTTCTAAATGTTTTATTTTTCAAATTATTAATAATAAACAAATCTAAATATTTCGAATTTATTTTGATAAGATATACTTCTAAATGTGAAACAAATCTTAAATTCAAATAAAATTGTCAAAAGCAAATCCCTAGTTTTTACAGTTGAGAATATTTTTTAAAAGTTATATTTAAAAAATAAATGAAAATTAAACCAGAAAAGTATTTTCTAAAAAAAGGGATATTTCGCTAGTCTAAAAATACTAGCAAGTTTAAAATTAAACTAAAATATTAATTTTTTATTAAAAATGTTAACCTTATTGCTAGATATTCATTTCTGTTTTTATACTTAAGTTTCTAGTTAATTGTATGTCTCTAATTATAAACTGAAAAATTTTAAATAAAGGTTTATCATTTTCATTTAAAAGTGATAAGTATTCAAATTTTTATGATTAAAGTTATATGCTCTAAAAGCGCAATCATTTCTTTCATGTTTTAATATTTGCTAGATTAAAAGTTAAATGTACAATTTCTTTTTAATTTAATGAAAATTATGATTTCTTTTAAATTTAATCGTACTTAATTAACATGTGTTAATTATGTGTGAAGATACTAAATATTTAATGATATTGAATTATATATATATTTAATGATATTGAATTATATATATATTTACAAATATTTATTTTAAATCTCTTAAAGATGTGTTTTTCCGATGATAAAAATTTTATCCTTGTAAAAAATTAAGCAAAAATCATAGTTATATTAATGCATAGTATAAAGCTCCCCTATATTTCGTAACGTGTTAACTTAACAAAATTTGAACTAGATCGAAATTAGAACTAGACTAAAAATTCAAAGTCCACTGCACAAAATGAGTGTCACTTTTCAAAAACCTCAATATATTTATTAAAACATTCATGTTTACGAGTGAAAATTTACTTATGTGTGATGACTCATCAATGACATGTTTGAAGTATTCTCACGGTTAATGAATCAATTAAAAAAGTATCCATTTTAAAAGGTCTAATTTTATAATAGTTAAATCCAAAAAAAAATGTAACACATGCATTAAATTGCTAATAAATATTCCAATTTTATTTTAAATAAATCGATAAAAAAAAATGACCCCCCAATTGGACATAAATTCTATATTAATAAAATCATTTAAAAATTGTGACGCAATATTAAATCTAAATTATTCAAAAAATTCGTTTTGTGTGACGTAATATTAATTATTCATTCATTAAATTCGCAATCAGTGAGATAATAAAAATCTTAAATTAATTAAATGAAAATCTTAATTTGTACCCCACCATTAGTCAATCGAAATAAAAATCTAATATCCTATCACGATAAAAAGGAAAACACCTTATCTAGATAAAGTGATTTACTTCTGAGTGTTCCCAAAGATAACGCACGATGACCACGGTTTAGTATAGTAGACATTTTCCTGCAGAAACACGCGTTTTTTTAGGCTCTGAAAGTCATTTTAAGTAAAGTAAGTGTGTTAAATTTTTGGTAAATTTATGTATTTAAAAGTTTTATTCTAAAAAGTGTAATATTAGTATAAATTTGTAAAAAATGCGTTTTTTTCCCAAAATCTTATTAAAAATTCAAAGTGTTTTAATATAAACGTTTAAAAAATCGATTTTCTAGTTTTTAAAAATATGAAACTTTTCGAAAACATGCGTCAATAAAATTTGATGGGACAAATTCAAACGGACCATTGAATAGGTAACCCTGTATTTTACAAATATATATTCATTAAGGGGAAAGGGGGAAAATTTCCTAATATCTTTATAAAGGACATTTCATGTTTTTTTTTTTAAATATTATTTCAAATGTATAAAGCAATACATACAAACCTAAAAATTCCATAACAAATCATGTACCAACATAGTTATACCTAACCTTTAAAAGGTTTGGTTGATTTTGACGGCCGATTATCTACACTAGGCCCGAGGGGAGGGAGTGCCCTTCGTGTGGGTCTTTCTAAGGAAACCTAACCCGAATTTACGCATGCAAATCTAAAGCTCAATCAAACAAAACTCCGAACGATTAGGCCGACGGGCGCGATTGATTATCTACACTAGGGATATAGGGGGGGGGTGCCCTTCGTGAAGGTCTTTCTAAGGTAACCTAACCTGAATTTACACATGGAAATCCATGGTTCGAATAAAACTCCGAACGATTAGGCCGACGGACGCGATTGGGATCGAACCCAGCACTTCACGTCTATTAGCTTCATGAGCATAACCTCTCACCCACGGGTGGGGCAGTACTATTAAAAAATTCGCATACATAAATTCTAACACTAAATAACAAAAATTCACAATCATTCGTAATTTTAATTAATACTCAATATTCGAGCGCATACGTCACTAAATTGAATCGTGTAAAGTCCCCTCATCCAATTTATGTTTAAAATTCCATTTTTATCTAAAAATTTGCGTAAAAAGATAAAGTCTCCCAATTAAAACTTCTAAATCAATGTTTAAAATTCGATTGCCAATGAAAAATCGCGAAAAAAATATTTAAAAGTTCCCAAATTAAAAATCGTTGCCAGTAAAAACTCTAACACAAAAATTATGCCCCTAAAAATAACACCGAAAACTCAAGTGCGCTAAAAAATATATGTCACAAAAAAAAATCTATCTCAGAAATTATTCCCTAAAATTAAAGTCTCCCGATTAAAACTTCTAAATTAATTTTTAAAAGTACAAATGACCCCTCATACTGGAGTACGACGAAAAGAAAAATCTATCTCCCAAAAAATTCTATCTCAAAAATTATCCCCAAAAAGTTAAAGTCCCCCAATTCAAATTTCTTAATTATCATTAGTAAAAAAATATCCAACTCAAAATATCCCCTCGTACTAAACAACAGCGAAATAAATCAATGTCCATGAAAATTCAAAATTACCCCCAAAAAGTTAAAGTGTCTCAATTAAAATTTCTTAATTAATTATCATTAATGAAAAAAATCAAACTCAAAAAACCCCTCGTGCGACGAAAAGAAAAATCAATGACCCCTAAAAATTCAAAAATTACCCCGAAAAAAGTTAAAGTCCCCCAATTAAAATTTCTTAATTAATTATCATTAGCAAAAAAAAATCAAACTCAAAATAACCCCTCATACTGCAGTACGACGAAAAAATTCAATGTCCATGAAAAATTCAAGCTTCAAAAATACTCCCAAAAAAAGTTAAAGTCGCCCAATTAAAATTTCTTAATTAATTATCATTAATGAAAAAATATCAAACTTAAAATAACCCCTCGTACGACGAAAAAAAAAAAAAAATCAATGTTCCAAAAATTTCAAAAAATTACTCCAAAAAATTTAAGTCCCTCAATTAAAATTTCTTAATTAATTATCGTTAATGTATTTTTAAAATGTAAAATTATCCCTAAGTACTGTAGTACGGTGAGAAAAAAAAAATGAATCTCTAAAAATTTCAATCTTCAAAAATTACCCTAAAAAAAGTTAAAGTCCCCCAATTAAAATTAATTATCATTAGTAAAAAAAAACAAACTTAAAATTATCCCTAAGTACTGTAGTACGGAAAGGAAAAAAATGAATCTCTAAAAATTTCAATCTTCAAAAATTACCCTGAAAAAAGTTAAAGTCCCCCAATTAAAATTAATTATCATTAGTAAAAAAAAAAAAAAAACTTAAAATTACCCCTCATACTGTAGTACGGTAAGAAAAAAAATCAATCTCCCAAAAATTCAATCTTCAAAAATTACCCCGAAAAAAGTTAAAGTCCTCCAATTAAAATTAATTATCATTAGTAAAAAAAAAAAATCAAACTTAAAATTACCCCTCGTACTGTAGTACGGAAAGGAAAAAAATCAATCTCACAAAAATTTCTATCTTCAAAAATTACCCCGAAAAAAGTTAAAGTCCCCAAATTAAAATTTCTTAATTAATTATCATTAATGAAAAAATATCAAACTTAAAATAACCCCTCGTACGACGAAAAAAAAAAAAATCAATGTCCCAAAAATTTCAAAAAATTACTCCAAAAAATTTAAGTCCCCCAATTAAAATTTCTTAATTAATTATCGTTAATGTATTTTTCAAATGTAAAATTATCCCTAAGTACTGTAGTACGGTGAGAAAAAAAAAAAATGAATCTCCAAAAATTTCAATCTTCAAAAATTACCCTGAAAAAAGTTAAAGTCCCCCAATTAAAATTAATTATCATTAGTAAAAAAAAAAAAACTTAAAATTATCCCTCATACTGTAGTACGGTAAGAAAAAAAATCAATCTCTAAAAATTTCAATCTTCAAAAATTACCCCGAAAAAAGTTAAAGTCCCCCAATTAAAATTAATTATCATTAGTAAAAAAAAATCAAACTTAAAATAACCCCTCGTACTGTAGTACGGTCAGAAAAAAAATCAATCTCTAAAAATTTCTATCTTCAAAAATTACCCCGAAAAAAGTTAAAGTCCCCCAATTAAAATTAATTATCATTAAAAAAAAAATCAAACTCAAAATTACCCCTCATACTATAAGATAACGCATCACCTTCACCGCCGCATCACCTTTAACCCGCCTCCAAGAGTACGCCACATGACCTTCATACCCCATGCAGAGGACACGCCGCATGACCTTCACAGGCGCACAGAGGTCACGCCGCGTACGCCGCTGATGCAGAACCCCCTTTTATTATCTACTCACGTACTTCCTGAATTGTTATTCTACCTAATATACTTACCCCCTTCATAAAAAAATATATTACTTTATTTATTTTTATATATTGTAGGTTCTCACACCTTGTTTACATATTTTTCGTCAACTGGATTATTTCAATTCATGTATTCAATAGTTCTATATTAATTTAAATTTAAAAATTTAAGGTAATTAATATTATATTGTTAATCCATTTTGTTTTACGTGCTTTGTTTTACGATATGTTTACATTCGTACTTTATAATTTAAAGTGAATTTCAAATAACTGTTGTTTTATTCATAATGTGCACTTAGTTGTTAAAATTTTGGCTTTTAAATACAATGGCATTGCGCAGTATTTACACTCACATTGTTTACATTATTATTAATTGTCTAGTTACTTTAATTTTATTTATGTAGTCTATTTTAAAATAAGTTCATATATATACAACACATTGCATATTTATGCAAGGATTCAACTGTGCGTTATATTTTGCTGTGCAGGTTACAATTTCTATATTTGTTTTATGCTACATTCATTGAAATATTCCTTTATATTAATGTTTATATTTTTATAAACATTTTTTACTTCATGCCACTAGGAATAAGAGAAAAGAGATTCTTGACCTGTTGTACTACTATATATATACAAGACATACATATTTTTATATTTTATGTGCACATTAATTTTATGCAGGTCTTCGTCCATTAAATTTACGACATTTAGTAGACTTTATTACTGCAGTTATCCTTTTACATAATGACTATTATATTGTCATTGGAATGACATTGTTTGGGTACCTATAATTGCTTATTTACATGTTTATAAAATTGTATTACAAGCTTGTATGTAGTTTGCTAGAGGTCTCCTAATTGATGTGCAGTAGGTATTGTTTAATTTTATTTATGTTTTTGTCATACACATACAGTTCGATCCATAGTACACTTTTATTTTTTATTGTTGCCAAGGGGGAGAAATATATGGCGACGCTCATATATTGTTTGGTTAATTTATTTAGATAATATCTTTCTAATTTTTTTAATTATTGCATGCTAAATTATTTTCTAGGTTATTTATTCGTGTGTTCAAATTTAATCCTGCATTCCAATGCTTTTACTGATAACTTTTATCTAAATTTTATCCTCGTTAAATCTTTATTGATAGGCACATAACATATTACATAATAGAAACATATACGTATAAGTTTGCTTAGGTTCTGTGATTTTTAACAGGTGCATTTTACTCGCACAAAAGTCTTTCATGCCTTATTCATAATTATAACAAAAAACACTCGTATCTAATTTTGACATCTGCTCTTTCTTAGATTAACAATAAAGATATACAATCAGAGTATAGGAAAACCACGAATTTTACATTTTCTAGCTGCATTTACAGATTTCTTTAGGTTTACTTTTTCATGTTATCTATTTTATTAACTTGTCAATTATAGTAAGCCTTGGCGTGTCGGCCGTTTAAAAGTTTAAATTGCTTTCTCCCTAACCGCTGTTTTTAAATTGAGCGCCTTGGCTCGAACATGACTTATTTTGGCAGTGTAGGCGATATGAAAATGTTATTAGATCATCTATGACTGAAAGGACAATAAGTTTGACTGCATAATGGGGGGACCACCTACCAAATATTTCTGCCCACGAAAATTTCCGTTCAAATTATTTCCATGGTTTACTGTTATGTTTCCTTGTGTCGAATCCAGTATTTCGGGACGAGAACTTTTGGGTTCTGCGAATTACACTACGCAACAATAATAAAAACGGCCTTAACCCCTTAACGCTCGAATTAAATTACGGTTGAATAATTCAAATTGCTTATTGGCACCACTTTTATGAAAAAGAAATATTCACCTTATTTAATGACAGTAAAAACGATACTAAAATATAGCCAATTTCACTATTTTATAAAACTGGTGGGAATCAAATAATTTGAGTAAAAGACACAGCCCGAGAATATCTCGGGAGCGAGAATTAAGGGGTTAAACCATCTTTCCATATCTCTGCAGTGATTTCTGAGTAAAGAGAATTTCCAAGATACAATTTCTCCACAAGATACAAATCTATATATCCTATGCAAGGCTGCTCAAAGAATTCGGATAATTTTCGGGCTGTAGATGGGAATTTCTGAAATTGGGTATTTATATGTGTTAAACGTTTCCAAATGGTATATAGTCGGAAAAATGTTTTATGAATATCGCGCCTGACATAGATTAACTTAATGTAATATATATAATTACATTTCTACTGTCATAATTTATTTATTTTACGCGATTGTATTGTTTTAAAACTTATTTATAGTTTCCATACAAATTATAGAATTCATTGTTTAATTTTACATTTAATTCATTCATAATGCGTGAAATTGTTCTTTATTGTTTGCTTTCTTTATCTAAGCAAAAATCCTTTGCAATGCTGCGTATCTGGAAAGAAGGGGCAAAAAGCAATCCCTATCACTAAGATTAATTTCCCTAGTCTTAAATTGATGAAAATTATTTGTAGTCCAGGCAATAGGGAATTTTACCTAGCAAAATTAATGGTAGTTCGGGAAATCGGCTAACTTTATGTTTTTTGGGTCGCTGAATCCGAATTTGTAATTTCCCACCAAAATTTCCCCCCGGCAACCCCCCCAAATTTTGGTAAAAAGCCCCCCAAAAAGGTTTTTATTAAAAAAATCAATTTTTTTATTGTTTCAGTGGAAAAGAATCCAGAAATTCAGAAAGTAGACAAAATTTGCCACAAATTAGATATATGACATTATAACTGAGATGAAGGGGAAGGAGGGATCTGCCTCGGAACATGCGTGCGGTGCTGCGTGGACTAAGTTGCGCAATTCCACTTAACCACTCACACGTTTACATTCGCCCTCCCATCTCCCCTCCGAATTTTCTCTATAAGGTTTACTTTAAGTTTTTTGGGTAGCTGAATCCGAAATTTTAACTTATCCCCAAAATCCCCCCCCCCCCGAAACCCCTCAAAATAGTTGTTTTTAAATTAAAGTTTCTATTGTTTCAGGGGAAAAGTAGCTAGAAATTCAGAAAGTAGACAAAATGTGCAACAAATTAGATATATGACATTATGACTGCGATGAAGGGGAAGGGGGAATCTGCCTCGGAACATGCGTGCGGTGCTGCGTGGACTAAGTTGCGCAATTCCACTTAACCACTCACACGTTTACATTCGCCCTCCCATCTCCCCTCCGAATTTTCTCTATAAGGTTTACTTTAAGTTTTTTGTGTCGCTGAATCCGAATTTTTAACTTACCCCCCAAATTTTCCGCCCCGAAAACTCCCCAAAATAATTGTTATTAACTTAAATTTCTTATTATTTTAGGGGAAAAGCATTACAAAATTCAGAAACTAGACAAAATTTGCAACAGATAGGATATATGACATTATGGCGTAGGATAAACGGGGAGAGAGGGGGCTGCCTCGGAGCATTCCCCGCGCGCTTTTCTCAAAAACCAAATTTTTTCATAAAATCAATTTTTTGGGGGGTTGTCGGGTGAAATTTTGGTGGGAAGTTACAAATTCGGATTCAGCGACCCAAAAAACATAAAGTGAGTCGAAATCCAGAACTAGTATTAATTTTTCGAGGTAAAATCCCCTATTGCCTGGACTTCATAACTTAGTGCACGTAGCGCTGCAGTGCATGTTCAGAGGCAGCCCTCCCCCTCCCCGTTCATCCTACGTCATAATGTCATATATCCTATTTGTTGCAAATTTAGTCTAGTTTCTGAATTTCGTAATGCTTTTCCCCTAAAACAGTAAGAGATTTAAGTTAAAAACAACTATTTTGGGGGGAGTGTCGGGGGGTGGAAGTTAAAAATTCGGATTCAGCGACCCAAAAAACTTAAAGTAAACCTTATAGAGAAAGTTCGGAGGGGAGATGGGAGGGCGAATGTAAACGTGTGAGTGGTTAAGTGGAATTGCGCAACTTAGTTGACGCAGCACCGCGCGCTTGTTCCGAGGCTGATCCCCCCCTTTCCCTTCATCTTAAGTCATAATGTCATACATCTAATTTGTTGCAAATTTTGTCTACTTTCTGAATTTCTAGATACTTTTTACCTAAAACAATAACAAAAAATTGATTTTTTAATAAAAATCTTTTTAGGGGGGTATTTTACCAAAATTTGGGGTGGTTGCCGGGGGAAATTTAGGTGGGAAGTTAAAAATTCGGATTGAGCGACCCAAAAAACATATAGTAAGCCTTTTTCGAGAATTACCATGAATTTTGCTAGGTAGAGCCCCTATACGGTCTCTATTGCCTGGACTATTGGGGCATTAGTAGAATCGCTCCAAGTAAAATCGCTGCCGAAGTATTAAAATCTGTTCCAAAATACATTGCCAACTTATCAATAACTTTCTACTTTGCACTAAAATCCAGTTTAAACTTTAGCAACCTATTGACATTTACATCTTTTGTTCACCTAATAAAATCTTCTACATTTGAATGTGACAACCTCTGAAAAGGAGGATAGGGGTATTAAAAAACACAAAATCTACGTAACATATTTAATAAATATTTCGTTTTTTAACTAACATGACATTATCTGAAGCATATAATATAAAAAATTAGATTGTTTTTCTTCGAAATTCAAAACGTTGCATCTCTTTCAAAGTTTGCAAGTATGAGAACCATTTTAAAAAAAACAAACAACAACAACAAAAAAAAAAAACCAAGTCGGAAATTGTAAGTCAAACGTGGCAAA
Source organism: Maratus speciosus (assembly GCA_963932465.1). Classification (NCBI taxonomy): domain Eukaryota; kingdom Metazoa; phylum Arthropoda; class Arachnida; order Araneae; family Salticidae; genus Maratus; species Maratus speciosus. The sequence continues at coordinate 349,183,703 of OZ010800.1, read as the reverse complement.
TGAGATACGCTTTCATACTACTATAACTTAGTTTCATAAATATTCAGATCTTGGTGCAATAGCTGTTGCACTCTTATGCAAAAATGCATGAGTACAAATTTTATTAAGACTAGGGTATCGTACCCGGGTTCCCCGGGTTAAAGAATATAGGTAAAAACATTTTTTAATTAAAAATTAATATTTTTTTATATGCAATAAATTTTTTAGATTGCCCACTTGCATTAAAAAAGAATTTTCATATGAGAAATACGAATTATACAATCAAATATATTTTTTAAATTTATCAAAAGCGATATTTTCTTATTAGCCGCATGCTAAGAGTTATTTAACCAAGATTTTGCTACTTATGGCATCCTTTTATATTCTGATAATTTCAGAGCTTACACATGTGTGTTAAATTTGTATTTTATTTACATTATTTTATTTATTTATTCATAGGGAAGTTTTTTTAATGTATATTAGCCGTAAGAAAATGATGAACTCTTTATTTTATTTTAAGGGCAAACGGATTAATTTTTTTGTAATCGAGCTCCGCGTGATATAGATAAATTAAAAAATATTTCATGCTTTAAAATTATTTTTAAAACCATAGACAATCAGTAAACTGAGATGAACTTTGCAAACAAATTCCATTTGAAAAAAAAATCCTATTTGGTGATCTAAAAATTTAAATTGTACGATTACAAATATGTTAGATATGTGTTTTTTCAATATTATTCTTTTATTTGTTGATAAAAGAAGTATTAATTTCGTTAATTTGTCTTTCACAAATATGTTAGATTGGTGGGGTTTTTTAATATTATTCTTTTATTTGTTTATAAAGGAAGTATTAATTTCGTTATGCAAAAATAGTCAGAAACAAATGCTGAAAAATGTTTGTTGCTTTATGTGTAAAATGTTTATTATAATTATGCATTGAAACGGGCACGTGATAAGATAAAATTTTAAAAATCATGCTTAAAAATTATTTTAGAAAATATAATACATCAGTCAATTAAGATATTGAAAGTAATTTTTTTTTTCCCTATGCGACGAAAATTGAAAATGCACGATGGTCAGAAGATTAAAAAATTGCAGTAGCGAAAATTTCAAGACCGAAATTTGATCATGAAGTGTTGCCATTTGCAAAATAATGTCAGCGTTAGGCACAGATACGTTTGTTCTTTATAATATAGATACTTAATCAGTAAAACATAATAAAGATCAGTTATTAGGATGTGGTTATCAATTGAGGCTCTTATGCTCGGTATCCCGAAATGATAAGCAGCAATTTTCACCTTCTCAAAATTTGTTCTCAGATCCATATTCATCATTTTTTTTAATGTATTTTGTTTGATCATTTAAAAATCATTTTAACTCAAAACTTGAAGTCACGATTGTCAGCAACATCTTTTATGTGAACAGACGCACTCTTTACTTGAGATTCAAAACTTTATTCCGGAGAGTAAAAATTTCCGTAAATTATGTTTTTTAGACGCATTTGTGTTAAAATGTTTAGTTTTATCTAAGAAAATGATCGTTTTCTTCTAAATATGACTTCATTTTCACTTAAATAAGCATTTCGCCTAGTGTTTGAAATTTAGTACCAGTGCACATGCAAGAAGGAAAAACAATATAGAAAATTTATGAGGAAAAATGCGTGTTTTCAAAAGTAGTATGTCATTTTCTGTTATTATGCCCGTAATATAATATTCTGCTCCTAATGGGATTTTGCGACACTAAACCCTATACAACAATTTTTATCAACAATTTTGAATTTTTATCAGAAAATAGCATGAATAAATTAAAAGAAACCTCATTATTTCTCTCTTGTCTGCAATAATGAAAGTTATCTAATTTTCACCATTTTGAAGAAATTTCATAAGATGCTTTTAAAATTAAAATATAAAAGTGGGGACGTTTAAAAAAAAACAAAAATAAAACAGATAGTGTGATCACATCTACAAATGAGGAGCTTTCCTTCTACATATAAAAAAAGTAACGATTTGGAAATGGACCAATAAAAATCTGTGTAGATACCGCGAAGCGCATCTAATTGGTCAGAGCTTTCTGACGCTCGCTGTAAGAGGGGATACCAAGGGGGGCGTGTGGCTCTGTCACCAACTTGGTGATATATGGCCAAATTTGGCGACTAAAATTACCCGCCAAAAGTAACGCCAACTTGGCTCTATTTTCAGTATTTCGCCAAATTTCCCTAGACTCCTATTGAAATCCAATAGAGTTTACTTGCTTATAGAAAATCAACAAATTGAGATATTTCAATGCAACAAAAACTAATATTTGCTTATGAATAGAACTTAATTGAACTATTTACATTATTTTTAAGCACAAACACTAACCATTTACAATATTCGTAACTCTCTCTATATATATAATTTTATATTTAATAATTCTTATAATTATGAAATTCTGTAAGCGGTAATGATTATGAGCTTGGAGATAAGGAAATAAAATTGTCAGGAGTTGGGGAGGAGCGCGTTTTCACCAAGTGGAATATAAAAATTTAATGCATAAAAAATAAGGTATCGCGAAGCGATCAAGAATGGAAACGCGAGACAATTACGTCTGGGGTTTGCTAGAAAAAAGGGATTGCTTTCGCGATACTGAATGTAATCGTGAAGCGATTATACGCTACCCCTGCTCGCTACGCTCACCGGTTGGTGAGCGTAGCAAGCAGGGTGGCTAAGCCCCCTAGTCAGTTAAAAAAAATTAGTAAAATTGGTTCAGTGAAAGATCAAAGCAGATGACTAAAAAACACACTTCTGTTTTAAATGTATAGATTATATAAAATCAGGAAAAATTAAATTAAGCAAATTATGTTATTTTGATAAAATTATAGTAGAATGTCTTAAAGAATAGCATTAAAATTTTATTATTCGGGAGAATTTTGGACAAAAACTTCAGGAACTTGATATTATTTTAAACCACGAATTATTTGTTTGCTTGTCTAACTCGGCGAAGCAAATCCATCCAGGCGAGAATCATCAATTTCTGTAATATAAATCGCTATTATTTGCATGTCACCTCTCTTTTATAAAGACACTCTAAATTTTTGTAAAACATTGCGTTTTATCAGTGTGTTATTTCGATTATATTATTTTCAAAATGAAGCATTTTCACCTGTGAAGAATTTCAAAGCAGCTGGGCTGTGAATATGACGCACTTCTACAACCGTAATTCAGGCTTAAGAATTAAAATACACGCCTTTTTATAAAATGACGTCATTTGCATCCGCTAAAGCAATCCACTTTTACAATCCTGTCTTAAACTTCGTCTATAGAAAAGTATGCATATGCCGTCATTGTCACGGAATAACAGACAATGTTCTTGACATAGCCCATATTTTTAATTTCAACTTTTTTTTTCAGGTTTTATGAGAAAATGGCAACAAAAAGATACAGTATCTCCTATTTTTGACTATTTTCCATTTACTTTCAATGACTTTCAATAGAAATGGGGTACTTTTGTTGCCATGATAAGAAAAATCGTATTAAAAACTACAAAAAAATTAATATCTTAAAAATAAATTGAGATACAGCTTTCAAACAAATTGCATTTAAAAGAGCATTTTTTTCTTATAAGACGGTGTAAAAATTTAAAATGTGCGATGTTTAGAAGTTTAAAAATTTGCAGTAGAGAAAATTGCAAAACCAAAATTTTATTTCAAATTTCAAAGTGTTGCCATTCGCAAAATGACGTATGCGTTACGCACAGATATGTTTGTCCTTTATAATATAGATAGATAGTTATATATTTTATTCAGTAATAAGGAAATTATATGACTCCGTCTTAAATATGACGAAAAACTTCTCCCTGCCGTCAGAAATGAAATTCATGAACACCTGCCTTTCTAATCAAACTGATTTTTTATCGATCTATTTTTAGAGGATTTTTTCTGTTATACACATCACAGAGAAATTATCTTTATACCTGCTGAAAGTAGATTTTTTTCTGCGTATGTCTGTTCAAGTTAAAAATTTCTAGGTCTAAAACTTTCTGAGATGCTAGTCGATTTTAAAATGTCAACTTCACTTTTTAGAATAAAGTTCGCTCTGGCAACCTCTCATTTTCCTGGCAAACCTTAGGAGAATCGCCAGTCCTTATCTGCCGTTAAAACGACACCTGTTTTTAATTCGTCGAAGAGATCGTTTTTGTTAATAAAAAAAATCCAAACTTTTGTTGAATTATGAATGCCTTTCCGATCTTGTAATTGGTTTTTTTTAATTAATAACGTCCGTTAATTACGACTTTTTCAAAATTTTACGATTTGTCGTTTGATGTGAGGTGCTCAGCTATAAGTATGCAAAATTTCAAGTCTCCAATATATATAGTTTCTGAGAACGGGCTCTGTGACAGACGGACGGACAGACAGAGGAGTGAGACGAATAGGGTTTTGTCAGATGAACGAAACGCTAAAAAGGAAGCGTGGATCCAAGCAATAAAGGGACAAAATGTGTTTATCTTTTAAAATTTCAATTAGGCCAATTTCGTATTAATTATGCATTTAATCTATTAAAATTACTCAAAATTTTGTTATTAAAAGAACGAATCTGATAGCAGAATGAAATATTCGTTATTGCTGTATTTAAGGAATGATAAAGTATTTCTATGAAATATAACTTTTTAAATTATTAAGTTTTATTCGTACACAAATAAAATCAGCAGGCGTTCTTGATCAGAAATAAAGAAATAGATTAGCGTCTCTCTTTTCTCCTTAAATACAAATGACTTTTTAAAAGATACTATCAAAATAAGTGTTTTGAACCAAATTTCTGGACGCGACAGTAATTGAAGGATCGTCATATAAAAATATTCAGTAGCTTGAACTGCAATACACTTATCGAAAAATGAAAAACGCTATTCGATTCCATATCATTGCTATCGTAATCGTAATGTGTGCCAATTTTATCCATTAGACTGAATCTATGAATATGTTAGAAAGTTTTGCGATGTTAAGCGAGAGAAAATATGTTTGTAAAAATCCGCATAGTGCTAGTTTCCGTTTTAGACAGGTTCCACTGTCGCACGTTTTACTAATTTCAGTAAGCAATGGACATTTCTATTAAAATACTCCATTACTATTTTTTTACTTTAATATATAAAGTAATACTTTTACTCAGACGCAATTGCGAGAAACCACAGAAAAGTCTCGTTTTAGACACGATTTTTCGTCTTATCAAATGAAATTGCGTTGTATTATTTTCATGAAAATGAACCTTGGAATATTTCCATTCAAGGTAGAAATTCACTTTCAGAGATTGTATTTATTTATTATTATATTATAATAGTTCTACTTTTACGCAGATTTCCTTTGCAGAAAGGTTTCATACAAGATTTCAGTAACAATAATGAATTCTTGGAAAGTCCTCGTGTTCGATATAGAATTAGATTTGCAGCAGTTTTTTGACCATATATATTTCACATGTAGTATTTTAAGTTTTATACTTTATGAAATGTTAAATGAGTGCACGTTTTTAGATATATTTTATATTTTAATGAATAGTTAAAGCAAATTATAATCGAAAATTAGAAAATATGCCAAATATATGTGTAATATTACTTTTGAAGATTTTTAATAACCGTTTTCTAAAGTGTAATGAATGTAACGAGTAACGAATACTTTCTAACGGGTAGTAAGTTAGAAAATAATGAATACGTATGGGTGTTCATTTAATCGTTACTTTTACAGCACTAAATCCATATTCAGGGGACTCTACAAAGCCTTAAGAAAATCAGCCTACGACAGCCACTATTTTTATCTCAGCGTGTAGGCCTGGTGTTCAGTAGGCAGTGGCCAGAAATGAGATTGTGTATCATCTTCTAGGGGTTCTGAGATTCCTGATAACCAGTTTAGCCTTATTTTTATGAAATTTCGTGAGTCAGATTTGTTTAATTAAATGATGATATCAGCTTAAAAATATGTTGTACATATTTTTACCAAAAAATGCAAGAATGATCTTAATTTAACAGGCATGATTGTAATGTACAGTCGTGGGAAAAAAAGTAAACACCCCGTACTAACTCCTCAACAAATTATCGTAGAAGAAAGTTTCTAGTACGAAACGATTGGAAATAAAATCTACTTTTAAATGATGTATATAGAATTTGCTTAGGGGGTCATCTACATATTAAAGCGAACCCAAACTTCATTTTTTTCAATATCAATACCCAATTTTAACAAGATATTTCAAATCTTCAGTTCAAACTATGCCTAGACACCAAATTTCAAGTCATTTGAATGATAAGTTTTTGAATTATAAACATTCAAAATTTAGTGCTTCTAATGTTAAATTACGTTTTCATATTTTTATTAATATCTCCTGAAATTATACTCCTAACGTGCTAATTTTTTGTGTAAGCAATAATACTAAAATACCCAAACATATATACGCTGAATTTGCAGTTTTTATAATTTTTATGATATGAATTATGAAATTAATATTCGAAAAAATTATGAATTGCAACCTCCAATTTTTTTGATGGATTTAGATTTATAAGTCCTGCTTTATGGAAATCCAAAATTTCACATTTTTCTTCCAAGTAGTTTTCAAATTATGCTGCTTAAAAAACGGCAAAATGACGGTTTATGATGTGTAATGTACAGTTGTGGAAAAAAAAAAGTTAAACACCCCCTACTAACTCCTCAACAAATTATCGTAGAAGAAAGTTACTAGTACGAACTATCATAGAAGTGACTAGATATTTTGAAATTTCTTAAGCTATCCTGTAATCTAGCAGTCATCAATGACTGTTTGAGTGGCGCTTAGAATGCCTTGATCAAGAAGCGGGCTCTCTCGGTCAACAATCGAGTAACGAACTTCAATTTGGATATATATATAAGTTCGGTTTATGGCGTTAAATGCTGCCATCCGAAGAATCTACAAGAGTCTTTTTCCATTTTTTCTGGTCAAGGGTCCATTCCTCTTCCAGACCTCTATCCCTCATTTCCTTTGCAATATCATCCATCCAGTACTTTCGTGGTCTTCCCCACTTCCTTTTTTTGTTTGTTTCATAATTGAATGTGATTTTGGGTAGTCTTTCATCCTTCATTCTTTTAAGATGACCATACCAGATTGATTGCTTTTTTTAATATCATCTAATATGGTTTCCTTTATTTTCATCATTTCCTTGATTCTGTCATTTCTTATTTTTTCTATTCTTGATATCCTGCATGATCTTCTTAGGACGTCTATTTCTACTGCCGCTAATTTCTTTCTTTCTGTCTCCACAATTCTCCATCCTTCTGCTCCATATAACAATATGCTCTTTACAATAGAGTTGTATATGTTATACTTTCTTTTCCTAGAGATCTCCTTACTCCACCAAATAGAATTTAATAGTTTTACAGCCATTTTCCCCTGACAAATTCTGTATTTAATTTCCCGTGAGTCTCTTCCCTCTCTATTAATGTCTACACCTAAATATCTATAATGCTTACAGCTTTCTATTTTTATGTTGTTATTTAGATTTAGATCTGTCTCATTTCCTCCTATACATAGGATATGAGCAGCAGGATACATCCCCTAAAATCGCTCGTTTTAAAATATTTAATTTCTCGGAAACTTATCGTACGAATTGCATAAAATTTTGTTTTTAGGCTAAATGAAGAGTGAAGAGTTCATTTATGCTGTCAGAATTGTGTACTGCTGTTGAAAAAAAAAACAAAAAAACAAAGTTATGGTTCGTTTTAATATGTAGATGGCCCCCTAAACAAATTTTATATACATCATTTAAAAGTAGACTTTATTACCAATCGTATGGTACTAGTAACTTTCTTCTACGATAATTTTTTGTAGAGTTAGTAAGAGGTGTTTACTTTTTTTATCCACGACTGTACGTTGGCATCCGAAACCCGTTTTCCCTTTAAGTTTCCTGTCATCTTCTGAAAGCGTCATTTACTGAAGACTTTTTTTCAGCATTTCTGAAATAAAATGTCATAATATTGTGTTGAAATAAAATGCAATCAAATAAAAAAAAAAAAAAAAAAAAAAAAAAAAAAAAAAAAAACAGTTTATTAATACATCTTTGTATTAACAACATATTTTCGCTCTGTAACTTATGGTTGCAGTTAACATTTTCTGTCTTTTTTTTGTGTGTGTATGTGCGTATTTTTAATATATTTTTTAATATTTTTACAGAAGTTTAAAGAGCATTTTACTATTTTCTCAGTATTTTTGTTATTCAAATGAAAGATAGAATTTAAAATGCACTATTTTTAAATTTATTCCTCGGATTTTGTTAGTTCAATCATGATTTACAAAATTTGCTTTAGCTGAGATATTATATATCAATACTATATATATGTGTGTGTATGCGCAATTTCTTGGAATGGAGTTGAACGTTTTTTATTTCAATAAAAAGGGCACAGTGACGACAGCTATTGAAGTAATGGACAATATTCCAAATATGGGTTCGAGGCTGAAAAAAGTCACGTGGTACAGGTAATGGAGGATATTCCAAATCTGGGTTCGAGGCTGAAAAAAGTCACGTGATACCGGTAATTTACCCAAGGAACTTCTAACTGATAAGAAGGGAAGATACTACTGCTTTGCCTCATGAACTGTTTCATTGGCTAGCGGGGATTTATATTACACGTCTACGGAGCCTTCCCTTCTTTACACTAGAAGTTTTTACCTTGACCGCGTGACCAAAACGTAAATGGAATATCCTCCATTTACCCAAAGAACTTCTAACTGATAAGAAGGGAAGCTACTACTGGTTTTCCCCATTAACTGTTTCACTGGATGGCGGGGATTTACATTGCGTCTACGGAGCTTTCCCTTCTATACGCTAGAAGTTTTTGCCTTGACCACGTGATCATGACGTAGATGGAATATCCTCCATTCTTTGTGGTTGCACAAAGCAACGTGTGACGTCAGTATTTTCTTTACCAAGGCTAACGAAAAAGACTACCTTTCGCTTTAGACCTCTAGAGTCACGTGATGCGCTTTTCATGAATCTGCATTCAAGCATTCGAGCCTCACGTGACGCAAGCGGTCTGAAAAAAGAGAAACGTGGAACGCCTCGCGACAGCCTGTCTTTTTCGTTAGCTTCGTTTCTTTACTAAGCTTCATCTTGTTTTAGTTCTGAATATCACTGATAGATGGTATAGTAAACTACTTCAAAATGTAATAAATGAAACATTTTGAAAATAACTTTGAAATAAAATTCATAATAACTTTGAAATTTCAAAACGTAACTCATTTTCGGAAGTTTTTTTTAATAGCTAAATAGAGTAAAGGTTTAAAGTTTAGTCACCGTTGATCCATTTTTGTACCTTATTTCGACTGTTCAAATTCAAATAGTTGAATAGTTCGGTTAGCTTTTATAAAATTCACTGAGGCTGTTGTATCGCACCGTGTAAGTTTACACATATATTACAGTAAGAACCTGTACAGTCATTCAGGGTAACTTTGATCCGCATTTTCTCTATTTTCAGATTCCCCACTCTTATTTTAAGAATATTGTTGCAACTAGTGTCATAAAAGAGAAGAAATGATCCTAAATTATTGTATGACTATCAGAAATTAAGGAATAATAATGATATAAACAATAAAAAATGTATTTTTACCCTAGTTAAAAGTTATCCAGCCATGTAGGGGAAATTTGCACCTTATTATAAATATAAATATCATATAAAATAAGACATTATAAAAAAAAGTATTATAGTTAGGACAACTTTGAACCGAAATTTTTTTTCTTCCAGGTATTCAAAGACTCCTAATTTACATTTCTCAACATCACACGATTTGTATAATTTATGCTATTGCGTCATGTGTTACACATAGATTAAAGTAAGTAGTTGTAATTCTCTTTTATTAATTCGATTAAAATCTACTCATATCCTCATTATGTGATGTTTTTGAAACAAATGTGTAACATTTACTTCTATGTTTTTCAATTTCATTTTAACATCGTAGATCTTTATCCTCGATGGTATATCTTAATTTTTTTTTAGTCTTTCGTCATGTATCATATAAAATAAGACATTATAAAAAAAAAGTATTATAGTTAGGACAACTTTGAACCGAAATTTTTTTTCTTCCAGGTATTCAAAGACTCCTAATTTACATTTCTCAACATCACACGATTTGTATAATTTATGCTATTGCGTCATGTGTTACACATAGATTAAAGTAAGTAGTTGTAATTCTCTTTTATTAATTCGATTAAAATCTACTCATATCCTCATTATGTGATGTTTTTGAAACAAATGTGTAACATTTACTTCTATGTTTTTCAATTTTATTTTAACATCGTAGATCTTTATCCTCGATGGTATAACTTAATTTTTTTTTAGTCTTTCGTCATGTGCTATATAAAGAGGACATACTGTATTATTTAAAGTTTCTTCACTTTCAAATGTAGATTAATCTATAAAATCATTTAATTTTTTCTCGGATGTTTTTTATTTTTTTATTTATTTTATTTTATTTGTTTATTTATTTATTTATTTATTTATTTATTTATTTATTTATTTATTTTTAGAGGGGGTGTGGGTTGGAAAATCGAATGTTTGACTTCTGTACAAATCCAACATGTGAAATTAAAAGAGACAAAAAATGACACGTCCTATCTTTTTCTTGAAGGCTGATTTATTTGTGTATTTTCATGTATGACATAATTTAAAGATGGCTGGAGACAGAGATTATTCGAATGACTGTGATATTTACATTTTCTTCATATTCATTCATATGCTAGTTCTTGCGTTTCTGTTGCATTATGATAGGACTACCGGCAACCAAGCCACCCAGTAGCTGTTGAATGAGGATAGGGTGGGTGGGCTTCATCAACCTGGGAAGAAAAAAATAGAATTAATTACGTTTCACGACTGAGAACCAAAATATGCAATTTAACCTTTTAAACCCCACACCAAAATTTCAATTACCTACCAGCAACTCAACGCCATTTTTACATATTTGAAATAATATGTGGGGAACTCCCTAGAAGTATGTTTATTTGTTGTATGTTCCAGTGTTGTCAGTGGACTACTTTTTTAAAATTCAGATTTGGGGCATTCTCACAATCTTTTGACTTTTGGGGGAAAAAATCTGACAAAATTAAACGTGCTAAAATAACATTTTAATCTGATAGACGGATGCCTTAATGATTCAAAATAAAGAAAAAATGGTCAGCAGCGAAAAAATTTTTATTTAACTGAGGTTTAAGTTAAACTTTCGAGTTTAATTTTCCTTACCATTTTACCGCTAAAACTTTTTATTTCTAAATTTTTAGTTATAATGAATTTGCATAGTACCCACAGGACATTCAAATAAGAAATAATAACAATGTAGTACTTTTAATATAGAATTTTTGTATAACATTGTCTTAAAGGGGTATTAAAGAAGGGACGGTAAGGTAAAAAAGGGGGATGGTATATGAAAAAAGGGACGAAATGGTAAAAAAAGGGACAGTAAGGATGGAACGGTAAGGAAAATTACCACCTATTTTTAGGAAAATCATGTTAAGACTAAGTGATAGCCACAATGTTCATTGATTTTTAGAAACAGCTGTTAACATTGGATTAAATTTTTTTTTATTTATTTACCTCGAAAAGTGCAGGAATAAACCTTGGGGACGGTGAGACTACCAATAAAGTCAAGATGCTTGAAATTAATATTTAAATTCTGATTTAAATTCTACAGTAAATTTCCTGCCAAAGAATTTTAGGCATTATTTCTCTAGCATACTTCTGGATGAGGAAAAACTTGAAAAAAATTCTGTGGCTGCATCTGAAATGATTTTCTGTATAATTTTAGAAGAGGGATGGTAAGGAATCTAAAACCCAGGGACAGAGTTAAAAAAATAATAACAACCCTAAAAATGTGTGCAGGTTAAGTTTTAGCTACATATTTATATAAAACAATACTTCCAGTTTAAGAAAAAAAAATACATCGAATTATTTTTATTAAAACAATTTTATCCAGACAGCTCCAAACTTAAAAATCAGCATCCGGGACCGGGACGGTATAGGAGGTTTCCAGGTGTTTGAACCCCCCAACATCGTCCAAAACTTATTTATCTCGTTCATATTGTTCCGCAATCATGCAATGGGATGTTCCCCAGTATATGAAATAGAAAAAACACAAAAAGTGCATTAACATAAAAATTATTATTCAGAGACATGAAAGTCAAAAGATTGTGAGAATGCCCCATTTCTTGATTGGCACCACTTTTTTGAAATCGTAAAATTCTCCTTGTTTTCACCGTAATTAATATGTCAATAAATAAGGTGAATTTTACTATTTCAAAACAAGTTGGAAATTGCTCGTCAAACATGGCATATGAGATGCGTTCGTATTATAACTAGTTTTATAAATATTTTTTGCACCGCAGATTGTACTGAATGTATATTTTAGTGCACTTCAATAAGTCCATATCCATTTCATTCTGTTCGAAAGGCTGTAACATCATTAAAATGCACTTGAAATATTTTTTTCCCATTGGCCGTCACGTAACGAAAAACTTTTGACTGTCCCTGTATTTAAACTATACAGCCGATTTTCATAAAATTTGAACTGACTCGACAAAATGTTGCTACAATTATATATTTAAAATTTCAGACCATTCGGAAGGCTGTATCATCATGAAAATGCACTTGCAATAATTTATTCCCATTGGCCGTAATGTAATGGAAAATTTTGACTGTCCCTGTAATTAAACTATAAATCCCGTTTTCATAAAATGTGAAATGACTCGACAAAATTTTGCAACAATTATATATTTAAAATTTTAGACCATTCGGTTGGGTACTTTTTGCTCTGTTATATGCGGACAGACGGACTGAACGACGACTATAGATGCTGCGTATTTATATCATTACGAACACACCTAAAATTGGTGCCAATCAAGAAATCTGAATTTTAAAAAAGTAGTCCATTGACAACACTGGTATTAGTCTAAGATCCGGTCTATGGAATATATACCCTCATTTGTTATTTAATGATAACAAAGAATATATGTTAGATAATGTATAGATTGATACATTGAAAATAGGTTGTCTAGCTAAATCACGTGCCGATAATGTTAAACAATAAAGTGTTTAATTAAATTTTTTTGATCAACTTCCTCGATTTGTTATTTATGAAAGTCGAGAATCAGCTGAGAGAACATACTCCGAGGAATTAAAAAAATAAGGGTTGCCTACTCTCGACTCTGCCCAACTATGGGGTTGACAGGTATAAACAGGTAAGTAAGCGTTGTTAATATACCCTCATAAGTTATTTAATCGAATTACACATCAAATGAAAGCTTATATTATTCCCATTCCAACCGTATTAGGTTGCCTTATCAAAAAGTTGCCTGAATCCATGGTTGCCTAGATTTAAGATGTTCAATTTTCTGTGTGAGCGTTGAGCGTGATAGAGAAGCGTTGCACGCGCAATTCCATTTGACAGACAAAGATGCAGCGAGGCATAGATTAACATACAAGATCGGACAGTTCCATAGAGCGTAATGGTAATGCAATTGCGATCGCAGCGCCTTTAGTGATTATGGGGAAGAAACTTCCCTTTCTTATAATATCTTTGTTATTTAGCGTCTATCTTATTGTAATATTTCTTTTTTTAATGTTGCATGTTTACGTTTTCAACAGAATGTTATACCAATACATAAACATAGAATAGATATTCTATTTTATATATCTAATATTTATTCTATGTTCATGCATGGATATATATATATATATTGTACATGATGGGCGAAAGATTTAAGCGCCACGAAAAACAAGCTAAAATTTTCGTCTTGAATATTATACGTCAAGTAAATATGATATAATTGGATTTAAAACCATATAAAGCGATGGTGTAATATAAAAATATACGAAATATTGCACTTTACAGGTCCCAAAAATTTTTATAAATATTCCCATTTGGTAGAAAAATTTTTACAGCTGATGTTTTATTAATTTATAAAGTTTATTATATTAAACAATCGTTACAATAATCTTTCAAAATTTACACATTTTCACTTTCTCGGTGACTTTCAACTTTGCTCAGTGAGCATGGGAAGACGGCTCAATACTATTTCCAGCACTGTGAGTTCATTAATTTGTTTCTTCGGTTTTCAAGAAGCATCCGGTGTAGTGATTTTGAGTTGTACATAGACTCCATTTACAACATGTCCGATTTGTTCTTTTCATTGAACCAGCCAAATTATGCCAGGTGGTCCATTATGTACGTCAACAATCTTATGAAGGCGCAGAACAGCAATTCGCGTGTGGTATCTGAATTTAGACGAGGAGCATTTGGTATCCGACGTACCAAATTTGAATTCTCCCGATCACCGGTTGACTTGACGTTAGAACAAACCATTAATGCTGATGCCTCAAATCAATTAACATATAATCTTGCAGCAGAGTCTATATCAGCGCGACAAAGATGGGCACTTAGTGACAGCATAAGGACGAAAATTGTATCTACCGTTAAAGAAAATGTCGGTCTATCGCAAAAAGATGATACCTGTCATGCTTTGCAGAAGAGTCGAATCAAAAAGGATAACGAAAGTCTTCAGAGTTTCATTAAGACTATAAGAGATACGCTGAATCCTTTCGTTGAGAATATAGATAAAAATATTCTGTTCAATATTTCAACTGGTAAGGCAGCATCAACTGAAGTTTGCGATTTTCTAATCAACGTTAAGTCGGTTGGAAATCAACAAAAAATGACATTTATTTCAGAATGCAATTCCACTCCCGGAAGGTTCGGAAGACCGATAAAGCGTAGCAAAATCCAGAATTTCGCTTCACAGTCTGCCGTCAAAGCTCAAACCAGCAAAGATAAAACTCAAAAGGCCGTTCTTAAAATGGAACGAGACATCTTTGGCCGATTACTTGCGATTAGTATTGAGAAAGACATCAACATAGAGTATTGCTTAACGTTTCCATTAGCGCCTGTGCCGCCTGCTCTTTTCTCGTGTACTGGTGACTTGCTAAAAACTGACAAATCCAAAACTAGCCCAAATATTAAAGTCTAACGTCGAAACAGTTGAGCCTACTGGTATCGATATTGAAATAATAGACGGTTTTTATTACCTGTATATTATCGGATCATCTATGCCGCAGACATTTGACAAGATTGTTGAATCGATCTTAATAAAATTGTGCTCATGTAATGCCCCTGAAATACACATAATTTTTGATAGACACATAACGCCCTCTATCAAAGACTGTGAACGGCAAAGTCGACTGGAGTTCGATAGACCGTATGTCATCCTAGGACCTCTTCAACCAAGACCTAGCGATTTTAACAAAAAAAAATTTCATAACAGTTGGAGAACACTGTTTTTTTTACCATACTGTCGGAAAACACGTCGTGAAGCTTGAAGAAGAAGATTATTTATGTCAACATGAAGAGGCAGATACGCGGATAATGTTTCATATATCAAAAGCGCCACCTAATTCGAAAATATTGGTCAAGGCCGATACCGATATCTTGGTAATTTTACTGGCCACTATCCACAAAATTCCGCAGACTCAAATTTGGTTGGCCGGTTCATCATCAAAGAAAAGCAATAAGAAATATCTTGATTGCATTAACTGTACCGAGCTTGCAATGAAATTAGGTTTTACTTTATGCCTGGGCCTGCCAGCTTTCCACGCATTTACGGGCTGTGATTACACAACGGCTTTTTATAATAAAGGGAAAGTCAAGCCTTATAAAATATTTTCAAGGCGAACGGATTTCCAGGAAATATTCGCATCATTGACGGATCCATTAGATGTACTCCTAGAAGATAAAATTCAACCTGTTCAGGAGTTTACTGCCTTTCTTTATGGGATCAAGCAATGTTATAATATCAATGACGCTAGATATCAGCTGTTCCAAAAAACATATTCAATGAACAAAGACAAAGAACAGTTCATGAACAAGATTAAAGGCATCGACTCCAATATGATACCAACGTGCTGGATCTCACTGAAACAGAAAATTTTGCGCACAATATATATTAATTCTATGTGGCTTCATGCAACCGATGCAGGCTGCCTTAAAGTCAATCCTGAAGATTGTGGTTGGTTTTGGGATGGTTATTTGAAGCCTTCGTGGTTTAAAGGAGATCCAACACACTTACAAGTTAAAGACGTATTAAGAGAATCGAAAAACAGAGAAAACGATGAAGAATTAAAATTAGATTGTGACATTTCTGATGATTCTGAATGTGAATAAGTGTTTTATATAAAACCTTTGTATTTTGTTATTGATAAATTTATGTATTAAAATAAAAATATTTATATCATTATGTGATATTTTATTTAACTTTTATCAGCATTTAATACGCGCTTAAATGATCGAAAAAAATCTCTTTTTGAAAAGCGGACATTCTGAACGGAAAAATTTATTATTTCATAATTATGTATTGATTAATGATTGATAAATGAATGTGTGAGTGAAAAAATATTTGATATCATCTTTAATATTTACATTATCGGAGAAATCTTAAAAAAGAATTCGCTGCATCTTTGTCTGTCAAATGGAATTGCGCGCTACACTTCTGTCACTCTCAACGCTCACGCAGAAAATTGAACATCTTAAATCTAGGCAACCATGGATTCAGGCAATTTTTTGATAAGGCAACCTAATACGGTTGGAATGGGAATAAAATAAGCTTTCATTTGATGTGTAATTCGATTAAATAACTTATGAGGGTACATTAACAACGCTTACTTACCTTTTTATACCTGGCAACCCCATAGTTGGGCAGAGTCGAGAGTAGGCAACCCTTATTTTTTGAATTCCTCGGGGTATGTTCTCTCAGCTGATTCTCGACTTTCATAAATAACAAATCGAGGAAGTTGATCAAAAAAATTTAATTAAACACTTTATTGTTTAACATTATCGGCACGTGATTTAGCTAGGCAACCTATTTTCAATGTATCAATCTATACATTATCTAACATATATTCTTTGTTATCATTAAATAACAAATGAGGGTATATATTTCTTATACCGGATCTCGTACTATATGTTCATTTGTTGTTTATCGTATATGTGTAAGTGGATTTGTAGTTAATCTTATATGTTACTTAAGTTATGTGACGTAGTGATGTATAAAGCGTCAGTATAAAGCGTACGTATAAAGCGGCGTATAAGTGTCAGTGGAGTGCAGAAAATTAAAATAGGCATCCAGTGCAATTATTGTTATGCATTTAATGTTGACAATATTTCCAGATATTTTATTACACATGTGATAGATATCCTTAAAAAGTGCCTTAAAATATCCTTAACCTCTTGCGAACTGAAGTTAAAATAATACTACAACTATACATACACTCTCGCGCAAACAAAATGACACCATACATATCAGAATGTGCCCTTTTTCTGAAATTGATGATTTAGGGGGCTGGTAATTTAGATTTACACATATGGATCTAAAATTACTAACACCCTTAAAATATCAATATAATTTTCAATAACCTAAATTCACGGAATAACAAATTAAAGGCTTTAAGGAGACTGTTCGCTCACACTGAAAACAACCGTTGGCTAATGTTAAATCTATGGGCAGGTTGTTTTCGAATTTCTCGTTTAAATTGGAATATTTTTAAACGATTATTTTTGCACATGTTAGCTGAGCTCGATCTCTGTTAGGGTTATTTTTTACTTTTTCAATTTTGGTTGCAGATTTTTTTTAATAAAGGTACTTTCACTTTCGGAACCGGTTTCAAAAGTGAAAGTACTTTTATGAAAAAAATCTGCAACAAAAATTGAAAAAGTACAAAATGGCCCTATTAGAGATCGAGGTCATAAAACCAACGCAAAATAATCGTTTAAAAATATTCCAATTTAAACGAGAAATTCGAAAACAACCTACCCATAGGTTTATTACATTAGCAAACGGGTATTTCCAAGTGAGTGAGTGAATCCCTTGAGGTGAGGATCCCCTTAAGGGGATCCGGGAAACGATTTAAAATAATTTTTATTTATTGAGTTAAAGTTTTGAAATTTTTTGGGATGGTTAACCATGTTATTTGTACACAAAATCACATGATAAAACATCTTATATATTTTTAAAAATTTTAACCATATTGGACCGTTGTCCTATAAATAGGACAGCTAATAAAACATTTTTAAAAATAAAATTGGTAAGGATTTTTTGAATGCATTTTGTTATGACGTATTTAAAATACATAAAAGTATAACATATAAACAAAAAAAACAAGTAACCAATTAAAATTTAATTGAAAAAAATCTATTTAAATTTTTTTTTTAAGAATTGTGATCTTATAATATAGAATTTTACCGTTATTATTATATTTTTATTGGAGAAATCATAGAGTATTTTTGTACAACATAAACAGTATTTTTAAAGTAAAATAAAATATTTGTTCTTAAAATTAGTTTATGTATGCATTTTATATACCCTTACTATGTGTCCT
Organism: Maratus speciosus; assembly: GCA_963932465.1. Classification (NCBI taxonomy): domain Eukaryota; kingdom Metazoa; phylum Arthropoda; class Arachnida; order Araneae; family Salticidae; genus Maratus; species Maratus speciosus. The sequence continues at coordinate 349,165,330 of OZ010800.1, read as the reverse complement.
ACTAATATGTCCTGTTTATAGGACAACTAGTTACTTAAAAAATTAAAAACTTTTTTTAAATTTTTGCTAGTATCTACTTAATTACACCATATTAATGATATCATTGAAGTTTTAAAATTTTTCAAAAATATTTAATCGGTGTCGTCCAATATTGGTTAAATTTGAAATTCATTAAAAAAGCGGGGTAATTTAAAATCGTTATAACTCGAAATATTATTTGTAGAATTTCATTTTTTTTATTTAAATAAACACAAATATATAAGTTTTAATTTAGATTCAGGATTTTTAAAAATATTAATTAAAAAAAATTTAAATGTTTAAAGTAAAAAAAAAAAAAAAAAAAAAAAAAAAAATGTGTAACTTTAAAAAAAAAAAAAAATCATATTTTCAAAAGTAAATATTTTTTTTCTAATTTTCTGAATCAAAATTAAAGTAAAACAATTAAAAAGGACATGTTCCAAGTGTGAACCATTCATCTTAACGGTTCTTGACTTATAACAATTTAAATACGAGAAATGTTGAAAAAAGTCATCAAGAAAAAAAACGCATTTTCACAAGAAATCGTTTTCATGACAACCATTGCTTGAAAGGTGGATTTGAAAACAAACCAAAACGAAGAATTTAATATTTCCTGTTCAAATTATGATAGAAACATGGTTTAAATGTCATTTTAAGCGGTAAAACGCAGAGAAATTTTTAATGCAATAAAAGTTTTTTTTTTAGAAAATTTGGAGATTTTTGTGTCTCGGATCCTTTTAAACAAATGAATAATCTACAAAACCTAAAAAAAAAAATATATATATATATATATATATATATATATATTGTAAAGAGTTTAAATTAAATAATTATGAAAATTACTTAATTTCTTGCCCACATCGTCTTGAAGACATTTTGTAAACTCAGACGAAAATACCATTTATTTCATGAATAAAAAAGCATCAGTGCTGCCATTTGTTCGCCCCCGATATGCTATTTCTTTTGGGCAGCAATTAAAGTATCGTCTCTAAAAAATAACGTTCCGTTTTATAAACCAGCCGTAAAACAAAGCAGATGTATCACTGTACGGTTAAATACGGATAATCTCCGCTGAAACTGTTTAAACTTCTAACACAGTAAAGAGGAAATTGCTGTATAAAATCACTGTATTTAAAATAAAATATACTTTGCTAAATGGTACACATATTAAAAATATGCAATAAAAACAACGTTTCGTTCCGCTTCTGCGGACGTCTTCAGGCTGACACACAAGTCTCTTAAACGAGACTTGTGTGTCACGAGACTTGTGAGTCAGCCTGAAGACGTCCGCAGAAGCGGAACGAAACGTTGTTTTTATTGCATATTAGGTAGATTTCGTAAGAAATACTACCTATTGCAGTCGTTACCATGGTGCGACTTTTGAAAAATTCCTTCATAACTTTTCATTATAGGACCCCAGGAACCCAAAACCACCCCCACCTAAAAAGTTTATATATATATATATATGTATGTATGTACTAAATTTTGTCCGCACGATAAAAGTCGCAATTATGCACGGATTATCTTCAAACTCGCCAACAACTTTGAGATGGCTAATATCTCAGCGGGGATTGAAAATGGGCAAAATCGGCCCAAGGGAATGGAAATGGGGAGGGTTCAAAATTTTGAATACCGTCTTAACATGATTCTGATAAAACCAGCTCTTACATAACAATGGCAGGAAGAAAAAAATATTTTTCGTTATAGCAGTTGCCAACAATTAATAAAAAAAAAGCAATAAAATTCTCACCACAACAATTGCTTTCCTATTGCAAGTTTTTCACGTGAAAAAATAAATTAAATAAATAGTTTGACGAATTGAAAACAAATTGAATATTACGTCATAAGTTTTCTAGAGCAAGATTTCCGCATGAGAACTCAAAATGCAATAAATAGTTTGACGAATTAAAAAACAAAAAACAAAATATTGCATCATATTGGAAATAAAATGGACCTCAGCAGGTGAATATGTAACGGCATATGAGTTTGAAAAACGTATTAAAACATGATAAAAACCCGACTATGGAAATATTAACATATTTTAACACTTTGGGGTTCTCTGAATTTGCTTTAGCCATATTTAAACCTATTCCATATACATGCGTGTGTGTATTCGGGCATATTAGAATTTTCACAAAATGTTTAGCTCCCTAGAGCTCATTCTTAGTGAAGGAACTGGGTTTATCTCTAATCTTGATTTAAGTTTTGGTGGTGAATTTAGTACTTAACTTCAAAATGTACCACCGCTTGTAGGCCCGAGCCGGCAGGGATTTTTTTTTTATGTGTGTACCATTTAGCAAAGTGTATTTTATTTTAAATACAGTGATTTTATATAGTTCATGGTGCAATCGTCCAATTCCTTAAAAAAAAAAAAATTGCTGGCCAGCAGCAAGATAGCTGCTGGCAATAATGGAGAAGTGCTGGCTAATGGTCTACAACCTCATGACCACTGCTGGACAGCTTCAGTCAACTTTGCTTTTGGAAATCATCAGATAAAATTCTGTTGGACTTCCGTTTTATCTCATGCGCTGGCCCACCACTACATGGAAGTGCACGAACTTTTGCAGTATCATTGCTGGAAACCCTTACGCTAGGTGGCGTTGCGAATATCGAAGATATTGAGTATTTGAACACAAATCTGAAATGAATATCTTAACACAATGTAAGCTGCGAAACTATTTTTTTTTTTTTTTTGAAACTGTAAATAATACAGCACACTACCACCAACAAAATAAATAAGTAAATGAATAGATAAATAAATTCTTTATTTCAACGCACTTTTTATTAACACTTTCCAACAAAGTTGAAAAGTGTTTATGACTTCGGTTTGTCTGTCCGCGCTCTAACTCCCGTAAATATACTCGGATCGTTCTGAAATTTTTGGATGTTAGTGACCTCTACCATAGCACGAACCCTATTTCAAATGAAGTTTGTAGTATGCTTAGTTCATTTACAGGGACAGTCAAAAGTTTTCCGTTACATTACGGCCTATGGGAAAAAATCGTTTAAAATATTTTATAATGATGTTACATGCTTTCAAACATAATAAAATTGATATGCATTTATCAAGTGCACTAAAATATGCATTCTATAGAACATGCGGTGCAAAGAATAGGTATTATTCATTTACAGGGCCACACAAGAGAATTCCGTTACATAATGATATAGGGTGGAGGGAATTATTTTCGGCGTATTTTAATTATGTTAAATTATTTCATGTATAATCAAATTGATATACGTCGATGAGGTTTACTATAACTTATTTCATGTATAATACGAAGTGCATAGCATTTAAAGGGACACACAAAAGATTTCAGATACTGTCTTGTATCCGAAGTACTGTAAGGTAGCGATGATTGCTGGAAATGCATTTTTAATTATGTTATGTGCTTTTATGTTTCATTATATTTGTACATTGTATATGGTGTGTATAAATGCTGTAACTTATATACAGGGCTACACAAAAGAATTCGAAATGGTTACTGGGTATGATTGCCAATTGCTTAAAGGTGGTTTTTAAATGAGTTATGCATTTTTACGCTGAACTGCATTTACTTTACTAAGAAATGTTTGTAGAACATACATAAAATGATATACATGGTCATGCAAAGAATTGGATACATGGCCGTCTATAAATGATAACTTCTGGAAATGTGATTCGAAGAGTTTTAAGAGTGTTTTACTTTGAATTAAACTTTAGCTAAATATTGGCGTGTAATAAAGGTACTAGGTAAACTACAGGGTTGTACAAAAGTATGCTAGTATGTTTCCATCTAGAGTATAAATTGCTGAAAGAGAATTTCAACCTGTTATGTGTTTTCTTGCTAAACTAAATTTCCCCATTATATAGTATGTATATATCAACCTACAGATCCAATACAGTGCTGTTCAAAAGAATTGGGATACATATTTGCTATGGACGGTAACTGCTGAAATCAGTTTTTCAAATGTTTTATGCGTTTTCTGAAATGTTTACTTAGTTCTCTTATATACTTCATTTCCCTAAATAACGAAGTTTTGTTAAAGCATTCAGAAAGTGTTGGAAAGTGTTTCATAATCTATGCTTAACGCATGATTTTTCTTGCTTGTTTTCTCCTTAAATCTGGTTTTACTAAGTTACAAAGGATTTCGGTTATCATAATTTACACAGTTGAGAACCAATCAGCGTATAAAATATGTAGAATTTCTATACAATACAATAATTTCTATACCAGTTTAATGATTGGGAACGTAAATCGCAAAAAAAATAAACTTGTAATAGTGTAATGAGAGCTTGACAACTACGAGTGGTTGTAGAATACTTTGAAAGTACTTGTCCATGTCCGATCTCGAAAACCAAACAGCATCGAGCGCGGTTAGTACTTGGGAGGTTGACCACATTGAAACCGCCGCAGGTTCAAATATTTCTATAGACACTTCTACAGATATTTCTATAGCTTTTGGTGAAACTAGCTTATAAAAAAAGGGCCATAATTCTATAATACTCTGTTTTGTTTTTATAGAATTCTATAAGAAATGTTTGTAAGGGAAAGTGCTGGGCCAGCAAAGGAATAGCAGTAGAATAGGTGCTAGCACTGCAGGAAAAGTGCGGATTGAAATAATGTGATGGCATACAAATTCTAGCCTGCTGTTGGCCATCACTGATGGCCAGCTGCATTCCGCACCATTAAGTAATGGCACCATTTCACTTTACCGCTGATGGCAGTGCTGGCTGCCATCTTTTTTCGAGCTTATGGCCCACTGTTTCTTTCTTTGCTGGGAAGCATCGCACATTTTCAATTTTTATTCCGTCGTATAGGGAAAAAAGTACTTTTAAATGAATTTGTTTGAAAACTGCATCTCAATTTATTTTTTTATATTCATTGTTTTGTAGTTTTTAACCCTATTTCTTTAATTTTGGTAACTGAAGTATTCCATTTCTGTTGAAAGTAAAGGAAAAGCCGTTGGAAAATAGTAGATTATGATATCTTTTTGTTGTAATTTTCCCATAACAACTGAAAAAAGTGTAATTAAAATACGTGCTATTTTGAAAAAATATAAATGAATGTTTTCTGATAAAACATGGAGCTATTATAAACTATATTTAATTTTAAGTATCTCTATTTATGTTATAAACAAATAAAGGCATATGCATCATGAGATAGCCGATATTTTTTTTTCTTTTTTTTTTTTTTGTAATGTTTCTTGAATGACGACATCGCTTTTTGCTGGATTTGTGTATTATTCAGTGATAATGACGTCCTATGCATATTTTACTGTAGATGCTATTTAAGATCGGATCGTAAATGTGTAATTATTCAGCGGATGCGAATGACGTCATTTTATATAAAATAAAAGCGCGTTTAAGCCTTAAAACATAAGTATTTTTTGTACTATCTATATTTATGTACATATTTTTTTTTCATCGTGGGCAACACTAAATTCTGAAAAAGCAGAATACCTGTTTTCTAGCTGCTTTTCTTTCAAAGGAAAACAAGTTGGAAATTGCTCGTCAAACGTGGCAAATGAGGTGCGTTCGTACTATAACTAATTTTATAATAATTTTTTGCCCCGCATATTGTACTGAATGTATATTTTAGTGCACTTCATAAGTGCATATCCATTGCATTCTGTTCGAAAGGCTGTAACATCATTAAAATGCACTTGAAATATTTTTTCCCGTTGGCTTAATGTATCGGAAAACTTTTGACTCTCCATGCAATTAAACTATACATCCAATTTTAATAAAATTTGAAATATGTCGACAAAATTTTGTAACAATTTTATATTTAAAATTTCAGAACTTTCGGAAGGCTGTAACATCATTAAAATGTACTTGCAATAATTTTTTCCCATTGGCTGTAACGTAAAGGGAAATTTTGACTCTCCCTGTAATTAAACTATGCATCCGATTTTCATAAAATTTTAAATCAGTCGACAAAATTTCGCAACAGTTATATATTTAAAATGTCAGACCATTCAGAGGGCTGTAACGTCATTAAAATGCACTTGCAATAATTTTTTTTCCCATTGGCCGTAATGTAACGGAAAATTTTTGCCTGTCTTTGTAATTAAACTATACATCCGATTTTCATGAAATTTGAAATGACTTGACAAAATTTTGCAACAATAATGTATTTAAAATTTCAGACCATTCGGTTGGGTAGTTTTTTCTCTGTTATATACGGGCGGACAGACGGACGGACAGATGCACAGACGGACTGAACGACGACTATAGTTTCTACGTATTTATATAATTACGAACGCCCCTAAAAACGTTGAGCCATATGGGTTGTGGAGAATTATATGTTTTGATGCCAATTGAGCGTTAAAGGGATGGCGGTGGCTCTATGTCTATTGTTTACGTGGGGTTACTCGCCACCTGGGCTCTCTCTCTGTATGAGTAGGTGAGTGTGGTTAGAATGTTTTTTTAAGAACATGTTTTCGCTTTTACTGTAAATAAAAATGTATATAGTGTAATACAGATGTAAATAATCTTCCAATAAAACGGAAGAGAGAAAATGATATCCCGTGGACTTCACTGAGCCAATCGATTTATTTTAAGATAGCGTTAGTTAATTAAGAAATCCACTGAACCAGAACCGGTCGCCACACTGGTGCAAAAGCCGCGAATATAAATGGATAACTACGCTACTAATTGGCCTTTTATTAAACAGGTAAGTTCATTTAAAATTTTGCTTAAATTTAAGATATATTGGAAGACATAATTCTTTGAATGAGTGAATATAAAGATGAATCAAAGTGAAATTCTAAAACGAAACATAGCAAAACGCGGGTCAATTAGATCCACAGTAACGAAATTGATTTAAAAAAATTGATAGTGAAATTAAAAAAGATGATTCCAAACCGGAAATAGTTGAGGATTCTCTAGCGGCATTAGTTGAACATAAATTATCATTAGAAAAATTAGATGAGTCAATTGAATCGGAAATTGAAACCGATAATTTAGAAACAGAAATAGAAACTTCGATAGAATATAAGGAAGCTTTTGTGACTTGCAAATCAAGAGGCAGTAGATATTTGAAATAATTAAAAATAAATTCAACTATCACGAGTGAACCAAAAGCAACTACGCCCCCCATATCAGACAATCAATTAAAGTCGAATACGAAATTATCGCGATTTTCTTTAAATAAATTTAGGCGACATTTGCAAACTTCAAGAATTTTGGCCTCAGTTTAAAGTCGCTATTCACGAAAATGAAGCTCTTCAGGAAATAGAAAAATTCACTTATTTAAAATCTTTAATTTCTGATTCAGCAGCTGCCGCTATTAAAGGGCTTCCATTAACAAGAGAAAATTATATAACGACAATATATATATTAAAGGATCGTTTTGGAAAAAAGAGGCCTTCAGCAGCTGCCGCTAATAAAGGGCTTCCATTAGCAAGAAAAAATTATATAACGGCAATAAATATATTAAAGGATCGTTTTGGAAAAAGAGAGGTTTTGATTTCCGCACACACTAACAAATTGTTAAACTTAGAAGCAGTACGAAGATCAATTGACATACATTCTTTGAGAAAATTACACGATCAGATAGCGGTACAAATACGAAGTCTAGAATCGTTTGATGTGAAGTCAGACCAATATGGTTGCTTATTATTACCCATTATTTATAAATACATACCGAATGATCTTTTATTGCAATTTCACAGAGAACAATGCGAAAAAAAGGATGATTGTGTAAATCATTTATTGTTGTTCCTGAAACATGAAACAGAAGGGCGAGAAAAAGCTATTAATGTTACTTATATCAGTTTTGAAAATACTAAATCCCATGAAAATAAATTTAAACAAAATTCTCCCAAACACTTTCACCAAGGAAAAAAAAGCATTCACAAGGAAAAGCATTCAAGGAAACAAAAGCATTCCTTCAGCATTCACATTAAATACAATTACTGAAAACCTTTGCCCCTTTTGCTCTCAAAAACACGAAGCAAATTTGTGTAAATTAAATTTGGAACAACGAAAAGAATCTTTATTAAAACAAGCTAAATGTTTCAGATGTTACAACCGATTACACTGGAAACAGAATTGCAGAAATACTATGATGCGTTGCGCAATTTGTTTTTCGAAAACTCATCAAAATTATCTTTGCAACAAAAAACAAAAAGAAAGATTATCGAATGAAAATAAATTGACTTTCATTCCACTGAGCGTGAACCAGGAAGGGGGGGGGGGACGGAAAATAAGCAGCATGAAAGAACAACAGTTTTGTCACTTTGTTGTAACCCGATGAATATATATATTTCCAAACGTTGAAAGAAATTATGGTTGGCAAGAACCAAAATATTAATGTTCGAATATTATCAGATAGCGCATCGCAGAGAACATTTATCGGGGAGAATTTATCTAAACGTTTAAATTTAGAGGTAATAGGGCAGGAATCATTAAAAATGCATACCTTTGCTGGAACAAAACCCATTGTTGATAATCATAATAGAGTAAAGATTTTCCTAAAAGACAATAACTCAGACAATATAATATGTCTGAAAGCAACAGAAACGGAAAAAATCTGTTCCGATATAATACGCGCGCCAAGTTCAGAGTTATATAAAATATAAATAAAAATATGGGTATAGAGTTATCAGACGTTTCTAATGAATCAGATGATGGTGAAAATGAAATAGATTTATTGATTGGGAGCTATTACTATTGGTCAATTATGACAGGAAAATATAAACGTATTTCACCAACTCTTGTTCTGAATGAAACTAAATTAGGTTGGACACTTCACGGCAAATTCTCAGAAGAAGTTAATGGAAATAATTTAGTTAGAGCTATATACAGTACCTATCTATTTAGGATGATAACAAAGATGATGAATTTCAGTTCAACTTGAAAAATTTTGGACTATAGATGAGTTTGGGATTCAAGAAGATAGTACAAACAAAGATTTGTGTGGTAAACAAATATTAGAACAATTTGAAAATTCGATTAAATTTAAGAACAACAGATATGAAGTTAAACTGCCTATGATATATGATAATCTTGATCTTCCTAATAATTATGAAATTGCCAAAAAGAGATTTGAAAGTTTAATTAAACGATTTGTAAATAATCTTGCATGATTTAAAGAATATAAAGATATCATTAATGAACATAAGGCTTTGGGAATAGCAGACCAGGAAATAAATTCGGCCAATGGTAATTTGACATACTATTTACCCCCACCACCCTGTGTGATTCAAACGGACAGACAAACCGCCAAACTGCGCATCGTTTTCGAGGCATCATCTCGCGCTCCTTCTGAACATTCTCTAAATGATATACTCTTTCCAGGTCCGAATTTTAATTCTGATTTATTTGATTTAATTTTACAATTTCGAAGCAATAAGATTGCTGTAGTAGCATACATTGAAAGGCATTCTTGCGGATAAGCCTTGCTGAAACTGAGAGAGATATGACACGATTTTTGTGGATAGAAGAACTCCCTCAAAATAAAAATTCTCCATTGAACTTTATAATTATGAAAATGTGCCGCGTATTATTTGGCATAACTTCGAGTCCATTCCTGTTATGAGCTGTAATTAAGCATCATGTGAAAAAGTATGCAACTTTGTATCCGGAAACTTGCTCCAAAATTAAATCTTCCATTTATGTTAATAACCTTTTGTTAGAAGCAGATGCTGTTAATGAAGCTTTAAAAATTTCAAAGGAATCGTTAGATATTTTTCAAGAAGCAAATATGTCCTTGCGGAAGTGGCAAAGTAATTCTACTATTTTAAAGGAACATTTAAAATCATTAGATGTGAATGTTTGCCCTGATACATCAGCTGATACAATTCCATTTAAAATCTTAGGGTTAATATGGAACACGGAAGAAGACATTTTCAGATTTGATAATCAGAGTCATTTAGAATATGTTCATTGTCAGGAAAAGTCCAAAAGAACTGTAATTTGAGCGGCTGGAAGAACTTTTGACCCCATTAGTTTTTATCTCCATTCACAATTTAAATTAAAATGATTTTTCACTCATCGTGGGAACACGGTATCGATTGGGACCAAAAATTGCCAGAACATTTAGACAAAAAATGGGATAATTGGTGCTCACAGATTCCATATCTTAGTAAAATAAAAATCCCAGGGTATTATTTTCAGGACATAGAAGGTTTTGCTAATGTAGAAGTTCACTGTTTTAGTGATGCAAGTATTAAAGCCTATGGAAATGTTATTTATCTTAGATATAACAATAATAATAGCATAAAGGCAAGTTTTGTTACACCAAAAAGCAGATTAGCTCCCATAAAAAAGTTAACTTTACCACGTTTGGAGTTAATGGGTGCTATGATTGGAGCTAGACTTGGAAAACGGGTAATGTCCGTTCTCAAGATAAGTGAAAATAAAGTACACTATTGTACTGACTCGAACAACGTACTTCACTGGATCAAGAGTTCATCTAGTACTTGGAAGACATTTGTCAGCAGTAGAGTATCGGAAGCACAAACTTTGACAAATCCGATGAACTGGAGACATTGTCCCGGTAGCTCAAATCCTACTGACCGACTTACGAGAGGTCTCTCACTTCTCGACCTCGAGAGCGATGATCTATGGTGGTGAGGGCTTCCATTGTTAATTAAAGATTCAAATTTATGACCCAAGGAATACAGAGAAGTAGATGAAGATAGGAAGAAATTAGAAGCTAAAGGAAAAGTAATTCCCTAAAACTTTTGTTCAGCAACAACAGAAACCACTTATAGAGATCGAGCGTTTTAGTTTTTCTTGAAAGCAATTACAACAGTGGCAGGAATTAAAAGATTTGTCTTTAATTTAAGAAGTCCAATTAATCGTAAAGGCGTATTATTTGCTGAAGAATTGAAAGAAGCTGACGAATTATTAATTAAAAAAATACAAATGAAAAATTATAAGGAAGAAATCGAGTCATTAGAAAGAAGAAAACCTCACGAATTTATTCCCTATGTCCATATTTGGGTGAAAATAAATTTTTACGAATAAGAAGCAGACTTAATGAAGGCTCCTTTAGTTCAAATGAAACTAATCCAGTCATATTGCCAAATAATGAAAAATTTACCGAGTTGTTTATTATGCAAGAACACAGAAAATTGTTGCATAGTGGAGTTTCTTTGACACTTGCACAAATCCGAAAAAAAAAAATTCGGATTCCACAAGGATAACAATTAATTAGGAAAATTGTCAGAAAATGTTTAATTTGTAAATAATACAATGCAAAAGCAACTAACCAACTAACTGACCAACTTCCGAAGAAAAGAATATCAGAATCTCCTGCGTTTACAGGTTATATGATTGGATTTTGTAGGTCCGACAATCATAGAAAACAGAGAATAAACAGACGCCAAAGTCATATATTGTACTGTTCACCTGTGCCACAACAAGGGCCATACATTTGGAAGCAGCCAGGGATATTACTACAAAATCTTTCATTTTGTGTTTTCGTCGATTTATTTCAAGACGCGGAAACTGTAAAATAATTTTTTCGGATAATGCATTGAGTTTCAAGGCTGCTGATAAAGAACTACAACAATTAGAAAAAATCATTAAAGATCAAGAACTTCAGTATTTTATATCGAATAAAGGTATGACATAGAAATCTATCGTCGAGCGTGGCCCATGGTGGGGAGGGTTTTATGAAAGGCTCGTAAAAAGTGTAAAAGAACCCTTAAGGAAAATTTTGGGAAGAGCTCTCATCACATTTGAAGAATTGCCAACAATCTTGACAGAAATAGAAGCCATAATAAATATGAGACCACTAACCTATCAGGGGCGGATCCAGAGAATCGTTTTTTGGGGGGGGGGGGGGCGATCCCGAGTGACATATAATCAACGTAGTCATAATTTCTGTTGCTCAAATCATTTCTTGCAGTTAATTTTTAAATGAATATGAAATAATTAATGCGATTTGAAAATGTTACAGGCTTTCGATTATCCGACGTCCGATTAACTGAAACACTCGGTTATCCAACACTCTTATTATATAATCCCGCCCTCTCAAAATATGGTTTATTGTTACTTATTAGGTCGTAAAATTAAAAACGTTATAACAGAATTTATTTATAAAATGTCTTATTTTTTTTCTTTTTCTTTTTACTCTTGTACTATGGTAATTATTTATCTTATTTTTTGTTCTTTTAGTTATAGTGAACAACATTAATAACACAAGCCTGCGATGATTGTGTTTTTTAACATTTGGTAATTGATTTTGATGTATTTTTTTAGCACTGGATGCGAAAATGACCTTCATTTTTAACCATCACGTCACGATTTTCGCAAATCGTAAATTTCAAAGTTAAAAAGTAAAACTAGAAAACAGGAATTCTGCTTTTCAGAATTTAGTGTCGCCCCCGATGACAAAAGATATATGTATATAAATATAGATACAGTAGAGTCCCGATTATCCGAGTTAATCGAACTTATACCTTTGGAATGGATCATTTTCTTCTGATGGACTGATGGCTTCCATTATTACGAAACAGTCGTTATAAATGAAGTGTTAGGTGAAGATGAAAGAGCAGTAGTAAAAAGTTAGAACTCTGATTTCCTGGTCAGAATGGGGGGGGGGGGGAATGGCTATAATTTTATTTTGGAAAAAAAAAATGGAAGCCATCAGTTCATCAGAAGAAAATAACTCGGTATATGCGGAAACTCCGATAATCGGAGCTCTACTGTAGTTCAGTTTTAAGACTTATAACATGCGATTTTATTTTACATAAAGTGACGCCATCCACATCCGCTGAAGAATTCATCATTTAGCAATCCAGTGTTAAACAACATCTACAGTAAAGTACGCTTAAGACGTCACTATCGCTGAATAATACACACACACACACACACAAAAAGAGATTTCGTCATTCAAAAAACTCGACAAAAAATCGGCCATCTTAAGATTCACAAGCCTTCATTTGTTTGTATTATCATTATAGATATTTAAAATGAAATTTAGTTTCTAAAAGCTCCCTGTTTTATCAGAAATCTTTCATTTATATTTTTTGAAAATAGCACGTATTTTAACTTTTCTTTTCTGTTTTTATGGGAAAATGGCAACAAAAAGATATAATTGCTATTTTTCTTTCACTTTCTACAGAAATGGAGTTCTTCCGTTGCCAATATTAAGCAAATGGCTCTAAAAACTACAGAAAAAAAAAATTAATATTTCAAAAATAAATGGAGATTCAGTTTTCAAACAAATTGCATTATAAAGTACTTTTGTTTTCGAATATGACGGTATAAACATTGAAAATGTGCGATGCTTAGAAGTTTAAAAAACTGCTATAGAGTATTTAATCGTACTGCTTTGTTTCACGGCTTACTTCTGTAAGGTAACGTTATTTTTGGAGATGTCACAAATTAAGCTGGGCGAAAGAAATAGCATACCGTACCGGGGGCTAAAAATAGCGAAAATCTCTCAAAGCAATTTGTGAGTACAGCAATAAAAGAAGGTAAATGTTTTAAATACATCTGCCACAAATTTCCCAGCTTTATCAACCGCCAAAATAAAAGAGGATACCGAGATGAGCTCCATAGATAAGATTAAAAGAAAAGCGCGAAGCAGAGCATGAGCGGTTCAAAGAAACTTCACGCATGGAATAAAATTATAAGGATTTTAAATACACAATATTTTACATGTTTAACTGTAAAAATCCATAGTATAAGCAAAAAAATGACTAAGTTATTATGAAAAAAAGTTGCGTCTATTTTACAGCAGCAGATTTTCGCAATATTTCGACTATTTAAAAATTTGCGATTTGTGAAAAATCCTGACGTGATGGTATGGTAAAAATTGAAGGTCATTTTTGGATTCAGCACTAAAAAATACATAAGAACCAATTACCGTAGCTGAAAAACATAACAATCACATCTATTTTTTAATATCAGATTTCTGGAAGAGAGTAATCTCTGAAAAAGGATCGCCTTCAGAAATTTGAAGGACCTTAACATTCTTGAAAATCAAAATGTGTCATCTAAGTGGTGTTTATACCTCTTCATAGGCGCGAATCGCCCCCTCCCCCACCCCTTGGTTTAAAAAAATATAAATCCATCGATTATCGTGAATTGCGGCAAATGGTTGCCGAAAAAAATCGATTTCATCAATCGTTCGCAGGTCAAAGGATCTCGCAAAGAAACGCAAATTTCGTCAAAGGATCGCGCAAAAACGCGAATTTCGTCAAAGAAGCGCGGAAAAAACGCGAATTTCGTCTAAGTGTCGCAGAAAAAAACGCGAATATCGTTAAAGGATCGCAGAGAAAACGCGGATTTCGTCAAAGGATAGCTAAAAAAAAGCGAATTTTGTCAAAGAATCGCAGAAAAAAAACGCTAATTTTGCCAAAGGATTGCAGAAAAAACGCGCATTTTCGCGAAAGAATCGTACAAAAAACGCTAATTTCGCGAATTTCGTCAACAGATCTAAGAAAAATGCGAATTTTGTGAAAGAATCGCGAAAAAAATACGCGAATTTCGTCAAAGGGACGCGGAAAAGACGCACAATTAACACCAGGAGGAGCGCATCCACGGGGGAGGGGGGGGGGGTCGATCGGGAAGGTCGCCCCCCATGACATAAATCCAACGCTTTTAACGGCAGTTTTCGCGGAACACACAGACAAGCAAACGAAAACCAAACACTTTTCGGGTATCAATGGTAAACCTCTCTGACGTTTCGGCAATTAGTGAACAAAATAGGATTATGTCCAGTCAAAAGGCATTATGGCGACATAATTTTTGACACTATGGGTTGAGGTGGGGGACGATGCCACTTCGTGTACCTTTTGTTGAATCACTACAACATAAATTGACAACGTTATGCGGATCCTTTTAAAGTGTTGAAACTTTTTCGTTCATTCAAAGAAGCCACAGTTCTAATTTCTGTATAACAATATTTTTGAGGAGTGCTTTATTGTTTGAGAAAAGAATGGGGTTCATACAATTTCCAAAGAAAGAAAGAAACAAGAAAAAGAAAGGTCCTTTGAAAAATTCAAGCATCTTAATGTTTTTCTGAAGACAGCCACTAATGTGTAAAAAATGTACTGTTATTGCCACCCACATTGGTACATTTTAAGGGTATTTGATGAATGAACAAAAGAGGATTATATCATAATCGCAGTCAGTTAAAATGCGTATGGTGTCTTGATTTCTTATAAACCAACTTGGTAAATTTGTTCTTCTCTTCTTTGCCCCGATCGAACCCCTCCCCCCCCCCTTCGTAGATGCGCACATAGGGGAATCTCATCCCTGTGCTAATTGTGCGTTTTTTCCGCGGCCCTTTGACGAAATTGGCGTTTTTCCAGCGATTCTTTGGCGAAATTTGCGTATTTTTTTTTTGCGATTCTTTGAAGAAATTCGCCTTTTTTCAGAGATCTGTTGATGAAATTAGCGTTTTTTGCGCGATTCTTTCGCGAAATTAGCGTTTTTCCGCAATTCTTTGTCGAAATTGGCGTTTTTTTTCGTGGTCCTTTGATGAAATGCACGATTTTTTGACGACAATCGCATTTTTTCCGCGCTTTTTTGACAAAATTCGCGTTTTTTCGCGATCCTTTGACGAAATTTGCGTTTTTTCTCGATCATTTGACGAAATTTTCGTTTTTTGCGACCCTTTCACCTGCGAACAATTCAGGAAATTGATTTTTTTTTTCGGAGACCATTTGTCGAAATTCGCGATAATCGTTGGATTTTGCCCCCCCCCCCCCGTGGATCCGCGCCTGTAACCTATACAAGTGATTTCGGCGAGCCAGAGTCACACCGGCTCATTTCCTTCAGCTAAGAAGAGAAAACATTAGTTTTCCTCTACATTTTGCCGAATTAAGAAATAAAATTTCTACTAAAGAAACGTTGTTAAGGAGAAAACTATATCAAAGTAAGTTGTTGAAACAGCTCTGGATTAAGTGGAAGGAACAAAACTTATAGTCCAGGCAATAGAGACCGTATAGGGGCTCTACCTAGCAAAATTCATGGTAGTTCTGGAAAAAAGCTTACTATATGTTTTTTGGGTCGCTGAATCCGAATTTTTAACTTCCCACCAAAATTTCCCCCGGCAACCACCCCAAATTTTGGTAAAATGCCCCCCTAAAAAGATTTTTATTTAAAAAATCAATTTTTTTATTGTTTTAGGTAAAAAGTATCTAGAAATTCAGAAAGTAGACAAAATTTGCAACAAATTAGATGTATGACATTATGACTTAAGATGAAGGGGAATGGGGGGATTTGCCTCGGAACATGAGCCACGGTGCTGTGTGGACTAAGTTGCGCAATTCCACTTAACCACTCACACGTTTACATTCGCCTTCCCATCTCCCCTCTGAACTTTCTCTATAAGGTTTACTTTAAGTTTTTTGGGTCGCTGAATCCGAATTTTTAACTTACCATCAAAGTTCCCCCCCCCCCCCCGAAACCCCCCAAAATAGTTGTTTTTTTATTAAATTTTTTATTGTTTTAGGGGAAAACTATGTAGAAATTCAGGAAGTAGACAAAATTTTCAACAAATAGGATATATGACATTATGACATAGGATAAACGGGGAGAGAGCAGGCTGCCTAGGTACATTCCCCACGCGCTGTTCCTAAAAACCAAATTTTTTCAAAAATTCAATTTTTCGGAGGTTTGCCGGGGAAAATTTTGGTGGGAAGTTACAAATTTGGATTTAGCGACCAAAAAACATAAAGTGAGCCGAAATTCAGAACTAGCATTAACTTTGCCAGGTAAAATCCCCTATTACCTGGACTTGCATAACTTAGTGCACATAGCGCCGCAGTGTATATTCCGAGGCAGCCCTCTCCCTCCCCGTTCATTCTACGTCATAATGTCATGTATCCTATTTGTTGCAAATTTTGTCTACTTTCCGAACTTCTACATAGTTTTCCCCTAAAACAATAAAAAATTTAATTTAAAAACAACTATTTGGGGGGGGGGGGTTCGGGGATAAGTTAAAAATTCGGATTCAGCGATTCAAAAAACTGAAAGTAAACCTTATAGAGAAACTTCGGAGGGGAGATGGGAGGGCGAATGCAAACGTGTGAGTGGTTAAGTGGAATTGCGCAACTTAGTCCACGCAGCACCGCGGCGCATGTTCCGAGGTACAGTGGTCGTCAGAATTATAAGAACAATTGAAAATTGCACAGAAAAAATTTATTTCTGAACTAAATAAAGTGAAATTTATACATAAAATGCTTTTTCATGCTAGAAATCATTATAGAATGCAAAACACTCGAAAATGTAAAATATGAATGCTTTGCCATAATTAACAAAATATGCCATTGTAAAAATTGGACAAAATTATAAGGACAATGAATATTTTTGCCTGAAACACACTAATAATTAATAATCTCCCCCTTCATCTCAATCACTTTGGTCAGTCTTTACGTCATGGAGTTTCACAGTTCCTTAAGAACGTTCTTGGAAATTTTTGACCAGGCTTTTTCGATGGAGGACATGAGTTCTTGCTTGTTTTCATATTGTGTACCATTTTTGTATACTTCGTGTGCCAGAATACCCCACAGATTTTCCATTGGATTCAGATCAGGGCTTCTGGCCGGCCAATGAAGTAGTTTCGCGAAATTAGCATCAAACCACGATTTTGAAGTTTCGGAAACATATACTGAGGCATTGTCCTTCTGGAAAAAATAATCTCCACTCGTTATTAACGGTGCTTACGGTAAAAGATTATCACCCAATACATCACCATAACTCTCAGAATTCATTCTACACTGCACAAAAACTATTGGAGTAGTTCCACAAGTTGCGAAACCTCCCCAGACCATTATTGAGCCATCTCCAAATGCACGCTTTGAGAAAATTTCTTTTTCTCTACGGAGATCATACCAGAAGCAGCGAAACCCATCTGTTCCATCCAAATTAAACTTTTTCTCATCTGAAAAGACAACATCGTCCCACTTTTTTTTCCATAGTAATGCATTTTTTGGCAAACTCCATCCTCAGTCTCTCATGAACTTTTGAAACAGGCAGTCGTGACATATGTTTACCATAGCGAATCTTTTTTTCTTTTTGTAAAACACGTCGAACAGTTCGAGCACTGCATTCTAAGTTCAATTCACGTTTTATTTCTGTTGACGTTTGTTTTTTGGAGCAAGCTCGCCTTATTATCATTCTTTTCTCCCTTACAGAAACAGAAGTTGGCCTGCCTGTATGTCTTTGCCGTCCATATTTACCGGGATTTTTAAGATAATTGTAAATAACCGTTCTTGATCTATTCAGCTTTGTCGCAATTTGGCGTACAGAAAGTCCTGAACTTTTAAATACATCCACTTTCCCTTTCTCAAATTTTTCTTAGCTTTGTACCTAGCGGAATGATTGAAAAACAATATGACGATCCCAAACGCTTACTACGCATTTATATCATTGCTGAGTTCCGTGTGCAGAGCAAAAAATATGCAAATTTTACTTTTTAGAACACACAAATACAGTTGTTCTTATAATTTTGTCCATATCAGATGACTATATAAATCCATAATACATTTTATGAATATGAACTTTCCACATATTTCCATAAAAACTTACAAAAATATTCTTTATTTTTCTTTTAGTTTCCATCCATTAAATTTGCTTAAGTTTCCGGCCAAATGTAGCCAAGATTTGGCAATTTTTCCCTTGTCCTTATAATTTTGACCACCACTGTAGATCTCCCCTTCCCCTTCATCCTAAGTCATAATGTCATATATCTAATTTGTTGCAGATTTTGTCTAATTTCTGAATTTCTAGGTACTTTTCCCCTAAAACAATAAAAAAAATTGATTTTTTTAATAAAAACCTTTTTTGAGGTCATTTTACCAGAATTTGGGGGTTGCCGGGAGGAAATTTTGGTGGGAAGTTACAAATTCGGATTCAGCGACCCAAAAAACATAAAGTACACCAATTTCCAGAACTTCCATTAATTTTGCCAGGTAAAATACCTTATTGCCTGGACTATTATTGAATTTAAGTTCAGTTCATCAATTTAAAACTCCCGAAAGACACAAAAACTTAAAAATTGGAGATGTTGTTTTAGTAGATGGTACTGCTAAATCTAAACTGTTGTGAGACTTAGGAATAGTTACGGAAGTCGCTCTTGGCAGAGATAAACTTATCCGTGCTTGTATAATAAAAACTGTTAAAAGACTGCTGTGAAAACCAGTACAACTTTTGTATCCTTTTGAACTAGATTTCTGAATGATAAATGATTTCAGTATTTGGTTTGAAATTAATTTTTTTCTACTAATTTTTGAATATCAAAATGTGTTTGTTTTATAAATTCATAGTTAAAATTTTTTTTTTTTTTTTTTTTTTTTTTTTTTTTTTTTTTTTGTGTGTGTGTGTGTGTTTTGCAATTTGTTGTTTATTCATTTAGTAAAATGTTTCATTTTATGCATAATTGTACCTTATTTCAAATTGAAAAGGTTTTTGAATTAATAATGGTATTTAATTTGTTAATATTAGGTATATATATATTCAGTTAATCTTATTCAGGTAAAATATCTGGCCAGATATGTTCATGTAGCTACATGTTATAAGAATGTCTTTTTTTTTTTTTTTTTTTTTTTTTTGATCATGACTTTATTATTTTATGTTCAATTCTTTATGCTACAATACCTGTAGATAGAAAATTTTCTATTTGAAATTTGAGTTGTGAATTAAGGTTTGGTTTATTATAAGAATGTGTTTATGTTGATTTATCATTATGTACTCTCATGAGTCCAAGTGGGGAGTGTGTGGAGAATTATAGGTTTGGACGCCAATTGAGCGATAAAGGGATGGGCGGTGGCTCTATGTCTATTGTGTACGTGCGGTTACTCGCCACCTGGGCTCTCTCTCTGTACGAGCAGGTGAGTGTGGATAGAATGTTTTTTTTTTTTAAGAACATGTTTTCGCTTTTACTGTAAATAAAAATGTATATAGTGCAATATAGATGTAAATAGTCTTTCAATAAAACGGAAGAGAGAAAATGATATCCCGTGGCCTTCACTGAGTAAGTGCCAATTGAGATTTATTTTAAGATAGCGTTAGCTAATTAAGAAATCCACTGAACCAGAACCGGTCGCCACATGGCTGTAAAGCAAAAATGTAAAAAAAAAAAAAATCAAACAGTTTGATTTGTATAAAGAAAAGAATAGAGGTCCACATTTGTGTGCCTCAGGACTGAGTAGTGTAACCCATTAAAACAAAATATCTTTACTCATTATTTTTAGTTAGTTATTATATTTTCCTATTCTTATACTGTAGATAATTTAGTGGAATAATGCAGATCAGACATTAATTCTCGTTTCTCTGTTCTTGGCCGATTGACATCAAGCTATATATTTTACTGGGGTAATGGTTGTAGTTAGGGGTAAGCCACTCTTCTTGGCGCGCTTAGCTGCAAGTATAACTGCACAGTATGAAAAAAGTTAGATGTGAATTATACCGGGTGCCCTAAAATGGGTTGACTGATTTTAAAATTCAATAACTTGCAAATGGTGACAGCTATTTAAAAAATTCTTGCTAGAGGGTTGTGTAAGATGTCAGAATTTTTTTTTTTACTGCGAATTTCAGTTTAAGTTCCAAATAGCAGCGATAGATGGCGTTGCAAGCGATAGGCACGAAATCGGTGCCCGATTTTTTACCTTTCTCTTCTCTGAGTATTGATGCGAAAAAAAAGGATCTTAAACATATGGAGTGGTGCTCAGTCGACAATGCATATTTGTTCTTGGTGGCCCACTCCATATATATAACTTCCTTCTTTCACATCAATAGCGAGAGAAGAGACAGGCCGAAAATCGGGCCCCGATTTCGCGCCTATTGCTTGCGAAGCCATCTATAGCTATTATTTTAAACTAAAATCAAGAATCGCAGTAAGAAAACTCCTGATATCCTACATAAACCTCCTGCAATTTTTTTTTTTTAATAGCTCTCACCATTTGCAAGCTATTGAATTTAAAATTCAGTCAGTCCATTTTAGGACACTCGGTAGTTCATCTAATGGAGGAGTGTGCCAAAATTATGCATTTTACTTATATAAAGGGGTGATAAACATAGGCATCATATGTTAAGTTTAAAAAAAGGGAGTCTCATTTTATTTATTTATTATTATGTAGATTTCGTATGAAATACTACCTATTGGCTTCGTTCCTATGTTGGAATTTCTGAAAAACTTTTGCAGATCTACACCGATCATGACCCCTAGAATCCAAAACCACCCTCAGTAAAAAACTTTATATATATATACCGGGTGTCCCAAAAAGGACTGACTGATTTTAAAATTCAATAACTTGCAAACGGTGACAGATATTAAAAAAATTCTTGCATGAGGGTTATGCATAAGGTCAAAAGTTTTATTACAGTGATTTTCAATTTTAGTTCGATTTACAAACAATAGATGGCGCTGTAAGCAATAGTCGCTAAATACAGGCTCGATTTTTGGTCTTTTATCTTGTTCCATGCAGAAAAAGGAGATGGAAATGTATTATCCGGGCCACGAAGTACCAAAAATCGAGCCTGAATTTAGCGACTATTGCTTGCAGCGCCATCTATTGTTTGTAAATCGAACTAAAATTGAAAATCACTGTAATAAAACTTTTGACCTTATGCATAACCCTCCTGCAAGAATTTTTTTAATATCTGTCACCGTTTGCAAGTTATTGAATTTTAAAATCAGTCAGTCCTTTTTGGGACACCCGGTATATATATCATTTTCTTCTGGACACGATAACTTCCACAATTCTTTACCAATCTCTTCAAACTGATACATAAAATCAAGGGCATAAAATCTCGGTCAAGTTCGTTAATGGGCAAAATCGGACCAAGGGGATGGAAATAGGGAGGGGTTTTGTGAAAACCGAAAAAAACCCATAACTTCTTAATTTTTATGCATATCAAATCAGTTTAAAGTTTTTATTACTTCTAAAAATAGGACTAAAAATGTATGTATCACAGATTTTTCATAAAATTAAAAATGGGCTCAAGGGGCGCAAAAATAGGGTTTTTGGGAGAAAAAAAATTATAACTTCGTCAACTCTCAAGACATCAAATCCAATTAATTTTATTATACATCTCCTTAATATTATCTACAACTTTTATATTTACAAGTTTTTGATAGGAACAATTCGTACCGCAAAAAAAAAAGAAAAAAAAATTAAACGAAAACAAAAAAAAAAAAAAAGGGGGGGGGGGGGGTGAAGAAGAAAAATTTCCGTAACTCCGTCAATTCACAAGATATAAAATCCCCATGAATTTATCATATATGTTCTTAATATTGTCTTTTGATAGGACCAATTCTTACAGCAAAAACAAATTAAAAATACATAGTGGTTGAAGAAAAAAATCATCTTATTAAGAATGTATTCAAATCCAAACTGCTTTTTTCTTACTTATTTTTAAATTAATTTTTGCTCTCAAACGCGTCCAATTGATAGATTCTCTTCTTCAGAAACTATATAATGTACCGTAATGATCGATTTTTTAATAGAGGCGGAATATATTTCAAAAAATGATGTCAAAGTGGGCATTTTGAACAGAATTTCCCGAAGCGATTGTGTTAGAAACGAAAAATATTGCCCTACTGAGAAAGTAATTGTTTATTAATCAAGTTTCATTTAATTGAAAGAAAAATAAAAACACATGTCTCTTATAAATCTTTTCAAAACTCACGTCAGCAATTTTCGTATTTTTTCTATTAAAAATTAATCTGAAAATGTGCCAGAAAATTTCGAGTTGATGAGCATGGAAAAGTATTTTTTTTTAATACCGCCTTAACATGATTCTGATAAAACCAGCTATTATATAAAAATGAAATGAAAATTCGTCAAAAGCGGTCAGATAAAACTGTTAAAGTGGATTTATATCTACTCATGATTTAGTTGTTGGTGGTGCAATTAATATACTTAACTTCGAAATCTACCTCCGCCTGTAGGCCGGGCCGGCAGAGATTTTTTTTTTTTTAATTTAATTTTTTTTTCTGGATTTCATTATGGATTTTCATTTTATTTCTTGTTTAGAATATTTCGTTGATGCAGTTTCACAGCTAACAGGTATATTTTAGCGAGCATTATTTTGTCGCATAATTAACTCGATTTTGGGGGACTCAAATACTATGGTAACTATATTAGTATGGTAACCATATTATGTTTTATAGAAAAAATCTTGGTTTGTATCAACTGCGTATGGTTAACAAGAACTTGTATAAGCGAGTTTGCACTGGCATTCAGAGTAAAAGGGTAACTTGTTTTGAAAGTTTGTAAACAGAAACTGTCCAGTTGCGTTGGTAAACAGTTAACCCTTTGAAAAAAATTCAAAAAGAGTGGTTTTTCCGAAAACGTTTTTCTGCCTTATTGCAACGCCCCTGCAGGACGCAGTTTTAGAGCACTGACAAACCAAAAATATGCTCTTAAAGCTGGAACCTTCTTCTAATCGCTGGTGCTATCGGTGTTTTAAAAATACGAACTTTAACTCTGTTAAATACCCGGCGGACGCAGGTCACTTCGCGCCTCATGGAGACGATATTTTTTCTACGGTAAAAGTAATTAAATGTCCTCATTCCAGCAAAATCTTTTTAGAGCATCTCAATAGACCAGATTTACATGACCTACAAAAAATTTTGAAACGTTTGGACGCATAGAAATATTTTTTGAAAAATAAAATGTATGAAAATCGGTATAGTCGCATCGCCTTGAAATTGAAAAATGTTATCGATATTCACTATTCAATGTTAGGTGTTGCAAAATGTAGCGTGTAGCAATCATTATTTCATTACACGGACATTCAAAAGAATTTCATTACATTACGACATATGGGGAAAAATCGTTTTGGGTGTTTTTTAATGATGTTTCATAATTTCAAACACTTTGAAATTTATATACATACCTATGAAATGCACTACAAGATGATTGCTATAGAATATGGTATGGATAGCATTTATCGATCATTTACAGGGACACTAAAAATAATTATGTTACATTACGGTCTACGGAAAAAAAATTGTTTTAGGTGCATTTTGTTCATGTTATACTATTTCAAAGTATTTAAATTTATATATATATCCGAGGTGCTTTATAAGATGCTTGCTATTGAATATGATGTGCATAACATTCACCTTTCTTATACAGGGGCACACAAAATGAATCAGTTATATTTCTGTACTTATGAAGAATAATCGATAGAAGTGCGTTTTCAGTTGTGGAACACTTTTTTAAATTATAAAAGTTGCATACTATTTAGTATATATAAATTCTATAAATCATATACAGAGCTGCACAAAACATATGAAGTACATTTCTGTTTATTGTCGGAAATTGCTGACGAGGAATTTTCAACTGTACTGTGCGTTAACTAACTGTTCTAATTTTAGTATATTGTGAATTGTATGATAAATCAATAGTCCATATACAGGTTTTTACAAATTTTTCAGTTAATTTTTCGACTTTGATTAAAATAGCGTTTTCAAACGTGTTATATGTTTTACAAATTATTACTTAGACATCATTTTTCACGTTATTAAGCTATAAAGTTCTATTATAAGTCCGAATGCATTAAAAAACCTTTCATAATCTGAATGACGCATGATTTTACGTTCTTCGTGATAATTTTAATGATACTTCTTAACGGTATGGAAGCTAATGTGATAAAACTATTTTTATATTATTATAAGGAATCCTAAAAATTCTTTTTCCGAAATTTAAGATACGGGGCAAGCATTCGACAGCTTTAATGAAAATTGCTGTGTTGTATACACTGTTGTATATTTACATTTATCTGTGCACAGAGGAACCTTATGTAAAGAATGGGAATCATAAGATATGAGAAAATGCCTACTTTATGTTTTGCATTGTATCAGATCTGAATTTGGAGAATTTGCCTGGATCAATTTTCTAACCACTCGAAATTTGCAGCCATACAATATATTTTACATAATTTTGTCCTGAGATATCGACATACAACTGGCAACTGTTCTCCAAATTTGGTCATGAGTTTAAACATTTCATGCTTGCAAAACTCCATGTGCTCTTCACAGTAATTTTCCCTTTATAAACGAAACATTTTTAACCAAATTCCCATTCTCGTTATATTTTAAATCTTGTTGCCGTTGCATAATGTTGCAAAAGTTCATTTATGTGACTAACTTGAATTCTACTGTCTTTGATAAAAAGAAAATGGCGCTTGAACTAAAATTTAAAAAAAAGTATTTAAACTTAATAAGATATAAACAATTCTAAAAAGTAGGGGGGCACCTAAGGGCAGACAAATTAGATTGGAACGAAAATGTAATAATCTAAACTACTTAATCATATCAAAATTGAGCTTAATCGTGCTTTATCATTTAACTTTTTGTATATTAAAACTGAAAAATTGTAAAAAAAAATTACAGAGTTTTTTGCGACATTAAATATAAAACTACAGCTGATATGTGCAAAGTTGATGCACTTAAATCCGATAACATAAAGTCCATATTTTGTTTGGAAGTGTCCATAATCGAGCAGTATATTTTATTCCGCTTCAAGTAACAGATTAAAGAATTATACTCTAATTGATTGATTCATTGCCAACTAAAAGCACCAACTTTACACTAGTCTATGGACCATACAATTACATTTATAGCAAAACCAATAGCAGGGTACAACGCCCTAACTATTGAACTATAATAGGCAAAAAATATATTACGCTAGGATAAAGTTCTAAAAATCGACTTTTGACCAGCTAGAATCAGCAAATCACCCACCGTGAAATGGTACAATCGTCTTTAAAAATATATTAATTTTAACACTTTTAAATATACCCACAAACGCAGGTGATCTCACACCTCACGGAGACGATATTTTTTTCTACGCTAAAAGTAACAAAACGTCCGTATTTTAACACAATCTATTTAGAGCATCTGAATCTAATAAGGCCAGATTTTGCATCACCTACAAAAATTCTGAAACGTTCAAACAGGCAGAAAAAATTTTACAAAAAAAAAAAAAAGTGAGAAAATTTTGACGAAATTGGTAAAAACTTGAGTGTTTCTACGGGGTTTTGCTCCCTTTCGGTACACATAGACTCCAAAAATAAATAATAGCATATACCTTCAATTCAATACTTTTTCCTGATTTTTGAATTTAAAAGTATAAATTCAGATAAAATGTAGTTAAAGTATATAAAATAATACAAATTGGAGGTTCGTTTAAGGGTAATTCAACATGGACTCGGGTAACGCTGGGCGGATCAGCTAGTTTTAAATAAGTTAGTGAAAGGATTGTATTTTAAATGAAATTTGTGGAACAAGAAAAAATGCGCTGGAAATAATTTTTGGAGATTTATCTCCTGGGCTCGGCTAACGTAATAATAAAGAACTCTTGATTTCTCTAACAGGATCTTCCGATTTGATGAAGGATTTTGAGCAAGTAAATTAAAATTATGAATAAAAGTCCATAATACAATGTGCTTAGCGTACATTTAAGGGTGACGAAACTGGTCGCCAAGGGCGGCCAGTTATAATCATTTTAGAAGACTGGCAACATCTAAGTTTGTAGAATAGAATTGCTGTATTTTCTAATTGTTGAATTTAGAAAAAAAATTCATTTACTTCAGAAGTTTCCCCGTTATATCGATAATATTGGTCATCTTTGAAGAAATATATATGTCTGTCTTGCCAGTGAAAAGCTGCATCTATGCCATTCGCTAGCAAGGAACTCCATTTTTCGCTAATTGACTGTGGATAACGTGAATCAACAGACGGATCACTGCTAAAGTCAAAACGCCAGTATTCAGTACCTGCAAATACAAATGAGTAGAAGTGAGATTGCTGCTTTAAAACAAAGTACACCGTGGAAAGGATCTCAGGGTCCATAAGTCGCGTTTTTGGCTCATGAAATAGACTAAAATTCGATTATGTTATATTAACTTAATTATTTCACTTTTTAATATTAGAAGGTATTATATTGTACGATTTTAACAATAGTTTTTGTGCTTTGTTCGGATTTATATGACTTACACAAGCTCAAAGTTCGTATAATTCGTAGTTTTGATTTTTAAAACAATACGCAATTTCTGCTATTTTTACCTCAATTATTTATATCAGCGCAATCGTGCAAGACTTTCTTCTTAACATATATTTTAATACACATCAAAATATACAAAATATGTTAAAATAAAGGTGTTGCAAAGCTGTGCTCATAGTAAAATATTAAAAATAGAGAGTAAATTGAGATTAAAAATAGTAGAAATTGCGTATTTTTCATCAAAACTACGAATTATACGAACTTTGAGCTCCTGTGAGTCCTATAAATCCGATCAAAGTACAAAAAGTATTGTTAAAATCGTACAATATATACCTTCTAATATTAAAAAGTGAAATAATTCAGTCAGTATAACATAATCGAATTTTAGTCTATTTCATGGGCCAAAAATGGACCCCAATCCTTCCCCCCCCCCCACCCAAAAAAAAAAAAAATCTTTTCATTGTTTTTCTTTTCATGATGTTTGAATTTTTAAGAATGTCGTACAGTTGGTCGGATTAGAAAATTCCTAAAATTTTGGTCTTAGAAGTCATAAAAGCTTTTCAAAATACTGTTTTTCATCGGTTTTGCCCAGACAACTCTTAAACAAGTTAAACACAATAAAATAAACTCTTTTTTTTTCAAGATTTTTTTTTTATAAATTTTAAATTTTTTATTACATTTAATTTTTTTGCCTCCGATATGCTATTTCTTTCGGCCAGCAATTAAAGTGTCGTCTCTAAAAAATAACGTTGCGTTATTAAAGCTAGTCGCAAAACAAAGCAGGTGTGTCATTGTACAGGATAATCTCTACTACAATTTTTTAAACTTCTAAGCATCGCATATTTTCAATTTTTATACCGTCATATTGAAAAAAAAAAGTACTTTCAAATGCAATTTGTTTCAAAATTGCATCTCGATTTATTTTTGAGATATTAATTTTTTTTTTTTTTTTTTTTTTTTTTTGTAGTTTTTAGCGCCATTTCTTCAGTTTTGGTCATTTCTATAGAAAGTAAAGGAAAAATAATTGGAAAATAGTAATTATATCTTTTTGTTGCCATTTTCCCATAGCAACTGAAAAGAAATATTATTAAAATACGTGCTATTTCGAAAAATATAAATGAATGATCTCTAATAAAACATGGAGTTATTATAAACTATATTTAATTTTAAGTATCTATATTAATGGTACAGACAAATGAAGGTATATGAATCTTTAGATAGCCGATTTTTTGTGTCGAGTTTCTTGTATGAAGACATCGGTTTTTGCTGGATTTGTGTATTATTTAGTGATGGTGACGTCCTATGCACACATTTCTGTAAATGTTATTTAAAGATTGAATCATAAATATGGAATTCTTCAGCAGGTGCGACTGAGTTTTATATAAAATAAAAGCGTGAGTTAAAACTGAAATATGATTTGTACTATCTATATTTATACACACACACACACACATATATATATATATATGTAATAATAAAAATTTTCGCCTCTTTTTCTTAGTAAAACTATTCTTCTACTTAGTAAACAAATTCTTAATATTTTTCCTTTTTTACCTATCTTTAATAATATCTTAATATCTTTTGTCTTTTATTTCATGCATTTAAAGTTGCGTATTCTTTTATTATTCTAAAAACCTTAATCCATTCGCCTAATCTTATAAAACCCATTAAATTACTTTTTCATTTTATTCTAAAACTAAATTCTCTTTCTTTCGAATGTTTTAATATCATTTTTTCTGTCGTGTTCTATACCCACAATTCCATGCGTCCGCCAGCGCTATTTTTGCACTTTTATTCTGACGCCGTATAAAGAGTTCTTTATCGACGTCATCCTTTCCCATCGAATCGTAATTTGTTCTATGTCCCATTCTCCCCCACCTCTCTTCTAGATTGGTCTTTTACTGTTCTGTAACCGTCCGCGCGTTGTTGTTCGGGGTACAAATATCGTTACATCGGCGACGGAGAGAAGATTTTTACGTTTTTCTGGTTGTCTAATTAAGCTGCGTCACTTGGAGTGAACATTCGAATGTGTAGATCCTGTTCTTATAACATCTAAAGTCTTCTGAAGTGATGATCGATTTTTGTGAGTGGATGGAATGACTACTGGAAGTGTTTACTATGTTTTGTCAATAAAACCAGTTTAAAAAAGTGACGATGACTCTCTATATTCATTACGAAAGGGAAATTATCAATGTGTTTCGAGCCTGTTTTTTCTCGCCACCCTGACTGCAATCCGGTATTTTAATATAACGGATGGATGGTTTTGATTGCTCTACTACATTTTATGCCGAGGTGTACTGGTGTCGCCTAAATATATGAAAGTCGGTAGCAAAATGCTACATATATATATATATATATATATATTCATCGGTGGCGACACTAAATTCTGAAAAAGCAGAATTCCTGTTTTCTAGTTTTTACACTTCTTTTTGATTTAAAGTATAATCGAAAGACAGCTTAATAAAACATCAAAATATTGTTTTTCAACGGTTTTGCCACGATAACTTTTGAAAAATTTAAGGGGATCCGAGGCTCAAAATTCTATTTTTTTTCATTTATAGGGATTTTGTTATGAATTTTTTTTTTCCTGAAATATGTTTTAATATAATAAGAATATTGCATGTAAGAAAATCTGAAAAACTTTAAATATTTTTTTAAAAAAAATTTCAATTTTAAAATTTTAAACATATTTAATTTTTGATATAACTCTGGAAGTACTTACTCGATTTACAAAATTTTTACACTTTTGTGTGCAGAAAATGCGTCATTTTAATTTGTTTTGAGGTTTTTTTTTAAATATTGATTATGAATTTTACAAAAAAATTTTGAGTAAAAAAACTGAATTTTTTTACGAGTGAGTTTTGCATTAATAAGCATACTTTCACATGTATCACTCAAAATTAAAAATTCTGAAGACAATTTGTTGGAAATATAGCATAAAATCTCTGTTGAAAATTTCATACATATATTTTGCAAGGAACTTTAGATATATTCTTTTAAAGTTGAGAAATCGTGAAATAAAAAGAAAAGTGCCCAGTGCAACTGATACATTGAGCTCACAGGCCATTCACACTAATTGTCTGTTATACTCTTATTTCAAAGAATAATGCCCACAAAAAATAAATGAAGGGGGATTAACCAAATCTGAAGCAAATCAGATAATTCTGCATGAAAAAACCATTTCGCTAAATTAAGGGGAGGTCTAACCCCCTTTCCCTCTTTATACTTAACTAGCAAACCCCGCGGCTTTGCTCGCGTAATATTTGAAATATGCCAAGTGATATTTATATGTCTAATTTTTATTAAAATGTACTAACTAAATTTTTACTTATTACTTTTAAGAATAATTCAAAAATTACTATTTAAAACACAGTTTGATTAAACATCATTATTACACTGCATTAGGCAGAAATGAGACTTAAATTAGTAAAATGAAGTAAAACTAAATAAATGATAATTTAAAAAATATTTTGAAACTTTTATGCTCAATTAATAAGCTCATTTCAGTATTCATTTGAAGTTTTGAATTTTTTAGGAACCATCTTCTTACATCTTAAAATTAACCATCATGTCAAATTCCAAGTCCTACCACCTCTCTCAACATCAAGGGCTATGTTGAAACAGGAACTGTCACCATTAATTTGCCAACATTAATTTTTAAATCGGTTTGTTATTTTCTAATATGCCACAGAAACGTAATTTAAAAAGCTTTTAAAGCCCTTTTTTAGAACGTTTGTTGTTCCTGTGAACCCCAGGTGGTAGAATCACCGGCATAAAATATAGCCTGTGTAGGATCAGAGACTGTTACCATTGATTCGATACTATTACTTTTATAATCGGTTTATATTCTCTGAAATTGCATAGAATCGTAATTTAGAACTTTTTTAGAATGCTTTTCGCACCTCCCCTTCGCTTCACCCCTTTTTAATTCGAATTTATTTTCGACGTTCCTTCGAGGGCATTTATATTTTATAAATAACTACCATGTCATATTTAAAGTTTCTAGCCTTTTCAGTATCACAGAAATAGCAATTTAGAAAGTTTTTAGTTCCTGCAACCCTCTGGTGGTAGTGGAACAGACATAAAATATAGCTTATGTTTGAGCAGAATCTATCACCAAAATTTGTCCTCATTATTTTTTTAATCGGTTTGGTAATTTATAAGTTTGCTTAAAAATTGTAATTTATAACGTTTTTCACTCACTTCATTTTTTTTAATTTGGAATTTTCTTTCGACTGTTCTTAGAAAGCAGTTGCATCTTGTAAGTAAATACCATGCCATACTTCAAAGTGTTAGACCCCTCAGTTGTGCAAAAAACGCAAATTAGAACATGTTTTGCTTTTGCAACCCTCAGCCTCAGATGGTAGTGACAGCAACATAAAATATAACCTATGTTATAGCAGGGACTGTCACCATTTATTTGCAACCATTACTTTTGAAATAGCTTTGGTATTTCCTTAGATTGAGTAGAAATCGCAATTTAGAACGATTTTAGGACGCTTTTCGCGCATTTTCACCCCTTTTTAAATTTCCAATTTTTTCGAAACTGTTCTTAAAGATCATTTGTATCTAATAAATATGTACCTTGCCTAATTTTAAGTTGCTAGCCCCTACCGATCACAAAAATCAAAATTTAGAACGCTTTTTGGCTCCTGCAACGTCTTGGTGATAGTGATAACGACATAAAATAGTGTCTATGTTAGAGCAGAGGCTGTCAGCATCAATTTCCTACTATTACGTTTGAAATCAGATTCATTCTTCCTGAGATATTGCCGACAAATGGGCATTTAGAACGTTTTTAGAACGCTTTTTGCGAATTTTGCTCCTGCATCCCCTCTGGGGTAGTGAAAACAGAAATATAATATAGCCTATCTTGGAGCAAGATCTGTCACAATCATTTTTACACCATTATATTTGAAATCGGTTCAGTACTTCCTGAGATTGCATAGAAATCGCAATTTAGAAAGTTTTTTACAACGCTTTTTTGCGCATTTTAAATTTCGATTTCTTTAGGAAATGTCCTTAGAGATCATTGATTTCTTATAACTAACTACCATTCCAAATTTCACGATTCTAGGCCATTCCGCAACGCAAAAGCAGCAATTTACAACGTTTTTCTCCTGCATCCCCTTCGGGGTAGTCGCACCGACATAAAACATCGCCTATGTTGGAGCAAAGGTTGTCACCATCATTTTGCGCCATTATTTTTTAGATCGGTTTGAGGTTTCCTGAGATTGTGTAGAAACCACCATTAGAATGTTTTTTAGAACGCTTTTCGCGCATTTTCACCCCTTTTAAATTTCGAATTGTTTAAGAACTGTTCTTAGAAATAATTTATATCTAATAAGTAGCTAATATTTCATATTTCATATTTCTAGGCCCTTCGGTAACGCAAAAATCGCATTTTTAGAACGCTTTTTGCTCCTGCACCCC
Source organism: Maratus speciosus (assembly GCA_963932465.1). Taxonomy (NCBI): domain Eukaryota; kingdom Metazoa; phylum Arthropoda; class Arachnida; order Araneae; family Salticidae; genus Maratus; species Maratus speciosus. Next base: position 349,132,972 of record OZ010800.1, on the reverse strand, counting down.
CTTCCGGGTAGTGGCACCGACATAAAACATAGAATATGTTGGAGCAAGGGTTGTCACCGTCATTTTGACACCATTATTTTTTCAATCGGTTTGGTATTTCCTGAGATTGTGTAGAAACCACCATTTAGAACGTTTTTAGAACGATTTTCGCGCATTTTCACCCCTTTCAAATTTCGAATTGTTTAAGAACTGATCTTAGAAATCTTCTATATCTAATAAGTAGCTAATATTTCAAATTTCATATTTCTAGGCCCTTCAGTAACACATAAATCGCATTTTTAGAACGTTTTTTGCTCCTGCACCCCCTTTGGGGTAGTGACACCGACATAAAACATAGCCTATCTATGAGCAAGCGTTGTCACCATCATTCAGACACCAATATTTTTTAAATCGGTTTGGTATTTCCTGAGATTGTGTAGAAACTACCATTTAGAACGTTTTTTAGAACGCTTTTTGTGCATTTTCACCCCTTTTAAATTTGGAATTGTTTAAGAACTGTTCTTAGATATCATTTATATCTTATAAGTAACTAATACTCCAAATTTCATATTTCTAGGCCCTTCAGTAACGCTAAAATCGCATTTTTAGAACGTTTTTTGCTCCTACACCCCCTTTTGGGTAGTGGCACCGACATAAGATATAGCCTATGTTCTAAGTTGGACTCACACCATCATTTTGATACCATTACTTTTGGAATCGGTTCGGTACTTCCAGAGCTTACCTCCGACAAATAAACAATTTTTTCCTCTTTATAATAGGAGTATAGACTAATGAGCCTCCAAATCTCATTAGGAAAGCTCCTTATCAGAATGAACATAGAAAAAAAAAAAATTAAAGCAAATTGGATAATTCTGCAAGAAAATCCATTTATCTAATTTAAGGGGATGGGTCTTGCCCCCCCTTTCCCCTTTTTATACTTAACCAATGAACCTCCAAATCTAATAAAGGAAGCACCATATTGGAATAAATCGGCATATCAAATTTGAAACAAATCGATTAATTCTGCATGAAAAACCCATTTATCTAAATTAATGGGAGGTCTAGTCCCAGCCCCCCTCCCTTTAAACTTAACCAATAAACCTCCAAAATTAATCAAGGCAGCTCCTTAACATAATAAACCGATATACCAAATTTGTAGCAAATCGAATAATTCTGGATGAAAAACCCATTTATCTAAATTAAGTGGGGGAGGTCTATGCTCCCTTCTCCCCTTTATACTTAACTAATGGACCTTCAAATCTAATCAAGGCAGCTTCTTATCATAATAAACCGGTATACCAAATTTGGAGCAAATCGAATAATTCTGCATGAAAACCCCATTTATCTAAATTAAGGGTGGGGCTAGCCCCCCTTTCCCCCCCTTTATATTTAACTAATGAACCGCCAAATCTAATCAGGGAAGCTCCTTAACATAATAAACCGATATCCCAAATTTGGAGCAAACTGAATAATTCTGCATGAAAAACCCTTCTATCTAAATTAAGGGGGGAGGGGATTAGCCCCCATTCCCCCTTTATACTTAACCAATGAACCCCCAAACTAATCAGGAAAGCGCCTTATCAGAATGAACATAGAAAAAATTTTTGAAGCAAATCGGATGTTTTTATCAAGAGTTATCGCGTTATGTACATACATATGTACATAGGTACATACATACAGAACTGACGGGCACTTTCTTTCTGAGATAAATGAAGTTAAAAGTTCTCGTCAGAGGGTAGCTGATGCATCTCTTTTCAAGGCAAAAGGTGTTATATCTCTGGATCTAATGAAGGTAAAAGCATGCGGTTTGCGTTATTTAACGCTAAAAAGTCAGTGTATTTTTTAAGCCGATAAAAAAAAAAAAAAAATTGCCTTGTTTTAAGAATTTTTAGCCCCCAACCCACTTAATGAATTTACATGTTTCTTTCTTTGTTTCTAATAAAAGGAATTAAATTCTTTACAAGCAATAACGGAAACACAATCAAATGAAAACTTTCTTGAACAAGCGGGTTTTTTTTATGTATATGAATTTTTTTCACTTTTTTTATCTTTTTTAAAGTATAATCGAAAGACAGTGTAAGTAAACAGCATAAAGAAGAAATAACGTCTCAAAACTATCGAAGCTTGATTTTTAAAATGTGTCAAAACTTGTTTGGCAAGATTGTTTTTCTCGTACAATCTTAAAACTTTTCTCTGCATTTTACTTTTATTGCATTTTACATTTAACAAAAATTGTTTGTTTTTATAAAATATGAAAATATAAATGCAAACCAAAGTTTTTGTCTGAACAATAATAATAAAATATCTATTTATATAAAATCCAAGTCTCTGTGTGTCCCTCACAATTCCGGTTGAACCACTTCATTAATCGCGGTCCTACTTAGGAAAAAAGCAAATTTTAAGTAACGAAATTAAATGATATACTTCTGTGAGTTTTATTGCCACACATTTAAATTTAAAAATATGGTAATAACGTATTTACCATACCACTTAGAATTAGAATTAAAATTTAATAAATAATTGAATAAATGAAAATTAAAGCATGCGTTAAGCCCCACCAGTGGCTGAGAGGTTCTTTTCTCGAAGCTGGTAGACGGGAGGTGCTGGGTTCGATCCCAAACGCGCCCGTCGGCCTAATCGTTCGGAGTTTTCGTGGTTTTCTTCGAACCTTGGTTCTCCAAGCTTTAATACGGGTTAGGTTCCCTTAGATAGACCCCCACGAAGGGCATTCCTCCCCATTAGGGCCTATATCCCCAGTGTTAACAATTGGCCGTCAAAAACACACACAAACATAAAGCCTGCGTTATGTGTGTGACACTCTGCACGGAATCGCCCTTTTCATATGCGCAGCCATTTTCAATCAAAATTATTTTTTCGAATAAAACTAAGATAAGAGTTGCAATGAACGCAAAGAATTCTCGGCACTTTTATGTTAGCCAGGTTGAAATCTCGCCAATAGCATTTTTTAACTCTCCAATTAGCATTTTTTATTTCTCACGTGGTAAAATAAAACAATGCTTTGATGTTTAAATTAAATGTCATGGTTTATGGTATCGTTTATTATTATTATTATTTAATTTTATTTCTTTAAGAAATAAGTAAAAGCCATGAATTTAAAAATTTTCAGTTTTAAATTAAAGTTGTGTATTTTAAATAAAATGAGTGAAAGGATTATATTCGAAATGGAATTAATAAAATACGAAAAAATGTGACAGGAATAATGGGAACAGTGTTTGGCATCAGTTTATTCCCTGCGTCCGGCTAACATAAATATACAGAGTTCTTAGTTTTCTATCACAATCTCCCGATGTGGCAAAGCGTTGAATTAAAAGAGTAAATTAAATTATGAATAAAAATAACATGCACAATGCTTAGCATTACATTTAAGGGAAGACCAAACTGGTCGCTAAGGGTGGCTTGTAATGAAATAATAAAACAACAAATCAATTTTTTTCCCATGTGAAAGATGAGTCTTTTTTTTATATACAGTTTTGAAGTAAGTATAATTATCCTTGACCATATCATAAATATACTCCTTAAGTATGTTACGATAAACATTCATTAGATGATGCCTGCACTGCAATAATAGATGTAGTAATATCCTCGCAGTATTTCTTATGATATGACTGGTTAAGTTTTAGTCAAAATTTTAAAATTGTAATAAATCTTGGAAATTTTCTGTAGAAAATTTCTCGTGCCTTGCATTCAATAATATTTCAAATTTTAATTGCTTAAAAGACGCACAGCCAACAGAATGAAAAAGCTTCCAAGCCGGGACTCGAACCTCTGTCCTCGGTATAGCGCAACGACGTTCTACCAACTGAACCAGTTGGAACGATACCCAGCCTCGTACTTCTCACTGTCATATGTTGGCAAGGCTACAGCCGTAGCACAAGAAGGATTATTTTTCCGTGAGCCACCGAGTCTGAAGCAAACACGAAACTAAAGAGAATCCAGCATCGATAAAATTGAATAAATCTGTATAATTCTTGGAAATTTTTCTATAAAAAATTTCTCACGCCTTGCATTCAATAATATTTCAAATTTTAATTGCTTAAAAGGCGTGCAACCAACAGAATGAAAAAGTGTCCAAGACGGAACTCGAACCCTGGTCATCAATATAGACCCCGGGTATCGGTTATATTTAGTTTACTGATCGGTCCTGATTTAATTTACTTTTTACATTAGTTTGTCCTCTTCATGAGAATTCTTAAATGTATCAGGAAAGTTAGAAAGACGTATTTAGAGCAAAGCTCGTTTAAAACGGAAGCATTGTCATTTTCAATAAAATCTTAAAGACGAAAAATGCATACCTTTGAAAAAATAAATTTTGCCGTCACCCCTCCAGACGAAAGCTGCATCCACGTTATCAGGTATGCCTGGGAATCGTTCTGATATCGGTTTTGGATAACCTTTGTCCATTTTTTTATTAACGAAGCGCCAGTACTGCGATCCCTTAAAGGAAAAACATTGTGTAAATTACATATTAAACATATTATCAGAACATATTACATTGTAAAGAAACACAACGTCTGTGTAAAAATACAGCATGTCCCTAAAATAATGTCCCAGTTATAACTTTTAATAGAATCAACAAAAAACGTTGTAGAGTGTTGGTTCAAGATCACAAATAAAGAGTATTTCGAACAGTTTTAGATAAGCGCGTGCGCAAGTACAGGGTGATTCATAATGAGTGGACCAAAAAGAATAGCGCAGTGTGACTGCCGTATTCAGCCGAAACAAATTTATTCTGCAACTACAATTATACAAGTTTTATTTGGCAACAGGGAAAAATCATCGAATGACGAAATCGCTGCTAGAGGCGCTGTTAAACAAAGTGTCGTCCATGCAAGAGAAAGCGTACTGCGTTTTCCAATATGCCAAAACCTCCCGGTAACTGTTGTGCACAGACATTTTCGCACGAAATTTCGTAAACAACCACCGCATCGTCATAACATAAGGAGGTGGGTGAAGCAGTTCCAGGATACCGGCTGCTTATGCAAGAACAAAAGCCCAGGACGAAAAGAAACAAAACCCGAAGTGGTTGAAAGAATTCGTGAACGCCCTGTGATTTTTTTCTCTGGGGTTTCGTTAAAGACAAGGTGTTTGTGCCTCCACTTCCTCAGGACTTAGAGGAACTGAAGCAGCGGATAACTGCAGTGTTGAACTCCATCACAGGGGATATGCTATCACGAGTGTGGCAGGAGCTTGATTACCGTGTAGACATTTTTCGTGTCACCGGAGAATTTTCTATATATATTAATTAGAACGTTCACAATCATGTTTTCTTGTTGCCCCATTCATTATGAATCACCCTGTACTTCTTTGTTATTGACTCGCTTGCAGTGCCACATACGCAAAAGGGCAACTCCTGAGCGTAAAGCGTTTTTTGCCGGGCTGAAGATTTAAAAGCCGTGCGATTTTTTTTCTTTGGGGTTTTATAAAAGACCGTGTCTACGTTCCGACACTGCCTAATGATTCGCAAGAGTTGAGACATAGGTTGAAGAGGTTAATGCTTTCATTACTCTGGAACCGGAGTTTGGGAAGAATTGGACTTTAGATTGAATATGCTAAAGGTGCACATTTTGAACATTTGTAAGAAAAACTAGATTAGTTTACTTTCAATCTGATGTATGATTTGTTGTAAATAGGCTAAATTAAAGTGTTATAATATACGTACCATCGAAACTCGGACATTCTTTTATGGACACCCGATATTTTATTCAATAGAGCGCACTCACGAAAGAATTATTTTAAATTGGTGGTGGGGGGGGGGGTAAGAGCAAAATTTAAGTCTGTTTTAATAAATAAAATAATATGTATAAATGTTCGTTACTACCTGCCGAATTGAAGAATAGTACTAGTTACAATGTAACATTCCACAATGTTCTACGCTGTTAAAAAAATGTAAATTCATGAGCATTTTATACCAGTGTATTGTGGCAGTTATATGGGTAATGCCACTTTCTCAAGCTTACGGTAAAATTCCTTATATTTTGTGTTTCTACGGACAATACCCACTTATCTAAGTTCAAACCCCGCTTTTTTCAGAGCTTTTCCTGCAATCGCTGCTGCAGTAAAATGCGGTTTAATACAACGATTCTTTAGGCTAATGTCAGACGGGCGTCTTTTTGCACGCTTTTTTACTTACGTATTATCCCTACATAATGCCGCTAGCATTGTGTAGGGATAATACGTAAGTAAAAAAGTATTCAAAAAGATGTCAGTCTAATATTAGCTTTACAGTGTGCTGGCGTCTCTGAAATTTGACGAATCTATATCGTACTTCCACGAACTTCAGTCATGCCAGCATAATCGCTGTGTGGCGAAGAGATTAGAGCTATTGACAAATGTATATATATTTTTTTTGTCACAAAGTCACTTCTTTTTTTAAAAAAAATCCATTTTCGATCTTCTTTTTTTAGTTTTATATATTTTGGGGGGTTTTAATGCTTTGACTGCAAACGAGATACATATGTTGCTCTGACCACCCGCAATTTCCAAATACAAAACTCATGATTTAACTATCGACTTAAGAGATAGGAAATAAAATCTAGAAAATAAACTGCAGGAAGATCACCTAGAAAATGAGAGCAACTCAAAGACAAAATCAAGAATACTAAAAGGCGTCGATTTTTCATGAAAATAAATTACTAGTTAGAGATATAAAGAAAGTCGGAGAAAAAGTAACTGTACAATAGGAATTCAAATCGGTGTACCGCTGGCTGCATTTACTTTTTTTTTCTGATCTACTAGTAGAAGTAAGAAAAACTGAAGCATCACTATCTATCATTTTTTGAAAATATTTTATATCCATAAATATTATCAAATAATCGACTTCATACATCATTTAATCAGAAAAAAAAGCCGATGACTTCAAAGCAGGAACTTTTCTTTTAACTTTAAAAGAAGAAAATTTGTTTATTTTCTCGCACCAAAAGCATATGGAAAACCTTATGCCGGGTGTCCTAAAAAGGACTGACTGATTTTAAAATTCAATAACTTGTAAACGGTGACAGATATTTAAAAAATTCTTGCAAGGGGGTTATGCAAAAGGTCAAAGGTTTTTTTACAGTGATTTTTTATTTTAGTTCGAATTACAAAAAATAGATGGCGCTGTAAGCAATAGGCGCTAAATACGGGCTCGATTTTTTGGCCTTTTTCTTCTTCCATGCAGAAAAAGGAGATAAAAATGTATTGAGTTGGTCCCGAAGTACCAGAAAACGAGCCTGAATTTAGCGTCTATTGATCGCAGCGCCATCTATTGTTTGTAATTCGAACTAAAATCGAAAATCACTGTAAAAAAACTTTTGACCTTATGCATAACCTTCCTGGAAGAATTTTTTAAATATCTGTCACCGTTTGCAAGTTATTGAATTTTAAAATCAGTCAGTTCTTTTTAGGATACCCGGTAAGTATTTAAATCAAAATTCGTGACTGCTCTAAAAGCGTTGTAATTTTTGTCCGTCTAACTTAAAATTTCTGGCTCTAAAAACAATTACTCGTTCTCAGATCTGTAAATCACAGAAAATTCATAACATTCAAAGTTTCATATCTTGGTAAATTTTAGTCGTAAATCAATAGTGCACATAAAATAGGGTTTTTCAGAGGCAACTGATGATCATTCACCAAAATTTGGGAAGAACTCCATTTTGGAACTAGAAATGAAAATCCGATTAGTACTCCCAAAATAAAGTTGTTTTACAATGTTTGGGGGGTTGCAAAAAACGTGCATTTTAATTCAAGGAAGAACTCAAATTTTTAAACGTAAATAAAGCAGGGTATCTTTTATTACGTATTTTTTAATTCTGAATCGAATGACACCACCTGCACGTCGATACGATCATTTCTTACAAAGTTACGGCAGATTTTATTAATAAAGAGTCGAAAATTATACTTTAGTACAGATAAAATACTGATTTCAGTCCCAACTGCTGACCATTCATGGGAATTTGAGAACTTCGTTTTGGCACTAGACACGATGAGTTCCCCATAACAAGGTTTTTTTACTATTCTTTGGGTGAAAAAAGGGAGCATTTTAACTCAGGGTGAAACTCAACTATTACTTAAATTGATCGAATGGGGTACTATTGTTCAGCATGTAATTTTTATTCTGAATCTGAATAGAGTGACACCGTTTGCAAGTCGATAAAATCACTTGTTACAAAGTTCCGAAAAGTTTTACGAATAAAAAGTCCAAAATTATACTTTATCAAAGAGCACAACATTATTCAGGGTGTCTATTCCAACTGAGCTACAAATTTCCGTGACTTTTCCAGGTTTTTAGGTCCTTTAGGTCCAGGTCCTTTAGTCCAATAAAAAAAATTCCATATATCAAGATTTTATGATTTTAGATACATAAAGTCTTAAAATTTGTATAATAATTGCTTGATGCTCTAATGTTTCTAAGTGAGAATGTTTTTTTATATGCTAATCATTTTACAAATACACTTTTAGCTTCAGATTCCGCCCCAGGATGAAATTATTACATTATTCACAGAATGCGTTGATGTATTTTAATAAAAAATAAAACACAATTTTCTTTGTAATATAGCTGTTCTCTAACTAACAAATTTAAGAATTATAAATATTCAATTAATTAAAGTAGTTCCCAAACAAAGATAAATAAGGAAACTGAATCATCTAAGTAATGATTATAAAACTGTGCAAAGATTCATTGAGAGTGAAGCTGATATTCAAAATCTCCGAGTTACAAGGAAGGACTGATAGGGTGTAGAAAAAAAGGAATTGCATTAGAGGCAAAAATACTTTTTACAGTACTTATGAAGATACACTGTAATTTCAATTCTAAATTTTATAATCAGAAAGATTTTCAGGAATTTTTTTCGAAAGTTTAAAATTTCTTTGCCTTTTCCACAATAATTTCAAATTTCTCTGCGTTTTTTTTTTTTTTCAGAAATTTCAAATTTCCCGGACTTTTCCCCAGAAATGGTAAATTTCCATGACTTTCTCAGTCCATAAAAATTTCCCTGACTTTTCCACGTTATCCAGGTTTTCCAGGTGGCTAGATACCCTGAATTACATTTATTTTAGTTCCACAACTTCGATGACTTTGAAAAAGACTCGGATGACCCTGATTTTGATTACTATTACTGTTTTGAGGACATTTAATAAGTTTAACCTTTAACTGATGTTACCGGTCTCACAGATCGGTGCTCTTTACAATTTTCATAGCTTAGCTTGCAAATTTCAATTTATCTACAAACACAACTGAAATTTTATTTCGTTTGGAACTTTAGTGCTAACACCAGAGACTTTTGAATTGGTGAATTTTAATTATAACACTCCTGTACAAAATGTTGAGTACAAAAATAACATCTTATGAGTTAATCGCGGCTTTTATTCATCTTTCGATGGAGCAGTCTCACAGACCGCTTCAAACTAGTTATGTGACAATCTCTGTGGCATTAGTTAATGGTTAAAATTATTCAAAATGATGTAAAGAACATGTTTTAATTGGTCGTTCAATAGATTTCCTTCCTAAACCTGAATTTAGATAAATGCCCAATAATAGACTACACAGATGGCAAATAGATGCCAAAGTAACGAAAATTATTTGGACGAGATAGCAACATGACTATTTCCGTCATTCCCATCAGAGAAATAAACGGATGTTTGAAAAGGACATCGTGTGGAAGATTTATACGATCATTTTGTAAGAAAATAATTTATCCCCTTATAAATGAGCTTTAAGGGGACAAGGGACCTTAAAAACCTTAAAAATCATTTTTTTAATTTTTGTAAATTTCATTTTAAATATTACTCAAGGGTACATTATATGCATTATGGCATGCATTTATCACAAAAAAAAATTTAACAAAATTTTATTTTGAAAAAAAAAAAAAAAGGAATTTTACGCGTCGTCTTAGAAATCCTCGAAATGCCCCCTGCGCGTTTCATATCAATGAAAATCTCCAATATTTTTTATAAAAGTTTGGTTTATATATATAAATAAAACTGTGCATCGAATTCTATATATATTTGAATAAAAAGGTAAAAAAAAAATTTGAAAATTTTTGAAATTTTTTCAAAAATTTTCAAAAAATTCTGAATTTTTTTAAATATATAAAATTTGACGCACAGTTTTATTTATATATATAAACCAAAATTTTATAAAAAATGTTGGGGATTTTCATTGATGTGGAGCGCGCAGGGGGCATTTCGAAGATTTCTAAGATTATGAGTAAAATTCCATTTTTTTCTCAAAAATAATTTTTTTTTAATTTTTTTATGATAAAATGCATGCCATAATGCATATAATGTAACCTTGAATAATATTTAATGTGAAATTTACAAAAAATAAGAAATTGATTTTTAAGGTTTTTAAGGTCCCTTATCGCCTTAAGGAGAATAGTAGAAATCATGCCGGAAAGGGATAGAAAGATATTGGTTGTAAAAGTCAAAAACCCCTTCAGGTATTTTTCCAAGTCTGTGTGTAAAATTTGCATACTTTCTATTAAAGATAATGTTTTATTATTTGGTTTATTAATATGATTATATATTTTAGAATTGTTGTATTTGTATACATGGTGTATACTATGGCTTACTTCTAGAGTGCAATATTTAGGTGCACTGAAGAAATTTCTTCTCTCGTTTTATTATATACATTGCAATTATTGGATATAGCTGTGCATGCTGATGTAGTAACTATGGTAACATATATGTTTTAAATTACTTGTATGTTGCTTATTGTTTTAGTACATTTATAAACTTTTCTTGAAATCAATAGTATTTCGATGCCGTACGGTTTCTTTGCTTCTATTTGGGTTTTGATCATAACCAACAAACCATTTCTGATCACCTCCTTCTAAAGAAGTTTGTTTACTTGAATCTCGTAGTTGATCGATGTTGTGCGTCATTTCAGAAGCATGAAAAAATATCCAAATAAACTGTTTTGGTTTGGAATCATTGTAGTAATATTTGGCTTCTTGCATCACAGCTCACAGCACTTCTTAAAAATGAACCACTTCTCCTTCAAAATGAACGAAAACGCACTTCTCTTCAATCCTGGAACGATATATTCGAAGACGTTTAGAAAAAAATCCCTGCCGGCTCAGCCTGCAAGCGGAGGTAGGTTTCGAAGGTGAGTACTAATTTCACCAACAAAAACTAAATCAAGATTAGAGATAAACACAGTTTAACAATTTTATCTGGCCGCTTTTGATGAGTTTTTAATTTTATTTTCCTGTAAGAGCTGGTTTTATCAGAATCTTGTTAAGGCGATATTCAACAATTTTAACACTCCCCATTTCCACCCCCTTGGGTCGATTTTGCCCATTTACAATCCCCGCCGAGATATTAGTCATCTCAATGTGTTTGGCGAGTTTGAAGACTATCCGTGTATAATTACGACTTTTATCGTGTGGACAAAATTTAATACATACATACAAAAATATATAAACTTTTTAGGTGGGAAGGTTTTGGATTCCTGGTGTCATACAATGAAAAGTTATGAAGGATTTTTTTCAAAAGTCGCACCATTATAACGACTGTAATAGGTAGTATTTCTTATGAAATCTACTTGAAAAAAAGAAGCACCAGGGAATTGCAAAAAACGAATTCCAGAATAAAACGAAAAAGTAAGTCTTTTTTTAATGAAAAATGAAAATCTTCCGTTCAATGCAAGAAAGAATTTACAATAAGTAGATATTTTCTGTTCCCTTCTATTTCCATACGAGACATAATGGCGGCACTTTAAAACTGCAGAAAAAAGTGAAAATAAACATAACATTGACATTCAGAATTTTTTTTTATTTTAAATAGTAAATATTAATAATTTTTAAGCAAAAGATAGCGTTACAATCGGCAATGTAATATCGTCGCCTGAGAGCAACAGTAAGACACCTAGTATGAATAAAAAATGAAAAAATGAGATGTCTGACTTACTGCTAGGAGAAACTGTGTTTGCATGTAGTGGAACAACTTCTGAAGCACAAAGTTATGTTTAATACTATAACTAAGATGTGTTTTATAAAAATTCCCTACTATTCCACTAGATGCAGACACAGTTTTTCATAGCAGTAGGTCAGACATCTCATTTTCGATTATTACTAGATGTCTCACTGTTGCTCTCAGGCGACGATATGAAAAGGTTCTTGGTTTTCTCTGTCTCTTTCTCTTGTTTATTAACTCCGTAGGGAAGACATCCATTGCGATTTGAAAATGTTGAAAAAACGGAACGTCTGTGCTTAAAAAAATTCTGATTCCCCGGATGTGACCGTAACTCCGGCGAACTACCGAAAGTTAGTACCGTATATTAGAGTTTTAGATTAACATCTCAATGAATTATCAAAATTAAAAATAGAGAGTCTCCGGTACTTTCAAATCTCTCTGTGTCTATCCTTATTCAAATTTGAAGACCTCTATGCGCGATTTCTCAAGCCATCGGCACCAAAAAGTCAAAATCATTCTTTTATTAACTAATAGAGATGGGCCAAATCAATGAAAACATAAATTGAAGGAAAACAAACATCTTTTTCTCGATATTTATGATTTTACCATATATTTAATCTATAAATGATGATTAAAAAAGGTTGAACAAATTTTAAAACATAGTAGGGCACACTACAAGAAACATTTCTTCATCAGAAATCAGAATGCATTTATTTTTTCAAACATGCAGGGTATCTGAATCTAATCCCAGCCCGGGTTTTTCTTCATAACTTTAAAAATCATGAAGATAATTTCACAAATTACTTTCAGATTTTTATTGCTTTGTATGAATTGCGTTAGAAAAAATTCTGGGAACGTGTTATATTTAGGGTAGTGACACCGAATATAATATGAAATAGTTTTCGAAAAATGTAACACCTAGCTCATCTGACTCGTCTGAGAATTGGACACTCTAGAATCACTCATAAACTATCTTTTACTACGGGAGGATGCACCCATGTGTCTTCATTGTCATTTTGATTACCTGATCGTTCATCATGTTTTAACTGACTGTCCGGGTCTCCGGCACTTATATAGAATTTATTTTAACTCATCATCACCAATCTTGACAAACCTCATTGGGGAAACACCTCATGAGGCACTCTTTACTTTCTTAAAACATGCTGGATTTTATTTTGAAATATAATTTTCATCTCTATCTTTGGTTTAACAACAACTTGAAATGTTCTTTCACACTTTTCTGACATATGGATGGAAACCCCATCCAGACTGCACTTTTGCACTCTTTATTTAAAATCTTTTTTTACTCTGATGGTTTAGTTTTAAATTTTCTTATTCATCTACACTTGTCTGGCTGCATCTGGATGGGGGATCCCATCCAGATTGCTTTTCTCATTGCTCTTTAATTTTTAATGTTTTTAGTCTATTCTTTTTTGGCGCAGCATGTCCCTTAAGGGATTTTGTGCCATTAAACATCATACAACCAACCAACCTAGTCATCTGTGTTCGATTAATTATTTTTAAAGTTATGAGAAAACTGTGAGTTGGGAATAAAGTGAGACATCGAGTTTTTTTACATAATAAATGGATTACTATCGTGGTTTCTAAAAACGGTTTGCTGTAACCTACTCTACTATTTCTTCAAATTTGCCCAATCCACCGCTTGTAAATTTAATTCTTACCTTAAAGAAGTATGTTTTGCCGTTAGAGAAAGTGAAAGAAGCATCTAAATTTCCTGGTAAGCCATCCCACTCGGCGGAAATTGATTTCGGATATCCTTCAGGTATACCATGATCACGGACTTTCCAGAAGTGTTCGCCTATGGAAAAACTGGTATTACATTCAATTGAAGTTTTATTTAAAAAACATAACTGCTACTCAATGGCTAAAAATCGAGATAGATATAAATAACAATTAAAGTATGAATATTTTAGACATGTTTGCAATTGTTTAATAAAAAGCGAAAAAGTTTCTCCAACTTCTCAAATTTAAATACAATTGCTGCCATTTCATTGTACGATGGGATAAGTCGGGAATCCCTCAAATGTACTGAACTTTTTAAAATTTCGACAGCTACTGAAGTCAGGGGCGCAGAAAAAGGGGTACTCAGATGGCTGAAGCCCCCCCCCCCCCTCCATTCGAAATAAAATCCGTTTTTTCGTCGGATTATAGTGTCTTCTTTAAAGTTAACTTTAAATTCTATTAATTAAAATATTTAAAAAATATTTAAAAACCATGAAAAAAATGTGGCTTGAAAAATGTAGTCATCAGAATTAGAAGACATACCAAGTATTGTAATAGAGTCCTTATCGAGTTGTAATATGACTGTTTACCACAATATCATGAAGTTGTTGAAAGTTCTATCAACGTTTCCAGTTTCAACAGCCCTCCGGAAAAAACATTCTCTACACTGAGACGATTAAAAACGTATCTTAAAAACACTGCGTCTAATTCTTGGCTTTCAGAACTTGCATTCATAAACATACATCGATAAATACAAGTAGATGCCAAATCCATTTTGAACGCTATGTCAGCGAAGCGCACTTACCTTGTGTTATGATGTCAACATTTGTAAGTGCATTTTTTTAAATACTATGAATAAAATATTTCTTTTACACTCTACTGCCATATTTCACAAAATCGTAAAATTTAATTTATTCCTTAACGTTAACTTTGAAATAATGCGCATACACATTTTAAATCCTAAATAAAATTTATTATTAATTAATCTACATAATTATTTATTACGAGACGCATCATCATTAATTGATTTTCTCAGTTTCCCAGTTATTTTGAGAATACTAAGTTAGAAACTATTTGATGCCCCGCCCTCCATAATTTTTGCTACACTACTGATTGAAGTTATACTTGCAGGAAAGTCATTGGCTGTTGAAGATAATAATTTTGCATTGTGTCTTTCCCTTTTAGTGAAACAGATTAATGGAGCAATTATCTGCAAATTACCTTCTAAAAATGTGATTTAATACTTCGTACAATCTGTTGGAGACTTATTTGATTTCCACTCCAAGAAGCATCTACAAAGTCATGTGACTGTCATATACAATTGTTGGCTGATCGCTTTGCTTTTCATATGCCAGGCGGCCATTTTTACTAAAAAATATTTTTTTAAATGAAATTGCATAGAAGTTACATTTTTAGAAAGATCGATAAAAAGAAATAAATTTTTGAGAGATGAGTTCTATTCAAATATGTATATATTCTAAGATGACTTCAACTGAAATTAATGTTGACAGTCCAATATCTTATTCCGGCAATGTAAACAAACACAAGACATTAGTTCTTCGTGAACGATAAAAATTTTAAACCATGAAGGTAATCATTCGCAGAGCATGTTCTCCAGCGATAAATTTTGCAGAGCAAAATTAATTCGCTCCTATAAGCCAATCAGAATTTAACATCATCCTGTTAGGTGAAATGACAACTCAACTTCCTTCATGATTTTTACTTTGACGAACTAAAATCTAAACAAGCCCAACTTACATGGAGGAAAGAGATAGATGGAGATGCAGTATGCCGTAAAAAAGGTTTGAAATACTAAACAGTTTATCGCTCAAATTTAAACGTCCACAGAAGGACCAAACAAAACAAGAACCTGGAACAGGGACCGAATTCTTTGACATCACCCGTACATTCTTTTCGCTAAATGAAAGTGATCTGCTTATTTTTAAGCATTCTAAAGCAGCATTACATTATATTATGAATTAAAAACTGTATTATTAAAAGTTTTCTTCTTTTTTTCGTGAAAGAACGTGCTTGTGTTTGGGTCTACTATAGCAGATTTTAGGGTTACTTTTTTCGCGTCACCCCAGCCACCTTACTGCATCTCCATCTGTCTTTTCCTCCATGCCCAAGTTATGCAATAAAATTTAATGAAGCAAATTTCAAACGCATTGCCAGTTAATTTGGTATTTACGTATTATTCGTGGTAGAAAAATAGAACACTGAAGACGACAGTTAATCGCCAATTATATTTCTAATTTTAAAGATATTTTACTGATTTATTAGTTTTTTCTTTAATTAAAATACGAATTGCGGCATTAAACAAGACGTCGTGATATTAAAAGATGAAAAAATGTGGTGATGCATTCGTACAATAGATGAGTTTTAACCGTTCAACTGACGACGTCCATTTATTATTGAACGTTAAAGTTTGGCGATAATTTTTTCCATGGAAGGTGAGCGACGTGATATTGGAGAAGTACCCCAAAAAGATATTAGCAACAATATGGGTTAATGTAAGTGTGCATATCATTAAAGGCTTTCCACAAGAAGAAATTATGGCCCAAATCCTAGTACCTAGAATACACCGGCCCAGTTACGGAAGATTAATACAACTCATATTCAAAATAGTAGAATATTTACTTTTTTTTACAAATTGAAAATATCGTTTGGTAATTTAATGTCTTTTAATGCAAATATGCAAACGATATACTTTTTAAGAACTTATTGTTGATTAAACTTATTTATTATCTTAAAATTTATAACATTTTTGAAAAGATTAATTGAAAAAAATTATTTTGAAAAGTCAAAATATTAGAATATTTATTCAAGTGGTTCAAAATATTAGAATATATCAGATTAATTCTCCTTTAATTATCATCCATTCATAACTGGTGGCATCATTGATTAAATTCAGACGATAGCTACCTTCTTACTTTCCATGACAAGGCGCCACAATATTTAATAAGAGACTCATTACTCCAAAAGGAACCGCCACTCTATATTTTAGTAGAAAGTATGTTTAATAAAACTCTGTACTACAACACATATTGCTATTTACATGATGACTGTACATATTTACATAGTAAGGAACGGCAGAAGAAATCTCTCGGGGAAATACATTTTCATATTTCTTCCCTCCACCTATTATATAAACTCAGCGAGGAAATCTAATGCAAGACAGTGCACATTTTACAACCTATTCATTGCGCTTTGTAGAACACTCTGCGAAAAACGTATCGCAGGGGATGATGGGAGAAAACTATTTGACAGCTGCTAATATTAGGGGCTATCGTCTAGTGCCGCCATCTAGCGGTATAATCTTTAAATATCTGTTACAAGGCGATTTTATTTAAAGCCAGTATTCTTTTTGCAGTTTGTTTGCTTTTTCGTCTTAAAATGAGTCGTGTAAGTGATATTCTTGAATCTATTAAACTTCGTATGGTTGATTTGTATCGGCACAGTAAAAGTCAATATTATATAGCGAATTATTTACATTGTTCGCAATCAAGCGTGCGTAAAATACTAACTCAATATTAAAAAAGTGGAAAATTTCAAAATAATCACCGAAATGGCGGCCGAAAACCAAAATATCTGCTAGAGATGACAGGAAACTGAAGCGTATAGTTAAGAAAAACCGTTTTAAAAGTGTGCGATACTTGCACCGAAAATGGAAAGAAGATGGAGTTGAAGTTTCTACATCGACAACATTAAGAAGTTTCCACAAATTTAAGTTTGAATCTTGTGTATCGAAAACAAAACCTCTCATGACAGCAAAACAAAAGCGTATAAGATTGAACTTGTGTAAATCAAGACGTTTATGGAGTGAAGAAGATTGGAAAAATATATTATTTAGTGATGAAAGTATCTTTTGTGTTTCATATGGTAATCAAGGTATTCGAGTTTGGAGAATGACGCAAGAAGCACTTGATAAAGAACGTTCCGTAAAATTTGCTGCTAGTGTCATGGTTTGGGGTTGCAGGAGTGCAGAAGGACCTGGAATGTTATGCATAGTCTACAAAAAGGTTAACTCTCAGATATATCAAGAAATTTTGGAATGTTACATGATTCCAGCATCAGAAGATTTATTTGAAGACGATTTCATCTTTCAACAAGATTTAGCGTCACCGCAACTAAGAATTGGTTCCGCCAACGCAACATTAGGGTACGTCCTTGGTCTCTAAACTCACCAGACCTTAATCCCATCGAAAACTTACGATGTATAATGAAGAAAAAACTCCAATAAAATCCTCCTTCAAGTAAAACTGAGTTAGTGGTAAGTATAACGTCTATTTGGGCTAATATAGATAGACATGTTAGAAGTAAATTTCCAACTGGGCGAAAAATGTCCGGACCAGGATTCGAACCAGGGATCTCCTGGTTGGAGCTGCCAGTGCTCTACTATCTTAGCTATCCCGGACGAATCTGGTGGAACTTTTTCACCCAGCTAACCTTAATGATTATAGGATCTGGTCTGAAACTTAGTTCAGCTCAACAGAATAAATCACAGGTAACGGAACTCCAGAAATCGCTGGATGCGTAATTACACTAGATTAATTTTAACACAATTAATTAATTGTGTTACAAGCTGAACCAGGTTTCAGACCAGATGCTATAATCATTAAGGTTAGCTGGGCGAAAGAGTTTCACCAGATTCGTCCGGGATAGCTCAGATGGTAGAGCACTGGCGGCTTCAGCCAAGAGATCTCTGGTTCGAATCCTGGTCGACATTTTTCGCCCAGTTGGAAATTTACATCTAATATGATTTATTTACCAATTAGATTAATTGTGTTAAAATTAATCTAGTAGTATAAATAGAAATGTTTGTAAACATCTTGTATATAGCATGCAAGATCTATTGTACGCTGTTATGAAAGCTAAAGGGGATGCTACTAAATATTAGCTACCATTTACTTCACATTCATAAGGTAATATTGTTGGGTAAAATAAAATACTCTAATATTTTGAACCAATTTAAATTTTATTCTATTATTTTGATGTGTTTCAGAAAGCTATATGCGTAATTTATTGTACTGTATTTTATATTTTGTAAATGTTAAAATATTATCTAAACATTCCAGATTTATTTTATAAGAAATTTAATTGCATTTACTTAGTATCAAAAATAAATAAATGAAAAATATTTTTTTCTTATTACTTTTTCTCAATTATTCTAATATTTTGAATGTGAGATGTAAGTTAAAAAATCTCCGCATTAGTTAACGTAATGTAACTAATAAGCAAGCGGAGATGCAGCATAAGTGCTTAAATGAGGTAAGCGTTTTTTTTTTTTTTTTTTTCAAGAAAGATAAAATTCAGCAACAAAAAATATCGAAATTCGCCATGATCGGAAAGAGTTCTTGATTTTTTTTATAAGAATCTTCCGATTTTGTGAATGATTAAGTAAGTAAATTAAATTATTTATAAAATTAACATGTTGCAATGCTTAGCATATGTTTAAGAGAAAGCAAACTAGTCACCAGTGGCGGCTAGTTGTAAATATTTTGAATAACCATCTTCAAATTGACGTTATATTTTGAGATGAGACTTAATATTCGGCTTCACCTGATTAATAATTTTAAAAGAGTTTCGGGAAAAAAAATAAAAAATTATTTTCTTCTGTAATTTTCCATTTTTTTTTTTTTTTTTTTTTTTTTTTTTTTTTTTTTTTTTTGTATTGGATTTTGGATATTATGTATATATTTTCTAACATACTTGTTCGGAGGTTCCTAACCAGTGTGCTCTGTGCAGCAAGCACTGAAGGTTTCTCGTGTACTTTCGAGGGGCTCCACAGCGGTCCAGGAAATTAAATAAATTTTACTGATATCAGTAGATTCCAAACAGAGTTTTCTAAAAATTGTGTACGAATTTTATTGTTACAGAAATCACTATAATTTGAAACCTTTTGGAACCTTATAGTGGCATTATATCTGTTGTTAATTCCTGTAAAAATTATGCGGTGTAAATATTAATTTATACTCTAAGTCTCTACGTTACTTTACGTTACTCGCATTCAACATGTAAAAAATTGAGTAACAAAAAGTAGATGCACATTAAGAAAGCAAAATAAATTGTAGCTTTAACGGGAAGTTGTCCAGTTAAATTTTGCACATCGTCTATCGTCGACCTCCGTGTATAATTTACTAACAAACAGTTTCATCTTTCCGGCTAAACTACAGAGGGTAATCATTACGACTTAAAAGATAAAGCATTTCAGTCCTTCAAGAGGTAGTGGAACGAAATTTTAACATAACAAAAACTATGACAACGCTTGATGAAAAAAAATAATGAAAAAATACTGAAATAATCCTATCTGATAAATCACCAACCAGCTCATACCACTGCTGAAACATTAAAACTCGAAAAATTGATATTATTAGGTGTTGAAAAAAATTATGATGAAAAGCTGTTAATCTGGAATCTTCATTTGTTAAACAGCACCACTACTAACATATCAGGAGGAATTATTGTTTACTGGCAATTAAAAATCAACACATCAAGAGATAAAATATTTAATCGTATTGATAAACTCTTCTCATTAAGCGAAAAACCTGGAAAAATTGTGCAGATTTATGCGCTCAGTATGAGACGAAATATGCGACTGAACTGATAGTAGTGTTGAATGATGACACCAAAATCATAAACTATATAAAATCACGACCTCTTGAAATGAGATTTTCTCTCGCAATCTCGAGAAAGACCGTTTACACATTTGATGGAACTAGGTGCAGACGTAGTTGGATTTTTGATAGACCATCAAATGGCAAACGTTTTAAATGATATAATATGGGTGCGCAAATTGGCATATTTGTCCGATTTGCTTAGCAAAATAGACGTAATCAATCTATCATTGCAAGGAGAAACTACTGCAGTTTTTAAAGAAACGACAATGAATCTACTTTTAAGAGAAATCGTATGTATTGGTTAGAGCGTGTGAGAAAGAAAATATCGATTAATTTCCTGTTTCTGGAAAGGTTCCTGAATGAAGTAACATCCAGCTTCAAGATAACATATAGAAGAAAAGGCAGGAGTACCTCGAAGCTTTGAAAGGCTCGTTCGAACACTATTTTCCACAAGTTCTGTAAACTTGTGTTCTAAATGCGTTCAAGTCAACAAAAAAAAAAAAAAAGGTAAATCTTAGATAAAACTTAGCGGAGAACGCAGCCCTCAATGCTTTGAGCGGACATTCGCCTGAAATTATGAGAAACTAAACAGAATATGATATCAGAAGACTTTGCAAAACAAGAAACTTTTCAAAAATAAATCTTCTCAAAGCATCGATATTCTAAACTGTTTAAAGTGAAATTTGTAATTCAAGTTTTACATTAAACCGTCGTACTATCAATGTAATATCTATTGTAAAGGGGTTGTTTTGATTTATTCAATTGCGAAGAATTTTTAATTACAACCAATTTTGACTATAATCATGTGTACTGATTGTATTTGAGAATAAATTAACTATTATTATAAATTTTCAAAATACATAGTTTCATTATTAGGATCTTACTACTATCTATCCTTTTTTTTGTTCTTCTTCACAACAATATATCTAAATAACATGAACCAGTAAAACATGAAGCACAGTAGGTCAAAAGGGCTCCGTCATAGAAATGCATTCTAAGAAATCCTCCGCGAGACAAAAAGTTTGGGAACCGCTGCGTAGTTTGACAGTTATTGTTAGTTATAGAACACTTGTACGTGTAGAAATATTTTAACACTCAAATACGAAACGATCAACCAAATGGTTGGACACCCCTATTCGAGATGGAACCACAGGGCAAACTTTATATATCGCCAAAAGATAGAAAAGGTATTTAAGTGAAATTCAATGTTACCTTTGAATGCATACGTTCTACCATTCTCCATTCGTGTTACTGTGTCAAATTTAGCATCTGCACAAAGATCTGGAACATCTGCTGCAACATCATCATCATCATCATTAGAAGGTAGTGGAGGATCCGTGGACATATTGAAAGAAAAATATTTTAATACATTTTCCCTTAAAAACACGCATGTGATGTGACAGCGTTTTATTCAGCAATCTTTATACGTATATTTGATAACATTATTTTCAAAAGCTAAAATCAATTTCGATTCGATTTAGAAAACACTCCTATTTACAACAACTAAATTCTCTTATTATATTATCTTGAATATGTTAGTCGTCTTTCTTGAGTTAACTATAAGGAATAAGATGCTTTTAAAGATTAAAAAAAATGATAAGCTGAACTTTTAGAAAATCGCTTTGTTGTCCATCCGTCTGTCAGGATTATGTATTCTCAGGAACATCAGACCGTAACAATTTCAAATTAATTTCAAATAATAAAGTCCGCACTAGATTAATTTTAACACAATTATTCTAATTGGTAAATAAAATCATATTAGATGTAAATTTCCAACTGGGCGAAAAATGTCCGGATCAGGATTCGAACCAGGGATCTCCTGGCTGAAGTCACCTCTCTTATGCTCTGCCATCTGAGCTATCCCGGACGAATCTGGTGGAACTTTTTCACCCAGCTAACCTTAATGATTATAGCATCTGGTCTGAAACCTGGTTCAGCTCAACACAATAAATCACAGGTAATGGAACTCCAGAATTCGCTGGATGCGTAATTACACTATAAGGTCCATGTTTATTTAGAGCTTCTTACTTAATGCAATGAAAAAGTTACAGCCTTTAAACAACGTTTTTTTTTTTTTTTTTTTAATAGAAACTCGCGAGCTTGTCACGTAATAAATTGACATAGAATTTTAAATTAATTATTTTCGGATTTATTTCTTTTACATATGCTATTCAAGATTCTAGGTCAACGGGATAGACACCGCTGCCCTCCGAGAGTGTGTTTGTATCCGTTTTTTTTTTTTTTTTTTTCGGAACAGTGCAAAATATCACACTGAATTTAACATTAAATAGTAAGATGCACGCCCCCATTATTTTGTAAAAGAGTACATCTTCGCAATCAATGCAATAAAAAATTACGCCGTTAAAACTACGTTTTATTTATTCACAGCTCACTCTTAAAACTAAAGGACATTTTACGCTGACTGTATAACAGCTATATTGATGTAAAGTAGTTGGATGTGAAAATCCCAAAATTTTCTTTTATCTCATACATCTTATAGTCCAAGAGCCGACAGCACAAAAACCTATGTTATCAAGCACAAGAAAAAAACCTTTATTTTGTGGAAGAGTAGAAGTAGGGGAATCTAATGATCCATGTCTGGCGGAAGTGAAGTGGTGAATAATCTAAAATTTAATACCACCAGTGGTTCACTCGTAGGTTTATCATTGTGTTTCCTGCTCCCAGTCCTCCATGTTTTCATACTTTTGTTTGTAGGACAAACACAATCATAAACCTACGAGTGAACCACTGGTGGTATTAATTTTTGGTTTATGCACCACTTCACTTCCGGCAGACATGAATTATAAGATTCCCCTACTTCTACTCTTCCATAAAATAAAAAAAAAATTCCTTGTGCTTGATAACATAGGTTTTTGTGCTGTCGGCTCTTGGACTATTAATACTTCAAAAAAGTAGTTGATGTTAATACTTCAATATTATTAGTTCAACACTGTACCAACTTTGATTGTCATCTTAAATTTCTGCTTCAGCCAACTGATCGGAGTAAAAACGAATCAATCTGGATCATAGTATTTACTAAAATCAATAGTTTTTCTTTATTCTGTTGTACATCAGTTGTTTGCGAATAGCTGGCATCGCATGATACGAAGTTCCCGTAACTGCACGAGCCACCAACGGATAATAGAACTACGAAAATTTGTACAATAAAGCGCTATTACAGCGCCCCCTACCGGCGTAATTTTTCCAAATTCAGGGAGAACGTGCTTGCCATAGCCAAAAACATACACAAAAAATTTGGTTCAGTTCTATGCACAATTTCATACACTTTTCGATGGCGCAATGGTGACACATGGGCAAATGGATGGGCAGGCAGACATTTTGTATAAACATGTTTTTTGGGGATCTGTAACCCCTAAAATATGTAAATCCTTCGAAAATCGGAAGTAAAAAAAAAATTCGATTACAATACTTTCTGCTGTTGAAGATAGAAGAAAGTGAGAAAAGTAATACAGATTCAACGCAATTTTCTTTAGTGCTTATAACGTTCCCTAACGGGAAATAGGGTAACTAAACTTAAATACATTTGATTTTGGTGGGATTTATTTAAATAAATATACTTAATAAGTTTCTGCCGTATCAATTTTATATTTTGATAAAAAAATATATATATATGATAGGTTTTTTACTCTGGAAGCGCCCCGATTGGGAAATTGAATAACTAAACTTTTAAAATGGATATTTCTTCTATTTATATATTTTTTGTTTTGATAAAAATATTACATTATGTGAATTTTCAAGCCTGGTTGGAAATTGCATAGTTAAAATTTGAAAATACATTTTTTTATATGTTTTTTCATCTGGAAACCATACTCCAAATTAAAAATAGATAGATAGGTTTAAATCAAACTCAACTTTCTTTAACACCGATAACTGCACTCAAGATAAAAATAGGTAGTACTGATTTAACACAATTTTCTATTCGTTTTTAAGGACACACTCAGTGGCACCAAATTATATGGGCCTATGGAACGCGAGCCCACCCAGTAATTTTATCTCTCCGACGACTCTATTCTAATTTATTTAATTCGTAATTTATTTTTATTGTTATTTATTTAATCGCTGAAATGTTAAATTTTGGTTTTATTAACGTTCTCTAATTATTTTGTTTGAAAAATAGTGAGGATATCCATTAGACTTACAGGAGCACTGAATACCTCTTCAGCGGATGTATAATTCAATTTCTCACGAAAACAATTTTCCTGCCTATTTTGCCATCTGTTTAGATGTCTTGAATTGATACAGCATTTAGGTGACTACTAAAGTGTAAGCATTTCTTGACTTTTAGTTTTTTTGCGCTTTCTATTGTTAGCAATTCCAATGTTATTTAAAATAAATATTGATGTATTTATAAGGAAGAATTCATAAGAATATAATTTAATAAAAGTATTTAGAAAATTATAGTTAAATTATAATAAATTAAAAATTTGATTAGAAGAAACATAATTTAATTTTGAATTATCATCTTTACTCCTTTCCTCCTTCTTTCTCTCTCTCCGCACACATACACACTAAGAGAGAAAATAATTATATGTGTTATTTTACTCAAAACTTTTTGAGCCCACCCAATATTTTTGAACAGTTGGCGCTACTGGCACACACTGGAGGCAAATAAGCTATCTACATTTGAATAATGTTGATTTTTTATGTGTTATTGTATGAAGGCATTTACGATGATTACTTTGAATTTAAGGGGTCAGTTTACCTGAAAAAAGTTTCAAAAATATTAAATAAAAGCCTGTTTAATTGGGAACATTTTGCCACCTCATTTTAATCCATATGGTAATTATGCGAGATATTGTGAATATTGTTAATACACCCAAAGCAATTTCCCACTCACATTAAAACTTTAAATGGCTTTTTCTTCATGTTCATATTTTCTTCACTTTCATGTTTTAAAAATGCTAAGGCTTTTTTGCAATTGAGATAGAGATTTAAACTTTTTTGTACATGTTCTTTATTATATATGTGATAAATCTGCGCATGGAAGTAACCTTAAGGCTTTTTGTTATTTTTAAAAAAATACAAATATATGAAGATGTGTTAGATTTCACCGTTTTACACTATACGAGTATATATCAGTAAAATAATATTAAATGTAATATTAGATGAATTTCATGTGTAATCTTGTGTAATACACATTTGAAGAACTGCATCTTGAAACAAAAGCATCTATATTTAAAAAAGTAGTAGAATTTTTTAAAAATTCAAAAGTTTTTAAAACTTTTAATTAAATATGCAGTTAAATTTTGTTAATGTACTTTCAGTTGAACATTGAAATGCAGTGAGTTCATCGAACCATATTTTTAAAAATAAACAAAATTGTTGAACTGTCCCCTTAAACTCATTTTATAACTCAAACACAATTTCTAATTATAAATATGTAAATAAATAGAAATTAGAAATTCATTACTGATACAAAACTGTGAACCAAGTTGTTACATAAAACACACAAATGCAATGCATGCGATTAATCTGTCAGTCGACCTGTCCATATAATTACACAATTTATAATTTCTTAAGATGGTTTAGACCAGGGTCGGCGAACCTATGGCACGCGTGCCGTAGCTGGCACGCGAGAGGATATTTTTGGCACGCCGTTAATTGAAGTTTTATATCAAAATTCACTCAAACTCCCTAAAATTCTGAACAACATTATTATTTTTTTATTAGTACACGAGCTTGACTGAAAATAGCTTTTGTTTTTTATAATAAGTACTAGTGGACCTGTCATATCATTGAACTATAACTACCCGCTCAGAAACATCTCCCCCCCCCCCCCCCCTCCACACACACACTTCCTCGATGTCGTTCTGCTGGCGCCGGTAATTCGCATATGCAGAGAGAGAAATCTAACAAATCAAATTATTTTTGCTTTTCTATACTAATAAAAGAACAATATTTCATAAATCTCTTCATCATTTACGCATTTTGATCTGCACATGAGGCTTTATTTAACTGTTGCTGTAATTTGCTAAATAATTAGTTAGTTAAAATGACAAAAATATTAGGAAGACTAATAAAATATGACTTTTTCTGATAAGAAAAAATAATAATTCGATTGGTAAAACATTTATAAAATGAAATGAAAACTATAATCACGCTTTCGAAGATTTTTATATATTTTTATTTGTCGGCTTGAAGGAGGGGTAGGGGTAATTTATCTGGCAGACGACTGACTGCCGACACAATTCTGTTACGAATAAAACTCATAAAACTCATAAAACTCCAGTAGCTACTCATTTCATTATTATTATTCTGATTTGCTTTTATTGCATGATTTTTCGTTATTAAACAACTTTCACTGTTAGGGCTGGTAATATAAGACTGATTAGATTCGAACGTTCAAGTAGCATTTATTAAACATGGCCAATTTGGCTAAAAAACAGAAAGTACAAGATAATAGAGAATTTCAAACGTGGTGGACTGAGAAATATGGTATGATTAATAAAGATAAGGCTCTTTGCGTTTTATGTTCCGGAACAGTGGTTTGCCGAACGTCATCTGTAAGACGGCATTTTGAAACTAATCACATATCTCTTTCAGAAAAAAGTTATGAAGAGCAAAAAGAATTAATTGCCAATGCAATTAAAGAAAAAAATAAAATGTCCACATCTATGATTAAATATATCAAGAAGGATTCTCGAACTTGTGTCGCAACTTTCTCGGCTGCAAACGTCATCGCTCGATATTTTTAACTTTTCTGCGATGGAGAGTTTTTGAAGGAAGCCTGGTTAGCATGTGCTCCCTCCTTGTTTGACGATTTTGAAAATAAAGCGAGAATGATACAGCGAATTAAAGATATGCCGTTATCAAGAAATACAGTGAAAGGTAGAATCCTAAAAATGGCAGAAAATGTAAGAGAGCAACAAAAATCTGATATCGAGGCTTCTCCTTTCATTTCACTGTGTCTTGATGAAAGTACAGATATAACTAAATCTGCTCGTTTAGCTGTTTTTGTACGATATTTTATTAAAAATGTCATTAAGGAGGAATTGTTATCGTTATTATCGCTATAAACTACAACCAAGGGTGACGATATTTGTACAGCAGTTGTAAATTCACTTACTGAAAATGAAATAAATTTGTTTAAAATAGTTTCTGTTACAACTGACGGGGCCCCCAGTATCGTGGGTAAAATAAATGTTTTTTTAAGTTTATTTCAGACCCACATTGGACATATTATTGTTGGATTTCATTGCATCATACATCAACAAGTCCTGTGTGCTAAGTGCTCTGTTCATAATATTATGGCCGTAGTTACAAAAATAGTTAATCTCATATCGTCACAGGCTTTAAATAAACGAAAGTTTGAGGCTTTATTAGATGAAGTAAACTCTGTGTACAGCGGCTTACTGATGTATAACAATGTTCGTTGGTTAAGTCGTGGCAAAGTGCTACAAAGATTTGTTGACTGTTTAGAAGAAATCCGGCTTTTTTTACACGAAGAAAGTAAAATTGAGAAATATACGCAATTGATGGGTGTTAAATGGCTTGTAAAATTAATGCATTTTACAGATTTATGCCAGCATTTAAATAACTTAAATTTAAAGCTCCAAGGTAAAAATAAGACTTATTATCATGATAGATATAATTCAAGCTTTTGAAGCGAAATTGCAAATATTTAGAAAAGACATTGTTTCCAAAAAGTATAAGTATTTCCCAAACTTAAAAGAAATGGCTGATGACTTTAATTTACATGAGGAAATAAATGAAGCAAGTCTCACTGAAGAGATTACTTCTATCATAAATTCATTAGTTGAAGAGTTCTCATCAAGATTTTGTGAATTCAAAAGCCTTTCGGAAACATTTAAATTTATTATCTATTCAGGTATGACTCCTATTGATAAACTGAACTTGATTGTATTCGATTGGTTGGGAATTTCAGAAACTGAAATGGAACTTATCGACTTCCAATCCAACTCAATATGGGCTCAAAAATTTGTCAAACTGAGAGAAGATTTGGAGTTGATCGAAAAAGACAGACTATCAGGCATAAATAAAAATGCTGATAGTAAAATTATGTCCACTTGGTATTCAATTCCAGACAACTACAGTTGTTTGAAGAAGTTAAAATTTGCCGTGTTGACAATTTTTCCTTCTACTTATGATTGCGAATCATTATTTTCAGAGATGAACAATATTAAAAATTCAAATCGAATCAACTTGTCAAATGACTCCAGCTCATCATGCATTTTATTAAAAGTAACCAATTATGAGCCCGATGTCAATCATTTAGCATCCAAGATGCAACATCAGAAATCACATTAATTTGTATAATTAGTACTTTATTTTTACTCTCTTCTTATTTCAATTACTTAAACCGTCACTCGCTTAAATGCAACTCTACATAAAACGCCAATTTCTTAGAGTTCCAACCAAAGTGATAAGAATATCACGGTAAAAAATCCTAATAAATTTTGACTCGAAAAATATAAGAACTGTTAAACCGTCACTTTCGGCTTACAATTTACGTTTTTTGTACAAATGATAATTGCAAATCGATAGAAGAAACACACATTTGTGATAATAAGTTAAATGAGAATGATAACGAACTCGATGAAGAGAAACTAACACCAAAATGGCAAGTCGCTGTGTCGCTACGTACCTTAAGCTTTTAATCTTCGGTACTTTAAGGCTCTTAAGAAGCTTTTAATTTTCTTCTTCTAAAAAAAAAAAAGATTTTGCGATACTTATGAAATAAGAAAATAAAATTTAATTAACGAAAACCCAAGAGCTAACAGGGTTCCTTGACAGACTTTTAGGTAATGTTCTTTATATTTGCTAATTTCTCCTTATGCATTGCAATATATTTTTTAAATAATTTCCCATTTAACGGTATGCATAAAACAAATATTATACAGATATAAGTCGTCAATAATATTTTTTAAATATTTCTTTTATCTTTGTTTTAAAATAAAATTACATCCAATATAAAACTATACCATCATTCTTAAAATGCCAAAATCAACAGATCCCGAGGGGCAACGCCATGTATTATCATAATTTTTACAATAATTTGGCAAGTTGTCTCGATTAGAGTTTAATATTTTTACGATTACTATATTTATTTCTTATATGTTATCTTATTTCTGTAATTATTACTATAATTAATTAATCATATCATGTGACAAGATGTTTTGGTTTGACTTTTCAATATGATACATTATTCAATTTAATGTGTATATGGGTATTAACTGCAGGTATGTTATCCACATTTACCGTAATCTAATAAAAGTAAATAATTTTGATTCATTATTCTTTTTTTCCTTTTTTTTGGGGGGGGGGGCAGGAATGGGGCGGGGGAGGTTGTTGGCACGCCATCGTCACTTGAAATTTTTTTGGAAAAAAATTGGCACGCGGATGATAAAAGGTTCGCCAACCCTGGTTTAGACCAATAAATTTTAACTGGTATTTATGGTATATCATATTGTGTTTCCACCAATGCATGCACACATGTAGGAACAAATTTTCAATCCGAAAGTCTGCTGGTAGTTCGGGGTTTCTGCATTAATAGTGCAGGGGGCAGAACCCACTAGCGTTATTAGAAATCCTTTATTCAATGCTATTCGTTTACAATCATCATAATTTTTTGGGGACAAATAATTAATTTACAATGAATTTAAATTCAGTTCAAAATTATATAGGGACTAAAATACATATAAGATTATGTATATGCATGGCGTATAAAATTTATGTTAAATATTATATGTGTTTTATTATTCTATGTTAAAATTAATATCAGTTTATCCAATTAACTTTCAATAAAACAATAAAAAGGTAGTAAATTCTGCGATCAATTTTCGTTTTGAAGTTTTACAAAGCTAGAATGAAAATTTAGTTTTAAAAATAAGATTTTTTAAAAATTTCATCGTATTTATACCAGTGCCGGTATATCTGTTGAATTCGATTATATGGGAAACAATTATGTTTAAATAATGCATTCCATTAATTTTATATCAAGTCCCATTTAACTCTAAGGAATTGGCTAATGAAACAAAATTTCATTTCACAAATCATAACTATTTCTCTTTTACTAATGAAACTATATGACTAAAATATTTTATCTATTAATAAAAAAATGTTTTAAGTACCCTATTCTAAAAAAAAAGTAATAAACGCATTCGCCACCGTAACTGAATTTTTTGTGTCTGGAGAACTTTCTCTGCCAATATTAAGAAAACTATTTGTATATAAAAATGTGAAAATTGGTTATAATTTTATAGAAAAATGTTTGATATACATGCTGAAGCAAATTTTCAAACCGAGAAATTATTTAAACTTTTTTCTGTTGACGTTGATCAAAATATTTCCATTAGAAATATTTTATAAGATCAAAAACTATGCATATAAATTTAATCATCTTTTGCGAGTACGTACTTGACGAATTTGTGATATCCAGTGTGCAATAATTTTTCAAAATTTACTAGTTTTTTTAAGGTTTTTTATCAATATTTTATACAAAATTTCGAATTATTTTTATATTTCGAAAAGGTCATATTTTATACTGTTGTCAAATCTTAAAACTGCAAAAATAATAAAATTTCCTTTCACTTAAAAAATGTATTTACACGTGAATATTAACAAACGGAGAGGAAACTTTAAAATGCTAATTAAATGATCACAATGTTAAAAGCAATAAACGTGTAAAATTACGTTATAAAAATTTATTTACAGGTAATTATAAAAAAGCGAAATACAACTTTAATATACTATTTAAATTACTACACGTTAATTGCAGTAAATAGGAAAAATTGTCATATTTAAAATGCCAGGATAATAATATTGCAAAACATTCTCAATTAAAAAAAAAATAAAACTACGAAACTGTATTTTTACCTGTTATTTCCAAATTTAAGACTTCGGAAACAATAATAGTTCTTTTCAATTAAAAAATGTCTCTCCACGTGAACATTCAAAAGAGGAAGAAACCTTCGGTGAAAAAATGTCATATTTAAAAAGTCTTGTTATACACAATTTTCTTAAAGCGCTGTTAAAATTTTGTGAACGGGTTAGCCATCTTAGCTCATAGGGGAAGGAACCCCTAGTCTATCAAATAATCACTATAATAATAATAAGGAGAAATTTATAAATTACACTCTCTACAGTGTGAAATGTAAAACATACCTAATTAGTCCTCCCGTCTTGCCAGTATGTCTTATACAAAATTATCGGAAAATAACTGGCCAAATTTTAAAGAGTGGTAGAGAGGATCAATATAAGCATTTTTTTTTTTTAATCATAGAATGTGTTTCAAGAAATGAAGCGCATAAGCGCCATCTATTGATGCTTATATGTTATCTTTCATTTCACCTTTTACATTTTCTTTTCGCCACCAGCGCTTAAATGCGCCATTTCCGAACACATATTCTAAGACAAAAAATGTTTGTTTAGGTCTCCTCTATTACCCTTTAAAATTTGGCCTGTTATTTTCCGATCACCCTGTATATAACGCAAAATATTAAATTGTGCTTTGAATTAAGATAATATATAAAGTGGGATTAAAATAAAATGAAATTTGAACAGCTGGCATTGAGGCCCTTATTGGAAGATTTACTAGTTGGTGAGAATTTTGCAAACGTAAAGGCGACCAGAAAATAACTAAACTTAGGCAAGGATATTATCAGAAAGAATAAAATTGAGATAACTTAGTAATTATATTTTTCTTATATGATAATAGATATAATGCAAAACAGTATTTATTTTCCAATTTGAGGAAAATATGTAGTTCACCTTCTCCGACGGAGCGTTTATTCCTAACACAATTTCCAGTTTTATTTTCAACACTACATCGTTCCACATCCATCATTGCCATCGTTTCGTTGTCCAGTTCACCTAAAATATAACAAAAAAAATTATAGTCAATCTTCTATTAAAACAATGCAT
This sequence comes from Maratus speciosus, assembly GCA_963932465.1. Taxonomy (NCBI): domain Eukaryota; kingdom Metazoa; phylum Arthropoda; class Arachnida; order Araneae; family Salticidae; genus Maratus; species Maratus speciosus. The sequence goes on along the minus strand of OZ010800.1, from coordinate 349,100,813 downwards.
AAAACAAATGTCCACTAAAAGTATATTTGAAGCTACCAAAAAAATACATTTTTACTCAGAAAGAGAAGCAAAACACAACAAGTGTGAGAAAGACTGGCACCCTGAGTGTTTGTTCCGCCACCGCCCTCAAGCACTAACACAAAAATGGCGGCAGTCGTAGGCAGGATTCAGTGTTTGTATGGTCCCTTTTATTTGGAAATTGGTATTTATTTTAAAGTTTTCTTTGCCTTTTAGACTGGTAAACGGCTGCACAAATAATCACCTCATCTAGTTGATGGATGAAATTCCGGGATCATTTAAAACACGATTCGCATATTAAAATGCAACTGGTCTGCCAAGTCAGATCATGGTGGAAAATATCTGCAAACCCGATTTTAGTGGTTGACTGGTAGGTTTACCATTCTGTTTTCCTGCTTCATGTTTTCATACTTTTGGGTGCAGGAGAACACAATGATAAACCTATCGATCAACTACTAAAATCAAGTCTGCAGGTGGTTTCCACCAAGATATGACTTGGCAGACCAATTACATTTTCATATGACAATCAATTTCTGTCTAATACTGGAATTTCAGGTGTCAACGCGATGAGGTGATGGTCTGCGCAGCCTTGTCCCGGTCTATTTGTCTAACTGTTAAAATATAAGACGAGGAATAATTTTAGAATTTATTGGCATTAAAACTCACAGAATCGTACAAAAATGTTCTTAAATCCACCTACGACAGCCGCATTTTTTTGGGTATCGTTCATTTGACGAAACCCTATTCGTCTCACTCACCCATCTGTCTGTCCGTGCGTCACAGAGCCCGTTCTCAGAAACTGTATAAGTTAGAGATTTGAAAATTTGCATACTTATAGCTGAATACCACCGATCAGACGACAAATCATAAAATTTTGTAAAAGTCTTATTTTAATTAAATGAATCAATTTAATGACATCCGACAATTTTTGCAATTTAGATTTTAAATAAATCAGAACATTAATTGCAGCTTTTTTCTCGTTAGTTACGTAGATCTGTGGTAACGCGTCTGCGTACTTATTCAAAGCTTCCCGGTTCGATGCTCGGTTTCGGAGTTTTGAAAAATTTTCCACGTAATAGATTTCATTATCTAATAGATTCAATTTTACAAAATGTTTGTAACTTTTTTTTTGCCATTTTAAAGCCAAAAGTTGCTGTAAAATGTTTTATCAATTATTTTTTAATTTTTTTTTTTTTTTTTTTTTTTTTTTTGAGAAATTAAGAATTTTTAAATTGGTTACATTTCATTGTCCGGTGAATTTAATTAAAGGAAATTTCGTATTTTTTTTTACATTTTAAAGTTTTTTACTTTCTTTTTTTAGCTAAAATTAAATACTGTAATTAAATATGCTTTTCAGATATACAAACATATGCTGTTACAATCGTCTGAAAAGCAGTTATTGAATACTTTTAATTTGATTAAAAGAATAGCTGCTAATTGAAATATTTTTAAAATTAAATTTAATGGTGCTGCCATCTATGTTCTTATTGAAGAAGTTTAGGGATTTAACAATTAGAAAGTTACGATTTGGATTTATTAGTTAAAGGATAAAATGTTGTAAAAGGAATATTAAACGAAATGCTATGTACGACTGAAAGTTAGAACAATGAAACGATTTTAGAGTCTATAGCGCCGGTAATACTGTCGAGAAAATACTTTTGGACATATTAGGTTTTTTTAGAGCGGACATTTAAAGGTAAACGCTACATCGTAGAGATAATGGATGACTTCACGAAATTACTTGAAACGGATACCCATAATAGATCAACAAGCAGCAACTATGGCTGAAGAGTTGGTATTGAATTGGGCGTCACGACTTCGAGATCCTATGATACTTTATTTAAATCAAAGCATGAATATATGAAGAATATATACTTTAAGCATGAAGATATACTTTAAAGCACGACTATACTAAGACTATATACTTTATTCATGGAGCTTTGTAGATACCCAGGAGATTATTACAGTTTGTTTCGAAAAAATAGATGGAGTGTTATTTCTATATATCTGTGTTCTTTCTTTAACCCATTAATTTCCCGCGGTATATTTCTAGACGGCTAGACTTAGAAGAAATAAAGTGCTTTTGAAATCCACACATTCCTTCAATTCCTCTGACCTACAATAAATTCTAGGTTAGAAAACCACAACCGATGGCCCGTAAACCACTAGTGGTGCGTGAGAAAATTTTGGTGGTCCTTAGAAAATTTTACTATTATTCGCAGAATTGAAGACATGGCTGAAGATATGGAAAATCGAATTATAAAATTGGTAAAAAAATTCATCGTTTTATTCAATTGAACTTGATGAGTCTACAAGGGACACTTCTCCTTTGTTTTGTGACGGTTTAGTGCGAAGAAGAGTTACATGAAGAACAATTTTGTTCGCTCAACGTGCCGAGTAGAGCAACTACTGCTGAGATTTTTGAAGTACTTAACCTACAATGACGGACATAGCCCGCGTACGATGATCGAGCCAAATGTAAATTCTTCTTACCACTAAAACTTCACAGTAAATATAGTTTAATTTAATCGTCGAAATTCCATGATTAAACAAGGCGAAAATCTTTATTAAATTTTAGTGGTAGCTATAGATTTGCCAAACCGTGGAGCTGTTAGAAGTAAATCGTAGATTAAGGGGTTAATACTTATTTCATGGAGCATGGAATTGAAGGGAAAAAATGTGTTGGGATATGTACAGATGTTACCGATCTTTCAAGAATTCATGCAAAGGTGAGAAATGTTGGTCACCCAGATCTTTTGTCTACTCACTGCATTATTCATCATGAGCAACTTATGGCGAAAAGAATGTCTCCAGTACTATATGAAGTATCATAAAATGTTATAAAAATTATACATGAAATTCGACATAAGATCAATTCTCAATAAGAATATTGATACAATTTTCCACAATATATTTGTGCGAAAAGACATTTTCATATGTATGGTGTTTCTGGTTTAAATTTGAAATGTCAGATGGAGCACCACGCAATTTCCCTCCCGAATTCATGAAAATTACTTTGTAAAAAATAAATATTATATTCTAGTCTTTTCTGTGATGTCATACATATAGTGACGTGAGTTGTTTTGTTAAGCGTTAATTAAATGTTTATTATGTATTTGTGGTACCTCTTCAATTAGAATTGTGATCATTATTAAGTAATTAATTATAAAGACATATTAATGGCAACGCGGAAAATAAAAATGGATGTACCAGAAAAAGTCTACCGAAAATAATGATTGAGCCGGGAAAAATGACTCAATTTCTGTTTTCACTTTTCTACTGTTGTTTGTAATACTTCCATATGCTGAAATACCTCAGCATCTTTTATAGCCATAGTTGCCAACCTCCCGATTTTTTGAATACCACTAAATTCTTACAAAAATGTTCGCTTTGTTGAATTGCAGAAATTTTGCGATTATATAACACAAATATTTCTGCATAAAAATATTTGTATTAAAAAAATCGGGAGGTTGGTAACTATGTAACAGTATTTTCGGGGGTGGTAAGTGACAAATTACTTTTACATTTTTCTCTTTTGCTGCGTTTAATAAATTAAAATATTTACGACGTTCAAAGTGTTTGATGATACAATTGAAATGTTCACAAACGTAAAGAGGTTAGAACAAAATTTCGTTGTACATGATATTAAAGACGAAAAAATGTTTCCAGCTATTTTGTCTTGTATGGGACAGAAATTATACAGTTTATTATGTGATTTATGTGTGGAAGCTTTAAAATATACTGAGATTTGTTGATATTTTGCTGAAACACTTAAGCTCCGTCCCCAAGAAATTTATTGAGCGTATTAACACCAGAAAGACCGAGAATTTTACTCAAGTTTTAGAAAAATATTTCACACCAGAATTTTTATTTTAAATTATTAACTTATACATTTAACTAGTTTTTTTTTTCTTTGTATCTTTTAAAGTAGTTTTATAAAAAAAAAATTCTGGTTCGAACCGAGATATATTCATTTGGCAGCAGTCAAAATGACTGCTTGCGGGCTTTCTAGTTTTAAATTTAGAAAATATTTTCAAAATGAGAATGAATCAATTCAAGCTTTTGCTGCTAGATTAAAAAAGAGTACTGCCTTTTGTTCATTTACAGGTGGTGCTTTAAATGAAGACTTTCTTGAGAAGTTTCTGCGAGGTCTAAAAAATGAAAGCATTCAGAATAAATAGATAACTCAAGTTGATGATTTAACTTTTGAAAAAGCTATTGGGAAAGCTTTATACAATGCAGATATTGAAATTTCTGAAATTAAGCATACAAATTTCAATGTAAATAAAATTTCAAGTACTAAAAATGTACAGCCAAAGAAATTACAAAATTGTTCTCAAAAACATAATATCAACAATCACGTAAATACTACACATTCTGCCGTAAATAAAAATAAGTTATACTGTCACAGATGTAGAAATTCCTCACATTTGGCTAATGTGTGTAGATTTATAAAGGTTACTTACAACCTGTGTAAAAAAAGAGCCACTTAAGTAAAGTGTGTAGACGTAGAAATTTTCAAAAACAGGTTAATACAGTAATCCCTTAACATTCGTGAGTTTTAATTATTCGCGAAATGGAAAATGCAGAACATTTCAACATTCGCGAATACTTAACTTGGTTATTCCCGACTATCTGTTTACAAAGAATATATTTTTTACAAAGTAAACTCATTTATTTTACCAATTCTATGAACTATATGTGACGCTGAACACCTATCTACTGTATAGCCTATTGTATTACTGTATGGACTAAGTTGCGAGAACTTCAGTCATTTTGTTGAGGAAAAATATAGATTAGTAATTTTTTTTTAATTTTCAATATTTTATCTTTTTTCAATTTTCCACATTTTCTAAATTTCCAAATTTTTATTGCAGGTGAAATATTATCTGCAAAAATGGTCGGGGAAATTTTAAAACATCAACAACAATTTGTTGAAAAAGCAATAGAATGCAATTCTTCACTGGTGAGGAGTCTTAAATTTAAAAGAGAAATCGAGGCCGCAACTTTTCCTTACATGAGAATTAATAAACAAAAGATCTGTTCTGCCAAACAATCACACATCACTAAACTTTTTCCGCCATCAACTAGCAAATACATTTTGTGTGATATGTTTATAATTATTCAGATTTATTTAAAGCATGTACTTATAATGTATAATACTTAAAAAATATACTTTATGAAATTCAATTGCTCTTTTCCATTAAAAAAAAATATATATATATATATATAAAACCTAACCCACTTTTGTGCACGAGAAGATAGTCTCAACATTCGCGATTCGGGCGATGATCGGCTATGTCTTTATAATTTGAAGCCATTATTACGGCTCTTTTCGAAACTACAAAAAATGAGTAAGGACCTTACACTATAAAGTGAAGAATGATGCCGTCTTTAGAAATCAGATTTTGCCAGGCGATAAACCAAAAATCCTCATCGTAACATTTATCGTCTAGAGGTTAATCATAGTTCAGATCTTGGATAAATATAAAGAAACCGCCCGGGGTATGCAATTGTCGAAGAGAAAGCAGCGTCAAAAAATTTCTCAAACAAAGTATAAGGAAAATCTAACAATGAAAAATAGGCGAACAACGAAAAGCAGAGGTTTCTTATGAATGGGAAATATCATATACTATATTCTTGACTGCATAAACTTAGTAATGAATTTTTTCAACTTCCTCAGACTCTGTAAGTTTCACGACCATTTTTTCCCGCAAAAACGACTTAAAAATTACTCAAGAATGTTCCGTAATACCAATTCCTCACCAGTTGTCGTCATTAACAAGAACATGTGTGTAACTAGGATTGCTTTTAAGAAATATTTAGTTTAGTTTCAAACGATTCTAGTTTGAGAGCGAAGTGAAACTAACGATATTTGTGCTTTGTTTGTTTTATCATACCAATTTCTTGTCCTTTACCACTAATATTCGTCTTATAAATCGAATTCAATGACTTAAAACTGAATTTTTCTTGGAAGTTTACCTACAGTGAAACACGGGTATTTTGTATCATTAAAATGTGCATATTTTTTTTTTAAATATTGATAATGGCCAGTTACCTGTTTTACTTAGACTAGCAAACTCTAGGAAATCCTTCACTGCAGTTGATACTGCTTCATGATCTCTTGCTAATGTTTCCGTATCAGCCGATTTTTCGAGATAACCAATTTCTTTCAAATACGTCTGAAAATAAAGAAAGTACTAATATGCATCATATATTGCTTACTTGAAGAAGCGTTTGAACATGTAAATATGATTCATGCAAATATATTTCATTTTATATCAGCGGTGTGAACGGTATTGCTTTGCCTATAATGCTAAACGAAAATGAACGAATGCATTGTTCATAATATCATTGTTCATAATATTCATAATATCAGATCATTGTTCATAATATGAGAGAATTTTGAACTAACACAAACATATTTTTTTTCTCAAATTGTAGTTCCAAAATGTTAAATTTTCAGCATTTTTAATATTTTTTTTGCAAAATGTTTCTTCTTCTTATGTTTCTTTATCTGTAACTATCCAACTTATCACGTACACCGAAATTAGCCACGCTAAAAGTGGTGCCAAAAATATGACAATGCTCCCCGGATGATAACTAAAAAGAGATGCAGAATTAATTATAGTATATTTAAACTCCGAATTTAAAATGCTGAGTCGCTTAGAAATTAATTCACCTGTTCTAATAAAATATTAGATCGGAGAGTTGTCAGTTTTGGGGAGCTATAGGATAGAAAAGTGTGTAATAATAATTGAAAAATGTTTACTTTACGTATCCAAATATAGTCCATAGTTATTAAAGAAAAATATAAATAAAATGTACTCTGAAAGAACTAGTACTGATTTTACTCTGAAAGTGACCTTTTTCAATGGTAAACATAAAGGTTTGTTCTAAAAATGTATCATTATAATTTTTTTGTATAATTATATTTATTCACTAGCAGGCTTCCCCCGCTATGCTGATAGGTTTCTTCAAACGGACCTGGAATCAAATGAACTATATCGGTGAGACCTGGTTTTTCAAGGCAGTATGATTCTTTACCTGGAATGCCCCTCCGCATTGCTAAGAATGTCAAGGCGCTATTACATTTGTTAATGCTTTAGACAAAACTTTGAGCCAAATCTTTTAGTTGATTAATTACAATAGGGTTTGGTAAAGAACGATAAAACGATATGAAATATACTAAAAGGACTCATGAAAAATTATCTATCTAGTAGTGCAAGTTTCAGCAAAATCCATTAAGAAGAATCTTTTAAAAAGCTAATGTTGCATTATCGGGTTCATCTGATTATAGAACTTTCCCCCATAATTCTCTAACTAAGCAACGTAGAACATTATGTTATATACTAAAAAGCTCCATGAAAAATTATCAAACTAACTAAAATGAACTTGGAGTCACGAAATAAAAAAAAACTTAAATCGCGAAACAATAATGTTCAAGTAAACATATAGGTGATTCTTGTAAATGAAAATTCCGGAATGTCTTTTCTTAATTTATTTAACACAGCACACATACGACATATATATAACCATTCTGGTTTCAAAATTCCGCAGACGATATTTTTCGTTCTGCGACCAAGAAAAGGAATATCAAGTTCATCCCTCATTAAATTCTCAACCCTTTCTATGCAGTTACAGCGTAAGCTAATTTTAGCTCTCCACACCCACGCATGTAGTGGTATGGCTATGCTATTTTTATCTCTCCGCATACGACTACACCGCAGGTGTTAATTCGTATGCAACAATTTCGTTACACTAACAGTGGAAGTCCCGTCAAAATCCATTCATCTGAACCCAAGTTATAAGCAGCAGGAACGAAATTTCCATTTTCATTTTACATATGAAGGGCGCACAACCATAGTAGACCAAGTCTATATTGAAAATAAATGAGACAGTCCCTTTAAAAAGTGCATAAAATCTGTTTTATCCATTCTCACAGTAAGCGAAGTTTGTAAACAAATGACATATCGCCAAAAGGTGAACTAAAAGTTCGTTACAACTTTAAAAACTCATAAAAAAAGAAGAAATTATGATAAAGGAGTGCGGTTTGCAAGAAAGGGCTCACAAGGTAGTCGGATGTTTTAGCAGCAAAAGATTTAGTTACAAAATCACATGTAGAAGGCGTTGACGACAAGAAACACAAGGAACAGGACAATATTTGTGTCGTAGAATGTTCTGGTGGTCATGTTGAACATTTGTTATTGTTGTCCTGTTTAGTGTATTTCGGGTCGTCAGCGCCCTCTACATGTCATTTTTTAACTAAATTTTTTTTCAACTAAAAAAAATCCGACTTCCTTGTGAGCCCTTTCTTGCTTTATCATAACTCCTTATCAATACTCCTTTTCATAATTTCTTCCTTTTTTATGGATTATTAAAGTTGTAACGAACTTTTGGCTCATCCGGTATATGAGAAAGTATGTGAAAACAGACTTGGGTCACTGTGGGAGTGGATAAAAGAAATTTTATGCATCTTCTAATAGAATATCTCAATTTTTTTTCAAAATGGGCTTGGTCTATTAAGGTTGTGAATCCCTCATATATAGAAGAAGTAGATTATTACGTATTTTCTAGATTCGCTGCAATTGTAAACATTCTTTTATTTTCTTCATCAAACTTGACTATTTTAAACATTTTTCTATTTTTAATACGTTATCCGTTAATTCTACACAGGTGAATGAATATAGCATTTTGCTTTTGATATATGTTTGTTAGAAGTATGACTATTCATAAAACACTAAAAAATGTGATACTTCAATTCGCTCGTATTCTAAAGAAATCTTAATTTGTTATTTTTTAAGATAATTAATTATATTACATTTTTATATATTTATAGTAAATTATAAATCTGTAACATCAATAATTGAACTATACCTCTGTATTGACCACAAATAAATTATAGTACTGTTGTATGCATTTATGTTAATTATTTATAAATACACATTATATAATAAATATTTTGGGTATTTAAATAATTTTATTTGGTATTTGTTATTTAATAATTGTCCTAAGATATACTTTAAAATTTTCCTTAATGTCACCGGGGCCAATTTTAAAGACTTCTCGAGCCTCGTCGATTAACATAAACATGCGAAACATAACACTACTAAATACTAAAAATGTATCTTTAAAATATTTTTAATTATCTTCTTTATAAGTAAAAAGAAAAAAAAAGAGTAGCTAAATAAAAAATAGTTTCGTCATTAAACACGGTGTTCCCCTTCGGACCCAAAGCCCATTCTAATATGGACACTTTTATTTTTTCTTGATAACACGTATTAAAGTCTCTGAAATTTATCAAACAATCTTTACAAGTTACCAGAATCAAAGTAGGCAAACTGTGCTTTAAGGCTGTTCTTAACTGCTCTGCTCAACAAGCGCAAAACGTTTTGACACATTTACAAAACCATTTTTTAACGGAAAAGTCTAAAATTGAAAACCCTCGCCATGGAAGCGATTTGGAATTGAACTGTTTTTTCCATTTTTTGATCCATCAATTACCTATTGAGTTATAAGGAATTTTGACCACGTGTCAAACACGTTTTTCGCCCGCTCTTGAGTCTCTTTCTTCCTTCGCGCGAAAATTCTGTTGAAAACGCCCACTTTGGCATTATTTTCTGAAAGATCTATTGAGGTTGCAAAAAAAAAAAAAAGGAAAAAAAACAGCTCAATGACATAGTTTCAGAACAACAACACCAGCTAGTTTCATGCATTTTCGAACAAAAATAAATTAAAACTTATGTCAGAAAGAAAGTTGCCCTTTTGATTTGAGAACACCCTTAATGACTAGCAGTGTTGTTGTGTTATTCGTTGCATCAATAATATCTCAGATCATGAAAATCAGGTCACTAACATGTATTCCGTTACATTATGGACTTGGGGACAAATCGTCTGTAATGTATTTTAATGATGTTACGTTATTTTCAACATATAATATTTGATATACATCACTGATGTGAATTACAATATGCTTATTATGGAACATGGCATTTTTTCATATTTGATGGTATAATTCTGAAATTTCTTTTATTAGGTTTTCGTGTTCGATTTTAGGGATAACATCTCTTTCGATACTATTAAATTCTTTTCCTGCACAGATTTTTTGTACTTGATGACAAAAATATAAGTTGCTAGAAAAGTCATTTATTTTATTAATTATGTTGTATTTAACTGGTTATCTGACAGTTATATGCAAAAAACTTTTGTCGTTTTCTGCATTAATTTCTGTCTATAATCCTTCAAATTACGATACTGAAAAATTCCTTTTACGTGATGAGCTGCCTTTCTAACTAGTTTTATTTTTGTTTCTGAAGAACATTTTACTAATTTCCTCATAGTTTTTCACTTTTTAATTGATTTTTTTTTTAATTAGTGTTATGGAATACATTCTCTGCCCAAAAGTAATTTCACATGTATACGAAAGATTTTACGTGAAATTTCACTCTATTATATCAATCGCATTTATACGAATTGAGTATTTTCAACTGGGCGAAAAAATGCCTATGCCGAGAATCGAACCCAGATCCTTGGCTTACATTTCCAATGCTTTACCGTTTAAGATACCTGGGCTGACAACCAGCGAGCATATTTCGCTTAGATAACCTTGTTGGTAACATCTGGTCTGCCACGTAGACAACTCAGCAGAATAAAACGCAGGTAAAGAAACTCCATATAAACGATGGGTACGTAGATATGCTATTATTTTAACACAATCATACTGATACAAATACTAATACTAATACTATGCTAAACCAAAGATAATCATTTAATTTTAAGTTCCTGAATTTGAATTTCATACTGCATATTGTATTGCTTGTAGTTTATACAGGGTGTCCACTCTCAACGGTGTCCAATGGCTAATTCCTAAACTGGTAGTCATAGTCATATAGTTCCAATTACAAAAATGTTTTAAATGAAGTAAAAAAATATTTTAAAAGCGATTTGGGTCTATAAAAACCTTTCATAAAAAATTACGGAATTTAAAATTTTATAGGGTCCCCCGATCTTATCTCTATATAATAAAACACAGTGTAACGATTCCGGCTCATACCATCCTTGTGAAAAGCAACATATTGCGGCCATGTTAGGCATAAGTATTCAAGAGACCGTAAGTTTGCCTATTGTTCAACTTATAGAAATTTACACATAATCTGCTTTGGGAACAGATGTCATAAGTTCCCACGGCCGTCATCTTGGAATTTTTCTTGGCGTGAAAACCCCTTTTCCGCCAAGTAGTAAATGTCGCCAAGCACCGGTTTATATGCATATTTTGCTTAACGAAAATAAAATGTAAATAATAAACAAAATTCGCTAAAGTGGCAATCAGTAATCTTGTATGAGCGCTTCGCACACATTAACCTAAAAAAACATCACTGCATTCAGCAGTTCTCCCGGTGTAGCATTCTCAAAATTCAGCAGTTCTCGCTTTCTAGCAATTGAGCAAAATATACATAAAAAACGAAACTCGCTAAAGTGGCAATCAATAATCTTGTATGAGCGCTTCGCGCACATTAACCGAAAAAAACATCACTGCATTCAGCAGTTCTCCCGGTGTAGCATTCTTAAAATTCAGCAGTTCTCGCTTTCTAGCAATCTCAAAATGTAAAAAACTCTTAAAGCAGCAAAATATACATAAAATTATCAACATACCTTAACAGATATCTGCTTTCTTGAAAGCTCCAGCACGAAATCTCTCTCATAACACCACCGTCATTTTCCAAAATAGGCTTATGAATACGCATTGAGACACAATAAACAAACCTACTTTTCTTCTCAAAATTTCCTCATATTTCTTAATTAGTTCAGCAAAAGCGTTTAAACGGATTACAGAAACCATAGTCAGTCAAATACATCCAATAAATTTAACATAAAAATAAAAAGACAGAACGTACAACACAATATCAAAATAGATCCACAAAATCCACCACTTCTCAGGGGTTGCTAGAACACAACATGTTAGAACACACACGTCACACGGGGTTCCACATATCGAAGTTGCCATATCTATAAACACCGCCAACACGCCAATAAAAAATCGTCAAACAATTCAAAACAACGGCTGAGGGAACATAAGGCATCTAAGCTCTGCTTTGTATTAGTGATGGGCGATTTCGATTTTTTTAATCGATTTAATCGATACTATGGCCAACTCGATTTAATCGATACTATAAATTTTTTAATCGATGTCTCTAAAGGTCATATCATTTTCATTTTCCTTCAAAAATTTAAGGTCAAGTAGTTGCATGTCCGATCCCAAAACTTTCTTCTGTCTCATAAATGTTAAAACTTCAAAATTCACTATCACAGTGTCAAATTTAAATAACCTATACCCATCATGAGGATCCAAAAGTATAGGTTCGTTGAAATATGTGTATAAAATATATATAAGAATCCCATTTTCCTAACAAATCATTGAATTTCGGCCCACACCCTCGTAGATGTCCGCAACGGAAAATCCCAGTTCAAAGGGCATAAAAGCGACACCTGCTGGGTAGTATACCCAAGCCTAATAAGGATCTGTTTATACGACAGTGTAACAGAATATGAAGTTTGATTAAATTCCGTGCATTAGTTTTGAGATATGGCTATCATGAATATCATGAAAAAAGCAGTATAGCAACGCAGCCTATTACATGATTAACACGAAAGACTCAGAAAAAACAACTTACGTCAATGACTAACAGAATATTAAGTTTGATGAAATTCCGTTCATTACTTCTTGAGATGTTATCGCAAACATTGTGTAAACCCTGAAAAACAGTGTTGAATTCAGGGGCTGGTACGGGTGGACCCCCCCCCCCCGGAACATTGAAATGTCTCCTAGGGAGATTTGAGATTTTATGCTTAATGGACGAAAGTCCAATCCTTCCCCCCTCGTAACTCTAGAATGTTCCTCTCCAGAACCATAGAAATCCCCCCCCCCTCCAGAGAAAAATGTCTGAATTCAACACTGTTGATAAAAGCAGCATGGCAGCACAATTTGTTATATCATTTACACAAAAACCTAATCATGGATAACTTATGGCATTGTCTAACAGAATATTATGTTTGATGAAATTTCGTTCATTAGTTCTTGAGATATTATCCCTAAAATTGTTTAAATCCTGAAAAACGTGTTGAATTCAGAGGGTGGCCCGGGGGGATGACATTCCTCCCCCCGCAACAAAGCATAAAATCTCAAACTTTCTGGGGGGCATTTGAGTGTTTCGGGGGGAGGAGAATGTCACCCCCCCGGGCCACCCCCTGAGTTCAATACGTTTTTGTACATTAAAAATTGATGAAATTTCGTTCATTAGTTCTTGAGATATTATCCCTGACATTATTTAAATCCTGAAAAACCTGTTGAATTCAGGGGATGGTCCGGGAGGGTAGCATTTCCCCCCCCCCCCCGCAACATTCAAATGCCCCCTTAAGAAAGTTTGAGATTTTATGCTTTTTGTACATTAAAATGTACAAAAGTCCAATCGCCTCCCCCTCTGAACTGTCCCTCCCGGAGAAAAATGTCTGAATTCAACTCTGCTGATAAAATCAGCATAGCAACGCCCCCTGTTGGGCGAATTATACCGAAACCTAATAAGCAGCAATTTATGCCAACGTCTAACTGAATGTGGTTTTATGAAAATCCGTGTACTAGTTCTTGAGATAGGGCTATTGTGAAACTCGGGAAAAATGCAGCATAGCAGCGCCACCTGCCGGTAGATTTACATCAAAACCTAATCCTCAACAACTTATGTCAACGTCAAACTGAATCTGAAGTTTGGTGAATATTCGTGCATTAGTTCTTGCGATAGCAATCTTGCGGAAATCATGAAAAATGCAGCATAGCAGCGCCATCTGTTGAGCGATTTTCACCAAAAAGTAATCAGCACCAATTTATATGAAGGTCTAACTGAATCTAAAGTTTCAACAGATTCCATGCATTAGTTCTTGAAATAGACCACTCACAATTTTTTTGTCAGAGACAAACAAATAGACAGACTGACAGACAAAAAATTTATAAAAATAGTCAAATCGTATTCCAGACAAGAAGTTCTAACACTATAAATCCTTAGAAACTGGAAGTCGAAAATTTTCACGAAAACAACACTTTATTTTTCTAAAGACAAAAGAAAGCAAGAAAAGATGAACGCATCGATTCTGCCCTTGGATCAGAAACGGTGAATCGATTCAGTTCAGATTCGATGCCGATGTCGATCTTCAGAATCGTTACTTTTTTGATTTACTTCAATTCTTTAGATGCAATGTCGAATCGTTATATTTTGATTCACTTTCAATTCTTTAGATGCAATGTCGAATCGTTATGCTTTGATTTACTTCAATTCAAATCGCATCGCGGTCGATCCACGATTCGGGTTGAATCAATTCTTCCAATTTTGCTGTTTTAGTGCCAGAATTGCTGTAAAATTTTGTATAAGAGCCTTTTTTTACTTTCTAGGTTAAATCAGTGTTGAATGCAGGTATTTTTCTCAGGGAGGGATTTATGCGACTCCGGTCGGGATTGGGGGGGGGGGGGGGTATTTCAGAGTTCCGTAAGGGGGGGGGGGCACATTTGTCCATTAAAAAGCATAAAATCTCAAAACTTACGGGAGGGACATTTCAATGTCCCGGGAGGGATGTCCTCCCGGGCTACCCCCTGAATTCAACACTAGGTTAAATCGTTATACTTTTGTTTAGAAGCCTAGTTATTCAGGTTACTAGTTTATTATATTGTATTTTTCAAGTTCGTCTCTTCTAATCTCTCCACCCCCCTCTCCCCTTTTCCTCGCTAATCTTAATTTACAGGGCCGTTCAAAATTTGCATGCAATTTTTAAAATGTCCAATTCTTGTTCTATTTTATTATAAAGCCACATTTTGAAACCTTGACCAAAGATACTTTTGAGGTTGCCCCTCCGACCGTTTGGGGCTTACCTGCTCCCTCGGTGGGGGGGGGGGGGATATTTTTTGTTTCTTCCAAACCATATCGTATAACATATCGTTAGAAAGCTTTTAATGTGATCTTTTATTTTCTGTTTCTAGCCTTCCTTCTTTTTGGTAAGGGTCAATCGTGCTCCAACTTTTGTATTGATATTTTTGACAGTAATTTCAAAGGAATATATATTTATTCTTTCGGATTTACTGTTTTAAAGGCAGAACTGCTGTCAAATTTCGCATAAGAGCCTTTTTCTTTCTAGGTTAAATTGTAATATTTTTAGTTTAGGAGCCAAGTTATTTGGGTTACTAGTTTATTAAGCTGTACTTTTTCAGTTCGTCACCTATACCCCCCCCCCCCCCGATCCGAATTTTCTTAATTATGGTCCAATTTCAATGGGACCTTTTTTGACATTCTTCCCGAATCATTTGTTTACCAACTAAACACTGATATTATATCTGCAGCTCTTGGTGAGCATTATTTATGAATGGTAATAACAAATTTCATCTCTTTTCCATTTTAAACTTATCATTCTTGGTTTAAAGCCACGTGACTCAAGGTTCTCGTTAGTTAAGCCGTATTTTCATCCTTAAGTTTGTCAAAGTGTTTGTGTAAGTTGTATTATAAAAAATTCAGTCGTTTACAACCAAACTTACTGATTTATGATACTTTGAATTTTATGAAATTTCGGAGCTTTCCGAAACTAAAGGATCCCCTGTATGTTATTAATTTTTTTCAAGGGTGTAGGTATGAAAATACGTGCTAAAATGCTTTAAAACCTTTTTTTTCAAATAATATATTTAACAATTTAAACAAAGTGATTCCCAAGAATTTTGTACTGTTTTAAAAGGGGACCACATCTTAGAATGTAAGGGGCGTAAAAATTCGAAACTTGGACAGGGCGATGCAAAAAAAAAAAAAAAAAAAAAATTCTCCTTTCAGAAATTCGAAAAAATATTATCTTAATTACAAGCTGAGATATTAATTATTATTTCACTAATTGGTTTATTTCTATTAAATGCTTTTTTTTTAAAGGCAGTCACGTGATTTTTTATAGCAGCATTAACGCTTTCTACCGTTTAGCGTGCGGTTCTTTGACGGCGGGCTGAGATAATTACTACTTTTTCAATATCAAAAATTTTATAAGTGTTCATACCACTATTTTCGAATAGTAATTTCACAAATATCTTGAATTCTTGCTTAAGACTACCACCCCCTAGACGAATGTATCTTCGGATAGGTTGTATAAAGGAGTTTCGTTTAGATACGCTTTTGTTTTTAATAGACTGCGCTCCCTGGTGGTGGAATATAGAACTAACAGACCGCGATTTCATTTAAAGTAGAAAATCTAACAAAGCGATCTGTTCGAAACTTTAAAGATAGTTTATAACACATAAGAAAAAGTTTAAAAAAGAATGGTGCGAAAATTTCGGGAGGAGGGGGGGGGGGGGGAAGGCCGCTAGAATTTTTTTTAAACCTTAGCGTTCCTTACCGTTTTAGGTGGGGTTTTTTGACGGAGTCCTGAGATAAATGCTACTTATTAAATATAAAAAAGTCAAAAGTTTAGTTACCACTATTTCCGAATAGTAATTTCGGCAAATAGCTTAAATTTTTGATCAAGATTGCCACACTCTTGAGTAATATATCTACTGATAGGTTGTTTAACGGAGTTTCGTTCACAGTTTTGTTAGGAATAGAGTGCGCACCCTGGTGGTGGAATCTGGAACCAACATAACGCGATTTTGTTAAAATTAGGAAATCTAACAATGCGATCTGTTTTAAGCTTTAAGATTGTTTATAATACATGATAAAAAATTATAAAAAAGAATGGCGCGTCACATTTCGGGGGGGGGGGATAGAGGGGAGGGGCAGAACAAAATTAGAAAATATAACAGGGCGATTTGTTTGAAATTTTAAGATAGTTTATAACACATAATAAAAAATTTTTAAATGATGAATGTCAAAAATTGGTGGTGGTGGTGGGGGGGGGGGGGGGGAGGTGAGCGCGTTTTTCTTACCCGGTGGGCAAAGTGGGGGGGGGGGTACACCTATACGATGCTGTAGGCAGCGGGAACCCGGTTCGCGGTTCGTTCGCTTCGAGATTTCATATTAGGCGGAACCCGCTAGTTACTAGCTATAATGTTAAAGATTTCCAAGCAATATACATGTGCGTCCACTATCCTTCTAAGACAGTAAAATTAATTGATTTTTATTTCTTCTGAGAAAACTAAATTTTCACGTCTTGCAGCGACGATTTTTTTTTTTTTTTTTTTTTTTTTTTAAATAAAAGAACTTTAATAAACTTTGCTAGTTACATTATTAAACTCAAATTGTAAGAATACTAAATCGGTTCTTATGGCAACGTGAATTATGTCCCTGAAAATTTAAATTTTAATTCAGGCTGGAAGAAAATCACAATGATTTAATTACAGGGACAGTCAAAAGTTTTCCGTTACATTACGGGCAATGGAAAAAATTATTTCAAGTGCATTTTAAGGATGTTACAGACTTTCGAACAGAATGAAATTGATATGCACTTATGAAGTGCACTGTTATAGTACGAGCGCACCACATTTGCCACGTTTGACGCGCAATTTCCAACTTGTATTTAACCGAGACCTTTCTTAAAAAATAAATTTAAATAAAATCTAAATTACAATATTAGTAAAATTACATCTTAAAACTAATAATTTAAAAGTTAAAAACTTTATTATTTGACTCAAAGGTCTGTAATAGCTTACGACTGGGCCCCTGACTTTGTCTACCCTCTAAATGTGAGGTATGGGAGGTGGTCGCTACGGCTCTTTGATTCGCTAAGTTTTGAAATTAATATTTTTGAGCTTATCTGTGCGAATCTGTGACTATCGAAATATCGATTCAAGTATCGATTCTAGAATTTGGGAATCGATTCTTATTGTGATCGATTCAGTTTTATACGATGTCGATTTGAATCGATTCCTGAATTTTCCAGAATCGCCCATCACTACTTTGTATCACATCTATTCTTTATTTATTCTCTCTAAAACCTTTAAAAAAAAGCATATTAAAGCTTTTAAATACTTTGAAATGCATTTTCACTTTTTCATAACTCATGATTTTGTGAAAAATGGGTTTAACAAGACTTATAGCGCCATCTATCGACCAAAAATTAAGGTTACGAAACACTATTCTTATACTAGTACTTGAATAAAAAAAATAGCTTTCGTCTTTTGCTTACAAGTTTTATTAACAGATTTAAAACACACTGAAACTGTTTTATTTCTTTAAAATTTATCCGATTTATTAATAATACATATATATATATATATATATATACCTTTTTTGGGGGGGGGGGGGGATAAACGATAAAAATACGATTTCAAAGTGTTATTTCAATAGTTGCAGCAGACTTTTTTAAATTACGTAGTTTTATTGTATATTTTTTATATTTTTGTTTTATTAAGAAACCTTAATTTTGTTATGGTATATTAGCCAGAAATGCTGGTTTCCCCAGAAGTATTGTAAATGCTAATAGTGTGTTTATTAGAACATAAACTAGCCGAACTTTGCTCATCTAAATGCTTCCATATTGTCATTTATTTTTTATCAGTTTTTCAAATTTTAAGTAAAAAACACAATCTTTACCTACCGTCCTAGAGCGGGCATTTACACTAGTAAGTTATATTTAGTAAAATTTTCCTGCTACACTGAGAAGTAAGACAAAAAAATCCCGCTATTGTACCATTAAAATTGACCGACTAATAGCTGTTTAAAGTTGGAGCATATTTTTTGAGGCAAATTAGGGGTCATTCACAAATTTAGTAGAAATATAACTTCGTTAGATATATTAAAATATTGTTGAGAGTAAAATTAGCATTGCAATATAAATTTCAAATCTTCAATCATTATGACAAATATTTGCAAAATATACAATTTGTAATAAACCTATAAGTGGAAAAAAAAACAGAATTTTTAGTAAATAAAATGATGAAAATTAACAGTCTCAATTCTTTTCAAAATGGTACATATTTTTAAATGTTATTAGATTACACAAGCATGCAAAAGTTGCGTTATGTTATGTTTTTTTTTTTTTGGATTTTGATAATTGATTCTTATGTATTCTGTACCGCTGAATTGATCCTGATTTTTTACCATCACGTAAAGGTTTTTTTGCAAATCGTAAATTTTAAAGTTAAAAAAAGAAAAAATAGCGAAAATTTGATACTATAAATCAGATGTGATTGTTGTGTTTTTAACTTTTGATAATTGATTTTTAAGTAGTTTTTCCGCTGAATCCGAAAATGACCTTCATTTTTAACCACCATTTCAGGATTTTTCGCAAACTTTAAATTTCAAAGCTAAAAAGTTAAAAGTTAAAATTGAACATCCCCCCCCCACCTCATCGAATCCCCCAGATGTTTATCTGTAAGAATCCCAGAAAAAGTTAAAAAAAAATGAATAAATTATTAAATTAAATAAAATTAAAAAAAATGTTTTTACATTTGCTTTATAATATCAGATTTTAGCGAATATTTTAACTTTGACATTTACGATTTGCAAAAAAATTCTAACATGGTGATTAAAAATAAAGGTCATTTTCAGATTCAGTGCTAAAAAGTACATAAAAATCAATTATCAAAAGTTAAAAAACAAAGCCATCTCCTCTGTTTTATAATATCCGATTTTTGTTATGTTTTAACTGTGACAATTTATGATTTACGAAAAATCCTGACATGATGGTTAAAAATTAAGGCAATTTTCGAATTCAGTGCTAAAAAATACATAAAAATTATAAAACACAGCCATCACAGTCGTGTGTTATCTAATCTAAAATAACTATCCGAAATAACGGTTATAAGGAAAATACTATTTTACTATTGGCTGGCAACCATATTTTCCTGTTTCCCTATTGGTTAATGAACTTCTCACTTGAATCCGCTTCTCTCCCATATAATTGAGCACGTTTCTGTTACTCTTTGCACTGAGGATGGTACTTTAAATGTTACTGAAACTGGTCTGTTCAAAGTTTAGCATTTTCTGGCGTTCTTAACGTTGTTTTTAAATTTATATTATATTTCTGTAAGTATCATCTTAATAATTATATATTTTTTTTATTGAATATTATTAATAAATGTTTTTAAAGGTATGTAAGTAGATACAAATACACCGTTTAATGTAATAACATTTGCAGCATCAAATGTAAAGTTAATATTGAAAGAATAACTAAGACATAATTATAAAGATATGCACCAGTTGTTTTGCAACGGGGCTCATACACTGAAAGTACCTAATGAGGAGGAAAAATAACCTGTTAAAGTTTTAAATTTATTGACACCTATGTGATCGGATAGAGGGAATGTTATATCTTAAACTTTGAACTCCTTGAAATTTCGATAAATCATCAGGTCATGGTTTTGAATATCAAGAAAATGACTCTACCTTTAAATGTTATACCAGCTTATAAATTAAAAGATTTATGATAAAAAAAATAAACTGGTGATAATAACCAGAGAGAATATACTTGCATATATTATATAATACAATATACATATATAATACAAAATATAACATTACATATATATATAATACAATCATAAAATTATTCAGGTTACAAAGCATTTTATTAATATATGGATTGTGAGTTTAAAAAAGTGTTTAACATTTTACTTTAAATCCATTTTATTTTGCATTTGAATTGTGCGCTTTTTAAGTAATCTATATATTTAAAAGAGAATCCTGTTTTCTTAGTCGTCCAGCCTGAGTTTTCTATTGAACTGATGTTCATAGTTATTTTTTTTAATGAAACTAGGGGAGGGTAGTACACAGTGAGACGAAAATTGTTATTACTTAACGAATGGCGACGATTTTTATTCTTTTGAAAGAAAAATTTCTATATCTTTAAGCTACACAAAAACGCTATACATTAATGTATAAATGGTTTTAAAAAAGTTATTTATAAAAGCACAGAAGCAGCATAACGGAGTATCGGAAATTGCCTCGTATATATTTTCATAAATCATACATTTTTACACTCTATCAATAATTTTCTGCAGTTTAGGATTTCTAACTAATATTTCTAGATTTTCAAAATATTAAAAATATGAGCTTCGGGTGGACAATGGCAGATCTTGGGCTACCTTCATGCAAATTTTCAGCTTCTTACGTTTGGGAGATTTCCCTAGCCATCGCACGCCCACACACACAGAAAGAGCGAGAGAGAGAAAAACCCTTTTTTTATTAATAAATAACTTATTTTAAACATCAGGACCACATAGTAGGTACGCAATGAGACACGTCTGACTGTGTACCACAACTGTGTACTTTCATTACGTTGTAACAAAATGGATGCCACATCTATTACATCAATTTCATCGCTTTAAAAAGTTTATGTTGTTTTGTCGAAATAGTCTATTATTATATATAGATAGGTTTGGTTAAGTAAATATATGTCATATTTAAGGAAATAAACTCTAAACTAGACGTTTATGTAACTTTAACCACTATAAAATAAAGAATTATTTACTATTTTGTGGGAAGAGTAACTGAAGTTCCGAAACTACATCCACGTGTTGCATAAGATGAGGTCGTTATGTGTGTGTGCCAGCTTGGAGAAAAAGTTACAACTATATGTCAAAGTGACTGCTGTCTCACTGTGTACTACTCTCCCCTACTTCATTTGTAGATCTGTCCGCACTCTCTATTTTTTAAAGTAACCCCATTTTTATATTTTAATTTTAAAAGTCTTTTATGAAATTTCTTCACATTGGTGGCAATCGGGTTAGTTGCGTTGTTATACAGAGAATGAAAACAATGGGAATTACCATATCATTACGGAAGCCGTTTTCGTATTACAATTAAAAATAATCTTTTTAAAACTTATGAACAGAAAATGTCGTCACTATGTATAATAATGCATTTTTACTCATAACGCATTTACATTTCAATATTTTTTTCATTCCGCTGACACTGAGATTGAGATGTTCATCTCAGACGGCTCCAGTGGCTGAAAATGATATCATAGTGAAAATGAAATGAATATTTTCTTTGATAAAACTAAATATTTTGCTGCGAGTGCGTCTAAAAGTAAATTTCAGGATTTAGCCGGCACTCAGATTAGAACTACAAGTAAAGAGCACGAGTGTTTACAGACAAAATTGTAACGGGCAAACTTAACATCAAGTTTGGAAATATATTTATTAAATATTGATTTATTATTGTAATTATTTTTGTTATTTTTTATAAATTCAGTCAATTGGTTCTTTTAAAGATTTTCATTCGTCGAATTCGACGGGTTGCCACTCGTTTTATATTAAACATTATTTGCGAATGTATACAGATCTACTCATACAGTGTGAAGCGAAATTATTTTTTCTTTGCTTATTAATATATACAGCATTTACTATTTCGTTAACATTGGTATTTATGTTCATAAATAAACATCATTATGATACATTCATAGAGTTGCTGTGACTTCATAGCAATTTGTTTTTTACTTAAAATGAAAATCAAATGTATTTCCCATAACTTAAATGCTTAAATTCGAATTCGGTTCTGTATGTCATTGCTTTATATATTGTATGTTTTTTTTTTTTTTTAATTAAATACTATTTGAGAATGTAGATGAAATTACAGAAATACGTTGAAGAAGATTTCTATTCTAGCTAATAAATCTTCAGCTTAACGGTATCGACATAATTGGCTTCAAATATTTAGTTATACAAACAAAAAATCTATACCTATATTTCCTATATCTGTATTTGAAATTAAAATCAACTATTATGATCAGTTTATTTTTTTTTATCATAACTCTGTTAATCTATAAGCTGGTAACATTTAAAGTAAAGCGGTTTCTTGCTGTTCAAAACCATGTGCTGCAGATTTATCGAAATTTCAAAGAGTTGAAAGTTTAAGATATAATATTGCCTATATCAGATTACATAGGTGTCAATAAAGTAAAATTTAATAGATTATTTTACTCATTGTTAGTTTTTTTCCCGTATATGAGCCCCGCTGCAAAGCAAATGGTGCAAATTTTTATTTATGTCTTCGTTGTTCATTTACTCAGTCTTAGACAAATAACGATGCTATAGTTTGATATTTAGGTTGGTATTAATTATTGATATCATACATTATTATATATGAGGACCCCAGAAGCCAAGGGGTATAAGTGACAAAATTAAAAAAATTGAGTTAAGTGTCCAGGTTATCTGGAAATAAGTCTATTTGTTTGTAGGTAAAGAGATATAAGTGATTTTTTAATTATGCGCTGCGTTCTAGGGGTCAATTACTTAATCCCTTTTTCGAAACCGCGGAACGCTTGGGGCCCAAGGGGTATAAGTGCACTTGTATCCGTTGAGATCCACATAGCTGAACCGCGACCAACAAAATGTAAAGCTAGTTCATCACTTTTAAAACCCCACAAGCATTTAATCATATTTAAACGGCGATTGCCACAAAAAGACGAACACAAAAAGTTCTAACAAACGGCTGCGCAACATAGTAACCAAAAAGAAAGAAACAGTTTCTGGCGTACCATCTCACGATGAAAGAGGAAGAAAAGATTTGTCGAATAAAATTCCACAAGACTGTATTGAAGTCATCAAAGAACACTTAAATATGTTTCCCCGATACACAAGCCATTATACTAGAGAAAAGACCCCCAACCAGTGTTGCCAGTGGACTACTTTTTTTTTAATTCAGATTTCTTGATTGGCACCACTTTTCTGAAATGGTAAATTTCCCCTTGTTTTCGCCTTAATTAATATGTCATCAAAGAAGGCGAATTTTACTATTTCAAAAAAGTGGTGCCAGTCAAGAAATCTGAATTAAAAAAAAAATAACGACTGGGAACACTGCCCTCAACCGTAAATACCTGAATCCCGAACTCAATTTAAAGGAGGTGTACAAACTCTATTTTCAGTTTTGCCTTGAAGAAAAACGCGTAGAGCCGGTCAATGAAAGTTCCTATAGACACATTCTTAACACCCATTTTAATCTTAGTTTTCACCGACCGCGGACTGATGCACGTGTTATGTGTGACAAGCTACAATTGAAAATAGATCATAGAAATGCAGATAAGAAACAACAAGCAAAAACTCAAAGGGAACTACATCTTCGCAAAGCAGAAGCTTCCAGATTAGCCAAAGACGCATTCCACAATTTAAAGGATGATTCAAAGGTAGCGTTATGCTTTGAATTGTAAAAAATCACGCCAACTCCACATGTAACCAATTCAAAGGCTTATTACCTACGTCAACTTTGGACGTACAATTTGAACATTCATAACCTCGAAAGCGAAACTGCCCACATGTACATATGGCATGAAGGCCAAGCTTTGCGTGGTTGCGAAGAGATCGCATCCTGTTGCTTGAAGATCATAAGGACTCTTCCCTCTCAAGTCAGGCATTTTACAGCTTTTAGTGACAATTGTGGATGAGAAAATAAAAGCTACTTGATTGTGAATGTCTGTCTGTTCATCATAAAAAATGCACACATAGAAACAGTCGATAATCGCTTTTTGATTTCAGGATACTACTACCACGAATTTGACCAAGAATTTGGTCTCATAGAAATCATAAAGAAAGGAGATTAAAGGGATCTGTATGTTCCAGAGCGCTGGGCTCAACTTCTTACTGATTCCAGCGAAAACTTCACTGTAAAAGTGCTAAAAGATGAAGGTTTTATTAATCAAGTCACTTGCACCATTCTTTATAAAGTCAGTGAAAGTTATCCGAAATCTGCAGTTAGCGCATTTTGAGAAAAAAACCCTTCACATTATTCTACAAAGAAACTGCTGGTGGTGAATTAGAACCTTTTCACGAGCTAAAGGTGAAGTTCAGTCGTACCCGAAGATGCCCTAGAGTTCTGTGTGAGTTTTCCATAGCAACGGAAAAACCAGAACTCAAGTACCTCAAGTTTAAAAATCTGATTGAACTGTTACAGTTTATACCATCAGTGTACCACGCTTTCTACCGAGATTTTCCTCACCAAGTGGCAACAGGACACACTGAAGCCCTGCACGTTTCTGAAGATCAGGCTGGTGAGCCTAATCGTGCTTATGAAACTGTTGAGGATGAGATAATGTAGATGTATTGTTTCCATGTTATCAGTAGAACAATATTGTTTCATATTTTCAAACATTTTTGCGTCATTTTTCCCTTTTAGAATTTACTTTCTGATACGCTAAATAAATGCATTTTAACGGTTAAAAAATTAAAAAAATTCAATATTTCAAAACTTATATTAAAACTTATATTAGAACAAAATTTTGTCCTTTCATTCATTTGTATAAACATTATTCTTAAATATTTTATCATTTTTTTTTTTTATTTCATGATCTTTCATTTTTAAAACTTATATTAAAACAAAATTTTGTCCTTTCATTCATTTGTATCAAAACTGTTCTTAAATTTTACGTAAAATCCTTTTTTATTTCATAATTTTTCATTTCTTGTCTATATCGCTTGGAAGCCAAAGGGTACAAGTACCGAATGATGATCAATATTGCTTAATTATAAATTTAAAAAAAAACCCTTTACTCCACTTTTTTTTACAAATATTGAAATAAGAGTTCAAAGACCACTAAGAAATAAGCAACAGTTTTATATTCAAAGTCAGTCAGTTACAGTTGATGTTTAACTTTGAACTCAATTTACTCGAAATCTGAATTTTGTCACTTGTATCCCTTGGCTTCTGGGGTCCTCATATATAATATCGCTAAGTGTACTTCATAATAGTTAAAGGTTTTTATAAAAATAATGGATTTCAATTTTTTAAATCGTAATAAATGGTGTCTTCTTGACAGCATCAATTTTAAGTATTGAAAAAAAATAATGTATCAGAGATTTTCATAAATATATATGCCCTTTGAATATTTGATGTAAAATATTTATATACCTACAGCTAATTTTATTTTTACACGAATTTAGCTTAAAAGGTTTGCTGATATTTATACCAGTATCTGTCATATTTAAACATAGATTTATGTTATTAAATAGGGTAAAGATTAGTATTAAAAATAATGGTGTTCTAGTCCTTAAATCATTAAATCTATAGTCGTGTAAAAACAGAATTATGTGCATTTGTGTATGCTACCAATTTCACAAGCGAAAGATTATAAACATTTTTAGTTGAAAATTCTGATTTTTACAGTTTAAAACTAAAAGATTTTTATATTTCAGAAAACGTTTAAAACAAAAATCAATTGTATCCTTAATTCATATAACCTGTGTTTCCAAATCATTAAGTTAAGCTTAAAAGTAGCATAATTATTGTTGTATGCTGAACATATTACTTGAAGGAAGTAATGGGGCAAAGTAAATGATAGAGAGATAGAGTGATCCCGCCAGTAGTTGATACCCTTCCAGTAGTTAATCAAATTTTTGAAATATTGCGCCATTTCAGGTGGAAATGAGTTTTATACGTGGCGCTAGACATGATACTTTTGTTTGAATATTGGAGCACCTGTTCTGAGCTATCTGCTGCAAGAAAAGCTATTTTATCAAATTTTTTATTAGAAAGTATAAAAGTTTAGTTTTTGACTAGTTAGAAACAATTACGGTATGTTAAAGGAATCCATTTCCATCTTACTTATTTCAACTGTTTTTTTTCTTCTAAGAATTACAGTAGAACCTCTTTTATCCAAAACTCTTTTAACCAAAACTCTCGGTTAACCGAAATCCATTTTAAAAAAAATTTTCTTTAACTATCACATTCCTTGTGTGCAAAATCCATTTTGAAAGCTTTTTTTTTTTTAAACTATCATATTCCTTGTTTGCAAGCGGTCCTTTCCGAACTACGAGTAAATATAAATATTTTCGATCCCCTTTCTTAGAGCTCTTTTGAATTTAACATGAGCTTCCCTAACCTGCATAGTGGAACGAAGGAAACGAACAAATTAGCAATTCGGAAAGATTTTGAATGTTTTGCAAAAAGTTTGGCATGGCTGGAGCAGCAGAAAGACTGTGATACTGGCGAACTAATAACATTTAAAAAAAAAACCCATCATAGAGCTTCAAAGCAAAAGCAATCGAAACTGAGACAAGCAAAACATTTTTTCAAGGCTTTGTGACATATGTAAAAGGTACTTAATTTCAAAATTAAAAGTAAGGCAATTTATTTTTGTTTCTATTATGCTATGGCTTTATTTTTATTAAGCACTTGTTATCATAATAAGAAATATTGCAGATATTTCTCCTTAATATCAAAATGGAAGCATTCTAGATTATCCGAAAATTTCGATTTTCAGAAAGAGTGTCGGTCCCAATTACTTCGGATAATCGAGGTTCTACTGTATTGCCAATCACAGCCAAAGTATGATATTGTAAAGATTAAAAAAACTATTTATTTATAATTTCGTTGCTATTTCATTTCAGCGTATTTAATTTTTGTCCATTATAGGACATTCATTAAGGGTTGTAGCAATCATGTTAGTTTGCTTCTAAAAATTAAAAGGAAAGAAATATAATAAACCCCCCGTAGCAATGACTTTATTTCATCAACTCTTGGCTGGGTCACACTAGGTTTATCTTCAGTTTCTTCCTCTGCGTTCCCAAAGAACTACGAATATATATTTTCATATTTTTGCAAAATTGAACAGTTTTCGTAATATTTGTAATAAATGTCAAATTCGAATTGAAAATGGAATTCACTAATTACTGTAGGCCTATAAAAAGACATTGTTCAACTAAAAATTATTTTAATGTTGCAAATGTTGTGCCCAAGCAGTAAAAAATAAATGCTTTTCACTTGACTTTGATACATGAAAGTATAATATTCTTTAAAATGTAAATTCCTCTTAGTACTGGGGAAAAAAAAAAAAGATAAACACCCCCTAATAACTCTGCAACTAAATATATAAAAGAAAGTTACTAATACCAATATATCGTAAATAATGTCTACTTTTAAATGATGTATATAAAATTTGCTTAAGGGCCCATCTACAGATCAAAACCAGACCAAACTTTGTGTTTTTCAATAGCAACATCCATTTTTGACAATATATTTTAAATCTTCTGTTCAAACTATATCTAGATACGAAATTTCCAGTCATGTACATGAAAATTATTTGAATTAAAAGAATTCAAAATTTAGAGCTTCTAATGTTAAATTACATTTTCATATTTTTATTAATATCTCTTGAAATTATAATCCGAATGTGATAATTTTATGTGTGGTTATAATACTAAAAACCCCAAACATAAATACATTGAATTTGTAATTTTAAAAATTAATATTCGAAAAAAATATAATTGCAACCTACAATTTTTTTGATAGATTTACATTGTCCTGCTTTATGCGAATCATCAATACAAAATTTTCTTTCAAGTAGTTTTCGAATTATCATTAAAAAACGCCAAAATGATGGTTTAAGGGGTCGTCTATGATGTGCAGAAAAGCAAACTTTCAAAAAATATATTTTACCCATTTTATTCAAATATTATTTGGATCGCAATAGTCGAAACATATTAAATGACTGAAATGGTCACATTAGCAAAAAATAATACATTAATAGAAATAACGTTGTCATCCTTTAGCCTTTCAACAGTAGAGAACCGAACTTCAATTTGGATACAGCCCCCAAAACATGCTCTTTTTAAAAATAATTAACTTCTCGGAAACTAATCGTACCAGTTTCGTGAAATTTTTGATTTAGGCTAATTGAATGGTGTAGAATTTATTTATGGGGTCGAACTTGGGTATTGCTATTGAAAAAACAAAGTTTGGGTTCGTTTTGATAAGTTATGATACGTTTGATATTTGCCCCCTAAGCGAATTTTATAAACATCATTTAAAAGTAGACTTTCTTTCAGGGACCCGGAGCTGGAGCTGGAGCCCGGAGCCGGAGCGCTCCGGAGCAGTGTTTTACCTGGAGCTGGAGCCGGAGCTGGAGCTCTAAAATTTCCCTTGCTCCGGGGCTCCTTTAATTTTTAATATTCTTTTAATTTTTTTTTTTTTTAGTCTTTTAAATTTCCATGCTTAAAATATTTTAATTACATCATTATTCAGTATTTTAATTATATCATTTTTTAGGGGGTTTTTTTTTATATTAGAGATGGAAAACTTTTCAAAACATGGACACTACTTTTCTTCTACTTTCTACTTGAGCTAAGTGACAACACTATTTGAAAAATATGGCCGTGTGTTGTTTACATGTGTAGTTGTACAATTTTGGTTGTTAGAATGGAAAAGTGTAGAAGAAATTTAAGATTTTTGTGTTTTAAATTCCACTAAACTTTCTATTTTAAAAGCAAAAGCTAAAAGATGTCATATTTTCTGAATGAGCATTTCAAGTTTGATGAGAAGAAAAATGCATTTTGTCAGATCTTTAATGAAGGTAAAGGAAGAAAGAATTTGTGAGCAAAAAATTAAATGTGCAAATTAAAATCTGCAACTCAAAAGCGTGAAGTCGGAGCCGAGTTGGAGCCGGAGCATCAAAAATTGTTCGGCTCCGGGTCACTGCTTTCTTTACAATCGTTTGGTACCTGTAACTTTCTTTTCCGGTAATTTGTTACAGAGTTAGCAGTCTCAGCAATGAGTGAGGAGTGGAACAAAATTTTTGCAATTTTTCAATAATCTCGAAATTGGAATTTAATATTTTAATACTTTGACCTTTCTTGTAACGTTTTATTTTCAGATAACACTAATCCTTATAATAGAAAAATAGTGTTCAAAACTTAGAAACATATATTGTATAAGAAATTTTTTTAAGACATTGTCCCATTCCTAGCTCCTCTTCCACATTTCAAATGCGTATGCGATTATGACAATATGCATTTTGAATTTCGAAAAGGCATAATATATGAAAAAATCTCATAGGCGTGTACATTTTGCTCCTTGAAAGGACATGATACAGCAGAAGATACATGAACATAATTTCCGAGAAAGCATACGAAACAATAGCAAAGCAAATGATTCAAAATATTCTCGTAATTAGCAAAGAACTGTCGCTGAATATTTCCTCTGTTTGGATAAATTATTAAATGCGATGACACTGATAATTTATTCATTTACAAAACCTGGCGATTTTCGTTTATCATTGGGTCGAAAGTCGAGACACCGCATATCGTATTACGATTCGTATCGTACGCAAAACTCACTGCTTTGCTCGGGTATTTGTTTAAATAAGGCAAGAGGTATTTGTATGCATTTTTACATTAGGTGAAATTATATTTCTACGGATAATTTAAATATTACTAATTAAGTTACATTTTGAGGAAACTTCATTCTTGTATTGGATTAAGGTAAAATGTATGAAAAAACTTACCGCTCCATTCTTTCCATCAGTTCTGGGAAAAGCGTACGAAACAATCGCACAGCAAGCAATGCAACATATTCTCGTAACCAACCAAAGAGCCATTTCTGAATATTTCCTTTGTTTTCATGCACTGTTGGCTGTAATGACATTGGATGAGTATAAATATACATTTTAAAAGCTTGGGTATTTCCGTTTATGAGTGTGGTCGAAAGTCGAAATACCGCATATCGCGGTTAGTCTTTAAAATCATCAAAAGCATATATATATTTTAAAAGCCTGGGGATTTCCGTATATCAGAAGATCGAAAGTAGAAACATAGCATATCGTATTCAATCATTAAAAATATCAAAATTTATTACTTATCAATCCTCTGAAAAGGTCACAATGTTTCAGAAGTTCAAGGATCACAAAACGATTCGGAAGGAAATTGCTCTCTAAGTATTAAAATTTAGCAGGAGGTTTTCCTTTTATTTTAGAAACGTCATTCAGATTTACTGGAGAGACCCGAAAGGATTTCATAGATAAGTATATCTCGTGATAACGAACGCGAAAAGCATCCGATTAGCTTGAAATTGGTTACATATGTTGTCGTCAAGGCAACCGGATTACACTATATAGTTTTCGATTAAATTTGCTTCAAAAAGAAAACATTTTTTATGTCATGATGCTTTATATCATGATGCTTTTCTATAGGAACTCAAACGCTTTTCAACTTTTGACCAATTTCTTTCGATTAATTGTAAATAAATTGTCGCATTTGGAAAACGGATTTAAATGCTAAAATTTTGCTATTCAGTGTCTTAAATTCAGCCGATCTACTTTAGCCTTTGTTAATACATTTATTGGACTTACGCAGTTAACTGTTAAGATTTGGGAGAGTTTTATACATCTGTTCCAAAAAATACAAAACATTTTTCTTTGCTACTTTTACAAACTGGTCACAATACATTTACTTTATTATTTTTTTTATAGTTGCTTCGTGACTGTATTTCATAGCGTATAAAAATCACTAAAATAATACTTATTACGAAAGATTAAACAGTAATTTATGGTGATGAAAATATCGATTAGCTAATCTTCAATAATCGAATCCTAAAGAAATGTTGCCCTAAAACATGATTGATCCTAGGAACGAAAGACACAGAAAACAAGCAAAAAATACTAGAAATGCTCACACCATCTCTATTGATATCTCCCGATTTCGTGGAAGTACATTTAACGGATGTCTGGCCGCCATAGCAGCCAGCTTAGTTATCTTTAGTCCTCTTTAGCCAACTTTATCTGTCTAGTACGCCAGATGGGTTTCTAATTAGATATGAATATATTAAATCAGTTTGCATTTTCATTACTATCTTTGTTACATGAGGTAAGCGCAAATCGTACCGTAAGACATGCTAAAACCCAGAAATAACAAAATTATAAACTTAAAAATATGTTAAATTACGAACCTAAAATTATAGAGAAAACAGGTCTGGGCAGTTGAAATTTGTTTTCATGAAATATTACAACGTTAAAAAGTTAAAGAAAGTCATTACATTCAATAGTGTTTAATGTTTAACATAATTTAACAGTCTCTAAATACACTGCTCAAAACAATTAAAGGATATTGCAGTTTTAGGTGGATTTTGTATCTGGTAAACTGTTTAGCTGATTGATACATGGTCGACAGACATAGTAGGTTATATGAGAATAAATTACACATGTTTGGCAGAAAAAAATGCATTTTATTGCGCATTTGTGTACTAAAGGAAAAAAAACACAATTTGTGCATATGAGAAAAAAAGAATAAGAAAAGGTGTTTTCTTCAAAGAAAATCATTTTCAGTAGGGGGTATGGTTTCCACGGGCGGCCAGCAACGTTGAACACCTTTGAGGCATGGACTCAATGAGGCTATTAATGACGAGTTGGGGTATTCTGCCCCACTCTTCCAGAAGAGCTCTTTACAGTTCTTGGAGAGTTTGTGGGGGTTGTTGGCGGCCAGAAACTCGTCTTCCTAGAGCGTCCCAAACGTGCTCGGTTGGATTCATGTCTGGAGAACACTCTGGCCATTCCATTGGAACGATTCCTTCCTCGAAAAGGAAATCCTCCACCAGGTTTGCACGATGTGGCCTGCAGTTATCGTCCATTAAAATGAAGTTATCTCCGATTGCTGCAGCGTAAGGGACTACAATAGGTCTGAGGATCTCATCCCTATATCGGCGACCAGTCAGAGCTCCATCTCGAATGATGTAGAGGTCAGTGCGCCCGTCAATGGAGATGCCACCATACACCAACACTCCTCCACCACCAAATCTGACACTTTCGTGCACGAACGCAGGATTATTCCTACTGCCACGGTCCCTCCAGATGAAAATACGCCTATTATCCGGATGCACAGAAAAACGGGACTCGTCAGAAAACAGAATATTGCTCCATTCATTTCTCCTCCAGTTGACATGCTCGGTTGCCCACTCCCTGCGGTCGCGACGATGCCTTGATGTTAATCTAACACATACCATCGGTCGGCGAGCATACAGACTTACAGCATGGAGCCGGTTTCGGACAGTCTGAGTTGAAATCGTGGTGCCTGTAGCCGAGCGAAGGTGTTGTTGGAGAAGAGTAGCGTTCATGGTTCGGTGTCTCCGAGCTGTTAACGCTAAATACCGATCTTCATTGGGCGTTGTTGCCCGTCTACGACCTTGCCCTGGTCTTTGGCCTGCACATCCACTCTCCAAAAAACGGTTCCAGATCCTGGAAATGACACTTTGTGACACTCCAATGTCTTGCGCTACTTCGGCTTGAGTTTGGCCCCCTTCTAACCTACCAGCAATTCTCAAAGCTTCTGAATCTGTCAAATGACTTCGCTGAGACATCATACTCATCGAAACAAAGTAATCACTGAATGCCGATCATCCTTGTCTTCATTCTCTTTTATCCAGTTGAAAGTCAAATTTCATTCGCTGCCGCTGAAGTGACGTTTTTGACGTCGAACTCAAAATTTGCATACTCCACAGTTTGAAAAACAGAAAAATTTGCATTTGTGATTCTCTTCTTCTATTTTCGGCAAAAAAAATTTCGTTTATATCTTTATTTTATATAAAACTTCAAATATCCTTTAATTGTTTTGAGCAGTGTATTATATTCCCTGAAACTTTTAGAAATTTGCTATGCTCATAAATATATGTAATTTTAATTAATTAATTTGCACATTATTGGATATCAGAAGTTAACCTTCCAACGCCCGTCCGTAAACTTATAACTTCTTTTTTTTTTAATCCATAGGTTGTACTCACCTGTTTTCACTAAAAAGAGTCATAAAAAACAAATTTGATCGAAACGTGCATGTAAGACCGATAATTTGAACTGTCACATATGGGTGACTCACAAAGTCAAGATCGCATTACAGTTATAAATACACTGGTCATCAAAATTAAAGTATAATGACAGAAATAAAACGTAACTGAAACTTAATGAAAAATTATTAATAGAAATTTGTACAAAAGCATTAGTTAACATAAATTAAAATGTTTGTCAGTTGATTATTCTTAAAATATTGCCTTTAAAACCAAATTTATGGAAATTGGAAAATGGTGGAAAAATTAAGTCACCTCTTGTGGAATTTGTTTTTCTTTAATATGGTTTATGGTCAACTCAGACAGATATGCATACCGCACATCTTTGTTTCATAGACTTTACCAAAGTGTTGATCAAGTCTTGTGAAATTGCACGCCACTCTTCTAAAAGTGCACTTTCAGCTCCTGGAGGATCAGGGGAGGAATTTGGCGCGCTGAAAATCTGCTCCCTAAGTCATCCCACACATGCTGAGTCCGGTTCAATTCGGGTAAGTAAGGTGGCCAATCCATTCAAGTGATACATTTTGTTTCCAAGTGTTCTGACGCCACATATGCTCGATGTGGCCATTGTCATCCATTAGCAAAAACTCTGGCCAACAACACCCCTAAACAGGTTATCTTGGCGTTCTAAGACCATATCTAAGAGCGGTTACAGAATATTCTTGAAAGATATGCAGCTCGGTGCGACCATTTGTCATGATTCCCCTCCCCCCCAAAAACCAGTAAGGATATTTCACGGACATGGGAAGGCAAGTTGCTGTGTTCTTTCCTCTCTCTAGATCAGAACATGTTTAGAATCAGTGTTCAGACTATATCTGGACTCTTCAGTAAACAATACTCGACCCAGTCTTCTCGACTCCATTGAATATGACGGCGGCACCAGTTTAAATGGGCTCTTTTGGAAGCTGGGGTGAGTGGGACACAAAAAATAGTTTTTCTCGCATACAGTTCATGCTTGTTCAGCCTTCGTACAGCAATAGAATGGCTAATTCGAATTTCTGTCGCAGCCTGAAGGTCTGAAACCAAATCTCTTGTAGTCGCTTCGCGGTTTTTTTTAGCCTACATTGACAGAAAACGGTCTTCGGATGCAGTTGTTGCTCTTGGTCACCCTTGATCAGGCTGTCTATGAACGGGCTCAGTGCTTAAAAAGCGACTCCAAACTCATGATACGATATTTTCAGGGATATTAAAATCTTGTGTGACCTCCATTTGTGTTTGACCTCCTCAGTTCTACCAATTATTCGCCACTTTTGATCTTTACTTAAATCATACGGAACGAGTTCCATATCCTGTTCTGTTTTTTTTTTTTGTTTTTTTGGCGGTAAATGTTTCAATGTAGTTGTTGCCATCTTCAGCATTTCGGGTTGCTTTTATTCTTATTTGAATGCTACTGGTGGATAATTAATAATTTTGCATATTTTCCGGGGGCTTTTTATGATATTTTTCTGTAGTGTGTGATATTAAAAGTGTGTATTAGTGTGTGATTTATGTAAATATACTTTTTGTGCATTTTTATATGTTTTAAGATATATATAACTTTAATGTTTATAGTATAATGTTATGTTTTAATATCAAATACATAAGATATAAAATATGAGATATATACAATTATGAAAAAATGTATAAGTATATATTGTGTATTTATATGTATATAAAATACGTATTTATATATCTATATATATAATTACATACATAATATATATAAAAAAATACATATGCAACGTTATAACATAAAAATATATGCTTATAAAAATTTAAAAAATATGTTTCTGCGCCTTCTTGAAACATTTGGTAAGATACTAAAACAACCTTTCGAAGTCATTTTCGATTCCTTCGCCAATCGCGCTAACCAGAACAGGATATAGAACTCCTCCCAATGATGCCTTTGAGCAATAACTAATGAATACTGATCACTCTCAGCCACCACATTCAGTTTAAACAACCAACACTACAGACCAGAATTTCAACATGCGTCCATTGCGCATCGCATTGTCAATCACCAAATTTGCATATTTCTGGCTCTAACGTATGCGCGGAAGTGCAATTTTGTGTTCATTTGTATTTAATTAATTTAAATAATTTCAGCATTGGGCATTGGTTGCAACATTGACTTAGCGAGCATATGTTTTCTGATTAGACTTAAATTTTTATGACCAATCGAATCAAACATTCGAAATAAATATCAATTAATTTAGTGAGCTTTAACATTGTGGTAAAAAAAGATATGACTTGCTACTTTTTTCACATTTTTGTCTCAAAAACGAAGACCAACTCAAATCCTTGCTTCTTTGGAGTAGGTATGAATCTTTGGAAAGTTCTGGCATCATAGGGCAATTCCATCGTAACTGACGTAACATTTTATCATCGAATTTTGTTTTCAAAACTATATAGAAAATTTACTAATAAAGGTAGAACAAATTTTTACAATTTAAAATATTTCTTACTAAGGACTTAATACCTAAATACCTGCAGAAATTTTAAATCTCTCTTTTAGTCCCAAAAATTGCAATTCAAAATTCTGTAACTGACGTAACATAAAATAGACAAACATTTTTTCTACCTTCATTAAAGTGCAAAAATTATCAAAACTATCCCTTTAAAAAATGATTTATTGTTCTCAACAACACTAAGTAATGCCAAATAATAACACTAATTTGTTTAATTAATTTCTGGATAATAAAAAAGAAAAAATGTCATTTACACGTGTAACTGACGTAGCATTAAGACTTTACAAAGACAATAATGGTACTTAACTTAGTTTGTAAACAGTAATTTACAATGCCTTTTTATTAGGATTTTCTTTTACAATATAAAAATATCAAGTTTTAAAATCGTACCTTTAAATTAAACATATTATAAATTTTATTCCCCCTCCCTCAAAATGATGGTTTTCTGTGGAATTGCCCTATATCAAAAAACTCGAGAGACATGGACCTTTTTCCTACGCTTAGGTAAACGCTTCTAGATACTAATAAAAATAGTCACTTAAAATCTAAGCCTAGAATCCTTTCAAAGACTAGTCACCTGTAGGAAACACTGGGCGTAGGATATCTAAATAAAGTGATATCGAAACAAATACTGAACAATTATATCGTTTTAAGTGCATTTTTTAAGTGTTACGTTTATAGTTAAATTCAGATGCCTCTACAACATATTAATCAATACCCAGCTTATCGGATGTTTTTTGCACCAGTTATCACTATACATACATTCATACAGCAAAAAACTTTTGGGTCTATCCCGTAAGTCTCAATGACGTTTTTGCAATGGAGGAAAACCCACCTGCTCATTTTTAAGTTTAAATTGTCTCCCGAACCGTTTTGTGGTCCTTGAACTTCTGAAACATTGGGAGAAGCTATTTAAGAGCGTTGATTTGTAAGAAAATAAATATTGATAATCTTAATGATTAAACACGATAAGAGGTGTCTCAACTTTAGACCCACTCATAGACTGAAATTCCCCAGGCTTTTAAAATGAATAAATATTCTTTTAAATTCTCATCACAATTAATAATTTATTCAAACAGAGGAAACATTCAGCGATGGCAATTTGGTTAGTTACGAGAATATTTTGTGTTGTTTGCTGTGCCATTGTTTCACATGCTTTTCCCAGTGCCAATGGAAATGTTGGAGAGGTAAGTTTTTTCAGACTTACCGCCTTTTTTTAAATTTTACTTTTCAAGGAGAAAAATGTGTAATACCATGATATTCTTTCATATATTACGCAGTGTCCAGTTTCAAAATGCCTATCGTCACAAACGCATTTCATACAGAGAAGAAGCAGTATTGAGACAATTACGTAAAAACAACCAGCCATATTCGGCCGCCATCGCACATGGAATATTTGGGAGATTTAGCTGGAAAAAAATATTTTTAACTTAAAAATTGTTTTAAATCTCATATTGCAATAATTTATTACATCATTTAAGTCGTTTTTATTTGGAAAAGGTGTCTTTACGTGTTCACAGGATTTCCAAAATATTGTGTTAATTATTTAGGGTTAATTAGGATAAAATTTTACTGTTACTTTCCTGTTGAAGTTATGTTTTATGCAAAAAAAATATCCTCTTTATAGAATAACTCGCATTTTTTTATGTTACTGTGTATTTTTCTAAGATTGGAAATTTATGGCGTTATTACTACTTTTTCTTCGGCCTTTCCAATACTTTCCAACATAGTTAAAGAATGTTGATGAATTCGGTTTGTCTCCTACATCCTCTAACTCGTGTAAATACTCTCGCCTTGGCATTGTATGTTAATGAGGCTCACCATAGAATTTTTGCGATTGAAAATGGAGTCCGTAGCATATGTATTCCGTTTACAGATATTCCGTTAAATTTCTGTTACAATATTATAATTTAAAATAAGATGAAAGATATTTTGCAGTGCTTTTTAACACTTTTCAACATTGTTAAAAAGTTTTTACGATTTCAGTCTGTCTGGCCGTGCTCTATTTTAGGTAAACTTACTTGGATTTCTTTGTAATTGATATACGTTTTTGAGGTTTATGATGACATGTTCGATATAGAAAATGAAGTGCGTAGCATTTATTGAAGCACTTACAGAGATGTTTAAATAATCTATACATATATTACGCTATCGTATGGGGCGCAGATATCGCGATTATTTGTTAATTGTTTAATGGCAACGCCCGAATGAAACGCATTTCATTGGTTATTAAACAGCATTTAATGCATCTCCATACCTATAAGGGGGGTTACCGTAAGGAGGACCCTGTTCTGTCGCCAAATAGTGCGAAGTTTGTCGCCAACTTTACGATATATCGCCAAATTTGACGACCAAAGTTTGTCGCCAAAAGTGACGCTAACTTGGCGATATCTCTAATATTTCGTCAAATTCCCATAGACTTCCATTGTAAACCAAAAGGGTTTACTTATTTATAGAAACGCGAGTAGAAAATTACCCCGAGATTTTCCAGCAACTTTTAGAGAGCTTCAAAATGCTTGGTTGCAACATGAGCATCGAACTCCATTTTTTGCATAACTATCTTGATGACTTCCCGGAAAATCTTGGTGCAGCATCAGTGATGGCCAATTGGTGAGCGATTCCACCAAGATTTGAAGCTCATGAAAGAACGGTGTCAAGGTAGATAGGATAACATATGATGGCTGACTATTCTTGGAGCATCAAGCGAGATTGCCCACAAACTGAACACTCCAGGAAAAGCTACAAGCGAAACTGTTTGCCTTAATATGTACTTTTTTCGTTTTGTAAAAGGATTTTACTACTTGTATGAACACAGTGTAGCTTATAGTAAGTATATACAATCGTTGTATGAATAATATATTTGGTAATTTTTTCTTTATTTTCCTTTGTATCCACATTAAGTATGATTTTTGTGGTATCCTACAGCTTAAAAAGTTGACATGATAGAAAAAAACTTAGGTCATTTTTGGATTTAGATGCCAATAATTAGCCAAAAACAAGTGCCATATCTAAGTCAATAAAATGTGTGTTCCCCAGTGTAACATTTGGGAAGTGCGTTTTCAGCTTTTGTTTGCGCTTTTAACTTTAACTATCAGAAGGAGAGGTGGTTATGCCTGAAATTGCAGGATTAGACAGATATCGATTAGCATATTAAAATGCAACTGGTCTGACAAGTCATATCTTGGTTGAAACCACTTGCAGAGCCGTTTTCAGTGTTTTATTGGTTGGTCTGGGAGCAGGAAAATTTTAATGGTAAATCTACCGATAAAGTAATAAAATTGGATCTGCAGGTGTTTTCCACCAAGATATTGGCTTGGCAGATCAGCTGCATTTTAGTATGGGAATTGTGGTTTAACTAATCCTGGAATTTCGGCCATCAACTGGATGAGGTGATAGTCTGTG
The DNA here is from genome assembly GCA_963932465.1 of Maratus speciosus. Classification (NCBI taxonomy): domain Eukaryota; kingdom Metazoa; phylum Arthropoda; class Arachnida; order Araneae; family Salticidae; genus Maratus; species Maratus speciosus. The sequence goes on along the minus strand of OZ010800.1, from coordinate 349,061,467 downwards.
CAGCCACCCCCCCGGTCTAAATATTTTTGCACAGTACGGGGTGTATAATAATTCTCTTTGTCATATACAAAGGAAGTGGTTAGTATTACTGAGTATGGGAATGATTGCTTAAAGATACTTTTTAATTGTGTTATGTAGTTTCCTACTGAACTACATTTAGTATAATACTAAAAGAAATTTGTGAAATACAAATAAATTTATATACAGGGCTAAGAAAAGAACGAGATGGGTTGGTAATTGCTAAAAGTGCGTTTTAACCGTTTATAACCCGGCGGTACTTTGAAGTACAGTTAAAATAACTTGTTATAAAATTCATTTAACACATCGATTAGTAATAATACAGTTTAGAATGAGTTACAGATACTTCAGATTATCTTGTTCCAATAGCATTATTGATTACACAAAAGAAAAATGTCTTGAAAAGGATTATATCTTTTTCATTTTCATCTCTTCAGCTTTCTTGAAGTTGAAAGATTGTGTTTGAAAAGTTTCAGTTTGTAAAATTTACTATTCTATTGTAAGTGCATTATATTTGTACAGTTCCTAATTCTATAAAATATTATAAAATTTTTTTAAATAAAAGAATTGAGTTGAGTTATAAATATTTCAGAAAATCCCTATAAATTCAGATTTAATTAGTTAATTTTATTTGGCAAAATCCTGCTAAAATTTATTAAATTATTGGGTAAATCTTCTGCCGTAGTTTAAAAAATTCACGAAAAGTACTTTTAGAAGATGAAATTTTCATGTGACATAAAGGGTTAAACTGCGCTGTCGCGTTGTTTGCTTGAATTAGGTTTTAGCGTAATATGTATTGTGGACAAAAGTCTTTAGAAAATATAGAGGACTACGCAACAGGGGGGGGGGGGAATTCGTATCCATTGCCATCTATTGACGAAATTTGCTAAAAGTGAATTTTCTAATTGTACTAAATTTAGAATGCTATGTAGTATAAATGTAAATCTATAGATCATAAACAGGGTGAACTTAAGAAAAAAAATAACAATTTCAGTAAACCTAAATACAGTAGAGTCCAATTATCGGAACTCCAAAATTAACCGAACTTCCACTTATACGAACAGCCTATTTCTCCCGAAAATTTTTTTAACCGAACTTCCATTATCCATTGGCTTCTAATAGAATTTTACATAAAGAAAAAACTCATAGTGGATCAGAAATTGAAGAATGTAAAACAATAAGGGGGATGGGAAGAATCCTAAGCTATGAAGAAAATGAAATTAACGAGTGGTTAAATAGTGAAGTATACATGAATCTGGATATCAGATTTTAAATAATGATGAGATTCATGATGAAAAAAGAAATTGAAGAAAATGAAAACGAATGCTCTGAAAATAACCCAGGTCCATCACATAACGAAGCCTTTGAATGTTTGGAAACAGCTAATGAAATGGCTCGAACGGTAGAAGAACGTTGAACCTATTCAACTAACGTATTTAAGAAGAATAAGAAATATGGCAGCATTTAAAAGAATGTCTTCTTCGAAGCAAGCAACAATCAAAAGCTTTTTTGCTTAAATTTTAATCTATAGAGTTCAGAAAATGGTAAAAAGAGAAAAAAAATAATGATAAAATTTAAAAAAAGAACAAAAAAGAACAAAGAAAAAACATTAAAAAAATTAAAAACATGCCAGCAGTAACTGGTGCTGCTAGTCTTAAGCTTAGATAACGTGTGTAGGTTTTAATATAGTCAGAAATATCCCTTAAATTGTCTGTTCATTTATCCAAAATTCTGCTTAACCGAACTAGGGTCGATCCCGACTTTTTCGGATAATCGGCGCTCTACTGTATTATACGTATAATATTGAATAAATAAAATAAACAATTCAAAAAAATAATATATATATATGTGTGTGTGTGTGTGTGTGTGTGTGTGTGTGTATTTAAATAAACTTTCACGCTCGCTATTCAAAGGGGTCACTTTCATAGTGCTATCAACCCTAGTGCTTTCAGTGTATATTTTATTTTTACAATTATGTTCAGTATCTATGGTCTATATTTGATACTAAATATAAACAGCTTTCTAAAATAACCACTCTGCAAATAGAGGCGTTTTAAATTCGGATACATAGTGACTGAAAAAGTAATTCAGACACTTAAGTGTCTGAGTATGAAATTTCAGACATCATAGGTGTCTGAATGGAAGAGACTTAAATGTCTTACTATGATCATGGTATAAATGGACTGATATAAATGACTGAATAATGATCATATGTCTGAAATTCAGATACTTAGAAATTCCGATACTTATATGTCTGAATGTAATACAATTGTGTCATATGTATGATGGCATGATGATTGTATATACAATTGTATTGTAATACATATGGGAGCACCATCAGAAAATGTTTTCGAATGGATGAAAGATGTTTAACCCTTAAATGCCAGGTGTTGCTTTTCGGCAACATACCCAATTTAGGCTCTAAAATACTATTAGAATAATATTGAAGCTATAATGCCTAATGTTGCCAATAAAATACATTCTGAAAATATTATTAAATCGATTTTCAACATGTGGATGGCAACACTTGTGCTGTTTAAGAATAAAGATAGATTTATTTTTTCAATTGTTGCTAAATGTTCTTTTTGTTTTGTTTTGAAGCTTGCGAAATACCATATTTTGTTCTGCAGTGAGCAAATAAAATTTATTTCTTATCATAGTTCTTAATTTTCTTGTGTGTTTAACATTATAGAATTTTATCAAAGAAATGTATTTTTTCAATTAAACACCAGTACTGCCGATTAGTAACAAACTATTTTTTAGCCGTAAACCATACTTAAAACAAAATAGGATTTTTTAAAGTATTTTTCCCATGATGAAAGCCGTAAAACATGTTTACAATTATTTTTGAAAACTCAGGCATTTAACGGTTAAAATGCTTTACCATCCACTAAATTTCGTATTATTTTATAAAATAAGTAGCTTGGTGAGACCATAAGAACGTCTGCCAAAATTGTAAATGCCCGTTTTTTAACTTTTGGAACTAAATTATTTTTGGAGCAATATCTAAGGAAAATTTTCACAAAATTTAAAATTCTTCAAAAATTACTTATACTCACAGGCGTACGTAGTAGGACGCAAGGAAGAACCGATTTTTTTTAAAGCCAAAAGACTGTTTTGGCAAAATTGTTTTGAGTTTTGCAAATTGACTTGTAAAACTTTTTTTAAATTAAATATATCAACTTAAATATATCGTATAAGTTACACATGATATCATTTGGTTTGAAAGTAAATTTTAATTGTATTACGTATCCTATTCATGTTTTCTAAACTATATAAATAACAGTTTAAAAAACATACATATTGTGACTTTGTGATATATAAAATCAGTATTCAAAATTTCCCTTATTTTAATAATTAATTGTATTTTAATGCTATTTTTACAGCTATAATTTGATTTTCTCTAAAAAAGTAAATAAATTAATCATAATTTACTTCGATTTGTTGCTTAAAATTTTACGTTTTGGTTTTCCAAATTTGAGAATTTGAAAACTAATTTTAAAATTGATTTTTGATTTTTTTTCAAAGTAAAAAAGTGGTTACAAATTTAAAATAGAAATTAGGAAAAAGCTAAAATTTTACATATTTACTTGCATAATTACATTTTGCTAATAAAATGCTGATTTTTTTCCCAAAGTTTATTTATATGCATTTACATGAAAAAGACAAAAATTGTATATTTTAGGCGCAATAAATTTTGAAGTTAGAAGTTATTTCTCCCGTATGTTGTTATATATAATTTTTTTTCAACGAATTATAAGCGAATCAGAATGACCTCATCGTCAAATTTTGAACACTTTATAAATAAATTTTCCATTTTTCCTATGGAAATTAAACACCTCTTTAAAAAAAATCGAAATTAGTATTCTATTGCACGAAATATTAGCTTATGAAAACTTGTTCAGAATGCAAAAACAACATTTAGATGCATTTCATGTGTTCCATATTGATAGCATCTAAAAATTTCATGGCTCAAAGCCATTCTGGTGTAATTCAATGAATATTAGTTGGAAAAATAAAAAAATAAATAAAGGATCAGGGTCCATAAGCCGCGTTTTTGGCCCATGAAACAGACTAAAATTCGATTATGTTATACTGACTTAATTATTTCACTTTTTAATGGTAGAAGGTACATATTGTACGATTTTAACAATAGTTTTTGTATTTTGTTCGGATTTATATGACATACGCAAGCTCAAAGTTCGTATAATTCGTAGTTTTTATGAAAAATACGCAATTTCTGCCATTTTTACCTCAATTTACTCTGTATTTTTAATATTTTACAATGAGCGCAGCATTGCAACACTTTTATTTTAACGTATTTTGTACATTTTGATATGTTTTATAATATATGTCAAAAAGAAAGGGTTGCACGAATGCGCTCACATAAATAATTGAGATAAAAATAGCAGAAATTGCGTATTTTTCATCAAAACTACGAATTATACGAACTTTGAGCTTGTGTAAGTCATATAAATCCGAACAAAGTACAAAAACTATTGTTAAAATCATACAATAAATACATTCTAATATTAAAAAGTGAAATAATTAAGTCAGTATAACATAATCGAATTTTAGTCTATTTCATGGGCCAAAAACGCGGCTTATATGGACCCGGATCCTTTGAATAATATCATAAGAAGAAAATGGGGAATTTATTTATTTTTATTTTATTTTTTACTCTAGATTGTTTAAGTATGCTGGCACAAAATATAAAGCAGAGGTTGTTAAAAATGTATGTCGAAATATTAATTGATTAATATCGACATTTTCAAAAAAAGTTTTTTTTTCATTTTTCATTTTTTTTTAAATAAAAATTCCTCATAAGACCAGTTGTTTTTTATAGGCGTTAATATTTGAACAAAAATGTAAAACATTCAGCGAAACAAGAGATTTATTTTTTATTTATTAATATTGTTATTTTACTTTTCTATTTAAGTGTTAATATAATTCAAAGCATAGTTCAAGGAAAGAAACATACTTTTTACTAAGAAATTTATACATTTTGTGATTCTGATATTTCTGCTGAAATTGAAGTGTTTGTTTGCATTTAATGAGAGCTTATGCTGTTATTATTGTTGTTATTGTATTGATTTACATTAAAATATAAGATTTCTATTTTTTTTAATTCGTGCGCATTAAAAGTGAGTTATCTTCTATAATTTAATGTAGTATATTTCACAGGCTGAATTTCTACTGTTTCAATTGCACAATTTTAAATTAAGTTATTCATTTTGATTAAAATAATTATCGGTTTTCTGGTGAAATTTAGATATTTGTTTACATTTAGTGTATGCTCGTGCTATTGATTTACATTAAATTCTCAACCCAGATACCATTTATTCTAAAAATTTTGTGCTCTGATTGTCGTTTAAATGATTTAGCATTGAATAACAAGAGAGCTCATGCAACTTTTTTTTTTTTTTTTGGGGGGGGGGGGATGGAGAGTTGAAAATTAGTTTAACAAAGTATCATATTGGTTGTTGTTAATATGAGCATATGATATAATATGAGCATATATAAGCAGTGAAGTCATTTGTGATGGGAGTCACAAATAATTATTTTTAAAGGACAAAGAATGAAAGTTTTCTGTTGTCGTTTGAATTTTCAATTTAAGATTTTTATGTTAGATTGTGATTTTTTGTTTATCCCCATTATACTGATTGTCATTTTAATGATTGCACAATGGGGACCAAATATTAGGAGCCTTATAACAAGAGAACCAGGAAAATTATTTTAGATGATAGAATATATAATAAATTATTTTACTTTAAATACATAAAGTAAAACCTTCGTAAGGAACACTCACAAATAGTGTACATTTCTGTTTAGTGAACCATAGAACAGGATTGTTTTTATTCCAGAAGCAGGACCTGATTAACCATATATTAGGGACCAAATATTAGGAGCCCTATAACAAGAGGGCCAGGAAAGTTATTTTAGATGAAAGGATATATTATAAATTATTTTTCTGTAAAGACATACTTTAAAACATTCATAAGGAATACTCACAAATAGTATACATATACTTCCACCTGATTAAAATTTGGACAAACTGGCCTGTAGATCTGCCCCCCTCCCATGATTTTAGAGTGTCCCCAAATTTGATAAGGAGCTTTCATAAAGCTGACATTTTAAATCTGTTTCGACATTTCGCTGATTTTAATCAATATTTATAAAACAAATACACATAATACAAATTTATAATACCAATAATCAATATTTATAATACAAATTTGCACTTTCATATTAAGATAAAATTAAAAACAAAAAACATATTTATTTAAATATACTAAAATCTCTCAATAGTAGACACTGCGGTGCAGAGGTGTTAATCTTTATTAGATAAAAGTATACAAATATATATTATATAAATATATACAAATATATATACATGTGTTGTGGATTGAAAAAGCAACACATACATGTTTGCATACTTTTGAAGAGCGGACACCTCCGAATAGCAACCAAATTTCCATGTCCCGCGGTGTCTGCTATTAAGAAGTTTTACTGTATTTAGGTAACTACATATTTACTGTTTTTAATCGTATGTTACTCTAAAAATTCAAGATATCGATTATAATTAGTACAAAATTGAAAAAGATTTAAAATATCAGCTTTGCGATAATTTAATAACAAATTTAGGGGCCCTAAATTCAGGGGAGGGGGTCAGTTTGCCCATGCTTTAATCAGGTTATGCTTCTTACACAAACCCAGTCTTGCTTTATGATCAAATATTTTTTTTCATTTATCGAGGAAAATTCGGGTGGACAAACATGGGCATGGAGATTCAGCGTAGACAAACATGTCCACGGAGATTCAGCGTGGTCAAACATGGCCACATATAATGCTAAAAAAGAAAAATACATATGATCAAAGATGGCCGTTTTTCATGCGTTTCAACTCTCTTAAACTAAGACGCGTACAAGCGCTTTAAAAATTAAGACAATTTAAAGTGTCTGAAAACTGAACACCCGTTTCAGACACTTAAGTGTCTGAATTTAAGACATTTCAGTTTACGGTGCAAGCACTTAATCGTAAAGCTTCCCAAAACTGATAACGTATGTTAATTCCTTCTATATAATGTTCTTATTAACAGAGGTAAATTAATTTTTAAGCAATACCATTGTTTCAACTTGTGAAAACATTCAAATATAATGTGATTTTTTTCTACATGATTTTTAAGTAAAATTCTGGAATCCAGCGTCACATTTTTAGAAGTAAATTTACCGGGATTTATTTCTGTGTGTTGTGTACTTGGTAGCTTAGATAATACAGATAACGAAGCATAAGAAGAAGAAACATTCTCGAGACACACTAAAATTGCTGAATATTTAACATTTAGGGTAATGTGCCCATATTTCGTCCCCTCTCCTAATTTCGTCCCCCTTAAAGATCAAAAATCAAAGACAATTGTTTCTTGAATGGCTACGTGGGGCGTAGTGTCCACGTTTACTTCACATTTATATGGGAACGGTCTATGCAGAAAGCATCAGGATTTTCTGTAAAATAGAAAGTTCATCTCGCAGCAGGCTGCGATGGAATTTCTCCGCTTCTCCGAAAGTGACGCCACTTATAACGCAAGGCACAGGGGGCGGAAGGTAAAAGGGGTCAGTGTTGAAAGTTTCGTTCGCCAAGACGCATACATAAATTAAAGACGGCGAATTTCCTATTTTTAGAAGACCTGAGTTCTTATTACGTCGTTTGTAGAACGTTATTTACTGTACTGTAAGTATTTTTTTCGTATTCATTGCATGTATTTTGGTAAGATGCTGACAGTAGCATACAGTGAGTTTAGGAAGCTCAGTTCATCTTACGGGAACTGAAGATCCGTAATATTGGGAAGTAGCGTGGTCCTAATTTCGTCCCCCTTGCAGTTTTTATTTACGTCCCGGGGACGAAATTAGGATTGCTTTTTCATGACATTTTTTTAATTTTTCTCCATGTTTAGATGGCTAATGCATAGTTGTCAATCTCCCGATTTTTTGGATACCGGTAAAATCTTACAAAAATGTTTTCTTTATTGAATTGCATTAAAACTACGATTGTACAAAGCAAGTATTTCGCATAAAAATATTGGTATAAAAAATCGGGAAGTTGGCAACTATGCTAATGTTTCGTTATGTTATTCTTCCACTGATAATTAGTACATTTCTTTGTGCCTTACTTTAATGTAAATTAAATTACTTACTCATTTAGAAAGAAATTTTGATATAGTTACAAGTTAAGCCTCGGCGTATTAGATTTTTTTTTTTGGGGGGGGGGGGGGTGGGGGGGCGAAATTGAGACAATTTTTTTCCTTTTGCAATTTTTAGATACTTTTGAAAAAAAACAATTTTTCGCATTGTTAAAAATTTTTTGTACGATATTTGCCTATGTTTCTATGTGCGTGGGTAATTAGTCTATGTAAAATCCAAATTTGGTAGATTTTCACTGAAAATTACAACTTTCAATGGCCTAAAAGTGACTGGGGGATGATAATAGGGCACCTTACCCTAAACTCTACTATTTCAGAATCAAATATGTTTGTGTTAATTTCCAAAATCTCTTGTACTATAATAAATGTATTCATTAATTTTCGTTTGGCTTTATAAACAAAATAATGCCGTCTGAATCCATAATATCATATGAAATATATTTGCATAAATAGAATTATATTCAAGTAAGACTAAATAGGTTAAATAAAATATGATACGTATTAACACTTTCTTTATTTTCAGCCGTATGATATCGAAGTATTGGTTGATCAGGAAACATTAGCTACCAGAGACCTTGAACCGGTATCAACTGTAAACGATTTCTATGAAACTGATGGTCTAATTGAAACAGGTAACTGTACCATTATCAATATTTAAAAATTTATACACACTATAATGTTACGAAATAAGTGAACGTAAATGTCTAAGAGAAATTCAGCTCCTTAACTCCTTGAGGGGCCAGCAAAAATGTCTCTAAATATTGAATTCTCACCGGAATAATCGAAAAAAATTATTTTTAAATAAGGAAAAGCAATTTTCTAACGATTTTCCCCAAAAGTTAAAAATATACAATGTAGTTAAAATTTTCTGGTGAGAATTTTGTTTAAATTAGGTGGGATATACTTTATTACACGATTACACCGCCCTTCAAGGGGCTGATCGATGAATCCAACTTATTAGACAAACGAGTTATAGACAACAAACTACGTGATAAAGTACACGAAAACGGTGTGATAAAATCGCTTCGGGTAATTTCGTGATATAATTTATTATCACGACGATGTAGTGTTTTACTTTCGATGCCCGCACTAAAACGCCTATTATGACCAAAGTTAATTTCTCAACAGAATTATCTTCTGAATACCGCTGCAATCGTTTCTTTGTGCAAACTATTGATTTCTTATAGCTTTTGTGAAGATGATGTTCTTTGCACCATTTCTCAGTGTTACTCTTAAGGCAGCCCTAGTAGAAACGTTCTGGTGTGAAAGTTTTCATGACTCCGAACCAAATGGGCACACCTTGAATCCTGCATTGCAGGGCATTCAACTGCCATCGAAATCTTTCTCAATCGCAGTTCTCCCAGCAGGGCTGAAACTAGCCTTTTTTTTGCACTCGGGGCAAACATGGATTTTGGCGCCCCCCGTCCCCAATTCTGCAAAGTATATTTACAAAGAGAATTTTACTAATTTTCTAATTGCCGACTTATTTTAAAATGTAAAATATGTAATCATAAAATATGTAATACTGAACTACGTAATCTACAATGGCGGATCCAAGGGGGAGGTCATGGGGGTTATGACCCCCCTCTGAACGGCAACGAAAATATTCTAAGGATCATTTTTAAAATGAAATATACAGTAGAGTTCCGATTATCCGGGTTTCCGCTTTAACCGAGTTATTTCCTTCTGATGGACTGATGGCTTCCATTATTATGAAACAGTCATTATGAATGAAGTGTTAGGTGAAGATGAAAGAGCAGTTGAAAGAGCAGAAGTTAGAATTCTGACCAGAAATTCAGAATTCTAACTTTTTACGACTGCTCTCATCTACACCTAACACTTCATTTAGAATGACTGTTTCATAATAATGGAAGCCATCAGTCCATCAGAAGAAAATGATCCATTCCGAAAATATAATACTTCGTTTGACGCCCCTTCATTCTGGCGCTCGGGGCACATGCCCCCTCTACCCCCTCCCTTAGTTTCGGCCCTGTTCCCAGACGCAGCATTTCATTCTTAAAGTGTAAGGAATGCTACAGAGTTTAATACAGTTTTGTTGAAAGATCATATTTCTATTTTTTGCGACTTTAGTGTCTTTTAAAGGATAGGTTTTATTTCTGTATCATCTATTGTGTTCTTTTTACTTTTCTGAAACCAGAGATCCACTCTTGTTGAAATCCGCACAAGTAGGAATTTTCTTCTTGAATGAAATTTTATTTCAGCATTTAACCCATTCAAAGCCGATAGTTCATTTTTGCACCACTTAATTTTAATTCCAAACTGCCCACATTGGCACCAGAATAATGGAATGAAAATTTTCCTTTTATTAAGTAGAGGAGACTGGAACACAGCAAATCACTTTACAGTTTACGTTTTTTTCTCTTTCATGGAAAGTCCAATGTGCCTGAAAATATGTTTGCTCATTACTTGAACATTTTTACATGCCTCAGAATTTTTTCAGAACATAGTTTCAAATACATTTTCAAAAAAAAAAAATTTTTTGTAGACATCCATAAAGTAGACCAGTGTGTCCCAGAAGTGAGGCACAGTAGTCCACTATTAAATATTATTTGAAATCTACTTCTTTTTGTTAATCCAATTCCTCTTTATTTCCCCTTTACTTCCAAAATAACATAATAATGCAGATTTGCAAGTAATGTTTTCGAACAAAACAGAAAAATTAAAAAAAAACATTATATATTTCAAATAATAACAAATTAAGATACAGGAACAACTGCAAATAAGGTGAAGTTATTAAGTAAAGTCATCGTACATTAAAATTTGCAAATAAAACTCTAAAATACTTATGACGCCTGAAATTTTCCTGAAATACTCTTGGGTCTGAGGGTGACATTACGATAGCACTTATATGAACAACAGATTAATAACCGTAAAGTTTTGATTACAATTTTTTTATGTTACATCTAAAATGAGTAATAAAATATACTACATTATACCATATTTTCAGGCATTATTACTACAGTAGAGAGCTGTCACAGTATACACATTTTTTTCATTGTATGTTATTCAAGTTATTTAAAAAAATGGCACATAATTTAGTACACGGCATACACTATATGACCAAAGGTGACTGGCCACTTGCAATTTTAGACGCTTTGTTAAATATCTAGAAAAATACATGAGGAATTAACCTGAAACTGCAGGTGTGTAAACAGTATAATATAGGTCATATATTTCCGCGAAGATTGTTACCCTGAAATCCCATAGGGGACCGTCAACAAATTAAAAAAGAACTAATATCTTTTGGATAACCCTGTAAAAACTAATGTAGCAAAAGCGTTCAAACTCGAGATCATTTATAAGTGATCTATTGTAATATAATGTGTTCATTTTTATGAGGATAGCATGTATACTCGTAGAGAAATTAAGGTTTTCATAAAAACAGTCCCAAATTTCGCGAAGTTTTTTTGCTTATAATTTGCATAATTCTTAATATAAATAAAAGTTGTTTTCAGAAAATATGACAAACAACATTGTACATAATACTCTGCAGTCAGAATTAAAAAATAATCCAAATTGGATAAAAGACGGGCAGGTTTACTTAAAAAATGTTTCACTGCGCATGCGCGAATGCAATCAAAATATAATATGCATAATGCATTAGCTAAGTATATAGAGCAACTTTTTTGAAAGTCTCAAAATCATAGCTTGAAAATTCTGAAAATTATCGTCGATAGAATAAGCTCGAAATCCATTGCTCCCAAAAAGAAGCAAAAAGAGGAAAGGTTGTATCAAATATCTGTTGATTAGTGCCAAGATAGCGTAAACAATATTGCACGTACCACTATATTTGGATACAACCCCTCATCTTTTTGCTTCCTTTTGGGAACAACGGATACACATAACAAAACTGTAAGAGTACATGTTTTTATGAAAAATAACGATATACGTGTTATTCAAAATTGTTATTAATGTAAATGTATACAAACAATATAAGAAATTTTTTGAATGAAAAAAATAATGTGGCATGTTTTTAAATAACTTGAATAACATATAATGAAAAAATATCTATACTGTGGTAGCTCTCTGCTATAGTAATAATGCCTGAAAATATGATATAATATAATATATATGTATAATACGGGTATTCCAAAAGACGGTTATCTGTGTCGATAAAAATTATCTAAATGAAGGTAATAAAATTTCGGAACCTGCCAAAAATTATTTTAGTAATAAGCCTACAATCAATAAACTACTTTTATATTTTTCAAAAGCAGTAAATACAAACTAAAATATTTCTTAGTATGTTAAATAACTTGCCATTTTTCTTAGTTTTACAGTTAAATAATTACTTAATATTTCTTTATAGAGAATAAGGAATTATTAAGTATTTTGAAAATTCTGCATTACGCGAGCTGAGAGGATTGTGGACCACCTTTAGTACCTCAGCAGTGGGTGGTCCACTGTGTACCATGTAGAAGTTCAATACATTTTCATAAAAATATTGTTTAAAGCTTTCTTTTAAGCATATTAACTTTAAAATTAAATAAAACAGGTATCTTATCTTTACAAAAAAAAACTATTTTATCTTGTTTATCTATAATCTTTAATTACTGAATAAAGAAAACTATGATGATAAAAATTTTTACTTTTAGAAGCTCAAAACAACCAGTCGGGATAAAATGGTTCATTCTGAGCAAATTATGTGTTCTGAAGTCTATAAGTAATCAATCCAGTGTTGTAATCAATTAGCCTAAAAGAAAAATTGAAAAAATAATAACAAGACATTAGGGGTGGTCCACTGTGTCCATATTCCCATTGTAGCCTACTCTCCTCTGCGTGAATAAAAGCTTTTGCTTATTTTGAAATAAATTTCTTTGTATAATCTAGCGTCGTTCACTCATTTCAGCATTTTACGAATAGAAGTGCCTTGCCCCGGAAAGGGTTAAGCAGTGTTTATACTTCTCAAGACAAGGTCGCCTCAAGAGTGATTCTGTGTTTCAGTGTTTACTATAACCAATCTCGAAGTGGTATTCTTATAGCTTTTGGATCCATCGAGCTTTTTACCCCTCCTATTCTTTAAACCCGTTTTAGGAAACAATGATCTGTTGCAAGAGAAAACTTAAATTTACAGAGATAAATATGAAAATGTTGTATAGATGTTACTACGGAAAATAACCACTTTCATATGACATAATACATCTGCTTTTGTCTGTCACTAAAAGACAATAATACATTTATCATTTTTAAATATTTGGGAAAGTGTTGATCCGATTTCTTTATTTCTGGCGTCTATATCTAAGATAAACTGTTTACAATTTTCTGACGTATATGCTAAAATCTGCGTTCATTTTAAAGCCTACATCAAATAATTAAATAATTTTTCACATTCCTCATATTAAATCTTCTTTAGAGGCCACCACTAGTCACGAAGAAAAACTCGAATGCTAATGCTAAGTATATGTGCGCGTTATTTTCAAATACCTCGCTAGAATTTTAGTATTTTTGAGTGATTTGTTTTGCACAGGATAGTTGAGGACAATCTACAACCGGGCTAATTTGTATTTTTTCGATTTTAGTTTCAGATTTTTTTTAGGTAGATTTCGTATGAAATACTACCTATTACATTCTCCCCTATGTTGGAATTTCTGAAAAATTTTTGCAGATCTACACCGATCATGACCCCCAGAACCGAAAACCACCCGCATTAAAAAAGGTTATCTATCTATCTATAAATATATATATATATATATATATAACCATTAATTAAACATCACTGACCACCTTCAATAAATGTGATATATATATGTTATATAAAAATTTTTACTTTTACTATTCATTTAAATTATTCTAAATTGCCGACCTATTCATTATTTCCTTTTTTTTAAATACGCTCTATTCTTTATTTCTAATTAAATTCCTATAATTTTAAAACGCGTATCTTAATAATAGATTTATTCCAAAACGTAATCTAAACTTTTAATCCCTTCATTAATTTTTATCGTCTACCAAACTGTAAAGTTCTGAACGCAGTTATTTATTTTTCGAATGTTTATCAAAGCCATTTTTACATTTTTATTCTATTTCATCTCATTTTCCCGCTCGCGAGGCGTCAGCCTTTTCACATCGAAAACATTCCATTAGCGGCGCCGGGATTCTTCCCTGTGACGTTTCTTGATCGCTCTCCATTGGCTGAGTGTCGGATCCCAGTTTCACTTCGAGGCTCGTTTGTGATTTTGGTTGGTTTAGCCTGAAGTTTCCTTTTCAATCGGAATTCTTCCGCTCATTCTCATAAATAGCGAGAGCATGAGCTCAGAACTAGAGATTTTGTGCTGTTTGATTATTTACACAACCTGTTACCCGGTGTCCTTAGCCATGTAGAATATTCATTTCGTGAATTAACATCTATTTAGCATGAGTAACTAGTTTATGCTCGAGGGGAATCAATGGCGGATCTAAGGGGGGGGGGGGGGGGCGAGGGGGCGGTCGCCCCCCCCTTGGGCAAATAAAGGGTTTGAAAAACGGCATTATGCATCCTCACGAGAAATGACTTGGGGCGAAGCTCGAGCGCGGCGCGACCCGTCCCGGGTCGCGCCAGTTTTAATCCACAAGACTCGTGCTGGGTCAGGTCTTCCCTCTTTTAGAGCCGGGCCGTGTCCTGATCTTAAATTTTTCTGCAGATTCGGGTCTGGCCAGACTTCTTTTTCTTCCAGGTCGAGCCTGGCCTGGACTTCATTCTTCCTAGAGGTCTGCACTAGCCGAAATTTCCAAGTCGGGCCTCGGCCCGGAATAAAAGCTAAACGTTCAGTCCGTGTCAGTCCTTATGATAAGTAGTTACTGGCCCGATCGCGACCTGTGCACTCCTCTAAATTCCGACTGTCTGTATGTGACACAAATTTTGTGGGCGCTCTATCTCAAGAACTAATGCTCAGAATTTAATAAAAATTTATATTCAGGTAGTCCCTGATATAGATTGGTGCTGATTAGTTTTTGGTGTAAATCGCCCAGGAGGTGGCGCTGCTATGCAGCATTTTGCAGGATTTCCGCAAAAGCTCTATCTCAAGAACTAATGCACGGAATTTTATAAAACTTCAGTTTCCGTTAGTCCTTGACATGAATGGATGCTGTTTACGTTTTGGTGTAAATCGCCCAACAGGTGGCACTGCTATGCTGCATTTTGCAGGATTTACACTATTTTTGCAGTAGCTCTATCTCAAGAACCAATGCACACATTTTCATCAAACTTCGGATTTAGTTAGTCCTTTATATGGAATGATGTGTGTGTAAATCGCCCAATAGGTGGTGCTGCTGTGCTGCATTTTGAGCTATTTCCTCAATAGCTCTATCTCAAGAACTAATGCACGAATTTTCATCAAACTTCAGATTTAAGTATAACTTGATTAATATTGCCGCTGATTATGTGTTGTTGCAAATCGCTCAACAGGTGACGCTTCTATGCTGCATTTGTCATGATTTGCGCAATACCTCTATCTCAAGAACTAATGCACGAATTTTCCTCACACTTCATATTCAGTTAGACGTTGACATAAGTTGGTGATAATTAGGTTCTGGTGTAAATAACCCAATAGGTGGCGATGCTATGCTGCATTTTGCTGGATTTACACGATTTCAGTTACAGTCATACCTCGAGAACTAATGCACGGAATTTCATATTTTTAGAATTCTCATGATGAACACAGATTGGCACTGAGATAGTGAATTTTGAAGTATTGACATGTATGAGATAGAAGAAAGTTTTGTGATGGCCACAATATACTAGTTCCTTGTAGAGCTTTAAAATTGTGATTTTCTTTTATCATCCGTTTCTTTCATTCTAAACTGATTTTTTAACTGGATTTTCATTTGAATGTAATTGTCTCATATTTTTAAGTAGTGTTTATGTACATAACTGCCTAAATAGTCCTTAATAATATCGTTTTTATGTATTCATGAATTTGGAACATAATCTGAAAATAAAATATGAGCATAAGTAAGTGTGGTGTGCTTTATGAATAGTTTTAAAGGCAAAATGCAGGCTGTACTGGAGTCGATTTTTTAGCTTTTATACCGGTCCGGGCGATAATTTTTTTGTGCGGGTTGGACCTGGACTTGGGCCAGAAAATTTCAGCCCGGGGAAACCTCTAACTGACATATCGAAGACCGCTTTATTTTTTTTTTAATGCTTCTTTCATCCATCATCCCATAGCTAATGAACATACAGGGTGTCCCAAAATGCACTGGCTGATTTTAAAATTCAATAACTTGCAAATGGTGGCAGCTATTAAAAGAAATACTTGCAGGAGAGTTATGTAAGAAGTCAAGGAGCAGGGGTGATTATGTTCCGAATTTTCCAAAAATTTTACCCTCTCGCTGCGCATCCCGCGATTTCTACGGCCAACGTAAAAGTAGCAAAATTTGCACAACCCACGATTTCCGCAGCAAATCACTTTTTTTTATGATCTAATTCTATTAAAAAAAAAAAAAACTCTTTTACAAAGGTTAACTCTAAAATATATGAAGATTTGAAATATGTAATAAAATAAATGCGCAATTTTTGAAGCTATTTTGCTTACAAATACACGGCGAGAGGGTTAAGGCGTTCGGTTCAAAAAATTAAAAAAAAATCATTAATGCTTAAATTCGGACATAAAAATAGTCACGAATTTTGACAAATGGTCGTCATAAAAAATCTATTTCGTCAATCTAAAAATAACTTCAATTCCTCCAAAGGATCACGGAAAAAGCGCAAATTTTGTCAAAAGGACGACGAAAAAGAGTGAATTTGTTCAAAGAGACGCCGAAAAAGCGCGAATTTGGTCAAAGGGCCGCTGAAAAAACGCGAAATTCTTCAAATGATCGAGAAAAAAGTGAGTTTCGTCAAAAGGCAGCAGAAAAAACTTAAATTTCGGCAAAGGATCGCGTCAGAAAACGGGAATTTTGGCAAATGGCCACGAAAAACCACGAATTTCGTCAAAGGTTTGCGAAAAAATGCAATTTTTACCAAAGAATCGCGAAAGAAACGCGAATTTCATCAAATGGTCGCGAAAGAAACGGGAATTTCATCAAAGGGTCGCGAAAGAAACACGAATTTCATCAAAGGGTCGCGAAAGAAACGCGAATTTGGTCAGTCTCGAAAAAACTCAAATTTTGTCAAAGGATCGCGGATAAAACTCGAATTTCGTCAAAGGATTGCTGAAAAACGCGAGTTTTGTCAAAGAGTAGTGGAAAACGCGCATTTTGTCAAAGAGTCGTGCAAGAAATGCAAATTTCACCAAAGAGTCGTCGAAAAAATACTGCAGTCTCTTTAGAAAACAGCACACATATATATATCTATATGTTTATTATTATAGATATCGTCTTTAATCTGAAATAATATACTGAACTAACTTTTGAAGAAACGGGTTAACACAAACACAGCTTGCGCAAGAATCTGCACTCAGCGACTCAGCCTGAAATCGACCGGAATCGAAAACAGTTAACCCGACCTGCAACAAAAATAATTAGTGCCAGGATTGAATCCCCCCCCCCCCTCCCTCTACTGTAACCTTTCAGAAAATTTGCTTTGAATTTCAGATTTTTTTTTATTTATTTATTTATTGGGAATCACACCTAATCAGGAGTTTTTTTTACTGCGATTCTATATTTTAGTTTAAAATAGCAACGATAGAGGACGCTGCAAGCAATAGACGCTAAATCTGTGCCCGGAGGAGGAAGGCCAGAAATTGGGCCCCGATTTAACGACTATTGATTGCAGTGCCATCTATCGCTGCTATTGTAAAGTAAAATCAAGAATTGCAGCAAAAAATCTCCTGACATCTTACATAACCTGCAAGATTTTTTTTAAATGGCTGTCATCATTTGCAAGTTATTGAATTTTAAAATCAGTCAGTCCATTTTGGGACACCCGGTATGTTTTTTGATAAGTTTCAAAGCATTATTTACTGAATTACAACTGATCTTAGATATAAAGAGACAAGCAGTTTTATACCAAATTAGTACTTTTTACATAATCCTGAAGATTAAAAAGTATCCCTAAATAATTATTTGGACATGTCCGTTATGGAGCTTTTACTGTATATTGTTTTTATCTTCAAAAATATTTAGACTTACTTTTCAAAAATCGGGTCAACCCGAACCCTTCTCGCAATAGTGAAAACCCAATCCGAAACTGACTCAAGCCCGAAATAATGTATGTCAATCTAACCCAAACCCAGCGCGCTAGGCGCAGCTAAAAAGTAGAAGTCAACCCGACCCGCAGCAGAAAAATAGAAGTCAACTGGGCCCAAACCCAACCCGCAGCAAAAAATAGAAGTCAATCGGACCCAAACGCGACCAGTGGCGTAGCCAAGGGGGGGGGGGTCCATGGGGTCTGGACCCCCCCGAAATTTGACCTGGTTTACTGAATCATGGATACAAATACAACAGTAAAAACTGCTAAGACAGAATCACAAAGGATCTATAAAAATTCCGCTTTAGAGAGGTGTTCGTCTTAGACGGTATAATTCAAAGGTATGTCTTTTTTCGGGACTATGAACTTTTCCGTTTTAGACAGGTTTCTGTGATAAACACTTTCCGTTTTCACAGTATCCCTTAAAACTGCTAAAACGATCTCACATCCCAAACTTTTTCTTTCACGTACTCCTTTCTTAGGTTTTTCATTTCGGAGTACCCCCATTTCTCATAAACACGCCCCCCTCCCACCCCCCCACCCCCTCCACTCAAGGAGATAACGTAAACATGCTTTTTTCCATTAGTGATCTTCTTATCACAACCATATAATAAATCGATGCAAATTACATTGATATTCCTAACATTTTTGTGACTTCCATTACCGATATTATTTTCACATACCCCAGCAGACCCGCCACGTACCCCCAGGGGTAAGCTACCGTAGGTTGGAAACCGCTGCTATAACACCACCTCTGAAGACCATAAATCTATTACAGGAAAATGTGTGAAGATGACCTATCTCAAATGAAAACAATTCAAGATTCCACGAAAACAACACTATATATTTGTGCTTGCTAACGTTTGAAACCTATCTGAAATGAAATTTGTTCCAATTGTGAATCCTTCTTGGCAGGTTTTCTGAAAACACGGAATCCTCTCATAAAAAAACATTTTAATGTCCCGAGACGGAAGGATAACTAAACAAGTATACCTGCTATTCCGTTTACACAAATTTACTGTAACTAGATTAAACGTAAAACTTCTTTATCTTGGACTTCGATGGGGTTCTGTTGTCGACCCTTATGGGAAAGAACGAGTTTGTACGAACGCAATAACGGTACATTGGTTGAGTTTCGTGACCCTTATCTTTGTTCACATTATAACGGACAATATTAACAATTACTTTAAATATGCTGCCTGCAATTAATAAAAGTAACTATATTTTTGGACCGGTTTTTTGTTACCACTTTCAAAATACACTGGCGAGAAAAAATAAAGGAACAACCATAAAAAGGTGCTTTATGTTAATTCTATTAAGGGAACTTCCAGAAAGGTAACTCAATGTCAACGTTATCACGTAGTCCAATGGGATTAACATTCGCTACAGAAATATAGGCAAATTTTTCAGCCTCAGCCCGTTCTTTCGGTTCACGTGTGAAAAGGAGCGCACGTGGGTAATTTGAAGTCTAATTTTAAGGAATGTACGTGAAATTAGGTAAAACTTTGCTTCTAATAAGTAGAATATGTCGTCCAGAAGACATTTGATCGATTTTGAGAAATTGCGTGCGATAGGGAGAATGGAAGCAGGACAGACACTCTTAGGGGTCTGTAAAGACTTATAAATAGCCAAAAGCGTCATGTCAAGAATCTGTAAACGGTTTAAAGACATTGGTATAATGTCCACAGACAACCAGGTCAAGGTAGAAAACGTACCACAATAGGCTCTCAGGACTGTAATTTGCCAACGATTGCTAAAAGAAATAGGCAACTGACGTCAGTTCAGATTGCAGGGAGTTTGGTGCAGCAACAAGAACTCGACTATCCTGGTTTACTGTGAGTGACAGGCTGCATGCAAGGAAACCTATAATTTGTGTTCCGCTAACTCCAGTAGCGAAATGCGCCCGGTTAAAGTGGTGCAGAGATCATCGTCATTGGAGTACCACGGACTGGAGCCGAGTTCTCTTTACCGATGAATCCCGACTTTGTTGAGAGAGTTACCACAGATGTGTTACCATATGGAGGGAGAAAATCACATGCAATAAGGCTGCAAACATCCGTGAAAGGCATCGATACAAGGTCGTGGAATTGTGGTATAGACGGATATCATTTTGAATGGCCGCAGTGACCGACACATTTTTACCAGTGCAACTGTGAATGCTGAAATATACAAAGTTGAGATTCTTGACTCTCCTGTCAAGTTGTTTAAGGGTGCAATCGGGAGATTCGGAATTTTATGATTATTAATGGTCTAGAAGGGCGCTATCCCCTTCCACGGAACTCCTAAGTATCCCTTCCAGAGCTGCATAAATCCGACCCGTCCGAAGCTTACTGCTGAACTTGGAGAATGTTCTAAAACTGTTTTGAACCATCTAAAATAAATTGGCTGGGAAGTACAAAAACAGAAACCACCATGAACCATTTTTTACACATTCTAATACTTCCAATATAGTGCTAATCAATCACAAATAAACTTCCTACAAAAATTTAACTTCCTTAAAGACGACCAGATATCGGAAGCAACTATTAGATCGAATATGGTATCAAAAGTGGCGAGACATGAAACATGGAAACCCAAAAGAATTATGGCTGAATAAGACAATTGTAACAAAACTGCTTTTTCCAGCATGAACTATATTTGATGTGTGTGCTTCTTACATTACTAGTTTCTGTAGCTGAAAATACAAGATATTTTTCTTAAAGTTAAAACCTTCCCACATAGCATTTTTAGTTTGCAGAAAATTTGCAACAGTTTTGCTTTGAAAACCTGCAAAGTTGCAGTAAGCGTAGCATGACAAGACTGAAAGGTCATAACAAGATAACCCAAACTCCGAAGTCACCACAATTTGAACTTGCAGCTAACTTGTCGTGCAAGTTAAATTCATACTGTATCAAATTCATTGCAAATTAACGGCAAAAAAGTAATCAAAAATGCTGCAGACTTACTGCAAAGTAGTAATGTTTCCATGTCACATTATAAGTTTAACCCCTTCGAAGGGGCCCATAGACCTGATCAAGTCTAGTGATGCGAAAGCGCCGTCAGAAGGTGCATGCATCGGTTTTATCCCCACAAACAAGTTTAGGTAATATACTTTTCATTTCGAGCATTTTTTGGTATTTAATAAGTATAGCGCTTAGAAAAAGTGGTGCCTACCGAATAAAATTTCTGGAATTTCCGTGTATGTGCTGATTGTCTATTCTCTCAACAGAGGGATTTTTTGCTTTCGTCACTTTCGTGAATTAAAGACAGTCTTGCATCAGTTTCACAACAAACTACTCATGCAAGTGGGGGATGGTATACCTTGCGGGAGATTTGCTGCGAATTTCTCGATTCGAATTTGTCACGGCAAGATAATATCAGAAAAAATAAACTTGCTGCTAATGTTCATGCTATCTGGGTTATCTCAAAAGCTCGCATTGGGAGCGCGGCGGATCGCATGAATGTCTCATGCGATTGACACTTATGTGAAATCATTATCCAATATCTATTACAGCACAAGTTCTTAATTCAATGACAAGAAATTAAACATGGAAATTGCTGTTTTAAACTTAACCACTTGATCCTAACCTTATCGTAGGCAAATGTTATGTAATATGAAACTTGATTTAACCCATTCGCTGCCAAAACTATAAAGTAATAATTTTCAATTTTTTTGTTAAAAGTCGTTTGCTACCACAAATTCAGAAAGGTAAATTTCGCTTTACTAATACAGCGAAGCTTCTGCCAATAAATGAGGCATTTTTTTAAATTCTAAAATAGTGGTGACAAAGTAATTAATAAATTAAAGCCACGAGCATACTCGTGGATGACAGCGAATGGGTTAATTAAGTTTAACTCTTCAGTATGCTCTCAGCTTTTTTCATCATAGTGAATCTTTTTCATTGGTAAATATTAATGTAACTTCAATGTATTATTAGTTGCAGTTATAGAGATTGACCTTACATTTTTTATCCATGCTTTTTTTTTTTTAATTAAGAAATTAAATAAGGTTATACCTAAATTCTTAAAGTTACTCGAAATACTTCTATTATACATACACAGTCAAGACAAGATTCAAAGGAACTGGTAAAATGTTTCATTTTAGACAGGTTTCCATAGAAAGAAGTGTAATTAATTATGCTTCTAAGATACACAACCTCAATAAGATCTATTGTTCGTTTCGCAGGGATTCTGAAACTCTTCCGTTTGAGACAGGATTGCGTTATAGAAAGATTCCACTTTCGCATGTTTCACTATGTTTCACTAAAGAACAATGAAAATCCCCTTTCAGACAGGTTTTCAGCAAATTTAATTGTATGGCAATTCATATTAATACCATGTAACGCTTCCGTTAAAGACAGGATCCTGTTATAGACAATTACTATTTTAACAAGTTTTATTCTATTCATATGACATAAATAAGTATATTTATATAAATACACAAAACTTGTAAAAATGGAACCTGCCTATAACGGAATTCTGCCTTAAACAGAAATCTTCCGTGCTACGGAAAAGAATACTATACAAATACACCTAATAATACGAAAACCTGCGTAAAACGGAATTTCCAACAATATTTACGATTTCATCTTGACAGGTTTTACTATATATATATATAACCTGAAGGAAAAATTTTGGACCCCCCCCCGAAACGAAATCCTGGCTACGCCACTGAACGCGACCCACAGAAAAAAGGAGAAGTCAACCCGACCTGCAGCAGAAAACTAGAAGTCAACCGGGCCCAAACCCGACCCGCAGCAAAAAATAGAAGTCAACCGGAATCAAACGCGACCCACAGAAAAAAGTAGAAGTCAACCCGACCTGCAGCAGAAAACTCAAAGTCAACCGGGCCCAAACCCGACCCGCAGCAAAAAAGTAGAAGTTTACCCGACCCGCATCAAAAAGTAGAAGTCAACCGGACCCAAACCCGACCCACAGAAAAAAGTAGAAGTCAACCTGACCTGCAGCAGAAAACTAGAAGTCAACCGGGCCCAAACCCGACCCGCAGCAAAAAAGTAGAAGTTTACTCGACCCGCAGCAAAAAGTGGAAGTCAACCGGACCCAAACCCAACCCTCAGTGAAAAAAATTAGTCCCGACCCGCGCATCAGATTGGAGTCCCCAAATTTCTAAAATCGCCCCCCCCCCCTTGAGGGCCCTCCAGATCCGCCCTTGAGGAGAATGCTCTGATTTCTCATCCTGCGGGAATTGTTTAGTGTTGGTATGTTCTGATGGAATAAACAGTTTTCCTATGACAGGGTTGGCGAACCTTTTTATAGTCGCGTGCCAATTTTTTTTCAAAAAATATTTTACTTGACCTTGACGTGCCAAATAAAAAGCTAATTTAGTGTATTGAAATATAATGAATCAAAACTACTTGAAAATTACTTATTAGGATATTTTCTAAAATGAGTAACATACATGTAAGTATTACACTGCAATAATTATAGAAACAGTTATATTTTAGAAATTAATTAAAAACATAATTTTTGTATCTTGGATGAAAAATAATTAATATCATGTTCATGTTCAGCTAATTTCAACAGAATGCAAACTAAATCAATTTATATGGCAACCACTTTCTGTTTGATCTTTTATAATTCTAAATTTGCGAAAATGACAGATATAAATAGTAGAAAAAATTATTAAATTAAAAAAAGGCAGTTTATTTAAATAATTCTAAAATTAATTTTCAAGTTGCCATAATTTACCATCGGTAATAATCTTTCCTTTTTGATAGTTTTCAGACATATCCTTTCTTTGATAAATTTTCGAAACCATATTAAATAAGACTAAAATTCTTCAATTTGCAATCGAATTTAGAATCTAATCAGATCATCTAAGGTCATGTATTTTGTGTAAAATCGCTGTATCCTCATTTAGGAGACATAATCAAGGCCGCGCTGTGTCAAAATTATTCTTTGGCGTGCCGAAAGTGGCACGCGTGCCATAGGTTCGCCAACCCTGTCCTATGACTACGTTTCCATGTGTTTAATTGGGAAAACCCCCGATTTCTTCATACGCCTGTTTTCACCACTCACGCGGCCTAACCTACCTTGCTTTCATAATGAAATAATAAGTGTTTGATTGGACTCTACAAATTTTAACATCGCTCTACAGCTGCTAAATCTTCACAAAGTTGACACCTTCACTAGCAATGGCTTGTGCTAAGTGGTATGATTGCTTACAACATCACAAACGGCTGATTAAAATGTGGTATGAATCCAGTAATATGTTGTAAAAGCACGACGTGATATTTCAATAACACCCATTAAATTGTTTCGTAACATATATATATATATATATCACTTTTTAATGGACACGATAACTTCGGTAATTCAGCACAAATCTCTTCCAAACTGATACATAAAATCAAGGGGCATAAAATCTCGGTCAAGTTCATTACTGAGCAAAATCGGACCAAGGGGATAAAAATAGGGAGGGGTTTTGTGAACACTGAAAAACCCCCATAACTTCTTAATTTTTGTACATATCAAATCAGTTTAAAGTTTTTATTACTTCTAAAAATAGGGCCAAAAATTTATGTATCGCAGATTTTTGATCAAATTAAAAATGGGCTCAAGGGGTGCAAAAAATGAGGTTTTAGGGAGAAAACAATTCATAACTTCATCAATTCTCAAGATATCAATTCCAATTAAATTTATTATAAATCATCTTAATATTATCTATAACATTTTATATTGACAAGTTTTTGATAGGATCAATTCGTACCACAAAAAAAAAAAAAAAAAAAAAAAAAAAAATTAAAAACGAAAACAAAAACAAAAAAGGGGGGGGGGGTGAAGAAGAAAAAAAATCCATAACTTCGTCAATTCACAAGATATAAAATCTACATGCACTTATTATATATCTTCTTAATATTATCTACAACATCTATATTGACAAGTTTTTGATACGACCAATTCTTACAGCTAAAGCAAATTAAAAATACATAGCGGTTGAAGAAAAAAATCATGGTATTAAGGGTGTATTCAAATCCAAACTGCTTATTTTCTGACTCATTTTAAAATTATTTTTTCTCTCAAACGCATACAATTGGTAGACTGTCTTATTCTGAAACAATATAATGTACCGTAATGATCGATTTTTTGATAGACACAAAATATATTTAAAAAAATGATGTCAAAGTGGGCATCTTGAACCGAATTTCCCGCAGTGATTGCGTTGGAAACGAAAAATATTGTCCTACTGAGAAAATAATTGTTTATAAATCAAGTTTTAATTAATTGAACGAAAAATAAAAACACAGGTTGCGTATAAATCACTTCAAAAATCACGTCAGCAAGTTTCATATATTTTCTTTTAAGAATGAATCTGAAAATGTGCCAGAAAATTTCGAGTTGTTTAGCATGGAAAAGTATTTTTTTAATACCGCCTTAACATGATTTTGATAAAACCAGCTCTTATACAAAGATAAAATAAAAACTCGTTAAAAGCGGCCAGATAAAATTGTCAAAGTTGGTTTATCTCTAATCATGATTTAGTTTTTGCTGGTGAAATTAGTACTTAACTTCGAAATCTACCCCCGCCTGTAGGCCGGACCGGCAGAGATTTTTTTTTAAATTGCTTTTACTTTCGGAACCGGTTTGAAACCGGTTCTGAATGCAAGACGTGGTAAATTTTTTACAAAAAAATTGTCCATTAATTATATAGATTTATACATACATATTAGCACCTTGATTATTTTTTATAAATATTTACTTAAAACTATGTAATGCATATAAATGCATATAGAAATTAAACTTATTTCGTAATTTTTGAGAAAAATAATCTCAAAATGACTTTTTCAAGTGAAAGGAAACTAAATGGTTACTTGTAAATACTTTAATGTAGCTTTCAAAAATTTCGACACAAATTTCTTTTTTTTCTGCTCTTTCTTGATTAAAATGTATTTTTATTTTTCGTAGTTTCAAAAATGCTTTTAGAGTCAGTTGGATTATGTATTGTTTTATATAAAATTGAGTATTATTAATATTTTTTCTTATGTTTTAGGAGAACTGGACAGCGAATCAATCGTAATGATGGATGTGCCAGTATATGATGTGAATTTTACAATTGGAAATTATTCTAGGAAGAAACGCTCCTCCTTCCGAGGTGAACTATAAAAATGCCTAAACTTTCTAACTGGAGAATAAATATTATTTTGTAATATATATATATAATATCATCTGAAAAAAATGTCATTACTAAGTTATATCAATTGCGTTCTTACCTAAAATCTCCTTGCTAAAGTTTAGTTTTTTTTTTTTTTTTTTTTTTTTTTTTTTTTTTGTCGCCCTTTACGTTAGCAATAAGATTATTATAAACTGCACGATTCTTATCAACTAGCAGATATTCAGATAACGTCATCAATATCAGACGTGCAAATCATATTTTTAATATTAGTCCTACTTTAAATATTATCTTAATTAAAATCGTAATTTAATTTTACATTAAATGCAACACATATAGAGGAAA
Source organism: Maratus speciosus (assembly GCA_963932465.1). Taxonomy (NCBI): domain Eukaryota; kingdom Metazoa; phylum Arthropoda; class Arachnida; order Araneae; family Salticidae; genus Maratus; species Maratus speciosus. Next base: position 349,034,668 of record OZ010800.1, on the reverse strand, counting down.
CCGGGACATTTGGGACATGTTCTACATTTTATACTGTAGCAAATGTAATTTATTAATTTACCTTCTTTTTAGATACTTACAAAAGTTTTCAATTAATATAGAAAATACGTTAGCCATAGCGTAATGAGTAAAATAATAATACTTTAATTTTTTTAAATAATATTTTTTAATAGTTCCTGATTCCAGGGTCTAATAGTACTTGATATAAGTTTAACAGAACGCTTTATTAAACACAAAATTTTCATAAATAAGCGAAATCAGATGATGTATATCAGCTCTATTAAAAATTCAACGAACAAAATGTTACTTTTAAAATTAAATTTGCTTTCTCATTTTGTAACTCAAAAGGAAAATCACCAACTTCAAAAGGAAAATTGATTGAGGTCTTTATTATTTTTTTTATTGAAATGGAATTTGGTAAAATGGTATTAAATTCATCAGATTATTTAATGCGCGTTAAATTTTTTGTACAGAAAAAGAAAATGTATCGTATAACAAAACATAAACTTTAGGTGCAATGTTCACATATATCCATTTTGGGGGTCTTTCAATCTGACATATCCCATTAGTCCCCATACCATTTTGAGCTATTTCTACTGCTCAATGTAAATTAAATATTTGCCACTAACACAAAACTAAGATTGCAAATGAATTAGCATTGATTAAAAGCTTTAGAATTACACGTAATATTATTAAAAACAGAATTAATACTTTATGAAAACACATATTTATTAAACATAAAAAAAACCCCCACACAGTTAGGATTAGAAAATTCTCTTGATTCTTACTTTACAACCAGATAATTGAAGGAAACGTTCAATAAATGTGCTCTGTAGTGCTGATACCGCTATCTATTAACAAAACCCTAGATATTTAACTGATTCTTTTTAACGAAAATCCACTTGTTTTGTTTGCCCCTTTCTCATTTATTCCTCAGTCTGCACGAATCGTATAAGATTTCTCAAAGGTTGAGGAAATGTTCAACTTTTAAGGATTGTCACGTTAAGCACGATTTTAGGCTATGATATTCTTAGCCTCCCTTTTTTTTGTAAATTATAAAATAAAAATTGCTCTTCATTAGAGAAGCTGTACCTCTCGCTCCAATGAACCCCCATTATCGTATCACTTTTACATGCCAAATTCCCATATTGTAATGTCCATATTATTATTTTTATGTACTATTTTACTGTATTAGTATGTATAGAAGTGCATTAATGACTGTTATTTTATCAACATAAACGTCTCTTTATACAAGAAGTTTTAATCTCCCCTAACAACAAGAGTAACCACAGACAAAACATCTATAAGTCGTAAATCTAAATTGCATTTTTTTAATTATCAATCTCAAAATTTAACTTTTTAACAATTTAGTATTTTCTGATCATAATATAATACTTAAGAAGGAGCTCTTATCGAAATAGATACTAATCTACTTCGAAACAAGAACTTTTCTGAAACCATTCGAAAATTAGCTTAAAAACATACTATTCCAGTTTTAATTTGTTTTCGTCAAAATGACTTCATTCTTACTATAATACTAACAGACACGCCCGGTTTTGCGCGGGATATCCTTAAATACAAAAATTATCTTAAATACAATATACAAAGAACTTTGCGTTGGGAACCCCTAGTGGTGAGAACTCCACTACTTTCCGTATCTTCTTCAGCGATCGTTTAAAGCAATTACTGTAACGGAGGCATATCGTTAATCCTCGAAGTCTAAAGGAGTAACTTTGTAAAAATAAACAATTTAAATGTCTACGCAATTAAAAAATATCTTTATGTAAACAAAAAACTAACCAGAAAATTTTGATTGTCCCCTATGAAATGTTAAAACAACAATCATTAAACCAGAGATCTTTTTAGTCAATACGCGACATCGTATAAATAACTTATTTCGTTAAAACGAGAAATCGTAAAATAACTTTATAAAAATGAAACTTAAAAATGCCCACGGGACAAAAAAAAAAAAAGAAAAGAAAATTAAAAATTCTCTTATGTCAAAATAATTTATTTCGTTAAAATACTTAATCGTTAAAATCATAAAACAAAATATAATATAAACAATGAGTAATTAAACATTTCTCCACAAAAAAAGGAAAAAAAAAAACTGAGAATGTCTACAATCTTGCACAATGTTTTCGAAAGTAAAATCTTGTATAAGGAAATGTGACCCTTTTTAAAATTACGCGTGCGAAACCATAACAACCATTTTCTCCCGTGAGGCAGGGTTTCGAAAACGTTTTCTTTCTTCATTTTCTGGAGTGTTTAAAAACAATGTTAGCATATATACGTATATATATATATATATTAATTTATAATATGCTGTCAAATTGCATTATTATTTTTAAGAGGAAATTTATTAAAATAATTCTCTTTCATTATGCCCACGGGACCTACTACCACCTCTCGATAACGATGACTTTACAGATGATCCTGATCCTTGTCAAAACGCCAAAATAGATGCAATAACAACGATAAAGTCTGGTAGCAAGTATGCATTCCAAGGTAACGTTGCATTTCACTTAAAAATGTTTTTATCTTTCGGCGAAATTGCCCCGTGGTTTCTCTAGATCAGAGTTGTCTAACTAAATAAGGTCACATATGAGTGTGAAATATTTTTTACATATGCACTGTACTACTACTAACAACAATTGTTAAAGACAAGTGTTAGAAAATGTATACCTAATATCCAATACGAAAAGAGTGCAAACTTATGGCAGAAAATAATTTTTGATTCTTTCGTTTTGAAATTCTATTAAATTTATTTAGCTAATAAGGCCAGAACATCATAAATGGTCTTATAGTGTAATGTTGATTTGATGATAGACATGTAAAATATTTATAATGCTTCTTGGAATGGAAATCAAAAATCTTTAAAAAGCGTCCAATGGATTGTACGAAATATTCAATCACTTTGTTAAGAAGTAGTTTGCAAGTATCTGCTCCATTATCTTTTTCTCCAAAAGGGCAGGACATAATTCAAAAATTATTATCATGCTCTTCAAACAGCCGTATTAAAAGTTTTGCTTTGTGTCATGGAGCAATACACTTTCTGGACGACTAAGTTCCCATATTGGGAAAAAAGATACGATGAACACATGTAACTGGTGACTTAGTACTTATGGCAAAAAAGCATTTATAGCAGACATGTCAAACTCGTCTACCACCGAGGGAATATTTAGTACCGTATACAAAGACGTGAGTCAGATTGTGAAAAAAAGAAAATAAAAAAGGAAAATAATTTTATTACCATATCCTAGAATCGAATTTGCACGTACAAAATGCAACCTTGTAAGAAAAATAAATCCGAAATTTGAAATCTTCTCACCGAAAAAAATAACAAAAAATTTATAAGGAGTAGTTTTTAAGTAAAATACATCAATTCAGGGGGGGTACCATTCGTGCGATGCGCCAACTCTAAAGATTTCTTAACTGCTCGCGCATTACGTCACGTGGCGGACAACTTCGCCTCGCTTCGCTCGTTTCAGTATTATTCTGTATGCTGTTCTGCGTTGGAATTTTTTTTCTGTGAATGATTTTAATTATTCTATTATTTAAACAGACTTTTTGAATAAAATCTAATGAATGCGCTATATCAACGTGTTCTAATAACTCTCACAGAACAAGTATACATATTTAACAATACAATACATAGTCTCAAATCCGAGCATCGACATCCTGGCGATTATTATTCTGGAAAATCGCAAAGAAAAACACTAAAATCGCAGAGGACAAAATTTACTGCAATTTTAAAACCGAATTCCTTTTACGACTGTCAAAATTTCTGCAGAACGGGAAAATCTCTAAAAATTGCATAAGAGAATCGCGAGAAATTCCGAATAAACTTTAATGAAAGAAAAAGAAGAGGCATTTACCATATTGGACTAAACTGTTAAAGCCGGATTTCTTTCACAAATGCAGACAAATCGCCATGAAATGGGGAAAAAAAAGTTTAAAGCTCAAAACTCGCAGAGGAGAAAATTCATTGTATTTGGCTAAAAGTTGAACAGAGTTCCTTTTACAAATCTAAAAAAGAAAAAGAAAAAAGAGAGAGAAATAGGCTGTTTGGATAATTGGAAGTTCGGTTTAAAAACATTTTTTTATAGAAATTGGCTGTTCGGATAATTGGAAGTTCGGTTAATTGGGGTTCCAATAATCGGCTCTCTACTGTACTTCCATAAATTTTCTTTCTATTGTTTCCTATTAGTATGAAGAAATGTTATATTTGATGTGTTTTATAAGATAACATGGAAATTTTAATACTGAAGTTGTTTTAAGTTTTTCAGTTTTTGCTGAAATTTTGTATACATGAAATCAGTGTTGATTTCAGGGGGTGGCCCGGGGGGAGGACATCCCTCCCCCGGAGCAATGCGATGTCCCCTCGGAAGATTTGAGATTTTGGGTTTTCAATGGTCAAAAAGTGCAATTTCCCCCCCCTCCCCCCGGAGCCACAGAAATCCCTCCCGGAGAAAAGTGTCTGAATTCAACACTGTATGAAATAACGATATTGTTATTTTAATAATATAATGTAAATAATATGTATAGTACATATTTTTTTCATAATAGAATTAGTTTAATTATAGAGTAATATTTTTGTATTATTTTCATCCTGTATAAGCATAATGACATTCGAAAATTTTTGAAAACTTCTAGTAATTGGACAATACATTATTGTTAAAAGTTTTGAAGTGTGAGTTTTGTTTAATTTATTCTGTTTGATAATGCTAGTCTTTTCATTACTACTCCTGTGTAATCATATTCATATAATTCATTCGTTCATTTTATTTTACAATAGTTTAAAAGTTTTCATTTGTAATTTTGCACATTAAAAAGGTAATTTTTTTCGCGAATTTACTTAAGTATTTGAATGTTAACAAACGTATCGCGATATTATTTAACCATTATGTATTTTATATTTGATTAACTCCAATCAGTATTTGTCCAAATTATTTTAAGGAAAATAATTTTGTTCAATTTACTTTCGAAAATCTGCTTTTTAAAAAATTATTTACTTCGTATTTCGGTCTTTTTACACATCTATTTACTGTCTCACGGCTGATCGAGCTCCGATCTTGTCCGCCACGTGACGTTTCAGTCCTGCTCTACTCTGATTGGCTATCCTTCAAATGGAACAACCTTATTGTAGAAGAACCTTGCATCAATTTATATATTACCGAATTTTTGTCATTTTGCAAAATTGTAAGTTACAAAGAAGTCATATAAAAGTGTGCTGCTGAACATAGGTAAAATTACGTTTAGATAAAAATAAAGATATATTTAGACACATATCTGACATAGAAAACTTAAATCGTAATCAAAATTATAGAAAGTTGTGGTATTAAGTATATACACCCTTATCTTTGCACTTTTTTTTAAATTTTGAAATTGTTCCTTTTTATGAAACCAATCGGTGCAGAAACATTATTATTTGCATTATAAGGTTTTAAACGTTAAACTTTATTTTGTCGGTATTTAGTATTCGAGTTAACAAAATTATCTATAGTGGCTGAAACGAGCAAAGAAATAATTTTGAGGTTTGTTAATAAGAACTGCCGACTGAGTAAAATTCCGTGCATCTGTGTTTTTATGAATTACAAAGTAATAAGGAACAAAACATTGAAAATAAATATTTCGTTTGATTCATTTAAAACTTCCGGTTATAGGATAAATCCTTCTAGCAATGACGCTTATATTATTTTCAAGTTTCTTTAACTGCTCTTGGTATTATTTTTTTTTCTTTACGGTAAATGATTTCGATACTACACATGTAGTATCGAACATCGTATAACTTTAATACAGTGGTGGTCAGAATTATAAGAACAATTGAAAATTGCACAGAAATTTTTTTTTCTGAACTATATAAAGTGAAATTTATACATAAAATGCTTTTTTATGCTAGAAATCATTATAGAATGCAAAACATTGGAAAATGCAAAATATGAATGTTTTGCCATAATTAACAAAATATGTCATTGTAAAAATTGGTCAAAATTATAAGGACAATGAATGTTTTTGCCTGAAGCACACTAATAATTAATAATCTACCTCTTCTTCTCAATCACTTTGATCAATCTTCACGTCATGGAGTTTGACAGTTCCTTAAGAACGTTCTTGGAAATTTTTGAGCAGGCTTTTTCGATGGAGAACATGAGTTCTTGCTTGTTTTCATATTGTATACCCTTTTTGTATACTTCGTTTGCCAGAATACCCCACAGACTTTCCACTCGATTCAGATCAGGGCTTCTAGCCGGCCAATGAAGTAGTTTCACGAAATTAGCATCAAACCACGATTTTGAGGTTTGGGAAACATATACTGAGGCATTGTCCTGCTGGATAAAATAGTCTCCACTCGTTATTAACGGTGCTTCCGGCAAAAGATTATCGCTCAATACATCAACATAACTCTCAGAATTCATTCTACCCTGCACAAAAGCTATTGGAGTAGCTGCACCAGTTGCAAAACTTCTCCAGACCATGATTGAGCCACCTCCAAATGCACGCTTTGAAAAAATTTCTTTTTCTCTACGGAGATAATACCAAAAGTAGCGAAAACAATCTGGTCCATCCAAATTAAACGTTTTCTCATCTGAAAAGACAACATCATCCCACTTTTTTCCCATAGTAATGCATTTTTTGGCAAACTCTATCCTCAGTCTCTTATGAACTTTTGTAAAAGGCGGCCGTGACATATGTTTACCATAGCGAACCTTTTTTTCTTTTTGTAAAATACGTCGAACAGTTCGAGCCTTCCATTCTAAGTTCAATTCACGTTTTATTTCTGTTGACGTTTCTTTTTTGTAGCAAGTTCGCCTTATTATCATTCTTTTCTCCCGTACAGAAACAGAAGATGGCCTACCTGTATGTCTTTGCCGTCCATATTTACCGGGATTTTTAAGGTAATTGTAAATAACCGTTCTTGATCTATTAAGCCTTGTCGCAATTTGGCGTACAGAAAGTCCTGAAATTTTAAATGCATCCACTTTCACTTTCTCAAACTCCGAAAGCTTTGTACCTAGCGGCATGACTGAAAAACAGAATATGACGATCCCAAACGCTTACTACGCATTTATATCGTCGCTGAGTTCCGTGTGCAGAGCAAAAAACATGCAAATTTTACTTTTTAGAGCACACAAATACAGTTGTTCTTATAATTTTGTCCATATCTGATGGCTGTATAAATCCATAATACATTTTATGAATATGAATTTTCCACATATTTCCATAAAAACATATAAAAATATTCTTCATTTTTCTTTTAGTTTCCATCCATTAAATTTGCATAAGTTTCCGGCCAAATGTAGCCAAGATTTGGCACTTTTTCCCTTGTCTTTATAATTTTGACCACCACTGTATGTTTCATAAATACACTTTGTTTTAAAGAACTATCACTTTCCATTGTGACAGTTTATCTACCCGAAATTTTCTTAGACATTTTTGAGTGAATTTGATATTTGTAAGTACATTCTTTGCGAACCCCAACTGCTTTTCTACATGCCAAACACAACGTTTCTGTATTTATTAAAATATAAAAGAATTGTGAATGGATTTTTGTCAATCTATGATGGTCATATGAACTGAGTATAATTTATGCGCACTGGTAAAGAGCTTTAACATATTTTTTTTTAAATATATGTAAATGTATGTTAGTACAAATAGGTATGTAAAAATGAAATAAAAAGAAGAAAGTTAAATATCATGTAGGTCTCATTGAAATTGACACGTTTACTAATCTAAGCAATTAAAATAATTGAGGGGTTCAAATTAACATTTTTTTTATTTTTTTTTTCTTGCAAATGCATAACCAGAATATTTTTGCCACTTTCAAAGCTACACATTTAAAAGCTGTATAATTTTTTTCAACTTTTAAATAACGTTAACTCCTTGCCAGTGGAATATTTTGTGAAAAACGTGCCAAAAATGAAAAAAAAAATCTCTTTAATTTTGTTCGTTATTATTATCAAAATATTAGCAATAGATTATTTAAAAAAAAAATGAACGAAATAACTACTATATTCGATATTTTCACATACACTGGTGTCCAAAATTAAGGACCAATCACAAAATGCTAATTTTCAAGTACCGGAATACTCAAAAGGAAGTATTATAATTCGAATAATTACTGTCTCTACAGCACAGCTAGTCCATATAACATCTCATTCATGTCACACATGGTGACAAGTGTCAGAATCACTACGGTGAAGCAAAAAATAGGAAATTCCATACATCTCATTATGAGTCTCAAATTATCACTATACGTGACTCCACTGAGACGTCACTGTGACTACTGCTTTGTGACAAGTCACCATGTGACTTTACAATGTAGTTACATTGTGACTCTCATGTGACTGTCATCTGTAGACTCAATTTCAAAGACATCGTGAATACTGCTTTGTGGTAAGTTACCAAATAATGTCACATTAAAGTCACACGATGACTTTCAGGTGACAGATAGACTATTGTGATGTCACCATTGTGCTCTTTTGTGAAAAGTCACCATGTGACTATAATGTGTATTATTTGGTGACTTATCATAATGCAACGTTCATGATGACTTTAAAATTGAGTCTAAAAATGGCAGTCATACAAGAGTCACAATGTAACTACATTGTAAAGTCACCTGGTGACTCGTCACAAAGCAGCAGTCACATTGACGTCTAAGTGGAGTCACAGATAGTGGTCATTTGAGACTCATAATGAGACGTGTGTAACTTCCTTTTTTTGTTTCACCGTAGTGACTGTGACACTTGTGACCATGTGTGACATGAATGACAGCTATATGGACTAGCTGTGCTGTAGGAATAGTAATTATTTGAATTATATTATTTCCTTTTGATTATTCGATTACTTAAAAATTAGCATTTTGTGACTGGTCCTTAATTTTGGACACCAGTGTATATGTGAAATGTTAATGGATTATAGTAATTTTTGCTCAAATTATAGCAAAATAAATCAAATGACATAATTTTCAAGATAAATATAATAAACTAATACAACAATATTATTATTTGTATCAACTGTCATGAATTCCATGTCCCTCAGATGCCCTTGAATTTCACAAATCCTTTACAGTATGGTATATACGAAAACATGGCACGGCACGCAAGCCTACATCACAGTATTAAACTCGAGTCTCGCATCGGATCCGCTTTCCCTTTTCATTAGTTTTAACACAAAAAAGGAAACACTGTCTGGTTGGAGTAGTCTTTTTCTCCCTTTGTGGAACGTGTTCAGGAAAGTGTTGACTCGTAAGTCGCAACAAATTTCTATTAGGACGCCCTGGTCCTGTTGGCTGAATATATGGCTTATTATCCTCAATGATTTGTTCCACAATTGAGATTTTATAGTCCATATTACATTTTCCACCGCATGACGACGGATAAATAATAAAGGAATTCCAAAGTGCTTGATCCAGAACACCAATTTTTCTCTTGCCCGAACTCAGATCGGGCATTCCAAAATTGGCGCATTTGCGTTACCCGAATTGAGTTCAGGCGTCACAGGCAAAGGGTTAATTAGCAGAGCATATAATAGATTTTCGATATTTTAACAGTTTTTTAACATAATAAATTGTAACGTGATGTGCATCAAGGGGAGCAGTAAAATAAAGTTTCAAAATAAAACACGTAGCAATTTTAATGTATAAAACAAGAAAGAAAAATCATGCTTTAAGCATAGATTATAAAACACTTTCCAACACAATAAGAATACTGTATATCGTTTACTAAGGTGAAGTAGGATGTCTCAGTAAAAAACTTGAAAAACTTATAAGACATTTGAAAAATCAATTGTAGTAATTACCATCAATATTCGGGAAAAAAAATGCGAATTATTTTGTGCATCCCTGTATATGATCGTTTATAGATTTATATATATATGTATATACTACATAGTATGCTAAATGTTACTTTATATAAGAAACACATAACACAGTTGAAAATTCCTTTTCAGCAATTTCCGTCAATAAACTGAAAAGTAGATAATTTGTGCAGCCCTGAATATGATTTATCGAATTAATAAACACCAAATGACAGACGAAAATAAGTTAAATTAAAAAAAAAAAAAAAAACGCGCACCACAACAGATGACGCAATTCTTGCTCATGTACCTGTAAATGAAATTTTAATTGAACCTATAAATGTACTTTTGTATGTACCTGTAAATAAATGATGAATTCTATGGATGTTATATTATATAGAAAGCATCTTATAGTGCACCCAAGTGATATATATATATCGATTTTAATATGTTTGAAATAGTGTAACATCTTTTCAAAGTACTGCAAATGATTTTTCCCTATAAATGGAATTTCTTTAACTGTCCCTGTAACTTTTGATGCTTCATACTTCATGTCAGAGTGAACATCAATGACATATATCTATTGCATGGCAATCCAAGAATATTTATGCGAGTTAAACCACGGACAGACAGACAGACCGTAAACAGACATACAAAACCGAATTCATGAACACTTTTTATTTTTGTTAGAACTTGTTAAAAATATATAAAATTATTGTAAATCTTTAAATTTCCAGATTCAAGATCTGCTCCTTGTAGTTTCCGATTGGTTCTTTTTGAACACACAATCCGTTATAGCAGAAATTTTAAAAGGCGTTTTATCAGACCATATAGATGTACTATTATTTTTTCTTTAGTTTTTCAGGTGTGGAACGATGTTGGCAGATTGAGAAATTTGTTTATTCAAAAGAGCAACCAATTTTTTTTTACTAGTAATCTTCGCTTTATTTCATCACGGAATGTCTGTTATTAAAGTCCGAAATATTAGTAGATATTTTGAATGAAGAATTTTTCCAAATTTCCACTAAAGTCGCTGTTAGTGAAAGTGTGTTTTCGTAAAGGGTATTTACTGCATCAAACATGGGCTGGACCATAAATATGCTTCATTGTTCTATTTCTAAATATGACAGATAGATGGTGTTCAACCGGCTAAAACTGTAATACTGCGCGAAATAACCTCACAATTTCTAAATACAAAGCATGTTTTCGAGTTTCAGCCGTTAAACAGAATTAAGGTTAAAAACTGAGAGAGATTTCATTCATTTGTAAGCGTTAGTTTCAGAATTCAAACTCTTGAGGCTGTGCAGTGCCCTCTATCAGTGAAATTTGGAACTAAATCAAATAAACATAATAAATAAACTATTCTGCGTCTATAACGCTCTAGTCAATAACGCTCATTCTTTTAAAAAGTTCTTTCATTGCTGCCTTTTACTTATCTCAGACGTGCAATAAAATGTGAGCAACTGTATTTGAATTCGTTAAGTTGGATAATGTTTTTTTTTATTATTACTAGGGGGCTCTGCCCCCTACGAGCTACGCTCGCCAACCCCCGTTCAGGCACACCAAAATCCAAAAAGCACGCTAATTTGATCGGCTTTAAAAATATTGAATTAAAATTTAAAAAAAAAAACAGTAGCGATCTCTCTGTAAACGGGTTTCCATTCGTCTTCCTTGGATTGGGGATTTTTAACCCCTTGGGGACGAGCGACACGTATACGTGCCGCATGAAGCGCTCAGAATCCTTGTTTTTTCTCACCAGTAAAATTTTACTGTAAAATTTGCCTTATTTATTCAGTGCACTTTCTCGATTCAAGAAGACTCAAATTTCTGTTTTTTAAAAACGGTGACAAAAGATTAAAAATTTCGTAAAAGGCTCCTGTTCCGAATGGGTTAAGGCCAAATCTGCTGCTGTTAAGAGATACAATGGCTGTTTTCGTATTTAATTAAAAAACTTAGTTAAACATTTGAAAATAAGTTAATGTAAAATGAATTAAGTAAACAGTGTCATAGTCTCCCGGTATTTTTTAACAGCGCTCTAAGATAGTTCTTTTAAATAATTCAATTTAAATGTACCGTTTTAAATCTGACGTAATTTGCACCAAAGTTTTATTCCTCTTATTAATATTCACGTGAAAATACTTTTGTTGTTAGAAGGAAATATTATTTGCGCTGTCTTTGAATTCACGATAATAGTTGAAAAGATTATCTCAAAATATCTCGCGCAAATATATTTTTCAATTTAAATTGTTTTGCTACATTTTTTGCCATTTTAAATATGACGTAATTTCCTCAAATTACAAGTTTTAACGCATAATAATGATTTTTTTTTTTTAATTTTAAGATTTTGTTTCTCTTTTAAAATTCAAGTGTAAAGATGGTTCGGCACAGATGTCATATACACACATGTTCGGCACAGATGTCATATTGGCGCAATTTTTTTCTAACGCCAATTTCATATACGCAACGGGTACTTAACTGGTGCTAAAGTGTCGTTATTTTGCTTGATATGGTAACCCGGATGTTGTTGTTTATGCTATTGATGTTTTCGCCAAATTGGAGTCGGAAAAAATTGCGCCAATATGACATCTGTGCCTATGGTTCTTATGACGTAATTTTCCTGCTTTTAACATGCAATCATTTAATTCTAATTTTAAAGGTTTTTTTCCCGTTTGTAATAGTCACGTGTAAATAAATTTTTAATTTGAAGTAAAAATTATTGTTTGCGCTGTTTATGCAACTGGCAACAGTTTAAATTAATAACATTTTCTAAAATTTGTAAAAAATATCTCTCGAAATGCTAAAAATTTGAATTTAAAAATGACATAAAACCACAAAAAAATGAGTCAAATAAGAAAAATAAATGCAATCTGCACATCGGGAACTTATAACGTATAAAATGATCTAAAAATGATTAAATTCTCATGTAAATTTTTAGCTCCAATAAAACTTTTTTGATGGAACGATTTTGTCCAACTTTAGCATTAAATACCTCTTAAAATAATTCTTTGATTTGAAAACTATCTGCATCAGCGTATTTATCAAATATTTCTCTATAATACCACCGATTTTCATATTTTTGTATGCAAAAGTTTTTTTAATATTAACGATGAAAGGCCATGCTTAAGCATTCAAATTGGATGCCGATCTGCCCGGAATATCTTGGTTTTCTTAGATTTTCATTGGTCCATTTCCAAATCAAAACTTTTTTTTTATATATAGAAGGAAAATATCGTAAACATGTCGTCGCCTCAGAGCAACAGTATAGACATCTAGTGATGACAAAAAATGAGATGTCTGACTTACTGCCATGAGGAACTTTGTTTGCATCTAGTGCAACAGCTTCTGAAACACAAACTTATGTTTAATACTATGTCTCAGATATTCTCAGATGTTTTATAAACATCCCCTACTGTTCCACTAGATGCAGACACAGTTTTTCATAGCAGTAAGTCAGACATCTTATTTTCGATTATTACTAGATGTCCTACTTTTGTTCTGAGGCGACGATGTCTGGAATATGCACGCTTCAGTTGTTTTATATGTCTTTATTTTTAGTCATTGATAACGGTTATGTTTATCAAGTAAAACTTCAAGTTAATGTAACGCTAGTTTTTCCCACAGGAAACCATTACTGGAAACTTCTTGAAAATGAAGTAGATGAAGCATATCCTAGACTGATTTCTGCTGACTGGGATGGCTTAGAAGGAGACTTAGATGCTGCTTTCACTTTCTCTTCCGGTGAAACCTATTTTTTTAAGGTATAAATTAAATATACGGAGTCATTAAAACAAAGATTCGATAAATTTAAGAAATAATAGAGCACACTATAACAAATTTTTGAAAACCAGGGTTGCAATCTATTTAATCTGTGGAAATTAATTTGTCTGGCGCATATACGTCCAAATGTGGACTTTTCCCAATAAAACCACTTAACCAATCTGTAAAAAATACAGGATGTCTCATTTCAGTCAAAACCAACATTTGGGTTCATAACGTTAAAAACAATTAAGCATTTTTACGAACTTTTCATCTCACTTCAGTCCAAACAAATTCTTTAATAAAAAAAACTGTAATACACTTTCTATTTCTGATAGACTTGGCAAAAGTTATAAATATAATTGAGAATATCATTAAGCTTTTTACAAATAAGAACTACAGTCCTGGCCAAAAAAGTAGGATTATTTTTTTAAAACATGCACATGCGCTTACTTTTGTTCATTTCAAGATAATTTTAGTAATTGTATGACATTTTTGTGTTTATGTATTGAATGACGATGATTTGGCTGAATTGCAATGCATTACACCGTCTTCTAAATACTAGGTCTGAGCGTCGACACAAACATGGCGGCTGCCGAATGTATGGTCACTTAAATTTTGGTACAAATATTTTTTAAAGTTTTTTTTTTACTTCATTTTTATGAGATTAAACTAGTCAAAGAAATCTTTTATAAAATACTGGTGTCTAAATTTAAGGGACCGTACTTACGTTTTAAAAAAATCCACCTTCGGCAGCCAGCATTTCTGTGTCAGCACTCAGACAAATTATTCAGGGGGTGGTGTACTGCGAAAGACAGTGCATTGGCATTCAGCCAAATTATCGTCATTCAATACATAAACTCAAAAATGTCCTGCAATTACTAAAATTATCTTAAAATGAACATAAGTGGGCGAATGTGCATGTTTAAAAAAAAAAATACTATTTTTTGGCCAGGGCTGTATGTTAAAGTTTCTAATTGTGGTAACTTGAGAAAAATTATAAAACTAGTTGGCAAACATCGAGAACTGTTTAATTTTGCTTCTCAATGAATTGGCAAATGCTGAAATGTGACTTGGTAATTTAAGGACCTCTCCACCCTAAATAAAAAGTCTTAGCGATGGCTCTGCCGAAATAGTGTACACTTCCAGAATTTTCCGTAACGTCACCGTATTTCACACAAAGCAATCTATATCTGAAAATAAAATTCGTTAAATTATCATTATAATTTTTAAAATTATGAACTACGTCTGGGATTAGGTTAAAGTCAGACATTGGCATTTTTGAAAGGATAAATGGATTACGACTCAGGTCTCATAGATTTTTTTTGTTGTTATCGCCCAGAACTCACTTACTCAAAACGCTGTCTTCTATGAATTTGAAAAAATTCTCCAATCTTTTTACATTCATAATTTAGAAATGGAATAATAAAGCAAAATCATAAGTATATAAAAAAAGATTTTTGCTCTCGTTATATATATGTTTCCATTGATTCGGCTTATTTACAACAATAAAGAATGATGAGAAATAGGATGATTATTGAATAAATCTATATATATCTTGGAAATTTTTCTGTAAAAAATTTCTCACTCCTTACATTCAATAATATTTCAAATTTTAGTTGCTTAAAAGGTGTATAGCCAACAGAGGGAAAAAGTATCCTAGCCGAGAATCGAACCCGAGTCCTCGGTATAGCGCACCCACGTTCTACCAACTGAGCCACTTAGAACGATATCCAGCCTGGTACTTATCACTATCCTACGTTGGCAAGGCCACAACCGCGGCACAAGATGGAATATTTTTCCGTGAGCCACCGACTCTGGGGCAAACCCGAAACTATAGAGAATCCAGCATTATTCAATTTCAGTTTCGTGTAAATATTTCCAAAACTTGATCATAGATTGCAACATAAACTTTGTTCATATGAAATAGTTCAACGAGACTATTTATTGCGACATGCAGTTTTGTTTTTCGATTAGAAAAAGTAAGTGTAATTTTAATGTTTATTTAATCTAGTGGTTGATTTTTTTTTTTTTTTTTTGACTTAGTTACTTGAATGTTTTGCAGTACGTACGTTACATATATTTTTTACTATATGGACTTTTAAGGCACGTATATAATCTAATCTTTACTTCTAAGCCTAAAACAAAGACGTACATTTGCTATTGATGCTTTAAATTGGGGCGACCACCAGTCCTTCAATTTCAGGAGAGATGGCTACATGAAATCTAGGAGAGATGGCCATCTTTTAATCAATATTTCAAAATTATACAGAGTGATTATTTTAACTAAATATAATTAAATTTGAATATATATATAACGTTTACGTTTATTAATATATTAATTCATATAATTATTTAAATTTTAACTAATAAAAATATTTTAATAATAATAATGTAATAAGACCTAACGATTTATTTGTTTCAGAAAATACAGAAAAAAGTCGGAAACTTTCATAACAGAAGCTGATAAAGTTGATAAATAAACTAAATTAACGTAATAAGCTTCAAATTAACGCGAACGCGACATTTCCAGTAGCGAAGAAAACGAAATACATTTAAATTATCAGATTCTACAGATTCCGAGTAAATAGAATTGGATTAAAATCACCGTGTTGGTTGTGCAAAACAATGTAATATCACATCCAAAAAGGATGTGATATTATAAGGAAAAGGATGTCTGGATACAATGCATAAGGTACCTCAAGTGGTTCCATGAAATGTGTACAAATTATCAAGACCTTTGCCAAACATGTGGTAAGATTTTACGAAAAGTGAAGTATTGAAATTATACTTCAAATTTTGTTTATTCGAGTTTCATTCGCTCATTTTCCATCATATAACTGCATCTTTATAAATCGCTATATGTTTTTCATGATTAACAATATGAAATGATTTTTTTTTTTTTTTTTTTTGCTATTTAACTTTACTTTTTCTTTCTTGTATTGGATGGCCATCTCTCCTCGGCTTTAAGGAGAAAGGCCATCTGCCATTTTAATCTCAATGTTGTTTAACACTTTTTTTTTCAATATTTAATTGTTTTTTGCATAAAATATGATGAGTATATGTATAAGAATTTTAAATATGCAAAAATATTTCTTGTATTTGCATTCTGAGAATTTTTATTTCAATCTTTACAAACTATGGCCATCTATCCTGGAGTTACCCTATACAAAATGTACATTATTTACAAATTTATAAATGAAATTTTTTTAGTTTCACATTTTAATTGCTTAAAAAGCGTTCAGCCAACAGAGTATGAAAAAGTGTCCAACCCGGGTCGCCGGTATAGTTCACCGATGTTTTACGAACTGACCAACATGGAACGATAACTGTTTACCATGATTTTTATCACTGTTTATCATGCTGGTTTTATTTATGAACCACTTTTCATTCTGTTGGCTGTACGCCTTTCAAGAAATTAAAATTTGAAAAGGCGTGAGAAATTTTCTAGAGAAAAATTTCCAAGAATTATATAGATTTATTTTTTAGTTGTTTGTTCTTTCTTTAGAACTCACGCATTTAAAAAAATCAAACAGTTAGTTTCTTCTATTAAGAAGCCGTAACGAAAAAATAGCATAGTTTCATGCTGAAGAACAAATTATTTTAAATGAAATAATATTTATTTCTTCCATCTCCCATTTTGGAAGACCAAAAAAAAACTGCAGCTTGCTTGCTGCGTTCAATTTTATATCTACATAAAAAAGAGAAACTATTTTCAAAATTATTTCTCCAAAGAGGCACGTGATCACGGCGCGACACCTCACAGACAACTAACAGGACCGCTAAAAGGCTGGAAATTATGATATATTTCACAAAGAATGTGATGCATTTCTTTGTTTTGTCTGTCTGTCTCTTTGTTGACAATGTGTAAGGAAATCGCGTGTAGAGTTTTTAAAATTAGATAAAGGTAGACATAGATAGGTCCGAATGCATCTGATACTCTGTTTTCTTCTTTTTTGTTAATTTGTTGGAATATTAATTAAGAACCTTAATGAACGAGATTCAATTTTGTCATTTCGCTTGAGTAAATACCACTTCCTCGCATGTCTCAGGAATAAGATATTTTCAAGCACAGGCAAGTTACTTTATGAGGGGTAAAACTGTTCTTTTTCTGCATTTTGAAACGGCAGACGTGGTGTTCCCCATGGAGTAGGTCGATATCATTTTCGTTTCTATGTTTTTCATTTTTTCTGCAGTTTAAACTGTCATTCCCATGTTCTTTATGGAACTACATCAAAATTTTAAAAAAATCACTTATAGCTTTTTTTTCTGTCAACGGTGTTTTTCATTTGAAAATATATGAATAGTTACTTTTTAAAATATATTTTTTCTGGAAGTGGATCATTCCATGTTTAGATTTGTAAGAATTTACGTCAGTAATTTTAGTAATATAACAAAAAAAAAAAAAAAAAAAAAAAAAAAATTCATTCATAATGCAAAGTTGGCATGATTTGTTAATTAAACCTATTCAAAGCTCAATTTAGATGAAAATTGTCTAATTTTAGTGTTATTTCTGAACTCTAGCAGTCATATTTATTATGGCAACTGACATTACTGATAAAGGATTGTAAGTTACCATAAAAAATATAACTTTCGTTCTCATTTTTTTGGGGTAATTTTCATCCTAATTGACCTTTGGATGGGTTTAGTTAACAAATCATGTCAGTTTTACATTTGAATAATTTTTGGTGTAAAATTACTGCAGTATATTATTTTAAATGTAGCAGAAGTTATCATAAAATAACTAAGTTGTTCTATCGCAATCGCTGAGGACTTTTTTTTATCAGCGCCTTCAAATATAACATTTCGCGTTTTGCAGAAGGTTCAAGGTCGCATCACAAAGGTTTTCCCTTTATTTTTGCTTGGTATGGGTTGAACTATTCAAATTTATTTCTGTAGAATTATTTCTTTTGGTATCATTCTTCGGATAATCGGGTATACCATTTTTCGTTTTAAAAGAAGATGACGGATAGAAAGATTTTCGTTTCAAAATACAAATTCTTATAATTTCGCGGTTCGCTCACAAAAACAAACAGGTTCTCAAACCCACATCACGAGGTTCATTTTTGATAAATTTTCTTTTATTAATGTAAAATCATACAAATTCGAGGTTGTACGCTGGCAGTGTGGTTACCAACATTAAATTCCTACCTGGGAAGAATATCTGAATTCCACACTGATTTCAAGCATATTTATGATTAATATCATGGCTCAAGCAACGGCAAGTGGGTTAGATGTATTAAAAAAAAGCGGGAAATGGTAACGTTATTTTAGGCAGTGTAAAATTGATGAGGGGGGAAGCTCGGGTCATTCCTCGTGGATATCCATACATTGTAAAGAATTTTTGCAGTAAAACTACCTCAGTAGAGATTACAGGCAAAATCATCTGAAAAGCGATCTTTATCCTTAGATACAGGAGTTTTGTCCGTAAAAACATGACATTTACAAGTTGACAGATTGCCTGAGAAAGTGGCATTATTCATAAAATACCGGTGGATTTATACTTTTAAACAGAGTAGCGCATTGTGGGATGGTATATTGCAACTAGTGCTTTTCCTCAGCTGGACAGAAAATATATATACCATTTATTTAACTATGTCAGCTATTGATAAACATTTAAATTTTGCTTTTTGCGCACTTTAAATGGCAAATATTTCGTGTGTGCGCTCTATTGAATACAAAATTTGTACCCAAACGTCATTTGCAGCATACTCTAATGAATTGTGGTCTTTAAGTAATTATCGAACACTGACAAACGACACCAAGAATATTTAACTAAAATTTTCCTATTATAATGTACATGAAAATAAGTAAGTTCGTATTTTCTAATAAATTCGTTTATAAATTGAGGTGTCAGTCCATTATTTCATCATTTTATAAACAGAATTACTCCTCGCCGGTAAGGGTTAATCGCTAAACGAAAGTACGAAACGTGTACTCTGGAAACCCCCAACAAAGAACCCACCTGCAGAATTGAGTTTTCAGTGCAAATCACCTGTGGTTTGTACTCGTGTAAATGTTATCTGCTGTGCGTGTTTGCGTGTTTCTGAATAAAAAATGGTTTTCACTTATCTCTGATATCCTAAGTTAATTCTCTAATGGATACTAATAAAATACTTTACTACATAATATGGTCTGGTAATATGTTAAATATGTAATTTACACGAAGTTTTTCCTTTTAGGGAACAAAGTATTGGCGCTTCATTAATAAAAAAAAGGATGGTGATTTTCCGAAACCCATAGACGATGGATTCGAAGAAATTCCCAGCAGGCTGGATGCTGCTTTCGTCTGGGGACAAAACGACAAAACTTACTTTTTTAAAGGTATCATTATTTGTCTTAACGGAAGTTTCTACTCTTTCGGCCCAAAATTTCCATGATTTTTACGAATTATTATCGGCTGCACAGAAAAGAAATGTCACCTTCGGACTTTTTGCACTATATTTATTGATATTTAACTTATATAAACTTATATATTTAAATTTTACTGTGTAAAAAATGAATAATATGCCTTATGTGATGCGGAGTACCTGCAGTTGTGTTTCGTTCACTTCCAATTGGGGGACAATTTTTTTCCGGTAACAAGAATCTGAAACAATTTTAATTGACAAATTATGAAACGCATTAAAATCTCTGGATGTTACACAAACATTTAGTTTAAAAAGTTTATTTTTGACAAAATGGCGACCATTTTTAACAAGAAGTATCTTTTTCTTCGCTTTTTTTAACCTTGTACGAACTCGGGAAAAAATAATTCATCAATAAAAATTATACTTTTCGGTGCTATAACCTCCAGCAAAAATAATAACTTTTCTTTTAAATAAAAAATGAAGGAAATCGGTTTAATAGTTCACGAGAAAAATTATTGCCCAATAAAAACGTGGTTTTGAAAAAAGGGAAGAATTTTAAAGTTTCAGAATAGCGTTACCTTCAATGAGCAAAGATGATGGTAAGGAATTAAAATATCACGAAACCGCTTTAAAGTAACAATCTGCACCCTTAAGGCATGCAAAAAAAATAAAAATAAAAAAACTCGAAAATTTTGACCCAAAGAACTAGAATCTCCACTTAAGTAGAACCTCCCCTTAAAATCTTTTTTGTAAATGACGGTGCTTCTGTTTTCCTAAAATCTTGGTCAAAACAAGAATCTTTTCTGCTTTTCTAAGTCTTTTTTCGAAAAGAAGCTGTTAGTTAGAATTGAGACTATCGTCTCGAAATAAAAACATGGGACTAAAGGGAGTGTCAATATTTTATCAAAAATAGATTTCACATGTACCATATAGTGCACTTTTATAAAAGTGAATGCAAAATCGGTGACATTTCGCACTTTAACCCCTTCTCTGTCAGCGTCGCATGTCATACGTTCGGCGTTTTTGTTCAGGTACGGTCAGCGTCGCATGTCTTGCAACGCGAAGAAAATTTTCATCCTTGAAAGTGAATTTGTCGCAACTTGCATGTCGGTATATTCTGGGATCGTTTTTTGTATTTCTGCATAGTGCTAAGAGATTGCACAATTAGTTCTATTATTTTCGAATTTGCTGTAATATCGGCGTTCGTTAGTTATTGTTCCATGTCAAAATGGCTTATATGGTGGAAACAGAGAATGATTCTTCTGAGGGAAGTGAATATAATATCTCTCAGTCAGAAGATGAGAGCTCTGACATCGATGAATTTTTTTCAGATTCTAGGGAATCTGAAGGTGAAGACGAGGATATGAGCTCTGTATCTTTTATGTGTGTAAATTTTATGTAAAATTGCTATTCAGAAAATCAATGTTGGCAAAGATATTGCCAAATATGGCAAAATGTTGCCAACTTTGTGTTTATACTTAAATAGATTTGATAAATATAGTTTCAGACTATTTTTTTTTTTTAAACTTGAGTGCATTGTAGGAAAAACTAGGGTTCAGTGACATTGATGTTTTTTCTTTTTTTGACCACTGGTCAAAGAAAAAATCGGTTACAAACGAAAATATTTTACATTTTCCAATTCAGGATAGAACATATATTAATTTTCAGCAATGAAAAAAAAATATCTTTTGGGATTGGAAATTCGAAAAAAAAACCCGACAGAGAAGAGGTTAATTGCTTCAAACAATTAAACAACACAAATTAAATTAAAAGCATGTATTCTGTGGAGATGATGGCCGGGATCCAGATAGATTTTTCGCTGTTAGCGAAACGAGATTGACCAATCAGATGCCTGCATTTTTGCGAACTTTTCACTTTTTGCAAAAATGCTGGCTTCTGATTGGTCAATCTCGTTTCGATAACAGCAAAAAATCTGCCTAGAACCCGACCAAAGTCAGAAATTGTTTCTCGCATCCATTATTTTTATGGGAAATGGTATAATATTAAGCTTTTTCTGAAGAAATATGTAAATATGAAATTATTCATTACGTAGTGACATTTTATTAATTCCTTTCACACTTGGTATCAAAACCGACCGTAATATTTTTCGTGACACACAGTTCATCATAAAACACCAAAAGGTATCTGAGAAAAGTTTTAGCGCAATAGGAAACATTTTCATTTATTTTTTAATATTTAGAATCACAAACGTATGTACTGAAAAAAAAATCATTTACAGTTCGCAAAAAAGGATCAAGTATAAGCTACTTATTTTTTAATGATACTATCCTACAATTAAAGCGAGGTCACAGTGTAACTTTCATTTCTGAGTTTTTGGAAATTTTGCCAGCTTCATTTCTGTTCAATTGCATTTGCAGGTAATCAGTACTGGAGATATGACAAGGATCTTGATCCACCTGTTGATCCGAGTTATCCAAAACCAGTCAGCGCATGGAGTGAATTGATAGCGGATGGCGTTGATGCAGCAGTTCAGTGGGATAACGGCAAAACGTATTTCTTCAAGGATCAACAATATTATCGATACGATGATGAACATTCTGAAGTAAGTACAGTCGAGTCTCTATATAACGAAATTCCTTGTTCCAGTAAAAAATTCGTTATATAGAGAAATTCGTTATATAGGGAATGAGTAAAAATTCCTATTTAATGTGTAAATTTTGTACAAAAATTACTTTTGAAGTCTTTAATTAAGAATTTGAAATGTTTAACTATAAATATTAACCTAATATTGTATTTCTGAATTATTTAAACAGTTTGAAAAAAGAGAACAGGCACTTATTTGAAAGCATAATAAAAATCACATAAGGGAAACTTACATTAATTTTAGACAAAGAAATCTGCAATTTTTCGCTGCTTTGATTTCAAAATTGTTACACTCACGAAAAAATGTTCGCACTTTAGCAAGGAATGAAAAATTTGTATCCGGAATATTTTCCTCCATTTGAATTCTCATTCACCTTAAACTTCAATTATCTCTCTGATCCCGCTCTTATATGTGTAACAATCCATTTGAGACTGTTTTAAGAAGTAAGTTGAAAGGTGTGTGGGAGGGGGGGGGGGATGAATTCATTGGGCATAAAAAACAAGGAGATTCATGGTAGAAAAGTAAGATAAAAAAAAACTTAGCACTGAACGATAAATCACTAATCAGTGACGGAAAATTGATTCCATGTGATTTTTAAAACAATAAATAAAGAACATTTTATGAAAAAATTCGTTATATGGAGATAGATATTTCGCTATATGGAGACTGTTTTTAATGAGACCATGGGAAAAAGGGACCGTTCCTACTAAAAATTCGTTATATAGAGAAATTCGATGTATAGAGTTTCGTTATAGAGAGACTCGACTGTATCTTTTTACTTTAAATACAATAATTAGAAATTAGAGTAATTCTACAAGCTGAGATCTTGCCAGTTTTGTACGATATTTATGAGCCATATTTGTAGAGAAGTGTATAAAGAAGAAAAAATCCGCTCACAACTAATAGAAGAAAAATAATCCCTTCCGGCTCGGCCTACAGGTACAGGTAGATTTGGAAGTGTTTTTTTTTTCAACACTAGGGGGCTCGGCCCCCTACGAGCTACGCTCGCCAACCCCCCGCCCAGACACCGCAGACTCTAAATGCACGCTAATGTGATCGGCTTTAAAAAGATTTCGAAAGATTGGATTATAATTTAAAAAACAGTGGCGATCTCCCTATAAACGGATTTCTATTCATTTCTCTTTGATTGGGGAAATTTTAACGCCAAATCCGCTGCGGTACTACTTGATTATTACATCGACTAATTTCGCCAAGTTATATAAATCGCCAAACCATTCGCCAAATTATACAAATTGACAATTTTTTTATTTTAAATAACGAAAGAACAAATAAATTAGTACAACATTAATAAAAATACAAATAAAATAAAAATAACTTGATGACGTAGACACGTGTAACAACATTTCAAAATAAGCTAATATAAAAGGAATTAAGTAAACAGAATCTTTGTCTCCCGGTATTTTTTAACAAAGCTAAAAGAAAGTTCTTTTAAATGAGACATTTTAAATTAATCGTTTTTAATCTGACGTAATTTTGACCAAACTATTCTTTCTCTTTTTAATATTCACGTGAAAATACTTGTGTTAGAAACGAAATATTATTTGAGCTTTCCTAAGAAAAATAGTTGAAAAGAATCCTCTCAAAATATCAAATAAATGCCTAGCGCAATTTCTAAATTTAAACCGTTTTGCAATATTATTTTGTGTTCATTTTATGATATAACTGTAATGTGACGTAAATATGACGTAATTTCTCCTATTTAAGACTTCTAACGCATGTTAATAAATTTATTATTTTACAAATTCCTTTCTCTCTTAAAATTCACGTGTAATTATAGTTTTTATGACATAATTTTTAATAAGTTCCTGCTTTTTGTACATAATTATTTAATTCTAATTCCAAATGTTTTTTTCTGTTTATAATAGTCACGTGTAAATACATTTTTAATTTATTACACGTATAAATATATATCTTCTTCTTCTTTTTTTTTTTTTTTTTTTTTTTTTTTTTTTTTTTTGAAGCAAACATTATTGTTTCCGCTATTTATACAGTTGGCAACAGTTTAAATTAATATCACTTTCTAAAATCTGTAAAAAATATCTCTAGAAATGCTGAAAATTTGAATTTAAAATAGAAATAAAACCTCAATAAACTTTTTTACCAAAAATAAAACCGACTTCAAAAACTACTACAAAGTAACAAATAATTTTTTTACATAATATAGTTAATAAGAAATTAAATTAAGAGCATTGTATTTACCATGCATATTATTATATTTATGTACATTAATTTGATTTTTTGGAGTCGGTGCCAGCCAAACGAAGTTAAGTATAATTATCCAACAGACACACATCCAAATATCTACGAGTTTTTTTACGATTTGTTATTTAGTTAAAAAATTTGAATTTTACCATTTTTGAAACAATTCATCTGATTTTATAAACGTGTATTTTCAAGTGATATTAGTTGTAATTATGTGTGCTAAATTAATGGTTATTGTAAAATTAATGCGTTTATACAGGCTATTATGTAAAAAAATCGTAGCCAAACACAGATTTTCAAATGCAGGATGGTGTCAGAGTTGGTTGAGAATGGAATTTTTTTCCTAAACGGCTTTGCTGAATCTTGTTACGATTTGTATTGGATAGGCAATTTTAATTTTGAACTTTGCTTGGCTGGCATCGACTCCAAAAAATTAAATTAATGTACATAAATATAATAATACGCATGGTAAATACAATGCTCTTAATTTAATTTCTTATTAACTATATTATGTAAAAAAATTATTTGTTACTTTGTAGTAGTTTTTGAAGTCGGTTTTATTTTTGGTAAAAAAGTTTATTTTTCACTTTTTAGTTTTTTTTTTTTTTTTTTTTTTTTTTTTTTTTTTTTTTTTGAAGCAAACATTATTGTTTCCGCTATTTATACAGTTGGCAATAGTTTAAATTAATATCACTTTCTAAAATCTGTAAAAAATATCTCTAGAAATGCTGAAAATTTGAATTTAAAATAGAAATAAAACCGACTTCAAAAACTACTACAAAGTAACAAATAATTTTTTTACATAATATAGTTAATAAGAAATTAAATTAAGAGCATTGTATTTACCATGCATATTATTATATTTATGTACATTAATTTGATTTTTTGGCGTCGGTGCCAGCCAAACGAAGTTAAGTATAATTATCCAATAGACACACATCCAAATATCTACGAGTTTTTTTACGATTCGTTATTTAGTTAAAAAATTTGAATTTTACCATTTTTGAAACAATTCATCTGATTTTATAAAGGTGTATTTTCAAGTGATATTAGTTGTAATTATGTGTGCTAAATTAATGGTTATTGTAAAATTAATGCGTTTATACAGGCTATTATGTAAAAAAATCGTAGCCAAACACTGATTTTCAAATGCAGGATGGTGTCAGAGTTGGTTGAGAATGGAATTTTTTTCCTAAACGGTTTTGCTGAATCTTGTTACGATTTGTATTGGATAGGCAATTTTAATTTTGAACTTTGCTTGGCTGGCATCGACTCCAAAAAATTAAATTAATGTACATAAATATAATAATACGCATGGTAAATACAATGCTCTTAATTTAATTTCTTATTAACTATATTATGTAAAAAAATTATTTGTTACTTTGTAGTAGTTTTTGAAGCGGTTTTATTTTTGGTAAATAGTTTATTTTTCACTTTTTAGTTTTTTTTTTTTTTTTTTTTTTTTTTTTTGAAGCAAACATTATTGTTTCCGCTATTTATACAGTTGGCAACAGTTTAAATTAATATCACTTTCTAAAATCTGTAAAAAATATCTCTAGAAATGCTGAAAATTTGAATTTAAAATAGAAATAAAACCTCAATAAACTTTTTTACCAAAAATAAAACCGACTTCAAAAACTACTGCAAAGTAACAAATAATTTTTTTACATAATATAGTTAATAAGAAATTAAATTAAGAGCATTGTATTTACCATGCATATTATTATATTTATGTACATTAATTTGATTTTTTGGAGTCGGTGCCAGCCAAACGAAGTTAAGTATAATTATCCAACAGACACACATCCAAATATCTACGAGTTTTTTTACGATTTGTTATTTAGTTAAAAAATTTGAATTTTACCATTTTTGAAACAATTCATCTGATTTTATAAACGTGTATTTTCAAGTGATATTAGTTGTAATTATGTGTGCTAAATTAATGGTTATTGTAAAATTAATGCGTTTATACAGGCTATTATGTAAAAAAATCGTAGCCAAACACAGATTTTCAAATGCAGGATGGTGTCAGAGTTGGTTGAGAATGGAATTTTTTTCCTAAACGGCTTTGCTGAATCTTGTTACGATTTGTATTGGATAGGCAATTTTAATTTTGAACTTTGCTTGGCTGGCATCGACTCCAAAAAATTAAATTAATGTACATAAATATAATAATACGCATGGTAAATACAATGCTCTTAATTTAATTTCTTATTAACTATATTATGTAAAAAAATTATTTGTTACTTTGTAGTAGTTTTTGAAGTCGGTTTTATTTTTGGTAAAAAAGTTTATTTTTCACTTTTTAGTTTTTTTTTTTTTTTTTTTTTTTTTTTTTGAAGCAAACATTATTGTTTCCGCTATTTATACAGTTGGCAATAGTTTAAATTAATATCACTTTCTAAAATCTGTAAAAAATATCTCTAGAAATGCTGAAAATTTGAATTTAAAATAGAAATAAAACCGACTTCAAAAACTACTACAAAGTAACAAATAATTTTTTTACATAATATAGTTAATAAGAAATTAAATTAAGAGCATTGTATTTACCATGCATATTATTATATTTATGTACATTAATTTGATTTTTTGGCGTCGGTGCCAGCCAAACGAAGTTAAGTATAATTATCCAATAGACACACATCCAAATATCTACGAGTTTTTTTACGATTCGTTATTTAGTTAAAAAATTTGAATTTTACCATTTTTGAAACAATTCATCTGATTTTATAAAGGTGTATTTTCAAGTGATATTAGTTGTAATTATGTGTGCTAAATTAATGGTTATTGTAAAATTAATGCGTTTATACAGGCTATTATGTAAAAAAATCGTAGCCAAACACTGATTTTCAAATGCAGGATGGTGTCAGAGTTGGTTGAGAATGGAATTTTTTTCCTAAACGGTTTTGCTGAATCTTGTTACGATTTGTATTGGATAGGCAATTTTAATTTTGAACTTTGCTTGGCTGGCATCGACTCCAAAAAATTAAATTAATGTACATAAATATAATAATACGCATGGTAAATACAATGCTCTTAATTTAATTTCTTATTAACTATATTATGTAAAAAAATTATTTGTTACTTTGTAGTAGTTTTTGAAGCGGTTTTATTTTTGGTAAATAGTTTATTTTTCACTTTTTAGTTTTTTTTTTTTTTTTTTTTTTTTTTTTGAAGCAAACATTATTGTTTCCGCTATTTATACAGTTGGCAACAGTTTAAATTAATATCACTTTCTAAAATCTGTAAAAAATATCTCTAGAAATGCTGAAAATTTGAATTTAAAATAGAAATAAAACCTCAATAAACTTTTTTACCAAAAATAAAACCGACTTCAAAAACTACTACAAAGTAACAAATAATTTTTTTACATAATATAGTTAATAAGAAATTAAATTAAGAGCATTGTATTTACCATGCATATTATTATATTTATGTACATTAATTTGATTTTTTGGAGTCGGTGCCAGCCAAACGAAGTTAAGTATAATTATCCAACAGACACACATCCAAATATCTACGAGTTTTTTTACGATTTGTTATTTAGTTAAAAAATTTGAATTTTACCATTTTTGAAACAATTCATCTGATTTTATAAACGTGTATTTTCAAGTGATATTAGTTGTAATTATGTGTGCTAAATTAATGGTTATTGTAAAATTAATGCGTTTATACAGGCTATTATGTAAAAAAATCGTAGACAAACACTGATTTTCAAATGCAGGATGGTGTCAGAGTTGGTTGAGAATGGAATTTTTTTCCTAAACGGTTTTGCTGAATCTTGTTACGATTTGTATTGGATAGGCAATTTTAATTTTGAACTTTGCTTGGCTGGCATCGACTCCAAAAAATTAAATTAATGTACATAAATATAATAATACGCATGGTAAATACAATGCTCTTAATTTAATTTCTTATTAACTATATTATGTAAAAAAATTATTTGTTACTTTGTAGTAGTTTTTGAAGTCGGTTTTATTTTTGGTAAAAAAGTTTATTTTTCACTTTTTAGTTTGTTTTTTTTTTTTTTTTTGAAGCAAACATTATTGTTTCCGCTATTTATACAGTTGGCAACAGTTTAAATTAATATCACTTTCTAAAATCTGTAAAAAATATCTCTAGAAATGCTGAAAATTTGAATTTAAAATAGAAATAAAACCTCAATAAACTTTTTTACCAAAAATAAAACCGACTTCAAAAACTACTACAAAGTAACAAATAATTTTTTTACATAATATAGTTAATAAGAAATTAAATTAAGAGCATTGTATTTACCATGCATATTATTATATTTATGTACATTAATTTGATTTTTTGGAGTCGGTGCCAGCCAAACGAAGTTAAGTATAATTATCCAACAGACACACATCCAAATATCTACGAGTTTTTTTACGATTTGTTATTTAGTTAAAAAATTTGAATTTTACCATTTTTGAAACAATTCATCTGATTTTATAAACGTGTATTTTCAAGTGATATTAGTTGTAATTATGTGTGCTAAATTAATGGTTATTGTAAAATTAATGCGTTTATACAGGCTATTATGTAAAAAAATCGTAGCCAAACACAGATTTTCAAATGCAGGATGGTGTCAGAGTTGGTTGAGAATGGAATTTTTTTCCTAAACGGCTTTGCTGAATCTTGTTACGATTTGTATTGGATAGGCAATTTTAATTTTGAACTTTGCTTGGCTGGCATCGACTCCAAAAAATTAAATTAATGTACATAAATATAATAATACGCATGGTAAATACAATGCTCTTAATTTAATTTCTTATTAACTATATTATGTAAAAAAATTATTTGTTACTTTGTAGTAGTTTTTGAAGTCGGTTTTATTTTTGGTAAAAAAGTTTATTTTTCACTTTTTAGTTTTTTTTTTTTTTTTTTTTTTTTTTTTTTTTTTTTGAAGCAAACATTATTGTTTCCGCTATTTATACAGTTGGCAATAGTTTAAATTAATATCACTTTCTAAAATCTGTAAAAAATATCTCTAGAAATGCTGAAAATTTGAATTTAAAATAGAAATAAAACCGACTTCAAAAACTACTACAAAGTAACAAATAATTTTTTTACATAATATAGTTAATAAGAAATTAAATTAAGAGCATTGTATTTACCATGCATATTATTATATTTATGTACATTAATTTGATTTTTTGGCGTCGGTGCCAGCCAAACGAAGTTAAGTATAATTATCCAATAGACACACATCCAAATATCTACGAGTTTTTTTACGATTCGTTATTTAGTTAAAAAATTTGAATTTTACCATTTTTGAAACAATTCATCTGATTTTATAAAGGTGTATTTTCAAGTGATATTAGTTGTAATTATGTGTGCTAAATTAATGGTTATTGTAAAATTAATGCGTTTATACAGGCTATTATGTAAAAAAATCGTAGCCAAACACTGATTTTCAAATGCAGGATGGTGTCAGAGTTGGTTGAGAATGGAATTTTTTTCCTAAACGGTTTTGCTGAATCTTGTTACGATTTGTATTGGATAGGCAATTTTAATTTTGAACTTTGCTTGGCTGGCATCGACTCCAAAAAATTAAATTAATGTACATAAATATAATAATACGCATGGTAAATACAATGCTCTTAATTTAATTTCTTATTAACTATATTATGTAAAAAAATTATTTGTTACTTTGTAGTAGTTTTTGAAGCGGTTTTATTTTTGGTAAATAGTTTATTTTTCACTTTTTAGTTTTTTTTTTTTTTTTTTTTTTTTTTTGAAGCAAACATTATTGTTTCCGCTATTTATACAGTTGGCAACAGTTTAAATTAATATCACTTTCTAAAATCTGTAAAAAATATCTCTAGAAATGCTGAAAATTTGAATTTAAAATAGAAATAAAACCTCAATAAACTTTTTTACCAAAAATAAAACCGACTTCAAAAACTACTGCAAAGTAACAAATAATTTTTTTACATAATATAGTTAATAAGAAATTAAATTAAGAGCATTGTATTTACCATGCATATTATTATATTTATGTACATTAATTTGATTTTTTGGAGTCGGTGCCAGCCAAACGAAGTTAAGTATAATTATCCAACAGACACACATCCAAATATCTACGAGTTTTTTTACGATTTGTTATTTAGTTAAAAAATTTGAATTTTACCATTTTTGAAACAATTCATCTGATTTTATAAACGTGTATTTTCAAGTGATATTAGTTGTAATTATGTGTGCTAAATTAATGGTTATTGTAAAATTAATGCGTTTATACAGGCTATTATGTAAAAAAATCGTAGCCAAACACAGATTTTCAAATGCAGGATGGTGTCAGAGTTGGTTGAGAATGGAATTTTTTTCCTAAACGGCTTTGCTGAATCTTGTTACGATTTGTATTGGATAGGCAATTTTAATTTTGAACTTTGCTTGGCTGGCATCGACTCCAAAAAATTAAATTAATGTACATAAATATAATAATACGCATGGTAAATACAATGCTCTTAATTTAATTTCTTATTAACTATATTATGTAAAAAAATTATTTGTTACTTTGTAGTAGTTTTTGAAGTCGGTTTTATTTTTGGTAAAAAAGTTTATTTTTCACTTTTTAGTTTTTTTTTTTTTTTTTTTTTTTTTTTTTGAAGCAAACATTATTGTTTCCGCTATTTATACAGTTGGCAATAGTTTAAATTAATATCACTTTCTAAAATCTGTAAAAAATATCTCTAGAAATGCTGAAAATTTGAATTTAAAATAGAAATAAAACCGACTTCAAAAACTACTACAAAGTAACAAATAATTTTTTTACATAATATAGTTAATAAGAAATTAAATTAAGAGCATTGTATTTACCATGCATATTATTATATTTATGTACATTAATTTGATTTTTTGGCGTCGGTGCCAGCCAAACGAAGTTAAGTATAATTATCCAATAGACACACATCCAAATATCTACGAGTTTTTTTACGATTCGTTATTTAGTTAAAAAATTTGAATTTTACCATTTTTGAAACAATTCATCTGATTTTATAAAGGTGTATTTTCAAGTGATATTAGTTGTAATTATGTGTGCTAAATTAATGGTTATTGTAAAATTAATGCGTTTATACAGGCTATTATGTAAAAAAATCGTAGCCAAACACTGATTTTCAAATGCAGGATGGTGTCAGAGTTGGTTGAGAATGGAATTTTTTTCCTAAACGGTTTTGCTGAATCTTGTTACGATTTGTATTGGATAGGCAATTTTAATTTTGAACTTTGCTTGGCTGGCATCGACTCCAAAAAATTAAATTAATGTACATAAATATAATAATACGCATGGTAAATACAATGCTCTTAATTTAATTTCTTATTAACTATATTATGTAAAAAAATTATTTGTTACTTTGTAGTAGTTTTTGAAGCGGTTTTATTTTTGGTAAATAGTTTATTTTTCACTTTTTAGTTTTTTTTTTTTTTTCTTTTTTTTTTTTGAAGCAAACATTATTGTTTCCGCTATTTATACAGTTGGCAACAGTTTAAATTAATATCACTTTCTAAAATCTGTAAAAAATATCTCTAGAAATGCTGAAAATTTGAATTTAAAATAGAAATAAAACCTCAATAAACTTTTTTACCAAAAATAAAACCGACTTCAAAAACTACTACAAAGTAACAAATAATTTTTTTACATAATATAGTTAATAAGAAATTAAATTAAGAGCATTGTATTTACCATGCATATTATTATATTTATGTACATTAATTTGATTTTTTGGAGTCGGTGCCAGCCAAACGAAGTTAAGTATAATTATCCAACAGACACACATCCAAATATCTACGAGTTTTTTTACGATTTGTTATTTAGTTAAAAAATTTGAATTTTACCATTTTTGAAACAATTCATCTGATTTTATAAACGTGTATTTTCAAGTGATATTAGTTGTAATTATGTGTGCTAAATTAATGGTTATTGTAAAATTAATGCGTTTATACAGGCTATTATGTAAAAAAATCGTAGACAAACACTGATTTTCAAATGCAGGATGGTGTCAGAGTTGGTTGAGAATGGAATTTTTTTCCTAAACGGTTTTGCTGAATCTTGTTACGATTTGTATTGGATAGGCAATTTTAATTTTGAACTTTGCTTGGCTGGCATCGACTCCAAAAAATTAAATTAATGTACATAAATATAATAATACGCATGGTAAATACAATGCTCTTAATTTAATTTCTTATTAACTATATTATGTAAAAAAATTATTTGTTACTTTGTAGTAGTTTTTGAAGTCGGTTTTATTTTTGGTAAAAAAGTTTATTTTTCACTTTTTAGTTTGTTTTTTTTTTTTTTTTGAAGCAAACATTATTGTTTCCGCTATTTATACAGTTGGCAACAGTTTAAATTAATATCACTTTCTAAAATCTGTAAAAAATATCTCTAGAAATGCTGAAAATTTGAATTTAAAATAGAAATAAAACCTCAATAAACTTTTTTACCAAAAATAAAACCGACTTCAAAAACTACTACAAAGTAACAAATAATTTTTTTACATAATATAGTTAATAAGAAATTAAATTAAGAGCATTGTATTTACCATGCATATTATTATATTTATGTACATTAATTTGATTTTTTGGAGTCGGTGCCAGCCAAACGAAGTTAAGTATAATTATCCAACAGACACACATCCAAATATCTACGAGTTTTTTTACGATTTGTTATTTAGTTAAAAAATTTGAATTTTACCATTTTTGAAACAATTCATCTGATTTTATAAACGTGTATTTTCAAGTGATATTAGTTGTAATTATGTGTGCTAAATTAATGGTTATTGTAAAATTAATGCGTTTATACAGGCTATTATGTAAAAAAATCGTAGCCAAACACAGATTTTTAAATGCAGGATGGTGTCAGAGTTGGTTGAAAATGGAATTTTTTTCCTAAACGGTTTTGCTGAATCTTGTTACGATTTGTATTGGATAGGCAATTTTAATTTTGAACTTTGCTTGGCTGGCATCGACTCCAAAAAATTAAATTAATGTACATAAATATAATAATACGCATGGTAAATACAATGCTCTTAATTTAATTTCTTATTAACTATATTATGTAAAAAAATTATTTGTTACTTTGTAGTAGTTTTTGAAGTCGGTTTTATTTTTGGTAAAAAAGTTTATTTTTCACTTTTTAGTTTTTTTTTTTTTTTTTGAAGCAAACATTATTGTTTCCGCTATTTATACAGTTGGCAACAGTTTAAATTAATATCACTTTCTAAAATCTGTAAAAAATATCTCTAGAAATGCTGAAAATTTGAATTTAAAATAGAAATAAAACCTCAATAAACTTTTTTACCAAAAATAAAACCGACTTCAAAAACTACTACAAAGTAACAAATAATTTTTTTACATAATATAGTTAATAAGAAATTAAATTAAGAGCATTGTATTTACCATGCATATTATTATATTTATGTACATTAATTTGATTTTTTGGAGTCGGTGCCAGCCAAACGAAGTTAAGTATAATTATCCAACAGACACACATCCAAATATCTACGAGTTTTTTTACGATTTGTTATTTAGTTAAAAAATTTGAATTTTACCATTTTTGAAACAATTCATCTGATTTTATAAACGTGTATTTTCAAGTGATATTAGTTGTAATTATGTGTGCTAAATTAATGGTTATTGTAAAATTAATGCGTTTATACAGGCTATTATGTAAAAAAATCGTAGCCAAACACTGATTTTCAAATGCAGGATGGTGTCAGAGTTGGTTGAGAATGGAATTTTTTTCCTAAACGGTTTTGCTGAATCTTGTTACGATTTGTATTGGATAGGCAATTTTAATTTTGAACTTTGCTTGGCTGGCATCGACTCCAAAAAATTAAATTAATGTACATAAATATAATAATACGCATGGTAAATACAATGCTCTTAATTTAATTTCTTATTAACTATATTATGTAAAAAAATTATTTGTTACTTTGTAGTAGTTTTTGAAGTCGGTTTTATTTTTGGTAAAAAAGTTTATTTTTCACTTTTTAGTTTTTTTTTTTTTTTTGAAGCAAACATTATTGTTTCCGCTATTTATACAGTTGGCAACAGTTTAAATTAATATCACTTTCTAAAATCTGTAAAAAATATCTCTAGAAATGCTGAAAATTTGAATTTAAAATAGAAATAAAACCTCAATAAACTTTTTTACCAAAAATAAAACCGACTTCAAAAACTACTACAAAGTAACAAATAATTTTTTTACATAATATAGTTAATAAGAAATTAAATTAAGAGCATTGTATTTACCATGCATATTATTATATTTATGTACATTAATTTGATTTTTTGGAGTCGGTGCCAGCCAAACGAAGTTAAGTATAATTATCCAACAGACACACATCCAAATATCTACGAGTTTTTTTACGATTTGTTATTTAGTTAAAAAATTTGAATTTTACCATTTTTGAAACAATTCATCTGATTTTATAAACGTGTATTTTCAAGTGATATTAGTTGTAATTATGTGTGCTAAATTAATGGTTATTGTAAAATTAATGCGTTTATACAGGCTATTATGTAAAAAAATCGTAGCCAAACACAGATTTTTAAATGCAGGATGGTGTCAGAGTTGGTTGAAAATGGAATTTTTTTCCTAAACGGTTTTGCTGAATCTTGTTACGATTTGTATTGGATAGGCAATTTTAATTTTGAACTTTGCTTGGCTGGCATCGACTCCAAAAAATTAAATTAATGTACATAAATATAATAATACGCATGGTAAATACAATGCTCTTAATTTAATTTCTTATTAACTATATTATGTAAAAAAATTATTTGTTACTTTGTAGTAGTTTTTGAAGTCGGTTTTATTTTTGGTAAAAAAGTTTATTTTTCACTTTTTAGTTTTTTTTTTTTTTTTTTGAAGCAAACATTATTGTTTCCGCTATTTATACAGTTGGCAACAGTTTAAATTAATATCACTTTCTAAAATCTGTAAAAAATATCTCTAGAAATGCTGAAAATTTGAATTTAAAATAGAAATAAAACCTCAATAAACTTTTTTACCAAAAATAAAACCGACTTCAAAAACTACTACAAAGTAACAAATAATTTTTTTACATAATATAGTTAATAAGAAATTAAATTAAGAGCATTGTATTTACCATGCATATTATTATATTTATGTACATTAATTTGATTTTTTGGAGTCGGTGCCAGCCAAACGAAGTTAAGTATAATTATCCAACAGACACACATCCAAATATCTACGAGTTTTTTTACGATTTGTTATTTAGTTAAAAAATTTGAATTTTACCATTTTTGAAACAATTCATCTGATTTTATAAACGTGTATTTTCAAGTGATATTAGTTGTAATTATGTGTGCTAAATTAATGGTTATTGTAAAATTAATGCGTTTATACAGGCTATTATGTAAAAAAATCGTAGCCAAACACAGATTTTTAAATGCAGGATGGTGTCAGAGTTGGTTGAAAATGGAATTTTTTTCCTAAACGGTTTTGCTGAATCTTGTTACGATTTGTATTGGATAGGCAATTCTAATTTTGAACTTTGCTTGGCTGGCATCGACTCCAAAAAATTAAATTAATGTACATAAATATAATAATACGCATGGTAAATACAATGCTCTTAATTTAATTTCTTATTAACTATATTATGTAAAAAAATTATTTGTTACTTTGTAGTAGTTTTTGAAGTCGGTTTTATTTTTGGTAAAAAAGTTTATTTTTCACTTTTCACTTTTTAGTTTTTTTTTGTTTTTTTTTTTTTTTTTTTTAAGCAAACATTATTTTTTCCGCTATTTATACAGTTGGCAACAGTTTAAATTAATATCACTTTCTAAAATCTGTAAAAAATATCTCTAGAAATGCTGAAAATTTGAATTTAAAATAGAAATAAAACCTCAATAAACTTTTTTACCAAAAATAAAACCGACTTCAAAAACTACTACAAAGTAACAAATAATTTTTTTACATAATATAGTTAATAAGAAATTAAATTAAGAGCATTGTATTTACCATGCATATTATTATATTTATGTACATTAATTTGATTTTTTGGAGTCGGTGCCAGCCAAACGAAGTTAAGTATAATTATCCAACAGACACACATCCAAATATTTACGAGTTTTTTTACGATTCGTTATTTAGTTAAAAAATTTGAATTTTACCATTTTTGAAACAATTCATCTGATTTTATAAACGTGTATTTTCAAGTGATATTAGTTGTAATTATGTGTGCTAAATTAATGGTCATTGTAAAATTAATGCGTTTATACAGGCTATTATGTAAAAAAATCGTAGCCAAACACAGATTTTCAAATGCAGGATGGTGTCAGAGTTGGTTGAGAATGGAATTTTTTTCCTAAACGGTTTTGCTGAATCTTGTTACGATTTGTATTGGATAGGCAATTTTAATTTTGAACTTTGCTTGGCTGGCATCGACTCCAAAAAATTAAATTAATGTACATAAATATAATAATACGCATGGTAAATACAATGCTCTTAATTTAATTTCTTATTAACTATATTATGTAAAAAAATTATTTGTTACTTTGTAGTAGTTTTTGAAGTCGGTTTTATTTTTGGTAAAAAAGTTTATTTTTCACTTTTTAGTTTGTTTTTTTTTTTGTTTTTTTTTTTTTTTGAAGCAAACATTATTGTTTCCGCTATTTATACAGTTGGCAACAGTTTAAATTAATATCACTTTCTAAAATCTGTAAAAAATATCTCTAGAAATGCTGAAAATTTGAATTTAAAATAGAAATAAAACCTCAATAAACTTTTTTACCAAAAATAAAACCGACTTCAAAAACTACTACAAAGTAACAAATAATTTTTTTACATAATATAGTTAATAAGAAATTAAATTAAGAGCATTGTATTTACCATGCATATTATTATATTTATGTACATTAATTTGATTTTTTGGAGTCGGTGCCGGCCAAACGAAGTTAAGTATAATTATCCAACAGACACACATCCAAATATCTACGAGTTTTTTTACGATTTGTTATTTAGTTAAAAAATTTGAATTTTACCATTTTTGAAACAATTCATCTGATTTTATAAACGTGTATTTTCAAGTGATATTAGTTGTAATTATGTGTGCTAAATTAATGGTTATTGTAAAATTAATGCGTTTATACAGGCTATTATGTAAAAAAATCGTAGCCAAACACAGATTTTCAAATGCAGGATGGTGTCAGAGTTGGTTGAGAATGGAATTTTTTTCCTAAACGGTTTTGCTGAATCTTGTTACGATTTGTATTGGATAGGCAATTTTAATTTTGAACTTTGCTTGGCTGGCATCGACTCCAAAAAATTAAATTAATGTACATAAATATAATAATACGCATGGTAAATACAATGCTCTTAATTTAAGTTCTTATTAACTATATTATGTAAAAAAATTATTTGTTACTTTGTAGTAGTTTTTGAAGTCGGTTTTATTTTTGGTAAAAAAGTTTATTTTTCACTTTTTAGTTTTTTTTTTTTTTTTTTTTTTTTTTTTTTTTTTTTTGAAGCAAACATTATTGTTTCCGCTATTTATACAGTTGGCAACAGTTTAAATTAATATCACTTTCTAAAATCTGTAAAAAATATCTCTAGAAATGCTGAAAATTTGAATTTAAAATAGAAATAAAACCTCAATAAACTTTTTTACCAAAAATAAAACCGACTTCAAAAACTACTACAAAGTAACAAATAATTTTTTTACATAATATAGTTAATAAGAAATTAAATTAAGAGCATTGTATTTACCATGCATATTATTATATTTATGTACATTAATTTGATTTTTTGGAGTCGGTGCCAGCCAAACGAAGTTAAGTATAATTATCCAACAGACACACATCCAAATATCTACGAGTTTTTTTACGATTTGTTATTTAGTTAAAAAATTTGAATTTTACCATTTTTGAAACAATTCATCTGATTTTATAAACGTGTATTTTCAAGTGATATTAGTTGTAATTATGTGTGCTAAATTAATGGTTATTGTAAAATTAATGCGTTTATACAGGCTATTATGTAAAAAAATCGTAGCCAAACACAGATTTTCAAATGCAGGATGGTGTCAGAGTTGGTTGAGAATGGAATTTTTTTCCTAAACGGTTTTGCTGAATCTAGTTACGATTTGTATTGGATAGGCAATTTTAATTTTGAACTTCGCTTGGCTGGCATCGACTCCAAAAAATTAAATTAATGTACATAAATATAATAATACGCATGGTAAATACAATGCTCTTAATTTAATTTCTTATTAACTATATTATGTAAAAAAATTATTTGTTACTTTGTAGTAGTTTTTGAAGTCGGTTTTATTTTTGGTAAAAAAGTTTATTTTTCACTTTTTAGGTTTTTTTTTTTTTTTTTTGAAGCAAACATTATTGTTTCCGCTATTTATACAGTTGGCAACAGTTTAAATTAATATCACTTTCTAAAATCTGTAAAAAATATCTCTAGAAATGCTGAAAATTTGAATTTAAAATAGAAATAAAACCTCAATAA
This sequence comes from Maratus speciosus, assembly GCA_963932465.1. Classification (NCBI taxonomy): domain Eukaryota; kingdom Metazoa; phylum Arthropoda; class Arachnida; order Araneae; family Salticidae; genus Maratus; species Maratus speciosus. Next base: position 348,995,451 of record OZ010800.1, on the reverse strand, counting down.
ACTTTTTTACCAAAAATAAAACCGACTTCAAAAACTACTACAAAGTAACAAATAATTTTTTTACATAATATAGTTAATAAGAAATTAAATTAAGAGCATTGTATTTACCATGCATATTATTATATTTATGTACATTAATTTGATTTTTTGGAGTCGGTGCCAGCCAAACGAAGTTAAGTATAATTATCCAACAGACACACATCCAAATATCTACGAGTTTTTTTACGATTCGTTATTTAGTTAAAAAATTTGAATTTTACCATTTTTGAAACAATTCATCTGATTTTATAAACGTGTATTTTCAAGTGATATTAGTTGTAATTATGTGTGCTAAATTAATGGTTATTGTAAAATTAATGCGTTTATACAGGCTATTATGTAAAAAAATCGTAGCCAAACACAGATTTTCAAATGCAGGATGGTGTCAGAGTTGGTTGAGAATGGAATTTTTTTCCTAAACGGTTTTGCTGAATCTTGTTACGATTTGTATTGGATAGGCAATTTTAATTTTGAACTTTGCTTGGCTGGCATCGACTCCAAAAAATTAAATTAATGTACATAAATATAATAATACGCATGGTAAATACAATGCTCTTAATTTAATTTCTTATTAACGATATTATGTAAAAAAATTATTTGTTACTTTGTAGTAGTTTTTGAAGTCGGTTTTATTTTTGGTAAAAAAGTTTATTTTTCACTTTTTAGTTTTTTTTTTTTTTTTTTTTTGAAGCAAACATTATTGTTTCCGCTATTTATACAGTTGGCAACAGTTTAAATTAATATCACTTTCTAAAATCTGTAAAAAATATCTCTAGAAATGCTGAAAATTTGAATTTAAAATAGAAATAAAACCTCAATAAACTTTTTTACCAAAAATAAAACCGACTTCAAAAACTACTACAAAGTAACAAATAATTTTTTTACATAATATAGTTAATAAGAAATTAAATTAAGAGCATTGTATTTACCATGCATATTATTATATTTATGTACATTAATTTGTTTTTTTGGAGTCGGTGCCAGCCAAACGAAGTTAAGTATAATTATCCAACAAACACACATCCAAATATCTACGAGTTTTTTTACGATTTGTTATTTAGTTAAAAAATTTGAATTTTACCATTTTTGAAACAATTCATCTGATTTTATAAACGTGTATTTTCAAGTGATATTAGTTGTAATTATGTGTGCTAAATTAATGGTTATTGTAAAATTAATGCGTTTATACAGGCTATTATGTAAAAAAATCGTAGCCAAACACAGATTTTCAAATGCAGGATGGTGTCAGAGTTGGTTGAGAATGGAATTTTTTTCCTAAACGGTTTTGCTGAATCTTGTTACGATTTGTATTGGATAGGCAATTTTAATTTTGAACTTTGCTTGGCTGGCATCGACTCCAAAAAATTAAATTAATGTACATAAATATAATAATACGCATGGTAAATACAATGCTCTTAATTTAATTTCTTATTAACTATATTATGTAAAAAAATTATTTGTTACTTTGTAGTAGTTTTTGAAGTCGGTTTTATTTTTGGTAAAAAAGTTTATTTTTCACTTTTTAGGTTTTTTTTTTTTTTTTTGAAGCAAACATTATTGTTTCCGCTATTTATACAGTTGGCAACAGTTTAAATTAATATCACTTTCTAAAATCTGTAAAAAATATCTCTAGAAATGCTGAAAATTTGAATTTAAAATAGAAATAAAACCTCAATAAACTTTTTTACCAAAAATAAAACCGACTTCAAAAACTACTACAAAGTAACAAATAATTTTTTTACATAATATAGTTAATAAGAAATTAAATTAAGAGCATTTTATTTACCATGCATATTATTATATTTATGTACATTAATTTGATTTTTTGGAGTCGGTGCCAGCCAAACGAAGTTAAGTATAATTATCCAACAGACACACATCCAAATATCTACGAGTTTTTTTACGATTCGTTATTTAGTTAAAAAATTTGAATTTTACCATTTTTGAAACAATTCATCTGATTTTATAAACGTGTATTTTCAAGTGATATTAGTTGTAATTATGTGTGCTAAATTAATGGTTATTGTAAAATTAATGCGTTTATACAGGCTATTATGTAAAAAAATCGTAGCCAAACACAGATTTTCAAATGCAGGATGGTGTCAGAGTTGGTTGAGAATGGAATTTTTTTCCTAAACGGTTTTGCTGAATCTTGTTACGATTTGTATTGGATAGGCAATTTTAATTTTGAACTTTGCTTGGCTGGCATCGACTCCAAAAAATTAAATTAATGTACATAAATATAATAATACGCATGGTAAATACAATGCTCTTAATTTAATTTCTTATTAACGATATTATGTAAAAAAATTATTTGTTACTTTGTAGTAGTTTTTGAAGTCGGTTTTATTTTTGGTAAAAAAGTTTATTTTTCACTTTTTAGTTTTTTTTTTTTTTTTTTGAAGCAAACATTATTGTTTCCGCTATTTATACAGTTGGCAACAGTTTAAATTAATATCACTTTCTAAAATCTGTAAAAAATATCTCTAGAAATGCTGAAAATTTGAATTTAAAATAGAAATAAAACCTCAATAAACTTTTTTACCAAAAATAAAACCGACTTCAAAAACTACTACAAAGTAACAAATAATTTTTTTACATAATATAGTTAATAAGAAATTAAATTAAGAGCATTGTATTTACCATGCATATTATTATATTTATGTACATTAATTTGATTTTTTGGAGTCGGTGCCAGCCAAACGAAGTTAAGTATAATTATCCAACAGACACACATCCAAATATCTACGAGTTTTTTTACGATTTGTTATTTAGTTAAAAAATTTGAATTTTACCATTTTTGAAACAATTCATCTGATTTTATAAACGTGTATTTTCAAGTGATATTAGTTGTAATTATGTGTGCTAAATTAATGGTTATTGTAAAATTAATGCGTTTATACAGGCTATTATGTAAAAAAATCGTAGCCAAACACAGATTTTCAAATGCAGGATGGTGTCAGAGTTGGTTGAGAATGGAATTTTTTTCCTAAACGGTTTTGCTGAATCTTGTTACGATTTGTATAGGATAGGCAATTTTAATTTTGAACTTTGCTTGGCTGGCATCGACTCCAAAAAATTAAATTAATGTACATAAATATAATAATACGCATGGTAAATACAATGCTCTTAATTTAATTTCTTCTTAACTATATTATGTAAAAAAATTATTTGTTACTTTGTAGTTGTTTTTGAAGTCGGTTTTATTTTTGGTAAAAAAGTTTATTTTTCACTTTTTAGTTTTTTTTTTTTTTTTTTTTGAAGCAAACATTATTTTTTCCGCTATTTATACAGTTGGCAACAGTTTAAATTAATATCACTTTCTAAAATCTGTAAAAAATATCTCTAGAAATGCTGAAAATTTGAATTTAAAATAGAAATAAAACCTCAATAAACTTTTTTCCAAAAATAAAACCGACTTCAAAAACTACTACAAAGTAACAAATAATTTTTTTACATAATATAGTTAATAAGAAATTAAATTAAGAGCTTTGTATTTACCATGCATATTATTATATTTATGTACATTAATTTGATTTTTTGGAGTCGGTGCCAGCCAAACGAAGTTAAGTATAATTATCCAACAGACACACATCCAAATATCTACGAGTTTTTTTACGATTTGTTATTTAGTTAAAAAATTTGAATTTTACCATTTTTGAAACAATTCATCTGATTTTATAAACGTGTATTTTCAAGTGATATTAGTTGTAATTATGTGTGCTAAATTAATGGTTATTGTAAAATTAATGCGTTTATACAGGCTATTATGTAAAAAAATCGTAGCCAAACACAGATTTTCAAATGCAGGATGGTGTCAGAGTTGGTTGAGAATGGAATTTTTTTCCTAAACGGTTTTGCTGAATCTTGTTACGATTTGTATTGGATAGGCAATTTTAATTTTGAACTTTGCTTGGCTGGCATCGACTCCAAAAAATTAAATTAATGTACATAAATATAATAATACGCATGGTAAATACAATGCTCTTAATTTAATTTCTTATTAACGATATTATGTAAAAAAATTATTTGTTACTTTGAAGTAGTTTTTGAAGTCGGTTTTATTTTTGGTAAAAAAGTTTATTTTTCACTTTTTTTTTTTTTTTTTTTTGAAGCAAACATTATTGTTTCCGCTATTTATACAGTTGGCAACAGTTTAAATTAATATCACTTTCTGAAATCTGTAAAAAATATCTCTAGAAATGCTGAAAATTTGAATTTAAAATAGAAATAAAACCTCAATAAACTTTTTTACCAAAAATAAAACCGACTTCAAAAACTACTACAAAGTAACAAATAATTTTTTTACATAATATAGTTAATAAGAAATTAAATTAAGAGCATTGTATTTACCATGCATATTATTATATTTATGTACATTAATTTGATTTTTTGGAGTCGGTGCCAGCCAAACGAAGTTAAGTATAATTATCCAACAGACACACATCCAAATATCTACGAGTTTTTTTACGATTCGTTATTTAGTTAAAAAATTTGAATTTTACCATTTTTGAAACAATTCATCTGATTTTATAAACGTGTATTTTCAAGTGATATTAGTTGTAATTATGTGTGCTAAATTAATGGTTATTGAAAAATTAATGCGTTTATACAGGCTATTATGTAAAAAAATCGTAGCCAAACACAGATTTTCAAATGCAGGATGGTGTCAGAGTTGGTTGAGAATGGAATATTTTTCCTAAACGGTTTTGCTGAATCTTGTTACGATTTGTATTGGATAGGCAATTTTAATTTTGAACTTTGCTTGGCTGGCATCGACTCCAAAAAATTAAATTAATGTACATAAATATAATAATACGCATGGTAAATACAATGCTCTTAATTTAATTTCTTATTAACGATATTATGTAAAAAAATTATTTGTTACTTTGTAGTAGTTTTTGAAGTCGGTTTTATTTTTGGTAAAAAAGTTTATTTTTCACTTTTTAGTTTTTTTTTTTTTTTTTTTTTTTTTTTTGAAGCAAACATTATTGTTTCCGCTATTTATACAGTTGGCAACAGTTTAAATTAATATCACTTTCTAAAATCTGTAAAAAATATCTCTAGAAATGCTGAAAATTTGAATTTAAAATAGAAATAAAACCTCAATAAACTTTTTTCCAAAAATAAAACCGACTTCAAAAACTACTACAAAGTAACAAATAATTTTTTTACATAATATAGTTAATAAGAAATTAAATTAAGAGCTTTGTATTTACCATGCATATTATTATATTTATGTACATTAATTTGATTTTTTGGAGTCGGTGCCAGCCAAACGAAGTTAAGTATAATTATCCAACAGACACACATCCAAATATCTACGAGTTTTTTTACGATTTGTTATTTAGTTAAAAAATTTGAATTTTACCATTTTTGAAACAATTCATCTGATTTTATAAACGTGTATTTTCAAGTGATATTAGTTGTAATTATGTGTGCTAAATTAATGGTTATTGTAAAATTAATGCGTTTATACAGGCTATTATGTAAAAAAATCGTAGCCAAACACAGATTTTCAAATGCAGGATGGTGTCAGAGTTGGTTGAGAATGGAATTTTTTTCCTAAACGGTTTTGCTGAATCTTGTTACGATTTGTATTGGATAGGCAATTTTAATTTTGAACTTTGCTTGGCTGGCATCGACTCCAAAAAATTAAATTAATGTACATAAATATAATAATACGCATGGTAAATACAATGCTCTTAATTTAATTTCTTATTAACGATATTATGTAAAAAAATTATTTGTTACTTTGTAGTAGTTTTTGAAGTCGGTTTTATTTTTGGTAAAAAAGTTTATTTTTCACTTTTTTTTTTTTTTGAAGCAAACATTATTGTTTCCGCTATTTATACAGTTGGCAACAGTTTAAATTAATATCACTTTCTAAAATCTGTAAAAAATATCTCTAGAAATGCTGAAAATTTGAATTTAAAATAGAAATAAAACCTCAATAAACTTTTTTCCAAAAATAAAACCGACTTCAAAAACTACTACAAAGTAACAAATAATTTTTTTACATAATATAGTTAATAAGAAATTAAATTAAGAGCTTTGTATTTACCATGCATATTATTATATTTATGCACATTAATTTGATTTTTTGGAGTCGGTGCCAGCCAAACGAAGTTAAGTATAATTATCCAACAGACACACATCTAAATATCTACGAGTTTTTTTACGATTTGTTATTTAGTTAAAAAATTTGAATTTTACCATTTTTGAAACAATTCATCTGATTTTATAAACGTGTATTTTCAAGTGATATTAGTTGTAATTATGTGTGCTAAATTAATGGTTATTGTAAAATTAATGCGTTTATACAGGCTATTATGTAAAAAAATCGTAGCCAAACACAGATTTTTAAATGCAGGATGGTGTCAGAGTTGGTTGAGAATGGAATTTTTTTCCTAAACGGTTTTGCTGAATCTTGTTACGATTTGTATTGTATAGGCAATTTTAATTTTGAACTTTGCTTGGCTGGCATCGACTCCAAAAAATTAAATTAATGTACATAAATATAATAATACGCATGGTAAATACAATGCTCTTAATTTAATTTCTTATTAACGATATTATGTAAAAAAATTATTTGTTACTTTGTAGTAGTTTTTGAAGTCGGTTTTCTTTTTGGTAAAAAAGTTTATTTTTCCCTTTTTAGTTTTTTTTTTTTTTTTTTTGAAGCAAACATTATTGTTTCCGCTATTTATACAGTTGGCAACAGTTTAAATTTATATCACTTTCTAAAATCTGTAAAAAATATCTCTAGAAATGCTGAAAATTTGAATTTAAAATAGAAATAAAACCTCAATAAACTTTTTTACCAAAAATAAAACCGACTTCAAAAACTACTACAAAGTAACAAATAATTTTTTTAAATAATATAGTTAATAAGAAATTAAATTAAGAGCTTTGTATTTACCATGCATATTATTATATTTATGTACATTAATTTGATTTTTTGGAGTCGGTGCCAGCCAAACGAAGTTAAGTATAATTATCCAACAGACACACATCCAAATATCTACGAGTTTTTTTACGATTTGTTATTTAGTTAAAAAATTTGAATTTTACCATTTTTGAAACAATTCATCTGATTTTATAAACGTGTATTTTCAAGTGATATTAGTTGTAATTATGTGTGCTAAATTAATGGTTATTGTAAAATTAATGCGTTTATACAGGCTATTATGTAAAAAAATCGTAGCCAAACACAGATTTTCAAATGCAGGATGGTGTCAGAGTTGGTTGAGAATGGAATTTTTTTCCTAAACGGTTTTGCTGAATCTTGTTACGATTTGTATTGTATAGGCAATTTTAATTTTGAACTTTGCTTGGCTGGCATCGACTCCAAAAAATTAAATTAATGTACATAAATATAATAATACGCATGGTAAATACAATGCTCTTAATTTAATTTCTTATTAACGATATTATGTAAAAAAATTATTTGTTACTTTGTAGTAGTTTTTGAAGTCGGTTTTATTTTTGGTAAAAAAGTTTATTTTTCACTTTTTAGTTTTTTTTTTTTTTTGTTTTTTTTTTTGAAGCAAACATTATTGTTTCCGCTATTTATACAGTTGGCAACAGTTTAAATTAATATCACTTTCTAAAATCTGTAAAAAATATCTCTAGAAATGCTGAAAATTTGAATTTAAAATAGAAATAAAACCTCAATAAACTTTTTTACCAAAAATAAAACCGACTTCAAAAACTACTACAAAGTAACAAATAATTTTTTTAAATAATATAGTTAATAAGAAATTAAATTAAGAGCTTTGTATTTACCATGCATATTATTATATTTATGTACATTAATTTGATTTTTTGGAGTCGGTGCCAGCCAAACGAAGTTAAGTATAATTATCCAACAGACACACATCCAAATATCTACGAGTTTTTTTACGATTTGTTATTTAGTTAAAGAATTTGAATTTTACCATTTTTGAAACAATTCATCTGATTTTATAAACGTGTATTTTCAAGTGATATTAGTTGTAATTATGTGTGCTAAATTAATGGTTATTGTAAAATTAATGCGTTTATACAGGCTATTACGTAAAAAAATCGTAGCCAAACACAGATTTTCAAATGCAGGATGGTGTCAGAGTTGGTTGAGAATGGAATTTTTTTCCTAAACGGTTTTGCTGAATCTTGTTACGATTTGTATTGGATAGGCAATTTTAATTTTGAACTTTGCTTGGCTGGCATCGACTCCAAAAAATTAAATTAATGTACATAAATATAATAATACGCATGGTAAATACAATGCTCTTAATTTAATTTCTTATTAACGATATTATGTAAAAAAATTATTTGTTACTTTGTAGTAGTTTTTGAAGTCGGTTTTATTTTTGGTAAAAAAGTTTATTTTTCACTTTTTAGTTTTTTTTTTTTTTTTTTTTTTTTTGAAGCAAACATTATTGTTTCCGCTATTTATACAGTTGGCAACAGTTTAAATTAATATCACTTTCTAAAATCTGTAAAAAATATCTCTAGAAATGCTGAAAATTTGAATTTAAAATAGAAATAAAACCTGAATAAACTTTTTTCCAAAAATAAAACCGACTTCAAAAACTACTACAAAGTAACAAATAATTTTTTTACATAATATAGTTAATAAGAAATTAAATTAAGAGCTTTGTATTTACCATGCATATTATTATATTTATGCACATTAATTTGATTTTTTGGAGTCGGTGCCAGCCAAACGAAGTTAAGTATAATTATCCAACAGACACACATCCAAATATCTACGAGTTTTTTTACGATTTGTTATTTAGTTAAAAAATTTGAATTTTACCATTTTTGAAACAATTCATCTGATTTTATAAACGTGTATTTTCAAGTGATATTAGTTGTAATTATGTGTGCTAAATTAATGGTTATTGTAAAATTAATGCGTTTATACAGGCTATTATGTAAAAAAATCGTAGCCAAACACAGATTTTCAAATGCAGGATGGTGTCAGAGTTTTTTGAGAATGGAATTTTTTTCCTAAACGGTTTTGCTGAATCTTGTTACGATTTGTATTGTATAGGCAATTTTAATTTTGAACTTTGCTTGCATCGACTCCAAAAAATTAAATTAATGTACATAAATATAATAATACGCATGGTAAATACAATGCTCTTAATTTAATTTCTTATTAACGATATTATGTAAAAAAATTATTTGTTACTTTGTAGTAGTTTTTGAAGTCGGTTTTATTTTTGGTAAAAAAGTTTATTTTTCACTTTTTAGTTTTTTTTTTTTTTTTTTTTTTTGAAGCAAACATTATTGTTTCCGCTATTTATACAGTTGGCAACAGTTTAAATTAATATCACTTTCTAAAATCTGTAAAAAATATCTCTAGAAATGCTGAAAATTTGAATTTAAAATAGAAATAAAACCTCAATAAACTTTTTTACCAAAAATAAAACCGACTTCAAAAACTACTACAAAGTAACAAATAATTTTTTTAAATAATATAGTTAATAAGAAATTAAATTAAGAGCTTTGTATTTACCATGCATATTATTATATTTATGTACATTAATTTGATTTTTTGGAGTCGGTGCCAGCCAAACGAAGTTAAGTATAATTATCCAACAGACACACATCCAAATATCTACGAGTTTTTTTACGATTTGTTATTTAGTTAAAGAATTTGAATTTTACCATTTTTGAAACAATTCATCTGATTTTATAAACGTGTATTTTCAAGTGATATTAGTTGTAATTATGTGTGCTAAATTAATGGTTATTGTAAAATTAATGCGTTTATACAGGCTATTACGTAAAAAAATCGTAGCCAAACACAGATTTTCAAATGCAGGATGGTGTCAGAGTTGGTTGAGAATGGAATTTTTTTCCTAAACGGTTTTGCTGAATCTTGTTACGATTTGTATTGGATAGGCAATTTTAATTTTGAACTTTGCTTGGCTGGCATCGACTCCAAAAAATTAAATTAATGTACATAAATATAATAATACGCATGGTAAATACAATGCTCTTAATTTAATTTCTTATTAACGATATTATGTAAAAAAATTATTTGTTACTTTGTAGTAGTTTTTGAAGTCGGTTTTATTTTTGGTAAAAAAGTTTATTTTTCACTTTTTAGTTTTTTTTTTTTTTTTTGAAGCAAACATTATTGTTTCCGCTATTTATACAGTTGGCAACAGTTTAAATTAATATCACTTTCTAAAATCTGTAAAAAATATCTCTAGAAATGCTGAAAATTTGAATTTAAAATAGAAATAAAACCTCAATAAACTTTTTTCCAAAAATAAAACCGACTTCAAAAACTACTACAAAGTAACAAATAATTTTTTTACATAATATAGTTAATAAGAAATTAAATTAAGAGCTTTGTATTTACCATGCATATTATTATATTTATGCACATTAATTTGATTTTTTGGAGTCGGTGCCAAGTATAATTATCCAACAGACACACATCCAAATATCTACGAGTTTTTTTACGATTTGTTATTTAGTTAAAAAATTTGAATTTTACCATTTTTGAAACAATTCATCTGATTTTATAAACGTGTATTTTCAAGTGATATTAGTTGTAATTATGTGTGCTAAATTAATGGTTATTGTAAAATTAATGCGTTTATACAGGCTATTATGTAAAAAAATCGTAGCCAAACACAGATTTTCAAATGCAGGATGGTGTCAGAGTTGGTTGAGAATGGAATTTTTTTCCTAAACGGTTTTGCTGAATCTTGTTACGATTTGTATTGTATAGGCAATTTTAATTTTGAACTTTGCTTGGCTGGCATCGACTCCAAAAAATTAAATTAATGTACATAAATATAATAATACGCATGGTAAATACAATGCTCTTAATTTAATTTCTTATTAACGATATTATGTAAAAAAATTATTTGTTACTTTGTAGTAGTTTTTGAAGTCGGTTTTATTTTTGGTAAAAAAGTTTATTTTTCACTTTTTAGTTTTTTTTTTTTTTTTTTTTTTTTTGAAGCAAACATTATTGTTTCCGCTATTTATACAGTTGGCAACAGTTTAAATTAATATCACTTTCTAAAATCTGTAAAAAATATCTCTAGAAATGCTGAAAATTTGAATTTAAAATAGAAATAAAACCTCAATAAACTTTTTTACCAAAAATAAAACCGACTTCAAAAACTACTACAAAGTAACAAATAATTTTTTAAAATAATATAGTTAATAAGAAATTAAATTAAGAGCTTTGTATTTACCATGCATATTATTATATTTATGTACATTAATTTGATTTTTTGGAGTCGGTGCCAGCCAAACGAAGTTAAGTATAATTATCCAACAGACACACATCCAAATATCTACGAGTTTTTTTACGATTTGTTATTTAGTTAAAGAATTTGAATTTTACGATTTTTGAAACAATTCATCTGATTTTATAAACGTGTATTTTCAAGTGATATTAGTTGTAATTATGTGTGCTAAATTAATGGTTATTGTAAAATTAATGCGTTTATACAGGCTATTACGTAAAAAAATCGTAGCCAAACACAGATTTTCAAATGCAGGATGGTGTCAGAGTTGGTTGAGAATGGAATTTTTTTCCTAAACGGTTTTGCTGAATCTTGTTACGATTTGTATTGGATAGGCAATTTTAATTTTGAACTTTGCTTGGCTGGCATCGACTCCAAAAAATTAAATTAATGTACATAAATATAATAATACGCATGGTAAATACAATGCTCTTAATTTAATTTCTTATTAACGATATTATGTAAAAAAATTATTTGTTACTTTGTAGTAGTTTTTGAAGTCGGTTTTATTTTTGGTAAAAAAGTTTATTTTTCACTTTTTAGTTTTTTTTTTTTTTTTTGAAGCAAACATTATTGTTTCCGCTATTTATACAGTTGGCAACAGTTTAAATTAATATCACTTTCTAAAATCTGTAAAAAATATCTCTAGAAATGCTGAAAATTTGAATTTAAAATAGAAATAAAACCTCAATAAACTTTTTTACCAAAAATAAAACCGACTTCAAAAACTACTACAAAGTAACAAATAATTTTTTTACATAATATAGTTAATAAGAAATTAAATTAAGAGCATTGTATTTACCATGCATATTATTATATTTATGTACATTAATTTGATTTTTTGGAGTCGGTGCCAGCCAAACGAAGTTAAGTATAATTATCCAACAGACACACATCCAAATATCTACGAGTTTTTTTACGATTTGTTATTTAGTTAAAAAATTTGAATTTTACCATTTTTGAAACAATTCATCTGATTTTATAAACGTGTATTTTCAAGTGATATTAGTTGTAATTATGTGTGCTAAATTGATGGTTATTGTAAAATTAATGCGTTTAAACAGGCTATTATGTAAAAAAATCGTAGCCAAACACAGATTTTCAAATGCAGGATGTTGTCAGAGTTGGTTGAGAATGGAATTTTTTTCCCTAAACGGTTTTGCTGAATCTTGTTACGATTTGTATTGGATAGGCAATTTTAATTTTGAACTTTGCTTGGCTGGCATCGACTCCAAAAAATTAAATTAATGTACATAAATATAATAATACGCATGGTAAATACAATGCTCTTAATTTAATTTCTTATTAACGATATTATGTAAAAAAATTATTTGTTACTTTGTAGTAGTTTTAGGTAGCTTTCTTTACAAAAAAGCTACCTATTGCAGCCGTTCGGAGGAAAGCGATTTCAAAAAATTTTGGTATATTTTCATCGATCATGACCCCCAGACCCCGAAACCACCCTCCGTTCAAAATTGATATATATATATATATATTCCATAATATTCTTATAAATATTTTATCTTTTTTTTTATATATATACTTACAGCTTTAATTCATAATATTATGGTTTTTGATGGTGGTAGGTTATGTTTAATTATTGGTTATATATATATATATATATATATATATATCTGACCTATGTCACACTGTAACTCCCGTAATTATAAACCGATTTCGATGTAATTCGGTGTGTACATAGTACATACCAATGTCTCGACCGAGTTCGTTGGCCAGCTTCATCCGCCGTTTGGTTTCAAAATGGCGGCCATTTAAAATTTAAAAAAAAATTTAAAACTTGAAATGTGGTACCAAAAAATTAAAAATGGAAAAATATTTTTTTCTTATGTATTTGACCTTTATACAAAGATTCCGGAGCAGTTTGTGTTTCGTCTATATCTTAAAAAATGGCTGAGTTATAGCATTTTGAATTTCTAGCGTGGCTGACATTTTGAAACGTCCTGAATTTTGTCACGCGATAAAAGGCGTATTTATGAACCGATTTGGATGTACTTCGGTGTGTACATAGTACATACCAATCTCTCGACCGAGTTCGTTGGCCAGCTTCATCCGCCATTTTGTTTCAAAATGGCGGCCATTTAAATTTTTTTTTTAATTTTAAAATTTGAAATGTGGTACCAAAAAATTGAAAATGGAAAAATATTTTTTTCTTATGTATTTGACCTTTATACAAAGATTTCGGAGCAGTTTTTGTTTCGTCTATATCTTAAAAAATGGCTGAGTTATAGCATTTTGAATTTCTAGCGTGGCTGACATTTTGAAACGTCCTGAATTTTGTCACGCGATGAAAGGCGTATTTATGAACCGATTTGGATGTAACTTCGTTTTTACATAGTACATACCAATGTGTCGACCGGGTTCGTTGGTCAGCTTCACCCGCCATCTTGTTTAAAAATGGCGGCCATTTAAATTTTTAAGAAAAATTTAAATTTGAAATGTGGTACCAAAAATTGAAAATTGAAAAAATATTTTCTTCTTATGTGTTTGACCTTGATAAAAAGATTCGGGAGCAGTTTTTGTTTCGTCTATATCTTAAGAAATGGCTGAGTTATAGCATTTTGAATTTCTAGCGTGGCTGACATTTTGAAACGTCCTGATTTTTCTCACGTAATAACAGGCGTATTTATGAACCGACTTGGATGTACCTTGGTGTGTACATAGTACATACAAATATCTCGACCGAGTTCGTTGGCCAGCTTCATCCGCCATCTTGTTTCAAAATGGCGGCCATTTAAAAAAATTAAAAAATAAAAAAATTTAAATGAGATACCAAAAAATTGGAAAATGAAAAAGATTTTTTTTTTGTATGTGTTTGACCTTAATACAAAGATTCCGGAACAGTTTTTCTTTCGTCTATATCTAAAAAAAAAAATGGCTGAGTAATAGCATTTTGAATTTCTCTTGTGGCTGACATTTTAAAACGACCTGATTTTTGTCACGCGATAACAGGCGTATTTATGAACCTATTTGGATGTAACTTGGTCTGTACATAGTACATACCAATGTCTCGACCGAGTTCGTTGGCCAGCTCCATTCGCCATCTTGTTTCAAAAGGGTTGCCATTTAAAAAAAATTAAATTTAAAATTCAAAATGAGGTATTAAAAAATTGGAAAATGAAAAAGATTTTTTTTATGTGTTTGGCCTTGATACAAAGATTCCGGAGCAGTTTTTGTTTCTGAAAATTTGTTCTTTTGTTGATATCTTAAAAAATGGTTGATTTATAGCACTTTGAATTTCTAGCATGGCTAACATTTTGAAACGATCTTGTATTTGTCACGCGATAACACACGTATTCGCCTATTTCGATGTAAGAAGGCATGTGGATAGTATACATCAACACCTCGACCAATTTCGCTGGCCAGATTCATCAGCCATCTTGTTTCAAAATGGCGGCCATTAAATTAAAAAATATATATATATTTAAAGTGAGGTGCAAAAAAATTAGAAATTGAAAAAGGTTTCTTTCTTAAGTATTTGATCTTGATATAAGGATTCAGGAGCATTTTTTGTTTGTCTTTACCTTAAAAAATGGCTCAGATATAGCAGTTTCAATTTCTATTGTGGGTGACATTTTGAAAATCTGATTTTTTGCATGCGACAGCACTCCTATATATTAACCGATTCCGATGTGAGTGAGCATGTGCACAGCAATTACTAAGGTCTCGACCAAGTTCACTGCTTAGCCTCATCCACCATGTTGTCTTAAAATGACAGGCACTTTAAGAAATTGCCGAATTTGGCAGCCAAATATAAGTTACTTTAAAGAAAAGCAGCTTGGATAAAGCTGACTAATTTCGCGAAATTCTCATTCATTATATTGATAAAAATTAGTATTGAATCTCCTATATTCGGTTTCCACTAAATTGAGCTTCGTGTGTTTGCATGATATAAGTTGGCTTTTTTAAATAAGGATTATGAAAGCTACCTCTTCCTCCCGGCACTGGCCGGAAGGACTTTTTGAAGTCGGTTTTATTTTTGGTAAAAAAGTTTATTTTTCACTTTTTAGTTTTTTTTTTTTTTTTTTGAAGCAAACATTATTGTTTCCGCTATTTATACAGTTGGCAACAGTTTAAATTAATATCACTTTCTAAAATCTGTAAAAAATATCTCTAGAAATGCTGAAAATTTGAATTTAAAATAGAAATAAAACCTCAATAAACTTTTTTCCAAAAATAAAACCGACTTCAAAAACTACTACAAAGTAACAAATAATTTTTTTACATAATATAGTTAATAAGAAATTAAATTAAGAGCTTTGTATTTACCATGCATATTATTATATTTATGTACATTAATTTGATTTTTTGGAGTCGGTGCCAGCCAAACGAAGTTAAGTATAATTATCCAACAGACACACATCCAAATATCTACGAGTTTTTTTACGATTTGTTATTTAGTTAAAAAATTTGAATTTTACCATTTTTGAAACAATTCATCTGATTTTATAAACGTGTATTTTCAAGTGATATTAGTTGTAATTATGTGTGCTAAATTAATGGTTATTGTAAAATTAATGCGTTTATACAGGCTATTATGTAAAAAAATCGTAGCCAAACACAGATTTTCAAATGCAGGATGGTGTCAGAGTTGGTTGAGAATGGAATTTTTTTCCTAAACGGTTTTGCTGAATCTTGTTACGATTTGTATTGGATAGGCAATTTTAATTTTGAACTTTGCTTGGCTGGCATCGACTCCAAAAAATTAAATTAATGTACATAAATATAATAATACGCATGGTAAATACAATGCTCTTAATTTAATTTAATTTCTTATTAACGATATTATGTAAAAAAATTATTTGTTACTTTGTAGTAGTTTTTGAAGTCGGTTTTATTTTTGGTAAAAAAGTTTATTTTTCACTTTTTTTTTTTTTTTTTTTTTTTTTGAAGCAAACATTATTGTTTCCACTATTTATACAGTTGGCAACAGTTTAAATTAATATCACTTTCTAAAATCTGTAAAAAATATCTCTAGAAATGCTGAAAATTTGAATTTATAATAGAAATAAAACCTCAATAAACTTTTTTACCAAAAATAAAACCGACTTCAAAAACTACTACAAAGTAACAAATAATTTTTTTACATAATATAGTTAATAAGAAATTAAATTAAGAGCATTGTATTTACCATGCATATTATTATATTTATGTACATTAATTTGATTTTTTGGAGTCGGTGCCAGCCAAACGAAGTTAAGTATAATTATCCAACAGACACACATCCAAATATCTACGAGTTTTTTTACGATTCGTTATTTAGTTAAAACATTTGAATTTTACCATTTTTGAAACAATTCATCTGATTTTATAAACGTGTATTTTCAAGTGATATTAGTTGTAATTATGTGTGCTAAATTAATGGTTATTGTAAAATTAATGCGTTTATACAGGCTATTATGTAAAAAAATCGTAGCCAAACACAGATTTTCAAATGCAGGATGGTGTCAGAGTTGGTTGAGAATGGAATTTTTTTCCTAAACGGTTTTGCTGAATCTTGTTACGATTTGTATTGGATAGGCAATTTTAATTTTGAACTTTGCTTGGCTGGCATCGACTCCAAAAAATTAAATTAATGTACATAAATATAATAATACGCATGGTAAATACAATGCTCTTAATTTAATTTCTTATTAACGATATTATGTAAAAAAATTATTTGTTACTTTGTAGTAGTTTTTGAAGTCGGTTTTATTTTTGGTAAAAAAGTTTATTTTTCACTTTTTAGTTTTTTTTTTTTTTTTTTTTTTTTTTTTTTTTTGAAGCAAACATTATTGTTTCCGCTATTTATACAGTTGGCAACAGTTTAAATTAATATCACTTTCTAAAATCTGTAAAAAATATCTCTAGAAATGCTGAAAATTTGAATTTAAAATAGAAATAAAACCTCAATAAACTTTTTTCCAAAAATAAAACCGACTTCAAAAACTACTACAAAGTAACAAATAATTTTTTTAAATAATATAGTTAATAAGAAATTAAATTAAGAGCTTTGTATTTACCATGCATATTATTATATTTATGTACATTAATTTGATTTTTTGGAGTCGGTGCCAGCCAAACGAAGTTAAGTATAATTATCCAACAGACACACATCCAAATATCTACGAGTTTTTTTACGATTTGTTATTTAGTTAAAAAATTTGAATTTTACCATTTTTGAAACAATTCATCTGATTTTATAAACGTGTATTTTCAAGTGATATTAGTTGTAATTATGTGTGCTAAATTAATGGTTATTGTAAAATTAATGCGTTTATACAGGCTATTATGTAAAAAAATCGTAGCCAAACACAGATTTTCAAATGCAGGATGGTGTCAGAGTTGGTTGAGAATGGAATTTTTTTCCTAAACGGTTTTGCTGAATCTTGTTACGATTTGTATTGTATAGGCAATTTTAATTTTGAACTTTGCTTGGCTGGCATCGACTCCAAAAAATTAAATTAATGTACATAAATATAATAATACGCATGGTAAATACAATGCTCTTAATTTAATTTCTTATTAACGATATTATGTAAAAAAATTATTTGTTACTTTGTAGTAGTTTTTGAAGTCGGTTTTATTTTTGGTAAAAAAGTTTATTTTTCACTTTTTAGTTTTTTTTTTTTTTTTTTTTTTTTTTTTTTTTGAAGCAAACATTATTGTTTCCGCTATTTATACAGTTGGCAACAGTTTAAATTAATATCACTTTCTAAAATCTGTAAAAAATATCTCTAGAAATGCTGAAAATTTGAATTTAAAATAGAAATAAAACCTCAATAAACTTTTTTACCAAAAATAAAACCGACTTCAAAAACTACTACAAAGTAACAAATAATTTTTTTAAATAATATAGTTAATAAGAAATTAAATTAAGAGCTTTGTATTTACCATGCATATTATTATATTTATGTACATTAATTTGATTTTTTGGAGTCGGTGCCAGCCAAACGAAGTTAAGTATAATTATCCAACAGACACACATCCAAATATCTACGAGTTTTTTTACGATTTGTTATTTAGTTAAAGAATTTGAATTTTACCATTTTTGAAACAATTCATCTGATTTTATAAACGTGTATTTTCAAGTGATATTAGTTGTAATTATGTGTGCTAAATTAATGGTTATTGTAAAATTAATGCGTTTATACAGGCTATTACGTAAAAAAAATCGTAGCCAAACACAGATTTTCAAATGCAGGATGGTGTCAGAGTTGGTTGAGAATGGAATTTTTTTCCTAAACGGTTTTGCTGAATCTTGTTACGATTTGTATTGGATAGGCAATTTTAATTTTGAACTTTGCTTGGCTGGCATCGACTCCAAAAAATTAAATTAATGTACATAAATATAATAATACGCATGGTAAATACAATGCTCTTAATTTAATTTCTTATTAACGATATTATGTAAAAAAATTATTTGTTACTTTGTAGTAGTTTTTGAAGTCGGTTTTATTTTTGGTAAAAAAGTTTATTTTTCACTTTTTAGTTTTTTTTTTTTTGAAGCAAACATTATTGTTACCGCTATTTATACAGTTGGCAACAGTTTAAATTAATATCACTTTCTAAAATCTGTAAAAAATATCTCTAGAAATGCTGAAAATTTGAATTTAAAATAGAAATAAAACCTCAATAAACTTTTTTACCAAAAATAAAACCGACTTCAAAAACTACTACAAAGTAACAAATAATTTTTTTACATAATATAGTTAATAAGAAATTAAATTAAGAGCATTGTATTTACCATGCATATTATTATATTTATGTACATTAATTTGATTTTTTGGAGTCGGTGCCAGCCAAACGAAGTTAAGTATAATTATCCAACAGACACACATCCAAATATCTACGAGTTTTTTTACGATTTGTTATTTAGTTAAAAAATTTGAATTTTACCATTTTTGAAACAATTCATCTGATTTTATAAACGTGTATTTTCAAGTGATATTAGTTGTAATTATGTGTGCTAAATTAATGGTTATTGTAAAATTAATGCGTTTATACAGGCTATTATGTAAAAAAATCGTAGCCAAACACAGATTTTCAAATGCAGGATGGTGTCAGAGTTGGTTGAGAATGGAATTTTTTTCCTAAACGGTTTTGCTGAATCTTGTTACGATTTGTATTGGATAGGCAATTTTAATTTTGAACTTTGCTTGGCTGGCATCGACTCCAAAAAATTAAATTAATGTACATAAATATAATAATACGCATGGTAAATACAATGCTCTTAATTTAATTTCTTATTAACGATATTATGTAAAAAAATTATTTGTTACTTTGTAGTAGTTTTTGAAGTCGGTTTTATTTTTGGTAAAAAAGTTTATTTTTCACTTTTTAGTTTTTTTTTTTTTTTTTTTTTTTTTTGAAGCAAACATTATTGTTTCCGCTATTTATACAGTTGGCAACAGTTTAAATTAATATCACTTTCTAAAATCTGTAAAAAATATCTCTAGAAATGCTGAAAATTTGAATTTAAAATAGAAATAAAACCTCAATAAACTTTTTTACCAAAAATAAAACCGACTTCAAAAACTACTACAAAGTAACAAATAATTTTTTTTAAATAATATAGTTAATAAGAAATTAAATTAAGAGCTTTGTATTTACCATGCATATTATTATATTTATGTACATTAATTTGATTTTTTGGAGTCGGTGCCAGTCAAACGAAGTTAAGTATAATTATCCAACAGACACACATCCAAATATCTACGAGTTTTTTTACGATTTGTTATTTAGTTAAAGAATTTGAATTTTACCATTTTTGAAACAATTCATCTGATTTTATAAACGTGTATTTTCAAGTGATATTAGTTGTAATTATGTGTGCTAAATTAATGGTTATTGTAAAATTAATGCGTTTATACAGGCTATTACGTAAAAAAATCGTAGCCAAACACAGATTTTCAAATGCAGGATGGTGTCAGAGTTGGTTGAGAATGGAATTTTTTTCCTAAACGGTTTTGCTGAATCTTGTTACGATTTGTATTGGATAGGCAATTTTAATTTTGAACTTTGCTTGGCTGGCATCGACTCCAAAAAATTAAATTAATGTACATAAATATAATAATACGCATGGTAAATACAATGCTCTTAATTTAATTTCTTATTAACGATATTATGTAAAAAAATTATTTGTTACTTTGTAGTAGTTTTTGAAGTCGGTTTTATTTTTGGTAAAAAAGTTTATTTTTCACTTTTTAGTTTTTTTTTTTTTTTTGAAGCAAACATTATTGTTACCGCTATTTATACAGTTGGCAACAGTTTAAATTAATATCACTTTCTAAAATCTGTAAAAAATATCTCTAGAAATGCTGAAAATTTGAATTTAAAATAGAAATAAAACCTCAATAAACTCTTTTACCAAAAATAAAACCGACTTCAAAAACTACTACAAAGTAACAAATAATTTTTTTACATAATATAGTTAATAAGAAATTAAATTAAGAGCATTGTATTTACCATGCATATTATTATATTTATGTACATTAATTTGATTTTTTGGAGTCGGTGCCAGCCAAACGAAGTTAAGTATAATTATCCAACAGACACACATCCAAATATCTACGAGTTTTTTTACGATTTGTTATTTAGTTAAAAAATTTGAATTTTACCATTTTTGAAACAATTCATCAGATTTTATAAACGTGTATTTTCAAGTGATATTAGTTGTAATTATGTGTGCTAAATTAATGGTTATTGTAAAATTAATGCGTTTATACAGGCTATTATGTAAAAAAATCGTAGCCAAACACAGATTTTCAAATGCAGGATGGTGTCAGAGTTGCTTGAGAATGGAATTTTTTTCCTAAACGGTTTTGCTGAATCTTGTTACGATTTGTATTGGATAGGCAATTTTAATTTTGAACTTTGCTTGGCTGGCATCGACTCCAAAAAATTAAATTAATGTACATAAATATAATAATACGCATGGTAAATACAATGCTCTTAATTTAATTTCTTATTAACGATATTATGTAAAAAAATTATTTGTTACTTTGTAGTAGTTTTTGAAGTCGGTTTTATTTTTGGTAAAAAAGTTTATTTTTCACTTTTTTTTCTTTTTTTTTTTTTTTTTTTTTTTTGAAGCAAACATTATTGTTTCCGCTATTTATACAGTTGGCAACAGTTTAAATTAATATCACTTTCTAAAATCTGTAAAAAATATCTCTAGAAAAGCTGAAAATTTGAATTTAAAATAGAAATAAAACCTCAATAAACTTTTTTACCAAAAATAAAACCGACTTCAAAAACTACTACAAAGTAACAAATAATTTTTTTACATAATATAGTTAATAAGAAATTAAATTAAGAGCATTGTATTTACCATGCATATTATTATATTTATGTACATTAATTTGATTTTTTGGAGTCGGTGCCAGCCAAACGAAGTTAAGTATAATTATCCAACAGACACACATCCAAATATCTACGAGTTTTTTTACGATTCGTTATTTAGTTAAAAAATTTAAATTTTACCATTTTTGAAACAATTCATCTGATTTTATAAACGTGTATTTTCAAGTGATATTAGTTGTAATTATGTGTGCTAAATTAATGGTTATTGTAAAATTAATGCGTTTATACAGGCTATTATGTAAAAAAATCGTAGCCAAACACAGATTTTCAAATGCAGGATGGTGTCAGAGTTGGTTGAGAATGGAATTTTTTTCCTAAACGGTTTTGCTGAATCTTGTTACGATTTGTATTGGATAGGCAATTTTAATTTTGAACTTTGCTTGGCTGGCATCGACTCCAAAAAATTAAATTAATGTACATAAATATAATAATACGCATGGTAAATACAATGCTCTTAATTTAATTTCTTATTAACGATATTATGTAAAAAAATTATTTGTTACTTTGTAGTAGTTTTTGAAGTCGGTTTTATTTTTGGTAAAAAAGTTTATTTTTCACATTTTAGTTTTTTTTTTTTTTTTTTTTTTGAAGCAAACATTATTGTTTCCGCTATTTATACAGTTGGCAACAGTTTAAATTAATATCACTTTCTAAAATCTGTAAAAAATATCTCTAGAAATGCTGAAAATTTGAATTTAAAATAGAAATAAAACCTCAATAAACTTTTTTCCAAAAATAAAACCGACTTCAAAAACTACTACAAAGTAACAAATAATTTTTTTACATAATATAGTTAATAAGAAATTAAATTAAGAGCTTTGTATTTACCATGCATATTATTATATTTATGCACATTAATTTGATTTTTTGGAGTCGGTGCCAGCCAAACGAAGTTAAGTATAATTATCCAACAGACACACATCCAAATATCTACGAGTTTTTTTACGATTTGTTATTTAGTTAAAAAATTTGAATTTTACCATTTTTGAAACAATTCATCTGATTTTATAAACGTGTATTTTCAAGTGATATTAGTTGTAATTATGTGTGCTAAATTAATGGTTATTGTAAAATTAATGTGTTTATACAGGCTATTATGTAAAAAAATCGTAGCCAAACACAGATTTTCAAATGCAGGATGGTGTCAGAGTTGGTTGAGAATGGAATTTTTTTCCTAAACGGTTTTGCTGAATCTTGTTACGATTTGTATTGTATAGGCAATTTTAATTTTGAACTTTGCTTGGCTGGCATCGACTCCAAAAAATTAAATTAATGTACATAAATATAATAATACGCATGGTAAATACAATGCTCTTAATTTAATTTCTTATTAACGATATTATGTAAAAAAATTATTTGTTACTTTGTAGTAGTTTTTGAAGTCGGTTTTATTTTTGGTAAAAAAGTTTATTTTTCACTTTTTTTTTTTTTTTTTTTTTTTTTTTGAAGCAAACATTATTGTTTCCGCTATTTATACAGTTGGCAACAGTTTAAATTAATATCACTTTCTAAAATCTGTAAAAAATATCTCTAGAAATGCTGAAAATTTGAATTTAAAATAGAAATAAAACCTCAATAAACTTTTTTACCAAAAATAAAACCGACTTCAAAAACTACTACAAAGTAACAAATAATTTTTTTAAATAATATAGTTAATAAGAAATTAAATTAAGAGCTTTGTATTTACCATGCATATTATTATATTTATGTACATTAATTTGATTTTTTGGAGTCGGTGCCAGCCAAACGAAGTTAAGTATAATTATCCAACAGACACACATCCAAATATCTACGAGTTTTTTTACGATTTGTTATTTAGTTAAAAAATTTGAATTTTACCATTTTTGAAACAATTCATCTGATTTTATAAACGTGTATTTTCAAGTGATATTAGTTGTAATTATGTGTGCTAAATTAATGGTTATTGTAAAATTAATGCGTTTATACAGGCTATTATGTAAAAAAATTGTAGCCAAACACAGATTTTCAAATGCAGGATGGTGTCAGAGTTGGTTGAGAATGGAATTTTTTTCCTAAACGGTTTTGCTGAATCTTGTTACGATTTGTATTGTATAGGCAATTTTAATTTTGAACTTTGCTTGGCTGGCATCGACTCCAAAAAATTAAATTAATGTACATAAATATAATAATACGCATGGTAAATACAATGCTCTTAATTTAATTTCTTATTAACGATATTATGTAAAAAAATTATTTGTTACTTTGTAGTAGTTTTTGAAGTCGGTTTTATTTTTGGTAAAAAAGTTTATTTTTCACTTTTTAGTTTTTTTTTTTTTTTTTTTTTTTTGAAGCAAACATTATTGTTTCCGCTATTTATACAGTTGGCAACAGTTTAAATTAATATCACTTTCTAAAATCTGTAAAAAATATCTCTAGAAATGCTGAAAATTTGAATTTAAAATAGAAATAAAACCTCAATAAACTTTTTTGCCAAAAATAAAACCGACTTCAAAAACTACTACAAAGTAACAAATAATTTTTTTAAATAATATAGTTAATAAGAAATTAAATTAAGAGCTTTGTATTTACCATGCATATTATTATATTTATGTACATTAATTTGATTTTTTGGAGTCGGTGCCAGCCAAACGAAGTTAAGTATAATTATCCAACAGACACACATCCAAATATCTACGAGTTTTTTTACGATTTGTTATTTAGTTAAAGAATTTGAATTTTACCATTTTTGAAACAATTCATCTGATTTTATAAACGTGTATTTTCAAGTGATATTAGTTGTAATTATGTGTGCTAAATTAATGGTTATTGTAAAATTAATGCGTTTATACAGGCTATTACGTAAAAAAATCGTAGCCAAACACAGATTTTCAAATGCAGGATGGTGTCAGAGTTGGTTGAGAATGGAATTTTTTTCCTAAACGGTTTTGCTGAATCTTGTTACGATTTGTATTGGATAGGCAATTTTAATTTTGAACTTTGCTTGGCTGGCATCGACTCCAAAAAATTAAATTAATGTACATAAATATAATAATACGCATGGTAAATACAATGCTCTTAATTTAATTTCTTATTAACGATATTATGTAAAAAAATTATTTGTTACTTTGTAGTAGTTTTTGAAGTCGGTTTTATTTTTGGTAAAAAAGTTTATTTTTCACTTTTTAGTTTTTTTTTTTTTTGAAGCAAACATTATTGTTTCCGCTATTTATACAGTTGGCAACAGTTTAAATTAATATCACTTTCTAAAATCTGTAAAAAATATCTCTAGAAATGCTGAAAATTTGAATTTAAAATAGAAATAAAACCTCAATAAACTTTTTTCCAAAAATAAAACCGACTTCAAAAACTACTACAAAGTAACAAATAATTTTTTTACATAATATAGTTAATAAGAAATTAAATTAAGAGCTTTGTATTTACCATGCATATTATTATATTTATGCACATTAATTTGATTTTTTGGAGTCGGTGCCAGCCAAACGCAGTTAAGTATAATTATCCAACAGACACACATCCAAATATCTACGAGTTTTTTTACGATTTGTTATTTAGTTAAAAAATTTGAATTTTACCATTTTTGAAACAATTCATCTGATTTTATAAACGTGTATTTTCAAGTGATATTAGTTGTAATTATGTGTGCTAAATTAATGGTTATTGTAAAATTAATGCGTTTATACAGGCTATTATGTAAAAAAATCGTAGCCAAACACAGATTTTCAAATGCAGGATGGTGTCAGAGTTGGTTGAGAATGGATTTTTTTTCCTAAACGGTTTTGCTGAATCTTGTTACGATTTGTATTGTATAGGCAATTTTAATTTTGAACTTTGCTTGGCTGGCATCGACTCCAAAAAATTAAATTAATGTACATAAATATAATAATACGCATGGTAAATACAATGCTCTTAATTTAATTTCTTATTAACGATATTATGTAAAAAAATTATTTGTTACTTTGTAGTAGTTTTTGAAGTCGGTTTTATTTTTGGTAAAAAAGTTTATTTTTCACTTTTTAGTTTTTTTTTTTTTTTTTTTTTTTTTTTGAAGCAAACATTATTGTTTCCGCTATTTATACAGTTGGCAACAGTTTAAATTAATATCACTTTCTAAAATCTGTAAAAAATATCTCTAGAAATGCTGAAAATTTGAATTTAAAATAGAAATAAAACCTCAATAAACTTTTTTACCAAAAATAAAACCGACTTCAAAAACTACTACAAAGTAACAAATAATTTTTTAAATAATATAGTTAATAAGAAATTAAATTAAGAGCTTTGTATTTACCATGCATATTATTATATTTATGTACATTAATTTGATTTTTTGGAGTCGGTGCCAGCCAAACGAAGTTAAGTATAATTATCCAACAGACACACATCCAAATATCTACGAGTTTTTTTACGATTTGTTATTTAGTTAAAGAATTTGAATTTTACCATTTTTGAAACAATTCATCTGATTTTATAAACGTGTATTTTCAAGTGATATTAGTTGTAATTATGTGTGCTAAATTAATGGTTATTGTAAAATTAATGCGTTTATACAGGCTATTACGTAAAAAAATCGTAGCCAAACACAGATTTTCAAATGCAGGATGGTGTCAGAGTTGGTTGAGAATGGAATTTTTTTCCTAAACGGTTTTGCTGAATCTTGTTACGATTTGTATTGGATAGGCAATTTTAATTTTGAACTTTGCTTGGCTGGCATCGACTCCAAAAAATTAAATTAATGTACATAAATATAATAATACGCATGGTAAATACAATGCTCTTAATTTAATTTCTTATTAACGATATTATGTAAAAAAATTATTTGTTACTTTGTAGTAGTTTTTGAAGTCGGTTTTATTTTTGGTAAAAAAGTTTATTTTTCACTTTTTAGTTTTTTTTTTTTTTTTTTTTTTGAAGCAAACATTATTGTTTCCGCTATTTATACAGTTGGCAACAGTTTAAATTAATATCACTTTCTAAAATCTGTAAAAAATATCTCTAGAAATGCTGAAAATTTGAATTTAAAATAGAAATAAAACCTCAATAAACTTTTTTACCAAAAATAAAACCGACTTCAAAAACTACTACAAAGTAACAAATAATTTTTTTAAATAATATAGTTAATAAGAAATTAAATTAAGAGCTTTGTATTTACCATGCATATTATTATATTTATGTACATTAATTTGATTTTTTGGAGTCGGTGCCAGCCAAACGAAGTTAAGTATAATTATCCAACAGACACACATCCAAATATCTACGAGTTTTTTTTACGATTTGTTATTTAGTTAAAAAATTTGAATTTTACCATTTTTGAAACAATTCATCTGATTTTATAAACGTGTATTTTCAAGTGATATTAGTTGTAATTATGTGTGCTAAATTAATGGTTATTGTAAAATTAATGCGTTTATACAGGCTATTATGTAAAAAAATCGTAGCCAAACACAGATTTTCAAATGCAGGATGGTGTCAGAGTTGGTTGAGAATGGAATTTTTTTCCTAAACGGTTTTGCTGAATCTTGTTACGATTTGTATTGTATAGGCAATTTTAATTTTGAACTTTGCTTGGCTGGCATCGACTCCAAAAAATTAAATTAATGTACATAAATATAATAATACGCATGGTAAATACAATGCTCTTAATTTAATTTCTTATTAACGATATTATGTAAAAAAATTATTTGTTACTTTGTAGTAGTTTTTGAAGTCGGTTTTATTTTTGGTAAAAAAGTTTATTTTTCACTTTTTAGTTTTTTTTTTTTTTTTTTTTTTTTTTTTTGAAGCAAACATTATTGTTTCCGCTATTTATACAGTTGGCAACAGTTTAAATTAATATCACTTTCTAAAATCTGTAAAAAATATCTCTAGAAATGCTGAAAATTTGAATTTAAAATAGAAATAAAACCTCAATAAACTTTTTTACCAAAAATAAAACCGACTTCAAAAACTACTACAAAGTAACAAATAATTTTTTTAAATAATATAGTTAATAAGAAATTAAATTAAGAGCTTTGTATTTACCATGCATATTATTATATTTATGTACATTAATTTGATTTTTTGGAGTCGGTGCCAGCCAAACGAAGTTAAGTATAATTATCCAACAGACACACATCCAAATATCTACGAGTTTTTTTACGATTTGTTATTTAGTTAAAGAATTTGAATTTTACCATTTTTGAAACAATTCATCTGATTTTATAAACGTGTATTTTCAAGTGATATTAGTTGTAATTATGTGTGCTAAATTAATGGTTATTGTAAAATTAATGCGTTTATACAGGCTATTACGTAAAAAAATCGTAGCCAAACACAGATTTTCAAATGCAGGATGGTGTCAGAGTTGGTTGAGAACGGAATTTTTTTCCTAAACGGTTTTGCTGAATCTTGTTACGATTTGTATTGGATAGGCAATTTTAATTTTGAACTTTGCTTGGCTGGCATCGACTCCAAAAAATTAAATTAATGTACATAAATATAATAATACGCATGGTAAATACAATGCTCTTAATTTAATTTCTTATTAACGATATTATGTAAAAAAATTATTTGTTACTTTGTAGTAGTTTTTGAAGTCGGTTTTATTTTTGGTAAAAAAGTTTATTTTTCACTTTTTAGTTTTTTTTTTTTTTTTTTTTTGAAGCAAACATTATTGTTTCCGCTATTTATACAGTTGGCAACAGTTTAAATTAATATCACTTTCTAAAATCTGTAAAAAATATCTCTAGAAATGCTGAAAATTTGAATTTAAAATAGAAATAAAACCTCAATAAACTTTTTTACCAAAAATAAAACCGACTTCAAAAACTACTACAAAGTAACAAATAATTTTTTTACATAATATAGTTAATAAGAAATTAAATTAAGAGCATTGTATTTACCATACATATTATTATATTTATGTACATTAATTTGATTTTTTGGAGTCGGTGCCAGCCAAACGAAGTTAAGTATAATTATCCAACAGACACACATCCAAATATCTACGAGTTTTTTTACGATTTGTTATTTAGTTAAAAAATTTGAATTTTACCATTTTTGAAACAATTCATCTGATTTTATAAACGTGTATTTTCAAGTGATATTAGTTGTAATTATGTGTGCTAAATTGATGGTTATTGTAAAATTAATGCGTTTATACAGGCTATTATGTAAAAAAATCGTAGCCAAACACAGATTTTCAAATGCAGGATGTTGTCAGAGTTGGTTGAGAATGGAATTTTTTTCCTAAACGGTTTTGCTGAATCTTGTTACGATTTGTATTGGATAGGCAATTTTAATTTTGAACTTTGCTTGGCTGGCATCGACTCCAAAAAATTAAATTAATGTACATAAATATAATAATACGCATGGTAAATACAATGCTCTTAATTTAATTTCTTATTAACGATATTATGTAAAAAAATTATTTGTTACTTTGTAGTAGTTTTTGAAGTCGGTTTTATTTTTGGTAAAAAAGTTTATTTTTCACTTTTTAGTTTTTTTTTTTTTTTTTTTTTTTTTTTTTTAAGCAAACATTATTGTTTCCGCTATTTATACAGTTGGCAACAGTTTAAATTAATATCACTTTCTAAAATCTGTAAAAAATATCTCTAGAAATGCTGAAAATTTGAATTTAAAATAGAAATAAAACCTCAATAAACTTTTTTCCAAAAATAAAACCGACTTCAAAAACTACTACAAAGTAACAAATAATTTTTTTACATAATATAGTTAATAAGAAATTAAATTAAGAGCTTTGTATTTACCATGCATATTATTATATTTATGTACATTAATTTGATTTTTTGGAGTCGGTGCCAGCCAAACGAAGTTAAGTATAATTATCCAACAGACACACATCCAAATATCTACGAGTTTTTTTACGATTTGTTATTTAGTTAAAAAATTTGAATTTTACCATTTTTGAAACAATTCATCTGATTTTATAAACGTGTATTTTCAAGTGATATTAGTTGTAATTATGTGTGCTAAATTAATGGTTATTGTAAAATTAATGCGTTTATACAGGCTATTATGTAAAAAAATCGTAGCCAAACACAGATTTTCAAATGCAGGATGGTGTCAGAGTTGGTTGAGAATGGAATTTTTTTCCTAAACGGTTTTGCTGAATCTTGTTACGATTTGTATTGGATAGGCAATTTTAATTTTGAACTTTGCTTGGCTGGCATCGACTCCAAAAAATTAAATTAATGTACATAAATATAATAATACGCATGGTAAATACAATGCTCTTAATTTAATTTCTTATTAACGATATTATGTAAAAAAATTATTTGTTACTTTGTAGTAGTTTTTGAAGTCGGTTTTATTTTTGGTAAAAAAGTTTATTTTTCACTTTTTTTTTTTTTTTTTTTTTTTTTTTGAAGCAAACATTATTGTTTCCGCTATTTATACAGTTGGCAACAGTTTAAATTAATATCACTTTCTAAAATCTGTAAAAAATATCTTTAGAAATGCTGAAAATTTGAATTTAAAATAGAAATAAAACCTCAATAAACTTTTTTACCAAAAATAAAACCGACTTCAAAAACTACTACAAAGTAACAAATAATTTTTTTAAATAATATAGTTAATAAGAAATTAAATTAAGAGCATTGTATTTACCATGCATATTATTATATTTATGTACATTAATTTGATTTTTTGGAGTCGGTGCCAGCCAAACGAAGTTAAGTATAATTATCCAACAGACACACATCCAAATATCTACGAGTTTTTTTACGATTTGTTATTTAGTTAAAGAATTTGAATTTTACCATTTTTGAAACAATTCATCTGATTTTATAAACGTGTATTTTCAAGTGATATTAGTTGTAATTATGTGTGCTAAATTAATGGTTATTGTAAAATTAATGCGTTTATACAGGCTATTACGTAAAAAAATCGTAGCCAAACACAGATTTTCAAATGCAGGATGGTGTCAGAGTTGGTTGAGAATGGAATTTTTTTCCTAAACGGTTTTGCTGAATCTTGTTACGATTTGTATTGGATAGGCAATTTTAATTTTGAACTTTGCTTGGCTGGCATCGACTCCAAAAAATTAAATTAATGTACATAAATATAATAATACGCATGGTAAATACAATGCTCTTAATTTAATTTCTTATTAACGATATTATGTAAAAAAATTATTTGTTACTTTGTAGTAGTTTTTGAAGTCGGTTTTATTTTTGGTAAGAAAGTTTATTTTTCACTTTTTAGTTTTTTTTTTTTTTTTTTTTTTGAAGCAAACATTATTGTTTCCGCTATTTATACAGTTGGCAACAGTTTAAATTAATATCACTTTCTAAAATCTGTAAAAAATATCTCTAGAAATGCTGAAAATTTGAATTTAAAATAGAAATAAAACCTCAATAAACTTTTTTCCAAAAATAAAACCGACTTCAAAAACTACTACAAAGTAACAAATAATTTTTTTACATAATATAGTTAATAAGAAATTAAATTAAGAGCTTTGTATTTACCATGCATATTATTATATTTATGTACATTAATTTGATTTTTTGGAGTCGGTGCCAGCCAAACGAAGTTAAGTATAATTATCCAACAGACACACATCCAAATATCTACGGCCCCACCAGTGGCCGAGAGGTTCTGCCCTCGAAGCTGGTAGACGGGAAGTGCTGGGTTCGATCCCAATCTCGCCCGTCGGCCTAATCGTTCGGAGTTTTCGTGGTTTTCTTCGAGCCGTGGATTTTCCATGTGTAAATACGGATTAGGTTCCCTTAGAAAGACCCCCACGGAGGGCACTCCCCCTGGGCCTATATCCCTCGTGTAGATAATTGGCCGTCAAAAAATCAACCCAACCCAAATATCTACGAGTTTTTTTACGATTTGTTATTTAGTTAAAAAATTTGAATTTTACCATTTTTGAAACAATTCATCTGATTTTATAAACGTGTATTTTCAAGTGATATTAGTTGTAATTATGTGTGCTAAATTAATGGTTATTGTAAAATTAATGCGTTTATACAGGCTATTATGTAAAAAAATCGTAGCCAAACACAGATTTTCAAATGCAGGATGGTGTCAGAGTTGGTTGAGAATGGAATTTTTTTCCTAAACGGTTTTGCTGAATCTTGTTACGATTTGTATTGGATAGGCAATTTTAATTTTGAACTTTGCTTGGCTGGCATCGACTCCAAAAAATTAAATTAATGTACATAAATATAATAATACGCATGGTAAATACAATGCTCTTAATTTAATTTCTTATTAACGATATTATGTAAAAAAATTATTTGTTACTTTGTAGTAGTTTTTGAAGTCGGTTTTATTTTTGGTAAA
This sequence comes from Maratus speciosus, assembly GCA_963932465.1. NCBI lineage: Eukaryota > Metazoa > Arthropoda > Arachnida > Araneae > Salticidae > Maratus > Maratus speciosus. The sequence continues at coordinate 348,963,517 of OZ010800.1, read as the reverse complement.
AAAGTTTATTTTTCACTTTTTAGTTTTTTTTTTTTTTTTTTTTGAAGCAAACATTATTGTTTCCGCTATTTATACAGTTGGCAACAGTTTAAATTAATATCACTTTCTAAAATCTGTAAAAAATATCTCTAGAAATGCTGAAAATTTGAATTTAAAATAGAAATAAAACCTCAATAAACTTTTTTACCAAAAATAAAACCGACTTCAAAAACTACTACAAAGTAACAAATAATTTTTTTGCATAATATAGTTAATAAGAAATTAAATTAAGAGCATTGTATTTACCATGCATATTATTATATTTATGTACATTAATTTGATTTTTTGGAGTCGGTGCCAGCCAAACGAAGTTAAGTATAATTATCCAACAGACACACATCCAAATATCTACGAGTTTTTTTACGATTTGTTATTTAGTTAAAAAATTTGAATTTTACCATTTTTGAAACAATTCATCTGATTTTATAAACGTTTATTTTCAAGTGATATTAGTTGTAATTATGTGTGCTAAATTAATGGTTATTATAAAATTAATGCGTTTATACAGGCTATTATGTAAAAAAATCGTAGCCAAACACAGATTTTCAAATGCAGGATGGTGTCAGAGTTGGTTGAGAATGGAATTTTTTTCCCTAAACGGTTTTGCTGAATCTTGTTACGATTTGTATTGGATAGGCAATTTTAATTTTGAACTTTGCTTGGCTGGCATCGACTCCAAAAAATTAAATTAATGTACATAAATATAATAATACGCATGGTAAATACAATGCTCTTAATTTAATTTCTTATTAACGATATTATGGAAAAAAATTATTTGTTACTTTGTAGTAGTTTTTGCAGTCGGTTTTATTTTTGGTAAAAAAGTTTATTTTTCACTTTTTAGTTTTTTTTTTTTTTTTTTTTTTTTTGAAGCAAACATTATTGTTTCCGCTATTTATACAGTTGGCAACAGTTTAAATTAATATCACTTTCTAAAATCTGTAAAAAATATCTCTAGAAATGCTGAAAATTTGAATTTAAAATAGAAATAAAACCTCAATAAACTTTTTTACAAAAAATAAAACCGACATCAAAAACTATTACAAAGTAACAAATAATTTTTTTACATAATATAGTTAATAAGAAATTAAATTAAGAGCATTGTATTTACCATGCATATTATTATATTTATGTACATTAATTTGATTTTTTGGAGTCGGTGCCAGCCAAACGAAGTTAAGTATAATTATCCAACAGACACACATCCAAATATCTACGAGTTTTTTTACGATTTGTTATTTAGTTAAAAAATTTGAATTTTACCATTTTTGAAACAATTCATCTGATTTTATAAACGTGTATTTTCAAGTGATATTAGTTGTAATTATGTGTGCTAAATTGATGGTTATTGTAAAATTAATGCGTTTATACAGGCTATTATGTAAAAAAATCGTAGCCAAACACAGATTTTCAAATGCAGGATGTTGTCAGAGTTGGTTGAGAATGGAATTTTTTTCCTAAACGGTTTTGCTGAATCTTGTTACGATTTGTATTGGATAGGCAATTTTAATTTTGAACTTTGCTTGGCTGGCATCGACTTCAAAAAATTAAATTAATGTACATAAATATAATAATACGCATGGTAAATACAATGCTCTTAATTTAATTTCTTATTAACGATATTATGTAAAAAAATTATTTGTTACTTTGTAGTAGTTTTTGAAGTCGGTTTTATTTTTGGTAAAAAAGTTTATTTTTCACTTTTTAGTTTTTTTTTTTTTTTTTGAAGCAAACATTATTGTTTCCGCTATTTATACAGTTGGCAACAGTTTAAATTAATATCACTTTCTAAAATCTGTAAAAAATATCTCTAGAAATGCTGAAAATTTGAATTTAAAATAGAAATAAAACCTCAATAAACTTTTTTCCAAAAATAAAACCGACTTCAAAAACTACTACAAAGTAACAAATAATTTTTTTACATAATATAGTTAATAAGAAATTAAATTAAGAGCTTTGTATTTACCATGCATATTATTATATTTATGTACATTAATTTGATTTTTTGGAGTCGGTGCCAGCCAAACGAAGTTAAGTATAATTATCCAACAGACACACATCCAAATATCTACGGCCCCACCAGTGGCCGAAAGGTTCTGCCCTCGAAGCTGGTAGACGGGAAGTGCTGGGTTCGATCCCAATCGCGCCCGTCGGCCTAATCGTTCGGAGTTTTCGTGGTTTTCTTCGAGCCGTGGATTTTCCATGTGTTAATACGGATTAGGTTCCCTTAGAAAGACCCCCACGGAGGGCACTCCCCCTGGGCCTATATCCCTCGTGTAGATGATTGGCCGTCAAAAAATCAACCCAACCCAACCCAACCCAAATATCTACGAGTTTTTTTACGATTTGTTATTTAGTTAAAAAATTTGAATTTTACCATTTTTGAAACAATTCATCTGATTTTATAAACGTGTATTTTCAAGTGATATTAGTTGTAATTATGTGTGCTAAATTAATGGTTATTGTAAAATTAATGCGTTTATACAGGCTATTATGTAAAAAAAATCGTAGCCAAACACAGATTTTCAAATGCAGGATGGTGTCAGAGTTGGTTGAGAATGGAATTTTTTTCCTAAACGGTTTTGCTGAATCTTGTTACGATTTGTATTGGATAGGCAATTTTAATTTTGAACTTTGCTTGGCTGGCATCGACTCCAATAAATTAAATTAATGTACATAAATATAATAATACGCATGGTAAATACAATGCTCTTAATTTAATTTCTTATTAACGATATTATGTAAAAAAATTATTTGTTACTTTGTAGTAGTTTTTGAAGTCGGTTTTATTTTAGGTAAAAAAGTTTATTTTTCACTTTTTAGTTTTTTTTTTTTTTTTGAAGCAAACATTATTGTTTCCGCTATTTATACAGTTGGCAACAGTTTAAATTAATATCACTTTCTAAAATCTGTAAAAAATATCTCTAGAAATGCTGAAAATTTGAATTTAAAATAGAAATAAAACCTCAATAAACTTTTTTCCAAAAATAAAACCGACTTCAAAAACTACTACAAAGTAACAAATAATTTTTTTACATAATATAGTTAATAAGAAATTAAATTAAGAGCTTTGTATTTACCATGCATATTATTATATTTATGTACATTAATTTGATTTTTTGGAGTCGGTGCCAGCCAAACGAAGTTAAGTATAATTATCCAACAGACACACATCCAAATATCTACGGCCCCACCAGTGGCCGAGAGGTTCTGCCCTCGAAGCTGGTAGACGGGAAGTGCTGGGTTCGATCCCAATCGCGCCCGTCGGCCTAATCTTTCGGAGTTTTCGTGGTTTTCTTCGAGCCGTGGATTTTCCATGTGTAAATACGGATTAGGTTCCCTTAGAAAGACCCCCAGGGAGGGCACTCCAACTGGGCCTATATCCCTCGTGTAGATAATTGGCCGTCAAAAAATCAACCCAACCCAAATATCTACGAGTTTTTTTACGATTTGTTATTTAGTTAAAAAATTTGAATTTTACCATTTTTGAAACAATTCATCTGATTTTATAAACGTGTATTTTCAAGTGATATTAGTTGTAATTATGTGTGCTAAATTAATGGTTATTGTAAAATTAATGCGTTTATACAGGCTATTATGTAAAAAAATCGTAGCCAAACACAGATTTTCAAATGCAGGATGGTGTCAGAGTTGGTTGAGAATGGAATTTTTTTCCTAAACGGTTTTGCTGAATCTTGTTACGATTTGTATTGGATAGGCAATTTTAATTTTGAACTTTGCTTGGCTGGCATCGACTCCAAAAAATTAAATTAATGTACATAAATACGCATGGTAAATACAATGCTCTTAATTTAATTTCTTATTAACGATATTATGTAAAAAAATTATTTGTTACTTTGTAGTAGTTTTTGAAGTCGGTTTTATTTTTGGTAAAAAAGTTTATTTTTCACTTTTTAGTTTTTTTTTTTTTTTTGAAGCAAACATTATTGTTTCCGCTATTTATACAGTTGGCAACAGTTTAAATTAATATCACTTTCTAAAATCTGTAAAAAATATCTCTAGAAATGCTGAAAATTTGAATTTAAAATAGAAATAAAACCTCAATGAACTTTTTTCCAAAAATAAAACCGACTTCAAAAACTACTACAAAGTAACAAATAATTTTTTTACATAATATAGTTAATAAGAAATTAAATTAAGAGCTTTGTATTTACCATGCATATTATTATATTTATGTACATTAATTTGATTTTTTGGAGTCGGTGCCAGCCAAACGAAGTTAAGTATAATTATCCAACAGACACACATCCAAATATCTACGGCCCCACCAGTGGCCGAGAGGTTCTGCCCTCGAAGCTGGTAGACGGGAAGTGCTGGGTTCGATCCCAATCGCGCCCGTCGGCCTAATCGTTCGGAGTTTTCGTGGTTTTCTTCGAGCCGTGGATTTTCCATGTGTAAATACGGATTAGGTTCCCTTAGAAAGACCCCCACGGAGGGCACTCCCCCTGGGCCTATATCCCTCGTGTAGATAATTGGCCGTCAAAAAATCAACCCAACCCAACCCAACCCAAATATCTACGAGTTTTTTTACGATTTGTTATTTAGTTAAAAAATTTGAATTTTACCATTTTTGAAACAATTCATCTGATTTTATAAACGTGTATTTTCAAGTGATATTAGTTGTAATTATGTGTGCTAAATTAATGGTTATTGTAAAATTAATGCGTTTATACAGGCTATTATGTAAAAAAATCGTAGCCAAACACAGATTTTCAAATGCAGGATGGTGTCAGAGTTGGTTGAGAATGGAATTTTTTTCCTAAACGGTTTTGCTGAATCTTGTTACGATTTGTATTGGATAGGCAATTTTAATTTTGAACTTTGCTTGGCTGGCATCGACTCCAAAAAATTAAATTAATGTACATAAATATAATAATACGCATGGTAAATACAATGCTCTTAATTTAATTTCTTATTAACGATATTATGTAAAAAAATTATTTGTTACTTTGTAGTAGTTTTTGAAGTCGGTTTTATTTTTGGTAAAAAAGTTTATTTTTCACTTTTTAGTTTTTTTTTTTTTTTTTTTTTGAAGCAAACATTATTGTTTCCGCTATTTATACAGTTGGCAACAGTTTAAATTAATATCACTTTCTAAAATCTGTAAAAAATATCTCTAGAAATGCTGAAAATTTGAATTTAAAATAGAAATAAAACCTCAATAAACTTTTTTACAAAAAATAAAACCGACTTCAAAAACTACTACAAAGTAACAAATAATTTTTTTACATAATATAGTTAATAAGAAATTAAATTAAGAGCATTGTATTTACCATGCATATTATTATATTTATGTACATTAATTTGATTTTTTGGAGTCGGTGCCAGCCAAACGAAGTTAAGTATAATTATCCAACAGACACACATCCAAATATCTACGAGTTTTTTTACGATTTGTTATTTAGTTAAAAAATTTGAATTTTACCATTTTTGAAACAATTCATCTGATTTTATAAACGTGTATTTTCAAGTGATATTAGTTGTAATTATGTGTGCTAAATTGATGGTTATTGTAAAATTAATGCGTTTATACAGGCTATTATGTAAAAAAATCGTAGCCAAACACAGATTTTCAAATGCAGGATGTTGTCAGAGTTGGTTGAGAATGGAATTTTTTTCCTAAACGGTTTTGCTGAATCTTGTTACGATTTGTATTGGATAGGCAATTTTAATTTTGAACTTTGCTTGGCTGGCATCGACTTCAAAAAATTAAATTAATGTACATAAATATAATAATACGCATGGTAAATACAATGCTCTTAATTTAATTTCTTATTAACGATATTATGTAAAAAAATTATTTGTTACTTTGTAGTAGTTTTTGAAGTCGGTTTTATTTTTGGTAAAAAAGTTTATTTTTCACTTTTTAGTTTTTTTTTTTTTTTTGAAGCAAACATTATTGTTTCCGCTATTTATACAGTTGGCAACAGTTTAAATTAATATCACATTCTAAAATCTGTAAAAAATATCTCTAGAAATGCTGAAAATTTGAATTTAAAATAGAAATAAAACCTCAATAAACTTTTTTCCAAAAATAAAACCGACTTCAAAAACTACTACAAAGTAACAAATAATTTTTTTACATAATATAGTTAATAAGAAATTAAATTAAGAGCTTTGTATTTACCATGCATATTATTATATTTATGTACATTAATTTGATTTTTTGGAGTCGGTGCCAGCCAAACGAAGTTAAGTATAATTATCCAACAGACACACATCTAAATATCTACGGCCCCACCAGTGGCCGAGAGGTTCTGCCCTCGAAGCTGGTAGACGGGAAGTGCTGGGTTCGATCCCAATCGCGCCCGTCGGCCTAATCGTTCGGAGTTTTCGTGGTTTTCTTCGAGCCGTGGATTTTCCATGTGTAAATACGGATTAGGTTCCCTTAGAAAGACCCCCACGGAGGGCACTCCAACTGGGCCTATATCCCTCGTGTAGATAATTGGCCGTCAAAAAATCAACCCAACCCAACCCAACCCAAATATCTACGAGTTTTTTTACGATTTGTTATTTAGTTAAAAAATTTGAATTTTACCATTTTTGAAACAATTCATCTGATTTTATAAACGTGTATTTTCAAGTGATATTAGTTGTAATTATGTGTGCTAAATTAATGGTTATTGTAAAATTAATGCGTTTATACAGGCTATTATGTAAAAAAATCGTAGCCAAACACAGATTTTCAAATGGAGGATGGTGTCAGAGTTGGTTGAGAATGGAATTTTTTTCCTAAACGGTTTTGCTGAATCTTGTTACGATTTGTATTGTATAGGCAATTTTAATTTTGAACTTTGCTTGGCTGGCATCGACTCCAAAAAATTAAATTAATGTACATAAATATAATAATACGCATGGTAAATACAATGCTCTTAATTTAATTTCTTATTAACGATATTATGTAAAAAAATTATTTGTTACTTTGTAGTAGTTTTTGAAGTCGGTTTTATTTTTGGTAAAAAAGTTTATTTTTCACTTTTTAGTTTTTTTTTTTTTTTTTTTTTTTTTGAAGCAAACATTATTGTTTCCGCTATTTATACAGTTGGCAAGAGTTTAAATTAATATCACTTTCTAAAATCTGTAAAAAATATCTCTAGAAATGCTGAAAATTTGAATTTAAAATAGAAATAAAACCTCAATAAACTTTTTTACCAAAAATAAAACCGACTTCAAAAACTACTACAAAGTAACAAATAATTTTTTTAAATAATATAGTTAATAAGAAATTAAATTAAGAGCTTTGTATTTACCATGCATATTATTATATTTATGTACATTAATTTGATTTTTTGGAGTCGGTGCCAGCCAAACGAAGTTAAGTATAATTATCCAACAGACACACATCCAAATATCTACGAGTTTTTTTACGATTTGTTATTTAGTTAAAGAATTTGAATTTTACCATTTTTGAAACAATTCATCTGATTTTATAAACGTGTATTTTCAAGTGATATTAGTTGTAATTATGTGTGCTAAATTAATGGTTATTGTAAAATTAATGCGTTTATACAGGCTATTACGTAAAAAAATCGTAGCGAAACACAGATTTTCAAATGCAGGATGGTGTCAGAGTTGGTTGAGAATGGAATTTTTTTCCTAAACGGTTTTGCTGAATCTTGTTACGATTTGTATTGGATAGGCAATTTTAATTTTGAACTTTGCTTGGCTGGCATCGACTCCAAAAAATTAAATTAATGTACATAAATATAATAATACGCATGGTAAATACAATGCTCTTAATTTAATTTCTTATTAACGATATTATGTAAAAAAATTATTTGTTACTTTGTAGTAGTTTTTGAAGTCGGTTTTATTTTTGGTAAAAAAGTTTATTTTCACTTTTTAGTTTTTTTTTTTTTTTTTTTTTGAAGCAAACATTATTGTTTCCGCTATTTATACAGTTGGCAACAGTTTAAATTAATATCACTTTCTAAAATCTGTAAAAAATATCTCTAGAAATGCTGAAAATTTGAATTTAAAATAGAAATAAAACCTCAATAAACTTTTTTACCAAAAATAAAACCGACTTCAAAAACTACTACAAAGTAACAAATAATTTTTTTGCATAATATAGTTAATAAGAAATTAAATTAAGAGCATTGTATTTACCATGCATATTATTATATTTATGTACATTAATTTGATTTTTTGGAGTCGGTGCCAGCCAAACGAATTTAAGTATAATTATCCAACAGACACACATCCAAATATCTACGAGTTTTTTTACGATTTGTTATTTAGTTAAAAAATTTGAATTTTACCATTTTTGAAACAATTCATCTGATTTTATAAACGTGTATTTTCAAGTGATATTAGTTGTAATTATGTGTGCTAAATTGATGGTTATTGTAAAATTAATGCGTTTATACAGGCTATTATGTAAAAAAATCGTAGCCAAACACAGATTTTCAAATGCAGGATGTTGTCAGAGTTGGTTGAGAATGGAATTTTTTTCCTAAACGGTTTTGCTGAATCTTGTTACGATTTGTATTGGATAGGCAATTTTAATTTTGAACTTTGCTTGGCTGGCATCGACTTCAAAAAATTAAATTAATGTACATAAATATAATAATACGCATGGTAAATACAATGCTCTTAATTTAATTTCTTATTAACGATATTATGTAAAAAAATTATTTGTTACTTTGTAGTAGTTTTTGAAGTCGGTTTTATTTTTGGTAAAAAAGTTTATTTTTCACTTTTTAGTTTTTTTTTTTTTTTTTTTTTTTTTTGAAGCAAACATTATTGTTTCCGCTATTTATACAGTTGGCAACAGTTTAAATTAATATCACTTTCTAAAATCTGTAAAAAATATCTCTAGAAATGCTGAAAATTTGAATTTAAAATAGAAATAAAACCTCAATAAACATTTTTCCAAAAATAAAACCGACTTCAAAAACTACTACAAAGTAACAAATAATTTTTTTACATAATATAGTTAATAAGAAATTAAATTAAGAGCTTTGTATTTACCATGCATATTATTATATTTATGTACATTAATTTGATTTTTTGGAGTCGGTGCCAGCCAAACGAAGTTAAGTATAATTATCCAACAGACACACATCCAAATATCTACGGCCCCACCAGTGGCCGAGAGGTTCTGCCCTCGAAGCTGGTAGACGGGAAGTGCTGGGTTCGATCCCAATCGCGCCCGTCGGCCTAATCGTTCGGAGTTTTCGTGGTTTTCTTCGAGCCGTGGATTTTCCATGTGTAAATACGGATTAGGTTCCCTTAGAAAGACCCCCACGGAGGGCACTCCCCCTGGGCCTATATCCCTCGTGTAGATAATTGGCCGTCAAAAAATCAACCCAACCCAAATATCTACGAGTTTTTTTACGATTTGTTATTTAGTTAAAAAATTTGAATTTTACCATTTTTGAAACAATTCATCTGATTTTATAAACGTGTATTTTCAAGTGATATTAGTTGTAATTATGTGTGCTAAATTAATGGTTATTGTAAAATTAATGCGTTTATACAGGCTATTATGTAAAAAAATCGTAGCCAAACACAGATTTTCAAATGCAGGATGGTGTCAGAGTTGGTTGAGAATGGAATTTTTTTCCTAAACGGTTTTGCTGAATCTTGTTACGATTTGTATTGGATAGGCAATTTTAATTTTGAACTTTGCTTGGCTGGCATCGACTCCAAAAAATTAAATTAATGTACATAAATATAATAATACGCATGGTAAATACAATGCTCTTAATTTAATTTCTTATTAACGATATTATGTAAAAAAATTATTTGTTACTTTGTAGTAGTTTTTGAAGTCGGTTTTATTTTTGGTAAAAAAGTTTATTTTTCACTTTTTAGTTTTTTTTTTTTTTTTTTTTGAAGCAAACATTATTGTTTCCGCTATTTATACAGTTGGCAACAGTTTAAATTAATATCACTTTCTAAAATCTGTAAAAAATATCTCTAGAAATGCTGAAAATTTGAATTTAAAATAGAAATAAAACCTCAATAAACTTTTTTACAAAAAATAAAACCGACTTCAAAAACTACTACAAAGTAACAAATAATTTTTTTACATAATATAGTTAATAAGAAATTAAATTAAGAGCATTGTATTTACCATGCATATTATTATATTTATGTACATTAATTTGATTTTTTGGAGTCGGTGCCAGCCAAACGAAGTTAAGTATAATTATCCAACAGACACACATCCAAATATCTACGAGTTTTTTTACGATTTGTTATTTAGTTAAAAAATTTGAATTTTACCATTTTTGAAACAATTCATCTGATTTTATAAACGTGTATTTTCAAGTGATATTAGTTGTAATTATGTGTGCTAAATTGATGGTTATTGTAAAATTAATGCGTTTATACAGGCTATTATGTAAAAAAATCGTAGCCAAACACAGATTTTCAAATGCAGGATGTTGTCAGAATTGGTTGAGAATGGAATTTTTTTCCTAAACGGTTTTGCTGAATCTTGTTACGATTTGTATTGGATAGGCAATTTTAATTTTGAACTTTGCTTGGCTGGCATCGACTTCAAAAAATTAAATTAATGTACATAAATATAATAATACGCATGGTAAATACAATGCTCTTAATTTAATTTCTTATTAACGATATTATGTAAAAAAATTATTTGTTACTTTGTAGTAGTTTTTGAAGTCGGTTTTATTTTTGGTAAAAAAGTTTATTTTTCACTTTTTAGTTTTTTTTTTTTTTTTTTTTTTTTTTTGAAGCAAACATTATTGTTTCCGCTATTTATACAGTTGGCAACAGTTTAAATTAATATCACTTTCTAAAATCTGTAAAAAATATCTCTAGAAATGCTGAAAATTTGAATTTAAAATAGAAATAAAACCTCAATAAACTTTTTTCCAAAAATAAAACCGACTTCAAAAACTACTACAAAGTAACAAATAATTTTTTTACATAATATAGTTAATAAGAAATTAAATTAAGAGCTTTGTATTTACCATGCATATTATTATATTTATGTACATTAATTTGATTTTTTGGAGTCGGTGCCAGCCAAACGAAGTTAAGTATAATTATCCAACAGACACACATCCAAATATCTACGGCCCCACCAGTGGCCGAGAGGTTCTGCCCTCGAAGCTGGTAGACGGGAAGTGCTGGGTTCGATCCCAATCGCGCCCGTCGGCCTAATCGTTCGGAGTTTTCGTGGTTTTCTTCGAGCCGTGGATTTTCCATGTGTAAATACGGATTAGGTTCCCTTAGAAAGACCCCCACGGAGGGCACTCCAACTGGGCCTATATCCCTCGTGTAGATAATTGGCCGTCAAAAAATCAACCCAACCCAACCCAACCCAAATATCTACGAGTTTTTTTACGATTTGTTATTTAGTTAAAAAATTTGAATTTTACCATTTTTGAAACAATTCATCTGATTTTATAAACGTGTATTTTCAAGTGATATTAGTTGTAATTATGTGTGCTAAATTAATGGTTATTGTAAAATTAATGCGTTTATACAGGCTATTATGTAAAAAAATCGTAGCCAAACACAGATTTTCAAATGCAGGATGGTGTCAGAGTTGGTTGAGAATGGAATTTTTTTCCTAAACGGTTTTGCTGAATCTTGTTACGATTTGTATTGGATAGGCAATTTTAATTTTGAACTTTGCTTGGCTGGCATCGACTCCAAAAAATTAAATTAATGTACATAAATACGCATGGTAAATACAATGCTCTTAATTTAATTTCTTATTAACGATATTATGTAAAAAAATTATTTGTTACTTTGTAGTAGTTTTTGAAGTCGGTTTTATTTTTGGTAAAAAAGTTTATTTTTCACTTTTTAGTTTTTTTTTTTTTTTTTTTTTTTTTTTTTTTTTTTGAAGCAAACATTATTGTCTCCGCTATTTATACAGTTGGCAACAGTTTAAATTAATATCACTTTCTAAAATCTGTAAAAAATATCTCTAGAAATGCTGAAAATTTGAATTTAAATAGAAATAAAACCTCAATAAACTTTTTTACCAAAAATAAAACCGACTTCAAAAACTACTACAAAGTAACAAATAATTTTTTTACATAATATAGTTAATAAGAAATTAAATTAAGAGCATTGTATTTACCATGCATATTATTATATTTATGTACATTAATTTGATTTTTTGGAGTCGGTGCCAGCCAAACGAAGTTAAGTATAATTATCCAACAGACACACATCCAAATATCTACGAGTTTTTTTACGATTTGTTATTTAGTTAAAAAATTTGAATTTTACCAGTTTTGAAATAATTCATCTGATTTTATAAACGTGTATTTTCAAGTGATATTAGTTGTAATTATGTGTGCTAAATTAATGGTTATTATAAAATTAATGCGTTTATACAGGCTATTATGTAAAAAAATCGTAGCCAAACACAGATTTTCAAATGCAGGATGGTGTCAGAGTTGGTTGAGAATGGAATTTTTTTCCCTAAACGGTTTTGCTGAATCTTGTTACGATTTGTATTGGATAGGCAATTTTAATTTTGAACGTTGCTTGGCTGGCATCGACTCCAAAAAATTAAATTAATGTACATAAATATAATAATACGCATGGTAAATACAATGCTCTTAATTTAATTTCTTATTAACGATATTATGTAAAAAAATTATTTGTTACTTTGTAGTAGTTTTTGAAGTCGGTTTTATTTTTGGTAAAAAAGTTTATTTTTCACTTTTTAGTTTTTTTTTTTTTTTTTTTTTTTTTGAAGCAAACATTATTGTTTCCGCTATTTATACAGTTGGCAACAGTTTAAATTAATATCACTTTCTAAAATCTGTAAAAAATATCTCTAGAAATGCTGAAAATTTGAATTTAAATAGAAATAAAACCTCAATAAACTTTTTTACCAAAAATAAAACCGACTTCAAAAACTACTACAAAGTAACAAATAATTTTTTTACATAATATAGTTAATAAGAAATTAAATTAAGAGCATTGTATTTACCATGCATATTATTATATTTATGTACATTAATTTGATTTTTTGGAGTCGGTGCCAGCCAAACGAAGTTAAGTATAATTATCCAACAGACACACATCCAAATATCTACGAGTTTTTTTACGATTTGTTATTTAGTTAAAAAATTTGAATTTTACCATTTTTGAAACAATTCATCTGATTTTATAAACGTGTATTTTCAAGTGATATTAGTTGTAATTATGTGTGCTAAATTAATGGTTATTGTAAAATTAATGCGTTTATACAGGCTATTATGTAAAAAAATCGTAGCCAAACACAGATTTTCAAATGCAGGATGGTGTCAGAGTTTGTTGAGAATGGAATTTTTTTCCCTAAACGGTTTTGCTGAATCTTGTTACGATTTGTATTGGATAGGCAATTTTAATTTTGAACTTTGCTTGGCTGGCATCGACTCCAAAAAATTAAATTAATGTACATAAATATAATAATACGCATGGTAAATACAATGCTCTTAATTTAATTTCTTATTAACGATATTATGTAAAAAAATTATTTGTTACTTTGTAGTAGTTTTTGAAGTCGGTTTTATTTTTGGTAAAAAAGTTTATTTTTCACTTTTTAGTTTTTTTTTTTTTTTTTTTTTTTTTTTTTTTTGAAGCAAACATTATTGTTTCCGCTATTTATACAGTTGGCAACAGTTTAAATTAATATCACTTTCTAAAATCTGTAAAAAATATCTCTAGAAATGCTGAAAATTTGAATTTAAAATAGAAATAAAACCTCAATAAACTTTTTTCCAAAAATAAAACCGACTTCAAAAACTACTACAAAGTAACAAATAATTTTTTTACATAATATAGTTAATAAGAAATTAAATTAAGAGCTTTGTATTTACCATGCATATTATTATATTTATGTACATTAATTTGATTTTTTGGAGTCGGTGCCAGCCAAACGAAGTTAAGTATAATTATCCAACAGACACACATCCAAATATCTACGAGTTTTTTTACGATTTGTTATTTAGTTAAAAAATTTGAATTTTACCAGTTTTGAAATAATTCATCTGATTTTATAAACGTGTATTTTCAAGTGATATTAGTTGTAATTATGTGTGCTAAATTAATGGTTATTATAAAATTAATGCGTTTATACAGGCTATTATGTAAAAAAATCGTAGCCAAACACAGATTTTCAAATGCAGGATGGTGTCAGAGTTGGTTGAGAATGGAATTTTTTTCCCTAAACGGTTTTGCTGAATCTTGTTACGATTTGTATTGGATAGGCAATTTTAATTTTGAACTTTGCTTGGCTGGCATCGACTCCAAAAAATTAAATTAATGTACATAAATATAATAATACGCATGGTAAATACAATGCTCTTAATTTAATTTCTTATTAACGATATTATGTAAAAAAATTATTTGTTACTTTTTAGTAGTTTTTGAAGTCGGTTTTATTTTTGGTAAAAAAGTTTATTTTTCACTTTTTAGTTGTTGTTGTTGTTTTTTTTTTTTTTTTTTTTTTGAAGCAAACATTATTATTTCCGCTATTTATACAGTTGGCAACAGTTTAAATTAATATCACTTTCTAAAATCTGTAAAAAATATCTCTAGAAATGCTGAAAATTTGAATTTAAAATAGAAATAAAACCTCAATAAACTTTTTTACAAAAAATAAAACCGACTTCAAAAACTACTACAAAGTAACAAATAATTTTTTTACATAATATAGTTAATAAGAAATTAAATTAAGAGCATTGTATTTACCATGCATATTATTATATTTATGTACATTAATTTGATTTTTTGGAGTCGGTGCCAGCCAAACGAAGTTAAGTATAATTATCCAACAGACACACATCCAAATATCTACAAGTTTTTTTACGATTTGTTATTTAGTTAAAAAATTTGAATTTTACCATTTTTGAAACAATTCATCTGATTTTATAAACGTGTATTTTCAAGTGATATTAGTTGTAATTATGTGTGCTAAATTAATGGTTATTGTAAAATTAATGCGTTTATACAGGTTATTATGTAAAAAAATCGTAGCCAAACACAGATTTTCAAATGCAGGATGGTGTCAGAGTTGGTTGAGAATGGAATTTTTTTCCTAAACGGTTTTGCTGAATCTTGTTACGATTTGTATTGGATAGGCAATTTTAATTTTGAACTTTGCTTGGCTGGCATCGACTCCAAAAAATTAAATTAATGTACATAAATATAATAATACGCATGTTAAATACAATGCTCTTAATTTAATTTCTTATTAACGATATTATGTAAAAAAATTATTTGTTACTTTGTAGTAGTTTTTGAAGTCGGTTTTATTTTTGGTAAAAAAGTTTATTTTTCACTTTTTAGTTTTTTTTTTTTTTTTTTTTTTTTTTGAAGCAAACATTATTGTTTCCGCTATTTATACAGTTGGCAACAGTTTAAATTAATATCACTTTCTAAAATCTGTAAAAAATATCTCTAGAAATGCTGAAAATTTGAATTTAAATAGAAATAAAACCTCAATAAACTTTTTTACCAAAAATAAAACCGACTTCAAAAACTACTACAAAGTAACAAATAATTTTTTTACATTATATAGTTAATAAGAAATTAAATTAAGAGCATTGTATTTACCATGCATATTATTATATTTATGTACATTAATTTGATTTTTTGGAGTCGGTGTCAGCCAAACGAAGTTAAGTATAATTATCCAACAGACACACATCCAAATGTCTACGAGTTTTTTTACGTTTTGTTATTTAGTTAAAAAATTTGAATTTTACCATTTTTGAAACAATTCATCTGATTTTACAAACGTGTATTTTCAAGTGATATTAGTTGTAATTATGTGTGCTAAATTAATGGTTATTGTAAAATTAATGCGTTTATACAGGCTATTATGTAAAAAAATCGTAGCCAAACACAGATTTTCAAATGCAGGATGGTGTCAGAGTTTGTTGAGAATGGAATTTTTTCCCTAAACGGTTTTGCTGAATCTTGTTACGATTTGTATTGGATAGGCAATTTTAATTTTGAACTTTGCTTGGCTGGCATCGACTCCAAAAAATTAAATTAATGTACATAAATATAATAATACGCATGGTAAATACAATGCTCTTAATTTAATTTCTTATTAACGATATTATGTAAAAAAATTATTTGTTACTTTGTAGTAGTTTTTGAAGTCGGTTTTATTTTTGGTAAAAAAGTGTATTTTTCACTTTTTAGTTTTTTTTTTTTTTTTGAAGCAAACATTATTGTTTCCGCTATTTATACAGTTGGCAACAGTTTAAATTAATATCACTTTCTAAAATCTGTAAAAAATATCTCTAGAAATGCTGAAAATTTGAATTTAAAATAGAAATAAAACCTCAATAAACTTTTTTCCAAAAATAAAACCGACTTCAAAAACTACTACAAAGTAACAAATAATTTTTTTACATAATATAGTTAATAAGAAATTAAATTAAGAGCTTTGTATTTACCATGCATATTATTATATTTATGTACATTAATTTGATTTTTTGGAGTCGGTGCCAGCCAAACGAAGTTAAGTATAATTATCCAACAGACACACATCCAAATATCTACGAGTTTTTTTACGATTTGTTATTTAGTTAAAAAATTTGAATTTTACCATTTTTGAAACAATTCATCTGATTTTATAAACGTGTATTTTCAAGTGATATTAGTTGTAATTATGTGTGCTAAATTAATGGTTATTGTAAAATTAATGCGTTTATACAGGCTATTATGTAAAAAAAATCGTAGCCAAACACAGATTTTCAAATGCAGGATGGTGTCAGAGTTGGTTGAGAATGGAATTTTTTTCCTAAACGGTTTTGCTGAATCTTGTTACGATTTGTATCGGATAGGCAATTTTAATTTTGAACTTTGCTTGGCTGGCATCGACTCCAAAAAATTAAATTAATGTACATAAATATAATAATACGCATGGTAAATACAATGCTCTTAATTTAATTTCTTATTAACGATATTATGTAAAAAAATTATTTGTTACTTTGTAGTAGTTTTTGAAGTCGGTTTTATTTTTGGTAAAAAAGTTTATTTTTCACTTTTTAGTTTTTTTTTTTCTTTTTTTTTTTTTTTTTTGAAGCAAACATTATTGTTTCCGCTATTTATACAGTTGGCAACAGTTTAAATTAATATCACTTCCTAAAATCTGTAAAAAATATCTCTAGAAATGCTGAAAATTTGAATTTAAAATAGAAATAAAACCTCAATAAACTTTTTTACCAAAAATAAAACCGACTTCAAAAACTACTACAAAGTAACAAATAATTTTTTTACATAATATAGTTAATAAGAAATTAAATTAAGAGCATTGTATTTACCATGCTTATTATTATATTTATGTACATTAATTTGATTTTTTGGAGTCGGTGCCAGCCAAACGAAGTTAAGTATAATTATCCAACAGACACACATCCAAATATCTACGAGTTTTTTTACGATTTGTTATTTAGTTAAAAAATTTGAATTTTACCATTTTTGAAACAATTCATCTGATTTTATAAACGTGTATTTTCAAGTGATATTAGTTGTAATTATGTGTGCTAAATTGATGGTTATTGTAAAATTAATGCGTTTATACAGGCTATTATGTAAAAAAATCGTAGCCAAACACAGATTTTCAAATGCAGGATGTTGTCAGAGTTGGTTGAGAATGGAATTTTTTTCCTAAACGGTTTTGCTGAATCTTGTTACGATTTGTATTGGATAGGCAATTTTAATTTTGAACTTTGCTTGGCTGGCATCGACTTCAAAAAATTAAATTAATGTACATAAATATAATAATACGCATGGTAAATACAATGCTCTTAATTTAATTTCTTATTAACGATATTATGTAAAAAAATTATTTGTTACTTTGTAGTAGTTTTTAAAGTCGGTTTTATTTTTGGTAAAAAAGTTTATTTTTCACTTTTTAGTTTTTTTTTTTTTTTTTTTTGAAGCAAACATTATTGTTTCCGCTATTTATACAGTTGGCAACAGTTTAAATTAATATCACTTTCTAAAATCTGTAAAAAATATCTCTAGAAATGCTGAAAATTTGAATTTAAAATAGAAATAAAACCTCAATAAACTTTTTTCCAAAAATAAAACCGACTTCAAAAACTACTACAAAGTAACAAATAATTTTTTTACATAATATAGTTAATAAGAAATTAAATTAAGAGCTTTGTATTTACCATGCATATTATTATATTTATGTACATTAATTTGATTTTTTGGAGTCGGTGCCAGCCAAACGAAGTTAAGTATAATTATCCAACAGACACACATCCAAATATCTACGGCCCCACCAGTGGCCGAGAGGTTCTGCCCTCGAAGCTGGTAGACGGGAAGTGCTGGGTTCGATCCCAATCGCGCCCGTCGGCCTAATCGTTCGGAGTTTTCGTGGTTTTCTTCGAGCCGTGGATTTTCCATGTGTAAATACGGATTAGGTTCCCTTAGAAAGACCCCCACGGAGGGCACTCCCCCTGGGCCTATATCCCTCGTGTAGATAATTGGCCGTCAAAAAATCAACCCAACCCAAATATCTACGAGTTTTTTTACGATTTGTTATTTAGTTAAAAAATTTGAATTTTACCATTATTGAAACAATTCATCTGATTTTATAAACGTGTATTTTCAAGTGATATTAGTTGTAATTATGTGTGCTAAATTAATGGTTATTGTAAAATTAATGCGTTTATACAGGCTATTATGTAAAAAAATCGTAGCCAAACACAGATTTTCAAATGCAGGATGGTGTCAGAGTTGGTTGAGAATGGAATTTTTTTCCTAAACGGTTTTGCTGAATCTTGTTACGATTTGTATTGGATAGGCAATTTTAATTTTGAACTTTGCTTGGCTGGCATCGACTCCAAAAAATTAAATTAATGTACATAAATATAATAATACGCATGGTAAATACAATGCTCTTAATTTAATTTCTTATTAACGATATTATGTAAAAAAATTATTTGTTACTTTGTAGTAGTTTTTGAAGTCGGTTTTATTTTTGGTAAAAAAGTTTATTTTTCACTTTTTAGTTTTTTTTTTTTTTTTTTTTGAAGCAAACATTATTGTTTCCGCTATTTATACAGTTGGCAACAGTTTAAATTAATATCACTTTCTAAAATCTGTAAAAAATATCTCTAGAAATGCTGAAAATTTGAATTTAAAATAGAAATAAAACCTCAATAAACTTTTTTCCAAAAATAAAACCGACTTCAAAAACTACTACAAAGTAACAAATAATTTTTTTACATAATATAGTTAATAAGAAATTAAATTAAGAGCTTTGTATTTACCATGCATATTATTATATTTATGTACATTAATTTGATTTTTTGGAGTCGGTGCCAGCCAAACGAAGTTAAGTATAATTATCCAACAGACACACATCCAAATATCTACGGCCCCACCAGTGGCCGAGAGGTTCTGCCCTCGAAGCTGGTAGACGGGAAGTGCTGGGTTCGATCCCAATCGCGCCCGTCGGCCTAATCGTTCGGAGTTTTCGTGGTTTTCTTCGAGCCGTGGATTTTCCATGTGTAAATACGGATTAGGTTCCCTTAGAAAGACCCCCACGGAGGGCACTCCCCCTGGGCCTATATCCCTCGTGTAGATAATTGGCCGTCAAAAAATCAACCCAACCCAACCCAAATATCTACGAGTTTTTTTACGATTTGTTATTTAGTTAAAAAATTTGAATTTTACCATTATTGAAACAATTCATCTGATTTTATAAACGTGTATTTTCAAGTGATATTAGTTGTAATTATGTGTGCTAAATTAATGGTTATTGTAAAATTAATGCGTTTATACAGGCTATTATGTAAAAAAATCGTAGCCAAACACAGATTTTCAAATGCAGGATGGTGTCAGAGTTGGTTGAGAATGGAATTTTTTTCCTAAACGGTTTTGCTGAATCTTGTTACGATTTGTATTGGATAGGCAATTTTAATTTTGAACTTTGCTTGGCTGGCATCGACTCCAAAAAATTAAATTAATGTACATAAATATAATAATACGCATGGTAAATACAATGCTCTTAATTTAATTTCTTATTAACGATATTATGTAAAAAAATTATTTGTTACTTTGTAGTAGTTTTTGAAGTCGGTTTTATTTTTGGTAAAAAAGTTTATTTTTCACTTTTTAGTTTTTTTTTCTTTTTTTTTTTTTTTTTTTTTTTTGAAGCAAACATTATTGTTTCCGCTATTTATACAGTTGGCAACAGTTTAAATTAATATCACTTTCTAAAATCTGTAAAAAATATCTCTAGAAATGCTGAAAATTTGAATTTAAAATAGAAATAAAACCTCAATAAACTTTTTTACCAAAAATAAAACCGACTTAAAAAAGTCCTTCCGGCCAGTGCCGGGAGGAAGAGGTAGCTTTCATATTCCTTATTTTAAAAAAGCCAACTTATATTATTCAAACACACGAAGCTCAATTTAGTGGAAAGCGAATATAGAGATTCAATACTAATTTTTATCAATACTAAATCATTATGAATGAGAATTTCACGAAATTAGTCAGCTTTATCCAAGCTGCTTTTATTTAAAGTAACTTATATTTGGCTGCCAAATTCGGCGATTTCTTAAAGTGCCTGCCATTTTAAGACAACATGGTAGATGAGGCTAACCAGTGAACTTGGTTGAGACCTTAGTAATTGCTGTGCACATGCTCACTCATATCGGAATCGGTTGATATATACGAGTGCTGTCGCAGGCAAATATCAGAGTTTTCAAAATGTCACCCACATTAGAAATTAAAACTGCTATATCTGAGCCATTTTTTAAGATAAAGACAAACAAAAAATGCTCCTGAATCCTTATATCAAGGTCAATTACTTAAGAAAGAAACCTTTTTCAATTTTTAATTTTTTTGCACCTCACATTAAATATATATTTTTTTAATTTAATGGCCACCATTTTGAAACAAGATGGCTGATGAAGCTGACGAGCGAACTTGGTCGAGATATTGATGTATACTATCGACATGCCTTCTTCCATGGAAATAGGCGAATACGTGTGATATCGCGTGACAAATACAAGATCGTTTCAAAGTGTTAGCCATGCTAGAAATTCAAAGTGTTATAATTCAACCATTTTTTAAGATATAAACAAAAAAAACAAATTTTCAGAAACCAAAATTGCTCCAGAATCTTTGTATGAAGGCCAAACACATAAAAAAAACTTTTTCATTTTCCAATTCTTTAATACTCCATTTTAAATTTTAAATTAATTTTTTTAAATGGCAACCCTTTTGAAACAAGATGGCGGATGAAGCTGGCCAACGAACTCGGTCGACACATTGGTATGTACTATGCACAGACCAAGTTACATCCAAATCGGTTCATAAATACGCCTGTTATCGAGTAACAAAAATCAGGTCGTTTTAAAATGTCAGCCACAATAGAAATTCAAAATACTATAACTCAGCCATTTTTTTAGATATAGACGAAACAAAACCTGTTCCTGAATCTTTGTATTAAGATCATACACATACGAAAAAAATCTTTTTCATTTTCAAATTTTTTGATATCTGATTTTAAATTTAAAATTTTTAAAATTTTTTTAAATGGCCGCCATTTTGAAACAAGACAGCGGATGAAGTTGGCCAACGAACTCGGTCGAGATATTTGTATGTACTATGTACACACCAAGGTACATCCAAATCGGTTCATAAATACGTCTGTTATCACGTGACAAAAATCAGGACGTTTCAAAATGTCAGCCACGCTAGAAATTCAAAATGCTATAACTCAGCCATTTTTTAAGATATAAACGAAACAAAAACTGCTCCCGAATCTTTTTATCAAGGTCAAACACATAAGTAAAAAATAATTTTTCAATTTTAAATTTTTTGGTACCACATTTCAAATTTAAATTTTTCTTAAAAATTTCAATGGTCGCCATTTTTAAACAAGATGGCGTATGAAGCTGGCCAACGAACTCGGTCGAGACATTGATATGTACTATGTATAAACGAAGTTACATCCAAATCGGTTCATAAATACGCCTTTTATCGCGTGACAAATTTCAGGACTTTTCAAAATGTCAGCCACGCTAGAAATTCAAAATGCTATAACTCAGCCATTTTTTAAGATATCAACGAAACAAAAACTGCTCCGGAGTCTTTGTATAAAGGACAAATACATAAGAAAAAAATATTTTTCCATTTTCAATTTTTTGGTACCACATTCAAATTTTAAATTTTTAAAATTTTTTTAAATGGCCGCCATTTTGAAACAAAATGGCGGATGAAGCTGGCCAACGAACTCGGTCGAGACATTGGTATGTACTATGTACATACCGAATTACATCCAAATCGGTTCATAAATACGAGAGTTACAGTGTGACATAGGTCAGATATATATATATATATATATATATGGATATATATATATATATATATATATATATATATATATATATATATATATATATATATATCAATTTTGAACGGAGGGTGGTTTCGGGGTCTGGGGGTCATGATCGATGAAAATATTCCAAAATTTTTTGAAATCGCTTTCCTCCGAACGGCTGCAATAGGTAGCTTTTTGCAATGAAAGCTACCTAAAACTACTACAAAGTAACAAATAATTTTTTTACATAATATAGTTAATAAGAAATTAAATTAAGAGCATTGTATTTATCATGCATATTATTATATTTATGTACATTAATTTGATTTTTTGGAGTCGGTGCCAGCCAAACGAAGTTAAGTATAATTATCCAACAGACACACATCCAAATATCTACGAGTTTTTTTACGATTTGTTATTTAGTTAAAAAATTTGAATTTTACCATTTTTGAAACAATTCATCTGATTTTATAAACGTGTATTTTCAAGTGATATTAGTTGTAATTATGTGTGCTAAATTAATGGTTATTGTAAAATTAATGCGTTTATACAGGCTATTATGTAAAAAAATCGTAGCCAAACACAGATTTTCAAATGCAGGATGGTGTCAGAGTTGGTTGAGAATGGAATTTTTTTCCCTAAACGGTTTTGCTGAATCTTGTTACGATTTGTATTGGATAGGCAATTTTAATTTTGAACTTTGCTTGGCTGGCATCGACTCCAAAAAATTAAATTAATGTACATAAATATAATAATACGCATGGTAAATACAATGCTCTTAATTTAATTTCTTATTAACGATATTATGTAAAAAAATTATTTGTTACATTGTAGTAGTTTTTGAAGTCGGTTTTATTTTTGGTAAAAAAGTTAATTTTTCACTTTTTAGTTTTTTTTTTTTTTTTTTTGAAGCAAACATTATTGTTTCCGCTATTTATACAGTTGGCAACAGTTTAAATTAATATCACTTTCTAAAATCTGTAAAAAATATCTCTAGAAATGCTGAAAATTTGAATTTAAATAGAAATAAAACCTCAATAAACTTTTTTACCAAAAATAAAACCGACTTCAAAAACTACTACAAAGTAACAAATAATTTTTTTACATAATATAGTTAATAAGAAATTAAATTAAGAGCATTGTATTTACCATGCATATTATTATATTTATGTACATTAATTTGATTTTTTGGAGTCGGTGCCAGCCAAACGAAGTTAAGTATAATTATCCAACAGACACACATCCAAATATCTACGAGTTTTTTTACGATTTGTTATTTAGTTAAAAAATTTGAATTTTACCATTTTTGAAACAATTCATCTGATTTTATAAACGTGTATTTTCAAGTGATATTAGTTGTAATTATGTGTGCTAAATTAATGGTTATTGTAAAATTAATGCGTTTATACAGGCTATTATGTAAAAAAATCGTAGCCAAACACAGATTTTCAAATGCAGGATGGTGTCAGAGTTGGTTGAGAATGGAATTTTTTTCCTAAACGGATTTGCTGAATCTTGTTACGATTTGTATTGGATAGGCAATTTTAATTTTGAACTTTGCTTGGCTGGCATAGACTCCAAAAAATTAAATTAATGTACAAAAATATAATAATACGCATGGTAAATACAATGCTCTTAATTTAATTTCTTATTAACGATATTATGTAAAAAAATTATTTGTTACTTTCTGGTAGTTTTTGAAGTCGGTTTTATTTTTGGTAAAAAAGTTTATTTTTCACTTTTTAGTTTTTTTTTTTTTTTTTTTTTTTTTTTGAAGCAAACATTATTGTTTCCGCTATTTATACAGTTGGGAACAGTTTAAATTAATATCACTTTCTAAAATCTGTAAAAAATATCTCTAGAAATGCTGAAAATTTGAATTTAAAATAGAAATAAAACCTCAATAAACTTTTTTACCAAAAATAAAACCGACTTCAAAAACTACTACAAAGTAACAAATAATTTTTTTACATAATATAGTTAATAAGAAATTAAATTAAGAGCATTGTATTTACCATGCATATTGTTATATTTATGTACATTAATTTGATTTTTTGGAGTCGGTGCCAGCCAAACGAAGTTAAGTATAATTATCCAACAGACACACATCCAAATATCTACGAGTTTTTTTACGATTTGTTATTTAGTTAAAAAATTTGAATTTTACCATTTTTGAAACAATTCATCTGATTTTATAAACGTGTATTTTCAAGTGATATTAGTTGTAATTATGTGTGCTAAATTAATGGTTATTGTAAAATTAATGCGTTTATACAGGCTATTATGTAAAAAAATCGTAGCCAAACACAGATTTTCAAATGCAGGATGGTGTCAGAGTTGGTTGAGAATGGAATTTTTTTCCTAAACGGATTTGCTGAATCTTGTTACGATTTGTATTGGATAGGCAATTTTAATTTTGAACTTTGCTTGGCTGGCATCGACTCCAAAAAATTAAATTAATGTACAAAAATATAATAATACGCATGGTAAATACAATGCTCTTAATTTAATTTCTTATTAACGATATTATGTAAAAAAATTATTTGTTACTTTCTGGTAGTTTTTGAAGTCGGTTTTATTTTTGGTAAAAAAGTTTATTTTTCACTTTTTAGTTTTTTTTTTTTTTTTTTTTTTTTTTTGAAGCAAACATTATTGTTTCCGCTATTTATACAGTTGGGAACAGTTTAAATTAATATCACTTTCTAAAATCTGTAAAAAATATCTCTAGAAATGCTGAAAATTTGAATTTAAAATAGAAATAAAACCTCAATAAACTTTTTTACCAAAAATAAAACCGACTTCAAAAACTACTACAAAGTAACAAATAATTTTTTTACATAATATAGTTAATAAGAAATTAAATTAAGAGCATTGTATTTACCATGCATATTGTTATATTTATGTACATTAATTTGATTTTTTGGAGTCGGTGCCAGCCAAACGAAGTTAAGTATAATTATCCAACAGACACACATCCAAATATCTACGAGTTTTTTTACGATTTGTTATTTAGTTAAAAAATTTGAATTTTACCATTTTTGAAACAATTCATCTGATTTTATAAACGTGTATTTTCAAGTGATATTAGTTGTAATTATGTGTGCTAAATTAATGGTTATTGTAAAATTAATGCGTTTATACAGGCTATTATGTAAAAAAATCGTAGCCAAACACGGATTTTCAAATGCAGGATGGTGTCAGACAGGCAATTTTAATTTTGAACTTTGCTTGGCTGGCATCGACTCCAAAAAATTAAATTAATGTACATAAATATAATAATACGCATGGTAAATACAATGCTCTTAATTTAATTTCTTATTAACGATATTATGTAAAAAAATTATTTGTTACTTTGTAGTAGTTTTTGAAGTCGGTTTTATTTTTGGTAAAAAAGTTTAATTTTCACTTTTTAGTTTTTTTTTTTTTTTTTTTTTTTTTGAAGCAAACATTATTGTTTCCGCTATTTATACAGTTGGCAACAGTTTAAATTAATATCACTTTCTAAAATCTGTAAAAAATATCTCTAGAAATGCTGAAAATTTGAATTTAAAATAGAAATAAAACCTCAATAAACTTTTTTACCAAAAATAAAACCGACTTCAAAAACTACTACAAAGTAACAAATAATTTTTTTACATAATATAGTTAATAAGAAATTAAATTAAGAGCATTGTATTTATCATGCATATTATTATATTTATGTACATTAATTTGATTTTTTGGAGTCGGTGCCAGCCAAACGAAGTTAAGTATAATTATCCAACAGACACACATCCAAATATCTACGAGTTTTTTTACGATTTGTTATTTAGTTAAAAAATTTGAATTTTACCATTTTTGAAACAATTCATCTGATTTTATAAACGTGTATTTTCAAGTGATATTAGTTGTAATTATGTGTGCTAAATTAATGGTTATTGTAAAATTAATGCGTTTATACAGGCTATTATGTAAAAAAATCGTAGCCAAACACAGATTTTCAAATGCAGGATGGTGTCAGAGTTGGTTGAGAATGGAATTTTTTTCCCTAAACGGTTTTGCTGAATCTTGTTACGATTTGTATTGGATAGGCAATTTTAATTTTGAACTTTGCTTGGCTGGCATCGACTCCAAAAAATTAAATTAATGTACATAAATATAATAATACGCATGGTAAATACAATGCTCTTAATTTAATTTCTTATTAACGATATTATGTAAAAAAATTATTTGTTACTTTCTGGTAGTTTTTGAAGTCGGTTTTATTTTTGGTAAAAAAGTTTATTTTTCACTTTTTAGTTTTTTTTTTTTTTTTTTTTTTTTTTTTTTTTTGAAGCAAACATTATTGTTTCCGCTATTTATACAGTTGGGAACAGTTTAAATTAATATCACTTTCTAAAATCTGTAA
This sequence comes from Maratus speciosus, assembly GCA_963932465.1. Lineage (NCBI taxonomy): Eukaryota > Metazoa > Arthropoda > Arachnida > Araneae > Salticidae > Maratus > Maratus speciosus. Next base: position 348,936,776 of record OZ010800.1, on the reverse strand, counting down.
AAAATATCTCTAGAAATGCTGAAAATTTGAATTTAAAATAGAAATAAAACCTCAATAAACTTTTTTACCAAAAATAAAACCGACTTCAAAAACTACTACAAAGTAACAAATAATTTTTTTACATAATATAGTTAATAAGAAATTAAATTAAGAGCATTGTATTTACCATGCATATTATTATATTTATGTACATTAATTTGATTTTTTGGAGTCGGTGCCAGCCAAACGAAGTTAAGTATAATTATCCAACAGACACACATCCAAATATCTACGAGTTTTTTTACGATTTGTTATTTAGTTAAAAAATTTGAATTTTACCATTTTTGAAACAATTCATCTGATTTTATAAACGTGTATTTTCAAGTGATATTAGTTGTAATTATGTGTGCTAAATTAATGGTTATTGTAAAATTAATGCGTTTATACAGGCTATTATGTAAAAAAATCGTAGCCAAACACGGATTTTCAAATGCAGGATGGTGTCAGACAGGCAATTTTAATTTTGAACTTTGCTTGGCTGGCATCGACTCCAAAAAATTAAATTAATGTACATAAATATAATAATACGCATGGTAAATACAATGCTCTTAATTTAATTTCTTATTAACGATATTATGTAAAAAAATTATTTGTTACTTTGTAGTAGTTTTTGAAGTCGGTTTTATTTTTGGTAAAAAAGTTTAATTTTCACTTTTTAGTTTTTTTTTTTTTTTTTTTTTTTTTTGAAGCAAACATTATTGTTTCCGCTATTTATACAGTTGGCAACAGTTTAAATTAATATCACTTTCTAAAATCTGTAAAAAATATCTCTAGAAATGCTGAAAATTTGAATTTAAAATAGAAATAAAACCTCAATAAACTTTTTTACCAAAAATAAAACCGACTTCAAAAACTACTACAAAGTAACAAATAATTTTTTTACATAATATAGTTAATAAGAAATTAAATTAAGAGCATTGTATTTATCATGCATATTATTATATTTATGTACATTAATTTGATTTTTTGGAGTCGGTGCCAGCCAAACGAAGTTAAGTATAATTATCCAACAGACACACATCCAAATATCTACGAGTTTTTTTACGATTTGTTATTTAGTTAAAAAATTTGAATTTTACCATTTTTGAAACAATTCATCTGATTTTATAAACGTGTATTTTCAAGTGATATTAGTTGTAATTATGTGTGCTAAATTAATGGTTATTGTAAAATTAATGCGTTTATACAGGCTATTATGTAAAAAAATCGTAGCCAAACACAGATTTTCAAATGCAGGATGGTGTCAGAGTTGGTTGAGAATGGAATTTTTTTCCCTAAACGGTTTTGCTGAATCTTGTTACGATTTGTATTGGATAGGCAATTTTAATTTTGAACTTTGCTTGGCTGGCATCGACTCCAAAAAATTAAATTAATGTACATAAATATAATAATACGCATGGTAAATACAATGCTCTTAATTTAATTTCTTATTAACGATATTATGTAAAAAAATTATTTGTTACTTTCTGGTAGTTTTTGAAGTCGGTTTTATTTTTGGTAAAAAAGTTTATTTTTCACTTTTTAGTTTTTTTTTTTTTTTTTTTTTTTTTTTTTTGAAGCAAACATTATTGTTTCCGCTATTTATACAGTTGGGAACAGTTTAAATTAATATCACTTTCTAAAATCTGTAAAAAATATCTCTAGAAATGCTGAAAATTTGAATTTAAAATAGAAATAAAACCTCAATAAACTTTTTTACCAAAAATAAAACCGACTTCAAAAACTACTACAAAGTAACAAATAATTTTTTTACATAATATAGTTAATAAGAAATTAAATTAAGAGCATTGTATTTACCATGCATATTATTATATTTATGTACATTAATTTGATTTTTTGGAGTCGGTGCCAGCCAAACGAAGTTAAGTATAATTATCCAACAGACACACATCCAAATATCTACGAGTTTTTTTACGATTTGTTATTTAGTTAAAAAATTTGAATTTTACCATTTTTGAAACAATTCATCTGATTTTATAAACGTGTATTTTCAAGTGATATTAGTTGTAATTATGTGTGCTAAATTAATGGTTATTGTAAAATTAATGCGTTTATACAGGCTATTATGTAAAAAAATCGTAGCCAAACACAGATTTTCAAATGCAGGATGGTGTCAGAGTTTGTTGAGAATGGAATTTTTTTCCTAAACGGTTTTGCTGAATCTTGTTACGATTTGTATTGGATAGGCAATTTTAATTTTGAACATTGCTTGGCTGGCATCGACTCCAAAAAATTAAATTAATGTACATAAATATAATAATACGCATGGTAAATACAATGCTCTTAATTTAATTTCTTATTAACGATATTATGTAAAAAAATTATTTGTTACTTTGTAGTAGTTTTTGAAGTCGGTTTTATTTTTGGTAAAAAAGTTTAATTTTCACTTTTTAGTTTTTTTTTTTTTTTTTTTTTTTTTTTTGAAGCAAACATTATTGTTTCCGCTATTTATACAGTTGGCAACAGTTTAAATTAATATCACTTTCTAAAATCTGTAAAAAATATCTCTAGAAATGCTGAAGATTTGAATTTAAATAGAAATAAAACCTCAATAAACTTTTTTACCAAAAATAAAACCGACTTCAAAAACTACTACAAAGTAACAAATAATTTTTTTACATAATATAGTTAATAAGAAATTAAATTAAGAGCATTGTATTTACCATGCATATTATTATATTTATGTACACTAATTTGATTTTTTGGAGTCGGTGCCAGCCAAACGAAGTTAAGTATAATTATCCAACAGACACACATCCAAATATCTACGAGTTTTTTTACGATTTGTTATTTAGTTAAAAAATTTGAATTTTACCATTTTTGAAACAATTCATCTGATTTTATAAACGTGTATTTTCAAGTGATATTAGTTGTAATTATGTGTGCTAAATTAATGGTTATTGTAAAATTAATGCGTTTATACAGGCTATTATGTAAAAAAATCGTAGCCAAACACAGATTTTCAAATGCAGGATGGTGTCAGAGTTGGTTGAGAATGGAATTTTTTTCCTAAACGGTTTTGCTGAATCTTGTTACGATTTGTATTGGATAGGCAATTTTAATTTTGAACTTTGCTTGGCTGGCATCGACTCCAAAAAATTAAATTAATGTACATAAATATAATAATACGCATGGTAAATACAATGCTCTTAATTTAATTTCTTATTAACGATATTATGTAAAAAAATTATTTGTTACTTTGTAGTAGTTTTTGAAGTCGGTTTTATTTTTGGTAAAAAAGTTTATATTTCACTTTTTAGTTTTTTTTTCTTTTTTCTTTTTTTTTTTTTTTTGAAGCAAACATTATTGTTTCCGCTATTTATACAGTTGGCAACAGTTTAAATTAATATCACTTTCTAAAATCTGTAAAAAATATCTCTAGAAATGCTGAAAATTTGAATTTAAAATAGAAATAAAACCTCAATAAACTTTTTTACCAAAAATAAAACCGACTTCAAAAACTACTACAAAGTAACAAATAATTTTTTTACATAATATAGTTAATAAGAAATTAAATTAAGTGCATTGTATTTACCATGCATATTATTATATTTATGTACATTAATTTGATTTTTTGGAGTCGGTGCCAGCCAAACGAAGTTAAGTATAATTATCCATCAGACACACATCCAAATATCTACGAGTTTTTTTACGATTTGTTATTTAGTTAAAAAATTTGAATTTTACCATTTTTGAAACAATTCATCTGATTTTATAAACGTGTATTTTCAAGTGATATTAGTTGTAATTATGTGTGCTAAATTAATGGTTATTGTAAAATTAATGCGTTTATACAGGCTATTATGTAAAAAAATCGTAGCCAAACACAGATTTTCAAATGCAGGATGGTGTCAGAGTTGGTTGAGAATGGAATTTTTTTCCCTAAACGGTTTTGCTGAATCTTGTTACGATTTGTATTGGATAGGCAATTTTAATTTTGAACTTTGCTTGGCTGGCATCGACTCCAAAAAATTAAATTAATGTACATAAATATAATAATACGCATGGTAAATACAATGCTCTTAATTTAATTTCTTATTAACGATATTATGTAAAAAAATTATTTGTTACTTTGTAGTAGTTTTTGAAGTCGGTTTTATTTTTGGTAAAAAAGTTTATTTTTCACTTTTTAGTTTTTTTTTCTTTTTTTTTTTTTTTTTTTTGAAGCAAACATTATTGTTTCCGCTATTTATACAGTTGGCAACAGTTTAAATTAATATCACTTTCTATAATCTGTAAAAAATATCTCTAGAAATGCTGAAAATTTGAATTTAAAATAGAAATAAAACCTCAATAAACTTTTTTACCAAAAATAAAACCGACTTCAAAAACTACTACAAAGTAACAAATAATTTTTTTACATAATATAGTTAATAAGAAATTAAATTAAGAGCATTGTATTTACCATGCATATTATTATATTTATGTACATTAATTTGATTTTTTGGAGTCGGTGCCAGCCAAACGAAGTTAAGTATAATTATCCATCAGACACACATCCAAATATCTACGAGTTTTTTTACGATTTGTTATTTAGTTAAAAAATTTGAATTTTACCATTTTTGAAACAATTCATCTGATTTTATAAACGTGTATTTTCAAGTGATATTAGTTGTAATTATGTGTGCTAAATTAATGGTTATTGTAAAATTAATGCGTTTATACAGGCTATTATGTAAAAAAATCGTAGCCAAACACAGATTTTCAAATGCAGGATGGTGTCAGACTTGGTTGAGAATGGAAGTTTTTTCCTAAACGGTTTTGCTGAATCTTGTTACGATTTGTATTGGATAGGCAATTTTAATTTTGAACTTTGCTTGGCTGGCATCGACTCCAAAAAATTAAATTAATGTACATAAATATAATAATACGCATGGTAAATACAATGCTCTTAATTTAATTTCTTATTAACGATATTATGTAAAAAAATTATTTGTTACTTTGTAGTAGTTTTTGAAGTCGGTTTTATTTTTGGTAAAAAAGTTTAATTTTCACTTTTTAGTTTTTTTTTTTTTTTTTTTTTTTTTTTTTTTTTTTTTTTTTTTGAAGCAAACATTATTGTTTCCGCTATTTATACAGTTGGCAACAGTTTAAATTAATATCACTTTCTAAAATCTGTAAAAAATATCTCTAGAAATGCTGAAAATTTGAATTTAAAATAGAAATAAAACCTCAATAAACTTTTTTACCAAAAATAAAACCGACTTCAAAAACTACTACAAAGTAACAAATAATTTTTTTACATAATATAGTTAATAAGAAATTAAATTAAGAGCATTGTATTTATCATGCATATTATTATATTTATGTACATTAATTTGATTTTTTGGAGTCGATGCCAGCCAAACGAAGTTAAGTATAATTATCCAACAGACACACATCCAAATATCTACGAGTTTTTTTACGATTTGTTATTTAGTTAAAAAATTTGAATTTTACCATTTTTGAAACAATTCATCTGATTTTATAAACGTGTATTTTCAAGTGATATTAGTTGTAATTATGTGTGCTAAATTAATGGTTATTGTAAAATTAATGCTTTTATACAGGCTATTATGTAAAAAAATCGTAGCCAAACACAGATTTTCAAATGCAGGATGGTGTCAGAGTTGGTTGAGAATGGAATTTTTTTCCCTAAACGGTTTTGCTGAATCTTGTTACGATTTGTATTGGATAGGCAATTTTAATTTTGAACTTTGCTTGGCTGGCATCGACTCCAAAAAATTAAATTAATGTACATAAATATAATAATACGCATGGTAAATACAATGCTCTTAATTTAATTTCTTATTAACGATATTATGTAAAAAAATTATTTGTTACATTGTAGTAGTTTTCGAAGTCGGTTTTATTTTTGGTAAAAAAGTTAATTTTTCACTTTTTAGTTTTTTTTTTTTTTTTGAAGCAAACTTTATTATTTCCGCTATTTATACAGTTGGCAACATTTTAAATTAATATCACTTTCTAAAATCTGTAAAAAATATCTCTAGAAACGCTGAAAATTTGAATTTAAAACAGAAATAAAACCTCAATAAACTTTTTTACCAAAAATAAAACCGACTTCAAAAACTACTACAAAGTAACAAATAATTTTTTTACATAATATAGTTAATAAGAAATTAAATTAAGAGCATTGTATTTACCATACATATTATTATATTTATGTACATTAATTTGATTTTTTGGAGTCGGTGCCAGCCAAACGAAGTTAAGTATAATTATCCAACAGACACACATCCAAATATCTACGAGTTTTTTTACGATTTGTTATTTAGTTAAAAAATTTGAATTTTACCATTTTTGAAACAATTCATCTGATTTTATAAACGTGTATTTTCAAGTGATATTAGTTGTAATTATGTGTGCTAAATTAATGGTTATTGTAAAATTAATGCGTTTATACAGGCTATTATGTAAAAAAATCGTAGCCAAACACAGATTTTCAAATGCAGGATGGTGTCAGAGTTTGTTGAGAATGGAATTTTTTTCCTAAACGGTTTTGCTGAATCTTGTTACGATTTGTATTGGATAGGCAATTTTAATTTTGAACTTTGCTTGGCTGGCATCGACTCCAAAAAATTAAATTAATGTACATAAATATAATAATACGCATGTTAAATACAATGCTCTTAATTTAATTTCTTATTAACGATATTATGTAAAAAAATTATTTGTTACTTTGTAGTAGTTTTTGAAGTCGGTTTTATTTTTGGTAAAAAAGTTTATTTTTCACTTTTTAGTTTTTTTTTTTTTTTTTTTTTTTTGAAGCAAACATTATTGTTTCCGCTATTTATACAGTTGGCAACAGTTTAAATTAATATCACTTTCTAAAATCTGTAAAAAATATCTCTAGAAATGCTGAAAATTTGAATTTAAATAGAAATAAAACCTCAATAAACTTTTTTACCAAAAATAAAACCGACTTCAAAAACTACTACAAAGTAACAAATAATTTTTTTACATAATATAGTTAATAAGAAATTAAATTAAGAGCATTTTATTTACCATGCATATTATTATATTTATGTACATTAATTTGATTTTTTGGAGTCGGTGCCAGCCAAACGAAGTTAAGTATAATTATCCAACAGACACACATCCAAATATCTACGAGTTTTTTTACGATTTGTTATTTAGTTAAAAAATTTGAATTTTACCATTTTTGAAACAATTCATCTGATTTTATAAACGTGTATTTTCAAGTGATATTAGTTGTAATTATGTGTGCTAAATTAATGGTTATTGTAAAATTAATGCGTTTATACAGGCTATTATGTAAAAAAATCGTAGCCAAACACAGATTTTCAAATGCAAGATGGTGTCAGAGTTGGTTGAGAATGGAATTTTTTTCCCTAAACGGTTTTGCTGAATCTTGTTACGATTTGTATTGGATAGGCAATTTTAATTTTGAACTTTGCTTGGCTGGCATCGACTCCAAAAAATTAAATTAATGTACATAAATATAATAATACGCATGGTAAATACAATGCTCTTAATTTAATTTCTTATTAACGATATTATGTAAAAAAATTATTTGTTACATTGTAGTAGTTTTTGAAGTCGGTTTTATTTTTGGTAAAAAAGTTAATTTTTCACTTTTTAGTTTTTTTTTTTTTTTTTTTTTTTTTTTGAAGCAAACATTATTATTTCCGCTATTTATACAGTTGGCAACAGTTTAAATTAATATCACTTTCTAAAATCTGTAAAAAATATCTCTAGAAATGCTGAAAATTTGAATTTAAAATAGAAATAAAACCTCAATAAACTTTTTTACCAAAAATAAAACCGACTTCAAAAACTACTACAAAGTAACAAATAATTTTTTTACATAATATAGTTAATAAGAAATTAAATTAAGAGCATTGTATTTACCATGCATATTATTATATTTATGTACATTAATTTGATTTTTTGGAGTCGGTGCCAGCCAAACGAAGTTAAGTATAATTATCCAACAGACACACATCCAAATATCTACGAGTTTTTTTACGATTTGTTATTTAGTTAAAAAATTTGAATTTTACCATTTTTGAAACAATTCATCTGATTTTATAAACGTGTATTTTCAAGTGATATTAGTTGTAATTATGTGTGCTAAATTAATGGTTATTGTAAAATTAATGCGTTTATACAGGCTATTATGTAAAAAAATCGTAGCCAAACACAGATTTTCAAATGCAGGATGGTGTCAGAGTTTGTTGAGAATGGAATTTTTTTCCTAAACTGTTTTGCTGAATCTTGTTACGATTTGTATTGGATAGGCAATTTTAATTTTGAACTTTGCTTGGCTGGCATCGACTCCAAAAAATTAAATTAATGTACATAAATATAATAATACGCATGGTAAATACAATGCTCTTAATTTAATTTCTTATTAACGATATTATGTAAAAAAATTATTTGTTACTTTGTAGTAGTTTTTGAAGTCGGTTTTATTTTTGGTAAAAAAGTTTAATTTTCACTTTTTAGTTTTTTTTTTTTTTTTTTTTTTTTTTTTTTTTTTTTTTTTTTTTGAAGCAAACATTATTGTTTCCGCTATTTATACAGTTGGCAACAGTTTAAATTAATATCACTTTCTAAAATCTGTAAAAAATATCTCTAGAAATGCTGAAGATTTGAATTTAAATAGAAATAAAACCTCAATAAACTTTTTTACCAAAAATAAAACCGACTTCAAAAACTACTACAAAGTAACAAATAATTTTTTTACGTAATATAGTTAATAAGAAATTAAATTAAGAGCATTGTATTTACCATGCATATTATTATATTTATGTACATTAATTTGATTTTTTGGAGTCGGTGCCAGCCAAACGAAGTTAAGTATAATTATCCAACAGACACACATCCAAATATCTACGAGTTTTTTTACGATTTGTTATTTAGTTAAAAAATTTGAATTTTACCATTTTTGAAACAATTCATCTGATTTTATAAACGTGTATTTTCAAGTGATATTAGTTGTAATTATGTGTGCTAAATTAATGGTTATTGTAAAATTAATGCGTTTATACAGGCTATTATGTAAAAAAATCGTAGCCAAACACAGATTTTCAAATGCAGGATGGTGTCAGAGTTGGTTGAGAATGGAATTTTTTTCCTAAACGGTTTTGCTGAATCTTGTTACGATTTGTATTGGATAGGCAATTTTAATTTTGAACTTTGCTTGGCTGGCATCGACTCCAAAAAATTAAATTAATGTACATAAATATAATAATACGCATGGTAAATACAATGCTCTTAATTTAATTTCTTATTAACGATATTATGTAAAAAAATTATTTGTTACTTTGTAGTAGTTTTTGAAGTCGGTTTTATTTTTGGTAAAAAAGTTTATTTTTCACTTTTTAGTTTTTTTTTCTTTTTTTTTTTTTTTTTTTTTTTTTTTGAAGCAAACATTATTGTTTCCGCTATTTATACAGTTGGCAACAGTTTAAATTAATATCACTTTCTAAAATCTGTAAAAAATATCTCTAGAAATGCTGAAAATTTGAATTTAAAATAGAAATAAAACCTCAATAAACTTTTTTACCAAAAATAAAACCGACTTCAAAAACTACTACAAAGTAACAAATAATTTTTTTACATAATATAGTTAATAAGAAATTAAATTAAGAGCATTGTATTTACCATA